>CM049858.1:10775346-13421596 GCA_027422415.1 Schizothorax lantsangensis | reverse complement strand
TTTTATAATGTATTAACTGTGGTTACAATTATTTGTGAGATTGTACAATGCATTATACAATAAGGTGCATTACAAGGCATAATTAATGCATTAAAATTACATTTATAATGCATTATACATAAAGGTTTTTAGTAAATTGTTACCAGAAATGTTTACTTGTTATCTAACAGAAATACGTTTAAGTTAAAGTATTAAAATGACAAACTAGAGCTGAAATAAAAATAAAGCTAAGTAAAAATATTTAATAAAAACTAATAAAAATTATGAAATAAACAACATTTCTAAAACTAAGATTAAAATGTAAAATGAAAATAAAAAATAAAAGGCAATTCAAATTCAAAGTATTAATTAATACTGTAATAGTATATACATAATGACTATTGAAAATAATAACTATTGAATCTTTCAATAACTATTGAAAGAGTATCTTTAAGTTTACGGATTGCCCCTTTTTTAAAGGAAGGATTATTAAAAATGAATTTGTGTGGTTGCTGTTGATCGAGCTGAACTTTTAGTAACACAAAATATTCCCAAAAAAACTTTTATATGGACACTTGGCCTATGTAACTTGGCCTAACTGATAATCTAACAACATTGACTCTCAGCAAATGACTGCATTTGTGTATACAGCTGATATATCTTGTGTGCAAATGAGGAAAAACTGAAGACTGCTTATTTCTGCTCCGGTGTGACATTTCACAAATGCAAAACTTGTGATAACGAAGAGCAAACAAATCCCCCTCAACAGTTTTGGTAGAAGTCTTGTAGGGAGCCGTCATCATCGTCAGACTCAGTGTAACAGACACCTGACAATAGGTGAGACGTGTATCCTGTCAGATGTCTTTGTCATGGCCGACTGTTCCCTGAGGTGACAACACCTGCGAGTTCAGATCCACATCACTGTTCACTCTCACGCTAACACTGCCAAAAAGGGACATTTCAGTCATATTCACAGGGTAGAGTTGCTCTTGGAAACATTGCTGAAGATTGATGTCACAACCATGTCTTAATAAATCTCTTCCACCATGTGGCAACTTTTGAATATGCATTTACGTTATGGCATCACATAAAACAGTATAGGAGAAAGACTACTTCATGAGTGATGAGTAAATATTCCAAAATAATATATTCTGTGTTATTTTGTAACCATCTTTAACATGCTTTGATATTTTTACACTATCTGGCCAAATTGTACCTCCATTTATAAAAGATCCATACCAACGACAGTTATGGATGCACAATATAAGTTCTAATTAATTAATAAAAAAAATAATTTCATGTTACAGCTAATAAACGATAAAAAGCTGATTTTAAAATTGTATATTATTCCAACGCTATCTCACGACCAATTCGTACGTATTTTACGAGGTGGCGAATTTTGTACGATTTGTCTAAACCCCACTGACGGGTAGGTTTAGGGTCAGGGTTAGGTGTAGGTCATTTGTACAAATTCATACGAATTGGCAACTCGTAAAATACGTACGATTTCGCAAAAATCATATGAATTTGTGCGAGTGAGGTCGTACGAATTCGTACGAATTAGCCACCTCGTAAAATATGTACGAATTGCCGTGAGATCAGGCAATTGTTCATTGTTTTTGTTATCAACAATTTTTTATTTTCATTTTTTTACAAACAACACAACATAATATCCAAAATAAAACAAAACAAAACAGCAGACACATACTCAACATCTAAAAGTTCAATCAAAAGGGAGGGAGAGAGGGAAGGACAACAAGAACACAAAAGTCACTCCTTTAAGCAATTGTTCATTGTTTTTGAATGCTACAAGTAAAATTAGCCATCACAACATTATAATATATTATACAGTACACTTAAAAAAGGCTAACATCTAAATTAACTGGTCAAAAATATTATTTAATATCACTGAATCAACCTAAATAAAATAATTTATACCAGCAAAACTAGTTTTTATGGGTTAAGGGTAGAAATAGCTTTTTAAGGTAAAAATTGCATGGCATTACTATTTTAAAGGTTTATTTATTTTTGCCATTTTGCCTTTATTAATATAGGATAGTGTACATTAGACAGGAATCAATTTGGGAGAGAGAGGGGGGGCAGGATCAGGAAATGTCCTCAAGAAGGGATTCGAACTCGGGACGCCCGCAACACAACACGGTTATATGTCGGCACACTGCCCACTAGGCAATCGGCACCAATGGTATTACTTCTTATAGTTTATAAAACTGTATTAATTATAGATGTTTTTACAGATTACATGATGAGAAGCTAATCTCAATGTGCAGATAACAAAACACCCTTTCATTCACAGAAACCAATCACTTTTTAGCGATATATGCTGTATGTTAATTGAAAAAAGTCTCATTAAAATGTACAACTGCTTTTGAAAGGCCGACAATGAAAATAAAAAAATCCCGCAAAGTGTGTAATTACAGCCTTTACCAGCAGGGGCCAACGGGCCATGCTAACTGATATACGTTCTAATATTGAAAACCTATGGGATGCAAATTAAATAAAAAGTGAAAGAAGAAAACACCTCTTCGGTTTAGTGGTCTTTGTTTGTTGCAGGTGATCCTGATCATCTCGGAGCAGGTTTTCGTGTGCCTGCGGTGGTTGCTGGTGTGTTCTCAAAGCAGCCAGGAGCTAAATGAGCAGCGCAGCAGCACCTGAGGCCTGGGGGCTGCGAGTCTGGAGTCTGCTGCTTCCTTCCTGCCAGTAGGACAGGAATGAGCTCATCACAGCTCTCCCCTGCTGTTAGCAGCCTGGAGAGCCCATCCACTCAGTCAGAGAGTCAGGAGGCTCTGCCATATTGCGCGCACACACATGAATTGCTTTCCACCATGCTTCATACATTGTCAGACACCTTCCCTGAAATGAGAGGATACCGCGGCATTGTCGTGATTCCTGAGAGTGTACGCTCTCTCCCAGCGGTCGCTTCCTTGTGATCAGTAACTAGAATAGCTCATGTTCAACAATAATAGCTAACTAGGGCACACTGTTCATTAACCAGTTAGTCAGGACCAAATTAATGAGTAATTCTTAAGTGAAAGAGATCAGATCAGATCACAGCTAAAACAATGGACAAAAAAACTGAGGTATGATTTCCTTTGAAATATTCCACATTCAAATATTTACAAAGAAATGGCATATAACACTGAATTGAACAGGAAATTTTGAAGTAGAAAGACAGAAATAATATTTTCTTATGAAACGTACTTCAGTAGTATTTTTTACAATTTCGAAAATACATTTTACGGTGTCCCTAAAATTTATTTAAAAAATTGATTTTAAATGTATTGTTTATTTTTATTGCCATTCCAGCATCTATGGCTATTTTCATTGGAAATAGAATCACCTTTAAAAGAGCCTTTTTCTTGTACCCTATACATATATCCAAGCAGGATATTGATTTCTCGACTGCAGAACTAGTTTGTCCTTTACTGTCTAGTGAGCTACTTAATTATAGCAAAACTCTTTCAAATTCTGGGTTACTGGGCAAAACTTTGAGTATCCTTATCACCTTGAAACATGAACAATCTGGGAGACGCTAAGCTCCCATAACATATTTTCATTTGTGTTGGTCTTCTGCTGGGACACCAGGGTTATTAATTTCATTTGGGCTTCATTAAACCACATTCTGCAATTGGGCTCTTCCGTCTTTAATCATCATTTCTCCCCTTTGCCAGCATGGCCTCCAGTGGCTTGAAGTAGAGGGTCACAATGTGTTCCCCCATCATATCCACAAAATGGATGACAATAAAAGATCATTCATCTCAATCACTCACTGTTGGACCAGAGTCATCCAAATCCCTGCTGTAATTCATCCAAACTGGAGACTTACTGACACATCAAGGGATAATAAAGGAAACAAATAGGTACATAAGAGTTTGTGCAAACACTTATTCCTGAATGAAAGAAATTAATATGTTAGCGAATATAAAGACTGAAATATTACGGGAGCATAGTCGTTATGAGTGCATTCTAGTTTAGAGACAACTTCAAGGATATTATGCAATATACCTTTGAATGAGGAATGATGAATGAATAGCCTTCATATGATAGAAATATTAAAGAAAGAAATGGCATCTAGATGAGCACAGAAAATAAAAAGCAGCAACCATATGAATGGAAGTTTTGAGACTATATGACATTTTTAAAGATGGTTATGAACTCAAGGTTTGCCAGGGCAGCACAATGCCCAGTGTTGGGCACGTTACTTTAAAAAAAGTAATTAGTTATAGTTACTAGTTACTTCTCACAAATAGTAACTGAGTTAGTAACTGAGTTACATCATTATAAAAGTAACTAATTACCAGGGAAAGTAACTATTGCGTTACTTTAAAAAAAAAAAAAAGTTCAAATATGTCAAATAACTTGGATATTAAATATGTTGAATGAAATGGACACTAAATAGGATAAATTATTATTATAAAACATTGTACACTAATCTACACTATTTTATTGTTTCTGTGGGACAATGTGAGAGACACCTATCAAATTCAATATATTATTGTAAATATTATCAACCCTCTATGGACACCTTGGCAATAGAATTGCCATTGGCTAGTAATTTTTTTAGTTTACTCACCAGATTAATATTAATTATTTTATATGATATACAGTGTGTATATATATATATATATATATATATATATATATATATAAAGCTTATGTTTGTAAAATGGCAGTTTTTAAAAAAATAACTGACACTTAGCATCAGTCAGTCCAGCAATGTTTTATAATAATAATTTATCCTATTTAGTGTCCATTTCATTCAACATATTTAATATCCAAGTTATTTGACATATTTGAACTTTTTTTTTTTTTAAAGTAACGCAATAGTTACTTTCCCTGGTAATTAGTTACTTTTATAATGATGTAACTCAGTTACTAACTCAGTTACTATTTGTGAGAAGTAACTAGTAACTATAACTAATTACTTTTTTTAAAGTAACGTGCCCAACACTGGGCATTGTGCTGCCCTGGCAAACCTTGAGTTATTATGATAATTTAGCATTATATGATGATAGAACTTTAGTAATTAGAATAACCATGTATGAATGTATTTGTCATGTTGACTGAACTTAGGACTGGTGGTGGTGCTTAAGATATTGTTTGTCATTTAGTGTTTCTATAAAAAAAGGGTGGAGGGACTAAAAATAATACTGATAAGATAACAAAACTACTACGAATTCTACTACTAATAGCAATATAAAACGCACTAAGGATTAATAGCTGCTGGGTTCATGAATATTAATCACGTTGTCTGCGTTCGCTCGAATTGATTCGCTGAAATCAAAACAGGGACGATAATAGGTGAACGCCGGCCAATGAGATTGCCGTTTGCGCATTAGTTCCGCCCATTAACAGGGAACCCGGCAGTTCTTAAAAGCTGAAGAATTCCAAAGGAACTCTGTTATTTTGACAGGAAAATACAACAAAGAATATCGTTTACATGTAGCGCATCAATTCTGCATTTTATGTAAGATTCTCTCGCTTTGTATCTTTCTTTGCGGGTGTGTGAGACAAAGCGACGGCGAGTCATGCGCCTTCACACTAGAGTTTACGGTAGCCTACGTCAAATACAGGTACACTGCGCATCCATTCAGATGAACTGAAAAATAAAATTATAGTAATATTATAATATATTATAGTAACGCCGCATTTTATTGTCAGTAACGGTAACTGCGTTATAACGGGGGAAACAGTAATTCATTTGATTACTCGTTACTGAAAACAATAACGCCGTTAGTAACGCCGTTTATTTATAACGCCGTTATTCCCATCACTGACAATGCCTGACTAAATTTAGTTTCTGTTATGATGAACTTAAGGCCAGTAAATAAATGTTTGCTTTATTTGACAGACAATCAATGAGCTGATGACAGTCCAACCAGCAAAAAGAGTGATACATTTTTTGGAAAGAGAGGTGATGATGCACATTGTTTTTCATATATTTAGCTTTGCAATCATGTCAGAATAATAAAGTAGTAGTTCACCCAAAAATTACATTTTTACATTTACTCACACTTATGTTGTTCCAAACCAAAAAGTACATATGAGTAGTTGACATATCAATGTGTCCTATGGTGTGACAGATAAATTAAAAAATTAAAAAAACTCTAACATTGAAGATAAACCTCTCTTATGCTATTTGTAACTCTAAGAATGAAGATACATTTTTTTCATGTTATTTGTATGTTAAGTTTTTTTTTTTTTCTAAATTTTTGCTGTCACACCATAGGACACAGTCCAATTTTTATTTGTCAACTACCCATATAAGTATATATATATATATGTATATATATATATATTTTTTTTTTTTTAAGAGTTTTGAACCAATGGAAGTCAATGGGTACCATCAACTGCTTTATTACCAGCATTCTTCAAAATATCTTCCTTTATGTTTAACATAAGAAAGAAACCCATACAGGTTTGGAACAACATAACTTACTATTATACAGAACTATCAGTTTAAACTTGGTATTTACTGTTTAAAATACTGTTTAAACTTAGTATTTGATAAAATGTCACAAAAAAGCAAAAATTAAACAAACAAACAAACAAACCTTTACAAGGACAAAACTGTTTATCTTGGTATTAGCCATGTCCCGAAACAAAATGAAATAAAACAAAAAAGCAAAGTAAACAACACAACAAAACTAGATTTTAAATTAAGTACCATCACAAAACAAAACTATTAATATATTTTAAACCGTTTCAACTGTTTAACACTCTCACAAACAAACAAACAAACAAAATACCAAAACAATTTACTATGACAAAAATGTTTTTACTTCGTAGTATTAGCCACAAAACAAAACCTAAATAAAAGCAAAAAAAAAAAAAAAAACACACCTGCCATTACTGTCATAAAAAAGACTAAATAAAACCATTACTGCGATTAACCTGCTGTATAAACTTTGTATAAAACCATTACAAAACAAAACAAAAAAAAAATTATTTTTTTCGTCAGACTTTCTGAAAACTTCCCATATTTAATGTGATTTTCAGTCGGAACAGCAACTATACAGCAACCATGGCATTTTTGTAAGGGGCCTTCGACCTCAGTATCTTTGGCTGTCCACTGTCAAGATTTATGCTCATGGGTAACATTAGCATCAACCCACACAAACAACCTCTACATTCTACACCGCTAAAACCCTAATTTTATTCCATTGACTTAAATGGAGTTTAACTCTGCGGAATGAAGGCAGGTCGGTCTCCCTACAGGAGAGCACAATAACCTCGCAGAAGTGCAGCCAAAAGCTCTTAGCGCTGTGACAGAGCAGATGCCTGGAGTAATGACAGTGGGGATTATCCAATAATTGTGGATGCGTAAATCATTTTGGTTGGGTACGGGCCGCCATGATTAGGAGAGCGAGCGAACAGTTACTTAAAACAAAGAACATATTTAAATGTGTTCTTCAAGGGAACAGCTTTAAATTAAGCTGGGGCACGTATCTCAGACAGCGCCTGTGCTCATTATATCCTTGTAAAGAGGAGAATATGGTTAAAATAGTCTTTGAAAGGCAAGACATTGCCCAAGGGGAAGGAAGGATGCTATCTTTGTATTCCAAGCCATGGTGGCACGTTTATCTGTAATAGATCAAGCACAACGGAGGCAATGACAGTCTCTTATACTCACCTTGCTTTCTTGTGCTTCCTTTCTTTCATTTTCTCATCCGAGGCAACATTTTCACATTGCCATCCACCAGGAGCTCACATTGTTGTCTTCTAATCACATTGCTCGCACTCTCTCGCTGCCTGCCTTAATTGTTTAATAAATTTTATTCAGTTAAGCATGAATTATTGTTAATTGAACTAAAAAGTAATTTTCTTAATTGAAATGAAGCAGGGGAGGGAGGCATATTAACAAGGTTAAAGCAGGATGCTTGCCTCAACGCCTCGAGATTTGTAATGTCATTTTATGTCAATTGTTTTTACTTATTTATACATTAATTTACTTCACAGCTTTTCAGCTTTTTTTACACAAACTCTCAGTATGCCATAACTAAAAAACTGAAATTCACTTTAATTGAATTTGAAGAGAAGCTTTTAGCTGCTCTTGAACAACTAAATATTTATTTACGTCATTATTTCTACGTCACTGTAAACTATCCATTTATATGCTGCTATGAGATAACTTTTTAAAGACTTGTGTCAATGTTTCTTAATGCATTGAACTCTATGGAGAAGGACTGCAAGACATTAAAAAACCTGACGTGGTTTTTCTGTGATCTATATTGCAATATAAAAAAATACAGGAATTTTCACAAGATGACTTGAATAGCTATATAACTGTAATTAAGTGTAATTTTGAAAAGCTAAACAATACTTTTTACTCTGACTGTGAGTCTTTTTGTTTAGTTTTTGAGTCATCTTAAATGCTTATATGTCCATAAACTACATATACTCTTCATATATATATATATATGTATATATGTATATAGGCCTATTCTTTACCAGAAAGAGGTTTGAATAAACCTCCATCAGTAACCATACAGTTAATTTAGTTAGGACACATTCTGACTGTTTTTGACCCATTCAATATGACCATAAAATATATTTTTGTATTGTGATTATTATTAAATAATGTACTATACAAAAAAAGCTGTATTTTATCAAATTAGAAGAAAAAATGCACACTGTAAAATTACAATACTAATATTTACTTTTTAATTTCTTCTTCCGTCAAGCTTCAAATAAATACACTCCCCTCCAAAAGTATTGGAACAGTGAGGCCAATTCCTTTATTTTTGCTGTAGACTGAAAACATTTGGGTTTGACATCAAAAGATGAATATGAGATGAGAGATTAACATTTCAGCTTTTATTTCCAGGTATTCATATCTGGATATGATAAACAACTTAGAAGATAGCACCTTTTGTTTGAACCCACCCATTTTTCATGTGAGCAAAAGTATTGGAACAGATAGAATTAACATAGATTAAAGTGAAAAAGACTTAATATTTAGATGCGAATCCTTTGCTTTCAATAACTGCATCAAGCCTGTGACCCATTGACATCACCAAACTTTTGCGTTCTTCTTTTGTGATGCTTTTCCAGGCTTTCACCACTGCCTCTTTCAGTTTTGGGGGGTTACTCCCTTCCGTCTCCGCTTTAGCAGGTAAAATGCATACTCTACAGGGTTTAAGTGTGGAGATTGACTTGGCCAGTCTAAAACCTTCCACTTCTTGCCCTGATGAACTCCTTTGTTGTTTTGGCACTATGTTTTGGGTCATTATCTTGCTGCATGATGAAGGATATCCCAATCAGTTTAGTTGCATCTTTCTGTAAATGGTCAGACAAAATATTTCTGTAGACTTCTGAGTTAATTTTGCTGCTGACGTCATGTGTTACATCATTAATGAAGATTAATGAGCCTGTCCCAGAAGAAGCGATGAAAGCCCAAGCCCTTACATTACCTCCACTGTGTTTCAGATGAGCTTGTATGTTTGGGATCATGAGCAGATCCTTTTTTCTCCAAACTTTAGCCTTTCCATCACTTTGGTCCATAAAATCAGTCCATAAACCTTGTCCCAGAATTTTTGAGGCTTGTCTCCTATTCTTCTTGCTAATGAGTGGTTTGCATCATCTGGTGTAGCCTCTGTACTTTTGATCATGAAGTCTTCTGCGAACAGTAGATTGTGATACCTTCACTCCTGCCCTCTGGAGGTTGTTGCTGATGTCAACAGTTGTTTTAGGGTCTTTCTTTACAGCTGTCACAATGTTTCTGTCGTCAACTGCTGATGTTTTCCTTGATCTACCCGTTCGAGGTGTGTTACTTAGTACACCAGTGGTTTCTTTCCTCCTCAGGAGATTCCAAATGGTTGTACTTGCTATTGCCAGTGTTTGTGCAATGGTTTGATTGATTTTTCATCTTCTCTCAGCTTAACAATTGCTCGTTTTTCACCCATTGACACCTCTCTGATTTTCATGTTGGTTACACGTCTAACTAACTATAAATGTAGTCTGTGCGGATCTGAAACTGAGCGCAGACATTCAGTGCTATTGTATTTATTGTTTGAATAATCAATTAATAGGACACACCAGGGCAACAAAACACACCTGTCAGTCACATGTTCCAATACTTTTGGTAACATGAGCAATGGGTGGGTTCAAACAAAAGGTGCTATCCTTTAAGTTGTGTATCAGATCCAGATGAAAATACCTATAAATAAAAGCTGAAATGTTAATCTCTCATCTCATATTCATCTTTTGATATCAAACCCAAATGTTTTCAGTCTATAGCAAAAATAAAGGAATTGGCCTCACTGTTCCAATACTTTTGGAGGGGAGTGTATATGCCCTGCAGTTTCATAGTGAATCTGTGTTCATTTACACGCATGCAGCTTATGATTCAATTTTTATATTTATTTAACTACATTGCCCCTTGCAATATGACCTTTGCGATATCAATGTTATTTCGATATATTGTGCAGCCCTACTATGGAGCAAAATGGCAAGTTGCTGTATAACACCCAAAACTGACCAGTCAGATCAACCCAGAGGCAGAACCATATTTGTATTGAGTGTTTATAACAATGAATGGGAGTAAATAAGCCTATGAATGCATCTCCTGATCATTCCCGATGCCCCTTCTAGCGGTTAAATGCTTACAGCGTGAACAGCCCATAAACAACGTACTCTTCCTGTTTTTAGAATTCAACTATCAACGTCACAAAACTGAAGTTCTCTGACGCCATCTGCAATCTTTTTCGTGTTGAGGTCTAAGCGGTGAATGATTCTTGTGTTGGGAGATGCGCTGAAGCCCTGCTTCATGTGAAAGGGCCTTGAGATGTCTCTCTGGACTCAGTCAAGCGGGCCAGAGAAACTTGAACTTGGAGAGGGTTGTGTCCACAAATATTAGTCCAAGTGGTTACATAAAACCCAAATTTGTTGTTCTTTCCAGCTTCAATATCAGCTGCTGCCAAGAAAGGGTCAGTGGGACAAAACATGAGACCACTTACTATCCTCTCAAGACTTTGAGAAACAGACAAATACTGCTTAAGAACAAATCTATTGATGATTTTGACAGCATTGTTGCATTATTATCTTTAAACAAGTACTATCATTTGCCTTTGACAGGCTAGAGTGGAATTATATGTGGGCAGTTCTGCAATGTTTCGGCTTCGGTGAACACTTAATTTCTATGATTAAGACATTATACCACTCACCTGCAGCATCAGTCATAACTGGTAATATTATTTCCCCCTCATTCCCTTTACAGCGGGGAACGAGGCAGGGGTGTCCGCTTTCCCCCTTATTGTTTTGTCTATCTCTTGAACCCTTAGCGCAAGCCATCAGGAAATCTGAAGTATCGATTAAGATTCATGATCATAATCACAGTATTTCATTATACGCTGATGATATTATTCTATATTTAGACCACTTTGATGTTTCAGTCTCTAGTATAATTAAGGAATTTGATAATTTTAGTAGCCTATCAGGATATAAAATAAATTGGAGCAAATCTGCTTTAATGCCAATTAACAATGTTAAGGTTAATTCTTATATTCCCTCATTTATCCCTATTAAGGAATTTTTCATCTATTTGGGCATTACCATATATAAAAACATTCATAAGATTGCTAGAGACAATTTTAATAACATTTTAGTTAAGGTCAAAAATGACATTCAAAGATGGAAGAATCTTAAAGTCTCTCTCCAAGGAAGAATCTCCACTGTTAAGATGAATTTGTTACCTCAATTAATTTTTTTTTCTCTATGCTACCACTTTCTCCCCCTCCAGGTTACTTTAAGGAGATCAACTCCTTATTAAACATAATTTCTAAGTTTATCTGGAATGATAAATGTCCCAGAATTAAACTTACCACATTACAACATCCTAATAGCGCAGGAGGACTGGCTGTACCAAATTTTGAATTATATTATTGGTCGTTCCAGCTTAAGGCTCTTCATAATTGGGTTGATCCTCAATCTACAGTTTCATGGAGGGTGATTGAAGCTGACAAGGTTAAACCAAATAGACTTCAAGATATTTTATTTACTGGCACAGGAAAAAAAGGGGATAATTATAAATTTGGTCCGGTTGTGGCTAACTCTATTAAAATCTGGAAAACGGCTGAACGTCGGATAGGTGGACCCTTCAAATTTTGAAACAGTTCTCCTTTATGGCACAATTTTAATTTTGTATGCGGGAATCGTCCATTTGTCCAACCCTCTTGGTCTTCTTTAGGTTTAAACACGTGCGGTGATATATATGATAACCAGGGCCTCTGTTCATTTCAGACATTAAGAACCAAATTTTGTCTACCAGCATCCACATATTTTGTCTTTCTTCAATTGTGTTCTGCTCTCAAAGTGTATGGCGTTCCGTGGGCATCTTCTATTTCCTCTCATCCTATGCGGGACTGGACTGCACCATCTGCTGGTCGGCCATCTGTTTCCTTAATATATAATAAAATTATTGATTGCATTACAAAACCTCTTTCTATTAAAACTATTTGGAATAGGGAATTATCTGACCTTAATTTATCTGTCGACTGGGAGAGAGTATGGTCTAATCTCAGCTTTAACATCTAAAAATCTGGCTCATCGTCTTATTCACTTCAAAGTCATTCATAGAGCATACATAACTCCTTACAAAAGATTTAAAATGAAACTACAGTCAAATTTGAACTGCCATATATGTAACACTACATCATCAGGCACTTTTCTTCATATGTTTTGGGAATGTCCTGTCGTCATCAGTCTATGGACACATGTAAACCTGGTTTTGTCATCATTACTGCGAATTGATTGGTCTGTTAACCCAAGTTTGTGTCTTCTTAATGATGATTCTGGTCTCTGTATTAGTTCGATGCAAAAGAGAATGTTGTTTGCTGGTTTTACAGCTGTGAAGAAGACAATAATACAGAACTGGTTTACACCACACATGTGTAGAAAAACATATTGGATCCGTAGCCTCCTGCAAATAGTGACGTGTGAATGTGCAACGGCGCGAGTCGGTGGAGCCAGGCCTTCCACCATTGATGCTTGGCAGTGTTTTTTGTTGGATATACGTGATTGTATAAAGGAGTGACTTTTGTGTTTTTATTGTCCTTCCCTCTCTCCCTCCCTTTTGATTGGACCTTGAGATGTTGAGTATGTGTCTGTTGTTTTGTTTTGTTATAGTTTGGATGCTATGTTGTGTTATGTGTGAAAGAAATTAAATAAAAAATAGTTGATAACAAAAAAAAAAACAAGTACTATCATTTCCTGTCTGAACACTCGGTTAGGATGATGGGAAGGCTGTTTATTTAATTTTTTGTCCCTCAGATCAGTTGTGTTTACAATGACGCATTAAAAGTAAGTGCAAACGTTTCCAGCTGTTGGAAGGGGACAAAAATGCTGATTGTTCCCAGACTTATACACAAGATGAAGTCGCCAAAAACAGTAATATAGCAGTTTAAATACTCTGATATGTAAAGGGCACGGCGTGTGAAAGAATGTCTGGGTAAAGTTACTCTGAATGAGGTATCACCGGTGTAACTGATGCTGGTGACAAATGTCTTTCAGAAGAACAATCATCCTGACAGCTGGACAGTAGGCAGTGACATTATTGCTCTGCGTTCTTCCACCTCCTGTGAACACGGCAGACATTGGGCTCGTGCTCTGAATGATTTAGGCGACTTTAATAATTCAGTGTTTCCCTGAGCTAATTAGATAAGTGCCAGAGGTTTAAGGTCTTGTGAAGGCCCCAGGGGACATGTGGAGGAATGAGCCGTGTGAAATATAATCTCACCATTGTAGCTGCTTTAGAGGAACATTTCATTGTATATTTACACATTTGATTCAGTTCATCAAACTGGACAAATTGCTGGGGCCTGAAAATAATTACTTGAAAATGATTTATACTCACAATCTCAATTTAAATAAATACTCTAATCTGAATACAATAAATATACTGAATGTCTTGGAATGTCCTTTGTTGTTTTTCTATCACAAATTATATGGTAAGTCATAGTTTTTACTTCCAAAAACCTTTCATTTGACAGTCTTTTTACAGTAAAATTACATATCATGTGATTTTAAACCATACAGTTTTTCATATATGGTAAATTAAACCAGCTACCAGTTTTTTGGCTTACAATTTAGTACAGTGCACATCTCTCACAATTGTAATACACTTTATCAAAATGTATTTATTTATTTATTAATCCTGATTAATCGCATCCAAAATAAAAGTTTTTGTTTACATAATATATGTATGTGTGCGGTGTATATTTATTATGTATATATAAATACACACACATGCATGTATATATTTCAGAAAAATATTTTAATTTATAATATATATAAATTATATTTAAATATATTTATTTATAATATAAATTATATGAATATAAATATAGATATGTAAACATTTTCAATATATATACTGTATGTGTGTGTATTTATCTATATATAATAAATATACACAGAACACACACATATATTATGCAAACAAAAACTTTTATTTTGGATGCGATTAATCGTTTGACAGCACTAGTATTTATATATTTATTTATTTAGTAGGGATGCACTGTTATTACAATTCTGGTTAAATATAAATATTAGACTGAATTATTTCTTGAATATTTTAGAATTTTGTCTGAATAAACTAAAAATAAAACAAACTAAAATCTTTTTTTATTTACAAGTGAATTTAGGCATCACAAAATAAGAATGTTTGCATGAAAAGTGGATATTAATTTTGAGATTTGCTAGATTACATTATTATTAGTTATAGATTAACCTGTTAATTGAGCATTAGATGACAGCAAAGGGAATATGCATGTAAATATAGGGGAAATTATCATGCACAGTTAAAGAATACATAATAATAGAAAGGCTCATTTGTAAATTGCTTTAGATAAATGCATCTACTACATAAATGCATGTTAAATGTAAATATTTATTTTAAAGGTTTTTATTTTAAGAGGGGTTTCCAGATGTTTTAAGATGGATGTGGAAAAATGATTTCTTGTCTTGTCATACATATACATATACACACACGCACACACAGAAAAGTTACAGCATTTCCTCTCAGAGACTTCTCTAGACGCTCTGGCCTTTTCTACCAAGTTAACTTTGGGTCAGGCCTCCAGACAGCGTCATTTTCTTCAAGGTGATCCTCCTCACAGGAAAGCTGTCACCTCTGTCTCACCCCTCCACCTCCACAGCCAGCGCGACTGCAGGAGAAGAACCACAAACACAAGCACATATCCCTCTTATCTAATACACTGAAGCCTCTAACATAAACACAAAGTGTTGTTTCACAGCACTGCTGGTAAAACCAAGAGGTCTTAAGCTTCCTAACAGAAATAGGAAGCTCAGAAGTGAATTTTTATCTAAGGGAACAGAGACACTTAGTGAAGAAACATTTTTATCATCACAGAGAGCAAGAACTGTGTTGCATAAACACATCCTCTTTCGTGAAACCTTTTCTTTATCTGCACGGCCTTTACATGTGCCTGACTGAAGCTGATAAATCACATGTAAAGAGAATTGTGTAAAGAGAATTTTACACTAATATGAGACTGGAAGCATAGATGATTTATCATCAATACAATTGTACACAACAAAAAGAATAATAATACAATACATTGTGTAGCCTACATGACAATGTACAGTAAGCCATACTACTAAATCAAGACTGGGATCAGGTTCAGATTCAGTTCTGTTCACATACTTATGTCTAACTGTATCAATGGTCTTGCCTGAGGTTTTGTGATATAACTCTGAAAAATATGAAATCCGCCTGACACCACTGACAGAAATCCAACAAAACATTTTCTCAGCAGAACTCAACAAAGGTAAACAAAAGACAATGAAAGCTGTACCTATAAATGAACTAACCACAATAAGTAACAGTTTATGCCATATCAAAAGACTCTGTCTTCACTTTAACAAGATCTAAAAATCAGCCAGTCATCAAGAAATCTACATGAATTAGTCAATGAAGCCAATTAGGATCACTGCTTTTTACTTGCTTGTGAAAGAGGAAGTAAAACAAATGAAAAGTCTGCAAATGTGTCTCATCTCGTGAGAATATAATGACTAAGCTCATGAGAAAAAGACCTCTGCAAATGATCCAATCTGAGAAAACTTTGCCTAGAAATCCACAGACTGACAGCTATGCATAAACTCAAACAAAAGCAGAGAGAAATGAATGACCTACAGTAAACAAACTAAATTTATTCCTAAAGCCAACTCCCCCTCTATTCTGAACAGAACTATCATGCTCTAAAAACCTCAAGAGGTGAATAAGAGAGGAGGTGGAGTGCTGTTCTTACTCAGCTGTTTCCTATACAACATCAACATGTCAAATGTTGTGAGAAACACTGACAACAAGTTAAGAGTAATGAATTCACACACAGGCCTTTCGCCCACGCGCCACAAATAGAACCATGTTCTATCATCAATGCCATCACAGAGATGGAACATTTTGCTCTATATGTCAGGTACAACACCTGTAAACCTTATGTTTATATGAAGGCAAAACAGTACTGCTTCTGACCAGCGTTGGAGAGAAAAGTTTAAAATAGCGACGCCATTAACTTACCCACTTTCGCGTATCGTCGTTCCGCTGTTTTCAAAACAATGTCGCTTTTTCAGTGATTCTTACTCCATCGTGGTGCAGCGTGACAAAACGCGACATGTTTTTACTGTATGTTATTGTCCTTGTGCTTTTACAACAACTCTAACTGACTTAATCAAACACACTCTTCTCGCTCTAATTTGTTACATCCGATTCATTTTTTTGATTTGGATCGTTTGCACAGTTGCCAATGATTCACTGATTTAAAATAATAATAATAATAAACAGTGAAATGCAGCGAAATACGAGATTTAAAAAAAATTAAAATAATAAAAAACATTGGATCTTTTTTTAGTTCACATTTTTCATGCCATATTGTTCACTGTTAAATGTTTCACTGTTTCATCATAAGTTAGCCTACTTGATTCAGCTCGGTGAGTTCCTCAGACTGATTCAAACCATTATCTCTCGAGTTTTTTAGTCTTTGGAAGGATTCATTGAGGATGTTTTTGTGTGTGTGTGTGTGTCTGTGTGTGTGTGTGTGTGTGTGTGTGTGTTTTTAAAGCTGTGACTTTAGTGAAATTAATATAGATATACTGTATATTTTTTTAAAAGGGAGTCTTGAATGTGGTTGACCTACTTCATGTTATGAGTGTCTTATTTGCAAAAAGGTTTAGAAAACTCTAATGAGGATTGCTCTGGAGAAAAAAAAATGGAGTCTGACCAAATGCTGAAATATATGATCCACTCATAAAACAATTAGATCACCTTCTGGTACCCTCTTATTGTATTGGATATCTTCTTAAACCATGAAAGTGCTCTTCATGTTGTGTTTCAGTGGGCGAAAGCACGTCTTTGAAATTCATCAGTGGTACCATGCAGAAGGTTCCTGCAGCAATTCTGCAAACAAATGAATACCAGCCACCCTCCCACATACACCAGCTCTGTTATACAATCCAAACTACAGAGGTAATCTCAAGAGGAACATGCTGTCAGTTGATTTACCTCTGCAGGGGTAAGATATTTGAAGCTGATAGTTTCACTGAAGTGAACAGAGATAGGCTGAGACCTTGAAACTGATGAAACCGGTCAATATGCTCTACTACAATATAAATATAAAATACCAACATACAATAAATCAAAACAACAATTTACATCTAGGCTAAAGGCTGTTTTGATGCTCTCCAGAGTTTGACATTTACCATAGAAATGCCGTAGTCAAGGAAACTGGCTTTAAAGTGACCATTTACTAGGTCCTTTCATCTTTAGCTTATTAAGAAGTAAGAAAGTACACACAAATTAATAAAATAGTTCACCACTGAGCCTTTCTTATTTTTATTTTATTTTTTCTGATGGGAGTGCATATTAAATACATCAGAAAAATCATCACATGGTAAAAAATAAATACATACAAAAAGGCAAGTGGTGCTCACTGCAGAGCCAAAAGGGTCAAATACGTGGAGCTTGGCCTAGTCTCCACCTCTGTGTTCCTAATGGGTGGAGCTTGACCTAGTTAACAGGCGCATTCGACTTGAAGTGGCGCTGCACAGAATGATCAGTGTATGACATCAAAGTACCGCAAGAGCGATTCGAAAGCTTAAGGATCCGTCTGCTCTCTTATCGCTCTCGCTGTACTTTGATGTCATACACTGATCATTCTGCGCAGCGCCACTTTAAGTCGAACGTGCCTATTGATAGGTTTATGGGTAGGGTGTGGTTGGACCTTCAACCTCCACCCATTACTTCCTGAGAGGGGGAGATGGATGTCAAGCTCCACCCATTGGCTCTGCAATGGGTGGGGAACTTGGGCCAATGAGGGAAAAGGGGTGGGGCTTGATCAGCTGTAGCTTCCCAGAACTGCACATCCCTGGAGATGAAAAATGCAAGAGTCACTATAGGGAGCGACAACGGATGTCAGTATCTATCCATAATGGCGTTTGATATCACTGTAATAATGGATCAACATCTCACCCCAAGCCTAAACATAACCATTAACTACCATTAACCACTGACAGAAATAAGAGGGAATTGATGAGTTGGTAAAACTGTTGTTCAAGATCCAATAGCAGCGCTAAACATAGCCCTAAAATCTGATTGGATGATAGGAATGTTGAATTACACATTTGATTTTAGTTCTGGGTATTAAAAATATAATGACACTCTTACCAATCAAAATGCAATGAGAATGAAAAAGTCCCGCCCCCACTAAAGACATTGCCCCCAACTCTACTTCTCATCTTCCCCAAACAATTTTCTACAAGGGCGCAAAAAGACAGTGTACCATCTGTTTTAACCCAATTCAAATGCAGTATCTCAAACGGTGGAGTGATCAGTGTTATGTTAGAGCAAACATAGCAATTAAGCTAATTAAGTTCCCGCAGATTCCCTTTGATTTATGGCAGTCGGAGGAAGACGATTTCAGGAAACACTGATTCTCTCCCTCCGCTGCGCTGCGATGATGATGGGCCTTTAACAGCAGCGGGAGTAAATGGCTCCTCCGGCGTCTGTCACTAACCCAGGCCAGCATGGGATGAACAGTCATGATGACAGGGCCAGAGTACTGTGTCAACATGCTGACCCCAGCTGTCAATCACTGCATGATGCCCCAGTGCAGCGATGTGTGCAACACCCAGAGAAGAGAACAAAAAGAGAGGGGATGAGGTGACGAAGGTTGGGAAAGGACACAGAAAATAGAAAAGAATAGTCTAGACTAGCAGCAAAATGCCTAGTCATCAGTGTGACTTATTCTAGTCAAGTGGCGGCCACTCAAACAGGAAAACACTGTCTGACTGACAAACCAGTCTATTTTCTTTTTTGAACGTCTTTTATCATAAAAATTAGATTAATTTTTAAAAATTAATTTTGATATTTTTGCAGGTGCATAAAGGGGACATAAAGCATAAAAATGTTAGGGTGATACAAGACTCAAATTATGGAGAGAAAAAAAGCTAAGTAGATTGGCATTATCATTATTGTTATTTTTTAAATATATGCACATTTATTTTATATATTCATGACAAATATTCATTAATATTAATATTGGAAAACTGCTTGTCGGCAAATCAAAGTCATGTGGTGCAAACAACATGCAGAAAAAAACAACAACAGGAAATGATATCATAGAGAAAAGTCTCTAAAAGTACATTAGATTTCAACATTTTTTGTCTTTAAGTTGTAAAATGTCATGTAGTGTGAACCTCCCCAAAACAAAAAAATTAAATACTTGAAAACACTTGAATACTTAAATGGATGTTGGGAATGGACCATGCCATGAGAATAAAAAGAATAATAATTTATATCAATAACAGACATTTTACAACATGGTTGAAATGCCTGCAATTTTGAGCTTTGCGAGCGATGACCGTAACTTTAGGTCAGATTGAATTACTGCTAGATAAACTCAATTTTTGTGTTTTCACAGCACAGCCACTCTGTGCATATTTTCCTGGGGCTGTCCTCTCGTCTAATCATTTTTCCAATATAAAAGCACATCTTTGCTGGTTTTCAGCTGTATATGCAGCTGGGGAAGCCTTCACATGCAAAACAGCCCATCTGCACTACACAGAAAAAAACACAGAGCTCATCTCTGCCATACTATACTGTAAAAGTTCCTGTTATTTTCTTAGACATAGATGTTGTTTTCTCTCTGCTCTTGTCTCTGTAGGACACTCCTGGACAGATAAATGGGTGGGTGGACGACCCAGCAGCCCGGCCACAGCTGTGCCCTGTGAGACACCCGCCTGGCCACACACACCCACACACACTTATCCTGCTCAGCAGGAACACACAGATGTGGGTCATCGGACATCTGTTTCCACATTGCTGCCCATATTCATTTTAATAACCACTCCCATAATCACACGGATTATTTGAATATTAGTGAGCACACTCAAAGTTGCGGCCCATAGTCTGGCTCTGGTTAAAGTATAATGCAGGGCACCATATGGTCAAAAAGGTCAGGCTTTTCTCCAGCAGCACAAAGACGAAAGCTAAAAAAAATGGCTTATAGGTTAAGCAGGGTCTCTGCATAAACAATATTTAAAGAAAAAAAATAATCCAATGTTTATTCTGACTTTAACATAAGCAATCTGTCACTGCTGCAACATATAACTCATTAGTGGCAATAAAGATGCCTTAAAATCACATCAGCAAGCCTGAAGTATAATTCTATGCCAACATATACTTTACTTGAGGGCAAAAACAGTCGGGTCTATTTATAATTTTGGAAAATATCGATTTCTATGTAAAGACTTTATTTTTTTTTTTATTTATTTTTTTTTACATTTTACATTATATTCTGTAACACTTAAAAATGCAACATTATGAATATAGTCATACTAAAGGGGATACAAAGACTCCACTGTACATGCACATGTCTCTTAGTATACACAGTATGCAGAGAATTAATTAAAAACAAGAGGTTATAATTCTAAAAATTATTATTTTTTAATGTTGCCTACAAAATTTCTGGCAAACCCACGACAAGATAAAATTAACTCTAATAGTAATCACATTATGAATTTGATTCATCTAGCATGTCTGAATTTGCTTATCTAATGAGATGCAAAAAAACGAGGCTTTTCCTAATAATCTGCCACCAATGCACACATCAATTAAAAGCACCAATTTAAAACATGTAAAATTATGCTTCTTCTGATTATTTTGGGTTCCAGGAGAAAATAATCCTTCCCTTCTCTGTCGTACACACTCCCACACATTCCCCTCTACGCTTTTTATTACCCTCTTTTTTTCTCCTAAGAGATCTATTTGTGGAAGTCATGGCCTGCCGGTGTTTATAGTTCTCAGCGGACCCTCAGTACTGCTACTACTGCTGCTGATGTTCTCTGTCTGCCACTGCAACAGCTGCCGTCACCATGGTGCTGTTTATTACTGAACACCATGTGCCCCAAACTCCAGGACCTACTACTAACTGCTCCAACAACAGCCTCTTCTGATTAGTAAAGAGAACACATGAATTTTATCTTGCCGACGAAAGTTTTTGAAATATTATTAATAATTTACATTGCATTTTACATTTACATTTATTCATTTAGTAGACATTTAGCATCATTTAGCAGCATTTTTATCCAAAGCGTCCAGGCATCACTCACTTACTGACCTCAAGCGTCTGGAGAAGATGTAGACTCAGAAGAGCGTGTCTGTTCTTTATGTAAGCATCATTTTGAACTTAAAGCAAGCCGCAACCAGTAGCCAGAGCAGAGAGATAAACAGTGTCACATGGGCTTTCTTGGGCTTATTGAAGACTCGTGCTTCTGAGATCTAAATCATTTGTAGAGGTTTGATTGCATATGATGGAAGTCCAGCCAGAAGAGCACTGCAATAGACCTGCCTAGAAATGACAAGGCCCTTGATGAGAAGTTGTGCTGCATTCTCTGTTAGGAAGGGCCTGATGTTGTGCAATGCAAACCTGCATGACTGTGCTGTGCTTGTCTAAATTGAGCTCTAGGTGTTGTGCTTGCATTCATGTTGAGATGTCCGCAAGGCAGTCTATGATCTATGCAGCGACCCTTGGATCATCTGGTAGAAATAAAGTATAGCTGTGTGTCATGAGTACTGAAATGGTAGGACAAACCATGTGCCTTTATAATGGTTCCCGGCGTTGCAGTGTATATGGAGAAGAGGAGGAGTCCAAAAATGGATCCCTGAGGAACACCTCGATCAGCTGATGAGCTATGGATATTTATGTTTTAGCAAATTGGTGGTGAATTTGTATTAATTTGTATGCTCTGCTTATGCTGAGGATTAAGTTTAAGGGTTTAGGGGTTGCTTTTTTCGAAAAAAAATAATATGATTTTGTACAGATAAGATGCACACAAAATTACAAAATTACAAAATTTGATTAAAAAAAAATCAAATATAAATCTAAATCTCTCTCACACACTGGATAAGTGAATTGCATTTTTAGCAATAGCTTGTGAAAGTTAAATTGAAAATTAGATGTATTGCTGGTAAAAATAAGATTCAAAATAAAAAATAATTTTATTATTAAAAAAATAAGATTTGATTTCTTTTGACAAGGAATCAGTTTTCTTGCTGCTATGAATTAACACTATGCAGAAACCATCTGTGATAACACATATTATATACATACGTATATGGGCAGAAATAAATAATAGAATAGTGAAATTGCTCAAACTAACACAAACTTCTCCATTTTGCTTACAGTAGCACACAAAGTATCACATGTGCTCCTCCATGTTAATTTGCATAGAGATTAACTTTTGTCAACTTTGTCACATCACTGGACACGCCCACATTACACTGTCAATGGCCCCTATCTCTCATATCCCCAGAAATCCCCAGTTCTCTTTAAAAATGAGTGTCCTGGTCACTTTGTAAGTTGCTGTCAGTGTGAACTCAATGTGAACTTGTCCACAGCTCAGTCTTGTTTCTTGGTAGAAGACACACTCACACTGCAGTTGGCCAGCAGCAGCTTGTGAGCACATGGACTGATCAGCCACAGGCTGGGAAGTTAATGACATTTGTGAGAGCTTTTGACTGAACCTACATGAGGTGAGCAGTCTGGCGGGGACCTTAAGGCCACACACACGTGTGCACACACACACATACTGTACAACACACACATATACTGTACCATCCACATACACGCGCACACATACAAGTGTAAATATTTGGTTTGACATTTCGATTTGATTACTAAATGATGCAATGCAAAACAAAATCTGAAATTTGGTCACATTCTGTTATGTTTCAATTTGATTATTGTAATATAATTATTTTTTTTTTAATTTTGGTATTCACGCCTGGGAATGAATCCATGACCTTGCTGTTGCTAGTGCCATGCTGGCTGTTGTTGTACACTAATGAAAAAAAAATAATTTTGACACTTTAAAAAACTATGTTTATTAGAGTATGTTTTACAAGAAAATGCTTTTTCAGTTTGTCTTCTTTAAAATTTCACATTAAATTCAATGTGTTACTTGCTGTTTCTTTCTAATTGTTAGCCAGTTTTACTAGCAAATTCTGTGTGAAAATTGTACACCAAAGTTTTTCAGTGTAAAGGACACTACCAACATTGAATCAAAATATTGCAATAAAGCATTAGGCTTTCATTAGCACCCATTTCAGAAGCTGGGAATACAAAGAAATCATATATTCTTCCTAAACAGGACAGACATACTGTGCACATTGTACGTGTAAGTAAAAGATAGAGTATGTTTAGCGGAGCAGCTGATGGGTGGACTGCAGCGGGTTCGAGACAGGAGGAAGAGAATCTGTTACGCAACATGTGAGATTCTGCTAATCTACTTTGGCCGCCTGCTCCTCCTGAGTGTCTCCATCATCCACACACTCACAAACACACAGGTGTCACTAATGGGTTTAAAAGCCATGACTCTGGCCTCATGCACTTGCATGTGATCAGAAAACAAGGGAAAAAAGTTGAAGATTTTTCAGTTTGACTGAGTTTAGAGAGAGCAGCATATGGCTTTCACTCTTCAGAAAAAAAATATGTATACCTCCAATCCCTCAAATGAGCCTATAACATTTAGGCATGAATATCACAAAAACATATTCAGCTCACATTTCAACCCAAAATTAAAGGGATAGTTCTGTCATGACAACTCTCGGAGGGATTGGCATGGTAATGTACATGACAATGTTAATGTATTTGGTCTGTGGCAGAGCAAGTACCGATACTTGCTACTGCCAATACATCCACAACATGCTGCTGTGAGCATGTAAGAAATACTGCTGCTGCAAATATAACATACATGAAATAACCCCCTATAGCAGGGGTGCCCAATCCTGCTCCTGGCGATCGACTGTCCTGCAAAGTTCAGCTCCAACTCTAATCAAACACACCTGAAGCAACTAATTAAGGTCTTCGGGATCGCTTGAAAATTAAAGGCAGGTGTGTTTGATTAGAGTTGGAGCTGAACTTTGCAGGACAGTCGATCGCCAGGAGCAGGATTGGGCACCCCTGCCCTAGCATACATGAATCACCTCGTAGCAGATCTATACAGGTGGAGCTGGGGAAGGTGGAGGGTTTCTGAAGCACGCTGCAAAACTGCTACAGCAAACACTAGTCATATATTTGAATGTTGAGCAAGAGCTCATTGGCTACCGATACAGGAGAGAACCAATCAGCTGTGCCATGTGATAATGATGTCATTAGGTCAGATTGATTTAGACCTATCGGAATGCGTCAACTAGAGTTTCATGCCAGAACTCTGTATTTCACCCAAAAATGAAAATTCTGTCATTAATTATTCACCCTCATCTGGTTCTAAACTCGTAAGACCTTCGTTCATCTTCGGAACACAAATTAAGATATTTTTGATGAAATCCAAGAGCTTTCTGACCCTGCATAGACAGCAAGGAAACTGACTCGTTCAAGGCCCAGAAAGGTAGTAAGGACATCATTAAAATAGTCCATGTGACATCAGTGGTTCAACCTTAATTTTATGAAGCTACGAAAATACATTTTGTGCGCAAAAAAACAAAAATAATAAGTTTATGCAACAATTTCTTTAATGAGCATTCACAAGAGAACCACAATGCATGCCTGTGATGCTGCTGACGCAGAGCTGGCATTCTGATGTCATGACAAGCACATTTACACCTCAGATTGTCTTTACTGTATGCAGCCAGACATTTTTTTATTATTTTTTTTAAATCCCATTAATTATACCCCACATAATCATAATAAAAAAATGCAATACAATGATACAGCACAAGTACAGCAAATACTACTATGATACATATTTATGAAATAAATAGTACTATTACTTTTAAATAAATTAATAATTTTATTTAAGCAAAGATGCTTTAAAGTGATCAAAGTGACTGTAAAGACATTTATAATGTTACAAAAGACTTCAGCACAACTGTTTTCAACACTGATCATAACAAATAAATATTTCTTGAGCACCAAATCAGCATGAAATAATTTCTGAAGGATCCGAAGACTGGAGTAATGACTGCTGAAAATATTTTAAAATAAAGCTATTACAGCTATTACATAAATGCAGGCTTGGTGAGCGAACCCAACCTACATATACACATGCAAATGTAATTATTTCTATTTTGGGGGGTGAATAAATATGACCCATAGACAACATTTTTATGTATTGACCTGTGGTACTGACACAGCTTGTCTGCAGTAATGAGATAAAATAATGCTTCCCTTTTAAGAGGCACCAGGAAAGGATCACGTGTGACAACCAGGTTATCAATTCAGCCTATAAGTGAAACCGGTTTAACCCTCATGCAGCATATCATGCCTTGACTTGGTTTCTGCTACAAAAGGGGTGACTTAGTGTAACCACATGCTAACTGTGTTTCACATGAAATGCTTTGAGTGGTTCCTATCCGGGTTCACACAAGGATCATATCTTATTTTCTTTTTTGTTTCTCAGTCGGTCTCACTAACTCCACGTGTTTGAGTTTACAAATCTCTTCTTTGATCTGGTCCTGTTCATTAGCCTAAACACACAGGGTCAGCTGTACAAGGTGGATAAGCTTGATTGTGACCGCATTACTCAGCAGGCTAGCATACGGTAACACCTTTCTCTCTCTCTTTCTTCGAGATACTAGCTGCGTCTCTTCAGGAGAAACAGGCTGCTCACCTCTTTAATACCCACTGTCACATGGGTCAGGCACGGGCCGGATTGACTATGCCATTGATCTGAGGGGGAGTGTCTACAGATAAAGCACACACACACACAAACACTGGCAGCAGTCAGCCAGATAGTCGTCCTGAGAGGAGCCAGGGCAGCTAGTCGCTAAACCACATCAGTCTCAAGCTGTGCAGGATTTGTGCGGTTAGCAAGAGATCAAACAAGCTACAGCTCATTTGGAAGCTGCCTTGCTTGCTCTCACAGTTGTTTCTGCCTTGAGACAGACTTTATTCGGTGATGCTGGGTTGACTGTTTTTTTCTTTACGCTCCTGGAATAACAACATGGAAAACATTAATTAATGCAGCGATAGAAAGCAATATAGAAACAGGTTGGAGAGGAACGACAGATGTAAGAACAGAGAGATAGACAGTATGAGGCTCACTGTGAGCGCTATTTGTGGCTAATCACATATATAATCATGAAAATGTGCATTATAACCTATATAAAAAACAGCATTTTGCTTGGCCACAGTGCAAAGGTAAAGTCGATGTAGCTGGTAGCATAACAGCTTTAAGACTAAGCACAAACCTCTGGTAAATGTTACATTAAATAAAAGAATGTGTAAAGAGTTAGTTATAATCATAATTTTACCATACCCACTTTACTTATTTTCAGAAAATCAATACTGCTAATGTTGCACCATCTCATTAATATTCAAGAAAATACTGATAAGAATTATATTGTGCACACTTTTCTAGATCATTCCTATACTCTCGATGAAATGTATCCACTCCTAAGTCTTGCATGTTAGTTTCAAGAACAATAAAAATGTTAGCGAAAAATGATCTCTGTTAGAGGAAAATTTAAGATCATTCTAAGGATGAAAAAATAAGTTTGTGTGCAATATGTACATGAATTAAGCACATACTCATTCTGGAGAGGGGTCCATGTAATAATTCAATTGAAAAATCCATATCGATTGATTACTAATCTGAATATTGGATGAGGAGGAGTGTCCCAATGTGGTTGTTATGGCCTTGGGTATATGAGTTCGAGAGTAAAAATGGGTGAATTTCCCATGAGGCCTCCATCCATCTCCTCTTGAGTGACTACTTCATTCTCAAGAGGATGTCCAAGAATTAACAATTCAATACTATGGCATGAGTCCAACTCGTTCCTTTAATCTGAAAGTGACACACACATACACGTATGCATACACACAGCAATACTGGCTGAGAGATAGTCAAAGTAGTGTAAAAGCTTATAATTTACATTATTATTTTGTAGTATTAATGTAAATTGCATTGTTTTGTGTAATTATATAGTATTATTCTGTGTTTTGCTAAATAATATTTTTATTATATTTGTCATTTACACATTTAGCAGACGCTTTTATCCAAAGCGACTAACAGTGCATTCAGGCTATACATTTTTTTTTTTATCAGCATGTGTGTTCCCTGGGAATTGAACCCATGACCTTTTGCGCTGCTAATGCAATGCTCTACCACTGAGCCACAGGAACACATTTATTAATTAATATTTTACTTTTTATTTTAAGTTAATTCAGAAAACAAATGTGTTTTGTTTCTCCATTAGCCACTTTAGACAGGTATCATATAAGGTGTTTTTATGTAATTATAAAGTATTGTTTGGTGTTTTGGTAAAAAAAAATATATATAAAAAAGGTTTATTCTATTTCTAATTTATCATTTAATATAAAACTTTTCTGAAGTTGATTTAAATCCAAATGTGTTTTGTTCCTTTATTAGCTGCTTTAGACAGGTATTATACAAGTTGCACTTGATTTTTTACTGATACTGGTGCGTATGATTCTAATTTTAGACACTTATTGTTGGGACAAATATAGGGATGTACTAACTGTTCTCACTTTTTCTCACTTTGGCATTTCTGTTTATTTATGCTATAAAAATCATTGCTACAAAAATTTACATTTGACATTAAAGAATTAGTTCTCCCAAATATATATATTTATATAAATTCAGTCATCCTGGTATTGTTCTAATGCTGTATATCCTTCTTTTTTTGGATCCCAAAAGAAGAAAATTAAAAAAACATATCCTGATCGTGCTCATCAATATAATGACAGTGTATAACGACCACCTAGTAAATAAATAAATATCACAGAATGAAAAAAACATAAAGGTAATTGTCGTTTATCTAGCATTAACATTACTAAAATGGCAAATATCTGTGTAAAAAATAATAATAATAATAACTTTTTATGAGGTGTACTTCTAATTTCACAGCACTTTATGGGGTGAACCCACAAATCTGGTACAAACAGATACAAAATTGAAAAAAAATTAATTTAATTCTAACTGGCAGTGATTTCCACAGCAGTGACACACAGTGTCCCTTCTCTGACCCCGCTCCACCCCTGTCCTCTCAGAAGAGCAGCCCCAATGAGCGCACTAATTAACACTCATTAGTTCATCATTGTCTGATCCTCTCCAACAAGCCCACAGATGTAACCAGGAAGCTACTCGGCTCCGTCGGAGGTAGACTTCTATCTAACAAGCAGCCGTGCGGCTCGGCAAGGAAATGATGACAAACTACAGCCAGCCACATGCTGAGAGGTTGGACGACTGAGTGATTGAGTGATCAGTGATAATGAAGAGATATACAGGGAACCGATGGGATGGCGGCGAAGCAGCCGTCCTTATGGAAGATGCATATATTTTCACACATATTTCCAAACTACACAACCACTGAGCACACATGGAAACCGGCAAGCACAGAGAGAGACGGCTTTCCGTGCATCTCACCACCTTTTCCCCACATGCAGTCATTTCAGTCCAATGATCTGCAGTGGACTCATAAAGAAACATCTGCGTTTAAGCACACAGCAACCACAGAAAGCGAGAGAAAGAGACACAGATGACACCAGCTCAGCAGACACGACAAAGACAGCAGATTAGTGGGCAGAAGTTGACACACTCATCTCCCAGAGGAAGATCTGGACACCATACGCCTGCTCCAACATTATCACAAACACTCCCAACACACGGTCCTACAGTAACACTAACAGCTTATGTGCACCCACTGGAAAATTTTATTGCTCAGATGTTGCTCTTTCATGTAGTCAGCAGATTGCAATGACTTCTTTGTTGCATTTCATTTTTCAGCTTTGGAATTTTTTCTATCATTTCAAACATTAAGATAGAAGAAATGAGACATTTGTTGATGTGTATTAGTGTATAGAGCTATAAAATAAATGAGAAAGCATAGGCTGGTCTTGGGGGGGAAAAAATGCAACGTTTCATGTTGAAACGTGTTAAAAAATGATTTTTTTTGCAGACATTGGTTTCTTGGAACATCGAATCACAATTTGTAAATGTAGTCAAGTTTCTGTCCAAAAAAGGTTTAGCAAATCCAAATGCTATTTATTATATGATAATAATTATTGATTTTAAGATCAATGTTAGAATTAAAAAAAAAATTTTTTTCATTCTTAGTTTACCTTTAGCACATACATTCTTTGTTGATAATTCAAGTGTTTATCATGTCAAATGTCCACTTGTTCGGAAGGGTGCAAGGGTGCAAGGGTGCATTAAATCTATTCAGACTTCATACATATTGACATCTAAATTCCTTATCAGTATTCACAGTATCCAGTGTATCAGTATTGCTCTGGTTAAATTCAGGTTATTGGCAGGTTAAATTGCTCTTAAATTCAGGTTTCAAATTACAGTTGAATGAGCCAAGTCATTTCAGGGCAGCTTTTCTTGCAGGGTTTAAAATGGTTCAGAGAACAAAACCAAAAACCAAAAATGAATGCAGTGTATATTAAGGTGGCATGGTTGAAGTAAAAAAAAAAAAAAAAGATGCACTTTTCAGATATCCTAAATCTTTATTTTTGTATTTTTGTCTTTTTTAAATTTATTTGATGTTTATTTCATAACACCCCAAGTTAAAATGCTTCATTAATTTTTTTCTGAAAATGAAAAATAGTCAAACTGCAGGCTGTATGAATTTAGAATAGGTATACCTGTTCATGAAAAAATGAATGAAACATTCGTTATAATGTCTCCTCTCTCTCTTTATATATATATTGATTATTGATCCAAAAGATCAATTCTACATGCAATTTGTTTTTAGAATAATCCTATTGGAATTGTGACATTTATTTAATGTTTCCAAAATGTCCGAATCTCTGTTTCTACAATAGCTCGACTTTTGACAACTGTCTGAATCTAATATCACTCAGAATTATCTTTGTTCTGGAATGCACAGATATAAATAAATGTACAATTATGGTAGATATTCTGAATAAGGTGTTTATGTGACTAAATTCAGATTTACACATGCATTTGCCTTATTTTGATTTCTAGAAACTGGAATACTGGCTATATTGTTACTAATATTGTTACTGAAATGAGGTTAACTTATAATGGTGCAAACAGAATTGGAATATGATCAAATTCTGATTAATTTTGGAAAATACAGTACTTGTTCGTGTAAACATTAAAAAAGATGTGCAATGTAATGTGTGTCTATATATATATATATATATATACACATAACATTGCACATCTTTTACATGTTACAACTTTGTTAGGGTCAGGGTCTTCTCCACTACAAAACAATCAATTTCTATATCAATATTTTTGTATTTTTTCCTCTGAAAATAGAAAATTAAGCTAAAATCTCAACTTGTTAGGCTAGGAGAAACATATTTTTGCTTTTCCTTAGGGTCTGTATTTGACCTCGCCTCAACTACATTGTAGTCTCTAAACGCACAGCGGCCAATGCGGGTCTAGTATTAGGATCCCCAGCTCTTCCACGCTGAGATTAGGACACATTCTCCGATCCAACACAGTAAGGACTATAAAGCTCCTGCTCTGTGTACGGATGCTGAGGTCTGCACCCATCTGCTCAGCTTCTGCCCACTAATCTGCTGCAAGCCATAGAGAGAGAGAGAGAGAAACACACTGCGGATAACATTCCTTCTTGTAAGTCAACCACCAGAGGTTTTTACTTGCACCCGAGTGTCCACTGTGACAAATGTGGTTTAGAGGTGACTGATTAAAAAGGAAAGCCGGGCTGCTTGCCTAGCAAGAGAAGCAGTCATCTACGGAAACTCTCTGACCAGACATATTGAAAATCTACAGGCGTAATAGGTTCATATGCAACAGCAGATGTCTGTGAGGAAAAAATGCAGGGTACATATTTCAATCAAGCGCACAGCAACAAGCAAAGCTAAACGAGTATGGATTAATATGACAGGGCAAACACTCGTCCTGATTTATAGGGCGTGCAGTGCATTGTGGTATGTGCATATGTGGCAGCGCAAATGTGTCCCGAAGAACATTAAGAAAGACGGTGCAGACGCTCTTTTCCCATTTCAGTCGAACGCAGGTCTTATCTCATCCCAGCGAGGAGCCAACGAGTGGCATTTTCAAAGGAATTAGACCAGAGCTTCCAGCATGTCTGCCAAACGCTGCACGGAGAGTGAACACTCCACTAGGGAACAGATGGTCATTACGATCATTTATAAGTTATTAGCGCACATGATCCTACCTTAGTCTGCCTAATCCAACAGTGCCTGTTTTTATCTGGTTCCGTTCAGACTGAGCGCACCTGCCCAGAATGACGGCCTAATGATCAAGATGCTCCAACTCATCATCTTGGCATATAGTGAGTGATGTAGATGTTTCCACCAGGTGAAACGCTCCTTGGTTCAGATGAAGAGGGGCTTGTACTTATTATGCTTGATTGTATTGGGAGAAAGCCATTTTTTGGCATTTTTGCAACTTTTAATTCATAATATAACAAGACTAAACTCAATCTAATAAAGATAGAATAGAAAACTATCTTTAATGTTGGTTCTGTTGAGCTTTGCTGAATGGCAGGACTGTGGAAATGAAGGCTTCACTGTCATCTCCCGTGTTGTCTGTGCAAACAAGTCACAGAATGAACACCCCAAACAGGTGTGTGCTGACGCCGGATGTGGAACAGCCTGCCTCAGTCACATGGAGAGGCAAAAATAGAGCCAATCAATGTCCCGCATGGTTACAATGGGTTTGTTTGTTCCAAGTGCCAAGGCCTCAACATAAAGAGAATCACTCGAACTTCTGGTGCGTGGTGACATCAGTTCACATAAGGGACAAAATGATTTTAAGGGAATTATTATATATTATTATATAGGAAGTTATAATGGAATTATTCAAATTATTATATGGGGAGTTCAAATTGTATGAATTCATCTCTGTACTGTGCATTGTATTGCAATAAAATGAAAATGTACATGTTTAAATATATATGTATGTATATGTATATATATGCGCGCGTGTGTGTGTGTGTGCGTGTGCGTGTGTGTGTGTGTGTGTGTGATAAATGTGATCAATTCATTTAAATAAATAAATAACACAAATTAATAATACATATATCTCAGATGCCTTCTCACATCTAAATCAAAAGAACATAAGAGGTGTGTTTTTAAATCCTACAGTAAAACAAAATAAAATAAAATAAAATAAAATAAAATATATATGTATACACACATTGTATTGCTACTGATTGCTAATAAATATAGGCACTGATTGCTGTTAATCATGGCATTAAAATAAAAAATAAAATAAACATGTATACACACATTGTATTGCTACTGATTGCTGCTAATCAGGGCATTAAAATAAAATCAATTCAATTAAAAAACAAACAAACAAATGAAGGTTCACTATGATTGCTGTGAAGCAGGGCATTAAAATGAAATCTAATCAAATTACTAAAATAAAAAAGTAAGTAAGTAAATAAATAAATGCTGTCAAACGATTAATCGTGATTAATCACATCCAAAATAAAAGTTTTTGTTTACATAATATATGTATGTGTGCTGTGTATATTTATTATGTATATATAAATGCACACACATGCATGTATATATTTCAGACAAATATTTTATGTTTATATATTATATATGTTTATAAAAATATTTATTTATAATATAACTTATATGAATATAAATATAGACATGTAAAAACATTTAAATATTTTCAAAATGCATACTGTATGTGTGTGTATGTATATATACATTATAAATATAGTACACACACATATATTATGCAAACAAAAACTTTTATTTTGTGCGATTAATCGTGATTAATCGTTTGACAGCACTAATAAATAAATAAATAAATATCGATCCAGATTTCTACTAATCAGGGCATTACAATAAAATAAAATTTAAATATTTTTTTTTTCATTTAAAACAAACAAACAGATACAAACAAATCCTAGACATAGATTGCTGGGATTCCATATAAATTGGGGTGGAGGGTATGCAGTTGGATTGGTGTAATGAAGTTACTGCTGGCATGGACTATGAGGAGCAGCTTGTCCCCTGCTGATGTGGCTGAAGGAAGAAAGAAGAAACAGGAAGCTATTCCCCGCAAGACAGATGGACGCCCATCCTGACGAGATGCACCTTCACTCACAGAGTCTCCTCATACAGAGTGGAGAAAGGGTCGGAGGAGAGGGGAAGGGAGAGGTGCGACATGTGTGATTTCTGTCAGGTGGAGTGAGAACGCTTCCATCGCTTGACTTGAGCGAGCAGTGTCAGATCTGCATGGTGCCAGATTGTCAAGTGACACAGGCAGTTGTACTGTACATGTGTCACATGTGCTTTATTAGGGTAAGATTACACACACACACGCACCACATGACGTGTGTGTGTGTGGGTTTGAGACGCAGTGATAGGCCTGTATCTCCGGCACCCTCACAGGTGTGTGCATCACCACAGTCAGATGCTCTCATCCACATGAGCGGCACATGAGAGGTGCAAACAGCTGTGTGGTGACTTGATTGCGAATGTGAACTGTGAGCTACGACAGAGCTAATGAGAGTGTTTCTACCCAAGAATACATCTGAAATCATGTTGACCCTCACCTTTATCATGATTGGATAGACATCAACTACTTTTGTTGGTGAATTCATTATCCAATCAGAAAAAAAGATGCTACATTTGTTTGTTTTTTCATGGTAACGAAAGCTATGTCTACAAGTTTAGGCTAGCGCACGCTACCAGGCATGCTAGCCATCTTGAGCACAAAGACTCAGTTTCTTGTTTTCTGTTGAGTTATCAACACTGAGTGGCACACTTTAGAAAGTTAACAACTTTAGCAACACAACATTTTTAGCACACATTCTAATCCAAGAGTTGATTCTTCACAGCAAACAACATGGATGAAACTGTCTGGCTACAATCTGAGGGTTTTGTCACACACTAGTTGCAGATTTAAAGGGATAGTTCACTCAAATATACATTTTTATATGACATTTGGGGAAAAAACAGATATTGTGGCCACAAATAATTTGTTCCTATGACTTATTAATTTGTGGGCACATTTTGTGAATTTATTCCCACAATTTAATAATTTGTTCCCTTGTTTTATTTATTTATTTATTTAATTTCTTTCAATGACTTACTAATTTGTTTCCTCATTTTAGGAAAATTGTGGCCATTTTGTACTAACTTGTTCCCTTACTTTATTATTTTAAATAATTACATAATTATTATTTACATAATAAATTATGTTATTATTTTAGTATGCAGTCTCACACATGACATGCAGAAAAAAACTTATTGTATCCACAAATTAAAAATTTGTTCCCTCAACTTTTTAATTTGTTCCTATGAATTATTAATATTTTTTTTTAAAAAATCAGATATCATGGCCACAAATAATATGTTCCTATGACTTATTAATTTGTGGGCACGTTTTGTGAATTTATTCTGTGGTTTTAGTGAATTCACAGTAATATTTTATTAATTTGTTCCCACAACTTAATAATTTGTTCCCTTATTTTAGTTCTTTTTTTTTTCATGACTTACTAATTTGTTCCTTCGTTTTAGGTAAATTGTGGCCATTTTGTACAAACTTGTTCCCTCACTTTATTATTCTAAATAATTGCATGATTATTATTTACATAATAAATAATGTTATTATTTAATTATTGAATCTCATACATGACATGCAAAAAAAAAAAAAAAAAAACATATTGTGGCCACAAATTAAAAATTTGTTCCCTCAACTTTGTACTTTGTTCCCATGACTTTGTAATTTGCTCCATCATTTTATTTAAATTAACTTGATAATTCATTCTCTTAGTTTTGTCAGACTGTGGCAACATTCCATTCTATTGTAGTTTGTTCCCATGACTGATGGCTGTTGTACTAGTTTGTTCCCTCACTTTATTATATAAAATAATTAAAATAATGAAATTAATAAATTCATTTTTAAGTTATGGCTATCATATGTTTTTCATGTTTTTTTGCCCATTTCATATGCAGGGCTCCGTAAAATTTAAAAAAATTCTGACTAACTGTAATTCTGACCTGTCTAACTTTGCTTTATCTGCAGAACAAAAAAAAGAAGATATTTTAGAAAAGGTCTGTTTTTTCACCCCATTGACTTATTGTTCAGAAAAAAACAGTAGAAACATTCTTCAAATTATCTTCTTTTGTGTTCTGCAGAAGAAAGAAACATGTGGGTGAGCAAATTATGATTTGCATTTTTGGGTAAACTATCTTTTTAAAGGAACACTCCACTTTTATTGGAAATAGGCTCATTTTACAACTCCACTAGTTAAACAGTTGAGTTTTACCGTTTTTGAATCCATTCAGCCGATCTCCGTGTCTGGCGGTAGCACTTTTAGCTTAGCTTAGCATAGCTCATTGAATCAGATTAGACCATTAGCATTGCGCTCAAAAATGACCAAAGAGTTTCGATAATTTTCCTATTTAAAGCTTGACCCTTCTGTAGTTACATCGTGTACTAAGACCGACGGAAAATGAAAAGTTGCGATTTTCTAGGCCGATATGGCTAGGAACTATACTCTCATTCCAGCGTAATGCGCAGTGATATTACGCAGCGCCTGAAAGTAGTCCCCAGCTAGGTAACTAGTTATGATATAGCTGGGGACTACTGGGGCAGCAAAGTTCTTTGATTATTACGCCGGAATGAGAGAATGAGAGAGCCAGACCAGGAGATCGGCTGAATGGATTCAAAAACGGTAAAACTCAACTGTTTATCTCTAGGGGAGTTGTAAAATGAGCCTATTTCCAAAAAAAGTGGAGTGTTCCTTTAAACCCTGCCATGGGGATGAGCTTCTGTCTCATAGTGTGCGTTTGACTTTATTGACTGACAATCCTGGTGTATCTAGAACATGACAATTGATATGGAAGAATTGTGCTGCATCTGCTCATTCAAATTTAGGCCTTTGATCCTATACAGTATGAGACAAAGTGATATATTTCACTTGTACTGAGTAATAATGGTGGAGTCTCAGCATAAACACCAGATCAAACATCATATATTGTATTCACTAACCACAACTCTAGACTCAAAGGCCCCCTTTACACCTGGCATTAACATGCGTAAGCTGATCAGATCACAATCGAACAGCACCTGACCACATGAAAAGCCAGGTGTAAATACACCCAAGATGCATTGTGATCGGATCAATCCAACCACATTTGGAGGTGGTCAAGAACAGTTTCTGACCATATTTGATGAAGCTGTATGCTAATGCATTTTCATTGTCTTTTCTTTTTATTCTGCTCTCACAATGTAGAAAAAAGACAACAGGGTTTAATGAACTATATCTCATGAATTATTCTCTTTTTTGGTTGTCTATAAACGTTTCAAGCAATCGGTTGCATAAATGACTGAGATGACTTTAAATGAAAAGTGTGAAATCCAGCTAAAGGAATATCATGCTATCCTACACTCTAAAAAATGCTGGGTTAAATACAACCCAGCGCTGGGTAAGATATGGACGAACCCAGCGGTTGGGTTACTGCCCAGAAGGTTGGGTTAAACATTTAACCCAGCATGTGTTCTGTCCAATATTTACCCAGCACTGGGTTGCATTTAACCCAGCATTTTTTAGAGTGTAGTGAAACTTGTTTCCGCCACTTAATAAAAAATTTTTTTTAAGTTAATTGCAACTTTTTATCTTGCAATTCTGACTTTTTTCTCAGAACTGCAGGATATAAACTCACAACTGCGAGTTATAAATCAAAATTGATCAAAATCAAAATAAGTCAAAATTGCAAAATAAACTCAGACTTTTTTCTCAGAACTGCATGTTTTATCCCAATATTATGACTTTATAACTGGCAATTGACCCTTCGCAGGGAGTTTGATTGACAGGTGATTTGACCAATCATAACGCTGAATCTGCCATTTTGTCCGACAAACAAATCAGACAGGAGAGTAGATTAACATCGGTGGACTTGAACTTGAAAAATAATGCGTATTGACATCTTTCAGCGTTTGAAATAAAATACCTTCTGATGTTCATTCATGTTTATTTCACACTACAACTAGTAAAGAGGAAGGCTCTGCAGCGATCCGTCACGACACATCAAAGAGCCACAAAACAGTATTTGTTTAGTTTTTATAAAAAAAAAAAGACAAATTTTGAAAGCTGAGACTTTTGCTCTATCTTGTCTGTTGGCGTGTTGTCAGTTTCCTCCTTCCTTCGTCATGTATTTGTCACTGCGTAAGAACATGATATGTGTGGAGTGAGCGTGGCATGGCTTGTCGGACAGTAACTAAGTTGGGTGCGTCTTTGCAAAGGGTCAATTGCAAGTTTATATCACACAATTCTGAGAAAAAAGGCAGACTAACGAGATATAAATTCGCAATTGCGAGAAAAAAAATTGTGAGATAAAAAGTCACAGGAACACTTTAGTTTAGGGACCAGTTCTCAGTATTGACTAGTTGCTTATTAGCATGTATATTGGTTGTTTATTAGTACTTATAAGGCACATATTCTGCATGACCATATTCTAGATCCTTTAATCCTACCCCATGCCTAAACATGACATCGTATCTTGCTAACTATTAATAAGCAACAAATTAGGAGTTTAATGAGGCAAAAGTCATAGTTAATAGTTAATTAATAGTGAGAATTGGTCCTCAAACTAAAGTGTGACCAAAGTCACAATTACTTACACAATTTTATTTATTTATTTATTTTATTCAGGCTTCCGTTCTATCCAGACGCAAATCACATGTTAATTCCAGGTGTAAAGGGGCCACTGTGTCTGATCCGCAAGAACAGCTCTCAGTACTGAGCGCAGGTAAAAATCCCTCCTGTAGCCAGATGGGCTTCACTATTACGCATTAAAACACAGAGCCGTGCAAATCCTGCGTCCGGCTGGCCATGACAGAAGTGTGAGGGGACGTCTACTGCCACAGAGAGAACGCAGTGATAGATAGAATGAAAGAAAAGAGACAGAAAGAGACAGAAACAGAAGGAGGGGGGCTCTGAACTACAGCTGGCATGAAATTCACAGCGCCAGTCGCCAGTGTTGCAGAGCTCCTTAACAACTTCACAGGCTGCAGAGAAGAGCTTTAAAGTGTCCACATGGCCTCTGCAGCAGGGCTTTAGAAGGGCTCTGCTCAACTCCCTCCACCAGCTGCTGCTGGGGACACCAGCGCGTCTGTGTGTGTGTGAGAGAAACAAATCTGTGCTAAAGAGAAAGGGTGTCAAAGCGGAGAAAAAAACAAGTGTGAGAAAATTAGGAAAAAATTAAATGCTTTGAAAAAATTAAATGTTAAGAAAGCAAAAATATGCAGTCGTGTCTAACTTTACCTTGCTGGAAAATAATAGAGGCTTTCAGGTGAGAACCAATGACTTTATGTAAGTTACACATTTAAGAACAAAAGTAAAAACAACACCAGAGTAACATTCTAAATCTACCTAGCAGCCACCAAGAACATCCTAGCAACACCCTAACAACGCCTTCAATAGCTAGCAAAGCCCTAGCAAAATTCTAAATCTCCCTATTCTGTGTTTCAGCTAAGGCATTGCAGGTTGTTGCTAAGATGTTCTGGGTGGTTGCTTTAGAGATTTAGAACATTGCTAGTGCTTTGCTAGTTATAAGAGGCATTATGGTGTTCTAGGTAGTTGTTTGGATATCGGTGGTTGCTAGGCTGTTCTGAGCAGTTGCTAGGGCATTGCTATGTGGTTGCTGTTAGGATATTTCTAGGGGGTGCTAGGGAGTTCTAGGCTTTTGCTATGGAGTTTTAGAATGTAACTAGGGTTTTGCTATATGCTAGAGGTGTTGTTAAGGTGTTCTAGATTGTTGCTAGGTTGTTGCTAGGGAGAATTAGAATGTAGCTAGGGGTTTGCTAGATGCTAGGTGCTGTGAAGGTGTTGCTAGGACATTGACAGTCGTTAGGGAGTTTTAAGAGGTTGCTAGGGCATTGCTACATGGTTGCTTGGATGTTCTGGGTGGTTGCTATGGAGTAAGCTTCACTAGATGTTAGAGGTGTTGTTATAATGTTTTAGGTTGTTGCTAGGATATTTATGGTTGCTATGGAGTTTTAAAAGGTTTCTAGGGCATTGTTACATGGTTGCTATGGAGATTTAGAATGTTACTAGGACTTGCTAGATGTTAGAGGTGTTGTTAGGGTGTTCTAGGTTGTTACTAGGATATTGACAGATGTTAGGGTGTATTAATAAGTTGCTAGGGCATTGTTATGTGGTTGCTGTTAGGATATTGCTATTTTGCAAGGGAATTCTAGAAGGTTGCTAGGGTGTTCTGGGTGGTTGCTAAAGAGTTTTAAGAAGATTGCTAGGGTGTTCTGAGTGGTTGCTAGGGTGTTCTAAAAAGGTTGCTAAGGTGTTCTGGGTGGTTGCTAGGGAGTTCTAAAAGGTTGATAGGGTGTTCTGGGTGGTTACTAGGGAGATGTTACCTGGGCTTTGCTAGATGCTAGAGGAGTTGTTATGGTGTTATAGGTAATTGTTTTGTGGTGTACTACGCAGGTTTGGGTTGATGGGATTCCTGCACACAGCCGCACTCCATGTGTGGGGCAGATCTGAGGTAATGTTTCTTTGCTCTTTTGTGATTCTTTGCTCAAATGTTCTCCTCTCACTGGGGTCTCAGATGTTCTTTACAGAGCATTTTTCAGTGGTCTTATGACAAAAGGGGGTTTGCGGGGATCAGAGTGTATTCCCACCATCTCTATGCGAGCCCGGGCCACATTCACTGTGGGCATTAGCATTTCAAGGAGTCTCTATTAGCGATGGCAAGACAAGCTTCTCTCTGTGGGGGGAGATCCATTTTGTCCTCTTTTCCAACATCTGTTCTGACCTACAGAGCCAGAAGGGGAACTAGATAATGCCAAAGAGGCTTTTGATTTACAGTAATGACTCCACTGACCACGTTTCTGCTAAGAGGAGGGAGGGGGGGGGGGGGCAACAAAATCAAAGACAAAAACAATTCTGTGCTATCTGTACTGGGACAATATTCAGTTCTCTCAGGAAAGCATGAGAGGTGCGTTTCCCACCAACTGGATCCCTCAAATATATTCAATGGGAATTTCAATGTAAAGTTTTCAAAAGAAACAAAACTCAGTTTTTTATTTAGAACCCTTACATTTTTGGACAGGTTTGACATAAGAACAGGACAAACAGATATGTGAAAGAAAGAGAGAGACAGTTGACAAGAGTGTAGGGCTTGATCCTCGGCCCATCTGCCCTCTCCTTGCAGTCTGCCGCTCAGGCTGGACTGAACTGGATGACAGGAGGTCCGCTACCCTCACAGACGCTGTGTGAATCTCAGGAGCTCAGCCATTACACACAGCCTGAGCAGCCCACTGTCAAAACGCCTGGCTCCACGTGACACTGACCGGACTAACAGGTGACTGTAGTCCACGTGATAAGCAGGGTCCTACAGTGTGAAAAGATTAAACTTCATGTAAGTCCATTTTAAACAACATTTGTGACCCTGGACCACAAAACCAGTCATAAGGGTCAATTTTTTTAAATTGAGATTTATACATCACATGAAAGCCAGATAAATAAGCTTCCTTTGTTAGGGTAGGACAATATTTGTCCGAGATACAACTATTTGAAAATCTGGAATCTGAGGGTGCAAAAAAAATTGTAGTGAAAAAGAATGTATAATTTACAGTGAATAACCATAAAATGACATTCCTAGAATTCCCTGCTTTACATTTCACATTTGATGTTAGGGTTGTACAAATGTTGTTAAATTAATGTTTATTGCATTATTTAAAAGCAGTTCATCATTTCACCATATGTGTTACCATGTACTTCCATAGTATATTAACATTATATCTGTTTAGTCCGTTTGTGTGAATGACACTGTGCGGAAATGTTGGGACGTTTTTTTGAAATTTGAATAAAATGAAAACTAAAAGACTTGCAAATCACATGAGCCAATATTTTATTCACAATAGAACATAGAGAAGATAACAAATGTTTAAACGGAGAAATTTTACACTTTTATCCACTAAATGAGCTCATTTCAAATTTGATGCCTGCTACAGGTCTCAAAAAAGTTGTCACGGGGGCAACAAAGGGTTGAAAAAGCAAGAAATTTTGAAAAGATTCAGCCGGGAGAACATCTAGCAGCTAATTAAGTTAATTGACATCAGGTCTGTAACATGATTAGCTATAAAAGAGATGTCTTAGAGAAGTCCATATCTTTCACCTATAGAGAACATTTGGCGCATCATTAAACGAAAAATACGTCAAAGACGACCACAAACTCTTCAGCAGCTGGAAACCTATATCAGGCAAGAATGTGACCAAATTCCAACACCAAAACTCCAGAAACTCATAACCTCGATGCCCAGACATCTTCAAACTGTTTTGAAAAGATGCTACACCATGGTAAACATGCCCCCGTCCCAACTATTTTGAGACCTGTAGCAGGCATCAAATTTGAAATTAGCTCATTTTGTGAATACATTTTTTTTAATTTCTCAGTTTAAACATTTGTTATGTTATCTATGTTCTATTGTGAATAAAATATTGGCTTATGTGATTTGAAATTATTTTATTGAAGAATAAATTATTTTAAGAAATTATTTCTTGTCATTTTATTCAAATTTAAAAACCGTCCCAACATTTCCGGAATTCGGGTTGTACATGTAGTTAATTAATATTACTCAGTACTTAAATATATAAATACACTGTAACAAGGACACCTTAAAATAAATTGTAACCATAATAAAGATAACCTATAATTAATAGTTAATTTATAAGTAATACAGTTACTTACGCTGTCCTTGTTACAGTGTAATTGTACATTTAAGTACTGAACAATATTAATGAACCATATGCACTTACTATAAGTTTAGGGTTAGGATTAAGGTTTGGTTGATGCTTTTATTGCATGTAATTATGCATAATTGACTGTTATTATGATGGTAAGTCCATGTTATGTGCAATACACTGTAAACTAAAGTGTTACTGAAATTAGTACCTCAGTAATACCTATCATTAAAAATAAGATCTAACAAAAGGTAAGATCAGCGACTTTTCCTGTTAGGATTCACTGAATAGGCCATGGCCCAAAAGCCTGGTGTGTTTTCTATTGTGTCCTTCTGCACTGTCTTTAATTTAAATGCATGCAGTTGGCCACAAGCTTGTAGTTCAAAACAGATTTTGTGAAGATCACAAATGGCTTCAGTATGTCTGTGTAACTAAATGTTGAAATAAATGAGAATGAGGTGATTATGAAACATGAAAGTGAATTTCTATTGCTGAATTATCATGTTTCATGGCTTTACCAAACAAGTTTTACAATGTGATGTAATCAAACTGAGCCTATTGAGTTATAGGTTTGGGCCACCTGCACTGACCACCTGGCTGCTTTGTTTAGGGATTTCATTGTTGTGGGCTGTGGGCGTACAATTCATGCTCTCTTTTTTGGACAATGAACTCACTCTCTCTCACTCGCATTTTTCATCTCTAGCGATTCTAAGAAGAAGCATGTGACCTGTCCATGCCAGGCCAGGTGCCATCTTATCTAACCGTGGTGCGGCACTGCAATGATTTTCAATGTGGTCCAGATGCACACCGTCCGATGTCTGCAGTATAGTGTTTACAGTTGGGCTTGAGAGGACAACATCACTTTTAATGATTATCATAGGTACTATTATAGAGCTACAACACATTTGGTCTGTGTGTGAGATGTTATGCGTGTGTTTAGAAAAATTGCAGCCAGTGGGATCTCAATTCTAACCAGATGAGTAGTTCTACAGCACCTGTAGACTTCACAACTTGCCTGAAAGAGAATGGAATATTACTTATACTTACCAAATATAGCATAATACACACTGTCATGTAGTATGTAACCATCAAGTAAAAAGTACAAACATATTTTCTTTACACTTCCTTACATTGAATACCTGTGAGTGTACACAGCCAAACAATTATTTAAAAAAAAAAGTTTTTTAACTTTAATATCTTTAATATATTCTAGATGGAAAGTAATTTTAATAAGAACATGAATATCAAACAGTCACTGAACTAGTAAAAAATGCATTATGCAAAAATAAATGTTGCAAACAGTGATGTGTGTGGTGCACGTGAGTGCTGTCTAGTTATCAAAATTATAATTTTGCACTTTTCATCAAATTTTCTGCAGAAATACCCTAACTCTTCAACTTGATCAAATAATCAGTCAAAACAAAATGAGTAAGTCACAATTTACAGCTCTAATTTGCATTTTAATCAACATTTTTGTAAAAAAATATTTTTGCAGTCTGATCCAATAATGAGTCAAAATAAAAAATTATTAATATGTCAAAATTTACAGCTCCTGTTCATTCATCGCACTGGAAATGAAAGTTCAAGTAGGGTATGTTGCAATATGGCATACAATATTCTTTGCGGTGTGTTTTGCTGTATTCTGCACATTTTGGCAAATTTAATATACACACTATATACTAAAACACTAAAAGTAGTATGTTAGGAAGCATAACTATTCTTATCGCCATGGAGTTTGTCTTGTCTGCAATACATACAATTTCAGCACGCAAACACTCACACACACACAGCTAAAGACACATGCTTGCATATGCGCATACACACAAACACACGCACATACGCATGGGCAGATGGGCTTCAATACTAAGGCTTAGTTTAATGACAAAGAACCCTCAATCTGGACAACATGGGTGGATTTAGCTATCATTTTAAAGTCCATCTGCGAGACGTTTGACTTCCGATCACAATGCTTCCTTGTTCAAACATAAAATAGAGCACAGACTTGTTTATCAGTGGGTTCGCATGTGCGTTTTAAGTAATGAACGTTCAAACGAGAAGATGTGTCATGCCTTTAGCCCCACAGCCACGTCCTAACATGTGATATGTCACCAAGAAGCATTTACTTATCGAGCCTGCTGCAGCCCGGCCCGAGAGAGAGACAGATAGACAAACTGACAGCGAGGAGATAGACTAGCTACCTATTTATAGCCCCGGCCATCTGCAAAAGCTCCCTCTTGTCTTTGGTCATCCTGTTCACAAAGGCTGGGAGGCAGATTCCAGCAGCAGCCGCTCCATTCACTATTCATTCCAGGACCCGGCAGCTCCATATGGATCCGGCCCACTGCTGGGCCCAGGCAGGCTCTGTTTTTTCCCTGGGATTGACATGGTAATGGAGCTGTGGAGGAAGGAGCTGTTCTGAGATCAGAGGAGAGCAGCGGCCCCCTACGCCCGGCGTCTTCCTCCACAGCTCCCAGGTCAGGCCTTTCACCCCTTCCGGCCACCCGACCGATCTGGGAGCACTATGGGCATCTGTGAAAGGCTAATGACAGGCTTTTATGTTTGGCCTGCTTTATTATAGCCCCTCTAACCGTCTCTGTCCATCCAAGCTGTATGCTGCACAGTGCAGCAGGGCGTCTGGAGCATCTTTGAAAAAAAAAGATCTCGCAGGCCCACTGAATCTATTATGCGCCATATAGAAAGATGCTGAATTATTCTGTCTGATATGAGATCTGAAGAGAACAAGGTGGATATCAGGAGCTATACAGGATATTTAAAGGGATAGTTCACCCAAAAGTGTTAATTCTTTCATCATTAATTTATCCTTGTGTTGTTTCATACCTGGTCAGATTGAGGTTTGAGGTCAGTAAGATTTGTTTTTTTAAGAAATGTATTATTTTATTCAGCAAGGATGCATTAAACTTTATGCATTGACTTTCTATACATCTAAGAATCCTGGGGGGACAATGTATCACCATTTCCAAAAAATGATTAAGCAGCACGGCTGTTTTCAACATTGATAATAATAAGAAATGTTTCTTGAGTACCAAATCAGCATATTAGAATCATGTCTGAAGGATCATGTGACACTGAAGACTGGAGTAATGCTAAAAATTCAGCTTTGCCACGATGCAAAAATATATTATTTTATAAAATATTAATATATAGCATAATTATCATAATAAGTATCATTAATATAATATAATCTCTCTCTATATATATATATAAAACTGTTATTTAAAATTGTAATATTTTTACAATATAACTGTTTACAGTAATTTTTGACCAAATAAATGTAGCCTTGGTGAGCATAAGAAATTTCTTCCAAAAACTTTTTGAACAGTAGTGTAAATATAAGCATCTCAAGTATTTGGACACTTTTGGAGTCGCAATGTTTGAATGTCAAAAAGTATCAAACCGAGTGGCATCTGCGAACAATGATGCTAAATACATTTTTAATTGCTTTTAACAAATTGATGTCAATGCAGTGGATATATGAAGTCAGTTCCTCTCAAATTCACACAGGTGTGTCCTATCAGAGTAACCGCAGATGTAGTTCATCACATTAACAATGAACTTGATTCACTAACGTCTGACAGCCACAAAGTCTCCAAACGCTCTTTACTTAATTTTGAACTAGATAGCTATTGTTTTTTTTGTTTGTTTGTTTTTGTTTTTTCATTTAAAACCTAAGGTGTATTTATGATCAGTTTAAATAGATGTCACTTGATGTCTTGCACATAATGACATAAAGACATAAAGTGGTCATTTAAAGTGAAACTCCAGAGTTTCTGAACAGACTCACTGGTGAAACTGCACAGGGATCTGAGAGTATTACTGACATGGAGTGGCAGGGAACAGCACATGTGTCACAGCTTACATCCCCTTCCCTTTCTCAGATCCCCTTTCACACACTCACAGGTCAGCGTGGCAGAGCAGCATGGATCAGCTCATCAGACACGGGGCCCTCAGGACAGCCGCTGTATTAGGGGCCCCATGCAGGGCACAGATTCTGCCAAGACCATCACTGTCAGCTTGTCTTTGTCGCCTGATCCTGCCCCACTGCTACCACTGGACATCGAACAGCTATTAAAGAGGCCCTTGAAATTCCTGAGAAGCTCATTAGCATAATGAATAATTCATAGAGACGTGGGGGTGGGGAAGGTGTAGAACCAATGATGAAGAACAGCACCTCTATCAGTGCGCGCACAACCCAGCCTATTCCCGAGAGTCGGCCCCTCGATAAAGCACACTGCGGAGGAATCAATACAGCATGACATTAGCCTGCACTGATGCGCTCCTGACCCCATATGTTATTTGTCGCAAATATGGCAAGGGTGGGTTGAAAATTATGCGTCTAGTAAATCAATATGAATTAAAGTCCAGATTTAATCAGGTACTAGCTGAGCTGTCCTTGCTACTTTGTTGTGAGATGTGAGAAAGATGTTATTGCCATCTTGTTTAGTAACACAATTGCAGTAATTAAAAGGAAAATGAATATTATGTAATTTACTCACCCTCATGCCATTCCAAACCTGCAGGACTTTCTTTCCTCTCTGGAAACACACACACACACACACATAAATTTAGAATAATGAAGTGATCTGAACACAATACAATTACAATAAGAGTGGTTTATATGAGACATATACTTCTTAAAACTACATTCCGTGACACAAAAACAGTATTATAGTAGATTTGGGGGACCTCCATGACACTTGCTGTGAGAAATACCACAAGCGGAGTGATACAAACGGTGAAATGGTTGGGGTTCTCTTATCACTAGAATATCGCACTCCTCTCAGACAATCAGATTCAAGGATTAGAAAGAACTGTTGTATAAATGTCTATATTGCATGCACTATATTCCAAGTGTTCTAAAGTCATGCCTAGATTTCTGCCCCGATATACAGTACGGACAATTTGATGATAGTTGTGTTATTTGAACTGGATCAGTCTGAACAAATTCAGATTTGATTTTTTTTAACTAGATCAGTGTGAATGAGTTCAGACCATTTTTGTGAACTGGACATATTAGTACTTCTATCATGAACTGTCATGTGTGCCCCAGGACATTCCTAGTACTCACTTTTATTATATATTAAAGGGATAGTTCACTCAAAAATGAAAGTTCTGTCATTAATTACTCACCCTCATGTCGTTCCAAACCTGTAAGACTTCATCTTCAGAACACAAATCAAGATATTTTTGAAGAACCCCAAGAGCTTTCTGCCACATAAGAACGCCAGCTCCTGCCTCAGCAGCATTATACGCATGCGTCATGGTATTCTAATGAACATACTTTGACTGACACGAAAGAGAAGAAATTGTTGAATAAAGTTATTATTTTTGTTTTCTTTGCGCACAAAAAGTATTCTCGTAGCTTCATAAAATTACAGTTGAACCACTGATGTCACATGAACTATTTTAACAATGTCCTTACTACCTTTCAGGGCCTTGAACGTGGTAGTTGTGTTGCTGTCTATGCAGGGTCAGAAAGCTCTCGGATTTCATCCAAAATATCTTAATTTGCGTTCCGAAGATGAACGAAGGTCTTATGGGTTTGGAACGGCATGAGGGTGAGAAATTACTGACAGAATTTGAATTTGGTGAACTATCTCTTTAAGAAGAGCTACTATGATTTTCTTTAAAAAAACAAACACTTTTTGTACAGACTAGATAAAATCTTACAGGTTTGGATTAAGATAAAAATGAGTAAATTATGACAGAATTTAAATTTTTGGGTGACTCATCTCTTCAAATTGGTGTACCATAATGCACATTACTGATAACAAAAATAATAAGAAAAAAGTGTTTTTACTGATTTTTACTGTAATTTATACATTTTACTTTTTAAATTACATATAATGCAATATTAAACAACAAACTTTTTTTGATAATATAACTTACAACCAATTAAATCTTTATTGTAGTATACTTACAATTTTTTTAAAAACAATGTATAAAAACTAAATTCTTTACGATGCACGAGGGCCAGTTCTGAATTTGAATATGAGCACAAACAATATATATTTTCAAAGTCAGAGAAATCAGAGAAGTGTTAGTTTTGCTGGAGTGCTTAAAGCAGCAGCAATACCTGTTGAATGTAATCCCCGACCCACATGAAATATTGGCACACAGCCATGATATCTTTCTTCAGCACTGGTGCATGCAGAGCTGTGCTGCTACCACAACACTGCAAGGAGAACCGAACTGCATGAGCCCTCACTGTAAAACCCTCACCCGCCAATGAGGACACATCTCACATTCATAGAATAATATTCTTACAATCAAATGTGTGTGAATCTGAGATCTTAGAGTTCATAGCACTGCACATACTGTATGTCAAGATGACCGTCAAGCATCTGAAGTACTCCCTGTGTTCCTCAAGTGTGTTTATAACCCTAGAACACTAGAAACCTCCTCTGAAAAACATAACAGTGCTATAACATTATAGTGGATCACTAAAAGCCCAATGATTGTCAAATCTCATAGATTAATGCTCTGTTTGTTCTCCGCACAAAGCACAGTGCTTTAATGTCCCTGACATTTCTGTTTGAAACCCTGTATTTATTTCCATTATCTTATTAGACCAATCAGTCACAATAATCTACAATTGAACTAAACGGTGGGTTCTTGTTGCCTAAACAACATTAGTGTGTTAATTCTCCATCTTAATCATCAGTTTCAAGGGGCAACTGACATATTATTAAATATTTAGTACAGATAAATGACTTGGATTTAGAAAGCTAGCTGAAACGTGTCTCTACATTTTGGTGTAAAACATCAAGGGAATGTTCTAGGTTCAATGCAAAGTTAAAGCTCCAAATAATCCCCAAACTCATACATAAACATGCTTTTTCATACGAAGTCCAGAAATAACATTCTGATGGATGAGCGTGAGAGCAAAACTTTACACAAAACCCCAGACTCCTCACTTGTCTAACATGCTCTCCAACTATTTAATAATAGTGAGAGAAACTAATTCCCCATAGACTCTCTCTTCCTTGTGAGCTATATAAAGAGATGAGATTGAGTAAGAGTCCAGTGACTGAGAGCAGAAGCCAGTAGGGAAGTGGCTCACAAGAAAAACTAGTCTTCGCAATCCAGCACAGAGGCTATAGCGGAGAAAGAGAATAAAACCAAAGCAGTTTGAGTGGCACAAGCTACCACAAAAACCAAAAAGTTGCATGTCCATACGGTATCAGATAGTCTCAGGCAGTTTCAGATCTCCCAAATACTCTCAATTCCCTTGTGACACTCAAGACTAAGGTGTTTGGACTGAGAAAGGAGCCTTTCAGGATTTCTCTTCCTCAATAATGCACACTACTGGTTTCTCTTATACTTTACTGTATATGAGGACTGATACATCTCTCTTCTATTCTGTTTTTGTTGATCTACTGCTAGTACAGACTTCTGTAAGTCACACCGAACAAATCCATCTTTAATACAGGTTACAGTGACGTTATTTCAACTCACAGCACTAAATCTGTATTCTTTCAATTCTCAGATTTGATTTAGCATTTTTGTTTGTGCCTGTAGACTCCCTTGAAATTTCCATATGACTTCTCTGAATATATTTTCATCTAAAACTCAAGGCACAGTTACATTTCTGTAAAGTGGGATGACCCATGAAAAGCACTTTATATATAAAAGTTTGAGGTAAGTAAAAAAAAATAGATAAAATAAATAAAAATGTGTGTGTGTGTGTGTGTGTGTGTGTGTGTGTGTGTGTGTGTGTGTGTGTGTGTGTGTGTGTGTGTGTGTGTGTTTGAAAAATAATATAAACTTTTATTCAACAGACACATTAAATTGATCATAAAGGTATACTGTATATTTCAAGCAAATGCTGTTCTTTTGAATTTTCTATTCATCAAATCCTGAAAAAAAGTCTCATGATTCCCAGCAAAGAAAAAAAAGTTTTCAACACTGATAATAAAAACAAGTATTAATAAATTAATAATTGAGTACCAATAATGACTGAGCAGCAAATCAGCATATCAGGATGATTTCTAATGGATTGTGACGCTGAATGGCTGTTTCACAATATTACTGTTTTCCCTCAAAACGTAGTTGAAATAGAACCTCTGTGACAACTAGCCCCGGTCTCCATTGTTTATTATAAATTCAAATTTGAAAGAATAGTGATGCTCTGGCAGCTAAAGGAAGAGCGTTTCAATGGTGTGTTGTAAGAATACAAGCAGCAGCTGCACATTACTCAACCAAGAAAAATACTCGAGTTCTGAATTGCAAAATATCTCAGGACCCTCTTTGGGAGGCGAACAATAGCTTAGCCAAACATCAACGCCACGCCCATGGGGTCGATGTTGCTACAAGAGTCGCGAGCCACACTTTCACGCGTGTACTGCTGCACGCGACAGGCGCGTGGGAGCCTCAAAGCCACTACCGAGAGCCGAGACCACAGCCGAGCGAAAGACGAAACGATTCGCTGCGTTCGGATATCCAAAGCCTGTTTTAATCTGCCGTCGCTAAGTATAATGCGATGACTCGAGCTGAAACGGGTTATTGGGACAGCAATATTTTGTTATAGGCTATAGACTATTTTATCCCAAAGGTTATCAGGAAGTTTGACGTAAGAGTTTTAAATCTCGCATTTTTAAAGCGGATTTAATGAAAGCGTCGCGTAACGTTGCGCTGTTTAGAATTTAAAGTCGTTCGCACCGTATTTTATGAGAATGCTCGTGACTTTGAGATTCTGCAGGATAACTTAGCCTATAATCTTTTCAACTGTAGATATAGCCCATACGTGAGATTCAGTGTGTTGACTATTGTCATCAAAGATCGTAGACGACAGTGAAAGGTGGGTAAGATGTGAGTCTTTGGGATCTGATGGTGTTTGAGCTGGAGACGGGAGGAATTGTGCAGCTGCAGTGAGCTGGAACAGCAGAGGAGGCGGTCCAGACATCCTGACTCCATCCCGCGGAGAACCCGTCAACTTTCTGACAACTTCAGATTGATTTCTTGCCATTATCATTGTTAGCTTTTTGACGGGAGACAGAAACGTAAACGTGACTCTACAATGTTGCATTTTGGGGTGTATAATATTCTTCTATAGTGAGTAGCCTGTATTTAGGCTAGTTCGAGGTTTTAGTTATAAATCGATATAAATCTGCCTTCAGTCACTTTCAGGGCGCAATCGGTTGGTTCGTTTCGCAGATGCCAAATTAGCTACTTTTTAGCTCCAACAGTCAACTTTTAGAAAATGTTTTTGTGATAGCTTATGTATAGCCTATTTGTCAATAGGCTATATCTTTGATATTTTACAGGAAAGTATTGCAGCGACTATTGTTGCAATGGTTAGGCTACTTCTATGTAAACTTCTGTGGTCACTGAAACGTTTAAGACGCGATTGAAATGTGTTATACTTGCGTCTAACATTCATACTTGTAAACTTCCACAACTTTTTTCTTTTAAAACCACGCAATGATTCGCCATCCTGGCGTTTGAACGTCTGACCCATTTAAATGAAGGCGTTTCTTCTTTTTTTTAATCCATAATAATGCACGACTTACTGAAAATGCGTTCTACCTCAGGCGCACTGATATGAAGTTGAGGTAACTTCGGGTTACTCTTTCTACATTACGTTCGTTTCAAAGTCTAGATTGTTTCGAAAGGGCGAGGAGTCCGACAAGTTATACGTAAGCAAAGAAATGCAAATCGATGCAGGTGTGCGGGCCTCGGAGGTGAGGAGCTGAACTCCGCTCTCTCAGCGCCGGGGCCCCATTGATCAGCTGAGAACCGGCGCTAACTAACTGCCCCCGTCTCCATAGCAGCCGCCTGGACGGCGCCGCGAGGACCGGCTGGAGGGCCGCCGTGAATGGGTGACGTCACGGGGCTGGCGCCAGAGAGTCTGCGAGAGCGTGAGCTCGCGGCGCTGCTCTGTAGTGCTGCTTTGCTTGGTGCCAATTCATCACCCGTCAGGGATCAGTCAGGGTGTCATGCGAAATGTACACAGCTGTGAGAACAAAAAGGACGAGGGAGAAAATGGAAAGAGCCAGATGCGGACGAGCCCACAATGCTCTCGTGTGTCATGTTTGTAAGTCTTGCGCGCTCGGAATGCAGTTTCTGTTGCAAACATTAGCTATTCAAAAATGTCCAAAATGCATGGGCCTGGAGGAATCTTACAAGTACTTCATTTTCGAAGGAGTGATAATGAGAATGTATGAGCTGCATTCCGACACATCAACACGATTGCGTTCCGACGCATCTCCGCAAACATCTGTTTAGTCGGATATGCACAAGCAACCAGGAAATCTCTGTCTCCATTGTTACTTAGCATGTGTAAACAAAGAGCTTTTTTCTATTTTTGCCACCACTCTCGCTCTAGACTGCCAAAAAGGTTTCTAAAAAATATAATCCGTGACAGGATAAAAAATATTCTTTCCGGTTCCAAAAAGAATGCATTTTCACTTAATTTGCAGTTGTGTTGTTTCAAGTTCAAAGTTAGAGTGCATTTTGCCAGTCAGTGATTCCTGCATGTCTGACTATCATAACGCTGCACGCATTCCTGCACTAGAGAGCAGGAGGATCTTCTGTCATCACTATTACATCTTAAACGACCCTCATCACAGGCCTAAAAACTGCTCCCATAATCCCCCACAGTCATAAACAAACATAAACATTAAGGGCACAGCACCAGCTGCAGAAAATAAAAACTTAAAAATGCTGGTAGCCTATGTCCTCAAGCACTATAAAGAACGCCACTACAAGAGCTTTGGTTTTGAACTTCAGTGGATTTTAAAAATATTGTCTGTGTCCTGAAGGAAGGACAGTGGGCACAATTTCTGAGAAAATATATTTCTGAAAATAAGGTCAAGTGACTTGGTGTAAAAAAATGCTGGCATCAACTTGCCATCTTTATCTAAAACGGTGGCAGCATGCCACGAGAATGCCACTGACCTCGAGGTAAACGTTGATACTGTGATTACATGGGGGGGGGGGGGGGGGGGGGGGTATTATGTGTTAAAATAATAACACATTGATTTTGGAGATATGTTCAGGCACTGGGTATTGTATTGTTAAGGCACTGGGTATTGTGCATTTCATAAGCTGCATTGTATTTTAAATATAGAGATATACCCTCATAAAATCTGTTTACATCTTAAGGATGTATTGTATAGGGAAGCCTCATGATGTCCAAGATAACAGAAATCAGTCTAAGCTTGTTTTGATACATTTTGACTGTTACACAAGAAACAAAAGCGGAAAATGCGTGAAAACAATCTTACACTTGCAAGTCACTAATTCTCTTGATCGGAAACAGGTACACTGATTTGAGAAATTATCAGTGGAAGCTGAAGGCAGTCAGCGCCACCCTAAACACGCGCTTTCACTGGTTAAGACCGCGGAAGAAATGGGCGGGATTAGATCGCTCAGCACAGCGACCAATAACGTTGCGCGAAGGCGATGACTGACGCGTCCATTCCCACCAATCAGCGCGATCCAAACCAGCGCGTGAACAACCCACCCAGCTGGGTATATATTCAGCGATGACAGCTCGCTAATCCACTGCGTTTGCTTCGACAGCCCAGTGCAGAGAGGAAATCTCGAAAACAAAAGCGACTCTTCCAACGAAACCGTTTCGTACAGAGGTGTCAACATGAAGGCAATAAGCCCAGTCAGGTCTTTCCGGAAAAGCAGCGCGAATGTGACGGAGCACAGTCTGGGAATCTCACGGAGCAAGACCCCCGTGGACGATCCCCTAAGCCTGCTGTACAACATGAACGACTGCTACTCCAAACTGAAGGAACTGGTGCCGAGTATCCCGCAGAACAAAAACGTGAGCAAAATGGAAATCCTGCAACATGTCATCGACTATATCCTGGACCTTCAGATCGCACTTGACTCAAATTCCGCAATCACCAGCCTGCATCACCCGCGAGCAGGGCAGGGGACATCCAGAACACCCCTGACAACACTCAACACAGACATCAGCATCCTCTCATTACAGGTGAATGTCCCTAGAAAGAGTAGTATCCATCCATCTATCATCTATCCATCTATCGATCTATCATGTGATTTAAAAAAAAAGTGTTATATAAAGCTACATTGATTTGTTGCATGTTTTTGTGCAAGTTTGACTGTGCAAATAACCGGGCTTAATAATATACTTAATAAATAACTTTTTTTTTTTTTTTTGTCCCTTTAGACACCTGAGTTTCAATCAGACTTGATCACAGAGGACAGCAGGACACTTTACCGTTAATCAGGTAAATGCACTTGAACACACTGTTTTTAATGAGCCTTGTATTATATGCTGTAAATGATGGCCAAAAAAAAAAAATAAATGAAAATTGTGTGCCGTCAGAGCAGTGTTTAATTTTAAGAGTGTCTAATCAAATCTGTTAAGAACCATTATGTCACAGTCTGTAAAGTTGTATAAAGTGTGTAATGTTGAAATGCAAGCATTGAGTGAAGGCAGAAGTTGTGCTCGTGTACATCTGGAGCCCAGGGTTTTGCTCAGTCTCTGAGTGTTTGGTTAAATGTTCAAACTGCGGCTTCCTCTCTGGCGCCAGGCTGTCCGGATCTCTGCCCTGTTTGCATTCTCTAAATGCGCCTCTTTCTCAATCTTTTGCAGGTGTTTGGTTAAGACACAAGAACACACAGGACCTGGGAACTGGCTTTTCCTCTGATTTCTGTTCTCAGTCTGGAGGGTTTTTTTTTTTTCTTTCCTGTAATTGAATCAAGAGACTTTTTTTTTTTTTTTTTTTCTTCTAAAAGGACAATCCATGTGATGTGTTATAAGTTCGGACATTGATTATTTATCTTCTAAAAAGACTTATTTGGTCCTTTCTTCAAGAGGAAGAAGCACTATATTCCCTGAAAATAGGAGGGGAACCTGTAAATGATCACAAGGAACCTTTTCTCTGCATTGAGAAGAAGTCTTACCTTTTTTTTCGTGAAGACCGTGTGAATAGGAGAAGATGTGGTTAGTTACTGTACAAAGTTTAAGTCTGTTTTTGTCAATTCTTTTGGCACACGAAGGACTGGACGTTGAAAATAACATGATGAAACCTTGTGAACTCTCTGAGTTTTATCTTGTATAGTTGCAGAAATTGGACTGTCAGTATCTGCAAAGTGTTATGCTGTATGCTGAGACTTTTTATAAAAGTAATATTGTAAATCGTACCTTTTTTTTTTTATACAAAATAAATCAAATGCTTTATTTGACGCTGGTCTGTTATGCTTGTGTAAAAATGTCAATCTGCCAGTGTTGTGCTGTATATTGACCTTGCCTTTTATATCCAGGATTCAAAAGCATGTCACTGACCCTTCACACATGCACATTCACCCACACTGATTGGAACCTGAATCAGTCTTTTTCATTGCCATATGACTGTGTAAAAACGCATTCATTTCAGTCCGTAGTGGGAAAAATGTGCTTTTTCTTAATATATAACTGTCCACAAATCATACAGCCTGTCAGTTTTTCTTGCGATTGACCTCTTCCTGTGTGGTGAAACTCATTTCTTGAAGGTGTTTGGAAGTGCAAACATTAATCGTGATCGTATACGCGGGTTCTCTCATTACTATAATCTGTATGTGGATGAAATGGCAGTTAAATCAATGCTTGAGCTTTTGATTTGTGGAGTTCGGTTTGTAAAATAATTGACTGTAGGTTTACAGTCGGTCCCTTAATGAGCGCGAAAGAATAAATCAGAGACCTGGATTGTGATTTTTATTATAATCAGTTTTTTACAGCTTCAGCTAATTATTCAGAACTGTACACCAAATCCCCTGGACTAAAGTTTTGTGAATAAAGCAGATACATTTTCAATGTTAGCATATCAGACATTTAAAAATTGATTTAATTTATAGTGTAGTAAGCGATGCACACATTTGAAGGAAGTCATTTTGTGGGATATAATTCAGGAAAACTATGTAACTACATAAAGAAGAGCACATACCACTATCTTTTTTTATTTCATACATTTCTGCAAAGTGTACATTTAAAAATTAAAGGTTGAATCTCAAATGCAGCCTAAACCTCTATTACTGTTGTTGATATGAAGAGTGCGCCACCTGCTGGCGGCCAGACTTCACCTCAGAAAAACAATGATAGTTTTCAGTTTCATGATTTATGGGGGAAATGATTGGCAGTTGGCAAGTCTCATCAAAATACACATGTATGCAGTTTTAAAATAAAAGTTTTTAAATGTTATGATTTTAGCGTTCAATCCATCAGCACACACTAACAAACAAATCTTACATTTAGTAGAGATTCACTTCAAATGTGTCTGATTTTTATTTCAACTATAATAATGCATTATTTCAATTATAAAATCATGAATTCTCAAAAGATTCGAAAAGAATGAAGTTTATTAATGTGAGAAAACACTGAGGATGCTCATACACACAAATCAAGTCTTACAGAAACCTCTATTATTTCTTGTTTTTCTCTTGACGTAACACTGATCATAAATAGATTCACTCATCTAAAACACTACGAGGCAGAATTCAAACTACAAGGATGACCTGAATGTGAACCGGGCATTCAATCACAAATAAATAACAGCTTTCACATCACCGATCACAGCACTAACTCTCTGTGGTTAAATCCCCACTCTACTTGATGGATTTGAATATCGTGGACCAACTTACTCTAGATCTTTAATGTTAGCAACGGAGCGTGAAATAACAGGATTTGCACTAAACAAATCAGAAACTACGAACAGCTTCACAGCCTCCATTTATTGCTTTTTTAGCACCACTCCAAAAACAGCAACAATGACAGTTCTCACACTTTTACACTGCATCTTCTTAATCAGTATAGTTTTTTGTTTTCCAGTTTAAAAAAAAATCTAAAATGTCAAGATGGATTTGAGGATAAAACAAGATTGTGTAATATAATAAGGCTTCTTTTCAGAGATTTTTTTTTTTCGGTAACACTACAATAAACTTCAATTCGTTAGCATTAAAAGGGAAAGGAATGGAAAGGATGTGACGTGTGGCCAAGTATGGTGTCCCATTCTTGGAATTTGTACTCTGCATTTAACCCATCCAAGTGCACACACACAGCAGTGAGAAGTGAACAAACACACACACACACACACACACACACCGTGAACACACACCCGGAGCAGTGGGCAGCCAATGCTGCGGCGCCTGGGGAGCAGTTGGGGTTCGGTGTTTATATATTATAGGTTTTATAAATGTTATGCTTAAATGATTTTATAACTTATTTTATTTTACTAATCACCGATTTCTTGTTTTATGGGCCTTTAAATATCTTTCACGCAAAACTAGCCAAAAATACTGATTAAGAAACTGCAGTGAAGGGTAATTTTTAATTTGTGTTACCTATAAAAACAAACCTAATCAGAGTCAACACAGAAAATGTGCAGTAATGATGTCTGAATAAAGAGTTTCTCTGAATCTTTGCAGTTGTTAGACTTTTTTTTAAAGTAAGTTAGTAAGAAACCTTGTTAGGCTCACAGGACACTCTCTCGTTCCTCAGCAGCATCGGTGGCGGGACCGGAGGACCTCTTCTGGTGGACTCCACGCAGGTTCTGGTTGGGCAGCGTGGTGGTTTCGGTGCTGGATCCTGGTCGTATAATGATGGAGGGGCAGTCGGTGGAGTCGGGCGTCTCCTGCTGGGTGCTGTTGTTGATGTTGTTGTTGAGCGCAGTATTGTTGGGTGAGCAGTTGAGGTTGCTCACGGCTGAAGTGGGCCAGCTCTCCTCAGGGCTACTGCTGTCTGATGGAGCGTCAGAGCAGATGGACATCCGGGCCATGGCCTCATCCTGAAGGTTACTCAGCCTGTGTGGTAAGACTCGCTTCTTAACCGGACTCTCAAGAACCAGCTCGATCAGATGGGCCTCCTCTTCTTTCTTCTCACCGGACTTCTCCTCCTTCTCCTGAGCCGCTTCGCTCTCCTCGTCTTGCAGTGAGTGGTCGGATGAGCTCCTGCTGGACCTCACTCCAGAATCGGATGATTTCTTGTCCAGCATGATGTCTGAGATAAAGCTCTTCCCTTTAGCTAAGAGGCTTAAATCTGGTTCAGCAGCCCAGGGTTCTTCTCTCAGCAGCGGGGTGGCGTCTGTCTCCTCCTCACCTGAATCTTCTTCATCGCTCGGTATGCTGTGGTAAGATGGTCCCTGTCCTTTGGTCTTGCGTCTGGGTGGGATTTTAGAGGCGGACCCATGCTCTGACTTCTCATCCTCCTCTGTAATGGGATCTAGAAGAGCACCGTCTGGGACAGAGGATAAGTCCACTATAGTGTCTGCAGGTTTGGAGCTCTTTTTGGCGAAGGGTTTGCGCCCATCTTGCTCACCTTCCTTAGTCTTCTCCTCAGAGTTGGCTGTGAGGAACTGGCCGGACGGTGCTTGAGCAGGACTCTCTTGTCCAGCAGCAGATATCTCCAGCTGGGACATGTGCGAGATGTACTCCTGGTAAGCATTGTGATACTCAGCTTGCTGCATGTCGGTCAGCTTGCAGATGTCGTTGGATGATTCCTGAGAGTTCAGACTGGATATGCTTGCCGTCCGGTGAGTGTTGGCCTAAAGGAGAAGATCAGGTCAATGAATTGAGCCAGCAGCATGAGAGAGACCATGTTAGGTGATGTGGAAGCAAACACAGAAGCATTTCAAGAGTTTATCCATACCCTCCAGCAGCAGTAACTGGTTGACACTCCAAAATAGTAGGTGATGATAGGTTGTTAAATGAATTTTTGAACGAGTTTTTAAATAGGATTCCACGCAAACAGGAATTTTGCCTGAGGGCATAAGATTTTCCAGTGCAGATTTTGCATCAAGTTCAGTTGGTCATGTGAATTTGCTGCATTGACCAACAGAAAGCTGTTTGTTTGAAAGTGATTTTTGTGTGACCTGTGCCTCATAAATTGCTACACTATTGGCAAGTGGACGCAGTTGTTGCTACTACTGCTACACCAAAATCATATCAAATTACTCTCATTTAATACATTGCACTTGTTGTGTACATACATGTTTTTACATTGTACATATATTTTAAAAATACCTGCATGTAATTACATCTGTAATAATTTCTGTTATTACATTTATAATTACACTGTAGACCCATCCCTTACACCTTAACCCACTCTTAAACCTACCCATACCACCAAACCTGCCCCTAACCTTACCCGTGTCCCACCTCAACAGCAGCAAAAGTGTTTTGCAATACAATGTGAACAAAATAAGTACATTTTACTTACATCAAAAAGTAAGTACATAGTAGTTAAGGCCACCTAATATAAAGTGGGACTGTTAACTCACTCCTCCCTACGATGATATTTTAAGTGTGATTCATTGATAAAAATGGAGAACAAAAAAAAGTTTTTCAAAGAGTTGACTGATAGCATTTATTTATTAATTCTAAATATCTGTAGATATCATGCTAACGTTATCAGGAATTTTCTTGCCAAAATAAACATGCAGTGAAAATCTGATATTGCGACAGCCCTAGTCAATTTGATTTAGTTTCACAAGTTCTTGATTCAATTTTATCTAATTTTGATTCATTTCAGTGTATTTCAGTTCTAAAGTCTATTTTGCCAGACTGTTTCAGGCTGATTCAATTTTTTTGAACTATTCATTAAAAGCAGCAGCTCATTAGAGTATTTTCTTTGTGAATCAGACTACAAAGATCACATTGTATGTTTTTGCATGCAGTCCATGACGTCAACTAAACAGAAAGATTATTTCATGGTACACATTCAACACAATTCAATTCACTAAAAAACTGATCTTGGGATTTAAAGAAGCAATCAATTGAACACTTCATTTTTGCTTCCAGATGTTCAAACTTAGCATGCTTATTCAAGAATTTAATCATACAAGACTATCATATGGCTTCAGAAGACTTGGAATAAGGATCTCGGTGTGTTCCATGAGAAGTTATGCAGGGTTCCAGAAACACGACAGTGAGTTTGAGTAAACTATCTCTTCAGTTGTGTTCCAAATTTGTCTATGAATTTTAGAAGGCTAACATCTCAAATGGAACACTCTTTTACTACATAGAATCATTCACATCTGAGTGTTCCATTTATGGGAAATGTTCTGTCGCAGATAGCTTTTGCATGTTTAGCCCCTCCCCTTCCTGTACATTCACACTCCGTCTTTTCTTTTGAAGAAGTACATCATTCGACTACTCATAATACCCTACACCTCGCTGCATTTTTCAGTGTGAACACACTACTTGGGCCGTAAAAATAGTGCAGAGGTATGTGAAATGAGACGCACACAAAGTCTGTTCACCACCAACTTTCATGATGCTAATCTAAACCATTATGAGCTCTTGCTTGTGTTGCAACACCTTGCCAAGTGTTAACAGATGAGTGCAGAAATAGCTATCTCTGTGTGATAGAGAGCTAGCGTGTGTGTGGTCAGCTCTTCACTTCCTCTGCCCATCCAGGTCAGAAAACACTTTGTTTGTCACCCAGTAAACCACATGCTATTTTCATGCTGATGAGAGACTACTAAAAAGGAGAAGCTGCCTCTATAGCAACAAAATGCAACGGTCAAGAAAACGTTTGGTACTATAACAACAAGAAGTGCCACTCCTCTGTCTCCACGCACGCATGTTTGTGTTAGATTCTATGTATATAATTACACCGTTTTGTCATGGTGTGCACCTGTGTTTATCTATAGGCTGTACTTCAGTGCTGAATGTGTTTGTGTGCACAGCAGTACCACGCACCAGCCAGTAGGCATTGTGTTGTCTGACGGACTCCTCCAGCCCCACACCGCTGAGCTCTTCAAAGCTTAGGTTGAGGCTGTACGTGAAGTTTTCTGGGTTGATGGTCACGTCTTGTGGAGCTTCAGAGGGTCTGTGGGGTTCGAGTTGAGTCAACACACTGCTGCCCTGCTCACTGCACGCTCCTGATTCATCACGCAGCAGCTGGTTCTCCACATGACGCTGCTCTAGAACCTACAGCACAAATACAGCAATGTTTAAATGCATTCAACAGCAACAGTGAATTTCATTCATTATAGTGGCAATACGTTGAGCGAACTGACTGAAAACAGACAGACTGAAACTGTATTCTTGACTTCTAAAATGCAAATAGTATTAAAACTATTCAGAAAAAGATACACTACCATTTAAAGGTTTGGGGCCGGTAAGAATTTTAAAATGTTTTGAAATAAGTGCTCACCTAGGCTGTATTCAATCAATTAATCAAAATGCAGTAAAAAGTAATATTGTGAAATATTATTACAATTAAAAAAAACTGTTTAGTATTCTAATATATTTTAAAATGTGATTCATTCATGTGATGGAAAAGCAGCCAGCATTTTTTTTCAGCAGCCATTACTTCCATTTTCAGTGTCACATGATCCTGCAGAAATCATTCTAATATACTGAGTTGGTGCTCAAGAAATATTTCTTATAGTTATCAATGTTGAAACAGTTGTGCTGATTAATATTATTGTGGAAAAAATCAATAGAACAGCATTTATTTGAAATATAAATCTTTTATAACATTATAAAATGTCTTTACTGCCACTTTTGAATTTAATGCATCCCTGTTGAATAAAAGTATTAATTAAAAAAAGAAAAAGAAAACAATTTTACTGATCCCAAACTTTTCAAAGATAGTCTTTGCGATATTATTATTATGAAATTAATGGAATAAGTATATGTCTAAATATCTAAACACACATATATATATATATATATATATATATATATATATATATATACACATACACACACATATACACATACATACATATACACATATATATATACACATACATACACACTTTTCACACCAAACGTGTTTAATTCGGGTGGGATTAAAACAGAACCTGACCTCCTTACCTGACCTCAGAGAAAACAAGACCCATTTCAATAAGACTTTAATTTTAAGCAACTTAGATACAAGACCAGTAAATAAATAAATAAATCAAAATCACATGCTTCACTGTGGCATTTATGTGAAATCGCTGAATGGCCGTAGTTCTAAGTGAAACTTCTGAGGCACGCCAGTATCACAACTAGCCCCGAGTCGTTCCATTTGGATTTGTTTCCAGCCCAAAGAATGCTACTTTCTTGTAAACGTCAAGTTATTCAGATCTTCAAGTGGACACAGAGCTCCCACTGACAATAACCCTCCTTCATCCAGAAAGCAGCCATCTTGGACCAGATGGCTGCCTGCTTGCTGGCAACACAACATTCGTTTGTATAAGCGCAAATGGAAATCTGATCAACACAGCTACATGTGTTCCTTATTTCAACCCCATCCAGCCTTCTTCACTATAGAGAGATTAGCTGTGTGCTGAACATTACAAACAGAAAGATGACCATTATCTGATCTGAACGTGTAGGAAAGAACAGAAGATCACACATCAGCTGATGTCTTACCATGGACCTGAAGAGATGCCAGTCTCCAAAGTTCATGTTCATTTCCTTCTTGAGCTCATCAAGGTTGCATTGAGACAGAACCCGGCCGTTCACGTTGGCCTACATTTAGGACGACAGAATTTGACATAAGAACATTATGGCATTCAACAGCTAACAAATTTTAGATCAATTTCATCTCGGCAGTATGTCAAAGGTTGAAACAAAGTTCACAATTGAGATTTTGAAGTATGCAGGCAGATGCAGCACAGCTGGCAGGTTGACTAATGCATGTCTAATGAAGACATCAGAAATGTCATTGCTTCCTTCAGATGTTGTCCAATGGAAAGAAAGGCCTCATTGTGAAACCTCTGTATATGCACCACATGGAGCTGATAAAACTGCTCTTTTCCAATGGAGGAACATGTATTTACAGGACTGGACTCATTTACCACACCCCATGTCTCGGCCCTGTTTTTCACTTTTTGTGTAGAAATCGGTGTATTTCCATGAAAAACAGGTATAGGACTAAGAGACTAACTTTCAGAAGATAAAATATTACATGAGCTGCTTTATTTTCTATTCACTGTATATAAAGTTGGCAGCTCTGTTACCAAAATATGTTCAAACACAGTTCAAAATCTATTGTTTGGTTTTTATCTTCAAGCAATAAACATCTAAAAAACAGAAAAACAGTAAAAAAAAAAAAAAAAAGAGAAAGAAATGAGAAATTACTTTGCTAGTTTGTGCCAAATTTTGATTTGTAATTAGTTTGGCATCAACAAACTAATGCTTTTATTTTGCAAGGATGCTTTAAATTGATCAAACATGGCAGCAAACACTTTAACATTATTACAAAAAAAGATTGTTTTCAAATAAATGCTGCTCTTTTATAAATTTTATATTCATTTAAGTGTTCTACAAAAATATTAAGCATCACAACCTTTGTCAGCATCGATAATAATAATGTATCTTGAGCAGCAAATCTGCATATAAGAATGATCTGAAGGATCAATCAATTATTTTAAACTCTAATAATATTTCATAATATTTTCTTTACTATATTTTTTGATGAAATAAATGCAGACTACATTTTTTTTTACTTTTTAACTATAAATTAAAGAAAAAATATTTATTATAATTTTCTTAGAATAATTTAGGTAACAGCGCTGAAGGCTGAGCTTGACAAATACTACAATTTGTTGTAAACAATGAGAAAATGCAATTTGATTATTTACTTTTCTACCCATTAAGATTAGCAAAAAGTCCAAATAATCCTATTTCCTTGGTATTATAATTTCAGTGTCATTTTTTGTAATAAGGAAAAAAAATACAGTAACAGCTGACACAGATAATATAAAATTTTTGCTAATTAAAATTTTTGCTAGTTTAATAAAATTATTTCAATTAATAAATTAATAGTTACAAATTTGTGTTATTGTAGTGAACTGAATATCATTTCAACAGATTGTTAAAATTGTATTATGATTATATTATGATTTAATTCCTAATTTAGGGGGGAGGGGATATAGAGATCAGATTATCTTAAAATTGGCTACTTATTAGCTATACTTCATACCATGTTATATTTGTTAGATAATACTTTTTCAAACATATTTCACAGTTGTCATAAAAACTCATTAGATTTGCACTTCAAGTGCTTTAAAAGAAGCAATAGGACAAAGTGTACTGTGAAAGCGAACAGTAAAATCACATGCAAAACCTTTAAATGGACTGCATGCTTTTCAATGGACCTTTCAGGACACTTCTCCAGAACATACCTTTTTGATTGTGCTGATATACTGCTCCAGCATGCTAGAGTCCAGGCCCTGGATCTGTCTGAGCTTCTCACATACGCCATCGATGCTCAGAGAACTGAGGAGGACCTGAGATCCACTAGAAACCACAGAACCAGAGCCCTACACACACATACAGTAACTAGTTACTCATTCCATCAGTTCATAATGCATTCTGGAAAAGCAAGGCATGAGGCACTGTCAAAGCCATGTGATGCAAAAGCAGTACAACTCAAGAAAAAGCAAGGCAGTAATTCAATGTCATTACAGAATAAGGAACTCTGAGCAGTTATGGGTGAAGGAACAATACGTGATACATGATGGAAATTTCTGTCTGTTGAAGTCATGTATGGGAGCTATCATTACAAGACTTTGCGGAGAGTAAAATGCATGTTTATTGTAAAATGCTAATGTGTAGGTGTCAAGTGTAGACAGCCACAAGATCTTTAAATTGGTCTGGATTGTCAGTGGTGACCCAGTTTGTTTTGCTGTAATGGCTGATCTTTGTCATGTGCACTGATCTCATTAGACCCTTCTAGTATGACGTACACTCTTAAAAAGAAAAGCTTTCAAAAGTGGGGTTTTGCAGTAATTCCACAGAAAAGCCATTTTGGTTCCCCAAAGAACCTTTCAGTGAACAGTTCTTAAAGGATCCATTTTTAATTAGTGTGAAGAACATTTTAATAATCTAAAGAACCTTTTTCCACTGTAAAGAACCTTTTGTGGAATGACAAGGTTCCATGGATGTAAAGGTTCTTTTCTTTGTGGATGCCATTGAACCTTTATTGGAACTTTAAAGAACCTTTATTTTTAACAAGCTAAGTATTCAAGTTATTTATAGTGGAAAGTATATCATGTTTTTCTTTCTTTTTCTATTTAGAACAGTTCACTGAAAGGTTCTTTGTGGAACACAAAATGGTTCTTCTATGGCATCGCTGCGAAAACCACCTTTTGGAACCTTTATTTTGGTTCTTTATGGAACCAAAGATGCCATTATTATTATTTTTGTATTGTGCTCAGCCCACTTAATTAATGCAACAATCCTATATTAATAATATAACTGAAATTTAGTTACATTATATTAGTTTACTTCTCATTAAGTTGCTCACTTTAATAATTTGAGGCCATGATGACTAATTTAATAACCGACTCAGCATTAACATTATACAAGCATGTTGGTAACACTTTATTTTAATGTTGCTTATTAGAATGCATATTACTAGCATATTGGCTGTTAATTTCTTTTTCTGCATGACCATATTTTAGATCCCTTATCCTACCCCATACCTAAACTTAACAACTACTTTACCAACTGTTATCGTTTATCGAGGCAAAATCGCAGTTAATAGTTAATATTGAGAATTGGTCTCCAAACTTAAGTGTGACCGGTGTGTTCTTTATGATGATGACTGGGCCTTTTATCTGTATCTAGGTCAGTCTGCTTGGGAAACAACTACTGTGATGAGCAGTCAAATAATATAAAATATGTCCATGATTCTTTGTTCAAAAATGAGTGGTGTGGATTCTCAGCCAAGCTTGACACCAGTTGTTTCACCTAAAATATTTGTAAGTCCTATTCATCAGCAGCAGGCATGTTTAATAAGAAAAAATACAAGAAATAAAAGTAAATTAGTGCCTTGAGAGCAAATTGGATGAAACTGCAGAAAACTGTAAAAGAATCAGCCAACCTTTGAATCAATATTACTATAGTCACGGCTAATATTCCCCTGTTCTCTAAAAACTCATTCGCATTCAGATTCAAACAAGCGGACGTCAAAATTAAACTTGAAACACCGATCTGAATATACATAATGGAGAATAAAGTTGACAAATTTTAGTTAAACAACAGCTTAAATTTCAATCTGTTCCTCACATAAATTATCATATGCTTCAGAGGATTTAAAATATAGCGCACAGGTTGCAGGGAAGTTGTTATTGTCCTTTCTGGAGCCGGACAGCCTGTGATGTTCGTTGTACACATACTTTTGGCCACAGTGTATCTGAACAGAAATTTCACAATGACAGAACTGGCTGTTCATTTTGTCCTGGTTTTAAGTGAAACAAGCCAAAATGAGCAGAAGCCCTGAAAATAACAGTTAATATGAGAAAACTGAAGGGTTTAAATGTTTGTACCTGCTTCATTCTGAAGGGCTGAGCTTTAATCTGGGATCGAGAAAAGGAGAGAGGACGAGAGGAAAGGAGGGATTAGGTCACATGCTTCAATCAGCAATCAATCAAATGTACACACAATAACATTATTTATGACAGATGCTTGTCTCATAGCATCCAACCTGCATGGATTTCACATGATTTTAACAAGCCAATCAAAACAGAGAACTTCAGATGGGGTGAATCAAAATAATACAATTTTGGAGAAAGGATGGACTAGCAAGGAGTTTCGAACAGAAAAAACACATAAAAGGAGAATAGGAGAAACTGAGAGGACTTTTCACGACTTCATGCCGAGAAGAAGTTGTTTAATTCCAAAACGGCCCCACCCTGATGGGCGAGCGTTCGAGCCGGGCGATAAGAGTGTAATTAGCGTGAGGGGCCGGGGAGGAGGAAACAGACGTGTTCGCTGAAGGAAGCGGCTCGTGCTGTGCTGATAAGAGCGGCCTCATTCAGCGCACCGTCCCAGCACTGCTGATGCTAATCCAGCCAGCCTCAGATAGCAGCAGCCTTTCACACCACGCAGAACAAAGCAGCGATGGGGGGACAGACCAGAGAGCGGATCAAATGACTGAGGCATGAAAGAGCAAAACAACAGGGCTGAAGGAAGGAGGGCAGAATATGAGGAGAGAAACCAGCGGCAGGGCTTGACTCAAGCAATGACAATGGGGAAGAAGGACAGAGGTGCAGGAATGGAGAATATGCTGGAGGAGCTGAGAGATGTGTAAATAGAAAGTTTTAGGGAGAATAAGTTGGGATGAATGATAAATCAGTGAGCTTCATAGTCTAATCTGAGATAATTATGATTTCAATGTCAGTATCAGATATTTGGCCGTTTTAGAGATTACTGGCATCAGAAGATAGCTGTGGCCAGTTTGGCTACAGAAACATCATTCCAACAGCCCACAGACAATGGATATTGCACATTTTCCAATTTAAAAAGTTTGTATTGAATTAAATTGATATATTGTTTAAAATAAATGTTCATTTGATTCAGAAATTTAGTTTGGAGTTAGTTGAGGTGGTAAGATTTTTTTAATGTTTCTGAATGAAAGAAGTCACTTATGCTATAGATGGCTGTATTTATTTGATCAGAAATACAGTAAAAACAGAAATATTGTGAAATATTACTACAATTTAAAATCGCCCCTTTTAACTTTAATGCATTTTAAAATGTAATTTATTCCTGTGATTGCAAAGCTGAAACTTCAGCAGCCGTTACTCCAGTCATCAGCGTCACATGATCCTTCAAAAATCATTCTAATATGCTGATTTGGTGATCTAAAAAGCATTTCTTATCATTGTCAATGTTGAAAAGCAGTTGTGCTGCTTAATATTTTTGTGTAAAATATTTTTGTTGATGAACAGAAAGTTCAAAAGAACAGGTTTTATTTTTAATAACTTTAAATAAATATGTGAAAAGACATGAGATTTAAAATTCCACTTAAATCTAGAAAAAATAAAAATAAAAAATAAAAATAATAATATATATATATACACACACATACAGGTGCATCTCAAAAAATTAGAATATCGTGAAAAAGTTTTTTTTTTGTAACTTTAATATATATTCTAGAATCATTGCATGAAAAGTAAACAATTTCAAAAGTTTTTGTTTTAATTTTGATGATTAGAGCTTACAGGTCATGAAAGTCAAAAATCCAGTATCTCAAAATATTAGAATATTTCCTAAGATCAATCAAAAAAAGGATTTGCAAAACAGAAAAGTTCAAGTTCTTTAAAGTATGTTCATGTATGCACTCAATACTTGGTCGGGGCTCCTTTAGCACAAACTCCAGCATCAGTGAGGAGTGGCATGGAAGCGATCAGCCTGTGGCTCTGCTGAGGCACTATTGAGCCTTCAGTTAGTCTGGATTGTTGGTTCGACTGTTTCTCATTTTTCCAGATAGATTCCATATGGGGTTCAGGTCAGGCATGTTGGCTGGCCAATCAAGCACAGTAATATCATGGTCAGCAAAGCACTTGGAAGTGGTTTTGGCAGTGTGGGCAGGTGCTAAAGTCCCGCTGGAAAAAGAAATCAACATCTCCATAAAGCTTGTCAGCAGATGAAAGCATAAAGTGCTCCAGAATTTCCTGGTAGACGGCTGCATTGACTTTGGACTTGATAAAGCACAATGGACCAACACCAGCAGACGTCACGGCACCTCAAATCATCACTGACTTCGGAAACTTCACACTGGACTTCAAGCAGCTTGGATTCTGTGCATCTCCAGTCTTCCTCCAGACTCTGGGACCTTGATTTCCAAATGAAAAGCAAAATTTACTTTTATCTGAAAAGAGGACTTTGGACCACTGAGCAACAGTCCAGTTCTTTTTCTCCACAGCCCAGGTAAGATGCTTCTGACGTTGTCTCTGGTTCAGAAGTGGCTTGGTAGCCCTTTTCCTGAAGACGTCTGAGCGTGGTGACTCTTGATGCACTGACTCCAGCTTCAGTCCACTCCTTGTGAAGCTCTCCCAAGTGTTTGAATCAGCTTTGCTTGACTGTATTCTCAAGCTTGCGGTCATCCCTGTTGCTTGTGCACATTTTCCTACTCAATTTCTTCCTTCCAGTCAACTTTGCATTTACAGTTTTTCTCGATTGCTAAAACACTATAACCAGGCTTTTGAACTAAAATTTCAAAACCATAACGCCATTTTTCAAAAAGCACACCCATTTCCCTAAACTATAAACACTATTCCCCTGCTTTGACACATGAGTCAGATTTGGTGAACTGTTACTGCAAAACTCTACACACAAATCCCTACATTTCTCAGTGTTTACACCATGTGCTCATTTAGAAAGCACTAGCATTCAATATTGTTCACTCAAGTCTGCAAAGTTTGAGCTTAATTAGCACACAATTACCCAACACTAGGAGTCAAAATTTATCACACAAATCAGAACCTTCGATTGAGATAAAAGGGCCAAAGTCAGCTTACAGTTTGGTGCATTTCTCAGACCAGAAATTCAATTCTCAAAACTACTTGTTCAACCTCCTCATCATCTAGTCACTTGTGCACATCATAAAAAGTTTCTCATTCTTTTGAACAAGTTGCGATTGCTTTGGTACATTCATGCAACTGATTATGTACATTTGTCTGCGGTTTCCTACATTATCAGTTACTATTGTCATGTTGCTCAAAATGTATTATTTAGTTCTCTGTGCTATAGTCTTACCCCTCAAAACATCTAGTCAATAGTTTATATAAGTCATTACAGTAAATGCAAAATGATTGATCTAGTTGTCATAAACTGTCAAGCATATTTTCTACACATTTCTATTAGACTTTTTATAAATTTGCCATGAATTGTTCAAGTGAATCTTGACTTTCATTAATGAAGAGAATATAGATCAACCAATGACAAACCAGTTCTCTGAAATAGCTCAAAGGTACATCTCATCAACCTTCAATTGGAAAGCATATAGACAGAGGACAACACAAGAGTTACAAATTCTGACAGTGGACTTTCTCATTTTTATTTTCACCTTTGTGCACATATTTCTTTTTCTTTTATATTTCACAATGACATTGTAATGTTTTTTATTTATTTATTTTTGTCAAACCACTAGTAAAAGTGTAACTGTGAATCATATCCATTCTTTTTCAATCAATATCCCACATACAGTAATGTGTAAATTTGTACTTTTGAAATGGATATGTGGCATACATAAGAAGTGCTGCCTTCTGCATTTCAGTACAGTAACTCATCTAAACTGTTGCCATAGTTTACATCAGGTAATACTAATAGAGTGCAGTGTTATATTGACAACAAGACTAAGCATTTTGCATCTTGTTTGTGAACAATGACACAAGGACTTTTCATTCTGATGGCACTGATATGTTCATTGATAAATACTTACTTTTGAGAGATGAACTGAAGATTTTGAGTAAGTTACAGGCTTTTACAGGTAATCCATTGTGTGGTGCTGTTTGTACAAATTGTTTTGAGAAATGCACATACTTCTTTGCAAATATTACAAGGATGATTCGAGAAATGCACCAAAGCGACTGAGAAAAACTGTATTCAGGTTTGAAACAATGGATCCAGAGAGACGTGAAGGAAGAGGTCAAGGACACCACAGAGGAGGAGGAGAAGGAGTAGGGAGTAGAGAAATTAAATGAAGGAAGAGGAAGAGTAGGAGGTGGAGAGGGAGAACAGAGAGGAAGAGGAGGAAGAGGAAGAGGAGAAGGAGAAAGAGGAAGACGAGGAGGAGAAAGAGGAAGAGGAAGAGGAGGAGGAGGACGACAACATGGAAGAGAACGAGCAAGGGCAAGGGCAAGAAGACAAGCAGTCTCAGATATTTTAGTTGATACGTGCCAGGGTTGGATCAGGCATGCAAGAGGATTTTACCCCCGCTGCCAATTTAGCCTGATGTTGAAGAGGTTCTTTGGCCTGTCCCAGACCAAAGATGGGATGCTGGGGCAGAATAATTATTTTTGATGTTGTTTGCTGTATTGTACTGTACTCTACAGTACATTAAATTAAGAAATAAAACACTTGGGGTGTACCACAAGCAACACTTATTACCGGTTTTTGTAGTATTGTTTTGAATTTATCTCATCAGTGAGTAAGACTGTGTTGTAGTGTGTGTGTTTTTGAGGGTTTTTGTGTCATTTCTGAGAGCAAAGTTTGTTTTGAGTCGAGAGCTTCATTTTGACCTGAATATAGGAAGTTTGGGGAATTGAGTTATAAGTTATGGATTTGTGTTTAGAGTTTCGCAAAGAAGAGGCATAATTTCAAGAAATGTGTTTAAGCAATCGAGAAAAACTGTAATATGCTTTGATAGCACAGCACTCTGTGAACAGCCACCCCTTTCAGTAATGACCTTCTGTGACTTACCCTCTTTGTGGAGGGTGTCAATGTTCGTCTTCTGGATCATTGCCAAGTCAGCAGTCTTCCCCATTATTGTGGTTTCAAAGAACGAGATAACCAGAATTTATACTGTATGGATGGTCATTTAATGAAACTCAAATGTAAATATTCTAATATTTGTATATACTGGATTTTTGACTTTCATGAGCTGTAAGCTCTAATCATCAAAATTAAAACAAAAAAACTTTTGAAATGCTTTACTTTACATGTAATGAATCTAAAATATATGAAAGTTTCACTTTTTGAAATAAGTTACAATAAAAAAAAACTTTTTCACAATATTCAAATTTTTTGAGATGCACCTGTATAGATAGATAGATAGATAGATAGATAGATAGATAGATAGATAGATAGATAGATAGATATGCTCTTCAATGAGACATGGCTTCATTCACTGCACCACCTGACTTGTTTACTAATTGATTTTGTTGATATATTCAATAGACTTAAAGGGATAGTTCACCCAAAAATCTAAAATAATGACTTAATTCAACAATTTCTTCTCTTCCAATTGAAAAAAAGCTATTTCAAAGTGTCACGATACTGTCGTGAATGGCGGTGGAGACTGACATGGAAGAGAAGAAATAAAGTCATTATTTTTGTTTTCTTTGCGCACAAAAAGTATTCTCGCAGCTTCATAAAATTACAGTTGAACCACTGATCACATAGAACTATTTTAACCAAGTACTTACTACCTTTCTGGGCCTTGAATGTGTCAGTTGTGTTGCTGTCTATGGAGGGTCAGAAAGCTTTTGGATTTCATCAAAAATATCTTTCAAATATAATTTGTGTTCTGAAGATGAATAAAGGTCTTAGGAGTTTGGAATGACATTAGGGTGAGTAATTAATGACAGATTTTTCATTTTTGGGTGAACTATCCCTTTAATTCTGTTTCAAAGTCAAATATGCATTAAAAAGTCAAGAGGGAAAAGGAAAATGATGAGGTCCAGCAATAAGTTCTTTGAAGTACTTAAAGTAACTTTGAGATTTGTTCACTAGCCGCACATTAAGCTTTAGGGTTTAAGTAGCGCAGGCAGAGACTGGACAGCTATACAAGTTTAACATGCCACTAGCATCATAAGTGTATATGTGTGTGTGTGTGTGTTTGCAGGCAATAAAAGGCTCTACTGCATCTTTTATGCACAGATATAAACACAGACATACACACTGCTAAAGTTACCATAGAAGGGGATGTAGGAGAGGGAAGACCCTCACTGGAGTCCTCTCTGATTACATCCTGATGGTGGGGGACAGTATGGATGAAAGAGGAAGAACCAGATACAGAACACACACCTTTAGTATGGACAGGCCGGGGAGAGGACTGACATAGAGATTGGCATGATTTATGGTGGTTTTCCTGTAACTTCTATGAATTCTAGAAACTCCATCAGGTCTTTAAATGGAAATGTTATTGAAAACAAGAGTTTCCAGGCTCTTTTAGAAGTTAAAAGTTCAATCTACAAATTAGACAGACTCTAACCAGGCAGAAATCATATGGTTATAATGTCATAACCATAAGATATTAAAATATCAGACTGTATAGTGGCAGAGATATTATTACTCATTTGCCATGCAAAAATGTTAGCCAATCATAAAGGTTTACATGTACATACACTGAATTAAACAGCTATTGTACCTTTAAAACTAAAACTAAGTGAGGAGGAAATGAAAAAAAGGTTGAAAACTATACGCATTTATATACATTTTCATTTTAAGAAACTTCAATGAAAATGCTACAGAACTGCAAAACTGCTCTGTGAGTTTAGCGTGCAACGTCAGAGCATACAAGCCGAAGGCTGTTTGTCACGAGGAGCTTAAAACAAAGCATGGAAAAAAAGAGAGATACATTTAGCATCCTGAGACATAAAGACATTATTGTGGCCATATAGACTAGGCACTAAAACGCATGTCTGGCTGCGGTGACTTTGAGGCGTTTAGTTATGTACTTACTAGTCCCAGACTGGGGTCCTTATGGAGTTTAGTTGCAGGGCGTGAGGGGACGTGATGGGGGCTGCCAGGGTAATGTCGGGGCAGGTGATAAACATGATGAGGGAAGTAAGGCTATAGAGGTGGAGAGAACAGACAAATGCTGATCTGATGAATGAGGGTAAGGTGAGGGTCAGCGTCACTTCAGGCATTCAATGAGAGGTCAAAAACACATTACAGCCTAAAAACAGATTTATTAGGGCCAGGCTATATGAAAATTAATACTATTATTAGTGACAGTGGTACAATTATTATTATTATTATTATTACTACTACTTTTAATAATTCTATTTGACTAATTATTCAGTCTAATAATAATAATCATTATCATCCTTTAGTTATTAGTAGTAAGTAGCAGTTGTAGTAAAAGTAAGATTATGATTATTATGAATAATATTACTACAACTACTTAATTTTATTGTTATTGTTATTATTATTATTATTAAGTTGATTATTTTATAAAATAAATAACAATAATAATTATTCTTATTATTATTAATCATACTACTACAACTACGTCTACTACTAACAACTAATAATTAAATTATTTATTATTATTATTATTATTATTATGCTATGATATGATAAAATATGATAGAATATGATTCTGTATATAATAATATTTATATATTTATTACTAATATATAAATATTGATATTATTAATAGCAGTAGTAAGATTATAATTATAAATTTTATTTCTGCTACTGACCAATAATAATAATAATTTATGAATACTATATTAATATTTTAGCAACATAACATTTTATACATTATTATTATTATTATTATTAAAGCTGAATATGATAAAATATAATAATTAAAACAAATATTATTAATAACATTGACTACTGACTAATAATAATAATAATAGCACAACAACAATTTTTTTTTTTTTTTTTATGAATTTTTTTTATTATGTGCCAGGGGGCCAATTTTGTTCCTGAACCTATTTTACTACATACTTATCATAAGTATGTTTCAGTAACTCCATAGACACAGGTGCACTTTGCTGAACACAGTAAGCAATGTCTCTGCCTGATGTCTCACCCGGTTGTAGAAGGGATGTTGGGGTCCCGTAAGCCCACTAAAGTAGCTGCTGTGGGGCTGAGCGGCCGGCAGCACTCCAGCAGGGGGGAAAGAGCCAGGGAAAGAGCCTGTGGGAGAGCAGGCCAAAGAGTGCTGCCCAAATGTGGAGTGCGGCCGTACCGAAGCATCTTGCAGGGGCAGTGTTGGATAGCTGACTCCTCCAAGGTGCATCTGCTCTCGTGCATCTCGTACATCTGAAGGGAGGAGAGAAAAACACAGAGAGAGAGAGAGAGAAAGAAAGAGAGAGAGAGGAGGAGAAAGTTAGATCTGAATCTTGGCCAGCACTTTAAAGGCATTCAAATCCTCCCACTCACAGTCGACTTCAGCCAAATGAAGCATTTATAGTAAGTTACATGTGAGAAAAGAAAGGCCTCTGTGGTTTGATTCCCTTAGAAAAACACTGATTTTTCCCAACAGAAGCAGCGATTCGCAAACGCACCTGGAAGAAATAAACGTGGCTCCCAATGAAATCCGCGTTCGCTTTAGCATCAAAGTCTCAAGGGCTGAAACATACGTCAGAATTTGTTTGGTTGGAAATAATATTTCTGAGTCACCCAGCTAGACCAAATAAGACTGGGTGGGTGACTCAGAAAACGAGCAGCTCATCGGGCTTCAGAGATGTTTCATTTCCTGAGGTTAACACAATGGAGACCTTACTCATCTCTCTCGGTTCACAAAGGAACCTTTATTGCACAGTCCATTGTCACATTGCACCAAGCAACGTCTGCTGTCTCAAAGCACGGCACAGCTGACCATTATCATGTGATGAGATAATATGATCTCTCATATTTGCAATGATTTAGAGAAATCCACAGCAATATATTTAGCACCGTGTGTGCATTTACTTATCTATAATTAGGGACACAAATAGCTAAATCTAAGAAAAGCCAGGAGACATCCTCAAAATATAAAAATGTATCTTCTGTATATTAATTAATTAATATATACACACTATAAAAAGCATTAAGCTATACATTCCTATATTTTGTCAATAAGTGTTATATGTCACCGGAAAAAGTTCTAGTTAGTGTTTATGTAGTTAAGTTTTGGCAAGTTTGTAGGAAGTCTAGCTTTATATTAAAACAATGTCCTTCATTTATAGCAAGACAAATGTGTTTATGTGGGTCTGTACCTGCAATGATCTCCCTTAGTTTGGGATCCAGGTTGACAGTACAAGGCAGGAACATCTCCACATCACGAGCGGTGAGAACAGGGGTGTGCGATGAGAGAAACACCTCAAAACTACGAATATCACCATCGATCTCCAACAGAGGCTCTACATCTTTAGTGGTGGGGATGTTTTTAGAAATCCTGCAATGAGATAGTGACAATTAACACACAGCAAACGGAGACCAGTTTCAGAAAATCAACAGGTTTTGAGGCTATTTAAAATATTTAAAATGTGAGGGAATAAAATGCTAATTTTACCATTAACCCTCTGGTGCTGTTCAGACATTTGTTATTGAATTTATTTCACGTCACTGGAATGGTACAAAACTTGGTAAAGGTTTTGGTACTTGCTATGTGATCACAAAAAAAAATCACGAACATTCAAAAAAGTTAGATGGTCCTGAAAAAAAAACAAGACTTGTATTGTTCGTGGTCAAAAATGACCACATTGGAAATTAATAGGAAGTGAATTTCATCTAATGGAAACGTTAGGTATTGCGCTCAAACAAAATCATACTGAAAGCTCATTTCAACTTCAAAATTGCAAAATTGCAGTTTCAGAGTAGAACATATTTTGGAAAATATATATTTTACAAAAAAGTAAAAAATAGTATTTTGTGCCTTTTTCATAATAATAAACTTAAACTTCTATTACTTTTATATAACCATATAAAACCATATTTTCATGCCAGCAATAATCTGCCAAGTATCTTCTTTATAAAAAGACCACAGTTTATTCTGTGCTCCATTGTTGGAAATTTCGTTTTTAGGTGCTCAAAAAGTGGTTAACAAATTATATGACTAGTATTTAGTACTAGTTTATATAGTACATTTATTTAATTGGAAAAAAAATTGACAGCCACACGAGCAGCACCAGAGGGTTAAATGAATACTAAATAAACAAATAAATAATATATAACTCCCTCATAAAGGCAAATTGCATCTGACAATCAGTGCCAGGGTATAAACATTGGTTGTTCATAAAAAAAAGGACATTTCTGACATTAATGCCGACTGATCGACTAATAGACTGATTGATGGTCAGATTGCTATAGTGTGTATTAAATTAGTATTTAGTATTAATTATCATCAATCACATGTAAATCTACTCTAAACTGTGGTAAACTGGCTTACTAGTCACAAGCTCACACTCTTAGCCCAACTTTGTGAGCGCATGTGGTTACCGCAGTTATTTCTGCAGCATGATGTCAGGCGCTTTCAGATAAATGCCTTCCTATTGCAATTTATCTTATTGAGCGTGGGAATTCATATCAAATAAATCTGAAGATTTGTTTCTGCTGAACGCAGACATTTGCGGAACCCATATTTCTTCCTCTATCTTCTTATCTGCCCCCAGCCCACGCCTCTGTCTCTCTGCTCTTATTGGTCGGTATGAGGGCACAATAAGTCCTTTTTTCCATACTGATCGAGCCGGATTGCACCGTGAAAAGAGTGAGCTCAGTGCTTGGCCCCGTCCCATATCACCGGTTTAAGTAATCCTATTTTAGCTGTTTAAACTGGGCAGGAGAGAGCTGACACAATGACATTCAGATGACTTGTTGCTAAACTGAGGCAGTGTAAACAAACACTGACATCTAATGTGAGACGATACACACCTGGAGGGAGCATCTGAAACACTCAGTTCATCAAATGACCTCTGACCTGATATGGCACAGCTATTTGCACTGCATCCAAACCAGATAAAACATAGCAACTCTATATTTTGTTGGTTGTTTGGTTTCTATCTCTGCATTTACAGCCCAAAACAGAGAGCTCACTGGACCAAAACTCCACTCCTCATGTATAATAAACCTCAAACACAGATGATCCAGGTGAGAGTGATTGTGGAAGTTGAGAAAAATTACATAGAGTTAATATTGTTAAATCCAGTACTAACTAAGGATAATTTATACACTATTATGCAACACGAATTCCGGAAATGTTGGGACGTTTTTTAAATTTGAATAAAATGAAAACTAAAAGACTTTCAAATCACATGAGGCAACATTTTATTCACAATGGAACATAGATAACATACATTTTTAAACTGAGAAATTTTACAATTTTATGCACAAAATCAGCTCATTTCAAATTTGATGCCTGCTACAGGTCTCAAAATAGTTGGGACAGGGGCATGTTTACCATGGTGTAGTATCTCCTCTTCTTTTCAAAACAGTTTGAAGACGTCTGGGCATCATGGTTATGAGTTTCTGGAGTTTTGGTGTTGGTCCCATTCTTGCCTGATATAGGTTTCGAGCTGCTGACATATTTTTAATTTAATGATGCGCCAAATGTTCTCTATAGGTGAAAGATCTGGACTTCAGGCCAATTCAGCACCCGAACTCTTCTATTACGAAGCCATGCTGTTGTAATAGCTGCAGTATGTGGTTTTGCATTGTCCTGCTGAAATACACGTCGTCTGAAGGGGATCATATGTTGCTCTAAGACCTTTATATACCTTTCAGCATTTATAGTGCCTACCAAAACATGCAAGCTGTCCATAACATATGCACTTATGCACCCCCATACCATCAAAGATGCTGGCTTTTGAACTGAACGCTGATGACACGCTGGAAGGTCTCCCTCCTCTTTAGCCCGGAGGACACGGCGTCCGTGATTTCCAACAAGAATGTCAAATTTGGACTCGTCTGACCATAGAACACTTTTCCACTTTGAAACAGTCCATTTTAAATGAGCCTTGGCCCACAGGACACGACGGCGCTTCTGAACCATGTTCACATATGGCTTCCTTTTTGCATGATAGAGCTTTAGTTGGCATCTGCAGATGGCACGGCGGATTGTGTTTACTGACAGTGGTTTCTGGAAGTATTCCTGGGCCCATTTAGTAATGTCAATGACAGAATCATGCCGATGAGTGATGCAGTGTCGTCTGAGGGCCCGAAGACCACGGGCATCCAACAAAGGTCTTCGGCCTTGTCCCTTATGCACAGAGATTTCTCCAGTTTCTCTGAATCTTTTGATGATGTTATGCACTGTCGATGATGAGATTTGCAAAGCCTTTGCAATTTGACGTTGAGGAACGTTGTTTTTAAAGTATTCTGCAATCTTTTCACAGATTGGAGAGCCTCTGCCCATCTTTACTTCTGAGAGACTCTGCCTCTCTAAGACATCCCTTTTATGTTACAGACCTGATGTCAATTAACTTAATTAGTTGCTAGATGTTCTCCCAGCTGAATCTTTTCAAAATGTCTTGCTTTTTCAGCCCTTTGTTGCCCCATGCCAACTTTTTTGAGACCTGTAGCAGGCATCAAATTTGAAATGAGCTCATTTAGTGTATAAAAGTATAAAATTTCTCCGTTTAAACGTTTATGTTCTCTGTGTTCTATTGTGAATAAATATTGGCTCATGTGATTTGAAAGTCTTTCAGTTTTCATATTTTTCAAATTTAAAAAGCGTCCCAACATTTCCGGAATTTGGGTTGTAGTATTTATTAATATTTTTAATTATCTTTTATTTTTATATTATTATTATTATTATTATTATTATTAAATATATTATTGTTTCATTTTACTTAAAGTTTTGGTAAGTTTGTGCAAATGAGCTTTTGTCTGTTTAGTTTTTTATTTAAAAATTATGTATATTTTGTTTATTTATAAAGCTTTAACTCATTTTTATTTTAGTTTTATAGTAGCTTTATTAATTTTAGCATGTAAACTTAAACTTTTTTATTTCAGTTAGTTGCGAAAATGTTAGTTTCATTTTCATGTTATTTCAGTTACTGAAAACAATTTTTAATGGTTTTTTTTTTTAGTTAACTAACACTACAAAACAGAAAACTAATTAAATTTAAACTATACATTTTTATGACACCAAAATGAACTGAAATAAAAAATAATGGCCACAGATTGATTAATATTTCAATAAAGTCCAGAAAGAAAGAGAGAGAGAAAGAAAGAGAGAGAGAAAGAAAGAAAGAAAGAGAGAGAGAAAGAGAAAGAAAGAAAGAAAGAAAGAAAGAAAGGAGAGAGAGAAAGAAAGAAAGAAAGAAAGAAAGAAAGAGAGAGAGAGAGAAAGAGAGAAAGAAAGAAAGAAAGAAAAGAGAGAGAGAGAGAAAGAAAGAAAGAAAGAAAGAGAGAGAAAAAAAGAAAGAAAGAAAAAAGAAGAGAAGAAAGAAAGAAAGAAAGAAAGAAAGAAAGAAAGAAAGAAAGAAAGAAAGAAAGAAAGAAAGAAAGAAAGAAAGAAAGAAAGAAAGAAAGAAAGAAAGAAAAAGATCAGCTTGCGCCAGCACAAACTTTCATTTGCCTTTAAAAAAAATACTGTCAGGATTTACTAAAGACACGCAGTGGGAAATTAGCACTGAAAAGGCGTAGACAGTTATTTTTGTGACTCACCTTATTGAATATGCATTTGTAGGAGTTTCCCTTTTGATCGGTAATTTATGGGAGAAGAGTATTCAAATGAATCACGCAACGCGGTTTACTAAGATTTGCGCTCGTCAATACACTGGTATTTGCGGCATTATTTAACGCCCAAAAAAAGCTTGTCTTAAGCAGGCAGTAATTTGCACTGCTCTTGGTAGATTGTGCTGGTCATTATGAAAATGAGATGTTTTGTCTGTGTTCTTTTTAATGTGCACCTTGTCAGTAAATCACACGCAGAATTCTCCCCTCCCATTGGCGCTTTTATGGAATTACACTCAATGCTAATTTTAACACTAAAAAATAACTAATACATTAAGACACATATTATATGACAAATCCATCAAATTTCACAAGAAAAATCATAAAAATAATGATGTCCTTGATACTTCTACACACATTATGAAAATGATGACACATGACACAAGGCTCCGCCTACAAGTAGTGACATCATCTAATATACCAAGTATATAGTTTTGCTGATGGAGACAGTGATATTATTTTGATTATTTGGGCTGAAACAAAATCTGGGGTTTACTTTATAATTTTTTTTTTTTAATTTACCAGTAATTTCAGAGTGAAAAATTGTTTACAAAACAAGAAATAGCAAACTGAATTAAATGTGGAATGTTTAAGTAGAAAGACTGAAATGGTATTTTCTTGTAAAACACTCCAATAATCTTTCAAAATAATTTCTTCAATATCAAGATTTCACAATAAGATTTTGCTGTATTACACAGCATTTTTGCTGTCTGTTTGTTTCTGGTTAGGACACAGTGTTATGGTCATTATGACCTGGATGGCATGTTAAAATATCATCTTCCAAAAGGTTTAAGTTTAGCAGAGCGTTTAAGTTAATTGCTTTGGTCCCATCATCCTCGCATGGCTGTATAAATAGTGATGGTCACCAAATGACTCACAATTTCAGACGTGAAGTGTGTGTGTTGGAGGGCGAGCGAGTGGCTGGGTGTGAGAGCAGATGTTGAAGTCATTGGACAAAGGCCCACACTGTGCTACAGCAGGCCTGTGTGTCAGCGGGTCAGAGTCGGATGCTGTGAACAGTCAGCTGACCTTCCGCATGATGGACATTAGGTAGAGGTCTCACACTTAGGGTGGAGCTCAAGGACGTGACCAACATAAAGATGGCAAACACATGCTTGCTTGTCTGCTCCACACACACACACACACACACACACATGCAGAAGTATCACTTTAAGATGGGCTGAATAAGAGAGACATGTGCTGGTGAGAGAGGTTTGGTTCGTTTCCCACGCACTGGATTAAGCAGAACTGGGCAGATTGTGTCTCTTCCGAAATCCAGCTGGGCTTGTTTATTTGTATGTGTGTGTGAGCATGCTCATAGACAAACAGGAGCCAGTGACAAGAGCCTCTCTCTAGAGAACCAACTTCCTCTGTCACAAGACACACACACACACTTTCCACGGCCTCTGCTTTAAAAGAACCTGCTTTAGAGAAGGAAGAACATTTAAGAAGGATCTAAAAATATTAAACGATTCTTCATGGCCAAGTATGTGACTCTGAGACATATTCGATTAATGATCTATGAATTAATGGTGTTTGCCAAGACAAGCATAGTCTCGCACCGCCAGACCTTTGACTTGCATTTGCGTCTGGTCCTTATTGCTAAGACAGAATGAGACTGCCTGAGTGACACGAAAAATAATAAAAGCACAGAGAAATTTAGTTTAGAAATTTATTTAGAACAGAGGTTTGAATTTTACAGACTTCAGTCGAAGAAGAAGAATTTAGATTTATTATTATTATTACTATTATTAAGTAATTATATTTTTTATTTTATTATTATACAATTAAATAAGTTATTGATAATAATTAAAAATGTAATTTAATTTAATTTAATTTAATAATAAAAATGATAAATCATTAAATAATCATAATAAATAACAACAATAATAATTGAATGTATTATTGTTATTATCATTAAATAGCAATAATAATAATAATAATAATAATGATTATATTTAATGTTAGTAACAATAATAAATGAAATATTATTATAATTATTCAATGTTAATATTTTAAAATAAGTTAAATATAAATTAAATTAATTTTAATAAATACAAAAATAATACAAATAAAATTAAAATAAAATTATTTTATTTTTGTTTATTGTTTATTATTTTTGTTTTATTTTATTTATTTAAATTAATTCACATTTTTATTTAACTCATTTTAACTTATTAACAATGAATAATAATAATACATTAAATTATTATTTTATTATTATTACTATTATATTTTTATTATCATCATTAATAATAATAACAAATTAAATCTAAATTAACATTAACATTAAACAACAAAAAGATAATATCAATCATTTATATTTAACTTATTTATTGTTATTAAGATGAATAACATTTCATTTATTATTATTAATAACATTAAATAATAATAATAATGTATATACAATATTTTTTTTAATTACTGCTGATACATTGATGTAAGATTTGTGGATTTGATTAAAATAGTCATTTTAAGTTTAAGAACATTTTACATAATACTTCTGAACAATTAGAAATCTTAAACAAAAATAGCAACATGACAGCAGAGTAGCATATCAAGAGAGAAGCTTACGTCTTTATGAAACCCAATATTTAGCAATTTTCAAAGCCATAATGACAGCACAAATTGCACCCCAGTTTTAGTTCATAGTAGCAACTTTATATTGGACGTCCATAATGAAGGGTTTGCAATCATGTAATTCTAAATAGAGATGTTTGTCATTGACTTGTTTATGGAATACAAAAACAAACACACACGTACATTCAATAGTGTGCAGGGAGCAGTTGATGAGAAAACTGCTGTATTTAATCTGGCATGTAGTGCGACAGCGCAAACACCCCGACACAGGCCTCGTCCAAACACAACACCCAGACTAAAACATTCGAGGCGTCCATAAACACACCAGAATGACGATGTCATTCCAGTGACTGGCTAAAACAAGACTAACCAGACAAGGAGGAAGAGACACATCTGCAGGCCTTCAGGGGAATTTTCACTCTTAGCCAGACCAGGCCATATCCCTACACAACACAAATCAATGTGCCGGGTCCCTGCGTCTTCATTTAATCCTTTTGTCTTAGTCAGACTGTTTGTTTTTTCTGGTCATGTTGCTGTTTTATTAAAATGATGGGAATAACAGAGGAGGATGAGATCAGGAAATGACACAAGCTGGACTCAAACTTTCATCACCCAAATGAGCACCAGCTTTATGTGTCAGAGTTTGTGTGCTAACGGCTAGAGCAAGCAGGGCTGCCAACTCTCACGCATTCACCGTGAGACTCACGCAATTGACACTTTTCTCACGCTCTCACGCAATCAAAACTACCCTCAATTAAAAATATAATAATAGGATACTGGCAAAACAAATTTGGTAAAGGCTCCTGTGCGCATTTGTGTTTGCGCTCTGGAAAGCGTCGAGATTCTTTACAACGTGCTTTCGTAGCGCTGAGCAGTGTAGCCAATCACAGACATACCTGTTGATTTCTTGAACACCTGTGATTGGCCATTGCGTTCACTCACCTCTAAAAGTTTCAGGAGTGACAGACTAAATCCCTCATAAATGCGGGATTAATTTTCGAATGGGAGAATAATATAATTTCTCAAATAGATGTTCAAGATATGCAGACTAACAGATTAATAGAAAAATATTTGAAATATAATGCTTATAAATAATTGCAGTTGCAATTATTTATAAAAGTAATGACTATCTTGCAATTCTTTGTACATTGTTATTCTTGTAGTGAGAAAAGTTAATAGTTTTGCAGCACAGCAACAGTTATTTTCCATAATTTTATATGAGCCATTTTTTACTTATGTGGTCCTCAAGATAAGGGGAAATGATGCAGAAGTACAATGAAAGTATCTAAAGTAGTTTCAGGATGTTCCCTATCATTTTAAATGATCAGAATGTATCTCTGACAAAGGGTTCTAAAAAATATGGCTTCTTATAAAAAAAAGTGTTTATGTGGCTCAGTTTGCCCCAGGGTGGGGTAAGTTGACCCAAGTCAGTGGGTAAGATGCACCATCTGAGTGTAAACTGACCATCTGATTCAAACCCATGCGAAATATTAAGAATTTGACCTCTTTTAAAAACTAATTTAATGATCAAATTTCCTTTTCATATTTCATTTCTTAAAACTAACTTAAACAACATAAAACCAACCAAATTAAGTTTAAATTCAGTCTTTAGTTGTTTGTATTTCTGAAACAATATACTGAACACCAAAGTTGTAATCTTCCCAAAAAAGACTAAACAGAGAGTTTAAGTAAAATTAAATAAAAAAAACTAAATTAGAATGAAGGAATAAATGTCACGATTATAATGTGACGACATATATATATATATATATATATATATATATATATATATATATACATACACACAGTATATAATAAAAAACAACCCCAAATGATCCCCCCCAACCCCCCAATTCTCACTCCAAGTTGAACTCAAAAGTTAACAATAAATTAGAATGTCATGGAAAAGTTCATTTATTTCAGTAATTCAACTCAAATTGTTAAACTCGTGTATTAAATAAATTCAATGCACACATACTGAAGTAGTTTAAGTCTTTGGTTCTTTTAATTGTGATGATTTAGGTTCACATTTAACAAAAACCCACCAATTCACTATCTCAACAAATTAGAATATGGTGACATGCCAATCAGCTAATCAACTCAAAACACCTGCAAAGGTTTCCTGAGCCTTCAAAATTGTCTCTCAGTTTGGTTCACTAGGCTACACAATCATGGGGAAGACTGCTGATCTGACAGTTGTCCAGAAGACAATCATTGACACCCTTCACAAGGAGGGTAAGCCACAAACATTCATTGACAAAGAAGCTGGCTGTTCACAGAGTGCTGTATCCAAGCATGTTAACAGAAAGTTGAGTGGAAGGAAAAAGTGTGGAAGAAAAAGATGCACAACCAACCGAGAGAACCGCAGCCTTATGAGGATTGTCAAGCAAAATCGATTCAAGAATTTGGGTGAACTTCACAAGGAATGGACTGAGGCTGGGGTCAAGGCATCAAGAGCCACCACACACAGACGTGTCAAGGAATTTGGCTACAGTTGTCATATTCCTCTTGTTAAGCCACTCCTGAACCACAGACAACATCAGAGGCGTCTTACCTGGGCTAAGGAGAAGAAGAACTAGACTGTTGCCCAGTGGTCCAAAGTCCTCTTTTCAGATGAGAGCAAGTTTTGTATTTCATTTGGAAACCAAGGTCCTAGAGTCTGGAGGAAGGGTGGAGAAGCTCATAGCCCAAGTTGCATGAAGTCCAGTGTTAAGTTTCCACAGTCTGTGATGACTTGGGGTGCAATGTCATCTGCTGGTGTTGGTCCATTGTGTTTTTTGAAAACCAACGTCACTGCACCCGTTTACCAAGAAATTTTGGAGCACTTCATGCTTCCTTCTGCTGACCAGCTTTTTAAAGATGCTGATTTCATTTTCCAGCAGGATTTGGCACCTGCCCACACTGCCAAAAGCACCAAAAGTTGGTTAAATGACCATGGTGTTGGTGTGCTTGACTGGCCAGCAAACTCACCAGACCTGAACCCCATAGAGAATCTATGGGGTATTGTCAAGAGGAAAATGAGAAACAAGAGACCAAAAAATGCAGATGAGCTGAAGGCCGCTGTCAAAGAAACCTGGGCTTCCATACCACCTCAGCAGTGCCACAAACTGATCACCTCCATGCCACGCCGAATTGAGGCAGTAATTAATTAAAGCAAAAGGAGCCCCTACCAAGTATTGAGTATATATACAGTAAATGAACATACTTTCCAGAAGGCCAACAATTCACTAAAAATGTTTTTTTTATTGGTCTTATGAAGTATTATAATTTGTAGAGATAGTGAATTGGTGGGTTTTTGTTAAATGTGAGCCTAAATCATCACAATTAAAAGAACCAAAGACTTAAACTACTTCAGTCTGTGTGCATTGAATTTATCTAATACACGAGTTTCACAATTTGAGTTGAATTACTGAAATAAATGAACTTTTCCACAACATTCTAATTTATTGAGATGCACCTGTATATGGTTTTCTCAAGGTCTGTGTAGATACTTGTTATACAGTTATCCGTATTAAACATCTTTTTTATTGGTCATTGGTCATTCAGGGCATTCAGTCTAAATTGTGTAGATGTGTGTTTTTAATCGAACAACAAATATATGGTTATGGATATGACATGAGCAGATACAGCTACATTTTATGAGACACAGTAGGCAGCAGACAAGCTAATTCCCCTCCAAACCCACTATCGCTAGTATTTGTATTCAACTATTCATATATAGACACAAACATCATGGCGCGGCCAAGAGAAGACTAATCTTTCCCCAGCTGTACACATCTTCTGTTACAGCATGCTAAGAATACTATTTATAATCAACTGAAGCTGATGTAATTCTTCCACCAGAAAAAAAAAAGAGAGCTTTTGAAGCTGGTGGGAGAAGTTGGCTTCGACATCAAGTGATTTGTTTAGCAATTACTTTTGACATTCTTGCCTTTGTTACACGAGAAAATTGCAAAGGAAAAAAAGTGCTATAATTCATCTGTCATGGAAGCACTGGGAGTGAGGGAAATTAAGCTCTACCGTTTAAAATACTTGCCATTTTAAAGAGTGCATACAAAGATAAAAGCACCGAAGGCGTCTCAAACAATACTGCTATTGATCGGAGTGTTGCGTCGTTTGGGCTAGCGGCATGGATGCCTTAAATGTTGGCCACTTGAGATGTCTCTCATCGGGTTTATCCAAATGCTAATCGATCCCAAAGCTGGCTTAGCTCTTTTTTTCTTCCTCCTCTTCTTCTTCATCTTTTTCAAAGACTCCCACACACAGCAGCTGACGGGAAAGAGTATAATTCTCCCACTATTTTCCCCTGAATGTGCCACTTGACTTTGCTTACAGCCACCCTTGTGTGGACAGTTTGAGGACGCTCAATGAGGCTCAAACACGCCGATGCCACCCTACCCTCCATAAGATGCGCAATGCCAACTCACATTTATTTTGTGCCAACCATGAAAAGAACAACAGTCGCCATCACCAGTCATGAAGTTTTGTATGATAGGTGGATGGTGGCGACCGTGAGGTGCTAGAAGAGAAAGGACTGACTTTGGTAGATGTTCACTCCAAGCGGTTTTATTCAGGTCCCAATTGGTTCAACATCTTTGTCACAAATCACAAATACACGAAGACTGAGATGAACTAAGAAGTGCAAGAACCCAGAGAAACCTCTAAACTGGCAGCCAAACTCTGAGAAATGAGTAAACCCATCTGTAAACAAAAGCATCTTGCCCAGAAGCGTAAAAAAACTAATGAACTTTCATGGGATTTTTTTACCCATTGATGAAAGCTGAGCGCTACCCCAGAGATACAGTGGAACACAATTATACTTGAAAATAATAGATATTTATAGATCTAAGTCTAATGATGTTGGTTACTGGCAGGTAAAGCTTTGAGAGGAACTTTGCCCAAAATAGATTGACTAGACAGAGTAACCTGACCAAAGTGATGGTATGCTTAAAAATAGAAACCCAAGAGATGTCTAACATCTAGAACAGATCCTTATGATTAATCATAATATGATCAAAGAGTAAAAACATCTTTCCAAATATATACTTTTTGATTTTCTGTGTGTCCTCTGCACATGGTCCTTGGAAATGACTGCAGTAACTGGAGGGTCCACTAGGTGGATACACTCCAACCTCTTCCAAACGCTCAACAGCTGAGCCGCAAGATGACGACAATGTAAAATATCAATAAAATAACAGTGAAATGAACTGACAAAGGTGGAAATAATAGTAATATATCTGCCATACAAATGCTCCTTAACTCGTTAGAGCGTGGAACTGAGTTTTCATGACTTTAAAGTGTTTTCTTTGTCCAGCCAAATTAATTAGGACACTGGAAATCTGCCAATTAGATGTTTTAGTAATGAAAATTATCTACATAAAAAAATCTTGAGCTTAAACTTGATTTTTACCCCTATTTTGAAGTTACTGTACTCTGCCTTTGTATTGTCTGAAAAAAGTATGATGTCATGCCAAGGCAAAAGGCAGCAACTTCCACATTATCAATATTTGGTTTCTGATCACCATTTACAAAATCATTATAGTAACACCTGTATAAAATCTAGTGATCATGGGCTCTATGATCTAATAGGCTATAACTTATAGTAATGTGACTGTATTAATTGTTTCTCTGACCGTAACAAACAGACAAAAAGTTAAACATGTGAGTGGATACCATTTTGCAACCAATTTATTTGCAATGTTCACTAACATAAAAAGATGCAAGGCTGACAGGCTGGCACTGAGTGAATAACCTGCATTATATATATATATATAAAAAAAAACTTAAAGATTATTTACGATTACATATTAGCCCCTTTCACACATACAGACTTTACTGGAAAATTACCGGTAAATTGCCGTAAAGAGATCATGTGTGAACAGGCCCTTTTTAAAAATACCGGTAAACTCCTTCCGGCAATTTACCGGTATGAGAAGTTGTAACATTACCAGTAAATTGCGGGAATTCTGCTGTGTGTGAATGCAGAATGAAAATTGCTGGTATGAGCACATGCGAGTTCAGAACGCGCTGACATAAGACGTCAACTCTGGGCAAATCCAGAGCCATTGAAATTCAAAACTCAACAGCTCTGGGCCAATCATAACATTGACGCAGATAACACATTTACATTTACATTTACACATTTACTGTTTTAAGTCGTGTAATGCAATGTCTCTGGGCCAAAAGAAGCAGCATGAATGTGAACGTTTGACACAAAAATGAAAACATCAACAAAAACACTGATCACGTTTACCCCTCCATGTTTACAAACACAACGGGAGGCGCAGCCATTTAGAGGTAATTTCCATTTAATGATGTCACAATTTACCGGTAATTTAATCGGAAACCGATGTGTGAATGGTGCTCGGAAAAGATAGAATGCCATTACCTGTGTGAACAGCGCAATTTTAAATTTACTGGTAAAGTTGTTCCAGTAATTTTACAGCATTACTGTGTGAAAGGGGCTATAGTTGCTAAGTTATCTAGTCTTTGATTGTTTACAGTGCTTTGTTATGTGGAGCAGTTTAGTACATTGCGATCTTTCTAATTTGTTTGTCTAATGAAGTGCGCTTCAGTGACAGATGTATGAAAGTACACAAGTTACACCGTAATTTTAACGCGATAGATGCGATAGATAAACAAAGGCGGAATACCGTATAACTCCAGGCTGGTATAGTAACTACATATTGACGCACGGTTAAACAAAGACAGCATTTGAGGGTTTCAAAACAAAGTCAAAGAGCGGTAACTGGTGTTATACTGAGGTGTTCTACCTTGGTTTCTCGTGGGCTTTTGGAAGTGACTGCTAAGGCAACCCATTATTTTTCTCGAAAAAACAATTAAATTGACTCCACATAGTACTTATCCACATAATAAAGGAGGTCTTGAATGTCCCAAAAATATCAATAACTCAGTAACTTTCGATTACCTGAACTTGAGTTAACTAAAGTTGTAAAGAGTAAGTTACTCCAGGTTTTACTCAAACAAGACAGATTTAATTGGACTAAAAAGCTGGGTTATCTGAGTTTCAGCTGCTTTAGAAAGTGCATATCACAAAAAGCAGCAAGGAACCATTTAGAGTAAAAATCAGTCTGAACTGATTAAGATCATGCGGTCTTTAGTCTTTGTAAGTAGGCCATCATCTTTCTGCAAAACCCTTTATAGTGCCTCTACCTTAGTTAGAGTTGCATCACACATGAATTTCAGTTTTAGCCTCAACAGTGACAGATTATTGAGTACATCCTTTCGGTTTCACACTAACGTTCTCTCTTCAGATTTGCTGACACAACACCTTAGGGTTCTGGGTGACAATTTCAGTTCCCTGGAAACTGAGTGATTAATGGATAAATAATTAGCCTTGACACATGTGAGCCAGCATGATGGCCTTTCTTTTATTCAGAGTTATGGCCATGAAAGCGGACCTCACGGCACAAACCCACAATGCATTGCAGAAACGATCCAAAGAGTGACTTTAAATCCCTCTGTGCAGCCCACAACCTCTTCCCCAGTTTCAAACTCATCTCATCCATCTGGAGGTCACTTTGTGCACCCAATAAATGCACTCCCTATCTTAGATTGGGCTTCTCTCCTTTGGGGAATAGATGGGGCTTTCAACAGCCTAATCATTTATAGGGCCTCTGGGCAAATAATGGCTGCACTTTTTAAATTACTAAGTTTACCTCTTCCACCAAAGAGTTCTTGAAGGATCAGGTTCACGGACAATAGCTTCCCTCCAAAGGCAGAGGAGAAAACACATCGAGATGCTAGAGACAAGACCGGTACGTGACAAAAATACAAATCCACAAAAAAGTGAGAAGTCCCAACTCAAAGGCAAAGAGGTTCAAAAGAGCAGAATAAAGGAAGCCGTGTGCTTTTCAGAAGAATTATTTAAAGGCTTATTAGGCTTTTTCGCATAAAGGAAATCACATAAATGTGCTTCAGAAGGCGCTTTTATCTCCCGACGTAATTGCGACTGAAATTACAATAATTGTACCAATTAAAGTAATCCTGAATGAACAGTATGTCATCTTAATGTTTCAGTACTTGGGAGAAGAGTCTGTCTAATTAGCTCCAATAGCCTCGCATGCATTCATTTCGAGTGTCATTAGTTAGAAAGTTTCGCTAAAAATCGCTTTAAATCCTGGATTTGAAGCCCAGCACTGAGAGCCGATTGTTCCCTCAATGAATAAGCCGAGCATTGTGACAGGAAGCATTGTGAGAGGGACGAGCCTTTCGGAAAGCGGAAGGGCTTCCGTGTTCTTTTTCTTTCACCGGTGAATGTCACACTGAGTTGGCCTGCCAAGAAGACGCCGAGAGGTGCGGGAGGTGTGGACGAAAGGTGAAGGGGCGTGTCCTCCTTCCTGCGCGTTCACATTGAACCCCTCCAGCGATTGGTCGTTTTGGAGCGCGCCACGCCAACTCTCCTGGTGGGTTAATTAACAAGGGCCGCTCTCGGAGTAGGGGAGGAGGGGACATATGTTAGCGGGCCAGAGCCGGCTGATAAGGGGAGGGCGGGCTGGGCATGGTACCCGGCCTACTCAGGTTCTGTCATACCATCCTGGCACAAGCCGGACACCAGATGTCAGAGCAGAACCGGCTCGGCGGGCCACACCTCGTAACAAGCACAAAACCGGAGCAAAGTGCCATAAATAAACTCCCGGTGGACCTGACTCTGCTCAAAAAGTCCACTACAGATCATGGCCATCAGCCCCCACAACTTCTCTCTCACTCACTCGCTTTCCATTCGGACTTCCGCCTGTTTGCTTTTTATGGTAAACGGCCCATATGCGTCTCACTATAACTAAGACATTCTCGGTCTGAAATAATGGCCGTGAAGCCCAAAAACAACCGTGACTCATGGTCTTTCGGAAGAGAAACCATTAAGTCCAGACTGAATGGCCAAAAAAAGACTTTACAGTGAAACAGAGAATGACTCAAGTTGAATTCAGGCAGAAAGGGACATTTTTCTTTCAATTTGTCTAGATATGTTGGGCTTTTTGGTGAGTGGACTAAGTATAATTTGTAGTTTTAGTCAAAATACAGGAACACGGATATCTTTGTGTTTCACCTGCTCAGTCGGATTACTGTAGCCTGTCTTAATTTTAATCATAAAACAAGCTGATGTTATTAACAGATTATTCACATTCTGGTGCAGATTAAAGGGCCGGATCACGCAGGACCTGGAGCGTTGTTTCCATACTACAGAGTTGTTACATACTACAGTTCAAAAGCACTTTTCGAAATGGGTATCATCAAGAGTCATGCAATTTAAATGCTATTGGCATTGACTACTGAAAAGTTAGTATTATGATAACTATATTCTCAAATCAATCACATTACTAAGACTAAGATTGCTAAAATTACTATAGATTTATTACTATGACTAAGAGTTCCTCTCACAAAAATTCCCCCAAATATGACAATTGGTTTCACTGGAAGATGTGAAGGAGCAGAATCATGCTTTCATTTTCTCTCACCTGAAAAATGCAAATGCATATATAATATTACACAATTTGTTTTCACATTTGATTTTTATAAAAAAAAAATATTGTCCGATATCTACAGCACTTTGAGTTATTTTAAATTTATACAAGGTGCATATATATATATATATATATATATATATATATATATATATATATATACATCACAGGTGCTGGTCATACATTGTTCATTCAAAAAGTGCATTATTTGTTCAAGTGTTATTTTTTTATTCATTCCACACAGTCACATCTCAGATTTATTCAAATGGGTATTCAGAACACTCAAAATCAAATGGCAGGTCTAATTAACTGCTGACAAGGCGACCATTGACACCTTGCACAAGGTGGGCAAGACAAAAGTCATTGTTGGCTGTTCACAGAGCTTATTGTATTGGGGAACAATAATAACCGCACCTGGAGAGGATTGTACCCATTCAAAATGTGCTAAAAGCTTGCATTCAAGAACCACACTGAATGTGTCAAGCCACTCTTGAACAACAGACAGCGTCAGAAGCGTCTCGCCTGGGCTAAAGACAAAAAGGACTGGACTGCTGCTGAGTGGTCCAAAGTTATGTTCTCTGATGAAAGTAAATTTGCATTTCCTTTGGAAATCAGGGTCCCAGAGTCTGGAGGAAGAGAGGAGAGGCACAGAATCCACGTTGCTTGAGGTCCAAACAGTCAGTGATGGTTTGGGGTGCCATGTCATCTGCTGGTGTTGGTCCACTGTGTTTTCTGAGGTCCAAGGTCAACACAGCCGTATACCAGGAGTTTTAGAGCACTTCATGCTTCCTGCTGCTGACCAACTTTATGGAGATGCAGGTTTAATTTTCCAACAGGACTTGGCACCTGCACACAGTGCCAAAGCTACCAGTACCTGTTTAAGGACCATTGTATCCCTGTTCTTAATTGGCCAGCAAACTCGCCTGACCTTAACCCCATAGAAAATCTATGGGGTATTGTGAAGAGGAAGATGCGATATGCCAGACCAACAATGCAGAAGAGCTGAAGGCCACTATCAGAGCAACCTGGGCTCTCATAACACCTGAGCAGTGCCACAGACTGATCGAATCCATGCCACGCCGCATTGCTGCAGTAATTCAGGCAAAAGGAGCCCCAGCTAAGTATTGAGTGCTGTACATGCTCATACTTTTCATGTTCATACTTTTCAGTTGGCCAAGATTTCTAAAAATCCTTTCTTTGTATTGGTCTTAAGTAATATTCAAATTTTCTGAGATACTGAATTTGGGGTTTAGTTGTCAGTTATAATCAAAATTAAAAGAAATAAACACTTGAAATATTTATAGTCTGTGTGGAATGAATGTATACATTATACAAGTTTCACTTTTTGAATGGAATTAGTGAAATAAATCAACTTTTTGATGATATTCTAATTATATGACCAGCACCTGTATATATATATATATATATATATATATATATATATATATATATATATATATATATATATATATATATATATATATATATATATATAAATTGCACAAAACTACTACTAAATTGTTCATTTAACCTGTTAGTCTTAAAGAAGTCCTGCATATTTTTTTAGGTTTAGGGTCATGTCCACCATGCGCAGTTTCTTAGCGGGTGTTTACACAAGACATATTTGCATATTCATACATATGTCTCGGGACGAAGATTAGAAATTTAGAAATTGTAAAATTTTTATTTAAAAAAAAAAAAAAAAAAAAAAGAGTTAAAATGCATAAAGAGTGAGACGTGACAAAGCAATCAATTTAAATAAAAAGTAAAAAATTATACTTTAAAGTGGTCATAAATTGAGAAATTACATTTTCCTTGATCTCTTGATTTATAAGAGGTCATTGTACTATTAAAATATCCTGTAAGTTTCATAGCTCAAAACTTCCTTGTTAGTCCAAAAACAGCTCTTATTGAAACCAAGATGCAAAAAAATAGTCAACTAGCTTACTAGTCGTCTATCCAGACCAATTCTTAGTTACAACGTCACACAAAGAGTTTTTGGTGTGTCTTTCATTGTGGTGTGGGTTTTAAGGGTTATGTTGTGCAAACTGTATGAACGAAATGTGTCACAAACAAGCACACACAAACACACACACACACACACATGCCAGAAAACTGTGAGAGCTCAGCCTCATAATGACCTACCATGGAGCAACGTTACAAAGAGGGGATTTCGCCACTTCTCTCTTCTAGGAATGTGTGTGTGTGTGTTGAGAGAAAGGCAGAAGGATGTAGAAAACCAAGCTAAACCGGGCAACACACCCACACACACACACAGTATGTCCATTTCCCGAGCAAATTATATCAGTCCATTGGTCTTCACACACTATCACAAGAGCGTGAACACAAGCCTAGGCCTTGTGACTCGATTGAAAACGACAGCTGACCTATGAAACTCACTCGTCTGCCACTACAGTGATTCCTGATTCGCTCTTACATCAGTGTGGACCACATACTGACCCATCCAGATCGCTCTGGTCAAGAGACCAACAGGCCTAAAACCCATTCAAAATGAACCAACATATAGCTTTATGGCTAATCATTGAGAAACAGCTGCTAAAATGTACGCGAGTGGACAAACGCAGGTCTGCGTCTATGCCGGCCGCTGTGACTCACCCTCATTTCTATAAAAAGCGAGCAAATGCATGGCCACGTGACCTCGAGAGTGCAACAGAAGGAAGAAAAAAGCACCAGTAGATTTGACAGTTTCTTATCTGAGCAACATCTGCGACAGATAACAGAACAACATGACAGGCCTCTATTTTAACATCCACAGCGAACGATTCACTGCCGCCCACCTGCACCGAAATGCAGCGCTGGTGTGGACACGAGGAAGTGAAGGGTATTTTGGGGTATGAAAGAGGAGAAAAACGGGTGAGACGAAGCGCTAAAGGGCATCATGGGGGCTGGGAAAGAAAGAGCGATGGGGAGAGAGAGCAGATGCTGACACTGAGATGCTCTGACACTTCTACAGCCCCAGGAGTCACAGCATGTTAGTGCAGTGTGACAGAGCAACCTTTAAAGGCCAAACACTGAGCATCAGCAAACCTAACGGCCTCAACATCTCCCCTTACAGCAGCACACACACACACACTCGTCAAACCCTCTAGAGAGGATACAGCAGATGTAACTGTGATGGTGTGTTGCATGTTTGACGACAACAAGTAAATAAGACAATTATTAAAGAGTGACAAGTCAAACTGAAGACAATTATCCTGCTGTTGAAAGGAAAGAGTGACAGTCTGTTAGTCAGGCAGCGACTGAGCAGCATTACATTTTGTCACAAGAACTAAAATTAACGCTGTTCATGGAATTAATTAAAGAAATATAACTAAAATAAATAGAACTAACTAACTAACTAAATCAAATCAATCAATAAAAAAATAACACTGCTGTAAGGGGATGAAAGGAAAGATCAAAGCTTGAAATACTTCATGGTACATCATACCCAATGAGTCTATCTATCATTAATACTGATATGTGCAGTGGATTCTGGATAACAATGTGCCCTTTGCGGACCAGAAATGAAATAGAAGGAACAGAGATTTTCTATTGCCACCTGCAGGTCGCAGGCATTATTACATTAATTTTCAGGAAGCAAACACAACCAATTTCTCAGATTTTAACAAATTCGTTTAATTGTATGAGATAAGGTTAAATACAGGCTTTCTTCCGTGAACGTGTCTAAGAAAATGTTTAAAAATTATTAAAAAATTATTACAATTTTAAGTTGCATCAACAGAAAAAAAAGTCACAAAAACTAAAATAACAATAACAATAATAATCATTCTGGAATCAAAGAACCTGTTAAAAAAAAAAAGTTCAAGTTTATGCATTAAATAATGTTAACCAAAAGCCCTTAAATTAAAGCAACAATTTTAGATCTATAACCATTTAAAAATTTTAAAATAAGCATTTGTGAAACAATAATATAAAACTATAACTAACAATTAAATGTAATAAATAAATAAAGGGTAACTTAAAAGATTTATTACTAGTAACACTAATAGATGAAAATAACATAAATTTCAAAAAAAATAAAATAAAAAAGTAACGGAGTGAAGTTTTAATACATGAAATAAATGTTTCCTAAACTGTAAGAAAAAAGTTTTGAAAGTTTGGATAAATAAAAAATAAGACAAATAAACTCGCCACAACCGTTCAAACTATCCACAATTTAAGTTCCTCAATGTTTTAATGTAACAAAGTTTGGTGTATGTAGTATAATTCTCCTCTGAGGAGTATTAATCAACAATTTTGGCAATCCACATAAAAATTTAAAAGCTAATGACTAGAAAATTAAGAAAAAGCTAAATATTTTTGACAAAAATAAAATAATAAATAAACTGATAAGTAATTCTAAAATCAAAATCACGGAAAAGAATATTGAGGTTTGAAATGGCAACAATAAATAAAAAATCGGCCGTGTTTTTACATTAAAGTTTGAAGCAAATCAAAATAAATAAGCTATAACTTTGACTCCTAAAGTCACATATATAAGAAATAACTGAAGTTTGATCAAAATAATAATTAAAAAAATCTCGAGAAAATTTAGCTTAAATCACAAGTAAAGGTGGTAACAAAGTAACAAATCCAGAAATAAGCCGAAAAAATGCAGTGTGAAATTTGTTCAGCTCAATGAAAGAAATTCTCAATGAGAAACAAGAAAATAACAGAATTAAGTAAATAATAGTATTAATAAATAAAATTAATAACAATAAAATAAGAAATAATATAAATTAATAATATATAAAAACCTAAATAAATAATAATAAAAAATAATAAATAAGAGAAGTAACTAACTGAAATAATAGAAATTAAGATCTAAATAAACTAAACAAGAAAATGAACAAAAATCATAGATAAATAACAAACAACTAGAAGTAAATACATAAATAAATAAATAATAAAATGAATAACCGTAAGAAATAAATAAAGAAATAATAAAATCAATAATAGATAAATAACTAAATAAATAATAATAAATAAGAGAATTAACTAACTGAAATAATAGAAATTAAGATCTAAATAAACTAAACAAGAAAATGAACAAAATCATAGATAAATAACAAAAAACTAAATAAAGTAATAAGAGAAATAACTAAATAATAGAATTAAGTAAATAAATAAATACAAAGAGAACTAAATAGAGAACTAAAATAAATAAATACATACATACATACATAAATACATACATATTGATTCAAATTTCCAATGATAATATTTGTATGTTTTGATATTTAACGTTAGATGTGAGGTACAGAGGATGTGTAAGCTGACCTCTCATAGATGGTCCTCAGTGTGACCTGGTCTGAGACTCCATCAGTTTCCTCCAGGAAGAGAATGATCCAGGATGTGCGGTACGGCCACTCCTCCGTCAGGTTGATCCAGGACGCTAGTCGGTCCCAGTTAAAAATGATCTGATTGGCTCGAAGTAGGCGACCTAACAAAAGACACTTCATTACTGTTATATATTTGTAAACTCACTGCTCGTGTCTTTAACACGCCATAATCAATAATGAATGTATGGAAGTATAATTGGGTCACACTGACCTGTGACTGACACTATGTTGAGCAGTCTCCTCATCGTCTGAGGGCTGATGTCACTGAACCAGTCTTCGGTGACCAGCAGCTTGGTCAGGTCAAAGGACATCTGGCCCGTGACGGAGCGCTGCATCTGTCTCCTGCGGTACGTGTCCTACACACCGATATACAGACAACTCAATGTCAGGAGACCTGTAGAGTCTGTGTGATAACTGTAGGCCTCTTCTGCATGTTTTGCATTTACATTTATATCCTCTTTTACCACAATAGCCTTGTGTTTCAACAAGACCTAATCATTTTCTTCACAGTTCGGTCTCTTTCTTTCACTAACAGACACACACACACACACATACATAAAGTCTTAAGATGCAACCTTCCAATCAGTATGCGGTATAAATCATAAACGCCAAACAGTGACTGCAGAAGGTATTTCGGCATTTAAGCTACATATACAAATTACATACAGTTGTAGAGAAAAGTATGTGATTTATAGATGTTTTACATAATTTTTTCAGCAACTGTGACAAAATGAAATCTACAAACAAATGACAAACTTAATAAAACTTTCACTGATGTTTGAGAATGAACCAGTATAATGGCAGTTGCAGTGGATTGTGTCTGGAGCTGCTGATTCAATGTTGTTTCTGGGCAATTTGTTGTGCGTGACTGTTTGACTTGTCCTAAGAGGTCTGGCTGACTGATATGTCTGCTTTTCTCTTAAAGCGTCAGCCGGTTCAATACGAGCACAATGCAGAGCCGGTCACAAGCACTGGAGGGTCAGAGCTTTAAGCCCACTTTGAAGTTTTTAATTCTGAACTTGTGACTTGACTGCTACTTGGAACACATGGCCATCAATAAGGTGGCCCCTTTTTGATCCAGGATGATGGAGGGGAGACTTATGTAAAAATATGCATGATGAAATAAGTCTCAAATGTATCAAACCTAGGCTCCACTATATCGAATATCCTCTTTGTGCATCAAGAAAGGCCCCAGCAGAACCTCAGTTTGACCTCGCAGCTTAATGGGACATAATCATATTAACCAAGAGAAGGACACAACACTTTTAGAGCCTCCCTACTATTTCTCTTCTTTAATGACTGGAGTCTTCCATGAGCAGCTCACGAAACCTGCTTAACAACTTTCCACAACAAAACGTGCAGATCAGGGGTACGGTGAACCGGATGCTCAGCCAAGAAACAGCAGAGGCAAAACAAGAGGAGCGTGCCCCTGAAATAAAGAGAGGCCAAATAAAGGAGGCAGATAAATCAGCCAAGCAAACAAACAGCCCTCGCAGGGCGAGCAGAGGAGCCACTTAGCCTCCTGCCTCCGTGCCGCCGTGCCAGTGCTTTGTCACCGAGACCCACTGCTGCTGCACCCCGTCATTAGGCAATGGCATCTCAGCGGGAAGAGTAAACAGACATTAAATCAATTACAGACGCTTCTCGGCGACATCCAGGGTCTCTGACAATACCCCCCCTCCAAAACACACACACACACACACAAACACACAAGTCATGGTCCTAACTGTCCTTTCTAACTGTGAACAAATGTATCATACAGGCGTAAAAGAGCTTGTTAGAGAGATTAAGCATGGTTAAAGCCTTTATAAATGAGTTATTAATGAGTTACTAATGAGGTAATAGCAGCCATATGGCCTTCGTTGAGCTGGCCATCTCAAATCGTGTTGATAGGAAGTGGTGGGAGTGTTGGAGGCTAAGTCTTACCCGGCGGTTCAGCGCTGTTTTGCTGCCCTGCCTGCCCTGCTCGCCGAGACTGTTCTGAGACAACTTCCTGTCCATGTCCTCTTGCCACGCTACAGATGGAGAGAGTCAGACGTTCAGAGGAGGTATCGGAGCGGAAAAGCTGTGCTGTTAGACTATAATAAACACTACACCGCAGATGATGCAGACGACAAATCGCAACAAAAAAAAATAAAACATGTTCAGATGTTTTAAAATGTATTCTTTTTTCCACAAAAGAATGACATGAACAAGTCATACAGGCTTGGAACAACATGAAGGAGAAGAAATGATTACTGAATTTTCAGTTTTAAGGTTTTTGAGAGCCTTTAAATGCATTTTTGTATAGCTAGTACAAAAGAGGAAAGTACTTGACATTTTTTTTTAAATTTGGTTCTATGGAGGTGTGACAAATATAAAATAAAAAATAAAATACAAAGTTAAATTAAAAAAACAAAAATATAATAAAATAAAATTACAAATTATCTAAAATAAATAAAATATAAAATTAAATTAAAAATAATACAAATAAAATAATATAAAATAATAAATAAAATATAAAATTAAATAAAATTTAACTAAATGAAAATAAAGATAAACCAAAATAAAATATAATGTATAAAAATAAATTAAAATAATAAAATAAAATATAAAATAAAATAAATTAACACACCATAAACATCCAGCAATACAAAAAAGAATTTAGAGGACAGCACCCAAAAAAATGACGACTTCTCACCCTCAAGTCATTTGAAACCTGTACAACTTACTTTCTTCTGCTTAACCAAAATCACAGTCAGTGGGGACTTTCACTGTATGGACAAAAACAGTTATAAACAATAACATGAGGTTAAATGATAACAAAATTTTAAACTTTGGGTGAAAACTCTCTTTAATCTTTACGCTGAGTCCAAATTTTCATCCCAGCTGTCCTGTTCTACAAAGTACATCCCCTTCTCTACAGCACCATGTTTATGTACTTTTTACATATTTCGTAAAAATATGCACATTGGAATTCTGAATTCTGCTTATACCAACCATCAGAGTTCAGCTGATCTGCATTGGCTGGTGTGGAAATGCAGAGTCTCTTGGCAGTGCTGAGGCCACGGCTGTTGAGGAACACGGGCAGGTGGATGATGTTTCGCATGTAGTCGTGGCCGTTGATGTTGGAGTCACGTAGCACACTGTTGAGGTTCTGGTTTACTGCCTTGATGATAATATGAGGGTCGCTGGCAAAGATTGAGATGAAGGGACCTTTAGAGAAGAGCACCCGAACCTGCAAACATGAGAGAATTTTTTTTCTCTTTATTAATATGGGAAAATTTGGTCTAAGTTAGAGCCAAGCGGTTCGAGCACATTGGTTAATATTAGTTAGTGCATAAGAAAATAGTACAGTATTTACAGTAGGTCTGTTTTGATAGGCTTTTTGGTTATGATATGCTAAATCAATGTGCTATACTAAACAAGTGGCCTATTTTTCTCCTCTTTCACGCTCACACCACTTTAGAATAAATTAAGATATTTAGTTATAATTCTATTAAACTATCTATGTGTGTAGCTATATGTCGTGGATCATGTGTATGTTTATACACAAGCCACTCTGTATTAAATTTACACACACCCAGACATGTACTCATTTAAACGTGATGGGACTTTCCAGACTAATGAAGAACACCGTAATATGTATAAGTGTCACAGGATACTGATTTGTAGACCGTTTAAAAGTTTAGAATGGCTCGCATCATTTAGCAATCACTATGAAATATCTGCTGACGTTGCGTTTCTCCACGCCAACTAAATTGTGGCACAAAAAAAATGCCATCTGCATTCATATCCGTCATTTTTCTTATAGAACATCAGCTTTAGCAATTGGAACAATATTAAACTTGAAGGAAAAATCCAATTTGGTAATTCCTATCAACATCCGAGACAAAAAGACCAGAATTTATAAGAGATGTGGCTAATTGTGCCACAAAGGAATCTTTGAGGGTTTTTGCAGGCTCTCTGGTAAATGGCAGATTTCATTAGCGGTGAACAGGCTGCCAACACAAGAGGATTATACCCAAATAATGACATTTAGCTGAAGGAAATTCCATTAGTCCAGCTGGGAGAGAGGAATCTGAACTTCTGGAGCTAAACAAGCCTGAACTCTAAGCACTGCTGCACATCCATGAGATGTTTGAGAGGTGAATGGGCTTGTTCTTCCCACAGAGTGGACATGAGGCACCTTGTTTGGCCATTTAGTCAAGAGCAGGAAGCGAGTGTGCTCAGACAGAATGAGTCTTTTATGTTTACAGCAGAGATGGATGGCTTGTGCCATCAAAAGCTTCTTGGCATTGGTTGAATACACCGGAAAATGCAATCCTGGCAGTAGAAAAGGTTTGTATACTATTATTTGGTTATATGGGAGATGTTTGATGCAGGGCTGTGCATGGCAGCGTAAACACACACGCACCGTATCAAGCATCTGTAGCACTTTGTCTTGTTCACAGGAATCCAGGCCATCGATGATGACAGCCAGTCGGGTCTGATTCTGAGTGAAGCCGTCAATGGTTTTAGCCATTTTAGCCATGAGCTCCACTTCACACTTCAAAACCTGAGAGAAAAAGGACACAGATCAGCTATACGAAGCAACATGCTGTAAAAAAAGCAGAAGCTGTAGACGTCTTTAATTTTCACAAAATAAAGCAAAAATCTGAAGGATGTTGTCTCGGAAGAGACCTGAAATAAAATCTGCACGATCTGGTTCAAGATCTGGGCTCTTTGGCAATCCAAAGAGTTATGTTTAAATCTGATAAATACATATTCTGTCCATTCCATTCCATTCCATTTAATAAAATAAAATAAACCACTTAGATTTTACTGTGGACATTAGAGCTGCATGATTTTGGATAAATTGAGAATCACAATTTTTTTTCTTTCAAATAGAGATCACAATTCTCCCATGATTCTGAACTAAGCAAAATAACATGTAATTTACTAGAGGCTTTGACAAAATAGTAATTGCCGCCTCCTATTCAAAAATGTTTAATTAGTTTGAGTGAATTATTAAAAAAAATTTTTTTTGAAAGAATAATTCAATGACTCACTCATAAATACTTCACTTGTTCCATTACTGAATGAATCAGCAGCTTTGAACGAATCTCTTGAATGAATGATTCAATGACAAATGCATTTTAACAGTCACTTGTCGCCACCTAGTGGCAAAACAATGTAATCAACATTGTAAAAAACAAACGTTAATTTGAAGCAATTACTTTCAAAAGATGATTTGCTCCATTTTGTTCGCTGCCATAGTCATCAGTGTTTATATCCGAACTACAAACTTTTATCCCAGTACTTCTGTGATTATATGAATGATAGTAAGACGGATATAATACTGTGTGGTTGAAAAAACTGTTTCCTACCTAAATGATAACTGCTCTCTCTGTGTCAGCGGCAGCACAAACACAGATTTGAATGTTCTGGTATGACTTTGTCAAAGGTTTAATAGACACAGAGGAATCGTTGTCATTTAGAAATAAGATCACAATCTTTTAACGATTAATCGTGCAGCTCTAGAGGACATTTCCATGCAACTCCATCTCTTCAAGACTTGCCATGCTAGGCCACAGAGTTAGTCACTTTGCATAAGAAAATACCTTCTAAATGAAAATAAATGTAATAGTGATGACTATAACTAAGCACATTACATTTTATATTAGCATAATTGGCTCACCTTCATGAATCCCTCACTCTTGAGCTTGTGCATGCTGTTGGCAGCGTTAAGGAGCCTCCTCCTCTGAGAGTGCAGCACAGAGTCTGTCACCTGCCACCAGGTCCGACAGTTCAGCAGCACGGCCAGACCCACCACACTGGCCATGGCGATCAGAACCGCATTCACCGTCAGGTTCTCTGTGTCCACCTTGAAGATGGCCAGCAGGGTCATGCCTGTGATCAGACAGCCCGACGTCAACACAAAGAGCACGAAGGAGGGGACGCAACATGTCTTCTTCCACTTCTTTCCTGTAAAAAATGTCAAAAAACACGGGTTGAACTTAAATACTAACAAAACAATCTAAAATGTGACTGGATGAGCCACATTTGAAGCCATGATAAAACACCTGATATATACAACTGTGATGGCCTGTGAAATGATAGCTTTGTTAAAAGTTTTATAAATGTTATTTATTATTATTAATAAATTAATTATTGACCATTTTTTATGTTTAATATAGAGCTATGCAGAGCACAAATTTTGACAGAATGGGATTTTACCATGAGTCTGTCCACAAAAGAAAGAAAAAAAGAAAGAAAGAAAGAAAGAAAGAAAGAAAGAAAGAAAGAAAGAAAAGAAAATATTTATGAAAAAGGTGTTTTTAAAGTGTTTAAAGAGAGTGTTGTTTTTCGTAACTAAAATAGTATTAAAATATTTTTCAATAATTGACAAAGCTGAAATAAAAAAAATTAAAATAAAATAAAATTTGAATATTAGATGGAAAAAAGAAACAAATTAGAACTGTTGCCTTGGAAGCCAACTCAAAAACAGAAAATAGGGATTTTTTAAATATTATATGCATATAAAATATTATATACATATATACTGTATGTATACATTATATATTGTATACATATATACATATTTAAATATAAAAATATATAAAATATAAATATATATATATATATACATATTTAATTATAAAAAAATTACTAGAAATACAGCACTAAAAGCCAAATATTAATAAAAGCTAAAAAATATTATAAAAGTATATAAATGTAAAACTCTGCTTTACATTATGCCTAACATGACCTTTTACCATGGTAAAAATCACTGTAAATGAGAGCCTTGTGTTTTATTGTTGTATAAAAATTGAGAAAGGCAAGAATTAATCAAACACATAATAATAAAAACACTAAATATGTTTTTTTTTTTCTTTCTATTATGTAAGTTTCTACAAACACACCTTGAGTTTCATCATTCTTGAAGACCCTAAAAAGTCTGGTGGCCAAGAAGCCGAACTCTCTCTCACAGGCATCGGACAGCGTGGCTATCATTTCAGCCATGGACGTCTCCCCTCCCACACTCGACAGACGGTTATAGTCCGTGAACAGAAACCTGGACAGATGGAGAACAAAAAAAGACTGACTGAAAATGAGCATCACACATGTGCGCGTTTCAACAGAATGTGCAGGTAATCTAACGTCGTGAAGAGAATGTTCACAGCATAAATTTATCCTGCCTCCAAAGCATTAGTCGAAGTAGATTACATCTTTATACAGTTTACATCTTTATCTTAATGTCTTTCGACTTTGCATGAGAATAAACACCCGTTAAACATCAGTGTAAAGTAGCTGGATGTGTTTGGTGAAGGGTGCAGTATTCTGAGGGATCTACCTGACAGGCAGGGCTTTGGTGGTCTGCTCTGGAAGCTCGGGGGGATTGACGAACAGGAGTTTGAGAAGAAGCTCCAAGTAGCCGATGTGACGGGCCAGTCTGGTGCTGAGGACCCAGGCCCAACTCCAACTCTCCCCTCCTTTTCTCCCACCAAAGTACACCAACACTGCATACACCATTCAAACACACAGGAGACTGAGATGACGCAAGGTCACTTTCTGATATGAACTGAACCAGGAGTTTGTGAGATTGTGCAACAAGATAAACGTAGAACAGGTGAATAAACGTGCATGAGATAGTGAAGTGCAATGCTGCACTCTGGTGGACACATTTATATGTTCAGTGCCTCTTGGTAACCAAGAATAAATCCATATAGGGAAAAATGTAGTAAGAATCAAAAAGCCTTAACTGGTTGAATATTAATATGAATCTCAAACATTTTAGTGTCCATTTTACATGTAAATATAATTACAATAGTTATGAGATGAATAATGATAAGCAAGGGTATAAAATAAATATACATAAAATATTTACAAAATATCCATACAATCTGTTTTAGTCCCGTAATCTATAATCTGTAAAGATAGAGTTACAAAAAGATATAAGTACTCAGCTCAAAAGATCAAACACTCTCAGTCAAATCCCTGACTTTATTTTTTATTTCTCTACCTCAGCACAGTCTTTGCTCTACTTCATTTACTTTATAGGCACTGACTAGACACACATAACTTTCATGTGTTCATTATTTGCACTGTTATAATATTATTATTATTATTATTATTATATAATTATTGATAATATTAGTAATTATATTATTAATGAAAATAATAGTATTAATACTCATATATTAATATTAATAATAATAATAATTATTATTATTATTATTATAACAATAATACAATATTTATGTTATTTTCATTATTTAATAATAATATAATTATTAATATTGAGTACATTATATATATATAATAAATATATAATAATAGTAATATTGACGTTGTTGTCATCTATAATGACTATATAATTATGTATTATTATTACTGTTTGTATATAGCATTCTTTGCATGTACTGCTTACTGTATTTGTGATTTGTTATTACTTTGTATTTATTGCTTTGTGATTTGTGTTTCTACTCTATTATTCAATGATTTGTACTTGTAGTTTACATGTTTTTTATTTATAGCGTCTTACTGTTTTTAGTTTTTTTATTTTATTTAATTTTTTTACATACAGTAGGACAGTAAGTTGACAGGAAGCAAAGTGGAAGAGAGAGGGGAATGGGATCGGGATTGAGCCGAGACTTGAACTCGGGACACCCCAAGCGCAATGGCGCCGATGTGGATTACTGTCTTTAATTCAAGGTTTACTATAAAGTTTAAGTTGGCATTGGCAAGTGAACTATACTACTTTTTTGAATTGAGAGGCCTGCATTCTCACCAAAGAAGATGTACAATAGGGCGAGCAGGCTGAAGGCCACAGCGATGGCCAGTTTAGTGTCGACAGCAAAGCCGAGGACCAGAGCCACAGATCCACAGAGCAGCAGAGTCAAAACCACCACCAACCACGAGAACTGAAACAACGGCTCCACCTGCTGCCCGGCGAACGTCTTCATCTCATCTGAAACAGTGACAACACCATCAGATCTTATTCAGATCCAATAAGGCCCTCCAGATTTTCAATAGTCATTTCTGGCTCATACCCTCCAGTTTCTTAAGCAGGAAGGACTTGCCGCTGCCCCACTGGGCATAAAGCCCCACGCAGATGGGCGGCTGCATGGTGGGCTCACTCAGGATGTCTGCCAGAGCGCTGCTGTACAGGTCATAACCCAGCATGTCCCCGTCACACTCAGAGGGAGACAGGTGCTCTGGGGAGGAACACATCAGAAGTGTTGGATACAGACATGTTACTGTGCAAACAAGGTCTGTTTGAAGAAATACTCACTGGCTCCAAAAATCTGGGTGAGGATGCTCTTCTGGTGAGTGCAGTCAATGTTGTAGGGTGTCTCTCCTTCCTTGTTGGGCCGGTAGAGCAGACGACCATCTTTAGGGTTCCTCAAGAGCAGCTCAGCGAGTTTGCGGCTTCTCCCACGAATGGCAATATGCAGAGCTGTGTCACCTTTCTGAGAAATAACATTATATTTTTAGAGAATATTCAAATGCAGAAATTCACTATATTGAATAGTAGTGTGTAAAATATATAAACACACAATACCGTTCAAAAGGGTCATTCATTCATTCATATTTATATATTAATATATTATATATAAATATACATATTACATATACATATTATATTATATAAGACAATAATAAAGACATGTCAATCAGAAAATGATCAGAAAACTTCATGGTTTTACCTTGTCCACTGCTGACACTTTGGCACCTTTGTCCAAAAGAAGCTCCACAATTTCCATGTTTCTCATCTTGGTAGCTTTTATGAGGGGAGTCTCTCCATCCTGACACATTAACACAAAGCATATGTATGTAAATGTCTTTTACTACTGTAAACAATTATTACAATCATAATGATGAGTTTCATATAGGATTACAAGGCAAAATCCAAAGAAAATCAGCTCTTTACCTTGGTGTAGGCCTCAGTGTCAGGGTTGCACTGCAGAATGTCTCGAACCATGGTTGCATTACTTTTCTCCACAGCCCAGTACAGGGCAGTCTTACCGTCCTATAATAAAGAATGAAATAACACAGGGTCACAGTGACATCTACTTCCTTAATCACATGGGGATTAATAACATGTTTCTAATATGAGGTGAAAAGGGCATCAAAACAAAGAGGCCGTTCTGTATAGATTAGTATTCGGGACGGTGTGCTGATGGATTTAGGAGACTGAAATGGAGAGCTGGCGGTGTGGTGGAGATGCAGTTACCTGGCCTTTGACATCAATATCAGCATATTTATTAAGCAAAGCTCGGACGATCTCCACATGACCTCCTCTGACGGCTCCGATAAGCACAGTATCACCACTCTGAGACACAAAAACACCAACAAGATTAATGGGAATTTCAAGATTGCGTAAAAACTAACAATCAAGGTTAAACAAGCTATGTATGAGAAGCCTTACCCGGTCAGGGATGTTGATGTATGTCCCCGCGTCCAGCAGGTCTTGGACAATCTCAGTGTAGCCCTCTATAGCAGCGATCATCAGCGCAGTGTTTCCATCTTTATCAGTCATATTCATGTTGGGGTTTCTCTTAAGCAGCTCCTTCACCACCTCAGTGAAACCACCTCGCACGGCCACTATGAGCGCAGTCATTGAGTTCTACAGGAGAGAGATCATAGTGGGACATTACTCTGTAACATACAGTCTTTTTACTGTTACATTTAATGACTTTGTTACATTAGCACATTTAGTGCATCTGAAAAATGGGAACTGGGACAAAACCTTTCGAAACTCACAATCTAATAAGCACAATAGTTAAAAAAAAAGTGCATACCGCTCCCTCCTGGTCCACATTGGCACCGTTCTCCAGCAGATGCATCACACAGTCATAATGGCCCTTCCTGGCTCCCCAGATCAGGGGTGTGGTGCCATACTGACAACGACAAGCAAAAACTCCAGTGTAATGACTAAAGTCTGTATTAATTCAATTAATAATGAATGTGATGCTTATTCATGCATATGATAGCACTTTTTTTACAGTCCTGTTCTGCGCGTACATAACATTGTTCTTGTTTTAGTACTGACAAAAACTGGGTAATAATAACTATGTACCGACACTGAACCTACCCCTAAACCTAACCCATAGAGTTACCTTATATTATTCAGTACATCCTTAGTTATGTACACTGTAAGTTCAGGTAAGTGTGCATACTTTAAAATAAAGTGCAACCGTTCATAGAATCCTGATCTTTGATTATTAATCTCTTTGACCTTACTTGGTAACCATAAACAGCCAGTGGATAAGCAAATTAACTACACTGCTTGGCATAATAATGGTTAAAGGGATAGTTCACCCAAAAATTAAAATACTGTCATTAATTACTCACCCTCATGTCGTTCCAAACCCAGAAGACATTTCTACCTTTCTGGGCCTTGAACGTGTCAGTTGCATTGCTGTCTATGCAGAAAGCTCTCGGATTTCATCAAAAATATCTTAATTTGTGTTCTGAAGATGAATGAAGGTCTTACGGGTTTGGAACGACATGAGGGTGAGTAATTAATAACAGAATTTTCATTTTTGGGTGAACTATCCCTTTAATTCAAATTATAATAACCCATAAAATAAATCTGCTGGTTTATGCCATTGAAAATAAATAAATAAATACACCTCTATAGGCAATGTGTTACAGTGATTTTAGTAAGATTTGCAATTCATTGCTACTTTCTTTTTCCAATTATTTGCACTACTGTTCAAAAGTTTGTGGTAAGATTTTTTTTTATGTTTATGAAAGAAGATCACCAAAGCTGCATTTATTTGACTAAAAATACATTTAAAAACAGTAACACTGTAAAATATTATTACAATTTAAAATAACTGTTATCTATTTTAATATAAAATGTAATTTGTTCTTGTGATGACAGCTGAATTTTCAGCATCATTACTCCAGTCTTCAGTGTCACATGATCCTTCAGAAATCATTCTAATAAGCTGATTTGGTGCTCAAGAAACATTCCTTCTTATTATAAATGTTGAAAACAGTTAAATGTACTGCCCAGTATTTTTGCGGAAACTTTTTTCTACAGGATTCTTTGATGAATAGAAAGTCCAAAAGCACAGGATTCATTTGAAAGAGAAATCTTGAGAGGCACTTTTTATCATTTTTATGTGTCCTTGCTAAAAAAAAATAATAATAAAATGTACTGACCCCAAACTTTTGAACGGTAGTGTATATTATTTATTTGTGTCATGTGGAAACTGTTGACTCAGGCTTTTCAGTTCACTATCAGTGTTTATGAATCTAGTGAAAGCTCAGCGTTCCTTGAGATGGGAGTGATAAGGCACCTTGTCAGAGCAGTTGACTTTAGCTCCATGCTGAAGCAGCAGCTGAACGATCTCCGCATGGCCTCTTCCTGCCGCCCATATGATGGGGTAAACACTGTACTACTGGGACAGACACAAATCAATTACACACCGCAGAAAACACTCAAACCTTGAGATGAAATCTCATACAGGGCCACATTTCCACCCACACCTCAAACAGAGTTTCTAATGTACAATAAATGCTTGTACATAGAATATGAAAAGGCTCTGCGGACCTGTCCGGTGATGTTGGGGTTTGCTCCTTTCTCCAGCAGTAGACGTGCCACCTCCACACGACCCTTATAAGCGGCCCACATGAGCGCGCTCCAGCCCCCCTGCACACAAACATACCAAGGTCATTATATTCCCACGTGACGGTCCGTAAGAGTAATCTCACGGTCACAGGACTGCGTGGATAAACACATTTTCCCTGAGTCAGGGAGTGACTCAAGCTATCGGCTGTCTCTCATCTTCCTTATTTGTTATTATAAGCTTTAGCTGCTACCCAGGCGGCATTTATGGGCAACACAAACACGTTCAGACGTTCCATTTTCAATGTTTAAATGTGCCTATGATACCCAAAAATTTAGCTCACAGCTGTCATAGAGTATACATGACCACAGCATGACACCATATATCCAGGAACCACACAGAACTGCTGATCTTAAAAACAGAGTATCACGTATCACATGTTCCAGTAAGATAGGAATTAAATGAACCCAAATGGGATGGTTGAGGACACATCATTTCAAGACTAGGGCTTTGAATTTAGCATTTAGTGCGAATAATTAATTTAAAAACTATGTGACAAATTTACAAATTACATAATGAATAAATACACTACCAGTCAAAAGTTTTTGAACAGTAAGATTGTTAATGTTTTTTAAAGAGGACTCTTCTGTTCACCAAGCCTGCATTTATTTGATCCAAAATACAGCAAAACAGTAAAATTTTGAATTATTTTTACTATTTAAAATAACTATTTTCTATTTGAATATATATATATATATATAAAATATAATTTATTACTGTGATTTCAAAGCTGAATTTTTAGCATTATTACTTCAGTCACATGATCCTTCAGAAATCATTCTAATATTCTGATTTTCTGCTCAAAAACATTTTTTTTATTATTATTATGTTGAAAACAGCTGAGTAGATTTTTTTCATGTTTCTTTAATGAACAGAACATTCAGAAGAACAATTTCTATTATCTGAAATAGAAATCTTTTGTAACATTATAAAGGTCTTTATCATCACTTTTGATCTATTTAACGCATCCTTGATAATGAAAGTATTCATTTCTATAATTTCATTCCAAAAAAATCATTTATACTGACTCCAAGCTTTTGAATGGTATAGTGTATAATGCTACAAAAGCTTTTAATTTATATTATAGAGAATATATATATAAAAAAAAACATTAAAAATCTTACTGTTCAAAAACGTTTGACTGGTAGTGTATATTATTATAGTAACACACAAATAAAATTTATATTTTCTTGCTTGGTAAATTCTGATAAATCAAATATGTCAATTGAATTTCATAAAAATATTATATATATTAATTTGCCACCTAATTCACTGATAATAATTATTTTGTATTTTTATATGTGACCTAATCAATTTGCCATTTGATTTAATTTCCAAATATTTACAAATAAAAAAAGCAACAAATATTTGTTTTTATGATTAATTTGATTAATTAATTTGGGATTTCATTAATTTAATACAATTTTTTATATATATATATATATTATTATTTTTTTTTTTTATTTTTTTTTCATTGTAAAATGTAATTGAATAAAAACCTAAAACAATTTTCAAGGTGGTAAAGCAGAACTTTCCATCATCCACAATGATAAATTCAAGAACAACTGTTGATTTAAGTACAAGACAGCTCATGTCTTTAATCTGTGTCTTACCATGTCGCGATGCTCCACATTGGCATTGTTCTCCAGGAGTTCCTTCACCACTTCAGTGTGTCCCTCTTTAGCAGCTGAAATCAGTGCTGTCCAGCAATCCTGAGACAAGTGGGAAAAAACACCCTTGTTTAATTACACAGACATCATCATCATCCCTGGAAGAGCTAAAGATCTTGTGTTTGGATGTTGTTTGTGGAGTTTCAGATCATACCAGCTGGTCATACCAGGTGGTCATAGTGAAGGTTCTTCAACTGTCACCAGAAAGGTTATATACTATGTATCTGCTGGTGTGAGAAGCTGCAACTGTTTGTGCCTGTAAACCTCGTCATCTAGTCATTTACAAAATGACAGTACAGAGTACCAATTATTTCGATTCTACGCCCCACCCACACCTATGAAATCATACATCTGCCTGAAGAACTGCAGTCCACCAAAGCAGACAGAGATACCAACCAGGACTACAGATATAATAAAGACATTAAAACTACCAAAATAAAAGTTATAGATTCAAAACAATCATAATATCTGATAGATAGACAGACAGACAGACAAAAAATATTTTTTTTTTTAGGATTTTCCTTTTCAACATCTCAGACATCCTTGTTTGACCCTTTTGCAAAAGAGTGAAGCAGGACAGATTTGTGACTCACAATCACTGCTTGGTGAAAATCATATCATCCTGTTCCAAAAACTATTGCTAGTTTATTTTTTACCGCATGATAACATTTCAGTCTAGGATATCTCATGTTGTGTTGTTTTGAAGAGCTACTCACAATATCATCCAAGTTGACGTTTGCTCCCCTCCGGATGAGCTCCTGCACGATCTCTAGACTGCCCTGCTCTGAGGCCAGCATGAGCGCAGTCTGGCCGCTCTACAGCAGAAGACAATGACTTAGTACATATCAGTGATGGGGAAGAAAATTATTCAGAGTAAGTTTCAACCTAATGTTTATGTATCGCATGTGTGGCATGCTGTCAGTTACCAAAGACAATAGTTGCAACTCGTTCCTCATTGTGTATAAATGAACGAGAAACCTATTTACAGTAAATACACAGTTTTCACAGTTTAACCATAATGCTTAATCATTACGCACATCATGAGTGGTGTGACAGAACCGATTTTACAACACAAACTCTGTGTAGTGTTCAAACATCCAAACTCAAACCAGTTAAAAATAAATCTGGTTGCTTTCACTTGGATTCATAAATTATTAGCTTCATTCAAAGGGGTACATAAAGCATAACCAGGAACTCTTCCACATAGAAAAAGACAATTCTCACAAAAAGACAATTTAAACTTTATAGTTCAAGCAGTTGTAAGTTTTTTTATACAGTATAATCACTTTTTTAATAAAAGCTCAATATTTATTTTACAGTAATACATTTCTTGTTTTGATCATTTTTATTTAATAATAATCATATTTTAACCATATTTTATTAATAATAAAACATTTATTTTACAAATTAAAACAATTTTATTTTTCATACATACTATTTTTTCATATTGATATTGACAGTCATTGATAGTCATATTAATAAACAATATGGTTTTTGACCACAATTGTATCAATTGTGTAGCGTCACAAACCAACACAGTTTTTTTGGAGTCAAAAATGAAAATGGTTTTAAGCATCAAAACAATAAATGTTTAATGCAGATTTTCCCCATACATTAGAATGTGTACTACTATTTTTTTCTCTGAGAAAAAAAATGACTATCACATATCTTTCCCATGATTTGCAGAAGACATCACTAAAATATCATTCAGTGTAACAACAGTTCATATACCAAAAAATCTTGTCAGGCATATTTTGAAAAAGAATCATTAGATAATGACATAAATAGACTATTTAATTAAAATTTTACTTTACCAATCTTTGCCACTATCCTTCAACACACTAGATTTTTCCTAGTCATCAGCAAGATGTTTTTAATCATGTAACATATAATAACATTCAGTATGAATAACTACAGGTCACAATACGTATATTGTCAGCAAAAAGTTTTTAATCATTTAACAATAAAATTCAGTATGAACACTTTTTTTATATATACTTAAAAAAAACATACAGGTCAGAATACGTATGTTTCATTTTTACATAAAAATACACTGAATGACAATAAAATATTATTTCACGCATATTTTATTTTCACTTTTCACAAATGTTATTTGAAACATTACAGTAGTAATGTTTAGTTAACAGATAAACAAGGGGAAAAAAACAGTGCGACACCTAACATAGCCTATATATGCTGAGTTTCAGTTCATTTTTGTGACACGCTTAATTTGTTCACAGAAAGTAAACTCAAATGGCAGAAAGCAACATCCTATTTGTTTTCTTTATTTTATAAAAGCACAATGTTTTGTTTTCATTGTGAGTGTACACAAATAAAAGCAGACCTTTATACAGTGATGCATTATTAAGACGATAAGTGTTTAAAGTTGATTCTGCTGGTAGAAGGAAACAGTTGAAGTAATCACGTCACACACACACACACACACACACACACACACACACACACACACACAAAACATCAGTTCCAGCATTGCTAAAGTTGGTACTTTATCAAAATAAAATACAAACATCAGCGCACCCGCCTCTGTGTCACTGTTGGAACGCGACTGAAGTACAAAGCCTATAATTTACATAATAAATAATAGTTTAGCATTCAGATACGTTACATCGCAAATATGGAAATATTATGGAATATTTGGATTTGTGCCGAATGAGAGAGGTAGGATACACGAGCACAAAGCTCCATTTCGCAAACAGTTGAGTGCACAAGCCTTTAAAGTGTACTCCTTTGTCAGTCTATGTGAGAGACGCATTCAGAATCAGCACATGGTCACTGTCTAGGGGGCTTTGTATATATATATATGCCATTTATTTTGGCAAAATCACAATAACAATTTTTCCATTAATCATTCAACACAAAGCACAGTATAGTGTCTACTTGTGTTAGAATTCACTCATTTTTATTCATTCATATTAAATTCACTTCATTTACTACATAATGTATGATGAATGAGCAAATAAGAGCGTGGTTTTGGATACAGCATGCATGAATGCTTAAAGAGTGCAGTAATGCCTCTAATGCTTTATATCTGATACGTCTGAGTTCAACATGGCAAAACAACTTTACATATATAAAATTAGTATAGGGACCAATTCTCACTATTAACTAGTTGCTTATTACCATGCCTATTTTTAACATATTGGCTGTTTATTAGTGCTTATAAAGCACATATTCTGCATAACCATATTCTACATCCCTAATCCTACCCAATTCCTAAATTTAACAACCACCTTACTAACTATTAATAAGCAGCAAATTAGGAGTTTATTGAGGCAAAAGTCATAGTTAATGGTTTGTTAATAGCGAGAATTAAACCTTAAAATAAATCTAAAATGCTACAACAAACAAATCTGTTTTCAACACTTGAAAAATGACAGTGCACACAGCCAGTCCTAAAGATCAGATAAAAAAGAATCAATATGCAGTGTGAATGAACTCCGAGCTGAAAACAACACAGAATAATGCTTTAAGGGTTCCTGCACACTCACTTCACTTCTGGTGTCCACCTCTCTGTACTTGTCCAGATGAGCTTTGATGGCCGAAAGGTTTTCCTCCTCCACATAGCTGAAGAGACTCTGTGTGGTCAGAGAGCTCATCTTCAGAGAGGTGCTCACATCCATGGCTGTGCTATAAACTCCACTGGAGAACGTGGAAGAGAGCAGAAGAGATATATCATTAAATGAAACTCTCCTATGTTCAGCCATTACAAAAGCCTGGCTTCTCCTCCTGAAGCAACTACAGATGTGGAATAACAAGACAGACAGTAACAAACCCAGTCATGCAGGATTGCACAAACCGTTCGAGTTAATGATGAACCGTATGCTAACTGAACAGACAGTAGGCGACTACCTTATCAATATCAATTAGGATAAAGCCTCATGATGTGAAGTTAAAAGCCTCTAATGCTGTCTGAGCAATAAACAGGAACTACACCAATATTCTTTGCACACACACACAAAAACAGCCTTTTTCCAAGGTTTATACTAAGTTGTTATTCTGAAGGAGTAGTTCAATCTTTTTAATGGTCCTTAAAAGGGAAAGCAGTTTGAGCAAACTAACAAGGCTTAAGCTTGGCCTCAGAAATGCACACTGTAGTCCAAGTCCATTCATTAAACACAACAAGCACACTTATATGGAAGAATTTGTGCTCACTCATCAAACTTCACTTTTTGTGGGAGGAGGAAAAAAGTCACATTTGGAATCGAGTGTTTAAAGAATAGATCCAAAAAGTAGGGTAACAGAGAATTTGCTATTAATTAAAAATATTAAATCATATATTCTATGCAATTTTAATATTCATGCATTTTGACAATATGCTTGAATAATTGAATAATGACAGAAAAAAACAGAATTACAGTCAAAGAGATGAATCTGAACTACACTATATAATTCTAAATAATGTTTTTTTTTTTATTTGCATCTGACTCATTGAATTATTAAACAAGCTATGATTTATAATGACTATTAAATTAAATAATAAAAAAACTCACACTCTCGATTTGTGGGAGTCATCTTAACCCAAAGATCTAACTTTTAATATTTCACTTTAAAATAAAATATTTTCTACCATAACAATTATTGACTGTGTACACAAATCCCCTATTAATAAATCTACATCAACTTTTAACAGCCAACACAAACTAAATTTATAAATCATTACTATCTTATGACAGAAAATTAAATAATTTTATATTAATAACTTTAATAACTATAAATAATATTGATATACAAATACTGATATGCTGATCAAATGTCATGCACAATTATGAAAGTATAGCTATTCTTTAAATGTACTGAGATGAGATTTAGTGACATTTATCACTCGTATTCATATAGTGAATGTCACTGCATTAAAAACGTGACATCTGCAAAAAAATAAAAATAAATAAAAGATTTACATTTGCCTGACCCTTTATCAGAAGGGATAAACTGTTACACAGCCACACAATCAGTAAATGATGCAAGACATTTCCTCACAACTAATTTTACCTTTCTGAGCCATTTTTACACTTATTTACATTTTAGTGGATGTATGAAGTCGGTTGCCCTCCAGTTCAAACAGGTGTCCTGTCCGAGTAACCACAGGTGTAGTTCAGCACTATAAACCAAGAATATGATCCACTGATGTTTGACAATGACACACTTTTGTCTTCATTTCAAACAGTTAATGTAATGCCTTACAACTGAAACCCTAACAACAAAAAAAAACGATTTTGCTTTAAAAAGCATGCTTTTGTCATCTGTCTTTAAAATAACAATAATAATGATACTAGGTTTGATATGTTGCTACATAAAGCAAAGGCATTCATATATTTTAAGCATTTGTGTCCAAACACTTTTCAGGGCCAGTAATTTAGACCGATTTAACTGTTAAGCTGTATAATATGCACATAAAACACTATAATGAAGCTTTCAAACAGAGTAAATAAGGCCAAATGCAAGTACTTTTTTCCATGACCATTTTGCCAACTCAGCAGCCCAGTACAACCCTTCAAACATGAAAGCCGGTCACCAAAAGCTGCTTCCAGCTGACAACATGCCAAGTATCATAATAGGTTAAAAAAAAACAGCCGGGCCTCAGTGCCCAAAATCCAGATACAAGTCTTATTTACAAACTTAAATATCTTACAGCAGAGATAAAGGTGACAGATCCAGTAATGCAAGACATCCGCTTCAATCAGCCTTTGTTCATCACTGAACTGCTGACACACCCTTGAAAGCATCCCAGCAGCCCTCCAGAGAGATCACACAATGGAGACAGCCAATCACAGAGAGACCCTCAGCCAAATATTGACCGAGCAAGGTTCACCCCCTCTCCCAGCCCCAATACACAACACAAAGACCAGTGAAGATAACCCATTCATAACAGATAATCCATATACAATAACATCATTCTTCACACTCATTAGTCTGCTGACTCACCTTAAGCCAGAGTTCCCTGTGAGTTGGGTTTCAAAAGCCTGTCTATCCTTGTGCTGTTGATACTCCACTCACGCTGTCACTCAGACTGTGTACTAACAAGCCAGCCAGGGCTCTGCCTGTCACTCCAGGGGCTCATGAATAATGCAGGAGGAAGTGTGAGACCCCGCCTCTCTTTGGAGAGATGCCCAATGCACACGTGCTATGAATCCTACTACGGCAGAGCTTCACTTATGAATATAAATGAAATCTGACGTTATTATTGAAGCTTCCTGAAGGGTCCAGCCCAAAAGTGATTAATATTAATGAGACATGCCTTCGATAAAGGGCGTGTAATAGCGTACAAGGCTTTGTTAAGCATTGTACTTATAACTAAATAAATAAAAGTACTTTATAAATGTTCGTGAAAGGTCAATGGGCTGGAAACACATGTGGATTTCACATTAGTGTGAAGCAAACAGCACTACACCAATCCCTAAATATAGTAATATATAAATGGAGTTCTTATAATAGATATGATCTTCAACCTTTTTAAAGCCAACAACCCCTCAGACAGAGTGTGTGCATGAAGTGACTGTCTGAAATTAAGTACTGATTTTTTTTTAAATCAGTAAAACTGTCTTGCCTTTAATAATAAAAGTATAGTAACTTTAAAATGTTTACTTTGCAATATGATTATTTTGCAATATGAATATGACATTACATTTTATTAAATGTCCAAAATAACAAATTCAGAACTGACTTTTTATTTTATTTGTGTTTTTGAAACAATAATAAGCAAATATTCATTAGACTGCATTAATATATATATATATATATATACATATATATATATATTATTATATATATATATATATATATATATTTTAGAAAAATATTGGTCACAGATAATTGTTGTATTTTGATTTTACTAAAATTGATGCAAAGAAAATTTATCAATTGCAATTAATGAAATATGTATTTATTATAATATATATTATAACATTTACTTTGCAATATGAATATGATTACATGAAGAGTTCATTTGCAAAAACAGATAACTGCATTATTAACAATTCTCAGAAATCATGTTTTTTCATTGTGCATTCCAATTAATCTCAATCAAACTGCAGTTGGGTTATTTTGACTAGGTTAAAAAATAACTTAAAAAAAACAGCTAACTAACACAATAAAACAAAATAAAAACATGATAACATAATAAAAAACATGATTTTTGAAGTTATACGTTTTTGCTAATAAACTCTTCATATGATTATATTTGTTTAAATGTCCCATAACTGATATCACAACTAATTTAAAAATGTTTGGTTTTGAGTTTGGTTTGGTGTCTATTTTTTGACAGAGTTATACATATATTAACAACAACTATCACAACAATAAAAACAACAACAAAAATAATAAGTTTATTAATAATAATAATAATATCAGTTTTACAATCTAAATGGTCAGAAATTGACCTAATATCAGGCGAAAAACAAAGTTCAAATAAATTATTGGTCAAGAGGTTGAATTTTGTTCTGAGATCAAACAATAACTGTACCCAATAGTACAGGGACTGCAGACCCCCATAGATATTTTTGTATTATTGGGTTGTGTAGATTAATATCATCAACTGTAAAATAGAAATTGTTAGTTTTAAATCACAATATACTGGATTTCATATAGCAATAGTACTAATAATATTAAAGTCACTTAAAAAAACATTCACATTATTTTGCTTTCTTAAAAAAATATAATTAATGAAATTCATCTCGATTTAAATATTTATATATAGGTTTAACAGCAAATGTTTCTAAGCGTTCCCTGCGGTTGAGTTACATCTGGTTTGGGAATCACTGGATCTGTTTCCATAGTGTGGCTCAAAGGAACTGTGGTAAACAAGTTCACTGTGAAAAATAACTCCTGAAAGCAGCTCAAACGTATTTGCCCACCGTATTAAAGGTCTAAAGAGTATCACACCATAGCTACTTGTAGCTGTAAAAGACAGTAGCATTGGAAAATAAAAAAGTCGTCTGTTTAAGCAGACGCGTTTACAAACAGACCGACATGTCCACAACAAACGCTGTTACTGGAGTGAAGGAAGAGCACATGTGTCCTGACAGCTGGAGCTCAACTGTGTATGTCCACTGTTCTCTCTTTAAACACACTAACAGTTTCAAAGCTACTATTTGGCAGTTAAAAAAATTTAAAACTTACTTTTACTTACGTGAAAATAACAAATTGACATGAATTCACGTCTTAATAAAACACGTGTCAGTTTGTTTACATAATTCCAAATGATAACTTACATCTCCCTCCCAGAGAAAAACAAGGTCCAAAGTAATCCGATATAATTCACATAACTCTGTTGCTTTCCATAACCTTTTTGTCTGGAGGCAGTCTTGCGTTACAGTACAGCCATTTTGTGTGAACAGGGGTGTGGATGAAATTCAAATTAACTACACATGACCACACCCACTGTGTGCAAACCACGCCCAGTACAGGACAAGGCCACGCCCATGTTTGACAGACTATAGTTACAATACCTGTTTTATGTGTCTGTTTATTATTTGACTTCTTACATGTGTTAACAAAATATCTAAAAATACCATATTATTGTATGGATTTTTTAATTCATTCAGTGTCATATCTCTGTAGTAAACCCATAGGAAAACCAAAAACACTCAGATGAATACCGGGAAGGAAAATATGGTTTATTTGTTTTGAGACTATCATTATGGTAGTGGAATTCATTTTTAATGTCAAATCCTTTATGCAAATGAAAAATTGTTTGGCTTGGTACAACTTCAGAGCACTCAGTTCGTCAAACAATTCAAATGCTGGGTAATTATCACATCTCAGTTTATGACTATTACAGAAAATAAATAGAGACTGTGTTCGTTCTCCTAGACAGTTCTCAATCCAAGTACATTTGCACAGACAACCTTGTGTTTTATAATGTATATTGGTGAACTGATTTATACTGAAGTAGCTAACATATTAGGTATTACTTTTTTCTGTATCTCTCCACAAACGTATTACATTTCATTAGTTTTGCTGTACACTGCCAGGTTATGCAACATCACAACCAGTCAGTAGGAATTACAATGGAAAAGTTAAATGATTCTGTGCAATATCTGGAAAGCTTTAGCAACCAGTTAACAGGGTTTGCTTGTTCACTAAGGGCCACAATCACTTATTTTGAATGACTATTAAAAACCAACAAGACAATGACAAGCAACAGAACTGAGGTGGCTGTGGACAACAAATGCACCATAATAAAAAAACATTACAGTAGACAACAGTTTCACACAGCTTTGGGTCATTCTTTGTAGAATCAGTAGTTGGAAATGACATTGAAATAAATGATGACTGAACCAAAATGTTACAGATATATAAGGCTGTTATGTGCCTTCACTATTACTTGGGCCTTAACAAAAAGATGTTAGGCTGTATTTAGCTGAACATTATCCGAACAAAGGGATGATGTTTACACATAAACAGCAATGAACACACATTTAACGTCTTTCTGTGGATGGAGCCCGTTTACAAAATATGCCTATAACACTGGAACACCATCCTGATTCTCCTTTGCTGCTACAATGAATTTAACATTTTGGGCAAATTCATCCATTGAGCACATACTCTAACTGTTGAGTAGCACTGAGGTTTCTTGCATTGCTTCGGCTGTTTTTCTAAGTTAGCTCTACCCCGACTCGTTCCTACCAAAAGTGCAAATAGGAAGGGAGTGAAAAATAATTCCTCCCAAAATCTCAGTAGGTAAAAATAATGTCCGTTTAAGACCAAATAAAAGACTTGTTTTTTTTAAAGTACAAACCTCTCACCCTGTTGTAAACCTGTACAAATAACGTGATCTTTTTGTGCACCTCATATGATTTGGCACTTTGGACATTTGAAAGAAGATTTGCATTGAGGTGCTAGTTAGTACACTGGTTACTGAGGGACATATTGCCTTTGGGCAGTTAAAACAATTAATTCATTAAGCAAAACCTTTATGAAAAAGAGACAAAAAGAGAAATGATGCAGTATATATCTGGATGTTCCCAACAGCCGTACCAGCAGAGTTGCTGATTATTAATCTTCATATTGGTTTTGCAGTTATTAAAACTGTTGGTACAGGGCTGTAATTCATCATGGTTTTATATTTCTGGAGTCCAAATACAATAAGACTTTAGAGAAGTGTGCTTATGAAACCACAGGGGGCTGGTTCAGAGCGTTTTCTCCAAATGGAGGCTGGTCAACTTCACGCCCAAGAATGTGTTTTTCTTGTTACTGAACTTGCTTAGATAACAAAAATCCAGTGAGACTCACTTTGGTAAATGCTTTAGTCCCTTCAGCCCTTCATTACCAAATGAAAACAAAAAAAAAAAAAAAACATACAGAGTCGCTTTGAACAAGGGGTAAAACGTTTAGTAGTAAATAAATGCATCAACATAATTACACATATCAAAAAGTAGATTTGGGGGAATATGATAAGGTCTGATTTTCCAGACGCTTGAATCAAATGGGCAAGACTCTCTGAGGCCTTTTAGAGGATCAAAATTGAAGAAAAATTCTTAGATGAAATCACACAACTTGCAGGTTTCTTTAGGGCCCATGAGTATTGATGTATCCATGGGGGGGGGGGGGGGGTATTAAATAAAAGTTGAAACTGCATGTATCTGATTACTGCATGTACAGTACACTACCAGTAAAAAGTTAAGCCTTCATTATTACAGTTTTCCACATTTTAGAATAATACAGTCATCAAAACTATAAAATAACAAATGGAAATATGGGAATTATGTAGTTCCCAAGCATGCGGAGCACTGCCGTTGGCAGCTTTTCCAACACTATGTGAGGCAAAACAAACAAAAAACAAAACAAAAACAAACAACAACAAAAAAAAAAAAATCACAAAAGAAAACAAAAAGAAAAAACAAAACCAAGCAAAAAAGATGGATAAAAAAAACGAAACAACTAGAGATGCACCGATTGCAATTTTCTTGGCCGATTCCGATTTCCGATTTTTTGGAAGTGTGACCTGCCATTCAAATGAAATTAGTATTAACAAACTCTATCTTTCCACTGCTGAGGAAACAGAAGCTGCATCTGAAGTGGCATTAGATGTATTTACACAGACTGTTTGATGAAGCTAATGTGCCATAAATGCATTTAAACTGCACAATTTCAAATGCATAAATAATTTTATAAGATTAATGTTTTACATATTTTTTTAAAACATACAAATAAATGTTGAAAAAAATGCAATACTTTTAAATATGACTAGACCACCAGTAGGTGGCGGCAAGTGTCTGTTTTAATGAGCGAGTCATTTATTGATCCATTCAATCGATTCATTCAGAAACGAGGCAAGTGACTGTCCTTATGAATGGGTCACTGAATCATTGACTCACTTGATTCATTCAATAATGTGGATTCATTCATTAACGAAACACTGCTGTGTGTTGCTCGGAGACACATAACAGTTCTGCTGTGGCTTTGATCGGAATTATTTTCATCAGCGAAATTGAGCAAAAACAGTCAATATTTTGTCTAAAATCTAAGTTACTTAATTTTAACTTATCGTTTATTGAAATACTATTGTATAAAATCAGTGTCACATTGCAATCGTGTTGATATTGATATTCGGGGAAACATGGCCGTATAATAGTGCTTATTTAAATCATATTTTGTATATATCTTTTTTTTTCTGCTGCAGTATGCATCTATAAATTTCTGTGAGTTACTTTGTGTGTGCTGTCTCTCTCACACACTCACTCAGGCTGTGCAAGCCTCATCTGGCACGACATAAATACATTATCAGTCGCCGTTTACACTGAATGCAATTAAAATTAGAATCATTCTCGTGTGAAACCATAGACATATGCATATCTATGTGCGAAACTACGTGTTTGGTTTACACGTGACTGTGAGTGTGCGCGTGGCTGTGACGTCATTGCCTGCGCCGCTGGCAATAAAAGGATCGGCTCGGAATCGGCAAGACGTGAGACTGACCGGCCGGTCACCGATCCGGGCCGATAATGCGAAAAATCGGCCGATTCCGATCACTGGCCGGTCAATCGGTGCATCTCTAGAAAGTAAACAGATAAACAAAAAAAGATAAATAAATAAAAGACACTATTAAAACTAAATATTTTAGTTTTAAGGAATTAAAACTAATTACTATGTTGGCACAATTTATATTCATATTTACTAACTTCAAGCATACGCCTTTACATCAACAGGTTTTTAAGATCAAGAGAAACAAATCTGATTTGTCCCAACTTTTAGCTGGTAGTGTACTTAAATACTGAACCACCACAAAATTCTGACTATTGTTGATGTTATGAGAGCGTTAGCACTGTTTGCAAAGCTTTTCATTTTTCCATTAACATGCACCTATGGAAACAATACAGTTATTGCACTTACCATATCTGTCTGTAACATAAAAACACAAACAAGCTGTGATATAGAATACTACTGAACTGTCTTCTGTACTCTCCAGATGGGGTCTATGTTGCGGGAGAAATGCAGATGTTAGAGAAAAATCTAAAATGGTCTAAAACAAGACCTGTGTGCCCTGAGGAAACCTAGCAACCCATTAAAAAAGAGCATTAATATAACCCTTAATACAACCAAAATTAAAGTTAAAAAAATAATAAACAAAAATAGCAAACATTTTCCAAATGACAACACACTCTTACAGTTGACCCTTGTTGCAAAGATGTTGACGAAGGCTGAGAAAGAAAGCAGCAGATATGAACCTACTAGAAAGAAACCCACAGAAATTAAGAAAGAATAAAGATGAAACAATGGCAAGATATAGGAACCTAAGGCCTATAAGTTTGGCAACACACAACTGGACTTGTTTCTTTTCATTTACTGCACACATTTCCTTTGAGAAGAACTAAAAGAGAGGTTACTTTGTTAAATTGACAATGGCAGAAACCTTCTAGGTATCATGGAAATTGATTCCAGTGCTAGACTTCCCGCACTAATGTAGTGAAGCTATAAGCCAACAATGACTGGTCCGTTCCTATGTAACACGATCCCCATACGAGGCTTCAGGCCCTAAATATATGGAGGGTTTAAGGCAACTTCAGATTTACTGACATTGAAGTCATGAACTCACCATTTTAATAATCAATCACCCCAATTTCATATGATCCTATGAAGATTTCCTGTTTAAAACCCATCTCCAACAGGGCGACTATAGGGTCAACGGTCTCTTTTCGCTGTATTGTTGCTGGAGTTTATGTCACTGTCAAGTGTCGTTGGATCTGAGGGAGGAAATGGCCGCTCTGTGTCTCTCAGTATTGATATTAGAGTTCCTCACAGCACTGTGTGCCCTTCCTGCCCTCATGTGGCTTTCTGCTTCTGGTTGCAGTTGTTGTCAGGAGAGGAGAGACAGTTCTGTTCACTGGCCTGAACGATGCCCGGCTGTTCCTGTTGTTTCGTGCGTCTGGACTTCACGGGTAAAACCAGCACCAGTAACACGCAGAGCAGGTGAATGCAGCAGTACCACGAGCTGAAGAGAGCGAATGACACAGCACATTAGGAACTTTAGTTATATGATTTTGCTTATGCATGTGATTGATTATAGATAGATAGATAGATAGATAGATAGATAGATAGATAGAGATAGATAGATGTTGTTTTTTCAGGAAAAAAATTATAATCATTGCTGAAATGATTTTTGGTAGAATAAAATTTAGGTTCTTTTTTAAAACAATCAGAAAATACTATTATATTTAAGATGCATTTTAAACGTCTTAATATTGCTTCTCAAATTAAGTTGTCTTATTGTAGGATATTTAGTTATTTAAACAAACAATGATAATGACCGATGAAATAAAATGATTTTTAGCAGTGTAAATCTTATTGATACACAACCTTTATAGACATATATTAGATTATGTCATATTAAGTTTATAGTACTGCTAAATGTATACTGCATGTCTGTATGACAATATAAATAACAAAGAATAATAATTAAAAAAAAAATTGTTACATGGATATTTTTGGAAGGAGACATTTAGGGGAAAAAAAGTTATGCAATCTTCCAAACACTGGGAAAGTATAATTTATAAAATAATATACTACACATATAGCCTATTATAAATAATATGGTCACACTTTAGTTTGGGGACCAATTCTCCCAATTAACTAGCTATAAACTACAACTTTTGCCTCAATAAACTCCTAATTTGCTGCTTGTTAATAGTTCATAAAGTAGTTAAGTTTAGGCATGGGGTAGAATTAAGGGATCTATAATATGGACATGCAGAATAAGGTATTAATATCTGCTTTATAAGTACTAATAAACAGCCAATATGCTAGAAATATGCATGCTAATAAGCAACTGGTTAATAGTGAGAATTGGTCCCTAAACTAAAGTGTTACCAATAATATAATATGCGACACTGGACCACAAAACCAGTCATAAGGGTCAATTTTTTAAAAAAAAATTGAGATTTATACATCATCTGAACGCTGAATAAATAAATGGCCGAGATAAAACTATTTGAAAATCTGGAATCTGAGGGTGCAAAAAAATCAAAATATTGCAAAAATCACCTTTAAAGTTGTCCAAATGAAGTCCTTAGCAATACATATTACTAATCAAAAATTAAGTTTTTATATATTTACAGTAGGAAATTTACAAAATATCTTCATGGAACATGATCTTTACTTAATATCCTAATGATTTTTGGCATAAAATAAAAATTTATAATTTTGAACCATACAATGTATTTTTGGCTATTGCTACAAATATATCCGCGTGCTACTTAAGACTGGTTTTGTGGTCCAGGGTCACATATGTCATGTCATGTCATACATTCAAAAGATTTGTTTTATAAATTTGAAAACATTTGTGAGTACAGTATTAAGACGACATCCATGTTTTGGGGGTCTCAGATCTTTTTCCAGTCAGCTCACACACGGTGTTGTTCTCACTGAGATGTACTGAGGTCTTCTTCAACTGAACATAATTTACTCTTTCCTAGGCTGAGCTCCCACAGCCTTCAATCTGATCCGCAGCAACCGGTCACCTTTCTCCCTGCCTAATTCTCTCTCTTTAATGAAAATGCTTTATGTGTTCTTCAGGCAGACTCATTTAACAGCACTACTCCAACAAATGACCATCATAGATTTCTTTTATCTCAGCAGAAGCTGTGAAATAAATGGTCCTCTGCCAGCTCATAAAGTGTCACCAGACTCGGGCCTGTAAAGCAGTCTAATGAATGAAGCGAGACTGTGGCGAGCGGAGATAAAATCAGCCTCTCATTTTTACTTGTCAGCTTCACATCTTCCGCTAATAACTCTCAGCAACAGCTCAGTGGTGCAGGTTGGTTTACAATGACTTTCTGACCTGCTCTTTAAAGTGTTTCACTTCTTTATTAATGTTTTATCACCGGAGCTCGCACATAAACAATCTGGAGGAGCCTGTTGCATATTGATCGTCAGTCAGTGGAGGTGAATCTGTAACGGCTGGAGTCAGAGACATTAAGACCTGCCCTGGAATTCTCACATATTGGTGCAAATGCATTACTGACCTATAAAACTTTAGTGAAGGCCCCACTGCCAGCAGTACAAATGGCACAACAGTGTAACAAATGGCCATCTGCGTGCTGAACCACGTGATCACGTCATAGATGAGCTTGAGTGTGGCTGAGCCCAGGAAGTGTTGCCGCACATTGTGTCTTACCTGAAAAAGATGAAATTGTATAATTTAGAAAAGGACTTTGACAGTAAAATGTAACATTTCAAATATAAATGATTATATTTTAAATAAATCGCATACATTTTCAGATTAATTAATGAGCCGAAAAGAATGCACGTCACACCTGTTTATCAATTTGCACTGGCTTTAAAAAATTAAAATAAACTAACACTAGCTTCTCTATTCTTTTTGTACTCTATCTATTTGTTTTCTTTTTATTTATTATACAATTAACAAAAAGCAAAAAAAGGCCTCTAACACTAGCTTGCTCTATTCTATCTGTTTTCTTTTTATTTATTATATAATAAATAAAAAAACCTTGCTACGTGTACTGCGTTAAGCTAATTGAGACTTGTCATAGTACTTACATATCATTGCTTTTTTGTTGATTTTGATTGCTTCTATTGTCCTCATTTGTAATTTGCTTTGGATAAAAGCATCTGCTAAATGATTAAATGTAAATGTAATAAGGTTTATAATTTCATTAAACCTTCAATTCCCCAAAAAAGGTTTAATGTTCCTGTCCACATGTAATTAGCACATTGACATTGAGACTTTAAAAAAATAATAATCTGGAAATACATTTGTTCACTTTTATTATTTGATAATATGTATTTTTAAATCATTAAAAATGAACAGTAGCACAGTAAATGTTGGTTATAATAAAGTGCTTTTGTCTGTTTGAAAAAAAAAAAAAAAAACACTTTTTAAATATTTTTTTTTTCTATTGACGTTTTACAACTGCATGTATTCTGTAGCACCCAGAATCCCTTCCATTTCTACATGTGCATATATAAATGAAAGATGGATATTCTGAATAATAATAATTTATATGGAAGAGAATTCTTGTTAATACTATACAGCCATAGAGTAGCATCAAAAAGTTTGGAGTGAGTATTTTATTTTATTTATTTTTTCATTTTATTTTATAAATCCATACTTTTATACTTTTATTAAGCAAGATCTGCATTACACTGAAGACTGGAGTAATGATGCTAAAAATTCAGCTGTCATCACAGGAATAAATTACATTTTAAAATATATTAAAATAGAAAATATTTATTTGAAATTGTAATAATATTTCACAATATTATAATATCATAATATTGTTTTTACTGTATTTCTGATCAAATAAATACAGCCTTGGTGAGCATTTAAAAAAAAAAGTCAAAACCATTCGAAATTCTTACCAACCCTTGTTGTCTGTCTGTCTTATTCAGATTTTTTAAATCTGGAATATTGGTTTAGTCATGTTACGACAGTTGATTACAGTGTTCACGTGACAAATTCTGATTAATGAAAGAATATCCAGTAAACAGTCATTTTTACTTGTGGATTTAGAAATTCTTACATGGGTTTGAAAAAGTGAAACAGCTCTAGAAGCAACAGTGTATCATGCAGACAGTGCCGTGGGCTGAATAGTTTATATTCAGAGTAGAATTTTAAGATGGACTACTGCAACTAAGTGACCTACTTTTCTCTTCAGTTGGAGAGACCTTGATCATTACCAACGCGACAGAGGAACGGCAGTATTATGCAGCACACGACTAGATGAATAATAACCTTGACTGAGCGCATATAGTCTTTTTTCGATCCCTGCATGCCTCTGATTTATTATTAGAGAAAACCAATGTCCAATTCTTTCTAATGTAACAGTATTTTTCCATCAGAACTGCTCCCAATAGATGTGCTATAGAAGATAACACTTCTTCAGGTGCTTTGTGATATAATTCTGAATTAAATCTAGTTTTGACAGCCCATCTTATGTAAAGAATACTCACTGCCCGTGCTGCCATTGTTACAACGATGCCTGTGATGAAGGTCAGGTAATACCCTGGGTAAACGCCGTGCCAGATGGCTGAGAGGAGGAATGTGGCCGCAGTCGGATTGTACGGGCAGCGCTCATAACACACTCTGCAGAGAACAGCAACAAAGCTCACATTGTTTCTGAGATTTCAGGAAGTACACACATGCTCGGTCAAGATTATTCACCTTTTCAACCAATGTGATGTCTGAATGTTCCAGTTATCCAAGAACATCTTGAAGCTGGTGGCAAACTGTTTAGGACATCAAGAAAAAGATGATATATTAGGGTTCAGGTCGAGTGAGAAGACAAACTCTGTTTTTGTCTGTGTCTTACCTCAATATTGAGTATTCTTAAGTTTGATATTCTGTCCCATTTTGGGGTGCCATCTGTGTTATAGCCATTAAACCCGAAACCAGCTGCATTGTTGATGGCATCGGCTGTGAAAGAGTGAAAGAATCTAGTGAAAACATGCAAGATGCATTATCTGAACAAAAAAAAACACCTAATATCTAACTAGAAACAGTGCAACAAGTCAGAGAAAATGCCTTTTATGAACACAAGAGGGCAGTATGATACTTGAACATGGCCTATGAGTCAAAAATTTGCCATACGGCATAGTATTCACTGTATTTTTGTTATTATTTTAAAAAAACATGCATTACGCAACAATAAATATATAAATAAAATATATATTATTGCATGACCTCATTAAACAAACCATACTGAGTGTTTTATTGACCGAGAGGTAATTTGCATTTATCACATTTTATGCAAATATGTCATTGTATTTAGATTATATAATGTGTAAGGAATGAGATTATTCTTTAGTAATTAAAAAAAGTATTTCTTTCAGTGTTCTCGGTTGTGTACTGCACATTTTGAATAATGTCTATATGTGTGTGTATAATTTACCAGAAGAGCAATGCCCACCTGTTCTACTCACCTAACGTCCATACAAAGTAGTATTTGGGGCGTAAAGCCAACATGGAGATGTAGAGGTACAAGACCTGGATGTAGAAAGGGTTAGAGGCCATAAAGGTGTCGTCGATGACACGCTCTGTAGGGCAGGCGGTGTAGATCACCAAATAAACCATTAGTGACAGAGCACACGTGCACACTTTCTGGATCACATCCCTCTAGAAGAACAACACAGACCATTTCAGAGAGTTAGAGCAATATAACTAATGAAAATGTCGTCAAAAAAAACTAATTAACTGCTTAAAATACAGTGACGTTCAAAAGTTTGGGATCAGTAACATTTTTTATGTCTTTTAAAAGAAGTTTCTTATGCTCATCAAGGCTGCATTTATTTGATTAAAAACACAGAAAAACTGTAATTTTGTGAAATATTATTGCAATTTAAAACAATAATTATTTTTTAATATACTTTAATTTATTCCTGTGAAGCAAAGCTGAATTTTCAGCATTATTTGGGACCTTTGATACTTTTTTCAGGATTCTTTGATAAATCAAAATTTAAAAAGAAGAGTGTTTATTCAAAATATACATTTTGTGCTACAATATACACTACCATTCAAAAGTTTGGGGTCAGTAAATATTTTCTTTCTTTTTGTTTTTATGAAATTAATCTTTTATTCAGCAAGGACCTGCTAAATGAATAGGTAGTGATAGTAAAGACCTATATTTTTTGAAAATATTTATATTTTGAATTAATGCTATTCTTTTGAACTTTTTATTCAAAGGATCACAGGTTCCAAAAAAATCCAAACAAGAGTTTCATAGATCAGCATATTATAATGATTTCTGAAGAATCATGTGACACTGAAGACTGGAGCAATGGCTGAAGAAAATTCAATATTACTGTTTTTCTGTATTTTTGATCAAATACAGCCTTGATGAGCATAAGAGACTCATTAAAAACATTACAAATCTTACTGATCCTAAACTTTTGAACGGCAGAGCATATATTGAATGATTTGAACAGTAGTATGTTAGTAGTGTATCTTTTTTTAAGTGTCTATGAATATCAGTTTCATAATGTATCATTAGTATCTAAAAGCTCATTATACTTTGCTATCATCAAATCACTGAGGAGCAGAAAGAGCTGAATGGTAAATACAGAAATGATTCTGTGTGACAGGAAATTAATTTGTGAACGCAACCTCCTCAGGCTCTTGTGAAACATGCGAGCGAGCTGATTCAACAAACGCTTTTGTTTATGTTTGTCTGTTGAGGAAGAAACTCATACATCACTGACAGTATTTAATGAGGTCTGCAGCTTTTACTGGTTTACTTGGGTTAAAATGTTGCTGGAGTCCATTAAAGTGAGGCCATTGTGAAACTCCTGAAGAGGAAATGCATATAAAAGCATGTTCATCACCAGAGCTACACTCAAAACAAACTCTCCACTCAGCAAGCCTGAGAAATATGAGCTCCTGGCCATAGAGGTTTCCTTTCATTCAAATGACAAAAAACTGATCATTCAATAAGGAAGTTTGTAGCATACAATGAAGTTCAGTTGAGTTTAAGTCTAAAGTCTTCTGAGTGCTTCTCATTGTCTCTCAATGTCCGCCGAAAGTAGCGTTGTTTATCTCACTCAAAAAGCATTTCCTTTGTAAGGTCTGCAAATCTGGTTCTGGTTCCACCTGGCAAAACATTTTTTCTGGTCATTACATTTCTGTTTATCCACATTCACGTGTTCGTTGTTTAATTTATGATTGCTGTCCACATTTACTAAACATCCACTACTCATTTGGTTCAGGTTTTCATGTATAACTTGGTTTATTTTGGCTCTGTAATAAATAATACAGGCAAATTTATTATTAAAGGGGTAAAAGGGGCTAAAAACAGATTGTATATATAAAAAATACAAAAGATTAAAACTTAATATTTATATATTCATAAACTAATGTCTTTAATGTCACATTATCCTTCAGAAATCATTCTAATATGCTGATTTGGTGATCAATTACTATCAAATATTATTCGTGTTTAATTATTAATTGTTCTTTTTTTATTATTATTATTATTATTATTGTTAAAAAAAAAGTTAATATTTTTTGTTGGGATCTTTTTCAGGGTTTTCTGATGAATATAAAGTTTAAAACAACATTTTTTGAAACAGAAAGCTTCTGTAACATTATAAATGTCTTTAGTATTAAAACATTTTTTCTTACTCATCTCATACTTTGACTGGAAATATATACACTGCCGCTCAAAAGTTTGGGATCAGTAAGATTTTTAATGTTTTTTAAGGGAGTCTCTTCTGCTCATCAAGGCTGTATTTATTCAAACAAAAATACAGAAAAAAATTTAATATTGTGAAATATTATTGCAATTTCTAATATTGGTTTCCTATTTTAATATACTTTAAAATAGAATTTATTTATGTGATGCAGAGCTGAATTTTCAGCATCATTACTCCATTCTTCAGTGTCACATGATCCTTCAGAAATCATTCTAATATGTTGATTTATTATGAGTGTTGAAACTGTTGTGCTGCTTCATATTGTTTTTTGGAACATGTGATACTTTATTCTTTGATGAATACAAAGTTAAAAAGACCAGCATTTGTTCAAAATAGAAATCTTTTCTAACAATACAAGTCTTTACTATGACTTTTTATACATTTCACACATCCCTCCTGAATAAAAGTATTAATTTCTTTAAAAAAAAAAAAAGAAAGAAAAAATGTATTGACCCCAAACTTTTGAATAGCATTGTATATTGTAAGACAAAAATTTTTTTTAAATAAATGCTGTTCTTTTAACTTTGTATTCATCAAAGAAAAAATATCACAGGTTCCAAAAAACAATATGAAGCAGCACAACAGTTTCAACACTCATAATAAATCAGCATATCAGAATGATTTCTGAAGGATCATGTGACACTGAAGACTGGAGTAATGATGCTGATGAAAATTCAGCGCTGCATCACAGAAATAAATTATATTTTAAAGTATATTATTAAAACAGGAAACCAATATTAGATCTTATCTTTATGATCTCAAACTTTTGAGCTGCAGTGTATATATGTGTGTGTGTGTGTTATCTTGTATAACTATGTACTGTACATAATCTTTGTGATACAGTCACCAGTGGGAGCAAGAGAGCAGTATAATCATACTACCTTAGGTGAAGGGTCACTCTGCTTGAATTTCCCGTTCTCTTTGCCGTTTGACTCCAGGTGCTTGGGCTCGTAGCATCGGCCTTCTATAAAGGCTATGTAATCATTATAGGAGCAGGTCGGGCCGGCCAAGATCCCCATAAAGTTACAGTTATAACTCAGATACTCCAGCAGACTGGGCATCTTCCTGTACAACAAACACAAGGACAGAACAACAATACGTCACCAAATAAATTATTTAAGTTTAAAAGAAATGTCTGATTTAACTAACAAGGCACACCCAATATTTGATTTGACATGGCACACCCAATATTTGACATGATTTGCTCTTTAGCATAAATAATGATGAAAAAGGACAATTTACATATTAACAAACACACAATAACATTATTAATGTAGCAATGTTTTTCAGTATTTATGAAAGCAGAGAATGTTATAAATCACTTCAATGTTACAAGGTCATTAATTAGTTTATCAAGGCTAAGGAATTAGAGGAAGCTTTTCAACAGCTACTTAAGTTAAATTAAGGCTGGCTATATCTTAAAAAAAAAAAAAAAGCTATGCTAGAAACTACAAGCATAAGATAGCTTAACATAAGTTCTAAAATATACCTAAAACAACATTAATGCTGCTGAAGTTATTCACATAAATATATATTTGTACACATTACATATGACAAATAAAATATGATAGATAACTAAATAAAACACTCATATAACTAAATTTAACTATATTTTATTAATAGAAATAAAATATAATTAATATATAGCAGATAGATGGATAGATTAGATGTATAGATATCTGAGATTTAAATATCTGAGCTGAAAACCAGTGATTAATCACAATATTTTGCAAAAATTTCACTGCAAAACAGATGTAAATGTCACAATGAGAACTCGGAGTTTCTCTTGATGAACTGCTTGTTTTGAACCAGTTCACTGGAATCAACTGTCTGAAGAAACTTTGCAAAAATGAATCAGTCTCATTTCTCAAGAACAGTCAAGTCGAATTTTCCCACGCTTTATTTGTTACTCGTAAAGTTGCACTTTCTTTTCTTAAAACAGCTGAGCACCATTACAGTAGCTAATCCAGAGGTTAAATATAATCCTATATACAAGATTTACACTAGAATAACATGAATTTGATCTGACTGCGATTATCTAAACCGTGAATGAGTTTGTAGCATATGTAACCAGCACTTTAGCAATGATCAAATATGACAGTCATGTTTGAACAAGAATACAACTCATCCATTATGTAAATGTTGACATATTTCTTAACACTCTGTGACCACAGATCCATGGTACTATCATTATTCAAAACTGCTCTTACTAACTGCAGGGTGTGACTTCCGAAACCTCAGAATCCTGATGACTTCCTGTGGACACCGGTTCACGTGATACTGCGGGAATGTTTAGTTGCTTGGCAACAGCCTTCAGGGCCTGATTGTGAATGATTTGAGTCTGCAAGCGGTATGCTGCTTTTTGAGCACTGCAGAGTAATATTATGCTCAAAATGATTGTTATTAAAGAATGCAGCTGTGCACACTGCATTCGATCAGTGAGAGGAACTTTATATCTCGCATTGGGTTAGGAGTAGATTTTCTTTCAAAAGACACAAAGTAAATGAGTGATCTCATCCTAACCACAAACATACCTTTTCACACATACCTGACTGCAAGATACTTCTGACTGGGCTTTAGGTGCTCCTCCCTCTTCATCAATCCTGTGGGAAAACACACAAACACAGGTCCGAACTCATCAGACACACTCCCTCAAAACACTGTCATTTAGAAACACGTCCAGAAGTTGAGAAACAGATGCAGTTCTGTTTGATTATGAAGCAGCTGCACTACTGCAGCATGTGTAGTGGAGTTTGAGGCCAGTGGTCTCCTGCGGTTCACACTAACCTGCAGAAACAGCAGCTACACTCTGATACAGCAAATGTGTGTGAATGAAGCCCACGTGATCATGCACAATCACACACACTCACCGAAACAAACAGAAACAGTATCACACATCTGTGCTTATGCATTTAGCGTTTTCAAAGTTAAAGATCAAATACAATAGTTTAATTGTACAAGCCTGTATAATAAAACATATATATTTAAATTATTAGCACCCATGATAAATGCACATAATAAGAAAATAATTACTAAATACATGTAGTAGATAAATACTTTCTGTTTGTCTCTCTCTCTCTCTCTCTCTCTCTCTCTACCAACTACCATTTAAAGGTCTGGTGTAATATTTCTTTTGAAAGAAATTAATACTTATATTCAGCAAGGACACGTTAAATTGATTTGATGAAAATGGTCAATAAAGACATATAAAAAGATTTCTACTTTTAAATAAATGCTGTTCTTATGAGATAATCCTGAAAAACATGCATCACAGCGTCCACACACAAAAAAATATATATATATTTAAGTAGCTGTTTTCAACATTGCTAATAATAACAAATATTTCTTGAAATCAGTATGTTAGAGTGATTTCTAAAGGATCATGTGACACTGAAGACTGGACTAATGATGCTGAAAATTCTAGGGCTGGGTTTTGACACAAATTTCAAGATTTGATTCTCATTCACAAGCTTGCGATTCGATTCAATATTGATTATTTTGGATATATATCAGGTACAGTACATGCCAAATTTTCAAGGAAAAAACTCAACTAATGCTGTAAAATATACATGAGAGTCAGTTGGTACTACATTACTATAATATTGAAGGTTAAAATTGACTGATTTGTTAAAATTACACTTAATGAAGTTTTTAAAATAATAAAGTTACAATTACATAATATTTCTACTTCAATTCGTTTTTTAAAATATAAACATAATGGTGGCTGTCATAAAAACTTGGATTTATTCAAACATAAATTAAACATTGAAGAACAGTCAAATTTATAATGAATATGTTATATGGTGCATACATTTAGCAAAATGCCCCTCTCTACAGTTTATTTTTCTATCTGACTAATGAGTTTATGGTCACCGAATATGTTTTTCTGAGGTAAATGTGACGTTAAGTGACATTGTTTACAAGCCGTTATATTGACGTCTTTGCGCGGCTGAAACACTGATTGAGCGATTACTTGAGACAGGATACGGATTGTAAAGTTGTACTCTTTCTTTTAACTTAACTTCGGATGTGTACTCATGTTTATTTTGTGCTGAAACTGGTATTAATGTGGAGATGATCAGTTCACGTGCGCCTCGCGCTGCTGTGTCTGTTGAACTGAGGCGCTACAGCGATCTGTCACTCCACATTAAACAGCGCCAAAACGGCATTTACTGTTTGAATACTGCAATACAATGGACAGAATTTGAAATCTGAGACGGTTTCATATTAAATATACCAAAGCACAATGCTTATTGCGATTTATTGGATGGGAAGTGCCCGTCAACGTTCCGTCCATTAACTGAAAACAGGCTCGACTAATCGATTCTTGGGATTTAAGAATCGATATCGTTCTGTAAAAATGAGAATCGATTAATATCGAGATATCTATATTTTTTACCCAGCCCTAGAAAATTCTGCTTTGCGGCACAGGAATAAACTATGTTAAACTAGAAAACAGTTATTTTAAATTGTATTAATATTTCACAATATTACCATTTCAAATGTACTTTTTATCAAATAAATGCAGCCAAGGTGAGCATAAGAGATTTCATTAAAAATAAATAAATAAATAAATAATAATAATCTACCAACCTCAAACTAATGATTAGATGGATAGATGGATAGATAGATCTGCTGACTGTAGACATTAATTAAGAGTCTGTGGACAGTGCTGTCCTGTTCTGCAGCACTGAGCTGCTTCGGCTCCAGTCTGGAGCATTAAGTCTGCGGGGTTAGTGAAGAAAATGGATCAAGCCATTCTTCAATCATCTCTGTCAGTGAACTGACAACTACATTAGTCACCCTATCAACTTCTGCAGGCTTTAATGGCTGCTGGGAAATGCATAACCCACAGCAGCATTTACACACAGACACAGTCCCTACTCTTCTTCCTTCAGCAAATGTGACAACATCAACAACACTTCATGATATTTGTTTACCGGGCAGCACTCTCAGGTCCTACACAAACCCACTGAAACACAGTAATAATAACCAAAACACCAAATTGAGGCATGGTACTAATGTGGGAGACTCGGATTTGAATGAAACCTGGGTTGTGTAACCCCAATTGTACAGAGCCTATTTTTGTAGGAAATGTGTTAGCATTTTAACACTTCCACCTCCATCGACCAGAAATCAATGGGTTTTTTGGTTACATGCCTGAAATAAGGTCTGTGGTAAATGCAAGCTCAAGATATTTTTCATTCGGCGATAAAATATACATCAGTAATAGCTTTTACTGGTCTTGAAATAGGCAGTTTCTAACAAGTGTGGGATATATATGTCATCACACTGAACAGATAAATCGCTTTCACAGCTTGAATATGTTTATAATAGCTCCCCTGCAAACTATTTTAAATCTATCTTTCAGTTTTTTTTTAAATACAGATTGAAAAAGTTTGTCAGAAGCTTAGTGATGATTACTTCTGCATTCATGTGACCATGGTTATGTTTGGCTTTTTACTTCTGGTGATTGTATTTAGGCTTCAAAATTAATAAAAGTTATTTAATTAATAAAGTGTTCATATTAGTGCTGTCAAATGATTAATCGTGATTAATCACATCCAAAATAAAAGTTATTGTTTACATAATATATGTGTGTGTACTGTGTATATTTATTATATATATATATATATATATATATACACACATACACACATACAGTATATATTTTGAAAATATTTACATGTATTTACATGTATTTATTTATATTCATATAATTTATATAATATATAAATATATTTAATATATAAACATAAAAAATTCTGAAATATATACATGCATGTGTATGTATTTATATATACATAAATATACACAGCACACACATATATACTGTAAACAAAAACTTTAATTTTGGATGTGATTAATCGCGATTAATCGTTTGATAGCACTAGTTCATATGTAAAGATTATCAGGATGAACAAAACTTGTAAGAATCGTAAATGTTGGTGTCACAGAGCTTAAAAAAACTTAAAAATAAAAAACTAAAATATAATAAAAATAATAATACAATTAGCAAATAATTAGTGAAACATTAAGCCCAAAGTATACTTTGTTTTTAGCATATGCATACAGTTCGACGCAAAGCCTTTCAAAGTACACTATTTGATAGCGTGCACTAACACAGGCGGTCAACGCGTGCGCACAAAGTTTCATCTTTGTCCAGTGTTTGCGCCATTTTTCTCCAGATGTTATGACTGATAAAATCTTTGTACTCTTTCAAACTTAAGTTACATTTATCTCATAAGCCTCTCACACAAGCACTTGCCAATGCGGGAGTCTTTCGGGAGTTTTTTTTTGTTGTTGTTGTTCCGTCTTTCTAGTTTCGTTTTCTAGTGTGAAACAACAGCCATGGTCAGTTGTGGGGTAACTGATTAGTGCAAAAAAATACAAAACGCATGTGCGTCCAAAAATCGAGTGGTGCACATACAGTACTCGCATACTGTTCTGGTAATGAAATCTGTATCACGCACACTGTACGCGGACCCTTGCGTATGCGTAAAAACCGAAGAATACTTTAGGATTTAGTCAGCATTGTTTGCCAAAGTATCAGAGTGCCACAATTTCAGTCAGAGTTTAGTTCTCCATAAAGTGGTGGAGGGAGGAGACTATTACATAACTTCATTAAAACACATGGATTAATATGTCATGTGTGTTGTCTGCAATAGAGCAGGGCATGCAGAGCTAACGGCAAGTCATGCGGAGGCAGCTCAAAAGTGCTGGGCTGCAGTTTCGACCAGCTGTTCTGTGAGCTATCGCTTCAGAGAAACGGGATGCGCTCTCTTAATCTTCCCCAAACCTTGTTAAAGGAAATGTGGTGACTTCTGTTTGACTCTAAAAGTGACTCGGTCACATATCACTGTGATTAGTTCTTTGGTTGACTAAGTATCTAAAAACTACGCTGTGCAATAGTGTGCAATCTAGTTTGCTTATCAGTTGCCTTATTTACATGGGGAGATTTGCCAGTCGTTGATAAAACTAGAGTGGTTTCTCTTGGGTTCCTGCCATCACATTTCCTCTGATGCTCATTCCTTTGTGCTTAAAGGGATAGTTCACCCAAAAATGAAAAATCTGTCAATATTAACTCCTCATGTCATTCCAAAAGAAGATATTTGCAAAAATGTCTGAGCTGCTCTTTTCCAACCAATGAAAGTAAATGCTGTCCAGGGGCTGTCAAGTTCAAAAGGTCAAAGGATATACAGTATCTCTATGTGAGGGGGAAAAAACTAAACAAAAATTTAAATCATAATTTTACATAATTTATAATTATATAAATCACTTAATTTAATATAATCAATTAATTAAAAATACAGTAAAAGCAGTAATATTGTGAAATATTATAATTGAAATTAACTTTTTTTGTTATTATATTTTAAAATGTTATTTATTTATTCCTGTGATGAAAAGCTGAATTTTCAGCATCATTACTCCAGTCTTCAGTGCCACATGATTCTTCAGAAATCATTCTAATATGCTGATTTGTTTTTTTTTTTAGGATTCTTTGATGAATATAAAGATCAATAAAGCATTTAATTAAAATAGAAACTTTTGTAACATTATAAATATCTTTACTGTCACCTCTGATGAAATTAATGTGTCCTTGCTGAATAAAAGTAATAATTAAAAAATATTGGGGGTGTCCCCGACAAAGGATTTTCATAGTCGAATCGGAATTTTCGAATCTTGCCGATAGTCGACTGATAGTCGAATCATACGTTTGGGGGCGTGGTCAAAATACATTACCAAGAATCAAGTCAGACATTCAACAGTCATAATTACTGACGTTAACAAACAGGGAAAATGTGTATCGGCCACCCCACAGCTACAAACGGGGTAAATAATGTTTTATGTTTTTATTAAAAAAAAAGAGTTAACATTAAACGTCAGTGAAACCCTAAGAATTCACAACATTTTTTACAATAGTGCTCTCAATATAACGCCTTATTATGTAGCCTATATGACAGTTATTAATGTTCTGCAGTTCTGCTTTGAGCTGCGCGCGCTGAAGATGACCAGTAGAATGAAGCATTTTATAGCAGGTTTTTAATCAGTGGGATTTAACTCATTTATCTCATATAGAATACGCTTGGTTATTTATACAACATAACATTAATATTACAACTTATATGCTATCTGCACAAAATGCCCCGAATGCACAACATGTCTGCGCGGCTCTGAATTAACTCTTTTTGTGGACGTGTTCTTCACGCAACAACGTGCAGAAACACGGCAACTAAACTAAAAATTCACAGCATTTTATTATGATAGTGTTCTCATTATAATGTTATGTATCTGACAGTCCCAGTCATAGTTATTAATATTCTGCATTGCTGTTTGTCCTGCTCGCACTGTGTGCTGAAGAGATAATCACCGTATAGTACTGAAACGCTTTACTCCAGCGCAACTCAACCAAATGCATTATACGAGATAAATAATATATACACGATATACATATAAACCAGCTGAAATGCTTTGAAATCACTTGTACCCTACCTAATCGAGAAAAACGGTAGTTCTATGTGAAATCAGACATTTGAGCACCCCCATATAGCCAAAATGGCATGATCATAACACCCCGCGAATATTCGACTGAGATCGAATCAGGCTCCTCCTATTTTTTTTTTTAAATGGTAGTGTATATTCCAATATGGTGTGTCAAAATAATGACAGAATTTTTTATTTTAGGTAAACTGTCCCTTTAACACACTCAGTTGAAGGGAGGTCCATTAATCTTTAAATTACCATCATTCTCCTTTATCAATGATCCAGATCATCCAAAAATGATGTGAAGATGCATACCAATTAGTATCTTATTAAACAGATTTCACCAAGTTGCATAATAAGCGATATAGTGTGTTGGATGAGGTAAGTGTGGTCTATGAAGTGCAACATCCAGCTGGCAGCCCAAACTACTCTGGCCCACTCACTGGAGTGCAGCGCCAGCAGTGGTATAACTCAATGGCATACGAGGACGTGGTGTAGCAGCAGGGTTTAACAGACCTTATGTAATTCCTAGAGCCTCTAACATGGGCACAGACAGAAACAATGGAGCTCTAGAAAGATTTCAGGTAGAAATCATGCCAGTTTTGTTATATCATTCATTACTGAGGCTGTTCCACCATGAAAACGTAATAAAGAAGAAGATGAGAATTGGATTAATAAAACTGTTACATACCGTCATGAATCTCAAAGGCCAAACTTGTGATCTTCTGTGTGATGACCATCATGGGCCTGGAGGGAGAAAAAAAAAAAACAGTGTGGGTATATGAGAGAGAGACGCTGTTTAAACCTGACATCGAGTCTGTTGGATATACGTAAGAGCTTCTACTTCTATCAAACCAAGCTCTTCATCATTTATTATTTATACAGTTGCACTGACCAAATCTCCACACGGTTTCTAAAGGGTCAAGTTCACCTTGGTGTAGCTCTTATGTCAAACCTGCTTGAAGGTTAAGCTATGATACTCATCTGCTTTGATACGGAGGTAAAACTAGCACTTATACAGGTGCATCTCAATAAATTAGAATGTCGTGGAAAAGTTCATTTATTTCAGTAATTCAACTCAAATTGTGAAACTCGTGTATTAAATAAATTCAATGCACACAGACTGAAGTAGTTTATGTCTTTGGTTCTTTTAATTGTGATGATTTAGGCTCAAATTTAACAAAAACCCACCAATTCACTATCTCAACAAATTGGAATACTTCATAAGACCAAAAAAAAAACATTTTTAGTGAATTGTTGGCCTTCTGGAAAGTATGTTCATTTGCTGTATATGTACTCAATACTTGGTAGGGGCTCCTTTTGCTTTAATTACTGCCTCAATTCGGCGTGGCATGGAGGTGATCAGTTTGTGGCACTGCTGAGGTGGTATGGAAGCCCAGGTTTCTTTGACAGTGGCCTTCAGCTCATCTGCATTTTTTGGTCTCTTGTTTCTCATTTTCCTCTTGACAATACTTCAGGTCTGATGAGTTTGCTGGCCAGTCAAGCACACCAACACCATGGTCATTTAATCAACTTTTGGTGCTTTTGGCAGAGTGGGCAGGTGTCAAATCCTGCTGGAAATTAAATCAGCATCTTTAAAAAGCTGGTCAGCAGAAGGAAGCATGAAGTGCTCCAAAATTTCTTGGTAAACGGGTGCAGTGACGTTGGTTTTCAAAAAACACAATGGACCAACACCAGCAGATGACATTGCACCCCAAATCATCACAGACTGTGGAAACTTAACACTGGACTTCATGCAACTTGGGCTATGAGCTTCTCCACCCTTCCTCCAGACTCTAGGACCTTGGTTTCCAAATGAAATACAAAATTTGCTCTCATCTGAAAAGAGGACTTTGGACCACTGGGCAACAATCCAGTTCTTCTTCTCCTTAGCCCAGGTAAGACGCCTCTGACGTTGTCTGTGGTTCAAGAGTGGCTTAACAAGAGGAATACGACAACTGTAGCCAAATTCCTTGACACGTCTGTGTGTGGTGGCTCTTGATGTCTTGACCCCAGCCTCAGTCCATTCCTTGTGAAGTTCATCCAAATTCTTGAATCGATTTTGCTTGACAATCCTCATAAGGCTGCGGTTCTCTCGGTTGGTTGTGCATCTTTTTCTTCCAAACTTTTTCCTTCCACTCAACTTTCTGCTAACATGCTTGGATACAGCACTCTGTGAACAGCCAGCTTCTTTGGCAATGAATGTTTGTGGCTTACCCTCCTTGTGAAGGGTGTCAATGATTGTCTTCTGGACAACTGTCAGATCAGCAGTCTTCCCCATGATTGTGTAGCCTAGTGAACCAAACTGAGAGACCATTTTGAAGGCTCAGGAAACCTTTGCAGGTGTTTTGAGTTGATTAGCTGATTGGCATGTCACCATATTCTAATTTGTTGAGATAGTGAATTGGTGGGTTTTTGTTAAATGTGAGCCTAAATCATCACAATTAAAAGAACCAAAGACTTAAACTACTTCAGTCTGTGTGCATTGAATTTATTTAATACACGAGTTTCACAATTTGAGTTGAATTACTGAAATAAATTAACTTTTCCATGACATTCTAATTTATTGAGATGCACCTGTATACTTGCCCTTGTTTGTAGTTAACATGTATATTTCATTGAAGGAGAGCTGGAGTCTCAGTGCAGTGCAGAATAAAGCTGAATGCATGCATATTTTAGTTCTGAGATTACTGCAAAGCAGAATATGTACACTGTTTTTCTCACTTATGTTTAATCTATAGGAGACGAGATATTCTGAGGTACAAGTATGAGGCTTTATGAGGCATCTTTTCACAACATAGATAAGGAAATTAACTTAAAACCCCAATACTTAATACAATTATGAATTTTTAGGTTAGTTTTCTATTATATTTTCAATTTGTCCTTTGAATTTAGTTTGGGTTTGGTAGTTTTCACTATATCATTTTTAGTTTTATTTTAGTTTTATTATGTTCAATGTTTTCTAGTTTATTAAATTTATTCAGTTTTGGTTTTATATTTAATTGTTTTTTAGCTCTAATGCTCTCTAATGCTCACCAAGGCTGCATTTATTTGATCAAAATACTGTAAAAACAGTAATTGTGTAATAGTATAACAATTTAAAATAACTTTTGTGTTTTCTAATTTTGTGGAAAGCATGATAAATATTTTCAGGATTTTTCTTTCTTTTTTTTGATGAACATTAACATTTCATTGAAATAGAAATATAAAAGTCTTTACTGTCACTTTTAAACAATGTAATGCATCCTTGCTAAAAAAAAAACAAAAAAACGTACGTATGCAAACTTGAACAGGAGTGTAAACTAAACTAGCATAATTAAATATTTTAATTTCTCAGCCTAGTGTTATTGCTATATAGTGACAGTTATCATGTATAATGCAGGTGTCAGTTATAATATACATACCATCTATCACAAACTAAAATTAATTTATATTTTATAGCTATTTTTATTTCACTTGTGTTTGTTTAGGAGTCATGAAAATGTATTTTAGTTTAGCCTGCTTTTCACAGGTTTCAGTTTTAGTTTTCTTGGAAATGATGCTGATTCCAGTGCAAAATAACTTACCCAGTGAAGTCTGCTGAGTACATTCCGTAGTCAAACACATAGACTCTTGTGACCTGGCAGAAACTGAGATATCCCAGTGTAACCACAAAGCAGTATCTATGGAGAAGAATGCAAAAGAGGGAAAAACTTAAAAACACTGAATGGAAAACACACAAAAAGACTGTTTGGTACAAAATAGCACATACTACTTCATTTCAGCAGTAAGTATATTGTGGGCACTATGCAAATGCTATGTATGCAAAATGTGAAGTATACATGCAACAAACCACTCTGAGTGAAATACTGTATCCCACAATGCAGTGCACTTAACCTGACTTTCCATTTCCTGCATGACAAAAACCCAAAGTAATTTTAACATGTCTTTCTTGTCTTTCTTGACTTGTTTATTTTATTCATGAGATTATAATTGGATGTCACTAACTGAATTAATAATAGGGTTGTGTGAAAACAATAATTGTTGTTCATGAACGTGAATGTTTTACATTATTTTTTTAAATAAATAAGCATTAATAAGTAAATAAAATAAGCAGTTTACAGCATATACATGCATGGAATATGCAGCAAGCATCAAATTCACTACATATCAAAATATAAAAATATTTCTAATTATTTATGTATTTTTAGAGTTTACTTGAATTCATTAAAAGACAAAAAACAAACACCAAAACTAGTCAAATAATAAATTATCCCCACAAACATTTATCAAGAGGTGCCACCTATCTTAAAATCGCCAGAGCCCCCACTTTGCAGGAAACCACTCACATTTGATATCTGATATTATACATGATAATTAATGCAAGCTATTTGCATACAACAACAAATTTGTGAGTGGAGAGAGAGTGATCAAGGCTGCTCTGTACCATCGCTGCCTAAAGCAGCATGTTAGAACAACACTATCAGATTCAAGCCATAATTTGTGTAAAATGTACGTTCCTGTGGCTCAGTGGTAGAGCATTGCGTTAGCAGCGCAAAAGGTTGTGGGTTCGATTCCCAGGGAACACACATAGTGATAAAACATGTATAGCCTGAATGCACTGTAAGTCGCTTTGGATAAAAGCGTCTGCTAAATGCATAAATGTAAATGTAAATTTCAACTCAGCTTATTAACTTCCTCCCACAATCTGATAAGGCTCGCTCTTTTATTCAGCATATTAACCATCAAAAGGAATATAACAGCCACTAAAAGTTATCAAAGACGCACTGAATCTCAACTCAGTTGGCCTCAGTTTGAGTCAAAAGCCTTTGAATCTTCTCCCACTATCAGTTGCACTCAGCTGCACAACGTTTGGTATGTCTGACTTCAAGTTTCAGACTCAAATAGCCAAGTCCCCCGATTACCCACTAGGCAACAGTAGGCAAATTCTTGGCATTCTAGTTTCTGTCTTTGCCTCTAACAAAGGTTTAACATGTCTACAGTCCCACTCATAGTATTCAGAGGCAGTGCCTGCTCAGACTCAACACTAGGCCCTTCATCAGGCCTGTGAGTAGCACTGTGTAAACTATGAAGACCTTCTTCTGTTCCAGCGCTCTGTAGGATGATTGTGTGGAGGCTGTTTTCTGGTTGTACAAGGAGCATTGTACAGTTAGGAGATGGACTGTGATGCAGAATGGTAGTGGGTCAGTCAGTTTACTTAAAGGGAACTTATGCATCCCAAATCTATTTATACAAAAAATGGACATGTAAGTTTCAAATTGTGCATACTTGAATTATGTTTCCATCACCCTGTTTTAATGCGCATTTTAAAGTATCACATCAGAAATAAGTGACGGAAACAACAAATTTCAGGAAAAAAAATCTAAAAAGTTTCCCTTGAGGTGGTTTTGACGTGTGCGAAAGAAAGCTCATGCAATTAATGAGAGATAGAAATACATTTACTAAATAAATTCCTCCGTGCGCTTAAAAGAAACATTTAATCACAATTGTTTTATGCAATATTCCAATTCAGCGCATAAGTTAAATCCTCGACTTTGGATGGAAAGCTATTAAGACATATCTCGGTATTGAAGTTAGAAACATAAATACACAATACTAAACATATGAAATTACTCAGTAACTTGGCACACCATGAGAAACAACAACTTCCTCAAAACAGTGTAGATTAAAACAAAACCACAGAGGTCTTAAAGGTATAAATCTGTTCTGTTTAAATCTCTAAATAAACTACACTGGTCAGAATTAGGGTTGTGACAGTTAGGAAATTTTCCCACCGGTTAATCGACGTGTGACAGCACCGGTAATACCGGTATCACCGTGGTGGGGGGGTCGTTTGAGTTTTTCCTCTTTTCCTAGCTTTCCTTCGGTTTTAAATAGCCTGTAAGCGCCATGCGCGTGTTACTTTCACTTTTACATTTGCGGCAATTCGGCGTCAAGCAGTTGTTTGTTTTTAGTTCGTTTGAGTTTTCCCACTTTTCCTCACTTTCCTTTGCTTAAATAGCTTATAAAAGCTCCGTGCGCGTTTTACTTTCACTTTTAAATTAGCGGCAATTCGGCATCAATTGCTTGGCAAATAAAAATACACCATGCTATATGCCTAATATAAAATAACAAATAACTTACAAAGTTTAAATAGGTATACAAAACTAAAAATCAGTAAAGAATGAGAAACAAATAATTATGAAACGTAGAACTTTTATTAGCAAAACGAATAAGAAAGTTTGGAGGCATGGACGGCATACACCTTTATGTAAAATAATGGGGGGAAAAATGCACAGTTTAAATAAAATAAACATCAGCATACTGTGGAACCAAATAAATGAGAAACGAATGTTTAAAAAAACTTCCACTCGTCTGTCTCGCCTCACTCTTCTCGTCTGTCTCGCCTCACTCTTCTCGTCTGTCTCGCCTCACTCTTCTCGTCTGTCTCACCTCACTCTTCTCGTCTGTCTCACCTCACTCTTCTCGTCAGTCTCACCTCACTCTTCTCGTCAGTCTCACCTCACTCTTCTTGTCAGTCAGCTCGACTCACTCTCCTCACGCGTGATAAAATAAATCTGCGTGACTGTAGTTCGTTCGGTGCGCTGCATTGAGCAGCCACGTACAGTTTTAATTGTAGTGTCCTCTAACTGAACTAAATGATTTTTATTACTATAAATAACAATCAGAATTATGGTGGGGGACGGTAAACGCAACTACCACATTAAAGGCCCAGAAAGATAGTAGGACATTGTTAAAATATCCCATGTAACATCAGTGGTTCAATCGTAATGTTATACGAGAATACTTTTTGTGCGCAAAGAATACAAAAATAACTTTATTCAACAATTTTGTCACATGGACTATTTTACGAGAGCCTTACTACCTTTCTGGGCCTTGAACGTGGTAGTTCCCTTTCTGACTATGGCATTTGTGTTCAGAAGAAGAACGATTAATTATTTCATTTAAAATAAAACATTTTAAATAAATATACACAGAAAATCTACAAGAAATCCATCCCTTTTCCTATACGGTCTTTGCTAGAGAGCATAAGCTGATATTGTAATTTTCAAAAAAAAATGTGACTCACACACTACAGTAGCCCTTCTATAAATATACATTTACACTATTCATCTCTAATAAGACAGACAAGAGCTCCAGTGACCCATGATGAGGTCAGCTCGCGCTCTCTCTCACTCACACACATTCCTGGTTCTACTTCCATTTGGCAATACCCACCACACACAGTCTCAGGATGATAATTTATAAAGGTGAGACAGAGGTGAGGTGTTATCAGCAGTTGTTAGATGGGGTCTTGTCTACACCATAAAACCCTTCTCTCACATGCCTGAGTGGAAACATATTAAAGCAATAAATCACATCATAAAAGTGTCATTTTTAATGAAACGGGGGACAATCACACCATTGTGCAATAGAACAAGACCTGAGAGAACAACCTTCCACCAAATCTCTTTACCTCTCAGAGCAGAAGTTAACGGCACACTGTGTTGTGTATGATTTCAGGAATTTCACATGGGGCTGAATTTGAAAGCAAGACCTCTGTGTGAACACTTACCATACTCCATTTCATCTGTATAGAGTCTTGAAGTTTTCTGAACTTCACAGTGATGCTCACAGAAACAAGCTGTCAAGAAATATACATCCATAGGAGCTCGAAAAGTACATTCACACCTACAGTAATTTAATCGCTGAAGGTCACCAAGTTGCTGTATGTGCTTTAAAGTTAGAAGGAGTTTATACTGGACTGCAGTTTCCAACTCTATCAGGAGGCAGATCACGTGAACGTCACTGTCTGCTATCTTATTGGCCTTCTCCATGTTACTACCCATCAAACTCTGCTGAAACCAACACTGTCACTCATGTCACCTAAAAATTGTAGACTCTCATTGAAAAAAATCACTGATTTATGTTAATCTTAATGACATCAAAACTACTGACCTTATTTGCTTTAATTCCTCATCTTAATAAAGAATGACTGTCCTCTTTATCTTTTTTAAAGACGTATACACTTTCAAAAAAAACTTAATTTCCGTTCATGTCACATAGGTTATTGATTTATGCTAAATGGTAGCCAAATAATCATTTATGTATTGTTTTATGCTACAGTTGTAGGTATTGCAATCTTTAATGTAGTTGATATAATAGGCAAAGTTTATGGCAATATTAATGATACCATTGGAATACATCAAATATAATCCTGCCCAATACAGTACCATTCAAAAGTTTGCAGTTTGTAAGATTGTTTTTATGTTTTTTTTTCTGTTTACCAAGATTGCATTTATTTGATCATTGTACAGTAAAACAGTAATACTGTGAAATACCACAATTAAAAAAAAAACACATTTAGTTTTGATATATTTAAGGTAGGAAATTTACAAAATATCTTCATGGAACATGACCTTTACTTAATGTCCTAATGATTTTTGGCATAAAAGAAAAATCAATTAGTTTGACCCATACAATGTATTTTTGGCTATTGCTACAAATATACCTATTTATATTAACATAATTATGTTTTAAATAACACATTTTAAAATGTAATGTATTCTGATGCATACTGTATATGCCAAAAAAAAACTATTTTTATTATTATCAATTGAAAACACTTCAAAACAGTTGTGCTGATTATTATTTTGGGGGAAACCGGGATACCTTTTTTTTTTATTATTTGATGAATAGAAAATTCAAAAGAACAGCATTTATTTTAAATGAAACTTTTTTAACATTATGAATGACTCTACTGTCACTTTTGTTAATTGAATGCATCCTTACTGAAAAAAAGTATTAATTTCTTAAAAAATAAATAAATAAAACATTTACTGACTCTAAATTTTGAATGGTAGTGTATATAAGTCTTAAAGACGAAGTACCAAATGTAAGAATTACAGAACCTCAGACACTTTGATCTTCTGAGACGGAAAATACACACAGTGTATTCAAATACAGACATCTGTTTCCACATCTCACTGAGAGAAAATGCGGGAAAACATCTGTGTCACCTATGCATTAGTTCCTCCTCATCCCCTTCCTTCCCCTCACCCATCCTTCCCTTCATTCAGCTCACTCAGAATGGTCAATAGTATAATATAATGTTCTACATGAATGCAGGTGATATTTACAGTCATGTTTGGTATCATGTGATTAGACTCTGCGCGTCTGGTACAATGGTCTCATTCTTACAAGAAGTAAACTAAAAGGTAATACAGATCCTAAGAGTTTAGAGATATTTTGCTCACTGAAGAGGGTGTGTCATTTCCCAGTGCTTTTCATGCAAAATTACCTTTTGTCCCAAAGGGTGTTAACTCAATCAATACAAATTCCAATTGTTAGTTCCTGTCTCCATTTCGGAGGATGTTGGTCTTGGGCTGAGTACTTCTCAGGAAATCTTGCAAGAAGATCAGGGCGATTCTGCAGCCAGAATGAGCCCATAGTATGAAGTGTGTCCACACACTTCATACTATGTATTTTTCTAAAAGTCAGGTATGCATCTTTGCAGATTCATCTTTGAGAATTTGATGTCTTGTATTGATTTGATATCTTTGAATTGGCTAAGCAATTGGCATAATACATATTTACCTTACTGATAATAAATTGTTACATTTGATTTTATTCTGTTTTACTCTAATTATAATTATTGACTCCTGCGTCAGGTTAGTAACGGACTAAAACTTAGTTGAGATGGAGCATAGGGCACACCAACTGTATCTTTAGAGATCTGGCTAACACTTGGTATTAGTTCAAGTGTACTTAGATTGTAAGGGCTTATAGTGAATTTCCGTTTAGGTCAACTAGATGTTGTTCGACCAACCTAAATAGGGTGAGCCTAACCTCTGTTTACTGTAATATTATTCTAGCTAAGTGTACATGGGGAAACCATTTTTACAGAACCACTTATTTTTACAGAAACATTGATAGTTTTTGGCACAAAAAATACATTTGAGATGAATTTCCATAAACTGGTCATAGTTACTCATCAAGTTACTGCTGCCACGGTACAGCCAACAAGTTAATATGAATCCAAGCATTCAATGTTGGCTATAAGGCCAGAAAAAGGACAAAGTATTCAGTTTTTTATATAATGAAGTGATTGCATTATCACTTCAGCAGCTAATCTATTGGCAGTCTCCAGGTAATAAACCAGTTAAGTAATGTGAGCCTCTCAAAAGAGATCCTTATGCCCTTTCTGCAAACACACACACACACATCTTGCATTCTCTATCAGTTTTCCGCCCCTGTTTTTCAATTTCCCTCCATCCTTTGCTTTGTCCTTCCATCTCCCCTGAGCAGTGGAGCATGGCATCACTCTATTACCGACTGATCGTCTGCTGGAGTTTCAAAAGGTCTGTTTTGTAGCACTGCATCCCTAATGCGCTCTCTGTGTTCACTGCAGGGAACCGGTCCGGTCTATATCTCTATCAACCTACAGGACTCCTGCACAAGTTCTTCTTGTCAGTCTTAAACACTATAGAAGTTGCTGCTCTTTACTTTCTTACAGAAGAACAATCAGCAAAGAGAAAGACTTATTTCTTAATAATCAGTGCAAACTACAGATTACTGTGATGTGTCTGTCACACCCAATATGAAGATTTCATAGTACAAAAAGCGTTGTTTCAAAGTCTAGTGTTAAGTAATCAGTAGTTAAATAATCAGTCCAGTAGGTTAAAGGAATATGCTGGGTTCAATCCATCAGATTGTAAAAAAATAAAATAAAATCAGAATTCATTCAGGAGTGTCTTATTGCTGCCTGTACAACATAGAATTTATATTTCATTAAATTATATAATGTTAATATACTCTTCTATCTGAACTGTCAAAATCAAAGATTTCTACATTAAAAAGATTTAAACAAAACACCATCAAGGCAACACACGTTAAACTAAAATAATGCAATAAACATGAACTAACTTAAAATGTAATGCAAAACTTCCTAATGTACATGACAACAAAAATAAGAAGAAACTAAATTATTTACGCCAAATCTAATAATATGTGACGTGCCATGCAAGGACTTTTGGGAATTTTCTTTCACAGTTTTTTTTTTATTTTTATAAGGTAATTCACAGTTTTTACTTACAAAAACCATAAATATGTAAGTATTATTTTAGATATTATTTTACAGTAAAATTACATATAATGCCATGTTTTTACTGTTTTCCACTATATATGTTAAGATAACTTATTTAACCAATTAACAAGTTTTTATTTGTAGGTTGTTAGCTTTTTTTTGTATGAACTACAAGCAGTATGTCATGTTTTTTTTTTTTAGTATCATTGCACAAATTGCAAGTCTTATGGCTTTATGTTTATGACATAAGTTGATAAATTTAGAGTAACTTCTTATAGACAAGTTTGGTAAGTAGGAATGCATCAATATTAAAAACGATAAGCAGATAATCATTCCTATATATAGCCAAAAACCGATAAATGACACTGTGGCATATTAAAATTCTATACTACGTTTAAATAAAAAATGAAACAAAAAAAATACTAAAATTCTACAAGTGAATTTAAGCACCACATCATAATGAACAGTATGAGATTTTCTAAAGATTATGCATTTAAGTTTTAACATTTAACCATGTTATAAAATACTAGTGGTTTTAAACATTAATTCTACATAAGCATTAAACAATGTGTTTTTATGAGATCATTTTTTTCCATAGGTAAACGTGAGGTGGTAAGTGTACAATATCCCTCCCCACACTACACCTGCTCCGTGTGTTTAGTACACATGGAGTTAAAACTCCTTGTCTGATAATTAGGGCAATAGGCCGACGGTCAACTTGTCATCGTGACTTTTTCCAACTAGTCGAAGTTCACAAACCATGCTTGCAGGACTTCTGATGCATGTGCCAAGGTCAGGTGACCCAGCACAGATGACTTACGCTTATCTAAATCTCTGGAAATCAACCGCATATAATGAAAATGGGTTTTCTAGGGTCATTTTGTGTTGGTATGCACTTGTGTAGGTTGTTGGTTTGAATAGCAATCACTTTCGAGCACTGGTTATTTTTGGTGCCGCCCCGAGCAGCAGCGAACACCACATGGTCCAGCACATCCATTCATCTGACCCCAGACCAGAGGGAGCCGTCACTCAGCAAGAAACTTATGGGAGCAATGATGAAAACAGACGCTCCCTCATTCCCCGGAGCGGTTTACCGATAAGAATGAAACAGATAGGTGAGAGCGGTATGGATTCATATTCAACAAGCCAATTGTAGGGCTAGATGAATAATATATGGTGAACTGGATGGCAGTTGCTTGTTGAGAATTCTGGAACATGTTCCAATGTCATAACACATTTTTGATTTGACATAAGGTTGTTCTTGTTACTGGAAGCAGGGCGGATTGATGTTGGGGAGGATTGGGAGGTTGGTACTCACTTGTGCATGTGTTCCACACTTGTGAAGATCATAACGCCGTAAGCGAGACCGCTCTGTACAAGAAAGTGTAAGGCATACCTGAAATGAAGCACAAGGAGAAGAGGATACCAATGAGAGGAGCATAGAACTTTATTAAACTGTGAAATAAGACTGTCATTTCAAACAGGAGAGAAATGTGCTGCTGAATAAGATAAGATTCCATAAAGTTCATGTATAAAAGTTTTTATTTAATAGTTTCTGTCCATGAAAATGATATGGTTGCATGTATATAACAAAAATCCTCATTGATCCTCAGTGAATTCTCTTAATATTGTAATCATGTTCAGGGTTATTATAGTTAACTTAAAACTAATACTAAATAATACATAAAAATTATATAGACATATTTAAAAAAAACAAAAAAGACAAAAAACTTGATAAGAACACAACAAAATGCAAACGAAAAATTTAAATAAAAAATATAAAATAAATTTTAAAATAAAAACTAATTCAAAATATTAATAAAAACTATAAGAGTACCTTAATTAGCCGAAAATAAATTAGATATTATACTGGTAATGATTATATATTTTTTCAGTGATATATATTATATTATAAATCAAAAGTGACAAATATAACCTTTCATTGCTTTATAATTAAATAAAAATGTCTGATTTTGCAGAGATGTAAGGATGATTCTTTAACTAGGGTCACTTTTAACAAATTCTCATCAAGTAAAATAAATTAATTTGAACAATATTTAATCTAGATTAAAATATTCCCATTTCACATGTGTAAAACACATTTCCTTGAATATTATTGTGGCTTGGATCAAACTTCAAGTGGATATGGGTATAAAGTTATATTGCATAATTAAACATTTAATAATTTAATTTTAAAGACAAAATACATATGCTGTGATGGACTGAGCATCCATCCATGTATTTCCCTACTTACAGCCTGAGACACTGGGATAGACTCCAGCATCCCTGAAACTACGGTGGCCGAGAGAGCTCAACGCGCTGCAACTTCAGAAAACACATGCAAATAGAAAAAGCACCAGCAAATCAAGAAAACATCTTCAATTTGACAGCAGGTGCTGCAAATGCTCACAACACAACCAAAGAAAGAATTTTATTTGCAATTTTATTTATTTGCAGCATTTGTTGTTAAATTGACAAGTTGTTTTCTTAATTTGCAGGTGTTTTTTCTATTTGCAGCGCATTGAGCTCTCTCGGCCACCGTACAAAATCCTATGCAGGACAAGCCGTTAGTAAAATGGATGGATGGACAATACATATGCTGTATCTTTATGCAGACTACACATCCGAGTTGCTGCTTTATACATACCTCAATCAAGTAACTAAATTGCTTATTTACATTGTGTCTACACTCTGTGAATTCAAATAGAGGTGTTGTAAATCTCATGCTGCTGCTTTCAGTGCATATCTGCTTGCCTTTTTTGCATTTTCTATATTGCAAAAGAGTGACACGACATTAGCAAATCCAAAATAATGCATTTGTGGGCACTTACAATATCTTACCATGTTCAGCCGCTGCAAAAAAAACATGTTGCAAACAGATAATTGCCACAAAAGGTCTAGACCTTATACATAAAAGACTGTAATCAACACAATCCAATCGGAGAAAGATGTGGGGGGACTAGATTTCATCCATCTGGAATAGTTTGGATTGTGAAAGAGCCATCTTAACCATTTGTCTGCACTGCCTATGTGACGCCAAAAAGGATAGTTGTTTGCGGGGTGGAGCAAGCTATTGCATTTTGATGAGAGATTATGAAGCTTTTTTTCTGTCCAAAAACATGTGCTCATGAATCCCACACAGTAAAACCAGGAACACACATTTTGAAAGGAAATGAGCCCAATTTGGATTTGATGTTGACCGAGAGCAAACAAATGTCTCGGTGAAGTCTCTGCTGGACAGAGCGGGGTGCAGAGAGAAAGGCAAACTCTCTGAGTATGCGATGATAGCACATCACATTAGAACAGCTGAGGGGAAATCCCCTCACAGGCTGCCACACAAATAGAGCAGACATTTTTGAGATTCACAACATTCGTTAAATTAATTTGGTAGTAATAGACGATACTTCACTCACAAATTGGTAGTATTACAGTAAATGCATTCAAGAAGGCATAAACAACACATTAGCGTCCGTTATGTCTTGGGCAATGTCACTGTTTAGGGGTCTTTCTTCTTGCCGTCATGTTTATTGCATAATGACTTCCTGTGTGATTTGGCTGGACTGACCTCTGTTCAGAGATCTGTAATAGACCGCTCCGTATGGTTAGAGGTTTTTCAGAAAGTGTCAGCTTAAGCGTGATTCCCACTGATACAATTTATCACATTTTGACAACCTTGTGACAAAAAAAAAAAAAAAAAGTGTGTAGTTATGTAATTTGGTCTGTTTTTATTTTATTTCGAAATGTTGAAACATTACAGAGGTTGAAAAGCTGAGACTACTGGTGAAAGTGCTTTTACTTGGCATTTTTTATTTATTATAAAATGTGTCATTGCAAATTATTATCAGTACAAAAACACATGAAAAAAGTTGAAAAATATTGTGAATTTCAGAATCTATTTGTACAAGTAGTATTTGGTTTCTCTTTTAATGCCTATGTCCTACATCATCCACTAGAACGCCACTCTCTCGTGAACGCGCATACGAGAGTTAGCGGAAGCTAGACATTACGGTTTATAACGTTTTAAATATGGATATTTGTCTTACACAAATGCATCAATTGACTTCAGAAGGCCTTTATTAACCACCCCTGACCCTGAGCCATGTGGAGCATTTTTTATGATGGATGGATGCACTTTTTGGGGCTTCAAAATCTTGACCACAATTCACTGCCATTATATATCTTGGAAGAGCCAGGAGATTTTGTAATATAACACAATTGTATTCATCTGAAAGCAGAAAGTCAAGAATTGTTTGAGGGTGAGTAAATCATGGGAAAATTTTTATTTTTGGGTGAAATATCCCTTTAAGGCAAGACACCACAGGTGACCAGGGTAAAAATTTTAAAGTGCCCCTATTATGGATTTTTGAAAATGACCTTTCATGCAGTGTGTAACACAGCTCTAAGTGAATGAACACATCCTGCAAAGTTTTAAATCTGAAAGTGCACTGTGTATAAAGTTATTGTCTTTCAAAAGAAAGAGTTGACTCTGAATCATTGAAACGAGTCGTTTTTAAAACGAATCCCAAGCCGTTTCATGTTGACGTCAACATGAAACATTAGCATATTACCCGCCCACTTGTTGGTCTTTTCATGTTGGTCTGAATGAAAATGCAAGTTTTTGCTTGGTTCTGCTTTTGGAGCTGTAAAAATAGCTGTTTCCCTGGTAACGCTGTACACAAAGCATCACTGATCTCACAAACGCTGCTTTATCAGGCATTGATTACAGGCATGATGAAATGGAAATAAGACCAATCACCGCAGATTAGCGTCACGCAAAGGAGGGGTTTGGAAAAATGAATCGTTGAGCGAATCGTTTGGGAGTCGTTGAGCAAGTAAGGTGAAAAATAAATGCTTATTATAAGACAATGAAAGTGATTTTTGACCTTGCATGCTTGTCAACATGTTGTTGGGGACTCCCAAAACCAAAATATGAACCTTTCATTACCCATAATAACTAATAGCTAATAGACATCATCATACTTCTCCAGTTGATTAATCACAGTACAATAAGACAACTGTTTTGTATTACAGTTTTCTAAAATGTTTTGTTTAAATATGCAAATAAATACATTATCTAATTAAATGTGCTCTAATTTGCATACATACCCAGAACAGACATCTAAACACTGAATAAAGCCAGGTTTAAAATTCTTGTTTAATCTTATTGACATATACAGTTAAATGTATTTACAGAGGGGATTTTTTGGATTTCTCTTATTTATCACTCCATTACTCAGAAAATACTGTCAACAATCAGGAAAAAAACTACTGTCACCATGGTTTTTTGACCCTACTTTGTGCTCATCGTATTGTAGGCAGAATCAACCATTCCAAGAAACCATACAAAAACCATTTGGTTTTGGAAAACATTAAACTATTAAAGATCACATCAAAACTGAGTATACATCTGATAACAGGTTATATATTAACTAACGACTTCCATGCATCTCAGTGCAGCTTTTTTTGTTATAATATGCTCCAATTCAAGATCAACTAACAAGCAGCAGGTAAGTATCGATAAATATAGGCTTACAAACTGCGTCTCTTAGTTTCCACAGCTGCTGAGGAGACTCTGGTCTTCTGCCAGCACTCCACAGCCTCATTATAAATTGAATGGCTCGCTAACCAGCTATCAATGACCCTGCTATGGATCAATATGGAAGACCTGAGATATGTGAGGGATGAAGCGGACAAGCACTCACCAGCCAAAGCAGAAGAGGGCCAAATAGAAGCCCAGCAGGGTGGCGACTACATGCCGGATGAAGGGACTTGTCTTGCTAGGGTGCAAGTAGAGTCTGAACCAGAAGGCCGTGACCAGGGCGAAGAGCTGGCATACCACAAAGTTCACCTAATGAGAGAGACAGGAGGTTAATTTTACACTGATCAAGAGGAAAGTTCAACAATCAGTTAAACTCAACTTAAGAACTAAATAAATTAGAAAGGTTCAAAATCAAAACTAATCTCCATGTAATCTTCAAATGTAAGTCTTCCAGTACATCAGGATTAAGGCTTTAACACTGAATGTAAACTGCTGACATTAACACAAGATAAATGCATTTTACGATGAGGATAAAGTAGAGGATGAGAAGAGAAAATTGACTGCCATTCAAAAGTTGCTGTGTGTAATTCATTTTTATACACTATACAGTGCCTTGTGAAAGTATTCATACCCCTTAATTTTTTTTTCACGTTTTGTTTTGTTGCTGCCTTATGTTAAACTGCTTTAAATTACTTTTTTTCCCACATCAATCTACACTCCATACACCATAAATGTAAAGCAAAAAAACTGTTTTTAACATCTTTGCAAATTTATTAAAAATAAAAAAATAAAATGATTCCATTGCATAAGCATTCATACCCTTATCTGGGACAGTTGAAATTTAGCTCAGGAGCATTCATATTGCTTGTATATGTTACTACACTTCAAGTGAGGTTAACTTGTGGCAAATTCAATTGAATGGGTATGATTTGGAAAGGCACACATCTTAATAAAAGCTGATAATGCATATCAGAGCAAAAACCAAGCCCTGAGGTCAAAAGAACTGTCTGTAGATCTCAGAAACAGGTTTGCGTCAAGCCACACATCTGGGGAAGAGTTCAGAAAAAAATTCTGCTTCATTGAAGGGTCACAGAAGCATGTAGTCTCTGTTACCCTTAATGGAAGAAGTTTGAAACAACCAGGACTCTTCCTAGAGCTGGCCTCCTGGCCAAACTGATGGAGAAGGGCTTTGGTTAGAGTGGTGACCAAGAAGCTGATGGTCACTCTAGTTGAGCTCGATGTTCATATATGCAGATGGGAGAAACCTACAGAAGGACAAACATCACTGCAACACTCCACCGATCTGGACTTTATGGCAGTGTGGCCAAACTCAATTCTCTCTTCAGTTAAGACACATGAAAACACACTTGGAAAAAGCACCTAAAGGACCCTCAGACTCTGAGAAACAAGATTCTCTGGTGTGATGAACATCAATTCTAAGCATCATGTTTGAAGGAAACCAGCTCTGCTCATCACCTGTGGAGTACCATCCCAAAAGTAAAGTGTGCTGGTAGCAGCCTCATGCTGTGGGGTTGTTTTTCAGCGGCAGGGACTGAGGGACTCATCAGAGTAGAAGAAAAGCTCAAAGCACCAAACTATTGAGATAGCCTTAATGAAAACTCAGTCCAGTGCATTCAGAACCTCAGACTGCGCAGAAGGTTCACCTTCCAACAGGACAATGACCCTAAAAACACAGCAAGAGTGGCTTATAGACAACTCTGTGAATGTCCTTGAGTGGCCCAGCCACAGCCTGGGATTAAACCAAGTCAAATATTTCTTGATAAACCTGAAAATGTGCATCTGCTCCATCCAACCTGACAGAGCTTGAGACATGAAGAGGTGAGGAGAAGAATAGCAGATAATTGCCAAATGCTGATGAGCAAAGCTTGTCGTATCATACCTAAAAAGACTTGAGGCAGTAAAGGTGCTTCAGCTAAGTACTGAGTTAAGGGTATGAATACTTATGCAATGTACTTCTAGTTTTTTTTTTTTTTTTATATAAATTTACGAAGTTGTGAAAATTCTGTTGTTGCTTTGTCAGTATGGTGTATGGAGTGTAGATTGATGTGGGGGAAAAAAGTAATTTAAAGCAGTTTAACAAGGCAGCAACATAACAAAATGAAGGGGTAGGAATACTTTCGCAAGGCACTGTATAAGATATAAAGCACTTTTGCAATCCCATGCATATTACACCTCAGCCTTTGCGAGGCACCGTTTCCTTTTAAATCAATGGTTTCAAAGAATTCTCTGATGCTACAGAAACTTCTTTACATTTGGTTTTTATGACACTAAACGAAGGGAGGGCATCACAATGGATGACAAATACATGCACTAACCAGGTTGAGCACACCCAACCACCTTGTGAAACAATTTCAAAGTGATAAGAGCAGAGGCTTGTGCTCACAAACCCATGAAAAGTGTTTTATTTTACTTGACGTCAATGTTTACTGTACAAAGTCATGTCTGGACCTGAACGTTACAGTCTCCTTTACTTTTTGAGGCTAATCTGATAAAGTATGTACAGCAGGCTGCTGTGTTGAATCATAGTCTCTCGCCCTTCCTTTAATTTCCAGAACATTTTACTTGCATAAGATTTTACATGCCACTGTAAGAGCAAAACAACTGTTGTTATACTGTATACAGGATACATGCCATAACCCATTTAAAAATGGTTATCATAGTATATAAAAAGATATGGTGATTAATTAAACTGCATATCAATACTTTCTATAAGGCTATAAGGCAAGGCAAGAAAAATCTAAAAAAAACAACAATAATCTGAGTAATCTAAAAAAAAAATGTAGCATGCTACATTGTTGACATAGGACCTCACATTAAATTGCATGTTTAGTTCAGAAATGAACAGTTATCACATAGGAAATTGATACATTTAATTAATATTTTACTTAAGTATGGTGGCTCAGTACAGCACAACACAACAAAATCTCCACAACACAACGCACAGGACTAATTTTGTTGTGCTAATTTCCCTGTGTGTGTTGTGATTTGTTTCCATTGTGTTGTGCTAATTTCATTGCGTTGTGGCTTGTTTTCGTTGCGTTGTGGCTTGTTTTCGTTGCGTTGTGGCTTGTTTTCGTTGCGTTGTGGCTTGTTTTCGTTGCGTTGTGGCTTGTTTCCGTTGCGTTGTGGCTTGTTTCCGTTGCGTTGTGGCTTGTTTGTTCGTTGTGGCTTGTTTGGTGTGTGGTTGTTTTCATTCTGTTGTGTTGTGGCTTGTTTTCGTTGTGTTGTGGCTTGTTTCCGTTGTGTTGTGGCTTGTTTCCGTTGTGTTGTGCACTACTGGGCCGTACCGTACTTAAATGTTTTTATGCAAGTAAAAACAAAAAGTCTCCTGTTTTGGCAAATAATAATAACTCTGGGAGATTTGGCGATGTGAGGTCAATTCAAGTGCACTGCATCGTGGGACACTATTGCACATTTTCTGAAGGTAGAAGGTCACACAGAAAATATGCACAGTGTACAAAATGTAAATATTGCAAAAATAGTATGAGTAGTATGTATGCTATTTGGAAATATAACCTCAGCTGGGGAGAAACACAGACACATTACATTTCTTCCTGCTGCTCAGTGGCCGTCTGTCTGTCTGTCTCTCTGTCTCTCTCTGTGTGTGAGAGAGTGTGTGTGTGTGTGTGTGTGTGTGTCATCTTCATGTGCCTGCTGCCATGCAAATGAGCTGCAGCTCAACAAAGAAACAATCAATCATCAGCTTAAGATAACTCCGCCTTCCCGACTCTGTTCTGCTTTATTTATCTCTCACTCTCCATTCATTTTACTCTAGTTTAGTTCACTCATTAGATTATACATGACAGGGACAAAGCATGTCCATTACAATAAGCGTAGCCCATCTTGTCTCAAATCTCTTTGAAATATGGATGGACTAGACAAGCATTTTGAAAAATAGCATGACTGGATTTACTTATTTTTAATTATTATATATATATTTTTTCTTTACTTTAAGATACTTTACACCAGTATTTGATTATGACGCTTGCTTTGCTGGCAATACCTTACAGTAAGATTCATCCAAGGATGTCGATACTTGCTGAAGAAAGCTATACTTTAGTATTTATCTCAGAATACACTGCAGTGTGTGATGTCATATTCGGATCAATGCAGCTTCTGTAGAAATTGAGTGCTTAAAGTTTAGCATGAGCATGACTACAGCTTAATAAACAAATGTGTCGCAATCACAAATGTGTTTATAGAGTATTTTACAATGTCTTTGAATGTGGCTTAGCCAATCAGACTTAAGGACTGGAACTATCTGTTTTATAATACATATAACATTATATCATTAAAGCTAAAAATGGTCAAATTAAAATTTTCCCTAATGCATTTTCAGTTAGCAACAGCTAAGCTCAGCCTTTAATATATTACTAAAGATAAAAAAAATATCAATTCTCTTTTCTTTTGTCTTTGTTTTCATTTAGATTTACAAATCACATCTTCTGTATGAGTAGCAAACAAAACCGCGCGTCTGCGCCATACATTAACACAGAGACAGGAAGAAGTCATATTTAAATAGTCATTTTGTGGCTTAATATTTACAAATACTAGTGGGAGTGGGCTCACTTGTGTGTGCACGTACGTTTGTGTGTGTGTGTGTGTGTGTGTGTGTGTGTGTGTGTGTGTGTGTGTGCGCGCGCATCGGGGCGGAACTCCGCTGTGCGCATACAGAGCGCGAATGTAATGTAACGTTAGAGACATAAATACCCTCCCAAGATAATGGCAGGGGAAACACTGCATCCCTATTATAAAATGTCAGAAAATGTGCTGGAGAGATGACAATAGCTCTACGTTTAGCATAGAACCTTGGGGAATGTTATTGAAACTTCAATCAGAAGGCTTTTGGTTTGTTTTCGCTGGTCTATTTCTGTCATTCCCTGGGAGACACCTCTCATCTCCTCTGTCCCCTTCAGGTGCTTGTCACTTTCATTTTGGATCTCCCGGACTGAGATGTTTCAACTGCTGAAAACGTGTCCTGCCTCGACAAGAAACCTTGTGAATCTCCTTAACGTTACAGGCGGCTATACTGTACAGAGGCAGCCATTGTTTCCCATTCTGCATAAGCAGGTCAACAGTGGGCCATTAATAATAGCTCATTGGCTGCTTCTTTGCATCCCCCACACTTTCTGTATCACAGGAAGCATTGTTATTGCCAGGATAAATCTGTCGCACACACACGCACAACTGTAAGTGATTGTGGTCAGGCAGATTTATGGAGATGATGTCCCTGTGCCATTTCGCAATTGTTATATCTCTAAGAGCTCTTTCACGAGTGACCTGACATCGACCGGCACTTGTGGTCGCTTTAGAGCCATTAAAAAAACCACAGAATTACACTCAATTAATCTGGGACATTAAACCCTAATTAAACATAACCTATCCATGCACTAAGATTCACACAGTTTGAAAACAGAGCAAAACTTGAAAGACAATCTTTCTTAAGTTTTACCAACTAGGTAGTGAAAACAAAAACGAGTCAGTGCTCAAGTTATAGCATTCGGTTAGGAGACAGTGTTTCCTGAACTATGCAAATGAGCATTATACGCATAACCTCAAAGCAATACCTCACATTTAGCCTACCACATTTTCATCTGTTCTCACTCCTAATTAAAAAGATTGATATATAATTAACAGTACTTTCGGAAAACATCATTCATGCGTACCCTCACATGATTTGAAAAGTAGTTTTATTCTATGAGGGCCATATATTGACATCAAATGACCAGCTGTGTCAATTGAGAAAGCTGAGAAAAAAAAAAAGCACAATCAAAAATATTCTTTTTTTTTTTTGCTCCACAGAGGAAAGCAAGTCAGGTTTGAAACAACATTAAAATGAGCTAAATGACAGAATTTTCATTTTTTTGGGGTGAACTATCCCTTTTAGTCTTCCTCATTACAGATTTTCAACAAATAGTTCAGTCTACAATCGTTTGCATGCTTTGTTTGAGCTGCCAGATTAGCTGCCATTAACAAGCCATTAACTATGACTTTTGCCTCAAACTCCTAATTTGTCGCTTATTAATAGTTAGTTTGGTAGGTGTTAAGTTTAGGTATTGGGTAGGATTAGGGATGTAGAATATTGTCATGCAGAATTTGTGCTTTATACATACTAAAAATCAGCCAAAATTTTAATAATAGGCATGCTAATAAGCAACTACAACCCCAAATCAGAAAAGTTGGGACAGTATGGAAAACGCAAATAAATAAAGAAAGTAGTGATTTCTAAATTTACTTTGACTTGTATTTCATTGCAGACAATATGAACACAAAATATTTCATGTTTTGTCTGGTCAACTTCATGTCATTTGTAAATATACATCCTTTCCTGTCATTCAGACCTGCAACACATTCCAAAAAAAGTTGGGACAGGAGCAATTTAGGGCTAGTAATGAGGTAAATTGGTTAAATAATGATGTGTTTTGAAACAGTTGATGTCAACAGGTGATTGTAATTATGATTTGGTACAAAAGCAGCATCCAAGAAAGGTCTAGTCCTTTAGGAGCAAAGATGGGCCGAGGATTTTAATGTTTAAAAACAATGTTCCTCAAAGAAAGATAGGAAGACATTTGGATATTTCACCTTCAACAGTACATAACAATTAAAAGATTCAAGGAATCTGGAGGAATTTCAGTGCATAAAGGACAAGGGTGCAAGCCTAAGCTGAACAACCGTGATCTCCGATCCCTCAGGCGGCACTGCATCAAGAATCGTCATTCATCTATAAGCGATATCACCACATGGGCTCAGGACTACTTTGGCAAACCTTTGTCAAGTACCACAATACGTAGTTACATCCACAAATGCCAGTTAAAACTATACTGTGCCAAAAGGAAGCCCTATGTTAACAGTGTCCAGAAGCGCCGTCGACTTCTCTGGGCTCGGAGGCATCTGGGATGGACCATCACACAGTGGAAACGTGTACTGTGGTCAGATGAATCAGTATTTCAGGTATTTTTTGGGAGGAATGGACGCCGTGTGCTCCGGACCAAAGAAGAAAAGGATCATCCAGACTGTTACCAGCAACAAGTCCAAAAGCCAGGGTCTGTCATGGTATGGGGTTGTGTCAGTGCCCTTGGCAAAGGTAACTTGCACTTCTGTGATGGCACCATTAATGCTGAAAAGTACATAGAGATTTTGGAGCACAATATGCTGCCTTTAAGAAGACATCTTTTCCAGGGACGTCCATGCATATTTCAACAAGACAATGCAAAACCACATTCTGCACACATTACAAAGTCCTGGCTGCGGAGGAAGAGGGTACGGGTACTTGACTGGCCTGCCTGCAGTCCCGACCTGTCTCCAATAGAGAATGTGTGGCGCATTTTGAAGCGCAAAATGCGACAACGAAGACCCCGTACTGTTGCCCACCTTAAGACTTGTTTGCAGGAAGAATGGGACAAAATTACACCTGAAACACTTCATCACTTGGTGTCTTCAGTCCCTAAACGTCTTTTAAGTGTTGTGAAAAGGAATGGCAACATTACAAAGTGGTAAATGCTTTACTGTCCCAACTTTTATTGGAATGTGTTGCAGGTCTGAATGACAGGAAAGGATGTATATTTACAAATGACATGAAGTTGACCAGACAAAACATGAAATATTTTGTGTTCATATTGTCTGAAATGAAATACAAGTCAAAGTAAATTTAGAAATCACTACTTTCTTTTTTTATTTGCGTTTTCCATACTGTCCCAACTTTTTCTGATTTGGGGTTGTAGTTAATAATGAGAATTGGTCCCTATACTAAAGTGTTACCTTTTTTTATATATATATATATATATATATATATAAACATTTAGTCCACGCAAATACTCTTGTTTTGAGGGCACTTCTGATTACCAGTCTGAATAAGCAGTATGAGTCTCAGCAGTAAGGACACAGAGACAGTGATGACAGATTTTGTCCCCCTGTGGCTCTAAACCATCTCTCTTTGCAGCCAGCCATCTGGCTTAGTTTCCACAGACACCTCCAGCCATTCAGCTGAGAGAAAAATATATGAGGAAAGGGACATTTGGGAAGAAAGAGAAACAGGGAATGACTTATTAAGGGTCAATATTAGAGAGCCTGGCCACTATGTGCTGTGTAAATATATCAGTAAAATGTAAACCAGCCTTTAAATTTGAGGGAAAATGTGTACTAACATGAAGGACGAGTACTAAGATCACATTTCACTAAAGTTCAAACATGGGTTTCTAAAAGTGATACCATTAGGAGCTGGGTAATCAAACTGGAAATGTCAACAAACATGCAAAATATAGGTACAGGAAATGTATACAAAGTCACACACATATACATGAGGGTTTAAATTGATCCACAACTCCTGAATTCAAAAACCTTCATGTTGGTGTAAATATCCTTCTCTTCCACATCATTGCCAATTTCCAAAGTCAAAGATCAATGCTTCTCAACCAGGCAGATGGGGTAAATTCTGATAAAAACACTATTTTTGAGTTTATTTATTTATTTTTATTGCAAGAAAAGTACCAGAGGTATGTATATTAGCCTATATCGCCTTTGAATATTTTCTAGGACAAAAGGGGGCACTGGAGTCAAAAAGGTTGAGAACCACTGATTTAGATGGTTGGCAAGTTGGAATACCAGCTGGTAGGAACCTGGCTGGGCTCGAAGGCCATCTTGGGTCTGAAACTATCCTCCTAACATGGTTGGTTAGGCATTTACATGGTTAATTACAGTCATATAACCAAATGATGAAACTACCATAGTAGTAATACAAATAAGGTCTACAATTAACAGATTTAGTATGAATCTTCAACAATTCTATCAAAATACCACAGACCACATACTAATGTTATGTTAAATGGTCATATTAAGTGAATAAACAGGTATTTAAGTAACTTTACATAGATTTTTATACAGTACTTCTATTGCCTTCATTTTGTTAATCTGTATTGTTAAAAAGCTTATCTATATTCATTGAAATATGAACAGCTTTAGCGTGTACTGCAAACCTCCCAGTAGCCTTGTAGCCAACACCAACAATCATTTACAAAACAGAAGGATGACAAATAGAGTGACGAGGAGGCGTGACCGGAGTAGAGTTTTTATAAAGCGTATCTGGTCAATTAAACGGAAAATTGACCGGCAAGTCATGTTTACAGTCAGTATCCTTGGCTACGCTCAGGTAGGTATGAATAATCACGTAGCATAGACTCGGAGGCTAAAAATAGCATCAGGTGTGTGTAGGTCCTGTGGTATTGCTCAGAAAAGAAAAAATATCTTAAAAAGGAAACAATACATTGAATTCAGTGGAAAAAAGAAGTCATGTCAGTCAAATAGGTCAAGATACGGTTTGGAACAGGGCTGGTACATAAATGCCATGAGACTAGGTTGAAAATAGGCATGGTGGTCTACCAGCTCCACCAAGATGAATCGACCTTGGTCCCAACAACTGATTAACCACTTTAAACCAGCTTGAACCAGCAGAAGCTGGTTATAGTTGGATTTATTTTCCATTTTGATTCTGACAAATCTAACACCAGCTAATGTTTGAATAGGAAACAAAGATTTGACATGAAAATTAGCATCAATATTTTGAATGGCGTTCAATTTCGTTAGCCTATAGCGGTAGGCTAAAGAAGCTTGACAACCTTTTATACAGACTTTTATGGAAGAGTTTTAATGGTTGTTGCATTATCCTGTCCAGACTCCTGTCAATGAGCGGCTTAAGGCCTAGCTGATACAACAGCCCAACCTTTTATGTGATGGCCCTAAAACTGAAGGCTTAAAATAGCTAATTCCAATGGGCTTAAAGTGCATTCCCATTTATGGATGGCCCTACTGATCCCTCAGAGCCTCAAATGCTACATTTTTCCAATGGGCTTAGAGACATACGTCCAATTCATACACTATTTCATCGTAGATGGCCCTCTGATAAAAGAGCCACTCAAAATGAAGGTGAGCACAGGGAACATACGTCCAAGTTAAATAATCATCTGTAGAAGTGAGTTTGTTTAACAAGCCTTAGAACAGCCTCAAATGTGGTGCACTCAAAATATAGGCTACAGGGAATGTGTGCATAATAATCAGTAGAGTTTGTTGCATGGTACAGGAGTCCTAACAAGTAAAAATACTGCAGAAAGAGGCAGGTGCACTTCTATAATTCATATGGGAACAATAAAACATGCTGGTATGCTATTCAGATTTGACCAGTAGAGTCAAGCTTGGGTACAGGAGTCCTCAAAGTAAATGAATACTGCAGAAAGAGGCTCACTTCTATAGCTAATCAGATAAAAAGTGTCATAAACAATAATAACTGCATGTTGAGCATAAAAACAGAGGTTAGGCACTCATTTGTTTAGAGTCAAGCACACAATTCACTTCAAAGTACTCAACAGTAATCAAAAATTGCAATAAGCGATATCATAAACCTAGAGCATATTAGCATAAAAACAGAGGTTAGGCACTATTTGACTTCAGTCACACAATAAATGACAAAGCACTCAAATGGTAATCAATATCATTGCAATAAGCGATACTAAACCTAGAGCAATTAAGCTATCTGTGGCACTGAACTTCAAATACAATATCAGGTTTAACGATGAAGAATCACAACAACTTGGAATCTAGACTGGCAAAGACGAAAGAAATGCAAGACACTGATCCTTCCTCTGTTTTTCCCAGAGCTCTGAACTTCAAATACAATATTGCACAGAATCACAACAAAATACATGGAATAGGAAGAATGCTCTATTCAGACAATTTTTAGGTTGCGAGATTTTTTTTTTTTTTTTTTAAATACGTGGAACTTTTTACATTCAAAATAAGAAATAAAAATAAAAAGCAGCACTAAATATTTAATCTGAATTTAACATTTTGTGTTATGGGTTGAGATACTAACAATCTAACAAAATAGTGGCAAAACAAGCACATTATATATATATATATATATACACACACACACAGAGGGGGATACAAATGTAATAAAGTGTGTATTATTATTTATGTTTATATATATATATATATGTGTGTGTGTGTATATATACACACACACACAAATACAATATAATACACAGATTTATTTAGTAATTTACCATAAAATAAGAAAAAAGACAAATAAGAAAAAAAATTATAACATGAAAAAAATCATCATGGCATTACCATAGTATGTCCAAAAAACATTGTAATACCATGGTATTTTTTGGTAGTTTTTGAACTAATACACTAGATACTTTTGAAAAGAATTAACAAACAACCTGCAGAGAGAGAAAAAAAAACACTTACCAAACTAAAATTCAAAAGTGCAGCATGGCCAAACAAATTGAATTAGTCTTGGTCTTTTTTTCTTTTGAGGCCCTTCACAATATACACTCAAAAATAGAAAGAAAGTCCCTAGGACATGAAGCCCAGCACATCCAAACTTTAAAACAAATGTCTTTTATTTGCTGAGCTACTCTTTTTAACTGCTACAGCCTACAGCAAAACTGTCTCAAATATGCTCATGCATTATGAGAGCAGCTGCTCCATTATCAAAGCAGAGGGTAAACAAGACTTGTTCCATTTGACTACATGTCACTGCTCCGCTTGGGCCTCACAATTTGGTATCCAAGCAACCGACTGCTCAACAGAGCGCAACTTTGAGGAGGGACATTAAACTTCACTGACAGCTCTGTGGCACTGTGGAATGCTGTTCTTTTGAGACTGCCAGTAACACGTCAGACACATTTCTACACAGGCATGATTTTACACAGATCTCAATCTCCCATCACCCTCACAGGAACTTCAGGGTTTAGTTATGAGCAAGTAACCAGTCCTGTGGCTGGTTGCATAAACTAGTTACACAAGTCTTAAAAGTTATTCATCTATTTTTTTTCTCCAAGACTGGTTATAACTTTTTTAAATGATATAAAAACATGGACTGGTCTAATTTGAATCCAAAAAACATAGTGAGCCCCTGGATTCCCAAACCTTATGTCTGTAATGATGCCCACTAGAATATGGGCACTTTATCGCTTTCTCATACAGACAGGTTCCAGCACAGTTGCGTCATGTTTCAGTAGACATCATAAATAGGAAGATAGGTAATGAGGAACCGAACTGTTCCAGACACTTTCTGTCTCAAGTCAGAGTTCATCCACAGTGCATCAATGATCATCTGTATCAGCAAACACAGACATTCAGTAAACCATAATCATACACATAATTACAGTATAAAATATATGGATGCATCAAAAATAGAACTTATGGTAACGGATTACCGAACAGCGTGTTATTGTCATACCAATAACCTTAAACAAATACAGTTTTTGTTTTGTTTTTGTTGCATTTGTAATCATTTCATACAAGTAGCTCTAATTAGCTAATTAATCAATAAAAACACTCAAAATATAGTCACGCATTTTATTAAATTTGACAAGACAGATGTTTAATGTGTGATTTTAAAAAAACACTGGAGCGCTGCAGAATTAATGGTCTCGAAAAAAATTTAGAAGTTAAACTTCTTTTAATACAATGCTCATGATGTGAGGCACACAATAAACAGCAATAAATGACCTCCATCTCCAAGTAAACAATTAAAATGAGCAGCTGGAATGTGAGAATCATCACGTCAACAGCCTTCAATATATATATATCAATGTGTTTTATTATTCGTGAAACAATGAATACGGAAAATTAAATATTGTTAATGCAGAAGATTCATATTGAAACAAGCTCACACAAAGCATAAAAAACAATGCTAAAAACAATGACGCAAACTTCTAGTTATTATGAGCCAGTAACACATTGCCAATATTGGAAGTCAAAGGTAAGAATTATGCAGAAATCTGTTTCAAGGAACAAGCCTGTCAAGTCAGGCCTGCCAAACTTGCGTATGGCACCTGTCGTTTCCCAAAGGAATCTACTCTGTACATCATTTCACACCTGTGTGACTCTATAACAGCCTGCCAGCAGACACCTCCATCTCTGCTCCTGGGCTGAATGCATTTCTTCCGTATTCACTTGGCAATCCATCTCTAAAATAGGTCCCAGCAAGGCAGCAAATCCAACTTCACTTGCAGGCAAAGATAAGAGGCTAGTGTGCCAGAAGTGTTCCCATGATAAGCCACATTTCCTCCAGAGCTTTACTCAAGCTAACCTCCAAGAGACAAGTACAGTATCAGTCATGATATTTTCCATATTCATTTCAGTCCTCAAATTTACGATTTATAGTCACTCATGTTTGCTTTACTAAAACAAAACAAGGAGTTCATGCTAATTTAATGACATATGGCACATGAATTGAACATGAACATAAAAACCCTTCATGTTTTTATTATTTTTTCTTTCTCCAGGCTATTCTGTACAACGAGGACAATGGGGGGAAATTATCACATCAACAGGCCACTGCAAAAATGATGCCGAGCAGTAAACTTGCCCAATTGTATGACATTTTCTAAATGATACAGATTTTACATCTACATTGAACACTGTTTGGAAACATTTATTCAAGTACAGAAGAACACATGCACATTTCAATTTCTGAAGGCAAGTCTTCATTTCAATCTCCCAAATTTAACAGTTCAATTATTTTCACAACTTCCCACAATCTTTGAAGTAAATGTTGATCAACTCCCAATTACATCATCCAAAATAACGGTACTTTGTTCATTGGTTCACTTGGTAAGGGCACAAAATAAAGAAGACAGAAGCAGGTTGCCTTCTAAAATTCATCCACACAGAGAGAGAGAGACTGAAAACAGTGAGCAGCAGAGGCGGGAACGGCCTGTCTGCTCTATTTGAACATCAAACGTGGCTTTTCCAGCCAGACTGTGCCTGAACATCCGTTGAGAAGAGAAAGAGAGACTTTCTAAACAATACCCGGATAACATACTGAATCATTAACCAGTGGACACTGATTTCTTATAAGGCCATGGGAGCTGAGGAGCAGTGCAGTCAGATTCAAAAAGATGAACAAATAAAAATTACGTACAATGGAAGTTTCTTGTGGTTAGGCCACACGTGTTGACAACAACCAAATTCCCTCATGTTGTATGTCTAGGAATGTACTTACACAACTATATACTTACAGAACATACTTCCTCAACTGTTGAGAAGCAAGTCCATCATCATCATCACATGCGGTGCATAAGTACAGGAAACCACGAAGAGATAGAGGATGAGCACATGAGCTAGTTGTGACTTCCCATGGCATCTTCTGACTGTTTTGTTGAGGACCTTTTACAAGGAACTCTAACAAACAAACAAACAAACATTTCAAATCTCCAAAAAGCAGAAAAAGTCAACTAGAAATAAAAGAAAAACATGGAATAGCTTTAGGGCACCACAAGGAACGATCATGTGACACTGAAGACTGGAGTAATGGATGTTGAAAATTAGATTTTGCCATCACAGGAATTTAATTTTAACATACATTAGAATAGAAATTTAAAGTGAAATAATATTTCACAATGTTACTGTTTTTACTGTATTTCGATTACATAAGAAGCACCTCAAATGCACATGCTGTACTGTCCTTTGTCCTCCTGTATATAAACCTGTAGCTGCAGAATGGAGCACAAAGCAGCATCTCCTGCTTTCAAACACTTCACCAAACACAAAAGACTCCTGTCACCAGCAGCAGGCTTTGGCTACATCCCTTTATGTTCATCCAACGATCACAGCTTCCTTGGTCAGCTATAAATAAACCACATTTCAAGCCTGGCCTGCCTGACAAACAGCTGCCATTCACCTCACCTCAAACAGAAAACATAACTAGCTAAACAGCTAGCCAATACAAAACCAATGCAAAAAATCTCACCCTCACTTACAGAAGCAACTCTCTAGAACAAGTGCCAGTGACATTTCCTGTCAATTTCAACACTTAATTTTGGAAGCCAATCAAAAACAGAAGCTTGTCGAAACGAGAAAAGTAGGGTCCTATGATTTCTGCGATACAGAAAACATGGACAGAATCGCTGTGTTTTCAGCCTCTGCCGACTCAATACGAGTACAGTACATGAACATAATCTCTAGAACTGCTCTGAGAGTCACTTCATGACCATTTTACTGTTTCTTTTGAGTAAAACTATCGTCATATCATGTAGAGAAACCTAGAAGTCTTCACAGCAAACCTTTAAAATAAAAGTTTGGTTTAACTTGAAGAAACCGTGACAGACATATATTACTTAATGTAATGATAGTACTACTATTACTGCTAATAAAATCATTATTAAAACAGTATTTATAGGAATATTAACCAGAAAAATGATTTACCAGAATTTAGTTAGCAGAAAAATCTACATACACAACTCAGTATTTATGTGCTTTTGATTATTAATATTTAATGAAACCATTAAAATGGAATCCAGAAAATTAACGGAAAGCAGAATTTGGTAAAAATAAAACAATGAGAAAAAAAACATTTCATAGGACCCTAAAAACAATGTTTGTTAAACTTTTAATAAATTGATGTTTAATATTGTACATTTCATGATTTAAATTAATTAGACATGCTTTTTGATTAATAAAATTCAATTTAACCATTAAAATATAGTCTAGATAAATTAAAACAAAAAACAGAATCCAGACAAATTAAAATGGAAACAAAAAAATAATAAAACTGATTTCATACGGCCCTATAGAAAAGGATTTAAAGACAAACCATGAACATAAATTGCCATCTAATGTTGTTTTTCTGAGGAAATAAGGAAAACAGTGAGAAGAACAAGACCATATGTTGATATGAGTCACATACAATATAACTTGTCAAGTCTTCTGTGTAAGTAAAAGCTGAGGAGTATGCACTAACTAGTAAAGCTACTAGTTACATGTAATATTAGATGTAATATGTCACCAAGAAATCCTAAACTATTGACTATTGACTAGGGGTGGGAGAAAAAAAAAAAAATCGATGCATCGCGATTCTATGTTCAAGTCAAATCGCGAGTGTGCCCTGGAAACATAAACATCACAACGCTCGCCTCGTATGTATGCTGTCGAATTCACTTCTTTTGAACAATGGACAAACTACAACCTTCACCATCAAATTTGAAATCGACTGTGTGGCAACATTTTGGATTTTGTGAAGACAAAGAGAAAGGGGTCGTTGATAAGAGCCATACTGTGTGCAAAGTCTGTGGCGCCAAATTTAAGTATTTCGGGAACACGACTAACATGAAGAAGCATATTACACGGTTCCACTCAGCGCTGGAGAAACGGCCTTCTGTCCCGATCGTGCACACTGCCGGTTTCACTCAAAGGACCCTCGAGCAAGTAGCAAAGCTTCCACCGAATTCTGAAAAGGCCAAGCAAATTACCAGGTCAGTGGCGGGTTTTATTGCCAAGGATTTGCGCCCTTACTCGGTCGTGGATAACCAAGGATTTTGCACAATGTTAAAGGTGTTTGAGCCAAGATATAGTGTGCCCTCACGACGTTATTTCAGTGACACTGCAATACCCGCATTCTACAGGGAGACTACAGCTCATATTTTAGAATCACTAAGCAATACGGACAGGGTGGCAATAACATGCGATGCATGGACATCAATTTCAACAGACTCGTATGTCACCATTACTGCTCACTACATCACGGATGAGTGTAAGCTCACGGCTTGTGTTCTGCAAACGCAGGCTATGAACGAAAGCCACACAGGCGCGAATGTTGCTGAACTTCTGCAAAGTGTTGCAAACGCACACACACTTAATTTGGCCTCTCAGCGAGCACTAAAGTTGCCAGCAGTGTCAAGGCTGTTAGGGAGGGTGAGGCGCATCGTAACTTTTTTCCATCGCAGCACAACTGCAAAGCATCAGTTGAGGAGAAACAAAAACAACTTAATCTGCCGTGTCATAAACTGAAATCTGACGTCATCACTAGATGTAACAGCACATACGAGATGCTTGAACGATTCCTTGAGCAACAACCGGCTGTCTGCGCTGCGTTACTGTCACCTGAGGTGAGAAAAGGAGCGTCTGAAATCTTCACTCTTACAGAATCAGATATTTCATGTGCTGAAGATGTTGTAAACGCCCGCAGGCCTATGAAAGATGCCATCCTTCTAATGTCAGAGGAGAGCAGCCCGACAGCATGCTTGATTGCTCCATTGCACGCCAAGTTGATCCAGGACATGAAAGAAAACACTGAGGAGACACCAGTGATCAGGGAGATAAAGAGGGTCATCAGTGAGGACCTCAGCAGAAGGTACACCACTGTACAGGAGACCAGTCTTCTTCACAAATGTGCTTCTCTGGACCCGCGCTTTAAGGGACTGCCCTTTCTTTCCGATGAAAAGAGAGAGGAAGCGTACAAAACTGATTATTGAAGCATCATCATTGCAAGAGGTAATTCTTATTTATCATCAATATCTGTGATATTAAATGACAAAGTTTTAGCATATAATATTAAAGCAATTGCAACAGTGCAATATCACAAGGCTTTTTTTGTGTAATTTCATGTCAGTCTTAAATAACATATTAGATAAATCTCTCTAAATCTCTATTAGTCAATGTGTACAAAATTTATAATATTGCACTGTGGATTGCATGACCTCAATCGTTTAACTGAATAGTTATGTTTGATCTACAATGTGTTTATTTTCTTCTCTTGTGATTGATTAAAAGCAGGAAGATGGGGCAAAAGATCAGGAAAATCCAGAAGACTGCACAGTGACAGAAGCCAACAGCTCAGTGAGCCCACAGCCTGAAGTCACAGAGAATCAGGATGACCGTCCTTCTACTTCAACAGGAAGAGCTTCATCTTTGCTTCACAGTCTGCTGGGACAGACCTTCTCTGATGCTTCAGTTACACCACATCATCATCAGTCAGCCCGTGTCATAGCAGAAGAGGAGATGACCAGATATCGGAGTATCCCACCACTCTCTCTATCTGAGGACCCCCTCAACTGGTGGCATGTAAACAAGGTGTCCTTTCCTTTGCTCTCCAAAATGTCAAAGAGGTATTTATGCATTCCTGCAACCAGTGTCTCTGCAGAGAGAGTGTTTTCCAATGCAGGAGATATTGTTACAGCCCAGTGAAGCACACTTACTCCTGAACACGTGGACCAACTGCTGTTCCTTCACAAAAACTTGAACTTGGCAATATAATTACAATAGATAAACTATGGCAGAGGTGTTGGATATTTAAGTTCTTATTTAATTTGTATCCTGATATTTTTTCTGCAGTATGTTTGAAAGATAATTCATTGCAGCTCTGAAGATAATTCTAAAGGTTCTAAACAAAACAAAAAGACATTCCTTCCTTTGTTAAAAGGTTCTAAACAAACTGAAAAATTGTCATATTCATTTGTGGATTGAGAACTGTTTGTTCTTTACAATTGTTCCTAGTAATTGTATTGCCTTTCCATGTTTAATTCAGAGCTTGTTCATCCTGAATATAACTTTGTTAAAATAAAAGCAATAAAAGTAATCTGCATCATCATTTTTAAGATGAGAATACTGTCAAACAGAGATTCTAACTATAAACAAAAAGCAAATAAACTCTTTATTTATTTAAAATGTAAATTTAGCGTATTTGCAAAAAAAAATATGTATATGAAGAATTGTTTTGGAATCGGATAGTGAGTCCCAGAATCTGAATCGGATCGGATCGTGAAGTACCTAAGATTCCCACCCCTACTGTTGACTTTGGGACGATGGAAATGGAAGTTCAAAAATGCTTACTCATTTCCGAGTTTTAGGACTCATTCCTTTGGCCTTCTGCACTCTATTGTCTCTTGTATTTTTTTCTGTCTAACTCAGCTTGGATCTCAGCTCCACCGATTTAAATGACCATTAATGCCTCCATTTACCAGTTTTCTTCAATGCTGTCTGCAATTCTACGATCCACCTGGGACAAAGAGCATCTGTTGGAGAAGTCTAAAGCACGCTGATTCAGACACAGTTCTCAATGCGTGTACTTTCAGCAGCTGGACATGAACCAAGCTTTACCACCTTATAATGAGTCTGCAAAAGGAACAGGGCTAAACATAATGTGTTACTGCTAAATCAGACCATGCATTCAGAAAGGGCTCGCTGACACTCCTACCTTACAAGCTGTAATGACTTACAATCAGTTTCTAAAAGTTCTGGTTGCTAGGATACATCGCTGCCAAAGAGGCTGGAAAATAGACTGACAGCAAGTCATGGAGAAAGAAAAGCGACTGAAATGAGATCAATTTCCTTTTCATATCAACCATGAGTCGTGACACGCACCAGTCCAAAATAACATCACACCTGAGCATTGTCAGCAACAGATGCCATCTGGAAGAAGCCAAGAGATGCTGTCTGGTCTTAAAGAGACAGAAAATTGCATCAAGATGATCTGTTAGCATTGCTTTGTTTTGACTGGGGGTTTAGACCAGGGTAGGGTTGCACCAGCTGTTAAGTTCATCCTTAAATTGGAACACAAAGTCCACACTAGAGGCTTAGTAACTACTAGCTAGTTTGTAACTAAATATGTAATCAATTTGGCTGCAACATGTGTTCTTAAAGGGATAGTTCACCCAAAAATTTAAAATTCTCACCCTTTCATTCTCATTTACTCACCCTCAAGTTGTTCTAAACCTGTATGAGTTTTTTCTTCTGCTGATTGATAGGGGAAGAACTCTTCAAGTACATCCTTAAATTGAGGCCTGTGCTCAGTGGCCGTGATGAGTAAGATGTAGTCATTACTCATACAACCAGAAACATGAGAACACTAAACCTCATCAAATCATTCCTGTTCTTGTTGAGCAAGCAGAATCATTGTCTTTGGCCACTCTGGACGATGTCCCTGAAGGCCACTATGAAGTTATTTAGGACAGCCATTTCTGTAAGCACAGCTCGAGTGTTACTTTAACATACTCTAGAATGTCAAATGCATGCGTGTCTGAATAGTCAAAAATTCTAAATATCTTATTCTGTATTGCACAGAGGAAAGAAAGTCATACAGGTTTGGAATAACATGAGGAAGAGTAAGTGATTTTGGGTGAACTATTTCTTTAAAAGTGCTGAACAACAACAACCAAGAGAAAAATCCTGAACTTCTATGACAAAGTGCAAGAGCCATAATTATCTTCCTCTTATGTCAGGCATCATATCTGGTTGATGAAATCAGCAGGACTGACGGTAAAATATATGGCTCTGTCTCTAATGGATGATTTCGGTGACAGCCCTGGAAGACACATATAGGAAGGAGCCAGAAACCGCCAGGTGCAAAACTTGGTCCATGAAAGTTCTATATCCTCACCACAGCAGAAAAATGATATCACACACATGTAAATTCCTCACAGGTAATGAGATGAATTAGTTTGTGTTATTGCTAAAGTTATAAAGAACCAGTTCTACTAAGCCCATAAACACACACAGAATGATTTTCAAAGTCTGAATCTGCAAATTCAGTTATTTTAGTATTAGTGATGCACTATTATAGTATTTAAATTATTAATATTTTGAATTAGTTTTTATATTTTATTTTTGTCATTATAAGCTTTTTTATACTTCTATTTAAGGTTATTTTTATTTCCGTTTTAGTAATTTTAGAACGTAAACTTAAACCAAGTTTTAGATATACTACAACAATCAAATCCACTGTTTAAAAAAATTAAACTGCATTACGACCAAACTGAACTTTAGCACATTAAAGACAAAAAAGAAAGTACAACACTTTAGTACAATACTCCCATAAGCAGAACTCAAGCAGAGGCAAGTGGTCCCAAGAGAGTGCCCATTTAGAGAGATAGAGGGTGGGCATATACCTCCTCTGAGAAATCAGGGCTGCGCCTCACGCTCCAGCTGTGCTCACTGGGGTGAGCGACAAGAGACCTGTGTGCTTCCTTATTACAAACCGCTACAAAAACATATGCACCTGCCTTTCAACAGGTAGTAAGGGGAGAAACCAGTGAGACTTAGACTCTAGAGTCTTTAACCAGGAGCTCAATGCTTTGAAGTAGCGCTGCCATTTCTTCCAGTCCAAATATACATCTTTCTATGTAAATTAGGATTAATTAGTCATTTTATTCACAAAACTCTTCACTGTTCAACTTGCTGAAAGTGTGTGTAGTTATCGTTCTTAGTGTTTTGAATGGCTTTGATATGATATGCCTCTAGAGAGGAACCGTTAGGAACCGATCACAGCATTAGTCATTGATTTAAAGACCGGCTGCGGCCTATCAAAACCTCAGAAGTGGTCTGTGACTGGCTTCTACCTCCGATAACCATCATAAAGTGTTTTTAAAGTCAAAGAGTGTAATTTCTACACAATCATCAAATGGGAAAAAACCCAAACGTTTTCAAAAAAGGTTTCCCAAACACTCCCTCCATCTGCCATTGGTTAGCCAAACGGATAGCCACGCCCTAAACTCACACTATTCCATGATCCAATGTTGCTGTTGCCAGGCTGGTTGAGCTGCTCAAACAAACAGAACAAAGGTTTTTTTTTTTTTTTTTAAAGAGTCACTATTACACTTTTCCAAGTAAATTAACCTATAGGTGACTATATATTACGCTGGATTTGTATTGAAAAATATAACACACCTCACCCTTAAAAGGGACAGTTCACCCAAAAATGAAATATTTTGTTATTATAATGTTACTTAATTAAAATATCTTGTTTTGTGTTCCCCAGAAGAAAGTAAGTAATGCAGGTTTTAAACAACATGAGTGTAAGTAAATGTGGACAGAGTTTTAATTTTTGGGTAAACTATCCATTTAATTATAGTGCCATAAAAGGCAAACCAGGAAACCAAGGGTTTTAGGACCTAGGAGCTGAAATTCTTGCTGCTGACTGGGAAGTACTCTTACTGACAAGGCTATTTTAACTGCTATGGTTTCAAATTATACACTGTCATGTTACGGCACAAAATTTTGAGCCCAGCCAAGCAACCCACGTCTTGCATAATCATAAACAGATCTATATGGCTTCACTCCTGTTTTGGCTGAAGCTCAGGAGGTTGTAATCCTGACAGGATTTCATGTTGTGCTCGGGCTGAGTTATTGATTCATGTCACATTAGAGTTCTAGAGTGGACTCGTATCGGGAGAGGGTTTGTAGGCTTGACGCCTGCCAAAATTTCATTCAAAAAAGTTGGTGAAGAAGCATGCCAACGACAGAGCAAAGGGCACTAAAGCTGTGGACATAACCAAATTGACTTACAGATCAAAAACCACCTTGTTTGCTTGGATTTCCATCCTTGATTTATCTTGATGACTATAGGTTAATGTTTTGAGGAATGTTGCCATTAAAGTAATAGTTCACCCAAAAAAAACAATTATGAAAATGTACTCAAGGCAACCCAAGATGTAGATAAGTTTGTTTCTTCTTCAGAACAGATTTGGAGAAATTTGGCTTTACATTACTTGCTCACTAATGGATCCTCTGCAGGGAATGGGTGCCATCAGAATGAGAGTCAAAACAGCTGATAAAAACAATAATCCACAAGTAATCCACATGACCCCATCAATTAATGTCTTGTGAAGTGAAAAGATGAGTGTTTGTAAAAAAACAAAACAAATCCATCACTAAGATTATATCCTTTTAAATCAATTACATTGCTTTCTCCAGTTAAAAAGTTGTCTTATCTGAATTAGGAGAGAAATATGCACAGATCAAGCAACTTTTACAGGCCAAAACAGTTATAAAAGCATATATCAGTGGATTGTGAGGTAAAAGGGAACAAGGGGATATACTTTTTCACTAAAGGAAGCGTTATTATGGATAATGGACATAATTTGGCTAGAACCAATGGTTTAAAGTTAAACCGACAATAATGGATTTGTTTCTTACAAATATGCAGCTTTTCGCTTCACAATACATTAATTGGTGTCCTGGAGTCATGGATTACTGAGATGATTTTATGGACTCTCATTCTGACGGCACCCATTCACAGCAGAGGATCCATTGGTGAGCATGTGATGTAATGCTAAATCTCTTCAAATCTGTTTCCAGTCTACACTTGGGTGGCCTGAGAGTGAGTACATTTCTTTTCTGGGTTAACTATTCCTAACACTTTCACTGCTGGGTCCCACACCAATAAAAGATATTTAACATATGTAAAAAATGAGGTTGAACAGGTAGGCGTTTCAAAAGAAATGCACTCCAGAACGACTGCATTTCCTGACTCATTCTTGCATTACGAGATGGGCAGCACCAGCTAAAGAGGTCAAAGAAGCTGAAAAGTACGATATGTGTGCAACGGCAAATGCTCTGGAGTAGGAATAGAGCAAGACTAATGATGTAGCCTAAGATCTGAACACACAAGTGACTGGCGGAGTTGACATTGATAAAGGTCTTGCCATCCATGTCTGGTGTATTTGCTCTATGACTACTAACTCCATGTGTCAGTAAACAAATTGAATATTAAGCTGCGTCCATCAGGAAAATTTCTGCATGATCAGCAAATGTGAACGACAGTTCAGGTTTAACCACCCTCTTACATCACATTGATAAAAACTGGCTTTCAAATAGATGCACTGCAGAACATCTCACTGTACATAAGTAAACTTTTTATCATTAACTTTCATGGTAAAGTAGCTAGCCAGGATTTTAGCTGCTACATTTGATAAATATTTCATCACACATCCACACTAGTTTAATACAGCAGCATTGGGAAGAGATGCCGTATAACTCTTGTTTTGTGGAGGGTTATGAAAGAAAGATATGACTTAACCTGAAGCATATGATTAATCCACAGGCATTATTAATAATTCATCAATACAACAAATCTACAATAGGCAAATGATTCCAGCAACCACAAAACAACAGAACACATCTGCTGAAAGGTGCTTGGTAATGTGGTAATATAAAGGAGAGAAAAAAATTGAGGAAATAAGGAACGAGTTAATGAATCATTTTAGTGAACTGATTCAAAAGAATCGAGTCACTTGTCTTGGATGAATCAAAGTCCCCACCACTATTTACCAGAGGATATGAAAAGAAAACCTCTGGTCTTCTAATAAATTTGTACAATTTTTTAAAGTAAATCACAAAAATACAATTGTTTTTTTACGCGAGATAAAACATCCTAAGAAGACGAACATCCAAGAAGACGACATCTCAAAATAACAACGTGAAAAAAAGGGGAACTGAAACAAGTCTCGTCTCGCTGCCTTAACTTGTGTTTTTTTGCTTTAATAATTCATGGTACAACGGGTTGTATTTAGGACATCTGTAAATATAATCTCTTTTTTTGCCGACCGTCTCTCCAGCCCAGGCGAAATCGTGACTATGGCGGTGTGTCAAAACCTATCGAGCTGCCTACATAGACAACATCACGGGGCTTCACTGGCGCTCGCGAGCATGATGTTTGGACTTCTCTGAAGGCGCCTAGATGCCTAAAAATGCTGCCTAAACAGATAACATACTTGGTTTAGCAACAAAGCCTGTGACTCACTTGTCATCAGCCAATATTTTGAGAAAAATACAGGAAGGAAAAGGAGGCAAACGTTATGAAATGCGCGAAGATGAATTTCAGGCTTATGTCGTCATATGCAAGAATATCATACCAAAACGCTCTTATATCATGCAGTTGTCGGTGCGCATCAAATGTGCAGCAAACGGCTCACCAGCTAGCGATCTTTGCTAGGCAAATGACAAAAGCGAAATATAAATCCCAGTTAAAGTGACAGTTTACCTGGTCCAGTGGCAGATCAATAATCTTACTAATTGGCTGCAGCAGCGTGGAGCCTGTGCAAGACGTTGAAGTGGCCATGATTCAGTCCAGCTCCACTCCCTTACAGTCAAATCGCCCAAAACACCGTCTGTCCTCTTTCTCTCCCTCTCTTTATGGTGGATGGGTGTTGGGAATGCTGTTCTCTGGTGTTGTTCTGGTCGCGGACTGTCAGCGCTGTTGCACCGCCTGAACATCAACACAAAGCCCGTGTAGGCGGACTGACTCGCCCATCCCCTCCATTACATCAAACTACTGCTGCTCAATTACACACACACACACACACACTCAGTGCAAAATAACTTTACTACCACTCCCTCTCATTCATCCCCCTCATTTACTATAGCAATGCAAGCGTATTCTTAAAATTTACAGGGAGAAAAATAAGAAATATTATTTTAACATGATTTAATTATGGCGTTTTTTAAAACTGCACTTAATAAATAAAATATTTAAATGATGTACATGCACATAAGACTCCAGACAACCAGTCTTCTACAAAGTTGCTTTATTTAACATGAGGCGGGTCGCTCCTTCATGGGCGTGGCCATGTTGACATCACATGACTAGCTGTGTCATACAATTGAGTTTCTAATAAAAAAACAATAATAATAATAATAATAATACAAATTCAGCCATTGCTCGAAGCGCTTTGCAAAGTATAAACATAAAAGTACAAACAATGCAACACTAACACAATGTACATATGACAAATAAATTAGGACTAAGTGTGCTCTATTAATAAAAAGGCTAGATTTTCTCAGTAACACTTTAAAATAACTTACAGCAACAGCATGTACATTTTTTTACCTTGAAAAAGCAGTTTAAAAATCATTCTGATGGTACACGGACTAATAAGCTAAATGGCTTCTGTTTATTCCCACGTTCCCTGTTATCCAGAGGCATTATTAATAATATTGTGAGTATGAACGTTTGGTGAAACGCTGTGAAATTCTGTGAAAATGGTGGATTGCTTTACAGCAAGCAATGAAAGCATGTGTACAGCTATATTATTTATATAGGCAAATTTATGACAGTGAATTCCACTCACTTAACTGTACGGGCTTCAAAGACAAAAGAATAAACAAAACTACATACAGTTGCTTTAACATTACCAAGCATTATGACATTAGCTATTTATTACTCAACAAATTAATAGTAGGCTAAATGTTCATTTGTGATAAGAAATGTGATCAAAATATGGGTTTATATATCTGGACACTGACCCCCAGCAGCACATTCACAGACCCCATGGTCATAGAACCTCGCATGACAAAATTAGATTGTATTACATGATAAATACAAAGGTATTGGAAGAGAAATAGAAAAAAGACACCTGGGGTTATTGTATCTTCTACACATGCCTGACCTTTGTGACCTTAATTAGACCCAGAACTGAGATCTAACAACTATAATTACACTATTTCTGGCATAAAGGCAACCAATGGCCTGGCCTGCATCACTTAAAAGATCACTTTGGTATGCAGGCATATCTGCCAAAGACATAAAATGAGCAGATTATAACCCTGAATGTTAACAGATACATGGCTTCACTGATTAAAAGTCAATGAATGAATCTAAGAAATGACAACGATGACATAATGTCACAGAATTAACTTCAGGTAGAGTTGGCTATGTATGTATGTATGTATGTATTTATATATTTATTTATGTTTCGTTTTCATTATTATTTTAATAATTTTGTTATGTGTTTTTGTCCTTTTTATTTGTTTATATATATACACACACACACATATATATATATATATATATATATATATGTGTGTGTGTGTGTGTGTGTGTGTGTGTGTATGTGTATATATATATATATATATATATATGTGTGTGTGTGTTTTGACTTAACCTGAGGCAAGTTTTAGTTTTAGCAATTTTAGTTCTTCAACTTAAACATATTCTATTTTAGTTAGTTGTCTACATTTCTAAACTTTATTTAAACTGTTTTATTTTATTTATTTATTTTATTATTTTATTTTACAATTCCAACTCTCATTTATTTATATGGTCAACCTGTTTGTTTGTACTCTTTATATATTATTATTATTATTTTCTTATGTTGTAGTGGACTTGCATGTTGTAGAAGAGAACTATCCTGGTGTAGAAGTCAGAGACTGCCACCTACTGGTCATAATGGAATGTAAATAAAATCCATGTGCCAATTTATGAGTTTTAAATTGTGATTTATTTAATAGAAACTTTTACCGAATAAAAAAAAATAGAATCAGTTAAATAAAATAAATGTCAGTGCATTTATTTGCACCCTTTTGTTATCCACAAATTAGCAAACTACCAAGACATTCATGATAACAACATGAATCAATATAATAAATAACCTATGAATCATTGCAAAATGTGTCATTAATAACTTTTCACATTCACGTATAGACGTTTGCTTTTTCTCCATTTTAGTAACAACTGTCTCCATTTCTTAGACATAGCGGTATATGCACAATGAAAGCGATGTGCACAATAAAAACAAAAGCAGATCATTGTCAAAGCATCGTTTACATATACCGCAATTTAGACGATTTGATTTCACACAGGCACAGCTAAGCCATGTGCAAATAGCAACTGCAAGTTGTAATGTTAACCATTAAAATGATATGCAAATATCAATGTCTTACAGCGCATGTCTGTAGAGTTTCAGCAGGATGTCCACAGATTAGCTCTAAACTCGCCCAGTTACGTTTTTTAACAACACCTGCTCGTTTGGCTTTTGTACTACTTTTGTAGCCCAGTGGACTTCATGCTAACAAGCATAATTAAATACTAACATTGGTAGGTCAGCATGTTAGTACAAGGCTTTGTTGCTAGGGGTCTCTGCTGAACACCTGCGCGACACGCAAGCACAACGGCAGACATAGGTGCATCTCAATAAATAAGAATGTCGTGAAAAGGTTCATTTTTTCTTGTAACTTATTTCAAAAAGTGAAACTTTCATATATTTTAGATTCATTACATGTAAAGTAAAACATTTCAAAAGTTTTTTTTGTTTTAATGTTGATGATTAGATCTTACAGCTCATGAAAGTCAAAAATCAGTATCTCAAAATATTAGAATATTTACATTTGAGTTTCAATAAATGACCATCCATACAGTATAAATTACTTGGTATCTCTTGTTCTTTGAAACCACAATAATGGGGAAGACTGCTGACTTGGCAATGATCCAGAAGACGAACATTGACGCCCTCCACAAAGAGGGTAAGTCACAGAGGGTCATTACTGAAAGGTGTGGCTGTTTACAGAGTGCTGTATCAAAGCATATTAAATGCAAAGTTGACTGGAAGGAAGAAATTGGGTAGGAAAAGGTGCACAAGCAACAGGGATGACCACAAGCTTGAGAATACAGTCAAGCAAAGCTGATTCAAACACTTGTGAGAGCTTCACAAGGAGTGGACTGAAGCTGGAGTCAGTGCATCAAGAGTCACCACGCTCAGACGTCTTCAGGAAAAGGGCTACCAAGCCACTTCTGAACCAGAGACAACGTCAGAAGCATCTTACCTGGGCTGTGGAGAAAAAGAACTCAGTGGTCCAAAGTCCTCTTTTCAGATGAAAGTAAATTTCGCATTTCATTTGGAAACAAGGTCCCAGAGTCTGGAGGAAGAGTGGAGAGGCACAGAATCCATGTTGCTTGAAGTCCAGTGTGAAGTTTCCACAGTCAGTGATGATTTGGGCTGCCATGTCATCTGCTGGTGTTGGTCCACTGTGTTTTCTGAAGTCCACAGTCAACGCAGCCATCTACCAGGAAATTTTAGAGCACTTCATGCTTCCTTCTGCTGACAAGCTTTATGGAGATGCTGATTTCATTTTTCAGCAGGACTTGGCACCTGCCCACACTGCCAAAGGTACCGAAAGCTGGTTCAATGACCATGGTGTTACTGTGCTTGATTGGCCAGCAAACTCACCTGACCTGAACCCCATAGAGAATCTATGGGGTATTGTCAAGAGGAAGATGAGAGACACCAGACCCAACAATGCAGATGACCTGAAGGCCACTGTCAAAGAAACCTGGGCTTCCATACCACCTCAGCAGTGCCACAAACTGATCACCTCCATGCCACGCCGAATTGAGGCAGTAATTAAAGCAAAAGGAGCCCCTACCAAGTATTGAGTACATATACAGTAAATGAACATACTTTCCAGAAGGCCAACAATTCACTATTTTTTTTTTTTATTGGTCTTATGAAGTATTCTAATTTGTTGAGTGAATTGGTGGGTTTTTGTTAAATGTGAGCCTAAATCATCACAATTAAAAGAACCAAAGACTTAAACTACTTCAGTCTGTGTACAATGAATTTATTTAATACACGGGTTTCACAATTTGAGTTGAATTACTGAAATAAATTAACTTTTCCACGACATTGTAATTTATTGAGATGCACCTGTGTGTGTAGATATATATTTATATACACTATATTGCCAAAAGTATTGGGTCGCCCCCTTCTAATGAACAGGTTTGACTACTTTAGTAATTTCTATGAGTGCAAATCTTAATGTTAAAGCATATAATGATATTCTAGGAAATTGTGTGCTTCTAATATTATAGCAACAGTTTGGACAGGACCCTTTTCTATTCTAACATGACAATGCCTCTGTGTATAAGGCAAGGTTCAAAAAGAAAATGATTGATTCAGTCAGTGTGGAAGAACTTGACTGGTCTGCATAAAACCAAGTCCTAATCCCAGTTTAAAGGGACAGTTCACTTTGAAATTAAAATTTGGTATCTATCAGCTTACCCCAAGGGCATCCAAGATGTAGGTGTCTTTTTCTTCAGTAGATCCAATTTTGATGTTTTTAGGTCAAACCGTTCTAGTCTGTCAGTCATATAATGGCAGGTATAGGTCACTGTCTCTATAAGAGGGAAAAAGATCCGGTGTGTGACGTGTGTGCGCGCTTTTTCTGTTCTAAAGAAGGAGGTGTCCCAATACTTTTGTCTATATAGTGTATGTACAAGTCATTGGTGTTTGGTGATGAGTTTTTGGCTAAAGGTCTGCATTTACAGTCACACCAGAGGTGTTAAACTGGGATTAGGACTTGGTTTTATGCACACCCAGCCCCGAGCGGCCTTTGGGTCACTGGGGTCGCCGTAGAGGGTATGGCAAACCTTGCAGGGATCTTTGTCTTCTCTGTGGTTCTTCTTACCTTGCTTTTTTCCCCTTGGTTGCTTTTTTTGTGTTTATGTAGTCAAGGTGTTCCTGACTCGTGAGAAGGTAAGGAGGCGGCTTGGCTCTTTTTCTCATGGGCCTCTCTCGTTTTGGTAATAAAATCAAATCACTGAATGTGACTGATCTTACAACAGACTGAGAGAAACGAAGATAATAAACAGAAATATGATATATAACAAGAAATGAGATGTTAATGTTTGTCTGATATGATATGGGCCTTTATGCAATTGTGTGTGTTAAATATTATGCTTATTTACTCACTCTAGAGGTGGACGGTTCTTTATCATCCCCTGCACAGAAAAACCACCAGAATTTCTACTTAAACTCAACTCAGAAGGTGGCCCATTTTAACTGAAATTAATGGCTCATTTGATCTTAACATTCAGGTAAATTGGGCCAGTAACTAAAAATGATTTTTTATAAAAATCTGGATTATTTAACAAAATCAGTATTTTATCTCAGAGAGGCCATCAAGACATGGGTTATGAATCATTATTTCTAAATGTGCATTTGTTTTTGATTTATCATCCTTATTATTGAGAAGTAATATTGGATATGTCAGGCCACTCACCTTGCCTTTTTCTGGTGTGGTCTCAGAATGAGGCATTGCCCCTCCTCCGTTAGCAACCTCAGACCAATAAATTAATTTGCTAAATGTCAAGTACTGTTATGGCAACAGTTTGAAATTCTTTGCAGTCATTGGCTGTTAACTTTTAAAGAGATAAGACACTTCAACCTTACATGGCCCATTTTACCTGATATTACTTATATACAGTATATATTTTTATATCTTGATTTATATCCCTAAAAGGCGCCGTACTCCCTGATACAAACATTTAGAGAGATTACAAAAAAAAAAAAATTTAAGCATTTAATTCATACATTTTCAATGTAAACTTAATAAGCTAATATTCTAATGCTGTTTTTCAACGTGTAAATATGTGAACTAGATCAACTTTTATCGGCGGGTGAGTAGATTTCCCACTACAGGTGGCCATGCCGTTTTAAATGCTTCCTGTGAGCTAAACAAAGAATGTAGAAACAAAAGTTACCTCATCTAAATATTCACAACAAACACCCTTTCAAAATGAAACCATTTCAGAAATAAGACCTACACTTTCACTGCTTCTCCCCACAGCGTCTCAAATGTTTGTATCCCCCAGGATACATGGCCACTTTTAGGGTTAACAGACTTGTAAAAAAAAAAGTAAAAGTAAATAAGCATGTTTCAGAGAACAGAATACACGCTTTCTGGTAATAATAAATCAACTGGTCAAAAATATTAATTTGACTGAAACAACCTGTCATTCCAGCATGTATGATTAATGGCCGAAGAGATAGGCTAGCATTATTTTATTTGTTCACAATTTTTTGGTTAGAAAAATCTGCTAATCAGTACCTGTCTGTGCTGAAAGGCTCCTTTGATTCCAGAAGGTGGCAGCAAACACCTTCATCATTTTCTGAACAAAAGTTATCCACTTTTCCTTCACCCCATAGAAGCCTTGCACGAATTAGAGGGGTATCTTCTGTTTAACTGCAAACATTACCTCAAAAATCCTACTTTTACTATATGCTATACATCACAAGAGGGTCTTCAAATATTTTATCACACTAAAGGCTTGAATAAAAAAACTTTTAAAATCAGAACAGATTTTAAAACGCTAAACATAACATACTTGCAGATTTCGTAAATGGTTACAAAAGGTCTGTGCCCTTCATACTGTCTGTGAAATCCATCAACTAACTGCCCAAAATCTGCAGACTGTCTCTGATTTTCAGCAGCTAACATGAAATTGTCCAGACTGAGGCAAAAATGTGTGCAGACTTAGAGTACATGTAGTGTACTCCAGCCTTAAGTTGACTCGTATCATGTGACAAACAAGCAAAAGGAGACCAAGTAGCAGTTCTTGCTTTTTATTTTACACAATACTAAAACAACTAGTTGGTCCAAAAAAAATAAAATCAGAGAAAGAAAATGAAATGGAAATAGAAAAAAAATTAGTGTAAAGCACATTATAAAAATGTGGGATACATAAATGTCAACAGCTACTAATCTACAATGCAAGAAGTTACTATATAATGAAAAAAACTTCAATGGGGTAAGTGCACAGCTTACCCCATTGAACAAAAAACAATGCACTTATTTTTCCTCATCGCTTTCAGAGGGTTTCACAGTGTGCCATTTTTTGAAGCAGTTCCTTGAAGACACAAAGCACAAAGCTACACTGCATTTTGTACAGTACACAGGTGTCTTTACTTTGTGACCTGAAATTTTGCACAGGACACACACTCTCCTCCCACTTCTGGCATCTGACCCGAAATACTCCGGCCAGCATAGCTCTTCCTCCACAGCAGACGGTCTAGAGGTCTCTTGGTCACATGATTTGGATGGCTCCGCGTCTTCTGATGCACTGGGCGGTATGACAATCCCTGCCAGCTCAGCCACGAGTGCCTCTCGAAATTCCTTCTGGGTGAGAGGGGTCTTTTTCTGAGATTTCAACAGATGCTGGTGGAGAATTAAACTGTTCACCACTCCGATATCGACAAAATGGAAAAAAAAGGTCTTGTACCATTTTTTGGTCTTGTGTATGACATTGTAGTACCCAATCAGGGCATCTGAAAGGTCCACACCTCCCATATATTTATTGTAGTCCTTCGCTGCCGCTGGAATTGTGATTTGGCGCTTTTCCCATTCATTCTTGGGATTCTTGACACGCCTTGAGACGGTAGAGCCATCATAAGCCTTGTGAATCGTCGAACACATCGAAACCATTTTTGTGTCCATCCACCTCACAAAGAGGAGCTTACCTTCACGAAGCCAGCGTATGGATCCTCTTTGCGCCCTTTCGCTGAGCTCATTGGCCCTTGTTCTAGGAAAGCCCTGTACATGGGAGCGTATCGTGCCACACGCAAGCATCTTTTTCTCCAGCAAGTCCAAACAAAAGGCCTGGGCTTGTATAAAAGTTGTCCATATACACATGGTAGCCTTTGCCCAGAACAGACAGATCCAAGAGGCGTACCACAGAATCATAACTCAGTCCTTTACCTGTGGCCATAGAAGACTTGCCTTCATAAACGAAGAAGTTCCATGTGTAGCCACATGCAGAATCAGCGAGAACGAAGAGTTTGTAACCCCACCTGGTTGGCTTGTCCTTCATGTACTGTTTGAAGCCGATTCTCGCTTTAGATGCCACCATCCTTTCGTCCACCGCCAGCTCTCTGTTTGGATGGAAGTACGTTTTGCATGCTGCTATGATGTCAGTGTACAGAGGCTTGATTTTGAAAAGTCTGTCATAGTCTGGAGTCCCCTTTTTCTTCGCATTCGCTTGATCCTCCTCAAGATTGCAAAGATGCAGGTTCCAAGAGATGGCCTGAAATCTGCTCCTGGACATCACTGATTTTGGGAACGGCAAATTGTAAATTGCTTTGCCTGACCAGTAATCTACAATAGTTTTTGTGCTGAGGAGCCCCATGTAAATAACAAGCGCAATATACGAATACAGTTCCTTCACCTTCAAAGGCACCCACATGAATTTCGTCCCAGCTTCAGTCCTCATGTTTGCATAACTATTTGTGTTCTTCACAATGGAGTTCACCACAGAGTATGGGAAGAAAAGCTGAAATAATTCCAAGGGGGAATAATTTCTGTCCATGACGAGCTGAGCTCCTGGATTTCGCTTTGGAACAAAATTGGGTAGCACCGGAGCCTCATCCTCCACGCTGATGTCATTCCAAAAGCCCATTTCACTGTCCTCTGACATGCAAGCTGCAGACCTTTTTCTCCCCCGTCGAGAACGAGTTTTTCCTCTGGTTGTTGACCTAGGACTCAAGAAACCAACAGCAGAGGATGCAGGGGTTCTGGGGGTTTGTGGTGTGGTGATGGGGGACGGGACGATATGACATTTTTTGGGGCTTGGCTCGCTGTCTTCTTCCCATTCATCATCGCTCGAGTCTAGACTGTAACACAAAACAAACACACACTGATAAGTTGACATACGCAGTTCACCTGTGTTATCTGATGCATGCATATGTGGACGCACACTATATTACTCACAAGCTACACTATACTTTCTTTTCTTTATGCTTAATTTTAGGCAGTTTCTATGGTGTTATTTTAATGACAAATATCAAGAGCGCATTATTGTAACATGATAGAACATCCATGTAATGCTTGAGCAAGAATCTCTCCACTTGCAGGCGGATTTCCTTCGTTCTTGCTCAGAACTCTGATGCATGCTTTCAAAATACAGTGTTCTCTTATGAATTGGCTCTGCTCTCACTCAGATTTTGCATGTATGTGCTTAAACTTTGTCCTTGCATCTGTATCGGGTCCCTGCTCCGAGTGGGTCTCGAACCCGGGTTTCCAGCGTGAGAGGCGGGCGCACTAACAAGGAGGCTAAAGACTGCAGGCACTAGCGTCAGTCGCTAGTGCGTCTCTTGAGATCAGGGGAGTGAGGTTTACCTGCACAGCACCTACTGGCCTCCGTTACACATAAATAAAATGTTAATTCAGTTGAAAACTAATCCCACTAAATGGAAGCGAGCTGATTTTAGACAATTCTGTGGTTATTTATTTGATTGTTTAACAGTTATTTGAGTTAAGTGCTTATTGCAAACATTCGTTTATTAAAGGGGTCATATGATGCGATTTCAAGTTTTCCTTTCTCTTTGGAGTGTTACAAGCTGGTTGTGCATAGATAAGATCCCTGAAGTTGCAAAGACTAAAGTCTCAAAACCAAAGAGATATTCTTTATCAAAGTTAAGACTCGTCCACGCCCCCCTAAAACGGCTCATTCAAACACACCCCCACGTCTACGTCACAATGTGGAAATATTTGCTTAATGCCGCCCAAATGTTCACGCAAAGAAAGAAGGCGTTGTTTCAGTAACCGCAGTAGTATTGAAGCAGCAGTGTCAGGGAGACCATAGATATATCAGGGCTCTAGGCTCATTCTTCCCACTGGTCGCACTTGTGCGACTAACTTTCTCAGTTGGTCGCAAGAGCACATAATTTGGTCGCAATTTATTTAAATTTTTTTGATACAACATTTGATTAATCAATGCATGCTGATGAACCTTTATCATCGTTTATAGTTATATGGTAATGAAAGTGTTCAACATTCAACCCGTTCTTTTTCATCAGTATTATTTGTGATTTAAATTTTGTGACAGAATTCCTCTTTTCGTGCGCTTTCACTTTCAAATTCGCGATCTTGGTGTCACGCTTTACAAGAAAAGATAATTGTCTGTTTTGCTTATATCTATACACCTTTCACTTTTTAAGACTAAAACAAAAGATCAAGTTCAAGTTTTATTTGTCACATACCCGATTATACAGAGATTGTATAACCAGCAGTGAAATGAGAGTCGGGTCCGCTCCATGGACAGTGCAAATAATGAAAAAAAACAACACAAGGGAAGTATACATAAGATAAATGAATAAAAAATAAGATATAAAGAATAAAATATAAAAGAATGTGCATGACAGTATGCTGTAGAATTAAATATTAAGATAAGCATGACTGTACAGAGAGGAATGTGCAAACAGGTTGTACATGGTTGACATGAAGCAGCCAATCACAAAAAAATAAAATAAATATAAAAATAAGATAAGATACGTTACAAGACACAGAAAGTGTTGTGTGCAAATGAGCAAATGAGCAAATGACACTGACAGTTATGAGGTAGAGAGTAATGAGTGTGTGATTAGTGATTTGAAGTAAGTCAGATGATGTTAAGAGGCTGAGTTTGAGTTCAGGAGCCTGATGGCCTTGGGGAAGAAACTCCTCCTAAGTCTCTCGGTTTTTGCCATCAGGCTGCGGAAGCGCTTACCAGATGGCAGCATAGTGAAGAGACAGTTTCCAGGGTGATTTGAGTCCTTGATGATTTTGACAGCTCTGCCTCTGCAGCGTTTGAGGTAGATGTCCTGCAGAGAGGGGAGAGCCGACCCAGAGATACGCTCAGCTAAGCGCACAACTCTCTGCAGGGCCTTGCAATCTTGGCTGGAGCTGTTTCCATACCACACTGAGATGCACTGAGTCAATACAACTTTCTATGGTCCCTGCATAGAAAGTTTTCAGGATTGTTGGTGAGACCCTGAATTTCCTCAGCTGTCGCAGATGGTACAGTCTTTGCCTGGCTTTCTTAACCTGTGTTTGGATGTGTGTAGTCCAAGTCAGGTCCTCGGAGATGTTTACACCGAGGTACTTGAAGCCGGATTCATTGTTATTCTTAATTAAAAAGCACAACAACAATAAAACAGTAGGTTACAATGACAAACTAGCTTACATAACATGCTGTATTAAACCGACTAATACATAACAGAATGTTTAGCAAACACTGAGGAATCAATAATAGTAATATAAAAAAAATAAGGAAAGCCTCCATAGCGTAACGTGAGGTAAACAGCAAAGATAACAAGCTTTTCAAAACAAAAAGAAAAGTAAAACTAAACTGGCTGTCGCTGACAGGACTTGCATGTTTTTCTACAAGAATACCAACATGTTCACCTTCTCTGGTTTAAGAAGCGGTCTTTTACTTTAGTTTGAAAACCAAATCCTCCGTTGCGCTCCGTCCGCTGCGCGCACCTTCGCGCTCGTGCTGACGCGGCGAGTGAAAGCACAATGGGCGCGCGCTGCTCCCGTTCTGCATACGCGCCGCTTCTGCGCTGCCTCTGCTCTGCTTACGCGTGCGGTGTGAAACGGGCGTAAACCAGGCTCTACTAAAGCGCTCGCGCTGAAAGCGCCTCTCTTCACGTGATCAGTGAAATCTTTCTCCTGCTACAATGTGCTGCTTTGGAGCAGCGCAGACCATGCACTCGCACAAGTGCGACAACGTACATTTTTTACTCGCACACTCTCAAAAAATGGTCGCAGTCTAAAGCCCTGTATATATACTGTATATACATATATGTCTATGAGGGAGACGCTGTGTGTTTCTATGCGAAGGCTTAAGCATTTTATTTAGACTTCCAAAAGTAGATGCATTTAGGAATCATTAAGATTACTTACAACAGAACAGCACAACCCAGATGTTATCACAAGGCATTTTATGGACGACTGTTTCGTGAACCTAGGAGAAGAGGTAACGTTAATTCTGACTTTGCTATGACAATCTGGCGCTTCTGAATCAGCGACTGTATGTTTTGTTATTAGTTTAAGTATTTACTATTGACTGCTCAAATGCAGAGTTTTGCGCGTCGTGTGTGTGTGTGTGTGTGTGTGTGTGTGTGTGAGTGAGTGAGAGAGAGAGAGTCACATCACAGCATTGTGTGTGTGTGTGTGTGTGTGTGTGTGTGCTTGTGTGTGTGAGAGAAGGAGACACGGTCACACAACCGCGGCTTGTTTGCAAATACATACGTACATACGAGCATCATCACTGTGTCGGTCACGCGACTCTGTTCCTCTTTCGGGCTTGAACTGATGGTAAAACTAAGGACATTATTAACTGTCTTTACATTTATTTTGAAAGCTGAAGCTCGCGATTATGGAAAGGGGTGTTACATTTCCGACTCGTGCTTGCGGTGTTCGGCCAATCACAATGCACTGTGCCAGTTGGCCAATCAGAGCAGACTGCGCTTGTCGGAAGGAGGGACTTTGTAGAAAAGGAAGCTTTTGAGAGAGGCGGGGCATAGAGGACCTACAATAATGTACAGTATTTGAAAAATAATGTTTTTTTTAACATTAAAGCATGTCAACATATTCTGTTACACCAAATACACAAAATAATGATCTTTAAAAAAGCATCATATGACCCCTTTAAATTATTTTATTTAGGCCTAGTGCATTTGTCTTTTGTTGGTGTTGTATATAATTCTGCAATAAAAGTGTATCACATTGAATCCTATTTCGACTTTATTGCATATGTAATATTACCCCCCTTGGGGGCATGTCTGTTTTTGCCAAGGGCACCACATAAGCCAGAACCACCACCAGTAAAGGGATAGTTCACCCAAAAAATTTAATTGTCATCATTTACTCACCCTCATGTCGTTCCAAACCTGTAAGAGTTTCTCTCTTATGTTGAACATAAAAGATGATATTTTGAAGAATGCTGGGCTTATTCTGTCAACTCAACCAGAAGTCCTTGGCTCAAATTTTAGATTTTGCTAATATTTTTTGGTCACCACTGGCACATAATACAGCAAAGATTGCTAAAGTCAACAGATTTTACTAATAGACCTACCAATCTCTGTGTAAAAGTAACATTACGATGCTGCCATCTTTCCGAAGTCATTTTTAACCCCCTTGTAATTTGGCTCTAAATCTCAGGTGAAAACTGCCACTTTGACCCCCCTCAACAAAATAGTGGATTACTCCGTAAATATTCACCCATAATATTTTGGCTTTCATCACTATACATGTTTATCTTTCTTCAGAAAAAATATGAGCAAAGTCCAAAATTTGAGCCAGGGATGTTTCTGAAATTTGGCTGAATTGACATGGAATGACCCTGCTGGTAATCAAACAGTTGATGGTCCCTATTGCATAGTATTGTATACATAGTATTTCTTTCCCTCCTATGGAAGTCAATGTGGACCAACAACGTTTGGTTCTTAAAAGTATCTTTTTTGTGTGTGTGTTCAACAAAGAAATTTATACATGGTTGGAACAACATGAGGGTGAGTAAATGATGACAATTACAATTTTTGAGTGAACTATTCCTTTAAAGGTTTGACATACTCCATAAACACTTGTAGGGACCCTTGTAGAGAAAACAGATCGTGTTTATTATTACTACTCTATAACGATTGTATATAATGCATACTACTGACTGTGAAATTTGTTTGATATTTGGGTCCTCCTCCTCCTCATCGGCCTTCGACACTGACTCGTTGTCGTTGCAAGATTCGTTTTCTTTTACATTATCAAGCTCTTCCAGAACATGATTCTCCTCAAACAGCTTTCGGGCAATCTTTTCCTTTTCAGAAGCATTGTCCAAAGACAAGCGCAGAGGGAAAATGCGAAACGATTTAAATGAATGCTATCCAACGTGCTCAAACACCCCTAACTGTTACCTATGAAGCGTGCATGTGTAGACCCGCAAACCCATTCATTACACCGGTTTCCGACCAGAAGAGTCCAGCAGAAACCTCAGACCGGAAGTTAGCACAGAGCAGATAAAGCCAAATCCACTCCCGCCACTAACTCTAACCTCTTTGAAACTATTAACAACTTTTAACTCTCTGAAGCTATACAATAACCAAATAATAATAATCTCTACGATATTCTAAGGCTATAGAATATTCTAAGACCCATGTAAAATAAATAAATAAATAAATATTTGTTGTAATATCACTTTGGCTTAAGTTTATTATTATTATTATTATTGTTATTAAAAATGCACATTACTGCAAAATAAGACAAATCAAGTCCTAATAATCCTAATTATGACATATTTTTTTCCCTCAAAACGTCAACATTGAGGTTAAATTATTAAAGTTACATTAAAAGTTAAATTATTAGACCAAAAGTAAAATATGACAAAAATTCAAAATTCTAAAATAAAGGTTTATTTTACAACATGAAATATGAGATGATCTACATCAGACATTATAAGAATACATATAATACATACAGAATACATACAAAAGTAATTATTATGACATAAAAATTTAAAATACAACAAAAAACGAATTATGAGATTAGATAAAAGGTCTACATCTTGAGATAAAATGTCACAATTATGAGATACAAATACATAATTATGCACAAAAAGTCAAAATTTTGAGATAAGTCATAATGTAATTATAATTACTTAAAATGTGACTTTTGATGTCATAATTATGATTCAATAATTACTTTTTATTTAATAATTTTGACTTTATCTCATCATGATGTCATAATTTTGACATCTCATTCTCATGATTTTGACTTAGATGTCAATTTAAATTACTTAGTATCTCGTAATTTTGTCTTTTTAATCTCATAATTATTTTTTTCCTTTGTGTCAAAAATGGGATTTCATGCAACAGAATGTCAAGATCACAAATATTATGTAAATGTTTAACACATAATCCATATAGCCATCTATAGCAGTAATTGAACTGTAACATATTGCAGCCTCTGCGGATGATATATTTTCTAAAAGTAAAACTCCTCAATAAGGAACAAAGTTATTCACCAGCAGAGGTCGATATGCTTTCACTCTTCATTATGAGCTCTGAGTGGAGAGCATTAGAGTGTAATATTAACATTCAGAAGACAGTCAGCTGTGCAAAATGGGAATTAGAGTTAAAACTTTGCTCATCATATTAATTATTTTCCAATATTCATATATTAACAGCAGATAATTTGACTGGCATCAAGGTCATTGGGGTCATCAGGGGTCCCAATAATGGTCAAGGTGTGCAAACATGCACAGATAAACCAAAACCTGCCATTGTCTTTAACATCATGTTTCTATAGTAGCCTATATGTTTACATAAACAGAACTATGTGGTATGTGGCATGAATTACGTTAGTTTTGAATGAAGTTTCCTCTTTTTAGCCTGAAGTGACTGCAGTCTTTTGTGAGGATGCAAATACACTGTTACAAATATCTTGCTATGAAAGGATTGTTGCTTTTACAAGTAGCAATAGATTGCTTTTTATAAATCATTATGAAAATAGATTGCTTTTTATAAATCATTGTTATTTCACTGTTTGTAGTACTTTAAGGAAGAAGGTGTACTATCCGTCAAAAAAGAAAGATCGTATTAGATTATGCTCACATTGAGTTTTAAAGAGCTTATAATCAGATACTGTAAAAGTAGTCTTGAATAATTAAAGACAAAAATGCATTAATATAGAACATTTTCTGGCAGAGTTCTGGCAGAAGCACTGTTCTGCAGATGTTGTTTAATATTTAATGTTGTGGTCAGTTAAAAATCTTTTCAGGTTGTCCATTGGAGCCTATTAAAAGTGTGTAATTATTTGTGTTGAAAGAACTTAATAATAAACTGATTAATTGTTGTCCTTTTAATTATATATGAAAATACCAGCTCACTGTCTCAACCTCTGTTATATTATATTACAAATCGACCATGGGATTTCTCTGAGAACGTTGCCTACACTGGAGTAAAAAAATACAAAATATGTATTATCAATACATTTTCAGTCAATAAGGACTTCAGTTTGTTACTCACACAATGACTTAAGAAGTCTTGAAAAAATTCTACCAGTCTTATGATGACATACTTTTCTGAATGGTTTTGTCTTTGTTGGAACTTTCATTTTATTGGAAAGCAGTGTGTATCCCAGATTTTATTATTATTATTATTATTATTATTATTTTGTAAAAAGAAAAGAAAATAATAATTCCTTGTTTGAATCGCATGGTAAATTAACACAGCAGTATTAAATTGTGATAGCATGTACTTAAAACATTTATTCGTAAAAATACCTCAGAGAGACATTAAACGTCAATATCTGTATTTACACGCACAATAAATTTCCTTCTCCACCTTAAGAGAGGCGCTCACGATCCTAAAGGCGATTTACTATCAGGCCACGCCCTGCGTCCGTTCCGATTGGCTCAAAGCTGGCAGCTCTGGTTCCTCATTGGTCACTCCTTTCCCATTGAATCTCCTCCACCTTTACTTTGTCAATTTCTGCGCTTTCATTGAATTGCACTGCAAGAGCTGCATCGATCTGAAGCCTGCAGCAATCCCAGCACGACAACGTACACTCCTGTCCCTTAACAGATGAGGACTACATCAGCAGACTGGTTTATTATCAAACGGGTGGACTGAATACACTGGAAGAAGTGAGAACCAACACCGTGGGAGAGAGATTTCCCGTCGTAGAAGCGTCACTTCTCTGTAGTTGGCTAATGATTTTTATTAATTCCCAACTTGTCTTAATCCACCGTGGACAAAACACAGCGATGATAAGACTTCAGGACGCTCATGAGAGTTTTATTTCGTCATTTTATCTCTGAATTTCGACATTAAGTGCACCCCACCCGGTTATTACGAGGATTAAAACCGATATTTGTGGTTTTTACGAAAGAAAATACAATGCCGGACCAGATCACAGTGGCGGAGTTTGTGGCGGAGACGAATGAAGATTATAAATCGCCCACCTCCTCAAACTTCACCACTAGAATGACTCACTGCAGGAATACTGTAGCCGCACTGGAGGAGGTGAGACCCCTAACTTTATCTAACCTGCTATTCTGCGATTGTTTAAACCTTGCTGACTGTTTTGCTTACTTACAAGACCACTAGAGTCAGCTATTGCCCCCCTTGGAGTTACTAAATGAGTTACTGAGGAGGCAAATCCTCGCGCCCTCTTTGTTGATGCCTCACCCATTAGACAACTGCTGTATTGCATTGTCTCATCCTGATGAGATATAATAAACCACAAGCAGTTTGATTATTCATTGCATATTTAGATAAAATACCATGCACGGGCTAAAATAGATATACATTGATTGGGTTAGAATTGATATAGAAGGAAAAATAGTTTATCAACACCTGTTACAATTAACACATATTGTATTACTTATTCAGCAATTCACATCTTATCCTTCAGAGCTGGTTTTTGGCTGGTCACTAGTTGGCTGACCAGCTACAATATTCTAAAACCACCCTGACATCCTTAAATGGTCCAACTTTGGACATCATAATGAACACCTGCAAAAAAGATCAAAAACCAGACTATGGTTCAGTCTATGATGTTCTCACAGCCTGGCTAAGATGCTCTTGCTGGTCTCCTAAATTGGCCAAGCAGGTGTTCATCTAGTTTAGTTTGTTGGCAAGCCTGAAAAGTGTCCAGAACTCCTCTAAAACCAGCTATCAGTAAAGACGACCATATTAGACCAGGTTCCTAAACACATCTTCCAGTTTAAACTGGATTTTCAAACAGGGAATACTAATATGGTGCATCTAAAGTTCATAATGTCTAGATTATATAAAACATCTCATAAATTACTGAAGCCTCGCCCTGACTAGATATAAATAGCCTTTCTCAGCTCTGGTGGGCTCTGCTGCTTTTGTGTTTTGTTAAATAGAGACAGCTTCCTGTGGTATCTGCATCATCAGAGTTTCAGATTATAACCGTGATAGATGCTGCAGGCTGTATGAACTTGTTATTAAGTATACAGATAACAGTAATGCAATGTGTCGAGATGTTATGCTATCTTAGTTGGTTGCTATGTGACTTTCGCTGATATTAATAGCAAGGTGTGTTGTTTGGCAGGATATTTGACTGGTTATGGCTCGAATCCACATTTTGTAATGCCATTGGGTTAAATGATTCCTGTGCTTTCAAGGTAATTCTACAAATAGCTAACTGTGTTCTGTCCTGGCTGTGTGTTTCTATGAGGAACTCAGGAAGTCTGGAGCTAAATGATTGTTTTTGGTTTTCCTCCGCTTGCATGCTGTTTATTCACTCTTTGGCTTTGTGGTAATTGCTTCGGGGACATAAATAGTACTGTCCACATATTTGCAGTTTTACGGAATTGCTGCAAGTTGGGTGTTTTTGCGATTCATTTAACACTGATCAACATACAGAGCCCGAATCTGTATTTGTCAGAGTTTTTCCAGATGTCATTCCCTTTTCTGCATTGGGATTGGCTCTGTAGCTGCGTTCACAGGAAATGTTCATGATTCTTCTCCGTATTGTCTCATCACTTTGAAACGGCTTCCCTCATGGGTCTCATTGCTTCAGCCACTTAAACGTAAGGGCCAAATTTAACTTGCAGCTTTTGCCAGATAATAAACAGGACAAGATAGAAGGAATTATAATTTCTTTTTAAAGCAATTAAACTGGAAAACAAGTTAATTTGAGACCTGCAGTTGTAAAAGCTTCAGCCACAGGGGAAATAAAGGCCGTAAAATATTACTACACAGTTTGAGATGACAATATCTGGTTAAGAAGTGCGTGAAAGTAAATTATTGAAACAATGAAATGTTTAGTCTTCAGTTCTTAACCAAACATTCACTTACATTTGGACTTCTAATGTTTCGACACTGACAAACATATGAAGTATTTCATCTATATAAAAAATGCTCTTCCAGCATTTATTGATTGCGTCTTGTTAGTCTCTAGTCACCTTATGAGTAAAATGAGCTTTTTAGACCACAAATCAGATGAGGGACTCTGAAACATATTGGTGTTTTTAGTTTAATAGCCTCTTTCTTTCATGCCGTGGGAGAGTGGGGTTGATTTATGGTCGGATGTGTCCTTGTCTTATTGCGAGGTTAGCTGAGGGCAATGGGTTCAGAATCAATAAGCATCAGCGCGTCATATTATACCTGTATCTTCTCTCGCATTTACCTCAATGTTGATTTTCTGGTATGACGTTGCCTTAGGACATGGATATAAACAGCCAGACTTTCTTTTAAGTAAGTTTAACCTACTTTTATAAATTTAGCCTGCTTTTGTAGGCCAAAGAGAGCTGTATAGCCTAGTTCAAACTGAGCATAAGCTGACTCTCTTGTTCAGATGTTGGCAGGAGTTTCATCTCCTCGGTTGCACTTTATCTTTAGAAAGTGTTTCAAACACATTTGAGGCCAGTTCTGCCCACCCTTGTGTGGTTTGTGTGCATCTTTGTGCCTTCCATACAGAGTTCACAGTGTGTCAGTGAAGTGTGTGATCCCGCTGAATAACTCCGCTTGGGGATTACAGAGGGACAGTTGGGAAATCACTATGGTATTCCTGGCAATCCTAAGAAATATTGGCATTGACCTTGTTGCCTGCTGAAAACCTATGGATGTTGAAGTCAGTGGTGTGTTTTTATCCAGAAGTCATAATCAACTAAATAAGCACTCTCTGAACTATAGATTTTGTCAGTTTGGAAAACAGTGTTTCTCTTTATATCCAAGTTTGTCCTTGGGAATATCAATATAATATTCTGGTGCCTAGAAATGGCTTTTTTAATGCACTGTACATGAACATTGACAAACATGAACAAAAGCTAATACATAATATAAAACTAATTGCTTAGTTCATATTAGCTAATACATTAACAAATGAGCCCCTGTTGTAAAGGTGTTATCATGATTGCTTATAGAACACAATAAAAATAGGGTTAACTTATTGTCATTAGGTATATGTTTTTGTCCTACTCAGTTGGAACCTGTGTAAAAAGCTTAAGACCTATTCACATGTTTGGTGAGATAAACATTTTAATTCGTATGAACGGCTGTTAATGCATCTGTTCAACCGACACAAATATTTGCATGCCGTCAATGCGACAGATTTTTTTAAGCAGAGGTGTTCTAATCTCTCTTCCATCACACTGCGAAGAAAAGGGCCAACCAAAAAGAAATGCACATGCCTGCAGAATATTTTTTTCTGCATTTGTCTAAACAGATGTTTTGCATGCGAAATCTGATTTTCCTGTCAGATATTAATGTTGGTTTACACTAATGTGGAAAAAGCTGGTTGATGTTGCAGTATAGTGTTCAAAACAGGCCTTGTACTGATAACCAGCTGTGGTCACTTGGGATGGTCACCAGCTGAACCAGTCTAGTTAGGATGTACTTGGATTGGTTCTTGATCACTAGTGTCAACAATGCTGATGGAACCAACAGCTGCTCTGTGGAACAGGTGAGGTTCAGGGGTTTAAAGCAACCAGGAATTGATATTACAATGGACAAAAGCTAAAACAACACTAGCACCTGTTCTCTCTGCATGTTGAAACGTTTTTTTTTTTTAAACCTGCTGTCTTTTTATAATTCACTGTGAATAATTAGAAAGTCAATATGAAATTGCATTTGCATCCCATTTACTTACAGGAAGCATTTTCAAATGAAACAAGATATTCAACTGGGAAAATGTAAGAAGTATAATGAACATTGACTTTATCCATCAGGATTTGATTGGGAAATAAACAACCTTGGTGACATCAGCCGAAAAGGAGAGTTGTTTGAGAGTAAGTGCTTCTCTGGTGGTCACCATGCTGTGACTCAATCGTTTTTTCTGGGAAAATTTGGCCCCCTTTGATTTGGGTCAAATTCACAGCCCTTTCCCAACAGATTCTGGAATTGATAGATGCTGAAAGACCCTGAGTCCCTGATGACATCTTGGAAAAGTGCGGTTGAGGAAATCCCATTAATTGGGTGGAGCAGGGTGCATTGATCTGCTAGGGTTCACAAGTGCACTGGCCTTTGTTCAGTAGTGTTAATGGGGGCAGGGAGGCCCTCCATCCCGTCCAGGGGGTTTGTCACAGATTACTAGGGACAACTCCCTTTTCAGGGCCATTGTGAACTGTCAAGCTCTACTTCTTCATTAATGAAGTTCCCGCCATTGATTTGTTGCTGTGTCCTTTAAAGACAGCCATCCGTTTCCCAGAGGTGCCTGTCGCTTTCACTTTTAGCAAACCCAACAGCATATGTGAGGACTCTTTGACTTTTCCTCTGGCTTGGATCATAATTCTGATTTCTGCTATATTTTAAATTTGTCATTGGCTGAGGGATACATAATGTATTGGCGGCCATATTGTTTTTGGTCATAATTTGCAGAAGTATTGTTATGATTAGGGCTGCTCGATTTTGGCAAAAATCATAATCACGGTTATTTTGGTCAATATTGTAATCACGATTATTTAAAACTTTATGAGTGGGCCATATGACCAAAACTTTATATGAGTGATACATATCAAATATATATATATATATATATCTCCTACAGCATTTCCTGTAAATAAGGTTGCTATGACATCTACATTGTAGAGACTATTAGTAGTATTAGGTAACTATTAGTAACAAACAAACAAACAAAGTCCTCAAAATTATTGAAAATAGAGAAACTGTCAGTAATAAAAAAAGCAAAGGACAAATCCAATAGAATAAAAAGATACAAATGAAACAAACTGTGCTTTAAGGTTTCTTTATGCAAGTCTCAAACAGCCTACTACAGAAATGAATAATCAAATGCAAAATAAAACAGCATAGTCTTCACTGTAAGAATTAAACTTTCTTTGTTTCTTACTAAAGCTACAAAAGTCCTTCACTCAAGAGCAGTGTGTGATTTTGAATTTGTCTTTTGTTGTTGGATTAATATTAAGCACACAGTCACAGCAGGAATATAACCCGCTGTCACTTTAAGAGCCGCACGGATCGAGTTTACCGTTACACATGTATTTTCATTCTCAACTCTTTACGCGCATTTATTACATAACCGACGGGGGATTATGTGAATAATCACTATATAATCATATTTGACCATTTAGGCGCTAAAAGATTACTTTACATGTCTGTGTTGTGGTCCGTCTCTGATCGCATCACAGAAATCCTCCTGAGGAACACGCTTTTAAAAACATTGAATAAATCTAATGTAGCTACTTCAATTAATCAAGCACGTCCCATTTTGCAAAAGTCAAGTTACATGATTTTACTGATTTGCAAATTGGGCTTTTATGGAGGAACAAAAGCGCACCGCAGGAAAGGGGGCAGAATGGGGCGCAATAATCGTTTTATCTCGATTATTTTCAGAATCGTTGGAGGCCGAAATTGAAATTGAAACCGTTTTTCGATTAATTGCACAGCCCTAGTTATGATTATGCTTATATACTCTATTTTATGTTGCTAAAAGGGATTTCGTTGAACCATGGAAAAGTCAGTCAAAGTTATGATCCCAGAGTGTTCATCTGGTGTTCTGGGGATTTTTCTAAAATGTGTGAACCACCTGCATGTCCACATTTCGACAGGCTCTCTTGAGCGCTGCTATTTTTACAGCAGCTGAATTTTTAATGTTGCTGCTGAAATCTTAGACATGAGGAGTGTGAAACAGCATCGCTTGTTCATCTCTGAAAAACAAATACAAATCCTGCAGAATTCCAAAGGTTTGTCATGTTTCTTTTAATTTTCACATTTTTTTGATGTTAAAGGAATATCTCATCCAAAATGAAATTTTTATTTACACATCATGTTTTTCCAGACCCGGTTAAATTTTAAAGAATATTCGTACAGCTACTTTCCACACAACAGCTGTTTATAGTGACCACATCTGTAAAGATCCAAAAAAGACAAACACACCATAAAAGCAGTAGTATTACAGTTTCTCCCGTATGGTTTGTACACAGTGGCTCTTCAATGTGGAGAGTGTGGGAACCGTTTCTTACACATTGAATGCTTCTCGAGCACACACATTTGGTCTTCATTTTGTCAGATTGCGCCTTCATCAGTCTCCTGGAGTTTACACACTCCCTTGCAGTCGCTTTAAATTATAAAGCAGTCATTAAAACAGGAGCCAATGTCTGTCTATCCATGTCACTTTTTGTTTTTCACTTATTCTGAGTCAAACTAATCAACTAGACACCTTATTTTCCTCCTTTTAGTGTTGGAATAGGGCCTACTGTAAATTGTCAGTGTTCAGGGGGAGTTAGTTTTCTGGCTTTACCTGTTTGACAGTTGTCTTCCTTGTCCAGTTGGCTAAATAAATATTTAGACATTTGTTATGTCAAAGGAAAGGGATGCATTCATTATATTAAGAGTAAGCAGGGTATTCTTCTTCTTCTTCAAAAAAAAATCAACTTTTATGAAGAAAAAGTCATACAGGTTTGGAACAGCGTGATTTATTTTAGGTGCACCATCCCTTTAAGACGGCATCTTAGATCTTGGGTTAACCATTAATCCGATGGGCAAGGTGACATGGTGTTTGTGTTTTTACGTTAACAGCTGAACTCAGGTGCTAGTTTTGTGGAAGAGCTGTGGTCAGTCCAGGATGTCTCGTAACACTTGATGTGCTATGTAGCCAGTAGGACATAAAACAGGTTTTTTTCTTTGAAGTGCATACTGCAGGGCAAAAGGTCTTCCTGTTGACGCGTACTTCCACTAAAGGCAAAAGGACCTATAAACGAATGAGCTTTCAAGAGACAAGGAATCTTCACTACTCATCACAAACATCACATATGTTTAATTTGCTTAAATATTTTCCAATAGTTCCAATAGTGCTAGTTCAGTTTTGTAGAGTTTCTCTATAGGACTTTGACCCAGTCAAGTAGGTAGTTGTCTGTGATCACAGCAGCGTGTTGCACTTTCCCTTCCTTTGTTTCTCACTCTCTTTCTCTCACACACACACACACACACACACACACACACACACACACACATGTTTACTTAGCTATCCAAATGGGGACATCCCATAGGCGTAATGGTTTTTATACTGTACAAACTGTATGTGCTATTGCCCTACACCTACCCTACACCTAAACTTAGCCCTCACAGGAGACTTTGTGCATTTTTACAATTTCAAAAAAAACACCATTTAGTATGTTTTTTAAGCCTTTTGAATTACGGGGACATAGGCAGTGTCCTCATAAAACACCTTCAAATTGGAATACCTCTGTCATACCCATGTCATTAAACAAATTTTGTCCCCGTAAACCACAAAAACCAGTCACACACACACACACACACACACACACACACACACACACACACTCTCACTCTCACTCTCACTCAGCTTAAACAATGGAGGTTTTGTTGAGTTGAACTGCCATCAAGACAAGAGTGGTCCACACAGCTTTAGTATGTGCTGTTTTCTTGCCTGGCAAATTAGTCCATTAGTAATGTGTTTTAAGGTAGAGATGACACACTTGTGTGTGTGTTTGTAGGTGAGCATTTTAACTCTAGGGCTCTAGAGTTACCTTCTTTTTTTATGGAGCACTTAACAGCAGTCCTGAGGGAGATGTTTGTTTGACACTGGTTGCTTAGGGCAGTCCCGTGACGCTACAAGAGACGAGTCTCAATAAAATCTGTTTGAGTTAATAGAGCACATTATTTAGCCTTGTGAAATCACTCAAGCAAAGGCCGTTGTGCTTTTATAGTAACATTTTCTATTTATGGCACAACAAAATACTTTTTTTGCTATTGTCTTTGTCGATATGACATTAAATTGCAGTTTTCATGTTCTCAGCATGCATAATTTTCTGAAAGGATGATGGATATTTTGGTTTATTCCAATTTCATAAATCTGATTTAATTTTTTAAGAAACATTTATTTACTAAAGTGAGCTGACAAGGTCATGGTGTGGTAAGATTTATTTATTTTTTTAAAGGTCATTGCTTCTGTGGAGGGCGTGATGTTTCTTTCCCCTGCCTATAGGCCAGCTAAACCAATCCTACTCCGTAATCTAATGAAGCGGCCTAGACTGCAATCCAGAGAAGACTAGTCTGTAGTATAAAGAAGCTGATCTGAGTCTTATAGTCAAGTAAAGCGTGGTCTGGAACTGTAATCCAGTAAACATGTGCCTGTAAAGTCTGCTAAATCCCAGACTAATCTAGTAAATACTAGAACATTCTGTAGTCTGGCCAGCCTAATCTGTAGTCATGTCTTTACTGTAGTCATGTAGTCAAGTCCAGCTTTGTTTGTAGTGTGGTAAAACCCAGGTTAGTTTACAATCTAAGAAAAATAAAGCCTGTTCTGTAGTCTTGTAAAACCCAGTTTAGTGTGCAGCCAAGTAGAGCTGCACAATTAATCGAAATCAAAATGAAATCGCAATTAAATCGTTCGGATTAGTGCAATTATGAAATCTCGAAAACTGTTATGCGCATCTTTTCAGTGAGTTTACGGCTCTGTGATCAGTAGTAAATGCTTGAGTAGTAAATGATTGCGCCTTTTATAACATGCATTTGAAAAAGCAACATGCAAACATCTTTCCAAACATGAGAAGCATTTATGAACCTCTTGTCCAAAAGACAACATTTAATAACATGTTTTTCCTCCAAACTCACTTCATAGCATCAGTCGAGTGTTTAAAATAAAATACCTCTGTGAGATGATGTGGCTTCACAGAATGAGGCATGCATCATATTATTTCATGGTATTCTACGCAGTGATAAAGGCTATGTCGATTAGCATTGCATTGTAAGTATACCTTATTATAATGAAAATGCATGAGAAGATTTGAAGAACTCCGATAAACCATAGCCTATATTGTCATAGTTTTTGAAACAATGTTTGTTTGTTTGTGTTTAACACACCATGCCAGCTTCTTTGGCTATTTTCATTCGTTGAATGAAGTTCAATCTTCTGTTTATTCAGCTTTATGGGATTTCCTGGAACGATGTGCATTAACTTTCTTATGCAGGGGCATATTTGGAGTTTCAGCGTAAATGCACCCTCTGGCCTTTGGATTAGGGATGGGCAATATCTTATCGTTTGCGATATACCGGTAAAAATTCTCCCCACGATAAGAATTAGTCTTCCCGCGATAATAACGATAAAGTCTAGTTGTTGACATATTTCTGTGTGCGACAGTGCGGAGCGACATCGCGGAAGGCAGACGTGAAATTGAGGAGGAGTATATCGCTAAATGAGGAGCTCGAGCTCCTTTTACAATCTGTAACTGGTTTGGTTAGGGCTGTACAGTGCACAAAAAAAAAACCGATCTGAATAAATGTAGTACAGTATCTGTGCGATACAGTTTTGCATGTGTATGAGCCTGTTTACAAACTTGTTGTCCAACAAAGATAATTTATTGACATGCGTTTTCTCCAAATTAACTTAATAACATAGTCCAGTGTTTGAAATACTTCTTTTTGTGACCAGACGTGGTTTCATATTACAGAATGATAGCCTTTATCACTGTATATAATACTATGTCGATTAGCATTGCATTATAATATACTTTCCTTATAAAAATACCCAAGATTGAAGCACACAGATAAACCATATATTTTGTGCAATTGTATGTTTATTGTCTTCAAGTTTCATCAGTTAAAATTTCTCTTATCTCCGTTGTGCGTTTTATTCAGCGATAACTGGATTCCTTCATGGAGCGTCCTCAGTAGTGTTACTTCTGCTATGGATTTGTGGAGTTTCTGCGCAAGAGCGCCCTCCGGCGTCCAGTATGAATTAAACAGTCATTGCATTACGTGTGTACTCAGTTGCTCACAACACCCTATTTGGGGTAAAAATAGGAAAGATAATACTTTTCTCTAAAGAAACAGGATTCCCTGAATTATCGTCATTGATATCGTTATCGCAATAAACACCAGAAATATCGTGATATATTTTTAAGCCCATATCGCCCATCCCTACTTCGGATGGAGATTTACTAATGATCACAGAACTGTACTTCACTGACAAGCTGTGCATAAACAATCGTTGCCTTTGCCGAATCGTAATTCCAGTTTAATTTCAATGAAATAGGCAGCTCTATAGCCGAGTAATACATAGCATAGTCTGTAGTGTAGTGAAGCCCAGCCTGGTCTGTAGTCTTATGAAGCCCAACCTATTCTCTTGTAAAGTCTAGTAAAACTCTGCATATTTTGCAATCTAGTAATGTCTGGACAAATGTGTAGTCTAGCAAAACCTGGCCTAATCTGTAGTCAAGTATAACGAGTCCAGTCTTATTTGTAACACACTTTACAGCAGTAAAACCCTGGTTGATAAAACCCAGTTTAGTATGTAGTCTGGTAAAATAGCATAGACTGTAATCTAGAAAAACCCAGCATATTCAGTAGTCTAATAAAGCCAAGCCTTGTCTGTAATCAAGTAAAAGACAACCTTACCTGTAGTCAAATGTGACAAGTCCAGCCTTGATTGTAAAAAAAACTGCAGTGCTGTAAAACCCAGCCTCATACTATGTAGTCTAGTAAACCCAATATTGTTCTGAAATTCGTCGAATTTAAAATATAAATCCACATTTGAATGCAAAATCGTTGCATTCAAATTTTAGGTGTGCATCAGGTAGCCTTATCAGTGGCACACAATTCAATGACGATGTAAGTGTCGTTGCATTTTAATTAGGGCTGCACGATATTGGAAAAAACTCAAATTGGAAAAAAACTCAAATTTTGTTTTTCTGCAATATATATTTTGATATTTTTTTTTCTGCAATATATATTGAAGAAGAAAAAAACAGATGATTTTGAAGAAGAAAAAAACAGATCTCTGTTTGGAAAAAAAAAAATCAATGATTGGGGTGATTTTATAGGTGAGCAAATCATTGGGGTGCATAGAAAATAAACAAATTACAACCATAGCATCTGCGTGGCTCTTACCTTGTCTGAGCAAATGACGCGCGCATACGAAAATAAACAAATTACAACCATAGCATCTGCGTGGCTCTTACCTGTAGAACCCCATACACCTGACGCGCGCGACGCCCCCAAAAGTGATGCTGTCTGTAGAACCCATAATCACTGGATGCTGTCTGCATGCGCGGCCACGACACTGGATGCATGCGCGGCTGATCCCGTCTAAATCCCACTCTAATTCCCTCTGATCCCGGCCTCTGACTCTATTTATGATGTACTGACACAAAAGTTCAAATGATTTGTAACAGTAGCTTTGTCGCGTCCAGTGTAGACAGACTTTGGGGCCATAGGCCGTTCACATGTCGTGGCTAAAAATGCGTGGAAAACACCAGCCGCGCTGCTTTCTCCTTCTTTCCAAAGCGCTCTGGAACTTGCGCTTTCGTGGCTTCTGCCGTTGCTAAGCAACCGTAATCAGCGCTCTCCTCGACAACGCGGAAGTTTCAGCAAAGGATAAATGGATTTCCAGCACTGAAATCTTGCAGTAGCTCTGCTACTAAATTTATTTAAAAATGGATATCTCTGTACAGTTGTCGCTTCTGGTGTAGATGCAGTGTCTGTGTGTGAGCAAAGAAAACAATCAGTGTATATATAACGAAAAGTATAGGCCTACTAAACATCGCACATCCTGCGATGTGACTATTGCGGATGCGCACATCGCGATATCGATGCTGAAACGATATATCGTGCAGCCCTAATTTTAATGCTTTTTTTAGACTATCCAGTTGAACCCACTGTATGTGGCGTTCAACTGGATAGTTGAAGTAAATCTTTATTTAAGAGAAGTCTGTAACAAGTCAGTAACAATGTGCAGTGTTGTAAAACCCAGCCTCATAGTATGTAATCTAGTAAAACCAATATCGTTCCGTAAACTAGTAAAACCCAGTCTAACTCTAACGCACTTCGGCTGCATGGCTCCAGAAGGAAGAATGTACGCTATACTCCGGTCATGTGTTTTTAAATGAGTTGCAGCTTTTCTTTCTGTTTTCTCTCCTCTCATGTCTGAAGGTGGTTTGCTGAGTGGGCTGTGTAGATGTGCCACGTTGCCACAGCAGCTTGCGCCATGCATCATTTTTAGCCAATTTACACTAAATCGACTGTATTTTGTGCACTCCAGAATTAAAGTGCAGTTTAGTAGCAATTTTTTGACGTTGAATGTGTGAGAAGGTGGATAAGGATGAGTTCAGACCACTGTGGTGTACACTGAAATATTAAAAACAATACTGCTGTTTTAAGAACGGTGGCATTAACTGCTTTTATCGCACTCTTGGTCCCTCTGTTGTGTGTTTGTGAACAAACTGTGTCGCAGGCTGAGCTAATAAACCCTTGCTGTGATCCCAATCAGGCTGGTGTAGCAGACAAGGTGCTCTGGGAGCATTATTGAGAGGATACGCCATAGCAATCGCAGTAATGGAGCTCACTAGCCTACACACACACACACACACACACACACACACACACACACACATATTAAAAGCACCCAGCACAGTGCCCCTTCTATTCTTCATTCATTTGTGGGCAGCTCTTTAAAATTCATGCTACATTGTTTTGATGCTACACGAGTGTCTGCAAACCACATTTAGCATTTCAAGAGCGATGATGGATGTCAGTTTCCATTATAGACATTGTTCTACACAAACATTGGGGTCAAGCTAGATACCAAGTGAGAAACTAGTTTCCTGAGTTTAGTGGTAGAGTAAATGACATGAGAGCTGTATTTTGAATTCCTTTAAATTCCTCTTTCTGCAACAGCCCATGACTGGGAAAATGCTATTCTTGTTTCTGAATGGCATTGACAACTCAATTATAGTGCCCTGGAATAGCTCTGTGTACATCTAGTGAAGAAATCAGATGACCATTTCAGAAAAACAGACAAACCAATACAGAGGAATTCTTGATTTTTTTTTGTTGCTTATACCACTATTGACAAAGTAAGTTGTTTTACTGTTTACATGCTTGACACACTAAGAAGACGTCACTGTTTGACCCTGGGTCAAAGAGCGCATTAAAATACTGGACAACCCTCCAGATCTGATCCCTTTCCGCTGCTCAAAAATATCTGTTTGAGTCAAAATTGAGAGGCTTGAGGAAATCAGAAACAGATTAGCTTGTGAAATGAAAACCTCTGTGAGAAAATCTGTTTTTGGTGTAGCTGACAAGGTAGATATCCTCTTTGTATTCATGTTGGTTGTATATAATTTTTGAAAAACTTGTGTACTTGTATTTTCAAGAAAATTTGTATTTAATATCTCTAAAAAATGTATGTGGTGTAACTAAGTCATGTTTTTTCTTGCACCTTGAATATGTGTGAGTTTATACATTTAATCATGTTTTCCAAAATGTCTTTAATGTCTTTATTTTTATTAGGTTATTTTTGTTTTACAAACATCACAAATTTTTTAATTCAAAAATATCTTTACGTTTTTGGGGAGTCACAACACATTTTACAACCTGAAGTGTCTTGTCATAAAAAGATGTAATAATTTTAAGAGATTTAATAACACAGTCATTATAGTCCTGCTTATTTTCACCATTTTTTAAGTAATCATTCTTTTACTGAGGTTTTTGTCTTCATTATGATATCAGGACTTTTGTTGACTTCGTGCAAAAAATGTCAATATTTCAATTCAGAAATTTACATATAATACATTTGAATAACCAAAACTGACCTATATACAACATTGTTTGCATGAAGATAAACTGAACTCTCTTTTAAGTTTGAACTGAGACAAATTAGACACTTGAGAGTTGGAGCACACCCATGCCTCCATCACACGAGTGGACCACACAGGGTGGAGTTTACTGCCTGTCTGGACTATCAGACTGCTCCATAATAACACACCACTCTCATGGCTCCCATTCACAAACACTACAGCGGTGTCAGATAGCACACGTGAAGAAAACCCAGAACCACCCTTCCCAATATTTGTTTGTTGAGTGAAAACATCTGGTGCTTCGGTGAAACCTGGATGATAATCGGCTCCACTTCCCCACTGAATTGGATAATTGCGATCCAGACGGCCTCTTTTGGCCCAAGTTCAACTGTGTTTAGACTGTTTTTTTTTGTCTGGTTTGGGGGGATGAAAGTGCGACATGTAATAAAGTGACACCAGACAGGAGCCAAGCACGCGCCCCGCAGACGACGCTCCCATGATTCCTGCTTTGTTCTTCAAAGTTGACGGCACTGGCATCTGGGTTGTGACTATAAGGCATGTGGTGAAAGGAAGTAAAAAATAGATTGTGGCAACCAGAATATTTCTGATGTATCACAATTGTTTTTGTCAGTTTGGGGCGGTGGGAATGGAGGGGGTGAGTGTGAACCTACGCTAGACATGCCGTCATCAAATAGTTGCAAATCTGAGAACAATGCAGACCGGGTCACGGTTAATTCCACCATGTGCAGTGATCCTGAATCATTATGTTCTGTACAGTGTGTGATTGAACTGAGGGTGACATCCCACCGTCTTAAAAAATAATACTGTTTCCACAAAAATATTAAGCGGCACAACTGTTTTCAACCTTGATAATAATAAATGTTTCTTGAGCACCAAATCAGCATATTAGAATAATTTCTTAAGGATCATGGGACACTGAAGACTAGAGTAGAAAAATCAGCTTTGCCATCTCAGGAATTAAAATTATTCACATAGAAAACAGTCATTTTAAATTGTAATATTTTTTCACAGTATTATTGTTTTAAATTTTAAATTTAGGCTAATTAAAATCTGTAAAAGCATTAAGTTTTAAAAACTGTGTAATACAGTGTAAGTGTGTTAAATCTTTGCATTGGGCCAAGTGTGGCTTAACCAGGGCCAGACGGCCGATTAGGGCCTTGCTTCGGTCAGCCGTTTTGGGCTGATGGCCGGTTGTGGTTGGGCTGTTTCTTGAGTGGTGGTAAGCAGGGCTTACACACATGTGATTTTGGTGAATATGGCTGAGGTTGTTAAAGAATGGTTTCCAGACGAACAGGAAGACATTATGATTTCTAAGAATAAAATAAAATAAGTTTTTATAAACTTTTCATTCCTGTATTGTGGATTAAACTTCATTAAACAATGAAACCAAATAGGCTATAATCTGACACACCGATCATTATTTTCAGTTAAGTTTTTAAATATGTATTTATTTGTATTGATTGATTTATTTATTATACAAATATAATTTATTAATGCATTCATAAATATCAGTATGTATTTGGGAGGTGCTCCTCATGACCTTTTAAAAGACTTATTGACCTTGAAACAGTCACAAGGGTCTATAGGGGATAATCATTTCCTGTTTTGTGTTTGTTTTCTGTAGGTTCCTTCATGTTGGTTACACCTATGATAGCAATTTGCTAAACAAAGGTTTTTCAAATATTAATAAGCACTGAAGCAGTATGTAACAATAAAACAAATTATGCTTTTCTTTAAAAAAAAACCTCTTTGACCTTTTTTTTTGACGACACTCCTCAAAAACTAAATTTGAATTAGCCTTGTACAGTGTCTTGTCATTAAAAGGTCAATTTATTTTCACAATTTTTTTTTAAAAGAGGCATATTTTGTATTTAATTAGTTTTCAATTTTTAAAAATATATATTTATAATTTTTATATTAATGTTTTTTGTAAAAAAAAATCTAAACAAATTTTTAGTATAGAAATAAATAAAAAAACACTCATCATAGAAGATGCATCTTTAAGTCACTGTATCTATTAAATATTGGAAGTTGGCATCAATTATGGTCATTATTTTCCTTATTTGAAGCAATACTCCACTGGATTGAGGCTTGGTCCTGTCAGGTTGACACATGGCAGCATCTGTCAGGAGAAAGTTCCTCCCATTTGGCCCATTGTGTGACTCTTCCCTGGTGTCCCATAAATCAGGGTCACTGCTGCCTGAAAGGGTGATAAGCTCTGAAACCCGGCGCTCTCCCACCAGTGTGGGGAATATAGAGTGACACAGTCACCCCAGCGATGGCCTGGCACCTTCAGAGATGCTGCTCTCCAGACTGGAGCAGGACAGATGGTGCCTGACGTCATATTGACTTGAAGGTCCCTATTTCACTGCGCTGGGATAGTCATCAAACCTTCAGTTTTGTAATGTTTTGGCAGTGTTCAGGGTGTCTGTTATACATTAGTTAACGGAAATAAAGAAAATGAAAGATGGGAGAGAGCCTGCTGATGCTTTGTGCGCCAGGGCGAGATAATGATGCCAGAACACCACTAGTACAAGGAATGTCTCATTTCTTTGGCAGATGCTGTGTCGCGCATTATCACCTCAGTGCTATCAAAGATGAAGTTGTGACATTGTTGCACTTTTGGAAACAGAAGAACACATTGAAACACAAAGTCCATTTACATTACAGGGGACATATTGAAGTCCACTTATCAATTTTGTCAAAATTAGGGTTGCAAAGGGTCGAAAAATTTCTAGTAAATTTCAGAAACTTTCCATGGGAAGTTAAGCTGGGGGATTTTGATAATATTCAAAGTTGGAATTTACGGGAATTTAACATACGTTCTTGTGTGATAACCGAAAACTTGCTGGCAGAAGACATGACATCACAGTTGAGTTAGCTAGCACCATGATAGCTGACCTCTAAAATTGTCAAAGAAATTATATTAGCTAGCTTACATTTAACGTATTTGATTTACTGGTTAGCTAGCTGCTGTGTAAACAGATTTTTATTTTGCTAGTTAAACCTTAATACAATAGATCAAATATATTTCTAGTAATATCATCAAAACTTATTTGACTGCTCTAATGCAGTAGTGTGACTTCAATAGTCCTGCTGTAGTGTGCAGATTCTAGAAATTATCTGTGCATGTGATTGAGGAATGCACATGGTAGAAATTCATCTGATTTTGCATTAAATCTGGTTGTTTTAACCAAGACTATGCAAGATGTTTTTTCAACTACGTTTAAGTTCCCTGTTATAGGCTAATTTGCAGTTTTGCAAATTTCCAGTTTATTCCCATTTAATTCCCATATATTCCTGTTCATTTCAATATATTCCCGTTAATTCCCATGGAAAGTTTCCAACTTTGAACATTCATGGAATTTTGCAACCCTAGTGTAAATCAAATCGAATTTGTAATTCAAACTTGCAGGATCATTTTCCACCTCCCTTCCTGACCAGTGTTTAGAAATGTTACAACACAATTGTCAGTGCTACCATATTGGCTACTAGAGCTAGCAAATCGAATTTGAACCAGTTCACCAAATTGGATTGAACCATCTGAAACAGTTGCTGCATGGCTCTACAAGTTACTCAATCAAAACTCACTTTCGGATGGCCTCGACAGTCACTCTGACTCAAAATGAGCCGAAATACAGGCGTAATCATTCCTATGATGCCATTTTTTGCAAACTCGCTCAATATCTGTAAATGACCTCTGTTGTAATCAGCTAATCTCCATGTACTATTGGGCTGATTGACTGAATAGGTGTTGATATGTAAATCTGAACATGCATATGTAAATATGGGTGGTCACATGTTGATATGCTACACAGCGTCCCCCTAGTAGTGTGGCTTAAAAGAGCAATTTCAGAAATGTACAACTCTTATGCCTTCTACAGACAGTGTGAATTTAGCGATCTTATAAGATTGTTACAAATCACTCTGTTCTGCATGGATCTAATAAACCTGTGTACGACATGTATGTAGACTGTGTAGTGTAGAAGAATTAATGTCATCAGCTTAGCATTAGTGGCAAACAAATAGAGCAAGATGAATGGCTATTGTGATTTCCACATATGGTGTTCAAGCTTTAACACCATGTCACGTTGATCAATACAGATGTTTGTCCTAAAATTCTGACACTGCCACAAAAATGTTGCAGTCTATCTTTGGTCGCAAGACCATAACAGCGGCTAGTCTCTCATAGCTAGACCTTCAGACTGACGTCAGAAGGTCTGGGAACCTTGGCCGATTTGAATGGTCAAGGCCCGCCCAAGAGGCCATATGACTGACAGGTGAAGCAACCAATCACGTTTAGTTTTGTGCCACGTCATGCTTAGGGGCGTGGAAATGTCCCCACAATAACAGACCGGTGTGTAAAAATCTTGCCAATATTTTAAAGATTCTATGCTGCAGTGCAAACTTTAAATATTTCACATACTTTTGAAAATCCTGCGTTTAGTTGATCCTGATAAGCGCTCATCGTCACAGTTGTAAACACACCGGCTTTCTTCTTCCATGAGGGGGTTTGGCGTCATGGCATCTTTGTTTCCAGGCGGAAGGGTAAAGAACGCGACACACAAATCTCCCGGAAATCCTGTATAATTTAACCAATCGTATGACTTCGAAACTCCTGAGGTTTTTCCAATTTTGTGTGTGATATGCATCAGACGTTCAGCCAATGGTCCGTGGGTGTGACGTCTGAGGCTGAGACTAAACAGTGGCCATCTTTGAACCGCTCTCAAAGTATGACATAGGACCACCATTTAGGAGCTACAACTAAAGAAATCACCATGATTGCTTCACATTGGTCATCTTTTGTCTGGGACAGCCCAAAACTGTACAGTGTAAAGCAGGCATTTCAGAGGACACTTTTCAGTTTCAGATGAAGTGAGGTATTTCCACAGATCAGAGTGAGCGTGTGGCAGGTGTGTAATTCATTTCACACTGTCAGAATCACGAACACAACATCTTGTCGGTCCCTGCATGCTTGTTTAACACTCAAACACTCTCACAGAGGAGCCTGTCAGAATGTGTTTCAACATAATGAAAATATTGCACGAATGCTGACTGGTATATGCGCCTCTTTTGGTGTGTCCCTCTTCGTTTCTCTGCTAACATTGACTGATGAAGTTTGCTGGGCACTTAGCCTATTCAGTTCTGCCCTCTGCATTCTTTCAAGGACCCCTTTTAAAGTGCCTCACCGATTTAAATTAAAACTGATGAAGATTAATGTTGAAAGAGGACGATGAAAAAATGCCACTGTGTTGTCATAACAGCACTTCAGTGAGAGTAGACCCTCTTTAACCCCTTGTATGCTATTCATGAGCTGTGGAAAGAGATTGTGTGCCTTTAATCTTTCCTTCAAGATTCACTAGAAGGTGTAGCTTAGGAAATGTAGCGTCAAATCTCCTTCTGAGATGTGCGTTCATTAAAACACAGTCTCAGTTTGTCCAGGGCTGAGTGCCTCACTTATAGATAAAGATAAAGGCCAGTAAAATGAGATTAAGTGAAGGAGTACAGGGTCTGTAGAGATGAAGATAAATGGAGGCCGATGGCAGTTTCAGATGACAGAGAGCTACTTGATCAGTCTCAGATTTTACTGCACATCACTCTAATGCAGCTCTTTCTGCACATAAAAGGGAAAAAAATGGTTTTGTGAGGCAATAGTAGAGCCTTGTTCTGTTATGGATGGGAAATGGACAGTTTTATGTTGAATTGTGCCATAAAAATGGAGGATTCATTGGAAAAGATTATCAGGAATTCAGTATTTCATTTGAAATGGGCCTTTATTTAATAGCACAGCTACTAAATTACCATGTTATTGCCATCTGATGCCATCATTTTACCACCAAATTTCTGTTTTAAGAGCAAAAGAAAATATTGGTTGATTTTGAAAATTTAGTGTCATAAGATTTTTCTGATATTTTCTGAAGTCTTATGTTGACCAAAGCTGCATTTATTTGATCAAAAATACACTAAATGGTAATATTGTGAAATATTAATTTAAAATAACTGCTTTCTATATTAATATATGTATTTATGTGAAGCAAAGCTGAATTTTCAGCATAATTAGTCTTCAGTGTCACATGATTTTTCAGAAATCATTCTAATATGCTGATTTGGTGCTCAAGAAACATTTTTTTTAACAAAGTTGAAAACAGTTGTGCAGTTTAATATTTTTCTGGAAACTTTAGATTTTGTTTTTCAATATTCTTTGAATCGAATGTTTGAAAAACAGCATTTATTTGAAATATAAACCTTTTTAACATTGTCTTACTGTCACTTTTGATCACTTTGATGCAACTCAAATTTTGTATGTGATTTGTGAGTATCAAGCTCTTAGAGTTTGCAGCATCCTAACAACAGACTCTTATTATATTTCCTAAGTTTTGGAGCAGAGCATTAAAGTATTGTGAAGAGACAGGTGGTTGATGCTTAACTAGTCACGACTCACAGGGATTAGTACCTAATACAAGTAATCCACTTATGAATACTGTAATAAAGTCCTGTTTCTCCTACAATTCTCATGTCACTTCACTGAAGGACAGTTGTATAGTAGATCTCTGTGTGTGAAACAAAGACACACTGTGAAGTCAAACTTGAATGAGGTTTTTTTTTTTACTCAGTAGTCTGTGAAACTGCTTCCCTATTTGACTCAAGTCAAGTTTAGGTCACATCTCGCTCACTCCCTCAATAACTTTAGCGGTATTTAATAAAAATATCATTATTTTTGTGTGCTGAGGTGTAATCCCTCTCAAAGATAACTAAGAAAAAGGATGAAAGGATATAAAAGACTGGCTGATGCTTTCCTGTGTTTACTGAAATGATAGCTATCAAAAATGTTGCAGTCTATCTTTGGTCGCAAGACCATAACAGCAGCTAGTCTCTCATAGCTAGGGAACCTTGGCCGATTTGAATGGTCAAGGCCCGCCCAAGAGGCCATATGACTGACAGGTGAAGCAACCAATCACGTTTAGTTTTGTGCCACGTCATGCTTAGGGGCGTGGAAATGTCCCCACAATAACAGACCGGTGTGTAAAAATCTTGCCAATATTTTAAAGATTCTATGCTGCAGTGCAAACTTTAAATATTTCACATACTTTTGAAAATCCTGCGTTTAGTTGATCCTGATAAGCGCTCATCGTCACAGTTGTAAACACACCGGCTTTCTTCTTCCATGAGGGGGTTTGGCGTCATGGCATCTTTGTTTCCAGGCGGAAGGGTAAAGAACGCGACACACAAATCTCCCGGAAATCCTGTATAATTTAACCAATCGTATGACTTCGAAACTCCTGAGGGTGTGTGATATGCATCAGACGTTCAGCCAATGGTCCGTGGGTGTGACGTCTGAGGCTGAGACTAAACAGTGGCCATCTTTGAACCGCTCTCAAAGTATGACATAGGACCACCATTTAGGAGCTACAACTAAAGAAGTCACCATGATTGCTTCACATTGGTCATCTTTTGTCTGGGACAGCCCAAAACTGTACAGTGTAAAGCAGGCATTTCAGAGGACACTTTTCAGTTTCAGATGAAGTGAGGTATTTCCACAGATCAGAGTGAGCGTGTGGCAGGTGTGTAATTCATTTCACACTGTCAGAATCACGAACACAACATCTTGTCGGTCCCTGCATGCTTGTGAAACTGTGAACTGTGAAACTGCTTCCCTATTTGACTCAAGTCAAGTTTAGGTCACATCTCGCTCACTCCCTCAATAACTTTAGCGGTATTTAATAAAAATATCATTATTTTTGTGTGCTGAGGTGTAATCCCTCTCAAAGATAACTAAGAAAAAGGATGAAAGGATATAAAAGACTGGCTGATGCTTTCCTGTGTTTACTGAAATGATAGCTATTTCACAAAACTGTGGTTAGTTAATGTGGTGTTAATGTGAATTTCTTTCTATTTTTATGTAATCATTTGGTTTATTAATAACTGTACTGTTTTCTTAGTAAACTCTCATTTTGCTTTGTCAGACATCTTGGTTTTAGTGGTTCACGGTCCGGCTCACTCCCATCATGAGTAAAAGCATTGTCAGTCTACCTACCGCTCTGAAACTGAACGCTCAGCTAAATAAAACACGGCCAGCCGTCAGGCGAGCATCTAGAAGGCCTATGACATGTTTGGAAAATAAATATTACACAGCGTTTTTAATAAAAGCAGGATTTACATTCTTCCATTTTGGGAGCAGCGGAGGCTCCTGTGAACAGGGCTAAACGGCAGAGGATGTTGAGGCCGGTGTTTCATTAGATTTATCTGGAGGTTTGAGGCTTTATAAGCAGCGTGAAGGTACTGAGAGGTGATTGGAGGATGTGTGATCTGTTGACCACATCTGAGCTGGGCTGCTCCAGTAGAGGAACTATTATGTTGAGACGCAATTTCGCTTTTCAATGCCTGATGCAAATTTTCGATTTGGTATCATATTTTGTTTTATGTTTCACCCTGCTGTGGTACTGAATGGTATGGTGTTAGGGCTGCAGGATTCTAGGAAAAAAATTAAATAAATTATTTGTTTTTGCAATTTTATATTGCAAAAATGTGTGTGTGTTAATAAACCACCAGGTTTGCTGTACTTGTTTGTAGGGCTGCACAATTTGGCCTACATTTTTTGTGATTGTGATTGACTATAAAACAAAATAAAAAAAATAAAATAATGATAGCATTAAAAGTTAAGAAATGCGATTAATTTCCATGAATCAGTTTCAATTGACCAAAAAAAGAAAATAAAAACGTTTATTTTAAATTTAAGATTACATGTAGGCAAGATTTTATTATTATTATTATTTTTTTTACAGTTATTTAAGTTTTCTTATATTGGGAACATATAATACAATAAATATAATTTTATTTAACTTTTTTTTTTTTTGCATGTTTCAAATATGTTTTGGTCTCTCACACTTTCAAGCCATTTGAAAGCAGCTATAAATAGATATTGTCAAAAGGCTGAAAAATAACAAAATGTAGCTGTTTTATTAAATAAATAATAAAATGTTATATTGTGAAAAAGTCTACTGAGTCTAATGAAGAGATAACAGTGTTAGTGAAGCAAGAATATCTTTCATATGTAATCAACAATTACATTATAACAGAAACAGACCCAAATAAATGTGGTTACATCATATATATTAATCAAATCAAGAGCTTGTGTATAACAATTTAATTGAATCATAAAACTGTGTACAATAACAACACTCTGACTCAGATTTAGGCTATAAAGTGTGTTATTTTCTTGCTTATGCTTTGCACTCTTCTTGAATGCCATATTGTTGTGTGTGTGTGTGTTGCATCCTGCAGTGGTCCTGGGGAGGTTTGTTTCGTGAATGTGTACAGATTCAGCTGTGCAGTCCTGCCTGCCGACTTCCGCTGCTCCTGCAGTGCAGGGATTGTTTGGGAGTATTTTTAGGAGCTTTCTTTTGAATAATGAATCACCTGCAGACTGAAGACAGCAGGGTCTGCCCCCCATGAACACACACACACACCTAAGATTCATATTTGAGCGTAACCTAAAGATAATTAAGGGTCTTTGATAAATGTGTGTGGTGCAGTAGTACTGATGTTAATGTGCATCTGTATTAATGTCCTAAAGGCTTTGGGATGCACATATTATATCTCTCTGTTTCTTTCTGTGTCTGTGTTTAGGCCCTGGATGTGGACCGCAGTGTCCTTTACAAGATGAAGAAGTCAGTTAAGGCCATTTACGCCTCCGGTCTGGGTAAGTGATCTCAGCCTCTTCACTGCCTCGCCTCTCTGTCATTCATCATCTCATCCCGTCTCGTGATGTGGCTGCAGTCTGATTGGATTACAGTCAGGAAATCTCTGGAGCACATCTGCGCATCCATCTGATATGAGGAATGTACTCGGCTTTATCTATAGGTGACACTTTTGATACATGATATGTTATTGATCATGCTGAAAAACAGAGGTTGTCCTTTAGAATGGAACTGAGAGTAGGTAGGTAGTTTGATTTCCCTTTTTAGAGATGTTCTGTGTCTCTATGGGTTCTTCAAGTGCTGATTGAAATTTGTACAGAGTCTTGATACAATGTACTGACTAGGGATAGGGCAGAAGGATGGTCAACTAGATGTCCAGCAAGTGAATTTTTTTTTCTGAGGTTTTAACTTGTATTTATTTATTTAGTTAGTTACTTATCTTACACTTGTATAATAGTAATATTTATAGCAGCCATGCTTTGCTGTCTAAAAACAAACAAAAAAAGATGTTAAAATTATTTAGTACTAATATTTTAATATTAAAAATTATTTTATATGGAAAATTAATATTAAATATTTTAATAATTATAAAAAATATTTAATATTAAATGAAAAAAAAAAAAATCTTGTTGAAGACAGTGAATTTGTTTGCACAAGCACACTTTCCATAGCTGCTAAGCTGCATAGGTGCTTTGCTGCTAAAAATAAAATAAAAAAACCTTGACATTAAAACTATTTGCTCTTAATGTTTTATGTTTAAAACGGTACTATTTTGATATAAAAAACAATATTTAATATTATGAAATATTTGAAAAAAATAATTAAAAAATTACTTGACATTTGAATTTTGAATATTTATTGTTGAAGCCAGTAAAATTGTTGCACAAACAAATTTCCATAGTGACCGTGCTTTGCTGCAAAAAAAAGATTGATATTAAAACAATTTGTATTAATATTTTAATACTAAAACTGTATTATTTTGATATTTACAAATAAAATTAAGTATTATAAATAAATATTACACATTTATTATTAAACAAATTTATATATATTATATATAATATAAAAAATATTTAATATTAAAAAAATACTTGATATTTGAAATTGTTAAAACTTATTAAAGAAGGCTGTGTATTTTTTTTCGATAAGCAGTATTTTCATGGCTCTATTAAATTAGATGAATTTAGATCAGTGGAAGTTGCGACAGTAGCCCAGCCCACACTAAAAAGTCATTGGACTGAATTACCACTCCACATCTATATAAAACTTGACTTAAAAGTGGAATTACAAAATGACAATAAGCACGTATTTGATTTTTGGATTTAAGACCAATGAGATTTCACTCTGGGCGGGGCTGTTTTTACATCATGCGAAACAAAACCTAATTGCTGACAATAAAACTCAGAACCAAAAACGATCGCTTGCTGCTTTACTGAGCGTCTGTTTAGGATCCAGCGTTAACTTCATGTCGCTGACAGGCTGTTATCTTCACGCTGACCTACTGGAGAAGGCGACTTCCATGAGTTGCACTTTTCCTGGCATATAATTAGTGTTTAGAGTGTTTCCGAGTGATGCTCGACTGAATGGCTCCAGTTATCAGCGCGTACTGAAGGGCTGTTCTTTGTACCGGTTGCCGGTACTGAGGTTGAGCAGCTCTCCATTGTGCCGCCTGTCTCTGCCTATGACAACACGGCTCATTCACATGCTGAATTTGTTTCGACTGCACAAGGAGGCCCAGACGAGCGAGCTCTGCTGATCGACACTTTTCCAGGAACACTGCTGGCTCTGTTCTGGCGGGACAGCTGTCTCCCACACCCCAGGGGACAGCTGTGCCAGGACGCACCCTTCATGTCTATCCGTCACCCGTACGTGCTGATGGGATTCCCAGAGCTGTGGATCCGTTATCGTTTCCTGTTTGCGGGAATCGGTGCTTTTGTGTCGTTTCACTCCGGCAGGATCTGTTAGACTCATTTGATTATGCAAATTCAAATTCCATGGAGTATCTTGAAAACAATTTGCAAACCTGATCCTTATTTGCATTTTACTGATCTAAACACACCTGACTTATTTTAGACATCCATACTGAATTTTCATATCAGAGTAAATGAAGACTATTGCTTGTATTTTGGTTTGTTTCAAATGCTACAAGGCATCAAAAAATGAATCAAAAATCATTTTTGTCTAAATAAAACACTAAACTAAAATCAGTTGTTTTAAATGCTGCAGTTGTTAGGCATCACAACATTCAAATATAAAAATAAATAAAAATTGTAGATATTAATATTTTATATTACTTTGGCTAAATAATTAAATAATACAAAACCTCTGAAAACTAAAATTAGTTGTTACATTAAATGCTGTAGTTGTTAGGCATCACGACATTCTAATATAAAAATAAATAAAAATGGCAGATATTAATATTTTATACTACTTTGGCTAAATAAATCAATCAAATAAAACCTCTGAAAACTAAAAATAGTTGTTATATTACGTAAATGCTACAAGTGTATTTAGGTATCACAAGGCAACCTCCAAATAAATGCTACAAAGTATTTTGGCATTTTCTAATAAAAAGAAATAAATAAAATATAATAAATGAATAAATAATAAATAAATAAACAAACAAACAATGGCTAATATTAATGTTATACTATTTTGTCAATTTAGACTGTTTTGTCTTATAAATAAGAAAACACTAAAAACTAAAATCAATTTAATTTAAATTCAAACATTAATATGTAATTTAAGAATAAACAAAAAAAATTGCAAAATGCACTATTTTGTCTATATAAATAAAAAAATTAAACAGAATTAAACCAGTGGTTTTAAGTGCTACAAGTGAAATTAGGCTTCACAACATCTATGAAAAATAAATATTAATTTTGAGATTTGCTAAAGTGTTAACTTTTTTACTTGTTCAGTGTTATTGAATGTTATTAAGTGTTTTTAATGGTTACCTTAAAGTGAACTTTAGATAATCACAATGGTAATTTAAATGCTTAAAAACATATAGGGAAATGTGCATGAATGATAAAATATACAACATCATAACGAATTAAAAAATGTCTAAAAGTTGGTTGGTCAAAAGTGATTATTCATTAGGGAAGCCGTGTTATATAAGCCTTCATAGGGACGTCATGTTCCTCTGCAGTAATAAATCATAGAATCTCTGCTTACAGGCTGGTGACTCTGGGTGAGTTTGATTAATTTCTCTGCTCTTAACACATTGTGTTATCAGTGAGGAACAGGACATCTGCTCTTAGCTGGCTTTAGAAGGATCGGACAGCCCAGGATGTACGTAAATCTCTCAGAGTTGACGTGCAAGAGACAAATCTCCTGATCAGAGCGCTCTGAACTGCTGGGTCACGTGCAGAGCTGCAGAAATAGGTGTAATTCACACCTGGAAAGAACAGTGAGAGTGTGTTAAAATCACTGCTGGAGTGTTGAATTCACTGCTGGGAGTTTGAACCCTCTTGAATTTAACATATATTCTCATTATCTCAGCAGATGCTGCGATGAGCGCAGGATGACAAAAGTGTTAAAGTGCCAGTTGTGCAAAAAAAATAAATGTAGAAACATCCTAAAGAAACACAGTCTGTTTCCATCTTAAAATCACAGTGTTTACATTATTTAGTATGTTTATTTAGTGTCTTCACATGCCATCTCATTTATTAAATAAGCTGCCAGTGTGTCTTCAGTAAGGTGAAGGAGATCAGCTCTCACTCCTGACACGTTAGAGCATTCTCACTTCAGCCCAAGAAGGCACTTCTGTTTTACAGTCCTGGATTATTTATGCATGATGTTCAGTGTCTATGATGAGCAGTATCTGCAAGCTGTGTAGTGAGGATGGAATAGAGTGAAGGTGGATGAGATGCTGACAGAACCGGAGCATCTTTCCGGTGTCTGTTTGGAGCCTGAGGCCTGCTGGAGGCTTTTGCCAATAATGAAACCTTGAGCTGGCATCAGGTGTCTGAGTGTTTCACAGTAAGAAATCTCTAGTAGAGCAAGGCGTGAATGAAAACCAGGTTTCTGAAGTATTCTGAGTGTTTTTACACTTATATTGACAGTTGCTGGGGTGTTGTAATGCTAAATTATAAATAAATTGTAGATAAAATTAATAAATTGTAACTGCCAAGATTTTTCTTCCCAAAAGTTGATTATAATTAGTCATTATTATATGATGAAGAGTACTGTTGCACTAAATATCATTAAAGGGATAGTTCACCCAAAAATGAAAATTCTGTCATTAATTAATCACCCTCATGCCGTTCCACACTTGTGTTCCGAAGATGAACGAAGGTCTTACAGGTTTGGAACGACATGAGGGTGAGTAATTAAAGGGGTCCTATTATGCTTTTTCACTTTTTGAATTTTAGTCCGTGTGTAGAGTGTATGTTTGGGCATAAAACGATTTACAAAGTTACAAATCTCAAAGTCCACTCCAAAGGGAGATATTTCGTTTTTTTTTAAAAAAATCCCTTTTCAAGAACTACAACGAACGGCTCATTTGGACTACAAAGTTGTTTTCCTGTATTTGTGACATCACAAATTGTAAATCCCGCCTACGGAAATATCAAGGGTTAGGGTTAGGGTTGGGGTTGGGGTTGGGGTTGGGTTGGTTGGGGGGGTTGGGGGGGGCGCTTGGTTGAGCACTGCACATTTCAAAATCGAAACCCAGTGCGGGTGTTTTTGTCACTGTATTTCTGATGGAAACCAACAGTTTTCAGAACATTTTGGATGTCATTTTCATTTCATCTTGCATATAATCTGATAAAGCAGCGTTTGTGAGCAGAGCTCTGTTTTGTGTACAGTGTTACCGTGGCAACCTCGAGCTCTCCCGCTCCAACAGCGCCTCCCCGCTGGCAGAGAATTATTTGCATATATGCCGCCACAGATAGTGTAAGTCTGTGGGACTATGGTATAAATAATGTATAACAACTGATATAAAGATATCACTGCAATTATTATGTACAATGTTAGAATTAAAGAACAATAAACATAATACATATTGCCGTTGCACTTATCTGTACACAGTCAATGCAGTTATTTTTAAGCTGTTGTTGATATCCTATCTAAAACGTGATTTAGCCCAAAATAAACAACAACAACAACAATAACATTACCACTTTAATATGTCTTGCAATATCCGATCGCGTTCTGCGCGATCCTCTTGTACAATATTCTCAGGTCTGAATTGATATGGCAATATTGACGAACTTGCTGCTTTGGCAAGGGGCGTGGCAGTACTGGAAGCAGTCTAAGCTGTTCACCAATCACAACGCACTGGGACAGCTAACCAATGAAGCAGGCCCTCATCAAACCCGGAACTAATCGAGTCGTTTGTGTGAGGCTGGGGAGAAAGGTATTGTAATAATGTAAATTATGTGAAAAATAATGTGATTTTTGAACCACCAAGCATGAGAGCATGTTCTAGTACACCCCTAAAACAAAATCAAGACTTTGTAAAAGAGCATAATAGGACCCCTTTAATGACAGAATTTTAATTTTTGGGTGAACTGTCCCTTTAATATTGAGTAGCCTACACTTTAGATGCAGTATTGCCAGCTCACCCAAAAATTAAAATTCTGTCATTAAAGGGGTCCTATTATGCTCTTTTACAAAGTCTTGATTTTGTTTTAGGGGTGTACTAGAACATGCTAGCAATGGAAACAGTTGTTCTTTTGCATTTACAGGTCACCTGGTTTAGTGTACTATAACCTCCATTAAACACCTCATACGTGGCCGCTTTCAAGTATAACGGGCTTTCCTTGCCATTAATGCTTGGATAACCCCTTATTTTCAGAAGCGTCCCAGATGCAGCCCTCCGCACTGCTTCACTAAAGATACACGCCTATGTTTCCTTAGATTAAAAATAATGGCTAGTGTGGTGGCGATATACGTAAACCTACCAACATCTGTTGCCATGACTTATCGTGAGAGGAAATAATTACATGTTAGTCACATAACATCGGTTAATTGAAACGCTGTCATTTCGCAATATTTTTTTCATCGAGATCTATTAAATATCGCAAAAGATTTGTGCAAATCTTTAATGGAAACGCAGACTCTAGCTGCCTCTGAAACCACATACGTTCTTAGTAGGCACTACATTTGGTGAAGAACTTAATTTGTGACAGTTAAAAGTATGTTTTATATTGTATGACTGTGTAGTATGAATGAAATCCGGATTAACAACATCTGCCATATTGTCATGTGACTTGTGGCGTCAGTTGCATTGCATTCATATCTCCTCTCCTGTGACCTCATGGGATAGTAAATGCACCAGATGTGCACTTCAAAGTTACTTAATTGATATGGCAATATTGACGAACTTGCTGCTTTGGCAAGGGGCGTGGCAGTACTGAAACGCAGTCTAAGCTGTTCGCCAATGGGATAGTAAATGCACAGATGTGCACTTCAAAGTTACTTAATTGATATGGCAATATTGACGAACTTGCTGCTTTGGCAAGGGGCGTGGCAGTACTGAAACGCAGTCTAAGCTGTTCGCCAATGGGATAGTAAATGCACCAGATGTGCACTTCAAAATCTCTGCATAAACAGGTCATCCGGGTACTTTTTGTCTATGAATACTATGAATTTGGACATAGTGTCACACATTGTTTTATGCCTACTATATAGTAGAGAATTATTAGACTTTCATTCCAGAATGAATCAGAGTTTTTGAATGAAAATAAAGAAAGTCTACTTATCACAACCTCCTAGCATAAGAATATGGCACACAAAAACACAGATAAGCCGAGTGAGATGGCAAAAACAATCCCAGTGCTGTTAAACAAAATATTGGCACTCTTGGAATGTCCAATCAAATACAAGTATTGAAACTACCTTTATTATTGTATTGTATTAATTATATTTATTTAGCATTAAAACGTGTTGATCTGGATCTATATAAACTCCAGCAGTAGATTGTGACATATGAGGGGGGATTTTTCTAACCCTATAAACCAGGTGCAATGTACACAGGTGTTTAAATGACTCAAGCATTACTCACATGGACCAACCCCTCCTCCACTACAGACTCAGAGTTCACAATCTTCTGAAACCACATACAGTGTCCTCCACTAATATTGGCACCCTTGGTAAATATGAGCAAAGGCGGCTGTGAAAATAAATCTGCATTGTTTATCCTTTTTATCTTTCATTCAAAAAATTCACAAATTTCCAACCTATCATTGAAGTAAAACAATTGAAAGTGGGGGGGAAATCTCATTGTGAAATAAATGCTTTCACTATTTCATGTTGGCCACAATTATTGGCACCAATTATTGCAATTGCAACTTCCTTTCCCAGCACAACAGCTCTGAGTGAGTTTTCTCATGATAGATGCCTGAAGAGTTTGGAGAACACCTGATAAGAGATCAGAGACCATTTTCTTCATACAGAATCTCTCCAGATCCTTCAGATTCACAGCTCCATGACGGTGCTTCTTCTCTTCAGTTCACCTCACTCATCTTCACCTCAGGGTTCAGGTCAGAGGACAGAGACGGCAGGGTTCATGGTAATTCAATGGTAAAAGATTCATTTTGTGCTGGCCCATTTTTGTGTTTATTTTTATGTTTTTTTTTGGATTGTTGTCCTGGTGGAAGATCCAACACGGCCCATCTATCAGATTTAACAGAGGCAGTGATTTTGATTTTTTATCTGTTGGTATTTGATTTAGAATCCATGATGATGCATCTGAACAAGATGTTCAGGACCTCTGGCAGAAAAACAGGACATCAGGACCTAAAGATCCACGACAGTATAGTATATTTACCGTAGACATGGGGTACTTTTTTATCCCTGTTTGTACTAAACTCATCTGGTGGGTTTGCTGCCAAAAAGCCAAAAATCTATTTTTTCAGTTTCATCTGACCATGGAAGCCAGTGCCATTTGAAGTTCCAGTCGTGTCTGACAACTGAATTTGCTGGAGTTTGTTTTTGGATGAGTGAGGAGGAATTTTTCTTGAAACCTCCCGAACAACATGTGGTGATATAGGGGATGTTTGATTTTTTTTTTAGGTTTCTGACCCCAAGACTCAACTAATCTCTGCAATTCTCCAGCTGTGATCCTTGGAGAGTCTTTGGCCACTCAAACTCTCCTCCTCAGCGTGCATTAGGACGATATAGACACGTCCTCTTTCAGGCAGATTTTTAACATCTTTAGTTGATTGGAACCTCTTAATTATTACCCTGATGGTGGAAATGGGGATTTTCAATGTTTTAACTCTTTTCTTACAGCCACTTTCTATTTTGTGATGCTACTTGTTCTTCACATCAGAAATATATATATATTTTTTTCTCATTGTGATGGATGATTAAGGGATTTGATTTGGCCTTTGTGTTCCTCATATTTATAATCCTGTGGAACAGAAAGTCATGGCTGGACAATTTCATGCTCTCTAGTCACTGGTGTGCTAAAAATGTAAATATGAATGGGAATATACTTCAGAGATATTTTACTCATAAGAATTTCTAGGGGTGCCAATAATTGTGGCCAACATTCATTGGCGAAAAACATTTATTTCATCATGAGATTTTCTCCCCACCTTCAATTGTTTTACTTCAATGATAGGTTAGAATTTTGTGAATTTATTGAGTGAAAGATCAAAAGGATAAACAATGCAGAAGCCGCCTTTGGTCATATTTATCAAGGGTGCCAATATTAGTGGAGGGCACTGTAATAAGCTCAGCAAGTAGGTAGCCAAAAAAACAAAAACAAAATAAAAATCATGAAAAGGAAGACAGTTGTATACTATAAGTGTGTAATAGTGCGTTTCAAATGCTTAAAACTCAAGTCTTTGCCCTAACTGGTGCATTTTTGTGTGAGTGATTTTGAAGGTGACCGTGAGAGAGGCAAATGAAGCAGTCATTCTGTTCTCCCAACAGACTGTCATTCAGACGACCACAGCACGGAAAGCCTGCTAGGGTTGAGTTACCGTGAGGAAGGACACAGCGAGGAGCCAGAGTTTTGCCGTTGCAGATGAGCGGAAGATGTGCAGAGCTCGTATGTCGCTTTAAAAACAATAGGCAGATCCAAATGCGCAGTTGGCCACTGCAGCAGAAAACAAGACGGCATGTTTGAAGGCCAAACACAGCCTGTGTTGAGGCTGTACACACACCGCCTGGCCTGGAGATTTACTGTCATAACATTAGCGGCGGCATGTGAAGAGCCCTACCGTGAATGTCAAACCATGTGGAGATCACAAGCTCTAGAAAATTTGAAGCCTCGCATGCATTTTTTTATGAAAGACTTACGGCTCAGGTGGAGTTTGGTATTCAGCAGTTATGAATGGCATGTTCAGGACATTCAGGTTATGGATGGCACATGTTTTTATCTGATTAAAAATACTATATATGTGAACTGATTGCTATGAATTGTATATGTTTGCTATTTAAATAAGTTCTAAAATGAAATGAAATAGAGAATATAAAATGTATTAAATTAAAAACTTAGAATTACTTAAAACTGTTGAAAGTAGTATTATTTTAGTATTCTTTATGTACTATTATAATTTTTATTAAAATGTTCTTTTTAATATTACTGTTTAGGTTTAATCTATTTTAATTCAGATTTAGTTTTAGTTCAGTTTTAGATTTAATTTATCTAGTCAGTAATTTTAGAGCTTCAATTTAAACATTTAAGTTTTAGTATTCCGTTTGTTTTAACGTTTATATTTTATTTCCGCTTTATTTTTTTTGTTAATTATTTATTAGTTTTAGTTTTAGTTAATGATAATAACCAGGGGTGCACATAAGTGCTACGCAGGTGCACACGCGCGGCCAAAATAAAAAATGCACTGTGTTAATAAGTTCAGACCGTGCATTTGCGTGGTAGACATGCTGGTAGACAGCTGTTAATGCACAATTAATATAATTTTAGATCGACAAACTGTAATACTATGTAAGATTTCTATTCGAACTAAAAGCATAAATCTAAGCTATCCACTCCCGCTGCTGTACAATGTAAAACTGTGACATTTCATTCACTGATGCTCTTCAGTCAGCATCGCATATACTTGGTTGCCGGCAACCCGCCAAAATAAAAGCTTGCTGATATTAATTTTAAAAATGATGAAAATTCATATAAAAAACTAAATATTTTTATGTTTACTATAAAATAAGTGTATTTTTTTATTTAATACTCCCTTTTTATTTTTAAATATAATAGTATTATCACACTTTATTATTTAGTCTATTATTTGATTTAAAAAAACGAAATAAAGTGCAATAATATTATTATAACTATTATAACTAAAAAAATTTTTTATAGTTATATTTAATGGGTCAAACTATGTGCAGTGTAAAGACCAAACCAAATCTCCAGGTTCTCTTATGAGAACCAGGCTGAAAAACTTATGTGCACCCCTAATAATAACCCTGGTTGAAAGACCATTAATTGTGTATGTTAGTTGTTTAAATAAATTAAATATTATTTATTTTTAATATTGTAAAAATTAATATTGTAAATTGAATAATAATAATAATAATAATAGTAAAACTAAAAAAAATCATAACAGTCAATTCACATATATAATAATTGTAAATAAAAGTTTCCTAGCCCAGAAAATTCATCAGTAAAAAATAGGCAGAATGCAATGGCACTGGCATTATCAATGGAAAACTGGTGTAGGAAGTCAGGAAAGTCTGCAGGCCTGTAATGAGATGTGATGAGTCACTGTGATGCAGCAGGTGGTTTGAAGGAAAGGGTCTTCACAGCTCATAATCAGAATCTCTCCCACTGCTCTCCTTCCTCCTGCTGTTCGAGAGCGTGACTGTAACTTCACGGGGGGCTGGAGAGAGACTGAGGTGTGTTTCAGGTTTTAAGTTTCAGAGCCTGTCATAACACGATCAAATGATGAATCTATCCAATATCTTACATTTACAAATGATGTTTAATGTATTTAGCAGATGCTGTCATCCAGAGCGATTAAGAATGAGCTTTGAATGTTGTTGCTAAGGGGTGTGACTGAGTACTCTACCAAGTAGTTGGTCAAAGAGAAATTTCTCCATTAACTTAATGCCTGTAGACAGCATATCATATTGGTGAGGGAAAAACACTTTTACAGTAATCCAATGGAAATCCTTCTGGTAAGTGAGGGCTAATTCTCTTTTAGGGTAAGTAAAATAAACTCATTGCATTTCATGTCTTTCTATTAGTTCCACACGATCTTGGCATTTCTTTCTTCGGCATCATTTTTAGCGTATTATCCAACATTTCTGTTGTTAACAATCATTTGGCACTTTTTAGTGACAACTATATTTCACCCATAAATACTAGTTATATTGCAACAATAATAGCACAAACCAGCATTGACAAGCGTTTGCATGAATGGGGTAAGAGACATTATGAAATATTGGATGATAATTTCTAGTGTGTATGTGTTTGCACATGCTATCAAATGGAGTATACTTGAAAAGGCTATGTTCGGCTGTACGCATATGCTAAACGTTCATGTCTTAACTAAAGTATAATTCATGCTAGGGCCCTATGAAATCCGTTTTATTTTTTTCCAAATTCCATTTTATTTCATTCCATTGCCATTTTTTGTCTTTTTAAATTTTTCTGGATTCCTTTTTTTCTCTCCATTAAAATTTTTCTAGATTCTATTTTGATGGTTAAATTAAATTTCATTCATCAAAAATGTTTAACAGAAATGACATTTTTAAAGCCCTATGAAAGGTTTTATTTATTTCTCAAATTCATTTTTTTTTTTTACCAAATTTTATTTTCTATTAATTTTCTGGATTCCATTTTAATGGTTTCATTAAATATTAATGATCAAAAGCATCTCTAATTAAATGATTTTATTTAAAAAAAATTTAGTATTATATATTTTTTTCATAAACACTGTTGTGTATTTATATTTTTTTGGTAAATATTCCTTTAAAGATGATGCTTTAAAATAATTTTATTTTTAGTAGTAGTACTATCATTACATTAAGCAATATTTCTGTCAGTTTCTTCAAGTTAAACTAAACTTTTATTTTGACGGTTGATGTGAAGTCTTATAGGTTTCTGTTTGTATATGGTATGATAGTTTTACTCAAAAGAAATGGTAAAATGCTCATGAATGTGTTCATATATTGAGGCGGCAGAGGCTGAAAACACCACGAGTGTTGCATGCGCTTCAATATGTGTATAGTAAACGAAACCACGCATCTGCGTCATTCATTCACAGAGATACGCAGAACATGCAGGATTCATATTTAAATAGTATTTTTGCAGCTTAATATTCACAGACACTAGACCATATCACGTTTTGATGTAAGTGTTCTGACCTACTTTTGATTTATTCATCCAAAATTTGGCAAATTTCGTGACATTCCGCGTTATACAGTAAATTCCATTTTTTTTGGACTGGATTCCGCAATTCCATCCGCGTTTTCCACATCGCGGAAATCATAGGGCCCTAAATTCATGCTTAAAGCTTACTTGATGATGTTGAACATCTCAAATATTTTCAGTGTCATTCAGGATGTTCATTCAGAAGATATCTGACTATTTGTACAGAATAAAATTGATGCAACTCACTAGTTTCAGTGTTCAAATCCTGCCTACTACAGAGATAAAACTAATAGAAGTCTGGACTCCTTGAGTTTGAGCCATTGTAGCCATTCATCAAACTATACAGGCAAGGGCATACAACAAAAAGGGTGCCCTATCCCTGCTTTCCCAATCAGGTATAAGAACAGTGCTTTCATTTGAATGGAATCTCCTCAGCGTACGGCCTTCACATATCCGTTATCCTTATTAGCCTGCATCTAATTACCGTGCCTGTTGTTGTGACCTGGGCAGCGCTCCAAGTCTGCTCAAGCACATGAGCGCTCAGATCTGCTGGAGTGTGTCTCCAGGTCTTCCTTTTGTTTTGTCCCGTGTTGTCGCCACATGGCCCCAGTTCTGGACTGGCTTTAGAGTGATAGCGCACCACCGCCTCACTTCCTGTCCCATTGTGTCCTTCCTATCGAGATACAATAGGTCACCTAAAGAGAAAGCTTTCAAGGAGACTATCACAAGCTACACTGAATCAAATCAGCTTATGAATTATTCATAAGTGGTGATCGACTATATAATAAAACTGCATGGCTATTCTTGGTGATAACATTAACTAGTTGTGGGAAGAAGGTCACCCACAAGGGAGGCTTGAAAAGCTCCAGGTGTTGATTACAAACAGGCTTGCATATTGACTAGCATCCCGACATTTTATAACATGTCTGTACTTGTAAATTACACATTTTCCCTGCAGACAAACTGTGGGGAGTTTGCAACATCACTGCACGAGTGAATTACATGCTTGCTTGTTTTCCATCTTTCGTTCTTTGCCCCTAGAGAGGACGTCGACTGGGGAGTTTGATGGAATTAAGAGGAAGTTCTGGGTTTTTGGATTTGTTTAAGTTTCCATCAGGCCCTATCAGGGTCTTTTTGTCTCATCGTACAATAACAATGAGCAGAGTGTGGAAAAGACTCCTTAAAACAATAAATAGGCTATTTTGTGTGTCCGTGGTTGGACGAAGTTGATGTGTTTACGTGGACTGTAACTGATAATGCTGGAATACATGACAACACAATCGTGAGGAAAGAAATCAACAGTTGGAAAGAACAATAAGTTAGGGGAGACAAACATGATGATACTGCGACTGTGGAGAATGTTAGGCTTATTTGTTTGTGTAAAGCTTAATAATTGTTTTTGTTCATTACATACAATTTAGTCGCCATATTTAAAGGGATAGTTCACCCAAAAATGAAAATTCTGTCATTAATTACTCACCCTTATGTCGTTCCAAACCTGTTAGACCTTCGTTCATCTTCAGAACACAAATTAATACTTTTTTTTATGAAATCCGAGAGCTTTCCGAGTCTGAACCTGCATAGACAGCAATGCAATCAACACGTTCAAGGCCCAGAAAGTTAGTGAGGACATCATTAAAATAGTCCATGTGACATCAGTGGTTCAACCGTAATGTTATGAAACTACAAGAATGATTTTTGTGCACAAAGAAAACTAAAATAACGGTTTTATTTAATGATTTTTTTCTGACCCAGAAGAGAAGAAATTGTTCAATAAAGTCGTTATTTTTGTTTCTTTGCACATAAAAAGTATTCTCGTAGCTTAATAACATTACGGTTGAACCACTGATGTAACATGGGCTATTTTAACGATGTCCTTACTACCTTTCTGGGCCTTAAACATGTCAGTAGCATTGCTGTCTGAGAAAGCTCTCGGATTTCATCAAAAATATCTTAATTTGTGTTCTAATGATGAACGAAGGTCTTAAGGGTTTGGAACAACATGAGGGTGAGTAATTAATGACATCATTTTCATTTTGGTGAAACTTTCCATTAATTTTGTTTGAAATAACAAACCATTTTTTTTAAAGCCTGGTTGATTTAAGTGTGCTATATGCCTACATTGACATTCTGTCTGTAGCTCACGTGGAGAACGAGGAGCAGTATACTCAAGCTCTGGAGAAGTTTGGAGAGAACTGTGTGTACCGAGATGACCCTGACTTGGGATCAGCCTTCCTGAAGTTCTCAGTCTTCACAAAGGAGCTCACAGCCCTCTTCAAGAACCTGGTGAGGACATTTATTGTGCATTTATGTGATTTTTATATAGAGCAAATGGGTTTCAGATATCTTACCTTCCAGCTGTTAATGTGTTTGGACCTCTGGGCCCAAAAACTGATCTGGAGTCATTGGCCTACTGGGTGGATCAACTTTCATGAATGTGTTTTAGCAGTTACTAGTGCTGCTACCTCAAATAAGTTGAGCTGAACATTATCAGTCATTGTGTAATTTATGATTTGGGATGTTTTCTTTTTAGTTTTTGTGAAAGCTAATGAATAATTTCACTAACATCGTGTTTGAATACTACTTAAAACGTCTAATTTCTCTCCCGCTGCAACAGACCTTTTTGTTTCCTCTCGGCTTTGTGTGTTTATCTCTGATTGCAATTATAGAAAGACAATTGCACAGCTGGGAAGAAAGAGATTTTTCTAATGCGGTGCTTTTACTCTCTAGTTTCAGAACATGAATAACATCATTACCTTCCCATTGGACAGTCTGCTGAAAGGAGATCTGAAAGGGGTTAAAGGGGTAAGTTCATTACTTTAAGTCAATAAACAGTTTCTTTCTTTGCTTTTTGGCAGTTTTTCAGTAGCATATTGATCAGTGCTTGTCTCAAGGTGCTTCAGACACATGCACATCAGCCAATGCATAATGGATGGATAATATTCCTTGGCACACAGGTCTCGAGTTTCATGCGTAATCAATTACCTTTTGCAAGTGACTGAAATTACACCATAATGCTAGAGGATTTTTGTGCATGTTTTATTTTATTTTATCAAATTATTACATTATATTTATTTAAATATATTAAAATGCATATTATTTATATATTATATAATATTTATTGTTGATAAATAATATTGCAGTGTTCGAGTTAGGCTGATATAGGCTGTGCACCTATAAAAATGTTGTGCCTAGATATGGCTAGATATGCCCTCTCAATTAAATAGCAGTGCAACATTCTACTTTCAAACACAATGTTCCCCAATGCTGTTGGTTGAATATGTCTGGCAGAAACTCTAGTACCAGTCTTAGACCCGTTTGTCTGTTTACACTCACATGAACACGCTTGAGCAGAAGACAGCTGGTAGAAGCTCTATACTGAACTGATTCTCAGAATGTCCTTCCAGGCCGCTTCAGTTCATTAATGTCCATCGTGACCTCCTGACCTTCTTTGCACCATGTGATTGTCTTGTTAGCTCTAGGGGGAGCCTGATGTGATTTACTCCTAATGAGGCGCTTCACTCAGCTCCTTGTCTGGTTTCCCTGGAGACTTCACTTTCTCTGTCTCGCTGTGATGGGGCTGAAAAAGACATTCTGCCTGCCCTGGGTGAAGTGATTCCTTAAATGTGTAGTTAGAAATGAAAGCACGGTTAACTGAATCAGTGAGACCCTACAGGCATTAATTGGGCCTTAATAGTGAACTAATGTGTTTGGACCTACAAGTGCTTCTTTCCATCTGAGGTAGCAATCACATCACTGCCTAGTGGTACTATTTCTCATACTAAATTCATTGGTTAACACCAATGCAATTTGTTTTTTTTTGGTGTGTGTTAAAACATTTTAATTTGTTTGTTCAGATATTTGCATACCATCAATGCTATGGATTTTTTTTTTTAAGAAAGGTGTTATAATCTGTTTTCCATCACACCAATGATATTCGCACTTTTGGTCACATGCCCAGAGTCACTACTGTTACATAAAACGATCAATTGGTGGTGCATTAGTGCATAGCAAATACAAAAATCAAATCAGCTGTTTAAAATAAAATCGTAAATACTATTTTCTTGTTTTCTTTTCTGTGACAAGCATGCACTTTGTGTACTATCAAAGACTATCGAAATACAAAGACAGTTCACTCCTATACTTATAAATGGGAGAACGTGCAACGCGCAATATGGCGGGATAATCCCGCGTTCTAAATGAAAGAGCCAATCGTTGATTGGTAAAGTCATTGCCTCACTGCAGTGACCGTTAGAATCTCCGGTTCCCATAGAAACCTGAGACTGGACCAGCAGCTGTGCATGCACAGTTATAAGCGCGCTGGAGCTACGCGTGCACATTGGCTGGTCTAGCCTGAAAAATAAGCTATTTGAGCATAAGAAACAACATTCATGGGGCAGTTCATTTCAGATTTTATTGCTGATTTGAAATATGTAATTTAATCGCGAGTTCAGCGAGCCGTTTTTGAGATTCCAGGATTCCCCCATTCATTTAGATAGGACTTGGTCTTGTCTGAGCTGCCCGGAGGCGTTGCAAATATGGCGGCCGAGTGAACGGACTTTCCTTGAAAGGGACTTTGACTGTGTTAAGTGGAGTATTCCTGCTTTTCTTATAAGAGCCACCTACTGTCAGAGAGTGCATTTGCTTTTTTATTCAGCCTGTCTGCTGTTTTTTCATTTTTTTCTGCTGGTTTGAACAGACAAATCGCATAATCAAACTGGACTGAATTTTCTTGCAGAACAGGGTTTGTTTATAGTTTGTTTAAATCCCAAGTATTATAATATAATATATAATATAATATAATATAGGGTGTAACGGTTCACAAAATTCATGGTTCGGTTCGATATGACACAGTGGTGTCACGGTTCGGTACGTTTTTGCAATGTTGGAATATTTCTGTTTCAAACCATGAAGGCGAGCCAATGGATATCACATAAGCAACGTGCAAACTTTGCTCAAGAGTTATGCCGGTGAATGTCTTAATCTCAGTCAATTCACTATGCAGAAAGTGAAAGTAAAAACGGACTGACGGAGTAATGGCGGCGCTTTCAGCATATAACATTATATTTTACACACTTTAATCTCTTTTATTTTCCAAATGTAATAGAATTAGTCCAATGAATCTTTCGGTTTGTAATGTGTACCAAACCGAAAGCCTCGTACCGAACGGTTCAATACGAATATGCGTATAGTTACACCCCTAATATATAATAATATAATATAATATAGTTTATTTTATTAAAATAATACTAAATAACACTAAAACTTTTTTTTTCAATTTTATTATATGAATAAAGAATAGTCACAATGTGAGATATAAAATCACAGTTAATGAAATTGTCCAAAAAAAGTGAGATATAAAGCAATTATGATGAATAATATTACAATTACTTTTCTTCATTTACTTGATGGATGCCAAGTAAACTGCCTTAAGTTAAAATGATGGTTAAAACAAATTCCCATATAAATCCACCCCAGAAGAAGATGTAAATCCTGCTTTGTGTCAGTTTGCTGTAGAGGTGATTGGGAGGACACTGACGGCTGCAGTTATGGAGTGCTAATGGTCTCAGAACGGTCTGCGTCAGCATCAGGCTTGATTCAGAGCGCAGTAGGGGGACGCCGCTAATGGGGGGAGATTACAGGCCTTGTCTTCGGCCGTCATTCCAGTCATTAACCTGAACCTGTGCCTCATTAAACCATCAGCAAATGGATCTTTGAAATTAAATGTATTTGGTGTCATTACGAGGTCATTTGTTTTGTTACCTGTCTTTGGATTTACAGTCTGTTAAATATTCGTAGATTAACATTAATGTCAAGTGTTTATTTTGTAACTTTTTTTGCCCCTTTGTTTCATAGGTTATTTAGTAAGTTTAGAACTTGTTATATTTCTCTTATGTTTAATTAAAATCTACTTATTTTTCAGTTAAGTTGTTTTTTTGTATTCTGGAGCAGAAGATTGTAGTATCCTGTTACTCTCCATGTTTGTTAAATTTATTTATTAATTGTCATTTTTTTCTCTATTGTTGCCTTCTCACTATTTTAGATGGGGAGGAATGTAACAATGATAACTAATGTTAATTTATTCAACTTGTAAATGGTTAGGGATTGTAATATGTCAGAAAGCTTGACCCCCAACATTCCCATTTCTTGACCCTGAGTTGCATGTCATCTAAATTGCTGAGGGAGGCGGAATTGCAATCCTCATAAAACCGACGCACAGATGAGCTGACATCATGCCAAAACCTCTCAACTTGATGATGTTGCTGTCTGTTCCTCAGCTGCATCTATTGTCTTACAGTGTGTGTTTGTGAACGGCACTTCCTCTGTTCAGTCGGTCGGACTGGCTTTGCTGGTGTAGACAGGTTTGTCGGTCTCAGAGGGAGTGATGTCAGCGCTGAAGACCGCTGTGCTGTGAAACCCACCCACTCAAGCTTTTTTGACCCCTCTGGCTAATAGATGTTGCGGTCTGAAAGTCCAGGTGACACTATGTGACTCAGCTTGTTTGAGATATGTATCCTGGTGCTGTGTGGTGAGGAATGCTGATTTATAGTTCAGTCAAAGCAACATGAAGCAGCTCGAGACAGTGTGTAATGCAATTCAGAAATGTCTCCCTTTGTCTCTCTACGTCCACCCTTTTCGGTGTTCACGAGTTAATAGGTTGAATTGCTGAACGGTCATTCTCTGAATCCCTGAAGTGGTCCTTTTGGTGATTGAAATCTGTCCTATAATGAGCCCTAAAGATCACTCTCATTCAAACTGTTTTAAAAACAGCCCCAGATTAGACCTGCAACTAGCCACCATTTTGATAATCACTTAATTTCTTGATTATTTCTTCAGTTAATCAGATTTTTTTTAAATCATCTTGCACATGCATAAATAGATTTCTGTATAACGTGTTATTATTGTGTGCCAAAATATGTTAAAATATTGAGGTTAACTTAAAAGTGATAGAGAAGTGAGCTCGAATAGCCCAAAACACAATGTTAACTTGTAAGATGAATGAGCCTGTTCATCTCTGATGCACCGTGTTTGATTGACATGTGTCTTCACACCTGTATGTGTTGTAAATGTTCAAAATATAAAACCATAACAACAAAATGTAACAAAGTTGTGTATTTTAAGATTTTTAACGTTTTTCACTATTATAATGTTATATCACATACATTTTTAGTTGATTATTTTCATTGTAATATGGAATGCAGCCTAATGTTTTAATATTAATTAATTTGTATTTAACATGATAACAATTTAATAGAAACATTGTACGTTACATTGTAAGTTATTATAAAGCTTACATTTCCTCAGTTATTGAATTTATTTACCAAAGAACATCGGTAACACTTTATTTTATGGTCTCTTAAAGGATACTCCACCCCAAAATGAAAATTGTCATTAATCACTTACCCCCAGAAAGCTTCGTTCGTCTTCAGACACAATTTAAGGTATTTGGATGAAACCGGAGGTTGTGATATTACACAGTCAAGGCCCAGAAAAGTATGAAAAGCATCGCCAGAATACTCCATCTGCCATCAGTGGTTCAATCTATGAAGCGACGAGAATACTTTTTGTACAGAAATAAAAAAAAAATAACGACTTTATTCAACAATTAGGCACCGTAATAGCACCAATTATGCCCTGGACGCAAAATGCGTACACTCTTTTGTATCAGCCGGCCCGGTTGGCTGTGCTATTTGCGTTCAAATCAGAGCGTAAATCAACGTATAAGATGCATCTCCAAAATGGCGCTACGCTGACGCAGAGGAGACGTTACGTTGCCTAATTGTTGAATAAAGTCGTTATTTTTGATTTATTTCCGTACAAAAAGTATTCTCGTCGCTTCATAACATTACGATTGAACCACTGATGGCAGATGGAGTATCCTGGCGATGCTTTTCATACTTTTCTGGGCCTTGACTGTGTAATTTACTCGGCAGTCAATGGGACAGTCACAAGCCTCCCGGTTTTCATCCAAAATATCTGAAATTGTGTTCTGCCATGGGGGTAAGTGATTAATGACAATTTTCATTTTGGGGTGGAGTATCCCTTTAACTAGTTGCTTATTAGCATGCATATTACTAGAATATTAGCCATTTATTAGTAGTAATTAAGCACATATTAATGCCCTATTCTACATGACCTTATTCTACATCCCTAATCCTACCCAATACTTAAACTTAACAACTACCTTACTAACTATTAATAAGCAGCAAATTAGGAATTGATTGAGGGAAAAGTCGTAGTTAATAGTGAATAAGTGTTCCCTATTCTAAAGTGTTACCAGAACATCATAACTGACTTCAGTCTATGCACTTTAAAAAAACACTTCCATTATAATCAGTGCACTTTAAAAAATGTGCTTTAAAAGAATACACGTTATAATCAGTGAAGCTGTATGATAAATACACTGACTGCACACGTCTGTGACGCATTATGGCTCTGACACGGCCACCGGAGCTGATCGCGGCCTCTCAAATCAATGCTTGTGTTTATACCAGCCACACTGCGGCACGTTTCTGAAGCGTCTCTGTGCTGCATCGCTAAAGATAGGCACCTAGTTAAGCGCCTTGCTATCATTAAAGGCATCAACAACAGGCGATATCTCTGACTATCGCCGATACACGATACTATCGTCTATCGGCACAACCCTAATATAGAAAAAAGCAGCTTGGTTGGTAGAAGATTTTTCTATTTAAAGCAAATGACAGATGGTGTTATTGAATGGATCTGAATCTGATCATATTTACACATTACAGTTACATAAAAATTGCAACACTTTTTTTAAAATCCACAACAATTATGTAACATTAAATAAGTTACATATTATTTATACATATACGTACCTCTTATGTATTTATATTTAAAGGAGTTCTATTATGCTTTTTCACTTTTTGGATTTTAGTCCGTGTGAAGTTTCTATGTTTGGGCATAAAAAATATCTACAAAGTTACAAATCTCAAAGTCCACTCCAAAGGAAGATATTTCGTTTTTAAAAAATCCCTTTTCAAGAACTACAACGAACCCCTGAACTAACTACTGTAGTTTGGACTACAGACTTTTTTCCGGGTGTTTGTGATATCACAAAGCGGCCCATTAGAATATCATTAAAATAAATCCTGCCTATGGAAATTCGAATGGTTGGGGGGTGGGGAGAGGCGAGGTCATGGTTAGAACGCTTGGTTGAGTGCATCAGACAAGACGACGACAAAGAAGAAGTGCTGCTGTAGCATCAAGTTTTCGCGAATTATTAAACATGCACCTGAATAATTATGTATGTAAATATGTATGTTACATTTATGAAAACATTTTTATAAATTGCTGACAGTGTAATACTGGACAATGATGTAATCTGCAGAATGTACTAATTTCGCATCGCAGAGCTAGTGCAAGACGAGTATTTGTGGTTAAAAAGTACATTTTTATTTTTTTAGAAAATAACCCTTTGAAGCTCCTTTGAAACTGCAATTTGGAGCTTCAACCTGTTGGGTCCCTGTTGAAGTCCACTATATGTACAATTCAATTATGAGACTACAGTGTTTCCCATACATTGATTTATTTGTGGCGCCCACCACAATATCAAAACTGACCGCTACAAATAGATTTTCCAAAAGGCTTTGACTTTGTTGAATAAACATGAGCACTGCACGTTTCAAAACCGAAACCCGGTGCGGGTGTTTTTATATCACTGTATTTCTGAAGGAAACCGAATGTCTTCAGAAAAAAACAACAATAATGTTACCACTTTAATATGTCTAGCAATATCCGTGCGTGCAAAGGTTCTGCGTGATCCTCTTGTTCAATATTCTCGGGGTCTGAATCCGGCTCAAATTGATATGGCAATATTGACGCCATCCTTAACTATACCAGAGCAGACGGAACTTGCTGCTTTGGCAAGGGGCGGGGCAGTACTGAAACACCGTCTGTTCGCCAATCACAACGCACTGGGACAGCTAACCAATCAACACATTTTGTTTTTCGGAAGGCGGGCCTTCATCAAATCCGGAACTAATTGAGCCATTTGTGCCAGGCTGGGGAGAGAGGTATTGTAATAATGTAAATTATGTGAAAAATAATGCGTTTTTCGAACCACCAAGCATGAGAGCATGTTCTACACCCCGAAAACAAAATCAAGACTTTGTAAAGGAGCATAATAGGACCCCTTTAAATGGGCACTTCTCATCTCTTCTAATTTCTTTTTTTGGAGAATCAATGTGGAAATCATTTTCTTGTCAGACTCCTCTTACTGAGCCATTATTGCTGGCACAGATGAGACTGTTTTCAGCACAACTCAAGCTGTGTACAATATCTGTTATGGAAGCACATTAACAGAATTTTTGGAGTCAATGTAGGAAGATTATTCAGAGTAAACCCTCAGCCATTATTGCTGCTGGAGAATGCTCTGACTGCACAACTCATGAGCTGTGTCATTGGAAGCACATACAGCACTAACAGAGTTTGACTCAGGTAGCCTTCTGTTATTAGAGTAAACCCTCATCATGTGTGATGCTGGAGAACTGAGCTTGGCATCTTTCAGATGAGCTTCATTTGCCATTTTTGCAAAACAAAAAGCAACTGAGTACTTTCTTTGTGATGTTAATCTTGTACACTGAGCTGCATTCAGATTCACAAGCATTGCAAATTGGACTAGGGATGCTGCGGGATACATCACTAGTAAACACTCTTGATATGTTGTGTTAATACAGTTCCTTAGTCGCACACAACCAGTGACTGCCAACAATACGATTACATATGACAGAAAAAAAAGCATTGCATTGCAGTGTGGACTAAGAACTAGTCGACTAGTTAAAGTACAGCTCCTATGAACTATATTTTTACCTCACTGAAAACAATAGTCTTACACGAGAGAAAAAAAAAAAATGTCATATCATTCAAATTACCAGCATTTTAAAGAACAGTTAAATCTTTTGAAAAAGAATAGCCTACATATCAAAATATTTATATATATAAATTACTAAAAGTATCTGGGCGGGAACTATATTTTTACCTCACATATGTCACGAGCTTCCACGCGAAAGACCAGCAAGGTGTGGGATTATTTTGAATTAGAAGGAAATGAAAGGTTGTGCTGCAAAATTCCGCGATCCTATCCACGCTTACAATAACTTTACTGGTTCTCAACCTTTTTTTGCGTAATCATATTCAATACAGGCATGTATGCGTTAGCTCACGCATGTCAACAATTACGCCAGTCAATCATGTCATTTATGCCGCTGCGGTATCCTATCCACGCCATCTCCTCTCGGGAGTGGTTCTCAATTTTTGCACTATTCTGCTGGTCCAAGTGGAAGTTCACGGGCACGATGTCATTTGACGCGCGACACTGCATATTACGTCATCAATTCAAACCAACCAGATTTATAATATTATTTATGCCTAATTATTATGATATCTAAACAAATATGGAAAGATTACATTTATTCGAAATAAATAAATAAATAATTCTACTCACCATTAATAAAACACCTGACGCTGTCCGGGAGATGTTTTGAAACATTTCTTAAGGATGACTGCAGAAAGTGTGCGTATGGTGTTTCAAATGTAGCCATGTTCAAGTGAGTCGTGGCACTCTCTTCACTGCAGAGATGTTTTGACTATTTCTGTAATTAAGGATGAATTGCTGTTCCTGGAACATCTTAACAAGTGTCCATTCTGATGAAAGTTTTCCAGCACTCTGACTTCAATGAATTCTTGACTAAGTGCGCGCTTTACGTGAGTACATAGATCTGCTCATTTGAAAATGTATGTTTTCTCCCTTAACAAATTTAGCAATATGCTCAGTTTTACAGAAATTAATGTAAAACCTATTTGAATTGAATTCTTCAAACAAAGTGCGCGCTTTTGTGAGTACATAGCATTTGGTCTGAAAATAATATATGACGGGAAAAACAAAATTATTTTACATAAAAACATTATAGCTTATATTTGCGCCCGCGAACCATGTAAAACCTAAAATGACTTCGGTGGTGCTGCGGGATTGTAAAACTGAAAGTTATTTTTTAAATTGTGTTCTGTCGAAACTGATTCGGCAACTTGTATTCGTATTTCTCTGTGTGCCTGTGACTTGAGAACCACTGCCGAGCGCTCTAACGAAGACCCACTTCGGTGGTCTTTGCGTTCCAGGCTCTTTTGAAACTGATGCGCACGGTCTTGTAGTTAGCCTGTGACTTCTTTGTTTTGTTTTAGACGAGCGCATTTTTTTTCCAGAATCGCCTCTATGTTAACAGTACTGAACAAAATGCGGTCTTGTAAAACGACTGTTTTTATATTGTACATTTTGTGTTTAATGCTATTCCGTTATAGAAAATGAAAACTTTCCTCAGTCTGTTTTTTATTAATTGTTTTAATATTTCTGTTGGCTAACGATTCTGTCAAATAATTTCTGCAAGATCTGAATAATGCTCTTCCTTTTTTTCTGTTTAAGCACTGGTTTATGAAGAGTGTATAACGACCACCTAAAATTAATTGATGATAACGCGAGGCAAGCATACGGCATAATCCTAGCAGACCTATTTTTAGCAGAATTCATTGAGGGATTTGACAAAGATTAAGTATTCAAAGATTAAGTATTTAACTGTATGCTGTTATATAGAACGCACGCAGGTTTTTTTTTTCCATTTTTGGGTGGTTTCTAGCTTTTAGACTAGTCGACTAGTCGGATACAAAACTTCCGTTTAAACGACAGTCAAATTAGTCGTAGCGCACATCCCTAGTGTGGACCAGACATTATGCTGACACTAAAACGTCTGGTTCTGTGAGATGACGCTTCTGCTCAGGCTGGTTTTTTTTCTCAGTTATTTGGGTTAAGTTGCAGATGTCAAAATGAAAGTTGAGTCATACTCGAAGTCTGTCTAATGAATATCCCCTCTCTTTCTTTTGCAGGATCTCAAGAAGCCCTTTGATAAAGCCTGGAAAGACTATGAGACTAAAGTGTAAGAGATTTTCAAAGAATTCATTAATTTCTGTCAAGCATGTTTGCTTAAATCTTAGTCTGAAAATTAATTAAATTGAAAGGAAATGTCAGTGTCCTGAGTGTCAAATGAGGGATCAGTGGTGCCCAGCACTCTGGATAATGAGCTGTCATTGTTACCACCTCACTTCCTGTATTCCTATCCTCTGCTATCACACTTATTGCTGTGCATCCGACAATGTATGACATTTATGTAGCACTTTTTATATATTTTCCAAGCTGCAAGGGACATTCTTTACTGAAAGGGTAATATATTTTCTTATAACGCGTCATTTGATTAATTGATTTACCGTTGAAGCCAGGTGCTGTCTTTTGTAATATCATTGCTGTTTTCCATCATCGGCAGTTTTACTCAGTCAAATACATATTTCACCCCCCATCGCCGGATATAATCTCCTGTGTTTGATTGTGACGATACCTTCATGTTTCCAGACAGAAAGAAACGAAATCACCCTCTAACGTGACACTGGCCCTGACTCCATTAAACTGGTTTTCATCGTCACCACCACTACAGTTTGAGTTCACTTCAATCTCTGTGTCTGTGCAAAGCTTTCGCCTTTCTCGCAAATCGCAGTTTGAGCTGCAGGCTTCATTTGTGCAAATATCCTGCTAATGATGAGTATGCTGAAGATCTTGCTGTGTTTGTTTAAGAGACAATGAATCTGACACTAAAAATAATGTGGTGCCTCAGAAGTGCAGGTGAACAGCAGGAAACATCAAATCATGATTCATATTTACTTGTTTGTTTGCGTGCGTTTCTTTCTCCCAAAGATGAAAGCAACACTCCACCATTTTTGTGTTTTGTTTTTAACTGGTTTGAAATTGAGCATATTCTTTGTCACGAAAAATGGTGGACTGTTCTTTACAGTCATCGGTGGAAGTGATGTACTGACATGAGGGAGTCTGTTTAAGCTTATTTCTTCCATCTGTCAGATGTACAGATGCAGTACCTAAAGTAATCGTTGGGGAAGCTGCAAAAAAAAAAATACAATGATTAGCTCGATGACAAGCTAATCATAATTATATTTAATTAACATAATTAGATTTAATTATAACTAAGAGTTATATTTTTGGACTTGTATGAATTTAAAACAAAAAAAGTCTAGAAAAGTCTAAAAAGTAATTTTGAACTATATGAAAATGAAACAAGAACAAATAAATGAATTTCATTAAACAACGATTTTACTACACCACCTTTTGGAGTTTTTGTCAAAGATAATGTTCAATAGGTTGTAATATTTATATAATTTATTTTATTGCTTTCGCCATGAAAATAGCCATAAAATTTGGCTTGGCACTAAAACACACAAAAAATGTTTTTCCTGCTACAAAACAACACAACACACAATAAAACACAACACAAAACAATAAAACACAACACAACATAAAACACACAATAAAACACAAAATAAAACGCAACACAAAACACAATAAAAAAACACAACACAAAACACAATGAAACACAACACAAAACACAATAAAACACAAAAACAAAACACAAAAAACACAATAAAACAACACAAAAAACCACAATAAAAAAACACAACACAATAAAACACAATAAAACACAAACAAAACAAAAAAACACAAAATAAAACACAAAACACAACACAAAACACAATAAAACACAACACAAAACACAATAAAACACAAAACAAAACACAATAAAACACAAAACAAAACACAAACACAATAAAACACAACACAAAACACAATAAAACACAAAACAAAACACAATAAAACACAACACAAAACACAATAAAACACAACACAAAACACAATAAAACACAAAATAAAACACAAAACACAATAAAACACAAAACAAAACACAATAAAACACAAAATAACAAAACACAAACACACAAAACACAATAAACACAACACAAAACACAATGAAACACAACACAATAAACACAATGAAACACAACACAAAACACAATAAAAAAACACAACACAAAAAACACAACATAAAAACAAAACACAACAAACAACACAATAAAACACAACAAAACAACACAAAACACAATAAAACACAACACAAAACACAATGAAACACAACACAAAACACAATAAAACACAAAATAAAACACAACACAAAACACAATAAAACACAAAACAAAACACAATAAAACACAAAACAAAACACAATAACACAACACAACACAATAAAACACAAAACAAAACACAATAAAACACAAAACGAAACACAATAAAACACAACAAAACAAAATGATCAGTAACTTTTTGAAATGGTTCATTGAATTTAAAAAGCTCATAAAAATTAATTAAAACTATAAGTCATAATTATAATTATAAACATTAAGATAATAGATAGTCATCATTTACTCACCCTCATGTTGTAACAAAACTTTGACTTTTTCTTCTGTGGATCACAAGATATTTTGAAGAATGAACCAAGCCAATGATTTTCATTAGACTAACTAAAATTATTTTGTGCTCAACAGAGGATAGAAATGCATAACATTTTTAGAGTCATTTATTTTATTTTGGTTAAACAATCCCTTTAAGTTAATAGTCTTGCTTCTCCCCAACACTGAACGTAATACAGAAATCAAAATTGTTGTCAGAGGCAGCTCCTCATGCTAACACATGACTTCATTCAGCGCTTGATGCATTTTATCACAATCTTTTTTTACCTTTTCATTTTCTACTTTCACTGACTAGAAATGTTTTTTTGGAAATGGCTTCTAGTGTTCAGCCATCTCTTGACCACATCTCCTCGCTAGGCTTCAAACTCTGAAAGCAGAGGTTCCAGAAATGGCCAGCCTGCTTCAGCTAAGAGCGTATAAAGGCCTAAACCAAACGCATGAGGCTCTCTCTGGAATCCTGTGTCTGAGAGCAGGGCCCTCCTTCCCCACAGAGGAAATGCTGCATCCGTAACGTGGGGTACAATATGCCGCTGGAGCATATGGAAAAGAATGCCCTGCTGCATGAGTGCTTCCCGTGCGTGTGTTTGTGATTGTGTGTCTGAATTTTTTTTAAGTGGTCTGTGTTTCACGCAGTTCTAAAATCGAGAAGGAGAAAAAAGAGCATGCCCGACAGCACGGAATGATCCGCACGGAGATCAGTGGAGCGGAGATAGCAGAGGAGATGGAGAAGGAGCGCCGTTTCTTTCAGCTTCAGATGTGTGAGGTCAGAGATGACTCATTTCATTGGAGAATCCTGTAATAGGCATTTCCTGTGCGGTGTGTGTGTGCTTCAGTCTCCTCTATTGTTTTGTTACAGTACCTCCTCAAAGTCAATGAAATCAAGATCAAGAAAGGTGTCGACTTGCTTCAGAATCTCATCAAATACTTTCACGCACAGTGCAAGTACGTCTGGCCACGTTTCGAAATGTTTCTCTTAAAAAAAGGCTTGAACAAATAATTTACTCACCCCCATGTCATCCAATATGTTTATGTCTTTCTTTCTTCAGTCAAAAAGAAATTAAGGTTTTTGAGGAAAACATTGCAGTATTTTTCTCCATATTATAGTGGACTTTAATGGGAGCCAGCAAGGTCCAAATTGCAGTTTCTTATCTAGAGAAACATCTAATTTTCTTAAAAAAAGAAAAAATAAATATGTATAAATAAATAATATAAAATATATATACATTTCAAAAGGCTACTTTTAAATTATTATTTTTTTTAAAATAAAGAATACATTTTGATAAGTTAAATTGTTTTTATCTATTCAAATAATTAGTCATGCTAAAACAAAGAATGTGGTCAAAATAAAGCATATGGTGTGAAAAAATAAAACATTTCATAGGGCCCTAAACATGTAATTTTTGTTAAACTTTTTAAAAAAATGTATGTGAAATTGTATAAATGTCATGATTTTAATTAATTAGACATGCTTTTTGATTAATAATATTTAATTTAACCATTAAAAAGGAGTAAAGAAAAATTTTAATGGGAAAAAAATGGAATCACGAATTAAAATGGAAAAACCGTAATTTGGAAACAAATAAAATGGAATTTGGGAAAAAACTAAACGGATTTCATAGGGCCCAACTAGCTCGACTTCACGCATTACGTAATCATGTTGGAAAGTGAAAATGACCCTTTGAAGCTCCTATTGAAACTGCAATTTGGACCTTCAACCTGTTGGGTCCCTGTTGAAGTCCACTATATGGAGAAAAATTCTGGAATATTTTGCTCAAAAACCTATGTTGTTCCAATGTTGTATTTATCACGTCTTCAACTAAAATGGAGGGTGTGTTTAATTATTTGGAAATGAACTGGCATTATGTCTTCTGTTGTAGCTTCTTTCAAGATGGTCTCAAAGCAGTGGACAACCTCAAACCCTCAATAGAGAAACTCGCCACAGACTTGCACTCGGTGAGAGATTCTTCTGAAGCGCTACATGCCAGCCTTATACTGGCTCACACCACTGATCTCTTGGTCAGTTCTCATTTTTACCTTCATAAAACCTTCTGTTTCCACTGCTGTGTTCAGATCAAACAGGTACAAGATGAAGAACGCAGGCAGCTAACCCAGTTACGGGACGTGCTAAAGACCACTCTGCAAGTGGAGCAGAAGGAGGTTAGTCCTTTCTCAAATCAAATCCCACGCAATTCGCAGCATTTCATAAACCACAGCACTATTCACAGTGTGTTTATAGCTCTAGATTAAAATGGTTTAGGACTTCTGCTCAGTAAACACTGAATGGGGAAACTGGTCATCAGTCTCTACTGCCTTATCTTCCTGCCAGTTTTCTCACCCTCTTAAGCTTTAGTCACTCTCAAGACATTTAAGTGTTTCCTCAATCAAGTAGCTTTGGCGTTTATGATTACAGACATTAAGAGATTACACACATTTAATCTAAATGCAAATAATCAGAAGTTAACAATCCTCTTAACTCCACGTGAACAAGTAAGAGTTTTAATTGTCTCGCCATCTGGGTTACACATGACATCCCTGTTTATTATAGGAGTGCACAATTTATTTATTTATTTTTGGCTTTGTTTACTTTAGGATTGTAGATATATGTGATCATACTGGTTTTGGTCAAATTAATTTATTTTTGGCCTATCTGTCTACCCGTCTACCTATCCATCCATCCATCCATCCATCCATCCATTCAATCAATTGGTTTTGGCCACAATTATTGATATATATATATATATATATATATATATATTTATATATATATATTTTTTTTAGGCACTGTACACTTTTTCTGTAGACATCATAGACTTATTTAGATGATATTGGTTAATTTTTTTCCATTTCTGGCTGCATACTCTAGATTTTTTTTAATTCATTATTAGCCATGACATAAAAATACCTGGCCAATGATGTCACACAATGTTTGATACATTCTTGCAGTATATAGCAATGTTTTAGTGTGCAAAATGTTTTTTGTAACCTGTCTGAAGAATGCTCTCTTCTCTTCTTTAATGCTACCGTCCTTTGGCAACGAAGTCTAGGAGAGTAAGTGTCTGCTTGGTATACATGATCATACTTGTGCCTTTGCCATTTCCTGGAAGTGTTTGCAAAATGTAAAAGAAAAGAAAAACAAACATGCAGTGCAGATTAATTAAATCTAAGGCTCTGAGTGCAGTTCATACAATGTTGCCGGCGGCTGATGTCTTTTATCCAACCCTGAGTGATGTGGTACTATATTTAAGCCGAGCTTTATACAGCACACACCGTCAAAATACAGCCCATTTTGGCTTTCGTTCAACTCAAAAAATTAGTACTAAAATGGCAGTGTTCTCATTACTGGCTCAGAGCCTTGTGTTCCAAAGCAGTGCGTTTCCAAATGAGCTCAGCTCCCTGGGGACACTTGAAACCCACTGCTCCCATTTCCTCACTGCAGTGACAACACTGCCATACAAAAACACTGCTTTTCACTTCCTCTGACTGCTGACGTACTGGTGATTCACTACTGCTGTGTGTACAGAGAATACATTTACATATCTGTTCTCCTCATAGGACTCACAGGTTAGACAGAGCGCCACCTACAGTCTGCACCAACCCCAGGGTAACAAAGAACACGGGACGGAGCGCAGCGGGAACCTTTACAAGAAGAGTGATGGGTAATCATATTTTGACATCAAATAACATGGTGTGCATTAAAAAGCCATACAGTGAGTTAATGCACATTCGTTACAATGAGTAAAGTCAGTCCTGCATAATTTATCACATATTTAACGCTTCAATAGTCATTGATGTGACGTTTACTGTTTCCTGCCTACTTCCTCAGGCTGCGGAAAGTGTGGCAGAAGAGAAAGTGCACAGTGAAGAATGGTTATTTGACCATCTCGCACGGGACGGTACATAACCTACCTCTGACTTTCTTTATATCTGATTAGTTTTCATGCTTATGTGTACATGCACTAACATATGGGCAGTTGAAATGTCAAGTGGAGCAGTGACAACAGTGTCCTGCGGTGTAACTTGCAATTTTAATGGGGGTGGGCATAAGGATCTTGAAATATTGATGCTACTATTGCTGATGTATTGAGAGAATTGCTTTTTTTTGCATGAGAATAAATGTATACTATAAGCTTTGAAGTGAAAACATTAGCTGTTATTAATAAATAATAAAATTGTTTCACAAAAAAGGAAGAAATAGTTCTTGTCCTACATAAATGTTTAGTACTATTTATTATACTTTTTAGGGCTAGAAATATTTGTTCCTTTTATTGGTAATTTTCTTTTTCTTTTTTTGGATTAAAAATATAGTCTTGCAATGTTAATCGAGATGGCTTTCAAATATCATGTTATATGAGTATACTTATTACCCATTTTATCCTCACAAATCACCAAAACGTTCCATTTACTAGAGGTATTGGTTTCAATAATCTTCTATGTTGGTCTCGGAAGCAGTTGATATTGGATTGAAATGGGGAAAAAAGTGAAATTGCCCATCCTTTAATAATAAAAGAAAAGAGTCTTTATGATAGAGTTATTATGATAGATGAGTTATGATAATTATTATTTATGCCATCATGTTAATTGAGCCCACAGGGAATATTCATGCTTTAAAAATGAATTTGCCACACTGTAAGTGCATTTAAGTGAACTTGTGAAGGCTAAAATGGTGATTTAAAAATAGTAAATAAATAAATGAATTAAAAGGGGACCAGCCACAGCACCTGCGATATACTTATCTTTAATAAATCATGCAGTTTTCTCATTAGTGCAGTGCTAATTCAATAGGCTCTCAGCCTTCAACCCGAGCCTCTCAGTGGACATCATTAGTCATTTTACTGTCTTTTCCAGAGGCATTTCCTTTGGCCTCAGTGTTGTTCAGATCTGAAAACTTTCCTTGTCACCAAGACAACTAGTGAGAGGATAACAGGAAGTGTAGAATAAAAGAGCAATTCAGTAGCTGCTTTTGTACACCTTGTGCTGGAGCACATCAGCATCAGGACGTTCTTGCTGTGGCTGATTCTCAATTTCTCAATGTAAAGTATATTTATGGAAAAGAGAGCCAAATGCATTAACGTTTATGAAGGGATTTATAAAGGTGTTTTGGGATCTGTTTTAGGACCATTAGTTTTTGTTTTTTTTTGGTACATGATTTCCATGTAATTATTCTTGATAGATTTTCATTACTATAAAAGTAATTTTTCTGTGTTAAAATAAATGCTGTAATATAATGATTAAAAAAAATTGTCAGTGTAAATTACACTCAGTAAACTCAAAACCAGAAAGAAATACGACCTGTACATTCTAAGTTTTAACACTAAATCATGGTATTAGGCTTGTATGCTGAGATGAGTGTAACTGTTGCTCTCTCTCTCTCTCTCTCTCTCCTCTTCTCTCCTCTCTCTGTGTCTCAGGCTAACAGACCTCCTGCCAAACTCAATCTTCTCACCTGTCAAGTGAAGCACAACCCAGAGGAGAAGAAAAGTTTTGACCTCATCTCCCGTACGGTTACACATTTATAAATCTGATATGGGAGCTCTGTAAAACTTAATTAAAGCTTGGCTGCTAAAGACGTAACTGAGAACATTGAGGGCAAAACTGTTAGAGCAGCAGTACAGAAAAAAGTAGGAGAATTAAGTTGTTTTGAGGTTTATATTAAGAGATCCTAATCAATCAACTGAAAGCCTATTTTTGATCTTTTAATTATCTGAAAAAAAGGAATAAATTAGTACAAAAATAAAACATATATGTACAGTATATAATCATTTATATGTTGTATTTGGTTGTATTTGTTTTTATCAGACATTAATTATGAATTTGTTTATATACTGTATAATTGGAGAGTTTGTAGGAGGAAAATTCCCCAACACTATATAGTATGGAGTCTTGCAGTTCTGTGGCTTGTAGAGTTTCGATGTAACGTTCAAGGCTACAGAGTAACAGTGTTGTTGTTGTTATCTATGAGGAAGTAGTGGCTGAGGAAACACTGGCCCTGGCTGAGGGGTTTTCTCCCATGTCCCTGTGCTTCCTTTAACATCTCATCTAACCACAGGAAACTAATGCCAGAGAGAAAAACAAGTTCAGTTTTATGCGTCCCTCCATGAGTGGGAGTATTTGAGCTTATCTTGCCAGTCCCATCCTCTTATGTTTTTTTCCAGTCTTCTTCATTCCAAATGAATTGTCACAGATTAACCAGCACAATTTTATTCATCAGACTATCAGTGGTGTTATTGTGAACTCAGCTAAAACCATTATCATCATTTTATCAGTTGAAATAAAGCTGAAATAAAATAAAATATAAAAATTAGATGAAAAACTTAAACTTGGATATTTTAGAAATAAAATATAAACAGAAATAAATACTAAAAAAAACTGAAATAAAATAAATTTAAAACAAAATATAAATATTTAAAAAATAATACAAATGATAAACACATAAAAATATTAAAACTTAAACTAAAATTAAAATTGAAAATATATAAAAAACTATAAATCTTTGAATCTAGTTTCAGATATTAGTAAATATTATAATAGTATATAATAATAATAATAATAAAATAACTAATTATTATTTTGCCCACAAGATTTTGTGGCAAGTTTCGTAAGACAAATTCTGAATGTTATAAAAGCAGGTTAAGTTGGAGCAGTGAAGGTTATTTTGGAAATGTAATAGGTTACAGTTTACAAGTTATTAAAAATGTAACAAGTAGTGTAACTATTTCAATTATTTTATTAAAGCAATGTGACTGATTACATTTAATTACTTTTTAATTACTTTGCTTAATTTCTAACGATTGTTTCAATTGTTAATCATTTTCAAACATTTAAACCAGGCAGTGTTAACCTTACAGAAGTACTTAACACTGATTATTGTCAAAATCCTTCATCACGATAATAATCATGATAATAATTTAATTTTAAAGCATAGCCACCACAAAACCAGACTTTAACACCTCTTTTTACTTTGAGATTTTTCTGAGATCTTCTCAGACAGGTTGTAGCCTAAAGCTTTCAGCACCAATGTGGATTTGGCAGATGTTGTGTGATCAAATAAATCTATCAAAATAAAGGCAAAAACGGCATTAATAAATCTTAAAAAAAAAAAAAAATATTCAGATGTAATCCCCTTTGTAATCGTTAACATTTTCATAAGTAACTGTAATTTAATTGCACATTTTTCCCAGTAACTGTAACAGATTACAGTTACATTTCCTTTGTATTTAATTTACGTAATGCCTTTACATGTAGCTAGTTACTCTCCAACAGTGGTTGCCAGGACAACTGAAAAGGCCTGTGACAACATTTAATACAAGCAGCATTGTCTATATATAGTGCTTCAGGTAATGTAGGAAAGATAAAGATGTCACAATTTTGTCTCAAAAATGTAACAATATTTGGGCCATGTCTGTTTTTTTTGGTACAAATCCATCTGAAAAGGGATCATTACTCAAGGCTAGAATACATTACACAACTTTTGTTTTGATTTGCAGTCTGAACAAGTCAACTCTAGTTGCTAAAAGTCATCCAGTCTTCAGACTTCAGTTAACAGATTTCACAGGCAGCACATCAGTGTATGATGGGCACAGTAATATAGGGATGGACAAAATATCGGGCTCTAAACAGATCTATTATTGTCAAACGTTTACTTGTTTTCTCCGAGGTCTATTTGTGCTTTCATCTAACAAAGTCTTTCTGTTCTTCTTTCACTGTTAGATGACAGAACATATCATTTCCAGGCAGAGGATGAGCCAGAGTGTCAAATGTAAGTGTGTTTGTCTGTGTGTCCCTGCTCCGTTTTCAGAGGAAACCTGTCATAGGGACATTCCCGACAGTTTTAGGGAATAACTAACTGAAAGTACCAAAATACTGCAGTTCTTCCAGTAATTAGCTGTTTATCCCCAACAAGACAACAACTGAGGGCAGCTGGACAGTCATCAAACTAGACTTGGAAAAATCTGATTCATTTAATCTGGTTCAAAAAATGATTCACTGATTTGAATTATAATTCGTTTGTGTTCCTTGAACTCTTTGCAAAGCACATCACTTTTTTTTTTCTTCCTTTTTTTTGTGTAAAATTATCTGTATTTATTGAAGTTTGAAACTGTCCCTCTAATTAATATCCCGGTTGTTTTTGTGACAGATAAATACTTTAACTGTGGATAATCATTGATAAAAATGCTTCCCCCTTAACTTTAACATAGTTAGCTACTTTTTGCTAGTTGCTTCTAGTGTAGTGAACTTCTGTTTTGAGACTGTAGTGGAACTACTTTAAATTGAGTTGCTACAGTTTCAAAGTATCTTCCCCAGCCTTGATTCCCTACAGTGCTCTAAAAGCTTTTACTGTAAGTAGAATAAGTTTAAGTGTGTAAGTGCTCTGTTTCTTATTCCTCATGATCTCTATGCTTCTCTTCTCTTCTCAGATGGATCTCAGTGCTGCAGAACAGCAAGGAGGAGGCGCTCAACAACGCCTTTAAGGGTGACCATCATGTTGGCGAGAACAACATTGTGCAGGAGCTGACCAAGGCCATCCTGGGTGAGGTCAAGCGGATGGCGGGTAACGACGTCTGCTGTGACTGCGGAGCTCCCGGTGAGTGACCTGGAACCCAACAGGAAGGAGGAAGTGGAGAAAGAAAGAGGGAGGGGGGACTGTTTTGAATCGGCTCACAGGAAGAACAAAGTGGAAACTGGTAGTAAAGGAACTCTGTTATAAGGATTGAATTTGCATAGGCTGCTCTGTTTGGACCAGTCTCTTTGATTGACAAGACAACAACAGCATGACAAAACTTTTATTATTATTGTAAAACATTATATTTAACAAATTTATTATTATGTTTTACAATAATAATAATAATAATAATTACATCAATTAAATATAATTCAATGAATTTGTGAAATAGTATTGTAATGTATTATTTTTAATAATGAATTTCTTAAATATGTTATACAATAATATTTAAAAATAGTTATAATAATAATAATAATTATTATTATTATATAATTTGTTCAGTATAATGAAATTAGCATTCATTATTATTATTATTAAATAATAATGAATACATCAATGAAATAATTATGTAATGTAATGAATTTGTAAAATAGTATTGTAACGTACTTATAATGTTAATTATAATAATTATACAATTATTATTATTATTAAATAATTACTACAACAACAATAAAGATAATTACTACAACAATAAGGATAATTACATAATTTAATAAAATAATGTAATACAATAATGACAATACCAATAACATTCATTTATTATATTATTATATATACTGTATTTTTTTAAATTATTTACTTCTTCCCAAAATATTTTTTAGGATCAAGAAACTTTTTCAAGCTTGATTCAGATTTTAGAGCATATGCGTTAACTGATAGATCCAGCAATCTGCATAATTGATCATAAAACTCTACTTGTCATGCATTGTGGGAATGAGGACAGGCTGTTTCATCTTTTGTAAAATGTCACACGCTCTTGATTGACAGCCTCTGGTAAAGCTGTTCAAGGTTTTTTTTCATTCTCTTCTCTCATTCTCCCTCAGGCCCCACGTGGCTCTCCACCAACCTGGGCATCCTGACGTGCATCGAGTGTTCAGGGATCCACCGAGAGCTGGGCGTTCACTACTCCAGAATCCAGTCACTAACACTAGATGTTCTCAGCACCTCAGAGCTCTTGGTTAGTGTTTGATCTTTGATTTCACAGATTCCTCATATAAGCCTCATCATGTAAGCCTAATATTGGGTTTATTTATTTGGTTTGCACTGGATTCTTTTGATTCAGCCTTCATGCTTGAAATTTTTATAGGGTTTGCTCAAATCACTTGGGCTCTTTGGGATTCATTCCACACGCATGATTTCAGACCAAAGCGTTTTTGGCCAGCAATTTAGGATCATTAAAGCAATTACACTAGACTGCAGAACTGTTAGCTACAGTGAAAAAGGCTCGAGTCTCTGATTGAATGCCAAGATACATTGTTAGGCTGATTGGGATATTATGAAGTAGCAAAACAGATCAAATGGACCCTAAATAAATGCGTTAAGTCTGTTTGTTGGTACTTTAAAGTTGCGAAATGCAATTAGTTTAGCACCACTGTTGATTTTATGCTTGTGTTTGTGTTGTGGTGTTTAGCTGGCCAAGAACGTGGGGAATGCTGGGTTTAATGAGATCATGGAAGCTTGTCTGACAGCAGAAGATGTAATCAAACCAAATCCGACCAGTGACATGTAAGCCAAGATTTGTCATCACTTTATATCATTATACAAATTTATATTGTATCGTTGTACTTATTTAATTCCCTGTAATGGCACAGGCAGGCGAGGAAAGACTTCATCATGGCTAAATACACAGAGAAGCGCTTTGCTCGTAAGAAGTGTCCAGACGCGCTGTCTAAACTGCACACGCTCTGTGACGCTGTGAAGGCCCGGGACATTTTCTCTCTCATCCAGGTCTATGCTGAGGGTGTGGACCTAATGGAGCCCATTCCTCTGGCCAATGGCCATGTGAGTGTATTCCCATCTCAACTTGGATTGGATGGGAGTTATTCAGCTGTGGATTTAATTTGTACTTTTAAGTGATGTTCAAATAAAAAAATAAATAATAATTATTATTATTAAAAACACAATAATATGTTATTTATTTTTTAATAATTATAATGTATTATAAATAAATAATACATGTATTATATAATTATATTTATAAAAATATATTTATAATTAATATATTTATAAAAAGAAATAATTAAATTAAATAATTAAGTTTTTAATAATAATAATACAATTATTTTTATTTGAACATCACTTAAAAGTAAAAAATTAAATCCACATTAGCTTTATATATAAACCACAGGGAAAGAAGATATATATTTTTCCTGTGGTTTTATGGTAAATGTACATTTTTACTTTGAAATGAAGTTCAAGTACAAATATTTCTACATTATTTAGTTATTTATTAAGTGTTTTACACACATGCACACAAACACACACACATTTAAATGAAGTTCAAATAAAGTAATTTAAATATTTAAATATGTTGTGATCCCTTACAGATTTATTATGAAATCAAAGTAGATATTTATACTTTTCTTTAGTTTAATGTGGATTTAGTTTCTATTTTGACATTCAAATTAAACCATTAAGTATTAAAAATAATAAAAAACACACTGTTTGAATCCGATCACTTATTTATTTATTATGAATTTATAGTAGTAATCATTACTGTGATATTTCATAGAAAACATTGGTTACCATAATATCAGTATTTTTTTGTGCAGAAAATTTGTGTGCTTTTGAGTGTAATAAATATTTTAGTTTCACATGAATACATGACATTGTATCAAACTGAACAGACAACATTTCTGAGAAAGGTTACGTGGTGTTGTGTACTCATGGTTAATCCACATACGACATGTCCAAAATATCATGGTCTGTTCAAACCCAAACAGTAACAGTCTAAACATGTCATGTTGATTGTTTGTTTGTTTCTTGTTTGGTTTGCTGTGGTAGGAACAAGGTGAGACAGCCCTTCATCTGGCCGTGAGACTGGTGGACAGAACCTCCCTTCACATCATCGACTTCCTCACCCAGAACAGGCAAGACCCAGACAGCCGAGCGGAGGGTGGAAAACACCTTTCCCAAGTTTATTTCCCTTGTTTGCTGACCGATGCTCCCCCACAACTAAATCTGAATGAACGGCTTTTTTGACCAGAGCTATTTAAAAGTGCTGGTTTTGAAGGTTACAGAGCTGTGGCTGGAATGGAAAATTGAGATCGAGTGTTTTCTAAATAGGCAAAATTGTGTTTGTTTCTCCCCGCAGTTTAAACCTGGATAAGCAAACGGTTAAAGGAAGCACAGCGCTGCATTACTGCTGCCTGACGGACAACAGCGAGTGTCTCAAACTGCTGCTGAGAGGAAAAGCCTCTATTGACATCGGTATGCAGCAAATGAAATCTCCTGACGTAGTCTCTGTTGAAACAGGAAGTTTGGGTGTGGCATTTCCACGGGATCCCTTTCATGATGTCTTTAAGGATTCCGAGACTCCTTGTTTGGTCTGGTGCATGTTCTCACACCATGTTCTTATTTTGACTGCTGGGAGAAGTTAGTTTGGTGATTGGAGAGGGTTTGTAATTCTGTTGTTGTCCTGTTATTAACAATCTGTCCACCAACAATGGGAAGTAAAGATAACAGAGCCATATGTGGCCTAGCGGTTGTATGTGGGAGGGTGAATCTGTGCCAGGGAATCTCCTCTCTCAGATCCCTGCCAGCGTCTATTGTGAGCAAGCTGTCTGGATAGACTTGGCTTTGTCTTGTCTGTAAAATAAAATCCAGTAGAGGAAGCCAAGAGTATAGAATGTGGTGGGAAGATGCGAAGGACGTTCTTATCCTTCCAGGCTTATAAAATGTATCAAACCAATGTATTCTGTGTTTCTGTGTGTGTTTAGCTAACGAGGCTGGTGAGACGCCGCTTGACATCGCCAGGAGACTCAAACACCTGCAGTGTGAGGAACTGGTGAGCCGTCATATCATATATATACAACATCCTTGTGGATTAATATGAGCGATAACTGGCCTAGCTGCTAAGAACTGTTGGTTTATGATATGTGTCGGTCTGTTAGCTGAACCAGGCACTTGCGGGGAAGTTCAACGCTCATGTGCACGTGGAGTACGAGTGGAGACTTCAGCATGAAGACATGGACGAGAGTGATGAAGATCTGGATGAGAAGGTGAGGAAGATCTCAGAGAATTCAGAGAATCAAATGTCTTGGTTGCATTAGATTATGCCTTATGACTACTGTGTGTGTGTGTGTGTAGATATTTAATAAAATATGTAGATATTTACTAACAGATTATGCTTAATTTAGTGTGTGTAGATATTTAGTAATATTTAATACATAATAACGATGTATTAATTTAAAAGCGTTTTAAATTAAAGTTATTGTAGCAGGGTAGATTAAAAATATAGTAAAAAATACAAGTAAAAAATAATCAAGGCATGTTTTCAAAAATGTTTTTGGGTAAATGAACACAAGAAAGTATTATATTTTATTATTTTCATTTATATACACTAATTTAATAAGAGATTGTAATATAGAGCAATTTTTGAGTAATGTAAACAAATCATTAAAAATTATATTTTAATATAAAACGAAATGAGTTGCACTTTATATTACAGTGCGTGTATTACATGTACTTACATTGTACTTACCTAAGAAAGTACTGGTAATATAAGGTTACTATGGGTTAGGGTTAGGTTTAGGGGTAGGTTCAGGGTTAGTACCTAGTTATTGTAATTACTATAATAAGTATATAGTATGTGCATGTAAAATAAAGTGCTACCGCAAAATGTATAGTTTTCAGTCTGTTTATTTGGACCATTTGAACTGATTCGATGGTTCAAAATGCAGTGATTCAGTGATTTTGCGACTGACCAAATATTAAGTTGACCAAATAAATAGTGCATTATAATAATCTCAATAATTATTTTTTTGTATGGCCTGCAAAATCGCTGCAAATATTTGATGTGAATATACAGTGTGTTTACATTGTGTCTATAGTCCAGTCCTCACCGGCGGGACGAGAGGCCCATCAGCTGCTACACACCGGGCAGTAATTCTCTTCAGCCCAGTCCGGCCAGCCTGGCACGAGACGCACGAGACATGGTCAAAGACAAGCAGCGGTTTGTGCCCAACCTGGTCAACAACGAGACCTATGGAACCATCATCAACACCAACTCACCGGTCGCCCTGTCCACCTCTGCTCCACCTCTGCCACCCCGAAATTTAGGTACTGCATATTTCAATGAGCTCACGATGAAAGGAAAAACAATGATTAAGGGCTGAGGGCAGAAACTGACCAGCCTCTCTTCCATTACATTAAAGATACAAAGAAATCCAAACACTGTAACCATGTGTTACAGTTATTTAATATAAAATTAAATATAATTATTAATTAATATAAAATATATGCAAAATGCCCAGCATAAATTTGAGCTGTACCATTGAATTCATTTACCCTGAACATACAAGGAAATCCCATCCCGGAAATCCTTGCCAATATGAGAAGGGGGCAAAGGTGGTGCATTGTTATTGCAATTACCCAAGCATGTGTTTCATTTGTGACTGCCTCAATGCAAGAAAATGAGTTACACAAATGACCTGCAAAGAGCTACAGAGACCCATTAAAACCAGCACATGTTTAACAATGACCATTTGGATGATAGTTCACTTAGAAGCTTGTGAAGCCATTAGTTGTGTATTTTGTTGCTTGAGTTCAAGTGACTTAACCAAGGAAAGAAGTATATATATATATATATATATATATATATATTATATGATATGCAAACAAAACTGTATTTTCTCAAAATAATATATATATATATATATATATATATATATATATATATATATATATATATATATATATATATATATATATATAAAAAAGCTAATGAAATGCTACTGTAAGTCAAACATACATAAATGCATAAAGTCAATAAGGCTGTTTGACCCTGTATGATTATCATTCAGGCCCACAATATGCTGTATTTTTAGCCTCACAGATGTCAGGTCTCAAAATGGCAGAAATCTCATTTGACCTGTTCTTGAATCCTCACCCTCACCCAATTCCACTGCAGAGCTCCATGGCAACGGCCGTGTGAAGATGCTGACCTATATGAGCGCTCCCAGAGTCTCTGAGCAGCAGGTGTCACGTGCAAACGCGCTCTCAGGACTGTTTAGAAGGCCTGTTAAGATGACATAAGCTAGATGCCAGTGAACAAGATACTTTGTCGGTCAGAGTTGAACTCGGATTAAAAAGACCTGATTTCTGTGTTAGAACAAGATGTTTTTCTCTCTGTTGGGACTTTGAACAGAGTCCCATAGATATTTTCACTCAAACCTCAGACTTCACAATGAGCTGTATTCTTAAGACACTAATGAAATTAGGTGCATAATGGAGCTCTACTGGTCTGGAGCAGCTCCAGGGTCCAGAAAAAGAGACATAGCAGAGCTTTCTCGTCATCTAGTAAACAAAAGTGCTGTCCTGTAGACCATTCTGAAGTCACTCTCTTTGAATCTGACATGTAGTCGCTCTTTCTTCTCCTCTCCTTCCCACAGTTCAGCCGTCTGGTCTTGCTGGAATGGCTCAGGGTTCTCCCAGTTGGAAACCTGGCTCCCTAGACCTGACCGGCAGGCAGCGATCTTCCTCTGACCCCCCCAACATGCATCCTCCAGCGCCCCCCTTACGGGGCACATCCACTTCCCGTGAGTTGGCTGTACATGAATGAGTGGATGAAGCTTTGCTCCAGGCCACTGATTCTGTTTCACATGGAGCTTTGTGTTTGGATTTAGATTGATCCTGGATCAGCTTTTTGTAATGTCATGACATGACAGCGTCTTACCACATGAATATTAATTACATTTTTGTCTTTTGCGAATTGACCATAGTTAACTGTCCGTTTACGTTAATATTAATATTCATGAACCAATGGTAGGTGCCAGGCTTCAGAAATTCTGGACTGCTGAAAGGCTGTTAATGACCCATGCCTGATTTCCCCCAAAAAAAATTCAAGACGAGTGCACTCTTTCATTCATTGCTCTGTCATACACTGTCTTTCATTCATTTCATGTCTGTTAAGGGATTACAGATCAGTAGATGATCAAATGTGTCTTTTTGTTCTCACAATTCAGGATCAAAAACTTTTTGATGTTAAAACAGTTTTAAAACTATGTAATGTTTATGTAATGTTATTAATTACATAATATTATTTTAAAAATAATATTAATAATATTAGTATTATTAAAAATAATATTTATTATTTTATTTGAAATTAATTAAACATACAAAAATATATTTTAAAAGTCTTTATCCAGAAATGAAGAAAAACTGTAAGGTCAAGGAAATTCAGGTGTGGGCATCCTGGTACCAATAATGTCGCACAAAAATATTGAAACGTCTGTGAAATTTCTTGTTTTAGTAGTTGTGAGGATCTGTAATGTAACGGCAGCTATTTGATGATTTCTGTGCAGTTCTTGTGCCCAGCGGAGCTCCCCATCCTGTGTCTAAAACTGTGATGGAGGCCATGACTATACAACCCAAACCCGGACAGGGGCCTCCTGGTCAGAACATCAACCGGGCTACAAGGTCAGAATACTAAACAACCCTGACCACATGCACACACATGTGTACATATTCACTCTGACGGTTCTGCCCTAGAAAAACAATAGCCGCTATTAGCCGCTAGTCCTCGCATAGAACTTTCTGTAGAGTGTTTGGCGAGTCTGACTCCAGTAAAAGGTGAGTGTGTCCTTATCTGAACACAGAGGTGGAAAACGCCTGTAGGGAAATGCTGCTTTACCAGGTCATTAATTCCTATTCAAGTCCTCATTCACGCACACAGTGCCAGAGGACCAGACAAGTAGGGCACTCAGATTACTAATGGTGTTACCAGCATGACCCGAGTCGAAATATCATAGCAGAAACCTACACAACACTCACATCTGTTCTCGTTGGTTGCAGCGCGGACAAAACCTTCAGTAAAAGCACACTGATGCGCTCCGGATCCATTGAGAGACCAGGTAGATGTCAGAGAAACCATGTTGACTGTAAGTTGATGTTACTTTAATAAAAGCCTAGCGGCCATTGTTGTCGTGAAAATGCAAAGTTAATTGTGATGTCACTTCCTGTTTTTGCGGAACAGCTAAAGAAGTTCCTGGAGGCCCCCAAAACACCACTGGTCAAACTCTGCCTGCTACACACATGCCCAGGAAAACTTACCTGGTATGTTCAGCCACAAAAAGAATAGTGAATCTAGTCAATTCATGAAGGAATCATCAATTATGGCATTCAAATCAGTGGCGTAGCGGATGGGCATGCAGGGCACGCAGTGCGGAGGGGCCCCGCAATAACCTCTCCATGCTGGGTTGCGTAGAAAAACGATGATCATGTATTGACGATAGCCAGAGATATTTTCAAAAGCATTAAATATTTAAGAGTATTTGGCATTTCCAATTAATGTAGGCCTGTTACATTCTTATTATTATTAGGTTACTTTTATTATTAAATTAATATTACAATTAATTTGCCCTGTAATAATTTCATAGCGCATCACTGCATGACGCACTGTGAGGATAATAAAAGATCAGGCTATTAGCTTGCTTCCCATTGAAAATGTTTTAAAAAAGGTCTTTCAAAACAGGTTTATTATACAATGAACCTTTGCATTTTTGCAAAGCTTTGCTTTGCATTTCCGGTCTCCAGTGTTTCTAATCAAATTAGCGTATATTCCGAACTGATAATTTAATGTTAAACCTATTAAAATGTTTTAAAAAAGCACTTGGCTTCATAGTGCCATCCCTTTACAGTGTCGTAATGACCATCATTTGTCAGTACTTCACTCCTCAAAGTATAATGAGTGTGTAAATTACACGAAGCTGTCAACGTTAGCTACGTTAAAAACAGATGGACACTATTTGAATGGGTTCCTATGGAGACTGGAATAGAAGAGCATCCAATCGGAAGGACTCCACAGATTTGCGCTAGGCCACTGATCCAAATATGATCAAATGAAGCACATTTAGCATGTATGAGACACTAACTGACATGTTCTTGTTTCCAAACCGGATCGGTGTGTGGCAACAGAGGCTGAAGCGTGTGAAGGCCATGTATAACTGTGTAGCTGATAACCCAGACGAGCTGACGTTCTCTGAGGGAGAGGTGATCGTGGTGGACGGTGAGGAGGACCAGGAGTGGTGGGTGAGTGTCCTGACCTCACTTCAGCTGTGTTGATGACACACACCTCACTTTCAAATATAAGGAGCGAGGGAACCTGAGAGGAAAAGTTAGTTGACCATATTTCCCTTCTTGTGACTGGCTGGTTGTTAATAAGTAAACTCAGTGAGGGTTCAGTGTCTCTGGCTGAGTACAGACCAGCTGCTTGTTTTCCACCAAATTGGCTTCATTTCCACTGGCTGTGTTTAGTCATTCATTCTCCACGGAGACTCATCGGCGGCACAGCCAAATCCCCAAATCTCTGTGTTCCTGTGCTATTGACATGCTTCAGGGAGTTCAAGCTGCATTTCCATTTCAGTTTTTTTGACAGTTGTTAAGAATACTGTTGTAATTTTTATTTATTTTTTGGCTGTTTTTGCCTTAATTATGATAGGACAGTGTAGGGATGACAGGAAGCAAAGTGGGAGAGAGAGAGGGGGGCGGGATCGTGAAAGGTCCTCGAGTTGGGATTTGAGCTCTGGACACTCGTAGTGCAACGGTGCCACAAGGCTATTGGCGCTGACAGTTTGAGGAACATTTCTAACATGCTTTCTCCTGATTGTTTTGTAGCTGGGCCACATTGAGGGAGAGCCAATGAGAAGAGGAGCATTTCCTGTCACATTCGTGCAGTTCATCATGGACTGAAGTTCAGAGATCATAGACACTGAGTTGGACCGATGACGGCACTTCTCTGCTTCTGTGTAGCCTCACTGACCATCATCATCATCATCATCGTCCCCTTAGTCGTGAGGCTTGTGTCTTCACTGAGCTTCCAAAATCCCTGGCTCTCACCTGGCTTGAGCGACTCTGGAATATAACAGCTTTCTAGGCTTTTTGTTTTTGGTTTGTGGACCATTTGAAATAACAGGCAATACATGCACTTTTAATCTAATTTATCATGACCACAATTCTAATGACAAATGTCACCAAAATGAAGGTTTTACTCTGAGATCATTCGCATCCTTATTCCTTTTAGATAGACGGCTCTACAGCGTACATTTGTTTTTGAAGTACACAGATCTGTGAATATGGTCTTATTTGCCCACATCCCATGATTGGCAAGAAAAGACAGAATGATAATCAGAATCACTGACTTTTGAGGACTCGGTTGGAAAAGAGCTTCGTCAACGGTGCTAAACCAGGAATATGCTACGAGAGCCGTCTTCCCTCGGAGGGGGTGCTCCGATGTCCCCATTTCACACCACCTGCCCCAGTGCTGAGTGTATAAATAGGCCTCCCATCGCTCACACATGGGAAATATCTCAAGTGCACTGTGGAGGAGAGAGACAGAGAATCGGACAGACACAAGAGTGCTTTGTGCTGGCTGAGGGACATGGGACGTGGAGACTGAATGAAAGTAATCTTGACCCTGTGCCTGCTGGGAGATTTGACAGTCTGCATGATCATTCGGTGGCCTCCAGAGAGAGCAACAGAGCATCAAGAAGGTTTATTTCTGTATAGATATTTATAATTCGGAGCTGTCCTTCAGTGTTCTTTATTTAGATGCTCTTATTGATTTGAATGATCTTTTGCAGACCTTCCTTCAGTGTGCAGGCTTCGTTGTTCCTTGAGAGGTCTGTGGAACGCTGTCATTTATCAACTGGCTCATTCGTTCTTAAAGTGATAGACCAAAAATGAAAATATGGTCATTTATTTACCCTCATGTTCTTTCAAACAGTGCTTTTTCGTAACAGGAACTGTGGGTGTTGTGCACCATAAATGTGCTTCATGCTATTAGTTTCCTATATTCCAAATCTAATGAATTAACTACTTTAACTTTGTGTGAGGAAGAGACTATTTAAATGGATTTTTCACCCCAAAAAAAACCTGTATGAGTTATATATTCTGTGGAGCACAAAAGATATTTTGAAGAATGTGGGAATGAAACAATATTGGAGCCTATGAAAATAACTTATTTTGTATAATAATAATCTCATTTTGTGTTTCACATAAAGTCATACTGATTTGGAATGAGGGAGAATAAATGACAGAATTTACATTTAAATCTATTAAGTTGTTAGTCACTGAAAATCATCTTCTGTGGTTCTCATATCACATTCAGATTAAATATGCTGTGTCAAGACATGCCAAGCCAGTTTTAGAAGAACCACACTTGATAAACAAATGACGTTAAACTTGGCACAACATGTCCAAATGCAAGTTTGCATGAGATTTGTGGTCAAAGGGGCATATTGAGTGAATAACATTTTTACCCATATGTTGTTTTACTCCCAACATATGGGTTCTGGGAACTTGCAGTTTAGCTCAAAAAAGTACAATGACGTTCTTGTCTTTTTTAGAGCTTGACAGGTTTGTTGTCATTACAGGAAAAAGCACTCTTGACATTTTTAAATATTCATTCAGGCTGGTTCTGTGGAAGATAAAACGGTTTGAAATGTGAAGGTGAGCAAATGACAGCATTTTCATTATTGGGTGAACTATCCTTTTAAGATGATCTTCCCTTTCTTCAGTGTACAAACCCATAACATATTGAATAGTGTTTTTACTTAGAGATCTCCAGAACCTAGTCATTTCTAACAGATTCCAAGGTTTCAGGTTGGTTCCACCAACCAGGAGGATGTTCCCAGAGTCTCCCAGCTTTGGTTGGCCAGATGGGTGTTCCCTGCACCAGTAATAACTCTGCATCTCTCTAATTGTATTCCAGAGGAAATTAAAATCCCTCATGTCATTTTCCCTCACAACACTTCTCTTAATCCTTTCTAAAGCTTTGAAATGCTCATCCATCTGTAATTGTGTGCAGGAGTAACACAGCAGAGCGTTTTGTGTCATGAGTGTTTGATGTGGTTGCAGAGCAACTTAATAGAGTCTGTTATGTAACTTTTAATTACAGTCATGTTAGTCTTGATTGAGCTCGGACCAGAGTGGCCTGTAACTCGGGCAGTGCTGGGATGTGTTCAGCTCACTGTATACGGTCGGCACCTGGCCAGCTGTGATTGTAGATAAATGTAGACTTTGCTTTGTGCATATTTAATTGTAAACAGAGAGCTAAACTGATAATGTTTTGACGTATTGTTAGATAAGACTGTTACAGTACACTTTTAACTAAGATGAAAACAACCTCTATTCACCCGTTTACCATAAATGTCATTGATGCTAATATATAAATATATGCATATATGTACAAATAAATGGGAAAACTGGAATTAAAAACCCACAAATTAATTTCTTGATCATATGTTGCATTATTTGGGTAGTTTAAGCGAAGATGTGCCATTTTTGTTGTTATTAAACATGAATAGTTTAAAAACACTTATTAAACAGGATGAAAGCACTGCCATCTAGTGGAAATGAGGGGAAAAAAACAAGATGAAAATGCATTACGTTCGCATTTATTTATTGTACCGTATCAACTGATCCCACCTGGACCAGGAGGACAACAAAAGAGGGGCATGTACATATAAAGGACGCAAAGGGTTTGGGTTTTACAGCATCTTTGTGTTCACACTGACATTAATGTACCACGGTTTACACAAATCCCAACAAATCCCAGATTCACTGGCCCATAGTGGGAGATGTGCTCTGAGGTTACTGTATATTTACATTAAATAAGATTAAATTAGGTTACAAAAATAGACGCAGCTCAAACTTGGCTTTTGGGTTGTGGTGGGTCTGTTAAGAGAAGAGGATGATGGGACTAATGTATATGGTGTAAACATGTGGTTGGGATGGCTGCCCTTTCATGCTGAACAAAGAACAATCAGCTGTATTAACATTTACCAAAGTGAGACAAATTCCAGCATTTCTGTCAGATGCTTTTAAAAAGGACACCACCTCCTCCTGAAGGAACGAAGAACAGGAACACTCCCAAACAGACCTCAGGACTTCTTTGAGGCCAGGGCACAGTCGAAGAAGGTGGACAGTACTTTACAGATGGCCTGGGCTTGTTCCTGTAGAGCACAAATGATGTGTTACATTTACAGAACAGCACAGATGAACAAAGACAGGTGGAGTCTTCTATACACACTGCAATTCAAAAGTTTGGGTCAGTTTTTGAACAAAATTAATTCTTGTATTCAGAAAGGATGTGTTAAATTGATCAAAAGTGACAGCAATAACATAAGATTTCATAAGATTGTTACGTAAGATTTCTATTTGAAATAAATGCTGTTCTTTTAAACCTATTATTAAATAATCCTGAAAAAAAAGAAATTATCACAGTTTTTCACAAAAGTATTAAGCAGCACAACTTTTTCAACATTCATAATAATAAGAAATGTTTCTTGAGCACCAAATCAGCATATGTGACCCTGGACCACAAAACCAGTCTTAAATCGCTGGGGTATATTTGTAGCAATAGCCAAAAATACATTGTATGTGTCAAAATTATAGATTTTTTTTTTATGCCAAAAATCATTAGGATATTAAGTAAAGATCATGTGCCATGAAGATATTTTGTAAATTTCCTACCACAAATATATCAAAACTTAATTTTTGATTAGTAATATGCATTGCTTAGGACTTCATGTAGACAACTTTAAAGGCGATTTTCCCAATATTTTGACTTTTTTGCACCCTCAGATTCTAGATTTTCAAATAGTTGTATCTCGGCCAAATATTGTCCTATTTATTTATTTTATTTATTCAGCTTTCAGATGATGTATAAATCTCAATTTCAAAAAATCGACCCTTATTACTGGTTTTGTGGTGCAGGGTCTCATATTAATATGATTTCTGAAGGATCATGTGACATTGATGGCAAAGCTGAATTTTCAGCATCATTACTCCAGTCTTCAATGTTACATTTTAAAATATATTACATTTATAATTCCTGTGGCTCAGTGGTAGAGCATTGCGTTAGCAGCGCAAGAGGTCGTGGGTTCAATTCCCAGGGAACACACATACTGAGAAAAAATGTATAGCCTGAATGCACTGTAAGTCGCTTTGGATAAAAGCGTCTGCTAAATGCATAAATGTATAATAATTTATATTGTAATATTTCACAATATTACTGTTTATTGTATTTTTGAGAAAATAAATGCTGCCTTAGTGAGCATAAAAAATTCTTTCAAAAACAAAAAATAAGCTTACCAAACCCAAACATTTGAACGGTAGTGGAGTGTATAATATGATATGTTTATAGTATAAATATCAATATAAAAGACATACAGTATATGTAATACATATGTAAAATAGTCAGTTTCAGTAGATGTCTGACTGAACAATTCATCACTCAGTTAAAATAAATGTATTAAAAATAAATGAGTAAAATACATGTCAATAATGCATTGTCATTGTATATAAATATAAAAAGTTGTGTATATAGATGAATTTTAACATCAGTAATCCTTGTTAATTTGATTAAAAAAGTGCAACTACTTTTTTTTCTTTTAGATTTTAATGTTTTTTTTTTTTAACCCTAATCAGTTTAAATAAAATTGGTTACAATAGCCTTTTGGTCTAAATAACTGTTCCTCCATTTTAAATAAATAAATAAAATATATTTACTTTATCACCCATTTCAGAGCAAATACACAAATACTGAATACTGTTTTCTGCTACACTGTCCAGATCTATGCAAATCATATGCCTATCATACACTTCCTGTCTTGAGGTCTTACCGCACTGCTGCACTGATACACCCAGATGCTGCACTGCTGCTGCTCTGCATCTGTGGTCTTCAGGGCGAGCAGGTTTTTTCCAGCACCCAGACCATCATCATAGCAAAGCATACGTACAATCAGGTAGAGCGGGTGACGGTGAAGCACATCCTGAGAAGACAGAATCAATAGAGAAACACAGCCATGCCATTATTTCAGTGTACAGCACTGTGAAATGATGAGTAATGTTCCGTTTCGGTTCCACAGAATTATTATTATTTTGTGATTATGAATCTAAATGCTTTCATACGCTCCTACATTTGATGTATAAAAAAAGAGCCAAATCTCTCATACGAACACTAAAAGTTGACACTGGGTCAGGTGAATGAACTCACACACTGGTCCAATGAGGCCACTTTAACTCCATGCTTGGACACTCCCAGAATCCTCTCCTCATCTCCAGGCACAAACGGCAGTTTTCCATCTTGCTTTAAAGTGAGTGCATGAGATATAACCAAAGTTTTTAAACAGTTTCAGACTCAATGCATAATATTATGATAACTATTTAATTTCTGCTTTATAATCAGTGGTGCCACTTTGTACCTCTCCTCTAGGCCAGGAGATAAGATAAAGTATTCATTCTAAACATTTCAACATCAACCAAAAATCATAAGAATTATGGCTTCTACAAAAGTAAAGTTGTCACATGACAAAGTTTGCTAGATTAAACAAATACTTCACTAAATACGATTTGCTGAAAAATGACTCATTTACTAAACATGACTATCAAACATGAAGAGGAGAAATTTGAAGGAGATCCTCTGCAGTGAATGGGTGCCGTCAGAATGAGAGTCCAAACCGCTGATAAAAACATCACAATAATCCACATGTCTCCAGTCCACCAATTAACATCTTTTGAAGCGAAAAGCTGTGTGTTTGTAAGAAACAAATCCATCAAGAAGTTTTAATTTTAAACTTTCACTTCTGGCTAAATTATGAGTCCATGATCCATAAGAAGTCTGCTTCCTCCAGTGAAAAAGTCCATTATATGTTGTCCTCTCACATCAAAATGCACTGACATATTTGTTTACAATTGTTTTGGCCTGTTTTGTGATTATTTCACTCCTAATTAAGACGGAATGACCTCTTCATTGGAGAATACAATTTTAGGGATAATGGACTCATATTTTAGCTGGATTTTGATGGATTTGTTTTTTACAAACATGCAGTGTTTCACTTCACAAATGTTACTTAATGGACTTGAGTCATGTGGATTACTGTGATGTTTTTATCAGCGGTTTGGACTCTCATTCTGGCGGCACCCATTCACTGCACTCCACTGGTGAGCAAGTAATGTAATGCTAAAATTCTCCAAATCTATTCTGATGTAGAAACAAACTCACCTAAATCTAGTATGGCCTACATTTTCAGCAAATGTCCATTTTTTGGGTGAGCTATTCCTTTAAGATGGTGACATCTAATCGTCCCCTTTTGTAGATCCTTACCTGAGCCGCATCGATGTAGTTGATCAGGTCTAGAGGCTCCTGCAGGGTTTTGCTCATCTCAAACTGCAGCTTCTCAATGGCTCCCACATACTTGACTCTGAACTCAGCACAGGTGTCAGACACGGCGTTACCTGAGGGTTCAACAAGGTCAGGAACTAGTCAGGGTCACAAATGTACACGCGTGAGTTTCTAGATGTTTCAGTGAGGACTAACTTGAGCTCTTGGTGGAGTCCGTATCAAGACTGGCGACTGTGCTTGATCTAGACAGGCCTCCCAAACTGGAATCCACTGACTGGATAAAGGGAGATTAGAGTTTATCGTGACCTCAGCAGACAGAATGGCTGAATTCCAATAACAATGTAATCTATTCTTTCTATACCTAATAGAAACGTGCAAATGGAAATTCAGCCAATATTTGTTTAAGACGTATGTACTTAATGACTGCTGGTAAACCAACCTTGCTTTTAGTGCTGACCTCACTGCTCTGGGAGCTGCTGCTGCTGTGGCGCTTCTTGACCTTTCGAAACATCCTTCACCATGACGCCAGTGCTGCAGGTCTCCAGTTTACCAGCAGATGACAACAGAATCTGAGGAGATTAGCAGCATTAATACTATTTCACTTCATCAAAATCATCTTAGAAACCCATAGTTTCCTGTAAAGATGGATTATAATCAAAGACCAAACATTTAAATATCATGATTATTTCAAGGTTCATACACTGTTTGATCAAATAATTTTTCCTTTGGTAGATTTCCATTTGTATGTCAGGTACTAATTTTTGAAATAATTTATGCTTAACAGTGTACAATTGACACCAATAACACTAAAGAGAAAGTACTATATGCTAGCCAATGAAATATTTTAGAAAAGAGCAAACATAGAAACAAATATAGAAATAAATATGAAAAAAAAAACATTCTTCCAGGCCTTGAACTCAAAAAATTAATTTTGACCCATTCTCAGGAAATAATTCTCATTATTTGATATTAGAAACCTATGGAAGATTGATAAAAAAAAAAGGTAACTGTATCTCACAATTCTGACGTTTCTTTTTGCAATTCTGATTTTACGTCTCACATTCCTTTTTCTTTCTTGCAATTTTGAAAAAAAAAAAGTCTGAATTGTGAGATACAGTATAAACTCAGAATTGCAAAATATAAAATCGCAATTCAACGAATAAAAGTATGAATTGTGAGATAAAAAGTTAAAAATCATTCTGTCAACACAGAATTATGAGAAAAAAAGGTCAACATTTCAAGATATAAACACAGAATTAAGAGATTAAACTCTGAATCGTGAGAAAAAAAGTCAGAACTCCTAAAAAAAAAAAACAGAAATGCAAATTTAAATAAATATCTCACAATTCTGACTTTTTTTTTTTTACCTTATTTATTTATTTTAACCCGTGACAGAAACAGCTTCTATAGGAATCAGACTTTGAGATATTGTAAAATAAATAAATAAAATATTCCACAAACATAATAAAAGCAAATGGATTTACAATAATATAACTGATTTATATATATTATATTTTCTGGCTAAAATTACTATTATTCCTTCATTAGAAAATTATATCATAATACATCACATCATTCATTAAATCACTTTTTTTTAATTCTTATCAGTTAAAAAAATTGTAAACAAAAACACTAACTATTAACCAAAAAACTATGTGCCCATGAGTGGAAACTGAGAGCTGTCTCAGCGTAATGAACTAACAAGGTTCCTTATGTAACGTTAGTATTTCTGTTCAGATATAACAGACATATTACGTTAAGAAAAACACTGCCTTAGAGTATGAGAAACAGCATGGACGTGTTCTGGGGTTCAGGACACTCCACGAGCCCACGCCCCATAAAACAATGGTGCAAACTTTGAGTAACTTTCTAAGAATCGCCAGAGTCGCTCAGCTCGCGCTTTATGATTTCTTCAAGGCGCGAGCTCACCGCGAGCACATTGTTAATGAAAACCCCGCGGAAAGTAACGGAAACCCGTTGCTAGGATAAACACTCAGCAGCACCCCACGTCTAACTTCACTAATACGAGCGCAAAGGGCTCTTATTTGGTCGTTTATTGGCATCTCTACAATTAAATATGGATAATTTGAACTTGGTAAACAAGCACACTGGGCATACCTCTATTTTGAGCTCACTATGTAGATGTGTACGGCTGTAATGATTAATAATAGGTAGTTTCATCAAAGCAGCAGTCGGCGGCTCTCTCTGTTTTGGCGAGACTTGCGTTGACACTTCACTTCCTGTACGGCTCCACCCAGCACTTCTTAAAGGGGACGCACGATAGTACATGGCTATGTTTACATTGGATTAAAGGGCTAGTTCATCCCAAAATGAAAATTCTGTCATTAATTACTTAATCCAAACCCGTAAACCTCCGTTCATCTTCGGAACAAAATTAAGATTATTATTATTAAGATATTATTGATGAAATTGGAGAGCTCTCTGCATAGACAGCAAGGCAACTGAAATGTTCCCAGACCCAGAAAGGTAGTAAGGACATCGGTAAAACAGTCCATGTGACATCAGTGGCTCAAATTCAATTTAGCGAAGCTACGAGAATTTACGCGTGCACTTTCCCCTGAACGTTTTCATTGGAAAGTGCGCGCATGCATCGTGGTACTCTCCAAAATGGCAGAAGACGGTAACTCAGGGAGAAGAAATGTTGAATAAAGTTGTTATTTTGGTTTTCTTTGCACACAAAAAGTATTCTCATATTCACAAAATTTAAATTGAGCCACAGTAGAACAAAGGTCTTACAGGTTTGGAACGACATGAGGGTGAGTAATTAATGACAGAATTTTCATTTTTTGGGTGAACTATCCCTTTAACAACTTGAATTTACTACTACTACTAATAAATACTGCATAGTATATTACCTAACATTTTAAAATAGCAGACGTGGCTATGTTTAGAACTGATATTAGCTTACTAACTGTAAGCTCTACATAATCTAGCTTATGTATTTATTCATTTATTTACTCATTTATTAAATATCAAGTAGCTTAGAATGGAGTCCATTCTAAACAGATCCTCTTGCAATTTAATAAATAAATAAATAGTATCACGTGTATACAGCTTACATTTATTTGTTATTGCCATTGGCATAACTAGCTTGGCATAACTAGAAACATGTATATTCATTATAAAATAATAATAATTATTATTATTAAGATTTTATTCATTTACATTACATTTCCAGGTCTAGAAATCATAGTTTTAAAATTAGGCTTCCTTTTATATCCAGGTTTTTCAAGACTTTTTGAAGGGTAAAATAAGAAATATCTTGATTTTTAGTTGATTTGGCATCATAATGCTTGTTTTGTCTTCTTTTATCCACTTTAAGTCATTGGAGGTTTGCTGAGGTCCCCTAGGGGGCCCTGGCCCCTTAGTTAATAACCAATTATTTGTTTATTTATAATAATAAATTGATATGTTTAGAATAGACAGAATGACACCTTAGTAAACTATATGCACTCTATACGGTTTATTTATTTTTTAATAAATAGTAAGTGGTTATATTTACAATAGATGGAATGACACCTTAATAAGCTATATGCACTCTATGGTTTATTTATTTAATTAATAGTAAGTGGTCGTGTTCTCAAACCAGCTATCGGCGCGCGCTGTAGTCTTTGAAGAGGAAAGCAGTCACGCGCTTTAGTAACACGAGAGAGGATTCAGTGCGTGGAAGTGAACGATTCAAAGATTCAAACACCGAGTCGTTTAGAAACGAAGCAACACATTGACATTGGTGCTCCTAGTAGACTTGAAGTGTAGAGTTGAAGTCGTCAGGTGTTGCTGTTACTATGTCGACACTAAAGAAAGTTATATGGCCCCAAATCATTCTCTTCGGCGACTCAATAACGCAGGTAACATTTTGGGTCACAGGTCAGTTTGGGTTTTATTCTTTACTCTGACATGCCGTGTTTTTGTTTCAGTTTGCGTTTCAAGCGAACGGATGGGGATCCGAAATCTCGCATAAACTCGCCAGGTACAGATTTGATGACAGCACGGATGTATTATTGCATTCATACCGCTGCAGCATGATTTTATCATTCCTTTCATTTAGAAAATGCGACGTAGTAAATAGAGGCTTGTCGGGTTACAACACAAGGTGGGCTAAGATTGTGCTTCCTCGCGTCGTGCCCGTTTCTGATGCTCCTATCTCGGCTGTGACCGTCTTCTTCGGCGCTAATGATTGCGCTTTGGAAGGTAAGAACATCTTAAGATCTAAACACCAGCGGCAGTGATACTATGAGACACTTTCAAACGTTCCTTTCCAGACAAGAACCCCGCGCAGCACGTGCCTCTCCAGGAGTTCACGGAGAATTTAAAAGATATTGTCAAATATCTGCTGTCTATAGGAGTGTCCAATGACAAGATCATCTTCATCACACCACCACCACTTCAAGAAGCCGCCTGGGAGAAAGAGTGCTCGCTAAAAGGTGACACACCTCCTGAATTTCGGCTGTGTTCAATACTAGTGTACTGCATGCTGCACAGCGTAGTGTTAGAAAATAGTACAGTATGTGAAATAGTGTGTCTGTTGTACACGGTAGTATTCTATACTGCAATCATATGACCTCATTACCTTTAATTAAAATAATGAAGTTTATTTTGAATTTTAAGTTAAAATGTTTGAACTATAAACAGCCTGAACAAATAGATCAAATATGATAATCATGCTGGATTCTTCATTTGAGAGCCTTGCATTGAGGGATACAGTACTGTATTTTCATTGTTGAGAGAGAGAGAGACACACACACACACACACACACAGAGATAAGTTGCATTGTTGTGTAAGACAAATTTAATTATTACATTAAGAAATTACGTAAAATACCAGGAAATAAAACTTAACATTAACAAACATTAGTTACACTATAAACATGTATTTTGGTTCCCCTCACTTTACAACACATATTTTAAAGGAATAGAAAAATATACGATATAAAACAATTCTTTATAAACAACATTGCTGTTAATACATTTTTACTCAAATCTTGGATTAAAATCGACTTGCAAAATACCCATTTATTTCTGAAATTATTACCAGATCACTTCATTAGACACGCAACAGTGTCATGTGACAGCAGTGTAGCAAAGCATATTGCATGCTGCTTCACATACTATTTAAAAAAAATACTTGGCAGTATATAGTGTGAAGCAAGCACAACTTAAGTATTTAGTTACAATGATAGCCTCAGTCTCTCTATCCCTCTCACACACATAATGAATATGTTTTTGGTGTGTTTAAATGCTCTTTTTTATCAGGTTCAGCTTTGAATCGGCTGAACTCTGTGGCTGGTCAGTATGCGCAGGCCTGTGTTCAGGCTGCTGGACAGTCTGGTGTGGATGTTCTGGATCTCTGGACGCTCATGCAGAAAGACGGACAGGTAACACATGCTGGCAAAACCATAAATATAGTGAATTAACATAAAAAAATCAGAACTAGAATACAAATAAACTGTTTTTCCCCTCAGGATTTCTCAGTATATCTTTCGGACGGACTTCATCTCTCTGATAAAGGCAATCAGTTTGTGGCAGAGCATTTATGGACACTTCTTGAGAGGCGAGTGACTGATTTGCCCTTCATTCTGCCTTACTGGGGGGATGTGGACCCAAAATGCCCCGAGAGCAGCCTACTGTGTGACTAAAACACAGGTCAGATGATGCACAGCGTGCAAAACACCATTCAGTTCCTGTGGTTTATATTCAGACATTTTTGGAAAAGCTTTTCATCCTAAATTGTGTAAGGACCATCCACCAGTCATGACTTGTTTTGAGTTACTCAAGTTAAATCACAGATGTCACAGATCATGTCTAATGTTCTGCCAAAAATATATTTAGATTTCTGAACGATTAATGTTTTAGTGAAGCCAATTGATTTATTGAGCTTCTTATACACACTAAGCTTTTTAGTAGGGACAATAATGGCTTGCATTTTTAGGTCTTCTGACAATATCAAATGTATTTTCTTTCAGGGTAATAAAATAATCAGAAACACTTCAGTGTAGAGGCAGTTTATTCATGTGGCTTCAAACCCCAAGAATAGGCTACATGTTAAATGTGACATAACCAAGCATCGAAAACACACACTGAACGATAGCAGAATGAGATCAGATACAGCTGTCTACATCCAAGTGAGATGTTTTAATTACTTCTGATTTGATATACAGGAAAGTAAGAAACAATACAAAATATATACTTAGTCATTTGACTTATTATGGCACATTAAAACTTTACAAGATCTTAAAATTCGACTGTAATAGTTGAAGTCAGATATTTCACAGTGGGGGAATACTATATCGATTCATTTTGGTCACATCTATACAACCGTTTTAGTGGCAAAAAGAGAAAATCTATGAAATATGCACATCCCTCAGCTCTGTAATCAGTGTTTCACATATTCATACTGCTATATTAAAATAACATGAGATGCTATAGAGTATATAGTAGTACAAATTAAACTGAACAAACCTTGATGCAAAAAATTATGTGCAATTTCTACCTTTAAGCCTCAAGAACACATAAAATAAAACTCATTATGCATCTCTTACAGTTTCCAAACACGTATGACATTTAATTCATAAACATATGGCATAGGATATGCATAGCTTGAATCTTCTCAGCAAGTCGACCAGTGTAACATTAAAAGTATAGAGTCATGCAGTAGTCCTGCTGCTCATGTTCTTAATGAGGTATACATGAATAAAAATACAAAAATGTACACTACCGGATGTGTTACAAGGCACATACTGACTGTTTTAAAAGAATATTAAATACAAGTTAAAGGGATAGTTTACCAAAAATAAAAATTCTGTCATCATTTACTCACCATCATGTCATTCCAAACCCAGAAGTCTTTTAATCATCTTCGAAACCTGCATTCTCTCCAATCAAAAGTCCATTCTCCCAAAACTTTCATAAAATCATGAATACATTATAATCAACGCTTTACATGATGAAAAGATTTAATGCTAGATTTGATTCTCATCTACATTGATCAACACACAAATAATTTCTGGTAAATAGAAAGCAAATATAAGGTGATTGTATCTCTTCAGAAGACCTGGATTAAACTATATTTGATTCATATAGATTTACAGTGTCTTTATGAACATTTTGAAGTGCGAGTTTTGGCAGAATTAATTTTAAATGAAGGACAGATCTCTCTCAGGTTTTATTAAAAACATCTTCATTTGTGATTTTTGGGTTTGAAACGTCATGAAGGCGAGAAAATGATAGCATAATTTTCATATTAAGGTGAACTGTCCCTTTAAGATCTAAGGACAGCACCTGTGATTATCAATTACCACAAAACATTATTTTGATTTGTACTTTGGTTTATAAAAACAACAAAAAATGCCTAAAGAGAAGCAACAGACATATATAGGGCTAATGTAAAATGATTAAAGAAATGGTTCACGCTAAAATGAAACTTCTGTCATCATTTATACAACCTTGTGTTTTTCAAACCTGTATAACTTACTTTCTCCACTGGAACATAAAAAGAAGATATTATGAACACTGGTGCTACTGTTTCTGTCCATACAATAAAAGTCACTGGGGTCCAAATGAATATTTGACCCCATTGACTTCCATGCATCTGTGTTTCCACAAAAGGAAGTCAGTCATACAGGTTTGGAACAGCATCAGGGTGAGTAAAAAATAACAATTTTCATTTTTGGATAAACTATCCATTTAAATGCATAGACTTTTGTCTTTTTACTGGCTTCTGAAACTGCTGAGTCATATTTCACAGCCAAAGATGCTGTCCAAAGCTGTACTGAATTTATTCCTTTAATTTTTGAATTGACCAAATGCAAAGTAATTTCTCTTGGCAGTTTCTGACATGCTTTTAAGTAGCAATCTATTTTTAACAACTACAACTGTGCATTAAAGGAATGCTACAACATTTCTAAGAACCAACCAAAATGTGTCAGCAGTTTACACATCACGTACACTTTTAAATGCACCAACAAAATGAAGCCTGATTGCACCCTGATCCTCACAGCTCAAGTCATTTTTTGACTCATGCCAGTGTCAGTCTCAGCACTCCGTCTCCTTACTGTCAATGCGCGCCTGTCTTGTCAGCCGTCTCTTGTCCCCGTGGGATGGCGTTGCCTGTCCGGTGAGGTCCTCGAAGGACCTGGCAGCTGTGTTGCTTTGACGGAAGCCGGCCTCCTCGTCCAGGTGAGAGGAGTCTCCGCTGGGGTCCTCCTCGATTGTGGCCATTCGCAGCGGATCCGCTTTGAGTGCGGCGGAGAGGTTGGCATGGTCTGGGCCGGCGAGCGTCTCCTGTGCCGATGAGACGCCGGGGCCTATGGGGCCCAGTGAGGGCTGAGGTCGTGCTGCCGCTGAATGCAGATGAGGGGCCTTCACAAAGTGGATGGGCGCTGATTCCAGAGCGCTCATCATCTCTGCGCTCTAAGGACAGAATTTGTGATGGAATAAGTAAGGGAGACTTATCGTAGTATTCACAACATCTTGCATAAATAGGGATGGGCATGAGTACTCGGAAGTGACAGCAATGATTGATTATCAAAGTACTGTGTATCATAGATTTTTACTTTCTTCCTGTCAAAAACATTTAGACCAGTGGTTCTCAAAAGATATTTCTTTTGGTATTTCTGCTGAAACTGAAAATGCTGCTTGATTTTTATTAAAGGGGTCATCGGATGCCCATTTTCCACAAGTTGATATGATTCTTTAGGGTCTTAATGAAAAGTCTATAACATACTTTGGTTAAAATTTCTCAATGGTAGTGTAAAACAACACCCTTTTACCTTATCAAAATCAGCTCTGCAGAAATCGTTTTGTTGCATGTTGCTTTAAATGCAAATGAGCTCTGCTCACCCCGCCCCTCTCTTCTATGGGGTGACGATCCATGCTCTGAGAGACTGTTTAATTTAGCCGCAGAACTTGCTAACTAGCATGTTATTAGGAAAGGCGATTGCTAGGGGTGCAATGGATTGTAGATGATCCGTGACCCGCACAGACCACACCCCACGGCTCGGCATGCATGTGATTCGTGGGTTAACTGTTAAGTTTAACCATCATAGAGTGAAAGTTTATCATTTGCACGTGTTTTGTCTTGCCTATTTACCCATTCAAACAATTTTAAACCATTCAAGCAAAAGAGATCACGCGCACAGTTTTTTTTTTTTTACCTCTGTCACACACACCCGAAGTGAGCACACGCAGAGAGAGAGGCACGATTCAGACTGCGCGATTCACACAGATTGATTCCTCTTTCAATTCTCTTTGAACGGAAACACACAAACTTATGTTTAAATACCCGTTTTGGCTAGTATTCTGGTAAACACAGTCGGTTATGTCTTAAGTGAACCGAAACAGCTGAGAAAGAAACCAGATGTGTGTCAGTATTAGGTAGGCTACGTGCATTTGGTCTTAAAGAGACCGCAGCCTATAACTACCTGCAGTGAAGAGCACCATTGTGTTATTTTACAATTAATTATTACATTTCTGCACCCTTATACTCACTTCTTCTGTAGGTGAAGCTGGATCACGAATGATTCGCGCAAACATAGATGCATTTAGGTAGATCGGGAGGCGCATTCCCTTCACAAACAAACATAATCCACTGCGTCTTCAGCGGCTCAGATGTCAGGAGTAAATGACGTCTACTATGTTCATTATTACATCCAACAACAAAACACCTCAATTGCTTAGGAGACATTCTTGTCTACGTCCCTGCTCCGGTGTCGAAACAAGGGCTGTTACAGCTCACTCAGGGCGGGTCTAAGGTAAGACGGCCGTGTCAATCAACTATCGTGAGAGCGGCCTTGGTCCGTGTGACGTCACACAGACAAGAAGCTGAGAATGGCCTGATTTGAAAAAGGGGATATTATTTTTAGGGATTAAATAATAACCACTGGGTGGATTTTTATCATTATAGGGTGGTTGTGTACACGTTGCCAACACACATTTATGTTCAAACAACATGTAAAAGTGAATTTTGCATCCGATGACCCCTTTAAGAGAAACTAGGAGTGCTGATACATGAAAATTCATTTTGTGATTTTAAAAGATACTGATTCAATATAATTAATAATGGGAGAAGTAATTTATTTCAGTTTACACTTTTTTTGTTTGTAGCAATTTAATTAAGTATTTCTAAGAAATATAATTTAGTCATTTTAAGTTGTCCCGTGGCCCCCTTGGAAGTTTGCTGATGGTTAAGAACTACTGATTTAAACGAAACACAGTGAAACAAAAACAAAAGGGTTCTGAGAACAAAATTGAACAAAAAAATCTTAAAACTGTGACTGAATTAACAGCAAAACGCGATACAAAGACATCTGAATGATAGTTAAACCAACTACTGATTTATGATTTTTTTTTTTTCTTTTGCATTTAAAAATACAATTATTTTGATTATTTTTCATTTTATTTATATATATATTTATATATATATATATTTTATAATAGCACTTTTACTGAAAATTATTTTACTGAAAATAAATATATAAAAATAAACAATATAAATATTAAAAAAAAAAACTTTTGTACCATCTCTAGGATCCAATTTTGATCAATTTTACAAATTTTTTTAATACACAATTATAGAGTTATACAGTATAGATAAAACTAGAACAAATCGTGAATAAATCTATTACAATACACAAAAATAATAATTATATATATATATATATAAAGAAACGTAAATGTATACATCATTTTAATTACATAGTAGCGCAGTTATAGTATTCTGATTCATCTGTCAAGTACGACTAGACAAACTGATGCTCATCCCTATGCAAAACATAAACAGCATGCAACACTTGAGTTAAATGCAGAAAAATATGCATCTGCCAAATCAGTAATGGTCCATTCACATCTCTTGAACCAAATCAAATGAAGAGGCGGGTACCCGTAGCGTATGCAGTATCGAGAGTTTCAAAGCCGTGCATTTAAAACGCTCCAGTACTGAACTGCATCCAAAAACACCAGAAACCGGCAACACATCCTCATAGACACTGAATGCACGAGACATACAGGACAAGCTGAACTAAACTCAGTCAGTCCGTCTGACACGTCACAACCAGCGCGCTCCAACTCATCACACTCAGGGGGCACAGCGGTGCGGGGGCCGTATGACACTCACTCACCTGAGTTGAAAGCTCTACTACACACCTCCACCACCATCTGCTGCAGTTCCACAAGGGTCAGAGCAAACAAGCCACAAGTCATACATGTGCAGCCACGCTCGCCCATACTCGCCCTGATAAAAGACGCCATGCTAACTGGATCAGCAAGTTATTATGTTACTTTGGGGTGCTGGGTGACTTAAATGCAGGTTTAGTTTGTTAGTTAGTCTGTTAGTAATCTGATCTCCGCTGCAAGAGAAAGGAGCCATGGTGGAGTTGTAGTTTTGTGACAGAAGGACTTACACTAGGGTACATCATGGTTTTGGAGTTATCCTCATATTGCTGATCCAGTTTCTTGTCCTATTAATGAGCAAAGAGAAACAATCACTGTAATGTCTTATCTTTAAAGGGCTCGTTTAACCAAAAATTACAATTCTGTCATCATTTACTCACCATAGTACTTACATAATTACTTCTGTGGAGGTATTATCAGAAACAGAAGTTTCTGAATATGACCGCAATACAAATGAGATTATGGCAAAATACCATCAAATTTCAGTCTGTTCCTCACAGTGCTATTGCTGAATTGAATTGAAGTTTATTTAAGTTTACAAACTGTACAAAATAACAAGTATCCCATACACTTTAAAAAACGGTCAAGGATAAAAAAAAACCACAAAGCCATTGGCTTATTTCCTTTGCGGTCCTAACTAAAATGTATTTTTGTTGATTGAAATAAAGCTGAAATAAAATAAGATAGAAATATCAGATGAAAACTTATGATGAAAAACGAAATGAAAATGTTTTAAAATAAGCTTTTAAAATGACTAAAACAGAAATAAAAATAAAAACTAAATAGAAACATTAAAAAAATGAATAAATGACAAAACCATAATCATAACACAACAACATTTTAAAAACTTAAACTAGTTTATATCAAAATTACTAAAACTTACATTTAAATACACTAATAGTATTAAAAAAGCTAATTTAAAATATTAATAAATACTATAATAGTGCATACATATTGCTAACATACTGATTAAAAATATAAATATCTTGAGTATATATATAAGTATAAATAAAAATATAAATAAGTATATATTAAAATGACAAACTCAAATTTAATAAAATACATTTTTAACTAAAAAAATTAAAAGCGAATTCAACCCTAACCTATATTAATAAATACTATAATAGTGTATAAATAATGCTAAAATACTAATTCCTCACACAAAGTTATCACTTGGCTTTAGAAGACTTGAAATATAGCATACAATTCGAATGGACCACTTTTATAATACTTTTAGGGAGCTTGACTGTCAAAATTCAAACCAGTTGCACAGAAGAAAGTCAAATGAGTGTGAGTAAATAATGACAGGGTGGGCTATTCCTTTAAGAAAAATCAATCAAGAAAAACATATTGACTGTGAAATAAGTCTCACCACACAGTGCACCAGTATGCTCAGGGGAATCCAGAAGAGGAGAGAGAAGACCACCACTGATCCAACTATGTTGTCAGCCAAGAACTTCCCTGCACATTGACAGAAAAGAGTCACCACTGGCATTTACAAAACATACAAAAAAAGTCCTAGCTAAATTCACCCTGCTATCATCCCTTACCAAACGTGTTGATGTCCAGTTTGTCAATGAAGTCCCATAAACGTTCGATGACATCTTGGACTTGCTTCATGCATTTACCCTGGAATGAACAACACCACAGCATTTATCACGCTAGTGAATAGAAAACACTATTCAGTCTGATAAATGATCATTGTCAAAACATAGACAAGCAGTGTACTCACAGCCCCGTCACAGAAGCCAACGGTACAGGGTTTGCCCTTGCGCAGGTAAATAAATGACCCATCACTGTCAAAGGGAGTGCACAGCCTGCTACTGTTTCTACAGCACACTTTACATGAGTTCTCAGTCTCTGAAAAACATCACAGCAAATGGACAGCCTCAGCACTTCTGCATTCAGAATTACAGGTAAAACATTGAACACTATTATTAGTACGTGTGTTTTGGTACTAGTTTCAGTGTACATCAACCCTCTCAATTAGTGAGCCAATATAACACAATTTTGATATGGTACGCATCTCAGTCTGTGCAGTTTCTGTTTACATATATCTGAAGTCAATGTTGTGTAAAATAGCCTAAATAATCCCATCATTTCAGTCGTTTTTATACATCTTACCTGCTGCCATTATATACAGAACACTGGGGATAGTTGTCACACAGTCTGTATTTACACTATCAAAAGTTTGGGGTCAGGAAGATTTTTATTTCTTTTAAAAAAATGAATACTGATATTCAGCAATGATGCATTAATCTGATCAAAACTGACAGTAAAGACATTTACATTTTTCCAAAATATTTCTATTCAAAATAAAATCTGTTCTTTTGAAGTATCTATTCATCAGAGTCCTGAACATTGATAATAACAAAGAATAAAAAAAATATCTCTTGAGCACCAAACCAGTACATTAGAATAATTCCTGAAGGATCATGTGACACTGACGGCTGGAGTAATGGCTGCTGAAAATTCGAATTTGAATCACAGGAATAAAATACATTTTAAATATATATTCAAATAGAAAACAATTTTAAATGGTAATTTTTCACTATATGACTTTTTAATTTTGAAACTAACCTATATATATATATATATATATATATATATATATACACACATGTATAATAAATAAATACATACATGTATATGCATGTATGTATAAAAATAAAAATTTGATAAACAGAAAGTAATTAATAAAATATCTATGATATGACCTGCATTTTCCCCCTAGGCTATAATGGTGTAAATATTTAAAAGCTTTATTGTAGTCAAGATATTAAAGTCTGTGTCTCTATAGAAATTGAAGAAAACTAGTCTGACATATGTAGAAACAGTGTTATACTGTCTATCGCTGCTCACTAGGTGTGAACACTGGTCATCCAGTCAGATCTCTTGGTGGGGCACTAGTGAACACAGAGAGGAGGGTCTGTTGGGACATTTACCATTGCAGGCACAGGACTCAAGATTATGGATGGCCTCACAGAAAGGCATGCACTCGCCCTTCTGACATCGGCCCTTGTCCACACACTCTGTATCATCATCCAGGTTACCAGGGGTGGGGCACTCACTGCTGTTGCCTAGGGATACACAAGGGTAAAACGTTAAATATAATTGATGTAGACCACTGCTACATTGACACTGGAGAGTTCTGGGCTCACCTGTGCACCTTGACATGCCCTTGCAGGTGGTGGTGATGGTCTCCTGACAGATCTTATCTGTACTTTCAAACCTACAGTTCTTGCAGCAGGGGCTGTTCCTGTCACTGAGGGTCACAGACAACAATATCAGCCACAAATACTGACAGAACAATGCCCTTAAGAGAACCACACTTCTTAATAAAACTTTTTTTTAAACTATATTCTGACTTTTGACTTCTAAACCTTTTAAGACATTCGATGGAATATGCTTCTGTTGAAGCCATCAGCCAGCATAATTAAACTTAATTGCAAAAATGTACTTATTATCCAATTTCAATTCCAATGAATATATATAAAATATACTCTATTCCTGTGATGCAAAGCAGAATTTTCAGCATCATTACTCCAGTCTTCAGTGTCACATGATCCTTCAGAAATCATTCTAATATGCTGATTTTCTGCTTAAGAAACATTTCGAATTATCAATGTTGAACACAATCGTGCTGTTTAATGTTTTTGTATAAACCATGATAAAAAATTTTTTTTAGGATTCTTTGATAAAGTTCAAATAAATCTTTTGCAATATTATAAATATATTTACTGTCATTTTTTTTATCAGTTAAATGCATCTTTGCAGAATAAAAGTATTAATTGCTTAAAAATTCACTGAATGGTAGTGTATACACATTATTTTAAAACTTTTATTATATTATTATATTTTTTTAATTATTATTTGATAACGCTATTCATTGTGCATAAAATAATTTAACAAAAGACATTACAGGTTTTTCCTCAATTTTCATATACATTTTTATTTTTATGTAATTAATTTAATATTAATTATTTAATTTATTAATATTCTAAAATAATTTATTAATATTGGGATTTATTTCTGAACTGGTTGGTTTGGTTCATGACTTAGATTGGGGTATTTTTTTAAATGCCTATACAATGAATAGAAAAAATACTTTGAGAAACAAGACCACTGAAATAGTGTGTGGTCACTGTTGTGATCTATATCTGATCGATGCTGATATATTGGTCTATCACTGTTAGCTTCTTTACCTGCATTGTGCCTGCCTCCTGAATTTGCACTTAGCTGTGCAGCAGGGGTCATCATTGAGATGAAGGAGTCCAGGGTCACAGTCTTCATCCTCCTCCACACGGGAGTTCCCACACAGTTTACTGTTCCTCTCCTTAAAGCACTGATGGGCCTTGATCTTTAACGTCCTACTGACAGAGAACTTGCTACAGCTGGAGAAGCGCTGAGGGAAAAATAAAACTGGTGAGTAAGTAAAGTAGCTACATGTAAAGGGGAAAAATCAGTACAGGATGGATAATACCTTGTTGTTGACGTGATCTCCGCTGACCGCAATTGGGTACATGACATATTTGCCACCCTGGTCGTCACTGGGTGCACAGTCAAGTATGTTGTCTGGATCGTGTTCTGCCCCAAAGTTGTGCCCGAGCTCATGAGTTGTTACAAGATCTGCTTCCTGGAAAGATAAAACATCAGTGTGCTGCCTGCTAATATATACGATGCAAGTGGTATTTAAAGCAAACCTTAGTCAGAATAGTTTTCCCATAATTCATGGTGCTTGTCAAGCCTGTGTTTAGGTAGCTGGGTTTCCTGGTGGTTTGTGATGGATAGTAGGCTGTAAGACAGGAATGTGCAAGGTCAAGCACTTTTGAAGAGTGGACATCCACTGATCACAGTTGAAGAGATCCTTACGTTTAGGGCAGAGTCCTCCCAATCCCTGTTTGGAAGGAGCCACGTATGCCAGACCCAGAGTGCCATCATCAAAGTCCTGATAGGTGAAGAGATGGGCAAGGCAAACTGTAGAGGCGTTGTCTGCAATGTCATAACTGAATTGCTAAAGAGAAGCAAGATAAAGATGGGATAAAGGTGAGGGTCTACAAATATGTGATTGAGGGATCCAGACAAATAAACTTGTTGTATAATATAATTTACATAAATTAACATTTTAATTCAGCATTTTATTAACATGATAATGGTTCCAGCACATCATTCAAACAATGTTTACCTTACAGTTGATATGACCAATATTTTTATATTGGTCAAAAATTGGTCATTTAATTTTTTTTAACTCCATTAATAAATTAAGTAATTAATAATGAATTTAAATAATAAATAATAGTAATTTAAATAATATGTAAACAAAAATATGTATCTTTACATATAGGTTGTCACATGAACATACTTTTAGTATATATACTGATGTAAGGTTCAAAACCCTAAAATACATCACAGTAACGAATCCTAGTTCATTGAGAATCAAACAAGAAAAATGACTCGCAGTTCAGTGAGGGAGTCTGTTGTGAAGGGATTCATTGACTGAGTAAATCTGATTCAAGTCACTAACTTGCAATTAAAGGGGTCATATGATGCTTTTTTAAAGATCATTATTTTGTGTATTTGGTGTAACAGAATATGTTGACGCTTTAATGTTCAAATAAACCATTATTTTTCAAATACTGTACATTATTGTAGGTCCTCTATACCCCGCCTCTCTCAAACACTTCGTTTTCTACAAAGTCCCTCCTTCCGACAAGCGTAGTCTGCTCTGATTGGCCAACTGGCACAGTGTATTGTGATTGGCGAAACACCACAAGTCGCGTCGGAAATGTAACTACCCTTTCCATAATCGTGAGCTTCAGCTTTCAAAATTAAAGTAAAGACAGTTAATAATGTCCTTAGATTTACCATCAGTTCAAGCCTGAGAGGGGAGCAGAGTCACGTGACAGACACAGTGATGAAGCTCGTATGTGTTTGCAAACAAGCCGCAATTAAGACGATTTCTGACGGGCTGTACACTCCGCTGTGATATGACCCTGTCTCTCTCTCTCTTTCTCTCTCTCTCTCACACACACACACACACACACACACACACACACACACGAACGACACGTAAAACTCTGCATTTGAACAGTCAATAGCAAATACTTAAACTAATAACAAAACATACATACATACATCATAGCAAAGTCAGAATTACCTCCTCTCCTAGGTTCACGAAACTGTAGTCCATAAAATGCGTTGCTGTTCTGTTGTAAGTAATCTTAATGATTCCTAAATGCATCTACTTTCGGAAGGCCAAATAAAGTGCTTTTGCTTTCGCCTAGAATCACACAGCTTCTCCCTGACATGGCTGCAACAACACTACTGTGTTACTGAAACCACGCCTTACGCAAATATTTCCACATCGTGACGTAGACATGTGGGGGTGTGTTTGAATGAGCCGTTTTAGGGGGGCGTGGACGAGTCTTAACTTTGATAAAGAATATCTTTTTGGTTTTGAGACTTTAGTCTTTGCAACTTCAGGGATCTTATCTATGCACAAGCAGCTTGTGACACTCCAAAGAGAAAGCAAAACTTGAAATTGCATCATATGACCCCTTTAAGTTAGAGGCTGGTTCATGAATCTTTTCCACTGATTCGTTAAAAAGAATCAATTCTTAAGCGTCACTCTTAGTGATTTGGACATCATGCTGTCTTTATGTGTGCAGGAAACTGGTAAACACCGTAATGAGATTATAGCTAACGAATATTAACTTAACTTTTACTTATTAATACAATACAGAATACAAAGCACATAAACTTTACTTTTATTGGACTGTTGTTGTGGAATAATTATAACATTTTGACCTGTGTATACTGTATTTCTAGGGACACTGCACTTACTTCTAGAAGCTTCTTCACATCCCACACACCGTTCTTTCTTCCTAATGGACTGCCATCCATGTTGTAATGAATCTCTCCTTGGGTAACTTTTGTGGGCTCCTTGTTTATGATTATCTGTGGGATTTATATACAACTTAGACGGCAAGATATCACATACAGATCAAAAACTTTGACTCACTGAACAATGAAATGAAGCTGAAAAACAGCATTGAGCACATGAACTCCACTGTAATGATGGAAAAAGCATGAAATAGATTTAGTAAAAGTGTCAGTTAGAGGAAAGCCACTTTTGAGAAAGTCCAACGTTGCGTTACACCTGGAGTTTGCTACAAGTCTGTTGAAACTAACATTAAGCTCTTTGTATTAGAGTTGAGTCAGCTGCTATGATCTGTTTTACTTCAGAGTCATCCGTTCTACTAATGATCAGGAGTGAAAAAGCAGGATTGTTTTGGGACATTTCTTTAAACCCATATGCCTTTCTTCTGTGGAACACAAAAGGAGGTGTTTTGAATCATGTTCTGGCTGTACTTTCCCATACAGTATAAATTAATGGACAATGGATCTTTCAAGCTTTAAGGAGGATGCAAAAGCATCATAAAAGTGGTTCATATGACTTGTGTGCTGTATTGCAACTCATCTGAAGCCATGTGAGAGCTTTGTGCGAGGAACAGAAGTCATACAATTACAACGTTTTTCAGAATTCAAGTCATTATTCACTGATAACCTTAACACTCATCAATTAAGAGTTTTAATCAAGAACTGTATCACTGATTTTTCAATGAATAATTCAGAGCGCTTTAATGATCCATTTCAGTGATTCATTCAAAAGACCCTATTTCACAAATCAGAAATTATTACTCTAATGAACATTTCATTGGTAGTTTGAAAGGATATCAAGTAGGGATGTAGCGATATCAAAATCTCATGATGCGATAATATCGCAATATGAAGTCCATGATATGATATTTATTGCGATATAAAAAAAGACAAATGAAGAATTGGAAAAAACAAATGAAAATTTTGTACATTTTAAAGTTAAATTCTTCTGTCTAATGCACTATGATATTTGATTAAGAGCTGATATTGATAAGAGATTGATATGAAAATTAAGAGCTCCAACCCATGTTCTTAACTAAGAAAACTTAAGTCAGAAAAAAGTCTCCACCCTCTTTTTATTTGTGATATACTGTCTCAGTTTAAATTACATTCACACTGGTGTTTTAGGAAGCCAAACAAATTAGAATATAATAATAACAATAACAACAATGATAGTAATAGCCATATATTGTAAAATAAATGAAAATGAATATTTCATAAGTATATAATTTTTGCTTTACACTACAGTAGGGAAATTACAATACTTCTTTCCTAATTTCTACATTTGAAAGAGATATTTTGAATTTGGACTGCAGTAATGTTACACATTTAAACCGCTAGCTGTCAGCAATTCATACTGCACTTTTAAGATTTTATTTTAAGAAGTTTACATATATTTTAAAAACTAAAATTTTTGCCTGGAAGACCTATTGTTTCATATTGTCATGTGACCACAATAATATCGAGACAGTGTTGCTATCGCGATATCATGATATTAATAATATCATTACATCCCTAATCAAGATTTTCAGTGAATAATAACTGAAAAAATCTTAATAAAGTGCAGAAGTCGTATAGAACAGTTTTATTATATTTTGTAGTGCCTTTCACACTAAATCTTCAACTGTTAAACAATTCCTTTAACAAATAAGAAGAGAAACTAGAGGTATTATCACATTTGGAATAGTTAACCCCGGGTCATTATAAACCCTAGGTAAATGGAATCCTGGGTTATCTCGTTTCACATTCTTAGCACTTATATTATTGCAGACTACTATCAAGTGTTGCCTGAATGGACTTTTGTCTACAAAGGTAAAACAATTAACAAAAAAAACAATCTTCTTCACAACAATTAACGTGCTTTGTCACCACTTGACATTTTTCCCTTGAAACGCTGAAACAACTGTTTATACAATGTGCTATGTTTTCATGACATAGCATGTAAATGTGAGGCATGTGATTGGGTGTGTATGTTGCCTAACATCTAGTTATAGCATTCTAACGCCGCATTGTTTGACACTGTACATGTTTGGCACCACAATGCTCCAAAGGACGGTTTCATACAGTGGTGGCCAAAATTATTTCCATCTTTTGCTGTAGTGTGTCTGTAGGAAATATCAGTTTACATTTCCAAACATTCACTTTGCCATTAATTGTAATAATCCAGTAAGATTTTTGTTTGCACAAGGAGTCTGACAACAGCCAGTTCTCCACACAGAGATCTGATCTGATCATCATCCGGTCTGTCTGGAATGACATGAAGAAACAGAACAAACTGAGACAGACTAAATCCAGAAGAACTGTGGCAACGTCTCCAAGATGCTTCAAGAAACCTACCTGCAAAACTACAGTACTGTTAAAAGTCTGAGACACTTGTATAAAAATGCGGTAAAATGAGGATGCTGTCAAAAATAATGTCATAAATAGATTTTCTTTATCAATGAACTTCTATTAACTAAATTAAATCAATATTTGGTGTGACCATCTTTTGTGTTTAAAGCAGCTTTTTCCCTCGGTGCACTTGCTCATAGTTTTTCAGGTAGCTTTGCAGGGAGGTTTCTTGAAGCATCTTGGAGATGTTGCCACAGTTCTTCTGGATTTAGTCTGTCTCAGTTTGTTCTGTTTCTTCACATCATTCCAGACAGACTGGATGATGATCAGATCAGATCTCTGGCTGTTGTCAGACTCCTTGTGCAAACAAAAATCTCACTGAATTATTACAATTAATGGCAAAATGAATGTTTCTTACTGAAACACTACAGCAAAAGATAGAAATAACTGACCATTTTAGCTGGTGAAAATACTAGTGTTCAAATAATTTTGGCCACCACTGTAACTCTGGGGTAAAAAGCAGTGCAACCCCTGATTCTAAAATACAAGTGTGAAAAGTACCCAGAGTTAAAAGCTGGATTTAGAATGACAATAACCCAGGGTTAAAAAAATAGTGTGAAAACTCTTAGGAAAATAAAACTCATCTACTGAAATAAGAAATCTAAATTATGAGAGCAGAAAAGGGTGATCCTGACCTGCTGAATCTGCACACCGTAGCCTTTAAAATCATCATCCCAGGATGTGTTTCTGTATATATCATCCACTCTATCTATCAACTCAATCTGAAAGACACAAAACACACAAATTCAATACATTTTTAATCTGATATCATGATGTTTATATGCAACAAACTGCTCTGTTGTATACTACAATTTGAGTGACGGCTCTCTTTTCCAGTTACATTTAGTGTTTCATTTGCATTGCTTACCAAGTAGTTGAGGGTGGTGCTCTCCTCTCCACGGCCCATGTGCTTGTAGAAGCGATGATCTGCCACTAGCAGCAGTGGGCAGGTGTTCTTCTTGTGGTCGTGTGCAGATCTTCTCTCTATGTTGTGAGGCTCTGCATTCAAGAAATAAAAGCATCTAAACATGCTGCACTATCAAATTAAAACGAATCCACCAAATAACTATTTCTAATTGCTCAGTTCCACAGCATCAATATCCATAAATGGATCTACACAATTTAAAGCAACACAATGGGGGATTTCCGTGACTAGTATGATAATGGAGAACAAGAATGATGTTACTGAATTTAATTATTATGCATCTTCTCCAGACTATGTTCAGTTCTCGTAGCAGGAGGTCACTGCCGGGTGACAACATGCTTGAATGGGCGGCCTTTGTCAGACTGATGTATAACTCCTACACACACTCATGCAGTAACCATCTCGCTCATCATGAGCATGTGATGAAAGCTGAATATCTATTGTGTGTTTAGGCTGCTATCATAATTAAATATGTCGGTCTCAAAATTACTAAAAAACAAAATGACCTTTAAAAACAACATTTTACAATTACACTAGATTCCATACAGTTTGAGAGTTCATTTGGTGGTTTAAAAAAATCAAATAATTATATATAACTGCAGGGAATTCCAATAAATTCCTGTTCCTCAAATTTACAGTTAAAAATGGTCTACCACCTGAAAAAGTTTCAGAACCTCATGAAAAAAGGAAATGTGGTTAATTTTGATAACTTGTCTGATAGCAGTCTCCAATACTAAATTACCCAAAGTCCTATGTGGTACCGTTCCATACATTTGTAAATACACACCCTCCTCCTGTTGCTTCTGTCCCGCTGCTCTCGCCTCTTCTGGCAGGAGCTCCTGAGCATCAGCGTTCACATATCCACACACTTTGGTTGAGGACAGTCGACTGATGTTTTTAATGTCCTCTGAACGGTACACCAGCAAACGGCCATCAGAGGGTGACTCTGTAAACCGCCACAAGGGCTAATCGAAGACAAGAGTAAAAATGCACACTGTGAAATTAATATCAAATGCTTTCAAGTATTAAGCATGTTTGAACAAATTACCTCTACATTATATTCAGCCTCTTCAGTAAGAATGTGGGCTGAAAACTCCTCCCCGTCTATGTGTGCCTGCACACGCGAGTGCTCCTCTCCTGTTGAGATAGCAAACAACGATATGTTGATGTATGTTAACAAATCACAGATGGAAAAAACAAGAAAATTCAGTTCTCAGCCAAGGCTGATTTTCTCATCCTATGTCTTACCTACTACGTGTCCTTTATAGTAATTCTGTAACTGAATGTCAAATTGGTCCTCTTTTCCATTCTTGTCTAAGAATACAGCCTTGAAGTTGTCAGCGAAAAGGTCTGTGTTGGTTGTCAAGTACAGCTTGAAGCGCCTTTGAAAAAAGATGTAATCAATGTGTTTTTATTTCAGTGAAACTCTAAAGGAAGAACAAGCCTCTAATCGTGATCTCTTCAGGTCACAGGTTTAGAGAAGAATAGCATAAACACTGTAACTCGCTAAAAAAAAAACCCTGCAAAATGAATGGATGGATGGATGGATGGATGGATGGATGGATGGATGGATGAATGAATGAATGAATGAATGAATGAATGAATGAATGAATGAATGAATGAATAAAAAATACAGAGATAGCCACAAAGATATATATATATATATAAAAAAAAAAAAAAAACATTAAAAAAAAAATATATATATATATAATACATTAAACAAATAAATAAAAGTAAATATGCTGAAAAATAAATACATAATATAATTATTATTATTATAGAAACCAGGGTGGTCATAAAAGAATATCACTAACAAAAAAAGAGCAATTAATATAAAACAGAATAAAAATAAGTAATAAATAATACAATATATTCTTATATTTAAAATATATAAAATACAAGTCTATATAATAGAATAAAATAATCATAAATAAAATAAATAAAGATTCATGTTTTTATGATAAATAATATGCTAAAAATAAATACATAAGATTATTATTATTATCAGAAACCAGGGGTGGTCCGAGAAGAATAACACAAATAAAAAATAAAACAAAATAATTAATATAGATTAGAATAGAAATAAGTAATACATTATATATTATATAAAATAGATACATAAAAATAATCAGGGATGTGCAGAGATGCAGACACATACAAATAAATACAAATTAATACAAAATTATTATTTTAAATCAAGGAGGGACAAAGAAGAATAACAAACAATAAAATAAATAATTTAATCATTATAAATAATAAAAAAATGAAAAAGTCGAATATCATGTGATCTGCCTTTAGCAGCCTCTTGGCGACTTCAAGTCTCCTTATTTAGTGTCTTTCGCTGTGTAATAGTAAGAGAGTGCTGTGTGTTGATCTGTCAGCTCTACCTCTGGAGTGCTGTGAAGCTGATCAGCCGCTCCACATGTGATCGGGCATCAACGTCCCTCTTCCTGACCGAGTGAAGCTGGAGATCTGATGCAGGCACAACATCAAAGTCTGACAGTATGGAGCTGAGCGCATCTGGATGAAGTAAAGCATATATATTTCATTACTCCTACATAATACCACTATTATCCACACACCATTTAAACTTCTCAAATCCCAAAACAATATCTAAAGATTAAATATGAGTAAATATAACAATTAAATATTTTTGGTCAGTACTACATCCTACTGTACAACCATACAGTGACCCAAACAGTTTCCACTGCAAGAGAAGTATGTAAATGTCTTTTCCATTTAAACGGCAAATGCAGCAGCTTCCATGCTGGAGGAAATGAACTAACATAAGCAGTCATGACTGAGTCAAAACAGGAAAAGGAAGCAAGACTGAACTCACCAATCCAGACAACCCCCAAATATCCCCAGATATTTTGGTATATTTAGTTTTATATTGAATTTCCTCGTTGAGCCCATTTGAACTGCGTTCTCAGAGTAACTTACCAAACTCTTGTATCTCTTCCTGATTTCTCAAGTCTTCTTCAACAGATGCTGGTTTCACCGCACAATGGATAGAAAGTGGAGCTAATAACACTAAATAAAATATCAAAGCCTCCATACTGGCGATGAAGCATCACTTCTGTCAAAGCACCATGTCTGGATGTGAAGTCCGCAGCTGTCAACATCTAACGTTACTGTCCGTTATTTACCAACATTCACGACCACCTTCTGTTCGCTTAACGAACACGACGGTAACAGAGGGCTTTAAATATCAAAACTGACAGGATGGGATCCCGCTGAATGCTGAATGTCCAAAAATACGAGACAATAAAATGCAAACCGCCACAGCGTTCAGCTTCTCTGGTTCCTCCACATTAGCGCTGGATTCTGCTGCGATAACAATCTGAGGAGGAATTCCGCCTACTCTACTTCCGGGCAACAATTGAATTCCCCGGAAGAGGGAACTCTTATTTTGTATTTTAAATCATATTTTAAATTTGTACTAAGTTATGCCGAGATTTTTTTTTAACTGACCATGATAAATAAAATTTCATACGTGCAAATAATAAAAAAAAACTGATCTTCCAATGATCTTAATTTACTGTAGCAAAAACTATTTACTTTAGAGTAAGTTATACAGCTAAACAGTTTTTGCATTAAAATGTAAAATTAATCATTTTTTATTTGTGAGAATTAGAGTAGGCATGCAGATACTTTTTTAATATAAATAAAAAAATTGTTAAAGAGTTAAATAAATTAAACAAAAACGAGCAGTTTAACTATGTGAAATTTACTAAGCTAAAAAAGAGTGAAATGATTTTACTTCGCTATACTTGGCAAACATATTTTATTTTTCAGCATGAAATTACATAATACAACATTTTTGAATCCATGTTTTTAATGATATATTTTTTCAACAGTGGTCTATTAAACCGTTTCCTTGACATTTGAAACCAAATGCAGACATAACCAAAATAATAGGGGAAAAAATGATGAAGATGAATACATTGTAATATCACAGTGTTAGAGGCAAAGACAATACAAGTAAATATGTAGTATTTTTGTAATTCTATTTCTTTTGTATCTTAAAGACATACACATACATGCGATTTTACATAAAACTGTACAAGTGAAATTTGATTCTGAATCATAAAGAATAAATCATTCCTTATGACGTATCAAAAACAAACAACTGACACATAAAAAGGCCATCTAAGGAAGAGTGAAAGGCAAAACCAGTTTTAAAAGCCATGTTTTACAAGTCAAAACATGTAAAATAATAATATCTGGAATAGGCAAATGTCAAGAGTGAAAGACAGACATCAATACAAACAGACCACTGTTGAGAAAAAGACAAAAGACATGCTTTCCAAATTCTTGCTCTAACTCCAAACTATAAGAGCTTACAGGAGTTTCATCAGGAAATATAAAAACCAATCTGCAAGGCTAAGTTTTGTGCAACAAGCAAATTCCTACAAACAGGAACGATATGGTTTTTGGCTGTTTGCAAGATCTATTGTGTATTTCCCAGTTTACATGTAAAGCCACAATTATTTCTAATGTGATGTAGGAACAAACGGGAACATGACGCAACCCAAACAAAGAGAACAAAAACAGCACTTGACTGAATGAACAGGCAAAGTGCGAATTCAATAACCCTGAATTAAGGAAACGATTATATTGTACAACTAATAATTCATAAACACTGTATACAACGAAAAAGAACACCATAAACAAAATATATACACACACCATAAATGAAACACAATTAGCTTCATTTTTAAAGCCCATACAACATTAAAGATCTGCTTTGAGTACATTTACCCAGTGTCAGAAAATGTTCCCTCATCAATGTCATAAAAACCTGCTTGGCACGATTGTCAATATATACATGTATATATAAGCTTCTATATTATTCTACATGAAATGGCCAAATGTTGCTGAATAATATGAGCACAATTAGATTCAGCTGGACTGAGTAATGTGTGTGCTATTCATAACTGACAATGATGCTGTGCTTTAATTTTATCCATCATGCTGATTTTTGCTGGTCATAATCAGAAAATAATGTAGCAAAATCAATTCTGAGATGGTATTACTGTACTGTATATCATGGCCATTTCATGTACAATGGTGTGACTACATAAGCATTAAGGTATTCCTTTAAACATCACACAAGCTGAAAAGTGCCAAAATTATTAATCTAAGACCTGAGGATAAACAAATAAAAAAAGAAAAGAAAAGAAAGCCCTCAGCTACAGGAGAGAAAACCAGTGAGGTACTCAAAAACGTTAAGGCTAAAACGGGATAATGCTACCAAAAGATGGAGGTGACATCAAATATTCACTAAAAATCAACTTTATGAATACTGTGAGTGAATACTGTGAAAACATTCACTTTGTCATGTCAATCTCCAATTTGGCACCGTTCATTACACAACATAAACGAAAAATGGCAGATGAGGGAATCTCACAAAGGATTTTAAGGAAAACTAATGAGCTACATATTATCCAGCTACACATATGGCAGGTGCTCTGATCTTAATATTTCTGAGTTACATGGTGCAACAGTTTTTGAACATATGCTTGCTATTTCAGGTGGTGCAGGCAAGATTTTAAAAATCCTCTATTTTAAAATCAGTCTATGAAATGAAAGAAATCATTTAAATAATATTTGTATTGGCTTTTCAGAAACTGATCGACTCCGTTTGGAACATAAATTGAAATATTTAGCCTTTTAATTAAAATACACTAACTTGCCCACAGCAAGCATTTAGTTCAAGACAGCAGAAACCATTTTTTTTTATCTTCAAGTTATATGAACTTGCATAGATACAGTGCTGGACTTGTAAATATGTTAAGCCAAACAGTCTCGAAATCAGTGTATAATCCCAGCCAGAATTACAGGGACGGTTCCAAAATTTCAAAATGTTTTGTTGATACAAACTGTATGCAAGTTTCAAACTATCTGACAAAAATTACAAGATGACCAGATGTCACATTTCACTGGAGAAAATGATCAAGGAGTGAAAAAAAAAAAAAAAAAAAAAAAGGTAAAAACAGGTTAAAAATGTTTTATTTGGTTTCAGTATTTTGACAGTTCTCCTTTAAATGTTGGGTGTTCAGATAATGTTAAAGTGTCGTTTGAGTGACACTTTCAGTAGGTCAATATTTGGCATTGTAAACTCACAGAACAGCCCTGCTTTGGAATTATATTTATGCTTTAGGGAGGTCAGTGACTCAATCTCAAGGCTAAAAATTACGTTTAAGTGCACTACGTTTAAGAGAGAAATTTCAATGGCAAATATCATCTGCTGAAGACATTAACAGCCAAAATCTGCTGTCAATAGTTTGTCAATAGTTTCAGACTGAAAGACAGTAAAACTTGACATGAAAAAAAAAAAAAGTGACATTAAAAACTTCTGAATGCAAAATTTAGCAGTTAATTAACATTTAAAGTAGCATTTTAGCTATAAATTTGAAATCTACTCACTCTAGATCATTTAAAGTGACAAAAAGCCCCTTATCTGTGCAAAACAAGTAATAAAGAATAGGCTGTGTGACTGAAATACTATTATGCACATAGAAACAGATATGAACACACTGCATATATGTTCTATTAGAACAGAACCCTCCAGAACAGCCACATATGCGAAACATCCACAAAATAGACAAGCGCCGGGATGGAACAGCGCTGTGCTCCTTCAGTAACATCTCTTTTGTTACTGCGGAGGGAACCCCCAGCTCTCGAATCCTCCACCTAAGCAAGCAGCAGGCTCATGAAGTCTCCGTTAGTCTCATCAGGCCTGCCGGGATGGAGTCTACTCAGCTAGCTGTGACAGTAACCGTGGCGTGAGATGGCTCGCGTTGCGGCTTCAAATGCACAAGTCCCACCGGTTGATGAAGAGCTCGAAGGTGGAGGAGGAAAAGAAAAACGATTAAAGGAGATGACCAGAATTCCTCGTACAGGGACTGCTCTCGCCGGGCTGTTAGGTGGGTAAAGGGTCATCGTCACCTTTACTGCACTTGCACTTACAGCACAGCACGAATGGTGTGGCTAGCAGCAGGAACGGAGAGGCTACCAGTAAGAGGAGGCCGAAACCAGCAAAGATTCCAACAACCTGCGGAGAAAGAGATGAAAATGTCACATAAGATTGTCCTGAAAAATAAATAAATACAATCTAGTTAAAAACACATGTACCAAGTTTTCTTGTAACTTTTGTTTTCACATTGGTTTCATATTAGTTTTGAAAAGCTTTTATACCATTAAGACAAGTTTAAATGTAATGCTGTTTAGTTTAACCAGCAAGCATCAAGTAAAAATGAATCATATATTTTCCTTACACATTGAATACATTTGAGTGTACTCCAGTCTTAATAGAAAAATAAATAATAAATCATGAATTGTAAATTAATAAATATGATCATTTATATTATGTTAAGTATTATTTATATTATATTATATATTACATTTTTACCTAATTACACCACATGACATTTTAACAAAATTAACTCTGGTCTTAAAAAGGTAAAATTATCTGCTATTTTAAGATAATTAATAATTATTTTTAAAATAGTTTTCAAGTATTAACATTCAGTAAAGGAGTATGCCCTAAAATTCAAGATATTGTGGCAAAAAAAAGGCGTTTTTGTCTCATATTTATATAGCGATATCACACAAGCAACGAGAGCAATAGTATCACATGAGTGCTGTTTTTGTCCCGATCTATCACGAGTTTAAGTGTAATTTTATACAACAGTTCAGTAAATAAGAAGTTAATATTGTGTTATATTTATTTTAAATACAATATTGTCTGCTTTTGCTCAATTTTGCAGAGAAAATATTACCTTTAAAACCATAGCAGAATGGTTGTGCGTCTCCGAGCAACACAGTGTTTAGTTTCTGAATGAATCCGCTTTTTAAACTAATCGTGTGAACCAATGATTCAATGAGCAGTTCACTTCGTTCCTGGCCCTGTCCCAAATGGCACCATAAACCCACGCGGTCTTCCTCTGAGTCCGCACTTTCGTGACGTAATGCCGCTTTGACTGTCGGGTAGAAGTCTGCTGTGGAGCTCGCCCCGGTGCGGACTCGGCAGAAGTGCGGATCGAGGGCGCATAGCGGCTGCAAAGGGGGCACTCGCGAGCTCCCTTTTGAACGCTAAAAGGACGAATGCACCCTACGGTCTCGTGGACTTAACGGACATGCGCACGCGGCAGCCATTGTAAGTCCGCAAGACCGATAGTGCACATGAAGTGTTCCATTTGGGACAGGGCCCCTGAATGAACCAGCAGTTTGAACGAATTGAATGAATGGATGACTCAAAGACATTTACCGCCACATCTTGGTACTTTTAGTTTCTTATTTAGAGTATCATTTCAGTAAAAAAAAAAAAAACATTCAAGGTATAGTTCACCCAAAAATTTAAATTCTGTCATCAATTACCCTCATGTCATCTCAACTGTATGACTTTTTTTCTTTTGCACAACATAAAAGTGAACCGTTCATAATTAAGCTGTTTTGGTTACCAATGACTTTCATTGTATGAACAAAAAATACTGAGATGTTGCTCAGATTGTCTTCTTTTATGTTCCATAGTTTATGTTAGGCCGTTGTAGCCTAAATGTTTGTGTAATAAATTATGTTGAATCAAATAAAATATTCCTTTCTAAAGCTACTATTTGTAATGTCCACTTGATACTTTCTCATTTAACACTATAATGGCTTTAAATGTAATATTGTATTAAAAATGTAATTTGATTAATTAGATTAATTAATCGATACATCATGTAATTAATTAGAAAAGTACAAAAATAAAACAAAAAAGGGCAAAAAGACCCAAATATATATTTTTTAATGTAGCACCCTCTTCCACCACATAGGGGCATCAGATCCTCACAGTTCATAATGGAACAGAGATTGAGTTCATCTTATGCATGAACTATATACTGTATATATATATAGAACCTGTCATCTTCATGGGCCAACAAAATGACACATATTTCACATGACTGTAGGATAAAGCACCATGTGAAATTGATTTTCTCTGGATGTAAAACAATGTCTGAATTCTGCACAGGGAATAGGAAACAACTGACCTCTATTTCCAAGCGGAATCTTCTCAGCATTCCGAGGATCACAATTACACTCATTTATCATGGGACAAATTTCAACGTTGCACACCATTTCTGTTTCTATGTAAATTGCCCTCAATTTATTTCTCTCTTTCTCAGAGCTCTCATGTGGAATGGTGGCATGGCGTAATGGAGGAGTGTTGGCAAACCCTATGCCTCAAACCCAGGACTGGCTCAGCCCGGCAGCTCCATCTTTACTAATTCATAAAGAATCACATTTCTGCTGCTGCTGGGCTGAAGCTTTATAAAATGTAAACTCGTAGGGCTGGAACAGAGCCACTGTGCTCTTATGAAGCTTAATATGACTCACTCCTCCCTGCAGAGCAACAGATGTCTTTGTGCAAAAGTACATAAAGCTCTCCATAGTTTCAGGGACATCTCACCTTTATGACATTATGTTCAGCATATGAAATAATGAGTGTCTGAAGAATCTTTCTGAACTTTTTGACGGTTCAAAAGGTGAATAAGGGCATCAGAATTACACTTCAAATGTAAAATAAAACATAAGAATAAAACTATTTTTTTGCATTGACATTTTCATAACAATTAAGCTCATTTCCCCTTAAAACGGTCATTATTATAAATGCAAAAAATAATAATGCTAATTTAATACAGGAAATAAAATAATCCTGATACAATGTTTTTTAATTCAAATCATACATATACATATACATATATATGTGTGTGTGTGTGTACTGTGTATATTTATTATGTATACATAAAGACACACACATACAGTATATATTTTGAAAATATTTACATGTACAGTATATATTTATTTTCATATAGTTTATATTATATATAAATATATTTAATATACAAACATAACATATTTTTCTTAAATATATACGTGCATGTGTGTGTATTTATATATACTAATGCTGTCAAACGATTAATCGCTTCCAAAATAAAAAAATGTGTTTACAAAATATGTGTGTACTGTGTATATTTATTATGCATATAGAAATACAAACACATGCATGTATATATTTAAGAAAAATATGTTTATATATTATATATTTATATATAATATAAATATATAAATGCATATGCATGCCAATATTTTCAAAATATATACTGTATGTGTGTGTGTTTATATATACATAAAAATAAACAGTACACATATATTATGTAAACAAAAACTTTTATTTTTGGATGCAATTAATTAATTAATATATATATATATATATATATATATATATATATATATATATTCTTTTCTTTCTTCACACAAAAAATATCACATAGCATATTCTTTATGAAGTTGCATCATGTTTCAAGAAAATTAGGAGCAAAGTTTAGGAGGATTGTTTCAAACAGGATTTTCTGCATACTATATTTCTCTCTATTCATAATGAAATCGCTTCGAGGCTTTTTCCAACACTATTTGTGCTGATCTCTGAACCATAAGAAAATGTATTATTTCAAAGCTATTAAGAAATGCATAATGGACAGTAGGTCTAATGAGCCTTATGTTGAAAACTCTTTGCATATGTCTTTAACTCAAGAAATAGGTTGTTTTTTCGTAGTATTCTTTTAGAAAATCAGCCTTTTTCAATGTAATATTCTGCTATTATTATTTAGTCTGAACAAACGAAACACAAAGGGAGGAGGGAGTAACCGAGATGGCCTTTTAAAATGTGCTTGTCTGAATTGCTCATCTAAATATATGGCTGGTTATACCGCTCTTCTCCATCATTTGATGAATAATTTTAGTGAATTTGTCCCAAAGTGACCGTCTTGCATTATAATCTGCTGTCAAACACTGGTATCACTTGCTCGAGAACAGACAGCCACTTACTTCCTGAATAAACACCGTCTGAATGGATGCCTACGACTCGGTCACGTGTAGGCACACGTGCACTCATTCTGTTCTCAGTGGAGAAAAAAGGAGTAAGAAAACGTGTGCTCCTTCCCGTGAGAACCTACCTGCGTTCTGTGCCAGATCACGGAGGCTCTGGAGTGGCCTAATTTGTTCCGGCAGGGTCCTTTGTCATAATGGATCAGGAGGAAGTCGTCCTGTCAAACACACAACGTTACAAGAGGCCAGTCATTATCTACGTGGGTGTTCGGAACAGCTGCGTGAAGGACACTGTTTGCATTTACGGCCTTGACTGAAGGCTAACATGCTGCCTAAGCGGCGGCCACTTGACCAATAAAAATACAGTATGATAACAGCATGATGTTAAGAGTGTTAAGCTGAGATATTGAGCACTTACGTCCAGAGACTCCAGGCAGTACCAGCAGAAAGCATGCTTGCAGTTCTTACACATCATCTGGGCACAGCCCTCGTCTCTTTCTATGTAGACTTTACATTTGGGACAGCGTTTGATGGGGGCGTCGTCATCGTCAGCCTTAAAGAACGAACTGGAAAAAAAGAGATTATAGTAGAGTTAAAATGAACCATTTTCTCATTCCAGGTTGCGGGGTACAAAGGACAAAAAAACACTGGTACTGGTACTACAGTCCGTTCTTTTTTACTCAGACAGGCCCTTCTCTTTTATATGTACTAAAGAGTTGTGGGCCAGGGACAGTGTTCACTGGTAATGGAGAGGCTGACCCACAGGGACCGAGCTGACAGGTACAAGCCCATTCATTTCCAGGACAATTCCCAGTCTATTGATCTAAGGGAAGTGACACTGTGTGGCAAACATCTCACAGAACGAGTCTGACTCACTGTACTGCAACACTGCAGATCAGTAAAGCAGTTTAGTAGCTTAGTAAAGCAGTATTAATCATAATAATAGTAGTAATGTGATTATTTCTAATTTGATTATATATACAATAGTGTTCAAAAGTTTGGGGTCAGTACTTTTTTTTTAAAGAAATTAATACTTTTCTTCAGCAAGGGTGCATTAAATTAATCAAATGTGACAGTAAAGACTTTTACAATGTTAAGAAAGATTTCTGTTCTTCTTCTGTATTCATAAAAGAAGCAAAAATGAATCCAAGAATCAAAAAATGTTGATAAACTATTTTCAGCATAAGAAATGTTTCTAGTGCACAGTACCAGCATATTAAAATGATTTCTGAAGGATCATGTGACACTGAAAACTGGAGTAATGGCTGCTGAAAATTATGTAGGTTAAGACCTAATTATAGCCATCAGATTTGATTATTTTATGACAAGTGGGCTTATTAATTCTATTAAGCTAAGATTTTTTTTTTCTTCTACCCACACAGCCATAGCAGGGCTTAACAATAAGGATGGCTGCTGGCCTGAGGCCAGTGTGAGAGAGTTTTTGGTCAGTTGCCAATGAAAGTTTTACATTCACTGATATTGTACATCCATTTTTATGCCCTATTGTAGTTGCAAATTCTGTTGATATGTCACCAAGATAATGCTAACTCAACAGTCTTTTGAAAAACTGTAATGTGAAAAATTACAAACCAATCAGTGATGTTCTGCATCATATGATGTCAATCCCCAGCAAAAGTACTGTATAATGTCAAGCTTTTCGAAAATTTGTGTGTGTACAAAAATTATTTTAGCAAAAATAAAATACAATAAAATAAATATTGGAAAGAAAGCTACACGTTTCATTCAAAAATTGAAAATGGTGGTAGGGCAACTAAAAATTTTAATTACTGGCTCATCTGGGCCAGCAAAAAAGAAAAAAAAAAAAAAATCAAAGAAAAGTAGTAGCATGTATTAGCATACGTTTATTATCAAGTACACTGTAAAACATGTCAAATAAACTAAAAACAAATGAATGAATTAACTGTTTACAGTCATTCACATTAGTTCACAGGATGGCTCAGGATACCCCTTTTTTCCAAATATAGATATATATAATATAGATAAATATGACCAAATCAGCTTTTTTAAGAGGCAGGTCAGCTCATAGCTCCTTGAGGAAACAACAGCCCGTTTAAAGTGTAAATGGGGTCCAATTTGATTTCAAGCTGTCTACAGACTGTTTATCTCCCTCTGAGATATACTTTGGAGTTTAGGTGCAATCTCAAACATGAAATGATACAGAAATAGAGCTATAAACTTGAAAGGCTCTAGTGTGTATTAGTGAAGCAATTCACTTCAGAGCAGGCTGAGTGTTCATTCCTGTACGACCCAAGATCAAGGATCAGAAACTCCGCTCAATGATTCGCTTTCGCTTTTGAATGAAGTGTGCATGTGACAGGAATGTCAAATAACACCTGTGCATGAATATCTGGCTTACAGAGCAAAAGCACTCTTCAGCAACTAGAAGCAGAAGATCCATTCTTAGACTGAATGATGAGTATGTTCAATAGTGCAGAAAAACACAGACGGATCGTGGTATTTCATTTCAAATCTCATGTCGACTTAACATCGAACATCATTACACAGAACATGCCTCATCGTGACAGCTGGATTCACATATGGGAGGATGGGAGCGTTTAAATGCACATCAAAGAGACAAAACTACACCGAGGCGTAGCAGCTGATGAATGAGGAGGAGAAAGACTTAAAGAAATATTCCTTGTTCAGTACAAGATAAGCTCAATCAACAACATCTGTGGCATAATGTACCCCAAAAGATAATTGATACTGACTCATCCTTTGTCTTATTTATAAAACAAGTGAGACATTACAACTGAAGTGAATGGGGCCCATTTATTTATTTTGGTCACACTTTATTTTAAGGTCCAATTCTCGCCATTAACAAACCATTAACTATGACTTTTGCCTCAATAAACTCCTAATTTGCTGCTTATTAATAGTAAGGTAGTTGTAAAGTTTAGGTATTGGGTAGGATTAGGGATGTAGAATATAGTCATGCAGAATATGTGTTTTATAAGCACTAATAAACAGCCAATAAGTTAATAAAAGGCATGCTAATAAGCAACTAGTTAATAGTGAGAATTGTTCCCTATACTAGAGTGTTACCTTTTTTTTTAAAGCAAAAATATGAAAAGTTTAGGTTTGGTAAGATTTTTATTTATTTATTTTTTTGGAAAGAAGTCTCTTATGCTCACCAAGGCTGCATTAATTTGATCAAAGTACATTTGATCAGAGTGCAACTATTACAATTTTAAATAACTGTTTAAATAACATTTTAATATATTTTAAAATGTAAATGATTTCTGTGAAGCTTAATTTTAAGCAGCCTCCAGTCTTCTGCATCATGATCCTTCAAAAATCATTCTAATATGCTGATTTTTTTTTTATTTATTTTTTTATTATTATTATCAATGTTGAGAACAGTTGTGCTGCTTAATATTTTTTGTGGAAACAATGATACAGTGTTTTTTTTCTTTTCAGGATTATTTTATGAATAGAAAGAATTTTAAACGTATCATTTTTTATATCATTATATATGTTTTTACTGTCACTTTTGATAAATTTAATGCATCCTTGATGAATTTAAAAAAATTATATAACATAAAAAAACCTTTTGAATGGCATTGTATAATTTTATAAATTCCCTTACATTAATTATTCTCCTAAAACTTGTGATGATGTTCTAAAGTTTTTCCTGTAATTTTTTTGCAAGAAAGTTATATTATTGAATATTAAACAAAAAAGTTAAAGGGATAGTTCACCCAAAGATGAAAATTCTGTCATTGAAAGTTTCAGTTGCCTTGCTGTCTATGGAGGGTCAGAAAGCTCTCAGATTTCATCAAAAGTATCTTAATCTGTATTCCGAAAATTAACAAAGGTCTTACGGGTTTGGAACGACACGAGGGTGAGTAATTAATGACAGAATTTTCATTTTTGGGTGAACTATCCCTTGAAGTTTTTTTTCCCCCACACTAAAATCATGTAAAGTTGTTAATGCTGTGGCTACAATGATGATACAAAGTACTTTAATGTTTACAGACTGGCCACATTCACTTCCCACATTCACTTCTATTAAACTCAACTTGCATCGAATCTAGAAAAAGTCTTTAACAGGCAACAGTACCTGCTCTCTCCGGGCAGTTCTCTGATGGGAACGTTCTCTTGGCAGTCTTGGTCCGGGTGCCAGCTGGCCTTGCAGGCGGAACAGAACTCAAGTGTGCAAACGTTGCACCGCACCAACTGCGGAAGCGCCGTGTCTGACTCCTTCAGCTGGCACACAGCCTGGCACGTGGAAGACGGGCACCAGGTCCGGCTCGGGTCCAGCAGCACCTCTGCAGGGGGTGAGAGATGAGAGATCAGATGCGGTTTCCACGAGTGTATATTTTCGTCTGCTTACTGCTGATGCAGGCTGACAGGTCACCATGGTTACACCATCAGAGATGGAGGGGTGATAGAAAAGAGCAGCTATGGCCTCATATGCCCTCAGGAACAAGATACCAGAGCTGCTACCAATCATAGTTCTGCGTAAATTCATTAGTTATATTAGATTTCATTAAGGCAAAAAGCCACATGAGGTTACATTGATTTTACCACAGTTCACGGCTGGGCACAACAGGAAGCGGAGATGCTGTCGTTCAATAAATAATTACTTTTAATAATTTTTATAATAATTATTATTAAACATTTAATAGTAGCTAGGTTCATATTCTCTGATAAAATGTGATTGGTGCTTGACTGTGCAAAAGATCTGGATGTCTGGGTGTTGCTAGAGCATTTCTAGGTAGTTTTAGGGTGTTCTGGGTGGTTTCTATTTCTGGCTGGTTTCTAGGGTGTTATGAGGGGTTGCTAGGTTGTTTATATCGCCTTGGTTCTTGTTTTTTCGTATGCTTTTACTAGACAGTTTCTAGGGAGTCCTAGGTAGTTGTCAGGACGTTGCTAAGTGGTTACTAGGTCATTTTTAGGTGGTTTAAAAGGGCCTTTGTTATTGGTGTTTGCTAGGATTTTGCTAGGTGTTCCAGGTGGTTGCAAGGGTATTGCAAGTCTGTTTCTAGGGTGTTCTTTTTTGGTAGCCAGGGCCTTACAGATTTGTTTCTAGATTCATGTCTTCTTGCTAAGACTTTGCTATGTGGTTACTTGGATGTTCAGGGTGGTTTCTAGGGCCTTGCAAGATGGTTGGTGCTCCAAGTGGTCACTAAGGCATTTCTATGTGGTTTCTAAGGTGTTGCTAGGCAATTACTTGGATGGTTCTGAGTGGTTTTTAGGGTGTTCTGGATGGTTGCTAAGACATTGTTTGGTTACTAGGATGTTCAAGGTGGTTTCTAGGGCCTTGCAAGATGGTTGGTGCTCCAAGTGGTCGCTAGGCCTTTTCTAGGTGGTTTCTATGGTGTTGCTAGGCAGTTCCTTGGCTGGTTCCAAGTGGTTTCTAGGGAGTTCTGGATGGTATGGCATTTCTAGAACCTTGGTTCTTGATGGTTACTAGGGTTTTGCGAGATAGGTTGTTCTTGGTGGTTGCTACAGTATGTGACTTGAGTTTCTTACTGGTTCACATCCTCAAGTCTCTATGATATTCTGGTCTCTATATATAGCTTTGAATGTAGCCAATTCAATAAAAACTAACTATCCATTTCACAATAGTTTTACTGGCTCGTCTGCCTGAAAAATGCATAAAAGCTCTGTTAGTGACATATGGCTAAGCTCGGTTATGTATGTAATGTGTGGTTGGGGGTAATTATGTTAGAAAGAGGGCTTTCATAAAATCCGCTGACTGCCATTTTTAGCCGTCTTGTTGAGTCAGGATGGCATGCATTTTCATCTGTCCCCGAATGCACTGTGAGACTCTCACAAACCGAACTCTCTCATCCTCTCCATCTGACTCGGCAGGCCACGCGTGACTCCACATGAACTCTTGGCTCTGTTTCTGGGAGTGTGGATATGTTATAGCCACCATTCCGCTCCAGTTCCCAGGAACACTGATTGGCTAAATGAATGCATTTTTACTCTCTCTCTCTCTCTCTGCAAGTCTCTCATTTATGATGATGTTGCTGCCACGTATCTCATGAAAACCTTGAATGCAAACCAAAGAGAGACAGAGAGGGAGGCTCACAGCATGGGAGCATCTACTGCATATAACTACATTTATTTTTCTCCCTTTTCAAGGCAATGTAATGCACTGGAGGGGGTGGACAGAGAGTATGTCTCAAGCAAATGTATCCTGTGGTTCAAACTACTGGAGACTATCAGAGTCCAGAGTCTGGGATCCCCTACTGATAGAAATAATGAAAGAAGCTGAGCACAAGGCACAGAGCCTCTGGTCTTTCCTGTTTAGGGGGAACATGTATGCTTTTGATCAAGCGTATCCAATTAACACAAGTCTAATTTACTCTTTAAAAGTCTTTTGATTTGGGAGATTTCTGACTTGAAGCTACATTTGTTAAAATTAAAGGCATTTGAGGTCAGACTGATTCAGATACAGAGAGGAAACTTAAAGATTCTTCATTTGAACTTCACTTAAATCTGAGCCTTTTTAAATCCCAGTTTAAGTCCACTTTTAACCCTGGGTTTCACGCTTGTAATTTTGACAGAGGGTTTGTAAAGCCTTAAACCGTGGATTATAAAGCCCTGTTCTGGAAATGGCACTGCCAAAAGTATGAAGTTGGGCCTCTCGCACTTCAAATTGGTAGCCAAGGATCATTTTTAATCCTAGATTAATGTGATCCAGGATTTTAACACTGTTCATGGTTTACCTTGGGTTAGAGAATAATTATTGGTGGCCAGAATAGGGTTGCACCAGTAGTTTGTAAATTCTTACTTGCATTGATATTTCCAAACTAGAGGCTTCGTAACAGCTAGATAGTATTTAAATAACTCTGTACTTAGAGGGATGGTTCACCCAGTAATGAAAAAAGAAGATATTTTGAAGAATGTGGATAACAAAACAGTTGTTATTCAAATTCAAAGTATGGAAAAAAAATACTATGGAAGTCACCGGTTTTCCTCAATTGAATAAAGAAACTTCTACAGGTTTGGAACAAGTAGAGAGTCAGTAAATGATGACAAATTTTTCTTTTTTTGTGAACTATCCCTTTAATTTGGTTGCACCATTTTTTTTTCTGAAGGCAGAACACATTATAAGTGCATAATATTACATTTACCTTTTCCAAACCAAAATCAGTCTAGAAATTTACGAACAGAAGTTGTGTTGAAATGCTGTGAATTTCAGTTTATCCTATTGAAGTTGATTCTATCAGATTTTGCTAATGGTAAAAATGAATTTCCATTAAAATATGATACTTAATCATGAAACAACATAATAGGTATTTTAAAAGTAAACGTGTATATTTACATATAAAATGTTTTATATGTAAATGTTTTACATATTGTCTGTGGAAATGCTTTTATGTAAATCCACTCTGCTTGTCTTGAATGTGAAGATTATTTTATTGAAGTTTCCCAATGCCACGACACAAATATAAATCTGTATTTATATATGCAAATTTATATACTAGAGTTACCAAAGTGTAAACACTGTGTCACTATCAAAACATCCTGACCAGCCTGACATGGCAACACTGGCTCAACCAATGGCATGAGTTTGGGGCGGGGCTATTTGCTGCCCAGAAGAAGTGTTTTAGAAACCTGTTTGAAAACAATCATTACACACTTAGCCTAAATCTTTTAAAACTCAATGTCCACCTTATTTTCAACATAAGAGCAGGTGTGGCCATTTTAATCTTGAATGTGTGTTCAGCTGCTTGATATTGCAAACTGGTATTTATTAATTATATTATTTACATTTATTATCGTAATAATAAATCACACAGGTTTGTAGCTAGATTTACTGTTTTCTGCACTAGTTATTTACCTATAGTAGCTAATGAATCAGAAGTCTCGCACATGCACAGGAAATAGCTTACTTCTACATTGAAAAAAATGGATGGCTAGAATTTATTTTAAGATACAAAACTGAATGTCAGGACTGTGGTATGGCAGTCAGCAGCATGAGTTTTAAAACTTTGGTGCTCACCTGGACAAAGCAGGTTTAAATCTGGTGTTTTCTGCTTTCTTTTTCTCCCAAATGATAATCAGAAAATACAAATACAAAAAAGAAAAGAAAAGACAGTTAAAAAAATAAAGCAGAATTAAATTAGGTGTCGGCAGGTGGCAGGCTCTCATTGTTAGACACAGAAAGCACAGGTAAAAGCCTCCACTCTGTGACAGCATGAGGTCAGCTGGACCTACACGTGTCCAGTGTAGTCCACTCACATCCCTTTCATCCTCACACGTACACCTGTGGTGGCCTATTTGTCTGCTGTGAGTCATCCTGAGTCATCTAGGACAGCAAGCATGGAGCTCACCATCAACAAACACGCACACGTGCCTCATCTGCTGCTGTCTGATACTAATTGCCCCCCTGATGGACAGACAGCCGCTTTCCACTTACCCTTCTCAAACTGCAGCTTTCTGTACTTCTGCATTATCTCTGTGGCCACCATGCATTCAATCTGAGAGAGAAAGAGAGACAACAAAAGCAATTATGAAACAATGGGGTCTGATGGATACGAAAGCACTTTTTGTTTTGCAGATAGCGCATTTAGCATTTCAATTTGATGTGGGTAAACACACACCCAACATCAAATATGGCTTCTAATCTAATCACTGTCTCGAGATCAAACAACACGGCAGGAATATGCAGAGTGAATTTTTGCAGTTGCGTTTGGTGATGCTAGTGGTGCAGAAATTACATACTTCAGTTTTAAGGATTGCCAAAAGATGGGTCTGATTCATCTGGTTTAGCTGCTTTGATACTGAACGAGCCCCATCCTCACAATGAGCCTTCAGCACAGAGGAGAAACCCTGCCCTCCGACTGACCTCATACTTGGAAGGATTTCGCAGTGCAAGCCACCGGGAGAGTCAGACTGGAGAGGTTTCAGCATCCATTTTATAATAAAAGGGTTTTAGGTTGATGAGATATGGATTCGTTTTAGGATTTTTATTTGGAAAGTAATGTATTTGGCAGTTTCAAGCTGTGATTTGCAGGGTTTGTCGAAAAAATTACATTAGCAGATTAGCAAAACTGTAGATTAACATTACTACATTATACAATGTTTAACAGATCATTAGCTCTGTATTTTTTCATGAATTTTTATGATTTAAATACGTTTTTTTTTTACCTCAAGGACCCCTCGTTGAAAACACTGATGCTAAAATTAAAGTCCCTCACATTTTTTTTTTTTTTTAAATACAGGCATATTTACACCACCATTTGAAAGTTTGGGGGTGGTAAGATTTTTAAATGGTTTTTGAAGGAAGTGTCTTATGCTCACCAAGGCTGCATTTAGTTGATCAAAAATAAGAGTAAAAATAGTAATATTGTGTACTAATTAAAAATAACTTTTCTATTTTATTAAATTTATAAAATGTAATTTATTCCTGTGATGACAAAGATGAATTTTCAGCATTCATTCCTCGAGGCCTCAGTGTCACGTGATCCTTCAGAAATCATTCTTTTATGCTGATTTGCTGCTCAAGAAGCATTTATTATTATCATCGTCAATGCTGAAAACTTGTGCTGCTTAATATTTTTGAGGAAACCACAACTGTTTTTTTTTTCCATTATTGTATGATGAACAGAAAGTTCAAAAGAACAGCATTTATTTGAATAGAAATATTCTGTAACAATGTAGAAGTTTTTACTGTCACTTTTGACCAGTGCAATTAATGCTTCCTTGCTAAATGCATTGATTTCTTAAAAAAAAACTAAAACTATGATTCATATAATCACTCTTATGAACAGTAGTGTATGTTGACAGTACCTCATTTTCTTGTAAATGTCCACGTTTTGGACAGGCTGAGTCTGGACAGCTGATGGCCGTTTCAAAGCCCTCTTTGATGAGAAGTTCCACATACTGCTTCAGGCACTTTAAAACGATAATAAGACATTAAAAATCAGTTAATTAAAAAGAAAATATAGAAAAATATATTATGTGAAAGCAAATTCTGCTTTTAACGTCTTGTTTAAATTGCTCAATGTATCTGTGAGAGTGAGTACAGAAGCACTTAACCACTTGTAATGAACTGTTAACTTCCTCAAAACAATTACGCTGTGAAACATCTCAATTTAACGAAGACGCAGTCACTTGTCCAAGACTAATTATCCTCCAGTGTTAGCAATTTGTGAACTCACTGCTTTAATAGGCTATGAAAAAAATATTTTATAATTTATTTTATGCTTCAGGAGAAATACTCATGTCATTTTTTCCCCTCTCTCCCACTCTTTCTCTAAGAAAGAAAGAAAGAAAGAAAATACTAAATATCAGATAAATAACATTTTGATCTGAACAGACTAACAAACTAAATGGATTTGAGCTTCAGGAATGTTTGGTAAGGGAAATTCTGATGGAGTTGTTTCCATAAACATGCTTCTCTTAAGACACAAAGGCAGTTTTGTTTCAAGTGAGCTCAGACACAACCAAGACAAGGCCTCTTAGAATCAGATGAGGAGATGTTTTCCCTTTACCCTACTCTAGAAGCTTCCTTTCCCCAAATGTTGCTTGCAACCTCAAGACATAAATAAAACTGGTCTCAGATCAGTGTAAAAACACAGCAAAGGGAAACTGCTCCCAGAACAGAAAACCTCTGAGGGTTGAAGAAGACTCAAATGTTTATTACTGGACTGTGAATCACATTTCTGAAACAAAAAACTATTCAGTCGGCCTGTAGAGAATCTGTCTATAGCTGTGAACTCTGTGCATAAATATAGACATGTTTCAAAATGTCTGGAGCTTATGTAAGAATTCCACTGATTTATTTTTAGACGTTCTGTTCCTCAAACAGCAGTCAAAAATGAAATGATTCAGAGAATTAATCTTCATTCTTAAAATAAGGCTAAAAACACACATTATATATATATATATATATATATATATATAGTATATTCAACTTTTAATTATTTAACTTATTTGTTTTATTATCCCCTTTGATTTGATAAATACAATACAATACAATACAATACAATACAATAGCCATCCCTTGAAACCTGTTTTTCATCCCTGAAATCATGTTAGGTGCTACTTACCAGGGTGCAGAAGACACATTGGCACTGGGTGATGGTGGTCATTTGCTCCAAGGGAAACTCTCCAAGACACAGCTTACAGGACACCAGCGGGTCCAGGGCCAAATCCCAGGTGGGTCGGTACCTAACTGTGGTCATGATGCCTGCCGTAGAGCTGAAAAACACAGAATGGCTGCTATTAGAGAAAGACCACACACTTTAATACACCTATACAACAGCGCAAAGCTTTTAACCGCTGTCAATCTGAAGCTGCTGCTGCAGCCACGATAAGTGCTTTTGTGATGCCCAGTGCTAATATCCACAGCATCACAAACACCAACCCTCTAAATGCACATTAAATTAGCCACATTTCGTTTAGTGAAGGTCTAACAGATGCAGTGCTGAAAGAGTCAAATACATTTAGCCCCATTTATATTATATAACTGAAGGCCTGGCCACGAAGTGCTTTTCTGAGATGCGTTCGGGAGTCTAGTCTGACTGTAATGGAATGAGAAGTCGGGCCGGATAGACGGAGCAATTTTTCCTCTTCTGCTGCTGAATGAAAGATTACTTCACTGCGTGGTATTCCATAAATGAGAAGGTCAGGAGAGAGAAAGAGAGAGAAAAAAATCGTACTTTACTCTCTGCCTACGTCTCTCCTTTTCACAGTTTTTCAGAGAGGGATATTTTTGGAAGTCTCGACTATGAGACACTTCCATTTTCTCACGCTGAAGTGGGCCGTTTTGCACAGAGAGACTCGTGTCTTAAGTGTTTACAGGAAGTGCCTGTGAGAACATCAACACTCTGCCTTGGCTGCTAGGCAACGGGGGAATGGGAACGAGGCAGATACGCTTCTGCCGGTGGCGGTACGTGTATTTAAGGCAGGTGTTGTTCTGCACTTGTGGCAGGATGTCAGGTATCTTGTGCTGAGAATCACCCAGGATGCTTTTAAACATTGCAGTAAGTGCTGTACAGAGTGGTGTGGTGTAGTGGTTAAGGTTTGTGCTAGTTACCGTAAAACACTTACTGTAACACCAGGTTATGCATGTCCTGTTAATGGCACAGTTATATGATACTGCATGAAATTCGCCTAAAAACAAATTAATTCACCCTAGTTGTGTTCTGATAAAGATTTCTACTTTTTTTGATGGAAATGTGCCCCAGTTGTGTGCTAGTTGGTTGTCAGAGCATATAGAGTGCAATAGTTGGGTTCCAGATGTAAAATCCCATTCATTTTCTACATATAGGAATTTATCACTATTTCTTCTGAACTTTTAAGGACAGGAGTGTGAGCTACAAGGTCATTTATCAATAGTAAATGCTTTTGTTTAAGCCATCAGCCCCTGTTTAACCTTAATTTTTAATAATCACTTATAAAAGCGAGAATACTGGTGAGAAACTACATTACCCATATACATTTTCAACATTGATGGGTAATGTAGTTTCTCACCAGTATTAGCTTTAAAACTATTGTAGTTCTGGTCCCACTTTATATTAGGTGGCCTTAACTTAACTACTATGAACTTTCATAAAAAAATAAGTACAATGTACTTATTGAGCTCATATTATATTGCACTTTTGCTGCTGTTGAGGTGTTGAGTAGTCAGACCTGTTCATTAGAAGGGGGTGTCCCAATACTTTTGTCCATATAGTGTATGCACACAATAATTGCATTGTAAATGATTAATTTAAACGTAAGTAGAGTAGTAGTTAAGGCCACTTAATATAAAGTGGGACCGTAGTTCTTTCTCATTAAATTCGTTAAGTACACGTTCTTGTACTTTCGTTGATTTTCAAATACTTGTTTTGCTTCAAAGTTCGTAATGTTATGATTCAACTCACAGATGGATTGTTTGGGTTATAACTCTTAAGAATTGTTTTTAAGGCCTAAGGGAAAAAATAATAGGAAAAATACTTTAGGAAAGTGGGCAAGCATTGTTGCAGTCTTGTCGCGGATTGCTATGCAGTTGCTATGGAGTTTTAGTTTTTTTTATTCTATACGCTTATATGGTAAACGCTATGAAAAGTACACCTCTACAAAAAAAAAAAAAAATTCCACAATAAGGTATATATAGATATCCATAACACAAGTGATGGTACACAACAAAGTTTAATACTTTTCTTCAGCGCTCACCTTAATAGGTTGCATATTGAGAGAAGAGAGGTTTTGCATAAGACAATCAAATGTTATTTGCTCCGAGCATAAGCACAGAATAAAAAAAATTCCCCTTAGTGCTACAGAAGTGAAAGAGCTCTTAAGCTCTCATTCATCATTTCCACAAAAAGTCTTGGCTGTTTCCGCTTGATAAGTTTAACGGGATGAAGTATTGATGGCCTGATAATGCACCACTGCAGCCTCCTGTATCTCAAGAACAGAGATGCCAAAGAAAAGCTGATTTTGCTGTTCGAGCTCAGAGGTCTTACATCACCCTCCCTTCAATCTGTCACATCTGTCTCGCTCGTCCACATCCATCCATCTCTGACGCTCTTTCTCTCTGGTGTCCTCATCCACCTCTGAGCAACACAGAAGAATAGACCTCACTCACTAGATATCTCATGTAACAAATGGGAATTAGATATTTATGCTGATTTTTGGCCCAGGAATCAAGGAATTTTGGCGAAGGAATCAGAAATTAAATCTTGTTATTTTCTTATAATTTTTATTATGTGCATTATATATATATTTCTTCTTCAAAAGCACTAAAATAATCTTTAATGGAATCATGTTGAATTAGAACTAGAATCATTAATTCCAAGCAATCCCCATCCTGTTTCTCACACTCTCTACATCAATCATCAAGGTCTGCAGAGACAAATGTTCTGTGAGAAAAGGTGGTGCATGGGAAAGTTCAGAGCTGCATTACTCAGAAAGCAAATATCACTTTCCAACACTGAAACAATAACAAGGAAAAACACAAGTCATCCACAACAAGGCAGCCTTTATAGAGAACATCACTATGCCTTCATTTCAGTTTCTTATCAGATCACTGAATAAAGAGAACAATCATTTATCATGAGCCCGGGCTGCAATTTGATCTACAACATTATAAAATAAAGTCATGTTGCAACTTGCATTAAGGGATAGTTCACACAAAACTGACAATTCTGTCATCATTTACTCACCCATGTATCAATGAAATGCATTTCTTTCCTCTATGGAAGAGAAAAGGAGATATTTTTAAAGTGTATCAGTGCTTTTTTCGTCCATACAATGAAAGTCAGTAGGGTCTAGACTTGTTTGGGACTCCATTGACTTTCACTGCCTAACAAGACAATCTTTACAATATCTTCTTCTGAGAGAAGAAAAAAGTCATACAGGATTGAGAAGAAATGAAGGTGAGTAAATCAAGACAGAATTTACATCTTTACTACTCGTGACTCCTGATTTAACGGTCCATCTACAGTAGCTACAGTTACATTATATACAATGTAAACACATCCATGTTCAGGTGAACCTGAAACCAGACTGATTATTCAGGGTTTCCCTAAGACCAAATTAGACATTCAATTCAATTCAATATGAATTGTTTTACAAATCAGACATCCCGTTGACTCGACGGTTTTGAAAATACAGTTTTGTACATAATAGTTACCACATTGTGGTAACTGTCATAAACCTGTGGTAACTTTCTAAAACAAATAAAATCTTCTTATACTTTCTAAAGGAAATGTCTTATTCATCTAAGCATCAATAACTATAGTATTTTGGCCAGACAGTATTATTTCCATGACATTTGCGGTTTCTCAGATGGTCACAAACATACTAGTAAATAGTACGTCTATTACCTTATCTTCTTCTACAGTTCTTTTCCTTCTTTAGATGTTCAGATATGAAATAGGTGCAGAAGGTGGAACCTCTCAAAGGTGCTGGTCTCTAAGTCTCCCCTCCATTATTTATTCTCCGAAAGAAATGGGTCAGTCTCACAATGAAAGCTGAGAAGTACAGATGCCTGAATATTTCAAGATATGGACGTCTCAGTCCTAACCGCCACAAACATGAACACAATGTTCCCTTACTCAACTTTATCTGACATATGGGTTCTACTTAATCATTACTGAAAAGAGCAGAAGCATTTACCTGCCCCATGGGCTCAGTGCGTCCTCATTTATCTCAATTGTGATAACATAAAAGTGTCATATTTCACAATCAACCATTGTGTTGTAATACTGTAGGGTTTCATAACACTGTCAGACAATAATTGCATAAAGGAGATCAGTCGGATGCCAAAAACACACCAGACTGGGATGAGAACAGATATCATTTTTGCTTTTCCCACATTATAATATTGAAGAATGAACCGACGGGGAATATATGATTACACTGAAAAAATGTATACAGTAATGTATAAAAAGTGTTTTGCTCAGAACATCTAAATTCACTTAATTCTATTTTTGAAGTTTTTTCCCCCCAATAGGTTTGATTATCAAAGTTCAATTATTTATTGCTAACAAAACAGCATTTTAATAAAAGGCACCAATGTTCAATAAATAACCCAATTTACTAATGATAAAAGTCACTGAAACAATTTCTCCATTAAGTAATGTTCATTATAGCCTAATGCTGTGTTCACATCATGTCGGAATTACTGTAATTACAAGATGACAACTGTCAGATTCCACTCGAAACGGTTCACGTCTTTGGACTCAGAGTTATTCGTTTCTATGACAACAGAAACTTATTTAATCACTAAATTAATTCATTAATTCTACTAAATATGCTCTTGCAAAATAATTAACAAAGAAATCTCACTACATAACAGGCTAAAATGACATGTGTAGAGATACCTATCTTTAGCTTTTGAGGCCACTGTCATTTTTGTTAATTTTATGTGATGTTATGACAGTCAAATCAGAGCTTTACATGTTCATTTTAGACAGGAACAGTTCCATAAACTCAAAATTATAAATTAAGGAACATGTCACAATAAAACAGTATTAAATTGATATGTGCGTATCGAATAGCCTTGAACATGGCTCAGCCAATCAGATTTTAGAGTCTGAACCATCTGTTTTAATAATGGCTTTTTGCTTTTTAGATCTATGAACATTCAAATTCTGGCAGTCATCAGTAAATAACTCTTTTTTTGAAATTCTTTCTATAAAGCTGCTTTGAAAAAATGTGCACTGCACTGTGAAAAGTGCTACATATAACTGAAATTGAATAAAAATGAACCGTTTGCATGCTATGGTTGATAAAATATTTTAAATTAATCAACTGCATCACAAAATTTCAATGTACAGTATGTTTGGATTCTGAAAAGGTTTTGATGTGAAAATGTGGGGATGTCCCTGAATGGAGGAGCTCCCGGTTTTCTTCTAGCTGCACTGGTCTCTGACTGCAGGCTGTGTGTGCACCCGCTGAGGTGGGATGTCAGCACTGAGTCGCTCTTTCTGTAAAGGTCATTCCTGGCTTCCTGTCAAAAACTATAACCTCATTAAACAGCCACATTACAAAGTGAATGCCAAAGTAGAATACATCAAATGTCTATACAGGTTTTTGAAAGTGAGAAAATAAGATGATTTTTAAAAAAGTTAAAAAGAAAAGGTAAAAAAAACAAAAAACAAACAAAAACTCAGCCTAAAATGATCCATTTTAGAGGCCGTCTCACTTCAAGGGAGAGTTCACCCAAAAATGAAAATTCTGTCATTAATTACTCACCCTCATGTTGTTCCAAATCCATAAGGCCTTCGTTCAGAATTTTCATTTTTGGGTGAACTAACCCTTTAAGGCTTGTGATTGGCTAAAGACTGGAATACGCTACATGACTTAAAATCTAAACAGATTTTAAAACACTAGGCATCATCATACACTTGGCGACTTTGTAAATAGCTACAGAAGAAAAACTGGGCATCATACACTGAACAACTGAGGTGCTTTGAAAATATTATCCATATAAAACTGTCATTTACAGACAAAGCATTATGAAATAGTTTGCCTCACAAAAACAGAAGCTCATTCGTAAACTCTCCATTACATTGTGCACCGTTTACAAAACAATCTGTAGTCAAATGCTCTGAACAAACATAATCCTCAGATACGATATATATCTCCATTACAAAATCAACCATTCACTTGTTCCTAACACTGGGGTCCTTCTGAAGACTGTACAGATCAGAGACGGCAAAGCAAACTTTTTTTTTTACTCTTCCAATATGTATACTGAACCCAGTGTAGACAGCATCACTGATTATATATATACTATATCACATGCCACATGCAAATGTATTTGACTCTGATTCTTGACTCAAGATTTACATGGGAGACAAGAAACTAGTGCATAAAGCTAAAAACTCCAAGTGGCCATGACCCTGTGTGGACAAACACTGCTGTAATGTCAAAGTGAAACACAGGCACACGTGTGTAACTCTTCCCTCACTGTTTGTTTGCCCTTGCCAAATGAGCCACATTTATCACCCAAAGCGATTGAGTGCTCTTTTATTTTTGGCTCCGTCTTTATAAACTTTGGGATCCCAGAGGTGAAACATTCCCAGTGAGCAGCCTGGGACTATTATCTTCAGCTCCCAGTAGTGAGATCAAAACTGAAATCTATAACAGGCTGCTTTACTGAACTGATACATCAAGCGATCATCCTCCACTTCATTCATCAAGCGTTATTTTGTAGTTCAGTGACTCAGACAAGGCTACAATAACAACCCTGCATGAAAACATGGGCCAATGCCAGCCTTTAACCCTGGAATGTGTTATTCATGACACCAATGTAACACCAACGGTCTCTTCTCTAAAGAAGTTTCCTTGAACATCATGGGCTAGATTATTAGTCAGCACTTCCAAAAGACTAGTCTAAATAAGAAGGCTGTGTTTTGAGAACTCCAGATTAATCAAAGCATATGACTTAAGCCCGATTCGGACGGTAATTGTTTCTCATATGGACGTCTGTAAAAATAAATTTACATATCACCTCAGTGATAAAACTCATGGATTCGGATGGCGATTTATTCACAGTGGAGAAGCGAGTTCTGTGATCCTACGAACCCAGAAACGTGCTGCTCACGTGGCCAGTCACATGATTGTCTGCTCTAAATGAAATTAATTTTATTTACAAATTTATTCTTATTATTATGTAAAATGTATTCTTATTATTCCAAGCATATTTTATAATATATAATCCTATTTATTATTTGATTATTTAAATCTCCTGTTTAAAAATAGTAAAATAGACGCCTTATAGTTGTATAAAATTATACGCGATATAGTTATGTATATTTGTTTATAATACACATTTTACAATTCTATTGCATACCTGCTGCTGCCATAATAAAGACCCATTTCGAATGTTTACGTGCTTTTCTTCTCTTTCTGCTCCCACTCGCAGTGGTGGAGAAGTTATGAAGTATTGTTCTTTTAAATACTTTCCAGCATTTCAGAAATAAATATGTGTATGCAAATTACACCGAAGTACAACAGTTACCTTATGGTGTTCGGGAGTGCTCAAAAAGGGTTTAAACACTGAATTTTGAATCGATTTCTTCTCGTAAACTCAGAGATGTGGATTCGGGCAGCCATTAAATTACCACACGACCTTGGTGTACAGTAGGTAATTCGGCCGGGGATTTTTATGGGGGTGGTGAGAGATAAACACTGACAATTCTGGATTCGGACGGCAATTAAATAACGACTACCCCCTGTAAATGGTGAAAATCACTTACGTCCCCATGAGAAACATACCATCCGAATAGGGCTTAGATCAGTTAATTTCTAACTACGTTTACAGAGATGGTATCCCTTTTGGAAAAAAGCACAACAAGCCTAAATCCAGGTAGTAGCTGGCTTTACATAGTTTCTAGCTGGCCCAAAGTAGTCCAGGTGGTTGATCAACTGAACCACCATTAACTACTATTGACCTAGTAATAGAAACAAGTCAAGATGGTCAGTTAATCATCCAACAACTGTCTAGTCAATTAGTGAAGTCTAGTGGTGGGCGATATGACCAAAATCTTATATCACGATAGGAGTAATTTTATTTTCCGGTAACAGGAATGACAGACAGCGAGAAGTTTAGACTGCTGTCACATGTGTTTTCTTTCTCAGCTATTTGCTTTCACGTAAGACCTACATTACTGTGTTTATGAGGATACTTGCAAAGACAGGCATTTCGAAAACATACAAGTATGTGTATTTAACCATTGAAGGCCTATAAAGCGCCAAAATAATACTCCCACGCTCTATGAGCACCGTCTTCATGTGCGCACTTCTCTGACAGCACTCATAAACAGTCTCTCAGACAGCGCGCCACATATAGCGGAATGTGTTCTCTTTTGCTGCTGATTGCATTTCAATGGCTTAAAATCACTTGTTTTTAAACCAGAATGCTTAAAAAGTCATGCAGACTTCACGTTTGCATGACCACGTGGCACAGCAATGTCACATGCGCAAGTAACTGTGATCGAGACAATAGTTGACAAATTTCTACTGGTTAATCGTGTCTACCTGTATATCGCCTATGGAAGACAAATAATGACAAATGTCTTTGAAAACAAAAAAGCATGTTGAATTGCACTAACTGAAAAAATAATGCATTGCATTAACAGAGCTTGCATTTTAATGCCTTGTATTTTTAGGGCTTGCATTTTTAGGGGCTGAAATTTAACAGTTGTTTATTTAAGTTTTGAATATTTCAATTCAAAACATTTCACACACATTTTCATCATTAAAAATTCAATCATTCATATTCACCTTCGAAAGTTCACCTCTGAAATATTCAATCTGTTTAAAAATACGATGTATAACTTTCAACAGGATTATTTTTTTCAGTTTTTTTAGTGCAATTCAACATGCTTTTTTGTTTCAAAGACATTTGTCATTATTTTTCTTCCATAATCGCCCTTAGGGCTGCACGATAAATCGAAATTAAATCGAAATCATGATTAGACAGAAGCTGCGATTTTCATGCGTATCTTTCAGTGAAGCACGGTTCTGTGATCAGTAGTAAATCTCCATCCGAAGGCCAGAGGGCGTGCTCGCGCAGAAAGTCCAAATACGCCCCACAGAAACCCGGTTGCTGAATAAACAGAAGATTGAAATGCTTTCATTGATTCAACGTGACTAATAAACACATGACTACGGCAATATATGGTTTATCTGAGTTCTTATTATAATTTTCATTATAATAAAGTATATCTAAAGTATATCTATAATGCAATGCTAATCGACATAGGCTTTAACACTGCTTAGAATACTATGAAATATGTTGCGTGCCTTATTCTGTGTAAGAAGCCACATCATCTCACAGAAGGATTTATTTAAAACACTCGACTGACATTATGAAGTGAGTTTGGAGTAAAAACATGTTATTAAATGTGGTATTTTTACATGCTTTCAGATAGAGCAGCATTTACTACACAGAGCTGTAGTTCACTGAGAAGCTACGCAAACAGCTGTCATTATAAAGAATGATTTCTTCGATTTCATAATCATACGATTATATAGTCAGCGATTTTTTTGCATAGCTTGTCAGTGAACTACGGCTCTATGTAGTAAATGCTGCTCCATCTGAAAGCAGGTGATGGAGATTTACTACTAATCATAGAACCGGCTTTACTGACGAGATGGGCATGACAATCGCATTCGATTAATCGTGCAGCTCTAATCGCCCCCACCCCTAGTTAAGTGAATATCCATGCACTGGGGGAAATGGGGGACTTAGGCAATTTCTGTTGTTTTTTTTGTCCTGCCACAAACCCCAAAAAGCTTCTTATCTAAACAACCCATTACAAATACGTCAGATCGAGGTCAAGTGAACCCAAAACCAGTTTATACAAGCTGTACAAGCTTTCCAAAACAGATTATTTGACTACTCATTTAGGCAACATACTGACTAGTCAAAAAAACATATATATAAAAAAAAATTGACTTTTGCGCATCCCTACCTGGTAGACCAGGAGTGTCCAATCCTGATCTTGGAAGGCAAAGGTCCTGCAGAGCATAGCTCCAACCAGCTCCAGACTGCCTTGAAGTCTGAAGATCTTGATTAGCTGGTTCAGGTGTGTTTAATTGGGGTTGGAGCTAAATTCCACAGGACAGTGGCCCTCCAGGAACAGGTTTGGACACCCCTGTGGTAGACAATCTTGGTTGACCTGGTCAGAGATGGTAGACCTTGGTTCCAAAATCGGTGTCAAAATTGATTGACCAGCTACACCAACTTAACCTGGTATGACCTGGTTTCTACATCAGTATAAGATGGAGAACCAAGATGTGTGTGGATCACAGAAATGCAGTTTCAAAATTTCAGACAAGTACTGACTTGGCAGGAAGACAGCAGAATCATGAGGATGTGATGCAACAGAAGAATGAGCACTCAGAGAGCCTGAAGGAGGAATATCTTGGAGAGCAAAGACAATCTGATCAAAGTTACAGGAGTATGTACTGTAAAGGTCAATCCTCCAGAATAAAGAGAAGATTTCTCTAATGATCTGAGGTCATTCTGACTAGCGTCTCCAGATGGTGGAAAACATTTTCCAGTGTGACTAAAGCATACCATTATCTCCAAGGATGAATATGATTACAGCAGAATTAAAACAGTGAGAAATTTAGCCTCTCTGTAGTGTGAAGACAAGGATTTGAATGATTAAATAAATGACATCAGTTATGTCAGAATAAAACTAAATCAAAATATGAAGAGACATCTTTCTTCTCAGAAGCCTTGTGGCGCACCATTTGTGCCTGAAAAATTAAGAGGATATGACAAGCATGCTGAGGAGTACTTATTATATTGACACGATCAGAGACTGCGAGCCTGAGGTTATCTATGAATTCCATCTGTTGTCACTCAAGGTTCTGCTAATCAAAAATATTCTAATTAAAAGAAGAAAATAAATGAAAGTTGAAAATTAAATTTAATACCGAGAACATTTTTATGTGAGAAAAAGTAAAGGATTTAGCCAACAAAAAAACATAAGCCATGGATAAATGTTTGCTTTTCATTTACAAAAGGTCTTTTAAATATTCAGATGCTTCGTTTCTTCACCGTTAGTTGGAAAACACAATTATGAAATGTTGCCTATGTGCAATAGTTGTGAATAAGATCTGAATCACAGATGCTGAGGTCAGAACGTGCCCAAACTTCTCTTCTTCAGAAAACACACCCTCACTGGAACACTCTTCATACGCAAACACCGCATTGTCTTGGCTTGACTCTCCAGACACACACTTGTAGAAATCTCCTAGTTTTGCTGAAACAGAAATGAGTAGCTGAAAATAAAATAATTTTAACATCACTGTACAAAATCATAAGCAGGCACAAAATGTTCTGTGCAACATAAAAAACTGAACTACTGTTTAAAAATGTGTTTTTCTGTGCAGCTCAATAGATGAGTCAGGTTTCACTAGTTTGCTGAGGCAATCAAAGCTCTACTTAAACTCGTAAAATTGTGGCGGCAAGCCACAGCAGCTACCAAGCAGTTCAAAAATGGTGAGAAAATCTTCCTGTTTTAAAGTTGTTGAGAAAGGTAACTTTCAGATTAAGTTTATTATAGGAAATATAGTCACATTGTAAGATAACAAGTCGCAAATGGGAGATATAGTCTGGATTATAAGATATAAAGAAGCAATTGTGAGATATAAAATTGCAGTTCTGATAAGTAGTTACATTATGAGATAAAAAGTCGCAATTACGAGACATGAAGTCACAAATGTGAGATTTGAACCATCAATAAGAAATATATGAGATATAAAGTTACAATTGTGTGTGATAATACCAATTATGAGAAATAGTCGCAATTAAAGAAATGAGAAATGCAGACACATTGTAAGATAGAAAGTCACACTTATGAGATGATAACTTGTAATTATGAGAAATACTTGCAATAATGTAATATAATATGAAGTTATGAGAAACTGAGAAATAATTAAATTATGAAATTATTGGCAACTGAGATATAACATTTTTAAGATATTGCATTAAGTCACAATTGTGAGCTATTAAGTTGCAATTATGAGAAATAAAGTCTTAAATGATAGATATTATATATTAAGTCGCAACTGTGAGATTAAAAAAACAGTAATGACTGGTTGAATTTGGTGGTTCAAAAACACTGCATCATGTATGAACAAACATACCATTTTCTTTGCATTGAACTGTTGCTGAATTATTTCTGCATCTACCATCATGGAGGTACTAAAATTTGGATGATGTTGTGCAGTGCTGTATATACCACTACAACGTGGCAACACTCTGCAAGGTTTTGCAGCCCTCAATGCCTGATGAGTTCACACTTTGCCAATAAGCTACTAACATGCAAATGTCTCATTTTATCACCAGCCACATGTGGCAATGCTTGATGCTCCAGGGCAGGGGGAGCCGCCAGGTTTTGAGTGGGTACCGGCTGTGAGAACAGAATGAATAAAAAATTATACCCGTCACTCAGGTACTGCAGTTTAAAATCACATCAGACAAGCTTTCAGCAAGCTTGTTCACCAAAAGGCCAACCATCATACACAAAATGAACAGGTACTAGTCAATTACCAATATTACTTTTAGATAGTTTTGATTTAATAAAAAAATGCAAATGTGTGTTTTTGAACTATAGTTGTCGGGTTGTCGCACACTACTGAAAGTCAAAACTGCGGCTGTTGATTCAGATTCAGTAACTACACTGACAGATCCAAACTAAAATAAGCGAGTCACACCAAAAGACTCAAACAAGTCAAGTTGTGACTTGTTTGAGTCTTTTGGTGTGACTCGCTTATTTTATTTCATGAATCACAGTGTGTTCTTGGCACGCTCACTTTGGAAAATCATTTTGTGCATATGCAACTTTTATGCACGAGGCTACTGGGACTTATCCTGCAAAATATCTGACTCAATCAGACGTGAACCCAGCTGAGGTCACCTTCTGCCGTGAGCCAGCTAGTCTCCTGCCTGCATTACAGAGCTTTGAGTTAACTGCTTTCTCATCCACAGCTGGTGGGCAGCAACAATGTGGCTTTTGATATCACTGATATAGGAACGATGACTGACTAATAGAGAAAGCATGGTATGTTATTAAGAGACAGCATTTAGGAAATACTCCAAAATGTCAGAAAAATCCTAACCATCTTGAGTGATAATGGCAACAGAAATTGGAATCAGGAGGTATTCAGAGAAACCGATATGAAATCTTTAAGTAAATAATAGCCATATGATTGGAAAAGTTGATCGTCAACCATTATGTTTTAGTTGGTATGGCAATAACAAAATCCCAAGTTAAATTGTCTGTTGTCATACTGCCTCTCTTAATTAAATTGCAAAATGGTCCTTGTATCTCAATCCTCACCCGCTTCACCCGCTGGCCATAACTTAACAGCTTTAAGTGCTCTGTAATGCATTTAGTGCATTGGATGTATGTGTGTGGGGCTTAGAAGGTCAAACAAGGCCATATTAAGGTTAAAAATATAGTATGCTTGTCTGTGAAGCTCACCTATAGGTTAGAACACATTAGCAAAGCTAGTAATTGTCTTCATGGATTTCCCGTAAAAATTCAAGACAAAATTACAGTCAGAGTTCCCAAGTCAGTTGGATTAAATGGGATGACCAGGAAGAGTTATTAAATAATCGATACAGCCAGGTCAAGCTATTCAGCATTCTTTGTTATTGAAGCATTACATCTTATTGTTTTAGGAACAGATGTTACTAACAATGCAAATCAGAGTATGTTACGGCAGCACGATTAATTGTACTTTTACTGTGATCACGACTTCTGCTTCTTTTGAGTTAAGCATAATTAAGCATAAACTCCTACGATACTGGCCCATTGGTTATTTATCCTGAAAATGTTTTTTTCTTGTATGATGTTTCTGTTAAGTATTGGTAACAAGCCTCCATGAGCGTTCATGCTTGGTGTTCCCAGATGTTAACGAGTAATAGCTTTTCTTCTTTCTCATTTTCTGATTAGTGCTTTACTTAATTTTCATAACCTGGCAGCCCTGCGCATGAGTTCTCTCTGCACTTAATAAAGAGCTGATGTGTCAAAAATTCTAAACAGAAATTTCTCAAATGTGACCATTAGTGATTATTAGTTATGATTATGTGATTATCATTTTAAACATTATAGTCCAGCCCTGGAGTAAGCCTCTGATTAGTGCTTTTTAACACCATGCACACAATTTGTCTTCTTGAACAGGATTCACAGTCCAGAATCAAACATTAAACTAGCTTTTAACTTGCCTGACACATTTAAGCTAATATTTCATAAGCAAAACAGTACGTTTGCATGTTCATTATCCTATTTTTGAGATAACGGTTGTACTTACTGCTCTTGCGTTTGGGTCACCACAACCTTTGGCTGAACTGAAGCATCTGTGAGTTGCTATAAACAGCGGAAATAAAGGCTATCAGAAAAAGAGTAGTTTTTTTTTTTTTTGTTGCCCATTCAACCATTTTGATTTAACTTTCTGATGGACGAATACTAAGGTTATACTTCAGAATGTCTATAAGGAGAGACAAGTGGCCTAATTTGGGAGTGTCTTTTTGACTGTTATGAGTAACGCAGTTATCTAATCTCTGCTCTACTGTGCATTTCGGGTGAAACTGCATAACCGTGTCACATGCAGTGCACATGTCAATAATGTTATTGTTTAAGTACATATACATATAAGTGCAGACAATTGTTCTACAGTCAAGGATAAAATGCAGAATGTTAGATGGAGGACAGAGTTGGATGTTAATGCTTCACATACACAGTCAAATCCAACCCTAGATAACACTCATCAGATAAGGACTCTCCTCTAATGTAAACAGACCGCTGTTATCCCATTTACAAACCCTTCTGTAAAGTGTATTTAGGTGGAGGGGGGAAATAAAATAGATTTTAAATAACCCTAATATTATTGTTTAAAATGTTCAAAAATAAATTGATTAAAGTTTTAGCAATTCAAATGATCTATAGCATGCGATTTGATGATTGAAATTAATTAAACTATTAATAGACGAAATGCAAGAATCATAGTAACCCCATCAGAAATTATAAGCATTATATGCCATACTAAATGAATGCTGGGTGTTGAGTAAATACCAGAGGGACTGCAGTATGATATGTAAACACCGGCAGTTAACAACATGTGGTGTGTCAAACCTTTGCAGCCACTAGCCTGAGGACCGATGAGAGTGAAGAGTTTTTCTTGGACACTGACTATAACTATTACGATAAACCCTTTTCCAAACAGAGCAATCTACATTGACCACAGAAAAAACATTACAACGTAACAGCTCAGCAACTCCAAGTTTCCAATTTTTAAATATGCTTTTTCCTCGGTCACTCATGTGCTTGGAACTTACGATATTTAAAACTCCACTTGAAAAGCACATAAAACACAGCAGTTTTAAAATTCATGATTATAACGATAGACTGCACGTAATTTATGTTGTAGGACAAAATGTAAATGTTAACCATAGGCCTTATTTTACTAAAACTGCTATAAAAACCCACAGGAAATTCCCAAGGGAACCCACAGCTTGAAAATTCCCTTCCAGGTTGTAGAAATGCAAACGTATCATTTCTATAAGGCTGAAACCACAGTCATAATTAATCCATTAGTCTTATCCAATAAACTAAACACTTTTTAACAATTAAAGTGGGGTGGATTCAAACTGAAATAACCTCACATATCATGTACAGGACAGAGCAGTTGCCATATTTAATATGGCGGGGAAGAAAAAGATATCGAAAATTAGACTCATGTTACAAAGAAATTATGCTATTATCTTTTTTTGCATTAATCGGTTTGTTTTAAAAACCATATATTCATGGTTGTCTCTCACCTTCTTGCAATACATTCCAAACAACTATCAAAGCAAATTTACACCCTTACACAAAACCTTTACCTTGAGATGTCAACAGATGTACTGAGAAGAGCTAGCCTGGTACCTTGGATCACACATGCAGCTTTGACGACCTAGTGAGGTACTACACAATCCCAAAAGAAGCATGGAATAATCCCTATAACTCAAAGCTTCTTACTGTCTTTCCTTGGAGTGTTCATACTGAGTTTTTGCCAAAACTTAACAAGCTACCGTCGAACTATGCAACCCAATCCAGATCCTCTAGACCCCTACAGAACACCATCACCTGAACTGGAGCACATCCACCCATTAAACAGCAGAATAGGGCATTTCATATCAATATTTGCATCGTCTGACTGGACAGGCCAAGGGTCCCATGGTCCCATGATCCCAAAACAGAGTGTGCTGCCTACATAGACAGCTTTTTTGAGCATTACAGACTCGTGAGATAGACATGATGCCCAAAAACGCTGTCTAGGTAGGCAGCACACTAGGTTTTGACAGCCAGCCCATCTGAATGTCACAGTAACCTATGAACATATAATAAACAGCCATCTTAGGCATCAATCGGGTAAACAAATCTATATGAGAGAGCTGCATATCCAGGAGGAAAGTGGAGTTTCGCCGTTATAGCTAAATGTAGATCATAAAGCATTGCCAAATAAAATAAAACCGAGATTTTATGACAAATATTGACCTGCTGAAATAGACATTCGGCTTTAAAACGATGAACGCTGCACAAATCCTACTGCATTACTGAAAGTCAATATAGTGTCGTATACGGCGGATACTGTGGATAAAAAAAACCTTTTAGTTTAAACTCAACACATTCATCATAGCCATCTGTAATTGCACGGGCGTTTTACCTTCTGTCTTCATGTAGTTTTGCAGGCAGATATCATCAGCTGGTCCGTCGGACGCGTTGTGAAGACGCCATTAGTCTGAGTATTTCCTAGTGCTGTGCTGTACTGACAGCGGAGTCTCTCTCTCTGTGTGTGTGTGTGTGTGTGTGTGTGTGTGTGTGTGTGTGTGTGTCTGAAGCGAAGGCGCAGCACTAGCGCCCTCTGTTGGGTGCAACACACAAATTATTATGGTGCTCTTGAAAACAGACTTTGGGACAGCTCCAAATGATATATAACAGTTTTTGGGAGCTGTTGGGGTAACATTACCTTACGTGAGTGTGTTAACCTGAAGGTAATTCTGTTTTTTTTAACCATCGTTTAAAATAAGCTACTGATAATTTTGCCCCGAGTTTGCATAAACATAAAATATATTAGATAGATGCATTGCATTAAGGACATGCTTTTGCTATAGTTAGCCTACATTTTGTTAGTTGGATATTGCAAAAGACAAGATATTTCTTAACAACTAAAACAATATTTTAGAATATTTCATCATAAATTGCCAGTTTTGGCAACATTATTTTAAAATGACCACTATTTTGACTTTGTGATCAAATAAATTTTATCATAACGATTTCCATCTTTAAAAATAATTTTTAATTTAGTTTTATTTTTTAATAATTTAAATGATGTTCTAATGTATTTAGGATGTAGCCTATATATGATAGGGACATAAAAATGTACTCCACACTAGGGATTGCCTAAATATTACTGAGCAGTGAAAACTTGAAGACGTTTAAAGAAATTTAAGCATTGTGTATGCCTATTTCATTTTAAAATTTGACACATTGAGCAGTTTGAACAATTATGAGATCAGAGGTAACAGATATAAAAATATTTATTTTTCAAAATAAAGTAATAAAATAAAATATAATATGAAGTTACAACTTCACCTTAAAATAAAAACATACTCGAGGAATCATTTTATTTTCTATAGATTTCATTTTCAGGGTGCCTCAATGACCTTCACTATATTACAAGTGCCTCAAAGCTTTTCATTTCTAATGGAGAAAAGAGTATTATGAAAGTTCTCCAATGGTGCGATCTGAGGAGCTTCACACTAAATGGTCAATTCTACACTAAAGCATCTAAGATGTACTTAAGTCTTAATGCTAATCAAAAGTGCTTTCATGCTTTCAAAGTGCAGTTTACGCAATCTGATAATTTATCAATAATTTTCTTCCAAGATTACATAAAAAGATTAATTCTACTAAGAATGTCAAGATAAAGACAACCATAGCACAGTCATAACATACTTCAGGTTTTGCAAATATTTCAGATGAAAAGCAAGCATAATAAAAATCATATAACATATACAAACTCATATATAAATACTAATATATCTATCACATATATAAGTACTTCAGTGCAGTAGAAAAATAGTGAGAACACAGACATTTCCGCACCAATGCATCCAACCAGCTTTTGGAGCTGTGTTGTAACTTCTGTAACTATATTATACAATTGTTTATTACCATATAAATTAAATCAGGTCTCAATGTAAACACAGGCTAAAAACAGCAATATTAAAACAGTTCACCACTCCAGTTTCATATCTGCTTTGCTCCACACATATTTCCCCCCTCTTACGAGGAACATCTTCTCATCAAAACCACTAAACTTGATGGCCTCTTCCACACCAACATCCAGAATGGACTTTGACGGATCCTTCCTCCCCTCTCGGCAATCCAAGAAGCGCATCTGCGAAATCAGATATGGAGGATTAAAAAATCTATTTATGATGATTGCTCTATCTGATGATGTAGCATAGACAGCATGATTATTAATAGAGATCAGAGATTATCAAGGGAGGGAAAAGTAATTTGAAGCCTGGAATGAGGTGAATTACTGCAGGCCTTATTATATTCCTATCCATAATCCCTCCACTACTGATATGATGACAATGTAATTTAAAAGAATCATTTACACTGTAATAATAGTGTAATCTAATATAGAAAAAATCTTTAGACACTGACAACATAATCGAATATAAAAAAAAATCCTTCACACGGTAATGAGAAGAAAACGTAATGGATGCTGAGAAGAAAATATGAGATCACTTACATATTCATCAAGAATCAGGTAAGAGTCTCTCATCTGTAAAAGAAAAATAGATGAGTAAGTAAACAATTCATATCAAGTTGCTTTATATTCAAGTCCCTGGCACCTATGCTATTTTTATTTCAATTCAAATCTCGCCGTGCACACTTATAAGTCGTAAAAGCTTCGGTAATGAATTGAAACGGAAAGTTTATTGCTGTATTACCCATAAATTGAAGCCACTTTATCTTCCAAATTTGAAACGCTGATCTGAATTGAGTGAAAGTATGCGCTCTGTGCCTCAAAATTACCTTTTGATTAGACTCTGGAACCAGACACTTGACGCTCTGGTGGCGGTTCAGGAAGTCTTGGAATTGCTGATCACTAATGATGAATTTCTCTGCCTCGCGGAGGCTGTTCTCCCCAGTGTTTTCACCTTCAATTAGCAGACACTGGAACACCTGTGTGTATATTGCAATACAGCCTTAATAACACGGTCAGCAGCCTGGTTAAAATAATAGAGTCTGCAGTAATGAAGTGTAACTGTACCTTCCAGCGCACTGGGTTCAGATCAGGGATCTGCTCGGTCATATCTTCATCCACATTGTAGGTGTTGATAACTGAGTTGATTTTGAAAGCCACCTTATAGTCTCGGCACCAGTTACGAACTTGATGCAGTTTGTCCAGATGACTCTTTCTGCCCTGACCTCGACCTATGACTTTATTTGTGTCCTCGTTAAAACTGTCACAAGATACAGCCAGGATGTCCAAGTAGTCACCTATTAAAGATACAAATTAAATTTGTACATTTGTATGCAAATACCTTTGATATAACAATGTATTTTTCTGAAATGTATTTAGCAAAGTATATATTATATTTAGTGAATATATAGTTTAAAGGTTTGTGGTCTGTAAGTATTTTTTTATTTTTTTATTAAGACTTTTATGCTCACCAAGGCTACATTTATATATTTGATCAAAAGAAAAGAGAGAGAGAGAGAGAGAAAAAACATAGTAATAACATGAAATATTATTATCAATACATTTTAAAATATAATTTATTTCCTGGTATGATAAAGCTGTATTTTCAGCTGTCATCACTCCAGTCATATGATAAGTATTATGCTGATTTGGAACATTCCTTATTATTAATGTTGAAAATAGTTGATATTTGTAACATTATAAATGTCTTTTACTTTCAATTTTGATCAAGTGAATGCATCCTTACCATTAGAAATTAAGTATTAAATATATATATATAATTATTATTATAATTATTATAAAAATATACAAATTAATTTTTTTATACAAATCTAACTGACCCCAAACATTTGAACGGTAGTGTATAAGGTGCAAATTTAAATTAAATTAAATTTTTAGCTTGGCCATATTTCACAACTATTCTTTTACTTATTGTGCACTGTTAGTTAAATCACCTTGAGAAAAATACTGAAAATCATTTTTGTTGTCCTGTATGTGATTTTGTTGCTAGTGTTTTGGAATTATTAATATATATTATTTTATATAATTAATATAATTATTAATATAATATATGAATTACTGTGCACTTGACAGTGCAATAATAAGGCATCTCACATTAACAAAATGTAACCTAGGCCTACTTAATATTCTTAATTATAAGTAGGCCTTTCGTGGAGCTGTATATAATAAACGTTGTTATAGCCTAGGTTTTTCCTAGTATTATTAACTAGGGCCTATACTAACATGAAATGTGTAACGTTAAAGCCAGAGAGTTTAAAAGCAATCTTTGCTGCCCTCTGCTGGTCATGAACGACTCTCACCGTATTTCTGGAACCAGGTTTCTGTGATCAGACTGCCATTGCTAACGATGCTGACGCTCGGCAGCTCCAGCTCCTGTTTACAGTATCGCACCAGCTCTCCCAGAAAATTACCTCTCTCGTGAATGAAGGGTTCTCCACCCGAAAAGTTGACTTTTTCCATTCCTAAAACATACAATCGATAATATTAACAAAGTGTGAGAATAAAAATGACAGTCAGCTTTAAGAGAAAAATGTTAACTTTTGTAATGTAATCTTTTTGGTAACATTAGCCTACATTGTTTACAGTCACTTTTGATCAAAAAAGCATCCTTATTATTAGAAATTAAGTAGCCTATAAAATAAATAAATAAATCTAAAGCTTTAATTTTAAGTTGGGCATAGCTATTTCACAACTGTCTGTCAGTTAGTAAATGTTAGAGCCTACCTGCTTCTTTCAGGAGTCGTAAGCCTCGCTTTGCCTCTTCAATAGGCACGACGAAAGAGGTCTTTGCGGTGTGGAAGCAAAATCCGCATTTGTAATTGCACTGCCGGGTAAAGTGGTAGTTTACACTGCTTGGAGTAGTCAGCGGAGTGCTGGAGCCCTCTTTCTGATCTTTGGTGCGAGTCTTCAGGCGATTGGTCCTTCCGACAGGTGTTTGTTGCACCTGCGTGCCAGAAACCAGCATAACAATCCATCTCAGCAGAGCAGCTAAGAAGCTGTGGACGTTCTTGAAACAAAACTGCATTAACATTGCTGCAAAACCAACTTGGTTTGATGTCAATGGTGTTGTGAAGAATGAGGCTCGGAGAGTTACCTCCCTATTTATACGGGGCAGTCTCAAGCTGCTTTTCTGATCAGTTTCTGTTCTTGCTTGAGAGGACTGGAAAACGAAAGATCTAGAACACTTATCAGCTGAGTCAAACATAGTATCGGCTAGGCGTGGTGTTTTCTTTTCTTTATAGTTACCTGGATCGTTATGTTTTGCTCTTTAAAACACGGGGCAAATTATTAAGATACAGCCTAGGTTTTATCTCATTGTCATTCTTAGAATATATTAAAAATGGTAGGCCTATTAATAATTGATATTTAGTTCTTGTCCAAACATTTCAACATTAATTGTTACCAACAACAAAAGCAAAATAGGCAAGGCTACTGCTGATAGCCTATTGCATAATAGCCATATTCATTAAATCGTTAAAAAAGTTTTTCAGTTGACAAGTCCTATAGCACAGTTATTCATTTTAATAAGCATTAACAAGCATGGTAAATGTATGAAAAAACCTGCTTGAAACTAACCAATCTCGCTGGTCTGGTTCATGTTTCCAGGAAATAGCCAAACAATTTACACCGAAACTTTGTAGATTATTAATTGCTTATGTCATTGCTTTTGTGATTGTTGAAAATAAACTGAAATAAAGTGTATCCTAATTTAATTATTAACACGCAATTAATTTTGTAATATGTTGTAGTTCGTGCACTGGCTTGACAGATCAGCTGGGCTTGTTTACGTAACTGTGTTGGCTTACTTTCGTTTCCGGATCTAAGTTTCGTTTCTCTGTAAGCGCTGTTCTCCAGATCAGATCAGCAAGAATGACATTTCTCTATATATGCTACTGTAATATCTCTCACGGTTCACAATGCTAAAGAGAGCAATGTTTCGCTGTGGACAGCTGAGTTCGCGTGTATTCGCGGTGGAGTTTGATTTACGCACTCAACCTCTTTATTTCACGCTGAGCTCAAACCCACAAGAGCTTCATCATGCTCATCAGCAGCTCTTTGGAGATGATGGCAAGCTCTTCTCGCTACATGTCCACAGTGACAGCAGAATTGAGAAAGCGCAAACGCACGCCGAGATAAAACACAAGCTGTCCGTGACGCTGTCGCGAGATTGCGATGTTTTTGAAGCGTCTTCTTTTATACCGGACGTCAAAAATAGCGTCGTTAAAGGATTTTTTATACGAGACAAATCCACTACAACCCTCTCAGAGGACGTATTAAAGACGCTGCAGCAGAGTCAATCAGTATGTGTGTTTTCATACAAGCGCGAGGGTCAGTACTGCTGGCAGGAGCTGTGGTCACCGGTCAATCAAGTGCAGGAGTCGGTGAGGCAGTACATCACACCTGCAGCAGCAGCAGAGCATCACCCATCCACACTGAACATCAGGAACTCTGATGTCTTCTACTGTATGGATGAAGCCTATAAAGTTCTTCAGGAGGTACAGTAGGATTTGAAAGCATTTTGGGACCAGGTTATAGTACAGTAGTTACTATATACAGTACATTTATTTTTACTTTTTATTTTCATATAGGCTATAGCCTATATATACATATATACATGTTTGTTTTTGTGACTTGTGGGGACATTCCATAGGCGTAATGGTTTTTATACTGTACAAAACGTATTTTCTATCGCCCTACACCAACCCTACACCTGAACCTACCCCTTACAGGAAACTTTGTGCAGTTTTACTTTCTCAAAAAAACTCATTCTGTATATGATTTATAAGCCTTTTGAAATATGGGGACATGGGGAAATGTCCTCATAAATCACCTTCTCTTTGTAATACCTATGTCATACCCATGTCATTATGCACATTTGTGTCCTCATATGTCACAAACACACACACACACACACACACACACACACATGTTGGTTTTTGTGGTTTACGGGGACTCTCCATAGGCGTAATGGTTTTTATACTGAACAAACTGTGTGTGCTATTGCCCTACACCAACCCTACACCTAAACTTAGCCCTCACAGGAGACTTTGTGCATCTTTAGATTTAAAAAAAAAACACCATTTAGTATGTTTTTTAAGCCTTTTGAATTACGGGGACATAGGCAGTGTCCTCATAAACCACCTTCAAATTGTAATACCTCTGTCATACCCATGTTATTATACAAATTTGTGTCCTCATAAACCACATAAACCCGCCCACACACACACACACACACACACACACACACACACACACACACACACACACACACACACACACACACTATATGCTATACTATATGCACATGCATGAAGACATGCATGTCTTTTTTGTCCATTATAATTAATTGAATGCATCATTGCTGAATACCATATTTAGAATAATAGGAAATGTTTCTTGAGCACCATATAAGTATATTAGAATGATTTCTGAGGAATCATGTGAACTGAAGACTGGAGTAATGGCTGCTGAAAATTCAGCTTTGACATTACATTAATAAATAATACCTTAAAATATAATAATGGAAAATAGTTCATTTAAATTGTAATAATATTTAATAACAATTTGTTTTAATATATTTTAATCAATTAAATGCAATTAAATCAGAGACTTCTTTCAAAAACATTTAAAAAATCTGCCAACTCCAAACTTCACTGTGGGATCCAAGCACTTCTCACTGTACTTCTTCCGTTAGCAATGCAATACCATTTTAAATGCTGTTACATCCAAATTGATTGACTTGGTCTCATGAGACCAGACTTCCCAGAAGTATAACTGTCACTCTTTTCAGAAGTTTGTACCAGCTCTGCATCACTTTTTTTTGTATTTGTCTGCTTTTTTCCTAGCTAAAAAAACTGCTCATCGTGAAATGAAAGCTAAAAAGTGAAGGCTTGGTTATTTCAGGAACTTTGTCAAAAGTCCATTGTTTTTGAATTTCTGTTACATTTGCTATATTTTCACACTTAAAACCATGATTTAGTATTCCTCTTGTACCACGGTCCTCTTTTGTGCAAAGAAAAAAAAATGTATTTGGCTTTATTTTGTAACTTTCAGGACGGTGTACTCATTTTTGCAACACAACATTTTATCACTTTGATAAGGAAAACATTATTTTCATGATATCTCCAAATATCTCCAAATGTCTTAAGAGTAATTGTCGGCTGGTGCCGATATCCTTGTGGGCAGCGTGCCAACATACTGCACCATTGTGCTTCAGGCATCCCGAGTTCGAATCCCAACTCGAGGACTTTTCCCAATCCTGCCCCCCTCTCTCTCTCTCTCCTACTTCACTTCCTGTCAGTTCTGACCTGTCCTATCATAATAAAGGTGAAAATGCCAAAAATAAATCTTCTAAAAAGAGTAATTGCTGAATTTGTTAATTTTCTGAGGGGTTGTACACATATACTACTTGAAAATAGTTAAAATACTTAAAAGTTAAAAAAGTATCAAAACACTTTTAAAAGTATACCTGACTGTTTTACTTTGATGCTGAAATGAAAGTGTATAGGCTACCTAATTTAAGGTAACAATGAACATTGGGTGATTAATTAATCAATGTATTTCAGTACTTAACCACAATGCACCTTAATGTAAAACAATACATCTTTCTGCCCATCCCAGTGCACTGACATTATCCCTGAGTCAAAGGAAGTGCTGAAGCTTGTAGACGAACAGTTGGAGACGAGCAGGGGTGATGGATTTCCTGTCATTGTGATCGAGGGACTGGATGCCACAGGTTAACACTGTGCCTTTGATAAATACTTTATTCAACTAATTAAAAAGTATCCATTCAAACACAATATTTTTTACCAAGCAGAACGTAATGTCACATACACATTCATAGCTTCCAATATGATAAAAACAAACAAACAAACAAACAAAAAGTTTGCACTCTAAAATTCTGTTGCTTTCTCACTATGTGTTTCCCTGATTTCTTCATGTACCCAGGTAAAACTACTCTCACAGAAGCCCTGCGGGAGTCTCTGAATGCTACTCTGCTGAAATCTCCTCCCCAGTGCCTGGCTCCTTTCAGACAGCGCTTTGACTCAGAACCACCCCTCATCCGCAGGGCCTTTTACGCTCTGGGGAACTACATCACTGCTGCCCACATCGGGAAAGAGTCCTTGAGGGCTCCTGTCATAGTGGACAGGTAGAGATGTGTGCGCCACAAATACACTCACATGCTGTTTGGGCAGCACTGTGGAATGAATGGGAATGTAACAAATATGTGTTCTAAAGCTGAATTTGTGGAAATGGAGGCTCAGTCAAATGTAAATTGTTATTTGAGAATATTTTAAGTATATAAAACTTATCAGATTTAATTTATTTTTGTAATCAGAACAGTATTTATTTAGCACAAAATCAATGAGGATATCCATTTTGGGTTGAATATATCTCTAACGAACTGGTTCTCTAGAACTGATCAGATTGGTTTACACTACACAAATGTCACTGTGAGTAGAAAACGATAGTAGTATCATTTCTACTTCCAGTTAGTTAGTTCCCCAGCACGATTATAGACCCCCCCCCCCCCCTTTTGTCTCTGTTAGGTACTGGCACAGCACAGCAGCGTATGCCATTGCCACAGCAGTTGGTGGAAGAGTTGAAAACCTCCCAAAGCCAGGCTCAGAGCTCTACCAGTGGCCAGAAGACCTGCTCCAACCAAACCTGGTGCTGCTCCTCACAGTCAGTCCAGAAGAAAGACTGAGAAGACTCAGGGACAGGGGACAAGACAAGACCGTTGAGGAGGCTGAACTGGAGCTCAATCAGCTCTTCCGACTTAAGTAGGTCAACTTGTTAAATGTGAGGGTGTTCTCAACACGCTTGCTTACTGCATGTGATAACCCTTAAAGTTATCAGATGCTGTTGTGCATCTCTAGACTGCTTGGACACCAGCTGGCCTAAATACTCCAAAGTAAACTTAAATAGTTATTTCTAAGGGATTTTCAGGTAATGATGCCATTTGTGACAAAAAATGTGCATGTCTTGAATTAATAACTTAATATGAAACAATATTAATAAATTAATGATGAAATTTCTCTTAAAAAAATTATGCCAACCCTATTCACAATGTTTTGGGTTTGAAAATAAAGGGGAGATAAAGACTTTTTTTATCATGTGGTCAAATCAATATAATATATTAAATAATAAATCTAATCAATATAATATCAATATAATCAATATAATATATTAAATAATTAATATAATTTTGCAGGATAGCAGGTTTGATGAGAAAGTGTAACATTTGCGTTTTTAATTTCAATAATAGCAACATTTTTGGTAGAATTTGTGTTTAAAATTGTATAGACTACCCTTCAAAAGTTTGGGGTCATCAAGATTTTTATTTTTTTATTTTTTTATTTTTTTTACATAGGCTAACTTTTATTCAGCAAGGATGCATTAAAGACTTTCACATTTCTATTTTAAATAAAAAAAATGTTAAACCTTTTTATTCGTCAAATAATTAATTTAATTTAATTTATTTAGAAAATAACAAATAAATAAATAAAATAAGCAGCTGTTTTTAAAATTCATAATAATAAGAAATGTTTCTTGAACACCAAAGCAGTGTATTAGAATGATTTCTGTAGGATCATGTGACACTGAAGACTGGAAGCTTTGTCATCTCAGGAATAAATTACATTTTAAAATTTGGAAAAATAGAAAACAGTTATTTTAAATTAAAATAATATTTCACAATGTTACTGTTTTTACTGTATATATATATATTACCAAATAAATGCAGCCTTGGTGAGTTTAAGATAGTTTTTTTTTTACAAACATTAAAAAATCTTACCTGCCCTAAATATTTGAACGGTAGTGCATACTCTATTAAAATGAAAAATTGTTAGTCAGATGAAAATATATATACAGGTATATATAGTAAATATTAAATAAAAAATAGCACTTTATTTTTACTTTTGCATTACAAGAACACATATAAAACACAAATGGCTCTATTTCCCGAGGACGATCCCTGTAGTAGTTTAAAGTGTTCTAAGGGGTTTCAACGCTGTCAGGTATATTGAGAAAGACTATGAGAGCTTATGACAAATTGCTCTTTGTTTTCAGAGTGGAAGAAGCTTACAACAGAATCCAGAATCCTGCCTGCATCATCGTGGATGCAAGCCCCTCTCCACAAGAAGTGCTGCAACAAGTGCAGAATTTAATTAGGAACAAATGTCACTTGTAAACAACAGCTCCCTACCGCAATACAATCCCTCCGCACACCACTAGATGGTAGTGTAGTGTTACGATTCCACCCCCAGTCAACTAAAGCCACTGTAAGAGCCCCAGTCAGCCGAGCCTGTTGAGTGAAAGGAAGCCTGCCAGCATATATTTCAGGGCTCGTATCTGGACATGTCACAACATATTCCCCTTCCCACAGAGCTTTAGTGATGACACGAGAGGGAAAGTTATTGCGGGTGCTGTAGCTGGGTGTCAGCTCTCATACGCAGGGTCACAGCGTCCACTTTCCTCACTCTGACTTATTCCCAGTGAAACACAGGAACTCAGCTAAAGAGGTTTGAGAATTCATCAATCACTTCAATTAGATTTAAACACAAGAACTCATTGTTGGTCAGCTCGGTGTTCACTCCTTCAGGAGATGGAATCAAGGGACCTTATGGCGGTATTAAAAGCAATAGATCTGATACAGGCAATTTAAACTTGCTTTGATTTGTTGCTGTTGCTTTTGGACACAGAATCTGATCATTAATTAAGAGTGATATGTTAGGACAAAAATGTACGCTGTAACTCAGTTTTCAGTTCCAGATTCCTTAAAGTTTGTTTATTGTACTAAAATAATCAGCTAAGAATAAATTGTAATCTAATACAAATCTTTTAAATATGTTACTCAGGTTTCACTTCATTTTAAACAAACAGTTCACCTACAAATGAAAATACTCTCATGAAGGGAACACACTTAAAAAAATTACAAGTCAAACACTATTATTTGTGTAACCAGACTGATGTTTCATTATTTTATTATTTTTTCATTGTTATTATTTTAATTAATTAATTAATTATTAATTAATTAATCTTTATCACTTGTCACTCAAAACATGGCACAACGTGTTTACAAACTATTCATGAGATTTCTATGGAAACCTATTTTTGCTACAGAATTAAAAAAATAAATACATAAATAAATAGCTTGATAGTTTTTCTTTTAGCTTATATCTTGCAATTCATACTTTTCCCCTGCAATTCTGGGAATAAAGCTGGGTATAAAGAATTGTATCAGGTAAAGAAAGGTCTGAATTGTGAGATAAAAAGTCACATTTACCTTGTATTTATATATATATATAATAGACTATTTATAGATAGATAGATATATATATAGATGTAAGCTTGCGTAACCTGTGAGTCATAATTGTGAGATAAAAAGTCACAATTACCTTTTTAATTATTTTTTTCTATTCCATGGCGGATGCTTTAGAGCAAGTGCCAAAAAATAAAATAAAATAAATAAATATAAAAAACCCACCAAAAAGTAGTCCAGTAAACTGTTTTCCATGTCAAACAATATGTTTTTGTGTTTTTTGACTGATTTATATTATTATTAGTTTTTTCATTTTTGTTTTAATCTTGTTTACAAACCATTCATGAGATTTATGAGCAAAACACCAATAAATAAATAAAAAACTTTTTGAAATTTGTGAAAATTTTTCAATTTTTTTTTGTGTGTGTACAGACTGATTTATTGTTATTCTTTTTTTATTTAAAATGTTCTTTTTCAATTATTAATATTTTTATCCGAATCACAATGCATTTACAAACCATTTTGGAATCTTAACACAAACACTAATGAGATTTCAGAGCTTCGGTGGAGGGGAACATTATCAGTAAACATCAACCTAAATTTCAGTCTGAACCCCAGAATTTGATAATGACCGAAAGAGTTTTAATTCTTGGATTATTCAACTAATCTTTTAATTATACATATGATCTTCAATAATCCACATTTAGCACACATGCACACCTTATGCATGCATGCAGGCACCCATCTGCCCTCATGTGCTAACAATGCCACACTTATCCTATAATTCATTTATATGGTGAACACTGCATTTACCCAGTGATAGCAAGATTAATTAAAGGTTTTAGTAATTATGAGCTCAGTGAGGATATGGGCCGGGAAAGACGGAGAGACCCGTCTCTCTCACACTGATGCCTCAGCAGTGTGGAGAAGAGAGTGGGGTATATTCATATGGCAATTAATGGAGTCCTGTAGATCACTGTCAGATGGCTTTCCACACCACTGTGCAATTACACACTCCCCTTAGCCAATTATTGAATCTCTTGCTATAGACGCAATTATATGTTTATTTTTTTTAACACACTGCATATACTTCATATATGCTCGGAGGTGGTTAATATTAATGCCTCATAGGCATAAAAGGCCACATTTAAATGTGCGGCGTGAGAAATGTACTGGTCAGTGATTTTAATAAACGATTGAACTGGTTGCATTTAAATTCCTGGGATTTTCTGCTTGGAGACCACAGTGGTCCCCAGTGGTCGGACAAGCCAGGTTGATCAATTTTCCATCTATTTGCTGTTGCTCTCAGTGGGAATATACAGTGTTTAAGGATTATATGTTCAGTTGTTATGGACAGACACTCCTACAGTGCAGTCCTTATGAACTAGGGAGGGGGTCAGACGTGCTCTTAAAATACTCTGGCCGGCTTGTAAGTAGCTTGAGCAGTGCTTTATGTATTGTCATTCTTCACTGACTGTAATAAGTTTTCTTGTGGTGTATTATGATAATTTGAAGCTATAGCAGTATGTTTCTATAAAAAATAAAATAAATGTATAGGCCTACTACTGTTCAAAAGTTTGGGGTCGTAAGATCAGTAAAAGTCTCCTTTCTTAAGACAAAAATACAGTAAAAACAGCAATATTGTGAAATAATATTATAATTTAAAATAACAGTTTTCTATTTGAATATACAGTATATTTAAAAAGTAATTTATTCTTTTAATGGAAAGCTGAATTTTCAGCATCATTACTCCAGTCTTTAGTGTCACACGATCCTTCAGAAATCATTATAATATGCTGATTTGGTGAAAAATGTTGAAAACAGTAAAATTTTGTCCTCCCAGTATTCTTTGAGGATATAAATACCTTTTGTAACATTATAAATGTCTTTACTGTCACTTTTGATCAAATTCATGCATCATTGTGGAGTAAAATTATTAATTTTAACTAATTAAACTAAAATAAACTTTTTGAAAATTAATATATGTATATATATACAGTCATGGCCAAAAATATCTACCCTTGGTAAATATGATCAAAGAAGGCTGTGAAAATTAATCTGCATTGTTAATCCTTTTGATCTTTTATTTAAAAAACCCCCACAAAAATCTAACCTTTCATTGAATAATAAGAATTTAAAATAGGGGGAAATATCATTATGAAATAAATGTTTTTTCTAAAATACACGTTGGACACAATTATTGGCACCCCTAGAAATTATTTTATAGTAAAATATCTCTGAAGTATATTCCCATTCATATTCACAATTTTGAGCACTCCAGGGTGATTATGAACATGAAATTATCCAGCCATGGCTTCCTGTTTCACAGAAATATAAATAGTAGGGAAAACAAAGTCCAAATTCCCTTAATCATCCATCACAATGAGAAAAAACAAAGAATATATTTCTGATGTGCAGCAAAAGATAATTGAGCTTCACAAATTAGTGAAGTGGCTTTAAGAAAAGAGCTAGAGCAGTCTCGGGGTCAGAAAATCTTAAAAAAATGGTCAAACAGCCCCTACATCAGCACATGTTATTCAGGAGGGTTTCAAGAAAAATTCTCCTCACTCATCCAAAAACAATCTCCAGCATATTCAGTTATCAGACACGACTGGAACTTCAAATGGAACTGGCTTCTATGGTCAGATGAAACTAAAAAATGAGCTTTTTAGCAGCAAACACTCAAGATGGGTTTGGTGCACACAGGGATAAAAAAAGTACCCCATGTGTACAACGAAATATACTGCTGTATTTTTAATGTTGTGGGCCTATATTTCTGCTGGAGGTCCTGGACATCTTGTTTAGATACATGGCATTTTTGATTCTATCAAACACCAACAGATAAAAAATCAATAAGTGACTGACTCTGTTAGAAATCTTATAATGGGCCATGTTTGGATCTTCCAACTGTACAATAATCCAAACACAAACCTCAAAAACAACACAAAAATGGGTCGCTGGGCACAAATCCAAGCTTCTGCTATGGTCATTCCAGTCCTCTGACCTGAACCCTGTAGAAAATGAGTGAGGAGAACTGAAGAGAAGAAGCACCATCATGAAGCTGTGAATCTGAAGGATCTGGAGAGATTCTGGATGAAGGAATGGTCTCTGATCTCTTGTCAGGTGTTCTCTAACCTCATCGGGCATTATAGGAGAACATTTAAAGCTGTTAAACTGGCAAATGGAGGTTTCAAAAAGTATTGAATAAAAGGGTGCCGTTGATTGTGGCCAACGTGTATTTGAGAAAAACATTTATTTCATAATGATATTCCTCCCCATTTTAAATTCTTATTCTCCAATGAAAGGTTAGATTTTTGTGATTTTTAAAATAAAAATGCAGATAAATTTTCACAGCCTTTTTTGATCATATTTACCAAGGGTGCCGATATTTTTGGCCATGACTGTATATATATATATAAAAATTAAAATGAACTTTTTAATTAAAATTCTTACTGAACCCAAGATTTTTAATGGGAGTATAGTTGTAAGTTTAAAATAATAATAATAATAATAATAATAATAATAATTATAATAATAATAATAATATCACAATTGTGAGATATTAAGTTGCACATAAAATAAATACATTTGCAACTGATGGATACAGTTGATTAAATGTCACAATTACAAAAATTAGAATCACTGTTTGTTCATCAACATATAAGTTAATAATTTCTGATGCTTTTAGATCTATGGATACAAACTTCACTATATTGTAACCTGTTAATAAATTCACATTGTTTCTAACACAAAGTAAGTTTATTTCAATGAACTTGATATACGGTACAGCCTCATATATTCAAAACCCTATAAGCAAAACTACATCACAACCTTAATTTTTCATTTCAGTCTAAACTATTTATAGAAAAGACACTAATTTTACCAAATGCTTTAATCTAAAGTGATCTACTAATGAGGAGTTTAATGAATCTTACAATAATCAGACATAAAAACAAAGCTGAATGCACTGAAGCCTTTAAACAAACATTTGATCATATGTGCTTTTGAAATATGAAAAATCAGGTCAGAGTGCAAAAGGTCTGTGCAGAGGGGAAAGGTAAGCCACCATCCTCCCCAGCAGGCCCACAAAATCTACATCGGCCACTTCAATATTTCATTAGCACAACAAAGAACAAGACAGAGAAAACCCTCTCTGCAATAATTAAAGATCCAGCAGGGATGGAGCCGCACAGCAGTCTGTGGTCCCCCCGCCTAAGTAATAGATCAAATGAAAGCTGTCCCTATGAACATGAATAATGAGTGAAGTGTGCTGAGAGAGGTGGGGGTGGTATAGGAGGGTGGGCTGGAGTGAGATCTAGAGACCTGGCACTGACACCCTCCTTCTCTGGGCCCAGAGATGCTGCCAACTGCAGGGGGGTGAGGGGGGCGATAGAAGCCTATAGGACCCTATGGAAGAGATGGCGGGAGGAGGACCAGAGAGGCACTGTATGTGTGTGTTCTGTGCTTCTATAACACTAAATCTGCCAAATACACCAGATGATAAGCAGGTGACTTTAGATCAGCATTCAGATTACACAGTGACCTTCTGGGTGTTATGATTAGTAATGCTTTACAATAGAGTTGTATACATAACCATTTCACATATAATGTGTTTTAAATTCTAAATGAATTATCATAGATTCTTGAATATATGTTTTTGCACATCTCTGTAAATGTATAAATATACTCTTGTCCATTGTTTTTAATAATGCTACATTATTTGATTTAATAAAAATGAATTGGACTACAAATGATTCTAAAATGGTTTGTTTAATAGTTTGTGTTTTTGAGTTGGGAAGTCACTTTGGTCAGAACAAGATAGTGATGTATCTTTTCTACAAAAGATTCAGAAACAGAACTCTACTTTTACAAAATGATGAATAAACTGTGCATCAGTTGTGTTTTTTTGCTTTTTTATGTTTTTATTTAGTTTATGATAGTGATGTATATTGAATAGACCCTTTTCACATTTCCAGGGTTCACAGAAGCGGAAGTTGTCATAGTTGGGTAAACTTCTAGAGTGGTGGGCAGAAATTACAACAAACTTATTATTATTATTTTTATTTTTTTTTGGATTCACATTTGCCCATATAACATAGGAAAAAAAAAATGCATGATAGCATTTCTGATATTTCCAAAAGAGGGAAAAAATATTGAGAGATTGATTACATTGGCCAAAAGCAAGACATTGTTAAATGTTAAATTTGTGGTGCCTCTGTCAGCTTTTGTATTAGAAAATTTCATGCAGCGACGTTAAAGGGATAGTTCAACCAAAAATGAAAATTCTGTCAACATTTACTAATCCTTCCCTTCTTTCTGTATGAGTTTTTTTCCTCCACTGAAACACAAAAGAAGATATTTTGAAGAATGTAGGTAACTAAACAGTTGATGCAGCCATTGACTTCTATAGTATTTTTTTTCTATACTAGGGAAGTCGACATCTAATGTCAACTGTTTGGCTACCAACATTCTTCAAATAATGCAAATCATGGCAGAATTGTAGTTTTTGGTTGAACTATATACCTTTAACTAGTTTTATGTAAAGTATAGTGTTATAAAATGCATATTAATTAAGTATTCTGTTGTAATTGTACAATGCTGTTGTATTTTGTACATGCAACTTTTTTGCGAGATTTATTTTTAGCAAAAATTCATTCATTTCAACAAATTGCTGCTAAACCCCACTTCCAACTCGGAAACTCAAGACTTATAGCGGCAGTCCGTAAGTTGTGCCTCTTTTTTGCCATCTCTGTTAGAAACCTGCAATTGCAGTTATTTGCAGAATTATCTTCTTTATGTGGGTTGTGCATCGGCATGGCTCCTCAGCGCAGATGAATGTAATGTTTTGAGTTTATGTGAGGTTGTCAGTCAACGCACCAGTGTGGATATTCACTGTACTTTGGAATTACAGAAACTACGTCTTGAAAGTATGTCCAAAATAAGCAGTTTCACCAGAAAATGTCAGAATTTTGTTCTGACCAACTGAAAAAAAAGTTTTACAATAAATCCCGCAACCAATGGTAATTAAATCGATTGCAAGGCTAGCTCGGATTATGTCAAAACATGAAAATTTACACTTTGTTCTCAAAGTGTTAATGTTAACAACATCAGCATTGCAGAAACCGCACTAAACCACTCAAATTAGAAAACATTATTAGCCTACATTACCGTTGTAAATTGGGCAAAGGACACTGATTGGTTATGTACTTGATCAGTAATTGATTTTGGATAAAAAAATTTTAACCAAAAAAGTTACAGAATGCAGCTTTAAAAAAAGTTCAGGTGTTCCCACTAATAATCACAACATTGTTTAACTCATAAATGCAATCTTTCTGACATAACTTAACACACCAAAAGTATCAGTAAACTTTAATAGTGCGACTTAATCAAAATTAGTTTTGTATCAGTCTGAATGGGACTTATTTTGTAAAAAAACGACAAGCCGACTGTGCATTTAGAATAAAAAAAAAATACATTTCCAAATTTAATGAATAAATAAAATAAATAGACATTAAATATTGATTTAATTTTTTTTATTTCATTATGTGAGAAGAGACTGTGAAGCACTGAAGAAGCTGTGGTTGCCAGGGACAGTGATCAGTTATAGAGTTTAGCACTCATTATACACAAACACTTGACCACAGGATGCTGCGATTGACCAATCAGAATCAAGTATTCCAGAGACCCACATGATCAGCCCTTGTTCATATGAAAATTTGGGCAAATATAAGCTTGCATTTATGGGTAGATATATTCTTAAACAGAAAATGAGCCGAACATCAATGTGCATGTCACATTTTCTGAGCATTTCTTGGAATTGGGATAAAATTGCAATGGGTGTTCCTGACAGCAGATAGAGGAGCTACTCCAGGAATTGTTAAATATTTAAACATGCTGCGAGATCTCATTAAAATCTGTACAAGCGCAGCCCACACCAAAACCCCCATCAGTGTCTAGCGCAGTCATTTTGGATACTAGTCATAACTCAGTGAAGTGTGACACAACACTTATTATCTAAAGCTTCCTTGTCATACTAAGAACATCATATATCATCATTTCCAGTGAAATGAGGCAGCCTTTGACGGAGATTCATAAAATCTTGGAGTGATTCGCTCTGCTTGAATTCTGACAGCCGAAGGCGGAAAACAACAAAAAATGGATCGAGGGGAGAAAAAAGTAAAGGAAAAGAAGAGTGCGTGACAGCTTGACTACACGACTAACTCCGTAGAGTAAACACAAAAACAGGATGGTGAACAAACTTGGGTTCTCCCGAGTGCTCCCTTCTACCAAAATCATGCCAATTAATTCTTTGTATTCTTAGCGTTCCCCTATTTTTAACTGGGATGCCCTCTCACATAAATTGATTTCCTGTGGTGAACTTGAATCTTCCTTGTACTCCATTCAAGATGTTCCCGTCCTTTCTCTTCCCCTTAGGAATAAATCAAAGACCACGGCTGCCTAGTTGCTGCGCGGCTGTGTATCTTTTTATACTTGAAAATGGTTTATTTTTGTTTTAGTGCCATTAATGGTGGGGTACGCTTTAAACTTCATCAGTGTCAACCGTCGAGATGAAGCGCTGTGTCTGTTTATTCCTCTCCCATCTCCTTGTTTATGTATTTACTGAGCGTTGTATAGTTTTGGCTTTCACAATCCCAGTCACCGAAAATGAATGCAAGGCTGAAAAAAAACTAAGATCTTGGATTGTGGAATAAAAAATGTTTAAACAGCTTCTGCTGCACACATAAATAAAAGTAGAGTGACTTCTTTCGCTCTTGTCTGAGCGTCAGGGGAAAAGCGTGTCTGCGATGAATGTAGTGAGATGTAAGATAGTTGGCGCTTAGAGTGTTCTGGTTGGAAAACAAGGAAGTCCGTCGCAGTTTTTTCCTCGCTCTACTGGAAACACTGGAGAGTGTATCCTTAATTATCACATACAACAACCAAGACCAAGTTGGCTGTGTATACATATTTCATAAGTATCGTTCTCTCTCTTAAAAGAATAGTTCATCCAAGAATGAGAATTCTGTCATCGTGTCATTTCAAACCCGTATGATTTTCTTTTTCTCGTGGAACACAAAAAGAGACTGTGCATGTAGTTTCCCCCCCCCCAATGAATAAATTAAGCTTTTAAGCTTCAAAAACTCATGTGTAAGAACCATAAATGTATCATAAAAGTATTCTATATGACTTATGCGCTCAAATCTTCTAAAGCCATATGATAACTTTGAGTGAGGAACTAACCAAAAAAGGTCATTATTTATTAATAATCTTCTGAGCAGAACTGAATGTTATTGTGAACAAATCTTCTGGACCATTTGTGAACCACATCAAGCAATTTTTGGGTGTTTACTGCTTTTCTCATGAAGTAGGAAATGAAAACTAAAGCAGATATCAAGATTTTCAGTGAATGATGACTTAAAGCGCATCTATTATGCAAAATTCAATTTTACATGTTGTTTTAATATAAATGTGTGTTGGCAGTGTGTGTACACAACAACCTTATAATGATAAAAATCGCTCCTTTTTTAATCCCCATAAATCATAACCAGTGTCTCACAACAAGCCGTTCACAGAATCTGTAAAATGTGATGTCACATTTACAGGCCCCGCCCACAACTGTTGAGGAACAGTGCCATATTAGCAGATTTCCTTCCAAGATGTTTACCTTCACAGACATAACCTACTGTGTTTTTGTAACTTATGTGTGTTTTTAACATAAACTTGTGTGTATATAACAGTTTAAGGGCAATAAGACATGAAAGAGAACTTAGTTTAGTACTCACATGTCATGTGAGGGCGCTTTCTTTGCTTGTACTTCAGATGTGTGCACTCAGAAAACCGTGTATCAGAAGTTTAAACCGATATGGCTTTAAAACGCATGATTTCAGCGTGATAGACATGACAATCAAAACCAAACAGATGTTTTTTAGCAGAGTATCTGATGTATGAGCTGTAAAGGCACAGCCCTATTCTGGAAAAGGGGGCAGGGAGCAGCAGCTCATTTGCATTTAAAGAGACATGCACGAAAACAGCGTTTCTGCTTCCACTCAAAATAGGCATATTCAAAATGATATAATAAATGTTTTGTGGGGTACTTTGAGCTGAAACTTCACAGACACATTCTGGGGACACCTGAGACTTGTATTACATCTTATAAAAAGGGAAATAATAGGTGCCCTTTAAATTGTGGCTTGTTTTCTCAAAGGAGGCTATCATATGGTATCAGAAGAGTTGGAAAATAACATGTAGGGACTATATTTATGATACATTTATGGTGTTTTGTGTCAGTCTCCGTTCATAGCAGCTGTATGAAAAAGACCATTCAGAAAATGTAGAGTCTTGACATTTGCTTTTGTACTCCAGTGTGTCACCTCATTGTCGTGGGCCGTTGAAGGGTGTTTGAGAGGAAGCCCTGAGGTGGGAGGAAGAGATGAGTGAAATCCTCACTCTTTATCCAGAATAAGCTTCATGAATCCCTCTACACCCATTTAGTTTTCTTACTGTGCAATTCTCTTGACTATGACCCAGTCATCTCCCTACTTTAGAGTTCACTCACTCCTCCTCGTAAAATATGGAGCTTATGGCCGTTCATCTCTATAATCATCTGTGTGCGTGCTTGGCGGGCGACTCCAAGACAAGCTAACAAGAACTCGGGCTCCATGCCAGCTTCCTATAGCTTCGTTCAAAAAGTCCCCTCTTTTTCAAAAGGTAACACTATTGAATATCCCGTTGAGAGTGGAAAGCCTTTACAAAGTGCATGATTTGAAATGCTATCGTTCCTAAAAATGGTTTTATAAAGAGAAGCATTATGTTGTCACAAAGAATAATGCATACAGTTCACACAGCGAAGTGTGGCTTAAATATAAAGCTTAATCAACAAGTCAAATGCTCTGAAAACCTTGAAAGCCGCAGTAGCTTGAGGTGGGCTTTCTTTAACAACTAACTGTACTGCACAGACATACTGCAGTAAGAAAAGTGTCTGTAAAATTCAATACCCAAAACATGAAATCATATTTTTACCTGAACACCACATACATTACATTAACATTTAAAATAATTATTAATGTAATGTACTACTGTTGTGCCATGGAGCCTAAACCACAAATCTTTGTGACTTGTAGTGCATGTCTGTTAGCTTTAGGTCCATTGTTATGTTAGCATATGCCTGAAAGCCTAAAAGCTGACAAATTTACCATTTAACAGTTAAATGGAATTCATATATATATATATATATATATATATTCAAGTTTTTTTTTTTTTTTTTTTGGAAAATGGAACAAAAATATTGATGACAAATTTTACATGCATAAGGACTATTGTATTATATTGTATTGTTTTATATATATAATATTTATTGTATTTATTACAATTGTACATTCTATACTCTATATATATATATTATTATATATATATTGTATTTACTGTATTAGACAATATAGATAATTATTTATTAAAAACATGAAATACTTACCGTTTACTCTATGTAATGAAACATATCCGTATATATAATATAATATAATATAATTTAATATAATATAGAGAAATTGCATAGTATAGTTGTTTTTTTATCATTACTGTGAAATATAGTAAGTTCAAGTTCAAGTTCAAGTTCAAGATTTATTTGTCACATACACGATTATACAGAGAGTATTAACCAGCAGTGAAATGTGAGTCAGGTCCGCTCCATGGACAGTGAACTATTATAGAAAAAAACAACACAAAGAAGTATAAGTAAAAAAGTAAATAAAAGCACAGTCTTAGCGGAGCGACCTGGACGGCGTCCGAACATAGCAGCGCCATCTTGGATTTTCAATTTGTAAAGAACTAAACTGAATAGAGGAAGTAACGGATTCGACAAATGCAAAGCAAGACAGACCTGAAAATTTGTTGTTCCATAAATAAAGAAGTATTTGCACGTAACCAGTATGGATTGCAGCACGACAGTATAGGTATTGTCCTGTGAAGCACATGACTTAAATTCGATTTGGTATTACACATTTCCTTACATAAAATACACCACTCTGGCAAGTACCATATAAAACAAGTCAAAAGATGGGTAGTGCCTTTTGAGTGCTCCAATACACAAGATCTTCCTCCTGAGACCACAGTTGGGGGCCATTCACACAGCGTGCATTTGCACTGTTTTAAAATTGTTTTTCTATGTACATACACATCAGATGCATTTGACCTGTCTGACATGAAGCGGCTTGAGTGCCAGTTTGTGTCAGGTTAAGAGTAGTTCAAGCAGGTCTGATTGTCTAGTGAACATCTCAAGGACAGCCAGACCTGTGCAAAATATAGTCATATACGGTGCAACACAATAAATACAGAGAGAGCGTCAGTATGCTCAGTCACACTCACTGTCTGTCACAGCGTCGGCTGTCCAGGGACTGTGACACGGCGCTCAGCAGCACAGACACTAACGCGTGAGCTCGTGAAAGTGCCAGCAGGGGCACAGCACCTGATAGCCAGAGGATTTATAACCAGCAGACTGAGAAATAAAGAGAGAGAGAGAGAGGGAAGGGGAGAGGGAATAGAGAGCATGTGTGAAGGGAGATTGCTGCAGGCATTTCTCAGTCTGACCTTCAGTGTCCCGTCCCAGCCGAGTTCTCTAAATGAGTGTCTACACCACCGGCGGCCAGGCAGCCGTCCAGCCGCGAGGCAGGGGACGACACATTTCAGCCACCCATTCACGCTGCTGATATGTCCAATTTTCACCAAATCCCCTGAAGAGCGTGTTCTCAACAGATGCACTAAATATATTTCAATGAATAGAGCACAACAGCAGGGTCGTCCATAGAGAAAACAATAACATATAAACCTTTCAATACAGACCAAACATGAGCTCAGAGATTTATATGGTATGTGCATTTAAAGAAGGTACGAGTGTTTCCTGCTTTACTTAAAAAACAAGTTTAATAGCCACATTTCCAGTAACTACAGTACCCATAATCCTGAAGAAAAATCAACCAATCAGAGGATTCACTGTTACTGTGGAAACAAGAACCACATCCAAAGAGCTTAGCAGCCATTGTGAATGCCGTAATTTGCAGATATATCAGTTATATAAGTCAGTTATATAACAGTTATAAACCAGTTATAAGTCAGTCACATATGTTTGTATGGAGTACATTACATTACAAGTACACTACAATTGAAAATGTACACCTCTATGATAAACATGTTTTTAATTTCAATTAAAACTGAATGTATTTATTTATTTATTTATCTAAAAACATAAATAATTATTTTAAGTCATTACATTTTTGTGAGGTTTAAAAGAAATCTGGACATTTTTCAAACAAAAACACAAAAAGTGTATTTTTATAGTTTCACATTATATTATCATATATTTATTTATTTATTTATTTATTTATACTATGCTTTTCTTTATTTCATGATGTATTATTTATATAATATATTATATATTGTGTGAAAAATTCTATTTGTTTCTAAAAATAAAAATAAAGCTATTTTTATTATTAAATATTAGAAGTTTTGAAGTTTTGTCTGCTACTGGCTTAACCAACATACAGGAATCCATTTAGCATTTTTTAACTGACATTTAATTTAATTTGAATTTAAATTTAATTAAATTGTAATATATTTTATTGAGGGTTACACCACTTGACATTTCAGTCATTAAATCAAAATTTTCTTCAATTTTCAAACACTTCTTTGCTTCATTTGTTATTTTTAATTATTTTTAAAGTTGAGAGTTGATTGGTTTGTTTTTCAAGCATAGACTATAATTCTTTACTTATTTTTTTTTTTTTTATCTCTACAGAAAGAAACGGGAAACTACTTAAAGAACCCAGGCTGCTGAAAATGCATGAGGTAACTACTGTGCTCTATTCACGAGACTGTGAAATGTGCCCTCGAGCAAAACCAATCCAAAATGTTTCTGAACACAATGCTGTGGTGGGCCTTTCCTGTTTGATTCAGTTCGGGCCACTACATGGGTTCACAGATGAATCGTGAATGATTCAGTGCATCAGTCCTGATACCAGCAGAAGTGTAATGACTGTGCCGAGTAATATCTCCTATAGGAGATGCTCATAAAACACAGACATGATACCAGGATGCTTTACAACCACAAGGTCTCCACCGAGTCTGCATGGCCCTGCATACAGAAACCAGATAAGATAATGTGTCTGAGTTTGCGTGTGTGCGTAATGCACATGATGGGCGTTTATGAGAGACCGTGGCTGATCTCTTTCTTTTATAAGGCATTCATAACAAAGCATGTTATGTATGTGTGGTTGTCTGCGAATACTTGCAGAGGATAGTCAGAGTTTACAGTGTTATCAGGCATTATTCAGTCTGCTGCTGGCAACACAGTGCTGTAATTGGCCGAAAGGGATGGGCGTCCCGGCGGGTTCACATGGGGGCTTGCTGCTCCTCGGCTTTCAGCTGCTCCTGTTACACCCTGATGTGCTGAGACGACCGTGCTGCGGCCCGTCTGTCAGTCCTGTGGTCAGACACAGACATCCTCACCGCTTCACTCTCCAGTTTCGATGTCCTGAGCCGAATGTCCTCTGTGACCATGAGATGGGGCGGCAATACACTTCAGTTATTAAAAATAAAGAGCTCAGCGCTGGCTCAAGCTGTCAAGCTCAATGATCAAATAGTTTTATCATAACAGAAGGTTATTAATTCAATTTTCACGGATTATTTGATTAATTAGGAAAGACGCAGTTGTGCTATTCAGTGTATCCTTTACAGAAATAAAGGACTGATGAGTAAAATAAAAACAAGATTAGAACATATTATTATTGCTCATACACCCCCTCCCCCCCTAAATCCTTAAACCCAAAGTACTAAAAGAAATCATTTTCAATAATGATAGCAATTTAATCATTCAATCAAGTCTAAAAACAAAAAACAAAACAAAAAATAAATAAATAAATAAAAACAAAAGCAATTAAAAACTATACAATAATAATGATAATAATAATATATTTAAACATAATATAATAATAAAATATAATATAAACATTCCAATTATATATTTATATTATATGATTAGAATTTAAAAAATACAAATATTTTCAGTATACTGGAGGAGGAAATTTCAATCATTCAAGAACAAAAAAGAGTAATATAAAACAGCAAGAGAAGCCTTAAAATATCAATATAAAATAAGTTAATAATAAACAACTTAAAAATTAACTTAAAAATAATTAACTAGTTGCTTATTAGCATGCATATTACTAGCATATTGGCTGTTTATTAATACTTACAAAGCACATATTAATGCCTTATTCTGCATGAACATATTTTAGATCCCTTAATCCTATACCTAAATTAACAACTACATAACTAACTATTAATAAGCAGCAAATTAGGAGTTTATTGAGACAAAAGGTAGTAGTTAATAGTTAGTTGTGAGAACTGGTCCCCAAACTTAAGTGTGACCATAATTTTATATATAAATATATCTGAAGGATTATTATTATTATGTTTATTCATCACACACAGGTATCGTATGTCTTCAGAAGACACATTAGACACAAGTCCACTTTTATGATACTTTGTTACTTTTGCATCCTTTTGGAAACTTGACAGCCCCAGTTCTCATTGACTTATGAGTGGGCAGGATACTCTTTAAAAATTCATGGTTTGAAATAAATTCATATGGGTTGGGAGCACCATGAGGGTGAGTAAATGATGGCAATGTTCATTTTTGGGTGAGCTTTTCCATTAAAGATGTCCTCACTCTCTCCTTAAAACTTGAATCAAGAACTTTTTATTTCTATCAGGTCTCTTTCTCTTTTTCCCCTCATCTGTCTCTCTGCTTCGCCTTCTTTCTCTCATCCTTCTCTCAGGCCCCTTGCTGTTCTGCCTGCCTTGCCTTTGCCCTGTCAGTGGGGCTGCAGGGATAAACTGTGTGATTAAGCAAGCCCGGCTGTGAACAGAGGAGAGATTGGAGCAGCTGTTCTCATAAAAAATGCAAGCCAATGAGACTCTCTTCCAGCCAGAAATCATCCTGCAGTTTAATGCATTCATTTTTTGCTAGAGAAAGTTGCCCCCAGCCATTTTACAATGGCTAGGTCTTCACTATAGGTGAACATGGAAAATGAATCATTACAAAACACCGTTGTACAATGTTCTGTAGGAACATGTGCACACAAACACAGATAAAAAGCACACAGGAGCACATACATTTAGAGGTTACTGAAGGTCTTAAGTGCTTTAGATCTTATGCTTTGCCATAAGGAAGGGCAAAGGTTTGGGTTTAACAACAGGGTCATTTTAGAATTAATCAAACCTTAAAGATGCATTATATTTTCACAGACACAGTGGAAGTATTTGTGTACTACCTTTTGCACACTCAGTAGAAATAGTTTAAAATTAGTATTAGTTTAAAATACTAAAATGTATTTTATATACATTATTTTGTGCTAAGTATACTACAAATACATTTACATATTTACGTACTTAATAAAAATACCCTGCAATTGTACTTTTAGTATACTAAACTGGTATACTTAAGTCTGCTAATTTGGAACAAATCATTTTGTAAATTTAATTGTGCAGAAGTAGTGCTGAAGTTCAACTATAGATATATTTGATTGTGCTAAAGTGGAACTATTGCAAGTATACTTCAGGTACACTTTAAATATCTTGCATTTAAAGACTGATATTATTCAAAGATCATACAATCCTCATCAATAGTGACATTAAAACATATTTTAGGCTTAATATTAAGAAATATGCATTGTGCACAAGTAGTACTCCAAATAAAGTTTAATTTGAAGTTTTATATCAGTAAGTCTCGAGCGTTATATATCTGTTATTAGATTTGAACTACTTAGTATCAAGTAAATGTATTTTAAATATAGACTTATTATATTTTCATTAAAGTTTCCATTTGCAACCTATTCTACTGTATTACATACATGTATTTCCACATTTAAATCCATTCTAAAAAACTTTTTAAATCAATAAATCCATTCTAGAATGTTGCACATTTTCTCTCAGTGCAGAAAATGTGCAAAAAGTCAGCAGGTTTCATCTGGGCCTGTGGCTATAAGATCACACACAATCAAAGCAATAAAGCTTTCATTTTCTGTTTTTTTGGTGAGCGAGTGTTTAGTCCTGTGGTTGAAAGGCAGAATACGTTCAGGACATTCTCTCAATTTTCTGCTGACACTTCAAAAAAGAAGTGAAACACAGAGGAAGGGAGCGTAGCCTTTAAAGTGGAGAACCAATGAACTGTACAAGAGGGCAACCTAAACAGGCGGTGTGCAGAACCTCCCGAATCAATCACCATCCACTGCTGACCCCCCCCCAGGAACTTCACAGCGAGAATATGAAGGCTAAAACTGCAGCTCTGCACAAGATAAGCCACCATGTTACATATTGTCAACACAGGATGTCATTTTTCTAGTACTGTCTAGTGTTTAGAGAGTTTAAGGGGATTTCCAGACTGGATGGGCAACCTCTGGTTTTCTTCAAGCAGCTGCTGAACATGGGGGTCATGGGAGGTGGAAGAGGGGGTTCTGATGGATTACCATTTTCACCTTTGAGATGGACTCCATTAGTACACCTCTGTGCATGCAGATAAACACACATGCACGCACCAGAGAGACGTTCAAACCTCGGTTACAAATCAGTTTCTTAGTCTTGTTTCGAGGAGAGACATGACCATATGTGTGAGGTGATTTAATGTTACATCAATATAAGAACATCTTCCTTCACCAATGTGTCCAAATGCTTTGGGAAAGCACAGTCCTGTTAGGTCATATCAGTTTCATAGATATACTTTGTGATTTTAATCCTTCATGCTATACTTATATCAAATAGCTAAGTTTTTGGCATAAATTCAGCACACATGATCTTCTATGATAAAAAAACATATATACTTACATAAAAGTAAAAACTACAGAAATCCCAAACTCATCTGGATAAACAGATTAGGTCACAAATACCCAAATGTCACTAGTGTTAATAACTTCCTCAGATATTATTTTAAAATATTAATCCAGTCTAAAACAGTGCAGAAGGAAGTACATATGGAGGGAAGGAACGAATGAGGTAAGCAAGCAAGGAACAAAGGAAGAAGCGACTCAGTAAATATGTACTGTAAGGAAAAGTGGAAGGAAACAAAAGTAAAGAGGGAAGGTAGGAAGGGACTAAGGAAGTGAATAAGTGAAAAGGTAGAAATGAAAAAGGAAATAAGTAGGTAAGTAAATATAATTAGGAAAGAAAGAAGAAAGAAAATAAGCAAGAAAGCAGGAGGGAATAAAAAAAAAAGTGACTAAAGAAGGAAATTAAGTAAATAGGTATACTGCCGGGAAGGCTGGAAAAAAAAGGAAGCATATAGGTAGGAAGGAAGTTAGAAGATAAAGAAGGAAGAAAGAAGGGAAACAAGTGGCTAAAGAAGGAAGGAAGGAAGCTGAGGAAGAGAAGAAGGAAAAACAGGAAATACACAAATACAGGAGGGAAGAGGGCAATTAAGGAAGGAAAGAGGAAGGGAAATGAAGCAGGTAGGTAAATAAGGATGGAAGAAAGTCAGTAGATAATAAACAAAGGAAAGGATTTTTTCATAAAGAAAAATTGACTAATAAAGAAAGCAGGCAAGTAAGGAAGGAAAGAAAGAAGAAATAGGAAGGATAATTTAGTAGGTAATGAAGGAATGAAGTGACCAAAGGAGGAAGAAAAGAAGTGAAGTAGTAGCCTACTGTCAGGAACGGATGAAGGAAGTAAAGGAAATAAGTAAGGCGGGAAGGAAGTAGGCAAGGAAGGAAGGAAAAAATAAGTAAGGAACAAGAGAAAGAAGGAAGCCAGGAAGGAAATAAATAAACGGTAAATAAGGAGGGAAGGAATTTGGCGAGTAAGAAAGGACATTAATAAGGAAGTAAGGAAAGAAGGAAGTAAGGAAGGAAATAAGTCCATAGGTAGGTAAATAAGGAGGAATAAAGGAAAGAAGGAAGAAAGAAAATGACAAAAAAAGCAAATAAAGAAGGAAATAATGAAAAAGAAAGCAGTGACTAAGGAAGTAAGGAAGGAATATTTACTGTTCGGTAAATTTTTGAAATCCAGTCATTTTAATAGGAATTCAGGTGATTAGGAATTTTGAGTCAGGCGAAAGATTTCCTACATAGATTTTTAACAGTTTCTAGTTGGTCAGATGGATTTTCTGCATTGACTTCTGCATTAACTTTTTTTTTTAAGAAAAAAGAAAAGAACACAAGAATGGACGAAAAAGGATGTTGTTTTTCTATAGTACCTAGTGCCATCCAGGTGCCTCTTAAGCACTATGTAATTATGCAGAGGTCAGTGTATATCTTTCCTAATGGACAGCATTAGGATGGGGCGTTACGTTTTGACTACAATAAAAGCTAATAGTTTCTCCAGGGATTGATATTTAATTGAATTTGTTTGCAAATAGCTTTTGCAGACACAGTCATGGAGAGGTTTGTGCCATTGTGTGGGGTCAACTGCGCCACAATTTCATCACATTAGCATAAGCACACTATACTGATAATAAATAAAGCTGATTTTGTCATTGTATGCGCTTCCTTTAAAAAAAGAGATTACTGGGTTCTCGGGACACAGCTGCACACTCCAGAAACCCTGCTTGAGTGTCACGCTACCCTAAACTGATTTATGAGAGTTTTCCCGTTCCTCATAAGACCTCTCAGTGATTAACGGCTGCAATATCAGGTGAAATGTTCCCAAACAGTTTACATAATTCACTGTATTGCTCCTAAAATGGCATTGTTGTCACTTAGTGGATTATTGGAGGGAAGACTTTACCCTCACCGCTGCGCACAGTAGTGCGACGGTGAACCGCATATAGTCAATAAACCAAATGGCCGCTATGAGGAACAGATTGTGTTGTTAAAGCAAATGTTGTTTGTAGCACTCAGACACTAGCAGAAGTTCAACATAAAAACAGCAATAATGTGCATGTTGCAAAGATTTATGGATTCTCACCTCCTTGCTTCATACATACAAAATATTGCTAAGTAGCAAACGGTAATAGCAGCACTTTTGCCCCTTTTCCTCACAAGCATGTGTCATAAACGCACACACAGAAATATTGCCTGAGTAGATGATATGCAAAATTTAATCTGAAACACTCAAGCGTGGTGTTTATAGCGGTGAATGAAACTTTACAGATAAATGAGCGTATTAGGTGTGCTAAATTTGTTACATTGTGTTAGCAACATAGTTGCTAACATATAATGTTCTATACAACATTCACTTGCACTACACATAATGTAGCCTGCTATCTAGTGTATGAATTTTAGAAGGGTGGTGTTTCAAGTTCTTTTCCTGAGGTGTTGTCACCACAGTTGCGTATTTTACGCGTAAGTCGCGTAAAAAAAAATCACGGGTTGCGGGTTGGTAAACCTGACAAGCAACTTTGTTTCTTTACATTTATGGCCGCTGTTGTTTTCCAATATATTGTTGACACTGTCTGCTCGCAGCTAATAGCCAATCAGTGCAATAATAAATGTGCTGTAGGGTCATTCGTCATCGCACATCGTGTGATGGCCAACAGGGCCACCAACAGAGACGTGCAGAGATGGAGGAAACATGGGAGAAGGTGAACGGTGCAGGGGAGGAAAGGAACCTAATTTAATTTGTAAAATACTTTTATAATGCATTCATCATTAAATCAATAAATAATTGAATTGAGCAGTAAAACTAATAGTAGATACATATGGTTCGAGTTTATTTTATTATAAATATGTGGCTATATTAAAGCTCCCCCTTAGTGCTCTTGTCTTGTCTTATTCTCCTTTTCCATCTCCAAAACTATTCTGCTCGCAGGTGATCGGAGGATAATGTGTGCCCTCCTGCTTTGTTACAATTTGATGATTTTTGTAAAATAACTTCTGTTTTTGCTCTTCAAACTCCAAGTGGTTTCAGTTTATGTTGCAGGCTCATTTATTGATAATAAATAATACTGATGATAATAAATAATATTATAATACTGGGCTTGTTTTTGAGGCTGCGGTTGCTTATTTATCTTGCGACAGTTGGCAACAATGGTTGTCACTAGCTTTAGCATGTTAGCTCATCTCTACACTACACTGTAGTGTACACTGCAACCATTGAGGGCATAACACGTCAACTTTCAAAACGTAGTACATCTTCCGGGTATTTACTGTAGGGTATAATACAAAATGGAGTGGGGAAGGTTAATGTTTTAAAGTATCAGTAAATAAATAAAACAACATTTAGCTAAAGCAGTAATTCATAGGTGAAAGGTGACCATTTTTAAACAAACAATAACTTGTGTAAAATAACTTTTGTCTTGTGAAATGTTTAGTCGAAATATTCTCATGCTATGGCTTTGTTGTCTTTAGCTTAAATATTTTAGCTTGTAGCTAAAGGGATTAAAATTGGGCTTCATTAAAATGCCTTAAAATGCATGTAATATTGAAGATGTCACCTGATATTTGCAGGGATTTAGCTTTCAGATATCTCTCTCAGTTAGGCCACATCACTAACTAAAAATACACACCTCTTCAGACTGAAAATCTCTGTTGAATTCAATATTAATGGTTGCGGTTCAGGCTTACTGTGTGCCCATAGGCGAGACCTGATATGGTGCTCCCCTCCCCTTACATTTAACACTGCTGACAAACTTTTATTACAAATATTTGAACACATAGAATATTAAATGTAAACATACTTAAATAATACAAATAATTCAATGCACATTTGTTAATGTCATGAAGTAACAAAGAATATTTTTTATAGCATTTAGCTTAATGTTAATATACAAAAATACTATTGTTCATGGTTGCCATATGCTTATGTTGTTACATTATGAACAAACATACGATAACCATAATCAGTGGTTTATTTGTAAATTGACAATTATCTAGATGTATGGTATAAATTATTTATTGTTACTACTAACAACAACAATTTTGGTTACATTTTACAGTAAGTCTGTAAATGTTATATAATATAATAATATATTCATATTTGTTATATTACAGATAATAATGATAATCATCATAAAATGTTTATGTTAAATTATGTTTGTTACATTATATTATATAATATAATATATTAATACAATTATTTTTTATATTTATAAAAATGATCATTATTTCATTATTATCAGTATCATTTTCATAATGGAGGAATCTTGTAAAACTGCTGTGGATGAAGCAAAAGTTGAATGAGCATCTTGAGAGCTCTGTGCCAGGCCAACCCTATCTGACGGCCATTTGTACATATTTGACAAGGTGGCTAATTCATACAAATTTGTATGACCTCACTCGTACAAATTCATACGATTTGTGAAAAATTGTATGTATTTTATGAGGTGGCAAATTCGTAGGAATTTGTATGAAGGACCATACCTAACCTCACCCCTAAACTTAACCGTCAAAGAAATCATACAAAATTGTACAAGTGAGGTCATACGAATTCGTACAATTTAGCCACCTCATAAAATACGTACAAATTAGCCGTGAGATAGCATTGGCCGAGCTGGCTATATCGCCTATATGCCAGGATCCGCCACTGACTGTAAAAGTTCCTGTTTTACAATCTTTAGCTTCGTTATGCACGCTAAAGAAATCAGTGGTACATTATTGAATAAAAAGATTGCAGTTTTGAGGTTTAGGGTTCTTGAGTCTGACTGTGAAACCCTCTCATATCACTGCCCACTGAATGAGAGCATCAGCACAGCATCTTCAACCTGCAATTTAGAGCCTTCACCACTGAAAAACACTTGGTAATGGTGTGTTCACTATACTGCCCACTTCACAAATTTATAATCTGGTTAGGCTGAAAGCAAATCAGCATTGATCAAACCAATAAACTATGGCAGTGTTTGCTGATAATTATACTTCCATAGATGCTCCCACCCTGGTATCTCTCTCTGATAGATCCGAAGAACTCAGTTCAAGCAGCTGGCTGGTATTAAACCTGATCCCCTGGTTCCCAGCAGCTTTGGGAGGCTAGCTCATTATAAAAGCATCTCTACTGGCCACAGCCCAGTGGGAAAGGATGGCCTTCAGCCAAGCCAAGCACTCTTTTGCCAACCCACCCGAACCGTGGCATCTGCTCTGCTTCTCCACTCAGCTCCAGTCCTGACGGCGGGTCACGTTCAGTTCCACGCGTATTTGCTCACAGAGCTACATGCGTCAAACCTCACTGGTGTCATTAGAGTAAATAAACCAATTGCTTATTTCAGAGACCTGCTCAAGTTACAAGCTCATACAAGGCACAGCTTCATTTTGTTTGGATGGGGCCTGGTCCAAATTGGAGATTTCCCCTCCAATGCCTCCGATTTATGTCGAAACATATAAAAGCCCTCGTAGAGCGCTATAGGTATAGAGTCTGCTCTGGGTGGACTGAAAGCCCATCTTAGTGTGTGTGGACAGCTGCTGTTTTATGTGCTAGGCTCATTTTATCACCGGCTTTAGTTTGTGTGAGTACATTAATGCATGGGATCACCCAGGCTGATGCATAAACAAAGGGAGGCATGAACATGGGAGAAATGTGCCGCTGTTAATCTTTACAGCAAAACATAAATGCGTCTTTGCAATTTCAGATATTGCCTTGAAAAACAATCATGTAAGCACCATGGTTGGGTGGAATTCAGAATTTAAGAACTGGCTGCTTTTCAGTTGATTAGTTGGAATTTGATTTGAATTAGCAACAGCCCCACTGGAGGTTTAACTGGAATGTGAATTGGAATGAGAGGAAGAGGAACTCACTGAATTGCAATCTAAAGAAAATTCAACAATTTGAGGAAGAGCAAGATAGCTTCTAGATAACGTCTAAGATTTTCATTTTGTAAGCCTGATTTACGTTATTTTGCTCCATCTAATTTTCCTCTAACAGCACTCTTATGAGTATGATATTGCTTCAATGGTTCAATAAACAAGTTAATATTCTGTAACTTATGTTTCAGACCCATTTTGGCCAGTTTGCTTGTATATCTTTTTCTTCAGGAACAGTGTATATGACTGGAACTGTAATTATTCAGCTCCTACTCCACTTCAGGTTCCCATTTCACAGCTCTCTTACACAGAATTTCTCGAAGAGATACTGGAGAGAAAGAACGGACAGATGCTGTGATTTTTAGAAATAATACAAAATATAACATACAGAGTATATTTATACCAAATAAATAAATAAAAAAAAAAAAATATTAACATGCACTGCATATATTAAATTATATAAATTATATTTAATATACATACTGTAATCACGTTATACAAAATGTATGTATACACTCTAAAATAAATCTGTAAAAATAGGGCACTATATACTGTATAATTTGAAGGATTTTTTCTGCATTTTTTTTTTTACAGGTGTTTTACCAGTATTTTGAATTTTTCACTTCATTGCATTGTGTTTTAGAGTCAACAGAAATGTCTGTTAAATTAATGGATAATGTCATGTGTAATGAGCTGCCAGTACGGATTTATTTTTTGTAGTGTAGGTTTGAATACATAGCATGTTAATTGTAAATGATACTAAAAAATAAAATCCAGCCAAAATTTTGTCTCCATTTACTCATCCTCATGTCGCTCCAAACCCATGAGACTTTCATGGATCTTCAAGACATAAAGATGTTTTTAATATTCTCTCATTGTTTTTGTCCATCCATTTGAAAGTCAATGTAATCAACATTTTCAAGCTTTGAAAAGTATATAAAGATATAATATATGAATCAAGCAGTTTAATCCAAGTCTTCTGAAGAAACACTATAGCTTTATATGATAAAGAGATTTAATTTGGCTTTTATTCACATATATAAATCGATATCAAATATGGTAAACGGCAGCTCATATATACATGCTTGGTAGCATGGAGCAAAAATTATTACAGAATATTAAAAATATCTTAATTTTTGTTCTGAAGATTAAAAAAAAGTACTTTGCTATGACATGAGGGTGAGTTAATGATGGGAGAATATTTGGGTGAACAATTCCAACACATACAACAAAATTATTTGAATTTCATATTAATATAAATTCTAATTCTACTTCCTTAAATTGAAATACATTCACCTCAGTTCAAATCCAGGTAGCTGGAATTCAAACAGCATTTCCAATTCTATTCTGAATGGCACACAACTTTGGTGAAGACAAAGATGTGTCTAATACAGCAGCTGTCAAAGTGATCAGAGGTGAGGTGTGACAATGGACTGAGGGTCTGATACAGACAGGCCTCTGTAGGCCATGCAGATAATGGGGGGAGTCTAATAACTTTGTTTTGCTTGTTAGCCTGATTGTTTTCTTACAAAGCTAATTAACTAGTGGACGCCTTAGGGACCTTCTTGACTGCCCGGCTCCCCTTCTTTCCCTGCTCTGCAGCCCTGCACCTTTCCGCTGTAGCTCTTGTTCCTGTCATCTGGAAATTGATGGGAGGCTGTGAACTGTCTGTTGCAGTCCCAAGGTGCCTTTGCTCAGCACATAGACAGTGCCTGAATTCTTCTTTCCTTCCAGTTGATTGCGATAAATCAATTGGAAGGTCAAAAGTAATGGCTGAGGCAAAGTTTTCTCCACTGGCTGCAGCTGAGTGGGATTGTGAAGGGGAAGCTTTCTCCTGACCTCAAAGACTGATCTTATATCCATGGCAAGACCTTCATTAATTGAACCTGTGAAGGCAAGAAAACAGATCGAAAGGATGTGTGTGTTAATATATAAACTCCTGTGGTGAATATTTTTGTTCACACTGGAGATATGGCATATATACTGTATATATGATATATATAATATGGCCTAAATTTTGGTCCCACTTTATATTAGGTGACCTTAATACTAACATAAGAAAATAAGTGCAATATACTTATTGTGTTCATATTGTATTGTAAAACACTTCTGCTGCTATTGAGGTGGGATACAGGTATGGTTAGGAACAGGTTTGGTGGTATGGGTGGGTAGGTTTAAGGTTGGGTTAAGGTGTAAGGAATGTGTAATTATAAAAGCAATTACAGAAATAAATTACAGATGTAATTACATAAAGGTATTTTTCAAAATATAAGTACAATGTAAAAACGTGTGTACACAATAAGTGCATTAAGTACATGTACATTTGTAATGTACAAGCACCACCAACCACAATGACACAAACAATGTATGCACCATAACACCACATAAACATACTGCAATACAATACAATATACACATACATTAAACAATATACACATATGCAATACAATACAATATACACATACATTAAACAATATACACAATATGCTATTCATATTGTGCTATGCAACACAATTGAACCAAATGATTAATTTAAATGTAAGTACATAGTAGTTAAGGCCATCTTATATGGAGCACAAAACCAGTCTTAAGCACGGTTATATTTGTAGCAATGGCCAAAAATACATTGTATGGGTCAAAATTATTATTTTTTCTTTTATGCCAAAAATCATTTGGATAAAGATCATGTTCCATGAAGATATTTTGTAAATTTCTTACCATAAATATATCAAAACTTAATTTTTGATTAGTAATATGCATTGCTAAGGACTTTATTTAGACAGCTTTAAAGGCGATTTTCTCAATATTTAGATTTTTTTGCACCCTCAGATTCCAGATTTTCAAATAGTTGTATCTCGACCAAATATTGTACTGTCCTAACAAACCATACATCAATGGAAAGTTTATTTATTCAGTTTTTAGATGATGTATAAATCTCAATTTCAAAAAATTGACCCTTATGACTGGTTTTGTGGCATGGTCACTATAAAGTGGCACCCAAATTTCTATGTACACACTACCCAAAAGTTTGGGGTCAGTAAGATGTATTTTTGACAGAATTCTCTTATGCTGACCAAAGCTGCATATATTTAATTATAAATACAGCAAAAACAGCAATATTGTGAAATATGATTACAATGTAAAATAGCTGTTTTCTTTTTAAATATATTTTAAAATATAATTTATTCCTGTTATGGCAAAGTTGAATTTTCAGCAGCCATTTTTCCAGTTTTCAGTGTAACATTATCCTTCAGAAAAATGTTGTTCTGTTTAATATTTATATGGAACTTGTTTTTTTCTTTGATGCCTAGTAAATTAGAAAGAACAACTTTTTTTTTTTTTTTTAGAAATCATTTGTAACATTATAAAGGTCTTTACTGTCAATTTTTATCAATTTAATGAAACTTTGCTGAATAAACCCACAAGTCTATGTACAGATGCACACCAAATTTGTCACAACAACAACAACAACACTCACCAACACCTTAGGAGAGATAATACTGGGACTTAATTAATGTCTAAAGAAAAGCTGGCTAAAATCAATAAATCCCATGCCGGTTTGTTTTCATGTGTATAGGTGAATCACTGCACTGCTGAATTGGACTAATTGAAGTGTGCAATTTATAAGAAGGCTTTAAGAAGGATGTCCATGACAGTTTGATACATGAGGCCGTAATTGATCTGCATGGTAAGAGACTGATATAATGGGCTGAAAGAAACCTGGATCAAGGGAAATGGATCAGCTCTCAGTGGGGAGTATCTTTGATGCTGATCTGCTGCTGCGAATGTCTCAAACAGAATTGGTAATTCATGAAATACCTCATGTAACACTAAATTATCATATTATATTATTATAAATACTCTGTTTTATACAAGAGATCTTCAAAAAGCATTTGAATTGTTTTTGCGTGTGTGTGTCGCATGGGGAGTGCTAAATGGCATACAAATATTTAAAATAGCGCACTTTTGTAGAAAGCAACCACTTTAACGTGATGTATGGAAACCACTCCACTCCATTTCATGGGAAAAAAACATGCCAGATGTAAATTGACTGGTTAGAAGTTAATCCACAGTTACAAATGCTTCCAAAAATGCATTAGTTCAAACCTTCCTCAGTCTCCAGAGAGAACACAAAGTGAACCGCAAATGTCGTATGTATCAGTAAACACAACTGGATAAGGAAGAACAATTGATGGTAAGTGCAAACTTGCCAACGACCTCATTCGGCCCATTCTCGAAGGAAGCGGAGCCCCCTCAGGACCAGCAGGGTCTTAGTCTCCTGCTCCTGGCTTAATTAATAAATTTGGCAGTAATAGCCAGAACAACAATAGGTTTTAACCTGGCAGGATTGTGGAGCATGTAGTGATTGTGGGGCCTGTGATGAAGGTCCTAGGCAGGAATTAAAAGATCTTTGCAGGGATTGTCTCCCTCCGCTAGGCAGGAGATTTGAGTCTGAATGAAATGATTGTATCAGATAGAAATCGATGGCAATCCATGGTTCCCTTAATCCAGCCACAGCGCACAGATCAGGCTCTGATGCAGGCAATCTCTCAGCCATCATTACACCGCACGGATCGATTGCGCTTTCTGCGAGGCCCAAGCCAGCCCTTCCTCTGCCTGAGACAAGGGGAGGTGAAAGGCCTACATAGCTTAAAGGGCTCTGGGTGCCTGACTTGATACAGAGTTGTTTGTTAGAGGTAATTAACACAAACAAGAGGGAGGAGCGAAGGAGAGAGAAAGACAAAGAGTAGTAAGCAAACTAAAAGTACAAGAGGTCTCTAATGTGAAAACAATACATGCAAATAACAATACATAAAATAACTACATGATGATTTTTTAAAATGCATATTGCAGTTATAGACAATGCAAAGTAAGAATGTACTATATGGTTCAAATTTCTTGGATTTCATAAAAACAGAAGCAGAAAGGCAAAATCATTGGTGTTATAATACCTATTATACTATGGGGCCTTTGAATGCTTGAATCTGATTGGCTGACGAACGTTCTAAGGTGTGCAATTATTTTCAGGGAAACGCATGGTGAATGTAGTTCCAGGCACCGCATTACATGTCCATATCCCTTCGCCAAATAATTTTAGTTTTATTATTGATGGCCCGTCGTCAATTATTCCTTACTCCTATGCTAAATACACTTACATAAGAAATAGTGTTCTATAGGGCACTGTCACCCTGTCTAATGACTCCAGAACCTAGTACACCACCTTGTAATGACTGAGACAGAACAGACATGCAATTACATGTTATAATTAACAATATTTTTATATTCATATTTATATTTACAGCCTATAGACCTTAGTTAGGTTAGATGCCATACTGAATTTACATAGATAAAAACAAGGCTGTGAGGGATAGACTTACAGTCACTCACTGTATAGGCCAAGGGTCCAAGCTCATGTAATTTTCACAACTCATCAAAACTAATGTTTTCTAACTTTGTTTTAAAAGAAGTTTTTAGAGCCGACATTCATTTAGGACATTAAGCAGGCGAATTGTTATTGAAACAACAGAGCCTACACATAGACTGTGAACTTACTGTCATTACTTCAGTCATTTTATATTCTCATTTGAAATTATTACCGCCAAAAAATTAAACTTCATTGACTGTACTTGTATACTGACAAGTAGGTCTAATCGATCTAACTACATACAGGCACATTCTAAGACATCCTAAAATAATTACACAGTGTTCATATGTGCAATGTTTTTGTATGTGTTTATTAGAGTAGTATTAGCTTAGCATCATGCATGCCAAACAACCTCTCACTAGCCCTGCATCTTACTTCTCTACTATATAGAAGGTGAAAAACAGTATGTCAAAAGAGTACTATGTTTGGTAACACTTTAATTCTCACTATTAACCCGTTGCTTATTAGCATGCCTATTATTAACATGTTATCTTTTAGTACTTATAAAGCACATACAGTGCCGTGAAAAGGTCTTTGCCCCCTTCCCGTTTTTTTTATTTTTTGCATATTTGTCACACTTAAAGGGGACCTATTATGCTCCTTTTTACAAGGTGTAAAATAAGTCTCTGATATCCCCAGAGTGTGCATGTGAAGTTTTAGCTCAAAATACAGACAGATAATTTTTTATAGCTTGTTAAAAGTGCCACTTTTAGGCTATGAGCCAAAACGCTCTGATTTGAGTATGTTGCTTTAAATGCCAGAGAGCTGTTGCTCCCGGAGAAGAGGGCGGAGCTTCAAGAGCTCAAGCTCCCGCAATAGCAGTGCTAGCCTTTGCAAATAAACTATTAATACAAGCCTGTTATCTTTACAGAAAACATACTCTGTTTCAAAGTCAGTCATCTGATTGTACTGTGCATAATAAATTCACGTTTATGAATTACACAGACAGGGACGATAAAAATAACTACATAGCTGGTCTAATGATGCATAGCATGCTATCACAAACTTTATAAGTCCCACTCGTGATTATGAGCTCAACAAACTCAAGCGATCGACTCACATTGCTTTCATATGCAACTTTTAACTACCACATTCCTATTCACGATCATTTATGAAGACAGCACCAGTGAATACAGGCAGAAGCAATGGTAGCTTTAGCGTCATTAGCCTTACAGAGTGCTAAGAAGCTCTTTCAGAAGGACAATTTGGAAAACAAACACTTGATACTTACTTTGTCTGGAGCTGACGTTTGCGCACAAAGCTTTGGTATTGATCTATACACGTATTGGGGACTTTACCGATTTTTTCCAGGGTATTTCCTTAGACAATGAAACTTAACCACAGTGTCCTCAAGCTCAGATGGAGGGAGTCTATGGAGACTCCTATGTTTGTTAGTGCATCCCAAAACACAACACTTGTAAAGCCTCTTTGGCGCTGACATTGTATATCTCCAGCAGCTACAGCAAGTAATCAGTAATGGCTGAGGTGGACCACAGCTTCTCACTCAGGGCTGTGTCTGTGCTTATAGGGCAGCGTCACAAATGGGCGGGACTTTCCCTCAGTGACTTGAACAGGAGGAAAATCTGAAACAGCTTGTTCTGAGAGACTGTTTTATTATTTAGATTATAAATAAATAGGGGTGGATTTTGTGTTTTTATAGGCTGGTTGTTTTCACACACTGCAATTTGCAGCCACACAATGTGTGTTCAATTTTTTGCATAATAGGTCCCTTTAAAAATATCTGATCTTCAAACTAATTTTAATATTTACACAAAGATAATGCAAGTAAATACAAAAATGCACAGTTTTTAAATGATGATTTCTTTACTAAGGGAAAAAGCCGTCCAAACCTACCAGGCCTTACGTGAAAAAAATTGCCTGTTAAATCATGAAAGAACTTAACCACATTATTTTAAGAAAGCTGAGTTAAATTTCACTAGCCAAACAGAGCCTGATTACTGCCAGACCTGTGAATCAAGAAATCACTTAAATAGAACCTGTCTGACAAAGTGAAGAACATGCTTAAAGAGCAACACATCATGCTGGATCTAAAGAAATTCAAGAACAATGAAAACAAAATAGTTGACACATGTAGTCTGGAAGGGTTATGGTTATAAGGCTTTGGGACTCTCAGAGCTAGGTTTATCCAGCGAACACAAATGGAGCTGTAACAACCAGGAGTGGCTGGCCTATCAAAATTCTCCAGAGCACAATGACGACTCATCCAGGTCCTCAATTAAGGTCAGTGTTCATGATTCAACAATAAGAAAGAGACTGGGAAAGAGACTGGGCAAAAACGGCATCCATGGGAGAGTTCCAAGGCAAAAGCCACTGCTGACCAAAAAGAACACAAAGGCGCGTCTCACATTTGCCAAAAAATATCTTGATTATCCCCAAGACTTTTGGGCAAATATTCTGTGGACTGATGAGACAAAAGTTGAACTTTTTAGAAGGTGTGTGTCCCGTTACATCTGGCATAAAGCCAACACAGCATTTCATAAAAAGAACATCATACCAACAGTCAAACATGGTGGTGGTAGTGTGATGGTCTGGGGCTGCTTTGCAACTTCAGGACCTGGACGACTTGCCATAATTGATGGAACCATGAATTCTGCACTCTATCAGAAAATCCTGAAGGAGAATGTCTGGCCATCAGTTTGTGACCTCAAGCTCAAGCGCACTTGGGTTATGCAGCAGGACTAGGGTTGCAAAGAGGCGGAAAATTTCCGGGAAATATTTGGATAATTGGAAATATTCCAAGTTTGAAACTTACCAGGAATTTACGAGAATTTTTGGGTATTTATGGGAATTAATTGGAAATTTGGGGAAATTTATAAAACTGTATCATATACAAACATAAATATAAACATTTTGTTTGAACATAGGCTCACATGCATGCAAACTAATAAAAAAATTTTTTAAAAAAGGGGGGGGGGGAGATCTATGATGCTTTTTTCAAGATTTATTGATGAATAAAAACTTATGAACAGTGTTTATTCAAAATATAAATCTTTTCTAACAATATAAGTCTTTGCTACTACTTTTTATTAATTTAACACATCCTTGTTGAATAAAAGTATTAATTTATTTCAAAAAAAGAGAAAAGAAACTGACCCCAAACTTTTGAATGGTAGTGTATTGTTAAAAAGGATTTCTATTTTAAATAAATGTTTTTTTGTTTTTTTAACTCTTTATTCATCAAAGAATCCTGAAAAATGAATCACAGGTAATAAAAAAAATATTAAGCAGCACAACTGTTTCCAAAATTGATAATAAATAAGCATATGAATGAATTTCTGAAGAATCATGTGACATTGAAGACTGGAGTAATGATGTTCAAAATTCAGCTTTGCATCACAGAACTACATTATATTTTATAGTATATTACAACAGAAAACCATTATTTTAAAATGTAATACCGGCAATATTGCACAATATATTTTTTCTGTATTTTTGATCAAATAAATGAAGGCTTGATGAGCAAAAGATATGCAATGTTTAAAAACATTAAAAATAGTTATCTTTCTTTCTTTTATTTATTTATATAGCCCTGTATAAATACAACTAAGTTGCCCAAAGTGCTTTACAAAATAGACACAGACAATAATACCTCAACATAATGATAGTACAAACATTAAAACTAATTCATTCGTAAAACATCATCCATTTTAAAATGCCATATGGAAAGTAAATTATTTTTTATGTGTCCAAACTTTTGACCAGTACTGTACTTCTGTATGATAACAGAAAACTGGCTTGCAGAAAGAGCATCACAGCTTGAGCTAGCTAGCAAATACCTCATTAATTGTCTAGCTACTGTATAAAAACTTTTTGGTATTTATTAGTTAAACTTGAATCCAAACTATCCCATCAAATATAATATAAGATTTAGATGAGTCTTTGTTGGCTCAATGCTGCCCCCAAGTCGTCTTCAGATTAAAATAGTGTGGTTGTGGGCTGAATAATCCATCCTCTTACCACGGGTTAATAATTCAATAATAGGTCCATAATTAGCGTAGCTGTTGTTCCATCCAAGGTTGAAAATTATTTGTTCAACCCAAGTTAAAGTATAATAATCTCAATGTTTGTTCAGTCAGTGTATTTGCTTTTACAATGGTATAGCCTAATTTAGTTGTACAGTATATTAGACACAGCACAAGGAAGTTTTAAACAATTTTTTTGTAATATTCATATAATTTACATGAATACTTACCAAGATGGACATTTTGCTATTTTGTGTGCAGGATTTAAGAAATGATCTGTGCATGTTATGGAGGAAAGCACAGTGCATGTAGGGTGTGTGGCCTTAATAGCCCTGCAGTAAGCAGTGTGCTGTGTGCATGTGATTGAGCAATGTGTAGGGTAGAAATTAAACTGAAATTGCATTAAATCTGGTTGTTTTAACCAAGATTATGCTGCAAGATTTTGTTCTCAACTACATTTAAGTTCCCAGTTCCTGCAATTTTGCAAATTTCCAGTTTATTCCCATTAATTCCCGTTAATATATTCCTGTTAATTCCCATGGAAAGTTTCCAGTCTTGAAAATTCCCGGAACTTTGCAACCCTAAGCAGGACAATGATCTGAAACACACCAGCAAGTCCACCTCTGAATGGCTCAAGAAAATCAAAATTAAGGTTTTGGAGTGGATAAGTCAAAGTCCGGACTTAAATCCAATTGAGATGCTGTGGCTTGACCTTAAACAGTCCATTCATGCTCTAAAACCCTCCAGTGTGGCTGAATTAAAACAATTCTGCAAAGAAGAGTGGGCCAAAATTCCTCCACAGCGATGTAAAAGACTCATTGGCAGTTATCGCAAACACTTGATTGCAGTTGTTGCCGTCAAGGGTGGCACAACCAGTTATTAGATTTAGGGGGCAATTACTTTTTCACATAGTGCCAGGCAGGTTTGGACAGCTTTTTTCCCTTAATAAAGGAAATATTTTTTTCAAAACTGCATTTTGTATTTACTCTCGTTATCTTTGTGAAAACTTTTTCACACCACTGTATTCTGCATGACCATATACACCCCTAATCCAATCCAACCCAATACCTAAACTTAACCTTACTAACTATTAATAAGCAGCCAGTTAGGACTTTATTGAGTCAAAGTCATAGTTAATGGTTTGTTAATAGCGAGAATTGGACCTTAAAATAAAGTGTGACACTAAGTTTAAATTTACATAGCCTATTCATAAACAAGTATACCGGATGACCTACTTTCTTGCTTGGATTTCATTCATTCTACACACATTCATACTATATAGAACATAATTTGTTTTAATGGTTGCAAAGTTCGATCCTCATCAAATGTAGTACTTGGATAAACCTTAGGTTTCAGAAACAATATCACAATAATTGGGCCATGTTGGAACATTTTGGATCCTTCACAGTATTTCAAGTTTCAAGTTTTATTTGTCACATACACGACTATACAGAGATTGTATAACCAGCAGTGAAATGTGAGTCGGGTCCGCTCCATGGACAGTGCAAATATTGAAAAATACAACACAAGGGAAGTATACATAAAATAAAATGAATAAAAAATAAGATATAAAGAATAAAATATAAAATATAAGGTATAAAAGAATGTGCATGACAGTATGCTGTAGAATTAAATATTAAGGTAAGCATGACTGTACAGAGAGGAATGTGCAAACAGGTTGAACATGGTTGACATGAAGCAGCAATCACAAAAAAATAAATATAAAAAATAAAATAAGATAAGATAAGATATCAAGACACATAAAGTGTTGTGTGCAAATGACACTGTCAGTATGAGGTAGAGAATAATGAGTGTGTGATTAGTGATTATTAATTAAAGTATTAATTAAAGTATTAGTATTATTGTAACTTTGACAATGTGTTTACAAGTTAAGATTATTTGTTGGCAAAAATGATATGTTACAGTGAGAGCAAATTTCTACTGGACTATTTACTGAAAGCCGGCTAAAAGCGAACACCATTTGATTTAGTCTAAAAGAACAAAGCAATACATTCTGAAAGTACCATGTTTGTGAAATAAATCTCCAAGCAGTGAACAACTCCACAAGCAACTCTAATTGTAATCATCGGCAATCTCAGACATTGTTAAGTTTCTTCCCCAGCGCACACATCAACTTATCTCTTAAAGCCCCATTCTAATTTCCCACCTCCGTCAAAGTCTGCTCCGCTCCCAGAGCTTGCTCTCCCTCCGAGGGCTTTGTCTGGATCTATGTAAAACAAGTAATTAATTCCCAACATCAATATTCCACTCATGAGCAGTGATCAGAGCCGGTACGTGCACGGGAGAGCCACGCAGTTAAGCCATTGAGCCTCGGTTTTGAAGCGTTTTCTTTATGGGTCTTCCATAACTAACCTCCGCTCTAGTGTTTATTTCAGCCCCCTGTTCCAAAGCCTGCCGGCATCGAAGAACTTTCTCACAGCAATTAAGCGAGTGCCGCTGAGCTCGTTAATTACACTGGCATAGTGCTGTTGTCACAAATCTAGATTTGCCCCTGGTCATTAAAAATTGCACTAAAGGATATTTTGAGATGAATTATTCAAAGTGATGGCTCGCTCTCCATTATTCATGTGCTGAGAGGACGATTTGCATCACCACGCTGTAAATGTTATTAATCTTGCCAATTACAAAACTTGTTGCAACTTACTTCCACATGCTAAGCCTAGTGTTCATGCCATGAGTTGGCTTTAATGTTTAAATGTTTGGATATCAATGAAAATTAAACAGTAATTGTGGAAACAAATGGCGTAGCACAAATGTAATCACATATGCTCTAGGACATAAACACATTTGCCTCTGGTGCAGGAATGTGATCAAGGCCAGCTCCGTTGTAGGTTTAGGCAGTATGACCGATCTTCCTAAAGGGACGACTTCCAACATATGCTTGACTTCCATATATGTGGAGAAGTCGTGGCCTAATGGTTAGAGAGTGGGACTTGTAATCCAACGGTTGTGGGTTCGAATCTCAGGTCCGGCAGGGATTGTTGGTGGGGGAGTGAATGTACAGCGCACTCTTCACCCTCAATACCATGACTGAGGTGTCCTTGAGCAAGGCACCGAACCCCCAACTGCTCCCCGGGCGCCGTAACATGGCTGCTCACTGCTCCGGGTGTGTGTTCACTTAGGATGGGTTAAATGCAGAGAATACATTTCACTGCTGGTTATATACTCTCTATATAATCGTGTATGTGACAAATAAAAAAAAATATATTCCATTCTAATTCTATTTTCTCTAATTATAATTCCATTTACAATTCTGATTGAAAGTTACTATTGAGTCTCAAGGAAGAGCGTTAGCATGCTAGCAGGAACATATAAAAACTACTGGATTTGACAACAAGCCTCCTCAATTAATACATATCCTATAGCTATTCTTGTGAGGAGGCTTTTAAGTACAAAAAAAACATCCTTGACACAATTAAAACATGGTGAAATATTGGACTTAATGAGAGGTCCAACTTGAATGTATATTCTCTGGTGTTGGAATGGTGAATGAAGGCCTTGATGCAAAGATTCCTAATCCATATAGTCTGATGTAATGTATCTCAACCCTGAGCAAGCTAAATTACATCAGGAGCACACCCTCATTAATTACTTAGGCTGTCGGCAGCATCTGAGATAAAGGAGACTGTAATAGCAGTGAGGGAACACATGCTTTAGATTGTAGAGTCAGCAGCTCTTTATGTGTGCAGCTCTGGAGCAGAGCTATAAAACTTACTGACATCATGTGTGCCTCTGTATGATCATTGAGATTCAGTATGATCTTAGAAAATTCTAATCTGCATATGCAGAACACTGCAATATTGCTCTCAGAACATCATTTTCAGAAGAAACGTTCAATCAATGTTATATGCAGTGCAGACTGAGACCTATTAATTCATCCAAACCTGCAGAGGTGCTGTCACAAAGCTTTGAAATTTGGATTTATTTAAATGTTGGTCTCAGTCATCTATAATAATATGTGGTGAAAACTATCTGCTAGCATTTCTTTTCACCCTGATGGCACTTGTTATGCTGGAGCAGACCTGAATGATTTGAAATCAGCCATATTCTGTAGCTCAATCAGTATGGTGCTAGTAATCAAAATCATGGGTTTGATTCCTAAGTAATACATGAACTGATGAAATGTATTGCTGTGTTCAATTTACCTTAGAATTTTGATGTCAGACCTGGGAATGACGTCACACCCAAACTGACCAAGTTCCAGTACACAAGTCACAAAACCAAGATGAACGCATCCATTGATAGCAATAGCAGTCAATAAAAACACACAAAGAGGGGCATATTTTGCATAGATGTATCGAAAAGTCATATCCATGGATAGTGGTTGGATTGAACACTTTTTGAGTTTTTTTAGACAAGGCTGTCAAACCATGATTCTCTGGGCTCAGCTATTTTGGCAAAATATTTCTTAACATCATAAGGAGATTGTCTAAATGTGATTACACTTCATCAGGGATTAATGTAAAATGCACAGTTTGTTTAGTGATGAGCCTTCATGCAGCCAAATCATTCACAACAACAAAGATTGGGCCATTAGCATCAGTATCAGATTTTAATACAACATCTTTTCTAAATGCATAATCCCATCTCTTTTGTCTTGCAAATGATAAAGGATTGAATTAACATCACATTTTCCCCAATAAAAAATACCTGTTATACCTCATCATATCCCAATGATAAATTGATATCATAAAAATTATTTCCACTATAATTCCAGTATAAATACTGTGTCTCTTTGTAAACAAGCCAACATTAAAGATATTAAAACATTCAGGTGAAATTTTAATTAATGCATTGTATAATTGAGTACTTGAGATTTTGAATGCATTCCATATAACCCTTGGAGGGGTATGGTGGTCCAGTGCAATTGAATAAATCATCGTCCGTGACTAGATTAATCAAAATGTCAGACTGCTGCTGTGCATGGCTGTCTTTTACTGCTGTCCGTTTGTAGTGAGTGAACATCCTCTTCTTATGTTGTGAGAGAAAGTAATCCCATAACAACTTAATCTCACTGCTTGTTCTAATATTGTCATCTTCTATAGGAAAGAGTTGATCGTTTTCACATTAAACACAAGAAATTACCCATTTAAAGAACCACATTTTTAAAGGGTTAGTTCACCCAAAAATAAAAATACTGTCATTAATTACTAACCCTCATGTCGTTCCAAACCTGTAAGACCTTTGTTCATCTTCGGAACACAAATTAAGATATTTTTGATGAAATCTGAGAGCTTTCTGACCCTGCATAGACAGCAACGCAACTGAAACATTCAAGGCCCAGAAAGTTAGTAAGGACATCAATAAAATAGTACATGTGACATCAGTGGTTCAACCTTATTTTAAGAAGCTACCAGAATACTTTCTGTGTGCAAAGAAATAAAAAATAACGACTTTATTCAACAATTTCTTAGTCTTCAACGTGTGTTCACATATGTGTGTGGTGCTGCTGATGCAGGAGCTGGCGTTCTGATGTAGAAAGACTGTCAACAGAAGAGAAGAAATTGTTGAATAAAGTCATTATTTTTGTTTTCTTTGTGCACAAAAAGTATTCTTGCAGATCTTTTCACACTGAGGACAATTGAGGGACTCAAACACAACTATTAAAAAAGGTTCAAACATTCACTGATGCTCCAGAAGGAAACACGATGCATTAAGAGCCATTAATAGTTATTAATGCCCATTAATTCATATAAATGAAACTCCATTCTGTGTTTTCACTAGTTACTCCTGCTGCACTACTGAGACACAGCAAAGTAAACAAAGCATCTGAGCGTACCTGCTGCTCACATACACCTACCGATACTTTATTTAAACTTTTCGATTATTTCTTCATTTTTTTTTATTGAAAACAAATGCCTTTCCGATGTAATAAGAGATGTGAAAAGGAGAAGAAACGATTTCGGCAAAAGGCGGACGCGAACTCGGGTCTCTCGCGTCAAAACACTGTGTGCTACACGCTTTCCCACCTGCACCATTGGAAATGCATATAATAGCCGTGTTTTGTAGGCTAATGTTGTGACGTTAGTGGGCAGAGGTAAATAACCCCTTTAGTCCTTCAAGTGTGGATATTCATTGTTGACACTGTAATAAAGATATAAGAATACCAGACTACGAATTAAAGGTAGCACCCACCCACATTTATTTTGGTTCCGACGCCATAAACTGACGCATTAAGCCAGGTTAAGCATATTCCTTATGGGAGGAAAACACTTGTCTATACATTATATGCTTTATTAATAATGTGTTTATTGAGTTTGGTCTTTTAAAAACACTGTCGTAACGCATTAAGCCAGGTTAAGCATATTCCTTATGGGAGGAAAACGCTTTACGCGTAATTAAACACGTTACGTTCTTATGCTGGACTCATCTGCTTGTCTATACATCATATGCTTTATTAATAATGTGTTTATTGAGTTTGGTCTTTTAAAAACACTGTTTTAATGCATTAAGCCACGTTAAGCATTTTCAAATGTCCCGCCGGAAGTGCCGCTGCTTCCTTTTACACTGAAATGCCTTCCGTTTGCACTGAAAAGTTCACGCACATCCACACATGAAATCACTTGCATATACATATATACACAACTAAAGCATGCGTCTTTCTTATCAGAATTGTATACGTTTGTGAATTTTATTTTGTATGTTTGCGCGAGTGTTTTATGGGTGTATGCGCGCATCGAGTTTATATGTATGTGCGAGTGTTTATAGGTGTGTATGCATGGATCAAGTTTATATGTATATGCGAGTATGTATAGGTGTGTCTGCATGCAGCGAGTTTATATGTATGTGCGTATGTTGTTGTAGGTGTATATGCATGGATCGAGTTTATATGGATAAGCGAGTGTTTATAGGTGTATGCATGCGTCAAGTTTATATGTATATGCAAGTTATTCACAAGTGTATATGCATTCTTTACTAACATAAGGTGTATTGGTATGGATTTCATATTAGTGTGCACGTGTATTTCATATATATATTTTGAACATCCAATAGTATACATGTATATGTGAGTAATTTATAGGTGTATATGCACGTGTTTTATGTATGTATTGATAAGCGAAGTTTGATTTAAATCCTACATGGCGCCTCATACACATATGCTCATGCACAAGTTAACAACAAGATCAGCATCCCCCACCCTCTTCTATTCTAACATTCAATGTGAGAATCTCTTTTTGCTTGTAGTAATCTCATGAACATGGCTTTCTCTATCCCCATGATGCAGGCTCAGGCAATAAAATCACTTACATAAACGTCTGCACCGAAAAAACGATGTGATAAAAACAGCTAACATATTACTAGTTCCACTTTGAATTCCGTGGATGTGCTCCGGTTGATTTCCTATAGGAACGCTTTATACCCACTTTTTATCACTAGCTCTGTCCTGCTGTTTGAGAGCCTGTTTTAATATGGGCTAACACTGCCCTGTAGGATAATGAGAAGATGTGGTCCATTATGCTCCAGAGGGGGTTTTACTGTCTCACCTAGCCCATATTGTCATGGCATGTGAAGTATACAGAAGATCACACATGGACAATATACTGGCGGCAAGGTTTTGCCCTGCAGTCATACATGTTTGTTTAATAACATCAAGCTGCACTTTCTTTTGGATTTGTTTTAATCTTATGTACCAAACAATGTTTTAATACCACAATTATAATTTTTCACAGATGGGAAAAAGTCTTGCATGAAGAAATCAATGTTACCCTCAGGGACCACAACATAAACACGATATCACATCCTATTCATTTACACAGGCCTATTTTTTCAATTGTCTATAGCAATTGGAGTACCCTAGCACTGCACATATCAGATGTCTCCCTAATCAAACAAACCTGATTCAAATGGGTGTGTCAGGTATGGGAGACATCAAAATGTGCAGTGTTGGAAGAACTCCAGGGCCAGGGTTGCAAACCACTGGTTTATAGAGTAGTGTTTCCCAACTCTTCCTGAAGGCAGACCAACAGTAAATATTTTGGATGTCTCCCTTATCTAACCCATCTATTTTAGATTTTGTAGTCTCTACTGAAAAGCTAATAGAGTTGGATCAGGTGTGTTTGATTAGGAAGAGTTTGAAAATGTATTCTGCTGGTGTGCCTCCAGGAACATGGTATAGATAGACCTTATTTACCCAGCAGAGATAGAAGTTTCAGCTTCAGATGGCATAGAGTCCAAACACTGACCATCTGATACTGTTCACAAAACTAGAAATCCCTGTCTGAATCTGCCAAACACTAATCTGATTGACTTGATTTTATTTCTGAGCTTCTGATTTGAAGATAAAGTTCATGCCAAAAAGAATCCCTCATGTTGTTCCAAACCAGTATGACTTACTTTGTGGAACACAAAAGAAGATATGTGACCCTGGACCACAAAACCAGTCTTAAGTAGCACTGGTATATTTGTAGCAATAGCCAAAAATACATTGTATAGGTCAAAATGATAGATTTTTCTTTTATGCCAAAAATCATTAGGATATTAAGCAAAGATCATATTCCATGAAGATATTTTGTAAATTTCCTACTGTAAATGTATCAAAACTTCATTGTTGATTAGTAATATGCATTGCTAAGGACTTCATTTGGACAACTTTAAAGGCGATTTTCTCAATATTTTGATATTTTTGCACCCTCAAATTCCAGATTTTCAAATAGTTGTATCTCAGCCACATATGGTCCTATCCTAACAAACCATACATCAATGGAATGCTTATTTGTTCAGCTTTCAGATGATGTATAAATCTCAATTTCGAAAAATTGACACTTAAGACACTTTTGTGGTCCAAGGTCACATATTTTGAAAAATCCATAGTTTTTTTTTTTATCCATACAATATCAGGGGGATCCAAAATTGTTTTGTTGCCCGAATACAGCAATTCTGTTATATGACACACACACACACACACACATAATGGTTTCCATTTTTTTTTTGTGGGGACATTCAGTAGACGTAATTGTTTTTATACTGTACAAACTGTATTTTCTATCCCCATCCCCGAACCCTACACCTAAATCTAACCCTCACACAAAACTTTCTGCTATGTAAGATTTTCAAAACACTTCATTCCACATGATTTATAAGCTTGTTTCCGCATGGGGACCAAAAAAAAAAAAAAAAAAATCCCCACAAGGTCAACATTTACTGGTATTACTATACTTGAGGGGACATTTGGTCCTCGTAATGTAGGGCATACCAGACACCACACACACACAACACCAACCACACACACACACACACACACACACACACACACACACACACACACACACACACACACACAAAGTTAACAACAATTCTACCAACTGTCCACTATTTACTCCATAAAGACAGCTTGTAATCACTAAACAATCTGTGGTTGGTTGGTTTCTATGTCAGTCTTCCTTGCCAGAATAAGCTGCAGTGTGTGGGACCAGACCTTTTGCTGTTAAGTCAATGACTACCAGACTACCGCAGACAGACAGTGAAATAAAGAGAGACAGGGACAGGGAGACAGAGGTGAAAAAGACAGAGGAGAAGGGAGAGAGTGAAAGAATGAGCTCTGATTAGACTCCATATTATGTATGCATCTCCATACTTCCTCTTTGCTCCCCTTTTATTAAGGATCTTATGATGTGCCATCATTCATGTCTGTGTGTCATTCTTCCCCTCTGAATGGGATCATAATCTCCTCAGCTTTGCTTTTAATGGCAAAAGTGACAATATGCTAATACCTGCTGGGTGTGCACCTCAATTTGACACCTCTGTGATTCTGTGGGTTAGCGTAGGCAGATGTGCCCACTGAAGCGGAACCGGCAGGGCCACGTAACAGGCTTACTCATTAATGAGGCTCTGACAAACCACAAGCATGCCAATTAATGGGACTGAATGAACCCTTTAAACTGGAAGATTAAGAACCGGCGCATTCTGAAGAGACAACGGAGACTGTTGGGGTAATGTATTCCAAACTATGGCGGAAGACTCTAACGGTAATGGTTTCACACAGGACACTGTCAGCGCCAATACTCTCACTTTGGGAGGTGAAACGGCAAGACAGATGGTTTGTTCTGTCAGAGAATTGTAAAGATTGTAGACTGGTGTGCAAAGTGCACCAAAGGTCAAAGCTTGTTTATCTGGAGCACCACTAGAAAGTCTTCTAAAAGGGGTCTTGTAGAAGGACTAATAGGCAACTGACAGTTTATGGAGTTTGTTGCGTGACAGGTCTGATTAGATGTGTGTCCACCTGACATGTTACCCTCCTTTGTCTGGAAGAGACTGCAGAAGTTGAAGACCCACGAGAGATGACCCCACTAGCACCTTGTCCACCATTGACAAATGTCTTCTCCTCAGGGTAGTGTCAATCAGGCAGCACAAGCACTTTATTGAACCGCTGCCATGCTTGGGGACGGGACAAGTGACCATATGAGTTTTTTTTTTTGTTCTGTTCAACTTGTGTCCCATTTGTACCATCCATGTCTTACCTTCCGAGATGGGAGAAGGTACACTGTGGAAGCATGGAAGGAAGGGTGTTTGAGAAGATTGCTGAGAAGCTGCAATGGGGAAGTAAAGCACATAGGGGTGGTCAGCCGAGTAAGTGGTCTGATATGGGCCCCTCAGTAGGCTGCATTGATTGTTCTCTCTTCTCCCTCGACCCCTCACTGTAGGAGGAGGCCTCAAGCAAAATGCCGGTAATTGATCCTACAGTATATCCCCTTGTGCGCTTCCCTGGCCTGCAGATGCTGCAGGGGATCTTTCACTGCTAATGCACCCCCTTGTTTCGGCACTTGCTGTTCCTGCTGTGGTAACCCCTTAAGTCCTAGCAAGACTGGATCATTAGCCCGAGGAGCATCCAGTCTTCAAAAGCTGCCTACATCCTGGATCTTTTTATCATGTTTTTCACCATCCCAATTATTGACAATTCCTATAGAGGCTCTGATGCAGAATCATTGGCATTTCTGCTGGACACTAGCGAGAAACAGAAGCTTGTGATCAAAACCAGCCACTGCCCATGCAGATGAAAGTAAATCATCACTACCAATTTGTTCCAATGTCCTGATGCGATCAATCACCACTACAAAGTTGCTCTGTTGGAGTATCCAAACAAACCTACTATCAGATGGAGGTTTTAGGTACTTTTATGTCGCTCTGTTTGAGTTAACCACCTGCCGGAAAGCTCTGAAACCAAGAACAAGGTTTATAACCTCTCATAGTGTTACTGTAAGTTCTTTAGCTCCAATTCAGGCAATCGGGTTAGTTTTCACCTTCTGTAAGTTGTAAGAGCACTGCATATGCTAAATTATAAGCTTCATTGGTCAGGCTAATTAAGGTTTCATAGCATCCCCTTGAATTGACTAGATGAGGGCAGCCAAATCACACAGGGTAGACCTCACAGCTAACTGCGAATGAGTTACTGGCCCGTGGAACATGACACCTTGAAAAACAAACTTGCTATTACTGGTCCTCACTGTTACAGTGCTTTATTGGGCCTCTCTGGCCAGACAGCCATTTTACAAACTTACTTTATGGCTAGCTTTGCCTTGGCAGCTTGTTGCTGATGAATAACAATTTGATAGGGTTTTGTCAGACTCATTTTTACAGAATGTACTTGCTAGGACAGCCATGTACAGAAATATGATACTAGACAGAGCTACGTCTTATAAGTGGGTTGTTCCTCTCATTGTTTTAAAATCATCTCAGTTTGTCACTACTTTAACCAAAGAAACAGTGCAACTGGGTCTTGTACACGTAAATAGGTATCTACAGCCCACTTCCATTAGCATTTGCTTCTCCTCTGAACATGATATCTTTACCAGCTCCTTCCCAAAATGAAGTCTGCCCGGCAACCAATTGGCTGTAGGTTCCAGTTCAGGAAGCACCAATTACAGCAGTGTCTGTGATAGTCCCTTATGTTCTGTCTGATGCGGATGAGGTGCTACATGTTGTCAGCCGCAGACCTCTCTCGTGTGGCCTTGCCCGATGTCACACTCTTGCATCATGAGGTGAAGATGGAGTGTGTTGTCTCAGCCACAGACGGATGTCCGCAGTTGGCCTCTGGAGTTTCAGACCACAAAGTGAGAGGAGTAATTGAGTATCAGTGGTCAGCCCCCTTCAGGCTTACTAAAGGGGGAAGAGATCATGCCTCCAAATACATTTAAGCTCAGTCGAATCTGGCACACATTAATCTCTCTGCATCCAACTGTTTAAAAGCCAAGTGAACTTTTGTGATTCTCACAAACTGTTTGGCTTAATCAAGCTAAACAATAAACAATCTGGTTTAAAACCTACAAGTATGAGTTTTGAATGATTATGTATTTATTGATTTAACCATTAAAAGGCAGTAAATTACATTTACAGCAGTGTGCACTAGTGACAGCATGTGGTTGCGTACCCATTTTGGCTTCTGACAGTAACTGCCGCACCAATTAATTTAAATATGGCTCTACATCTTTTCAGCTCTGTAAACCAAACAGTGTGAATTAGTTCCAAATCAAAACTTCAGACACAATATTTAAGCTTAAACTTTACAGCACCGGTGACAGAAATGTTTTTTGAAGACTATTCACAGTACGGCGATGTCACCACCATGTCTCAGATTGCCTTTGAGTTGCACCATATCGAACCCCTGCTGATGTGGTTACCTTAGTGCCTCAGTGATGAGACAGAAAAATATATTTTAAGTAAAAAAGAAAAGGAACAAAAAGCGAGCAATAGCGCTTCATGTTTTCAGTCTTGTGGTGGAATATCCTCTTTTCTCCCGGGAATGGCTTTTGTTCTTGCTGGAATCAGAATATCAATCAAAGAAAACTGTAAATGAGACACAGAGGGATGCGAAAGTAGAGCTGTTGCTAATTGATCAATGGCTTGTTCAAGGACTTAAGAGCCTGACTTGTCTCATTAGCTCAAATGTACGGGGGTCTCTGACTAAAGCACCTTTCAGAGAAAACATCGCCAGAGGGCATTCTTACTCTCCTCAAATAAAACTTCAACTAAAAATATGTGGGGCTTTCGGTGAGTTTATTTGGTGCTGTCATCCCTTCAAAGTGTTGTTGTTTCTTGCAGTTGGTGGACAGATGCCGTGTTCAAAGTGTTAGGTTCCTTGTTTTTTCCCACAGCTACAACTCAGGGCTATCAAGGACTTAGTGCACAACTGATCCTCTAATACCCTGAATTTCATACAATTGTGTTGCTGGAAAATGAAAAGAAATACAACATAAAACATCTCTGGCTCTTAAGAGGGTGGCCATTAGCGCTCTAAAGACTGGACTGGGTTTAACTTGTCAGAGGACTTCAAAGCCGGCGGTGCTGGTCTCTCTGAATCTGCTCGGGCTGATGGGGAATTATTGATTGCGTGCTAAAACATCTCAGGGCGCTGGTGTACAACACTGGGCTTTTAAATGCAGCCCCTCAGACACAGAACATGCATAATGCATTTGTTTCCATCAGCAAGGTAGATTCACTAGAAAGAGTGAGGTCGATCTGTTGATGTAGTCAAACTTGTGCTAAAGAACTACCACAGGTTGATACAGGGGAATTAAGGTGTGAATTATACTAAAAGTATCCCATCAAATGTACTTTTAAAACTTTTGAAAGTGAAGTATGTAATTTATGTGCCGCTAGTGACACCAGACTGAATTTATTTGTGAACTTCAGGCACTTTTATGTCCCAGGAGTTGATTTTTATTAAAACAGATTGTAACTTTTTTCTTTTGTTATAAAAAGGTTGCATTAAAAATAGAAACTTTTTCGATTTCTGGCTCGAGGTCCTTTTCCCATCCTGTTCCACTCTTTCTGCCCCGTGCTATCCTGTCTGATACTATCCTATCCAATAAAGGCCAAAATATATACTAATAAAATAAAAAAATAACAAATAATAAAAAGGTCAAAATATACCGTAATGTAAAAAAATACCATACCCTCATTATTTATGCAGCATTTTTACTATACCAAACAATTTTGCTTCTAATAAAGTTTTTTTTTTCAAGTGTTAATGAAAATGTTTACTAATGACACAATCAGAGAGATGTGGGTGGGCAAGCCATATAATGCCAGTGTAATGCCACAACTTCCTAATCAAATCATCTTGTAAGCTTATATATTTATATATATTATTACATACAGTGAGGATAATAATATTTGAAAACACCCGTAAGTCTCCTACAAGAATCAATAATCTGAAATTGCTGATTTTATGAACAATCCATCACAATGGTAACTATTATTTGTATGATAAGGCAAATAAGTATTTTTCAATGTTAGTTATATTTGGTGACAGTCCTTTGTTTGCAATTGAACTTTCCTGTATTCAATACACTGCAGGAGGGATTTTGGCCCACTCCCTCACACAGTTTTCTCTTCAGTCAGGTTTCTGGCCTGTGCTGAGAGAAACACTTGAGTCTCCAAGTATGGGGTTTACACTAGGCCACGGAATGATATGCTTCTTACAGGACACTCCTTGGTTATCCCGTGTCATGTGGGATTCAATGCTTATGAAAGGAGGTGTTCCCAAAATGTGGTCAAATAGGGGGGGGGGGAATTCACAGTGGGATTGTTCTTTGGTCTCATATCCAAACACGTTTAGTGGAATTATGACCAAAGTTCTATTTTTTTATATCACATGATATGACCCTTGGATCATCAAATGGCATTCAACTTAACTGGAACTAACAACCTTCCGTATGCATGATTTCAATGATATTAGTGTATTAACAGTAACTTGGAAACTATTGCATATTGAATTGTAGTTTGGGCTGATTCTATCTTAATCATTGAGAACGAGGTAGAATGGACAGTAGATTGACATTTTTAGCTTCTATCTATGATGCTCCAACAGTATAAGCTGTGGCAATTTTAGCCCTTTCCAGCCTTGTGGATGTACAATGTCCTATTGGACAGGGTCTTGGCCATGTTAGTGTTGGATTATGATGTATGTGGACAGGTGTCTCTTTATGATACCAGGTGCATCTATTTAGGATTAATGGGTGGAGGTGGACATTTTAAAGGCAGGGTTTTGGGATCAGCTAGCTGATAACAGGTGTATACTTATTTCAGCTGTATCAACAAATTATAGTTTCATATTGTGATCTATTTTTTTAGGTGGAATGCAATATGACAATTTCAGATCATGCTAAGTGGAGATATAATAATACTTATTTTCCTCACTGTTATATATATATATATATATATATATATATACACATTTACATTTACATTTAGTAATTTAGCAGACACTTTTACAAATGAGGACAATGGAAATATATATGTATTATGTTTCTGTGTGTTTTGTTTTTTTGCACATATGATTTATTCTAATGCAACATTCTCATCGGTTTTCTATCAGCTGTGGCATAGGCTGTAAATCTGCATTTTTTTTTTTTATATTTTATCTTTTTTTTTTAACCTTTATAGAGGGCATTTTCCCACTAATCTCATTAACTTTCTGTCACGAATCCTGGCCATGATCTTCCGTTCACTCACCACCTGAGGTCACTCCTCCATCACATTGACTTTCACTCCACACAGACAGTTACATATCACCCAAAGACTACATTTCCCATAATCCATTGCACTGACGACACACAGCTGATTTCACTGATCACTCATCACACACTCTTTATAAACCTTGAACTTGCTCTCTGTGATCGCCGAGTATTGTTTAGCGTATATCATAGCGATAGCTACTCTACGGAGCCCTCTCAGTAGTTATGGTCTTGCCTTGTTAGTTTTCCCGTGTTTGATACTGCCTGTGTTTCCTGGATTAACCCTTCGCCTTGCCGCTTGGACTCTGTTTGCACCTCGTTTGGATTATTGCTGTGTACCTGGATTATCTCTCTTTGCCTTGCCCCTGTTGGATATTGTTCACCGATCGTCGACCCACGCTTGTTTAGGACTACTCTGTGTCTTGCCCTTACCATACCTGTTTGCCGTTGTTTGACCCTACCTGTTTATTGACTATGTTTCTTAATAAAGATCAGCAAATGGATCCGCATGTCTCACGTCTCGTCGGCTCCGTAACAGAATACTCGGCCACGCAAGGATCCAGCAGCTTTTCATGTGGCTATTGGCCAGGTATGGACACTGCACGACTGTTATTAACCCTCGAGCAGGGCTTGCGATCGCTCAAGGATTATATACAAGAGTATTTAGATCTAGCCTATTTTTCTGATCTGCTGGACTGTGTGCTCATAGACTTCTTTTGTGAGGGCATTAATCAGCCGCTCAAATCACGTTTACTCAGTGAGGGTCCCCGTTCATCTCTCAGTCGGTTCATGGACTATGCTTTGTTAAGTGTTGGTTCAGCGTTCACTGTGGGTGTTGCGGAGGAACACGACACCACACTCACTCGTGTAATGGCGGCCGCACCAGAGCACGCTCACAAAATGGCGGCCACAGCGGAGCTTGATTGCAAAATGGCGGACACAACAACATCCCGTTCTGTCACAGCTGCCAATTCTGAATTAAGCCAAGCCACAGTTTATCTTCGTGAGTCAAACCAAGCCACAGTTGATCTTCGTGAGTCAAGCCAAGCCACAATTGATCTTCGTGAGTCAAACCAAGCCACAGTTGATCTTCGTGAGTCCAGCCAAGCCACAGTTGACCGTCATGAGTCAAGTCACGTCTCTGCGGATCGTCACGAGTCAAGTGACGTCTCTGCGGATCGTCACGAGTCAAGTCACGTCTCTGCTGATTATCCAGAGTCACACCACGTCACAGCTGACCATCCAGAGTCACACCACGTCTCAGCTCATTAGCCAGAGTCTCTTCACGACTCAGCTCTTAAGCCAGAGTCTCTTCACGACTCAGCTCTTAAGCCAGAGTCTCTTCACGTCTCCGCTCTTCAGCCAGAGTCTCTTCACGTCTCCGCTCTTCAGCCAGAGTCTCTTCACGTCTCCGCTCTTCAGCCAGAGTCTCTTCATGTCTCCACCGAGCTGCCAGAGCCTCTTCACGTCTCTGCCGAACTGCCAGAGTCTGTCACACCCAGAGAATTAAGGTCAGTCCTTCGAGTTCCCTGTCTGGTGTCCAGCGTGAGGGATGCACCGCTGGTGTCTGCACGTGCAGCTGGTATCCCCAAATCCACTCACTTTAGCCCTCCTGTCCCTGAACTGATTCCCCTGTCTGTGGTGCTTCCCATAATGGGGTTCACTTTATGGTGTATTTGGGCTGCATACACCACCACTGAAGCTCTAGAGACGGCGGTGGCCACTGAGATATCTCCAGAGGTGGCGGCTGACGCTGCAGAACCTTCTGGTGTAGTGGTGCACGCCGCCGTGTTCCCCGAGGCGACGCTCGCTACAGCTTCTCCAGAGGTGGCGGCTGATGCTACAGAACCTCCTGAAGCAGCGGTGCTCTCTTTAATTCCTTGCATGGTGGTGGCGCCCAGTAATGCACTCACAGCCCGTTTTGTCACGGTGAAAGAAACTGTTACCACTGCAGAACCTCCAGAGGTGTCAGTGGTAACCACTTGTGAATCCTCGTCCTGCCCTGTCACGGCTATGGAGGCCGTCTATGAATTCTCGTCCTGCCCTGTCATGGCTATGGAGGCCGTCTATGAACCCTTGCTCTGTCCCGTCACGGCTAAGGAGGCCGTCTGTGAATTCTCGCTCTGTCCCGTCATGGCTAAGGAGGCCGTCTGTGAACTCTCGCCCTGTCCTGTCACGGCTAAGGAGGCCGTCTGTGAATCTTCGTTCTGCCCTGTTACGGCTAAGGAGGCCGTCTGTGAACTTCTGCCTTGCTCTGAACCGGCCATGGAAGCTGTAAATGTACTTTCTATAAGCCTTGTTAACCCTGTCATGAACCCTCAGGCTATACATGTTTTATCACTATCCACGCTCTACCATCCGAAGTTTCCATAACACCTGCCTTGAACATTTCGTACCACTGTTAACGTAAGAGCTGTTTAATCACTGTCAGAACCTTTGTATCAGTTGAAGTCATTGTGTCACCATCCAACCTCCGTCTTGTTAATTACTGTTCCTAGAGAATGTTGTCTGAACATTTGTCCTGCCACTCAAGTCTGACTACTGACATCCAAGTGTTCTATGCACAGAATCTGCACCAGTCTGCCAACGAGGTAGCTTTTCAACCACCTGGTTGAACTGTCTGTCAACAGTAACTGTTCAGCTCTAATAACAGCTCTGGAAAGTCACTGGTTATCAAACACTGTTTCCTAGCTTATAAGCCTTTGTGTCACCACATAGTGATTGTTTAAGCCCCCAATACAGTGAAAATGCAATCAGTCCTTAACAGTCACCCCATGAATTGCACTGAAATGGTACTGTTAATGTGTGTTGTAACCACCTGTTATGCCAGACTAGAACCAGTTCATGCAAGTGCTAGTCAAAACTGTCTCCACTGTGCTTTGATCTTATGAATGCCTGTCCAGTGTCAGTCAGCGAATCTATTGATGATTGTTTTGTGTTCCCTGCCATGGTCCCTGAGACCGAGAATGCACTGCCTGTGTTGTCTGTCTCTGTTCTCCCATCCTCGGGGGGGGGGGGGGGGGGTCATAGCCAAGGTCTCCGCCCTGTGAACAGGTCTGGTTGGTCCCGCCCATGCCGTGTCGTTTGATTCTACTGGCTTCTCCATTGGGGATCTATTCGGCTTCAATGACGGCTTCTTCCCTGTTGCTGGGCTCCGTTTCAGTTTTCTGACTGACTGGGCTCTTCTGCCCTCTCGTTCCATCCACATCCACCTCTTCCACTGGGACCTCCTCCCCTCCCTCCCGCTTTTTCCCCATCCCAGCGCCTCACGGTTGTAAGATTCAGGCAGGTCTCGGGGGGGGGGGCGGTTCCTGGTCGGGGGCTATGTCACAAATCCTGGCCATGATCTTCCATTCACTCACCTCCAGAGGTCACTCCTCCATCACATTGACGTTCACACCACACAGACAGTTACATATCACCCAAAGACTACATTTCCCATAATCCATTGCACTGACGACACACAGCTGATTTCACTGATCACTCATCACACACGCTTTATAAACCTTGAACTTGCTCTCTGTGATCGCCGATTATTGTTTAGCGTATATCATAGCGATAGCTACTCTACGGAGCCCTCTCAGTAGTTATAGTCTTGCCTTGTTAGTTTTCCCATGTTTGATACCTGCCTGGATTAACCCTTCGCCTTACCGTTCGGACTCTGTTTGCACCTCGTTTGGATTATTGCTGTGTACCTGGATTATCTCTCTTTGCCTTGCCCCTGTTGGATATTGTTCGCCGATCATCGACCCACGCTTGTTTAGGACTACTCTGTGTCTTGCCCTTACCATACCTGTTTGCCGTTGTTTGACCCTGCCTGTTTATTGACTATGTTTCTTAATAAAGCTCAGCAAATGGATCCGCATGTCTCGCATCTCGTCGGCTCCGTAACACTTTCATTTCAACCTCTTACATTTGATCTATAAATTCAATTATAATAATGTGATTGTTATTATCTATACGTTATCAAATTAAACCATTTACACTGAAAAATACAACTACGTTAAATTATGAGATTGTTTTACATTTTTTTTAGCTATATCCACTATTCACCACTTACTCTAAATGTAATAAAATCAGAATAATACTTGCGTTTTGGTGTTTACATAGTTATTTTTGGTTAGTGATGTTTTAATCGTGTTACTTGTCTGGCATTAATGAAGCGTTAATGTCGAGCCCTGGAGTCGATGTGCCGGGGCTCAGCCCCGGACGGCCCCGGCCCAATTTAAACCCTGACTATTACTGTAACTAGTTACTAGTAACTACTTGCTTGTAACTGCTAACTGCTTGTAATATACAAAATAGTAATAAAATGCAAAATGAATACACTATAAAATTTCTCTGGCATACTTTTGTTGCCATGGCAAACAACTTCTGTTCACAAGCATCTGTTCAGCACAAGGTGAAAGTTCACACTCAATGTTTCATTTTGGCTTCTCTTGAGGGGGATTTTTTTCCATCATCCACTCAATGTTTTTTTTTTTTTTTTTTGTAAATTAAAGACTAATTCAAACATAACACCATTTCTCATCAAATTGCTATGGGACCATTTTTTTGGCCCCTGTGATTAATAAGAGCCGGAGCTGCATTCAGATCACACAGGTGCTCTAAATGAGCAGGGTCAAAGGTCAGATAGTCAGTGCAGAAGCAATTTGCACCCTGCGAATAATTTTCGTTCTAGACTCCTGGTGTGAAAATGTCCATTTGTTTAGCAATTCAAATATTGATCCGTCTGCTTCCAGGGGTGTTGTTCAGCACGGATGTTGAACATGCACCTTTCTATTGAACCTGAATAAATATATTGTAACGACCAGCCAGAGCAGCATTTATCAGGCCAGTGCAACTGAACTCTGACATGAATACAAACAAAACTGCTAGCTAACACCTTCCATGAAAAATGCACCAGGAACGTAATTGGGTGCCATGTGGAGCTCATCTCAGCAGACTATCCACCAATCAAGCTCAAAACAGGTGCAGAGAACAGCACAGCTCCTTCCTCTTCTCATTTGGCTGTGTGCATGCGTGAGTGATGCGAGAGGAAGTGGGGGGGAAACAGCGGCTGTCCTCATTACCAGCGGGCTAACACCTGAGGGATGAGATGTATGTTGATGCCCAGACCTGATTTTCACCCCTATTATCACCAGCAGGGGGTCGTCGCTATGACATTACGGGGACTGAATGAGCGCGGATGGGGCAGAACTGGCAGCTTACTCTAGGGGGCTACAGAACTCCGGAGAAGAGCTTAATGACGAGGGGCTGAGCGCCATCAGATTGGTGCTCATTCAGTGTGGCTAGGCTAAATCAATACCACCTGATGAGGTGTCTGACGGCCTTAAGATGTGTATCAACGTAGAGTATGTTTTTTTTCACCTCTCGTTCCCTTCTCCCTGTGTGTCAAAACTAATTGGGTAAGACTGCCTATCGTTTATTGATTAATCAAGCAGAATAGCTGTGGTTGGTGGCTGACAGGCAAAGGTGCTGCTACATTTTGTTTTGATTGGTAGCTACTATAACTCACTGGTACTATAACATAACACAACAAACTGTGGGAAAGTTGCGAAACTATAACATGTTTACATTAAAATTGAAGAATACAACAGCAAAACATGACAGTAGACAGTAGCATGATAAGTGTCGCAATATTAAGTTCCAGAATTGCTCAGAAAAGTACAAGCTTCAAGAATACAGAGAGGTATGTGAGATACAACAGAAAGAAAATAGTAGACAAAGTTTTAAATGGAGTTAAAAATGAAATTGTGTCATGATTTACTCACTGTCAAACCTGTGCGACTTCTTTATTTGCGGAACACAAAAGAAGAAATTTAGTAGCATGTCCGAGCTTTTCTTTACATGAAAGTGGATGGGGACCAGTGGCTGTCAAGGCTAAAAAATTACAATATAAAAAGAATCATAAATCCAATTAGGTTCAAAGAACACTGACCCCTGGTTTCACAGACAAGGCTTAAGCCTAGTCCTAGACTAAAATGTAAGTCTGAGCTTTTTCAACTGAAATAAACTTGCACTGACTGATCTTAAAATATACCAGTGACTTTGTTTTGTCTCAAGATGCACACCAGTAATGTTTTTTTCTAAGCATGTTTTTAAAAATTACTTAAATGTCCTAATTGAACTATGGCCTAATTCTGGCTTAGTCTAAGTCCTGTCTGTGAAACTGGGCCTAAATTTGTGAAATGAATAGGTTAATTGTATTGTATTTAATCAATTATATTGTAATTATAGAATTAGTTCACTTCCATAATAAAAATTTCCTCATAATTTACTCACCACCATGTCATACAAGATGTTCATGTCTTTCTTTCTTCAGTTGAAAAGGAATTAAGGTTGTTGAGGAAACTAGCTCTGTGATGTGCATCCATGATTTCATGCATTATGTAGTCACGTTGGAAAGGTCATGTGTTACGTAGCGGGAAGTACCGACCCAGTGTTTACAAAGTGAATGTGCAAAGTCTAAATCAAACGCCCTTTACAAAAAAAAAAAAAGGTAAACCAACGATGTTGGACGATTGTGAAGTTGAAGGAGAAAAGCAGATTGAGTTCGGTACTACTTCTGCCCACATCACGTGTGACTTTTCCAACGTAACTCCGTAATGTGTGAAGTCAAGCCAGTGTAAGACGAGCATTTGTTATTAAAAAAGTATATCATTTTTATTTTTTTTAAGAAAATTACCAATTGTTTAGCCAGATAAGACCCTCATTCCTTGGATGGGATCATGTAGAGCCCTTTGAAGCTGAATTGAAACTGCAATTTGGACCTTCAACCCGTTGGTCCCCGCTGTAGTCAGAGTTTGTAAAACTCTTGGAATTTCTGCTATAAATAACTCATCTTGTGTTCCACAAAAGAAAGACATCTGTATGGGTTAGCAAAGAAGTGAAGTAAATGATGAAGTAGAGAGATATTTTGTACCTTTTAACACTGGTATCACAAGGCACTGCTCGTTCACTGACCACAGACTTCGGAAGTGAACTTAGATGTCTTTCTGCACTGAAAGAAATTACTTAGTACTTTGGGACACAGCCCCTGAACTTTAGCACAGTGTACAGCTGGACTTCAGGAAACCTAAATTATTAGATCAAGTCTAGTCTGTACCCACCAAAGGTAGCATTACCCTCTCTATTCCTTATTCCCAGACTTACACATCACCTGCTGCACTGAATTTTATTGAATTTTAACAGCGTGAAAAAGCTCCTACAGACACCGTACTAAAGATCACTTTTTTAGTGAGACCATAATCCACAGTCTGAGCTCTGATTGCCCACATGGGACTGTTGTATAATGCAGCTAAGAGTTTCTTTCTGCTGCCCCAGAGTGGCATTCCACATGTGGCGGTCCTAGAGAATCGCAAATAGCTGGAAACAGCAGTTGGGAAAGCCGTTGCGTGTCCACAAATGCTCTGCACATCAGGAAGCGTTCACATTTTCCTGCCCTTGGAACACATTTACAATGTTATGTAAAAAAATAACAAGATTAATGAGATTTCAGATACTCCCCTCTATCTCACATCAGCTCACTCGGTGAGTCCTCTTTTTACTGCAAGGTTATGCACCAGACCGAAATTCTCTAGTGGAAAGCAAACCTTTATAAGGGCCGTCACATAAAAACACTGTTTAGCGTCAACCCCATTCATGAGAAGGGACTTTTTAGCATGGATATTTTCCCTTGTGTACAACACAGAGACCAGTCCAATCCGGTATAGGGTAAATATCATGTAAATAGGCAAGCCATTGTTAAAAATCATTGCTGTTTTTCTTTTTCATTGGACACTAGATGGTACGAGAGCCTCGCGACCCCTCAACACAATTTTCTTAAGTACAACTTAACCGTCAAGCAGCTGTGGAGGGACGTTTGTTAAGCTACGGATCACATTTACGCTTCTGAGAGGGTTGAGTTGATTGGCTCACAGGACTCAGCAGGGAAGCCCATCGCTCCGGCTTTCCAATGACCTGATTCGACTGAGTGTCAACGGGAGAGCCGTGCTGTCGTATCATACAGAGTGCCGTTTCCTATGGGTCCCATTGTCTCCTCTGGCAGAGATGCGCTTTACATACAAATTGGTTGAAATGTGAAAAATGTGCTTTAGCCTAATCATTTTAGAGTATTAAGAGACTTTTTTAATGATTTGCAAAACCCTACTGCTTTTTATAATTTAGTCTATGCTACTGCTACTAGAGCTATCAAGCAGCTTCTCTGAAATCCCCACTCAGTTGGTAGGAAACCATTAAAACGTGAATAAAGTGAATGTATGACTTTGTTCCCAGAATTAAATATGCCTTTATTTCATAGTTGCGATATAGCAGGTATGTATTTTTATCATTCAAGTGTTAATAATGATACAGTATATGAAAACACATGAAATTTTAATCCAAAGCAACATAAGAAAAACAACTCATAATAATGGATGAACTATTTCTGGTTCATCTTAACGCATTCAGCTTACATGTGAACAAATTTACATTTACGTTTGAAGCAGATGATGTTTTCACCAAAGCAACCGAGGGAAAAGTGCATATTGTGTTTGTGACAATTACTTAAGTAGGTCAGATTCAATGACATGAGCACTAAAGGAAACCGCAGTTACAATACGAACAGTACTAATACATGTGAAATGCAAATTCCCTAGAAATAGGTGCAGATCCTAACTCTTTGTTGGAGCCTGGAGTTTTCTATGATCTTCAACCTCAGCAGAGACTCTGGCAATGACTGATTTACATAACAGCACATTTTTAATGGTGCAAGACATCCCTCTGCTATGGAATAATTTTTCAGGGTCTTCTATTATCTTGGGTATATTAAACTAGTTTATATCTATTAAATGTATTTCATAATGATTCATTGGTTCTCTAAGAAAATCAATTTAAACTTTAGCGAGCAACCAGGAATTTCAGGCTTTTAAGAGGCTCATATAAATCCATTGCAATTCTGCTTACGTGACATTGTGCTGCCCACAACCAGTAGCTCTATAGGGTTGGTGGGCTATTAATTTATATAAATGCATTAAAATGCTATTCATGAACATGTTCTCTACTGTGATGTTTTTAGCATGTTTTTAATTTTTGCATTAAAATTCATGAGGCAGGAAGCAAAACAATGTCAGAGTGATAAGACTGTCCTGATATCATAACGAAGAAAAAGAAGAAGAAAATATTAAAATGGATAAAATTCTTGAAAAAGAGTTTGGCTTAATCGATTATTATTTACTATTAATAAATACATACATACATACATACATACAAACATACATACATAAATTATTATAGAACTGCTTTATAAACCCTTTGTCAGTCAAATCAAAGTCCTTTTTATGGCAAGGCAAGATTAATTTAGGTTTTAAAATGCCATGTGGTGCAACATAAAAACAATGATGTATATATATATACAACCCCAAATCAGAAAAAGTTGGGACAGTATGGAAAACGCAAATAAAAAAAGAAAGTAGTGATTTCTAAATTTACTTTGACTTGTATTTCATTGCAGACAATATGAACACAAAATATTTCATGTTTTGTCTGGTCAACTTCATGTCATTTGTAAATATACATCCTTTCCTGTCATTCAGACCTGCAACACATTCCAAAAAAAGTTGGGACAGTAAAGCATTTACCACTTTGTAATGTTGCCATTCCTTTTCACAACACTTAAAAGACGTTTAGGGACTGAAGACACCAAGTGATGAAGTGCTTCAGGTGTAATTTTGTCCCATTCTTCCTGCAAACAAGTCTTAAGGTGGGCAACAGTACGGGGTCTTCGTTGTCGCATTTTGTGCTTCAAAATGCGCCACACATTCTCTATTGGAGACAGGTCGGGACTGCAGGCAGGCCAGTCAAGTACCCGTACCCTCTTCCTCCGCAGCCAGGACTTTGTAATGTGTGCAGAATGTGGTTTTGCATTGTCTTGTTGAAATATGCATGGACATCCCTGGAAAAGATGTCTTCTTGAAGGCAGCATATTGTGCTCCAAAATCTCTATGTACTTTTCAGCATTAATGGTGCCATCACAGAAGTGCAAGTTACCTTTGCCAAGGGCACTGACACAACCCCATACCATGACAGACCCTGGCTTTTGGACTTGTTGCTGGTAACAGTCTGGATGATCCTTTTCTTCTTTGGTCCGGAGCACACGGCGTCCATTCCTCCCAAAAACTACCTGAAATACTGATTCATCTGACCACAATACACGTTTCCACTGTGTGATGGTCCATCCCAGATGCCTCCGAGCCCAGAGAAGTCGACGGCGCTTCTGGACACTGTTAACATAGGGCTTCCTTTTGGCACAGTACAGTTTTAACTGGCATTTGTGGATGTAACTACGTATTTTGGTACTTGACAAAGGTTTGCCAAAGTAGTCCTGAGCCCATGTGGTGATATCGCTTATAGATGAATGACGATTCTTGATGCAGTGCCGCCTGAGGGATCGGAGATCACGGTTGTTCAGCTTAGGCTTGCGCCCTTGTCCTTTACGCACTGAAATTCCTCCAGATTCCTTGAATCTTTTAATTATGTTATGCACTGTTGAAGGTGAAATATCCAAATCTCTTCCTATCTTTCTTTGAGGAACATTGTTTTTAAACATTTCAATAATTTTCTCACGTATTTGTTGGCAAACTGGCGATCCTCGGCCCATCTTTGCTCCTAAAGGACTAGACCTTTCTTGGATGCTGCTTTTGTACCAAATCATAATTACAATCACCTGTTGACATCAACTGTTTCAAATCACATCATTATTTAACCAATTTTCCTCATTACTAGCCCTAAATTGCTCCTGTCCCAACTTTTTTTGGAATGTGTTGCAGGTCTGAATGACAGGAAAGGATGTAGATTTACAAATGACATGAAGTTGACCAGACAAAACATGAAATATTTTGTGTTCATATTGTCTGCAATGAAATACAAGTCAAAGTAAATTTAGAAATCACTACTTTCTTTTTTTATTTGCGTTTTCCATACTGTCCCAACTTTTTCTGATTTGGGGTTGTGCAACATACACATACATTATTTAAAAAAAATGAAAACAAATAAAAGAACAAACAACATTTAAGATGTAGGCCTATATACTTTTTACTTTCCACTCTCACAAAACATTTTAAAGGGATACTCCACCCCAAAATGAAAATTTTGTCGTTTTTCACTTACCCCCATGTCGTTCCGAACCCGTAAAAGCTTCGTTAGTCTTCAGAACACAATTTAAGATATTTTGGATGAAAACTGGGAGGCTTGTGACTGTCCCATTGACTGCCAAGTAAATTGCACTGTCAAGGTCCATAAAAGTATGAAAAGCATCGCCAGAATACTCCATCTGCCATCAGTGGTTCAATCATAATGTTATGAAGCGACGAGAATACTTTTTGATCGGAAATAAAACAAAAATAACGACTTTATTCAACAATTAGGCACTGTAACGTCTCCTCTGTGTCAGCGTAGCGCCATTTTGGAGATTATCCCCTGGACGCAAAATGCATACACTCTTCTGTATCAGCCGGGCCACAAGGGTGTGCTGTTTGTGTTCAAATCAGAGCGTAAATCGACGAAGAAGACGCAACCCTGTGTAGAGGCTGATACAGAAGACTGAGACACAGAGGAGACGTTACTGTGCCTAATGTTTGTATAAAGTCGTTATTTTTGTTTTATTTCCAAACAAAATGTATTCTCCTCGCTTCATAACATTATGATTGAACCACTGATGGCAGATGGAGTATTCTGGTGATGCTTTTCATACTTTTATGGACCTTGACAGTGTAATTTACTTGGCAGTCAATGGGACAGTCACAACCCTCCCGGTTTTCATCCAAAATATCTTAAATTGTGTTCTGAAGACTAACGAAGCTTTTACGGGTTTGGAACGACATGGGGGTAAGTGAAAAACAACAACATTTTCATTTTGGGGTGGAGTATCCCTTTAACTTTTATTTTCCTTAAAAACATTTTTCCCCAAACTATATATATAGTTCTCTTCTCTCTTCTCCTCTTCTCATGGAGCCACTTTGTGTACACATCCAGAATTAAGAAAAAATGCCTGCAAGACATCTTTGTTTATTCCTTATATTTTCTGTGAAAAGCACTAAAACATGAAACTAACCAAGCAGAGGAAATAATTAGCTTAATTATGAGATCGTCACATCATCCAATGGGTTTTCCTTCTAGGGTAGAAAACATGCAAAACAAGAGTCCATGTGTCTGTGCAGCCTGTCAACAGTCCACAGGACACACCACACTAAAATTGGTGTGTTCTGCTCACGAACCTTTTCATGCTTTTTTGACAGCTAACCAGTAGTTGTCCAGCTCCTGCAAATCTCAGCACACCACAAGAATTTTTTCTTTTTTGCATGACTCCAGAGATCTAAACAGAAGAACTAGAGATAGACCTGATTTTACAACCTGTTTGGGATTTGGCTAGTATAGCGTGACTAACACCCCTGCTGAATCGCATATGCTGCTGAATTTTAACTCCGTCGTTCCGCGGGAGGTACCGCTTTCGCAGGACCTCAGAACAAATGCCATCTGTTACAAACAAACAACAAAAAGAACGGTCCTTCTTTAAGAAATAAAGTTTGAGACCTAAGAAATGAACATATGTCATAACGTGCGACTCCAGACGGCCAATTATTTTTTATTCGGGCACTTAAACTTTGTGGAGGAGTGCAGGATATTGGCTGTAATGTATACACAATACAGCCTGAAGCAGCGGGGGCCCCGGCTCAAACTCATCCCAGGGGGCCTCTAGTGAGGGAAGTGAAGGTACCTCCGAGCGCAGACAGCCACCTGCATGTGTCTGCTTCGCTGTGTGCCAATTACTCACTGACAAACAGAGCGAGCGGCTGACAGTTTTCAGCATGTTTGGCAGATGCCAGGCACGAATGCCCCAGTGTGCGCCCCACATCAGTGCGGTCTTAGGGTGCAGGCCTTGAAATGACAGCTTGACTGGACAACTGCCAAGATCAGAGACATCCCAAGAAGAGAGAGGAAAACATACAGGGGAGATCTTCTCTTGCAGATAGTAAAGTGCTTAGACTGGCTTATACATAATACAGATATAGAAACGTTACAGGTCATTAGAAACACTGAAATAATTCATACTGAAGCTAACGTTCAGCAAAGCCCTTGACATAAAAAACATATTCAAAAACCTTAGATATTGATTGTCTTCTACTTTGAAAACATTTAAAGAAAAACTGATGAACACACTGGAGAAAGTGTGTCCAATCAAATTCTTTCTAGAACAAAAGTGTCCCCTCTTCTGTGAATTACAAATACTTGGCATGTAAATCATCCTGCATTTGTGCTATGAACATGAATGATACCTCAAACCGTGCGGCATGAGTAAAATATGTTCCATTATTTTTCTGTTATCACACTTAAGCTTCTTAGTTGGTAGGTAATGAAATGGACCAAAAACAAACAAACAAACAAACAAAAAAACAATAAATGTGAACATGAGCTACATACAGTGCTCTCCCACTAATATTGTGCAAAAATTTTTGAATATTAATGGGAATACAATTCCGAGATATATTACTCACAATAATTTCTAGGGGTGCCAATAATTGTGGCCAACATGTATTGCAGAAAAACATGTATTTCATAATGTGAGTTTCCCCCTACTTTCAATTGTTTTACTTCATTGAAAGGTTAGAATTTTGTGATTTTTTTTTGAATGAAAGATAATTTCATTTATTTTCACAGCCGCCTTTGATCATATTTACCAAGGGTGTCAATATTAGTGGAGGGCACTGTATATGGACACAGAATTATCAAGGTCTAGGCTTGGATAAGTTAGCAAGACACTAGGAACCAATAGCAACATGCTAAAAACGGTTCAGAAAATCTTATCAACTATATAGCTAGTAGTTACACTATTTTGCATAGACAAGAATCACTTACATTCTTCAGAAAATTTGAGAGAGCGAGAGAGAGAGAGAGAGAATATTGGTAAAAACTTATATCAAGTTCATTTAATGCTATTATATTTATTGTTTTTTTCAGTGCTTTTAAAGTAACAGTACTGTATTGTATGTGTATGACTTGTCTATCCTAAAATAGAGTTAAAAAATTTGGGCCGGTAAGGTTTTTTTTTTTTTTTAACAAATCATACTCTTAATCACAAGGATACAAAGGTTAAAGACTTAAATTGTTATAAATTGTTTCTATTTTAAACAAATGCTATTCTTCTGAACTTTACAGTATATCAATCAATCAATCAATCAACCAAAAAACCAACCAACCAACCAACCAACCAACCAATAAATAAATAAATATAATAATAAAAAAAAAAAAAAAAAAAAAAAAAAAAATGGTCACTTTATTTTAAGGTCCAATTCTCACCATTAACAAACCATTAACTACAACTTTTGCCTCAATAAACTCCTACACTCTAAAAAATGCTGGGTTAAATACAAACCAGCGCTGGGTAAGATATGGACGAACGCAGTGGTTGGGTTTCTGCCCAGAAGGTTGGGTTAAACATTTAACCCAACTGTTGGTTGAAAACAACCCAGCATGTGTTCTGTCCAATATTTACCCAGCACTGGGTTGTATTTAACTCAGCATTTTGTAGAGTGTAATTTGATGCTTATTAATAGTTAGTAATGTAGTTAAGTTTAGGTATTAGGTAAGATTAGGGATGTAGAATATGGTCATGCAGAATATGTGCTTTATAAGCACTAATAAACAGCCAATATGTTTATAATAGGCATGCTATTAAGCAAATAGTGAGAATTTGTCTCCATACTAAAGTGTTACCAAATAAATAAATAAAAATCACAGTTAATTACAAAATCATTATATTAGAATGATTTCTAAAAGCTCAGGTTTACTGAAGACTTAAATCATGGCTGCTGAAAATTGAGCTTTGCATCACAGGAATAAATTACATTTTAAATTATATTAAAATAGAAGACAATTATTTTAAATTAACATCAAATTAAATAATACAATTTACTGTGTTTTTGCCAAACAAATACCGATCCTGTCATTCATAATTCATATGGTGTACCTAAAAGATAACAGAAAGATTATGTACAAGAACTTGACAGTATGTGTCATTTCAAATATCAACTCTTACACCCAGCGTTACTGTAGTGGATAAAGTTGTCAAGATCACTTTGATATTTGCATTGCAAGAAATTTACATTTAGAGTGATTTAAAAAAGAACAAACTTTATAAATAAATTCACTTGGCTGTGGTTTCTTGAGAGGAAATATTTGCAACTCTTTGCTTTAGGCTTACCTCATGTACTGTCTGCATCATAATATGTTGACCAAATCATATTAATTATTGTGACATAATTACTGCAATTTATGTATGCAAATTTGGGACACAAAACCCATAATTAGAGATAACTTCAAATAATAACTTCCTTCCTATAATTATTGCAATGATTCAAGCCAGTGCTCAAACAAATTTCATTAATGGATTGAAAACTAGAAACGATCAAGTATACGGTTCTAAGGGTGGATTAGCTTGTGCCGTTTTACAATTATCTCTATATGCAAATGTGAAAGATAAGCAATCGCTCGGTCTTCCCGACAGCTATGAAGACAAATAAAGAAAGTTAGCGAGCTTGAAACAATAATGTCAACTATTGAGATACATTAGCTGTGCAAAATTATAATGCTCCTATATGGAACTCATTTAATTTACTTTGCGAATGGATTTGTGCTGCATAAATAGATAAGAACATGAAAAATATGATTATTCCAGTAACATATGGGCAGCTGGCAGATAATATTAGGACATAATAACAAATAATGGATCTGCTTTGAATATAATGTATACAGTGGTTGTTTACTGTGTGGGTTAGAACGATAGGAGGGACGTATTGAAGGTTATAAATCCTTTCGGCTCATTTCCTTTGGAGAATATGATTCGCACTTTCAGCAACATGCAGTTTTTTTCTCACCTTCAAGAAGACTCATTTCTAGATTATTACGGTCTGGTTATATTCTTTCTTTCATCCTGGATTAATGATTTATATTAGTATGCGGTGTGCATCTGCTCATTAAGATCTGAGACTTTCCCTTGTCTCGATATCAACACAACTGAACACTGTTTTCTTAGACCGGTGTAGCCAGTTGTTCACTGTGTACTTTGTACACTTCTCAGCTGTGAACAAACCGAACCCAGGTCTGATTTAAATGGGGGCCAAGGGTCCTTAACTTGTCTTCAACGCAAGTTATGGGACTGGGGGTCCACCTGCAGGTCTCTACAGCTTCTAATAATTGCTCTCTCTCTGGATGAGTGGTCTCCAAGGGCTCAATTTAGGCAGCGGACAGTCTCCCCAGCACAGATTACTATCTGGGAGCCGCTGAATTCAAAGGGATTTGTGCATTCCTGTTCAGCAGCTTGTGTCAAAGAGTCTGGAAACAAACTGACATGCACATAATGGTTATAGAATGGAAGCCATTCACATGAGCATCAGTGTTTTTGGGGGGATGTTCAGGCCCTGAAGTGTGAGGAACAGCACCTGTTAGTTTTTTTATTTTATTACAGCGCTTGCAGGACAGTACTGTATTGATTTTTCTCAAACACTCTGTTTAGGCGTTTTTCAAAACCCCCAACTGTGAGTTGTTAACTTCTGCAAGTTGTTCAGCCTTATCTACTTAGAGGGTTAGTTCACCCAAAAATGAAAAACCTTTTATTAATTACTTACCCTCATGTCGTTCCAAACCCGTAAGACCTTTGTTCAAATTTGTAACACAAATTAAGATATTTTTTATGAAATCAAAGAGCTTTCTGGCCCTGCATAGACAGAAACGCAACTGACACGTTTAAGGCCCAGAAAGGTATCAAGGACATCATTAAAATAGTCCATGTGACATCAGTGGTTCAACTGTAATTTTATGAAGCTATGAAGCTACGAGAATACTTTTTGTGTGCAAAGAAAACAAAATTAACAACTTTATTCAACAATTTTATTTGGTCAGCTAGAAAGCTCTCGGATTTCATCAAAAATATCTTAATTTTGTTCTGAAGATGACCGAACATATCCCTTTAATGTCCACATTAAAACTTTGTTTTGTAAATAATTTCATCATTAGGGTTACTATCCGTTGGTTTTAATTGACTTACAAGCTGTATGTTGTATGCTGAGTATTCAAAACATAAGTGACAGTGATGTAATCGCAATATTTCATAGTGGATTATGATTGGTCTAGTCTCAGCCTCAGACGTCACGCCCACGGACCGTTGGCTAAACGTCTGATGCATATGGCACACAAAAGTGGAAACACTTCAGGAGTTTCAAAGTCGTCATCGGATTGACTGAATTATACAGAATTTCCAGGAGACGTGTGTGTTGCGTTCTTTAACGTTAACAAAGATGTCGTGACGCCAAACCCCCAATGAAAGAAGAAAGCCATCGTGTTTACAACTGTGACGACGAGCGCTTATCAGGATCGACTAAATGCTGGATTTTCAAAAGTATGTGAAATTTTTAAAGTTTGTGGCATAGAATCTTTAAAATACGTCCGAGAGTTTTACACTCCGGTCTGTTATTGTGGCGACATTTCCACGCCCCAAAACGTGACACTGAACAAAACGAACTGTGATTGGTTGTTTGACATGTCGGTCAAACGGCCTCATGGGCGGGCCTTGGCCAATGAAAGCTGCTATGGATTCCAGACTTTCAGTCATCAGTCATGGGACGGGCCTTGGATTTGTTTTTCCAATGAAAGCTGCTATGGTTTTTCCCCAGTGTTTCCTCTTTCTCGCGCTCTTTCCCTTTCTCTCTCTTTCCATTAATTGATTACAGGTGGACTTTCTGGTTGGTGAAGGGAAGGATTGCCACATCAGCCATCTGAATCGTTGGCTCCCCGCTCTCCTGGTGGTCTGGCTACACAAGACTATGATTGGTCTCCTTTCTTATGTACATTTTTGCATAGTGAGAAATTGAGATGAGAGCGGGGACCCCAGGGATCTTTCTTTGGATTGTTGATCAATTTATTTTTCTTTCATATAATTAACATTTTTGTGCCTTTAAGTTGCACATTGACTGTGCTGATTCTTGAATGCAGCCAGCTGAAAACATGATGTGTGCTCAGTGACATTTATGAATTTATGATTATTTAATTTATGATTGTTTCTTCAACTTTGGCCAATTTTAGTCCTCTGAACTTCAATAAAATAATTGATTGTATTCACACAGAAGAACTGATTTTATTTACTCAGTAAATGTCTCAATGTTTTGACGTTTTGGTTATTTCAATCTTTGCTTTATCATTTTTGAATATTCATATTTTTGGATTGATTTCTATAGTTTATGTATTTTAAAAGTAGCATAATAAATGTAAGGATGGTAAAAAAAAAACTTTTAATGCATGTGATCTTTATATAACAAAAAAAGCTAAAATCTACTGGTTACTAAAATCTAATAAAAATCAGCCTCTGTAACAAAAGTACACAAAGTTGAAGAAACAAACTTGAAGTCCAAACTTACTGTGCCTAAAACTTTAACACTTTTATTTACCTGCATTGCAAGTAGTTATTTTCCCTCCAGGAAGTGCACATTGATATTTCAACATACATTTTCTGTTCAAAAACCCAACAGTGCAGTCATTTTTGTTGCAGTGATTGTTGTTTTGTTGCAGACATTCTGTTGTTTACCAGCAAGATATTTATAGTTGCTTTGTGATGATTGCGACATGCTAATTACAACATATCTGATGTTACACATGTGAAATACAATCATACGAATAAATAAACTTTAACTATGCTAGCTGTCTACAAAAAACATAACCACAAATGAATGTGCTACAGTGCAAAATTCATACCAAATTCACAATTATACCAAAGACCTCAAGATTTTCTCAGAAACAAGCCATGCTTTCATACTCCCATGAGGTTGTCTGATCACAAATTAAGTTCGCACTGAGGTTTTATGAGTCATCTTTGCAATTCAAATCTTTCAGATAACATGGATGAAAATGAATCACCATTAATGAGGTGGATTGCAAGGTTACTGCAGCAGAGCTCTAATGAGGGCAATGTGAACTTCAATCAGAACACACCGAGAAACATAATGAAGTGCTAGATGCTTCAGGTGATGTAAAATATTACATTATCAAAGAACTTATGACTGTTCAGTCATACTAAATGAAATCTGATATGACAATTTTATTTACAAAAATGTGTTTTGGAAATGCTAATCACACTCCGTTTTTAAGATTTAAGAATAAACTCTTTATGATCTGAACAACTGAGACCCTCACTGACATTTATAAGTCATATCAGACCAGCATAACTGACTTGCATTGCTCTCATTAGAGTGTAAAGCTCATTTTACAAGGGGAGAGGTATCTCTATAACCAAAACATCTCATCATGCTACATGTAATCAGACAATGAGACCCCCTGCAAAGTCTTCCCTTCCTGTATAACGCCTTAATTCTAGGTTTGCTGAATGAATGACAGCTTCTTCTCATTACATTCTTTCCAGGTGACAAAAAACTTTACTGTTTCCTACCTATACAACTATACCACCTTCCTTAACTCTAGTGGAGATTTCATCGGCTTCCTCCTGACCTCTGCGCTCAAGCCTTGGAGGCAGGATTACCACTGAGTTCAGTTCTGTCTTTGTTCCTGCAGACCGAGAGAGTGGAAGATGCTTTAACAAAACTCAAACAGCTGAATCTTCAGTCATCCTCACAACTTTGTGTTCACCATCAGTGGGAACTACTGCAGAAGATCAATAGCTAGCACACTCAATCTCACCGCGGCCTCCTTTCAAACAACCTGAAACATTTTTTTTTCTTCAAGCGTTTTCATGTGGTTACACAGAATAACGAGATGATTCCTCACTATAGCAAAGTTCAGTGTTTTAGTTTTTTAGGTTCACACTTTTAAAAGTCCATTACTATAAATCACGAGCATTCTGAGTTCTTACAGTATAACAAAAAAGGGGGAGATTTTTTATTTGTTTTTCCCCCACAGAGTTACAATTAAGAATTTATTGTATCAAAATAAATCCAATAGCATACAAGCTGCTCATTTAAATTGCTTTTCTGTGGACATTGATGTACAGTAAGTCACAGAAGTTGAGATAGAAAAAAGATAAATAAATTTTTTCAACATAGTGCTAAAATGTAATTTTATGATTTTAATAGCATATTCATACATTTCTACACTGTAAACATTATTTTTTCAAGGTTGTAATTTGTTTTATTAATTGATTTTTTGAAGTTCCTTATAAAAGAATATACTATTTCATTTTTTTCTACTTAGTAAATATTACGTTTAATTCATTGTGTTACTTGTCATTTCTGTGCGACATTTTTGTGAAATTTACTTGAAATTTCTGAGTGAAAATAGTTTGTAGTGATAGTGAAGTGGTGTGTGGCCAAGTATGGTGACCCATACTCGGAATTTGTGCTCTGCATTTAACCCATCCAAGTGCACACACACAGAAGTGAACACACACCTGGAGCAGTGGGCAGCCAATGCTGCGGCGCCCGGGGAGCAGCTGGGGGTTCAGTGCCTTGCTCAAGGGTCTCACCTCAGTCGTGGTATTGAAGGTGGAGAGAGTGCTGGTTATTCACTCCCCCCACCCACAATTCCTGCCAGACCTGAGACTCGAACCCACGACCTTCGGGTTACAAGTCCGACTCTCTAACCATTAGGCCACGACTGTTTGTTTCTGAGTTATCACTCTTTTAAAGTATAACAAAAAAGGGGGAGATTTAAAAAAAAAAAAAAGAATTTATTTTGTGAAATTGTGTCAAAATAAATCCAATAGCGTACAAACCGCTCATTTAAATGGCTTTTCTATGGACATTGAAATACAGTGTCACAGAAGTTGAGATAGAAAAACAATAAATAAATGTTTTCAACATAGTGTTAAAATATAATTTTATGAGATTATATCAGATTATAACAGTGTATTTGTACATTTCTACACTGTAAATATTATTTATTTCAAAATTGTAATTTTTATTATTTTATTACTTGATTTTTGAAGTACCCTTTAAAATAAAATACTATTTCATTTTTTCTACCTAGTTAATTTTACATTTAATTCAATATGTAACTTGTCCTTTCTTTGTAGCTATTTGTGAAATTTACTTGAAATTTCTGAGTGAAAATAGTTTTAAAAGTAAATCCTACACCATTTTCTTTTTCAGAAATAGTCAGGAAAAAGAGCAGCAAGATGGTATTGAGACTGCAGGGGAGAAGATGTCAAGTGATTTGAAGGTAATGTTTAGGTTTGATGTTTCCATCATGCTGTCATTTCTGAGAACCAGTCAATATGGTGGAAGTGAGGTAATCACTAAGGTGAGGGTGATGGGTGAAAGGGTACAAAGGCTTAATGTGAAGGTGACTGTGGATTGATGAGTGAAGAAGCTGCGGTAAAAAGGACAGGTTGTGGGAAGGAGATACAGAAAGAATCAGACACATGAGAGGAAGATTCCAGTAAAGACAAGGTCAAGTTTGTTGCCAACCCTGATGCTGCATTCTCAGAGGAAGAGCTTTCTGAGCTGGTGTGGTAGCACAATGATTGAGGCTTTGCTTGGGTAAGAGTAAACATCACATGACCTGTGAAAATTTATAAGTATTTATTTGTCAGATTGTGTATTTTCCTCCAAAGGGATCTTACAGTGCATTCAAGGTTCACCTTTAATCAGTAAGTGTGTTTTCAGGGAATCAAACCTATGAAATTGGTGTTGCTATCATCGTGTTCTACCAGCTGAGCTACAGGAACTGCACATTATGAGTTATGAGTCCATTATTATCAACATTGTACACTTGAGTAAAGCACCAGGTTGCTCCAGCCTATACAATATAGTTACCTTGGAGGAAAAGCATCTGGTAAATGAAACTAAATGAATGTAGCAAAGATACAGTAATTTGGCAAACAGCTTGAAAAAGCTGAGATAGCCAGACAGGTTACCACTGAAATTCACCCAAAAACATGTTTGAAATAAACTATTATATGAAAGATATTGTAGCAGTTAAAAAAGGTTTAGAAGTCGTGAGTTTACAAAAAAATACTGGACATTTATAAATGAATTCACATCTTTCAACTGGTCTATCAGATGTTATTTTTAATCTTTCACCCGACTGCCAAACTGTATCGTAAGCTGATATGACTTTTAATCATTCCCAGCATTCATTTTTTTATTTTTTTATTTCAACAATCCCATTTTCACTCGTTAAAATTATCATTCTTGATATCAGTAATTACATTTCCACTAAGTAAAAATGTGAATTCTTAAAATAAAAGTAATTCTTAAAATTTGTAATAAATTACAAAAAAATGATCAAAAATAAGATTTTTTTTATACTAGTAAACTAGCAGTAATATAATTATTGATAGCTGCAACTTCACAATTATCTGCCTTTCAAATGCAATTATACCAGTTTCTGACTAGTTTAATATTCAATTTCACACCAGAAATGTACATGTGCAAATCATAAAAAATATTCTTTATATTAATAATTATGTGTTTGCAAATGTCTATTATTGACATCAGTTGAATTACTGTGTAAAAATTCAGTCAATAATAGGGCTTTGACTAATTACAATTTTCCTTTCTGATACCTGTAATGTTATGGCTACTACTGAGAAAGCCATTTTAAAGAAGTTTTATTAAATATGACATCCATTTTCATATATAAAAAATACAGAATTAAATATGTTAAAATACATTTACAAATCAAGAATTACCATTTCAACAAGTGAAAATGTAATTACTGATAATATGAATTTGGATACCAGCAAAAATTATATTTTTCTGACTAGTTTAAAAAAGAAAGTAGTGATTTCTAAATGTACTTTGACTTGTATTTCATTGCAGACAATATGAACACAAAAATTTCATGTTTTGTCTGGTCAACTTCTTGTCATTTGTAAATATACATCCTTTCCTGTCATTCAGACCTGCAACACATCCAAAAAAAATATTTCTAATAATGAGGTAAATTGGTTAAATAATGATGTGATTTGAAACAGTTGATGTCAACAGGTGATGTAATTATGATTTTGCATCCAAGAAAGGTCTGTCTTTAGGAGCAAAGATGGGCCGAGGATCGCCAGTTTGCCAACAAATTATTATTTCAGAAAATTATTGAAATGTTTAAAAACAATGTTCCTCAAAGAAAGATAGGAAGAGATTTGATATTTCACCTTCAACAGTGCATAACATAATTAAAAGATTCAAGGAATCTGGAGGAAATAAAGGACAAGGGCGCAAGCCTAAGCTGAACAACCATGATCTCCGATCCCTCAGTGCATCAAGAATCGTCATTCACTATAAATTCACCACATGGGCTCAGGACTACTTTGGCAAACCTGTCAAGTACCACAATACGTAGTTACATCCACAAATGTTAAAACTGTACTGTGCCAAAAGGAAGCCCTATGTTAACAGTGTACTGAGAAAGCCATTTTAAAGAAGTTTTATTAAATATGTCCAAAAGCCATCCATTTTCATATATCAAAAATACATAGAGATTTTGGAGAATTAAATATGTTAAAATACATTTACAAAGTCCTGGCTGCGGAGGAAGAGGGTACGGGTAACTGGCCTGCCTGCAGTCCCGACCTGTTCCAACAGAGAATGTGTGGCGCATTTTGAAGCGCAAAATGCGACAACGAAGACCCCGTACTGTTGCCCACCTTAAACTTGTTTGCAGGAAGAATGGGACAAAATTACACCTGAAACATCATCACTTGGTGTCTTCATAAACGTCTTTTAAGTGTTGTGAAAAGGAATGGCAACATTACAAAGTGGTAAATGCTTTACTGTCCCAACTTTTTTTGGAATGTGTTGCAGTAAAAGTAATTACTGATAGCAAAAATTATATTTTTACCAGTAAGAAAGATATATCTGATTTGTGTATCTAGAATTTGAACTAGTAAGCAACTCAGTTTTGATATCGGTAATTACATTTCCATACAAATGTCATAGATCGATCTACATCTATGCTGCCTTTAAAAATCAACCAGCTGAAAGGATTTTAATAGACAGGATATGACACAATGATTGGATTTGGACATGTTTTGTTCACTACATCTGTATTCGTAGCCACTACCTTTATATCACATAGTCAGGTAGGACTAGCATTAGTATTAGCATACGGCATCTACTCCAACTGACAAGGAGATGGAGCCACTGCTTGGCATCTTTCTCAGTCAGAGTCAATTTTCACATTTTTAACCCCACAATCACATTGTAGAACCACCAGCCTTACAAGGAATCAAATAAACAAGAGTTTTCTTGTGAACAGGAAGTGACACAAGACTCCTGATAGCATTTCAGCTCTATTTCAGGAGAAGAAGATAAAGTTCACATCAGACGCAGCATGAATTACCATACTGTCCTCGAATGAGAGAATCCAATAATCCTCCAGTGTTCTGTTTACATACATCGACTGCCATATGAGTTTGGCTAATACTTCACCCAGACCATCTGTCACTGGAATAATAGTGTAAAGTGCCTCGATCTAAAGCAGTCCAAAACAAACCGCACCAGATGAACATCATTCCTTGAAATCTTCTTACTAGTTTACATTTGTGACAGAATACCAATCCATAATGAGATGGATGGGATCGCACACACGTACATACACTCACGTACAAGCTAGCCGTATTGATTTCGAAACAGAGCGGCAGAAATAGCGGCGAGCGCAGCCACCGGTCTTCAGGCAGATGTCTAATAGACTTCGGTGAGTCTTCACTTCATCACGCCAGGCCACCGCTGACAGTTAGATGCTGGAGGGCAATTAAAATTAAAGCGTGGCTGATTAGAATATCATATTCATCTGGATGGTAATTACTGTGTCTGGCTTGGTATAAATAATTAATTATGCAAAACCCATGCAGCTGCCACTGGCTAGAGTTAACTGACTTTCTGTCAATATCTCACCGTGCTGGAAAGGATAAAGAGACTGAGGAAATAAGCACTTTAGCTGCTATCTTTCTGCCCTGTCGGGCCTCTCCGTGCCACTGAATCAGTGTGTTTGCCCTCTGTGAGCGCAGGTGGGGCTTTGGGGACAATATGAAGGCTCTTTCTAAGCCCTCAAAGCATGGAAGTTATAAAGGGCAGCGAACAGGAGCTACAACCTCTCATTAATACAAATTAACTCTTCAGACATATTTCATTTACTCAGGGAGATGTGTTAGCTTGGCAAAACCTCGCCGAAATTAATGATGAATAATAAGAACAAAACCTTCTAGATTAATGTTGAGAGAAGAAATATTTCCCCTCGATTTGATGAATTTCACATGTTTGAGGAAAGCTTTTATTGTTCCAGCTTGTCAGAGGAATGGTGGTTTCTGAGACTTCATTGGTAATGTTGTTTTTCTTTCATTTGTCCTGAGGCTCTGCGTTGCAACAAGGCAAACCTTCTCCACCCTCCGCTGGATATTTCATTAGCCATCTATGGACTGATTGATGATGTGAGTCACTCACACTGGAGCGGGAAGTACCCTGTAGCTTCACAGACTTTTACAGACAATAGTGTTTTAGGTTCTACAATAGGGTTAGAGACAATAAAAAAAAGACCTATGATGACTGGATCTGTATATGTATTTATTTATATGTTTTAACATGTAAAGAGTCTTTTAAAAGTATTCACACTTTTAACTGTTTCCCCATTTTAATATCAATTTGAGTGTTTGTTTTTTAATATCTGATAATAATTCAGTAAAATTAGAGAACTGGTTTAGGTTGGAACATTGATGCAGTATCACAGAGGAATCACAGTGGACCTACTGTTTTTAATTTGCATATATACAATATAATATAATATAATAATCAGTGTTGAGTAAGTTACTCTGAAAAGTCTTCTACAGTGTAATTTGATTACTGTAGTAATTCCTCTCTCTAAAAATATTACATTACTTAATTACTTTCTAAATCCCATATCAACCTCGACCAGTTGAAGAATACAAGGGTACATGAAGCCACTCTCTTTTAATTCTTTCAGATAAATAAAATAAAATTGCATAAATTATTCTCAAACTGACTAAAGCATATTAAGGGAGCATTTAAGGGAGAATTGTTCTATAGTCTATAGAGTATTTATGCAATTACATCAAAAGTAACTGTTATTAAAATTAAGAGTAATCCCTTACTTTACTTTTTCAAGAGAAACATAAATTACAGTTTTTAACTACTAAGTAATGCATTACAGTCAACAGTGAATATAATATAATATAATATAATAAATTTAATATAACTTCTATCTCACAAATACTTTTTTTTTAGTTGCACTTTCAGGTGGAATTATTCTTCCATATAAAGTGATCTGAAATAATTACTGACATATAATTTCAATATAACTGATTCTGTTTCCTGACACACTTAAAATGATCACTAGTGCCCCAATTGGTTTTATACATCATATAATTAGCTAAAGGAAAATCATCTGTGTGTAATCAAGGGGTTTCCCGTGATTGTAGCATAAATACTGATGTACCTGGAAGGTCAAGCTTTGGGTAAGTCAATATTAGGGCAAAACTTGCTATGCTTTACAACTTTGTGAAAAAATAATGGGAAGGAACAAGGCAGCAGATGGATACAAGATTTCCAAGTCACTGAATATCCCTTAGAGTTCAGTTAAATCTATAATTAATGAATTGAAAGAGTATGTTACAGCTGTAAATTTACCTAGAGCAGGCTGTCCTCAAAAACTGAATGACCATGCAAGATGGAGACAAGAGGCCAGTGACAACTTTGAATGAGTTACAAGTTACAGCTTTATTGGAGAGTAACAAAAAGAAAATCACTGTGAACAAGATTTCATACTGTTTGACATCTCAGCATTTGTTTGCCAGAAAGCATTTCAGAGACTCTCAAACCACCGTAAAGTATGTTTTATACATTTTTAGACATAAGACTAAACATGTTTGGCATTATCCAAACACTCAACATAATCAGAAGCACAACTTTTGAGCAGTTCTGCAAAGACCAATGGAAAAAAATGATAGTGACCCATCCACACACACTCATATCTGTAATTGTTAAAACAGGCTTTTACTAAATACTGACCTAAAGAGGGCAAGTACTTATGCACATTGTTATCTTTAATAAACATAATACATTTTGACCAATTTGTAGTTTTTTTTTATCAGTTTCAAAAAGACAATTTGTATTCTCTGTGGTTCAGTGGAGTAAAACAACAAAACACAAACACTTCCAAGTATAGTGAACACTTATTAAAACACCTAATTTAAACATCTACAAATAAGTAATTAAGTGTATATGCCTCATTAGCACAACATTCGCAAAGGCATCCATAGGCCCTTGTAAAGATGATAATCTAATGCAGAGCGTTATATAACTGTGTGGTTGTTCTGTTCCATGTGGGAATTTTGTGGGAACTAATGTTGGAACCGGAACAAAGGGAGTTCAAGATCATTTAGCATGTTTATTAAACTTTACATTACCCTTTAATTACTCTCCAGCTACCCAATGTGCAAAGCCATAGCTTTAGCTGAACCCAGCTGTTATATCATGTCAGCATTGTATGGATGAACTTGAGAGACTTAAAAATAAAGCAACCGCACTGCATAAATCTTGTAATAAATGCTGGTTAATTACTAGCAGCCTTGGACAGAAGCATTCCTTACAGAGAAATCATTGGGTGGGCTGAGTGTTTTGGAGATTATGACACTTTTCTGACCACAGACGGGTTGAATCATTGCACACATCCAGCAGCTGGGGGGTAATTTCCCAGTGACTTCTAAAATCTTATTTAATCCCAAGCATATTTGTCAAATTAAATGTATGTTAAAGCCTTGTCACATTCAAATAGGTCAAATAATAAATTGTTACATAACTAGACAAAATATTCCCCCAAAATGATATTACACTTGACGAATTGCCATGACACACAGTGAGCTCAACTGTTGGGCTAATGGGCTAATGTAGTTTGTATTGACCATCTGAAAACAGTTCAATAAATAATATACTTGGGCAATACTGTTTATGTATGCATGTTATTCTGCATGCCTTATAGTTTTGCACTGAGAGAGATGAATTGCTCTGCCTTTCTATGGGAAATTAGTTTATTGTTACGCCTCTAAACTGGGATCAGGTTTGTTGTGGATTTGACAAGGATTTAAATTGGGATTTTAAAGTTATACACTACTGTTCATAAGTTTGGGATCAGTACAATTATATTTATTTATGTAAAAAAAAAAATTTGGCTGCATTTATTTGATAAAAAATACAGTGAAAACAGTAATAATGTATTTTCTATTTTAAAATACATTAAAATATAATTTATTCCTGTGAAGGCAAAGCTAAATTTTCATTCAGTGTCACATGGTCCTTCAGAAATCATTTTAATATGCTGATTTCAATGTTGAAAGCAGTTGTGCTGGAACCTGTGATATTTTCAGCATTCTTTGATGAATAGAACATTGTAACAATTGAAGTCTTTACTATCACTTCTATCAATTTAACAAATCACTCTCAAAAAGTATGATCTGTTGTGTCCATGTAAATGTGAATGTAAATTGTATGGATCAAATTGGTGAAAAAATTATTTTGTTAACAAATAAACAAATTATTTAAACAATAATTACCTATGTAAATAAATACTGCCAAATATTTTTTACATAAACTTACTGTACATTGATAAATTGACATGTTTTTTAAGGGACATGAGTTTCAGAACTAAAAAAAGAAAATCTAAACCAGAAACTATCAGGATTTGTCTCTATAGATGTTACATTGCTTCAATGTGTTACAGACTAAATCTTTTGAATCCTTTCAGTGTGTGGCTGGTAACCATTGGTTAATCAGGACCATCTGATGCAGCCTTAATTTAAAACCTCAAACATCAGAGAAATCTAAAAAGAATGCTTAATCATTTTCATTATACAATTTTTGGTTTGACTCAGCGGATTTTTCCACATTTACAACTGCTTTAAAAACAGGGACTTTAACTCTCAACTCACACACACTTTCCATGTCCTTCAAGAGGACTTTTCTAGGTGCACCTGGTGCTACTGGGAAACAGGGCCATGATTTGAACACGCACTCTGGCTGTAGAGTCTGGGCTTCTGAAAGGAGCATCACAGCTGTTTGGTTGTTGGCCTCCATTGCCTGGCACAGACCTGAGAAGCTGCAGTTCTTCCTCTCTGTCAGCAGCATGCAGGAGAGTCAGCCTGTCAACTGCTCAATCCAGCCAAAACAAGCCTGGAGCACTCCCCTCACATCAGGGGCGGAGATGGCCCACGGCTTTTGGGGGATCATTTTTTCTCTAGACCCAAACCTGATTCCCCCTCGCCATGCACTTCCCCGCATTAATGCGAGTAGAGAGCTGCTGAGGGTTAATTTAATGACTACAGACCGCAGCTGAACACAATATGCAGGTAACAACTGCGGCTACATTTTCAGCTAAAAACACACCAGAGAATTGTGCTGGAAATAAACAAGAAATATACCGTATCTTCAGGCTTCAGACCCAATACAGTGTCTTCCCTCAGTCACATGGCCTCATAATAACATGTTCAACATCAGGCCTCTGAATGTTCATATATTTTATCTGAATGATATGTTTCAGTGTACTCAACTACTCGATTTTGTACTAAGCTTCAAAACGTATAACAGATCTTTTAATATCAAAGAAAATGATTAAATTGTTTAATAAATAAATAAATAAATTTAAGAGAGAAAAAAGTCACACTATGGGATATTACTGTATGTCTCCCCATAAGAAAATGTAATGTTTGACATATTTTGCCCTATATTAAAAGTTATGTTGTCACATGTTATAAATAAGACGATATAATTTTCACATACATGCATTATTTGGCTAGATATAAGTTTATAACACATATAAAATCCCCATATTAAATTTGTATATGTACATTTCTTAATAATATCTGTATGATGATTTTTATATGGTATATGGTAGTAACCATATGTCAACAATATATATATTTTCATTCATGCAACTTTATTAAAACAATATATATCCAGAAATCTGTATGTTTATATGTTTTTTTTTAAATGCATGACTATCTTTTATATTTACTTTGAGTTTTAGGATGGATATACATGTACATGACAAATATGTCCGATATATGCTTTATAACATTTGCTTTATAATAACTGATTTATATTTTTTATATATGCTAATATACAAATATGCTTTTACCTCACATGAAAATATATTTCATATTGGAAATTAATATATGTACATAAATAACATTATAGTGTATGGGTCAATTGTATGATATTCTGTAGTCAAATAAAGTGACATTGTGAGATATAAAGTGACATTGAGATATAGTATGATATAAATTCACATTGTAGGCATAAAAATCACACTGTCCTTAACTCGTCATTTGAGATATTAAGTAATTTTATGAGAAATAAAGGCACAACTGGTAAAGATAAAATCACAGTGCAGGCGTTTGGGGCCTAGCAGACTGCCGTCAGTGTTAAAAATAGAAGTAGTTGCATTTGAGGTGGCCTTTAAGGATTTAAGTTCCTGCAATTTATTCTCTTTCTTTCCATCTCAGCCTCACTTAGACCCCCCTCAAGCCTGAGAATGGTTAGAGGGGGCGTGTCTGTGGGGCACTCTGGGTAAAAACACATAAAACCCCTTCATCCCTCACAATTTTGAGTCTTGCACTTTGCACCATTGCGGCCCTTTTTTGCAGTTTGTTCCTCCCACCTGCTGTTGGCAGATATTGACAGAGCAAAAACACGAGACTGAAAAAACATACAAATTTCCTGTGTCTCTGCCTGCATGTTGAAAGGCTGTATCTGAGCCATGCAGGACCGTTACGCCTCTCAGAGCGAGCAAAGGAAAGACATAAATCAAGGCTGTTTCATGTAAGATATGAGATTTTCATTGAGCCTTTCAAATGAAGCCTTTTATGCTGGAAAATGATTGACACTTGTAATGGTGTAATGCTCACAGAATGAGCTGAAAAGAAAGAGGCAGTGAGCCAACTCAGATTTGATCATGAAAAACCAGCCCTCAAAATAGAGCTGGCAGCATAAGCCCAGCTGATTCTGCTTTAATGTAGCTCATAATGTGGAAAACCGGGAGCCCTTCCTGTCCATAATTGCGGGGTACCAGCATTAAAATGTGGTGGCTGCTTTAAAATGAAAAGATTCTTAGTGCAAAGGAACTCCCTGTTAACAAGGCTGTAAATTACCACAAGGTCGAAGCAGAGTAAGAAGCACTTCAGTTTTTGGAGGTTGTAAGAAAACAAACCATGGCCACGTTAATACAGATCAATGCTGAAATATGAATAGCAATTGAATGAATGACAACATTATTCCTTTATAAAACCTACTATCAAAGATGTACTTGCTGTACAATCTATTGCATTTGTGAAGTCTTTCCAGGACAAGGAAGGACAAGGACACTGAGAGAGAGAGAGAGAGAGAGAGAGAGGGGAAAAAAATACTACAACATAATGAATTTTATATGTATATGATGACGATATTTATACAGTGCAATTCAAAAGTATGGGTTTGTAAGATTGATTGATTCTTTTATGCTTTTATATAATAATGATGCATTCAAATTATATAAAGTGGCAGTAAAGATATGTATAATGTTACAAAATATTTCTGTTTCAAATAAATGCTGCTGTTTTGAACATTCTACGAAGAAAACTTGAGCACTAAATGGATCAGGTGACACTAAAGACTGGAGTAATGGCTGCTGAAAATTCAGGTTTTCCATCACAGGAATAAATTACATTTTAAAATATATTCAACTAGAAAATGGTTGTTTTAAAATTTAATAAAATTTAAAATTGTCACATCATATTTTACTGTATTTAAAAAAAACACTTTCAAATGGTATAAAGACTTATAAGAATAACTATTACATAGTGTAAATGATTTCTTCACAAATATTTATCCATGTCTATTTTGAGGCCCATATGGTATAGCTATAGTCACAAAACCTGAAAGTAGTAAGACAATCTGTCGAGCTATTAATAGTTTGGTAGAATTTTATTAACAGCTTGTACAAGTCTTAAGGCTAAGCAAAGTGCTTCAGATGGAGTTATGATTATAGTCATCCATCAATCTATATCTCCATGGGTCTATATTTCCATATTACCTCCATGGATCATGGTGTGGTTCAAAACACAGGAGTTGGTGCCATGATGCCTGGGCATGTTGTATCTGGAGTTGTTATGAATGCATATAAATGAAAGCCCATATCTGCTGGCTTTCATGATGTGGAAACTTTCCAAACAACTAGAGAGCTACTGATGCGAGTGTGATTTAGATCAGCCAATTAACAATTAAGGTACCAAAACTGTGACTACACACATGCCAAGGGCATCTCCTTTCAACATTTCCCATGGAGACTTCTGGAGGTTCCTGGAAAAGTACTGTTCATATTGCAAATGGATCAGATGACCCTTTGCAAGAGGGGAGGAGCCACCTTGGAGCCCTCCATCTGCTGCCTATCAAGGGAATGAAGATCATCTTCAAGTGTCCTTGGCTTGAAAAGCCCCTGATAGAACAAAATGATGGAAGGCAGTTAATGATCTCTTTAAAGTCATGTAGGCAGATTCTGATCACGCTGCATCTTCCTGCATTTATTATATCAATTGGATTTGCATGTGACTTTACCAAAAAAGTTCACAATGGTTTAGATAAACTCTTTTGTTATGCGATTAGATCAAGCTATTTGCAGCCTTTAAAACATAAATGATTGTGTTTCCTCCCCTTTGCACATGCATAATGGTTAATTATTGTTGAAGCTGTGGTGCAGTGGTTAGCATATGTACCCATGACATTGTAGCAGCGCTGCTCGTGTTGATGCTGGTTTGGTTATTAATATCCCAGTTCTTCCTCTCTCTCTACCTCCACTTTCCAGTCATTCTATACGATCCTGCAGGGTGGTATGACCAAAGTCTATATTATTATTCATAGTATGAGTCAAAGTATGAGTAACTTAATATCACAGTAATGTATAGGTCTATATCACGCCATTGTGATGATGGTAAAGTCAAAAACAAGAGGAACTAAATGCAGTATAAACTAATTTACTGAAGAAAAAAGCAGAAAACATGTTTTGGTAAATCATAATTATGAGATAAAAGTCAAAATTAGAATATACTGATGCATGATTTAGATTAAAGATGAAATTTTGAGATGAAAAGTCAAAATTATGAAAACAAAAAGTCATAATTAAGATCTGTTAATTGCTTTTGACAATTTCGACTAATCATGACTTCTCAAAATGCTGACATATCAATTGTTTTGTCATTTCAAGATGAAATTTGGATAAAATGTCATAATTTGGATGAAATAATGAGTTATCGTCACAATTAAGACATTAAAATACAGAATTATTAAGCAAGGAGCAAATTTCAAGTGCATTCAAGTGCAAAACATTTTTTATAAATGTTTTGTTTTACTTTTATTTGTAATGTTTCTTTATAAAGTTTGACATGCTACATATGAAAATCACAATACTTTTTTGTATCATTAACAGTGCTCATGAAAACTATAAAAAAATATGTTGACAACTTATACAAGCTATGCAATTTGTTATTACTCATGCATACAAATTACATGGATGGTACTGTACATGCATAATACTGAGCTAAAACATTTTAACATAAACAGTCACCAAAAGTGAGTCATCCAAATATATATATATATATATATACAGGTGCATCTCAATAAATTAGAATGTCGTGAAAAAGTTCATTTTTTCTTGTAAGTTATTTCAAAAAGTGAAACTTTCATATATTTTAGATTCATTACATGTAAAGTAAAACATGTCAAAAGTTTTTTTTGTTTTCATCTTGATGATTAGAGCTTACAGCTCATGAAAGTCAAAAATCAGTATCTCAAAATATTAGAATATTTACATTTGAGTTTCAATAAATGACCATCCATACAGTATAAATTCTGGGTATCTCTTGTTCTTTGAAACCACAATAATGGAGAAGACTGCTGACTTGCCAATGATCCAGAAGACAAACATTGACGCCTGAACATACTAAATGAACATACTTTCCAGAAGGCCAACAATTCACTAAAAATGCTTTTTTTTATTGGTCTTATGAAGTATTCTAATTTGTTGAGATAGTGAATTGGTGGGTTTTTGTTAAATGTGAGCCTAAATCATCACAATTAAAAGAACCAAAGACTTAAACTACTTCAGTCTGTGTGCATTGAATTTATTTAATACACGAGTTTCACAATTTGAGTTGAATTACTGAAATAAATGAACTTTTCCACGACATTCTAATTTATTGAAATGCACCTGTATATATATTAGGGGTGGCACGGTACACAGATGTCACGGTTCGGTACGGGTCGCGGTTCGATACGATTTCAGTACAACAGGAAAAAAAAATCTACTATGCTCTGTTTCTTTTCATTTATTTTGAACAGACAGTAGTGCAAATTACTATATTTTCCACCTAGATGTGAAAATACTATTACATTATATATATATAAAATCTGCAGTACATATATAGCCTATACATACAAGGAATAAATTCTTGAAATATATTTGATTTAGTTTACAGATAAACAAGGGAAAAACAGTGCGACACGTAACATAGTCTATAGGTTTCAGTTAATTTTTGTGACACGCTTAATTTGTTCACAGAAAGGAAACTCAAATGGCAGAAAGTGACATCCTATTTGTTTTCTTTATTTTGTTTTCATTGTGAGTGTACACAAATAAAAGCAGACCTTTATACAGTGATGCATTATTAATAAGCAATACGTGTTTAAAGTTGATTCTGCTGGTATAAGGAAACAGTTGACAGACACACACACACACACACACAAAACACATCAGTTCCAGCATTGCTAACTTGACAGAACAGTTGGTACTTTATCAAAATAGAATACAGTGAACCAAATATCAGCGCGCGCGCCTCTGTGTCACCGCTGAAACGCGACTGAAGTGCAAAGCCTATCATTTACATAATAAATAATAGTTTCACATTCAGATGCGTTACATCCATAGACTGTATAAAAACATGGACGTAGTGTCCGTGAAGTCACCCGTAGGTTTCTGAAGAGCGTTTTTGAAGCCTAAAGTGGGCGGAGCCGACCGCCGCCATCTTGGCAAGCGAGTCACCACGCGTCACTCCCGGATAATCGAAAATGGGCAAAAAGGCGGGACGTGGGTGGAGCTGGTTGCTGAAACCACGCCCGCCTAGCGCACCAGTGGTGACAGCAGCCGCAATCCGCCTGTCACTCAAGTGGCCACGCTCTTAATTATGCAGAACTTTAAGGCTCAATATAATTTAAACAGATGAGTTCTAAAAAAATTCACCCCCCTCACAGTTGTCATGAAGGGCGAAATTATATAGATCAAAATAATTTTTTTGCACCAGGCTGTAAACATGTTTTTTTTCTGCTGTAAAGTTGGGCATTTTAACATGGGGAGTCTATGGGATTGACTCCCTTTTGCAGCCAGCCTCCAGCGGCCAGTCGCTGAATTGCAGTTTTAGTCACTTCCGTGTTGGCTTCACGAGAGAGAGCGGGAGGTTGCCGCTTGGTTACATCGCAAATATGGGAATGAGAGAGGTAGGATACATGAGCACAAAGCACAAACAGTTGAGTGCGCATGCCTTTAAAGAATTCTCCTTTGTCAGTCTATGTGAGAGACGCGTTCAGAATCAGCACATGGTCACTGTCTAGGGGGCTTTGTTTTCAAGTGCGCAACTCACGGCCATAGACATGTCTATGCTCATGGCATTCGCTGTTCTTCTGCTGGCGGTTATCAAACAGCGTTGCATTACTGTGAGCGCCCCCTTCTGGATTGGGGGTGAATTGCCTGTATTCGTCGTAAGGCCTCATGCACCGAACCGAGAGATCCGTACCGTGACGGTTCAGTACGAATACATGTACCGTGCCACCCCTAATATATATATATATATACAGTATATACTGTATATATATAAACCATAAAAAAATTAAGTGAAACTAATTTTTTTTACAATGTGGAAACAACAAAAAGTTTCATTGTGGGCCATACATGTCACTGTTTCTACTGAGTCAAATTTGGCTCCAGCATCTGAAGGATCTCATTATGTTTTTTTCTGGCTTTGGCCGTACATTCTCCTCTTTCTGTGTTTAGCTGAGGCAGCTATCTGGAGCATCCACACACAGAGAGATTACCCTGCTAACCATCAATCCCTTTTCTAACAGTTGAGGAGATGAGACAAGCCATTGGCTCCCATCCACGGCCTTCTCTCTCTCATCAGCTTCTAATCTGCTTTGTTTGGGTTAGAAGAGCCACAGTCACTGCCATTCTGGACCACGTCCACCCAGCAGGCCCAAGGCCCAAACGGCCTTGTATCCACCTTCATGCTGTCCACATCTGCTCCTACTCTCAGGACCTCACAGCCTATAGGGTGTACAGAGCACACGGACACATAAAAGCACAGATACTCACACAGCCAGGCTAGTGCCATTTCTCATACTGAAGTAACTGGAGGGGCCTGGTCAAATCCATCCATCAGTCTAAGGCGTCCTTCAATCTGGACCAGAGCTAATGCATTAAAACAACTGTGTAAAAGCAGCAGCGATAATTGGAATGTTCTTTAGGCCAGCAGAGAATGCAATCAGACTACAAAACATTACTTTAACCACAGATTGACAAACAAAACAGACAGCTAATTAGACATGTGTGAGACCGGCATTATTAGTGTTTTACTTCGATTTCATGCTTGTTTTGTCCCTACACAGTGAAATTGTGATTCTGTGTGTATTCCCTAAGTGACAATAAGAGTTAGTGGGCTATGTAGCAAATCAATCTGTAGTATTGAGTGTTAGTATTTATGCTTGTACTGTATTATTATAAGATGAAAGCTGCACTGATCCAGGCCATTTGTATACTCTGAGAGAATTCCACATGCTAGGAACAACCTATAATATCATGTTCTCTTACAATGTACCAACTTTTTTTTTTGGATATATATATGGAAGCCCATTTGAATATATTGTGCCTTATGTATGGAAGCCCATAAGAAAAAAAGTTTTGGTCGGTAAATCATAATTTAAAGTCAATTATGAGTTAAAATTTTAAAATTAGGACATACAAAGTCATAAATAAGATAAAAATTTCAATTATGAAATAAAAAGTCACGATTGTTTTTTTGTTATAATTTTGACTTTTGGCAAATTTGACTTGTTATAATTGTTTTTGTCATCATTTCAAGTTTAAATTATGATATAAAATGTCATAATTATGACAAAATTGACATAAAATGCAAAAATTTAAATCATAAATTTGGACTTTGTCATAATTATGACTTTGTATCTCATAATTTCAAATTTTTAAGTGAAAACTTTGACTTTATCTCCTAATTATGAATTACTATCTTATAATTTAGAGTTATGCACTAATTATGAATTACCAAAGCATGATGGGTTTTCATACATATGTCTTGAGCAAACAGCCATTAATTTAAATAATACCTGATTAATATCAATACTATAATGCACTGTATATTTAATTCTAATGATTAAAAACTAAATAAAAAATTCTAAAAGTCAAAAGGGCCCATCATTATATTCTGACTTTTCGTAGACCTTTTTATAGACTTTTTTCACATATTCGTTAAATCACAAAACCTAGGAACAAAATATATAATGAATAGAATTTTATAAAATAGAAAATTTGCCTAGCAAGAAACATTGACAAAAATACCTTTTAGACACTGCATTAAACATTCAAGAAAGATAAGAATGAAAACATCTACATCAGTCATTCTTAATCAAATGAAAAACTTGCTCAACACAAGTCCATCCATTTCTTGGCCATTTTTTTTTTGAGCAACAAAAGCTGTTGACATTACGTCATCCACAATCTCGTCTCAGCTCTTTGGCTATGGCGGCTGCGGGCCCTTGGCAGTGATGACATATGAGTGAGAGCCGCGCAGGCAGTGTGGGATATGCTGCCTGCTGCTCTAATGAGCCAGCAGCTCCCTGCCACCGCGCTGCTGCGAGAGAGCAGATAAGCACGGACGGGGGTTCACAGCTCCCATTTAAACGGCACAGTGCCGCTCTGCCTACACTCAGCCTGGGAACCACACAGCAAAGAAACAAAGCACCCTCCTGGTGAGGCGACTGTATGATCATGCCAACCAGTGACAAGACAGCCAGAGAGACACGGGGAGCTTGAAAACCTTTAAAAGCACAGCAGTAGAGAGCAAGAGAGAATGAAAAACACTATTCGGATGGGATTAGTTTTCTAAACATCATTTGAGTTACGGTTATTAACACAGGACACCTGCGATGCCATGTACATATTTGGATCTATGCAGTTTCTACTAAGATGGAGCATCTGTTGTCTGGAAGGTCATGCACACTCTGTGAAACCCACTGAAATTATTATGATTTATAAATGTGGCGTAATTTTAATGTATAATTAAGGAGAGGCTCATACCTGACAGCGTTACTACAGTGCCCATTCTGAGCAGTTATAATCAGACTTTTCTGAGTGTTTTTGACGTTTGATGGGATACCAGAATATACACTATCATTTAAGTGTTAAACATTTTTTTTGAAAGTTTCTTATGCTAACCAAGGCTGTATTTATTTATCAGACAGCTGTGCTGCTTATTTTTATTTTTTTTTATAATAAAAAAAAAATGTTGGATGAATAGAAAGTTAAAAAGAGCAAAATTTAGATTTTTTTTATTTTTTATTTATTTAAAAGCCTTTATTATGTGCCACTGAAAACTGGAGTACTTGAGTGCTGAAAATTTCTGCCATTGGGTCATATTATTACAGGTGGAATTTCTAATTCTCAGGTGTCCCCTGAATTAAGCAAAGAAAACTAGGTAATTTTCTCTGTACTTTTTTAGAGGTTGTGTGAGGAAAAAACAAACATCTGTGAAACAAATTTACCTGATCTCCTTAGGGAAAACTATTCCTGTGTGAATAGAGACAGACAGTGAGACAGACAATGTCTCACAATCCTCCATGTATCACCAACTTTTCTAAAGTGTACTCCAAAAGTCCATCACTACATTTCCTCCTGGACAAAGCTGACGATAATGTTACACATTTACAGACAGCGCATTGAGTCCCCAAGCCTAATGGCCGGTTTAAACGAAAACCTTTGAAGGGGCAATACCCACACCCAAAACAAAGCCCTCTGCACCACAAATGCCACACATCACTAGCTCTGGCTAACACACATTGAAAATGACAGCCTGTAATGACAAACTCCTCCACCAGATAAACAATAACTATTCAGCTGCTGCTGCTCATCCATCTGGGTGCAATTTTGTAAACGAACAAAGGGTACGAGCATAATGGCAGCAAGCCGATTAACCAATCACCTGAATTAACATTGAAGACCAAAGGAAGAGAGAGGGAAAATTATTAGACTGCCATTCATTTATTCAAAGGTGAAGTGTGTAGGTTTTCAGTGCTAAAACATCGTCCTAGATTAATGTGTGAGAAACAACTTGGAGCTTGATTTACACACTCTGGCTCGGTTGCTCTGTCCCAACTGGCACCCTCAGCCTTGTCTTTGCTGCATTGACTCTTGGGTAAGAGTCCACTGTAATGCATGCAACAGTGAGGGATTGCATTAAGAGTGCACTCATGAGCTCTCTTATGAAAACTAAAATGACAACTGGGACACCCTACTGTCCTGTGGACTCCACAGATTTGTGCAAACAAAGACCATGGGACTGCAAGTCCACATCTAGTGCAGCATTTAGGACAGGGCCTGTGGCGCTTTCAATATTGCTCTGGGTGCTTGAGCAACGTGACGTCAATTTATTTTAAACTTTTATTCAGCAAGGATTACATTGATCAAAAGTGACAGTAAAACTTACATTGTAACAAAACACTGTCTTGAATAAGCTAATTTGATTTCACAAAAGTCAGCATTCTTGTAGCTTCATAAATTTAAGGTTGCAATCCCAAATGTCACATGGATATTGAATTTAACGATGTCCTTGAACTATTTAGTCTTAGAACGTGGTAGTTTGTCTATACCAGCTCTCGGATTTCATCAAAAATATCAGTAATTTGTGTCTCCAAAATGAGCGAAGGTCTTACGGGTTTAAGACGGCATGAGAGTGAGAGAGAAATGATTCCGCAGAAGCCTCAATTTTTTTGGGTGAACATGTCCCTTTAAAGAGCGGTGTGGGAGACTCTCACAGTGCTCTTCTAAATTAGGGGAAACCAACTCAAAGGGAGGGGCTCACATACATATAACAAACAAGCTGTCCAGCACTGCTGGAAAACACACACAACTCAACACAAATGAACTTCAGCTAAGGCTAATTTCTATCAACCACACAGAGTGAATGCTGTTGTAAACGATATCCATGAATACAGTTAATATCTGCCCACTACACTCTATTTTAATAAAGAGTTCATTTTAGACATTGAGGCAATTTTAATTACTCTCTTGTGGCGGTTTAAAGCCCACTGCAATTTTCATGGCTAAACTATTAAAAACACCACACCACTACGCGGCTATAACTAGTACTGTGGGTTACCACATCCCAAAAGATTATATGAAAATGTATCCCTCTTTATGCTGATATGATGAGATAACTCCCAGAGTGCAAAGCTTAAAATTGCTAAGAATTAAATATAGCCTTGCCGCCTTATAGTCCTTAGCGCCAGTTTACACTGTCCACTATTCAGAGGGATACTACAGCATATATTCCTGCCTTCTTTTCAATAAATTTAGTTAAAGATAATATTTATGTATAAAACTGTTCACTTGAGTGCTTCTTTGGGTCATATTATGTTGCTATATTAGCTCTTTGAGAATTAAAGGAATCATTCCTTTCGGTTTATCTGAAGATGATTATCAAGCAATCTCAACAGGCATCTTCAACACTGTATAGTATATGCACTTACTCTATGACCATTGAAAATGACATTGAGTCTGTGCTTTACTGTCTACCATTAGGATAATATTTATTTTATTTGAAATTCTTTGTTCCTAAAGAAACTCTGGTGAGTGAATCGAGAAACACTGCTGAACCAGAAAAAAAAAGCAAATAAACACTTGCCAAACCCAACATATATTCAAGTAGTTCATTGGTTTTTCACTTTGCTCTGGAGAGAAGCTGGATTTGAAACCAACCCCCAGCAGCTGTCAGGCCTTTGAAGGGTCCAGACACACTCATAAACACACACACATGCAAATAAACAGCTCTGCTGAACACTGCCTGAGGCAACTGTGACAGACCTACAATGACCATTACTTCAACACAGATAAACAGGTATAACATTAATTGCAAACAGACTGTCTTAGCCATAATAAGCTAATTTACAAGGGTTGGGCAAAATTCAGAATTTAATTAATGAGTGTGAATTGATTTGGCCACACCTACAAGCATTGATTGAATTTAGAATGAAATTTAGAATTTAGAATGAAATGCAGTCACATTTACCATTGTTTGAATGAAATACAGTCATTTTAAAAGAAATCTACACAATCAGAAATTTAGAATGAGAGAAATAGATTTCCTCTCTCAGATTCCGCAACAGCCTCAATTTGATCACATGTATTTGTGGTGTTTACAAACAGAAGTTTGCTTGGTTTGAAAGAAACTTATATGCGAGCTGTGCATTTCGAGGAAACAACAAAACACAAATGTGGCAATTTTTCAACCACCAGATGTTGCACGGGAGCAAATGTGCACTTTGGCGACACCTCTGGCCCTTATGCAACACATCAAGAAAACAATATATATAATGAAATATATAACGAGACTGACACGGAAGAGAAGAAATTGTTGAATAAAGTCATTATTTTTGTTTTCTTTGAGCACAAAAAGCATTCTTGTAGCTTCATAAAATTAAGGTTGCATCCCAAATGTCACATGGATATATTAACGATGTCCTTACTACCTTTCTGGGTCTTGAACGTGGTAGTTGCTTTGCTGTCTATAGAGGGTCAGAAAGCTCTCGGATTTCATCAAAAATATCTTAATTTGTGTTCCAAAGATGAGCGAAGGTCTTACGGGTTTGGAACGGCATGAGAGTGAGTAATTAATGACAGAATTACATTTTTTTGGGTGAACTGTCCCTTTAAAGAGCGGTGTGGGAGGTCACTCTCACAGTCTCTTCATAAATTAGGGGAGGACCAACTGTTTCAAAGGGAGGGGCTCACATACAATAACAAACAAGCCTCTGCCATCCAGACTGCTGGAAAACTGAACAGAAAAGCTCAGATTACAACACAAACAGGGGGTTCTGACTTCACTCTCTGCTAAGGCTATCATTTCTATATCTTCACATAGCAAATAGTTGTTTGCTGATTCTATTATGTTAAAAAGGTGCTTTATATGCAGCACCTTTAAGGTTGTTTTATGTTGTCTGAATTCATTTTCAGAAGTTGAGGGTATATTTAATGTATTCTGGGAAATTAAGTGTTCTATTAAACTTTTATGGTCTACAACATTAAATTATTAAAATAACTATTATATATAATCTAATGTTTTTCTTAATGTTAATATTTTAACAGGTAATTCATACTTCGAATATATACCTATTTTACACTGTATAAGCATTTAAATCTTAAGAACATGCTTAATGCCGCTATCTGCATAAGAATAGACCTGTGACCAGTAGGGTTGGGTACCGAACTCGGTACTTGTTAAGGGTACATACCGAATCCGTCGGTACTACCGAGTATCGAATCAGCAGTGTAATTCATTCGGTACCAAAGAAACGCATGGGCGCCCCCCCCCCCATACGAGAGAGAGAGAGAGAGAGAGAGAGAACATGAGAGACAAGACCCTGACAGCTTTGTACCCCTGCAACTCTTTCCAGGAAAAACAACAATATCTTTCTGGAGTTGTGACTTAGCAGTTTGTGTGCATGTTCTCACATATATTGAGTCATGGTGCTCATATGGGTGATTTGAGTTCAGATCTATCTTGTGACATGTCCCGATCCCATCTGTCTCTTTTCCCATTAATAGAGAGCACCTCTTATTAAAAAACAGAACTAAACTTACTCTTAAAAAAAGTGAAATCAGGTAATCCACAATTCATATGTACTGCAGTGTTTTTAAAGCAAACCAAAGCACTGGTATAACGGTAACATAACGAAATAGAAAAAAAAAAATCCAACTTGATTTATTCTTCAAAATCAAATCTGGAAGACTCAAAAGTTGCAGTAAAAGCTGATAGGGGTGCATCAGAGCAGCACTAGTCAGATGCCACGTCTGTTGAGAAACTCTTTCAGCGCTAAAGCCCGGCCTCACCTCAGCTAACTCTCACGTGTCATTCGTTAGGATCAATTGGTTCATTTAGAACCCTTCCATTATACGTTCATTCTACAGAGGATGTCTCGAACCTAAGAGTACCTCCGGACAGGAACGACCATGTCTTCTTCTTTCAGCACGTTTCCACGAAAACGCAGACAGGATGCTACGGAGACCACATAAAAATTCTTTGAATCGCTTACTCTAAAGCGTACGGAACAAGCGCAATGTCTTATAAAAGAACCTCCACTTAATTCGAATCTTTGCGACCTCTTTAATGAACTAGTGTCTAACAGATCTTCGCTGGAGCTATTAAAACGCAAAAAGATAAATCCTGCAGCAGGGGAGCGGAGGGCAGGTTTTGTAGTAAGTGGGTAGAGCAGAGGTTCCTCTCTGGTCCAGCGCCTTCACACAATGACCACAGAAGAGAGCAATTATTCCCGTTGTGGCTTTAAAATGTCTTGGCAATTGAATAGACAAAGCGAGGGAGAGCGAAAGAGTGATTGATTGATTGATTGATAGATAGATAGTTGCGAAGATAGAGGGGGAGGAGGCGCTGAGATAAGGAATGTCCCTTTCTGATATCTTGAAGTTCAGGATGGAGTGAATCTTGTGATATGAAAATGACACTGAAATGAACAAAGTGGTTTTCTAATGAAAAGCAGAGGGCTTTTTCATGCTTTGACAGCCAACTCAAATGTCAGAGCCAAACATACATCGAGCACAGCGCTTATGTGTGTGTTTGTTTTACAAAGAATGACCAGACGGGGGCACTGCTGTAGTTTACAGGGCTTACAGGGCAGACAACTCAGCAGTCAGGCTGTTAATATGTTGAACACATATACAGTATATACTGTGCCAGGCCAAACACCCGTGTTTACAAATCAATTCCTTACATATGTCAGATCCACACAAACAATCACACATATATCATTACTTTGCCTAAACCATGTGCAATCCACTAAATTAACTGCTATTCATAATTAAAAATGGTAACATTCATCTCGGAGGTTATTTTCGTTAGTGGTTTTCAACTGGTTTTGCATCATGATGAACATATGAAGGACTTTACAGATGAAGGACTTTACATTTATTGGATATCAAATAGCAACTCATAAATAAAACTCTGGTTTACTGGTTTTAATAGGGGTTTTGAACACCTATCAGCTAGTCAGGCTTGGTCTAGAGGCTAAAGGATGCTGATTTAAAGACCCACAAGAAACAGTTTATCATAAAGTATCTAAAGACTGGGAATATAACACCTGGCCTGACTCCTTCCTAACCCATTTGATGCTGATTTAATTGTATATCTGTTGTAAAAACTAAACCTTGAGATGCAGAGTAGTTTTTTGTAATCATTGATGCTCAAGAAACTTATCTAGTGACCAGTGTTATTTTAGTATCACTGAGATTAGCTTTTTTTTTTTGTAAAGTTTTAGTAAAGTTTTGTTGTGTTTTATCATTTTTGTTGTTGTTTTTTAAATGTCTATAAAAAAAATAAAATAATAATCTATAAGGAATTTTTATTTCAGTTATTTAGTTATTTTCGTACATCAAGTTAAACTGAATGTAAATGAGAAATGTTGTATACAATATTACAATAAGTTGTAAAATAAGGTTAAGGCCTTTTATATTTTATTTTGTTTCGAGTAACACATTTTTTTTTTTTTTTTAATGTTTGCATGCAACCCACTGTCGGGTCACAACCCTATAGCTGAGAGCCACTGGCTTACATAACCAGCAGGCCCTGTACTTATTACAGTGGCGTCATTAAACAAGACACAGCACATCTGGCTAATGCTACAGACGACAAGTAAGAGTAAGTCTAACCTCATGAGAGCCATAACAGCGGCAGATAAAGACTTTAGCAGAGGCACTGACCTCCTGCGCATGGCTTACCTGCAGAACAGCTGCAGTAATGTCCTCAGTCAGGTAATTAGTCTTGCATTAATACACACGCTGATCTTATCTGCTCTATTAGACGACCATACGGCCACAATGATTTATACTCCTCTGAACTCTCTTATGCTGCCTGCAGTTCAGTTATTGGTGCAAGGCGTTATTCAACAGACCCTTGGGGAAGGCCATGAGAGCTAAGGCAAATGCATTGCTGACCTTTTGAATATAAATCGGTAGTTTAGTGCCATTTAAAATGCACTGTGATACTGCAGAACTTCAAATTAAGACATTTAGAAGGGGATTTACTAACAACGAACTGCACCTGTTGATAAAATCTTTCATTTTTCAACGATACGCACAGAATAATATCACACAACAAAACAATTGCGTGATTGTGAGTGTGACATTGCATATAGAGAGCAATTAAATAAACAAGAAGTTGCTTAAACTTGCATTTTAGACTCAATATGTTCAGTGCATTTTACCTCCACCAACGAATTCACTTTCAATCACCTTTTTTTGATAATCTGTTAAACATGGATGTACAAAGGAAGAAAAGGTCTGTCGATACTTCAGTTTCATTGTGCATCAAAATTTCTTCAGACAACCAAAGAACAGAATATGAGGTCATGCTTCTATTTTTAATAATACAAATTATAATAAATAATACTAAATTCAAAATGTAAAAATACATAATCTTCCCCAGTTTCCCACAACAGTGCAGAACCTCTGAAGTTAGTATTTTTTGTATTGAGCCAGGAGGTCAATCTGTGACCTTTCAACTGTCTATTGGTTACATGTCTTCTCATCATGGAAATTTGTCATACTTCACCAAACTTGAATGTTCATACAAAGCCACGGTTTCCTGTGCTCATATGAGTAACATACATTTTTTAACGGTCACATAAAATTATAAAATTTAAAAGAAGTACCGGCTCAGAGAATATGCTATTTTTTTTAACCACATCCTATGTTAGACTCTTGTAATGACACTTGAACAATCAAATCTGAGCACTGGAATTCTGGGTTTTCTACTCTATAATAAGATTAATTTTCATAGAAAGGAGGCGTGTTTGTGCAAAAAAAATGTCATAATGACTTAATTTACATCAAATGGTTACATCATTTAGCACTTCGCTAAATGCACCTGGCTAAATTGGATTGCGGGTGTTTACTAAATCCATGTGCAAACCCTTCGTGAATGTTCCTTGAAAAAAGTTTTTAGTCAAGAAAAGGATGAAACAGAATAAGACAAACCTTGACAGGCAAACTGTAAGAAACAGGAAGTTAGTGCTCTGCTAACCGTCAAAGCATGTTTGTCTAATTCAAATGAGAGACACATAATGTCAAGGATGGACCGGCAAATGCATCTTAAGCATCCTGCAGATACTGTGTAGAGTGTTGAGCAGTCAACAGCGCAGGTAAAGTGTTCTGAACATAACGCACTCTCAGTGACAGCAACACTTAACGGCTTTAGTGCAGAAGCTTGAGACGCAGCTAATGATAGCCCCGGCCCTATTAACTTCACCCACACTGAAAGACACAGATTATTTATGCACAGAAAGATGTGCTGTACTGACATTGATGCAGAAAAATATATGACAGCCAAAGAGTCGCGCACGCTACACCCGCTAGCACAATGGGTTGAATAATGGCAGGATGACAGGCGGAAAAGAAAGGTGTGATTTAATGCAATTCAATGGTTGTTTTATATTGCATTAATATAGTATGTGCTTTTAAAGGCTGATTCCACTCATTTTGCTCCTTGGGTGATAAGATTTGTCGTTATTTGAAAGGCTTGTTATGTTTTGATGAAGCACAGGCTTTCGTTAGCTTTTGGTTGCAAGCTTGTTTTCGGAGAACTTTCCTCTGAAAGGTCTCAAAGTGATCGACTCCATCAAACATCCAGTTTAAACCTTTGGAGTAACTGCTCTTTGGAGTAATGAAGCGATATCTACCAACTTATGTGTGTGTATTTGAAGTACCGTCTGGAAAAAGTTATAAAGATGAACCGTGGCAGGCCCTCACACACAGCCTTGGACCCCACAGTCTGAAGCCAGAGTCTTTTCATCTCACACTATTGACTAAACCGAAGATCAACCTGTAGGCCAACTGGTACCCCCACCAATGTCTCCCAACCTTTACATTCTTCACCTCTGATGTGTACATGTTTGTCTTTCATTAGCTTTCATCTCTCGTTTTTTATTGAACTTAACCACCGGCATGAATGCGTCTGGCTTTGATGTGATGCTCAGCCCAGCATAAATCCATATTTACCCCACTCATCTCCAAGCTAACAAACATGAGCCGTTCTTTGATTAGCACGGGCTGAAGTGAGCGGTGTAAATCCAAAACGTCTGCCTTGACTGCACTAATGTGTCTCATTCCACTCCCTTTGCCATGAATCGGTATATTGTGAACACAGTTTCAGCACTAGCATAGGCCTTGATCTGCTAAACACTGGGGCGCTGATGACTCAATTGCCTGCAACGCAATTAAACGGTTCAGTTGTAGCTGGTATTTATTGTTGTATAACATAGCATGACTGATATGCTTCTAGTATCAATTGTTTTGTTTATCAACCATTTTTATTATTGCTGTTAAAAAATTAAACCCAGACTCATGAAAAATTATTGAAATGTAAAGTGAGTGGCGCTAAATTTGTGTTTAATTTTATATGAAATAGATGAATTTGAATCTGGCAATTTTTTTACAATGTTGGTTGTTGTACATATTGCATGAACATTTACAGTTCATAAATAATGCTAACTGTTAATGATTGTGTTTGTAAATAACATTACAGTAAACCCAACCATAAACTTACAGTGTTAACAAAAGCAGACATGAGATAAAAATGCATTTGCTGAAGCAGCCATGCCATTTTAGCTTGCTTCTACACATCTATGATCTCTTTTATTGTAACTTGCATACTGTACCTGGTGAGCTACTGAGCAAGTTTACTATGTCAGAAAAGTCAGGCATATGGAGCTGATTATGATGCAAATGTAAAAATGTATTATTTTACACATCATGCACTATGGTAAAAAGGCTTTAAGGGCATAACATAGTATTGTTCAAGGAACTGCAAAAAAACAAGCCTTTATTAATTGACAGTCTGCCCCTGTAATCATTATTATACCCACCACTGTTCATTTCAGCTGGAAACTGCAGTGAATTTTACTGGTATGTTTTGTAGGTAAGTAAATGTGCATCTTTTCCAGTCAGCCCATGTTGCATGTAGGACAGTGCCTTCATCCTACATTTCTAGTAATTTGAGAGACTGATGAGAATGCTTACTGAGTGCATTCTGGGAAATCCAATTAGACAGGAGGGGGGAATTTGAAGGACATTTAAAACAACCAATCACAGTTCACTGTGATGTTTAAGGGCAGATTTAAAAAAATATAAATACATTTGACATTGAAAAATAACTAGGCCCATGTGTCTTTGAAAGCAAGCAGAAGAGGAATTGTTCTCCACTACTTTGAGCTGGTCTGCTATGCTGACAGGAGATGGAGTGATCAGGGACTTTCTCCGTGATCTCAAAGCATGCTGGTGAGGGCTAGGCATTCCAAGAGGATTTGTGTCAGGCCATCGCTGATGGAGAACGCTCTCTTAATGGAAGAGATGTCTTCTTCCTTCACAACATAGTAAAATCTATCACCAATTCACAGCTGTGTGCTCAGAATTTATTTTAGTTTTCATATTGTTGTTGTTTGGAGACATACAGTAATGTAATAATTTGATATTACATGCCATATTTGAATGTTTTTGAATTCAGTTTTGAGGATAAATGATTTTCAATGAGTAACAATTAAATTTTGGTCCTCACATTCCACACACATGATTTTAAATTGTCATTAATGGAGTCTTTGAATGACAAGGAGCCCAGGCAATGATTAAACTCATTCCCAGTTAATTACAAATAGAATGAGTAGTTGGCAAACAGTGACATCATGGCTCATGCACAAAGCCAAACAATTTTTCTATGAACCTCACCAAAAGCGGTTGTAAACAAAGGCTCAGCATAGGGCCCCAGATTCTTCAAAGTGGCCTTCAGAGCTAATTGTTTTCTTTTGTCTTTTAAAGTTACAAAAAAGTACAAAGAAGAAAAATCACAGTAATAAAGTGATTAATATTTTTAGCCCACAGTGAGATCAGAAGTCTAATGTTAAAATGAACAACTAGTTATGTAAATGAGTGGCTATGACGGGGTCTTATTTGAAGTTGGAGCATTTGTTGTGGGCTTCCACTGTACTCTCTGCTTTCTCATCACAGCGAGGGACCTTTTAGACATTTCAGTAGGGAATTTATCTGAATTATTCATCTCGCTGATCCACAAATGATGTTGCCTCCAGTCTCTTTTGGGCCGCTTGTTTTGTGGTACACAACACTCTTATCTGTTAGAAGACCGAAAATGTATTCTGATTTAATAAAACACATATATAGTAATATAATTTCAGACTATAAACAGTAAACGTGTGATGTTTAGGAGTAAGTTGTCAAGACAAACCCAGTTAGGTGACCCAAAGCAGAGACTGTACACAAAAGACATACACATAAGCTAAATATATTGCGTTCCCTAATCATACCATTTTCTAGCCTGGTTTCTAGGTAACGCTTAACAATTAGGTCTAATTTGTCAATATTACTTAATGAAGTGGTAGTTCATAAAAATCTTCATGTTCATGTTAGTTCACTGTACATATTAACAGATACAACCTTATATTAAAGGGGCCATCGGATGCCCATTTTCCACAAGTTGATAAGATTCTCTAGGGTCTTAATGAAATGTCTATAACATACTTTGGTTAAAATTTCTCAATGGTAGTGTAAAACAACAGTTTTTACCCTGTCAAAAAAAGCTCTTTTCAGAGCAAGCCATTTTATTGCATGTCGCTTTAAATGCAAATGAGCTCTACTCACCCCGCCCCTCTCCTCCGAGCCACTCTCTTAGACAAGGTAAACTTTAGCCGCATTCATCATGAAACTTGCTAAATAGGACGTTATTAGGAAAGGCGATTTGCTAAGATTCGTAAAAAAAAACCCCACTTATACTCACTTCTGTAGGTGAAGCAGGATCACGAATGATTCGTGTGAACACAGATGCATTTAGGTAGATTGGGGGTGCATTCCCTTCAAAAACAAACATAATCCTCTGCGTCTTCAGTGGCTCAGATGTCAGGAGTAAATGACGACTGCTATGTTCATTATTACATCCAACAACAAAACACCTTAATCGCTTAGGAGACATTCTTGTCTACATCTGCTCCAGCGGTGAAACAATAGCGGACTGATGACAGCTCACTCAGGGCGGAGCTAAGATAAGACACCAGTCCAGTCTGTGCTGAAATGCTACTGACAATCAAACAGTCGTGGGAGGGGCCTGGTCTGTGTGACTTCACACAGACAGGCATCTGAGATCGGCTCGATTTGAGAAAGGGGTAACTATTTTAGTAGATTAAAAAAAAAAACACTGGGTGGATTTTTATCATTATAGGGTGGTTGTGTACACACACTGCCAACACACATTTATGTTCAAACAACTTGTTAAAGTGCATGTCGCATCCGATGACCCCTTTAAATTAATGTTAACATAATATTAACTAATATTAATAAATGCTATATAAATATTGTTCATGTTAACTAGTATAGTTAATGTTAACAAATTAAACCTTATTGTAAAGTGTTACCGTTTTTTCTATTTTTATCTGTGTTATGTTGCTCCACATAACTGCACATGAATCATTTAATATGTTCTTTATTAATAATCGAATATGTGACAGTAATATTCTGTCCTAATTAATCTGTCAATCCTGAGGTGTGGAAACCAATGAGATTTCACTGTGGGTGGAGTGTAACAACAGAGACTAAGCAATCATCAAAATATTATGTTGCATGTCGTGCTGGTAAAAAACAAAAATAAAAAAAAAAACCTTCATGTTGTTTTATCACATCTTGCCTGGTTACAATTTAGAAATCCAGTATTCAAAACTTGCATTTCATTTGATTTAATTGGCTCACAACAATCTATCTATAGTTATTTCTACAATAAAAGATCACTGCAAGCCAAAATATCTCAATAATAATTTATTAAAGCATATTTTTATTATTTTTTTTAAAAATCTACCCAGTTGTTTTAATCAAACTCTCGAATATGTTTAGCCGAATAGGGGAAAGATCAAAGAGAAAGGCCATAGGGCACTCAAATGTAGTGTTGAAGTGGAACAAAGTGTCTTCCTGGTACATTAATTAATTATTGAACTACAAAATATCCTCTAATGTGACTTGTAAAGGGAATCATGTGCAGGAGGAAAATTTCTGGAAAAGATGTATGTTGGTTTGGCACAAATATGGTTTGCATTTGTTAAATGATTTAACGGACAGCCCAGAGAAAACAGTATGTGTGCCACTTGCCTCTGTGTTTAGGATGGAAGAGAACCAATGAATGTCTTGTATTTCAAATAGGAAGAACATACTTTATAGAAACAAAATGTACTTTAACCCACCACAGAGAGGGGAGAGAAGGGCTAAAGGCCTGATAAATCCATGTCAGCAGGGCCAAAATTATCTATCACCTTATTCAAACAAACTATCTGTTCACTGACACTCTTGGGCAGATGTTGTGTGTGTAAGTAGTGTCAGCACAGCTCCCCCAACCTTCATCACTCTTTTCTTATCTTGTCTTTCTTTCTTCTCCTCATTGCATGTGGAATAGTCAGAATATCTTGTCGCTTGACACACATACACTCAGGATCCCTTTCCTATAGTGTTTGGAGGTTGTTTGTTGCATTTAAAGAAAGAAATAGATAGCTCAGTTTGAAAATAAGAGATCAAGAAGAAAAATGTTACAATTGGAGGAGAATACCATTGAAGAAAAGGACAGAGATGGAGTAGGTTGGAAAAACACTAAACAAATCTCTTTATTATCTTAATCGTTTCTTCAAAAAACAGCAAAGGATTGTAATGGAGAAAACTACAACTACAACTCCAAATTATTTTTGGTTTATGGTATTAAGGTTGATACATAGAATGAAATAACTAAGTGAAACACAAACCACCAGAATATTCAAGTCACCATTGACTACAACAGAGTTTAATAAACACAGTAATATAATAAGCTTTAAAATACACAAATAGCGAGCATTTGTTTCATCAGTTCTTTTAGCATTGATTTAAATCCAATGTTCTGTCATGAAACACTAGATGGCACAGCTGATTGGTTTATTTATGTATCAGCATCCAAGGAGCTGATGATCAATATTGAAATACTTGGCTATTGCTTTCTCTAGCAGTTGCAGTGCATTTCAGAAACCCTCGCCTCCCCCAGCTCCACCTGTATAGGTCTTCAACAGGGTGATTTCATGTATGTTATATATAAGGGTTATTTCATGTTTTATGTGTGCAGCAGCAGTATTTCTTACATGCTCACAGTAGCATGTCTGTGGATGCATTAGCAGTAGCATGTCTCGGTAATTGAACTAACACACTAACATTGCCATGTGCATTCCTATGCTAAACTCTCCAAGAATTGTCATGACAGAAACACTTTTTATTGATATAAAAACTGCTCTTGCTTCAGCATTTTGTATTTATTTTCACTCAGCTAGCTAGGGTTTGGAAAAGAGCAAATAATCTCAGATTTTCCAAAACACCACCAAAATCAACAAATTCTTCCAAGACCAAAGTATTTGAACTTTGATATCCACATTGATTTTAGCCTTGTTAACAATTGTTTCATTTTTACCTATTTTTATTTTTTAAACCATAATGAGAACTCCTTTAAGTCTCCTGAGCTATGAAAGAGCAACCTCTGAGCAATGAATTGTTCCTCTGGGCAGGTAAGAGAGTGTGGATAGTGGATGAATACTGGAGGGCAGGACCTGGCAGTTCTTTGGGAAGCTGCCCGCTCTACCTCTCTCACATTCCTGGCTTACGGGTTTCAATCAATACTCGCTCCCTGTAGTCGCCCACAGCAAGCTGTTTGAAAAGTCAGAGTAGCATGAAATGGCCATTATTAAATTACTGTGATGGACACATTTAGAACACTACTGTATTAAGAAAAGCAAGCTCACCAATTAGAGGACTGACCCATTAATAGCTCAGAGATGATTTGGGCTTGTGATCAGCGATACATTTTTTTGATTCCGGATCTGTGGTGTAACGTTTCAATATAGAAGTGCGTTACTAGGATGCCATTATGGGATGTGCGTTTGGATATGAGGGGTAGGTAAGTAAAGTCATCATGTGGAGAAATAATTTGTAAAATAAAAGTTTATGAACAAATATTTTACTTTTTTGATGGAGATTATATGAGATGGAAGAAAAATTGTTAACAAAAATATGATGTGAAAAATAACAAAATGCTGTGAGATAATAATACTGCACAAACAATGTTCTTGAGCAGCCAAGATTCTAGAGTTCAAAGAGTATCATTTTTGGTTATTTTCTCATCAACTAAAATGCTAAAGATGCCATTTTAGTCACAGTAAATAATTTATGACATGACAAAATACTGACAAATGTGATAACACTTTACAAAGGTAATACGTTGTACAACTAACATTAACCAACAATGTGCAATGCATTTGTTACAGTATTTATTAATCACATTAACCTAATTTTAATATTTACATTAGTTAATAAAAATAGTCCATGTTAGCTCAGGTCCATTAAATATTATAAATAGATACAACTTTTGACATTAATAATGTATTAGTAAATGTTGCAATCAACATTAGCTAAGATTGATAAATGCCTTAGAAATATTTTTCATTGTTATTTTATGCTAATGTAGTTAACTAAGGTAAACAAGCAAAACCTTATTGTAAAGAAAATAAGGTTTATTGTAAAGAAAAAACTGCCTATATTTTAGACTGTAGCAAAAGGACAGATTTGATTGAATTATTAGTCATTGTGCTTTCTATGCCAGAAACTTGTAGTCATCTTCTAAAAACTTATTTTTCTCATTTCCTCTCTGTTCCAAAGAAAACAAAGAGCATGGATGGATATTTTTTTTATAGCACTGTCCTTTAGTTCTGCTGGCAGCATACCTCGAGCATATTTCAATCTCCAAATCAAACCAAGACATCTGGGGAAACGCTCCAGTACGCTACACAGAACAGGTCTATTTCTAGAGCGTAAATTTGCTTTAGCTCCGGGAAGATGTCTGAAACAGTTCTCACTTCCATCTACAATCTCCTGTGTGGATGAAGATTGCGTTACAGGCGTGTGCATCTTTTAAAACCTGCTTGGCACACTGTTGATCTGTTTGGCCCTCGGCATCTATTGAGTGCTTCTGTGAAAGACGGATTTTAATATAAATTATTTACTCCACAAAGACCCACCCAGAACCTCCCTTGCTCCTAATTTTACAGCTGGTCAGGCAGAGGTACAACAAGTATCCCCTGGTCATGTTTTGCAGAGGGAATTGCTTTCCCGGCACTCCTCTAATTTACATTGCCATAGTACAAAGCGTGTTATGATGTGTGAGTGTGTGCAGAAAACAACTATCCAGGACCAAGGCAGCGGAGGTGATTATTGGTATCCGTTTGCCCCACTCTTTTATTTACCAGTGTTTTCCTTCCCTTACCTCAGGCATGATGCAGGTGCTAGAAAAAACAATCTGCAGTTGATTGGTTGTTTCATTGTCTGTTCAACTGACCCGTAAACTTGGATAGGGTTGCATATCTCTGTGAGTGTGTTTGCATGTGTAACAAAATACTGATAACAATCAAACATCAGCTCATTATGATGCAAGGAAGTCATATTTACATGAAATTGCCAGTTTTTTCTCTGGTTCTGACTAAAAATCTGTTGGAAAAATGTTGATTGGATTTTTTTAAAGGAAGAAATACTGCCAAAACAGTGTTTTTTTCCCCAACAATAATGAAGTCAAGGTGAAAAACAAATTTAAAATCAAAACATACAAATTTAAAATCGGTTTACATTTTCACAGGTCTTTAATCTTAAAACTATTGTGTGTTTTGTATTTTGAAAGCAACACTTAATTTGGGTCCAATGTGTTTTAAGAATAATAATGAGAAAAGTAACCTAAACTATCATCCAAGGCTTGCCAAGAAACACAAAACAAACAAGAATAACAATTCCAAGAATTCACCAGACAAACCATGCAATAACAAACAAACCTAGACAAAGAAAAGAGGTAAACAGAGGGGTGCAAATGCACCAGAACTAATGATAAAACAAGACACACCTGGACACAATCAGTTTGAGGTTAGCAAACAAAAACAAGCATCTAAAAAGAACTTAAAAGTGAAAGCCAAAAGGAAAATAACAAAATAAAACAGACAAGAGAGAGAACACAACAAAACATCCCCAGATCCATTACACACAGCAGATTATAGAACTGTTGAAGAATGTGTTCGTTTAAGATGTTTTTAAATGCAGTTCTTGCCTTTTTAATTATTCTTCTGTACTGTTCAGCATATTAAAAGGTTGACCTGATGACTTCGGAGCTTTAGTTAAAATGCATATGCAAATTCATAATTCTACATTCACAATAACTATGTTATACTGAGAAACCAATGCACCATTTACACTTGCTATGAACAAGAGATTGACCCAACCAGAAGTCAATATATCTAAATACTAAATGTTTTGTGATCATATTACTGAAGCCACTATGGACGGTAGCAGAAACAAATCGGTCAATCAACCACTGTGCTATTACACAAACTACAAACTGCTCCTTTTTAATGCCTTTGCATTAGTGTAATATGCTGACAATTATTAATTAACATGAATAACCTATATGAAATGATTAATCTCTTTCATCATGCATTGTATAAACATCTCATGTTACTGTGTGTGCAGTGTGTAACCATAAGAATCTGACACTGTTCAAAAACCTAGTGAGCTGCCTTTGGAGACTGCACTGTTATAAATAAATCCAAGATGGTAAAAAAAGTAAAACAACTGTTAATTTGAAGTAAACTTATATTTAATGCAATACTTAGAAGTATCTACAGTATAATAGTTACACATGTATTTTTATGCACGCCAATAGCTTAGCAACATGCTAACAACAAAATCTACTGAAAACAGTTGTGAGTCCAGTTTCCTGTACTTCTTTGTAAAATAAACTGATTACTTCACAAAGTGTATATTTATTCTTATTGTGTCATTACTATTGTGTCACTCCTATGGAAGTTATTTGTGCATTTTGTTGTGCTTTACATGAACACTGTTAGCTTGGTGTTTAGAGTTGCTTCCTACACTCTGAAAAATGCTGGGTAATTTTTTTTTAGCCCATGCCAGATTGAAACTGTTAGGTGAAGAAGCTGGGTTGATCTGACCCAATTTGAGTAATAATTGTTCATAAAAGAGAGCATGCACTTCACTCAAGTTCATGCGCAACTGGTTTCATGTGTGCTGATACCACTTCCCCTATACATGCATATACATCAAGGTGCTCATGACAGGGATATGTCTGGAAATATGTGAAAGAAAACTAATCGAAGTGGAGAAGCGAGAACTTTTAAAACTAGAGGGTTTTGTCAGAGTGATTTCTTCCACATGCAAATCATTCAAGCGGTGACAGGTGACTTATGAACGGGAGCTGAACAAGCCGAAATGGCGCTTGAGAGGAGCGATTAAAACCCCTTTAAACGGAGAAGGCATGAATTCACTATAATACACAGTATATTCCTGACTTTCAGTGTCTCCTACAGGCTTTCAGTCTGTGTGTTTCTTGCCATAACTCAGTTTGATGGTTTGGCTGTAGTGTTAGTTTGTTCATTGGTGGGAGAAAAAAAATGAGCTAAATAACTGGTCAAATTTGTTCTTAAATGTAATTTATTTATTATAAAGTTATTATAAAACTTTTAAAAAGCAATTTTGTTTAACAGTATAAGCTGTATAACTGTTGCGTTGTCATTCTTTTCTACACATTTTCTCACTCATACATATGTACACAGTGTTTACAATTCCGGAAATGTTGGGACGTTTTTTAAATTTGAATAAAATTAAAACTAAAAGACTTTCAAATCACATGAGCTAATATTTTATTCACAATAGAACATAGATTACATAACAAATGTTTAAACGGGGATGTTTTACACTTTCATCCACTAAATGAGCTCATTTCAAATTTGATGCCTGCTACAGGTCTCAAAAAAGTTGGCACGGGGGCAACAAAGGGCTGAAAAAGCAAGACATTTTGAAAAGATTCAGCTGGGAGAACTTCTAGCAACTAATTAAGTTAATTGACATCAGGTCTGTAACATAAAAGGGATGTCTTAGCATAAGAGGCAGAGTCTCTCAGAAGTAAAGATGGGCAGAGGCTCTCCAATCTGTGAAAAGATTGCGGAATACTTTAAAAACAACGTTCCTCAACATCAGATTGCAAAGGCTTTGCAAATCTCATCAACGACAGTGCATAACATCACCAAAAGTTTCAGATAAACTGGAGAAATCTCTGTGCGTAAGGGACAAGGCCGAAGACCTTTCTTGGATGCCCGTGGTCTTCGGGCCCTCAGACGACACTGCATCACTCATTGGCATGATTCTGTCATTGACATTATTAAATGGGCCCAGGAATACTTCCAGAAACCATTGTCGGTAAAGACAATCCACCATGCCATCTGCAGATGCCAACTAAAGCTCTATCATGCAAAAAGGAAGCCATATGTGAACATGGTCCAGAAGTGCCGTCGTGTCCTGTGGGCCAAGGCTCATTTAAAATGGACTGTTTCAAAGTGGAAAAGTGTTCTATGGTCAGACGAGTCCAAATTTGACATTCTTGTTGGAAATCACGGACGCCGTGTCCTCCGGGCTAAAGAGGAGGGAGACCTTCCAGCGTGTCATCAGCATTCAGTTTAAAAGCTAGCATCTCTGATGGTATGGGGGTGCATAAGTGCATACGTTATGGACAGCTTGCATGTTTTGGAAGGCACTATGAATGCTGAAAGGTATATAAAGGTTTTAGAGCAACATATGCTCCCCTCCAGACGACGTGTATTTCAGCAGGACAATGCAAAACCACATACTGCAGCTATTCAGATGAGAATAGCTGCAGAGAATTCACATACTACAGTCTTTCAGATGAGACGTTAAACCGAGGTCCTGACTCTCTGTGGTCATTAAAAATCCCATGGCACTTCTCGTAAAGAGTAGGGGTGTAACCCCGGTGTCCTGGCCAAATTCCCTCGACTGGCACTTGTCAATCATGGCCTCCCAATAATCCCCATCCACTTGATTGGCTCTATCTCTCTCTCCTCTCCACCTGTAGCTGTGGTGAGCGCACTGGCGCCGTTGTCCTGTGGCTGCCGTCGCATCATCCAAGTGGATGCTGCACACTGGTGGTGGTTGAGGAGAGACCCCCCTCATATGATTGTAAAGCGCTTTGGGTGTACAGCAATACACAATAAAGCGCTATATAAATGCCTCATTCATTCATTCATATTACAACAGCATGGCTTCGTAGTAGAAGAGTCCGGGTGCTGAATTGGCCTGCCTGCAGTCCAGATCTTTCACCTATAGAGAACATTTGGCGCATCATTAAACGAAAAATACGTCAAAGACGACCACAAACTCTTCAGCAGCTGGAAACCTATATCAGGCAAGAATGGGACCAAATTCCAACACCAAAACTCCAGAAACTCATAACCTCGATGCCCAGACGTCTTCAAACTGTTTTGAAAAGAAGAGGAGATGCTACACCATGGTAAACATGCCCCCGTCCCAACTATTTTAAGACCTGTAGCAGGCATCAAATTTGAAAACAGCTAATTTTGTGAATAAAATTGTAAAATTTCTCAGTTTAAACATTTGTTATGTTATGTATGTTCTATTGTGAATAAAATATTGGCTCATGTGATTTGAAAGTCTTTTAGTTTTCATTTGATTCAAATTTAAAAAACGTCCCAACATTTCCGGAATTCGGGTTGTAAACAAAAGTTGAGTTAAATAAACCATAGCTGGGTCAAAATAACAAGTGCTGGGTTCATCACTTTTTTGGTCCCTTGGTTGTCAAAATGACCCAAATTGGTTTGTTTTTAACCCAGGATTTTATTTAGAGCGTTCCAAATCTCTAACTTGTGAGGTTCCATGAGGGTTAGGAAACTGGGCTTCCTAGGATTTGGAACAGGACTAGTATGTCAGGTACATACAACTGAATCTGAGTTCCCTTTTCATACCATGCCAGCAGCTGTTTGTGAGGTGATGCAAACCATGCAACACGTCTGCTATCTCATCCTTTGTTCTACTTCCTCCCAAAAGCTTCTGCTAGATAAACAAGCTCTGTAGACAAACATAACACCCCAGAGTAGATTAGATAGCAGCGGCACACTCTGGCACACATGAACCTATACAAACTGGAGATGCTTGCAAGCTCGCTATGCTGAGAGGAGCCAGTTCAGGATTGAGAAACGTCTGGCCTCCTTCCAGGCCATGAAAGAGTGTTGAGCGAGACTTGGAATGGCGCTGGTGCCCTCTGAGCGTGATGGATGTGTGGCGCTTCCTTACCGAGCGGGGAGAGCATCAGACAGCTGTATGATTGTCTCAGGACATCCGAGAAGAGAAGAAAAGCCTGGCAGAGTCATCAGAGGATTCCTCTGTCCGTGCTGCACATGTCTCATCCAATTCTCTCCTCGAGACTCTGCGCTTTTGTCCACAGGAATCCAGCAGCAGTCTCAGTGGAAACGCACACACTCACATATGCCGCTGCAATCCGTTTGAATGATAAGGCTTTCTTAGACCGTGACGGAAGGGAGGAGAAGATGCTTAGGGAGCTAGAACTTTCCAGAATGATCTCCTGATAGCGATGGGGTTCGCTTTATGGTTCACTCTTATAGTAATGCCATGGAAATCAAACGACCCAAGCAGGAAATCTCATTCAGAAGCGATATGGTTTTCCTCCAGAAATATGGGTGGTTAAGCTCTTTGATGAGGAACACAAGAAGGCCATTTTTAAATGAGATTTTGCATTTTATGGCACAACATTTTCAGATACGAGCCTCTAATTTTTAACAGCAGGAATTAGATGGATATTGTCAAGCTAATATCGGAATATAAAGAATGGCATCGTGCAGTGAAGCAAAAACGTAAACCTTACAAGAGAAGTAATAACGCTTTAACTGTATACAGACCTCTGCATTATTAATAGACTCGACTTTCAGCTGCCACACACCAAAGTCTTCTCAATAATTTATCCCCATGGAGACACATGTCAACTTGTGCAGTCGGACACCTCATGAATTTCAAATAAATCATGCAAAACAAAAAAAGAGACATCATTAGCGCTGCTTAGAAAACTACTGTGCTAAAATATTAGTAGATGGCTAACAGGGTTTGCTTTCATGCAGCAGGACTGGGAATTGATGATATATTGAGATTAGTTAAAATGTATTAATAATGGCATGAATTTTCAAAAGCACTAATTTTCAAAAGCACTAATATATTGTGTGAACTGATATATGTTGAATGTTGTGTTGAAAGTTCCCTTGAACGACACACACACACACACACACACACACACACACAGATACATATATAGTTCATTCTGTCTTATGTTAAAAGAAAAAAAAAGTATGGTAATAAACTATTTCCGTGAAATTATTTATACTGTGATATATTCACACTGTGGTATTTTGGTCACACCTCCCATCCCTATTAGAGAATAAAGGATTGAGGCACAAAGGTCACGCCTGTTATGGGAAGATTTATAGTCTCATATGCACAATCAAAGAGTTGTGGATATGCATATGGATTCTCCTCAAATCCATCTGAATTACGTAGCCTATTTAATGTATAATCTAAGTGAGGGCAGGGGTATATGGTCCAGTAAAACCATAGAAATATCAGGGAATTTCCAGGCCTGGAATATATTATATATCCAGTTTTATTTATTTATTTTTCTATTAGAAAATATTCTTTGTGAGGGCAAATTATATAAAAGGATTTCTAAAAATCAAATGCCATAGAAAACTCATGGAAAATTATGAAAATTCACTGAACCCCTGCAAACATGCAGTTTTTTTTTTAAATTTAGTAATTTGTTGTATTGTAAAGTGTTGTTGGCTTTTTCATGTTACAGCAGAAACCTTAGATTTTTTCCTATGTATCCAGTTGTTGGGGGATTCTATTTGATACCTACAGTTGTTGTGCACTCTATAAAGGCACTAAGCGATACTCAGTGCTCAATGGTCTTTACTCTGACACTTTTCTCTCTATAGATTTCTTATAGATTTATAACAGTGCAGACTAGAAGTTGAGCTGGGGAATTGAAGAATAAAGATTTTCAGTTCATAGAACAAGGTCAACAAATGTCTGAAACATCACATACATTTAGATAGGTTCCATTTATATTTCCAGATTCATAAACATGCATAAACAATGTATACAACCTTACAGCTTCTTCATATTTACAATTGCATACATATTCCATAAATGCATACTACAAACTGTACAATTGTGGTACATTTCACATTCACCTTGGTCAGTGAAAGCAAAAAGGCCACAAGGTTGAATCTGACTGTGAGGTTGTGTGTGTGTATGAGTGTATATGCAGGTAGGAGGTTTTATGGTAACTCTTCACAGTCAAAGGCTAATTGAGTTTTAGTAAGCATAAACTCTGCTCCGCCATCCTATTTTGGCTCATTTGGATTACCTGCTATAAAATGATTTATCATTTACCCTAAATAAATCATTTACAACATTAAGAATTGTTCAGCTTAACAGCAGGACAGCTCAAGGAATCAACACCCGGTGCATAAATCACGTTTGACCCTGCCACTGTCTGGACAACATATTTCAACCACTGCTACTTTAGAACCTGAATGCAATAAAATGCAACATCTTTCCTCTAACCTTCTCTCTGTCTCTGAGGATTTAAAGTTCTCAGAACTAGCTATGAGATACCGTCCAGCAGAAAACTTCACATACAGTAGAGCGTGGAAGAAAAAAAGAAATCTTCTCTGGAGGAAGAATAAGAAAAAGTTTTAGAACACTTAACAAGGAAGTTACATGATTCTGGCCAGCTGTGACCCATAGCCAGGGCTGGATTATGGACTGTGGCAGTGGGGCCTGTGCCTGGGGCCTCCAAACATAGCACCTCTGGGACTCCCTTAGTGCTTCAAATTTAAATTTCACTATTATTATTATTTCACTATACTAAAATATTACTTGAATTGTAAACAAAGTTACCAAAAAAAAAGATAAATACAATAAAATAAAAATAAATGTTCAGATATTTAAAGAAATGTACAAACATGTAAAAAAACAAAACAAACCAATGTGCTATTAAGGGAAATAAATAACTAAATAAACAAATAAAGGCTAAATTAGTTGTCAAAGCACAACATATACAATTATTCAAAGAGAAGCAGAATCACAGTAAAAGAGATTCATCTGAAAGGTAAATTTAATTTATTCAATGAGTTATATGCATATGAACATTTAAATATTTAATTGTCCATGTTTTAATTGAAGATATGTCATAATAGCAACACTATGGGTTTAAATTGAATGATTTCACTCAATTAGCCTACAGGTTTTAGTGATAAGCAATGACAATTACAACCCGAATTCCAGAAATGTTGGGACGTATTTTAAATTTGAATAAAATGAAAACTAAAAGAATTTCAAATCACATGAGCCAATATTTTATTCACAATAGAACATAGATAACATAACAAATGTTTAAACTGAGAAATGTTACAATTTTATGCACAAAATGAGCTCATTTCAAATTTGATGCCTGCTACAGGTCTCAAAATAGTTGGGACGGGGGCATGTTTACCATGGTGTAGCATCTCCTCTTCTTTTCAAAACAGTTTGAAGACGTCTGGGCATCATGGTTATGAGTTTCTGGAGTTTTGGTGTTGGAATTTGGTCCCATTCTTGCCTGATATAGGTTTCCAGCTGCTGAAGAGTTTGTGGTCGTCTTTGACATATTTTTCATTTAATGATGCACCAAGTGTTCTCTATAGGTGAAAGATCTGGACTGCACGCAGGCCAATTCAGCACCCGGACTCTTCTACTACGAAGCCATTCTGTTGTAATAGCTGCAGTATGTGGTTTTGCATTGTCCTGCTGAAATACACATCGTCTGGAGGGTCTGCTCGTCTGCTCTAAAACCTTTATATACCTTTCAGCATTCATAATGCCTTCCAAAACATGCAAGCTGCCCATACCGTATGCACTTATGCACCCCCATACCATCAGAGATGCTAGCTTTTGAACTGAATGCTGATAACACGCTGGAAGGTCTCCCTCCTCTTTAGCCTGGAGGACACGGCGTCCATGATTTCCAACAAGAATGTCAAATTTGGACTCGTCTGACACACTTTTTCCACTTTGAAACAGTCCATTTTAAATGAGCCTTGACCCACAGGACACAACGGCGCTTCTGGACCATGTTCACATATGGCTTCCTTTTTGCATGATAGAGCTTTAGTTGGCATCTGCAGATGGCATGGTGGATTGTGTTTACCAGACAGTGGTTTCTGGAAGTATTCCTGGGCCCATTTAGTATTGTCAATGACAGAATCATGCCGATGAGTGATGCAGTGTTGTCTGAGGGCCCGAAGACCACGGGCATCCAACAAAGGTATTCGGCCTTGTCACTTACGCACAGATTTCTCCAGTTTCTCTGAATCTTTTGATGATGTTATGCACTGTAGATGATGAGATTTGCAAAGCCTTTGCAATTTGATATTGAGGAACGTTGTTTTTAAAGTATTCCACAAACTTTTTACGCACTCTTTCACAGATTGGAGAGCCTCTGCCCATCTTTACGTCTGAGAGACTCTGCCTCTCTAAGACATCCCTTTTATAGCTAATCATGTTACAGACCTGATGTCAATTAACTTAATTAGTTGCTAGTTTTTCTCCCAGCTGAATCTTTTCAACCCTTTGTTAGCCTGGTAATACCAAACTCTGTTACTTCGCTTTGCTTCGTAGACAGAGTCTGGAAGGGCATACTTGACAAGCGTTTACTTTGTCGGGGGGGGGGGGGGTCGCTTGTCTGAAGTTTAAAATTATTAGTTTACCCGTAAGCCAATCACATAACGTTTGATTATGACGTATGTTATGCGCCGGCTCAGCCGCCTCGAACTTCCACTGTAAACACAGGTATGGGGCGAAAACAAAACCATCGATTGAAATATCGTAGTGAAGATGACTGTGAACGACTTTTGCAGATTATGTGAAGTAAATCTACGCATCCATGGTACAATTAGTGCATCTAAACTAATATTTGACAGTAGAGACAAACAAGAAAATATTTGCAGCCAACTGTCAAAGTTAGGATTAGTTCTGTTAAACACTGCTCTTCGTTCATTTCGAGTCTGTCGGAAATGCTGCAACTTAATTGCAAGATTACAGCATGACATGGGTGCCAGTTCGAGCTCGACAGATAAAAGAGACCGAGATACACCCTCTAAGTTTCTCGCTGACGATCGGTAACAGTTGATAAATTAAACTTTTCCCAAAACCTGTCAGGAGTAGGGCCACAACATGACCTCCATTCAAAATGTGAACCAAACACTCTTCTTGTTCGGGCTTCAGTTGGCAAATGCCGGGAATATTCTCCACAACAGAGCGAATAGCATCCCGTGTCTCCATGTCCGCTGTCGTTTTAGATTTCCCTAACCTAAACTACAATCTTAAATTCGGCGCCCTCTGTTCGTTGGACGGCTGGTGCGGAGCCAGAGATAATCTGGGAGCTGGTTTGCTATATCAGACTGAGTACAGAAGCGAACTGAAATTGAGCGGAAGTACGAAGTCTGACGTAGTCAGGCTAACCCTTTTTTGCCCCAGTGCCAACTTTTTTGAGACCTGTAGCAGGCATCAAATTTGAAATGAGCTCATTTAGTGGATAAAAGTGTAACATTTCTCAGTTTAAACATTTGTTATGTTCTCTATGTTTTATTGTGAATAAAATATTGGCTCATATGATATGAAAGTCTTTTAGTTTTCATTTTATTCAAATTTAAAAAACGTCCCAACATTTCCGGAATTCAGGTTGTACAATATGTATTAAATAAACAAATAATAACACTAGAAACAACATGCCACTTGGGGTTTTCTGCTCTGTCAATTCTGCTGGGCCATCTTACCCCAAGGGTCTAGTTTTTTTTTTTTTTTACCTCAAATTAAAAACTTTTAATTTTTACTCCACAAATCTAAAAACATGAACGTGTCCACAAATCCTTCATTAACAAATAGATTTATTTCCATGTCTAAATTCACGTCATACATAACTATTTTCCAAAGACAGAAAATCAGATCAAATAACCTCAAAACTGTTTCAACTGACACAAATGTTGATATTCAGATGAAATGACATATGTGCTATTCCTCATCTATGGCCAAGAGAGAGAGAGAGAGAGAGAGAAAAAGAAAGGTTAGAGGGTCATCTTACCCCATCTATAAATATATAGCAATATGGTAGGCCAATAAAGAGGCATTTTTAGTCTAAATGATTCTAAATGTTACTTTACTATAGGAAAAAAATGTTGTCCTCTCTAACAATGCTTCTTTTAGTCTATACAATGAATTTAGACATACTCAGAATAAATAGTGACTGCAGAAAATGAATTGAATTGTCTTTCTGGCTCCATGTGCACACTTTCTATATGGTCTACAGCCCTAGCAACACTTTCAATGCGCGCGGACCCCCATTTACCAAAGTAGATGGAAGGCGACAAGTGCTGAACCCTAAGCCAAATCCTCCACTGCTGGGTCCATTTAATCTACACATGGAAATGAAGCCAGTGTTACATGGCCTACTCCGGAGGAGGTCACTTGAGAACTAATCAGACTGATCCATTTAGCCGGCTCCCCGAGAAGCGTCTAGTGCATAACACTACGGCAAACGCTCTCCATTCTGTGCTCACTTAACCATACTCATTTTTTTTTCAAATGAGGCTGAGGAATTGGACCAGATTCTGCACATGTTTACATAGATGAATCCTGAATGTGTGACGGCACTAAGGTGTCTCATGTGACAGGGCTGTTTAAACGAGACGGAGAAGAACATTTAACCTCAACCCTGTTTAATGCATGGAATAACTGCGTCTCCCACTATCTGGAAATTGCATATTGTCCTAGTCGTCTGCTGGGGTCAGATATAATTTTCAATATTTTCCAACACATTAGAGTTAATACTCTGGCAGAGAAGTCTATCTGCGATGTCTTTAAACCAATATTTGTGATTAATCATACACATTAATACTGAACTTATTACAAAATACGAATATATGCCAGATTGGATATGGTAATGGTCAGCTCATATAATAAAAGAAATGTCAGTATGTGACTGGATAGAGATGTCTATCGGTTTGATCATATTTCAAATGTGGTAATTTTGCGGCTGATATTAAATTAGAATAGCCCGATAGCTTTTACAATTATTCCCCTAGAGCTAAAGGAAAAATGTAATTCATTTCATATTTAGCTGTATTCCATAAATGCAAAACGATAACAGCGTATCAGCCACTCACATCTGCCAATGCAACACTGCGGCAACAGAAAGTGAATTGAACACATAAATCAGCAAACAAACCGACATCTTGTAAAGTAGCTACATACATAAAACTGACAATGTGCATCTATTTTAAAACATTTTTATGAAATTCACTTCAAAGGATTATTTTTAAAGTTTAATTTCACTGTTGCTATACTGCTGACTGCTGCGCAATAAAATTACTTCAAAGTAGTTTAGAAACATACTGTACTTTTATATATATGTGTATATATATATATATATTGTGACACCTGTCCCGGGAACCAATCAGCGTCGCCCTGGCAACGAAGGAGAAACACCTGCTCCTCATCACGGCGGGCTGATCAGTCCCAGCTGAAACGGCTTTGGGGAGGGCTACAAAAGCCGCGGGAAGACAGAGGAGGGTGAGCAATGCCTCCAGCAAGTCACGCCGTTAATGTGTGTTTCTCTGTCCTTCCCAGACAGCTCCGGATAGCCGCTCCGCCCGCCGCCAGCACGGACTCACCGAACACGACGCACCGAGGGAGAAAACGGACGCCAGCACCAGGGAGGAAGAAGACACTGCACACCACCGGCACTCACGTCACTTGCACCGTTTGTTTATTGAATAAATTCACCCTCCGGGGAATTTACCTTACTCAGCACGGTTGTGTGATTCTTCAGCCCGCCACACTGGTGGAGAATGCAGGCATGTGACTGAAGAATCACCGGCCCCATCGTGCACCACGAACTAATTTATTTTCCCTGTGTTCTTTTGTTTTTTTTATGGATTCAGGCGGCGACTCCTCCCCAGCCATGGAGGAGCTCTTGAAACACCTGACCGAAGTTAGCATCCGACAGCAACAAATCGTCGAACACATGGCGGCCCGCCAAGGAGAGACCGAGAGAGAGGTTGCCGCTCTGCGTACCGCCACTGCCCCGCGGGTTCCGCCAGCCGATCCTCGAGTGCAAGCGGCCCAGCTGTTGCCGAAGATGACCGGTCACGACGACGCAGAGAGCTTTTTAAAAATGTTTGAGGTCGTCGCGGAGCGAGAGAGGTGGCCGCGAGAAGACTGGGCGCGGATCCTGGCACCTTTATTAACAGGAGAGCCCCAGCAAGCATACTTCTCGATGCCGGCTGAGTTCATCGACTCATATGAGCAGTTAAAAACCGAGATTCTGGGCCGTGTGGGCCTATCCCCGATCTCAGCGGCCCACCTGTTCCACAGCTGGCAGCATGATGGAAAGGTGCCAGCCCGCGCCCAGGCCGCTGAACTGTCCCGCCTTGCACAACACTGGCTCCTCGTGGGAAATCCCAGCGCCTCCCAGGTGGCGGGACGCGTCGTCGTAGACCGGTTCCTAAGAGCCCTACCACGCCCTCTTCGGCAGGCGGCTGGGATGAGGAACCCGTGCACCGTGGGAGAGGCGGTGGATGCTGTCGAGCTGGCCGAGGCAACCCTGCGACAGGAGGCTGGGGAGAGAGCTCCGCCGTTTCCCCGGAGGGTGTACCAGGAGCGGCGCTCGCCAGAGGGGCCCCAGCGAACGGGGAGCAGGCCAGCGGTTCCTGGCAACCAGGATGAACCCATGCCAACGGAACCAGCTCGTTCACCTCCTCGGACCTGGCTAGCCGGCTGTGCAGTGCATCGGGATCCCCCGCAAGAAGCTCGTCACGCCCGCGTCAAAGTTAATGGACGCTCTTTCCAGGCGCTGTTGGACACGGGGAGTGCTATTAGTTTAGTCTCGCCAGCAGTGCTGCCCCCACTGGCTGATTCCAAGGCCAGGATGGCCATCAAGTGCGTTCATGGCGACACGCACCACGTGCCAACCCGACGGGTGGCCATTACGGCGAGGCCCGGTACATGGCAGTTAGAGGTGGGGATCGTGAAGGGTCTGCCGGTCCCCGTGCTCCTTGGCCGAGATTGGCCAGGCCTAGACCAGCTTCTCACCTTCACTGCACAGGCGGCTAACGCTCGATCTGACCAAGGGTTACTGGCAAGTACCGCTGACGGATCGGGCCAAGCCTAAGAAGCAACCCGGTGGCCACTGGCAGTACCGGGTTCTCCCTTTCGGGCTGCACGGGGCACCCGCAACATTCCAACGTATGATGGATATCCTCCTGAGGCCCCACCAGGAGTACGCCGCCGCCTACATCGACGACGTGGTAATTCACTCAGAGACCTGGGAGGACCACCTAGAGCGGCTCCGGAGGGTGCTAGGGGAACTGCGCCGCGCTGGGCTCACCGCCAACCCAGGAAATGTCATCTGGCCCTACCGAAACCAGGTACCTGGGATATTAGTGGGCCGCGGTCTAGTACGGCCCAAGAGGACAAAGTGGCCGCAATCGCGAGGCTTCCCGGCCAGTCACAAAGAAACAGGTACGGGCCTTTTTGGGTTGGCGGGATATTACAGGTGTTTTATTCCTAACTTCTCCTCCTTAGCCACCCCATTGACAGAGCTGCCTCCCCTGACCAAGAAGGGGCGGCCGGAGACAGTAAAGTGGGGGTAAAGCAGAAGAGGAGGCTTTCCGGAAGGTTAAACAGCCAGGGCCCTTACGTCAGAGCGGTTCATACTTTTCAGGCTCCCGATTTTAACCGCCCTTCTTGTTACAGACGGATGCCTCTGACAGGGCTGGGAGCCGTACTCTCGCAGGTGCAGGACGGTGAGGAACACCCGTGGTCTACATCAGCCGAAAGCTGTCCCCCGCCGAACAGCGCTACGCAGCGGTCGAGAAGGAGGCGCCTGGCAGTCAAGTGGGCAGTCCTGGAGCTGAAGTACTATCTCCTGGGACGGTCCTTCACGCTGGTCACCGACCATGCTCCCCTCCAGTGGATGGCCCGGCCAAGGACACGAACGCAAGGGTAACTCGGTGGTTCCTGGCGCTCCAGGACTTCCACTTTGACGTGCGTCATCGGGCCGGCGTCGCCCACGCCAACGCAGACGGACTCTCCCGTTTGGGGACAGCTTTCTCAGGTCTGTCAATGAGTCTTCCTCCTCCAGCCCCAGCCTCCCCCTTAGCCCGAGGGACCAGGACCAGGGCGACACTTAGGGGGGGGAGTGTGGACACCTGTCCCGGAACCAATCAGCGTCGCCCTGGCAACGAAGGAGAAACACCTGCTCCTCATCACGGCGGGCTGATCAGTCCAGCTGAAACGGCTTTGGGGAGGGCTACAAAAGCCGCGGGAAGACAGAGGAGGGTGAGCAATGCCTCCAGCAAGTCACGCGTTAATGTGTGTTTCTCTGTCCTTCCCAGACAGCTCCGGATAGCCGCTCCGCCCGCCGCCAGCACGGACTCACCGAACACGACGCACCGAGGGAGAAAACGGACGCAGCACCAGGGAGGAAGAAGACACTGCACACCACGGCACTCACGTCACTTGCACCGTTTGTTTATTGAATAAATTCACCTCCGGGGAATTTACCTTACTCAGCACGGTTGTGTGATTCTTCAGCCCGCCACAATATATATATATATATATATATATATTATATATATATTGTCTGTGCTAATTTTGAATAGAAAATAAATATGATATAACAGGAATTCATAGGTGATGTTGATTCAGTTATATTAAAGGGGTCATATGATGCGATTTCAAGTTTTGCTTTCTCTTTGGAGTGTCACAAGCTGATTGTGCATAGATAAGATCCCTGAAGTTGCAAAGACTAAAGTTTCAAAACCAAAGAGATATTTTTTATAAAATGTAAGACTCTGCCACGCCCCCCTAAAACGGCTCATTCAAAAACGCCCCACATGTCTACGTCACGATGTGGAAATATTTGCTTAATGCCGCCCAAATGTTCACGCAAAGAAAGAAGGCGTGGTTTCAGTAACCGCAGTAGTGTTGATGCAGTCATGTCAGGGAGACGCTGTGTGTTTCTATGCGAAAGCTTAAGCATTTTATTTAGCCTTCCTAAAGTAGATGCAATTAGGAATCATTAAGATTACTTACAACAGAACAGCACAACTCAGATGTTATCACAACACATTTTATTGACGACCGTTTCATGAAACTAGGAGAAGAGGTAATTCTGACTTTGCTATGACAATCTGGCGCTTCTGAATCAGCGGCTGTATGTTTTGTTATTAGTTTAAGTATTTGCTATTGACTGTTCAAATGCGGAGGTTTGCGCATCGTGTGTGTGTGCACGTGTGTGTGTGAGAAAGAGAGAGGGGGAGAGAGAGAGAGAGAGTCACATCACAGCACAGGGTAGTGTGTGTGTGTGTGTGTGTGTGTGTGTTCGTGTGTGTGAGAGAGGGAGACACGGTCTCACAACCGCGGCTTGTGTACTGCAAACACATACGAGCTTCATCACTGTGTCTGTCACGCGACTCTGTTCCCCTCTCAGGCTTGAACTGATGGTAAATCTAAGGACATTATTAACTGTCTTTACTTTTATTTTGAAAGCTAAAGCTCGCGATTATGGAAAGGGGTGTTACATTTCCGACTCGTGCTTGTGGTGTTCGGCCAATCACAATGCACTGCCAGTTGGCCAATCAGAGCAGACTGTGCTTGTCGGAAGGAGGGACTTTGTAGAAAACGAAGTGTTTGAGAGCGGCGGGGCATAGAGGACCTACAATAATGTACAGTATTTGAAAAATAATGTGTTTTTTGAACATTAAAGCGTGTCAACATATTCTGTTACACCAAATACACAAAATAATGATCTTTAAAAAAGCATCATATGACCCCTTTAAATAATAAAAGCAGGTTAACTTAGATGCTACCAAAAGAAGTTGAGTTATACAATGCAATGTATAATTCAAAATACATGTGAAAAATCAATACAAAAAAATATTAGTATTAACTTGGTACTTTGGGCCATATTTTAAGGGCTTTTTTTATAGAGTATGAGAAGTAACTGACAGAAGCAGGAAGACAGTGTCTGGAAATATTGAATTTTGTCACTCAGAGGTAGTGTGCTTCATACATCCTTTCTATTTTCTGTCCATACTAGGGGTCCACAAACCCTCCGGATAAAATAATAGCTCGGCAGTGTAGCTGAACAAACTCCTGCTGCACCATTACAGCACAATTTCATCATCTGGGGAGAAAATTATGACAGACAGCCATTGCATATTTTATTTCCATTTCATTTCACATGTCTTTAATTTAGTCTGCACAGGTGAAGTCTAAAAGCTTTGACCACAATTTTTGGTGGGATGAAAGCATAAAACATCAGTAGCACTTCTGAGAGAAAAAAAAAAGTGAAAGAATTGGCTCTCTTTTGGTAAATGAGAAGGATTTTGAATCGAACTGAACACATATCCCACAGGATGTTGAAATGTAATTTGAACAGGAATATGAATTTACTGATTCAAAGAAATTCATCAAGTATTTCATTATTTCAACACGTTTTTGGATAAAGCATAAATAATTAGATCATTAATTTAGACTATTTATGCATATTTATTCCCTGATGCTTTTTTTAAAAAGAAAACCGATTAGACATATTTTGTTTAATTTTGTATTGTCAAAACAATTAACAGAGACTTAAAAATGCATATTAATTTAACCATAAATCCCCTACATTGTTTTCAGACAAATTTTGTTTATAAAATTGTAAAATTATTATAATATATCACACATTACATATTACACGTTATTATATTATTATACACACATTTATAAAGGTGGAATTTTAAGCACTGATTATTAATATAATATTGTAGTGTGTGTGATAAAATGTTTATGATTAATTTATACAAAAAATAAAAATAAATAAATAAAATGTAATATTAAATGCAGGTATATGAATTTCTTATAATTTTATTAACATTTATTTCTACAATTTGAAAGTTTTCTATTTCAATTCAGAATTTAAACCAGTTTTACAGGCATTCTCAATAGTATTCGGAAGAGTACATGACCCCGCTTTTGTGTCTCTCTCTTGCTTTCTCTTTTTTCCTCTCATCATACAGTATCTGACAAAACATGATACATGAAACACCCGTTTAAGCTTGCAAAGTCATAGGACAAAGTCTCGTCAAATGGCATGTGAGCTTAGTCTTTCTCAATATTTGGGTGGAATGTATCAGACTCCAGCGCTTTGTGACATATAATCTAGTGTAATAGCTCTCCGTCCCTGAGGCACAGATGAATGACGGAGAGATGGAGGCATGACATTCAAAGACTGACAGACTGAGTGGCAGAGATTTGAGTATCTGATTATCAGCTCAGAGGTGTCCATACAACACTGTGTCATTCTGAATCACTTTGTTCAGTATTTCTCAATGGCGTTTTTGTCAGGGATGGGAACATTTTAAAATAATGGAAAATTCTGTTATACAACAATTCATTGAGTTTTTCAGCCAGTTTTTAACATGTGTATACAATGTTTTTGTCCTTGAATTATTTTACAATTAATTGTGATTAATTTGATTAGTTCTGCATATCATGTTAATATTTTAGGTTACTGAAAAAAAGAAAAAAAAGAATTAAAAATATAATTAAAATGCGATTTTAACTGATTGACAGGCTTAGCTGAAATATCCCAGAATATTATTAAAGGAATACTTCACCTAAAAATTTTAATTTGCAGAAAGTGTTCATAATATTGCTTTCTCCAGTGGAAAAAAGAGAGAAATATGCACGAATCAAGCACTGTTTATGAGTGAAAACAGTCCACAACAGTTTGGACAGACATTTTCACTGGAGGAAGCATTATTATGGATTGGTAGATTGTCCAGATGTGATGGTTTAAAGATAAATGTCTTAATGATGGATTCGTTTCTTAGCTTTTCACTTCACAAGAAGTTTAATTATGGACTGGAGTCATGTGGACTACTTGTGGATTGTTGTGATATTTTTATCATCTGTTGAGACTCTCATTCTGACGGCACCCATTCACTGCAGAGGATCCACTGGCGAGCAAGTGATATAATGATAAAGTTCTCCAAATATTTTCTGATGAAGAAAAAAAACTCATCTACATCTTGGATGGCCTGAGGGTGGGTACATTTACAGCAAGTTTTAATTTTTCACTGAACTGTTCTTTTAAAGACAAACAATCCATTTTAGGTTAATTTGTGTAATTGTGTATGCACTGTGGCATTGCAGAAACCTGGGCACAACCAATGGTGAGTTTTGGGGTGGGACTAACATTTTATCTGACCAATGGAAGGGAATTTAAGGGTTTCAGTGAGATGATTATGCCAGTGCATGTACGTCTTTATATGCATGGCATGAACAGAACACATCCATGCTTACAGTCCAGTGATGATTGAGTGTTTTGAATACAAGCATCCCTCATGTGTCGCAGTGCTATTATACGTGTTATCTATATTCACAGGCTGAGGTGTAATTTGGTCTCTAATCTGCCCATCTTTCCACTTTTAATGAAGTAGCCACTTCAGTGAGGAAAAAACGGATGTCATCAATTTAGAACAATATTCATATTAATTTATTATTCAGATTCATAAATTTTCACAAATTCAGTATTATTCACTGATTAATAAACACTCTGAACTTCTTGTGGTGTCATCAATAAGAAGATAAACATCTCAAAGTCACAGTAAGGTTATTACTGCTATAATTTGCTTTACTGGAACTAGTTAAAATTCCAATGGAATATATTTTCATTAGCAGGAAATATTATGTGTTCAGATACATTGCTCATCTGACTTAACTGTTAATTTTTTATGATGCAATTTTATTTAAAAAATGATAGTAGTCTACATATCTCTTACTTTTGCATTTTCATGCAGACATACATCACAAAGAAACATCCGCCTATTAATATGTTGTTATATTACTATTTTTCTTTGCAGCAGAAAATATGAATTTTGAAGAATATCCTGGTTACTCTTTTATATATAAAGAAAGTGAAGGAGGACTAGGGCTGTCAAGTCAATGATTTAAATAAATAAATAAATAACACGTGAGCATTATACAATATTCTACATCTTCTAAAGTCACACATCTGTTTTGTACAGGGAACAGACAGAATTTTAAGTTGTTATTCACTGTTAATCTTCACATTCAGTAAGCAGGTAATCACTCTCTCTAGATCAGTCCGCATACTGAGCCAGTGAATTGAACCGATTTAATGCAAAAATCTGACTCCAAATTTTTTTTTTTTACATTTACATATATTCATTTAGCAGACACTTTTATCCAAAGTGACTAATTTTGGCTCACATAAATCTACTGTATGACTTCATAAGAGTTGGAATATAGTGCACAAATTATTTAGACCACTTTTATGATACTTTAGTGGTGCCTTTTGGCATTTTGCAGACCTAGTTCTCATTCAATTGGATTCATTTCCCTTGTAAACTCCATTTGTCTTCCACCGAAGAAAGAAAATCATACAGGTTTGGAACAACACATATAGGCCCTGTTTACACTGCGTTTTCATTTTAGAACAATCCCAGCTAACAAGAAACATTCTCAAAACATTTAGGTAAGGTTCTCATTATGAACAAATGTTCTTCCAGTAATTTTAATAGAACTTTTGTTATCTTGTCTTCAATAACATTCTCAAAAGAGTAGCACAAAAATGCAAAAACAAAAAAATCACTTCTGAATGGTTTTGTTGGAAAAAAAATTAAACTAACTACCAACAACAACTACCAACTTGTTTCACACTGTTCAGAGAACATTTAAAAGTAGGATTCTCATAATGTTTGCAAAATGAAAAAATGGATGGTTTCCTTAATGTTTTCGCAACCTAGTCTCATGGCATTTATGTACCTGGGTGCACTTTTTAGCGAGACACGAAATACGTACCAATAACTACATATTGCTGCAGTTTCACTTTCCAAAAGAAACAAACACTAGAGGCAGTAAAGCTCTAACAAATTTACAGAGTTTTGATTAATAAAGCGTATTTTTCGCACAATTACTTTAAGAATATCATGTTACGACTTCAAAACAATATTAATATGCTGGGAGATTTGAAAACTGATGCTTTCCGAATGTTAGCATCGCACATATCCAGCCTCATATCTATGGGTTTTCATAGACGGTAAGTTTGTTCGGTAGCTCACCGAGTACGGAGACGTACTTAGGCGGCGAGGAGCTTCGGTTCGAATCCCGTGTAACCACAGTTCGACAAAACAGTTCAAATCTGCAGATAAGGGAGTTGAAAGGGCACGGTTGCATCAACAAATACGTTTTTATACCAGTTTTGCATTTGTTAACACTATCGGGTAGGTTTAGGGTTGGGTTTGGTGTAGGGCATATTTCCAACACGATAGAGCATTAACTTTTAGGGACAGACCCCGGATATTTGAATTCTGAACCGCCGCAGTACGTACCCCAAGCAACAAAATAAAAACACAGCAATACGTACCCATATCAACATAATAAAAACGTGCCAGGGTTCAGTTATTTAACCTGTGTTTTAGCGCCACTCAGTGGACATTTCTCTTTGAAACTGCGGCGAAACGTGCAGTAAGGTACATAAAACGGTGTCGCACAGAAAGTGCACAGAGGTACATATTTTTATGAGACCAGGTTGTGTTTTCTATAATGTTTACATAACCAAGAAAAAAAAGTTAAAAAATGATGTTTTAACATTCGTGTTTTTTTTTTCATTTAAGTTAAGTTAGATGACTGTCTTTTTTAAAAAACGTTACTAACTACTTGTTTCAGACCATTCAGAGGACATTCAAAAATGAAAACATTTCCATATTGTTTGCAAAATTATAAAATGATCGGTTACCTTAATGTTTTCTCTAACATTACCATGACCAAGAACAAAATATTATTAAACGATTAAAAAAACTGGAGGTTTCAGAGAAAAAAATAAATCGTCAATTAATTGGAACGTAAAAAAAAAAGTCCTTAGAACATAGTTTTGTTAGCTGGGATGTGTGTCAAAAAATCCAGTACAATTCCTGCATAAACATCTGAATATGTATGTGAACCACATCTGAAATCACTACAGTGTCATATTTATTTGGATTACATCTTTGACACAATTAATTTCTAGGTAAATAGCCTGGGGATGTTTGCATGAATTACAGCGTGCTGAAAACCATTACAAAGCATTGTGCTACACAAAATGCTCACATTCAGCCTGTGAATTCACTGGAAATCTCTGGGTGCTCATCTTCCCCACAATTCAGTCCTGTACCGCCTCTTTCTGACACCGCCCCAAAGTTGTTTTCTCTTTGCTAATCTCGTAGGCAAGTATAACTTGATTAGACTTCAAAAATCCAAGGGTAAAACTATTGATTGTCTCCAGATGGAATTAATCTAGAGCGCAATTATGTGGGGGTCCCTTCTCAAATCATTTGTTTTAGTCCACAGCTTCCGAATCAGCAGACCCCATTTTGTAGATGCTCACCGAGCAATGGGAGAAAAGAAAAACTCAATCCAATTATACAGATAAATAGGACTAATCATGCAACCAAAAAATTTGAATATGAGGTTTACGGGTGGGTCGATAAGCATTATCGTTTCACCCCTGCTGAAATTTACAGCATAATTTCAGATAACGCCAGAAGAGAAAGGATACAAATTGCACCGATAAATAGTTCAACATTAGACATTAACATATGGATTGTAAGGGACCCTGATAAGGGGGAGACATTTTATTAGAGGTGAGAAACATCCCATTAAAAGGCCTCTCTAGGTGAACCATTTCCATAATTCATGTGCTAGAGCGGCATCAGAAAGGTATGGCTTCCTTTGTGGAAAGGGCAAATTGACTTTCAAAGGCCATTTCAATGAGGATTATTTTAATGCATGACTGGTGAAATTATTTCACCAAATATGAGATTTGTTTTCCACATCAAGAAATTCATTTTCACTCGGCTGTAATTTATGTTTCATTAGCCAAAAGGAAATGTACTGAAATAGTTTCCACAAAAATGTTATGTAGCAAAACTGTTTTTGACAATGGTAATAATAAGAAATGTTTCTTTAGCACCAAATTAGCATATTATAATGATTTCTGAAGGATCATGTGACACTGAAGACTGAAGTAATGATGCTGAAAATTCAGCTTTGCCATCACATGAATAAATTACATTTTGAAATATATTCAAATAGAAAACAGTCATTTTAAATTGTAATAATATTTCACAACTTTATTGTTTTTACTGTATTTTTAATCAAATGTACGCAGCCTTGGTGAACATAAAATACTTTTTTTTTAAAACTAACTTTTTAACAGTTGTTAACTACTTTGAACAGCTGGGGATATTTTCAAAAACAAAATCATTTTGAAACAAAAACACGTTCCATAAATAACATCTGGGCCTTGAAATTGTTGCATCAGTGATTAGCCCAACAGTTTTAAAGAAGCTCCTCACAAAAACATTAGCATTAGCATATAACAGTAACATACACAGATTCATTCCTCTCAACCATTTTCCTGAACCATTTTCATTGAATAACAAAGCTGACTAAATTGTTTCTATAATTCATATGGCAATGTCATTTTAAATATGGTTAGCTATGGTACAGATTTGATCAATATTACTTAGATTATCCTTCAATTTCCATATTTCCTCTGATGACAGCTGTAACTGCTTTAAAGTCACATCCTTGTACCCTGCGCAGGGAAGTAATTATGAATATGCGGCAGAGAAATATGGCAACACAACTACACAATCACCACACGTGGCTTTAATTGTGTACCAATGAGCTATAGCCTAATCGCTGGAGCCAAACTGAATCAGCAGACGAATTTATAAGGGCATTTAGACCCCAATTTCATTGGAGGCTTAATGATGCCGATCGATGAAGGCTGTGTCTCTGAAGGACAAACACATGTTTTTGCTCTTCTTTTGCCTAATGGCTGTGTGCTTCAATCACACTCTTTAATCAAGTGAGACAGAACTGGTGTGGGCCGACTGCCAGACACGGCCGTGTTTTCTGAGATACAGACCCAAGAGATGCTTTGGTAGCAGGTTGGCTGTAGTACAGATCTAGAATCAATTGGATCACACCCATTACAAGGCAAAAAAACACAAAACCAGTCTCAGGACGTCTTCGTCACCTCCAAAACCCCATCAAACTTCACCTTATCCACCTACACAATCCATTCTGTACAACTAGCCGGCATGACGTTCCCGTTCCCCTTGACTGCTTCCCTCAAATCACCTGCAATCTGTACACAATCCTCTTGAAGACCCTCAGAGGAGCTTTTTACAGCTGCATGTCTCCATCCGTGATCAGGAATGAGTGTGCTTTTCAATCACGTAATCAATTTGAGACATGGTGGGTGTGCGGGAGGTCATTTGAACACTGGTCGCAGCCATATTCTTTCAAGGGTATCGCCTTATGTTCTTCACGAGTAATATTGTCTTCATGTCCATCGGCGCTCTAATACTGAGCAGGCTCGCTCGAGCACATCGTAGGGTCACACGTAATTCACCGCATGCTGTCACTCTGGACACTCAACAAACATCTGACCCTCAATATTCAGCAAATGAAAGAGTCCAGAGCTCTTACCTCCTCTGGACGTTTCTCCATCACAGAAAACTCCATCTCAGCAGGCAGCAGAACACAATCTCGCATGATTTCATGCGTAACTATACACCAGATGTCAACTGTAGTCCAGGTAACATCAACAAAGACCTTGATAAACACAATGGGCCTCCATGCAACACGAACAGAATGAATTTCTGTGTAAATCATTCACACGTCCATTGGTGTGTTGATGTACATTATCAGAAAAAACAGTGTTGGTCATTGACAAAATCACAACAATCAGTCAAAACCAAGAAAATAAGAAAATTACAACCCAGACTCATTAGAAAATTGTGCCTGTGGTGACATGTCTATTCTACACTTTCAAAGTAACTAAAAGCACATTCAGTTTTATCCAAAACAGATAAATGGGAATCTGGCAATGTTTCATAACGTTGATTGTTGTACTGAATGTAATGTCTCAGTTCAGAAATGTGTACCGTAAATGGTGCTACAAAGTTAAAAAGTTAGGCATTTGAAAATAACATACCACCTTCACTAAACCTGACACTAAACCCACCCAATAGTGAGCAAAAGTGAAAATAAGTCTTTATTAATTGGTAATCTGCCCCATAACCATAATTTGTGTGAAACCGATAAAAGTTGTGTTTGTGTTTCACTGCCTCTAGTGTTCATTTCAACTGGAAACTGCAGTGCACTGTACGCATAGGTATGTTTTTGGGGTGTTGCAAAAAATTTAAGTAGAGGAACCTTTTTCCAGTGATTCCATGTTGTAAATTAATAATCTTTCCTGATTATGTAATCCCAATACTCTATAGATTTAGGCCAACGAAGGCACTGCCAAAGTGTAGAACATGATTTATTTAGGTCCATTTATTTATTTAGTTATATTGTGTAGTTATGTAGTGATACTTAAATTCACTTGTAGAATTTAAAATAATCTTTATTTTATTTTATATATTATTTGATAATTTAATGTACTCACACCCACGTCATCTAAATTGTTCACTTATATATATATATATATATATATATTAGAAAATGACCAATTGTTTCGCCAGATAAGACCTTTATTCCTTAGCCGGGATTGTGTAGAGCTCTTTGAAGCTTCATTGAAACTGCAATTTGGACCTTCAACCCATTGATCCCTATTGAAGTCCACTATATGGAGAAAAATCCTAGAATGTTTTCCTACGGTGGCCGAGAGAGCTCAACGCGCTGCAAATAGAAAAAAACACCTGCAAATTAAGAAAACAACTTCGTCAATTTGACAACACACGTGCTGCAAATGCTCACAACACAACCAAACAAAGAAATGCGTTGCAAATAAAATTATTTTTTTGTTTGTGTTGTGAGCATTTGCAGCACCTGCTGTCAAATTGATGAAGATGTTTTCTTGATTTGCTGGTGCTTTTTCTATTTGCATGTGTTTTCTGAAGTTGCAGCGTTGAGCGCTCTCGGCCACCGTATTTTCCTCAAAAACCTTAATTTCTTTTCTTTTCAACTAATTTTGGTCGAACAAAATGTAGAGCAGAACAAGCCAAGGCAGACTTTCTCAGAGCACTCATAACCACAGCAGTTGTGTACTCTCTGCTGTAAGGTTAGGTTGTTTTGCCTCATATAGGGAATATTGATATGCTGCATGTTCATCTCTGCAGTCTGCTAAAGACTTCTCCATGGTCAGTTTACTTCATAGTGTCTGGAATCCTGGAACATGACATTAATGTGATACCTTGCGATACCTCTTTAGTCAGGGGCCTAAAGATTGACAAAAAGAAGAGAGGAAAAGTACAAAATTTAAGATAAAGTGCTTTGGAAAGAGTCAATTTAATTTATTCTCAATAGTCCCTTTGGCTGACAAAATGCTAAGATGAATGTGTCTGCTCTTGTTTTTGTGAACCCGCTGCATTAAAGGTTCAAATTATGCTGGGATCATAAGGACGGGAGGTAATGAAAAGATAAATCATTTGGAGTAAGTGGGAGGGATATTACATTTTTCATGAGGGGTACATTCAAAAACACGGCCCCCGTGCTCATAGCTCACGCACAGAACAGAATAATTCTGCTGAATAATCACAATCTTTAATGAAACAATACAGAAAATGCAAGAATGCAGCGCCTGTTCTGAATTAACTGGTTGAAATGTTTCTCACGTATGATTCTCTCAGCTCTCGCCATCAGGATGAGCTTTTCTCACATCATCAGTGAAATTAATTGCATATATAATTAATCTATAAGCCATTATACATATTAATCAAAACACTCTTACAACACACTGTGAGCGGTGCGGTCTAAGGCCTTGTTTACACTGTACACAAATTTGATTTTTTTTTTAATCTTTGGGACTGACTGGCCTTGCTCTGCAAGTGAGGAAATTAGATGAAATTAGAAATGATGTTTGTTTTTGTTTTTTTTCAAAATATATGAACATTGGCTGCCATAGCCATAATTTTGGTGTTAGCACAATGCAGAATATCTGTCATTGTGAAAAAGAGAAATGTACGTTTTATTTCACCTTTTTGCTATTTTTTACCTTTACAGCAGTCTCCATCCACTTTCATCATATGGAAAAGAGCATGGTGAACATTCTTAAACATATCTTTATGGAAAAAAGAAAGCTATACAGGTTTGGAACAGTGAAGGAAGACATTTATATTTTTCTTTTGGTTGAACAATCCCTAAAGTGCTTCATATATTCTATGGTTCTTATTCTGGGACTTAAATGTATGAAGATCTTCTATGAGTACAGAAGGTCAGGGCATGTCTCACTGTGACAGAGGCCGCATGCAAGCGCGCCGTTCACTAAATATCTCATCTTTTCTCATCTTTGAGATAAGAGAGAACTGAGCGTAATTATGTGGTGCTGTCAGGCCTGAGAGGAATCCCGAGCAAAAGCCCCAAGTGCTGATTTAGTGCAGAAGGAAAGAGGAGAGATGTGACAGTGGCAGAGCCGAGAAAAGAGAGAGAAAGAGATAACATTCTCCAATCATTAAATCATCCCCCTCTGCTATCTGCACATGAGTGTCACTCAGAGGGAAAAAATAAAGAGGTGCAAATGAAATATTAATGTGTTCCTTATTTTTGAGATTTACATTAGTCTCTATCTTTCTCTCTCCTCCTCTCGTGGAAGGAGCTGAGATGTTTGAAATCTTTTTTTTCTTGCTGTTGATGTTGAGTATTCATCTAATGAGATTCTTCAACACCCTTGATATGCTTCGCCTTTTTTCTTGCTTTTAAACTCCTAAATCTCTATAAGGCACAGAAACGAGAAGAAAAGGTTGATGCAAGCAGCCGTACTGTAGAACGTCTCACGCCTGCACCTTTGGCATGCTTTCAAACAGAAACCTCAAGCATTGAACCCGATTCCCGCTGGGAGGCGGGGGGAGAATCTAGGGAAGTCAGGTGAAGCTGTGTTGGATGCTGTCAGTCTGTTCTATATATGAAAAGACAAATGTGTGCCCATAATTACACCCCCAGATGAGCTCATGTCGCTTTATGCTAGACCTTGAGCTCTGAACATTTGTGTAAATACCAAGAGCGCTTCCAGACATCTGGAATATAATTATTCTCTATGGTCAGTTAACAGAGTGACTCAGAACTGAAGGATGATATTTAGATTTGTTAAAGGTACGTTTTAGGTGTAACAACTGCATCTGAATGTAAGAGTGAATATGCTAAGTTATTGTTCTATGTCTTTAGTGAATACATCCTGAAATTCACTGACAATGATTACTAACCATTTTGGTCCACTGCAAACAAGAAATATAGTGGTGTAAGCAATATTTACTGATAAGCCAGGAGAAACATATAACCAAGACACATATTATCATCCATGAATCCTTTGTGGATAAAAACAAATAAATAATTAGCCCAGTGAAAAAATGTCCAAGTATGTACCGAATGGGATTAAGAAATCAATGTCTCAACTTGTGCATACTGAATTATTTTTTATACAGTATGCTCATATTCAAACACAATAAACCTGTAATGGCACCCAATCACTATCACAGAATTCCTATCTGATATATTTATATACATATATATATATATATATATATATATATATATATATATATATATATATATATATACTGTATATAGCTGACAGACTGAGTGATCAGTTCATCTTGGCTGAGTGTCAGCTTTTTTGTTTTTGAGGCATAGATGAGAACAGCTGCTGTCCTTTTTCTTTCTCTCTGATGTCTGATGGAGGCACTTGATGCAGCTACAACCACAAGCACTCAACATACATGAAGAGAAAAACCACAGATGTGGTAAAACTTCAAAACAAAGCACATCTGTGGTTTCTCACTGCCTCTGCTAAATGGCATTCAACAAAGTAAAGCTTAATTGGTTTTATGATAGGATTCCACTTCTGTATCACAATTAAATTAGATTTACTATTTTAGGCATTTGCAAAAGTAACGGACTAGTATACCTAAAATGAAAATCCTTTCATCATTTACTCACCTCATGTATTCTCAAACGCATATGACTTTCTTTCTTTCATAAGGTGATGCTTGAGGTCAGACTAATCAGACAAAGAAGTTATGAAGTTTAGACAAAAATTTGACTAAAATTATTTAATAAACCCTGCTCATTTTTCTGATTACTTAAATCCTGCTTTCTGCTATTTCACGGCTTCATCTGTCACACTCTCAGTCTGATAGAAGACTTTTTAGACAACTTTTTTTTTTTAAATACAGTTTTGGTTACCAGACAAAATAAAGTTCTGTTAACTAGTTTTGTGTATCAGACAAAACTCTTCTGACTGGTTTTGGATACCAGACAAAATGTATAACTTCTGGAAAATAAACTGGATTCAATATTCTTGGTCTAACATTTTATAGTCAGTGGAAAATAAATCTATATAATGAAATTGAATGAGAATTGGCACTGTCAATCTAAAAAAAGACACAAATGTGCCATTAAAGTATTATAAAGTGGTTCATATGACTCATGCACTATATTCTAATTCTCTGGAAGCCAAATGATATGACTATACACTGCCCTCCTTTTGTGATAATTTTGCACTGATAAGGGGGGACACAAACTACGAAAACATATTTTATTACATAAACAGCATAGAAAAAACTTAAATTTTCGATTCTTCAAAATATCCACCATTAGCAGCTATTACAGCTCTGCATAATCTGGGCATCCGAGCTGTCAGTTTATTCAAACATTGACTTGATATATTACTCCAAGCCTCCTGAAGGATTGCCCAAAGATGATTCACACTGGTTGGACACTTCTTACGGACATCACAGTCCAGTCCAGTTCCTTGTAGCTCAATTGGGTTGAGGTCGGGTGATTGGGGAGGCCATTCCATGACAGACATGATGCCAGCTGACTGTTTCCTCTCCAAATAGGATTTGCACAGCTTGGAAGTGTGCTTGGGGTCAAGCTTGGAAGTGTGATATCATCCAAAACCCCACTTTTCTAGGGTGTTTCCAAACTTTTGGAGGGCAGTGTATATGAGGAAGACACTGAAATTTAAGTCATTATTTACTAAAAATCAATTCTAGCTCTCCATTGTGCAAACATGGGAGTTCATAAAAAGAGCAATGTTCAAATTGTTGTTTAGAGTTGGATCATTTCAAAGAATCACTTAAACTAGTTCACAAAAGCAGTTTGAATGATTTGTTTTCAAATGACTTAGTTCTTGAGGTCAACTCACTTTAAACAGTCCACTAGAACTAATATATGGTTTATGGAAGACTTGAATAATTATTTGGTTATTTAGACCACTTTAATTATACTTTTATGGTACTTTTGCATCCTCTTGAAGCGTGAAAACCCCATTCACTGTAACTGCACAGAAAATTGTGACTGTAAAATTATTAAAACTTTCTTGCTTGCTGTATTTCAAAGAAGAAAGAAAGTGCTACAAGTTATAATAAACATTATAATAAAAATGGACAAGGTTAACTTTAAAAAAATAATAATAATCTTAACTTTAAAATAACCATTAGAAATTAGGGATTTACCCAATTAGACAACAAGATAAAGATTGCACTTGCAGAACATAATATACATTATTTTCAGGCACAAAGCCCCACTTGAGAACCTGATGTCTCTTAGGTTCATCTCAAAAGCACAAGCTCCAGTTTTATTGTGCCATCCTCTGGGTGAGCTAAAGAGGAAGAGCAGGAAAAATTGATCCAGAATAGAGCCTAAGGAAATTGTCTCATCTCTCTGATACTCCTTTACTTTCTCTCTCTCTCTATCCTACTATTTTTCTTTCGTTCTCTTTTTCTCTCATTATGCAGTCTGAGCTACAGGGCTCCATAATCCTTGAAGGTTTAGCAGAGCAGTCATGTGATTGGTTAGACATTACATCAGGATGATGTAATACTCTGAGGACTAGCTAGTGTGTCAGACACAGTGAGAAAAGGAGAGAGAGCGAGGGCTTTGCTGAGGAGGGGAGTGCAGCAGCCTGCAGCACACTGAAAGAGAAGGTAATCCCAAACCACACAACAGTGCTTTAGAGAACGGAGGGGAGAGCAGAACTCTTTTTCGTGAGCCCTGACTGAATGGTGGAGATAAGCAGAAGCGCTCTCTGCAGCAGCCGGCTGGTGCCAAACACTCTTGGGTGTCGCATTTCTGTTTATGCAGTCATTATATTAGATAAATAGAAAGAGTGTGTATGTATGCGCTCACATGTTTGGGCTTTGTGAGGTAATGGATGGAGAAAGACTGATATGATATAAAGAATGTGGTCACATGTTGTTTACATGGTGATTCCTAAAAAAAAAAAAAAGGTTCTCAGCTGGTTTTGCTTCAGGACCCAGATTTTATATTGTGGCCTGAAGTGATTCTTACATTTTTTTAATGTCCGCAAAAACAGTTCCTTCAAAAATGTAATATTTACTCACCCTCTTGTCATTCTAAATCTGTGATTTGCTTTTACTGTTATTTTTGTGATTAAAATTTGTTTTTAGCAAACAAGCGAAAAAAACAAAACAAAAAAAAAAACAGCATAAAAAGGAACTATTCTTTAAACTTTAAAATCACAATTAAAATTATTACTAAAAAATAAAAAATGTTTAACAAGTAACAGTAAAGACACTTATAATGTTTACAATTACATTTATACATTTAGCAGATGCTTTTATGCACAGCCACTACAAATAAGGAAAACAAATATCAAAAGTTATAAAAGATAAAACTTTGATAGAACTTTCCATCAAAGAATCCTGAAAATGCATCATATTAAGCAGTAAAAACTTATTTTTGATAATAACAAGAACCACTTTTAATAATTAAGCACCAATAATAATTTAGCACCAAATCAGCATATTAGAATGATTTCCGAAGGACCTCCTAAAAATTCAACTTGGACATCACAGGAATAAATTATATTTTCATATATATTAAAATAGAAAACTTTTTGTTTTTACTGTTTTTACTGTATTTTTGGGGAGCATAAAAACATTTTTTTTTTTTAATCTTGATTATGTATAATTATATGACTTTTGACCAGTAGCGTATATATATATATATATATATATATATATATATATATGGAAATATTAAGAAATATTCTTAACCATTTTACCAAATGACAACTGAATTTGAACCAAAATACAGCCTTTGACGTCAACATAAAAAAAAATCATCACATTCAAAAATTTAGGCTATTTATTTTCCTATCCTAATTATATGGTTGAGCTAATTGCATGGTTGGTTGCATTTTATTTTTCTACATTTAGACATGCCACCCATTTTTAGGTCACGACTCACCAGTTGAGAACCACTGAGTTAATACACCCTGACATAATTCATTATATGAGCCATGATGATCTATGAAAATCACATTCACAGCTGCACTGCATATGTAAATGCTTACAACCACCATGTGCAATGTCACAACAGCTGTCGAGATTATCAGAAAAAAAGGCAAAAAACCTTGTCATGATCATTTTAAGACTACACATGTTTTAAAAAAGAAAAGATTTGTTAGTAGGTGTCAGAACTGACAACCATAAAAAAAATGACACAAAAATTACGACAATACTAATTGGACCCCACTCTGATTGTAATCATGCTACATTAAAATATGCAAAGCTGCTGTTAACTCTCAAACCAATATTAGTCCTCGGGGTACATTTGTTGAATAAAATATCACTTAAAACCTCAAATCTGTCCTATTTTCCTAATGAATTACTTCTGAAATATTCAAAGAAGAGACATAGCCACAGGTTCTCTGTTTTTGGCACACAAAGCCAGGAGGCCCAAGAGCATTTACTGTTGATGATGATGGCAGGACATGTGCATAAATTGAGACTGTCTAGAGAAAAACACCTTAAGGCTACATTAGAGACAACAGAAAGTGGCATTACTTCCTAAAAGCATCTAGCAAGATGTGCGTCCACAAACCTCTCTATTAAAGCCTACAGAGTTAAATGAGGACAAAAGACTGCTGGAAATGCTGGTTTTGAAGAACAATTTGTTTATTTTAAAGATTATTAATTGAGTAAGCACTGTACAAATGCTGCAAATGAGCTAATGCATGCTCGACACAATGTTCATCTTAATATAACGTTATGTGCAGCCGTATTTCACTACTCGCTGATTTGAATAATGTTACATGATTTGATAGTGATTCATTTTTTTGCTGAAAACTCATTTGCTCTGTGCATCTTTTGTGGCCAATCACTGATGGATATCAAGTAGCGAATGCTCATATGATGTTCATTTATCAGGGACAGCTTGCTGAAGTGTAAAAGCTATTTGCAGTCTTGTGTTGCTTCCTCCTCAGGCTGTTATACAATGGAGTTCTCATGTGGCCCGGGCCGAGAGTGACAGCCCAAGTCTGACGGAACAAAAAAGTACCAAAATGACAACTTGATAAAAGCGAAATGACTTTACGTCTGCGTTTTGCCGAGAGCAAGGTAAAAGGCGCGAGGCGGCTGGGTTCAGAGCATGAATAAAAGAGTGATGGGCGGCGGAGAGATCTGTCAGCTGAAGAGTGTGATGTCTGCCTGCTGATGCCTGTGTTTGTCTGGGTCAGGGTTATGTTGACGTTGCGGACCGAATTTGGTGAGTGAGTGCGTGTGTATGGGGGGTCAGCGGGTTCAGAAAGGCTGAGCGGTTCTGTTGCTCGGCCGTGTTTTTCTTCCCCTCGGTTGCAGCTGCTTCACCTCATCAAGACAAAAATGACCTGCAGGAAATGGATCACTTATTAAACGCTACTGTGTTTCAACAACAATGTATATTATTGCACAAAAATCAGCCAAAGAATCTCTGTAACAGCCTGTATATATCATTAATGTTTTTTTTTTTATTATTATTTAGCTGTATGTTCCTGTTTAAGATGGTCAGAAAAGCCTGGCCAAACTGGTTTAGCTAGTCACCCAATTTGACTTTGTTTGGGTTCTGCTAGTTTAGCAGGTCAGAAAGATTGTCTTCCCGTCTGGCCAGCTGAAAAACACCCCAAAAACCAACAAACCATCTTATGCTGGTTTAAAGGGATGAAAAATCATCATTTACTCACTCCCATGTCATTACAAACATGGCAATATTTCTTCAGCGTAACACAAAAGAGGATATATTTATGTGAAATGTCTAGTGTTTTTTGTTCGTACAATGGAAGTCAGTTACCAAAACTGTTTGGTTACCAACATTCTTCAAAATGTCTTCTTTTGTTTTGTTTTTTGCAGAAGAAATAAGTCATACTGGTTTTGCCAAGTAAATGACAGAATTTTAATTTTTGGGTGAACTACCTCTTAAAGATTTTAGCAGGAATAAAGGATGTAATGACCAGTTGACTGTACATTATTTCATTTATGGATACGTAAGTGTTGATTTTAAAATATTTTGGTAACACTTTATAATAAGGACCCATTAGATTAGTTAATACACTATATTCTTTTAAACAGTTAGTTTAGTTAGTAAAAACACAACTGTTTATTTTTTTTGTTCAGGTTAGTTCAGGTCCATTAAAATTTGCTAACAGATACAACATTTATTTTAGTAATATATTAGAAATTGAAATAACAATAACTAGGATTAAAAAATGCGGGTTACACTTTATTTTGTGTACTTGTTCAAGTATAATTATACATTTAAGTACTGAGTAATATTAATTAACTACATAAGATTAGGGTTTAGTTTAGGGTTACTTGCATGTAATTATGCATAATTGTTATTATAATAATAAGTACAGGTGCATCTCAATAAATTAGAATGTCGTGGAAAAGTTCATTTATTTCAGTAATTCAACTCAAATTGTGAAACTCGTGTATTAAATAAATTCAATGCACACAGACTGAAGTAGTTTAAGTCTTTGGTTCTTTTAATTGTGATGATTTAGGCTCACATTTAACACAAACCCACCAATTCACTATCTCAACAAATTAGAATACTTCAATAAGACCAATAAAAAAAAAACATTTTTAGTGAATTGTTGGCCTTCTGGAAAGTATGTTAATTTACTGTATATGTACTCAATACTTGGTAGGGGCTCCTTTTGCTTTAATTACTGCCTCAATTCGGTGTGGCATGGAGGTGATCAGTTTGTGGCACTGCTGAGGTGGTATGGAAGCCCAGGTTTCTTTGACAGTGGCCTTCAGCTCATCTGCATTGTTGGGTCTGGTGTCTCTTCCTCTTGACAATACCCCATAGTTTCTCTATGGGGTTCAGGTCTGGTGAGTTTGCTGGCCAATCAAGCACAGTAACACCATGGTCACTGAACCAGCTTTTGGTACCTTTGGCAGTGTGGGCAGGTGCCAAGTCCTGCTGGAAAATGAAATCAGCATCTCCATAAAGCTTGTCAGCAGAAGGAAGCATGAAGTGCTCTAAAATTTCCTGGTAGATGGCTGCGTTGACTGTGGACTTCAGAAAACACAGTGGACCAACACCAGCAGATGACATGGCAGCCCAAATCATCACTGACTGTGGAAACTTCACACTGGACTTCAAGCAACATGGATTATGTGCCTCTCCACTCTTCCTCCAGACTCTGGGACCTTGATTTCCAAATGAAATGCAAAATTTTCTTTCATCTGAAAAGAGGACTTTGGACCACTGAGCAACAGTCCAGTTCTTTTTCTCCACAGTAAGATGCTTCTGACGTTGTCTCTGGTTCAGAAGTGGCTTGGTAGCCCTTTTCCTGAAGACATCTGATCGTGGTGACTCTTGATGCACTGACTCCAGCTTCAGTCCACTCCTTGTGAAGCTCTCACAAGTGTTTGAATCAGCTTTGCTTGACTGTATTCCCAAGCTTGCGGTCATCCCTGTTGCTTGTGCATCTTTTCCTACCCAAATTCTTCCTTCCAGTCAACTTTGCATTTAATATGCTTTGATACAGCACTCTGTAAACAGCCACACCTTTCAGTAATGACCTTCTGTGACTTACCCTCTTTGTGGAGGGTGTCAATGTTCGTCTTCTGGATCATCGCCAAGTCAGCAGTTGGATGACACACAATTGGATTCAGCAGTTTTTTGACCGATCTCTCTCCATCACCGAGGGCAGGAAGAGCTAATCTGGCATGTACGCATATGCAAATATGAACCGTAACTGTCTGGGTGCTGCTTAATTCCCCATTATTCTACAGACAGAAGTCCAATCAAGTTGACTTTGAAATGGATTGTGGGCGATTAAGCAGGATTTCTGGGTGTTTGGACAGAAATGCTGTGGCCTGCCTCTCTTTCTCTCTCTCTCAGCTGCCAGAGGCTTCAACCAGCACCGATCCAGGTAATTAATTCTCTGACAAGCATCACTGATTTGCTAAATCAGTGAGAATGGCATGCGTTGATCAAAAGAGAAACAAGAGGAGAGATGTTTGAAAACATGGACTCAGAGATGTCAGTCAGTGGGCCCTCACAACTGGCCCTGAGTCGCAGTGGCAGATTCAAGGACGTGAGTGGAATATACATTCAAATCAAAGGCACAAGCCATACGTCGACTGATACACACGCCTAATGCACACCAGCGCACGCTATGTCTCAACGGCACGCTCAAACATATGTGCATGCATTCACATAGATTACATTGATTCCAGGACATTTCTAATGCATGTGCAGATAGATATTAATTCATGGGCACAAACTGGGTTTGTTAAAATGATAACATGCATTACAAATGTGTTTCCTCTATAGAACGAGTGGGAAAATAACCAATTTGACATATAAACAAGGGAAATTAACAATTGAAGCTCTAGTCCCCAGGTATTGAACCAAAGGTCTGCAATTTATCTGATTGTAAAGTGGAAAGATAAATCATGTTACTTTCACATGTAGAGTATTGGTCTTTCACAATCTACTGATTTTCCCCTAAAGAAAATCTTTCTTAGTGTAGATCATCAATGATTTCTGTTAAAAGTCAGCGGCCCCAAAAAGTATCCGGACACTTATGGTACACTTAATAATGTATGAATGTCACTGCATTATATAACTAAATATTAAACCGAGTGGTATTTAAAGGTGGAGATGAAAATATGAAATAGATTGAACTAGATATATAAAAAGAATGCTAGAAATGTAAAATAGAAATGTACTCTTTACATTTTTAAGTTTAAATTGAATGAAAAATGTAATTTGGTGTAATTAACAAGTTTCTTTCCTATTTTTTTTAAAAATAATTATCACATTTCTTCATCAAGGATACCTTAAATTGATCAAAAGTGAACTTTTACATTTTACAAATAATATCTATTTCCAAAATAAATGCTAATATTAAGCAGCACAGCTGTGTTAAAATGATCTCCGGGATCATGACACTGAAGACTGAAATAGAAGAAAAAAAAAACACACCCCAGACTTTTGAATGTTAGTGTAGATCATCTCAATTATCATTATCATTGTTTTTTTTTTATTTGTTTTTTTTATGAATAGTAAATATTTAAGGTAAAAAGAATTTACACTTCTTCTTCTTCTTCTTCTTCTTCTTGGGTAGTCACACCACATTACATTTTAATACCTGAACCTTGCTTTGCCTTAACTTATTGTTGAATAAATTAATATCCAGGACAAAAACATGAATGTCATGTAACTGACGTATTTTTATTTTTTTAAACAAAATATTTCATAAAATGAAGTGCTGAGGTTTTAAATTATAATTATTAATTATAATTATAATTTAATACATTAAGACAATCACTATAATCAAAGTAAATACAATCACTTTGGGACCAGATGGCTACAATTCACAACAAAAATCAGCTCTGAGAAAATGTCTAACATACTTTACTTTATGTTTTAAGATAACACTTGGTTTGATATTTTGTATGCACTGCAATAAAATTCATGCATTTTTATGTGTAGCTTAAGTGTCCAGATACTTTTTGCTGCCACTGTATGTGACTTCATGCAAAGGCGTCACTCATTTCCCGCTGAGTGTGCCAATCATTTGATGCAGTGTGTGCTGAATTGAACACTATTGATCTTTAAATAAATGGATTGGATTGCAGTGTAACAGTTCTGGCTCAATGGCTGTGCTGTCTGGCGCTACAAAGCAGTGAATTCGGGAGCTGCTGAAAGTATCTGGCACGTCTCTTGATTAACTGGCTCGTGTTTCGGCTCTTTTCCTTGGCCATTATCAGCCCTCGGCCTCTGCCAGCGTGGCTCAGGGCATCCGCTTTTAAAAGAACTTGCCAGATCAAACTGGCATGTCATAGAACATTAGGCCTGACATTATTTCAGCCCACTGACTTGCGTTCTCTCAGGTCAATTTAGCGGTCTTTACTGGCTTGGATGTTCATTGGTTGCCATGGTTAGAAAATCTCACTGAAAAGCAGCGGGACTGAGAAAATGGACTGAAGTGGATCAGTGGACAAAGCTGGTGTCTTTACATTGCATGACTCAAACAGGAAAACATCAGATAATGACTCTTGCCAAGGTCCCCCCGCTGGACCAACCTATGTAATCCAAGCTCCACTTAATCACCACAGCAGAGAGACTCCCAAATGTCATCAGATAGTGAAGAAAGAGAAAGTTTATAAAACGCATAGGGAAAAGCACTGGGGAGTCCAAGTCTGCAAAAGAAAGGCTTGCACTGCAATAAAATTATATGTAGGTTAATTATAGATGAGTTCTAGGTTCTAATAGTGAGAAAATCATATGTCCCATGTGTTCCAAAAGAGCGATGCACTGGAACACTTGGAAAAGACCCTTTGTATAAACATGCTCACGGGCATTCAAAAATGCCTATATGCTTCTGTAGAGAAGTTACATTTTTATTCTGACTCTGGGAGAAGCAGATGCCATCAGTCAAATCTGAAAAATAAAAATGTAATTGAATTGTTCAGAAAATGGAACCACATGCCTGATTTTGCAGGCCTATACTGTATGTTTTCATAAATGCCCAGGCACTCGATGTACTGTATGTCTATAAAAACATATACAACAGTTACTTCTGGTCCCTCAAATTTTATTGGATGTGCGACATTCCAAAAGTGCTGGTATATAGTCCAAAAACAACTGGGACTTTTCAGTGTATGTGGCGACAAGTGGCTGTCTTCTGAATCACTTCACTTCATTCACTTCACTTCACTTCACTTCACTTCACTTCACTTCACTTCACAAAACACAAAACAAAACAAAACAAAACAGTTTAGGAATGAAACAAGAGATAATTCGTTTTTATAAACGAATCATTGAATTATTCACTCAACCTATTCATTCAAAACAGTAATTAACTCAGAAACCAAACAAGCGACTGTCTTTCTCTGAAGTGTTCACTCAACTAACTTGTTTGAAAAGACTAAATTATTCAGGAAAGCCTCTGTGTTGCTCAGAGACTCAAAACATCATTCAGTTGTGGTTTCATTTGTAACTATAGTCATTGAAAAAAAAAATGGCTACATTCACTCTGTTAAGGTGTGGGACTGACAACAGCATTTACTTATGAATGTGTGTCCTATTTACACAGTAGCTTAGAGTAGTTACTCGAACACGTGCAATGGGAATCAAACCCGTATTCTGCTTGTGACTATCATCTGTAACCATAGTGACTGTGACTAAAGTAGCCTGATATCAAAGACTGTGATGTCCATAAAACTAAAACGTATTATCACATTTGATGCAAGTCAAAGAGTCCAATCGAGTCCAAAAGTTCACCTGTCAAATCTTCATTAACCAACAGCAGCTTTTATGCCTTTGAATTGCATGCAGACCACACGAGAAGTTCCAGTGGAAGACTAGATCTAAAACCTTCAAATGTCAAATAATTCAACATACACTATATTGCCAAAAGTATTGGGACACACCCTTCAAGTGAACAAGTTTGACTACTTTGAGCCTAAAACTCATCACCAAACACCAATGACTTGTACATACACTATATGGACAAATGTACTCGGACAACCCATTCTTTAGAACAGAAAAAGGCACTTCCAAAACTATGGCAACAAAGATGGAAACATAATTTGTGTTTAAAAATTGTATTTCCATCTTTGTTGCAACAGATTTGGAAGTGTCTAAAATGACTGTACCCATACGTAAGTCATTGGCATAAGTCATTGGCGGGAGAGTTGCTTACTTACTTTATAATTAGTCAATAACGGCATCATTTTCTTCATTCAGACCGAGAGCTTGCACGAAAACAAGAGGCCAAGAACCAATCACATCCAATCATGACAGATCATATCCAATTATAGCGTGATTGAGGCTATGCCTCCTCTCACGTGACTTTCCCCCATTCATTTCAATAGGTGTGTTCGACTTGAAGCGGCACTGCGCAGAATGATCAGTGTATGACATCAAAGTGCCGCGAGAGCGATTTGAAAGCATAAGGATCCATCTGCTCTCTTATGGCTCTCGCGGTACTGTGATGTCATACACTGATCATTCTGCGCAGCGCCGCTTCAAATCGAACACACCTAATGCCTCCAGAAAAGTCACGGCACGCTAAAGGCCTAAGTATACATCTTTTTTGTACGCGAACACTAGCGTATGCGTACAGTCGAATGCATAGCCTTTCAAAGTATACTCCATTTGAAGTTGTGCATGGGCAGTCGACACACGCGCTCTAGAAAGCTTCATCCATGTTCAGTGTCTGCTCTATTTTTCCCCTTTAAGTCATGACTGATAACAAATATATTTGAACTATTTAAACCAAAGCTGAGCTGTCTCATACCCTCTTGCTCACAAGCGCTTGTCAATGTGAGCGTCTGTTGTTGCAGTCTCCGCTATTTTGTTGTCATTGTCCATCTCTTTATTTTAGTTTTCTACTGTGAAAAAGCAGCCCGGGACAGTGTTGCCACCATGTGGAAAAACTGATTACTGCAAAATAAATTCACATGTGCGACCTGAGCGTACAAAGTACACGTGGTTACAAAAATCGGGTGGTGCGCGTACAGTACTGTCCCTCGCGTACGCGTAAAAAGTGAAGTATACTTTGGCCTTAAACGCCCCTGCTTTATGGCTATGCTAAAATCTGACAGATTTAAAGTTTCTTCTTTTATGGTCAGAGTTCACCATAATTGAACTTTGGAGCCTGTGTTTTCACATGCGTATGAATGGAAGTAAATGTAACAAAACATGTTTATAACTGAACTGTGTGTGAATGTAATCATATTATTAAGGACTCAAATACAGGACTGACAAACATATTCTGCAGCTGTGTTACTATGGCCAAAAAACAGACAAGGAAACTGTTATATAAAAGCAATATCACACTCGCAGCTGCTGCTGGTTTGAATATTAGTCTGGCGATGATTAACAACAGCACTCTTGCTTGTGTGATATTGCTTAATTATCTCATTAAAACAGGCAATGTATATGAAGGTGAAGGACAATGGAAATTTGGATCCAGAAGCTTTGTAGCAGGGAAAGGGATTCAGTAGAGCACATACCAACAGGAAATACAATGAAGCCTCAACATTTTTCTCTTCCTGTCAAGTAGACATCTAAAAGCACTTACTTTTGCACAGAATGACTTCATCTGATAACTGCTGGTTATATTGCATCTTTGTCAGGCAGATGGCAGCTGTGGTTGTTTACGTTATGTTTACGGCAGGCTTATGTTTACAGGCGTATATGTACGGTTTCAGCTGCATCTAACCAGCTGATACTTCATGGAGTGAATGTAAATGCAGGCCAGGGGATCAAGGGCTGGTGGCATATGCTTCTCGGTTCTCTGTTCGCTTATGTGGAGAATTGATAGTTAGGAGGGAACACGCGTGAGCGGATGCGTGTATTTGTGAGGGGGTGCTGTCATATTGGCGATGCGGCAGCATGTGCGGTGACAAGCTCCACACGGGGAGGGGTGGGAGGTCATGTGGGGAGGAGAGGCAGGCATCTGACAGGGACATCAGTTTCCTCAGACATTAACTCCCCCTGTACCTGAGAGAGTGGAATAATCACACGCCGGGGCCATGCACCATGAAATGGAAGTGCAGCAGAGATCTGGGGGAGTGGACACACAGGCCTGTCCAAGGAAATGAGAGCCATTTTTTTTAAGTATGGGCCGCCATGGTGTGTGTCTGTGTTTGTGTGAGATACAGCAGGAGGGAAAGAGCCAGAAACAAAGAAATGTATGTGTATGGGATCAGATCGGCCTATATGCTAATATGAAAAAAACATCAGCATCTGTGTCAGTAAAGAACTCTGTTTCGCTGAAACGGTGATGGTGCCACAGCCACATTTCCACTGAGGAAAAAACAGCACTTTATATGAGCTGGTGTCAAACCAATAATGTCAAAACAAAACTATATGGTACAAAAATTGGTCATTCCCATTATAATCAACAAATCTGTTAATGCTTCAAAAGATCAATGTGATGCTTCACAACGAGATGTACATTCAGTTGATATTCAGTTTCTGTCATGCTGCACAACTACTCTCCTCAGTCTGAAATAAAATAATTTATAGTTCATGTGTCCATTGATTACTGGGTTTTTCTTCAACTATGTGCATTTTTCTTCTATGGACTCTTCTTACATTCTTGCTAGTGTCCACTCATAATATCGAACAGTAAATATACAAATGCCACAGTTCGATGGAAATTACTTTTTGATTTTTTTCGTAGCATTTTTTTTGGGGATCCTAAATACATAATTATTCACATTTTTAAATACATGACTGAATTATTTCAGTTCAATTCAATTATAGTTGGGAAATGGCATACAAAAACAATTTTTACAAGTGACCTTGATTGTTCTTTGTTTTCTTCACAAATCACATCATATACATCTGTATTTCATCTCAAGCTCTCCATTGGTATTGTTGTCTCCTTGATACAAACAAACTTGGAGGCAGTTTGGAAGCAGTAAGAAAACAGTACTTTTATTCAGCAAGGATGCATTAAATTGACCAAAAGTGACAGAAAAAAACATTTGAACAAAAAGTGACAAGAACTGTATTAGAATGACTTCTGAAGGAGCATGTGACACTCAAGACTGGAGTAATGACTGCTAAAAATTCAGCTTTGCATCACAGGAATAAATTACATTTTAATTGACATTACTATAGAAAATGCTAGAAAACTACAATAGAACATGTTAGAAAACTTTTCATCTGTAGTATAAATCACTTTCATACAATAAATATTAAAATAATTCATGAGTATTTCATATTTTGGTTTGATTTTTTTTTAAACATAGTAATTAATATTTTTATTGTGGATTCCCATATTTCAAGATTTAAATTGTGGGTAAAACAATAAAATCTGAGCACATTTGAAAATAAATGTTGCAAATGTAAACAATTCAGGTACTATAAAATAGTTCCAAGTCACTTTTAAAGTGACCTTTATATAAAAGCAGAAACAAAAAGCCTAAATCTGTAATATATGTAATAGACACCTTAGTGCTCCATGTTTATTTCTTCTCACACAGAAACTACAAACAGATTTATGTCTCAATTTCAGTTATCATGTCACTCATTCACTCTCATACAACAGCAATCAGCTCAGCTCTCTGCTTCTGCATGAGAATGTAGTGAGCTTGGTCTAACAGTAGGGATTTTGCCAGAAATAATCCTTACCCCTTGCCAATACTCAAATTTCTCTTTTGAAAAACTACCTCCCAAGCATTTTAATCTTGATTTACTATGATTCACTAAAACCCACTGAGGCTTCGTTCAAATTTTCAGTGGACCGTTGAAGCCCCTTTCTGCGTGTATGCATGTGTTCTGTGCCTCTTAAAGATGCCTACAGCATTATCACGCTCTGATGGTGTGTGACAGCGGCTGTGCTGATTAAATGTATTGATCACTGTCTGTCTGCTGAACACAGTTGGAGCTGTCTGACACATTATGAGAGCAAAAAGTGGCATATTGTACATTCTTTTGGAGCCTCGACATGGAGCTCTGGACCTGAAATCCATACACAAATTCTCATGTTTTCCATGTTTACAACAGCTCCTAGGGAGATGATGGAGATTTCTGGATCCGGTAACTCCATCTGTGAGCGCCGCTGCTTTGCGTCTCCCATCTTCGAGCGCGTGGACAACTGGCAGCGCGCAAGGCTCCAGACCATTACTCTGATGTTGTTTACATGCAATGCAAATGATTGGTAAACAAACAGCGCCGCACAGAGCCACACGTTCCCCCCGGCCGTCCTTGCAGCCTATGCAAATCAGTGCCCACCGCGCTCTCGGCTCGCATGAGGCAGGAAATTAAGAGCTGAGGCTAAATTACAGTGTAATATGTAAATGTGCAGATGTGTGGATATGCATTGTTGCTTCATTATGACTGGAAAAATGGCCCTGCTTAATATTCAAACAACTTTGTAAACAAAAAAGGCAGCGTGCGCTAGCAGTCCCACAGGGGCAGCGGGCCACTGAATGTTTCTCGCCACGCAACACGCACTGTAACTGTGTTCATTTACCGCCATCAAATACATCACAGCGGGAAAAAACTACAAGAGCCAAACGTGTTGGACGGCTTAATGTGAGTTGCAGTTGTGTGTGCTAATGCGCTCGGAGTGATACGGTAGTCATGATGCTCATTTATCAATGTGGCATGGCTCTTGCCCGGTCAGAGAGGGAATCTGGCCTCGCTGACCCCACTCGCAGGTCGGCCTTCCCTCCCACCACCCACACCAGGAAAACAGATTACTGCCGATCAATATCTTAGAACGCACCTCCTGCTGGGATTCAGCTAGGATTTTGGAGTCCTACAGGGAGCATGCAATTGCCGATGCATGGTGTGTATTGTGCTGCCAATGCGTTACGAATGTGTGCATCTGTGGCGTTCTCAGAACATAGCCACATCAATGTTCAATGAGCGATTAGATGGACAACTGGACAGTTCAGATGGACAGTTCACTCAAAAACACACTTTCAATAATCATTTGATCACCCTTATGCCATTCTAAACCTGCATACTGTAATTTCCTTTCTTACATATAACGTTTGCATTATAAAATAAATGGTCCCACTTTATATTAGGTGCCCTTAACTACTATGTTCTTACATCCAAAAAGTAAGTACAATGTACTTATTGTGTTCACATTGTATTGCATTTGCAAAACACTTTTGCTGCTATTGAGGTGGGATACGGGTAAGGTTAGGCACAGGTTTGGTGGTATGGGTAGGTTTAAGGGTGGGTTAAGGTGTAAGGGATGGGTCTACAGTGTAATTATAAATGTAATTACAGAAATTAATTACAGATATAATTGCATGCAGATATTTTCTTTTTAAATATAAGTACATAAGTAATGTACAAACATGTATGTACACAATAAGTGCATTGTATCAAACGATTAATTTAAATGTAAGTACATAGTAGTTAAGGCCACCTAATATAAATTGGGAACAAATAAATAAATGAAAAAGTTTATCCATACATTAAAATGATTTGAATACACCACTTCTAGAAAGAGTATGTTTTTAATTTCTGAATTAAAATTCATTTTGATACTTTGATATTGCAAGTCAAAAGTATCAGGGCAATATAATTTTACTGATGATATAATGAAGGGAAAAAAGCTTCATCATAAGAATGATTTTTTAAATCAAACTGCTTCACTGCTTATTATTATTTGAAAAACTTTTGAAACCAACAAACCAAAGTCAATGTTGGAACCAACATGCAGAAAAGCAACAACAACAAAACAGGAAATGACATCAAAGAGAGGACCCCTGTAGACCATCATGACTTTATGTCAGTAAGTTTCTTAAAAATATAAGATTTTTGACCTTTTATGATAAGGCAACGTTAGATAATGCTTTAAAATGTATGATATTTGCAAGAATGAATGAATGAATGAATGAATCAATCAATCAATCAATCAATCATTTTTTTTAGGTTGATTTTTTTACTTGACAGTTACACTGCATTGCATTTTTAGAGTCATTGAATCACACTTGTGTTATGAAAGTTTAAGAAAAGAACTTGGCATGTGTTTTACATTTTTCCTTCTGTTTAATTAATTGTTTTCTTTTTCTTGATTGTGGGCATGTAATTAACCCAGATATTTAATAGATTCTCCAAGCTTTTGGACAATTTTCCTTTTGATTTCCACACAAGAAAGTAAGTCATACAGGTTTGAAACTACATGATGGTGAGTAAAGCCCTATTCGAAAAAAAAAAAAATCTAAATATTGAGAAAATTGCCTTTAAAGTTTTCCAAATGAAGTCCTTAGCAATGCATATAACCAAAAATTAAGGTTTAATATATTTATGGTAGGAAATTTACAAAATATCTTCATGGAACATGATCTTTTCTTAATATCCTAATGATTTTTGGCATAAAAGAAAAATCAATAATTTTGACCCATACAATGTATTTTTGGCTATTGCTACAAATATATCCATGCTACTTATGACTGGTTTTGTGATCCAGGGTCACAATTGTTATTTTTGGGTTTACTAACCCTTCAGCCTGTTTTCAGTTGTTTTGTCGAATGCTTCCCACTAGGCTGTACATGGTCAGATGTTACTGGTGACTGGTAAGATATACTGTGACCTATAATGTCTAGGTCACATAAGCTCTATGACAAGTTCACATATCAAAGATCTTGTGTATGTCAAAATGAGAGGCCGCATCTACACACACTAGGAGTATTAGTCTTGGCAGCGTTGAGGAACTGGAGACGATGTACATATGGCTGCCAGAAACTTTTCCACTAACTCTCACAGGTCATTGACGATGCAATATGAACTACCTTGGCATGTTTTACCCATGATTAATGTAACCCGTGTATTCTGGAATCATCTGTGAATTATGGGATGATACAAGAACACTGAACTTACCGTATTTCCCAAAGAGATATTTGCTGTAATTTCCCAGTACAGATTTATGTGTGGATTTAGGAAGAGTTTACTGAGAGTATATTGAGTTTGCTTAGATCAGTGTGGCATAGTGCACTTGGGAAATCCAAGGAAAGACAAACAAACAAATAAATTAATGTACAACCCCAAATCAGAAAAAGTTGGGACAGTATGGAAAACGCAAATAAAAAAAGAAAGTAGTGATTTCTAAATTTACTTTGACTTGTATTTCATTGCAGACAATATGAACACAAAATATTTCATGTTTTGTCTGGTCAACTTCATGTCATTTGTAAATATACATCCTTTCCTGTCATTCAGACCTGCAACACATTCCAAAAAAAGTTGGGACAGGAGCAATTTAGGGCTAATAATGAGGTAAATTGGTTAAATAATGATGTGATTTGAAACAGTTGATGTCAACAGGTGATTGTAATTATGATTTGGTACAAAAGCAGCATCCAAGAAAGGTCTAGTCCTTTAGGAGCAAAGATGGGCCGAGGATCGCCAGTTTGCCAACAAATACGTGAGAAAATTATTGAAATGTTTAAAAACAATGTTCCTCAAAGAAAGATAGGAAGAGATTTGGATATTTCACCTTCAACAGTGCATAACATAATTAAAAGATTCAAGGAATCTGGAGGAATTTCAGTGCGTAAAGGACAAGGGCGCAAGCCTAAGCTGAACAACCGTGATCTCCGATCCCTCAGTGCATCAAGAATCGTCATTCATCTATAAGCAATATCACCACATGGGCTCAGGACTACTTTGGCAAATCTTTGTCAAGTACCACAATACGTAGTTACATCCACAAATGCCAGTTAAAACTGTACTGTGCCAAAAGGAAGCCCTATGTTAACAGTGTCCAGAAGCGCCGTCGACTTCTCTGGGCTCGGAGGCATCTGGGATGGACCATCACACAGTGGAAACGTGTACTGTGGTCAGATGAATCAGTATTTCAGGTATTTTTTGGGAGGAATGGACGCCGTGTGCTCCGGACCAAAGAAGAAAAGGATCATCCAGACTGTTACCAGCAACAAGTCCAAAAGCCAGGGTCTGTCATGGTATGGGGTTGTGTCAGTGCCCTTGGCAAAGGTAACTTGCACTTCTGTGATGGCACCATTAATGCTGAAAAGTACATAGAGATTTTGGAGCACAATATGCTGCCTTCAAGAAGACATCTTTTCCAGGGACGTCCATGCATATTTCAACAAGACAATGCAAAACCACATTCTGCACACATTACAAAGTCCTGGCTGCGGAGGAAGAGGGTACGGGTACTTGACTGGCCTGCCTGCAGTCCCGACCTGTCTCCAATAGAGAATGTGTGGCGCATTTTGAAGCGCAAAATGCGACAACGAAGAGCCCGTACTGTTGCCCACCTTAAGACTTGTTTGCAGGAAGAATGGGACAAAATTACACCTGAAACACTTCATCACTTGGTGTCTTCAGTCCCTAAACGTCTTTTAAGTGTTGTGAAAAGGAATGGCAACATTACAAAGTGGTAAATGCTTTACTGTCCCAACTTTTTTTGGAATGTGTTGCAGGTCTGAATGACAGGAAAGGATGTATATTTACAAATGACATGAAGTTGACCAGACAAAACATGAAATATTTTGTGTTCATATTGTCTGCAATGAAATACAAGTCAAAGTAAATTTAGAAATCATTACTTTCTTTTTTTATTTGCGTTTTCCATACTGTCCCAACTTTTTCTGATTTGGGTTGTATATAAGCAAAGCATTTACTTCAATACCAGAAGCCTCTCATTAAAATTATACCTGCATAACAAAATGGTCGTACAATGTTCATGAATGAAACAAACAAAAATGTCTTGTTTGTCTCCTCCATGAAGCTAATTCATAGCCATTTCCAAACTTCCTCTGCAGTTTCAGCAAAATAGCAGAATTATCAAAGTTAACTGGGGACATAATTAAGAAAACATATATGCTTGTTATTCTGAGGTGAGCACACTCATGAATATTTATGTCATTACTGCTGTCCTCTGATAGTCTTTGTGTGAGTTTTGATAAAGAACGCGGCCGAGGCATGAAATTTGTAATTTATTCCTAAATGTGTTTTCAGCCACAGTGTTGTGGTCCCTTCAACATTTCGTCACTCCCTATTTAAATCTCTTTTCATTGTGTTATTAGGAAAATTCAAACCGCCACCTCTCTGTTATCCAAGCGTAGAGTGAAAATAAAAGCTATTTGTATGTGAACATGCATGTTGGCCATGCTGGCTGAACAGCGCTAATGGTTTCATAATTTCAGAATAATGGCTCCATGTCAGTATGAGATTGCCATTAGCCAACCGTGCTGTTGATGTGGGCATCTTTCGTCCCGTGTGGGGTTTGCAACTCTGGGTGGCTTCAGGTGTGTATTGTGCTGTGTGTAAAAGCCCTTGCACGGAGACAGGAACGTCAGATAAGATCGTCAGAGCTTGTTTTTATATGGGTTTGTTACAATTATCTGACTGTGCCTGTGAATCAGGGGACTTCACAAAGTATTTATCTACCTTAAATGTGAAGTTCACTCAGAAATAAAAAAAATCTCTTCTCATTTGCTCATTTTATGAAGTTTCAAACTTGTATTATTTTCTGTAGAGCACAGAAGAATATATTTTAAGAGTGTTTCAATTGTTTTTGTCTATACAATGAAAGTCATTGGGGTCCAAAACAACATTGTACCACACTGCCTTTCAGTTTGAGCACCAAAAAACAAACAAACAAAAATAAAAACGCTGACACATTTTCCAAAATATCTTAATTTGTTTTCCACAGAAAAAATAAAAGTCATACAAGTTTGGAATGACATGAGGGTGAGTAAATAATGACAGCATCTGGGATTTCTTGGGTGATCTATGAGACTCCAAATCAAAGGAAGCATATGTGTTCATCATATACAGGTGCATCTCAATAAATTAGAATGTGGTGGAAAAGTTCATTTAATTCAGTAATTCAACTCAAATTGTGAAACTTGTGCTTTAAATAAATTCAATGCACACAGACTGAAGCAGTTTAAGTATTTGGTTATTTTAATTGTGATGATTTAGGCTCACATTTAACAAAAACCCACCAATTCACTATCTCAACAAATTAGAATACTTCATAAGACCAATAAATTTGTTGGCCTTCTGGAAAGTATGTTCATTTACTGTAAATGTACTCAATACTTGGTAGGGGCTCCTTTTGCTTTAATTACTGCCTCAATTCGGCGTGGCATGGAGGTGATCAGTTTGTGGCACTGCTAAGGTGGTATGGAAGCCCAGGTTTCTTTGACAGTGGCCTTCAGCTCATCTGCATTGTTTTGGTCTCTTGTTTCTCATTTTCCTCTTGGCAATACCCCATAGATTCTCTATGGGGTTCAGGTCTGGTGAGTTTGCTGGTCAGTCAAGCACACCAACACCATGGTCATTTAACCAACTTTTGGTGCTTTTGGCAGTGTGGGCAGGTGCCAAATCCTGCTGGAAAATGAAATCAGCATCTTTAAAAAGCTGGTCAGCAGAAGGAAGCATGACGTGCTCCAAAATTTCTTGGTAAACGGGTGCAGGGACGTTGGTTTTCAAAAAACACAATGGACCAACACCAGCAGATGACATTGCACCCCAAATCATCACAGACTGTGGAAACTTAACACTGGACTTCATGCAACTTGGGCTATGAGCTTCTCCACCCTTCCTCCAGACTCTAGGACCTTGGTTTCCAAATGAAATACAAAACTTGCTCTCATCTGAAAAGAGGACTTTGGACCACTGGGCAACAGTCTAGTTCTTCTTCTCCTTAGCCCAGGTAAGACACCTCTGAAGTTGTCTGTGGTTCAGGAGTGGCTTAACAAGAGGAATACGACATGTAGCCAAATTCCTTGACACGTCTGTGTGTGGTGGCTCTTGATGCCTTGACCCCAGCCTCAGTCCATTCCTTGTGAAGTTCACCCAAATTCTTGAATCGATTTTGCTTGACAATCCTCATAAGGCTGCGGTTCTCTCGGTTGGTTGTGCATCTTTTTCTTCCACACTTTTTTCCTTCCACTCAACTTTCTGTTAACATGCTTGGATAAAGCACTCTGTGAACAGCCAGCTTCTTTGGCAATGAATGTTTGTGGCTTACCCTCCTTGTGAAGGGTGTCAATGATTGTCTTCTGGACAACTGTCAGATCAGCAGTCTTCCCATGATTGTGTAGCCTAGTGAACCAAACTGAGAGACCATTTTGAAGGCTCAGGAAACCTTTGCAGGTGTTTTGAGTTGATTAGCTGATTGGCATGTCACCATATTCTAATTTGTTGAGATAGTGAATTGGTGGGTTTTTGTTAAATGTGAGCCTAAATCATCACAATTAAAAGAACCAAAGACTTAAACTACTTCAGTCTGTGTGCATTGAATTTATTTAATACACGAGTTTCACAATTTGAGTTGAATTACTGAAATAAATGAACTTTTCCACGACATTCTAATTTATTGAGATGCACCTGTATAACCAATTCATTTTTATATAAAACTATTTATTTTTATATATTTATAACTAAATTGAGGGGTTTCGAATATGTTAAATTATATTAATCAAATTGCATAATGGAATAATTAATTGAAATATACATGTAGTATAATTGTGCATATTGTTTTAATTTATATTATATTAAATTTATGATATTATTTATTTACATTGATGATATTGCAGGGTGTTCCTTTTTGTTCACATTTTGTCATGCCAAGTGATTTTCAACAGATATCTGAGTGTATCCTATGAATTAAAGCATGACTCATGTTTAATTTGTGTTGATTTGCATGTTTTTTAATATTTGTGTGATGTTATTTACAATAATTTTTCCTTTTCATTTGAGCTGTTTAGTAACTTATGACTTGTGCATAAAAGTTACCTAGTGAAAAATAAATACACTAAAATGCATTTGAAATACATTTATTTCATGCTAAGTAAACATTTTCATTTTGGTGTGCTTAATAAAAAATACCCTGCAATTGTACTTTTAGTATACTAAACAGGTATATTTAAAGTCCGCTAAATTGGAACAAATCATTTTGTGCTTAATTAGGAAGTCCAACTAAATATATACATATTTATATCTGATTGTGCTAAAGTGGAACTATTGCAAGTATACTTTAGGTACACTTTAAATATCTTGCATTTAAAGACCAATGTTATTTAAAGATCATACAATCCTCATCAAAAGAGACATTAAAACAAATTTTAGGTTTAATATTAAGAAATGTGCATTGTGCACAAAAATACTCCAAATAAAGTTTAATTATAATTTTAATATCAGTAAATCTCGAGCGATATGTCACATCTATAAATATGTTATAGATGTGAACTATACTTATTATGAAATAAATGTATTTTACTTTTTTACTAGGGTTATCACATTAAATATCAGGCACGTGCACAGGTAGGGCTCAACCTATGCAGAGCACATGCCCTTTTTCCCCTTACACTCCAAAAGTGCCCTTTTTTTTTTTTTTTTTTTTTTTTTTCTTAAATAAATCAATGCTATTAATCACCCTTTACGTCTGTCTGTCTGTTTTACAAATATTTAGCCAATGAAACGTATTAAATAGAGCTTGTGACTAAAATCTTGTTGGATCCGCTCAAATTGTCAGTAAAACCCACTGATCTATATATTATGACTCTTCTCAATGACATACATAAACATGTTAACCAAATCATACAAATTAGCTTATAAAACAGAATAGCCTTTTTTCTTCAAACATATTTTTATTGAACTTTATGTGTAGAGAGGGACATCCCAGTGGATCACAGTGAAGTCATTAACATCTTCAAGCACATGGCTCACAGAAGATTGCTGTTGTAATTAGGTTTAAAGAAGCCCTGAAAACCTGTATATCTATTATATTATATATATTATTATTATGATAGTTATTAATAGGAAATAAATCTAAAGCTTTTGAGACTATTATTTTGTGTTATTTAATTTGTCATTAAGATGTGACCAATAAAAAAAATAAAGGGGGGGGGAGGCTTTTTTCAGTTTCAGCACATGCCCCTCAAAAGGCCTGTGCACGGCCCTGTTAAATATTACATTTTTATTTTACTATTTCATATTTTCTTTTATATTTACATAAAGATTAGTGAATTAACTCCATTAATAAAGTCAAATTAAAACATGTCTCATTTGGCGTTTCCAAAAATACAGCCTGTATGAATTGTATGTATGTTTCTGTATAAATTGAATGTAATTTTTCGATTTAGTGGTCGTGTGAACAGCCCACATATCAAAAATGCACATTAAACACATTAAATGATACAAAATGACGGAAAACATGATTGGGTAGTGTTCAGGTTCCAGACAAATGCATTATGGCTATAATTCTGTCATGTTTTGGGTTCAAATCTTATCTTAAAAAAAAAAACTTAAAGGGGTCATCGGATGCAAAATTGACTTTACAAGTTGTTTGAACATAACTGTGTGTTGGAAGTGTGTGTACTTATCCATCCTCTAATGATAAAAATCCACCCAGTGTTTTTTTTTTTAAATCCCTATTTTAAAATCCCCTTTCTCAAATCAGGCTGTTTTGAGAGCCCTGTCAGAATGACGTAGTTCTGCACAGTCCCCTCCCACGATAGTTGATTGATAAGGCCATCTTACCTTAGACCCGCCCTGAGTGAGCGGAGAGCTGTGTCGACTCCGGTGCAGGGGAAGACAAGATGTCTCTGATTAAGCGATTGAGGTGTTTTGTTGTTGGATGTAATAATGAATATAGCAGTCGTCATTTACTCCCGACATCTGAGCTGCTGAAGACGCCTGTTACTTTCATTTTGAAGGGAATGCGCCCCCGATCTACATAAATGCATCTATGTTCACGCGGATCATTCGTGATCCAGCCTCACCTACAGAAGAAGTGAGTGTAAGGGTTTTTTATGAATCTTTGCAAATCGCCTTTCCTAATAATGTGCTAGTTAGCCAGTTTTGCGGCTGAAGTTTAGTCTGCTCCATAGATATATATACCTACGTAGATGCCTCATTAGCGACTGTTTCTATGGGCCGTGATACATAAGCAAAGTCTCTTTAAGACAAGTCATGTCACTCGGCGGCCATCTTTGAAACGCCTCTCCGGCATGCAAGTGCAGCTCCTATCACTTTGTATGGGAAAACATCAAATTCTCCCAAACTGTTCACTAAGCTTACGATTAAATTTCATATTTGAAATCACCAATGAAATCGGACAACAACTGTATCATAAATGTTGTTTCTTTTGCTCAAATAGCGTTATAAAAAGGTTATTTTTCAGGCTAGATCAGCCAGTGCGCATGCGCAGTGCTAGGCGCACGTCTCAGAATGCTGACTGTTTCTATAGCAACCGGGACTTCTAATGGCAGCTGCAGTGACGCGCTGACTTTACCGATTAGCGATTGGCTCTTTCATTCAGAAGGCGGGGCTTCCTGCGATTGAGCGGCCATATTAAGCATTGCATTTTTTTATACTACCATTGAGCAATTTTAACCAAAGTGTGTTAGACTTTTCATTAAGACCCTAAAGAATCATATCAACTTATGTAAAATGGGCATCAGATGACCCCTTTAAAGTGTCTTGGGAAGAAAAAGCCACAGGGGGGCTGATGATCTGCTCTTGAGGTCAGGGATGGAAAAGGTTAGAGAAAGATTACTCAGGCTCTTTTAATAACACACGCATGCACAAAAGCACGTGCACATACACACGCAATAACACTACACACCCTTTGACCCAATGTATGTTTATGTATGTGTATAAGACGCAGACAGCTATGAAGGAAAAGTCTTCTCATCTTCTGGTCCAATCCACGGCTGCCACTCAACTTCAAAGTTCTTTCTTAACCCCCAAATACAGAGTCTTGTTACAGCTGTGAGCAGGGGACAGAGTGTGTAGTGTGCTGGACTGCTGATTAACCCTTGAGCCAGTGTTGTTCTCCACCGCCAGACGGATCCTCTTTCTCAGGGCTCGGCCTTGTAACGGGAGCCCTTTCACACACTGCCCACTTCAAAGCTCCCTGCCTGCCAGGAATGTCAGCTTCAGAAGTAAAGAGAGATGGCTGCTGAGAATGAGTGCGTGTGAGCGGAAAACCCAACATGTTTGTGTGGGAGCTCGTATTTGAATATGCAGGGAGAAAGTGTGCATCTATATTTCTCAAAAGGAATTGCCTCTCCTCGGCCTGACACAGTCAACTGCTTCCCCTTTTTTCATTTGCTGCATAGACAAGTTGTTTTTAATCTAATTTGGCTGCAGAGCAAAGGCCCTTGGGCTTGTTTGGCCAGAGTCTCGACTAGCTTTTCTCCCTCGAAGGACGCGCCATGTGTGCAAAGCTTAACAACTAGTTCTACAGCGCCTGCCAATGTAGAACCTCCATAGACTACACTGCCAGCGATTATTAAATGAATAGCAACATAATGCATTGCATTTTTAGTTGAATGTTTTTGCTGTTTTTCTTTTTTTATATATATACTTCTTATATACACTTTTTTTGTAAACTTTTTGCTTTTTAAAAAATGTTTTCACAACTTTTCCCAGAAATGTTATGCCATTTTTCCATTTAGAGGGAACAGAATCTATACTGAATTGCTGGCATTTTTTGTGACATTGTGTAAAGAAATAATGTGGTAAATTCATAGGTAAACTTGGAGTTTTTAATACAATTTCATGGGTTTAGTAGGTAAAAATGTTACATGTACACTTTGAGGTCAATGAGATTTTTTCTTTCTTTTTCTTTCTTTCTTTCTTTTTTTCTTTTGTAAGTATGCACTAAATTGATACAAACTTACATTAAAGAGTTTTACATGTTATGAAATAATTACATTTCACATAAATGGTGTTCTTTTAAACTTTATATTCATCAACGAATCCTGAAGAAAAAAGTATCATGGTTTCCACAATTATATTTAGCAGCACAACTGTCTATAACTCTGATAACAATAATCAAAATTTTAAAAATGTCTATTAAGCACCAAATCAGCATACTGAATGATTTCCGAAGGATCACGTGACACTGAAGACTGGAGTAACAGCTGCTAAAAAATTAACTCTGTCATCACAGTATTAAATTACAGTTTAAACTAATAGAAAACATGCATTTTAAATAACACTGCACAATGTCACATTTGTCTATTGAATTGAAATTGCTCTTTTTTCTCATGTATATTCGCATACCGTGATTGTGATTGGTCTTTTTTTACATGCATGTATTTAACACTATTCCACTTGCTGCCTCTCAAGTGCTGGTATTTCCTTCAGGAAATGCAAATTTAGTTATATTGCAAACAGGAAGTTCCATTCTAGAATATTTCAAACCTCTGTTTTATAAAAAGTGATAAGTGGCAGTGCTGTAATAAAAAATAAAGGCTCTAATAGAACCTTTCTAAAGAGCATCATGTTGCTGTTTAGAAAATCATTCATCTGCAGGTGCTTTAAAGAATCCAGAAACCAATATTTTAAGCTGTAGATCCAAAATAACTTCTACAAAAATAGCCAAGTGAAGAACTGCCGAAAAAAAAAAGAGTTCCTAGTAAGAAATTCCAGGGGAACTTACAATGGGGCAGTTAGCTGTTATATAACCCGCTGCATGAGAGCAGAAAGACAGGAGAAACCTTTCTCTCGCTGTCTCTCTTCCCTAATCCTCAATGAGGACTGGAGGTGACCTCTGCTCTGACAGACTGGGGAAGAGCACATTTCAGGCCCTCAGGATGGGACCTAAGACCCTATCTTTGATCAAACCTCAGTTTAAACCAAGATCAAGGCCTGCCAGCTCCTTTGTTCTTGTATGGTTTGAAGACCCAGTTAAATCCTAAGAGATCTGCCCAAAAGGCCTGAAATGCGATGGGGTAAAAGGAGGTTCAACAGGTCCTCCTTACCTTTTTTGAGCTCACCATCAGGTGAATATCATCCCTGAACTGAAAACTGTAATGGATCAGGCATTACACAAATCTGCACCTGTTGTAAACAAAACATTTTCATTTATTATGACTCATAGTGACTGTACCACATTTAAGTGATAATATTAAAACTGAACGTTTAATATGTCTATTATACATATTGTTCAGAATGATGTATGTCTGACTGGACACTTGTACCTCCATTGGTCACAGGGGGGTTGTGACACTGCCAATAAAGCTCCACTGACTAACTGCTCTGTCGATCATTGTGATCTTCCTTTTGTGAGGAGGAGACAATGAGCCGCTTCTGCTGCCTGAGAGCCAGGCAACCTGAACCAACCAGAGGAAGCTCTCAAAGCCCCATGAAAACAAACTGCTGAGCCAGGCCATTTCCCCTCCTCTTGAAAGACTATCTCCAGCCTTGTTTAAAAGTGAAGACGTCTAATCTTCCCCAAAGTCACACACGTACACAGCATGTCCTTCCTTCCTGTCCTGAAGATTCCCCTTCTTTCCTGTGCATTGCAAACTGTCTATCTGACTTGAATGTCTGTCTAATTATCTATCTGTCTACTGATGCATTCAAGTCATGTCCAACGCTATCTCACAGCCAATTCGTAAATATTTTATGTGGCAGCTAATTCATACGAATTAGTACGATCTCACATGTACAATTTTGTTCGATTTCTGTGACGATTAGGTTTAGGGGCGGGGTTAGGTTTTCACAAATCATATGAATTCCTGTATATTTAGGGGTTGAACACACATGAACGTGGTCACAATGTTGTAATTAAGAGGTGGAAAACTATGGTGGAAATATGGCGGATGCAATGGATTAAGTGTCTATACGTATATTGTTTTTTTTTTTCAGTTAGAATAAAACTAGCTTAATTGCATGTACAAACTCAATTGTATAATTGCAACAAAATATGAAACAATTTAGTTTACAGCACCTGAATAAATTGCATAAAGCAAAAATAAAGCAAAATCACACATACTGTATCTACAAGGTTGTCCTTATGACTTCAAACTTGTAAATACGAAAATCTAGGAGGACTTGAATGCACCACATCTATCTGTCTCTCTCTCTATTTATGTATCCATCCATCCATCTTTTTTATGACAGTTGTGGCTAATAGGCCAAGCACAGCTTTCTTGTAGTCATAATAACTTTAGTAACTATGGTATTTTGGCGGAAACTATCGTTACCTCCCTTGAGTGTTATTAGCGTTTCTGGTATGAATACTCCTTGGAAGGGTCTTCCACTTATTTTAAATAGCACTGTAAATAGGGCCCTAGATGAATTGTATTCAGGGCCACCATTACCCCATCACATCTGCTTTGCCTGTGTGCACACCATCTCATTAGCTTGGCAAAAATGCCACCTTAACCTCCATTACAATCTGCCCCAGTAATTAATTACTTTTTAAGCTATTGAACCGAAAGCAATTAGGTTCTAAAGGCTAGCTTGTTATGTAACACGAGCCCGGCCCTTTATTAGTCAGCTGTTGAAGTGTGGACACGAACAGCACCTGACAATGAGCAAAATTAAGATGCTAATATGACAGCCTATTTGACCTGTCACTCACTGTTTCTGCTTCAAAATGGTTTCATTTTCTGTGGTTTAGCAGCATTGTTTGAAAACGCAGTAATTTGAATATAACAAGGGGATTTGTGAGTATAATGAGGATTTTAGTTCTTGTAGCAATGGGGCTTTTTGTGTTTCACATATAACAATAATATCTGCACTTTCTAATACCAAATCCATCACCGTAGCACCTGAAGCAACAGGACAGAAGACAAAACCTGTGTACAGTATAACTACATCTATGCATCATGTATGTGGACCATAAAGGACAAAGCAGTGTGAGGCATGTGGAGTTGATTGCAGTGGCCGGCAGAGGGTCAGTGTGAGGGTCAAGCATCACATTAGTCTCTGTCCACAGCGGACAAGCCACAGAGCACAAGACTAATGTTGCATTTCATATAAAAGGTCACCCGTGGACATGAATGTGAAACCCTAACTTGAGGAGCTTGGAAAACAAGAGGAAACTTAAACTATGAACACACAGTGTAGAGATATAGATAAATATTCAGACTGCAATTAGGCAGGTCATTTCAACATAACCCTCACATATCTCTAAACAAATGAACGCACGGGCAGCTAATTTATTTTCTCTGGGGCTGTGTGGTAATCGAAGAACCCAAATTACTTGTCCTGGCTTTTTGTCTCCTGCTGTGTTTAGTATATTTGCACTGACGTCACATCATCACCTCATTATTTACTTGTGCGATATAAGAATATGTTATTTGATGGCCATCATTTGCCTAGTTGTTTGTCACCTATGGAAGATACATAATAACTTGATAGTTAAAGTTATACTGAAAAATGGGTTGAGTTAAGATGTCTCAAATACCAAGTACATTTCTTTTTCACTTCTTATGCTAATTATTTTACCAAATTAGTTCAACCGAAACAGCCATACAACCATGGGTTGATCTCATCTGATCTCAGAAGCTAAGCAAGGTTTGGCTCAGTTAGTATTCTCAGTGCAATGTAAATTTAATGTGCAACAACGGTTGTATTGTAAACAATGGCGTCGTCTATATTGCTTATCAATTTAAGCCCGATTGAGACGCAGAGGATATTAGTGAAGAGGATCACACAGAACCTGTGCAAGCACGGCTTTTAATGATAGGCCTATGTTTTTTGTTTGTTGTTGTCTCATACTTTTAGATATGCTGTTATTATGCTACTGCTTATGTTAGCTTTTAATATACGGTTTTATCATGAATAAAGCTTTAAGACAGTACAGCAACCGTATGCACGTCCATGTTTAACGCTTGTCATAGCTATGTGAAAATAAGTGTATAAATGGAACAGTTCATTGTTGGAGCAGCTGAGCTGATCTGAATGAGAGAGAGAGAGAGAGAGAGAGAGAGAGAGAGAGAGAGAGATGCCGAGCAGGGCGACGTGAGGAACAGGATTGAGAACCACTGCTTTAGAACATTGATTTTGAAACTTGTGAACCCATTAGAATCGTTAGAAGACAGAATCGCGATTCATACAGTATATGAATAGATTTTTACGTGCACCCCTAGTTTTCTTCCTCTTCTCTAAAGCAGCGCAGCATGGCCTCGCCCCCTTCGTTGCATGTTCCTGGGGGCGGGGTTTATCTGGGTTTATGATGTCACTAACCCAGAATTATTTTGTTGTAGTCCCTTATCAGCCGTTCGCTGTAGGCGAAGCTATGCTAATTCTGTAAAAGACAATTTCTCCCTTTGCATTGAACTTTGAGCTTTGTAACTTTGCAGATGTTGTTTATGCTCACACAGCTACATTACACACTTTAAAAAAACTGAAATTAAAACAAGAAAAAAATAAAAGCTCATTCAAAATATTAATAAAACTATATAAATAGTACTAAAATAACACTGGTCTCAATTAACTCATACTAATAGGCCTATATGTAAAATAGCTGCATGAACATTGCCTAATACATATTTTGGGTTTAAAATAGGTTCACAATAACATGAGGGTGAGTAAATTATGACAGAATTTACATTTTTGGGCGGACTCTTCTTTTAAAGGGGTGGTTGACTGTTTTTTTTCTAGGCTTGATTGTGTTTATGGGGTGCAGTCTAGCATGTGTTCATGCTTGTTTTTTTAAAAAATGCATTATTTTTCACATAATTTACCTTTATTCCACACCTCTCTGTCCCTTCTCTGACAAACGCCTCGATTTATTTCCTGGTTTTATGAAGCTCCTCCTTCAGAAATACGCGATGGGCTGAGATTGGTTAGCTGGCTCAGTGTGTTGTGATTCGCTAAACCACCTCTACTGCACGTCTGAACGTCCCGCCCCTCTCCTCAGTGGCATGTGCTCCGGTTGAATTGTAAACAGTGGCGTTGTCTATAATGCTTATCAATTTGAGCCCGATTGAGACCCAGAGGATATTAGTGAAGAGGATCGTGCAGAACCTGTGCAAGCACGGCTCTTAATGGTATGTTTGGTTGTTGTTGTCTCATACTTTTAAATACGCTGCTATTTGTAAGTGCTACTGCTTCTGTTAGCTTTTAATATACGGTTTTATCCTGATTAAAGCTTTAATACAGCACAGCAACCGCACGCGTGTCCATTTATAATGCTTCTCATTGCTGTGTGAAAATAAGTGTATAATTGGAACAGTTTGTTGGAGCTGATCTGACGATCTGAATGAGAGAGAGAGAGAGAGAGAGAGAGAGAGAGAGATGCAGAGCAGGGCGACAGAGTAACAGTATTAAGAACCGCTGCTTTATGGCCTCGCCCCCTTTGCTGCATGCCTATTTTCGAAACTTGTGAATCCATTAGAATCAATGTTAGAATTGACATGAATCTGTACGCATCTCATCCCAAGAGCACACACAGTCGCGCACACACGCGGAACCGCGGACAGAGCATCAGACTCTCGCGCACACACGCGGAGACGCGGACAGAAACTTTTATCATTCGCGCACACACGCGGAGACGCGACAGAAAGTTTCGCATGCTCTCTCTCTCGCTGAAACTACATGACTAGTTCTTGAAGCAGTTCAACTTAAAGATTTCGCTATTAGTAGACTCTGCTGCTGAACACTGCTGAGAGAACGCACAGACCTGGTATTCACAGCTCTCTCTCACTCGCATGAAATGACTGCATTCAGCATTACCTGCCCACATCAATGACTCAAGCCTCTGTTATTATACTCTAAAATGACATTTTGGAATTTGTCTGAGGTGCGTAAGAAATTAGAGAAAGTTCACCGACACATGGAAATAAATCATTGTGCGGGAAATAAATCATCTGTTCAACTGATCAGGCCGCCGTTAAATTATTAGAGAAATAAGTGTGTCGTGCACTCTGAAGCGGTAATGTGGCCAGTCTGTATTCTCAACGAACTTCAATCATCTTTATTGACTGAACAAGTGCTTATTGCGATAGAAAGTATTACTTTTGCGTTGTAGTCCTTACCTGTCGTTTTTGTAGGCATTAAAATGCCAGAATTTTAAAAGACGATATCTCCGTTTGCATTGAACTTTCAGCGCCGCAACTCTGCAGATATTGTTTATGCTCAAACAGCAACATTACACACTAACTAATGTTAAAAAAGTGAAATCGCAATCAACCACCCCTTTAAATTTCCTGTACACTTCATTGTTTATTATTGTTGAATACATAGAAGTCTACTGTATGACCCCTTTGTTGTTGTTTGCAAATATTTGCAGAGCAATTTTGTTTGTTAACATTAACCTACAAAGACACAACTGCACTTAGTCACCCGAGTCGAAATAGTTCAATATCATTACAGGCGTAAAATTTGAGCCGCCGTCTAATTGTGTTTCATCTGCATTGACTGGTGCTCTGTTATGGTGTCAAATGCACACCTGTTCTGCTGACTGGTCTCGTATTTGTGTGTGTGCGTGCGTGTGTGTGTGTGTGTGTGTGTGTGTGTGTGTGTGTGTGTGTGTGTGGGTGTGTTGGCTGCTGCTCAGTAGACTCAGGTCACCTCTATGTAGTTAACCTCTCTGGAGATTGATTGATCTGTGTGGCTGTGCAGGAGTTACTTCCTAACAATGCTGCTTCTCTATTTTTGAAGTTTGCAGACTACTTTTCAACCATCGTTGGATAATGATCGTCCAGCTTCACAGTATCGATTGGTGCTGGAGGTATTGATTAACTATGATGATGAAAAAACTAGGGAGAAATGTGCTGCACATAAGGTGTGTGTGTGTAAGCCTACATTCTGGTGTCTCTCCTGAGTGAAGCGTTAAATCTAAATCCCCAGACTTATCAGCGTGGATGGTGACAGGTTCCTTTATAATTGACATTCCTGAGGCAGGCTTTGGAGCCTGGTGTTTAAAATGCACCCCACGATTCTCTCCGGGTTCATCTTTTTCTTTTGCGATTTTGTTTTAGAATTCATTATTTGGCATGAAATGTAAAAGTCTTCTTCATAAAATGGTGTGAAATCCCTCAATGTCTGCAGGCACTCCAAAGACTCCCGAAACCATTTTAATGTGGTCTCGGCGCTAGCTGCCATCTAGCCATTAAAACACACTTCTGTGGGGAGATAATTGCCTCATTACCTTAAATGTATACGGGTTTGCAATGAATATTATGTTTTTGAATGAATGTCATTTTGATGTATGATTGGTGTACCTACTGAACTGTGCCAAATTTTGCTGAAAGAAGTGAGAGAGAGATAGAAATTCCTTAGTCACATTGGCACAAAACATTTGATATAGTACACAATACACATTTCCTTTGTTTGGACATAAAGTAAGCATTCAACCTCATGGTTTTGTATTTAGTACGTTACCTAATATGAAACGAGTGCAAAACGTAGGTAAAAATAAACTCTCATTTTTCTTCTCTCGTTATTTCAAAGCTATGGGTACTTTTGTGTTCCAGGAATTTGTTTTTATTAAAAAGCTTTCAACTGTTGTTTTTGTATATGAAGGTCACATTGTACATGTTGTATAATTCCCCTAGACCTTAGACTTTCAGTTTCAAAATATAAAAAAATCATCATAAAAATATGAATCAATAAATAAAGACGACAAACAAAATGTTTGAGAATAATTACATTTCAGTTACCATTGTGTGAAAATTATTTAAATCATTTTAAATACAAATTTAATCTGTTAGTCAACTATGCCATCAATTTCATTTCTTTCTTTCTTTCTTTCTTGATTCTCAACCTTTTTGACTCAAATGCCCTTTATTTGTCCAATGCAATATTCAAAGGCCCCCATGATTTTGCTATTTCTACTGTAATTATGAGCTGCTTGTAAAGCTGCTTGTTTTCAAACTTTTTTCATAAACAGAAACTAGGAGTATTGCTATATTAAATTAAAGAGCTGTATGTTCTTCAAAAAGAAAGAGAGAGAAAAAAAAGAAAAAAAGTGCATGTGTGTGCATTTTAATTTAGATTAGAATTACATTATTTTAGTATATTACCTTTATGTATTAATTTGAATCAAATTAAAATTTCATTAGGACATGTTCTTCAAAAAAAAAAAAAAAAAAAAAAAAAAAGAAATGTGATATATGAATTCTTTGTGTGTGTGCAATTTAGCATTTTAATTTAGATTAGAATTAGATTATTTTAATATATTGCAATAATTTATTAATTAAAATTTGCATTGGACATTGGATGTATCAGAAAACAAAAAAAAACAGAAGAGTCAAGTAAATATTGCTCCTTATTTTCCAGTCAATATTGTCAAAACGTGCAAAAAGAATGAAAAACATAAAATGCTATAGCAATGATTTTAGCCTTTACAAGACATGTTTTCCTAACAGGAGTTGGCCATTATATTTCAGGATTAATCAAAATATAATTTCCAGCAAAGGATGTTATTAAACACTATACATAATTTGAGATTTGATGGGAATATTCATGCATTTCAGGATAAAATAAAATAAAAAAATACAGATTTCTCCTTTCGTATATATTGGTCCACTGTTGGACATTGTTAGTAGACCCAGGTAAATTTGAACTACGAGAGGCTGCATGATGCTGACAGAGGGACGATACTTCACCTCCTGACACAATAAACCAGCAGACAAACGCAGCTGCCGGTGCCGTCACAGGCTTGTATAATTCCCTGCTCAACCTTGCTCACGATCATATTATCCCAGACCTGATGTATAGAGTTATGAGGGAGCACTGACCCCTCTGGGCTCAGAGGCTTGGTTAGAGGAATTTGATGAAGGTGCAGGAGCCTGTAATTAAAAGATATGTTATCAGCCTGTATTTGTTATGGGTAAGCACTGGCCCAGATCCAGCCCTGATTTAATCCTATCCCAGGCTACGCTGAGGCCAGGGTCAGAAGGTCAGAAACTGCTTCTACACTGGCTGCACCTCAGCTAGATTGCCAGAGAAAGCAAGTGATATAGTTTCATTCTCTATCTCTTACTCTTTCCACATCTCTAGTTTTCTCTCACTCTGAACCTGCTGGACTTTATATAACCTCCACACCTCATTGTAAGTGCCTCACTGTAACCTAGTATTTATTTATTTTTTTCCCCAAAATAATAACATATGTTGTAGTAACCAACATTTTGACACAAATGCTGCCCGTTGAGCGTTTTTGTCCAATGTGTTTGCCTATTTAACTGATAAAATAATATATCACCCTAATTTAATAGAGGATCTGATCAATGGAATCCAGCGTCATTTTTACTATTCATTCTCTCGGGATTGCTATAATCCTAATGAATTTCTGGCTGGAGATGGTCATGTTTAAATTATGATGGCTGTGAACTGTGCCAAATGTTTGGAATGAATGCACATCAGGTGACTGGTCATAGCTTCTCTCCTGTCTATCATATGGTATCACTCTGCAAGTATCAACTTCATCATGTCAAAACTTCATTAAAAATGCAAGATCTGTAAAAGCTGAGTGCATGCATTACATTTACACATAACGACTGAATATAGCCAAAGTCCCTTTCAAGGAAAGCCAGTTCACTCTGTGGCCATATTTGCAATACCTCTGGGAAGCTGTTTTGGGCATCCAAGACCAAAGCATATCTCTGTGAATGGAAAAAAAACTCAAAAAACTGTTTCCACACTCACATTTAAATTACATATTTCAAATCAGAACAAAATCTGACATGAACTGTACCATGAATGTGTTTGTTTTGCTCAAATAGCATTAAAAGAGTTTATATTTCAGGTTGGATCAGCCAATTCCCATATGCTTTATATATAAAGTCTATAGTATAGCATTGCATAATTGGATACATAATAGCATGAAATAACTATAAAGATTTAGACTTGGTTCATCCAAGGGTAAAAATGAACTGTCCCTTTACAATGTAAAATGTAAATCTATTCTTCTACGATCTACAGTACTGCACAGTATATACATAATTTTTCAAAACTGCATATGGAGTATGCAATATGCAACAAGAACCTTTTAAACTGTAGTATGCCAGATTTTTGTCACATGACCTCACTATGTTAAATTATGACATAAGTGAAAAAATAATTTATCAATTTGAAAATAAATAAATAAATAAATAAAATAAATAAATGAGTTTACCAGAAAGCTCTCAGATTTCATCAAATATATATCTTAATTTGAGTTCTGAAGATGAACAAAGGTATGACAGGTTTGGAATGACATGTAGGTGAATAATTAATGACAGAATTTTCATTTTTGGGAGAACTATCCCTTTAAGGAAATGGAAAGTCGAGTTAGGCACAGTGCGTTGTGGGATATAGTATTCCAATGGCCTGGCTGTATACTTAACATAATTATATGACCACATTCTACATGCTGCATTTCTAGAATGAGTATAGTAGTATGCCACACCCCTTAAATCTGATCTGGTGTGTCATCTCAGTCAAATCATCCTATCTGCATTTCCCTTCATGCAATGTGGATCTGATTTCAACCTTTAACTTTGATTGAAATAATTGATCAAGTTGCTCCTGTGAACTTCCTAGTGAGGTTTTCTGGATTTGCTCAAGTGAGTCCAGATGTTTGCCACAGCATTTGAGATGCCTGTTCCAGGTTAAAACAACACACATGTGTTATATCAGTGAGAGGAAGGTAGTTATCTCTGGTCAGCTAATGTCATATCTTCCCGCTTCTTTGCCATTAAGATTGGGTCAGTTGTATAGAGTGATACAGGCCTCATCAAATCAGCAGGTAACATCTCTCTCAATTCTGGATTAATCAAGTCGGAGTTAATTAAGTCAGAGTTAATTAATTTATATAGCCAAGCACTGTTCATTTTAAGTAAACATTTTGATAAATTAATAGACAGACAGACAGACCTAAAACGTTGTGACACCACTAGTATCAAGCGTTCATGCTAGTATTCAAAAGTTGTTTGCTTTTAGTCAGTGTGAGTAGTCATCAAAGCTGAGCATGTCATGCTCCACAGACCTCTCAAAGGCATTTCAATCATTGCGACTGTTATTCCTGAAAGGAAAGCATACATTTTCAGAAAGTATCAGAAGAAAGAGGTTTACTTCAGTATCCGGTTTCCATGTCAACATTCATTTTCTCCCACTATTGCTGCCTTGCGGAAGCATCAAAATTGATTTAGTTGGCCTGGAAATGGAACCATTGCAGTGACAGGTAGCAGAGCTTTCTCCAAGCAAACTCTTCTGAAATGCATTGGAATGGAGTAAGCATAACCATGAGCAACTATAATCAAGTCTGCTGGATGAGACATAGCAGGCTGATCAAAGAACAGTCCTTTGTGCTCGCGATGAGGGTGACGGCAGGCCTACCACTGGAAGAGAAGTTGTGCTGTTAATACTGGCTGAGGTTACTTTATCAAGAGTTCCTGCTAAACAGATTAGACCGACAATACTCTGGGTGCAGTGCATTTTCATTAGTAATCTCCTTATAATATCTACCATCAAATAGTACTTGTCCATCAGAGGCTAAAAGTAATGGTTAACAGATGTGGATAATGTGAATTCCTGGTCTTACCACATTTCTTTGGGTAAAGAATTGCAGGTCGTGCAAGATTCTCACTTAACCATGTACAGTTTGCAACATAAGGAATAGTTCACCCAAAAATTTAATTTAGCAGAAAATTTACTCACCCTCAGGCCATTTAAGATGTAGATGAGTTTGCTTCTTCACTGGAACAGATCTAACGCTACAAATTTATCATTAAATCACTTGCTCACCAATGGATCCTCTACAGTGAATGGGTGCCGTCAGAATGAGAGTCCAAACAGCTGATGAAAACATCACAATAATACAATACATTCACTGTCTAATCCACAAGACTCAATCAGTTAATGTCTTGTCAAGCAAAAAATTGTGTGTTTGTAAGAAATAATCCCATCAATAAGGCATTTTAACTTTAAACTCTCATTTCTGGCCAAAATATCAGTCCATGATTCATAATAACTCTTCGTCCAGTGAAACAGTCCATCTCCTGTTGCTCTCTCACATCAAAATACAACAACATATTTGTTTAGAATAGTTTTGGACTGTTTTCGCTTGTAAACAGTGCTTGATCTGTGCATATTTCTCTCCTGATTCAGAGGAGACATTTTCACTCTAGAAAGCAATATAATGGATAGAGGACTTTTAGCTGGAAGCAATAAGTTAAAAACATATGGATTTTGCAGCTATTCGATTCACAAGGTATTTTAATGATGGATTGGAGTCATGTGGATTACTTTTGGATTGTTGTTATGTTTTTATCAGCTATTTGGACTCTCATTCACTGCAGAGGATCCATTGGTGAGCAAGTGATGTAATGCTAAATTTCTCCAAATCTGTTCCAATGAAGAAACAAACTCATTTACATCTTGTTTGGCCCTCGAGGGTGAGTACATTTTCAGCAAATTTTCTTTTTTTGGGGTGAACTGCTCCTTTAAAATGAAATTAAGATTTAATACCACAGAGTCTGGAACTAAATGAGGGGGAAATATAGCTGGAAGCAGGAATACAGCTGGTCCAAGCAGAATAGAAATGAGGAAATCCAATGTACACATGAGGAAGTTAAAGACAATAGAGAATAGGGGAACATACAGTATCATACAGCAATTGTAAAATAGCTTAGACAAAGATTCTTATGTATATATTAATAACAAATGTTTGTCCATTCAGCTATTCCATTCAGCTATAAGAGCATGCACACCAGATTTCAAGCAAAAGCGTTGACCGGTTCATAAAAGGATAGAAAACTATCTTTTTAGATAAACTATCTACCCAAAAAGTAGAAAACTAAAACAATGGCATCATAGAATGAAAAGGCCGATTTGTTTGTCAAATAAATAAGCTGGGAATGTGTGTGACATTTCAAATTCACTGCTGACTAACAACATTTAAATTTTAAAGAAAGAATACAAATAAGCTGAAAAGGCAATAAGCCTCTGAAACCAAAAAGCAATAGGCCTCTAGCAGCTTTACTATTTGGACCCATAATACTGTAAGTCAAGTGTCAAAGGTGTTTAAACGGTTTTCTTTCAGATTTTAGATATTTCTATATAAGCGCTGAAGGTTAATATGAAAACAAAGGTAAAAAGAATGTAAACGTGATTTGGGATTTTCTATAATGGATCCAGTATGTTAGGGAATAAAAGCAAAGTTTTGTTAAAAGTCACAATGTCAGCACATGGAGAACAGTCCCAGTTGAAAAAAAGGATCACCTCTCACCAGGGTTTACAGGAGAGAATAATCCATTTTGCACACTTCCAAATAATTATAGTAATATGAAGATAATTACAATGGAGGCAGGGTAGCCTCATCAGAGCCATCCCTGCTTCTCTGATGTAATTCAATTTATGTTTCCTATGAAAATAATCAGTCATACAGATTACTTAAAGCAGAGATGACATGGTTGTAATTGTGTTCCATTCATTTGCAGCAAAATTATGTGTTTGAAATATGCAGGAACCCTATTATCTTTTTTTTAAAAAAAGACTATGTTCTTATGGGAGAAATTAGGTGCTATAACTCAAAACGAGCATTTGTATCTCTGTGTAATGCTGTGAGAAGAAATTGTGCATATTTAGATTTTAAAAGCACACACTAAGCAAACTTTTATCTAAAAAAATATTCTCTCTCACAATTTAGTTGTCATTTGAGTAAATAAAGAAAAGATTTAAAGTAACTAGAATTATAGAATGATAACAACCAAACAATCATTTTTATGTAACATTATATATATATATATATATAGTATATACCTAGTAAAATCATTCTTTACCACATTGTCCTCATAAAAACAGTACGCACACGGAAAGTGACTGGAAATAATTGGATTTTAATGCAAGTTTTGCAGGCTGGACTGTAATAAGATTATTTTATTTGAAGTGGGTTGGTTGGTAAGCTACAGGGAGCAGCTCCAGATGGAGAAAGATGGGCGGTAATGCAAAACCGGGCACTGTGGGCATAAACCTCCCACCGGTTTACGTACTTCTCGCTATTTCCCTCTCTCTGTGTGGCTGTCATCCTACCCCTGATCCCTCTCTCTACTCCCATGGAGGTGGAGACAGCATCAGCAGTCGTGCCCCCCTCATAGCTGATTCTCACATTGGGGGCGATGGAGCGCTGCCCTCCCATTATCCTGAGGTCTCCGGGTTGGAATAAAACCCTCAGGGCTAGCAGCTGTCAATTAGCGATAACTCTGCCCACCGATGGACTCCTTAATCAGGCCACCATCGCCTAGCAACCAGCCGCCGGAACACCTCACAGTGGATCCCTGATGTAAAGCACAAAACTGTGGACCCTAATGAGGGAAAGCCATCCCAGCCTGGGACTAGCACTGGGACCCTGAATTTTGCAAATCAAACGTAGTGTCATGAGAACAAGCTGCATACGGTTTGCATTTTGTTTAACACCAACCACTTTTAGACTGTCTTGTCTTTTTCAAAAGTTCATGCTCACTAGTGTTAGTTTTCAGTCATTTTAATCTTTTAAACTGCAGAAAAGTCCTTTTCTGATTGAGTAAAAACCTTTTTATTGTTATTATTATCATTATTTCTTAAGTTAACGCTACAAACATTCTTGAATCAAGATTAATTTACTTGAGAAGCAAAATGACTTAAGATAGTAAGTCTTGCTTTCTGAAAAATGTATCAAAATATTGTTCGTTTTTGCTTAAAATCATAAATAATACCTGTCAATGGGGTTAAGAAAAATAATCATCTTCATTCAAAGGGAAAACAAGATGATTTTTCTTGCCCCATTGGCAGATATGTTTTATTGTTTTCTTGATTGTTTTATTGTTGATTTTTTTTTTACTTAAGACAAAATGTAACTAAACTAAAAGTAAATGTATCTTGATGTTTAGATATTGTTTAGATATTTGATGCTTATGTTTAGATATTTGTAATGAAAAAGAATACAATAAATAAATAAATAAATAAGATACTACTATATTGCCTAAGACTTGTTTTCAGAGTATATCTATATATGAAAACTTCAGATGCAAAACCTCCAAGTCCATCTGAGATTTTTCTGAGATTTTTTCTTTAAAATTAGCATTTTATCAGGCTTCAATGTTTAGGTTCAGTAATTTCAATTTAATGCCAAAGACAAGGTTGTTAGTCATATTTGAATGTCTTATTTAAAAAAAATGACCAGTGTTGTTTTCATAGGAGCCTGATAAAAATGCTTATTTAAAAGAAAAATCTCAGACAGACTTAGAAGATTTTGCATATTTGCATCTTAGGTCTAAATATGTCCTGTGCTTCATTTCACTGGCAGGTTTTCTCACTACTATTACACCAATTAACACACCTATTAAGGGGCATTCACACTAAGGCCATGTTACACTTGGTGTGATACATGTTCATCAATGGATGTCACAATCGGATGACATTAAATAAAGGGGTAAACAGGGTCTAAAATATGTTTAGCTTGTCCAGTTTTGACCACTTCCAGAGGTGCAGTAGCTAAAAAGACGTTCAACAGGATTCATTTCATAGTGTAGACGCTCATGTGATTGCATTTGAACAGCCACACAAGACTGCCAGCTGACCTAGTAAGTGTTATGGGACGTGTTTAGAGAAAGCAAACCAAAACAATTGATTCCAACTTCGTTGTTGTACCAAAACACACAGATTACAATCAAAATCGCCATAACCATTTGTATCCTTTTCATTCGCTTCCTTTCCCACTCACTCATAAGCATCATGCTGGCTTCATTCATGGTCCCGCAAACATAGAGTGTGACGAAACAAGAGTGGAGAGCCTAGACAAAATCTGAACACAAGTGTTAACAGAAGACACATTTAAAATACAAGTTAAAACCAGACATGTAACGGAATTACGTAATTTAATTACAAAATAAAAGTAATTGTAATCAGTTACAGTTACTAAGAAAAAATGTGTAATTAAATTACAGTTACTTATGAAAACGTTAATGATTACAAAGGGGGTTACATCTGATTTTTCACACACAATCCCACATAGAGATTTAATTGAGTTCTTTCATAAATTGCAGTGACTGCTCTAAAATATGAAACACCAATGTTTCAGAAGTTTATAACATGCTTATCCGATAACTTTAATATTTCCTATAGGGTTTATATATATATGCTTTATTTTTTTTAAGATTAACTGTTTTTTTCTAAGGCATTGTTAGATTCCAGTGTTTCCTTGTCAAAAACAGCTCTGTTCACAGCAACTCGTTTCGCTGCATATCTCTTTACATGCTAATGAGCTCTGCTCACCCCGCCCCTCGCTTCTGTGGAAGAGCAAACGCGATTCGCAAATAATCATAAAAAAATGAAAAAGTGAGACTTACTTCTTCTGGAGGTGCAGCTGGATCATGAACAATGGGTACTGATCCATCCTTTGGTTTTAACTTTTTAACAAAACCTGTCTTGAATTTTCCCTCATTCAGAAAGCATGATTTGCACAGCCAGACATAAACAAATTTAGTGAAAGTGAAGTGAAGTGACGTGTGGCCAAGTATGGTGACCCATACTCAGAATTTGTGCTCTGCTTTTAACCCATCCAAGTGCACACACACACAGCAGTGAACACACACACACACACACACACCGTAAACACACACCCGGAGCAGTGGGCAGCCATATTGCTGCTGCGCCCGAGGAACAGTTGGGGGTTTGGTGCCTTGCTCAAGGGTCTCACCTCAGTCGTGGTATTGAAGGTATTCACTCCAAAATCAAAATGGCTTGATAATTGAGACTGTTTAGGTTTTTGGGGATACAAAAAAAAGGAGTGATTTTTTTATCATTGTAGGGTGGTTGTGTCCACACACTGCTAAGATACATCTATATGCAAATTAAGATATTTTGTATCCAATGTCTCCTTTAAAATTAAAATATTAATTCTTAATTCAAGTGATGAAGGATTTCGAAGTTTGAAAGCTATCAGTGTTGAGTAGGCTACTACTGTAAGGTTAACCCTGCCTGGTTTACATGTTTGAAAATTATTAACAGTTGAAAACATTAGACATTTAGAAAAGTAATCAAAAAGTAATCAAATGTAATCAGTTACATTACTTTAATAAAGTAACTGAAAAGTTACACTACTTAATACATTATTAGGGTAACTTGTAATCTGTAACCTATTACATTTCCAAAGTAACCTTCCCAACACTGGTTAAGACCAGGTGTAAACAGTAATGTGCCTCACCTCACCACTTGTGACTGGATTGTAGAAAACTCATCTTAATACCAGGTATAAACATGGCCTAACAGAGATTAAAAGTCAGAGGTCACTATAGTCTTGGTTCCTATTTTTTTGCACTCTTATTTGCATTTGCATAAAATGAAACTGCTCAACACCAGCAAATAAAAAAATCCAGTCTTATGTTGAGTCTCATGTTGCAATCACACACTCTTTTTTTTTTGGCACCTCTTGACAGCGATTTACTGCCACAAAGCACCCAGAAGGAAAACTTTGTGCAAAAAAAAAAAATAAAGAAGTGATTTGCTGTCTGATACTATTAGTATAGCATTCACATGCCACAGATATTCTACGATTTTCACTCCAAATATGTCTTCTAGTGAAAAACAGTAGTGAAATGAGTAAAGTCCAAATTTACAGCATTCACAAAACAGTAGTCGAAACATACTACTATTTTGCTGAGATTTGTAAAGATTGCATCAACTGGACACTTTACTATCCCATGAGGCTCCTAGAGTAAAGTTGATGACATAGGTCACATGACAAGCCAACTGTATGTAGTAAGTCCGGATTTCATTCATACTATAGTATTTACACATATATAGTATTTCATTCATACTATTTAACATTCATGAAGTACATGCCTCATCAAATGTAGTACATACTTAGACAGTATGCAATTCTGTACTCGTGCACCATCAAAAATTACATTTAGCTTTTTATTTTTTATATATTTTTTTTTTAATTAATTAATTATTTAAAAAAAAAAAAAATTTTAAAGATTTTTTTAACTTCAACTTCTAAACTGAAAAGAATAAAACATCTAAATGTAAAAGAAAATTTAAATAATAATGACTAATGATTAAATATTTAAATAAAGCAATTTTCAAAACATTATGTATGAACAAATGTCAGTACAACTGACACAACCTGTTAAATATCTAAAGCACTAAGATGTACAGTAAAGCATATTTTTACAGAGACTACACATCCTTAACAAGTGTCCGTTCATTTCAGAAATATCCGGTTATTCCTGAAGGCCCCCTGCATCCTTGCTGCATTAATAAGCTGTGAGTTTGACTGCGTATTAGAGATATCACGGCCTGATGGAGTGGCCTCATGTGATGCTGTGAAGGGGTGATAAATCCTTGTCGCTTTTTATTAAAGATGGCCTGTGCAAACAGTTAGCTCATATACGGCTCATGAAGACAGCGAATGGAGGGCAAAGGGAGAAGATCAGTGTGTGTGCAATTCGCCAGACGCTCCTCTGTGATGTCATTAGCCAGTTGGTTGTGTGTTGTGTGTGCGCATGTGTGTGTGTGTGTGTTTGAGAGTGGGGGTTGGCGTCTGCAAGGTTGAGATCCAAGGAGAGAATCTTGTTAGACTCCATGAAATCCTCATGCTTGCTATTAATATGAGTCTGGATTTTAAGCAGCAGTCTACCAAACATATTGCACCCACAGGGCTCTCTGACAGATTCAGAATTTTTCAGTCATGTCAAGTATAAGCGCTGAACTTTTGACTGAATATAAAAATACGTCAGGCAAATTAAACCTTAAATCCAACATGAAATCCAAATGGGCCCCATTTACTTTTTTAATAGAGGTTTCTGGTCTTATTCTGCATAATTCATTGGCAGATTTCATTGCCAAATACATTGTTTTAGGCTGCTTTTCAGGTCATAGCCTTTCTAAAATATTGCCAGTAGTTAACACAGTCATTCAGTGCTGATTAATATTAGTAATACGTAATATGACAATATATTTCAAATAATTATTTATATAAAATGTTAACATTGTAATAATTTGAGATGCTTTCAAAGGTTAATTTGACCTTCAACTTCCATGTTCCTGGTCCAAATGCCTCCAAAAGTGGGTGGCATTAAGATTTTAGGGGGAAACAGTACTTCATAATCCAATAAAACCTCAAATTAATTTCAATAAAGAAGCCCACTTTGCGTGATCCACTCATTTCCCAATAAATCCATTTCTTTTCCTATTATTGAATATCCTATTTCACTCTAAAACATTCTGCTTTATATATTTATGCCTTCATGATGTAACTGAAATTTGTTTCAGATGAAGAACTAGTTAGTACAGTATGATTAAAGATTACAAGATTTAAAAAAAAAATACATTAAAGGGATTGTTCGCACAAAAATACAATTTCTGTCATCATTTATTCTACCATGTTGTTCAAAAATGTGAATGACCTTCTTTCTTTGGAACATAAAATATTGTTTTGTTTTGTTTTGTTTTGTAACCAAAACTTTTGTATTCTGAAGAAAGAAAGAAAGAAAGAAAGAAAGAAAGAAAGAAAGAAAGAAATACTGCTTAGGAACAACATGAGGGAGAGTAAACAATGACATAATTTTCATTTTTTTGTGAACTATCCCTTTTAAAAGCTAAAACGTAGTAAGACAGTAAAAATAATCTTGTATTTATTTATTTATTTATGAATGGTAATCAAAAGTTTTTGTCTGTCTTCTGTGTTTTGAAGAAAGAAAGATAGAAATAAATAAATAAATAAAGAAAGAAAGACTGGTTTGGAACAAACGTGAGGGAGAGTAATGATGACAGAATTTTCTTTTTTGGGTGAACTATCCCTTTTAAAATCTAAAACGTATTAAGACAGTAAAAAAAAAATCAAGTTTGACTTCATACTTGTAAAAGGTGCATTAAAATGGACTGTAGTTCACTGACACTAAATGTACACAATAACTATTTCATTGCTGTTACATTAAGGCCTTCATAAATCACAAACAGCCCATCTGACTCTTGACTCATAAAGACAAGCATCTAAAACAATCCAGACAAAGCAGATGGACTTTGATGATTCATGATTTTTCATGCAGGGGCCAGATATCGTTGTGCAAAGGATCTTATCTGGCATTCTGATACGATCATTATTTACTTGGCAAATTCCAGCTGAGTGAGGCTGATTTATGTAAATCTGATGCGTCATCGTCTTGTTCTATGAGATCAGACACATGCAGGACAGCTTCTCAGACTGACCTCACCGTCCTTTGTGGTTGACCAGTCTCCTAAAATGTGCAATTATAAATGACCAGCATCTTTTTTTATTCAATGTGTCTGTCTCTGTCTGTCCTTCAAGCTCTCCGTCTCTCCCTCCCCTCCTGAACTCGTGTGGGTTCGTGTCCTTATGCAGCGGGATGCTTGGCTGACCACAGCTGTGTGGCTGAGCCGTCCAGACGAGACGGCCTCATCTCTCGCTCTGCATGCATGGTGCACATCCATACCTCAGAACAACAGTCAGACAGGACTCTGCAGCTTAACTTGGCCACTCGTTCCTCTGAACCGACGTTAAGTTAAATGAGAACGGTAACGATAGTGTAACACTATACGGAAATATAAAAGTCTGAGGAATTGTAATAGTCCTTTCCATGAAATGTATTCATTCATTATTTGAGCAGACAGCACGCTTGTCTGCTTGTCAGTTGACATAAGCCTTCTATGGTTACAAATGAAAGCCCATCATGGGCGTAATATCCTAGAATAGCGATTTGAAGGACAGATTTTAATATAAATGAGAGGTGGGAGAAAGCAAATGGCAAAATCAGCGGATAAGGAAATGAAATTATAATGCCAGACTTGACAATCTACTGTCTAATAAATATTGTAAGCACCACAGTAAGTACCTTTCTAGCTGCTTTCTATACTTTTGACAATTTCTATGTTTGAGTAAATGCATCTTGCTTTGGCAGGGCGCCAGAAAAAAAGCTTAAAATGAAATAAAATAAAAAGCTGTTATTTATTAAGTTTATTTATTAACTATTATTTATATAATAGTTAATAATTATTATATTATAATTATTAACCCATCTCAAATCTTCCGTTTATGTCTAAAATTTTAGAAAAAGTTGTGTCTGCTCAATTGTGCTCATTCTTGCAAAAAAATGATCTCTGTGAAGAATTTCAGTCAGGTTTCAGGCCCCGCCATAGCACAGAAACTGCACTTGTTAAAATTACAAATGACTTGCTTCTTGCATCAGACCAAGGCTGCATCTCATTGCTAGTTTTACTTGATCTTAGTGCTGCGTTCGACACTATAGATCATGACATACTCGTAGATCGATTACAAAACTATACAGGTATTCAAGGGCAGGCTTTAAGATGGTTTAGATCCTACCTGTCCGATCGCTACCACTTTGTTTATTTAAACGGGGAGTCATCTCAATTATCACCAGTAAAGTATGGAGTACCACAAGGATCTGTCCTAGGTTCTCTGCTGTTTTCAATATATATGCTGCCCCTTGGTAATATTATTAGAAAATATGGGATTAGTTTCCATTGCTATGCTGATGATACTCAACTATATATCTCAACAAGACCAGACGAAACTTCTAAATGATCTAAGTTAACTGAGTGTGTTAAAAATGTAAAAGATTGGATGACCAATCATTTTCTCCTATTAAATTCAGATAAGACAGAGATAATACTTATTGGATCAAATAACAGTACACAGAATCTCTTGGATTACAATTTGCAACTAGACGGATGTCCTGTTACTTCCTCTACAGTCAAAAATCTGGGTGTTATATTAGACAGCAACTTGTCTTTTGAAAAACATATTTCCAATGTTACAAAAACAGCATTCTTCCATCTTAGAAACATTGCCAAGCTAAGGAACATGTTACCTGTTTCTGATGCAGAAAAGCTAGTTCATGCATTCATGACCTCTAGACTGGACTATTGTAATGCACTGCTAGGTGGTTGTCCTGCATCTTCAATAAACAAGCTACAGGTAGTCCAAAATGCAGCGGCTAGAGTCCTTACCAGGTCAAGAAAATATGATCATATTACCCCAATTTTACAGTCTCTGCACTGGCTACCTATTAAGTACCGTATCAGTTACAAAATATTATTACTTACCTATAAGGCCCTAAATGGTTTAGCTCCTGCGTACCTAACTAGTCTTCTATCTCGCTACAATCCATCACGCTCCCTAAGGTCGCAAAACTCTGGACTCTTGGTAGTACCTAGAATAGCAAAGTCCACTAAAGGAGGTAGAGCTTTTTCATATTTGGCTCCCAAACTCTGGAATAGCCTTCCTGATAACGTTCGGGGTTCAGACACACTCTCTCTGTTTAAATCTAGATTAAAGACACATCTCTTTAGCCAAGCATTCACATAATGCATTCATATAATGCATCTCATAATCTTGTACTGCAGTTATATCTGATCAAAACGCACATTATTATTCTTTAGCTTGGGTTGAACAAATAATTTTTGCTTGAATGGAACAACAGCTACGCTAATTATGTCTCTTTGTTTCTCTGTTTCTGCCACGGGATTAACATCCCGTGGTAACTAGGAATTACACAAGCTTCAGTCTGGATCCAGCCCTTAAATGATCTGAGATGACCAAACACCTGAGAAGAGATGATGCCGACCCCTCGGAGGACCTCAGAGGATGCCAACCTCTGATCCCCCAACAACATGCAGAATTAACAAATTTTGCCATAAGTTAATATATTAAGTTTCTACAATGTATAAATATATTGTAGAAACTTAATTTCCTGTAAAGCGCTTTGCAACGATTGTATCGTAAAAAGCGCTATACAAATAAACTTGAATTGAATTGAATTGAATTATATAACAATAAATGTTGTGTTGATTATGGATCCAATGTTTAGCCAATCTTTTTCCATTTCATTTAGTTTATCTTTACAATTGAATATCATATGTAAAAATAACCAATAAAATATGTTTCATAGACTATCTGTTTTTTTTTAATAATAGCATTATTAATTTAGAATAAAATTTTGAATTTATACAACACTCAATTATGAATTTATATTAATTTACATATTGTCATACTACTAACCAGTCAGTAAATAGACTAAAGTAAGCATCACAAATCTAAAATACTGTACATAGGAGCAGTTCTCGATAAATTTCCAACCGGACATAAAAAAATAAAAAAATACTTTCAAGCCATCCAAGATATTACTGTAGATGAGTTTGTTTCTTCATTGGAAATAATCAACAAAAATCGACAACATGACTCTAGTCCATCAATTAATGTCTTGTTAAGTGAAAAGCCAAATCCATCATTAAGGTGTCATAAATTCATTACTTCTGGCCAAAATACAAATCCATAATCCATAATAATGCTTCCTCGGGTGAAAAAATCCACCCCCGTTTGTCCTCTCACATCAAAATGCACCTACATACCGTATTTGTTTAGAACTGTTTTCTCTTGTAAATGGTGCTTGATTTCTGCATATTTCTCTCCTGATTCAGACTGTTCCACTAGAGAAACAATATTATGGATACAGGACTCATATTTTAGCTGGAAGTGAAAATGTAATGAATGCATTAAAATATTTTTTTTCTCACAAATATGCAGCTTTTCACTTCACTTGATGTTAATTGATGGACTGGAGTCATGTGGATTGCTTGCGGATTACTGTGGTGCTTTTATCATCTGTTTGGACTCTCATTATGACGGCACCCATTCACTCCATTGTTAAGCAAGTGATGCAATGCTTAATTTCTCTTCTCTGTTCTGATGAAGAAACAAACTCATCCACATCTTGGATGGCCCGACTAAATTTTCAGCATTTTTCATTTTTGGGTGAACTATTCCTTTAAAAAAACATTCATAAGAGTCTTTTTTCCCCCATGAATTGGACACCTCATGTGTGTTTTTCTGTGCAAGAAATGGTCCCTCACATTCAAATAAGATGATATTTGAATAACGGCATATGGACACAAAAATAGCTTATGTGACCACCACTAATGTTCACTAGATTTTAAATTATTGTTGCACAGTTTTATTTTAATTTTTTTTTGTCACAATCTAGGCCCCTGTTTAAACTCATCTGTATTTTTAAGGATTATATTATCTTTTGATGTGTATACAGAGCCATAGAGAGAATCTTGCTTTATGAAAGACCACAACACAACTCTTTATAACCACCGTATATACCTCAGTCTCTCATCACATTAGGGTCTTACCCCATCCATTCCATCCGTATAAATAAACCGAAATAGGACCACACAAAAATGAAAGCCCCCGGACCTATTGTGAAAACAGAAGAAAGCGACATACTGTATATTCTAGAAGAAAAGTGAAAAGCAAACAAGAGGAGCAAATGAAGTCAGGGTGTGCGGGTGAGTGATGGGCCCTGGTCACAGAGGAGTTGAGGCGGACCTGTTTCTGTGCCCCCCACACACAAACTAAACTTATACACGTGTAACATCTTCAAAGAGCTCCGACTCCCTGTAATCTCCCACGTTTGCTTTGATCTTGGGGAGGGCGAGAGAAAATAATTACATGTTTCTCTGAACCGTCTCACGATGAATCAAAGGTGAAATTCTGTTGGGGCAGTGGAATGGGATGGTAATAAGAGGCAGGTCTTTAGCATTAGATGGGGATGTGATGATTTGTCCATGGAGAAAGTAAGATAAAGCATAGAGAGGCAAACTATGAAGGCACCCTTTGAAGACAGCTTACCTTGCGGCGTACCTGTCCGTGAACCATGAGACAGGCCCCGCCCACAAGTAGTGATGTCATGCATCATGAGTGAAATAGTACATTGATGATAAATAAATATAATAATAAATATTTTCTTCTTAATTTATAAGTGATTTCTGTCCTGTAAGACTTTTCTGTCTTTTAGAAAAAGTCTAGAAGTCAAGAGCAGGTAAACATTAAATTTAAACCATACAGATACCATCAAATATAGAAATTGTCAAAATAAAGAAAGCAGTTTAAAATGTAGTTATGATAGTCCTTACAATATATTTATTAGACAAGTCTGTCTGTCTGATATTATATTTCTTTTTTTATTATATTTTCATTTAATTTTTCATTACTAAACAGAGATTTCCATAATGTGCTTTTATATATATATATATATATATATATACATATAACATATATTATATTATACACATATTATATACATATATTAATATGCTGATTTGGTGCTTAAGAAATTATTACCGATGTTAAAACAGTGGTAATTAAAACATAATATTTCTGTGGTAACCATGATATGTCTTCTAGATTATTTGATGATTAAAAAGTTCAAAAGAAGAGGATATATTTGAAAGAGTAATGTAAACAATAAAAAAATCATTAATTTAGTGAATCCTTGCTGATTAAAAAAAATTAAATAAAATGAATGAATGAATGCATTCCCATTGCTGATGCATTATGCCACTACATTTTTGCATAAAGTTTTCTCTGCTCACCAATGTTTGATGTGACTCATCTTGCAGAAAATTGCAAACCTCATTGACAAAAATGACTTCTGATTCATTTCAAATCATTGTCGGTGTGAACGCCCCTTAAGTTTCCATATTTCTTGGCGTTAATAAAGCTATGATAAAAATGACAACAGAACACACTGTAACTTTGCATGACTGCTCTGGGTTTTCTGTGGTCTGGAACATCAAATAATACCATAAATATCCAATTAGAGATGTCCAGCTGTTCAGCTGTTAAACGCCAAAATAACCACCCTGCCCAATCAATCACTGGAAAAGCGAGCGTAGTATTACAGTGGGATAGATCCGAATGCGAATACTGCCCCATTTTCAGACAGACCGTCTGTTTGTTGAGCTAGCGTGACCTATCCACAGGCTACCGTTGGGAGGAAGAGGGAATACAAAAGAGAGGAGACTTCATCCGAGCCCCTCCGGCTAAATATAATGAAAATAACCCTAGCCCTTCCACGCAAGCCAGTCTGATTGGAAAGAGAAGGTTTCTATTTACAACCAAAGCTGAACTAGATTCATGCGAATGTGGAAAACTGTCATTTTCAAGCTTTGGGCTGAATTTATTTTTGGAAAACACAATGTAAATGCACTTAAATTAATTAGTCAGAGCTCTTGACATAAAGCCAGCTTGTCAAATTTCAATGCAACCAGTCACTGTAATGTAAAGTAATGAATATGCAGAAATTGAAAATAATGAATACATAGTAGTGGAATATATAAATAATGAATCACCTTTTGACATATATTCTGTGCATTCTGGATAAGCATTAAAATCACAGTTACAGAATAACTTTGAATTGCACAAGCGGGTTTATTTGTGTGTTTAAGTAACTCTTCTGAGCTAAAGCTTTGTCGACTGAAAATGTATAGGGCTTTAGATGCAGAGTAATGGATTATTTATGCATGCATTGGAGATTTTCATACAAACCGGAGGACATACAGGATTCCATTTAAAGAAACACAGTACTACAGTATAAATCTATGTTGATTAAAATTAATCTTAATCTTTGCTGGATTAAATCAAGGTAAATTAACCACCCACCCTTGTAATCCATAACGAACTACACATGATGCCATGTCAACCGTCAGCAAAGGTGGGGGGTGAATGAAACATATGTGTGTAAACTAGAGAAGATGGGGTTGTTTCATTCATCCAGTCAGCTCAACTTCAGCCAGAAACTCTGGCCAACATCAACAACGCACCACCCTTGAAAATCAGTGAGCCAACTCAAATTCACCGGCTGCCTCAAAGTCAGAGGCGAACCATAGACCCAGACCAACCCGATGTCCTGGAACATTCCGAACAGCAGGGGTTTGGGTTTTGACACATAAAATCAATATGAGATAGAAAAGTGTTTCAGCAGCAGTACCGGGCTTAAAATGAAAACACTTCAGAAGAGCCTTCGCCGGCTGACACAGCTGACAACAGGATCGATCGGCCTTGAGTAACGCACAAGAGTATCTGAGAACTTTTACAGGTCTGCACTTGTTGCAAGCAGATGCTGTATAGGAGGGTAATAGAAAAAAATAAAATAAATAATAACTAAATAATAATAATATATATACTGTATATATATATATATATATATATAGGCATTATCGCTATTGTTTGTTTGTAGAATTAGTGATTTGAACAAACCTATAAAAAAAAATTCAGTGTTTGTGCATTATGGAGAGTTGTGCCTTCAAGTGACTTGGACTGAATACGGGTGTAAAAAATTAAATTTTATTTTTATTATTAGTAGCTAATCTTTTTTTAAGATCATTTGGTGAATGAAAAGGGTCAAGAGAAGAACATTTACTTGAAATAGATATTTTTTAATTAAAAAAATGTTTTGGTAACAAAGGCTTTACAGACATTTGGAGTTTTAAAAAAAGCATGTTACATTACCAATAATGAATTCAGATCATTACAAACCATTGTCAACAAATGACTTGGAATAAATATGGGTGTAAAAAATACAAAAATAGTTTACTACTATTAAGTTTATTATTACTATTTATTTATTTATTTTGGATTCTTCAATGAATAGACAATTCAAAAGAACAGAATTTATTTGAAACATTTTTTTTGTACCATTATAAAGGTCTTTACTGCCACTTTTTAACATTTTAATGCATCCTTGCGGAATGAAAGTTTAAAACAATACAAAACAAAAACAAAAACTTTTTATCATTGACATTTAAGGAAAATAAGCTTGAGGAATCACCTGTATCAATAAAAACTGACATACACAGCTATTCAGCATTACCTTATTTACTGCGTATTGGGTCAGTAAATGCAAAATTTTATTATATGTGCATGTGACGCTGCACGTTACTTTAATGAAAGTTCACTATTGGTTGGTTGATAGTTTGAATTCTTACAACACTGCATTGCTCATAGCATGTTACCTCCTCATAGCTATGTACATCACTTCATGCAATCTAGTAAAAAGAATATTTCTAGAAAATACTTACAACTTATATTCTAGATGTGACTCACTATAGATCTGTAGAAACCATATTGTGTACATCTTTGTGGCACACATCCACTCCTAACACTGGTCTTCATCTCAAGAGACCTTGAGAGACCATGCTAGACCATCACAGAGAGCTAAAGTACAACATTTACTTGTACTTAGCGGACAGTATGTTCTTAGCAGACGCTGATAGAAAGAAGATATACCACATAAGAGGCAATTACCAGGAAAGGTAGCTGAGAGAACACGTCTAGCTACTGTTGGGAGGTTTGGTCATAATAGAACTAAAATGGACTAAATACAAGAATTCCACAACAGTTGTTAATGCAACACTAGATGAAATGATGAAATATTATTATTATTATGCCACCAATCAAATGGTTTGGGCGTCTATCTATTTCAAAATTAATTCAAAGTGAATGATTCTAGAACTTGTGTTGTTTTGTGTTGTTAGTTATAAACATGGACTACAGCCCCATGTCTATGAAATGATCAATGTGGCCATACATGTGTCCTCACTTTAGAGCACAGAGCAATGTCAATGGACACAGTCATCAACACAGGCCATAATAGAGGAACAGAGCCATCAAATGCAGGAGGGCACGGACTGGGTGAGGACAAAGTAGCCATAAAAACTGACTGAGGAACTGTTCAGCCCAGAAAGACTGAAAAAAAAACCCACAGGAAATGAGAGAGACATGCCGTCAGATGCCTCTTTCAAACTCAATGTCCTCACTTTATCAGAAAACTGTGTCATTCACCCTCATCCATTTCCTTCTGTCTCGCACACACTAAACCAGCCAGACAACCGTTACATCCACTTCATCAGACAGAACGCGAGAGGTGTCCTCATCTGAATGTCAAGCTCATGTTCAGGGACAAGACAACGTGATTCCTGAATTTCTTATTTGATTTAACATTACCTGGAATTGCATTTCTTTGAACACGTTGCTACAAACAAAGACATTCTGTTCAGAACAGACCACAGTCTCACAGTTCCAGTGATGCATTGTGGGCTCTTTAAAAGGGACAGTTTACCCAGGAATGAAAATTACGCCATTATTTACTCACCCTTATGTTGTTTCAGACTTCTGTGCTGTTATTCATTTAGAACACAAAATTTGAGATTTTGATTAATCTTTACACAAGAAAAATAGAAAAGCATCATCTTAAATCATACCATATCTTTATGTGAGTAAATACTGATATAGATTGCCTATGGCACAGGCTGGATATTAATTGCTACATCTACACCGATAATGTAGAGCCATTTGAGAGTTGTTTATGCGAAATTCTGACAGAAATTGAGACTCATCAGACCAGGCAACCTTTTTCCAATCTTCTATCGGTAAGCCTGTGTGAATTGTAGCCTCAGTTTCCTGTTCTTAGTTGACAGGAGTGATGATACCCAGTGTGGTCTTCTGCTGCTGTAGCCCACCTGCTTCAAGGTTCAACATTGTGTGTTCAGAGATCCTTTTCTGCTTACCTCGGTTGTAATGAGTGGTTATTTGAGTTACTGTTGCCTTTCTATCAGCACAATCCAGTCTGGCCATTCTCTTCTGACTTCTGGCTTCGACAAGGCCGTTTTGCCCACAGAACTGCTGCTCACTGGATATCTTCTCATTTTCGGACCAAACCGTAAAGATGGTTGTGCCATTATATTACTAGTATGTTGCTTCTTGTACATTTTGTTGCAGTTTCAATGTCAAATGTCCAGTGAGTGGTGGTAAAAAAGCATATGCAATTTTCTCCGAAAAAGAAAAATGTGACTGTGCCAACATTTTATTACATTGGTTCATGCACTTCGTGGCAGTTCAGAAATGAAACCTCCAGTGCCACTAAAAGGTTAATGCTCTATGGCATTTCAAAATAACATAGTACCTACACTAAACCCTAGCCTAAACCCAACCGACAGTGTTAAAAAAGAAAATGTGAGATAAAAATGCATTGGCTAAAGCAATCATATCATTTTACCTCATTTCTACATGTCTTTGAGCTCTTTTGTCGATCCGTGTTTCACAAGACTTGGACATGAGTACTCCACATCTCAATTGCAATGTTGTACCAGGTGAGCTACCGAGCAAGTTTACTATATCAGAAAAGCAATACATATGGATCTGGATAAAAGTTGTTGGCATTTCTAGTTGTCATTTCAGCTGGAAACTGCAGTGAATTGCAGGTAGATTTTAAGAAAAGGCATGGTTTTCCAATGAGCCTTTTTTTGGGATTACAACATAACAACATTGTAAAGATGAGTTTAGTGGACCCCCTCATCATATACAACAGAAGCCCTCCTGCTCTGACATACAACAGCTTCATATCAGAAATATGGATTGGTCTTGTCAGTTCAAAGCTCTAGTGTCCAAACAGATTCACACAAACAACATCATAGAATTGGTTTGCATGACAGTGAATTCGATCCAGACAGATAAAAATGAACTAAATCTGAGAAGGAGAGTTAAGTGAGTCCCTCTCCAACACATTTAACAAACACATTCACTCTCTTCCCAACTGTTTTCTCAAAGCTACAGCACTTATCTGCCAGCTTCCTATTAATCAATGCCGAGCGCATTCAAACAAACAGGAAATCCACCTCTCTTTGCTTGGGATCCTACGCAATATTATTCTGCACCTCTGTTTATTTACCTTCATGCTGCAGAATCAGGTCATTATTTCACGATGAGAACAGCTGAGAGAACCATTCTAGATCACTGGGTCAGCAATGGAGAGAGAGAGAGAGAGAGAGAGAGAGAGAGAGAGAGAGAGAACAAGCAGTGTCTCAGGCTGTGTTGATCATACTGCCATCCATATCCTATAGCTCTTGCTCAGAAGGTAGAAGTACTCTCCAATGACCAGCCTTCTGTTTTATATTCTCCATTAGCATATACCCTTATGAGTGCAGACTTTGAAATGTTAAATACATCACTATAACTGTCCTAGTGAGGGATCTTTCTTTCTTTTTTCTTTTTAAATAATGTGAAAAAAGAAAGAAAAAAAAAAACCCCAGAAAATCTATGCATGTCACAAAGAAAGAAAGAAAGAAAGAAATATTTTTTTTCTTAATTTCTTAATTTTTACTCCCCTTGTGTCATTACAAACCTGCTATTTGTTTCATTTTTATTTTTTTTCCTCTGTTTTTGGAAAATCATTTAATAATTTTCATTACACACACACACACACACACAAACAGGCACGCACACGCGCGCACACACACACACACGCACACACACACACACACACACACACTTAGAAGTTTAGAAGCTACAAACATAAAAAAATAGAAGAAACAAATAGTTAAATAAAATATTGTGTCTCATGTGGACTTCAGGCAATGTGTGGTTTAATTGTAAATTCAATAATTTTCATGACATGACATTTCTGATACTTTTTTGTTGTTTGAGCACTTATTTGGCTGTCTGGTCTAAACAACCTTGGAGCTCAACACGCTCAAAACTGTGGAGATGATCGTGGACTTCAGGAGAAACCCCCCAGCTCTCCCCCCACTCACTATCATGAACAACACTGTGACTGCAGTGGATTCATTCAGGTTCCTGGGAACCACCATCTCTCAGGACCTGAAGTGGGACACTCACATCGACTCCATCGTGAAAAAGGCTCAGCAGAGAATGTACTTTCTTTGTCAACTGAAATAATTCAACCTGCCACAGGCACACATGACACAGTTTTACTCTGCTGTTATTGAGTCGGTTCTGTGCTCTTCTATAACTGTATGGTTTGGGTCAGCCAGCAAATCAAGATATAAGAAGACTGCAGCGGACTGTTAGGACAGCAGAAAGGACATTGGTGTGACCTGCCCAGCCTCTGTACTACCCAGAGTGAAGAAACGGGCAGGTAACATCATCACAGACCCCTCTCACCCTGGACACGACCTGTTTGCGCTTCTCCCTTCAGGCAGACGCTACAGATCTCTGCACTAGAACATCTAGGCATAAAAACAGTTTTTTCCCCTATGCCATCTCCAGCCTAAACAACTAACACAGGAATTATTACCTGTGTTCTGTAATTCATGCCTGTAATTCATCCCCCATCTCTAATTATTTACTCTCTCTCTAGTATTATGTAAATATGTATGCATAATTTTCTATACAGCTGTATATATAGAGTAAATAAGGCACAAATCTGTACATAAATCTTCTGTTCCAGATTCAGACAATGTTCTGTTCTCATGTCAGATATGTATGTTTATATGTATGTATGTATGTATGCATGTATGTACCAATAGCTTTTTAAAAACCACAACAAATTCCTTGTGTGTTTGCGCACACTAGGCGAATAAAGCTGATTCTGATTCTGATTATTATTTAGTGATGTGGACAGTTACAGTGCAAAATGGTTATGAATTTAAAAAAAAAATAGTTTATATGAATTTATTAAATGTAAATGTCACAAGTCATTTTAAATTTTTAGATGTTCCTGTGGACTTTATGTTTTTAACTTTTTATGTCAACAACTCATATATAATACAAGTGAAAAATATTACAAATATATATTAATTTTCAAGTTTATTTTAGGCCTTTCAGTGACACTTAAAGGGATTGCTCACAACAAACAACACTTTTTTATACTGTCCCTCATGTCATTCTAAACTTGTATTATTACTATTTTTTCCCCCTGTGAAAAACAAAAAAATATAATAAAAAAAAAAAATATATAAAAATATACAATATAGTATAATTTTCTGGAGAACAAGCTCCAAAAATGACATGCAGCTTATTGCAGCTGTGGTCACTATGAACTTGGTTCACTAGAAATTGGTTTTCATGTAAATTAAAGATAAAAGAGAATAGAAAATGGAAATGGAAAAAGGGGAAACATGATCTGGAAAGGTTGCAAGCTGGATTCAAACCTGCAGCTTTGAAAGCTTCATATTTAATATAGAGGTCTAACCTGCAGATTAAAAACCTTAACATTTTGATAGAGTTAACAGAAATCTTCCACAACACCATCTGCATCCCTGGCAACCTCGGATGGGGTCATGATCCCAAGGTGAGACCTTGAACAATATTCGTTGTATCTCACCCCCCCCCCCCCCCCCCCCAATCTCACCCTGTGAGTCGCTCATAAAGCAGAAGACAGTCATAAAGGCCACAGGTACAAAAACATATTCCTCCTACTGGATCAAAGGCCTGGTCATCTGATCCCAGCACACCCTCTCCAGCATATTACAGCACACATGAAGCTATAACAACCTCTTTTGGGCTTTATTGTGCTTTATTAGTATTTTTTTCATTAGTGGAAAAGGTTACAGGCACACCGGTGAGATTCTCCAGCATGACGTGTAAATCCCTCTTCTGGCCCACGTCTCCGGTTGCCAGACGGGCACTCGCACCCCAGCATTATCCTTCAATACAGGTGCACAAATATCAGCTCTCAAACACACAGATAAGCAAGGCTAATTATCTGGCAACAGCAGCCTCTCCCATTAATAATGGGAATATGAATGTGGGCGTCTGAGGTAAACGCAGGAGACTTTCAGTGTGTGACTGTGAGTGTGAGTGTGTGCTGCGAGCAACAGTGGATGTGTTTGAGATAGAGATGAAGAAGACTCAAGCCTCGGGACACAGTGTGAGGGTGTAAGGAGACAGGAGCGCAGTCAAAAATACTTAATGGACAGCATGCTGTGTTTTTAGTCACTGAAATGTAAGAAGTGATGTTTGTAAAGTACACACACACATCTTACAAAAGAAAAAACAACAACAGCTTTTTAAATAGTGATTTTTTTCTACACTTAAAAAAGTAACCTAAAACTGTTTATAATTTATTAAAAAAATATTATTTAGCATCACTTAATCAACCTAAATATATGAAATTATACCAAAAAAATATATAATTTCTCTAGGTTAAATCCAGTAAAAAGGTACTTTAAGGTAATCACCACTTTTTAAAGTGGACATGTGTTGCCAGCATTATTAATATATGTTATGTTATGTTATGTTATTATAGTTTTGTAATAAGGGTATTATAATGTTATTACAATATTACTGCAACGTCTATTTATTTATTTACTGAGGTTGCAATTTATTTGTATGAATTTCATTAATGTAAATATGAACCAAAAATATGGTTCATGTTGTAACATCTAAATTAACAGATTTTACTTTATTATTATATATTAAATATTATTTAATATTACTGGATCAACCTTAATGCATTAGTTTAAACCCACAAAACTAAATTTAAAGGTTATAGGGCAGAAATAGTTCTTGCCAAATCATTGGCCATAGTACAAATATTACTCATTAAGTCTCATTAAGTTTATTAAAGTCTTAAAAGTTGCATAATAACTACAAAAAAAAAAATCTGTTTAAATTAAGAATAGTATGTCACACTGCAGGGTATGTCAAGTTCCTGAAAGTATTTCATGTCAGCAACCCATAAAAGTAAACAATATTACAGGTAACTATTACTGTAAGTAATTTATTTGACTTTTTAAAACACATTTAAACAAAATTTAAATTGCACAAAGATGTTCCTCAAAATTTATTTTTTTATGCAATCTGGAATAAAATATTCAGAATTCAGATGAAATCTACTGAGGGAGAGAGAGAGGGGGGAAAGAAAGAAAAAACCCAGAGAGAGCAGAGTGTGTGTTTCAGGATCGTCTTCACCTGATGAGGGCAGACTGGGATCATTTTCCCTGCTGACAGAGCTCTAATTTCCCTTAGGAGAACTAAATCCAGCCTTCTCTCTCTTTCTCTGTCACTCTCTTACTCTCCTTCTTTCTCTCTGTTCGGGTTCACTGAGCTTCTCTCGTTCCTCTGTAATGCTCTTCTTTTTGAAGAACACACTTATTTCACACTTCTTTCAGTGCAAGTGATTTTTTAGTAGCTGTAGAATGAGTGCATTATATCAGGTATTTGCTTGTGATTTAAGTTTGTTGTTGTCAGGTTTTTAGTTTTTTTTTAGGGTGAATTAAAACAATTGATTTTGCTTCAGAACCCACACTATACACTTTGATCACTGTAACAAAAAATGTTTATCATATAAAATAAATGTAAAAACTATTAACTATAAACAATTCTCACTATTAACTAGTTATTAGCATGCCTTTTACTAACATATTGGATGTTTATTAGTACTTATAAAGCACATATTCTGCATGACCATATTCTACAGTATACACCTAATCCTACCCAATACCTAAACTTAACCACTACCTTATTTGTATTAACCATTAATAAGCAGCAAATTAGGAGTGTATTGAGGCTAAAGTTTGTTAATAGCGAGAATTGGACCTTAAAATTAAGTGTGACCAACCATTCAAATTAATAAATATTATAAACTGCACAGGCCTATACATATGCTAAATATTTAATTAATATAGTAAAACAAGTATAGGAAAATTTACTTTTTTAAAATGCATAAACATAATTGTGTTTTATTTATTTACTTAGTTTATTTTGTCTATTTTATTTTTTCATACAAGTATTCATTTTGCAAAATGTTACTTTTTTAAATCATTAATTTAATGTTCTGTGTTTATTTTATTTTATTTGACTGTTATGTTATGTTATGTTATGTTATATGTTATTTTATTTTATTATATTTTATAATATTTTATTTTATTATATATATATATATATGTTTTTTTAATTTAATTTACATTTTATTTATTTATTTATTTATTTATTTATTTATTTATTTATTTATTTATTTTGTTTTATTTTATATTTATTTTATATTTATTTTATTTTATTTAATTTTATTTATTTTAATTTTATTTAATTTTATTTATTTTTTTGGGCCACAACCCACCAGCTGAGAATATCTAAATTTGTATAATATGGGACATTTTTGCACTTTCAAATTTATTATTTACTGCAACTGCACAGCAACGCTTCAGGTGAACAAATGAGATATAATCACTTGACAAAGCAAGTAAAGTACACAAACTTGTATGTGATGGAGCAAGACAAGTTTAAGTATCCCACAATAAAACTGTTTTCATCTCTTTCTTATGTGGAGAGTTTGTCAATAGCACATAAAACTGGACTAAAATCACTAACCAAAGAAAATTTATATCTTTATAAACATACTTTGACTTAAATTGTGACTCCACAGCTGATTTGCATCATACTAAAACATATATCACTCAAACCACGACTTAAAAACGATGATTTCTTGCATATATTTTTGTTAAGAAACAGAGTTTTTTAAAGCAACATCTTGATCGTTTTAATTTGAGAAACAGATGTAGCCTTGCACGTGGAGCAGCACAGAGGCCAAGCTGATAGAGAGTTAAGCCCTAGCATAAGCACAGAGAGAGAGAGAGATACTGGCCCTTCTCCAGGACTTCTCTCATCTGCAGTGTGCACCGGCTCAACAGGGGTCTCTGGATCTGGTCATCTCCATGCAACGGGCCTCTTGCCATCCCACTCTTCCCCCTCTGCCCAATCCCTCTCCTCTCAGCCCACTCAAACGCCCACCCCATCCTGCAGGGCCGGGTCCTGCATCCCATCTGCCGCCTGTCCCAGCCGGGCCAGTCCTGCACCCTGCTCCCATTTACAATTCAATTAAAGCCTGCTGCCCCCATCCCTCCAGCAATCCAGCCTGCGCTGTAAAGATCAGTGAGCAGCAGCGCCACAGTCAAACGGCATGAAGCCAGAAACACCCCATCTGAGATCAGAGCGAGCCTCAAACATCTTTCCACTGTAATAGACAGAGTGACGGGTGCAAACCTCGCACTCGCTGCTTCCTGTTTTCTCACACTTTGGTGACAGCAAGTCACGCAACAGTGAGAGAACCGTACGAAGAAACATGACACTGTATATCCTCATAAACAAAATGCTATTAGAGTATAATTAAGTCAGTACTATATCTATATTCATTTTCTGTGTTGATTCACAAACAAAATGCTACACAAATTAGGGATAATTAAGTCAACACTGTATCTACATTCATTTTATGTGTTGATTTCACAACTATGGAATTTGTTTGTTTATTAGTGGCTTTTCATTTGACATTTCCAGGGCACACTATTTAAGGTGTCTTTTGTCAAGTAAATTCAATTATTTGATGTTTATCTAGGAATTTTTATAATAAAACATTTTGCATTAATTGCCTACAGTAGTTCACATATGTGGGTCAAATATTTTTTATGTTTACTTTACTTAATTTATTCATAAATGATCCACTGCATCTTTACATTGACTAATTAGAGTGACAAACACCCTGAACCAGCTTGGTAAACTCACAAAAAATATGATTATTATTAAAAATGTAGGCTGTTTTCACTAAAACAAATGAATAAATGAATAAATAGTGCTGTCAAATGATTAATTCAAATTAATCACATCCCAAATAAAAGTTTTTGTTTACATAATATATGTGTGCACTGTGTATATTTATTATGTTTATACACACATGCAGGTGTATATTAATCACGATTAATTATCTGACAGCACTTAAATTAATAAATGCTACTACTACTACTACTACTACTACTACTACTACTACTAATAACTAATAATAATAATAATAATAATAATAATATGATTGTATATTAATGTAAGGGAGACAAAAAAAAAGTTAAATATTAAGTGTATTTACCCTGGACCAACTTGGTAAACTCAGAAAAAAAAAAAAAAAAAAAAGGTATTAAAATGTAGGCAATTTTCTTTGACAAAATAAATAATATATATATGATTGTATATTAAATGTCAGGCAGGGGGGAAAAAAGGTTAAATACTTTAACGTGTTGTAAAAGTACAGAAAGTAGCACAGTCTTATTAGTAACTGAAAGATCATCAAATATATGCACTATAAAATAAACAAACACATAAAGGTTACAGATGTGTAAAATCCTGATGAAATCACTGAGGCAGATTCAGGGCAGGCTGGCATTTAATGAAGATGACTTTGCTCACTGAAGCCATAAGTTGCATGAATATTAAACGATTTTATACTTTTTCTTTAGCTTACCAAGAACATAAAGTAAAGTTTTTGTTTTATTTTTTTCCCACTAAGTATTTGATCTGAGGAAATGCAAAGATTCCTCCAATTTTCATACATCATTTTAAGGGGATACCCTGTATGTGATATAATCACTGACTGGAGGGGAAAAGGATCTTATGAAAGCAGAGACTAAATTAAGTCTCTCATGATTTTTTATGCTGTAATATGCAAGCAATATCCACAGGCAACCCCCTCGCTGGAAAAAAAAGAGATAAAAGAAAAAGAGAAAAGTTAGCTTCTTTAATGTTTAATTATAAATGAACCAACTTACAACATTTGAATAAGTGAGAGAAAAGAAAAGAGGCTAAATGTGCAGTACATGGTACTGTGAGGAATATGAAAAGCAGACACTTGAGGAGAAAGACAAACTGAAACAGCTGCTTCCAGTGGCCTCAATTCACCTAAAGTCAAGGTACAGCTAGTTCAGATGATGTCATCTGATGTTACAATATCACTAGGCAACATCAAGTCCTGCACATTTTAATCCAAGCCATGAAGATCTGATGAAGTGCACGTAGGTAGAACAACAGCAGAAAGATAAAACTGGAAGTAAATGTTAACTAACAGCTTTGGAATCATACTGACCCACACTTTTCATGACATTTAATGAGGGGTGCATAAATACTCTCCAATTATTGACTTTAACTGTCCAAATACAAACATGATTACATTCATTAATTTGCTTTTTATTAAATACTACAGACGACCCTCATACAGTGCCCTCCACTAATATTGGCACCCTTGATAAATATGAGCAAAGGCTGTGAAAATAAATCTGCATTGTTTATCTTTTTGATCTTTCACTCAAAATATTCACAAAATTCTAACCTATCATTGAAATAAAACAATTGAAAATGGGGAGAAAATCTCATGATGAAATAAATGTTTTTCTTCAATGAATGTTGGCCACAATTATTGGCACCCCTAGAAATTCTTATGAGTAAAATATATCTGAAGTATATTCCCATTCATATTTACATTTTTTAGCACACCAGGGTGACTAGGAGCATGAAATTGTCCAGCCATGACTTCCTGTTCCACAGAAATATAAATATGAGGAAAACAAAGGCCAAATTCATCCATCACAATTAGAAAAACCAAAGAATATATTTCTGATGTGAAGCAAAAGATAACTGAGCTTCACAAATTAGTGAAGTGGCTTTAAGAAAATAGCTAGAGCAGTGAAAATTCCCATTTCCACCATCAGGGTAATAATTAAGAATTTTCAATCAACATAAAATGTTATGAATCTGCCTGGAAGAGGACATGTCTATATCGTCCTAATGCATGGTGAGGAGGAGAGTTTGAGTGGCTAAAGTCTCTCCAAGGACCACAGCTGGAAAATTGCAGAAAATAGTTGAGTCTCGGGGTCAGAAAACCTTAAAAAAATTATCAAACAGCCCCTACATCACCACATGTTATTCAGGAGGGTTCCAAGACAAATTCTCCTCACTCATCCAAAAACAATCTCCAGCATATTCAGTTGTCAGACACGACTGAAACTTCAAATGGAACTGGCTTCTATGGTCAGATGAAACAAAAAAATTAGCTTTTTAGCAGCAAACACTCAAGATGGGTTTGGTGAACACAGGGATAAAAAGTCCCCCATGTGTACAATGAAATATACTGCTGCATTTTTGATGTTGTAGCCTATATTTCTGCTAGAGGTCCTGGACATCTTGTTTAGATACATGGCATCTTGGATTCTATCAAATACCAACAGATAAAAAATCAACAAGTGACTCACTCTGTTAGAAATCTTATAATGGGCCATGTTTGGATTTTCCAATCGTACAATAATTCAAAATCAAAAACAACACAAAAATGGGTCACTGAGCACAAAACCAAGCTTCTGCTATGACCATTCCAGTCCTCTGACCTGAACCCTGTAGAAAATGAGTGAGGTGAACTGAAGAGAAGAAGTACTAACATGGAGCTGTGAATCTGAAGGATCTGGAGAGATTCTGGATGAAGAAATGGTCTCTGATCTCTTATCAGGTGTTCTCCAAACTCTACAGGCATTATAGGAGAAAACTCAGAGCTGTTACCCTGGGAAAAGGACATTGCAATAATTGGGTGTCAATAATTGTGGCCAACATGAACTAGGGATAGCATTTATTTCACAATGAGGTTTTCCCCCCACTTTCAATTGTTTTACTTTCAATGATAGGTTGGAATTTTGTGGATTTTTTGAATGAAAGATAAAAAGGATAAGCAATGCAGATTTATTTTCACAGCCGCCTTTGCTCATATTTACCAAGGGTGCCAATATTAGTGGAAGGCACTGTAGGCCTACTGTACTGTAAGCATTCAGTCAGTACACTGATTTTGTCACTGATAAGTCACAGTTAATTTTAAGATGTATGTGTTTGATTCACTGACGGGGCATTACACAACACTGTTTTCAACTAAAAACAGAAATATGTTATGCGTTTTGGCTGTTCACGTACCCAACAATGGCATTTGGGGGCCTGAAAAGGCAAACTTTTGAAAATAGAATTCAAAATGCAAGATTTTGAATATGATACCATTATCGACTGTAAAAACTGAGGCATCATCATGAGCACGGATATTACACGTCCAGTCTGTAGATATTAACGCAGATGCATGGTGTTTCTTTACAAAGTCACATTGTCAAATACTGGCCTGGCATGCATAACACAGCATTTTTTTGTCATTTTCGCTGGATCCATGTGAACAGGGATTGACAATGTTGTTGTCTCTATGCAAAACTTTTTTAAAAAGTCAAGGAAAACTTTCCATTTTTTAGTTCATCGTCATGTAACCATATCATAAACAGAACCAATATAGTCAGGAATCAGGCTACACTGCTTGTGGTGTACATTTTTGATTCATTGAAATGAACCAAAACCCAACACACTGGTTGCACTGTATGTTTTTGATTCATGAAAAAAGGCTCATGAGAATCTTTTGTTCTGTAATTGAATCACATATCATTCTCGTTGTTTCTCACTGTAGATTTAGTAACAGTGTTTTGCAGGAAAATCTGTCAGAGTACTAACCTCATTCATTTCTGTTTTTTTCTTTTTTTAAGGAAATGGTTCTCTAGTCGCAATCCTGTGCTGCGTTTACACCATGTTATAATTACTGTAATTACTAGATGACGACCTGCACGTTCTTGGAGTTGCTCGTGTTCTCGGAATTATGCATTTCTGTGACAACACCATTAAAACCAAACTGAATCTGTGTTTAGTTTGAGTAATCAATAGGCACAACAGCAGTGGTTATGCAAATTTCAATCACACTTTATTTTAAGGTCTAATTCTTGGTATTAACAAACCATTAACTACAACTTTTGCCTCAATAAACTCCTTATTTGCTGCTTATTAATAGTTAGTAAGGTAGCTGTTAAGTTTAGGAATTGGGTAGGATTAGGGATGTAGAATATGGTCATGCAGAATATATGCTTTCTAAGTACTAATAAACAGCCAATATGTAAAAAAAAAATCACATATGGTTATAACACGGCAGATCAGATGCCCCTGGCTGTTTCCCTTTATAATGAGGTCTGACAGAGAGCGAAAAAGACGTTTAGCCTATGTGTTGGTCAGCTGAGATCTGTGCCTTGACCTGTCCTGTCCCAACTGTCCCGGATAAGCCCTGAGCTCCCCTTCTGGTAGCTCTTCGGCACTCCACGGTGAGGTGACACACTCCACTAATAGGCCATAATGTGTGCAATTATCAGCAGAGGGGCGCCCAGTGCTGATGAGCAGACTTAGCTGCCTTCATTAAGCTCTCCTGTTCCTCTCTGCTCCCTCCGAATGGGCCGCGATGTGACTGCGAGGCCTCTAGACGTCGAGACCCTCGCCATTAAGATGACAATAATAATAAAAACGTCCCATTAGCATAATAATACCTGCCATTGTGATTTGATGTGTCTTTAATTTAAATAGATGGAAAAAGACTGAGAATGAAGAGCGGTGAGCTCCAGGATTCAGTTTGTTATATGATGCCGATATTCCTCATTAGCCTTCCTAATTCACCAGCTCATTTATTTATATAGAACATTTGCTTAATTGCAACTAAAAGCCAATGAAAATAAAAAGCAGAAGGAAAACGGCAATCCGTTTCCACGCGAATGCATTCTCAGAGATGTTTTCCGCTGGATTTTGTTATTAATCTGTCTAAATACTGCTGTCATTAAACACACAAACAAGTTCGTATCAAACAACACACCTGTATAAACTTATAAAAAGACTGAAGAATGTTGACTTGCGGTTTCCCAAAAAAAAAAAAAAGGAAGCTGGTTGTGATTGGATGAGAAGAAAGCTGGGCCTTGTCAGGTCACCGGCAGAGCTCCAGTTCTGGCTCTGGTGGCAACAGCAGATGGGGAATTTATGACTGAAAGTACTTCCATGTTTTCCCATCATGCGTGCACTGGCGCTTACCGGAGAGGCTCACAGGGGGAGCGTGAATCGCATGTTAGTGCCTTGTGAAAGATGAGAGAGTGTTGCAGTGATGGGTTTTGAGCGATACCGTAATATATTCCCCACGCTTAAACTCATGTAACATCGTGCACCGGGGCAGCTTCTTTTCATCCCCCGAACCAATGTTCTATTCAGCCTTCTAATGTTACAACCCTCAGGTATAAGGCTGTATATTTTGTAGATCCAAATCACATCTGTGCTTCTTCCAACATATTGGCCTCCCTATCGAGTTCATTTCAGATAAATGAGGTGCATGTTCTGTGCAGTCAGTGCCTCGCAATGCGTGCAGCAGAATCTGGGCCTGATATTCTGAACACATCTGATGACATCCTGGCTATGATCATGTGTCCTCTGTGAGTTTCTGGCCCACTGTGACCTACTTATTGTGTTATAAAATGCTATAATTTATAAAATCATATATTAAATCTACATGCAAGCACATGCATTGATATAACACCATTTTTCTAACAATATTGCACAGAGAGTTCACATCCTTGTGTCAATATTTTCATTTGACTGATTTATATTTGCATTCATATAACTTCCTACAGTTCAATTAATGATGAAGCATGATGTCCGAATAAGCGTAAACTGGTGCAGTTGCATTTTGATATTTCAGTTATGATATTGACAGTGTATTGAACTGTGACATATTGTGACACACATAACGTTACATGAGGTAAAAATGCTCTCAATTTATGTTATACAAACACTGTAAATGTGCCTTTTCATAAATGCATGCACGCTTGTACGCTACTTATCATGCACTGCTACAAACAAAACAAAAACACAAAGCAAGACATGCTTATTTCCACTCATCATGTAGTGTTAACTATATATTTGCATCAGTCATCCCATGCCATCAGATCTACATCAAAAAAACTCATAACTGTTCTATTTTAACGTAAATAAAACAGAAGTGAATACTGTAAACAAAATAATACCAAGATAATAACAATAGAATAACAAAACAAAAAAAGCTAAGCAAAGCAAAACAAAACACAAAAAAAAAACTAAGCAAAACAAACACAAAAAAGCTGACAAAACAAAAGACAAATCTAAACCAAAACACATCATCACATGCTTCAATCTACTCATAAACATTTTGTAATATTGTATAAAATAAAAATAAAATATTGTACAAAAGATTAAAATAATAGGATACTGTAAACAGAATAAGATACAAAATAAAACAACAAACCAAACAAATAAGCAAAGTAAAACAAAATAAAACACAAAACAAAGCAAAGCAATACAAAGCAATAAAATAAATGCTACATGCATGCAGAGATACATGAGACTGTGTGATTGTGCAAATGTGTGCATTTGTATTCCACACTTAAATGTGTCAAAGGTTAGTCGCTAAATGTAGTGAATGAATATATGACTTAGCTTGATTTGAATGATGAAACATACTGCAGGCAATCCACCGCTCCAGGCATGCTTGAAATTGTGTCTGTTTTTTCACTTTCTCTCTTTCAGCACAAACCTTTGCACACTTAGTGTTCCAGACTGCATGTTGCTACACTTTTTGGATAACAACCTGCTGGGACATTACCCAGGAACCAGCGAGAGGCCCCTCAGAGGCTTAAGCTTTTATAGACATGCGAACCTTTTCCTTAAAAATAAATCAGTAAGAACCAAATAAATAATGTCTTTAAAACAGCAAAAGAAAGGTGGGGGCTTTCACATTTTAAATGAACAGCTATAAATTTTGTAATAACACAGCATATGAACCATTATACTGCATATTCAAAGAAAACTGCACCCATTAGTTTTATGGGTCAAGGCTTCATGACAAAATGGAACAGCTATGAGAAGATCCGCGTCAGTCTCGGTTAAAACTTGCACAAGGCTGTCTTTATGGTGTGACTCACCTGCCCGCCTCTGGTTTGCTGAGTGAGGGGAATACCGCACTGCTTTCCTCTGCATACCAGTTACTCACAGCATTCAGATGACACAGCATGAGGAGGAATCTGTGGAGAGCAAAGCAGCAATGTTGGGGTCAGTAGGGGCATTCGGTTAAACTACAGTAGTGGGTAAACTACAAGCTAAATTAAAGTAGTTATGCTACAGTCAAAGTAACCTCTTTAGGTACACTATAACAGTTAACTGCTTTAAAATTACTTAAAGAGGACAATTTTGCTAATTTAGTATGAGATTACAAATAGTATGACAAAACAGAGTAGTTTTTAACACAATGAGAAGCCCAAACAGAGTGACTACATCTGTAATACATTTGTTTAGCTAAAACTAAAACTTAAAAAGTAGCTAAACATTAATAACTATAAAACCAGACACATACTCTGACAAGCAGGGATTTCTGGGAACACTGTTGAGTGATGACTCAAACAAATCAGTGGGTATGTTTGGAATGGCATACTCCCACTCTTACTATTTTTGCAGTATGCAGTATGCACAGTATGCAAATGTTTTGTATGCATGGAATACTGGAATGGCTTACATGCCAATATGTACAACCAAAACACACTAAAGGAGATACCCTAGGAATGTCCTAACCTGACAGTGTTTTAAGGAGGACCAAATCTTTACTTGTGCATGCACGAATGAATGGAAGAATGAATGAATTGATGAATTAATGTATTAGTAAAATATATAAGAGAAAAATAAATAAAGGAATAAATGGCTTGGTAAAACAAAATTTTCTTTTAGCTTTTACTTTTGTGTTATGAAATACTTACTACTTATTACTTACTGTATTACTTTTTGCACCTTTTTCAATTACTTTATTCATTTTATTCTTTTTAAACTATTTTTATGCTTTCATTTATTTTTATTTGTATATTTAAATATTTTTGGGATTTTAATTAATTTCCACAGGTATGTATTTCTACATTTAAACATACTTATTTATGGCAAAAAGTGTCCAAATGTACTTTAATTTGCGATATATATATATTAGGGGTGTCAAAGTTAACGCGTTAACGCATGTGATTAATCAAAAAAATTTAACGCGTTAATATTTTTTTAACGCAAATTAATCGTTTGATAAGGTTTGAGCCCAACTTCTTCCTGTCATCGCAGCGCGGAAGGTTATCTATCAGTGTGTGATGAGGGTACAGTGAACAGTGTTGTCAGGGTAGCTGCTGCGGCACAAGTGACCGTGGGCTATTTTGAAAATGCAGTCGCGGGAAAAATTACAGAGCCGAGGGTTGCGTTTTTTTGGGCTACTTTTATAATCTACCGCGGCCGCCCAAAGTGTATATAGACAAATAAAAATAGATCATTTTACTAATGTGTATCATACTTGGAATGTATACCTGGCAACTTAAGAGCGGAGAGACGGTTGTAACATCACAACGTTTCAGCCAGAGCATACAACACAGCAGAAATAAACATGACAACAGCCACTATAGATTATATAAGATAATAAACACACGATTACGATAGGATATGGTTTCTATGTGATTTTCTTGAGATGAATGTGTAACTTGCATCTGAAATGCTCATTTTTGCAGCGATATAAAAGGCTATAAAAAGCATATTTTAACAACAGTAAACAACCAAATTCCACATGTGATCGCAAAAGGAAGTTATTACAAACACTCGATGGTGGTTTGAAGTGTGTTCTGAGTAAAAGTGTACTATTAAGTCTCATAAATTCTTATGATGCTAATGTTAGCTCTAATTGTACCTGCAGAACAGGTCTAATTCTTCTTCATAATGCATTTTGTCATAATATTTCACGTTAGGTCGCAAGAAAATGTTTTGTTGTATTTATTTAGAAATACTTTTGATAATATTTGTGTAAATGTATCCTGGGATTGAAGCGATGTGGCTTGGTAAACGATTTCTTGCCAGTATAAAGACTGATAATGGCTGAATAAAAACAAATGAATAATGATAAAAGAATAATAAGGATTATGTCTCATACCTGGCGGAGGTGTGAAAGGTTATGTTTCCTTAAACTAGTTTGTCATGCATTTGTTTATTTCAACACATTTACAGGTAAATCCTAGTATATTAAATTTGTGATTAATCATGATTAATGATTAATCACATATTGATTAATGATTATGCCTATTTGTGATTAATAATTAATCACAAATAGGCGCGTTAATCACAGCCCAAGACTGTGATTAACGCGATTAAATTTTTTAATCGATTGACAGCACATATATATATATATATATATATATATATATATATATATATATATATATATATCACACACACACACACACAATATGCTATTTGCACATAAAAAATGAAACAAGCGAGCAAGAAAACAAATAAATAAATAAAGATGATCTATTGTAAGAGTTTATTAATTAAGTTGGTTAATTATTAATAGTAGCCTAACATTCTACCTATAGTTCGCTACTTAGGAACACTAGTGCTATACACAATCTCGGGTGTTTATTCAGTTGTTGTTTGCTTTCTGGCCTCTTTCCCATGGTTTGTCATAATCTGTATTATCTTCAATCAATAAATCAATCAATCGGTCAATACATAACAAATGTCAGGGTGGGTGTTAATGACATGTGGGGCTTAAAAAGGATAATGCTATCCAGGAGCAGCAATCAATGGTTAGTCATCACACAAGAATGGGTCAACACAACAGTGGACAGCCTCAGTAGATCACCTCTGAGCTTCAACAAACAAAAGCTCTGCAGCTCTGTCCAATATCTAATAGCATATCCCAAGATCCAGACTAAGGGAAACGAAAGGCTTCAGGCTACAATAAGGTCACAGCAGTACAGGCCTGATCAGGCACCTTAATTAACACTGAGTTGTAACCATGATCAAGGTCCTTCTGATGCTGCAGTAACAGAGGCAGTAAATGCAAGAGGAAAGCTGAATAGAGCATAATCCACAACTTCCACCTTCTCCGATCAATCCCCATAGATTTTCTGCTTTGGCACACACCTGCATGCTGTCAACAGAGCATAAATTTAGTTTGCTCTCTCTTTTCTCCTCTTGTCCTCAGCCCTGTCGCGTTTCCCCATTCATCCATGTTTTACAGTATTGTGAATGGAGTGCTGCAGCATTTCTGCTATGAGTTTAATTTGCTTTTATATTTTCCTCTTGGCAGAATATCAATGAGAGAAGTGAAGTCTATCGACTGCTCTGTCTTAATTGTCTCACTGAACCGAAAATCACTATGTGAAATAGCTTCAGGATGTGAAATTTTCAGATCATGTCACACCACACAGATTTTCCAAGATATCAAAGTGTGGCCCAAATCCACTGCAAACAAAACAAAACAAAATAAAATAAAAAGCATTAATCAAACAAACGTCAATGATGTTTATGCTAGGTCTAATTAAACTAAAATATATTATATATGTATAATACAACTATATTTGTAAAACAACAACAACAAAAGTTAAAAATTAGTTAAGTTTATAGTAAAAACAAGGTGAAAATATGTATATTATATTAAGAATGTTTGGATATTTTACTGAAATATTGAAAAGAAAATCACAAGTCTGAGATTTCATTTGTCAAAAACATTTATCTACGCTACACTATTTATATTTGAACTTTTTGTCAAAAAATGGGCTCATTTGTGTCAGTTTTTATATCTCCTTAAGAATTATAGCAGGTTTCTCTTCAAGTTTTTGACTTGGGAGCAAAACTGTTGTTTACATCTGTCCTGAAAACCTCAGGATCAGCGTTAGGTGGACCATTATGTGCCCATAACAGAAGAATGACTCTCTGCTACTGTTATGATTTACATCAAGCATCATTTCAAATCTAGTCCACCTGTATTCCCATACATTCCCAGCTCATTGATCCATAGTGATCCTGAACGGTTCCTGAGGCAGAGCTGCCGACTCGTTAGCGGAGCACCGTATTAGCCTGGTGAGTGTGAAATCTATTCACTTCCCCTGTGCTTCATTTGCCCCTCCTTTAGCTGGTTTCCTGCTCTTCCTATTCAGCCTTGTTTACCTGGCAAGCAGAGTGTGACAAAAGGAAATTCCCACAGCCTGAGGTGGGCTCCAAGGGGGAGGAGCGGGGCATTACTCAAGGCTGATGTGGACTTCCTGCCCCTTCCCCTGCCCCTGTGGTTTAATTATCATGTGCATCCTAGTGGAGATGAAATAATGGGGACTCATGCCCTGGTGCTCCCAAACTACATGATACAGGGGTTGCTTGAATTTGACAATGTTAGATAGTTTTGCTTAAAGGGGCAGTTCATACAACAATGAAGCTGTTATTTAGTCACCTTCATGTCATGCCAAACCTTTAAGAATTTCTTTATTGAACACAAAAGAAGATATTTTGAAGAATGTTGGGGTTTTAATAATACAGAATTGTCTCAATGTATGGCCAAATAACATTGAGACATTTCTCAAAATGTGTTTTGATTTTGTGCAAACAGATTTGGAATGACATGAGGGTTGAGTAAATGATGACAATTTTAATTTTGGAGTCAAATATTTCTTTAATGCCATTCTAAACTCTCTATCCAGACAGAGAACCAAGTACAATAACACTGTACTTGGACTATTTTAACACAAGCTAATCATTTTCAGACTACACAAGGATGCTTGAACTTCAAAGGCTGACTAGTGAATGATGAAACTAAGGAATGAAAAACAAATATGTGCCTTTTCAAACCGTCTGGTGCAAATTTACCCATAGCTATCTGGGATCGGTGACGGAGAGCAGAGGTTAAATTATGGTATGGATTTCTCTGGGTCAAATCACCTCCTAATCCCATTTCGTTGCACGGGTCACTCTTTCCAAAGATCTATGCTGAAGATTACCTGAAGATTTGACATGCTTTACATACAACTTCATGAACCAATTAACTCTGCATGGCAGTAATGCAAAAAGAGCTAGAAGTGTAATTACATATTTAGAGATAGTCGTTTTTTTCTCTCTCTGATTCTTTTTAATTTGACTGATCACCCTATGAAAACCAGCCTGCTGGTTTCCACTGGGATTTGCTCTCTGCATGACAGCAACGGTGCAACGTGATTCGGAAATAAATGATTTATACCTCAAACTGCTTTTAAAGGCACAAAACTGTTGCATCTCCACCTTTGTACTTCTCACAGGAAATAATAAATCACTCTTTGGGATGGACTTCTCGTGGAAGTCAGTCGATAATGCGAGTCTGGCTTGTGGGATTAAATAACGAGTACATTTTGAAAGGAATAATTCATTCGAAAAGAAAGAAAAAAAAAGCATTTGAACCAATAATAATAATGTTATCAGCTGTGAGATTAATAAACTCAATTTCAGGTAATAAACGTCACAGGATACTGGTGGAAAGTGATATAGCTCGTGGCGTGTGTTGTGCAGTAGTGAGACATCACAAGACTGAACCTGTCATTCAAATCATCAAAACCGTTTCTGGCGATTGAGTTTTTAAACTGTAAAGTTTACAATCCAATTTTCTTATCCCACTACCTCTGTGACAGAGGTAGTTATGAAGACCATACAATTGTGGCTACATTTAGACTTGAGGATCCGGAGGTGAGTGTATCAATCTGAACAAGACTCGCTGACTCTTGTATGTTAATGAATAGACTTTCCGGGTAACCCCAGACAAAGTCAGGGTTCACAAAACCTTCATTTCCTCCCATTAATACAGCTCAGAGACAGGCGTGGGTGCAGACAGGGTAAAAGGTGAAGGCAGCGCTCTGGTGAACCTCAGAGCGGATCAAAGCGAATGTCACATGAGCCTCCGAGTCGAGGGAAGACTTGCTGCACTCACAGTTCATAACCGAAGCATATTCTGAGTGTGTATGACTAAATCCAGGTCAATTCCCTGGAATGGAAATGGTGCTCAGTTGACCATAGCCAAAGCACACCGCTCAGACAAAATGAGTCTAACCATTTAAGCAAAATCAGGCATTAGTGGTCAGGGGTGTAGGAACCATTAGAAAGAGTGGGAGAAAGACATTAGAAACCTTATCAGCTTGAATTATGAATATTAATTAGGTGATGTAACATTCACCCAGGATGTTGGATCTGGGGAAACACTAACATCTGGTGACCCTGGTGCCCCAAGACAGTGGAGTAAAGTGTCTTTAACGGAGTACTGGCCCCTGACTAGAGGGACGTAAAGTACTAACTGATTAACTAACTAAATAAACACAGTTTTTGTGCACTGCTTTTAAGTTAGTAAAATATTTAGTAACACTCTATTTTAGGGTTTAGGATTAGGGTAAATAGGGTTAATAAACATATTAATGCCTTGTTCTTATTCTTCTTATTATCATACTTTATTATTAGTATTAGTTCAATAAATTACAATAAAAAAAATTTATTGTTACTTGACCACCTGATTACTCTATTTAATTGAAAAATTGTATTTAAAAGTGTTGATTTCACTGTGTAGGTTATTTAGAATTAATTAACATATCGGGAAAAACAGACCTGTAATGTGATAATATAGCAGATATACTATAAATATACAGTGCCCTCCACTAATTTTGGCAGCCTTGGTAAATATGAGCAAAGGCGGCTGTGAAAACAAATCTGCATTGCTTAACCTTTTGATCTTTCACAAAATTCACAAAATTTCTTTCACTAACCTTTCACAGAAGTAAACCAATTGAAAGTTGGGGAAACTCACATTATGAAATAAATGTTTTTCTGTAATGCATGTTGGCCACAATTATTGGCACCCCAATAAATTTTTATGAGTAAAATATCTCTGAAGTACTCCTATTCATATTTGCATTTTTTAGCATACCAGGTTGACTAGGGGCATGCAATTGTCCAGCCTATGACTTGCTGTTCCACAGGATTATAAATATGAGGAATACAAAGGCCAAATTCCCTTATTCATCTATCACAAGGAGTAAAACCAAAGAATATAGTTCTGATGTGCAGAACAAGATTGTTGAGCTTCACAAAATAGAAAGTAACTGTAAGAAAAGAGCTAAAGCATTGAAAATCCCCATTTCCACCATCAGGGCAATCAGTTCCAATCAACCAAAGATGTTACAAATCTGCCTGGAATAGGACATGTGTCTGTATCGTCCTAATGCTGACTCTCCAAGGATCACAGCTGGAGAATTGCAGAGATTAGTTGTCTTAGGGTCAGAAGGCCTAAAAAAAAACATCCCCACATGTTGTTCTAGAGGGTTTCAAGAAAAAGTATCCTTGCTCATCAAAAACAAGCTCCAGCATATTCGGTTGTGAGACACAACTGTAACTTCAAACGGGATTGGTTTCTAAGGTCAGTTGAAACTAAAAAAAATAGATTTTTGGCAGTAAACCCACCAGATGGGTCTGGTGCAAACAGGGAAAAAAATACCCCATGCCCATGGTTAAATATACTGCTGGATGTTTAATGTTGTGGGCCTATTTTTCTGCCAGAGGTCCTGAACATCTTGTTCAGAGACATGGCATCATGGATTCTATCAAATACCAACAGATAAAAAATCTAAACCTGACTGCCTCTGTTAGAAATCTTATAATAGGCCGTGGTTGGATCTTCCATTAGGACAATGATCCAAAACAAACATCAACATCAACACAAAAATGTGTCACTGAGCACAAAATGAAGCTTCCCAGTCCTCTGACCTGAACCCTATAGAAAACGAGTGGGGTGAACTAAATAGAAGAAGCACCAACATGGAGCTGTGAATCTGAAGGATCTGGAGAGATTCTGGATGAAGGAATGGTCTCTGAACTCTTTGTCAGGTGTTCTCCAAACTCTTCAGGCATTATAGGAGAAAACTCAGAGCTGTTATCTTGGAAAAAGGATGTAATTGGTTGCCAATAATTGTGGCCAATGTGAACTAGAGAAAAACATTTATTTCATAATGAGCTTTTCCCTGCACTTTCCATTGTTTTATTTCAATGATAAGTTAGAATTTTGTGAATAGTTTGAATGAAAGATCAAAAGCCACAGCCACCATATATACCAATGGTTCCAATATTAGTGGAGGGCACTGTATATCTTTTCAGTGTCTATATCCTCCAGGCTGTAAATCGGCGTAGTATATAGTATATAGTGAAAACTCGAAAGTGAATGACAGGGACCCTCAAACACTAAGAAGGACTGTGTCCAAACAACACAGAACTACTGCAGCAATGTGACAGCAAACCTCAATATTCACCTTGAAAATGCTTTTTCCCACAAAAACCGACAATGGAGAACTTCACAAAGCCAACATCTATGAAAGAGCTGCAATTGCTAAAACTTTAATCACAGACACCAATGCTAAAATACGAGAAATATGGTGTCATGATCATAAAACCTGCGCAGTTGGAGCACCGAGAAGAACTTCAACATCTGCCCTGCACTATTTGGATGGACAAACATGGACAGATAGACAGAAAGATATAAATAGATTTAAATATAAAAATGGAGAATTACAGCAAATGTTACTGTACTAATACATCATTCATGATTTTAATTGCTTGTAATGAACTTGAGTTCAATTAGAAGGAGTAAAATCAATATATGGTGATCAAGAGCGAGCGGCACGCAGAGGAAGTGAACGTGGAAGTGATCAGGCAGGCAACCGCTGGACATTAATGGGGATGCATGCTGCTTCTCTCCTGCAGGTTGATTGTGTATTGAGCGATTAACTTCTGCTAGTCAAAGCTTAAGTTGATTGCTAATTAGCTTGTGTCTGCACAAAGGAAATGCATTTCCTGGCAATGTATGATCTACTCAGATGGATATATCCATATTAAATGGCTTTGTCTTAGAGATGTATTAAGTGAGAAAAGAAGTCTGGCTTCAAGACAAACCTTTACTGCTAAGTCAGGGATTTCCTATGAAAGAGAAAATGACTTCAACAGACAGAGAGACGCTGGGATAGATAGATAGATAGATAGATAAGCCCCATTCACACTGCACGTTGGTCCCGGAAAATTGCCAGAAAATTGCCGGAGTGCCTTCTGTGTGAACGCAAACACGTCCCGGGATTAATTCCGGGATTGATCCCGGGTTGGGACCTAGTAACATTGCCGGGTTCAGTCCCGGAACGAGCGCTGTGTGAACAAAAGCCGGATCAATGCCGTAAAGGGTGCGTCGTAGTGATGACGCACTTTATCGTTCGACTGTTTTACCGGGTGTTTTGAAGGCAGATCAACGTTCACACGACGAAAAATATGTAAACTGGAATGAAGCAGCGATCAGGGAGCTCCTCACTATCCGCGCTGAAGCTGAAATCATTCTCCAGTTTAGTGAAATGGTGAGCGCGCATTATACACGTCACATGAAAGGTCACGTGTCTTTACGGGATCTTTACGGGTTGTATGTGAATGCACGCACAGATTCCGGGAAAATCACTGGCAGTGTGAATGCAGCAGATAGAGAGAGAGAGAGATAGATAGAGAGAGAGATAAATAGAGAGATAGATAGATAGATAGATAGATAGATATATAGATAGATAGATAGATAGATAGATAGATAGATAGATAGATAGATAGATAGATGGAACGAGAATGAGAGGTAATTAAAAAAATGAAAACACTTTGTAGAGTAGCAGAGGTAGATCTGTTCCACCAACTCTCTGTACAGTGATCAGTATTGACATTACCATTAGGCCCATCTCCATAATGAGCCTTAGGATGAAGATCCTTAGAGGCACATTACACAAACTTTTAAAGAAGTATCACAGTCTAAGTACATGAACATAATTTTTATTCCCTCAACATTTCCCTTATGGTGTTACCTGAGCACTCATAGTAAAAACATGATGCTCAGTTTTGTCCTATTTATTCATTTTCGCAAAATATCTTTAATATGATGAATGTGTTTTTAACTTCTGTATCAATATTCATTTTAATATTTATTTTTTTAACATTTTAGGGTGATAAAAATGTCCCAATACCATGAAGAAATGTCAAAATAAAATTGTAGAGATGAAAGTACTTTATTAAGTATAATCAGTTATTGTAATATCTTTAGCAAAGGTTTAACAACATTGCTTCACTGCTTGTTAATTTTTTGGTAAAACATTTGTCACATAAAAGTCATATTGCCAACTAACATGCATAAACATTAAGAAGAAGAAAACAAAAACAAAAAATAACATGAAATTGTGTCATAGTGAAGACTTCTGTAGACCCTTTAGACTGGTTGCCAAAGTCACCAAATCTCTTAAAATATGAAATAGTTTCACCTCTTTATGACAAGGCAAGGTCAGTTCAGGTTGTAAAATGTCATGCGGTGCAACTGAATGAAAACTGATGAAATTTCTAAATGAATAAATCATCATATTTATAAAAACAAATCATTGAAAAAAAATGTTTATATTTATAAACTTATAATATACTTATAAAATAATTATGTGTACACTTCATTTAAGGTGAAAGAAAAATGTGTTATAATTATTTTACTTCATGTATACACCACATTACATTTTTAGTGTGATTAAAATATTTTTTTATTTATAGATTTATTTTCTTGAAAATGGTATCAACATTTTTCAAAACCATAGTAAAACAGGCATGAATACAAAAGGTACATTTCTAAGAACTTAGAAGGTGGCTCATGAGTTTTAAACAAGATTTGTCCTTTTTTATCATTGTCACTTATGCGCAGCAAAAAAAAAAACGTGTCTCTAGATACACTGTAAAAAAAAATAATAAATTTTTTAAAAAATAAGACAGTTTGCTGCATTATTATGAAGGAATTGTCTGTATTTATTTTTTACAGGTGTTTTACCTGTATTTTGAATTTTGCACTTCATTGTGTTGAGTTTTAGAGGCAGTAAAACACCACCGATTTAGTCCTTTTCACACAGATTATAATTAGGGGGGCAGATTATCTATTAATAAAAAAAACTATTTTTGCACCTTTATCTGTTTAAGATAAAACTCAATGTGCATTGAAAGTGTTGCAAAACATGCAAGAAGCGACACATTATTATTTTGCAGAAATGTCACCACATGCACACAATTCCAATGAGCATGGGTTACTCTAACAGTATGTCAACCCCAGCTAACCTCTAATAACACAAGAAGTCTTCAGTTATTCTAGTAATTGTTCAACTGCAAATATTGCAGCGAAGTGTGATATTTTCATATCAAAGTATTGAACTGTCCCAAAGGGCCGCCGTGTTGGAAAGTGCTTACGGTGGGCCTCAGACATGCTCAAATCTGTAGCGACTGACTGAAAGTCCACTCCACCTGCATGCACTGCATTTGCTGAGAAAGCAAGGTGAAATTCTCAGATGACCACAGTGTGGATCAAAGAAAAACAGCAGCCCTTGAAACTCACAGGCCCTTGGCTGAGGAAGTCATCCGTGCATTGTGATCTATTTCAGCACCAACTGAAATCCTGTGGGATTGAGCCACTCAAAATGCCTATGAACATAGAAAAACACCAAGAGTTAAAAGAAAGACAACTTTATTTGAATTATTATCTGGAAATAACCACATCTAGCACTGTCAGTGTGCAGATCTTCATGACACTGTGGTCCTTGTGCAGAGGGGATGGAAATAATCATGGTACCCATCTGCCTCAGTCGATTCAACATATGACAACCAGAAACCTGATAGCCATATGAGACTTCTGCATTATGTTTCATTTGGGCACATCACATACAAACATCCAGAATGCAATGCAAACAACGTTAATTTCAGATCAAACACTTGCATATACAGCAAAAAAAGTTCTGATGTGCAAACAAACTATTCAGTTTCAGCTAAAATGATCAGGGTAATTGTGTGCTGGATTTAATTTAAAGCACTCTGTCAGTATATATAGCACAAAAGAACCGTAAGTAAAAATAGCAGGCATCTTGCATTCATTAAGTGTGTTTGTACTGCAGTGCAAGTACGTCTTTTAAGTGTAAGTCCCATAACTCACTCGGCTAAATTACAGCTGAAAAAGCAAGTAATTATTATTCACACTTGATAAGTATACAAGCGGTTTTGAAACATTGTGCATTTTTCTATTTGCCGAGCTTGAGAAAAACAAATGTTTTGTTTAGTGTTTGCATGCATTTCTGTCTTTAGAAAAAACATTCTCTCATTACACAGGCCGCTTGGTGGAGTCTCTGGCAGACAGACGCCACAGCAGCCTCTGACAGCTTTGGCACCTTCTTCATAATGGGGGCAAAACATCCCCTACGTCTTTTTCTCTCTCGCTGTTTTTTTTCACATGGCATCACAACATGTACATTCTTACCGAAATTTTCCATGGAACAGTTTGAAATGCTGCCACTAGACTACAGGTCAACACATGATGCTGTTTGTGTGAATGTAAGTTTTTTGGGGTTTTTTTCTCCTTCTTTAAATTTGTTCTGCTTTAGGGCCCAGATTTTTACATGAAGTGGAGACTGAATACAGTACCAAAAATAGTGAATTTACAAAAGTAATAAAAAATGTCAAGAACAATTACTAGAACTTCAAGTCCTAAATAAATACTGTATATGGAGACTCTTGAGAAAAGTGTCCTTACTTTTGTATAAAAGTGTATTGAATCTTTTCTTGAAGTGTATTTCAAATCTTAAAAGTATATTTTCAAAATCTGTACTTCCATCTAATATATTAATTCAATAAAATGTCACTTAAGTGTATTTAAAGAGAGTTTTACGACTTTTTGTTTTTAATACTGTTATTATTTTTGTTTAGTTAATATTACTTTTAAAGTTAATATAGTAACACTTTAGTATAGGGACCAATTCTCACTATTAACTAGTTGCTTATTAGCATGCATATTATTATAATATTGGCTGTTTATTAGTACATATAAAGCACATATTCTGAATGACCATATTCTACATCCCTAATCCTATCCAATACCTAAATTTAACAACAGCCTTACTAATTATTAATAAGCAGCATATTAGGAGTTTATTGAGGCAAAAGTTGTAGTTAATGGTTTTTAATAGCAAGAACTAGACCTTAAAATAAAGTGTGACCGTTAATATATTTTACATGTACTAAATTGCAACTTCATCGATACAAATGTGTAAACACAAATGTATTTAAATACTTGCCATACAAGTTTCAATAGCAAATTTGGCAGTTCAATATTCCTTAAACATTTTTAAAAGACAATACAAGTAATTATGAAAGTTCACTATATGTATACAAATGCAAATTTATGCTAAAGTGTACTACTTTTTCACAAGTTACATTTTATTATTTGAATTTAGCACTGCTTTAGTTCACCCAAAAATAATGTACTCACCCTCAAGCTATCTTAGGCGCATATGACTTTCTTTTCTTTTTTTGACAAATCCAATCAGAGCTATATTTAAAAAAACATCCTCCAAGCTTTATAATGGCAGTGGGTGGGTGTTATTTTTCAATAGTACAAAAGAAGTCCAATAAAGCGCATCCATCCATAATAAAAAAGTGTGAATAAAGGCCATAATTATCCATATTTAAAACTTTATAAACAGCAATCTCTAGCTTCCACTACCGTCTAATGTATTCCACTAACGTATTCGTCTGACAGAAGAAAGTCATACACACCTAGAAGGCTTGAGGGTGAGTAAATCATGGGGGAAATTTTCATTTTTGGGTGAACTATCCCTTTAACCCTTGATCGTGATCATTATCAAATCCACCAATTTAGCCATTTCATAAACGCTAAGAGCTTTGTTAGTTAATACAGCTGTTGCCTAGACTAATTGCAATTTTCCAAAGGATCCTCATATACCGTAAAGGAATGTTCATGAAAAAAGGCAGAATTATTATTAAATGAAATTTGCTTGCCTGAAAAAATAAACAAAGAGAAACAACTGAGGGATTAAAGTCAATACCTATTCAAAATTCAGACTAAAATCCTGTAGCAAAATCCAAAAAATTGAGATTTACATGCCTATCGAGGCTTGTCAGAGAAGGACAGAGAGGTGTGGAATAAAGTTAAATTATGTGAAAAAAAAGCAGCATGATGAGGTCGTATTAAGAAATTGTTAAGCTCTTTTACATTTACATTTAGTCATTTGGCAGACGCTTTTATCCAAAGCGACTTACAATTGACAACAATCTTTTACCTTTAGAGAAAGTATTTGGAGGCTGGAGATGTGATTTACCACTAGCGTTCATGTCTTAACTTGAAATTGTAAATCAATCATATCTCTAGAGGAGAGGAGACCTATTTTTCACACTTGTATAATGAATCATCAACACATTGTAACTGAACATATGACTTTATCTCATCTTTTTTTTCACCTTGCTTTTATGCTTTCATGTGATCATCTGCATACTATAGCAAACACTAGGCTCTCAGGGCTGAGATATTTGCAGCCTCCCGTCTGTTCTCTGGAATATTGTAGGTCTGAGTTTCAGTGACTAGTCCTTCCCTCTTTGTCATATTGACCCTACTGAGCCTGTTACTCGTGCCTAACCAACAACCCAGGGGAACCATTGTTTCTCAGAAGTCACTCTTTAACAGATAATGAGATTTAATTTTCAGTTATGCATTATCTTTGCCTCAGATGATACTTGATATATTGCAACTGCACATTTATTTATTTTAATTGTGACTTTATATCTCACAGTGTGTTTTTTTTTTTTACAATATTTTCCACAGTTTCAGTTCTACAACTGAGATGTGTTTTTAAAGATATTTCTTTAGCGATTTTATGGTTACTGAATAAAAATTACATTCATCCATTAAAGACTGTATAATTTGTTAAGAGGTCATAGAATATGGTTGAATTTTGACCTTTATGGGGTCTTCACTTTAAAATGCATATTTAGGGGCCGCCAGTCAATAAAAGATACACAAAGTGCCTTCAGGCACTGCTTGCAAATAAGCTTCCCTTCTTTCCTATAATGGCCCACAGGGTCTATTTTTGTTATTCGATAAAAAGACTCTACGAGTGACTTGTTTTTATGGGTAATTGCTTGTTTGACATTGTATTTTACAATTCTCTCCCTGTCCGAAACCACCCTCTTTGCCCTTGGACTAAACACTGGATGTGAGCCCAATAAATATTGATTTTTACTGAGGTGTGTGACAAACTATCGATTTCTCATGCGTTGGCCAATAAAGGCCATTAAGGTAAACAGTAATCAGCAAAACTTGCCAAAAAAGTGCCAGCTGATCTTTTCATGCCGTTTTTTGTTCACTTCTTTTTCGCTTGCTGGTTAAACGGAAAGCCAATGTGAGTTCGCTCAGAGGATTGTGGCATTGAAAGAGCCTCTTACACACATTTTAGTGACCTATTAAGAGCCTTATGGAGCCTGTCCACATGCCCGTAATCTCAGATATCCTCTTAAAAATGGAATTGATTGAATGAATTGATCTTACCAGAAGCTGGAAGACAGTTATGTAATTATCTCATATAAATCTCCATCGTCTCCACTGAAGTTGAGGTAACATAGTTCAGATTAACGTTTTTTGGTGACCTAAAATTGCATTTCTATTATTCAGAACTAAAAGAAAATGTCTAACATTTGCAGGCAGTCTGTAACTGTGCGATGCCTGGGGCTTTGAAAGGGCAATTCAGGGTCAACAGCGTCTACTAAGTAAAATCTGTTAAAACACAGATTCAGTTCATTTTGCTCACCCTACATTTCCACGGTGCATGACAGGCCACCCTGTGAGCTGAAGGCAATGATTCATTTCCCAGAATTCCTTTAGGTTGCTCTGTAGTTCGCTCTCAAGTTTCCTTGTGGTTTGTGCCATACGTGATCAAAGATGTTAACCCCTTCTGTACATGGCATTGCCACTTTATCTGCCTTTGTAAATTGTTTCTTATTTGTGGGGCTTGCTACGGGGCTATCATACACAGACATAAATGATCCAACTTATGATCTTCACCTGGTGTACAATTAAACAGAGAGAGAGAACGTCCATTGTAGAGACTTGGGAATAGATTATTTTGACTTGGACCTAAAGCAACCACCAAAACAGTTTAGCAACCAGATAGTAACATGCAAACAAACAGAAAAAAGTCAGCAATTGTACAGCAATATACAAACACTGTAACATTATGGTGATTTTTGCATGCAAGCACCACTCAAAATAAATTTAAAGACATCTAGTTCTTGTCACACATATATTTTTAACTGCAGCAGATTTAGTGTTTAGCTTTTAGTAAAAGCAAATTTAGCATGTAATTTCTGTAGGTAAATCAAATGTTTGAGACTTAGGGACGGACTGATTTGGACTGCTAGGCTAAGTAACCACCTAAAAGCAACTCAAAATAGTAGCAATAACCACTTACATCATGATAACAATCACTCAGTAGACCTTAGCAATTTTATATAAACATTCAGAACACCTTAAGCCCAAGTATACTTCAGTTTTGACTCAAATGCTTGTAAGTGTATGCATACAGCCAACAGTCCAGTGTCTGTGCTATTTCTTTCCAGAAGTTATGGGAGTTAAAAATACATTTGTACTAGTTTAAACTGGATTTGTGTGTATCTTTTAACTGACCTAAACTGACACAAGCACTCATCACCATGGGAATTGTTACCTCTACAGTAAAATGTTGTTTTGTTTCTTCAATATATTTTCTTTTTTACATTTGAAAAAAAAAAATTTGACTGTGAAACAGCAGTCCAGGCCAGTGTTGGCATCAAAAAATGAGACAATTTTTTTTCTAACTGCTTTTAGCAATGCACAGTTTACATGCTAAAAGCCATTTAGAACTTATAGTAATTGCATAGCAACATGTTAACACTGTTATATTTTGATGAACTTTGTTCATCAGTTACTCTCTGACATTATTTATATTCAACTTGGGCAGATTTGGCATTTAGCTTTTAGCAGCAGCAAATTTAACAAGTACATTATGTTGGCAAATATGTTTCCAATGTGTCCAGTTCATTAAAGTCCTACCCCATTCCCATTCTCAGGATTTCTCATCCTGCCTGTATTTTTGTGTGTACATGTGTGTGTATTTGTGTTTATGTCTGTGTGAGTTTGGTGACCCTAAAGCAGCTGTGCACCTTGGATTACAGCCTGGCCATTACTCAGCTGTGCCCTTGGATTAGGATTGGGCATTACTCAGTACTGGAATTTACATGACAGTGAAACTCACAGGCGGCTTAAGAGCCAATACTGTTTACGCTCGGACAGAAAGTCAGATTCCCTCCCTCTGACAGATGGCCTCTTGACCAAAACATGCAGTGTTTGGAATAAGCTCAGGAGCAGTGGAGGTGTTTGACACTATAGAGCGAAACAGTGCCCACCCACTTTTTCAGCAGTCTTGGTTCCGGAAGTACTTTTCCCATGCATTTTTCCCAAAAGGATTTCAGAACAGTGTTATAGGCCATGGACCAAAATAACCAGCTACGAGGTGAATCACAACATTATAAACTTTGATTTGAAACAACAAATGAGTTGAAAATTAGACAAAAAGACAAACTTACTGTTTTCTTGATGGCTTGAATGAGAAAAAGAACTACAATCCCAAAAGACGGCGATGTTGATAAACTGTATATACAGAAATAGTGTATTTCACATTTATTGCAATGTGTGGGCTAATGGCTTTAAAAAAAAGCATATACCATTGATGACCAACTTCATAGCTCACAGTAAGCCTGTCTTTAAAGGTCTCCATCTTCTGCTAAGGAGAAAATGAATGAGATTTCAAGATTTTTTCTGGAACTTTCTAGAACCTGACTGTTGGATTCCACATGTGAGACAAGGATATTTTAAATATGAGAGACCTACTGAAGATTTACATCAACAGGAGCTGAAAACAGCCAACTGAGAGCTTGGGCCTGGTTCTAATTAAGAGGCTCTTGATTGTTAGATTTCGAGGTTGAAAGTCTGAGAGAAGTCTTGATGGGCAGCAGCAGATTTAGCATTTAGAAGTAAACAGAGTGAAAAGGACCAGCTGCTAGTTAGAATTAGCCTTGCGATCAGCCTGCAAGTACTTAGCGAGAAACACACACACCTACACACACAAACACACGCAGAGGGGAGGAAAATGTGTCCTGACCCCTCCTGACCCCAGATACAAAGCCTGTGAGGCCCTGAAGGCACAGAATTAATTGCTGCCCACAAACCCTTATACTTTACATGTCATGAAGAAACCTTACGCTGGTATAAGATCCTGAGTCTGGAGGGCAAGAAATGGATTCATTTCAACATTGTAAATATATCTGACACCAAGCTTTCAAACGTGAATCATATAAACAGGTGAATTTATAAATCTCTTCACCGATGTATAAAGGGAAACATTGTTCTCCGCCGTCGTTCTTAATGTGTTTACCTTGAAACCTCAGGATCGGAGTGCTACATTCATTGAACACAGAAAATTACCCTCTTGTTGTGTACACATTTAGTATCGCACGCAAGAATCTAAGGAAAAACATTATCTCCACTCTTCCTATTTCATTCCCATGAAATGGGAATGAAATCGCACACTTGTGTGATTAGGAGACTTAAGGGAAAAAAGGAGGATCTTATCTAGGAAATATCTGTTTTGTTTTCTAGTCACTAAATCACACTGTGTTCCATTAGATAAGGAGGTAAAGGATTCGAGCCAGGCTAGAAACACTTTGCTCAGACCAAACGAGACTTTTTGCAGTGCAAATTATGTCGGAGTAGGGGAATTATTTAGCAAGCCGCAATCAATAGTGGTTAAGATGCTGAGAGGCTGTCTCTGAATGAGGGGACAGGTAGACATCAATAGCGGTGTAATGGTCTGCGCAGCATGGGATATACACAAATGTCATGGCAGTGGACTATGACGTCACACGATCAATACGCCACCGCACAGAATACAGAAGATACAATCAGTTTGACTGCTGGTGGCAATAAACTGAAGATTAACCTTTTCATCCAAACAGAGTCCTCAAGAACATTAAAGGGCATGTTCTGCTTTGTGCTAATTAACAGCGAAGTTGTCACATTTTTTGACATTCAGTGTAAAAAGCTGAAAACTTGGTTAAATGCACTTTTACAAGGTCATTCTGCTCTAAAACCTGGTGAGTGGCCTATGTAGACAACATTTTGAGGGATTATAAGTGCGTTATTGACATAAAAGCTGGTCCAAATATTGGAGTATGTAGCATCTTAACACAATTTTAGGGCTTTCATGGAACTTTCCCATGCCAGAATGTATTGTGACAAGCTCAGTGATAAAAATAAATCTAAGATGTTGAACAAAGTATCAATAAAATTCATTCAATTGTATTAATATGGATAATTTTATCCATCAGCTTAAGAAATAACTCCAAGTAAAAAAAAAAAAAAGATTCTGAATTTCCATGTGCCACAGATTTAGTATTTAGCAGCAGCAGTAGATTAAATATCCTTTATTACCTGTATTTCGCTTAATACAGACAAATATCAATAAAATGGGTAATTTCAACCAATATTTCGGTATATTGTTACGCATATTATCAAATTGTGGCATTAGCCAATTGCGACTTGAGTTTCCGAGTCAGATTGCTATATGTAATGCGTTTCAAATCAATTACTTATGAGGTTCCATGACCAGCAGAATGATCTCCATGTAAGCAGTTCATTCAGTTTTGGAACAGAGCTAGTACTTATCAAATAAGGTAAAAGGTAAAAAAAAAATAAGTTTGCATGCATTGAAAAGAAGAAATAAGCTAAAAAAAATCATAAAGAAAAAAAAAAGCCAAACTGATAAAGCCCAAAGGGAGACAAGTTCATAGAGGCAGCAACCAGTGCAGAAAAGTGATCGATTATTTAGGAATGTCCGGCTCTGGCTTTTGTGAACAGCAGAACAAGAGGCCTTTTCTCCCTCAGCAGTCATTCACCTTTGAGCTGTCTCTCTCTCTCTCTCTCTCTCTTGCTGAAAGGCTGTGACCTATAGAAGTCCACCTCTGGCCTTAACTACTTCTCTCAGTCAGTGCCTCCTACACACACACACACACACCAAGTTAAAGGAATAATTCACCTAAAAGGAAAGAAAGGAAGAAAATTCACCCACCCTTATAGATTTGGAACAGATTTGCATATCTGGGTGAACTAAACATTTAAAGCCAAAGCTAAACTACACATTTAAAACAGCCTCAGTCTCACTATAAGCACTCAAATAGAAATGATGGTAAAGTGTGAGAAAGACTGTGATAGGTGTGATAGTTGTTGCTCTTCCTTTGCATTGATGCTGTGTGTGTTGACAGAGAGCAATTCCCAGGACAGCTAACAGAATGATGTCACCACCACTTAGCATATTTTGTTAAGTCAATACAGCTGAAGTTGTTTTTCTTCTGGGAAACACCATGGTCTTGTGAATGCTCATTAACTCATAGACACATCATCTTAAAAAAGCTTCACAGGGCTAAGCAAAATTTGAAATTTAAGAATTCACTCTTTAATGATTCATGAATTGGATTTTGATTTAACTGAAATGGCCACAACACACAAGTTGAATTGGAATGACACAACAGTAACACAACTAAGATGTTAAACTATGTTTTATAACAATAAAATATTTATTATATATAGATTTTTGGTTCCATTTGGTTCCAAGTGGGTTAATTGCATACATTCATATTCAAACATTGTTTACATTCTGGTTGCTACCTTTCTTCAAATTTCAAATGCATTCTGAATTCATTATTTAGAGAGATAAATCTGTGCAGACCTGAGCATATAATAAGTGCAGTGTTTTTCTTCTTGAGGCCACGATGAACAGATATTACCTGCAGGCACAGAGAATGCAGTTAACATTGCCAAGGGCAGAAAACTTTGAGCTTCATAGAGGAAGCATAATAAAAAGAGAAATGTAGAAGTGTGTCATTATAGTAAATTTCAAGTTTATGTAAGTTTTTAAATTAGTTAACTTAAAACTAGTGGATTTGTGCTCAACTTTCTTTCAGCAGTACATAGTTTCAGGCTTATTATACTACTCATTGTTTTTGGAATCTGGCTTGTTCCGAACACTAGCATCTGCACTACATTTGCAGTTACAGCAGCGGTCTTGTATTACTGCTCCAGAGTTCCCATTGGCCTTTGAGGTTTAGTCTTAACACTTGATCTGCTTAGGCACTTAACCCTTACATAACAGATTCATACTGTATACAACATACTGTAAAGATTAATGCACAATGCCATCCCTCTAAGTGTTACAAACTTGACCCAATTACATTCAACTTCAAGATAGATTGATAGATAACTTTACTTCACATTCAACCTAATTTCTCACCTAACTCTACATTCAGCTTCACCTCTCACCAAATCTCACTTTAATTTTAACCAAATTCTCACTTTACAATGAAATTTTCCACAAACTTTTGTTTAATGCAATGTAATTTTGTCACTAACAGTTACTTTACATTCAGCCACATTTCTCACTAAACTTTATTTTGCATTCGACATAATTTCTTACCAAAGTCTACATTCATCCTAATTCCTCACCAAACTTTACTTTACATTCAGCCACACTTTTCACCAAACCACACTTTATCTTCATCCAATTTCTCACCTAAATTTACATTCAGTGCCATTTCTAACCAAACATTTTTAAAATTCAATGTAATTTCTCACAACAGGTTACTTTACACTCATCCTAATTTCTCACCAAACTTTACATTTAGCTTCATTTTTCACCAAACCTCATATCTTCATCCATTTTCTCATCTAAATTTACATTCAATGTATTTCTAACCAAGCTTTTTAAAATTCAATGTAATTTCTCACAACAGGTTACTTTACACTCATCCTAATTTCTCACCAAACTTTACATTTAGCTTCATTTTTCACCAAACCTCATATCTTCATCCATTTTCTCATCTAAATTTACATTCAATGTATTTCTCACCAAACTTTTTAAAATTCAATGTTATTTCTCACTAAAAGTTACTTTACATTCAGCATAATTTCTCAAACTTTGCACTCATCCTAATTTCTCACCAAAATTGATTTTACATTCAACCTTATTTCTCACCAAAAATTACTTTACATTTGACGGAATTTTTCACCAAAGTCTACATTCATCCTAATTCCTCACCACACTTTAATGTAATTTTAAATGTTACTTTACATTCAACATAATTTGTTACCAAACTTTAAATTACATTCAGTCCAATTTCTCACCAAACTTTACATGTAACCTAACCTCTCGCCAGTCAACTTCAACTTCATTGACCCTTACTGCCTTTACATTTGACCCTTAAACTTGACACTTTATTGCATGCGAAATGAGCGATTATGAGTGGAGAAACCAACTTTTTAAAACCAAAAGTTACAACCAAATGTAACTGCTTTATCTCAGTTCATATTAGTCAGTGGCTTTACTGTATGATTGATAGAGTGTAATCATAAAAGAGTTATGCTATGAATTCGATAATAGAGACTATAAATTGTGGGCTCTCAGAGTTGTGTATTGAGTCTAAACAGATGATGCAAAGAGCTAGAAATGTGTTGAATGCTAAATAAACAGAAGAGGGTATTTGTGAGAAGGACAGCGGGTTTACAGGGTGTGTGCAGTTCTGGGATGCTTGGGCTGCTTTTTCCAGTCAGGGAAGGATGAGAGTGCCCAGCCTCTCACACACAAACACATACTCACACACTCACACACATACCAGCTGCTCCTTCACAACCCACAACAGCTGCTGCATGCCACCGCCCAGCAAGTGCCAGAGAGATAGAGGCTGATACAGAGAGAAGAGAGAGAAAGAAAGCAAACTAAAGAGAGGAGGTGGTGCATTGTGTGTCTGGAGATTCCCTGAGAAGTGCATTCATGAGTTCATCTCAAGTTAAGATGCTTTGTGTGGTGCACATGGGACGGCTATAATTATAGGCCTGGGAAGAAGAAGGCCCTCTACCTTCTGTCAGAGAACTCACTGTCACCAAAATCTTCAGCAGTGGCAATCATTAGCAAAATACAGAAAGCTGGATAGGCATGGTGTTCCTTAAAACCCAGGAAATGCCTATAATGAACAGTTCACCTGAAAAAAAAAACAAATTGACTTTATTTATTTACCCTTATGCTATTCAAATATTTTTTTCCTTCATAGGAAACACATTTTTGAGGAATATCCTGGTTATTCTTTTCCATATAAACAAAGTTAATAAAGACTGGGATTGTCAATCTCCAAAAATAACAAAAAAGTATCGTAAAAAGTGGTCTAAATGATTCATGAACTATATTTCAAAACTTCTGAAGCCATATGATTTGGTTTATGTGAGCAACGCAGACAAAAATCTAAACAGCTATTCACTGAAAATCTGCTTTTGCAAAATGTTGGCAAGTTAAAGAGAAAAGTATAGTAGCGATGTTGATTTGGATCATCTTAAAGGGATAGTTCACCCTAAAATGAAAATTCTGTCATTAATTACTCACCCTCATGTCGTTCCAAACCTGTAAGACCTTCATTCATCTTTGGAACACAAATTAAGATATTTTTGATGAAATCCAAGAACTTTCTGACCCTGCATAGACAGCAACGTAACTGACACGTTCAAGGCCCAGAAAGTTAGTAAGGACATCGTTAAAATAGTCCATGTGACATCAGTGTTTCAACTGTAAGGTTATAAAGATATGAGAAAACAAAGGAAAACAAAAATAACAACTTTAATCAACAATTCCTTCTCTTCTGTGTCAGTTTTCGACACACGCTCACGAGTTTAACACGACGCAGTTAACAAAACCAGTCTGATTGATCTGGGTTTATGAGTGACTCAATAATTTGCATGTAATAGTTAATAGCTAACTCGAGGAGGAGATTATGATTATGAATTCTGACATACAGTTTGGTAAGTTCTCCATAAAAAGCTACCATATGGCTTCAGAATATGCTGCCAGCATTATATTAAACACATTTATTTCAGTTTAATTGTACAGTACTTTTGTGTCCTTCTTGCAAGTTGAAATAATCATTTTCCATTCATTGTAATTGCATGGAAAAATATTTTTTTTTTCATTATTCAGAATTTCTAATTGTGAGTTTTTTGGAAACAAAAACATCATATGGGATGGAACGACTTGAGAGCAGGGCTGGATTGGTAATCAGGCATTTCGGACATTTTCCCGGTGGGCCGACACACTTTAGGGGCCGACTTTTTTTTGTTTTTTTATATTTGCCAAGGACCATCACGCAGGGACAGCGAGCAGCCAGTGGCCCATTGAGTTGTCTCCTGTACTGACAGCGTAAACCACCCAATCACAATGCGCTATAGACGGAGCGATGAAGTATTTTGCTCCGCCTAAAGATCGCTTCGCCGCAACTTCTTCCTCGTCGGCTTTTCCATGCGGGCCAAAGAGCCAGGCAGGAGGTGGAGAGGATAGCAGTTGAATCGGTAAAGTGCTTGATAGGGACTCGCAACGGAGGCAGCCATCTTCTAACCTATCCTAATGTGTGCGTGTGCCATAAGTGTAGAACACTTTTTAATAAAACGTAAATTCGTCCCCTGCAATTTTTTGGCCAAGTCAAGTCTGTTCATGGAGGTTTCCATCTAGATTTAAATTTAAAAAAAGACTCGATATTGTCGAGCCTGACGTTTTAGTCTCTGCTCTCCAAATCTGCATTTATTTGATCTGAAATACAGCAAAAGCTGTAGGCTTAATATTGTGAAATATTTTTACTATTTAAAATAACTGCTTTTGATATAATGATAAAATAAATTTTGATGATTAGAGCTTACAGCTCATGAAAGTCAAAAATCAGTATCTCAAAATATTAGAATATTTACATTTGAGTTTCAATAAATGACCATCCATACAGTATACATTCTGGGTAGCTCTTGTTCTTTGAAACCACAATAATGGGGAAGACTGCTGACTTGGCAATGATCCAGAAGACGAACATTGACACCCTCCACAAAGAGGGTAAGTCACAGAAGGTCATTACTGAAAGGTGTGGCTGTTTACAGAGTGCTGTATCAAAGCATATTAAATGCAAAGTTGACTGGAAGGAAAAATTTGGGTAGGAAAAGGTGCACAAGCAACAGGGATGACTGCAAGCTTGAGAATACAGTCAAGCAAAGCTGATTCAAACACTTGGGAGAGCTTCACAAGGAGTGGACTGAAGCTGGAGTCAGTGCATCAAGAGTCACCATGCTCAGATGTCTTCAGGAAAAGGGCTACCAAGCCACTTCTGAACCAGAGACAACGTCAGAAGCATCTTACCTGGGCTGTGGAGAAAAAGAACTGGACTGTTGCTCAGTGGTCCAAAGTCCTCTTTTCAGATGAAGGTAAATTATGCATTTCATTTGGAAATCAAGGTCCCAGAGTCTGGAGGAAGAGTGGAGAGGCACAGAATCCATGTTGCTTGAAGTCCAGTGTGAAGTTTCCACAGTCAGTGATGATTTGGGCTGCCATGTCATCTGCTGGTGTTGGTCCACTGTGTTTTCTGAAGTCCACAGTCAACGCAGCCATCTACCAGGAAATTTTAGAGCACGTCATGCTTCCTTCTGCTGACAAGCTTTATGGAGATGCTGATTTCATTTTCCAGCAGGACTTGGCACCTGCCCACACTGCCAAAGGTACCAAAAGCTGGTTAAATGACCATGGTGTTACTGTGCATGATTGGCCAGCAAACTCGCCTGACCTGAACCACATAGAGAATCTATGGGGTATTGTCAAGAGGAAGATGAGAGACACCAGACCTAACAATGCAGATGAGCTGAAGGCCACTGTCAAAGAAACCCGGGCTTCCATTCCACCTCAACAGTGCCACAAACTGATCACCTCCATGCTACGCCGAATTGAGGCAGTAATTAAAGCAAAAGGAGCCCCTACCAAGTATTGAGTACATATACAGTATATGAACATACTTTCCAGAAGGCCAACAATTCACTAAAAATGTTTTTTTTTATTGGTCTTATGAAGTATTCTAATTTGTTGAGATAGTGAATTGGTGGGTTTTTGTTAAATGTGAGCCTAAATCCTCACAATTAAAAGAACCAAAGACTTAAACTACTTCAGTATGTGTGCATTGAATTTATTTAATACACAAGTTTCACAATTTGAGTTGAATTACTGAAATAAATGAACTTTTCCACGACATTCTAATTTATTGAGATGCTCCTGTACAGAGAGAGAGAGAGAGAGAGAAGTGGTGGTGGGCCGCCTAGACCAAAATATGCCAGGGCCGATTTTTCGTCCCAGTCCAGCCCTGCTTGAGAGTGAATAACATCACTTTATAATCCCCACATGTGGGAGGGAAAAAAAGGATTTTTATCTCAGGAGATTTAAATGCGTTCTCTATTATTTTAAACTGAATTATTAACTTAGATGTTTCTTTACCAAAATACTCCACATGACAGTTCTAAAATTTCATGTTGATTTTAAAGCGATCTCATTTGAGATTTTTCTCACCTACAGGCTTATAAAGGTCCAAAAAACTGAAGGCCATTAGCGAGGTACAGCAATCACAAGTTCAGAAGGGGAACAAATAAGAATAATTAGTTAATTAGTGAAGAGCAGCCTGTGGGCTTTTTGAGAGCAGTGCTGTAGACCTCCATTAACTGTCACGTTCTCAAGGACTTCAACACACATTCCCACTCGCAGGCACAACAAATTACTCACAACAGCCTCCCACTTAAGAATATGCAAAGACCTACACACGCATTCACAAAGCAGCCAGGCCACGCGTGTCTGTGGAGTGTTGAACATGCGTCGCGGGACTTGTTTTTTGTGTTGCATTTAGCTCCAGGCCATTAGAGTTGACTGTGAGTGCTGAAAGAATGGAGCGACTCGATCCCTCAATGCTGCACTGCAGCTTTATTGAGTCCTGCGAAGGACACACATGCACTCATATACATATCCCTATAGAGCGCAGGTTCGAATAGAGCGACGAGCAGCAGGGTGGTAAACAAGACTCCCAAACCACTGACCACAGTGCTAATACACCATTAGCTCACTTCGTAATGCACACTCACCATCAGACTATATAATTCATTCTTTATTTATGTTGTAAATAAAGAAAGCATTGATTTTATTTGTCCTCTCCCACCACTCAGCACCAACAATATATGCAGCGACAGGATATCTATTTCTGTTTTCCTTGTCACATTATACTTGAATTTAGCTTAAACTGCATATTTTTTTCCTGAATTCCGCCTATTCTACAAGTCTATATAGCCTATTCAGCCTATCCTTATGTTGGGTCTACTGTCTCGGAGATCAGACGGCCTCAGTCTGCAGAGAAGTATAGGCTTCTCAGATACAAAAGTGCTTACATCATCAGTTGTGATGTGGTCTGTCTGTAGAGGGCAGTGTTAATGCTGTGTGCTGTGAGGAGAGAGACAGAAAGACAGAAGTGAAGAGAAACTCACCGGCTGCTCCCATGCAACTCGGATTTCTGGCATTCTTGGCAGCCGTGTGCAGAGGTCACTCCTGAAAAATTCAGTCACCGCAAAAACTCTAACGATATTTTTTCCCTCCACCCAAAGGGGTTTAATTCATCACCAAGCCAGGTCTGTTTATAGGGCCGAATGATACTGCTGCTGAAAATTATGCATGGTCTCTGGAGGATTGGGTCAAACTTTTGCCAAGATTTTCTACCGCATACTGTCTCACAGACATTGATAAAGAATAAAATAGCAAATATAATTTTGTGTGTGTGTGTGTGTGTGTTTTTACACCTATACACTATATAGAAGTTAGATTATCATTCTAAAACCCTTAGGAAGGAAATTCATAACAGAGATCTCTGTATTATCTTGGTTGTTTTTTTTTCCTCAAAGAAGGCAATGAGGTTGAATTGAGAGCAAATGGAGACTTGTTTACGTAAGTCACCTGGTTCTCAGATCTACAAGGAAAAAGAAAAAGTCTCCTCTTTAGAGTTTCAGAAGAGATTTCAACAATGTCTTTAAACTGTCTGAAATCAAGAGATAGAGAATTGATTATGAATTCAAACATTTATCATCATTTCCCCACCCCCAAAACTTCAAAAGTGTGGGGTCAGACTTTTTTTTTTCTTCATATTTTAGGAAATCGTCTATATCCTGATGAGAGAGAAAAAACAACAACAACAAAACAAACAGGGAAATTACTCACTCTACTTTAGAATCGCGCATCATTCTAATATGCTGATTTACTGCTCAAGAAATATTTCTTATGATTTTTAATGTTGAAAACAGTAAACTTAATATTTTTGTGGAAACCATAAAACATTTGAAAATGTATTAGATTTTTTGTATGTAAAATGTAAATGTAAAAGTCTTTACTGTCACTTTTGATCAATTTAATGCATCTTTGCGGTTTATCTCAAACTTTTGAAGGGTTGTGTACATTTTCCACATACATTTTATAGTTAATGTAATATATTTTAAGTTAATAATATATAAATATTATGTACAGCTTACTTCAGACTAATGTGATACTTCAGTGGAACATATAACACAGGGAAATAGCCCTCACTTTTATTAAAACACACAAGAATGGAAAGAATAATGATGACAGCATGTTGTGAAAAAACAAAAAAAATACTGATAAAACAAAATATGCATTACTCTTCATGTTCTTTTCATTGTGTTTTCACATCCCTGTACAGTTCCCAGAGTGAGCTAAAAGAATCACATTGTCTCGACTGAAGATGTACATAATATCTAGTCATGTTGGTCTGAAGAATGAGCTCACCGTTGTGATGACGATATAACATGAGTTCTGATGCAGAGGTGGGCAAACTTTTTGACTCGAGGGCCACATCAAGGTTTCCACACCAAGTGAGGGGCCGCATAATATATGCTTGACAAATGAAGGTTTTATTTTTTATTTTTTTTATTAAATTGACACTCACTACTGTGCTGTATGTATACTTGTACATATATGACAGTTCTATTCTTGTACCATCTCTGCCTTATTTTTTATGAGCACTTTATGACACACAGATAAGTTGCATTGGTGTACAAGTCAATTGATGCAAGACACATTTTATCATTTCATTCATAAATAATGTAAAATAAACTAAACGTTAACAAACATTAGAAACATGTATTTATATTCCCTTCACTCCATGAAAAATCCTGTAAATTTAGCAGTGTTAAAAACAGAAAAAGGAATGAAAATATAAGTAAAAAACAAACAAAAATTACAGTGGCATTCACTATAAAAATTTATTATAAATGCCCAGCCTAAATATTTCAAGCAAAACTGAAACTAGCGGCGTGGTTGCTGGAAAATGCGCAATACAAACTCACTTGCCTTTCTCATTCGTCACCAAACCAAATGTGCGCGCTTTGCACTTGACCTGATTGTTTTAAATAAGTCGCCTTGGAAATCGCAGCACGTTTCAGATGATAAAAAACGTGATTTTTAATCCTGAAAATAACTATATCAATTTTCATAAAAACATGTGTGGAAAACTTAATCTTTGCAAGATAAGGAATTATCTTGCAAATTATTTCCATGTTTTTTCCCACGAAATGACAGTGCCCGTGAGCAGGAGGCATCACTGGCATTTGTTCTCCTACTGGAAAGTCTACAAAGAATTTTAAGCATTTTTAAAACAGTAGGCTACCAGTACAAGGCATTTTTTTTTAAAACAAATGAACACTTTCACATTTTTAAAACAAGTAGCATTTACAATTGTGCTAGTTTTGCACAGGGTGTATCTATTGATTTTTTTATTTTGTATTTGAGCTGTGCGGCTTAGATGCGGCGTCCGTCAAAAATAGACTAGGCGCCTACCTTTAATGAAGCGGCACAGAGAGCCGCATCTGGGATGCTTCTGAAACGTGCCGCGGTGCGCAATAGGGGCTGGTGTAAAGTCCTGTGCAGGCCCGGCGTCAAGGGGGGGCTTGGGGGGGCTTAGCCCCCCCTATGACGTTCTGAAGCCCGCCCTGCAATGATCCACGCAAACACGACTATTGCGACTGTACTGTCAGAAGCTGGGTTACACAAAAACTACCCAAACACTAAAATGTTGAAATAAATGTTGAAATAAAATAACCATTATTTTTTAGATTAGCCTACAATGTTGGTAATCACTTAAGGTGGTCCACGTCCACCAATTGCACGAATGCTCCGTTACCTCTCCCTGCTATGATCATTTGATCAGTCACCCCACTTTGTTCCAGGACCTCGCAATTTACAAAGTAAGCACTGCCTCCAAGAAGCCGAAACGCGTTGATTTTAACCATTTGATGCGGACGATCACCGGTGTATTTAGATTAGAACATTCACAAATTCAAACGTGCTTTTGCGCTTTGTCTGGTGCGGTGCTGAGCCAGAAATAGATGCGCTCATTTCTTTTAGCCTTATATCACAACGATTCAGTGTTTTCAACCACATCAAATTTGGTTTCAGACATTTAAATTAATTACTAGCAAAAAAAAAAAAGACATTTGTTAAATAGTACACACTGATGTTTGTAAGTTTGTTAAATGTGATGTGTAAGGAATGCGACAATAATAACCCATTGAATTAAAATCTGACGGCGTGTTTTATATAGAATACCCCCCCCCGTAGCACCCCCGAGAATCATACAAGCCCCCCCAGGTCGAGTGTCCTGGCGCCGGGACTGGTCTGGTGTAGACACGGTGTAACAGTCGCATGCAGTATAATCAGGGGTTATATGCCGCGCTACAGGCTACAGCGCCATCTATTGGATTTTACTGACATTGCATCAAATTAGCTATTTTGGACCAATTGCCTCAGGGGCCGGTTGAAAACTCCGTATGTGGCCCGCGGGCCGTAGTTTGCCCACCTCTGCATCACACATTACAGCATCATGCTTAACATATTGCTGGAGGCCAAATATGAATGTAAAATAATTTGTCAGCCACACTGAACTTCTCACGGTAAGGCATCATGCACATATTTCTTTATTCCTTTTATTTATTTGTTTTTTCCTTGGTGCCCCAAGCCAGATAACTCCTTACCAAAGTTGAATGAATCAATGAAATACAGGTGCATCTCAATAAATTAGAATGTCATGAAAAAGTTCATTTTTTTCTTGTAACTTATTTCAAAAAGTGAAACGTTCATATATTTTAGATTCATTACATGTAAAGTAAAACATTTCAAAACTTTTTTTTGTTTTAATTTTGATGATTAGAGCTTACAGCTCATGAAAGTCAAAAATCAGTATCTCAAAATATTAGAATATTTACATTTGAGTTTCAATAAATGACCATCCATACAGTATAAATTCTGGGTATCTCTTGTTCTTTGAAACCACAATAATGGAAAAGACTGCTGACTTGGCAATGATCCAGAAGACGAACATTGACACCCTCCACAAAGAGGGTAAGTCACAGAGGGTCATTACTGAAAGGTGTGGCTGTTTACAGAGTGCTGTATCAAAGCATATTTAATGCAAAGTTGACTGGAAGGAAGAATTTGGGTAGGAAAAGGTGCACAAGCAACAGGGATGACCGCAAGCTTGAGAATACAGTCAAGCAAAGCTGATTCAAACACTTGGGAGAGCTTCACAAGGAGTGGACTGAAGCTGGAGTCAGTGCATCAAGAGTCACCACGCTCAGACGTCTTCAGGAAAAGGGCTACCAAGCCACTTCTGAACCAGACACAACGTCAGAAGCATCTTACCTGGGCTGTGGAGAAAAAGAACTGGACTGTTGCTCAGTGGTCCAAAGTTCTCTTTTCAGATGAAAGTAAATTTTGCATTTTATTCGGAAATCAAGGTCCCAGAGTCTGGAGGAAGAGTAGAGAGGCACAGAATCCATGTTGCTTGAAGTCCAGTGTGAAGTTTCCACAGTCAGTGATGATTTGGGCTGCCATGTCATCTGCTGGTGTTGGTCCACTGTGTTTTCTGAAGTCCACAGTCAACGCAGCCATCTACCAGGAAATTTTAGAGCACTTCATGCTTCCTTCTGCTGACAAACTTTATGGAGATGCTGATTTCATTTTCCAGCAGGACTTGGCACCTGCCCACACTGCCAAAGGTACCAAAAGCTGATTAAATGACCATGGTGTTACTGTGCTTGATTGGCCAGCAAACTCGCCTGACCTGAACCCCATAGAGAATCTATGGGGTATTGTCAAGAGGAAGATGAGAGACACCAGACCCAACAATGCAGATGAGCTGAAGGCCACTGTCAAAGAAACCTGGGCTTCCATACCACCTCAGCAGTGCCACAAACTGATCACCTCCATGCCACGCCGAATTGAGGCAGTAATTAAAGCAAAAGGAGCCCCTACCAAGTATTGAGTACATATACAGTAAATGAACATACTTTCCAGAAGGCCAACAATTCACTAAAAAAAATTTATTTTAATTGGTCTTATGAAGTATTCTAATTTGTTGAGATAGTGAATTGGTGGGTTTTTGTTAAATGTGAGCCTAAATCATCACAATTAAAAGAACCAAAGACTTAAACTACTTCAGTCTGTGTGCATTGAATTAATTTAATACACAAGTTTCACAATTTGAGTTGAATTACTGAAATAAATGAACTTTTCCACGATATTCTAATTTATTGAGATGCACCTGTATCTGCAAATGATCACCATGGTATTTGTTCTTTGGAAAACGCATATAAGACAATCTGAACATCAGCTTTTGTGTTCCACAGTGGGGTGGGGAAAAAAAAGAGAGAGAGAGTTTTCAGTTGATATCAGATGAACTGCAGAAGATGATGATTTTGCTGGCATATTTTTATTTAAATAAATATCAAACACATGATCAAATATGCATAAAAAATCCACTTGGCTTCACAATCTAAGTGGGCATGAGTGAATTCACATGAAACTTTTGGGTGGGTGGGTGCTTAATAAAACAACTTGGCATATTGTCAGAGTAGAGGGAATGTCCCCCTCACACCCTGTTTGGACACGCTTCTCTCAGCTGTTGTTCCCTAAACAGAGCTATGGGAGACTGAGCTTGTTTGCTATTTCTTTATTTATTTGAATTGGCCACAGCTGAGAACGTGAAGTAGAGGAATGCAACTGCTGTCGATGAGATCCCATGTAGACTTTGGGGAGCATGTTAGCTAACAGAAAAAGCAAAACTGTATATGGGTGTGAAGGAGAGATAGGGATGACAAGAGAGAGATGCAGAGGAGAAAAAGAGCAAGTGTGCAAAGGAAGATAGGGCTAACCTCTTTAATCAGCCGTTTCCGACCACAGGAAGCACCTGCAATCCATCTCCCATGGTTGGGCTGGGACCGCTACAGGCTTCAGAGAGACAGACTCGTTTCTGAGAGAACTTTTAATTAATTGATTCATTGACTGATTGTAGCAGGCTGTATTTGTCACTGGATGTAATGTCTGAGTAAGGCTAGTGGCAATGTCAACGTTGGATACAACTTTGACATTGGTACTCACCAAGCGCTTCATGCCGGTGGAGAGCAGGTCAAAGGCAAGTAAAAGTGACAAGACTGAAAATAAGCAAAGGAAATGTAGAAAAGGGAGAGTTGAGGTGGGAAGAAGACGTGTTTATGGTAATGCTTACTTTGAGTGCATTGTATTGAGAAGAAACATTCTATGTGGACAATGACATGCATGACATTAATTATTCTAGACTAGGGGTTTCCAACTTTTTGAAACCACGGACTCCCAAATATAAATTCTGACTTTTATGCATATATGCATTTATGTATATACAGACATACACAGACAGATATATACACATACATGCATATACACACCAGCGTTTTAATACATTTTAATTTTTAATACTTTTAATCCTAAACCAGGTGGATGCTGCATATTGGTGGTGGTTGAGGAGATCCCCCTCACAATGTAAAGCGCTTTGAGTACCCAGAAAAGCGCTATATAAATGTAACAAATTATTATTATTATTATTATAAAGGAGGCATTCAATTGATTAAAAATGACAGTAAAGGACTACATTGTTACAAAAAAAATCTATGCCAAATAAATGTTTTTTTTTTTTTTTTTTTTTTTTTACTTTCTAGTCATCAAAGAATCCTGAAAATAAAATAGAATAAAATAAATCACAGTTTCCACAAAAATATTAAGCAACACACTGAAGACTAAACTAATAGCTGAAAATTCAACTTTCAGCTAAACTGTCACTTTTGGTCAATTGAATGTGTCCTCGCTAAATAAAGTATGAATTTCTTACTGACCAAACTTTTGAACAGTAGAATGTGTATAGACTAAAATAATAGCTTATCAATAGAATAGAATATTTATTTTTTTATATAAATATTTATAGGTGAATGTAGAACATTGATATGCCTACAAATGTTAGTCCGTTGAAAGATTTTATTTTATTTTATTCCTTTCATTCAACTTTACTCTGACCTCCAGGCATACACTTTCGGGCCCCTGGGGGTCCCTGTACTCCAGTGTGAAAACCCCTGCTCTAGGCAATATGAGGCCTTGCTGTATATGTAAGGTGGTCTAATCCGGTCTTGTCTGAAACTATAAAAGTAGAGCCAGCAGGTCTACCTAAAACCTCATAAAATACACAGAGGATTTACAAAAGCAACATCCATCAAAGATAAGGTTGAGACGGCGATGTGCTCTGCAACAGTTACTACAACCTTCTACCCCTTCGATGCAGTCCTCTATTTACCCACCATCTAAAAGATAGGGGAAACATCTCCTCAAAATCCTCTTTGACATGAGTATTTACATATCTCCACTCTTAGACAAAAACACAGGCCTCCTATTCACCAGGAGATGAAAGGAATAGCAGACACAGAGTGATTCCTGACACAGGAACCTCTGACAACCATCAGTATCCATAATCCCAACCCTAAGGACCAGACATTGATCAAGCAGTACTCATGATTTATGGGGTGAAAAGGCCTATGAGGGCAAGTCTTGTAGAAGTACAGATTTAATTTGAGGGCAAATCCAACTCAACATTATCGGTCCCATCAACCTTTCCCTGGTCTCTTACTCATAATTGTTGAAGCTAATGCTCTTTGAAGCCTCACCAACACAAGCACAGGAGATCAACAAGCACGAAACTAACCATATAGACTCCTGTGGAGTTTGGAGTCGTAGGATCACATCGGTTGGCCCTCGGTGCACCACAGCGTGTGTTTTTATCGTTGAGGCCATTAAAATCCCATCATCCACCATAATAACATGTCTGTTTTCTTAGACATGGGTGACCCATCTATCTTCTAAATTTACCATGGACTCTGAATTTAGGAACGTTTAGACAAGTTGCAACCGGTTCCCTCTTAGGTTCCTGAGGAAAAAGTTTAATCCAAAACCAGGTTTAAAGACCAAGATGAGTAGCTATTTTTAATGGCTCTGAGATGAAGTCTGTAATCTAAAGAGGGAAATAGGATTTTTAACTTAAAAAAGTGGTTTGTTTCATCAATAATGCTGGAATACCAATTAGTTGCTTTATAACCGGTTCTATTGCAAGGGTTAATGAATGCCCAGTGGAGGAGGAATGTGAAAACCTTCCCCAGCTGCAGACCTAGAGGTCATAGGTCACAAAACATGTGACTGAATCCTCGGTGGGTGTTCTGATAGGTAAAGGGATGCGATAAAGTTTCACAGTTCTTGTACTGAGATGTAGCATGCAGCATACTGAATCAGACAAGATGAGAACTTAGCTCTCAAACATAGCTAGTTCATAGAAATGTTTCAGTATGACAACTTTAACTACAATCAAAAGCTGCTGATGTTGAATACAACGCTTAATATTAAAAGCTAAAGCTATGAATCAGAACAAATAGGCCCTAGTGGTAAAATAGCAGGTTGTAACAACTACCCACTAACGCTAAGCATGGTGAATGCATAGCCATTTAGTTTAACACCCGAGTAAAGCTAAGTTCAGGCTATCTACAACGTTTAAAAGCATCATTATCTGCCCTCAAATAACCTCTGGCACAGCCTGAAACCTGAGGCATGGTTTCAGCTGAGAAGAAAGTCATCTGAGTGATCTTAAACCTGAGGTAGTTGTCCTTTAAAAGAAACATGTAGGGTGCCTGTAAACACAGCTGGTATTAACAGTAAGAATAAAAAAAAAATGACAATGCTGTGTGTTGTAACATGACAGTGAGTAAATGAGCTAGATAAACACCACCAGCAACACCCTGGGCTTGTATTTATGAATTAGCATGCAGCTAAGCAACATGTAGCTACCTTCAGAGGTCCTATTATTTCCACCCAAAGAAGCCCATGAGCTCTTGTTAAAGTAAAACAGACTCTCTTTCCCCTCAGTCCTCTGGAGGGTTAATAGGTAATCCTTCACTAAATGAGATTCAGAGGGTATATGCCCTTATTCTCTCTCTCCAGAGGGAGAGACCATAGAGGCCTCCTGTAAAGAGGATTTGAGGTTGGGGGGAGGGTCTTTCTATCCCCGTCACCTCCAAAAAATCTTTGGTGGAGAGAAGACCCAGCCAATTTAGTACCCGCCTCTGTTTATTCCAGAGGTTTGGAGGATTTAACCTGTCCTGATCAAAAACAGAAATGTCTTCTGTAACTGAACCTCTCACCCCCCTTTCTCTTTTCCTCGGCTCTTGTGTTTCAGAGAGAGCTGGGACTATTTTAAAGGGTCCCATGCTGTTTTATGAGTACTGTTTTGCTGGTTACTGGGGTCAGTGAAGGCAGTGATTTTATCCTCCTAGTGAGTTCACACCTCCGCAAATTTTAAAAATCTAAATCCCGTCCTCTCTCATCAGGGGGTCAGCAGTTTTCTGTGCCCCTCTGTTTTGGATGAGATCATTTAAATCAGTGGTTCTCAAATGGTGGGTCGTGACCCAAAAACTGGATCAAAGCAATAATATAATAAAAAGTATTTGGATGCAAATATAAATGTTATAAATATTTAAACAACAATGGGATAAATATTGTTAATTGTTAAATTTGTTAATTTTCTTCTGCAACGTGCCACATTAATAATGTTTTTGATTATATTTATAAATTCCATTCATTCATTCATTCATTCTTTCACTTATTTATTTATTTATTTGTGTCACTTCTCTGTCAATTCAATTCTCTGGTAATTCAGTTCTCATTATATTCTATTTATGTTCAGCTCCTTTCCACAGATGCAGTATGTTTTCTGTATTCTTAATTCCACTATCCACAGTTCTTTCTTTCTTTCTTTCTTTCTTTCTTTCTTTTTGAGCATATATAAGCATATTATCAATTGTTGTCGTATTACATAAGCATGTGGGATACGTTTGTAGAAAGCAACACACGTCACATGTTTTGTCAACTGAGACACTCACATTGTCTTCATACATTCTGTTCCACAGAATATTGCTTGATTTTCACTGCATTCTTTTCCACAGCATGTCTTTTGGCCTTCTTCTTTCAGATATGATTTGAATTTAATTATGTCTGTATTTCAGCATGTCTTCTGATGGCTTGCCTGGTATGAAAAAAAGACGCTTGATTCCGTTATGAATATTTATATTGATGACATAAATATAAATATATATTAGAGGTGTAATGGTACACAAACATGAATGACAGACAACAGAGCCCAAACTTAAATTGAATTACTATTTATTTTTAAATATAATAATCAACACTTAACGTTTCAAAATTGTATGCAAACATGTAAATTGCACATAACACAGTTTAATTAACTTCTAAATTATAAAATGTATATTTGTTGTTGAAATTCATTTACATAGTGGCTGTCATAACTTGTTTCATAACAGATTTATTTAAACATACATTAAATAACTAAGAAATCATAATATATTATATATATATATATATATATATATAGTATATATATAGCCAATGTGACAATAAGACTGTTGAATAGAAAAATAAATGCATTGGGCATTACAGAATTTACCGTATCAATTCATTTATATAAATGCTTTATTTTCATTGTAGAACCAAAACAAACCATCATAAACCAAACATAACTAATGGAAAAACTGTGGTTTACCTTTCTCTCTGTCTACCTTGACTGATTAGGAATGCTGTTCTTTTATACAGCGTAAATAATGCTGTAATGAAACAGTTATTGTAATCTGATAACACTGGCTTTCATTGTAAATCCCTTTGGCATGGCGAGCATTTACCGGTGAAGCAGCACACAAAGCCCATAATCTCCAGCTCATTATACCTGATTCTCCCCACACACACTAATGTGATGACAGTTAGGACTCTAATTATACAGGTATGAAAACGAGAGAGATTGAGTTTGTGTCTGTGTGTATGTGCATGTGTGTGTCTCTGAAAACAACACCAGCTTAGTTTGTTATGACCGTAAACTAACACGCAGACTGAGGAAAGGTCAACCCATTTAGCTAAAAAAGCTCCAGTTGAAGGTGCACGAGGGACATTCTTTACTGCAAAAAAAACAATTTTAACAACTTATTATGGCAGCATGAATGCTTAAACTAATAGTTCACCCAACAATGAAAATGTTGTTTCCAAATAGACATTATTTTTGTTATATTTTTCTGATTCAATGACAGTCCTTAACTAGATATCTATAAGTAATTTGCATCATAAACGTTGTTTTATATAAAATGGGTGTCCAAAAAATACTCAAAGTGACTGCCAGTTGTTTAGGCCACATACACATAATGGTGTGACTTAAGCAATGGGGTAGAGCAATTAGAGATCATTTTGATAAGATTTGCGTTTAAATTGCCATTGAGTTGTTTGGCAGTTGGAGACAGATGGACAAAGATATAATGAGAAGCAAGTGATACTGTGTAAGTTCTCTTCTCAACTTTAACCCTGTAATAGGCATCTCAATCATTTCAGTCATAATATACTGTTGAAAAATTAATTGCACTCATCTCAAACTACTTTAGGTATCTCTATCACTCTTGTGTGCTGTATGTTAAGCACATAAAAATATTCAAAGAAATGAAAATTAGCCCATGTTTTACTCACCCTCAAAGCATCGTAGGTGTATATGACTTTCTCATTTCAGATGAATCCAATCGGAGTTATATTAAAAATTGTCCTTGCTCTTCCAAGCTTTAGAATGGGCATTCATGATAAAACATGCCTCACATAATTGGGGGGGGGGGGGGTGAATAAAGGCCTCCTGTAGCAAGCAAATCAATGCGTTCTTGAAAGAAAAATATCCATATTTAAAATGTTATAATTACTTTTTTCTCACTTCTGCTGACTGTCATTGGATTCGTCTAAAAGAAGAAAGTCATATACACCTAGGATGCTTTAAGGGTGAGTAAAATATGGGCTAATTTTCAGTAAATTCACCAGCATCTTCAGAAGGCTGCAGTGAAATCATTTACAATATGTATGCTCATTTCCATGGATTATTCAAAGGCATGCCCATTTTACGATGTAATATAGTTTTCAGAGAGCTTGCTGAACAGATCGCATTAAATATATAACAAAATAAAAGTTTTATGAGATAAAATGTCCATTCATGGTATCATAGATTTACAATTAAATAAAACACTTGTTTTTTCCCCAAACACAACATAATTTACCTATGAAAATACATTTATTAATGTGTGATGTACATACAAACATTTTTTTAAGGAAAAAGACCATTTTCAGAGTAAATTATCCATGTCAAAGTGTAATGAAGAACAAAATGAATGAATTAATAAATATCATTCTTTGATCTGGGCATGCCCATACAAGGGTTAATCACAGATTGTAACACAGAGTGTCATCGTCATCTTTGAAGGGTGTTCATTTTATGTGCTTGCTTTTGGTCTGTCAGTCCTGTGGTACTGCGTTCATGCGCTGGCGTGAAGTTTGTGTAGACACAATGCTTATCGCTATTTCATTTGTTTTCCTCACCTAAGCAGTGGAAATGAGCTTCCTCTCCAGCCTTTAAGGGCTGAACCTTTATCCGTGAAAACAAACTAGACAGTTTCTGGAGAAATCACACATTAGTGTTTATGACAGAGGTGCAGCTTTCCCACAAGTCTCGCCCAGCGTGTCTAACACAAACAGGAGCATGATAACTGCGACATTATTTCAGGAAGTAGGTTCTAGAGTATGTTCAGCACAGATTTTGTTTGTTTAAACAATTTCTTTAGTGAATTGAGTGGTGAAGTAGCACCAGCACAACACTATCACCACCCACAATTAATTCATAGTAAATCCACCCTCAGTATTTATATAATGCCATTCATCAACAACCCTCAACAGCAAATCTAAAAGAATGATAAATTAAAAGGCTGATTCTCCCAGGCCATCTGATGTCCTTGAACAAATAGAAGAAAAAAGCAATATCACAAAGAGAAAATAAAACAAATATGAGAGTGTGTGTGCGCATGTCTTTATAAGACACATGTGCATCTGAAGAGTGAAGGGTGCTAAAAGCCTGCAGGGTACACAATCAATATCACATTTTCCATTGCCACCTTCTGGGCTATTGTAAATGACTTGTGTCAGAAGTAATAACAGGTTGAATCAGGAACCTTAGGTTTGCAATTTCATTCATGAGGGTGGAGGCCACACCCACCTCTCCATCTCCTGCACATTGCCGCTTAAAACTACAGCCCAGCACAGGCTTCTTGCTTATAAAGGTGTCCTATAAAAACATAAATGGAGGGGAAAATGGTGGGTACAAGCAATCCTGCATTATCTTTTTTGTGTGTGTGTGATTTGGCCATATGCCCACTAAGCATGTTATTAGTGTTGGTCTGGGAGATTGAATGCACTGTCTGGCTGATATTGTCATGAAGCACTCGGGGCAATGGTAAGAGTGATGACATGCAGTGGGGGTGCATTAAGGCCCACAGGCCGCCGTACTCAAACACAAGCTCTATGACACCAGAGAGACAGCTATAAAATACCATGCAGTTTATATCACAAATGATGGATGGATGCAGGAATGACTTAGGCTAGATGCACTGAAAGAAAAAGGGTGTAGGATTTACTTTAAAACAGTTTTCACTCATTGGTAGCAGATTGGTCGTCAATTTCATAAATAATTATGAACAGTACCATAGAAATCAATGTCAAATTTTGAAGGACTGAAATAATGTTTTCTTGCACTTTAAAACAAATAAGTTAAGTAAAGTCAAACCATTTGAGGACACCAATTACCTTAAAGGGATAGTTCACCCAAAAATGAGAATTCTATCATAATTTTCTCACCCTCCACTTGTTGCAAAACTGTAGGAGTTTATTTCTTCTGCTAAACACAAAAGAAGATATTTTGAAGAATGTTTGTAACCAAGGAGTTGATGGTAGCCATTGACTTCCATTTGTTGCCATACTATGGAAGTCAATGGCTACAGTCAACTGTTTGGTTTCCAACATTCTACAATAGAATTCCAACATTCTTTTGTGTTCAACAACTGAAAGAAATGTATACACATTTGGAACATCATGAGGGTGAGTAAATGATGACAGACTTTTCATTTTTGGCTGAATTATCCCTTTAAATGGAATAAGTTCACAGTATTATTTTAATTTTTTTAATGTTTGATGAAAATTTGTGGATTTAAGTCCACAAATCTTTTTAATTAAACTATTTTATTAAAATGAACTTGTTTCATGTCATGAGTTTTTCATGAATTTCATGATGTTTTAGAGTGTGTAAAACATTATTTTTTTAACATCTTTAAGTAATGTTTTACAGTGCTAGGGGTGTATTAAATTGTGTTCACTTGGCAAACCCATTAAACTTGGTTTATTTCAACACTTAGCTATGTTTAATTGTGAACGTGGAGACAAGACACACTAAAATGCAACATATTAAAGAATATAACTTATTTCCCTAATAGTAAATACCTGAATCTTATGATTTAAAGCCTAAATGTAAACTATAACCTCAGCCACGGTCTGTATGTGGCTTTTTCAAGCTTCCATCAATCTGACACTAACTGCAGTTCGCTGTTGAATGTAAGGGAAAATAACACTGTGAAAAAGGCAAAATGGCACAACAAAATGATTATGTCTAGCGCTACTGTCTGCAGCAATAATTGTATCATAATGATCAGAGAGGAGACTACAGCTCTTCTGAGGGACCAGACTGCTGGAGCAACAAGAGAGAGAGAGAGAAAATCAGAGATCGAGGGAAAAGCGGAAACAATTATAGTGTGTCTCATCAGGTAATGTTCTGCAATAGGAGACGACTTCTAAGGTTCCACAAATTGACTATTTTAGGAAGCAACATCTTAGACGTTCAGTCACAAGGCCAGAAATATACAGAACAAGAAGCTCTTCGGCTGTGTTAATTTGGTCAACTAAATTACTGACTGACAAAATTTCATGAACAATAATGACAACACCACAGAAAAATAGTTGCACCTTAATATAAGTGGAATTAATAAAACATACTGCTGACTTGAAAAATGTGCTAACAATGTTTTAGAAAGAAGTCTTCTATGTTCTTAGGCTGCATTTATGTGTTAAAAAATACTGTAAAAATAGCAATGCTCTGAAATATTACAATTTAAAATAACTGTAATAAAACTGTGAAGTTATATTTCTATTTGAATCTACTTTATGATGTAACTTCTGATTTCTGTGATGACTAAGCTGATTTTTGTTTTTTTAGCAGTCATTACTCCAGGCTTCAGTGTCACGTGATCCTTTATATGATATATTTGACATTGCAATCATTTTGTAAAATTGTTAATGCCATTACTCTTACTTTTAATCAAAATGAATAAAATAATTTGGAATAAAAGTATTAATTCCTTGAAATTTCGGTTAAAGTTTGGTTATAGCTTATTGACTGACATGAACTTAAATGATAAGGCATTTCATACATCCCACAGTGGGATTACAGGCTATATGGTCCCAGAATGAAATACCGCTGTCCATCATAAATACAGCCACTTTGATGCAAGAGATGAAGAAAACCAGACAGATCGATAAAGACCAAAGCAGCCTGTGAGCTAGATCCATGTTGGCTCTGTTTGTGTACCGCAACCCTTTGGATGATGACATTATAGAATAAAAATATTTTGGTGCTCAAGGTTTTTCTGCTATATTGCCGGACGGTGTTAAACAAGGACACATACAGGAAGTTGCCAGCAGGCCCTGACCCTCATAGACACAGTCGCTTTAATGTAAGTCGGTCAAATCTGACTCCATCTTGGTACCACCACAGACAGCTAATCAAAAAGGTTATTGGCTCCTCAACATTTATTTCCACAGCCACCATAGTGAATGTTATGATTCCTTCCTCATCTTTAAGCTCAGGACAAGGACATTACCTCCCAGATTTCACTTGTTATCATTCCATTGCGTGAGTAATTACCAAACCAACAGCCATTATTTTCAAGCCAACAGCAACAGAGATTCAAAACCAGAAACAAATCCTTAACAAAATGTGAAGATGAATCTCTCTCCGCTGTCTCAAGTCCTGAGGCCTTGACTATGGGTCTGCGCCTCCCCAGCCTGTCTTTTGTTGAGCCTTTGAACAGCTTTGGAGTATCGACAGGGGAGTGTGTGGGAAGCAGCAGAAGCTTGGTTTATCTGGCCCGGAGGGTGTGTGTGACTGCAGTATGAAGAGAGAGAGAGACTGGAGTGGGACGTCTGTGTGGGGATTGGAGGCTGAATAAGGTGCCAAAAAGCCCAGGACACCAACTGAGACTGGATAAGCAGCACCACAAAGAATAGACTTATTAACCAGACGTGAGAATCTTTGACTTCTGGGAGATTTCCTGACAATTCTTGAAACAGTTGAGAATCTCTTAAAGTGCACTCAACTTTTTATATCACAGATCTGCCGCATGATTAAACCGAGAGGGGAACAATGTGATCTAAGAGTCTACAAAAGATACCATACATGGTTTGATTCGTAAGATAAGAGATTAGTGCTGTCAATTAAAAATTACTTAAATGTCCTAATTGAACTATGGCCTAATCCTGGTTTAGTCTAAGCCCTGTCTGTGAAACCGGGCCATAGTTTCCTTACCACTGAGTCTTAAAGGCTCAGTTTTGTGACTTGAAGTACAAACAGTAGTGTTGTCAAATGATTAATCGCGATTAATCGTATTCCAAAATAAAAGTTTGTGTTTACATAATATATGTGTGTGTACTGTGTATACTTATTATTTATATATAAATACACACATATACATGTATATATTTAAAAAATACTTAACACAACACAAACTTAACACAAACTTTTATTTTGGATGATTAATCGCGATTAATACTAGCTTCTACCAGGAAGTCTCTAATACTATGTAATTCATTTATGACTATTAGCTCTGGCCAATCACTGCTTGACACCTGGAGTATGTAAGTACTGACCTTTCTCTATTATGTTCGCAGTTGATGATGCTGACATTCACATTCACCTTCCCCCTGAGTCTTTCTGATAGAAGCTATTCTCAAGGTCATATAGCTACAAATTTTATTAAGGTTTAGGGTTGATGCAGGTCTTCTAACAAGCACAATGTATGAACACTCTTAAAAATAAAAGTTCTTTATTGGCATTGACGGTTCCATGAAGACATCCTTTAACATCTAGGGAACATTTACATTCCATAAAAGGTTCTTTATAGTGGAAAAAAGTAAATGAGGCAGGTGACTCTTATAAGCTTGCACATCGAGATATGAACTGAAAAGACACCAGAGCCTCAAATGACCTGCTCCTAGCATCCAGAGTAATGACCCCAGACTCCAAAACCATGTAAACCACCTTGGGCACCTTCTGTACTGACTACAAGAAGAGATATGACTCAGTGCCACACACATGGATCCTTGAATATCTGGCTCCAAACAAGCTCAACAAGACACTTATGACCTTCAACAGGAACTCTGTAGTCCTCTGGGGGACAACGCTAGAAGGAACATCCTCCAAGGCATTGCATCTTTAATATAGATAGCAGATACAATATACAGTATTGCAAGGCTGGAGTTACCATCAACCATATGGAATGCATATATGGATGATGTCAAGCTGTATACTAGGACTAAGAGGCATATTGAATATCTGATCCGCAGGTACTTCCAGAAAGTCAGATATTAAGAGACAGTTGAAAGGCAGGAACCAGATCAAAGTCATCAACACATATTCCCTGCCAGTCATCAGACACCCAGCTGCCACAGTACGCTAGCCAAGAGAGGAAGAGAAGCTCCACAAAGACATGAAAACTCAGCAAAAAGAATGGCAAAACCCATTATTCAGAGGCTATATATGCATTGAAAAGAAATGAGCAAGAAAAGTGTAAAGCCCTCCATCCTAATTAATAACTACTTTGGCTTTCAAAAATTCAACGTCCAGCCTGCTGTTGCCAAGTAAGCAAGTAAATAAATAAATATTTTTTTTTTTTTATATTCTAATCTAATATACAGCATGTAATATATTTTAATATATTTTATTTTATTATTTTTATTTGTATTTACTATTTAATATTCAATTATTCACTTTTTTATTTTTGTTATTGACTAATTTAATATTATATATATATTATAAATTTTATTGTATATATAAATAATATTTTATTCATTTTTATTGTATTTATTTTATTATTACTTATTATCTTATTTAGTTTTTATATTTTCATTTATATAATAAGTTTGCTTCAATTAAATTGAATTATGTGTATAGGTATTATGTTATTTTAACTAAATATATCACAAAACAAAAAAGATATATTTATATTGAAAAATATCATAATATATCCATATCTAAAATATCCAAGCTTAATCTAAGTATTTTTTTATAAATATACTGTATATTACATATATTAAATATATATATATATAACTTTTATAAAAATTATATAAATTTATCTTCAGAATATAACATATTATTATTATTATTTACAGTATATATAACTCTATTGGTGTTTTGTGTAATGATTATTTATTTAGATTTAAAAGACCATGTTAAAAACTATTCAGACAAATAAATAAATATGGTTGTACAGTTACAAATTTGAATAGTTCTCAAATGTTCAATTCTTCAGAAGCGAAGCATCCTGCAGAGATTGCAGGAGACTGGTTTACAACATTTACTTTGTTTGTTGGGAGGGACGCTAACAGAGTGAAGTGTATGCTGAAGGGGACTTCTAACGGATGTCTTCCTGGAGGTGATAAAACAGGCTCTGACCCTCACTATATGAAAGCCCTCTGATTTGTGAAGCAGAATACGACAGCAGGAGAGGGTGGGTGGTCTGCCACTGGCCTGTGCCTTGCTTCAGAACCAGGAAATTTACATGGCTTTAGTGGTCAGTCTCCTGTGCCTGTCATAAATCAAGAGCTGCACTGCAGGATGGAAAGGCTGAAAGGTGTCCACTGCAGGTTGGAGCCAGAGGAAATGGTTTGCTGTAAAAACAGGGCTGAGTTGTTCCTACTGGTTAGGATTTGTTTAGAGGAGCTGCTTAGATTGGCCAGGAAACAATGCCGTCTTTTAGTCATAGTTATCCATTTGGGAAAATGTGTTAGTGAATGGCACGCTATATGAAAATGACATATACAGCATCTGTGCTTGCCTGCACTGAAAAAGCGAACATAACAATGGGGGTTAGGAGAGGAATATTTAGATAGTTGACAAATTTTCCATACAGTACATTTTTCATTTCTGCTTATATTCATAAATTCATCCTCCCCACAGGCAACTTTAGTTTGTATGCTTCACAAACCCTGTTGGAAAAAAGAGCTTAAATCAACCTAAGCTTATTTGCTAGTGTTAGCAGGTCGATCTAGTTTCCTAACCTTAAACTGGTGTTCAACTGGTCTACAGGTGGTTTAGCTGGTCTCACAGTTGGTTTTATGTCTACACTGTAAAAAACAATTTGTTGAGTCAACTTTAAAAACCCTGCTGCCTTAAAAAAAAAAATTATCATCTTATTTATTTAAAAAAAAATTCTCAGTGTGATGCAGTTGTTTCAACATGCGTTTTTGAGTTGCAAGAATAGTTATACTTGTTCAATCAACTTTCAGCTTAGTTGAAGGCCAATAAACTTAAATTTTCTTGTTGTCTGGACAATTTATACAAAAAAATTTGTTATGTCTACAAAAAAAAGTTGAAATGGGAAAATCTCAAAATTATTATTATTATTATTATTTTACAGTGTATATAGTTTTATTTACTTCTTTTTTTCGTTTCGTTTCGTTTCATTTTTCTTTTTGATAGACCAACTTAAACATGAAGGTGAGAAATGTTACTTCACAACTAGCTGAAAATAAATATGTTTATTAAACACACTTTCCTGCATTTTTTAGTAATCCTGAACACCTTGATTAGCTCATTCAGGTGATTTTGATCAGGGTTGGAGCTAAGGAGGACAGTGGCCCTCCAGGGTGGGATGTGAGAATGTTTGGTTTAGGTGGTCAGTCAGTTGGTTTCTCAGCCTGACCAGCTGAGAAGAGCCCCAAAACCTTCAAAAACTAGCAAACCACATCAACCTGACTAAGCTGATCATCTAACATCTAAGAGCTTAGGTTGGTTTAAGATGTTTTTCAGCAGGGGAGCTCACACTTCACTGTCATTCATCTTATTTTTTTCTCTCTCCCCTTTTGCTCCTTGGCCAGTGCCCTGCCATGAAAATTACTTCAGAGGTAATTGAGATCCAGTCTGATTATTCCCATTTGATTGTCTAATGACCACCTGAATGGGATTCTTCATGTAATATGAGCTCTGTTTAATAGGCCACTGCAGAGACACTGTGTCAGCCACTACATTCTCATGCAATTAGCATTCTATTGTTTTTGTTTTTTTTTTTTTTTTTTTTTTTTTTTGCCTGTCAGTAGCACAGATAACACATGACAGTACATATGCATGGCTATACTATCATCATTCACAGCCTTTTTTTCTCTTTTTTTTTATTAAATATATTATTTATTTATTTTATTTTATTTTTTAATATTAATTAATTAATTACATTTTTATACCCCTTTTACTTAAACCACACTGTGACAGACAAGACCAGGGGACAGAGAAACAAGAGAGAGAAAGAAGAGAAAGAAGATAGGAAAAAAAAAAAAAAAAAAAAAAAGAAAGAGAAAAAAAAAAAAAAGGTTGTGGGAAAGTCAACAAAGAAGGGAGAAGAGAGAGAGAAAAAAGGAGAATGGGGGATAGAGAGAGAGAGAGGAGAAAAAAAAAAAAAAAACAAAAAACAGACAATTTGCTTCAATACCTGCTGACAAAAAGAGAAAAAACAACCGAAGACACAACATCAAAGAGACTGCAGCAACAACCAACATTGTATAAATAAATCACAAAAATTCTAAATGTTAAATGTTATTGAGCAGCACACATAACTAATATTACAAAATAAGTTTGAAGCAACAGCAGATCAAGACATGTGTGTCTGTGAGCACCTGTTTTTACACCAATGTGAATGCTTGAGTGTACCTGTGTGTGTGAGCGCGTGCTTGTGTTCATAAGGTTCCTCCATGTAAATGTTTAATAGTGTGTGTGGGGACACAAACAGCCCCATCCCGCAAAGCATGAAGCAGGCACGGAACAGACCCGGGCCCAAAACATCCGGAGGCCCCCCAGGCACGAGACCCCCAGGAGAACCACCGCAGGGACAACCGCGCCCCACCAAAAAGGCAGAGGAGAGCCCGAAGGCGGGACCTCCGACAGCCACAGTGTAGGGCGCCCAGGTGCCGTGGCGGCAAGCCCGCAGGCTCCACCGGCAGCCGACCACACCAGGGCGACCGGCCCTGGGCCGGAGACCCAAAGGCCCCCACCCCAAACGGGGCCCAGCAAGGCCAGTAGGGCCAGGCCGCAATCGACCGCCGAGAGCGGGCGGGCGCCTCGCCCGAGCATCCTGCCCGCGCGAGAAATCACCAACGCACCGGCGGCATCCTCCTCCACCGGCAGGGCATGGTGGTGGGGTGGGTCGACTAAGATGATGAGTGAGGCGGAGTCTAAGGCCCGACCTGACACATAGACGTAGACGACAAGCACACATATACACAGCATTTGTTCCCACCCTCATGCACGCAAAACAATATTCACCCTTCGCCCACATGTAGACACACAAAATGGACACAGTACCACATCACACTCCCATATGCACTCTATACTCCTAGATCCAGGCACCACCCCCAGAGGGTAGCCAGCGCCCGATCCCCGGAGCTGAACCCCCTTCGCTCCGGCGTGGGGACAGGGAAGGACCACCCGTCCCCGCGCAGCAGAGAAAAATCAACAGCCCAGACCCGACCGGGCGGCCAGCTCATTACAGCCCAGCCCGCCCAGACAGAGAACAAGAGAACAGGGTGTGAAAAAAAAAAAAAAAAAAAAACAACACAAAAAAAAAACGACCCCATGCTTCACCCCCACGCTCAAATGTAGTGTTGGTTGTGTGTTGTTCTAAGGTGCTTAAAAGAGGGTGCTTTTAAACAGGGAGGGGCACCTCCACAAGCTTGTTCAGCTCGTCCCCCCTAGAAGCCCTCAATGTCTATGTGCAACTTAAAATTGAGAAGTGGGCACTGGCACCAGAGGGAAGGCTGAATGAACAGACCGCCCTCGGATGCCATTCAGTGTGACCCACCCCAAGGCCCTATATGTATGTGTCATGTGACAGTAAGTAATGAGAATGTCTAAGCTGTAATGGTTAATTGAGATGCAGGCGGCCACGAGGACAGAGGAGTACCACCTCCCCCGCCCCAGCGACTCACCGCACCTCAAAACCCTACCTATGTGTTGGTGTGATGGAGCGGGAGAGAAGTGGAAGGGAGAATGAAGCTTGGGAGGGAGGAGGGAAATCAGAGGGGGCAAAATCCCCCCCCTGGAGCCAGCTCCGCCCTGACCCCATAGGCACCCCCGTTACCCCCAATCTCCCAGGGCGGGGGGCCAGGCCCATCCAGGACCAGGCCCATGGCAGGGGGCGGCCCCACCAGACCACAGCAGAGGAAAAACTACCCCACCCCCCATCATCCAGTCACTTCCCAAACTACATAAGACAATAAGACACCAGGTAAAGCCGTAACCCCCGCCTCTATGGAACCCCCCCAGGCCTGATGCATCGAAGACCCCACACCAGAGCCGGCCAAGCGCATGCACCAACCCATGCTCCGCGGCACAAACCAGGACCAGCCCCCAGGCCCCCAGCCCAAGCCCCCAACCGCCAAGCTCCCCGATCCACAACCCCCGACACCCGAACAGTGCTCCCCCGCCCCCCGGCGCCCCCGACCCGGACAGCAGGCATCCCAGCGCACGCCGCTGCCGTCCCGCCGCCGCCGGCAGACGCCGCATCCCGCAGCCAGAGTCACAACACCATACCGCCACAAGCCGCAAGCCCAGCGACAAAACCCCCCCAGACCCCAATCCCAACCCCGGAACCCCAATGCCCAGGCCCAATGCCACCACGCCAACAACAAAACACCACAGCCGGACAGAATCGGGAACCCCCCCACACTAGGTGATGGATGATCAAAGGAGACAAAGAGAGATGATCTAATGTGAGCAGAAGAAAGGGCTAAATAAATCCACAAATAATCTCTATATGGTGATATTAAGATTATTTTTATTTTTCCAGTTCATGAGGACAGTCTTCTTAGCAATGCATGGGCGGTGAAAAAGCATGTGGATTGTGTTATCTTCTGTAGTGACACCATCTAGGTCGCCAACAAGCAGACTAAAGAGAGGCTGGAATAGAGCATTTAAGACACTTTGATAAGTCTTACAAATCCTGTACCAGTACCTCTGAACAGGTGGACAGAACCATAGAGCGTGGATGTAATTGTCAGGTGTATTGCTTTACAGTGTGAGCAGTTGTTAGAAGCTGTAAAAACCCATCCTGAACATCCGATGACCTGTTAGTGCACTTCTAAAGAATTTTTGTATTGTATTAATTGTAATCCAGGATTTCTAATCAGTTCAAAGGTTTTAAACATATCTGAGACCAGAAATTATGGTCCCAGCTACTGATAGATCTGCTTCCCATTTTGCAATGGAAGTGATACTGATTCATCTATTTGGAAAGTGCCCTGTATATTTTAGACATTATTGGGGGTTTTGAGATTAAGAAAATCTGACACACTTGGTGGGTATTTGTAAATTGATATGATTAGACTTAATTTCTTTTACAATAGATTTAATTTGTTGATATTCTAAAAATCTGTTCTTATTAATCCATATTGTTTAATTAATTTGTCAAAGGGAATAAGTCTGTCCTTTGAATATATGTTCCAGGTATTTAATACCTTTACAACTCCAATCTGTGAAGTTTATCATATTGTTGTTTAGCAATATGTCAGGATTGTTCCAGATAGGGGTACGTTTGCATGGGATTAGTGAAGTCCGTCATTTTAGAAACTCCCACCATGCTGTCAGAGAAGAGCTGATACTGATGCTTTTAAAAGCATACGTGTCGTTTACTGATCGAGCTAATGAATGGCAGATCCGAAATCTCTATATTATTGCATAATGCCTGTTCTACATCTAGCCAAGGTCAATCTAAGAGGGTGTGTTTAAACCACCCTGAAATGTGTTGAAGCCTATTGGCTAAGAAATAGTGGTAAAAGTTAGGTATCTCTAAGTCGCTTTATCCTTGGTCTTTTGCAGCGTTTTTAAGCTAATACGCGGGGGTTTACCTTTCCAAAGGAATTAGAGATAGAGGAGTCCAAAGATCTAAACCAGTCAGGTGGTGGTTTACTCGGGATCATTGCAAATAAATAATTAATTCTTCTTGGCACCCATCATTTTATTGAGGTGACTCCCATGAGTGATATATGGGTAGAGACCTCCATCTGGTTAGATCATCTTCTACCTTCTAAAAGTGGGATGTGGTTTAATTTAATCAAATCTGCCAGCTTAGGAGAAACATTAATCTAAATATTTAATATTTCCAGATTGCAATGGAGTGAGAGAATTCTGGAAGGAACATTTAAATGGGAAGATTGATTTTAACATGTTGATTTTAATTTATTGAATAATCTGAGTACTCTTGAGAAAGAGTTTATTAATGTAATTACCTCAGAGAGTGTGGTTTGTGAATGTTGAAGAAAAAGTAACACATCATCGTAAAGACTAAACTTTGTTCTACATTCTTGCATTTAATGCCTTTAATCACTGTTGCCTGTTAATTGCTGCTGCTAGTGGTTCAATAAAAAATTTGCAAACAGTGAGGGAGGAGGGCATCCCTGCCTGGTGCCCCTCATAAGACAAAGCTAGAGGACGTGTTGGGCATTTGTCCTGACACATGCTGTTGGAGAGTTATTATATTTTTTTAAACCAGTTAATGAAAGAGTTTCCAAAACCAAATTTGTGTAAAGTTGCAAATAGAAAATTCCAGTTAACCCTATCAAAAGCTTTTTCTGCATCTAGAGACAATATTGTAATTTGAAGGTTTCTATTGCATGAATAGTCTATCAAGTTAAGTAACCTACGAGTATTTGTTGAGGAGTGCCTGCCTTTTATGAAACCAGTTGTCGTAATGAATTATGAGAGGGTTATCTTCTCTATTCTTTTTGAGATAGCTTTGCAGATTATTTAGTGTCCACATTAATAAGGATAATTGGACGATAAGCTAGTAGGATACAGGTCTTTGCTGGTTTTAGTAAGAGACTAATGTTGGCAGAATTCATATTGGTGGAAGTCTGCCATTTTTTGGTTTCCTGCAACATTTGTAGAATGTTGGTGCCAGAATAGCCCAGAATTCTTTATAGAATTCTGCTGGAAAGCCATCTGGACTGGAGCCTTTTTATGGGCATACTGTTCAAAGCTTCCTGAAGTTCATCTGATGTCAGTGGGAGAATCCAATGCCATCGCTTGATTGTCTGTTAATTTCGGAAAGAGTTATATTGTCAAGAATTGGTCAACTTCGTCTTTAGATGGGTTTATCTGTGGAGAATATAAGATTCGTAAAAATCTCTGAAAGTGTTGTTTTTCTTTCAGGGTCATATACTGTATCCCAGTTAAATCTTTAACAGCACATATCGTTGTTTTTTTTATTTTTTTAATTTCTGTTCGCTAAGAATTGACCTGATTTGTTACCAAATTCAAATTCTTGCCAGCGAAGTCTTTGTGCTAAGAATTTAGTTTTTTTATTAATAATTTCATTCTCTAGTTTTGCTTTACAATTTTTTTTTCAGCATTTCCTGTTCCTGGGAGGATACGTAGGATTCTTCTAAAGTTTTTATGGTTTCTTCTAATTCATTTAAACATTTATTTTACTCAAAATTTTTTATCCCTGATTGAGAATGAGATTATTCTACCTCTCATCACAGCTTTGCCTGCTTCCCAGAGAACAGATGCTGATGTTCCAGGCAGGTCATTATAGTCTAAATATAAAGCCCACTCTTCTTTAAAATATTTATATAAAATCGTCGTCTTTAAGCAATGATGTATTGAATCTCCAGTTATTACTTGGTGAGTGGTCTTCTTATTTACTAGAGTTAAAGAAACAGCAGCATGATCGCTGACAGCTATAGTGTGTATCTCTGTGTCTGAAATGTCATTCAGCAGTGAGCTGCTGACTAGGAAATAATCCAGACGAGAGTAAGAGTGATGGACATGTGAGAAGAAAGTAAATTCCTACTGTTGGTGTGGATAGAACGCCATGCATCGCAAAGTCCATAGTCGCTCATGTACTGTTTAACTATTTTGTGGATTCCCAATTGCGCTGAGTTCCAGCTGTACTTAGCCTGTCCATTTCTTTATTTAGTCCAAAGTTGAGGTCTCCCCAATTATAAGTGCACAATAGTTGTTCAGAAGTGCGTTAAAAAACCATGAAAGAAAAAGGGATCATCAACATTTGGACCATATATACTAACAATACAAACTTTTTGTCAAATATAGATAATTTAATGATTAGAAATCTACCTTCTGGATCTATAACTGTGTTGAGTACTGTGAAATATATATTTTTTATGTATTAAAATTGCTACCCCCTTTGCCTAGAGTTATAGCAGGCTGAGAACACATTAGGAAACTCAGTTGTTTTAAGTTGATCTGTAGCTGTGGCAGGTCTATGAGTCTCTTGTAATAATACAACGTTCTGCTTGTAGTTTTTTAAGATGGCTAAATATTTTTTAACTTTTTTTTCCTTGGAGCCAGCTCCATTCACATTCCATGTGACAAACTTAATGCACCCATAGATGTGTGTGTGTAGCTAATGCTGCTCGCTGCGTGTGATGCTCAAATGAATAGAATATGAGCGGGCGTGTACGCGCTTGTATGCGAGTATGTCCTTCATGTCTGTGTGCGCTGTAAGGTCTGAGTGGTTGCGTTAATGCTGAGTGTATATGTACATGGTCGTGCCAAGCAGATGTGTAATATAGTGTGTTTTGTTTATATGTGTAGTAAAGCAGGGTGATCGGTGCGTGAAAGGAGTTGGAAGTAAGAAAGACATACAAAGAAGCAAGCATAGAGGGATGAAAGTAAAAACTTGACAGCAATTAGCATTCTAGACCTCGTCCATTTTCATGCAAAGCCTCTCTACAGTCATCCGATTGCCCTCCAGTTACACTGCAGATGAGCCCCTGTGTTCTCCTCCTTTTCATGTAAAGATTTGAATGTGTATCTAAATTGCTTCATATCTATAAAGACATATGACAATGAGAACAATGTTTTCAGAATATATATTAATATAAATATATTAAAATGGAATACAGTTTGTTTGTTTTTTTTCACAGTATGTCAATGCTTCAAATTACAATTCCATGAAAGATGTAGCGTAAAGAACTCTGATTCTTCACTATGATATTAGGCTTATCTGCTGTACTCACCCGAGAGGTATTTTATGAACACTGCAATATTTATTGTTTTATCACTAACCATCCACCGCTAGACCCTGTAATGCGGTTTACTATGTAACTAATTCAGCATTAGGGTTAGTCAAGTAATCCATTCTTATTATACTACCACAAACAATAAAGAAACCAAGAGCAGGAAGAGGTCACGATCAATGTTTGGTGTGTAAACGACAGCATCAATCGATGTCCCACAAAGAGACAATATCCACCCTTTATGAGCACATGTGCCTTCTGCCAAAACATGCTTACAAAGACAATACCATTAGTCCATAAAGATGGAAGATATGGGTTTGTCATTTGTTACGACCCTAAACCTCAAGGTTATGTTCTTTAGTATGCTTAGTCTACCTTTATTGGAAAAATAGTTGTTAAATTGTAAAACTAAATTATGGAAAAACCAATACGCAAAGCCAATTTGATTTAGAAATTGACTGTTGTAACAATTTTTATTTTTTTAAATGGCATGTTGATTCAGATCCGCTGAACAGAAAAGTGACGGAAATGGCAAATATGATCACTTCAATCCTTAAAATAATTGATTTTAGTTCCATTACAAAAAAATGTAGCCAAGAAGGTAAATTTAGCATGAAATAGACTAATCTCTGGGCAGAATTATTTATTTATTACTGACCACAGGTTATACGATATGCATGCTATTCAGTTCAAATCACCCAGTCCCAAATTGGAAGTGCCTTTTTTCTTCTGTCATTACATAAAAGTAATCCAGACGAGTTTCCGACATTACGGCTGATGAATTTTCGGTCTGAAACCACAGCTCAAGGCGACCTGTCACTCCACCATCGACTCTGGTTCGCTACTGATGAATGAGACCCATAGTGCTATAGACTAACATGACTGTCATCTAACTGCTCAGGAAATCTGTATCTATATTGAGCTACTGCAGATTGAAGCATTATTCTGTGTGAAAACCGCAGAGAAGGTGTAATCCAGCTGCTTTCAAACTAAATAAGACTCAGTTCACTTAACCACAATTCTTCCATTACCCCCCCTCCTTCTCTAAAACATTAGCTCAGAAAAGAAGGAAAGCGAGCCGCTGGGGTTGGGACTGGCGAACTGGACGTTTAAGCCCAAGGAAGCATGTGCCCGCAGTCTGGTATTGCCTTTCAGTGTCATTAACTTCTGCAGGGCACAGCAGGTTTCTGTCGCCACTGACCAGATTGCTTTAAATGCCGAGCAATTACATGGTTGAGGCCTGAGCTTAAAGAATGAGGGAAGTATAGTTTCTGTACTAAGCGCCATTGTAATAGGATTATTAGGGAGAGAAAGTAAGAAATTATTTTATTGCACCGCAGACCACAGACTGCACCTAACGACCTCTACACTTAATTAACGCATTAGCCTTTCTAATTAAGATATGTTGAGAACTATATTTTACAACTCTCCAACGTAAGAACTTCCCATTATACTGTACAACATCTTCATTGTTCCTCCTCACACTTTGACTACAATAATTTCTCAGTTAAGCTCTCTCTTTTTTCTTCTAATGTATAATTCCTGTAATGCAGTAGGCATGTAAGTGTTAATATATTTTTTAACATGGAAATCATATTAGTTAGTTAGTATTCCATCATATACGTATATAGTATATATTATATTTGTATAAATACAGTTCGTATTTTATACAATTAATATGATAAACTACTAACTGTATAGTTAATTTCATTGAGTAATTTAATATATAATTAGTTAATGTAGTAATTTAATATATATTAACAAATTATTAAATTATAGTTTGCATACTAGCCATGATATGCATTAAGTGAATTAAAGTGGTTACTTCTAAAATAAAACAATTTATTTAAAAATGTATTTATTTACTGTAGAATTGTTTACTGTATAAACATTTCCAGACATTTTTCCTAGTTTTCTTAGAAATACTGTTTCATTTGGTGATCACTTATTCATTTATCATTTGTATACAGGTGCATCTCAATAAATTAGAATGTCGTGAAAAAGTTTTTTTCTTGTAACTTATTTCAAAAAGTGAAACTTTCATATACTTTTAGATTCATTACATGTAAAGTAAAACATTTCAAAAGGTTTTTTTGTTTTAATTTTGATGATTAGATCTTACAGCTCATGAAAGTCAAAAATCAGTATCTCAAAATATTAGAATATTTACATTTGAGTTTCAATAAATGACCATCCATACAGTATAAATTCTGGTGATCTATTTCTGTTCTTTGAAACAACAATAATGGAGAAGACTGCTGACTTGGCAATGATCCAGAAGACGAACACTGACACCCTCCACAAAGAGGGTAAGTCATAGAAGGTCATTACTGAAAGGTGTGGCTGTTTACAGAGTGCTGTATCAAAGCATATTAAATGCAAAGTTGACTAGAAGGAAGAATTTGGGTAGGAAAAGGTGCACAAGCAACAGGAATGACCACAAGCTTGAGAATACAGTCAAGCAAAGATGATTCAAACACTTGTGAGAGCTTCACAAGGAGTGGACTGAAGCTGGAGTCAGTGCATCAAGAGTCACCACGCTCAGACGTCTTCAGGAAAAAGGCTACCAAGCCACTTCTGAACCAGAGACAACGTCAGAAACATCTTACCTGGGCTGTGGAGAAAAAGAACTGGACTGTTGCTCAGTGGTCCAAAGTCCTCTTTTCAGATGAAAGTAAATTTTGCATTTTCATTGGAAATCAAGGTCCCAGAGTCTGGAGGAAGAGTGGAGAGGCACAGAATCCATGTTGCTTGAAGTCCAGTGTGAAGTTTCCACAGTCAGTGATGATTTGGGCTGCCATGTCATCTGCTGGTGTTGGTCCACTGTGTTTTCTGAAGTCCACAGTCAACGCAGCCATCTACCAGGACATTTTAAAGCACTTCATGCTTCCTTCTGCTGACAAGCTTTATGGAGATGCTGATTTCATTTTCCAGCAGGACACTGCCAAAGGTACCAAAAGCTGGTTCAATGACCATGGTGTTGGTGTGCTTGACTGGCCAGCAAACTCGCCTGACCTGAACCCCATAGAGAACCTATGGGGTATTGTCAAGAGGAAGATGAGAGACACAAGACCCAACAATGCAGATGAGCTGAAGGCCACTGTCAAAGAAACCTAGGCTTCCATACCACCTCAGCAGTGCCACAAACTGATCACCTCCATGCCACGCCGAATTGAGGCAGTAATTAAAGCAAAAGGAGCCCCTACCAAGTATTGAGTACATATACAGTAAATGAACATACTTTCCAGAAGGCCAACAATTCACTAAAAATGTTTTTTTATTGGTCTTATGAAGTATTCTAATTTGTTGAGATAGTGAATTTGTGGGTTTTTGTTAAATGTGAGCCTAAATCATCACAATTAAAAGAACCGAAGACTTAAACTACTTCAGTATGTGTGCATTGAATTTATTTAATATACGAGTTTCACAATTTGAGTTGAATTACTGAAATAAATGAACTTTTCCACGACATTCTAATTTATTGAGATGAACCTGTATGCATTTTATACATTTATAGAGGGAGATAAATAAAGATTAATTGAAATAAAAAAAAAATTTAAATAAAACAGTTTTAATTTAATTTATTAATATTTTTTATATATTTTTAATATTTTTCTAATATTTTTTTATTTAATTTAAAATACATAGATGACATTGTCAATGAATAAACAATTTTGTGTATGTATGTATATATATTATATATCCCGTGTTCGTATTGTTATTATCCTTCAAAAGGTGAAGGATCACTTTTGTTTGAAAAATATGATTACAAGTAGTAGAAATGAATTTGATGAATTCCGTGGTATTTTGTGAGATTATTTGTTTTTTCGCATATTAAAGCATTCCATACTGTTGATTAAATTACAGAAATTGGTGTGTTATCATAAAAATCAAAAGATAAAACATAAATTAACTGTGTAAGATAAATGTCAATCCCTCACTAAACAATGACAAATGTATCTTTTTTTTCACCCAGTGTGGCTCCATCCTCTTAGGCATCCTGATAATTTTCTTGACATTGTGTAAATAATCAAGTTTAAATAAATAAAGTTACAGATTTCAAAAAGCACTGCATAACAGGAATGACCTCCTCCATCTTTCTTTATGCTAACCCTTGCCTTACCCATATCTTAAGCATGCAGAGCATTGAAGACAGTCAAGCAAGCACTTTGCGTTGATAATATATGTTAGCAGCATAATGCATGTTTGAAAATCAATGAGCGGCTCCTTTGATCACAGTTGCGGCCCCCGTCTCGCAGCACGCCGTAAATAGCTGCTGCGCTAAGCAGACGGCTAGCGGGGTGAGGGGGGTGAAGCCTGTAAACAAACAATGACATGGCACAGTGTATAGACTGGCACACTTCAAGAACATAAAGAAGACTCCTGCCAGCAGTCATGCAGCCAGTTACATTTTTTATGACCTAGTTGTGTATGTGATTGACATCAAGTGTGTAATTTACAAAAACACATCTCCATTTGGACATTCCAGTTGTGACGGCCCATCTAGCGAGGTTTCACTGTCTACCGTCTCGCTATCTATCCAGCAGAGTTATCATCAGTTCCTCCTCGAAATAGACAAGGCCTACAGGGTTACAGTGCGTCTTGGAAGTGCAACCGAAGAAGGGAAAAACATGTCCCCCTAATGTCTTCAAGGTCTCTTTAACAAGCAGTCACCACAAATGACAGACAGCTGCACTCTGCATTTCTGCCTGTGTGTTGTTTGTTCCCACTGCGGCAACCTGTCTGCTGTCAGCGCGGCCAGACGTTGTATTATTTTCATATGGTCTATGAGGCTTGTGCTGCTCTTAAAACTCTGGGGAACCAATAAAATCACCTCGCTTGTCCAATTCAGAGACGTGCTAGGGCCTACGACTCCCAGAGTTCCCACCCTCCCATAATTCTCCTGTTTGTTTTGTCAGAGATCTAGAAACTGAAGCTGAAAGCGGAATGTATATTTAATGACTATTACATATATCCATAATGGATATAGATCTGGCTGTAGTGCATATGAATTGTTTATTGTGCAGCGATTAATTATTAAGAGTGACAAGTTCTCAAAATTGGCTTTAAAATGTTATGCTTTGTTGGGACTGAAGTGAGTGGGGAGTGTGGGGCGTCTGCAGTCGATAATGTTTAATTATTGGTCTCTCAGAAAACAACATGCTAAGAAAACTGAAAACTGCTTCATATCTAGCATCACAAAGTGATTAGCATTAAATAAAATGGTGCAAATCTCAAACAATTAGCATATGTAGACCATTGACTATATAAATATCAATTTTCAGATTAATCATAATCTTGACATGTATCACTGAAAGTTGATTTGGTCAATTTAGACAGTTTTATTCAGTTCATTCTAATTTACAATTAATTCAGTTTGTGAGTCCGGTCTCCCTTTATATTAGGTGGCCTTAACTACTATGTACTTACATTTAAATTAATAATTTGATACAATGCACTTACTATGTACATACATGTTTTTACACTGTACTTATATCCCTTATACCTTAACCCACTCTTAAACCTACCCATACCACCAAACCTGTGCCTAACCTGTCCCTAAGTGTTTTTCAATACAATATGAACACAACAAGTACATTGTACTTATTTTTAGATGTAAGTATAGTAGTTAAGGCCACCTACAATAAAGTGGGATTGTCTTAATCGGGTTGTGCTGTATGTTTTTGATTTGATAAAATTATCACATATAAGAATCATTTGTTTGTGACTAAACTGGTTGCGTTGAACATTTTTGATTCACTAAAAAGAACCGGTTTAAAAAAGTTGTTTGTTTGAATATATATTGCAACACTGTGACTAAAAATGCCCAAATGAAGCAAAACAGAGTCAAGTAGAATCTAATCACACTGAGAGCTAGTGAATCAGAATCAAATCAGGGTAATATGTACTGACACCCGGGCCTACCACTTATATCATTTATAAAAACATTAACACCAATGGCAGTCATACTACATTGTGAATGTTTTTATAATGTTTTATATCCCAATTTCAAATGTGCATCAGTTACTATTTGAACGCCCTTCTTTCACACACTATTTAATCACACTTGTTTGATACTCTTTACTATGAACACCCATTAGTTAGGGCTCTGTCTATTCAACCTAGACTTCATTCACAACTCATAGCAAGACGGACAAAACGGCAAGAAATGATTGCAGACATTCAATATAATTCTTTGAAGACCAGTGAACTGATTTTCAGTTCATATTTCACAGTTTAACACCACTGAAAACATCTGCTAGTCCCAATTAAAGGGCAAAACAGCTTACGAAAAACTAGAGCACTACGAATTTCAGGGGTCTGTCAGTAGGCTGTGTAATTGCTAACTCATTTCATCATTTGTTTTTCCCATTCTGGCATGCAACCGCCAATCTCTTTGGCACTTCATGACTCTTTTACCCAACTTACAGATGCAAAAACTCCAGCTGTTAAGCCCTGGGCGTGAATAAATGCAGATTTCTTTCCCGTTTTCTCTTTATTTTTAAGGTATACTCAATATTAACACCTGATAGAATGTCAGTTGGAAGTAAAAATTCACCATCTCTGAACCCAATTGCACAGCATTCATCAAAATAAACCTCTTCTAGCGACCTAAGCTTCCTGTGAGGAGCCTAAGGGGGGTTTGATGTGCTAATTATTTACTGAAGCAGTAGGGACTTTCAAATTAGACCCCATGCTGATGCAAACTATGAAGAGTAGCCCTAATGGGGTAACCCGGGTAACATCTGAATTGAAAGAGAAAGCAGGGGACATTGGGGGTTACAATGGTCATTGGGCAGAATGCATTGGAAAAAGCTTCTATAGTGAGCAAGAATGGGAGGGGCCAGTCAAGGCCTCAGAACAGTATTAAATTACAGATGCATATGAATGGACAAGCAGTTGCTGCTGGCTTGGTCAAAATTGTATACCCTTAAGCTATTGTTCTTTACTGCTTGTGTTGGGCCTGAGAGGGAGGATGTGGGTGGGTGGGTGGGGTGGGGGACCCGGAAAGTTTTCAACCGTTATCACTTGTATGAGAGAATAGGGAACTTGTTCGTATTCATTCCTGAGAGGCAAGTTCTGTACCACTTATAGGGAGCAATTTTGTTAAAGATTTCTGCATTTAAAAAGAACGAAAGACAATGAAAGCGCTTTGAATTATAAAAAAACAGAAATGTATAGTGAAGTCTGTGCTGAACGGGCTCCTCTTGTGTCTCTGCAGAGAGAGAAGAGAGAGAGAGAGAGAGAGGAAAGAAAAAAGAAGAGAAGAGAGAGAAAATGGGGAAAATTACATACCTAAATCCATGTATCTGGGCAGCCATCCAAACAGACTTTTCCAAGTAGATAGAAAAAACATACAAGGGAGCAGTGAGCAGTAAAACTATAATATTGCTCTCAGTATGATCACAGAAGGTAGATTACCTTTGGATTTAGGATACATTCAAAGTTTTTCTCTCGCAGTAGCAACATATGGGTAAAATATAACTTACTTAACATAAATAAACTAGGTAGCCTTTTCTAGCTCTTAAAAGTTAAGTAAACCACCAAATTTGTGTTACTACATAACTCTGAGTAAGATTAAAACATGGAATTAATCTCTGGATCCAGCTTAGTATGTTCCAACGCACTGGAATAACTTTAGATTAATGATGAAACGGCCATGATTACGTGGTATGATTAAAACAGAGTACTGCGTTATTGTGTAATACGGTTTAAAATAGCCTTGGCCCAAAAGTGCACCAATTTAAGTGCTATTTTGAATTTAGGGAGTATATGCTGTCAATGGAAGAAGCAACTGACCCACCATAGGCATGCTGTATTATCTCTGACCCTGACTGTGCAAATCCAGCTTAGCTCATGTTTACATTTTGAAAATGTTCCCTGATGTGGTGAGGTGCTGGGCCAAAGCGAGGGTCTCTAGGGACACGCCACAAATCTCAGCAGAGCAGCAGGGGTCAGGGCTCTTTCTAAAGGCCTGTCGAAGGGCCAGCACATGCAAACCCATTAACACACAAAATGTATTCAATGCTAGAGGACAAAAATATAAAATATGTTGCTTGGTGCAAGCGATGGTCAGCGAGTTAAAGTATGAAATGTACCTGTGTGTTTAATTAATATGCTGTAATTAACTATACGTTAACATATACTTTATTATATTATATTATGTTATGTTATGTTATATGTTGTTATGTTATGTTATGTTATGTTATGTTATATAACTGAATACAAATCACATGATGAAAATTGTAGTTAGTAACATTTTAGTATATACCCAAGTATAATATAGTATAATATTTAAATTACTTTTGACCTAACTCGTTTATCACATTGGTTTGAATACCATGCTAAAAAAATTATATTCAATTCTTTGTTATAAACAACATGAAATGCATTAAACATAACATTACATAAGGGTTTACCAAACTTGGGTTTGTAGAGGAAGTTTTGTAAAGTGATGAAAAGCTAATATTAATTAAATCCTAAAAAATGTTAATATATAAATCATTTTAAAATATAAAATCTAAATAAAACACTTAATAAAAAGGAATACAAAATTAGGGAGAATCAATGAATTATAAATAATTTACTGACATTTTGTGAATATTAAGTAATTGTGTAATTAATAAAAAGTTACTTTATTTTAAAACATAATTTATTCTAATTACAAGTATTTAATTTCTGTAATCCATACTGGATTATAAGCCATTTATATTTATGTCAATGTAACGAATATATATACATTTAAAATTATTATATTACATTATACATTATCATATAAATTACATATTTTTATATATGCATTATATAAATAAAAGTTTAAAAGTCTTTGATATAAAATATAATATAATATAAAATAAGTAAAATAATAAAATCTAAGTAGGCCTATGTAGTGGCGTACTAAACACCCGCTCACTGCACTATTTTCTGACACTTTGCACAACAAAAGAGGTAAATCATGTGACGCTCAGTAGTCTGGTGACTGACATGCAATGCAAAGAATGGACAGCAAGTGACAGGAACATAACAGGTCATCCTTTCCTTTGCACAAGAAGAATGTCACCACAATCGCTGAAATGAATTTCCTATTACCCGTTCAATAGCAAATCTTTTTTCTTGTACTTTGAGTTCCGAGGAGGAATGATTATATCTGATAGCAATAAACATCGGTTAGCATTTCTCTTGCCAAGCATAGAGGCACATCTGACAAAGCAGAGGATATTAAGAACGCAGCACTCACGCGGTGACTCCACACTACACTGGAGAGAGAAAAACAGCTTTGTTGTCATGGTCCAATTTATTATTATTGTCTGAGGTAGCCGAAGCAGAATGACATAGATGTGCAGCCCAAAGCTTCAAATCATCTTGGAGGAAGACTTGCTAAGATTTTGAGCAACACATCCAATCTAAAAATGTTCTTTAACCATCAGCTTCCTTGCCAGGAGCCTTTATGTAGATGTCACATGTGGCATTTGGCCATGACATCCAGATTTTATGAATGATTTAAGAGCTTAAAGCATTGGAAATTACTTTCTTTTGTCACCAGTTTCCAACTGCTGGACTTGATAGATGTTATCCTTCTCAGTGTCTCCCAAGCATTTCAAATTTCCATTTATTTAAAGAGGAAATGGAGGGAAATTTTAACGGGTCACTAATTTCATTTCACTACGTTCCGGTGGCATTAGGCCGGACCAGATATTTCAGAGGAGCACAAAATCAATGTGCAAATTCTGTGGGGAATCGCTCCCTGAATCCATTAGTAACTTTGACCAAGAGGTCAGGTAAAGTAATAGCCGGATAAATGTTTTATTACTGATGCCCTGACTGACTTAATGGCCAAACTAAATACATACAGTACATCCATGCATGTCAAACACTTACGATTACATCGAGATGATGTAATGCATTTATCTTTGCTCTCCATGGCTCTTCATTTCCAAAGCTGCTTCTTGCTCATTTAGATAATTGCAAGATATAAACACAATTCTGAGAAAAAAATGAGATATTGATTTTGAGATATAAACTCAGAACTGCAAGAAAGTCAGAATCTTGAGTTTATATCTTGCAATTCAGATTTTTTTTTTTTTTTCAGAATTGTCAGAAAAAAAGTCTGAATTGTGAGATAAAAGGTCACAATTACCTTTTATTTTTATATTTTTTATTTTATTCCATGGCAGAAATTCGCCATCAGAAATATAAAAAGAAACAAAGCCATGTATCAAAAATTAAAAGGTTGCAATTAAGGTATTTAAAGAGGGTAATTTGTATATTAAATTTTTTGTGCATTCCATGCAAGGTTTAGTAAATGCATCTTTAAGAGATGAATTCATGCATTTGCATGCTTCAGAAACTAAAAGCACTTTAATGCTGCAGTAATCATCTTCTTAAATGCATATTGATTTGAAATGTCTAAGGACAGATTATATTTAAGAGTGATTGTGTATTCTTGCTTATAAACCATTTTTCTAAGCTGCATGACTGGTCACTAGCACAAAAAAAGAGAGGGCAGTGTGAGTCGGAGGGCTTCATGGGAGGAGGTGGGCTCTCCGGCAGTGATTAGTGGCAGCTGTGGAGCATTCATGCTGCGTCTCTCCTCTTCACTCCAACAGGCCACAAAATCCCACCAATCACAGGACCCCGCTTTCAAACAGCGCAAAATTTGATTTCTTAAAGGGGCCGTTGCTTCGAACGGGAGAAGGGAAGCATTGTTTTGATTTAAACTGGTAGGTTTTACTGGTTCCTGCCAGGAAAGATGTATATTTTCAAAGCAAAATCAGATTATGTAAAGCTTTTTGACCTATTTTCATGGGTAGCCCACATATACAACACAAACAATGACATCACCATTTCATTTAACAAATTGAGAGGAGATTTTATGGTGGTAAGTATTTGTTTATTAAAAGATGAGTCAAAGAGAGGTTCACATTTGGAATGTGAGGCTAGACTGCCTTGTACTTCACCATTTTTCCCTGGCAAAGAGTCCATCATATTCCAAACCTTGTATCAAAACAGACTTCATGTAAGACCCACATAAAAATAAACAAAATATGTTTAAGTGCAAGAAACAAAAATACAGGTTTATGGTTGTCGTTGTTGTTGTTTTTAATAGAAAAGACGGCAGTCTTAAGTTGAAAATAAAATGTTTCATCATATGAAACGAGGATATGGAATGTACCTTTTTTTGCTTTCTTGGTATTTCTTGAGCCAGACCACCGACATTCATTATTTGCCCATTATGGCACATTTTCAAAAATGAGTCATTTTCAAATTGGTTGCAGGACATGAATTGTCCAATTTTTGTGGGTCAGTTTAAAGAGAAATGGTGGGTTTTTCTCCACAGAAAAGCACACTGTGTGACCATATTCAGTTACGATCAGTTCCAGCTGATTTCTTTATTCATCAATGACTTCAGCATCATGACAAATACTGATGTTGACAGAGCAAAAGTCTGCCTGTCCATCATTTTGCTACAAAAATGCAAAAAAAAAAAAAATGTAGATGGTCTGCATTTACAAGTAAATATATTGCACAAAAAAATGAAGGGGAAACAGTATGTGCCATTAGAAAGGAAAAAAAAATCCAGTCTCACACCTGCGATTTGGGACCCATCCACATATCACGAGTATGATATACATAAACTCCTAACTTTACTATTTTACAGTACATATACAATCTTGAAACTAATACCAGCACTGAGGTATGCATCTCCCCCCTCCCCAATGCCATATGTTCTACAAATACTCAACAAATTTGATCTACAGCTGTACAAAACCTAGTTTAAAATCACAAGGCATTTTTGATGCAAGTTTTAATTTAAACTTAATCCTTAAACCAGGACTCCCTTGCATGCTTAAAACAAATGATAAAGGGAAGAAGTGCCTGAAACTCACTGAGTGCCCAGTAAGAACATTCCCTTTTTAACTGTACAAAAATATGCCTGAAAATAGTTTGCTTTCTTTTAAAAAGATGAGGTCTGTTATGTATCAAAATGCTTCCTCTAACACCTGCAACTCTAAGGAGGTTTAGGCTGCTTAAGTTTCAAACCAGTAGGTAAACAGAATCAGTTCCAAAAAGAAAAGAAAAGAGAGAGAAAAAAAAAAAAAAAAAACGTTCCGGCATTTAGAAATGACTAAACAACGTTTGAAAGAAACGTCCTGAACAGTAATAGTTCACAGATTTGCTTTGAGTCAGTCCACAGTCTTTACATTTTCAGCTCCCTGCAGTTAGAAAGAGGGTATAAGATGCATAGAAGTTCTCAGATTTTCCCTTTGTGGTCCGCTTTAGTTGAACAGTAATTGTAGACCTACAGAAAAATCCATAAAACCCTGTCATGCTGCCAGAAAAAAAAGGTCTGCAGACTTTTTTCTTTTTTGCTACAGTACCAGCTTCATGAGCATCTAATTCCCCAAACCTCTCCCTTCCTATGGCAAACCATTTTAACATTTATTCCTTCAAACTAACTAGTATCTATTTTTTGCTACTATTGCTTTTTTTTTCAATTACTAGCAAATAATACAATACTGACTAGTATCACTACTATTTCATTAAATATTTGGTACTTCTTCCTTGCATACTAATACCTTATTCCTTTGCTACTATTTTTGACATGCATTCCAATTGTTGCTGTATTCATTAGGTACCATTATTATTATTATTTTTTTGGTTATTATTTCTGGATATTTTTTTTTCAAATTAACTGAAAAGTTGTTACTTGTGGCATTTTGAATTGCACTATTAAGAAGCTATTCTGACTAGTCCTTACATATGACAAGTAAACTAGTGTAACAAGTGAGGTAAGAAATGTAAGTAGGCTACTGGAATAATGACTAGTAGCACTGTAGTACTATAAAGTAAATAGTATAGTCACCTTTGGAATACTTACTCGTAATTTTAAAAAAAACGATACTAGTAACACAAGCACAGACACTATATAGTTTGAAGAAATAAATGTTAAAATGGCTTGCCATACTTGCCTCCTTCGCAAAGCCCCTATATGTGGACCACCAGAAGAAGGCAGAGGAAAGAAATACGTACAGAACAGAGCATTATACCTCTCCCGTATGTTATTACTTTTCTTATTTAGTATGTAAAAACCAGGTCAGAAAAGTTCGCTTCGAGCCAGTCCCCAGCTATCATTTCGCTGAGCTCAGGCGTGCAATAGTCTGGAAATTCAAAGTGGGATCCCAGGCTGCCCTCGCTAAAAGACTCCAACTCCTTATCCACCAGAGAGAGGGAGAGATTCCCTGGGTTTTGGTTGGCCAGCTCCGAGCTTTGCGCGGAGGAGGCGAAGTTCAAACTGAAGTCAAAAAGCAAGTCGTCCGCGTCTTCGCTCGAGCTGGAAGAAGTGGAAACTGACCTAGAGGATGCTGGTGACACGGATGCGGGATACATTGTGCTCTGCTTGGTGATGTTTTTGAAATTGTAGAAGAGTCTGTTGTTCCGGACCTCCTCGTACATGCTGGCGCCCTCGGACTCTGTAGACGAGCTCAAAGTTGGGCTGGCGGGAACTTTTGCTACATTGTAGGCTCGGATCGGATCCTCTTCCTCCTCCTTCACCCGGACTCGAGAGGAGTCCTCCTCGGAGTCGTCGTCGTCGTCTTCATCCGTAAATTCACTTTTAATTACAATCTTTGAAACTTTCATGCTCTTAAACGCGTACTCATCTCCGTAGCCGTGAGACGACTTGCTTCCCGTCTTGTTCGCTTTCAGTTTGGGACATTTCTTGGAGTTCTTGGACATTCTGTTGCAGGACTTCTCTGGAGATGGGGCTGAGGGTTTGGAGGAACTGTCCAGCTTTGGTTTCTTCTTGGGTCTGTATTTGTAGTCAGGATAATCAGCCATGTGTTTCAACCGGAGTCTTTCGGCTTCCCTGATGAAAGGTATCTTTTCGCTGTCCTTCAGCATTTTCCAGCGCTTCCCCAAGCGTTTGGAGATCTCGGCGTTGTGCATGTCTGGAACTGCTATCAATCTTTTCTCGGATTTTAGACTACACCATAAACGCGTTATCTTTATATGTCTCGCTGTCTTGTCTTCCCTGGGTTTAAAACCATGAATTCACTTTCGTCGGAGTCGGTGGCTTCTCTGGACACGCTGTCCGTTTCGCTGTTGTCCGTTTGCTGCACCATGGTGCCGTTGCCGTCTGTTGTCAGTCCAAAATATCACCCGCGTGCGTCTGCTCTCTGCGCCTCAGAGGTTCACCCACTCTTTCCAGAGTTACAAGCCGCCTTCTTAACTACTTCTTGGCTTTTTCATGTACATGACATCATGGGTAGCGCTCCAATCACATCCTCTCCACTCCGCCCTAGAGAACCCATGCAGCGCGCTTTAACCCTTAACGCGCTCCCGTCTGGACACACGCTGCGCGAGACGCGCATATCACTAGATAAACCGAACGGGGAATGCGAGTGTCAACACGTAAACAAGCGAAACCAAACAAACCGTTCACACCAAATGTTTCAGAATCCTTTATGATGTGAGACTATAGGCGCGAGTCGTATGTTGTGAAAACATTTGTGTATGGAAGCTGTTTTCTCTCTCTCTCCACGCTCTCTCTTAATAAAATACTGAAGGTGGCGCTTGGACACTGTTCCTGTGTTCATATATGGGTGCTTCTTCAATTAAGGGAAATGTTCTGTCTTCTGGGATGGTTTTATAGGAAGAAACGCGTTTTAATAAAACAGCCATTCTAGGATAGATTGTAACAACTCTTTTGTGTATTCAATTAGCTGAAGAAAAAAACAAAACAAACAAAAAACGGTGTTGAAATGTTAAATTATCTTTATTCCCTATACCCAGACATCACTACAGCCTCCCCCATAATAAATTTATAAAATGCGTTAAAATCAGGAAAAAAATGTATTTGGTATACTGCTGTCATTTCCATGACAGTTTTATGTTTTATGGTGTATGAAGGAAATAAGAAGCTAATTCAAGTCTAAACAACCAAAAAAAAAAAAAAATCCAAACTAGCACACACCAAAACCCACCTGAAGTTTGATCAAAGCAAAAATCAATTATCAATTATGCAAGGACATGTTATACATATTTCAAAATAAAAATAAACACTGAAAAACATATACCTTTTAACACCAGTGTATCTGTCTCTATATGTGTATCTGTCAATATAATTTATTGTTTTATATTGGATATAAAACAGTGCTTTTTGCAATAATACTGATTATAGTACTTATTATAATAATTATTTACCAACATTAAAAAGGGCAATATAGCTTCTTAGAGCTATCCATTTAGCAAACGACTTGTGATTGTCTAAAGTGGCTTATTTCTGCCTGGGAATAAATTCATTTTCAGTTTTCTCAGGTGAAGGGAAAAGTAAATGTAATTTCTCTGTGTGCTTCATTCAAAGCCAACCGATCCCTTTCTCTGGCCACTGTGGTTAACAGTCAGTAATGTTACTTGAAACTATGCATCTGCCAAGGCTTCCTGTTTTCCGTCCCCTAGAGGGCAATCACTAGCCCTTCAGAGACCTTACATCACCCTCACCTCTGATGATGGAAGAAACTGCCCTGAGCCGTGGACATGTGACTAGCTTTGCCTAAAAAGGTAAGGCTCAAGCACATACGACAAGCTTACAGAAGCAGTCTGCTCTCTGAGTGACCACAAACCTGCCCCCACTCTCTCACATTTCTCCAATCCCCCTTAAAATCTCAAGGTCATTCATTTGTAAATAAATTTAAAAAAAAATCTATGGTAACATATAGAAAACTGAAGCCAAGACATCCGCCTCTGCTATTGGATGAGAGAAGAAATGTTGAATGAATAGGTACCTATGGTTTCGGTCTGCTCTCTTGCTTTGATTACATCATCGTTCTTGTGATAGGCTCACAAACAGAGTTGAATCAGAGCTGCCTAATGATGTGCCGCTCATTAGCATGGCTCGTTAAGGGCTGTGAATGAGGTGAGAGTGTCAGCCACTGCAGAGGTGTGAGTCATCCTGAAAAAGGGAGGGTCTCTGTGCAGGGAAATCTGAGACATCCTCTCTCCCTTGACTGCTGTGCACAACACACACACATTTGTTTTTTTCTATCATGGCAGTCGACTTTCTATTGATTTCTGTTTTTTAATACTGACCTAATGATATTTTCTCACCCTAACCCTAAACTTGACCCTCACAGAAACATTTATGCATTTTTACATTTACATTAAGACATTGTTTTGCATGTTTATTAGACAGTTTTCTATGTGGGGACTGATAGGTGATTACATGTTTTACTATCCTTGTGGGACATTTGGTTCACACAAAGCAGACAAAACCTCACCGACCCACACATACACGTGCACACACACACACACACTTTACAAGTACAAGAAGGAATAGGTAAGTCAACAAGATAAGCATTGGTTGTCTGGTGTTGCTGTCCACATGTGCATCCGATTATGTGTTTTGCAACTCACACTGCTCTTCCAAAAGAAATATATCTAGAGTTGAAATATTATGTATATATATATATATATGAAGAGCTCAGATGCAAAAGCCTCTAAGTGCCGTCTGAATTTTTCTTCTAAAATTAGCATTTTTATCAGGCTCCTATATTTATGTTCAGTTATTTCATTTTAATTGCAAAGAAAAGGACCTATGCATTACCATTAGAGTAAAATAACTGAACCTAAGCATAGGAGCCTGATAAAAATGCTTATTTTAGATGAACATTTCAGACTGCATCTAGAGGCTTTTGCATCTGAGTTCTATACACACACACTATATATATATATAAAACACAAAGATATATAATAATAATAATAATAAATAATTCTAATATTCTGATTTGCTGCTAAACAATTTTTTTTATTATTATTATTATGTTGAAAACAGCGAAAGAATTTTTCAGGTAGAAAGTAACTTTTGATCATTTCATCAAAGCATAATTTCTATTATTTTATTGGAGTAAATTCTGAGTAATGAAGCAGAAAATTTAGCTTTGATCCACAGGATAAAAAATACAAAATTATATATATATATATATATATATATACTGTATGTGTATATATATTTCAATGCAACATTATGAAATATTCCCTGTTATCTAAACTCTAATTCTTTGAAATAGCTGTTTCTGTGTAAGTAACTGATTTGACTGTATCGATCTAACCATACAATTTGACAAAATAAACTGAATATATAAAATAAATAAATCTGCCTAATAAAATATTCCCTCGGTTATCTAAACTGTTAGAAACAGCTGTTTCTATGCGAGAGCACTGAAGCATAGATCAATACAGAGTCAGGGTAAGGGTTATCTGATGCTGCAGATGCATGGATCCATCTCCTCATAGCCTCTAGACAGGTGGGCCTCCTCTGACTGCTATCTGATGAGTTAACAATGGCTAGGAAAAGGGCTTGTTATAGGGGCCTATAGAGACGCAAATAAACTTCTCACTTACATAACACATTCCTGAATATTCCTCTTGCTTTCATGAAGTGGTTCCTGTCTTGAAAGGGTATTTTTATGCAAATAGCGTGATCACCTGATAGTCAACATATGTAGTGTGTGGATGGTACAGGTATTTGCATCCTAGTTGCTATGACAAAGGGAACGCATCTGGATGGTGTTGTTAATGTTATCTCAGGAGTTTTACATTTATGTACATTCTGTACTTTGATAAACTGAACCTGTGCGGAATAAACAATCATTGATTTAAATGTGGGCAAATTGTATACAAAACATATAATCGTTCTAACAGTCACCATCTGCCAGATGAAAATACACTTTTAATGTTCCGACGCATTCATGTGAGACAAGAAACTACTAGGACAGTAATGAGTTTCACAGGGGATGCAATTTACTCTGCAAATCAGTATAATCATAGCCGAAAACCTGACTTCTTAAAGCAGAAAGTTCTTAAAGCATAATTAGAACTCACTATTAAAGAAGAAATATTTTAATGAACACATCTCAGCTGAGACAAGCATAATAAATTGTGCTATATGTAGTAAATTCATTTAAGATGCCAAAAAGCTTCCTTTATTTTAGGTCAGTCTTGCTGAACCCTATGGAGAATGAATAGTAACACTGTACATACTGTAACTGTTGGTAAGTAAAAACTGAAAGTAGTGAGACTACTAACTGAACTAAACTCTTTTTGTTCTATAACACGTTTTAATGTCACTTTGTTTTGTCGTCTTTCATATATGTGACCCTGGACCACAAAACCAGTCTTAAGTCGCTGGGGTATATTTGTTGCAATAGCCAACAATACATTGTATGGGTCAAAATTAATTAATTTATTTTATGCCAAAAATCATTAGGATAAAGATCATGGTCCATTAAGATATTTTGTAAATTTCCTACCATAAATATATCAAAACTTAATTTTTGATTAGTAATATGCATTGCTAAGGACTTCATTTTGACAATTTGAAATGTGATTTTCTCAATATTTAGATTTTTTTGCACCCTCAGATTCCAGATTTTCAAATAGTTGTATCTCGGCCAAATATTGTCCTATCATAACAAACCATACATCAATGGAAAGCGTATTTATTCTGCTTTCAGAAAATTGATGCTTTATGATTTTGTGGTCCAGGGTCATATATAGTGTCGGAAAGATCTGTTTTAGTAAATTGGTTCATTCAGATGATCCATGATTGATAAATAAATAAATACATTTTAAAAATGACTCGCTGATTCCTGAGTCCCTGCACAGGATTTAGGTCTACTTTAAAATAAAAAATAAAAAAATTAAATTAAATTAAATTAAATTAAAATACAAAAAATACTCACTAATTCCTGAGCCCCTGCACATAATTTAGGTCTATTAAAAAAGTAATAATAAAATAAAAATAAATAAATAAATAAAGTTGTTTTAGTTAAATTCAGTTGTTCATTACTACTTTTTTATTTAATTTTTTTACATATTTTAATAAATTAGGGTATGTTTACATGACAATGATGTACTACAGGGAAAAGTTTTTCCTTTGACATCCGTACGTGAAACTTTTCAAAAACACAATGTTGTCAAAACAATCTCCATTCACTCAGATCCACTTAAACAACTAAAAACATATTATGCATGCCAGGCCAGTATTTGGCAATGTCATTTTGTAAAGAAACTCATGCAACCCCATAGAACACGTAATATGCATGCGCATGACGTTCACTATTTCACAAATTCGTGTTTATAGTTTACACAAAGATGATAATGGTATCATTTTCAAACACGTTCTCTTTGAAACCCCTTTTACAAAAATTTGCATTTTCAGGCCCCAAAAATGCCATTGTTGTGTAAATGAATGTCCAAAATGCATAAAAGGGTTTCTGTTTTTAGTTGAAAACCCCCTTAGAGTGAAGTTTCAGCTCTATTTAAGAATGTTCATTAGTTTAAACACTTTCCTTGTGCCAAAAAATCTATCTCTGACTAAACTGTTATGTGTCATATTGTGTATTTTCTAAAATAACTAGCTTCAAAATAGTTACTAGCTTGTAGCATAGCCAGATGTTTTCAAAATAATGTGTAGCTTGTTAGCAACAGTTTCAAACTTCCTTCCTCAGCAGACATCTATAACGTTATTGTTTCACACTCACCAACCAATGCTAATGTGGCTGTAGGGTGTCAAACTTCTTTCACTCCCTCAAGATTCTGATGTTTAACAGACATTTGACACTTTGTTGTACTTGTCATTAATGTAAACAGCTGACGCCTGACACTTCTCAGGAATGTCTATCACATGACACACCAGCACAATCAACAGTTCCCTTGTCTACGCCAAAAGAGCACCACTGTTTAGTAAAACTCCCCATGCAGAAGAGTGGTCACAACCCATAAGCCGAGTGTCCATCTTTTTGAGTTAAGCTACAAAGAAGCGAAAAGTGTATGAAATAAAACTAGCTCTAATAGATGTGTGAATTTCAGCAGCAGGATCCAACCACTGAAATTCACTGAGAAAGCAAGTCAAAGCTTCTGTTTCAGCTCACCGCCTCACTTTTCACCGGGGCAGTGGAAATGTGGGAATGCTTTACTCGGGCGTAATGATGTCATCACCTTGCTTTCAAAGGCCCCTGGCGTCTTGACATGGCAACATTTCACCTGTTGTCATTTCTACGTCCGCACTCCCAGTCTGTCTGAGTGTGCCATTGCATTCAGGGAAACATTTTCACTGTACAACTACCTCCTGAGTGTTTGTGTGCACTCGGTCTTGGGCTAATAAACATGGTCTGAGAGAGCCCTCGGGGGCGACGAGGCTGGGTAATGAGAGTATGTTTAGTCTGGGGAAGCTGGGACAAATTCTGATGGATTGCATGGCCACGGCTTAACCTTCTCTAATACATACTAAAGTACAGAGAGAGGGAGTTCTGCACACTTTCACTTTTTCAAATGCTACTTGGGAAATAGATGAAATCAGGTTCCAAGTTACTCTCATGATTTCTGAAGTAAGATGTATATTCGACGGAAGGCTGAAATGAAAATAGCCTCTGCTGCCAAAGAGATATCGGCATGCAAAAAGCACAATAAATCAAGACTTTTCTCGCTTCGTTGTGAAAGCGCATGTTTAGCGAAATGGTCTGCCGTGTCCAACAAGCACGAACTTGCTCTTTCATGTAAATAGAAAGAACATTATGAGCTCTGATGGAGTCAAAGTGTACAGTTAGTCACTCTCAGACGTATCCTGCACTCTGAAGTTTCCGTTTATGATCTTTGCACCACAAGCCCAATTGTGACAGTTCAAAGACGCCTTGCAGAATACATGGCCCTCGGGCTCAGCAGTCTTATTGAGAGAACTCACCCTCTGTAATTAGCAGCTTTACATAATCCAAAATTAAAGGTTACATTTATATAAAATATTATATGTTTCTCTTGATACAAGTATTACATTATTTTCAAACAGATCATCAGAATATCTCACAAACTTAGGAGAAGATTTAATAAATTAATTTGCACAGTTTCTTGTTGGTAAAATGTTCAGTAAATGTCTATTTATGACCAATCTTAAATTAACCCATGATACAGTATGCGCTCATTCACCCAAAATACCATTAAAAATGAAATTTTCACCTCCAAACAATATTGTTTTCACAATAAACAACATTATATTTTAGTTTCATAGCTCTGACAGGCCATAGCCCACAATGAACACAATACATATATAAGGAAAGTTTGAAATTGAATGTATTTTTTGTCAATAAAGTGTTATTGCTGGGTGCTGTTGTGCTGTCTAATTAAGATGTGTGGCTAAACGGCAAGTGCACAAGAAGGACAGGACATAAGAACCATGTTTAGTTTATAAGTAGACAAAAACATAAACATGCATATTACCCACTGCGTTTTTATTGTAATCTGTAATTTACTGCAAATTATGAATTCTTCAAAATAGAAGTTCTAAAGGGCTACAAAAGTGTCTCCATTGCAATTTTATGGTATTTTATGAGTGTTATCTAACTAGATGACTCTTGTATAACAATGAATTCATTAAGTGGAAAAGCTGCAGAAAAACGGCCTTATCTGTGATGTTTAAAGGGAAAAAAAAATCCTGAAAACGTGCTCACCCACAGGCCATGTAAGATACAGATAAGTTTGTTTCTTCATCAGAACTCATTTGGAGAAATTTAGCATCACATCACTTGCTTACCAAGAGATCCTCTGCAGTGAATGGGTGCCGTCAGAATGAGAACTTTACAATAATCCACACGACTTCAGTCCATCGGTTAACATCTTGTGAAATGAAAAGCTGCATGTTTGTAAGAAACAAACCCATCATTAAGGAATTTTAACTTTAAACCTTCTCAAATACAAGTTAAAATACCTTGTCAAAATACAAGTCCATAATTTATAACATCACTTCCTCTAGTGAAAAAGTCCATCCCCTGTTGTCCTCTCACATTAAAATCCATTATATTTGTTTAGAACTGTTTTAGACTATTTTTGGCTTGTAACCAGTACTTGATACAAGCACATTTACCTTTCTTCTTTCTTTCTTTCTTTCTTTAAACCGTAGAAAGGAATATTATGGATAAAGGGTTAATCATTTTTCCTGCAAACTTTTGGGTGAACTATTCCTTTAAATGAAAGAATAATTAAGTCAAAGTTAAACTTCAATTTCTACCTTTCTCACCTTGTACTCAGGCAATAATCTCATTATAACATGTCAGTAAACTAGAAGAAAGAAAGAAAAAAAAATTTAAAAAGATACAGCTTCCTGCCCCAGTTCCTTCACTTTCGACTGGTTTTGTAGAGCAGACATCTTTAAAAAAAAAACAAGGGAAAAGGGATCAGCTTCAGCACTTTTGATCATTCTGAGAAGCAAGGGCGGAAATTGTTTAAAAGTGAGCGTGTTTTCACAGTAAATCTGTTCAATGTGGCCATGGCTCTGTTTAATAGAGTAATGACCCAGGAGCTTTTAGTTGGTGCTGGCAGCTGTCTTCCTGGAAAAAAAGGGCAATAAACATCTGCACCAAAGAAATGTTTGAGTTTTCATTTGCTTATTATCTGTGTTTCGCTCAGAACTTTTTTTCAAGCATGTGGGAATGTTCCTTTGATTGAGAGACACATGTCTTCAGGCCGTAGTTAGGTGATAATGTGTTTTTCTGTGGCACTTTCCACGAATAGGGTAAAAAATTTGTGCCCCGTTACTTTTTAAAAGAACATTTATAGGGCTCAAATCCCATATGTTTTGCTGAGAGATATTTTAGAGTTTACCTAACATTACTATTAGATATGTTAGATAAACTATTAAATTAACATGCAATTAATTGACATGGAAGTATTTTAAACACATAAAATATTTGTGTATTGTACCCTACATCATGGCAGAAAGAGACAAGTTCAACCCTGTTACCAAACATATTGTAAAAATGAATGATTAAATAACCACTTTTATTTGATTTATGGGTTTAGGAATAACTACAAACCAATATTTGGTCTCAAACTAGCAAGCCCATACTGAATTAATTTATGCTAAACGCAAAACACTGAAGTTAATAAACTTACATTGTGTAAATGTGTTACATATTCACAATGTTTTATAAATATATAAAATAATTAAAGCTTCAAATTTCTGCAGCAAGGCTCCAAAACTGAAAACCTCACGTAAAATAAACAGAAAACAGCTCATATAATATAGCTGATGGTTGACAATCAACAGTTTCTACAGGTTAAATGTCTTGTTCCATTGACTATTTGTTGAAAAAGAAAAATAATTACTTCATTTCAGATCCTGTTTTGTACTCTATTTGTGAAAGGTGCCCTGCAAATTTAAAAATAATTACAGCTTTGAAAATCACTATATGTGTTGACTTTGAAAGTCGCTGAAATATCTTTATAAGCAAACTCAATTTGTTTCTCATCATTTTGAGATATTGATCTAGATTTATGACTTTAATGTAAGACGTAAACCATCAGAGCACAATTTTCAGTTTAATTATATCTGTCTACCACTCCTACAACCTTCTCAAGGGGCAAGGACGACACTTAGCTATTTTTGTTAGGAGAGCATGCAACCACAACTTTGATCATTTAAGCAAAAAGCAAACAAAGTCAAAGCCATTAAAAACTCTGACCTAAAAGTAGAGCGATAAAAGGAAAGTCAAACATTAAAATCATCTAGACACAACTTGCTTGTCTAAATAAGGAACGCATAGCCAATATTTCCTTATAATGACTTCTCCTGGAGTTCTGTCCATTAATACTTACAAAGAAAGAATTCAGAGGACACGACAGGACTATATGCATTCACCTAAAATAATATTTAAATTATTTTCTGTAGGTGAGGCTATTAAAATTTCTTTGTTCGGCAATTATTAGGGCTACATCCGAGGTTATCTTTGCTGAAGGTAGCCATAAAGTCAGTCGTAAGAACTCAAGGATACATTTGACTGACAGCTCTCTTTTCCTATTATTCCACCAGAATAGATAAATGGAGTCTTGTACTTGCAATGAAAAACACAATAATCATTCTGTTTCTCTAGGGGGTCATCAGCCACCGGCAATATTCATCTCTCAGCCGAGTAATAAAGTGTAGAGGTCACCCAAAGAGGGACAATGACCACTGCGGCGAGATTGATGGTCCAGAAAAGGCCAGCAAAATCCTAGCTAAATCAAAGCGTTTCCATGTTAATGAAATCCCATCCCCATACACTGTAAATCATCTATGAACTAATCTATTAGTGATAATGAATTCACATTGGCAGTTTAACCTTACTTTTGCAATTCATTATATTTGAGATTAACAAGGGATAGAATTTAAGTGAAGTGTCTGTGGGGAATTATGTCTGGGGGCTGCGTTGTCAATCACGGATTGTGTTCTCGATGTCTTCCATTAAACGAGAGGAATTAAATAAGACTTTCTTTGATGCCGACAGCTTTCCTATTTAATGCCATCGCTACTTTCCCCAAGATAGTTAACTCTTCATTACCCAAATTAAAGGCATCCATCTTGCTCACTGCTGCCATACTGGCTTGACCTCTGCCTGTCACAACTTCCATGTAAGATGGTGAGTGATGAATGACTACCTCCGATCCCTGTCGGCCCAAACCCAACTGAGTGTCCAACTCCCTCCAATCCATTTATCTCTGGAGGCCGTGCCACAAGCCTGCTTTTAACAATGAGCGGATAAGAGCCCTAATTGACTTTTATAGAAATGATTTTAATTATATGCCTGGCAGCTCTCTGAGAGTTCATAAAGATTGTCTAAAGCTTTTAACACAGATCTGATGGAATCTAATCAGTTACAGTACAATGTGTTAGTTTGATTTGAGGGAGGACTTCCCCTTCAAAAAGCTTAGTTTTTAAACAACATGACTAGTGTAGACAGGCCATTGGCGATAATATAAATAAGTTCATTTAATTTTAGATTTTTAGGATAGGGAAAAAAAAGTGGATGGAGTAGATACCTTATTCTGATGTTATTGGTTCCAGGCTTGGGTTTTCCTAATTTTTACAACCCTTTTTATTTTATTTTTTACAATGGAAACATGTGCAATAAAAAATAAAAATTATGTTTATTTATTATTTTATTTTATTTAAAATACAGAGGTGACATTGTCAGTGAATAATAAACAATTTGGTATTCTTTAATTTAGTTTGTTTATTTTAGTATACAAGCTTATGTTTTTTTTTTATTTCTTTATATATTTAGATTTTAAATGTTGTGTAAAAAAACTTAACGTGTTAAATTTGATTTCAGTTACTGTGTAAAAATTATATAACTATAAACTATAATTTAAATAATTATAAACTATAATTAATTAAAATAATGTTGAAACGAATACATTTTAAATATTGTGTAAATACACACATTTCATTTTAGCATGTATATCTCATTTGCATTAACTAAATTGTATTATAATATTGGTCTACAGCCTGTAATTAAAGTTCTGTCATTGACCATTGTAAAGCCCATATCCGCTGACCCCTAAACAGGACACATTTGAATATAACTTCTCTTCTCAATGATATATTGTCCACCTTGTCTCAATGCCCCCTGACCTCTTGCTCCCTGTTCCTTCCCAGCCAGAGACAGCTCGCTCTCCAGACACACCTTACTTCCTGAGGAGAAAATTACTCCTTCCTGAGAAAGATGTATCGTGCTCTTTGGAATGTGTGGGAGCAGACAGGTACCAACGGAGAGGGCACATCACCTGAGATGTAATGCTGCTCTGGGTTCTTCCGTTCTCCTGCCAAGCTCCCGCTCGTACCTGTCAGGGGGTCATTGGGAGCGCGCTCAGTACACACGATGAATGTATGTATAACCTTAGTGACAGGTGCTGCTGAGAGAGAAAGAGAGGGAGAAAGAATGAACTGGGAGAGAGAGACAGATATAAAACACTACATATAAAAGAGAAAAGTCATCTCTGGAATACAGTCAGCCGTGGCAGGAGACTCTCTGAGCCTCAAACAATGAGCTCATCATCCAGCACGATAGACTCATAGTGACCGCTTCTGTAACAGCTCACTCAGGATTATGACTGAATCAGAGCAGCTTATAGTGCTTAGCTAATTATTTAATCAAAGCTGGACATGCCAATACAGCAGTACGGCAGATTAATTAGGTATAGAGGTGACTTCACCTCAGTCTCTCTCTCTCTCTCTCTCTCTGCATCTCAGGCGACTGGATGAGATTGCATCAGAGATGTGCAATACTTCAACTTCAGCAGGGAGCAAAATCAACACAGCGACAAAATCTATCATGTGGAGAAAAAAACAAACAATATTAGACATTCCTTAATTATAATTTTTAACACACAGTGAGATCTGAGCTTCCGCCCACTGACAGCAACATAACAGTTTTTTTTTGTTTTTTTAATAATAAATCTTTATAATTATTTTATTAAAACAAACACCATATGGGAAAATATAATACACTACAATTCACATGTCTGAGGTCAGTAAGATTATTTTTTTTAAAGAAATTAATTATTCAGCAAGTATATATTAAACTGATAAAAAGTGACAGTGGACCCTAGTTAAATAATAATAAAAAAACATAAATAAAACACCTATGCCATAATTTATTTAAAATACATTTATTTCATACTAAGTACTTCAAATTCATTAACATATTTGTTGACATATCACTTAAGACTTACTGATATAAAATTATAATGAAACTTTAATTTAGAAGTATTTCTTTATTGCACAGTGCACATTTATTCCTAAAATGTGTTTTAATTTCACTATTAATAAGGATTGCAAGATCTCTGTATAATATCAGTCTTAAAATGCAAGATATTTAAAGTGTACTTGCAATAGCTTCACTTTAGCATCACGTAGTGTATATATACAGTATACAAAACATTTCTATTTCGAATGAATGCTGTACTTTGTGAACTTTTTTTTTTAATTATTATTATTTTAGAATCCTGAAAACAAATGCAATTTCTTGAGCACCAAATCAGCATGTTATTTTTTTTTCTCAGCTTTGCCATCATATTAATAAAATGCATTTTAAAATATGTTAAACAGGAAAACTTTTTTTTTAATTCATCAATAAAATCTATCGAAAAAAAAATCAGTTGTAATAATATTTCACAATATTATTTTGTATTTTGATTAAAATAAATGTAATCTTGGTGAACACTTTTTGCCATTAAGATAAATGGGTAAAAAATGTCCCACATTACCTATATGTACAGTGAGAAAATCCATAGCTATTTCTGTACACTGTCTTGAAGCTCCAGACATGTTGAGCTCTTGTGCTCAAGTCATGCATTTAATTGTGTTTTGGTCTCATTTATCTTCTCTTCCTTTGATTTCCAGTTCTTTCAACAAAAAAGTGGCAAAAGCCCAAAAAGACACATTGTGACAGCGAGGAGTTTGGCCTGAAAAACTTCCTCTCCTCTGAGGTTTGACAGCAACGGTTGTGTCATGATTTATAGTTACTGTGCATGTCATTGTGTTGAGTGTGTTTAGGCCAGTTGCAGCTTGGCGAACACACATGACTCAGTCGGCTCATCCTGACTAACCTGCTATTAGTCACATGCAGCCTGTCTTCAGATGAAAGCCGAGGAAAGACTCAGTGCCGCTGATCCTTATCTAGCTGATTAGGGATTCCTGACAGCTTTGACACTGAAACTCGGCACAAACCGTGATTCAGATAAAAGAATGATGAATGTGACTGCTGTATCTCAGCTTTAGTTCCGGAGGATTCCGCAGTAGAGAAAACCCTCTGAATTTCCATGATTAATGCCAGCCACGTGATGCGGACAATGAGAGCTATCAAAACACGTCTGGAGGCTAACGGAAAAGACAAAATATTATATATAAAAGCAACCTGGAGGAATCGTTTCTGTTTAAAGATAGACTTGTAACCTTCTTGTTCATGGTTCGTCACCAGACACTAAGAAACTTCAAAAGACTTCACCTAGTGCAGTAAAAGCCCATAATCAGTTCCCAGAATGTCCAGGACTCTATATTTGAGCATACAGTAAAAAGTTATGACAGTATATATGACGCCACATTGTTTATACTCTAGTACTGCTTTGCATTATTTTAGTCATGAAACTCATTATTGTCAATGTCACCGCATCTCAAATTATGTGTTGTATTTATTAACATTATGTGATGGAAATTTAATTTTGAATATTTTTGGAGCAAACTGGCTGACTTTATTGTTTTGCTAAGGCTAATTTAGCTAGCATTGTTATGTCTCCTAATACAATAAAAAAAAATACACTTAAAATTTGAACAAATTTGTTTGAACATTAAAAATAGAAATGAGAAATGACGGATCATAAAAAAATCAATTTTGTGCTACTGTTTTGAAAAAGTTTAATGACATTTTTGGAGTAAAATGACTGACTCCTTTGTTATGCTAAAGCTAATTTCTTAGCTAGCATTCAATGTATCCCAAATATACACAATCTATATATTTTCCCTTATGAAAATTAACCATGGTTTTACTACAAATAAAACAAAAAAACATGGTTACTATAGTTAAACCATGGTAACCACAAATAACCATGGTTTTGCTACACAAACCATGGTATTTGCCAGTTTAACCATGGTATTTGTAGTAAAAATGTGGTTATACAAATGGCAATCAATACACCAAAAAACATGCTTGCTACACTTTTACTGAAACCATGGTTGATTTTTTAACAAATTTGTGTTTAAATATCATTCGACTAACTAGAAATGACACATTAAAAAATATTCTGTTCAGTGATATTTACCTTACTTTCCAACATCACAACAAAACACAACATTAAGTTGAAGAATAATTTCTATACTGTTACGGTGATACACAAAATTACTAGTGTACACACAAAATTAAAAAATATTTTCAAACTTTGAATTTGAACAAATTTGTTTTTAAACACAATTTGACTAATTAAAAATGACACATTATAAAATATATATATATTATGTTCAAAAGTATTTTTACCTCATTTTATGATGCCACACCATTAACACAACATTAAAATTTAAAGCACCACAATACAGCCATCATGATATAAACGTAATCAAACTAAGCATTTGTATTCTAAATACACTCAAACAATATTTCACTTTTAATTTGAAAAATAGAAACACCCCCTTTACTGCAACCATAACATAAAATTACTCATACCGTGATAGATTACGGTTATTCCTCTCACCTCTAGTTGAGGATGTTTAGCTTTAGCATAATCAGGCCCACTAGGGTGGAGGTTAGCAGTGGTGGCGTCTGTAGGGAGGGTTAAAGGAACGGGAGGCCTGTGGCAGATGGTGGGGCTGGGGGACAAAGCCTCCCTGCCTTCAGCTGGATCTGGACGATATGGGGCATGGATGAAATATGCTGGCAAGGATCCACGTCCTTCAGCTTACACACATACACACTCTGACACCACCACACCGCGGTGATCTCTCAGCATGGGGGGTCCGCCAGACCGGGATCAAAACAACAGTCAAGACAGAGGCACAGAATGACACACGAGGTGAAGGGTCTGAGGGAACACGGCAACTGCTGATTTCAAACGCCTGATTTTTAACACGTCAGTCATGCTGTATTATGATTGGAAAAGACTCTGAGCCCCCTTGTTGGAATGAGTTCAAAAATAAAATAAGAAATGTTGTTTAGCAAGACCCGAACAACCTCCCTCCACCTCCATTAACTTCTATCACTCTCATATGTTCATTTTAATTCTAACTTACAAGTTTCATAGAAATGTTTACAAGATATGCAAGTTATGTACAATGTTGTCCTCCAGTGACCTGTTAACCACTGTGACCGGATCATTGAACTGAATTCAAGAACAAGATCAGTCCAATTCATGAATAATTCATTCATGCTGTTTTTGTTTTTCTTTCTAATCTGCTTAAAAGATCTAATGCTGTTTTATCCATAAATTGGACATTATGTACATTTCAGCAATCATATCACTTCAAAAATCCAGATAATAGCAAAAGAAAAAGTTGAGTCATTTGGATCACTTTCATATAGAAAAGACCGGCAGGCTATTCTTCACATTCATGATTCATGTCCCATGAAAAGAAGAAAGCCAAGCAGGTTTGGAACAACATCAGGGTGAGCAAATGCCTGCAGAATTTTCATTTTCGGGTGAACTAGTGCTCAAGTTTCAAATAGTCCCTTGCCCTTCAGCTATTTTTGGAAGAACACAAGCTCCTTGCGATCTGAATCTGCTGCTGAGATGTTTAATGCTAAACCTTTCACTCAAATATGAGGCTAATAAAGAACGCTTGTTTTAACTCCTCAAACAGGTGTTCACAGCAAAACTGTCCACAGAGGACAGATATTCAAAGAGTAAGTGGATGTGAGGCTTTGAAAAACCACAGAGAGGAAAAGATGGGTAAAACATCAAAGCTCGGGCAGGATGAGTCAGAATCTGCTTCAGAACACCTCTCTGCTGGAAATAATTCAGGATTTGAAATATCAACAAAACAGAAACATGTAGTACCAGTGTAACATTTGCGCGGCAAGGGATTTACACACATTTCCGCTGTTCTCTATCAGCGATCTGGATACCAACAAGATTCAGTACAGATCTGATATTTGCATGAGTCTCAAGGGAACATCGTGTCACAACTTATTCCCCATTTCTTTTTACAGAACATCTAAAGCCAATACGGATTATGACAACTTTGATTCTTTCAGGCAGCTATATGCACCACTTGTATGTGTGGTGTTTTTTTTTTTTGGGGGGGGGGGGGGGGGGGATTATGTTCGTATGTGTGTACCTGACGTTATGGGGACAATTTCTGCAAGCTGGTTTGCAGCAGAGTTGATCTCAGTTCCTGTAGCTCAAATGGTTGAGTATAGTGCTAACAAGCCAAGGTCTTGAGATTCCCAGGGAAAACACATAGTTGCAAGCTGTGTAGCATACTGTACATTAAATCTTAAGATGCTTTGGATAAAATGAATGTTTCTTCAACCATGGCAATGTTTGCACTCTCTTAAAGGTGCTGTATGTAAGTTTTTGACTCTACTAAAGTCAATTTTTTTTTTGACTCTCTTCATTCATTCATTCATTCATTCATACTAAAGCATAAAAATACCATAATATGTTTGCAGATATTTACGAAACATGCTAAGTTAACATACTTGTTTATCTGAAAAACAATGCTACAGTCAGTTATTCTTCTTTGAAAATGTGCTTTCCGGGCCGGAATGTCGGTCTCTGTCTTGGTTCGTGAAATCCGCCCACTGCCAGTTTACCCAATTGTATTTCGGCACCCCGGGTTGCCAGCTGGCGGAAAACACAGCGTATTTCATGTCATTCCTCGTCATGTGCACTCGCTCCTGTTGGTGTCGTTAATCTGGCAACCTGCGTGTGCCTGAGGAGGAGGGGCTGGGTGAAAAAAACCCTCTCCAACATTTAGAATTTGGACTGTCAATCCTACATACAGCACCTTTAAAAAGAATTTCCACAATGTGTTTAATTTGTTTACTAACAATATCCAACAGGAGAATTACATTTACTGTATTTTTTCTGAAAGCCATGAACATTTCTATCATTCTATCTCAAATGATGTACAGTATGAACACTTTTTACAGACTGATGATGAGTTTATATTGAAAATCTATCATTTAAAAAAAAAAAAAAACACTATTATGTATGTTTTATAACACTATACTGTGTATTTTATTACCATGCCATTAAATAACAGAAAACTAGTTAACACTCTGAGTGTTTCTAATGCAACGGCTGAAGGAGTGATGGCAAATGTAACACATTTCTCTCTTCTGATCAAATGGAACTACAAAAAAAATGTTGTATTTTTGTTTACCATTATAGAAATTTACTATGACTACTTTAACCCAACTATGACTGAAAAACACACTTTAAACATTTGTGGAATAAAATGTCACAGCTAATTAGTGTATGTATTCAAAATTACTGTAAATGACTTAATAAAAAAACTGTGGTGCAAAATGACCACATAACAGGGGATTTTTTTTTTTTTTTTTGTACAACGTACTTTAAAAATAATTAAGCTAGACTTTAACAGTTTAATATCGACAACCAGGGTCTGGTACAAGGGTACTAGAAAGAAAGAAAGAAAGAAAGAAAGAAAGAAAGAAAGAAAGAAAGAAAGAAAGAAAGAGAAAGAAAGAAAGAAAGAAAGAAAGAGACAGACAGACAGACAGACAGATGGATGATAGATAGACAGACAGACAGACAATCAGGGTCTGGTACAAGGGTACTAGAAAGACAGAGAGACACAGACAGACAGAACAGACAGATAGAGACAGACAGACAGACAGAACAGACAGACAGAGACAGACAGGCAGACAGACAGACAGACAGACAGACAGATAGATAGATAGACAGATGGATGATAGATAGACAGACAGACAGACAATCAGGGTCTGGTACAAGGGTACTAGAAAGAAAGAGAGACAGACTTTGAGTGACTGAGTCAAATTTGAGTGATCAAGAAAATACTGTAACTTCTTTAAAATGTACACCTAATGAACACAATTTTTGTCCTGATACTAGCAAAACAAGTTTTCGTTTATTTTCACATTGAATTCAGCTAATGACGGTAAAGCCACAATTTCAGTTGCATGTTTGTTTACATCTTCACAGATTCCTTCTTGTTTTCACTGTCTTTCACGCATGTGTTATTCAAGTATGCTTTTGTTTGCGCTTTAATTTTTAATCATTGTGTAGTTTAATGTGAGCTGCATAACACAAGCAGAGGTCAGCCAGCAGGTCTCGTGCCATTTCATTAAGTCTTAAAACAAGTGGGCAGCTGCACAACGTTCACACATCAAAAGGATGTAAGCCAGAATATACATGCGTGTTTATCTCCATTCTTTACATTGAGAAATCCAGATGTCTGCAGCATGTGGTGCTTTTATTTGCCCATTAACTTGAGACACAATTAGAGCAGAACTGCAGGCCAAGGGCTTCCCGACTGTGAACTCGAGTCAAACTGTTTCAACAGCAACAAATGTACCATGAAAAATGTAACCAAGTTTAAGCCTCCACTGCTCTTGTTTACAGACGTGCAGTATCTCAACACATAATCCGGCGCTATTGCAATAGGTTGTTTCAAGTGCAAACATGTTTAAGCAGGACGTAAGTAAATATAGCTGGTGTCTGTGTGAGGAGACATCTGGGTCTGCGCCCTGTGAAAGGATACATTGAATGGCCTTCCAGTTCCCGCACAGGAATGTCTCTTATGCAACATCTCCAATTATAAGTGTGATTAGATCATAACCCTGGATGCTGTCCCAGAGTTCAAAAAGGTTGGAGGCAAAAATAATATTTTGCATCAACAAAATCAAACCTTTTTATAGCAGCTCGGATTACTTTTTTAGCCATTTTGTTATTAAAAGGATATGCAAACACATCAATACGATAATGTATAAAACACATAGATTATAGGTTTTCTTATAGGGTGAAATGAGCATTGCGTAATGAAACCAGTTCACATGTAAACAAGCCATCCATGTTTGGATTACGCATAAAATAAAATAAATAAATAAATAAAAAATAAAGATAGTATTTCAATGTAAAACTTAAAGTGAAACAGGATCATAATTATTATGTTTTCATTTTTGTTTCATTTCTAGCAATTAAATATACCCTACAGGGGCAAGATGTGTTTGTTTTGTTTTAAGAAATTAATACTTTGATTCAGCAAGGGTAAATAAATTGACCAAAAGTGACAGTAAAGGCATTTATAATGTAACAAAATATTTGTATTTCAAATAAAAACTGTTCTTTTGAACTTTCTGCTCATCAAGGAATCCTTAAAAACATATCATGGTTTCCACAAAATAAATAAATAAAATAAATAAAATAAATCAATAAATCGATCAATAAAAATAACTATTCTCAATAATAATATTATTATCAAATTAAATAATAATAATAATAATAATTAGTGCTGTCAAATGATTAATTGTGATTAATCGCATCCAAAATAAAAGTTTGTGTTTACATAATATATGTGTGTACTGTGTATATTTATTATGTGTGTAATATATATATATATATATATATATATATATATATACAAATACACACACATACAGTATATATTTTGAAAAGATTTACATGTATATACATTCATATATTTATATTCTTATATTTTATATTATATATAAATATTTTTAATATATAAACATAACATACTTTTCTTATATATATATATATATATATATATAAATAAATGCATGTGTTTGTATTTATACGTATACATAATAAATATATACAGTATACACACATATATTATGTAAACAAAAACTTTTATTTTGGATGCGATTAATCTTGATTAATTGTTTGACAGCACTAATTATTATTATTATTAGTAGTAGTAGTAGTATTAATTATTAGTATTTAGCACAAAATCAGCATATTAGAATGATTTCTGAGGGATCATGTGACACTGAAGTTTGAAATAATGGAGCTTTGACATCACAGGAATAAATTACATTTAAAAATGTTATAATAGAAGGCTGTTATTTTTAAATGTATTTATATTATTTTAATATTTATATTATTATATTATTTATATTATTACTGATCAAGTAAATGTAGCCTTGGTGAGCATAAGAAACTTCTTTCAAAACCATAAAAAAAACCTTACTGCCCCCAAACCTTTGAATGGCAGTGTAAATTAAATACAATATGCCTATGGAAATACACATTGGGTCGTACCTTGAAATATCATATTTCATCCAGTGAGGATTGATGTTTTTTTGCCCGAAATATTGAGCTAGATGTCTGAATTCTATCCTCTCAGTTGCAAGAGCTCATGTGAAGAGACATCTTTCCTTTGAACTTGGACAGGACTGAGGCTAGATTTAGCCATCAGAAGCTGCCTCAGAAGAGCCATGACACGACCCGCGCCCCAAAACTTTTCATCTGTCCATTTGATTACTGCTGCCCACTGGAATGGAATTATAATGAAATGTCCCCTATAGAAAAAAAAGCTATTCTTTAAAGATGTTCTGCACATCATACACCTTTCAAAACCTATCAAGAAAAATGTGTGCCGCCAGTGCTTTTTCAATGATTGTCAAGCATGTGAAAAGTGGTCACTCTGTAAGGTCAGTTAGCATTCAGGATCAACACACTTTGAAAGGGTCTGTGCATGAAGCGCTATGACCAGTACCCTTGGATCTGGAGACTACGCTTCTCTATGAAACTATGAATGGTAGAAATGGCATGCTGAATTTAAAAATCATGTCCTGTGCATGTAGACATATGATGGATGGTCTTCAAATTAAATGTATATATAGCCTTCAGACATGATCCTTCATAATACATACTAAGACGCTGATATGGTGCTTAACAAACATTACTTATTATTATCAAGGTTGAAAATAATTGGTGTCCCAAACCAATGTTGTACTGCTTTGTATATTTTTGTGGAAACCATGATACTTTTTTCAGAGTTATCTGATAAATAAAAAATTCAAAAGAATAGTATTTATTGAAAATAAAATTAATTTAAAATTCATATCTAAATGCTCCAACATACTCTTGCAGTAACATGAGATACTTTTTTTCTCCTCCACTGAAACACAGATGTAGAGGATGCTCATCACAGGGAAGAAATCACACGCAAATCCACCGCCATAATTGGTTTCAGACATATGAAGATGGTAAAGACAGAACTATGACACAGGGCTCACTTTGTCTCTCTCACTTTATAGGTTTGTCTTCTCCTTGGCCTCAACCCTGAGGCCCTCCATATGTTGAAAGGATACAGAATCCGACCAAATGACCTGTTGAAAGCATTGCCTTGATTTACTGACTTGACTTCTTCAGCAAAATACTTATTATTTTAATTAAAATATTTACATTTTATTATTTTAAAAATCTAAATTAAATTTGAAATTATATTATAAAATAAAACATAAATTATAAAGTAAAATAAATTAAATTCTAATACAATATACACATTAAATTAAATAATTAAATTACATTTTCATTTGATAAACTTATATGTCTGAAAGCAGTCTAATAGACTGTGGGCCAGAGGAAAAAATATCTTGAAGTCACTGCAAGGTCAGGTATTCTATAACACTGAGCTTTCTAAAGCACCTGTTCTTTCTTGTCTCTTTGAAACATGTGGGTTTATAGCAGGAACTGTTCCTCTGCCAAATGTTTGAAACAAAAATGTGAGCCCCTGTAAGTTCCTGCATTTGAGTGCCAAAGGTCACACAAATATAGAAGTTTTTCACAAGTTTGAGGAAAATACCAATCAAAATGCAAATTTATTTTTCTGATTTCTAAAAAAATTAAAAAATATATAAAAAATGAAACAATCAATCTGGTCCTCTCTGACATTTCGAATACATCTTAAAGTGTAATTGATATATGTAAATCCCCTTACATATCAGATTTCTTATAAGTAAAACAGACATAAAAGCAAGTTGGGCAGAATACTGCATATCTGAAGCAACACCAGCCCAGCCTGCTTTTATTCTTAGCCAAGAAGCGTGAAGTCAAAACAAGTTAGACTTCCTGCTGGCCTCAGTGCTGGTTTACAAGCCAGACCACTGTCAAGAGAAAGTCCCCTCTCTCTCTCTCTCTCTCTCTCTCTCTCTCTCTCTCTCTCTCTCACTAGCTAAAGTTATCTTAAGGACATGGAGTCTGGGCTGGTACTTTTATCACTTTCTGCAGTAACTCTGAATACTTCCAGCTGCCAGTAATGAATAACTTTCTCTCTTACGTTATCTTCTTCACACAAATTAACATCAACACTTGAAAAGTCAGTTATTTACCCACAAACACAATGTAGCCATTTATATACATCTGAAACAGTGTTCACAAATCTTTTTGCTTCCATGATGTGGCATATTTTTGAGCAAAACAAGATGTATTTTTTTCCTCGAAATAAAAACAGTAACACATATTAATAAACTATAGGGATCATTGACCTATAATATGTCACATATAATCCAGCTCAACTAAGAACCGATGACATACTACTGTTTAAAAGTTTGAGGTCAGTAAGAATTTTATTATTGGTATTTTTAAGAGAAATTAATTCTGTAATTGAGCAGGGACACATTAAACCGATCAAAAGTAAAGACAATCATAATGTTCCAAAAAATACTGTATATATATTTTTAAAAAATAATATAATGCTTATTAATAGTTAGTAAGGTAGTTCTTAAGTTTAGGTATTGGGTAGGATTAGAGATGTAGAGTATGGCCGTTCAGAACATATGCTTTATAAGTAGCCTACTAATAAACAGCCAATATGTTAAAAATAGTGAGAATCGGTCCCTATGCTAAAGTCTTAAAGAGACTACTCTAAAAAACATCTCACCAACCCCAAACTTCTGAACGGCAGTGTGTGCCATACAAAACGTTTGTCTTTGACTGGGGATCTAGCCAGTCTCCTGCTCATACACACTCAAATACACAAACACACACACCTGTACCCCCTTAACCCCTCAGATCATTCTCCCTGTGTTCTAGAAGGATGTGGGTGTTGATTTATGGACCATGTCCAATCGGTTGAAACCTTCTCCTCACTGCAAGCCAAAGGGTCGCCAGCACATTTGCTAGGTAGCAGGCCAAGGAAAACATTTTGCGGCGTGCAGTTCTTGAATCACCAGCTAAGCAAAACGGGTAGGAGGAATTTGGGCTTGTTGTCAAAGGCCAGTGAATTCAGAAGCCAGAACCGTTCAGTCTAATTACAGACCCGCGTTACACAGAGACTGCAGCAGGTGACAGTGAAACACTAGACAGTGCATCTCCATGGCAGCGCTGGGAATTCATTGCTTCCAAACCTATTCGGAGTGTTGAAAGAAGACAACCTGTTGCTCAATTACAGGATTAAGGCGAAGGAATGTTTAATAAGAGCATAAATATATTCTGACGTTGATTTAAAACAGACATGATGGTGTCTGGCGTGCGTAAACCGCAAAAGACGCTTCGCACAATTTACCTCAGTCTGCATTATGCTAAGCTGAAAGTATCGCAGCTGTTTTGGGTTTATCGCTGCGCTAATATTTCAGTTCTATGACCTCCGTCTAGATAACTTGATAAATATTAGCTGTGGAAAAAGTTGCCTGTAGCCTCCGTAAGGCGCAAACAAGCCATCCGAAGGTCACCGAGGGTTTGAGATTTAGCAAGGATTTAAAGGGGTTTGTGGGTGTGCGTGGGCCGCAGCTGTCCCGAAATAGGAGACGTCTATGTTGAGACACTAGCGCCCATGTTTATGTTAGGACGGCTGCAGGTGGGCCACTCCAGTGGTCACGCATAACTTCACATCACATGGAGTTTGATTTAAAACTCTGTGGGTCAAGCAGTCAACAATGCCTTCCCATAATCCATTGCGTTGATTCTAACATGTGATATGATACCGGTCATTTAAGATACAATGTTATTGCTAATAACAGTGGCCAAAGCTTTTTTAGAGTGGCAAAGTGCCAGAGTTGCCTGTCAAAAGGCTAGATCCAAAGAGCTCTGATTAAACCACATTCCTAATATGATTTAAGACTGCAAACCTTTGCATTGAGTGCGACACATGCTATTCAGACACCACTCAGTGTATGAGTGGACTATTAAATTAAAGCACAAACCATTAAGCTGCTATGTACTTTAATAGACATTGCAAAGAGGGTGAATATGAAGTACCACTATTGAATTTTATATAGCAGTGATTCTCAAAAGGATGCAAAATGCAAATAATACAATATATTAACTGTAGTTAGAGTAGCAAAATTAATAGACTTAATAAACACTTCCCATATTGGTGTTGATGTAAAAAATTGTGCAACCAATAAAATTCTACTCGATACTACATATATTTTACATATATCAAAATTTAGAATATTTTACGATATTGTTCAATTTGACTATATATACAGTATATGAAGAGTTCAGATGCAAAAGCCTTTAAGTGACGTCTGAAATTTGTGTATATATATATATATATATATATATATGTATATATGTGTATATATAGTTTTTTTTAAGTTTTTTTATCAATGTTGAAAGCAGGATTCTTTTTTGTTTGTTTGTTTATTTTTTGTAAAAATGCAAAAGTCTTTACTGCCACTTTTGATCAATTTAATGCATCTTTGCTGAATAAAAATATTAATAAAAAAAAACAAAAAAATAATTGACCCTAACAATAAACAGTAGTCTATTATTGAACATTTGATAAAGGTATAGCAAGCTAATCAGCAAGAAGTATACTAAACTGAACATATACAGCAGCTTGCCATAAAAGATGACCAAAATAAATTTTATTTTCAAAATCTACCAATATGTATTGTACCTATTGAATGTACCAATTTATAATTTCTCAGAATAATTGGTTGCCGACAGCATGAAAACATCTATCTACAACAATCTATCTCCTGAAACAAAACCAAAGTCACACACTTTCTCCAGGCAGCCCATGAGGCACAGAAACTTTGAATGCTCGATGTTTGCGACGAGAGAGAAAAAAATATATAAAATTCTTATAGAAAGTCAGATGCACAGCACGAAAGGAGTGTTGTGAACTTTGCTCTGCACTTCTCGAAATGAGTCGCGCTGAATTCTCCTGTGCCGGTCTGTCCAAAGGGAGGCACAGGGAGAAAACCCTATTAAATTTGGGGGCGCACACTTCTCAAACTGACAGCCCGTGCTGAGACAGCAGAGGGACAGAAAAAAGAAAAGAGAAAGAGAGAAAGCCGAAAACATCCCCCACTCTCAGACATGTCACCCATGTCAGGTCCATGTCAAGGTAGCCTGGGAGGGAAAAGAAGCAATGGCTTTTTCAGTAGAGCCAGGTCAACACAAAGAGCACCTAATGATGTGTCCAGATACAGTTTGGCAGGGATGGACAGACAGTGTGTCCTCCGCTGAGAATTAATTCAGAAAACAGTCAAGGAGCTGGAGGGATGAATAACACTCATCTCTTTCCTTTTGAGCAATAAAAGTCACGGGTTTGGGACGGCAATTCCAGACTGACAAGTTGCCATTAATGGATGATGGTTAAAGTAGAACATGAATGTCATTATATGATAATGAATGGGGAAATATAAGCAGATGATTTGTCAGGTTGTGTTTGGAAATGGATGAATATTTCAGGTAGTGTGTGTAGTCGGATTCCCTCCAGGCACGGGTAATGGGCAGATGTGCTGGATATGATGTCAGCAGAGACTGCATTAGACTGCTGCGGAGGCCAGTGACTGACATAAGGAAGACAGTTTGAGACTCACACTTCGCAGAAGCTGGCGCAAAAACAAAAGCAGGAATCCCCACCCGCCTCACCAACTGTTTTCTACTTCCGTCCGTGACTTTTGACCTTACGCACACACACTAATACTCGCAGATTCTCTCATGCGACACTGATTCTTCTCATGCATGCCAATAAAAAGCCAAGTCTACGGTAGATTTCAAAGAACTTCCTTCTCAGTCCTGTTTTAAGAAATATTGACTTTTCCAGCAGTTGGTACCAGTCAAGTGAGTTCATTATTGACTTCTTAAGGAGAAAGCAACTGAAGCCTCTGCTTTTTTTCTGACATGGCTGGACTGATTTCGACTGATCTTTTAATCTTGCTGTGTTATTTAGCAACATGGCTCAGTGAGAGAATTAATTGGACAGCAATGGGACGGATTGTGCATGCTAGGGGTAGCTTTATCCAGAGTAATGCTGGGAAATTGGAATGTGACTCATCTGTTTTAAATTGCTCACTGACTTCAAAGGTGTATCAGTATACAGTCAAAGTTTGATGGTAGAGAGAGAATGACATTATCATAGAGAGAGGATGGGGCAAAATGAGAGTCAGAATCTAGAAAGCCCTCAAATATGATACATCTTCAAAAGGTTTATCCCCTGTTTTAGTCAGACGTTTTCTAATTCTGATTTGGTGCTCAAGAAACATTTCTCAGTGTTATCAATGTTGAAAACATTTGTGCTGCTTAAAAGAAGTAATACTTTTTTCAGGATTCACTGATGAATAGAAAGTTCAAAAGAACAGCATTTGCATTAAATAAATATTTTGTAACAAGTCTTTAATGTCACTTTTGATCAATTTAATACATCTTTGCTAAATATAAGTATTGATTTATTTTGATAAATAAATAAAATAAAAATCTTACTGACCCCAAACTTTTTAACGGTAGTATATAAGACATGTGAATTCATTCATCGCAAAGCACACAATGGATAATTTAGCAGCTATCTGTTGAGTGCACATCACTTGTACAATTGTTATTAAGCTCCACAATGGTTTGTAACACCACTACAAATGGATATCTCCTCAAATAGTGCACTACATAAGGGTATAGTTGGCTATATCGGACACAACCCATGACACTGATCCCTAGTTTAGGGTTAGGGAGTGTTAGGACTGAGTCCACCTAGTCAAGTCTGATATGAGTTCAAGTCTTTAACCAGTTGAGTTTGAGTGAGAGACATTTATTAATGTCTTAATATCATGTTATTACACTTTCTTAAGGCCCTATGGAATTCATTTCATTTTTTTCCATATTCCATTTTTTCAGTTTCAATTTTACTGGATTCTGGATTATTATTTTTTTTTTCAGTTTCAATTTTTCTAGACTCTGTTTTAATGGTTAAATTAAATTGTATTCATCAAAAACAATCAATTTAATGAAAATCATGAAACTACAATAACAACAGCAATTATAAAGTTTAAACAAAAACTTAAATTTTTAAGGCCCTATGAAAATTTCTCTCTCTCTCTCTCTTAAATTCAGTTTTATTTTTTTTTACCAAATTCTGTTTTTCAAGAATTTTCTGTTTTCCATTTTAATTTTTTCATTAAATATTAATAATCAAAAGTATCTCTACTTAATAGATTTTTTTAATATTTATTTATTCATTCATTTGTTCATTCATTCAGAAATACTGTGTTGTGTACTTACATTTTTCTGCTAAATTTGTATTTAATTTTCTGGTAAATATTCCTTAAAAATAAATTGTGTAGTAGTAGTAGTAGTAGTAGCATTACATTAAGTAATACATTTCTGTCACAGTTTCTTCAAGTTAAGTCAAACTTTTATTTTGATGGGTTGGTGTGAAGACCTTTAGGTTTCTCTGCGTATATGATATGATAGTTTTTCTCAAAAGGAATGGTAAAATGCTCATGAAGTGATTCTCAAAGCAGTTCTAGAGATTATGTTTATGTGTTAATGTATTCGTATATTAAGGTGGCAGATGCTGAAAACACTGCGAACATCACGCACGCTTCAATATATATAAGGTAAATGAAAGCGTATGCGTATCTGCGCCATTCATTCACACAAAGACTCGCAGAATATGCAGGATTCATATTTAAATGGTATTTTTTTGTGGTTTAATATTAACAGACACTAGTCCATATCCATTTTGATTTAAGTGTATTGACCTTCTTTTGATGTATCCATCCAAAATTTGGCAAATTCCATTCCATCCGCGTTACACAGTAAAATCCGTTTTTATGACTGGATTCCACGATTCTGTCAGTGTTTTCCGCATTGCGTAAATCAAACGACCCTATTTTTTTTTTTTTATCTTTCCTGTTTCACATAACTTATATGGACTTGACTACTTGCAAAAAAAAATACATTAAATCAAAATCACAAACCAATACGAGTGTGTGACAAGTCTGAGTTCATTCATTATTGCACTCGTGTCTGGATTTCATTCCGAGTCCAACTTCGAGTACCACAGCTCTATTCTTCAATGTGAGTTTATAGGATTTTTCACCCTTTTTATCATCCACAAGGTCAACACTGTGAGTCTGAACACCTGTAAAATATATAATTGTAAATTTCTTGGCTCAGGCACACAGTATGCACTGAGACCAATTTGTGTTTGTGGATTTTAATAATTTAGTTTACAGAGCTAAGTGGCTAGGTCACCACAATACAACTCATCCATTTTCTCTCTCTGACACACACACACACAGCAACATTAGATCTGGCTATTAAAATTCACCTTGAAACACCCCTACATGGTGCAATCGGGATTATTTGGGGTTACCAAGAGTGTCATGTAGAAAATAGCGCATTTGTTCAAACCAAAGGCATTCTGGATTTCGTTCTCAAACTGTGTGGCAGCGGAGAGAATGCCTTTGGCACTCAACAAATGTAGCAAGTGGCACATCAGTTACCATTTGGAATGTGTGATATGTATGCATGTCTCATAAGCAAGAATTCAGGAGAATAAATAAGCCACTGAAACAGGCTACAAACACACAAATGTGTGGGAAAACAAGGCCGATCAAAAATAATTCAACCAGCTACTGCATATCAAACATTAAAATTCTGGAATCTAACTCAGAAGCTCAACACAGAGATGGCATGTAAGGCAAGGGCCTGTTAAATTAGGGCTGTAACCCAAACAAACAATCCAGACACATTTCCTGCTGCGAGAGGGGGAAGGTAGCTGTTTGTGCAAAGTGCTTACAGAGGGATCTCGAGGAAAAGGTCAACGCTAAATCCGCAGACAGGTTGGGAGAAGTTTCCCTGTGCCGGTCTTCTCTTTTTCTTTAGAGCGGTTAAGATGAAAGGAAGCTGTTTCTAAATCGGTAAAGAAAAGGGCAAAGAGGAACTAGACGGGTTGAAGGTTGTAACGGTGGCGGCACCCAGGTAAATAGTTTTAGTAAAACAAATTAAACTAGCTCAAAATGTTCGGGCGCCAGACAGGAATAAGCCTGTCAGAAAGTAAATAAACCCAGATAGCCTTGAAAAGCCACCTGTTACATACAATAATCACAACTGCAAGGAATAATAATAATAGTATACCAGGCAATAAATGCACAAAGAAAATACGTTTTCAGTTCAGTTTTCACTTGTATTTTCACAAGAAAAGGACAAAATATCAATAATAATAATAGACAACAAATTATCAGTTCATATGAATGCGTTTACACATTTCACATCCATCATTCACAAAAAAAACTATAATTAATCTCTAGTACTCCGGTGACTGAGAGACTCCAATCTATCTCGTCATTCACATCGGCAGTTTCAACAGTCCAGCTCTCAGAGCATTTAAAGTTCAAACCCGATAAAAAGAAACAAAAGAGGAAAATATAAACAAGATTAATTCCAATTGACCCACTTAATCAGAAATATGAATGTAAGAAAATACAAAAGGAAAATACTCACATCAATGGGAGTTGTGCGTTACGGTATGCGTGGGGAATGTGGTTGGGTGAACTTTGGGTGTGTGTTACGGCAAGCCATGAACCATCTGACCGGCCGCTCGGTAACTTGGGGAACAGCTTTCAAACAGCGAATGGAGGTAGATTTCCTCCAAAGGCAAGAAGGCATCCAGGTAAAGACACTTCCCTTCAACTCCTGAAACAACACACGCCTCTGCGCTGGTCCTGCAGCTCGGATAACGAACTCTTTGAAACCCTCCGGCGCTTTGCTCCAGCATTACACAGTACGTGAGTGTGTGCTCAGTTGAACCCGGTGCGACTTCCACTCTAGATATTCGCGACTTCTTCCTCTGATCTCAAACAAAACCCCCCCTCTTTGCGATTATGTTCCACTATATATAGCTACATCACTTCCTTCCCAAATTAGACTCTCGTTCCTATTCGCCGGCGGTCATGACAATTGTTTTGGTTCCATTTTCCCAGTTCCGCCTTTCCCGTTCCGCCACACTCTCCCCCCTCTGGAGAGAACACCCATGGTTGTTAAAAGAGGGTAGTAGTGAGATTAAATCCTAGAAATCTTCATCTTCTTCACTGAGGTTTCCTGAAGATTTCAAGGTTTCTGTGTTTTTTCTTGGGGTCTATTCTTCTGCAGTGGGAAAACAATTTTTAAATTGCACACATACAGTGCGACATGACATCTTCCCCCTGGCCTCCACCGCTACCCTGTAGTTCAATGGGCCCAACTTCTTGATCACACTGTAAGGACCTTTCCATTTTGGGGCTAGTTTGGGCACTGAAGTGGTGAAGTGCACTTGACTGGGAAATTTCTTACCCACACACGATCTTTCTCTTTAAATGAACTCTCTTCTCTTTTTGTTGTAACTTCTAATTGTCTTACTTGACATTTTCTGCAGCACTTTTTGCTCTTGATTGCAACTGAGATAAATGTTCAACATGTCATAAGAGGGTGCATCAGAGAAAGATTCTGACCATGCAGTATTGTCCATTGGTCCTTGTAATTTCTCTTCCCAGGTGGAGTTCTGCTGGGACATTCAATGGTTCCTGTACAGCTGAATTGATGGCAAACCCAAACCTTGCTCTGAAGATACTGGTATTTTTGGTATTTTTGTGTTATCCTCAATATGCTGCAATCATTTGCTTTAAAGGTACGGTTTACTCGTTCTGTCTGTCATGTTTGTTTGAGGATGATATGCTGTGTAGTTTTCGGAGTTAACTTCCATTCTTTACATACCTTGAATACAGCTGAAACAAACTGCGTACCTTGATCAGACAGATGAAATCAGGAACCCCCACCGGGTGAGAATTTCCTTCCTGAGAAGAGATGCAACAGTCAGTGCAGTGCTTCCGTATGGAAACAATTCAACCCATCGTGAAAAATAACTACGAAAACTAGAAGATATTCATGTTGGTGAGTGCTGCGGGCAGAGTCCATGATGTCTACTAGAATGTCATGATGGTCAGTGGGGCAGATGCCAGGCTATTGTTTCATTCATCAGTGGTGACTTGTTGAATTTTTCCAGCAGCTTTGATTTTCACCTTTTACTGTCTGGCATTTCACATCCTTGACATGCTGCTTCACATCGTCCCACATTCCTGCCAGAAGCGACATCGTGCAGCCTCTTGAATGTTTTGTAGATTCCTACATGACCACTCAAGGGATGTGAATGATAATGCTGCTGCAGGATGGTGGAGATCAAGCTCTGGGTGTACTCGAAATGTACTTGGCCACTGGACAGATAGTCTTGTAAATAATTATCTTCAATTACATCAAATTGGGCTTTAGAAGATTATCGTCTTTTGCCAATTCTTGAAATATCTGTGCAATCTCAGTATCTTGTGTGCTCCTCCCAGATGACACAGTAACTGGAAGCTCTAGATCTTCCTTCTGGGTGGAGTAAAGACTGCATTCAGGTGGAGTACATCGTGAAAGAGCATCAGGGGCATGTTGTTAGTTTTCCTTTGCGGTATTCAACCACAAAATCAAATTCTGCAGGCGGAGCCCATCGAACCAGGACGGCTGGTAGTCTTGTGGAATCATCACACTGTAAGCTGAAATGGTCAAACAACAACGGTAAATAATCTGGGTTCAAGATAATGTTGCCATTTTTCCAATGCCCAGACTACTGCCAAACATTCCTTTTCAGTCACGGAATAATTGATTTCTGCTTTGTTTAAGGTCCTACTCCCATACGCAATTACCTCCTCTTGGCCACTGTCTTTCCTTTGGGCCAAAACTGCACCCAGTCCGGTGTCGCTGGCATCAGTATAGACCACAAATGATCGTTGCATTTCAGGATGTCCCAGTATGGGAGGAGAGATTAGACAGGCTTTCAGTTGGTCAAAGGCTTTCTGACATTGCGGTGACCACTGAAAGGAGTGTCCCTTTTTCTTCAGGGCATTGATTGGCTCAGCTATTTGAGAGAAGTTGGGCACAAATCTGTGGTACCATCCTGCAAGTCCCAGAAAACGCTGAACTTCTTTCAGGTTGCGGGGCATGGGGTAAGATCGTATGGCTTCCACTTTACTTGGGTCTGCTGAAATGCCTTTAATGTTCACCACATGACCAAGAAATGTCAGTTCCTCAAGACAGAATTTGCTTTTTTTCAGATTGATGGTTAATCCAGCGGTTTGTAATCTGGAAAGAACAGTTTGGAGATCCTGGAAATGCTGGTTCAGAGACGGTGAGTATATAATAATATCATCAATATATACAAAGCATATTTTTCCTCTCAATTCTCCAAGGACAGTTTCCATCAGCCTTTGAAACGTTGCGGGAGCATTTTTCAATCCAAAAGGCATTACGTTAAACTGGTACAGCCCAGAGGAAGTGATGAAGGCGGTCTTTGCCTTGCTCTCAGGGTCCATTGTTACCTGCCAGTAACCACTGTTCAAATCAATAGTGGAAAAGATGACTGTTCCTGAGAGAGACTCTAAAATCTCTGTGATGTTGGGCAAGGGATATGCATCTCTCTCAGTGATGGCATTTACCTTACGGTAATCGACACAGAATCTTAAGCTCCCATCCTTTTTCGGGACTAAAACACAGGCGAGGCCCAGGCAGAGTAAGATGGTTCTACTATACCATTTTCCATCATTTCCTTTAATTGTCCTCTAACAGAATCTTGTTTTTCAGGAGTCAATCGATATGGACGTTGTTTTATGGGTTGGATGATGGTGTAAAATACAATGTTGGAGAACAGTTGTCCCTTCCAAGCTGAAGAGGGCAGACGTTTGGTTGGATTGTAGTAGGTGAAGTAATTGTTCTTCCCTTCCAAGATAAGTGAGCTTCTGTGACAGCCTTCTCTATCAAGGTTGGTCATCCATGCAGGTTTATGTGTTGTGAGGCCGATGGCAATTGTAATGCGAATAGAGCTGAGTAGTGAAAGTGTCTGTTGAGCGTTGAGTTTGTGGATTTTTTTCAGATGGTTGGGGGTCTTCCTGTGGGAACGCTGCATGTCCAGGTTGAAAAGGATACTCGTCACTAAGTTGACTTGAATGCATATTTCTGGTCAGACACATTTATCTGCAGACCGCTGAAAAGATGAAGTCCAAACCCAAGACTACGGAGTAAGCCAGGCTGTGAGGTGAGAATGGCAGCCTGAGTGTGTGAAAAAACTTTGTCGAATTTGACATCTGAATTTGTCCACTAAACGGCTTCTCCATGGCCAAATAGAGTGGACCAGGTCCACCAAGGGAGGTTGGCAAGTGGATCAATTTCCTTCCACAAACTCTCATGGAAGGTGTAACTTGCTCAGTATCCAGAATGGCTTTTCCTCTCCAAGCTCCAATATTAATGGGTACAATTAATTGTTGCGGTATGGAAACAAACTTAGAGGCTGACTTGTTGGATGATTTTGAAGACAAATAGACAGAAGCATTGTTGGACGGTGGTACTCCCTTGCTTCTGAGGTTGGAAGAAACGCTTATTTCCCGCAGGAGGTGCTGACTAGATGACTGGGTTGACTGCAGGAGAATAGAGTGACAGTTGCCTGGGGTGCTGACCTTTGCATCTCCAACACTGGACTGGAGATTTTCCCAGGGGCGATTAGAGGATCTTTGGGGTGGTGTGGAGTTGTTATGCGTCTTTCATAGTATAATTGTTGTGCATGGTCTTTTTCCAACTGAAAGCCTAGTTTAACTAACTCATCCACAGTGTTCACGCGCTGCGAAGTTGGCTGGCGAGTAAAGGTTTGATGTTCTTAAGGATCATTTTACTAACTCTCGTTCTCAGTTAGAGTGGGCTTCAACGTCTGCATAAAGCTCTGTATGTGAAGGCAAAGTCTCTGATTGATTCTTTTTCCCTGTGTTCTAGTTCGGACTCGCTCAGCCACTCATCTTCATAGTATCCTCAGAGAGGAAAGAGAGAGAAGCATTTCAAAGTCGTTCCAAGTAGTAACAGAAGATCGAGCAATCCCACCAATCGCGTGCCGTGCCGTATAGAACAGCGGAAGGTAGCCCAAGATGTCAGCGTCAGCCAGAGGATAAGGCTAAAAAGTCTTGACAGCGAGTTAAATAATAACAGTGGATCAGCATCATCTGATGGTCTTCCAAATGTTGGGAAAGTTAACTTCAAATGATCACTTTTGACAGCTGGTAGGTTGCTGGATTTGCGGATGGATGCAGCCTCTGACGGTGGAGATGAAATGGCCAGTGTGGGTGACTGGTAATGGTGGTCCACCACTGCTTTTTTGAGTGATTTGAAATAATTACTCTTTTCCAATTGTAATTCTTTAAAGTCGTTGCCTAGGGCATACAGTTGAGTGGTACAATGAGTGATCTCTTTGGAAAGCTGTTCACAGTCCTTTCGTGAGATTTTCCTGTGGGCCTGTATGTCCGCTGTAATTCCAGCTGAACTTGTTCCACCATAAAGCGAACTTCTGAAATTAAGGTACTCTCACTTTTTTGGAGTTCTGCTGTCACCATCACCTTCATAGCTTTAATCAGTTGATCTGAGCTTCCCTCCTCACCTTGTTTTTGAGCAGCTATCGTGTCCAAGACTTGCTGATGGTTAGTTTCCATTTTTGCAGCCAGTGTCACAAGCTTTGCATCGTGCAGAGAAATGGTTCTTGCAGATTCTTGGGTGAGTTCTCTCACAGCTTTTTCTTGCTGTTTCAGACGGTCAAATAAATGATCCCAGTTTCCTTGTACATGGGCAGTAAGTTGATGAATTTCCTTACCAGGAGTGGGTAGGTGGCCTGGCAGGCGATGCTGTGACACTGAGGAAGGGGTTGAAGTTTCAGTGGAGGTGCAGAGTTGCATAGGATCCGGCTGAAATGAAGCAGTGCCACCTGGAGGTGCGGAGGCAAAGTGCACCTGAGACCTGGGATGGGGACTGCTGAACTGAGTGGGCGTGAAGTGGAAGGTGGGAACATGAGGGGGAGGAGCTAGTCCTGGCTGCACATGTGACCAGACTGGAGTTGCTATGTCTGGGGGTGCAGGTGGCCAGGATGGAGTTGCTATGTCTGGGGGTTCAATTTCCACAGACGTCGAAGGTGAAAGAGGGACAGTGGCCATGCTTGCCGTGTGTGTAAATCTCTGTGGGCAATCAAATGTTGGGCAAATAAAATCAAAAAAGGAAAATTTTGAAATGTAGGTGTATGTTCTTTTTTTTAAATTAGGGGCACCAGGAAAATAACAAAAAAACTACAATGTCAAAAGTTTACAAGGTTTACAATTTTCCCAGTACAGAAATTTCAATTAACACAAATTTTAACCCAGGAAACACTTAATCACATCTCCATTTTCTTGATTAATTCACACTTACATAACACACACTTTCACAATTTCACATTTTTGTTTTCACAAGCTCTTCAAAAAAAACCAGTTCAGAATTCAAATAAAGACATTCATTCAAGTGATCACATTCAAATTCAGATTCCTAAGTTCAAGTCATGATTTTTTTTTTCAATTCAAGTTAAGTTTTTTTTTTTCAGTTCAAGTCAGGTTTTTTTTTTTTTTCAGTTCAGGTCCCTGTTCGGGCGCCACTTCTGTAACGGTGGCGGCACCCAGGTAAATAGTTTTAGTAAAACAAATTAAACTAGCTCAAAATGTTCGGGCGCCAGACAGGAATAAGCCTGTCAGAAAGTAAATAAACCCAGATAGCCTTGAAAAGCCACCTGTTACATACAATAATCACAACTGCAAGGAATAATAATAATAGTATACCAGGCAATAAATGCACAAAGAAAATACGTTTTCAGTTCAGTTTTCACTTGTATTTTCACAAGAAAAGGACAAAATATCAATAATAATAATAGACAACAAATTATCAGTTCATATGAATGCGTTTACACATTTCACATCCATCATTCACAAAAAAAACTATAATTAATCTCTAGTACTCCGGCGACTGAGAGACTCCAATCTATCTCGTCATTCACATCGGCAGTTTCAACAGTCCAGCTCTCAGAGCATTTAAAGTTCAAACCCGATAAAAAGAAACAAAAGAGGAAAATATAAACAAGATTAATTCCAATTGACCCACTTAATCAGAAATATGAATGTAAGAAAATACAAAAGGAAAATACTCACATCAATGGGAGTTGTGCGTTACGGTATGCGTGGGCGAATGTGGTGTGGGTGAACTTTGGGTGTGTGTTACGGCAAGCCATGAACCATCTGACCGGCCGCTCGGTAACTTGGGGAACAGCTTTCAAACAGCGAATGGAGGTAGATTTCCTCCAAAGGCAAGAAGGCATCCAGGTAAAGACACTTCCCTTCAACTCCTGAAACAACACACGCCTCTGCGCTGGTCCTGCAGCTCGGATAACGAACTCTTTGAAACCCTCCGGCGCTTTGCTCCAGCATTACACAGTACGTGAGTGTGTGCTCAGTTGAACCCGGTGCGACTTCCACTCTAGATATTCGCGACTTCTTCCTCTGATCTCAAACAAAACCCCCCCTCTTTGCGATTATGTTCCACTATATATAGCTACATCACTTCCTTCCCAAATTAGACTCTCGTTCCTATTCGCCGGCGGTCATGACAATTGTTTTGGTTCCATTTTCCCAGTTCCGCCTTTCCCGTTCCGCCACAAGGTATATACTTGTTTTTTGTGAAACAGAGGTATGCTGCTTCCTTGGGAACTTCCTGATGTAAAGAGAGGGGCCAGGGGCATTATTATTCCAGAACTCATCCTGCACCAGATGTCTTGCTTTTTTTAGGTCCTGGAGGAGTGGCGTCTGACCCATGCTAACCCCTGGTCTAATGAGGGAATAACTTTGCTTGGAAGTAGTTGAAAGTAAACTGCAGTGTGTGAAAACTCTGACTCACAAATTAACATGAGAAACTAATCTTGTGGATTATATTCAGCTTCTCAACAGCATAAACACTGTGGCTGGAGACATTGAGCTTCTGAGTCTAAGGTTTTGTCAGAAACTCAATGTCTCCACAGCTTTTATGCTGACATGACACTCATTTTTTTGTCCAGATCTATCAAATTATTTATTAAAATGCATTAAATTAATCAAAATACATTTAAACTACTGTATAACAAATTGAATATATCTCTGATTTGAATTGAATGTCATTAAAATTGCTTAATTGATTTTTTTTTCAATCCTCAACCTTGAAAAATACATTTTAAATCTTTATAGAAAATTATGATTAATATGCGTACTCATATTAAGAACTAAGGGAAATATGTTATTACTTTTCACTTAAAGGTCATGACATTCTTGAAGTCATAACAGTTTTCTTAAAAATGGCAAGTTTTTCAAAACCACACGAAACCAACATGAATACAAAAAGCATATTTCTGAGAACCTGGCACATGTATTTATATTTCTAAAAGATTTTTCTTTACCGTGGACACTCTTATTTCTCACTGACCCTGAAAGAGAAGCATATTTGAATCCCCAAACACATAAAATGCACCACACATCTCGGGAGATGAATTGGCCTTCATCTCAGAACAAACAATCCCCTCAATTTGCATTCTACTGAGCCGTGTCCGTTCTGAATAAACTGCTGCACATTTATGAATGTTCTACTGAAATACGAAGCTTGTTTGCTGTTCTTAATATGATTTCGGATAAACATTATACGAATATGAAGACAAATTAAATCATGAATATTTACTTTTGCTAATGTTTTTTTCTCCAACGCTGTTAATGGATGTACAAACATCTGCAGAAATGAGAAAACTCTGCATTAGTCAATGTGTTCTATTGCTTCGCAATACACTACATGAAAATCTACAACCAGATGGTAGTTAGCAGCTAATGCGCCCAGTAATCAAATAAAAGAATCCAATACTCATTTTCTACTTTATGAAGACTTAAAAACAAATAGAGTTATTCAATTGTTTTTCAAACTGCAATTTGCTAGATCGAAATAAAACAGTTAGTTTGGCTGAAGATTAGATCCATTTTCCATGCGAGGGTGCGTATCCTCAACATTTAATAGCAAATGAAAGCATTACATATGCATTTGCTTGAAAAATGATGACATTAATGGCCATCTGGCTCTTTGTGTATCAATCTCAAACTTGGCTTTGAAACTCACCTTAATTGCTAAATATGTGCAACCAAATGGCTGCGAGTTATATTGATATGTAGCGCAGAAACAAGCACCGAAAAGGTGGGGAGTGATGGGAACGTGGCAGTTTACAAATGCAGCAAGACCTGATGAATACATACATCAAAGTATAAGGATTGCGAGCGTAAAAATGAATCATCTCACGTCGGCCTCCAAAATATTCGTCTGGATATTATGAGAACGTATTGCGTCGTTACTCAAATGTCAAACGTAGGCAGGCTCGCTGTACGTCAAGCATGTATGCATGTGCCAGTGTGTCTTAATATCGACTGGTCTTTGCATATGACACCCCAAAATAAAATAGTGACGAGAGCCATTTGATTCATCATGTTCGCCTACCAGGACAGACGAACGCCAGACATAAACCAGCTTGTAGCCATAAAATACCCCACTAAATGGTTTTACACTATCCTATAGAGCTTTACTACTGTCTCAGTATCACCTATGATCACCTAATCTGCGCTTGATTTTATGGCCCACGCGCAGAGGATTGTGGGCAGACCACAACAACATCTCTCCACTGTTTTTCTCCGCCCACCTCTCCCTCTCTAACCTGCCTTTGGCACTTTACTAGATTACCTCTGACAGGCTGACTGACTCGAGGTGAACCTCGGTGATGACAGACAACAGCCTTTATCAGTGACTTGCACACCGCAAGGCTGCTGTTCTGAAGATTAGGTCCCGTGATCAGGATTTCCCCCCAAACCACAAGTGGAGCTTTTGAATTTTTAATTTTTATCCAAGGGGTCAAAGTTTGACTGGTTAGCAATTAGCCTCTGCAGATAGATACTATAACTACACCATGAGTATACATTAACGCCCATTTACAAGTATAGGGTGTTTCCTGACTAAATAATTGATATTATTATTATCTATATTATGATTTCATTGCTGCGACAGTGCCTTGCTCAAGGGCACCTCAGGTGGAGAGAGCACTGTACATTCACTCCCCCCACCGACAATTCCTGCCGGCCCGAGACTCGAACTCGCAACCTTTCAATTACAAGTCTGACTCTCTGCAGTGAATTTTTGAGTTTTGAAAAAAAAAGTTGTAGCTACTGTTTATATCACTAATATTGCATTGAGTTAGACTACGTTTTTAGCAGTGGCAGATTATCTTTTAGAGGGCACTTAAAAGTGTGCATTAGACCTTTCCCTTTTTTTGCTGTCTTTCATGTCACAGCATATGACAGACAATTGACGTGTGTGTAAGCAACTTGCTCCTCCAGAGTGACTAGTCACATGGCTTTTATGGCTTATTTGATTAGCTCAAAATGGTCTAAAAGTGAGTTTCTATGAGCAAAAATGAAAAGAACAAAACACTGTGATTGAGATGAATGGGAATGCTAATGCTAGCTTACTCCAGGTGTTACAGACCTCACAAAAACCCACAATTCTCTCCAGGGCTGCTTTTTAATTGGCTCATTTCCTGACTATGAAATAGTTGTTTTAATTGACTAGGATCTTTATTGGCTAAGAGATGAGCGCAAATGGACAGAGAGGGAAAAGGAAACTCAAGGGAAAGGAAGGGCAGAGAGTCTGATTCACTCTGACATCTCTGGGACATGTGCCGCATGGTTTTCCTGTCTAATATTACCAGGTTTGAAACATAACCTTGGATTGATGATATTAATGCCCTCTCTTCTGAATACAAATTCGCATTTAAAAATTCTGATGACCTTGGACATATTTATGCTTCCTTTCTTATAGCATCAGCATATTTTGAAAAGTAACATTATTTTGAAGTTACATCATGTCAACAATGTTTTTCCTGTGACAGTTCAAACAGTATTAAGATCTCATGGAAATGCTCAGCAGACAACCTGTCAATGCAAACGCAAATGACCACATAAAACAATGATGACCTAAGAAAAATATTTAGCTATACAGTAGGAGGTCAACAATGGAAGTCTGAAATCTGACAATGATGTCACTTTCAATAAGCAGACTCGGTATAAACCAATACAAACCTTCAAGAGTGATTAAATGATAAAATATGCTCTACATAATTCTTAACCCACCTGTACCACAGATGTGAGCTGACAGCTTTAGAGACATGCTCACAATGCTATCCCACGTCCTGGGGTTTCATCGGGAATTTTCTAGGAATACCATCAGGCAAGTTTCTGCAGCACACATACACACACACAGAGAGAGAGCGAGAGCGAGAGCGAGAGAGAGACGAGAGAGAGAGAGAGAGAGAGAGAGAGAGAGAGAGAGAGAGAGAGAGTGCGAGTATGTATGATATGTGATTTTGGTCAGATCTGTGTATGGCTTACTAAATGTGCACTATTAAATGTAGGCCTAATTTTCCATAAGGTTTCACAAGCTTTTGATGCACTATTAAGAATGATACATTATTAATTTATTCAACTTGCGAACGTTTCCAATAAAGGGGTGTTAAGATAAAGTAGGAAGTATTCAGCCGGTCATGTGATCTCAAAATGGGTATCTCAAAATACCTACATGAGGTAACCTGCTACATGTAAAATAAAATAGCTTTTACTGGGATACTGTGATGCTGCTGTCAGAATTATCTTAAATACAAGGTTAAACAGCCTCTCAAGTCATATTTACGACTTGTAAACTGAATTTAATATCCAAGTTTTCCCCACATGTACGCTTTCTCTTGCATATTTCATTTATATTTGCATATATAAATACCCATTTGATGCATATATTGTTTGTATTTTACACAGCGTTTATTTGACCGTAATTCCAGAATCGTCAGCAAGCTAAACATCTAGTGCGGTGAATGTTTATTTGTGTGTCAACAAATGGGAGGCTACATTTCATTAAAAATCTGATGGATATTGATTAAATATCCTCTATATTTTTGTTTTAAGATTTCCTCAAAAAATAAGCAAGAATTAACTTGTCGTCCTCATTATTCCTAAGTGTTCAAAGCACTTGAACACAACAAACTTGTACGACTTCAAAGGGAATCAAGACTTTTCCAATCAGTCAGTCATATTTATTAATAAAGCACATTTAAAAACAACAGCTGTTGGCCAAAGTGCTGTACAAAATTTAAGCATATACCAAAAACACAAAAGTAAACATAGAACACAGCGACAGATAGTACACTACAGTTATGCCACTGCACTTACTTATGACCATATGCAACAGTAAATACATGTTTTAAGAAGAGACTTAAAATCAGCTTATGTTGGTGCAGATCTTATATAGAGTGACAAATTGTTCCAAAGCTGTGGAGCAGCCTCTGAAAAGGTTAGCAAACGGAGGCAGCATTAGTCTAATCTGAGTGTATATAATTTTGAGTATGTATTTTTAAATGTACTATATTACTAGCATAATTTACAGTGTGTTTATTTGCACATTTTTAATGAGGAAAAGTACAGGATGCTATCAAGGCAAGCAGAAGTTTGAGGAAAGACAACACAGAAACAACCAGAAACTCCAACTTTGTTGCTAAACTACTTAAAAGGTGTGGTGTAAATTACTTTAGTACAATATTATTGGTGATATATGTACACTTAAAAGGTAAATGAGCTGCTCCATTTGCACAGATAAGGGCCCGTTTTCTCTCTAATAGCCAATTTATTCAGATGCTCTGGGTTTGCTTGCCCATTAGCTTTCAAATGAAGATACTAGTCATTTAAACACTGCTCTTAACCTGACAGCTCAGAACATTGATCACATCACAACAAAGCCAAATTGATCTTTTGAAGGCACATGATTGGTGGGATACCAACAGTTCAGCCATAGTTAATGTATAGCAGTCTCTGCCAATAATGGACGTTCCCAGACAGTTATGAATATTTCAATCAGCATAAGGCTTTAATAATGTCATAGCTAAAATCATCAGAGAAGATCCAGGGGCCACAGGGGCTGTCATTCAAGAAAAAAAGTGAGGATGTTAGGTCTTCTGTTTGGGGAAAGCACCTGTCAATCATGAGTGAAGCAGCAGGAAAGCATCTGGCCTACCCAATCAGGAGAGGTCCCAGCACAGCAGGTCCGGGACCAGGAAGAGGAAAGCCATCTGGAGAGAGGCTGGACTCTGAAAGGGCCACACGTCCTACGGTTGACACACGACAGGTAAACTAAGACTTGACGTGATTTAATAAAACGCGTCTAGGCTAGACCTGTCTCTCAGACAAAGAGTCACACAACTCTCTAATGAGTGTAAATCCCAGCGCTCTAATACACATGTACCATATTTTTGGCATTAACATCAGGACAGATTGGGTAACAGAGCATTATTGTTAACTAGTTGCAGTTATCCTTCAACAGAACACACATTTCATCACTGTCTCAACATGTAGCTGAACTGAAACTACACCAGAATGAACTTGTGGAAATCTAACATAAAAACATAAAGTGTATTTGTAATCCTGTTAAATTTATGATAAAACAAAACAGCAGCTGTGCATGCCAGAAACTCACCATAAAAATTATGATGACAATGTTTCAGGTATTATGGGATGGTATATTGGTGGCTGTATTATTTTACAACTTATGACCATATATTTTGTGATATAATGTTAATATACCGATCTACTTAGCTTTTTACCTTGAAATGTACTGGAAAACACCATAATAACACAGAAAAATAAAATAAAAACAGAAATCTGCATGATTCATCATCATAAGTTCATCGCTCATTCAAAACATCCAAATGTACATTACTGAAAACACAAAAATTTGAAAACTTTATATTTATATAAAATGTAATTATAGGGTATTTTAATGAGTCACGCCAGGACATTTACTGTTTTTCACCATAAATTATACTGTCATTTTTTTACTTGCAAAAAGCATACATTTTCTAACACAATGTTAAAATATTAGCTAAATTTGATATTAAGTAATATATATATTTTCATATAAATAATTAAAAAAGAAACAATGAAAATGAAAATCTGTTTGTTTATTTATACAATAAATATAGAATTTAATGATATAATAAATTATAAAATATAATAATCACATGAATCAGGGCTAAACAATATATGCTTTTGAAAATTACAGTTAACCAATTAACAGGTTTTTACTGTAGAATTTTTACAGTTTTTTTCTATAAAAATAATACAATACAATGTAATGTAATGTAATGTAATGCAATGCAATGCAATACAATAAAAGATTTTCACTGAAGGCCATATCCTTTTCTTTTTTTTATGTGCAAATGATCTGCATATTTATGCACAGGATTAACCCCGTAAAAGCTGTAAAGTGTGTTAAGAAAGCTACTAGGGTGATTTATTGATTTCATATAGATATTAAGGGATACCTTCGACAATAAATTCGTTAGGGAGCAAAATTATGTATTTTTTTTTTTTTTTTTTTATATGGTCATCAGTGCAAATACTAGCAAATTAGTGCCAAAACTGTTAACTAGTATGGAAAACAATGAATAGTACGATCAAAGATGTGTTCCAGGAAATCAGAGAGAATGGGAATTTGTGCGCTACATTTAACAAATCATCAACATGATTAATAGTGGATTACACATCATAAAAATAGAGACCCAATTACTGGTGTAAATTAGAACCCAGCATTACCACCATGCTAATAAGCACTGAACATAATTGCATTTACTGCAGTATAGCCAGGCGAGATAGATAAAGTCCCCCTCTATCTCATTAATCTCTCAATAACGTCCACTGCGTATTTTGGCCATTATCACTGATTATATATAGTGTCTGCCATGAAAAGAAAGAACAGAGCGCTCTCACTGCATCGGCCCTATCTCTGAGCTCGAGGAAGGGTTTTCTCTGGCCCTTGTAGAGAGCATAAAACAGATAATTACCAACTCTAAAAAATGTCTCTTTTGTGCAGCGGGCTGAAAGGAGAAACTCTCCAAGCTTTGAGAAGATAAAGCCCAAAACAAAAGCAGGCCTGAATGGTCGCAGGATTAGCTTTAATAGCAGTAATTACCAGTAGGGAAAGCAGCCGAGGCTCTCTGCCTCTCTGGCCATCGCACAAGGCTTGAGGTGAGTGATGTCTAGGGGGTCGGATGCGTGAATCGAAGCCTCTCCTGGCTGTCCGACCAGCTGCCTCACTGCCTGCCTGCCTCCCTCCACATTCATTTGTAAAACACTTGGGCGAACCATCCGCCAAGGCCCTATTTGCCACTAAAAGCTGCTATCTCCTCTCAGCCCCAATAATGGGTCGTGCATAGAAAAGGAGGGTCCTCCAACCCAGTTGCTTCTTGAATTACAATCTAGGGTTGATGGTGATGGTGATGATGAGAGAGGCCTTTAAATTACAGCAACACGGGCTGGGCCCTCCGCTCGCCTCCGCCACTATAGGACACTCAAGCCACACGGGGTGTCCAAATGAAATACAATTATCCTTATTGGCATGATAAAGAGAGGTAGCGGGGGTGGTGTTGTTTAGTGACAAGAGGGAGCTTTAGCCTTCAGACACTACAGAGTACTTAGAAAGAAACTTAAATGGTGGATTAATAAAAGAGCCCACCACCCTTGAATAGGTGCGTTAATGTCTGACCCGCGAACGGTGCCGAAAGCTGCACGGGACGTCTCTCGTGTGGCAGCTGCACCTTTATGGAACTGGAAGAATGGTGATTGGTTGCTTGCATTGAAATGAATTGGTCAGTCATTAGCCACAATCGCTCTGAGAGACGGCACAATGCAACATGGCAACCAGCAAACAGTGTGTTATTTTTTATTCAGATCTAAAATTCAATGGCAAATAAGTGCATCTAAGTCTGAGACCCGTGCTTCAATTTAACTGGGTCTGCAGATTACAATTGCATTCAGCTATTTCTGTCCTGTTTATTTCAACTGTCTGTAAAAGGCACTTTCACAGAATTTGATAGAAAATAAGGCCTGAAACAGTAAAAAACTCCTTGAAAAAAGAACACGCTTAACCTAAAAAGAAAGAAAGAAAGAAAGAAAGAAAGAAAGAAAGAAAGAAAGAAAGAAAGAAAGAAAGAAAGAAAGAAAGAAAATAATTTGATTGTCAGCCATGGGAGGTCAGGTTAAATATTGTCTGCTGTTTTGAGCTGGGGTTTTTTTGTCTAATATTAGGTCCGAATTTTTGCAACCCTGTTATTTATTTATTTGTTTGTTTGTTTATTTGTCATATCTAAATATTGTTTAGCTGTTGTTCATGTGATTATTATATTTTATAATTTATTATATTATTAAATTCTATATTTATTCTATAAATAAACAAACAAACAGATTTGCATTGTATCTTTTTTATTATTATTTATATATATATATATATTACTTAATATCAAATTTGGCTAATCCAACAGCAGGGTCCAGCTAGTTTATGTCCCATAAATTAAATACATTAATTTTATAATAATAAGAATAGGAATTATTATTATTATTGATTGCTCCTTGCACTATTTTGGGTAACAGAGTTGAATTCTTGAGCTTAATGTAGTCAAATTTAGTGACACAATATATGTGTGTTTGTGTGTGTCTTCTTGGATAAGGAACATTTCTTTTAAACGTGCTAAGTTAATACTGTTTGATTGCAGTATATGAACATATGTACAACCAAAATTATGATATTTGTGCATCTAATGCTTGAAAAATGTAATGAGACAGTAAAAGTGTATCACATTCAAGTGTCCCGCTTGAATATGATCCAGTTTACGGTCTCATTACTTTTTTAAAAAGCTTATTATTATTATTATTGTTGTTGTTGTTGTATTTTATTTATTTATTTATTGTTGTTGTTGTTGTAGTTTTTTGGTCATTCATCTGTGTCTTACCTACAGTTAGTGTAAAATGCAGCTGCTAGGCTGCTGACACCAGAAAAACAAACACTATTTCTCCTTTACTGGCCTCTGTTCACTGGATATGTGTCACCAATATAAAATCCACTTTAGGTTTTTATTATTTGTCTTCAAAACGTTACACAAACTGTCACTGCATTGCATTTCTGACCTCCATAGCCTCCATCATACCAGCCCTCTTAGATCCAAAAAGCAATTTCTTCTGTCCACCCCACGGTCCTGGCTAAAGCTTACAGGAGATTGAATCTGGTTGCATCCTCACGGCTATGGAATAGTGAAAACAGAGCCTCCAGCATCTTCAAATCCTGCCTGTGTGTTCATGTGAGTCGAATCAAGTGCCTGACACATGTTTGATGGAGCAGTGATGTCATAATGCATTTATCCCCTCTTTTCCTCTTTCCTTAAAGACACTTGTGGTTATGATCCACTATTCACTTCAAGCGTTCTTCAGCAGATGAAAGCCGAACTCTGTCAGCTTGTTTGCATAAGCCGCACACGAGTCACCACAATAAATATGAGACCAAAGCAAAGGCACATGTCTGGCACTTAATGACACACACATACACTTGGGTATCCATCTGTAAAAAACATTGTACATGGTAACAATCTGCCATACTTGAATAGTCACATGCTGGAGTGTATGGTCACAGAGTTAAAGACATGAATATATACAAGAAGCTGAATACTACATAATAAAAGAAAATTGGAAAATGTCACTAGGCCTACTAATGCTCCTTAAACATACCCTTATATAACAAATAATAAACTGTGCATGCCAGACTGCCTTAAAGAGACAGTTTTTAGTTGGTTCATTCATTCATTCAATTTTATTTTATTTTTAGGTTTTATTAGTTTAATTCAAACTTCTAAACAAGTGGTCTTTTCTAAGAATAGTGGGGGAAAAAATTAAAGACACTTTAATTAATTTATTTAAATCAATACTTTTATTCAGCAAGGGACCATTATACAGATTTTTCTCTAACAGTAAAAACATTTATAATATTACAAAATATGTCTACTTTTTAAACTTCTATTCATCTAAGAAGCCTGAAAAAAATATCACGTATCCACAAAAATATTCAGCAGCATGATAATTTAAATAATAAATAATTTTAAATATTATTCATTTAAAATACGTTCAGCACACTTAAATTACAGTAAAAAAATATAATTATATATTCTAATATACAAAATGTAATTATTTTGTGAGGTTTGCATTTTTGTGTGTAAATAAATAAATATATTTAAATATAATTTATTTACAATGTATAAATGCTGGAATAAATACAATGTTTAAAAGCATCTGCTAAATGAATAAATGTAAATAATGCATTTAAACAAATTAATTGAATCTTCTAGCTACTAGTTCAGCGCTACCAGTAGGAGCAACCAATTTGTAGCCTATTCATGGTAAGTCCCAGGTACTGAGGCCTCTACTTCAGATGTCATTAATCAGAAATTCTTACACCCTAACCACTTTTATAGACAGATGGATTGGACTCAGAAAGCAAACCCAACACCACACTTTTCCGTTTCTTTATTTACCATCAATTCAAGCACTCAAAACAAAAAAAATCCCCAGTCATCCTGTCACTGAAGTGTCACTTGGCAAACTTGTTTTACTCATCATAAATTACCATCTCTACACATCGCCTCCCTTCTACTGAGCTCACTGGGGCCTCCTAGACTCTCGACCAGCAATTACGTCTTGAATAGGAGTTATCTTGTGCCGTGACCTCACATGACCCCCTCATTGAAAAGCCACTGCATTCTCTCTCCATTGAGCCTGTCTTTCAAAGTGGCCGCTGATTTCAGTTTATTGAGCAAAAATAAGGATCAGTCTGATGCAGTCTTTGCAGAAAATAAGGTCAGAGGGTCAATTTAGAGAAATCGAACACAATGTTTTTTGCAATTAAACAAAAAAAGTCTGATAATAATAATATATATATATACTGCTGCTGCTCAAAGGTTTGGGATCAGTAAGATTTCTAATGTTTTTTAAGGGAGTCTCTTCTGCTCATCAAGGCTGTATTTATTCAAACAAAAAAACAGAAAAAACAGTAATATTGTAAAATCTTATTGCAATTTCTAATATTGGTTTCCTATTTTAATATACTTAATAATATAATTTATTTCTGTGATGCAGCGCTGAATTCAGCATCATTACTCCAGTCTTCAGTGTCACATGATCCTTCAGAAATCATTCTGATATGTTGATTATTATGAGTGTTGAAACTGTTGTGCTGCTTCATTTGTTTTTTGGAACATGTTGTTTTTTATACTTTATTCTTTGATGAATACAAAGTTAAAAAGACCAGCATTTGTTCAAAATAGAAATCTTTTCTAACAATATAAGTCTTTACTATGACTTTGTATTCATTTTAACAGTATTAATTTCTTTAAAAAAAAAGAAAGAAAATTATTACACCCCACATTGATATTGCATGTGTTTTTTTTTTTAACTTTTATTAATCAGTAACTAAAAAAAATATTCCAAAAAAATATGCTGTTATTTTTAAACTGGAGTAATGATGCTGAAATATCAGCACATGAAGCAGCACATGATTTGAAAACATTGATTATAAATCAGCATATTAGAATGATTTTAAAAATCACAATAATAAATGCTGAAAATAACAATCAAATCAAAAATATATGAGCAGAAGAAATATATTAAAAATAGAAAAACTTTTCACAAAATTGAAATAAAAATATTTTTCCCAAATGAGCGCATACATATGATATATATATATATTATTCATGATAATTTAGACTTTTTTTAACCTAAGGAGCTCATACTCAAGGAGTAAATAACACCTCAATTTGGAAAAATATGACATGTGGTACAGCTGCTGCTATTTAGTTCACCAAAAGTAAGATTTACATAAAAACATTTTTTTTTACATCAATATGATATTTATGTAACATACTACTCACATCAAATCTATGTGAATGTTAGTTGTTGCTCTATATCTCCCAAATAATATGACTTTTAAGATGATATTTACATTTTTAAAGTTTTATGACTGAAGCTCTAATATTTCAGGGAATTAATTTGTGGAAGTAAAAACACATCATATGCAATACAATGATGATAAAGAGAAAACATTTTTTTTGCTACTAATACTAATAAACGTTCCTCAAATGCCTGATGCATCATATTTGATACTTACATTTTTATCAGATTTTTCTTTTTTTATAAATAAATTAATTTATTTATTTATTCACTTTTTAATGCCATGCCAGCATCAAGGCTATTTTCATGCTGATCTCTGAATAAATTATACAAGGTACAATTAACAAAAGGTTAAAAAAAGACATTTCAGATGTACACTAGACAAAAATTCTAAAATATTATTTTTTTCTATAAATAAATAGATAGATAGACACATAGATAGATAGATAGTTTTGATCATGTTGGTAATTTACATGCCTTAGAAATTCACATACTGCAGGCTTTATAGGGTTAAAGTCCACTATAGCTAACAGAAACAGTGAAAGCTACCTTAACAAGTCATGACAGATACTATTGAACCGCCTTTGATCCGGTCCCTAACAGAATATCTACTGTATACCGCTAATGATTTTTACAGTAGCTCTATCTGCTCCCAAGCTCATTAGAGGTAAATACGTTTAATCACTGTTTACCAAGTCGATAGCTAATATACTAATCGCTTTGGCACGGGGCGGCCTTAAACGACACCAAGCAAGGTTTTAGCCAGCTGCTGCAGAAAGGGTAGAGTTCATACGTGTTAAACGTGCCTCCTCACCTTCAAGAACCTTCATTTGTCTAAATGGGAGCCCATCACAAACAGCTGCTAGCATGGAGGAACGCGTGTAAATGTCTCTCTCAGTGGCGCTTCGGTGGTAATTGGTGTGGTGCCTTTCATGAAGATAAGACCAAATACATCCATCACACAGCAAAACCTTTTTATTTTAGATCATTTCCAATGACACCCTCTTTTCTAGCACCAAACATCCATCTACTTTTTTTCCCCCAACACAAATGTGACCTTTCATGTTTTTTATTTTTTTGAGATGTTATTACCAAAACACTAATTTTACACCTCAGCCATTATCCTGAGTGGCTGTGGGCTCGCGTTACAGGGGCGTTTTATGATGTCATATTTCTGTTTGCGAGCGTATGATAACAGAAGGACTGACAGGGCCAGTAATGGGTGCCCAGTGAAATGTCATGCTCTATCAGCGCCCCAGAGCAGCACAGGAGGGCCGTTGTGAGACAGGGGCCAGACGCAGGACCTCCGCTGTTGTTATTGGTGCTGCCGCTGCTCTAGCAGTGTGGGAGAAAGAGAGAGAGAGTGAGGGAGCGCAGCAGATGTGACCTCCTCACACACAGAGCTCCTTTTGTGTCCCAGTTATTCAGTGTTCCTCTGGGTTTGCCCCTGCCCTCAACCATTAACAGCAACTGCCCGTAACTGCGAGAAAAAAAAAGAGAACGGGCAGCAGACACGCATGCAACGCAGCAACAGGGCTCAGTGTGTTTCGAAGAAATTTGCTGAGATTCATCCGGAAAACTTTTTATTTTACGACTGCTTTCAAATTTGATGTAATTCAGGCAGGGTGCATTCTGATGGGACTTTGTGGAATATTAAAAGTGTATTTTTAGGAGAGCGGTGGCTCATGACACATGCTCTGATGGACTGAGCAGAGTTGTGCATCTGAGCGAAGCAAGTTCAAGTCCAACATGCAACATTTCCTGATTCTATTTCTCTCTGCTCCACATTGGGTCCTGTGGCAAAAAAAATATAAATAAATAACATAAATATAAAATAAAATAAAAAAGGAAGTGTACCTTTTGTCTTTAAGAGCTTAAAAACCACAAAATTATATAAAAAAATATATAATATCAATAATATTATTTAAAAAAAATGAATAATGTCAATTTAATACAAAAACATTTCTTTAAAAATGTACATATGTACATGTACATCATTTTTGTACAGTTTGCTTTTTATGTTAACAGTAAACTGTACTGCTGAGAAGAGAGTTTAAGTTTAGCTCCATGAACAGCTTAATTCACAATTTTTTCCACATAGCTTCCTGTCTTGCTGCTATTGTTAAAATTGTAAGCAAGTAAGTAAATAAATAAATAAAGCATCTTCAAGACAAACATACGGATGGATGGATGGATAGATCTTTAAATATTCAAATAATAAATAAATACAAATTTAATTTTAATAATAAAATAGATTAAAATTTTTTAGTATTATGCATAATTGTATTACTGGAAAATAAATTTACAGTTTATTCACAAAATATTGCAGAACATTAGTATATCACATATGAGGTGTTGTTTACTCCTTGAGTATGAGCTTGTTATTCTCACTACTGTAAATCGGGGGAAAAAAAATATGGTGGTTTAAAATACTGCTATGAATGAATGAATGAATAATATAAAACAAATGTAAAAAGCTTCAACAGGTTCAATGAACTTCCAATTTAGAAAATGATATGTATAAAAATGTCTGTGATCAGCCTCATATTCAATAAGAGCTGTAACTGCACATTAGGTTGAAGCAGTGGATATTAGGGCATCGGGCAAATATTGGCCTCTTATCTTGCTGCCTGTAAGAAGCAGAGCAGGATCATTTTCTACAGAAGAGCTGCCACATATCCTGCACCGGGCCAAGAACTGCTTTATTCAATTATCTCCCTTGCTTAGCAAATACAATTTCCCTGCATAAATCATCCAAATGATCCCTAAGACTGTCAGGGCCTCGCTGTGGATTTTTTCAATCCTATCAGCTGAGGCCCAGCCAGGTTACGCTTTATCCTACTTCTGTGCTCAATATCTATTGAGATGCTTCAATTGTCTGTTTTGAGTTTCAAATCCTCTGCTATCATTCTCAGTTCCTGATAAAAGTGACATTAAGCATCCAACCACCAAGTCGGTAATCCATTACGAAGAAAGAGCATGCCAATTTAACTAATCCACCAAGCAATGACCCTGTAACCTTGACCTTGTAAACAGCACAATGGGGGGAGATTATGTATGAATATCTGGTCCAGAGACACTGAGTTGGGCTTTTTACAGGGCCATAAGCCCTGGCTGTTTTTGCCCAGTTTCAGCCACGCTTGAGAGAAATGTCTTCAGGTCAGTAGTTTGAGACTGGTAGATAAATGCTAAGATTTTTGTCCTAAACCTTATGATTCCATGCTCATCATTAATTCTGGTTTTGGAACATCTGTAATACATTGATGTGACCAGACCAAATTCAGCCTGATTCCAAACAGCTGTTCCTCAGCCAATAAAACAGTCCCAGTTTAACACAGCAGAGCTCCAGGACTGCTTTGAGACGCAGGCTAAATGCTGGAGGGACAAAAGCTCTACCAGTGTTCACCCAATACAATAGAGGTGAAGACCTCCATACCCCCCGAGTCAAAGAGTGAATAAGCAAGGAATTCCTTTAGGACTTAAAGTGCCATGGACCCTCAGCTTTCTCCCTTTGCACACAACACTCAAACAGGTTTTTTTTTTTTTTTTTAGAAAATCCTGAACAGTTATGAGACAGACAAATACAAAAAGGCAGAAAAATCTTAAAGAAAATATAATAATTTAATATATGTAATAATAATAATAATTTAGTAATAAACATTAGTTTAGTCAGTATAGTTTAATCTTTTTGAATACTTGAAAAGCATATTGATTTCATAAAAATATAAAATATTGATAATTTAATAAAAAAGTAAACGTGCATGTACTGTTTTTATCAGTAAACTGTATTGCTAATAAAATAAAATAAAATAAAAATAGATTAGATTAGATTAGATTAAGGCATTACAGGTTAAATTCAGCTCAACATGCAACATTACCTGATCAAATTCTCCCTCTTTTCCACATTGTATCCTCTCTTGCAAATGTTCCAATTGTTAAAAGTGGGATGGATGATAAATACATAAAGGAATGAAAGAAGTGCATCTTTGGGTCTTTATACAATAAAAACACAAGCATAAAAATTAAACATAAAAAATAGGATAAAATACAATACAATATTTTATATAATAATAATAATATATAATAATCCTATTTATATTTTGTAGATTAAAAAATAAAAATATATTTTATAATTTACTTTTATTATTTTAACAGAAATTGTGTAATATGGATTAGAACAACACATTTAAGCCATTTACGTTTATTTATTTTAAATCAAGATTTTCTGCTGATTTTATAATGTCATTTGATATGCTAAATAACAAAAATGTGAATAATAAATCAAATCAATAAATAAAACTATAAAACAAATTTAAAATTACAAAACTAAATAGCATTAAACATATTATATTATAAGCATAACAACTTAAGTGAACATATTAAATGTTTTCTTGAATTTGTGGCATAACTCTAAAATGTATTTTCAGGTTTAAATGAGGAAAAGACGCTTCATACATTTGGACCCCGCTATAAATCATTTATTTATATGCATAATTAAATCCCTGTTATGAGAAATGAGAATATTGAGTGACAGGTTCACAAAAATCAAGAACAAATGCATTTTTCAAGCAATTAGATTCTTATTGCCAGTTTTATGAACTAGAATATATTAGCTCCATTTTTTCTATATGCTTAATCATTCATCATCAAAAAATCCAGAATGACACAAACACGTCCCGGGAATGACTTGGAAAGCCGGGTGCTGTCATCCCTCAGGCTCATATCAAAATCAATCATCACTCACGATGATTCACAGCGCGATGAAAAAACGTCAATTTTACAGGAGCCATCAATTGACTGGGTTGGACTGACAGGAAGAATGAATATGAACCCAAGCGGCTTCCTGGCAGATCCACACCTGTGCGAGTGAGTACAGGATCAGGAGCTCATTAAAATCTGAGTGCGATCCCTGTCTGGATCCCTGTGGAGCTGCAGTCATCAGACTCCCTATCTGATAAATACAGCATCAGCCAGAGAAACTGAACTTGAAACAAATGGCCTTTCTCACTGTCTTTAAAAAGCCGGCCTGATAATAACCCTCCTTTCTTTGAACTCCCAAATGAAATCTGTTCCCTCACACACACAGAGAGCTTTGAAGGTGATTTCCCCCCTAGTCTTTTATGTGAAACAACTGTTGTTGCATATATGGAGTTTAATTTGCCACTTGTGTTGGAGCAGTGAGTGTGAGTGGGTTTAAACACTGTAATTTATGACTTTGCTCTGGCTGCACACAGACAGGCTTATCATAAAAGGTTGCAGTGGTGTATAGGTAAACTTGACAGGGAAATCCAGCCTGTACATATGTTTCTGTTTGAGCATTACTCCATACGCCCACAAAGAGACAGATCCCTGAACGGAGAGAACCTGACCCGTAATATGTCCTCAGAGTCTGCTGGATCCTTATTTACATCTATGAAAGATGAAGAGGCTTATATTATATATCAGAGCAACAAAAGAGCCAGATATGCAGTGGTTTTATCATTAATACCACAGTGGAGGGAGAGGGGGGGAACATGATTTTATACACTACCGTTTAAAGTTTGGGGTCAGCAAAACTGTTTAATATCTTTGAAAGAAGTCTCTTATGCTCACCAAGGCCGCATTTACTTGATCAAAAACACAGTAAAAAACACAATATTGTGAAATATTATTACAATTTAAAATCATTGGTTTCTATTTTAATATATTTTAAAATGTAATATATATTCCTGTGATGACAAAGCTGAATTTTCTGCAGCCATTACTCCAGTGTCCAGTGTCACATGATTCACCAGAGACAGTTCTGATATTGTGATTTGCTCCTCAAGAAACATTTCTTATTATTATCAATGTTGAAAACAGTTGTGCGGCAAAATATTTTTCTCAGGATTCTTTGATGAATAAAAAGTTTAAAAAAGAACAGCATTTATTTGCTATAATACAAATCTTTATAAACATACTATAAATGTTTTTACTTTCACGTTTGATCAATTTAATGTGTCCTTGATGAATATAAGTACTATAATATGACAAACTATAATATTTTATATATAATATAAAATTATATTAATTTTATAATAATTGTATATAATTATATTAAATTAAATTATATATAGATAGATAGATAATTAAAAATTATCTATCTATCTATCTATCTATCTATCTATCTATCTATCTATCTATCTATCTATCTATATCTATCTATCTATCTATCTATCTATCTATCTATCATACTAATTCCAAACTTCGGAAAGCAAACATAATTTTGTCAGAAATATCTACAGTATATACCTCAAAGATATATGCATACTAATAACTAATTTATATAATTACGGTTCAGATGGGACATCTAAATATTTTGTAAAGAATTTGCATATCCAACTATAACTATAAGTAACTAAGTAACTAACTAACAAACTAACTAACTATAAACAAACAAACAAATAAATAAATAAAGTATGTGGTTTGGATTGCACATTTTATTAACTTTGTAAACAACTTTGTAAACAGTCTCTCTCTCTTTTTTTTTTTTTTTTTTTTTGGCAACAGTGGCATAAGTTGAAGCTGCTTTTAGATGGACCAAACTCTGACAAAAATGCAGGTTGAGACATCTTCATAAAACCAAATCTTCTCCGACCTCAAAAGGTAAAAGTTCTTAGATATAAGCAGCACGATAGGATTTTCAGCAGTGCTATAAAACCACGAGGGTGGAAATCTGGCCTTTTGTCTGGTGTTAAAATAGGTTTGATGAGCTACGGGCTGCAGGCTGCAGTTGTCAAAGGCCTGGTGATCTCTAGTGAGAAATGATTCCCTTCATTTCAGAGCCGCACATACTCCTGCCTCAGAGAGCTGAGCAGAGCCAAATGAAGTGAGACCAACTTACAAGAAAGTGCATAAAAAGGCTTGTGCGACTGCCAGAGATAGTCCGGTTTTACTTAGGCAGAGCGAAAGAGACAAAGTGCTCCCATTCACTCCTTAGCTTCAATGAAAGGAGGATGCAGCTCGTCTTAACACACACACTCTCTCTCCATTTCTCTCTCCAAGGCATTTCATCTGATTATGAGTACTTTGCAATCTGCGACAACATGATTGATGCTCCACTTTCATGAGGGGAATTTTAACAGCACCTCTTCAGCGCTCAGTGCACACCCAATTATGTGTCTGAGCCAGTAACCTTGAATTTATGTTGCCATGGCAACAACCAAAAAAAAAACGGAGAGAAAAAAATGGTCATGCATTATGGATTATCATTGAAATTCTACACCCCTACCCAACATAATGAGAGCTCGGGACTTAATCAAATCAGCCATTCCGGGTGACACAAGCTGAAGAACTGGCTTCCATTGTTGGGCGCCTAGAGAAAGGCAGCAGGCCTGACGAACCAGCAGCTGCGGGGCTGCAGCCTGATAGATGGCTCCCGTATACATCAGTGAACATATAGACAGATGGTCCTCAATGCTTGGAATTTCCAACCCAGGAAGCAGCTGCTCAGACTAACCTCTGCTGTTCATCTCACCTTGTTGTCATGGAACATTGAGCAAGGAAGGAGAATGTGGACAGCTCCACTTGGAGCCCTGCCTGAGACGCTGTTTGTGCCTCATTCTTTTTCGCTTCTCCCTTTCCCTCTGGTCTTTTCTGTTTTTTTTTCCAGCTCCTCGTCTGAAGGGTGGGGCGGTGGGGAGTCTCCCCCCCTCGTGCCAGGTCTCAAAAGAGGGATAAGGCGACCAGAATAAATCGGATTTTGTGTTTTACCACCAGACTCTTTCTCTGTCCCTGCCGTTCCTTCAAATGTCGACCTCTGACAGATGACATAATTGTGAAGCACACGACTGGCTCCTGATTAATACCGCCGAGGTGGGGACGTTCACAATCACAGCAACATTTAATAACAAAGTGATCGGAAGTTATTCAATTTCAGCGACAGCGATCATTCCTGATACAAATGTGGTTGTGTCCAGCTATGCAATAAAGTAAGTAACTTTAGACAAATGAGCAGCAAACCAATGTGTGTGTGTGTGTGTGTGTGTGTGTGTGTGATAAAATATAAATAAATAATATAATATGCATCTGTATAAATAAATACAATTATAAATAAATAAATTAAATTAATTAATAATAATAATAACAAATAAATAAATATACATTATAAATTAGTTAATTATTACAAACAAAATAAATACTATAATAATAATAATAATAAATATAAATGATAAATTAATTAATTAATACAAACAAAATAAATACTATAATAATAATAATAATAATAATAAATGTATTATAAATAAATAAATACTTACATACATAAACCAACAAACTGTACTTCTCAACTTAGTTTATAACCCTCTGACTGAGTTTGATTCATGTACTGATAATCATTAATCTTCTTCATATGATGTATTATGGACTGTACAAATGCTTTCTCCTGAATGTTAATTTTTGCAGCAATGAAAAAATAGCATTTAAGATCAGATTTTCAAAAGCTATGGCCAATTTCGCAGCCCTCCAATAACGTTTGGCCATTCAGGAGTAGACACACCTGATAGTGACGGGACAGCGACCTAATGACCTGCCGACCTCCAGAGACAAAATCGATGTCAGTGTGAACGAAGCATTAAAACAGCATAGAGACCCTCAGAATAGCATTTATACCACTCAGCAATGAGTCATGTTTATGATGTAACCAGTCCAAAAAATAAAAAAATCTAAGTCACAAGTCATATATTGAGCCAGAATATCATAGAGGCCTAGCAAACACATAGCAATGCCCTGGAAACCACCCAGAACACCCTGGCAAACTGCATGTTCAGTAATGTTTAAAAAAAAAGATTAAAAATGGAGAGCCAAGAATAAATCTGCTTGTCTTTTTTACTACCAGACTCTTTTTCCCTCTTCATATGTCTCCCTCTGACAGATGACATAATTGTGAATCACAACTCTGGCTCCTGATTAATACAATACATTTCTCTTCTCCTGGGTCCTATCCGAGCTGCTGTGGCGGCACAAATGCTTCCACTGCTACATAAAATATTGATTGCTCTTGTATATTTCTTAAATGTATATAAGCATATTTATTAGCTAAAAGGCACATGGAGGAAAGTCTAGGTGCTTGAAGTACCTCAGTAACCACCCCCTTTGGCTCGAGTCCTCAGTCGACTGTGCGGGGGGGAATAAAGATGTTAGTCATGGGCTTCCAACATCCTAATCCAGGACCCACAGAGAGACGTGAACTAGTTCCTCAAAAGAACTGTTTTAGCTTCACATCTAGACCACAAAGACGGCAAACGACACACTGGGAATCTCTGGAAGAACTGATAGCGATGTTAAAAACATGGGGGGGGGGGAATCCCCAAATAAGAGACAACCAGCCAGTACAAGTTGAATCGTTTTCATAAGACATGGCAGGATATGATTATATAAATATAAAATGGAAACTTTCCAGTTATATTGGAGTATTTGGAAGAGCAGATGTCATCCAAAAATGGTTTGGGTGTGCCAGATGAAATCTGCACCGGTGTCACTTGATGGCATGCGAGTGTTCTGTCAGGAGTTATGTACCCTGCTTCACTTAGATGGGCTGTTAAGTTACACACCCACAACTGACACAGTTTTCCCCCTCCGGCAACAGATGAACTGACTCAAACCTGTAGGAAGGGTTCGCTAAAGCTTCAACTATGCTCATGAAATATATAATTCATAAGCTGTTCAGGTGTTTGTCACCAGTAATAATCTTGTGACTCGCCAAGAGTGTGAGAAGGAGATTTAGTTCAAATTAAATCAAATATTGACATCAACTGCTATGAGATATGGTTGGGTCAATGGCATAGTGAGAATGCAGTTCATAAAATTAATTTTAATATTTTTGTTTAGGCCAAAATGTCAGGTTAATACAACTATACCGATATTATAATAAATAAATAATGACATTTATGAAATTTATATATATGGCATAATCTTCTATTTTTATTTATTAAAAAAAATACATATTTTAACAAAAAGGCTTCAATGCTTATTAATATGAAAACTTTTTGTCCAGCAAATCAAAGTCTAAGACACAGATAAACAAATAAACAACATTAATTAATTATAAAAACAGGACTCCTGCAGACCTTCATGACAGTGTTTCAAGGTCAGTAACTATAATGCACATTATATTATAATACACAGATAATTTGACCTTATGACAAAAAAATGTTTGTTCATGGCATTTGGGGCAACTCCATACAAACTTAATATTTTTTTTTTGTACTAAGAAGCTAGTCTTAGCCACACCTACATATTAACCAGCTGCTTTTGATGATTCATTAATTAACACCAGTTTAAGAATACTGTTTGAGCAATTGATGTGTTTCCTGAAGAAGGCTGTTTTTGCCGAAACGCGTAGATCTACTTTTAACTATTTTGTAATGATTTAAGCCCAGTACATTAAAGGCTTTTTATCTTACCATGTGAGTGCCTTGGAAGTATTTCATCTATATAATAATAATAATAATTTTACTTTAAAAATATTTAAGATTTTTAAAAAAAAAATGTTTATTATGCATACACTTACATTCAAGTTAATACTTTTTACTTTTACTTTTTAAATGATAATGTAATTGAACAGTTTCTTCAAAATGGTAAATAAATAAATAAATTTGCTGGCAAATGTATTTAATAATAATAATAATAATAATAATGAAGAAATAAAAAAAGAAAAGCCATAGTAAAGTCTTTGGTCTTAAAGTCTAACTTGGTTATTTATAAAGCACATTTAAAAACAACCTAAAGGTTAACCAAAGTGCTGTACTGAACAATAGAAACAATCCATAAAATAAAAAATTACAATCAACAAAGTAAAATAGATACTGTAAAAATTCATATGTTCATATTCATACAGAAAGAGAAGATACCGTTCGAATTGACAGTGGTAAGCTGTTCCATAGTTTAGGGCCAACCCTTGCAAAGGCTCTGTCCCCTCTATGTTCTATAACTCTATAACTCTATCTATGATCTATAACTTATCTACTGTGTTGAGTTCCCTGCAGTAACCTTCCTTTGATGGCTTTGGAAGGAGAGTCGCAAGTGCGGTTTGGTTCTAATTAGCATTTAATTAATGATGCATGCATATGCAAAGCAGCATTTAAACAACGCTGATTACCTCCTACCTATTCACAGGCCAACAGTCAAACATGTCTGACATGCGTCCGCCGCATGTAAACGCCTTACTGAAAGGTTAAGTCTTGAAGTTCATTAACACAAAAGTGACTTGTGTTCCTGGCCAGCGGCTGGTCCCTTGGGTATGTGAACAACAGCACTTTTTTCTATATCTTTTTTTGTTTTGTTTTTTGTTTATAGACATTATAGATAATGGCCTTTGGTTGTTGTTCGTAGAACATGACCTTGGCATAAGTATTGGGAATCTGGGACTAAATACTAGAATCTATGATACTACTTTTACAACCAATTTTATGCTATTGAATATGCTCTGATGGCGATGAATACTGCTCATTTTGATCCTATGTGATATTTATGCGCAAGCAATGACCTGTAATATAGACACACTTGTCTTTTATTGTTCAGAGGTGCAAGTAAATTTACCAGCGTCACTGAGGCATTCATTAATGATTGCATGTGATGTAAGTCTACATTACCGGACATATTTATTACCACTTTTGTAAATTATTGTCTTTATTGCTCTTGTGATTACGGATATACTCCCCCTCTTTGACTTGCAAAACCCATCAGTCTGCCTATTTATTATTTATGTCAAAGTTAAGGAATCTGACAAAATCATAATGGATACCCTCTGCCTTGTTTATTATATTGGATACCGCATGAGAGTGGTTTGATAAATTCATGCCCAGCCTATGTTTTCATCTTGTGGGCATTTTTGCCGTGCGGCATGATTGAACTCAGCCCGGTCGGGCCATAACGCAGTCAGGGTAATGAACCTGATGACAGCATAACGCCCGTCCTGAAATCTTATGCATGAAGGGACCGTCGAGCCATACCTCAGCCTCTTGTGTCATTTGTTATCGTTAATCCTTACATTTATGGCTGCAAATATCTTATTAGGAGGCGTGCCCGAGGTATTTCACTTCGATTCTAGGCTCCGTGACATATTGATTAGACAGCGAGGATTGCGTGAACAAGCCTGAGACCTTGACTTTAGACACCTGCAAGGTATGAATATTAGCATCTGGCTCTTTTTCATCATCCAGCGTAATTTCCCTTTGCGGGGAATCAAGGGCAAGTCTGGCCTTTCAGACCCCAAGTAGGTACGGACACAGGAGACGTAGAGTGAGCTGTGTCAGATGGATTACGTTTCCGTGTGGACATCCATCCTCATTTTGGCTCATAGTAAGCCGTTTCGGAAAAGTTGATTCAGTCACTGGAAGACCAGGAACATGCATTAAGACAGTAATCTATTTTAAATTCACTATATGGCTCCAATATCATCATTTTGTTGTAACTTTGTAACTCAGAAAATTCCATCATACAAATCAACATCCACCAAAATTGAGGACATACATATTGACAACCTCAACCAGACTCACCAAATCAAAGCTTAACTCATTTTAACAAGACAGGACATGACATCCTCTCCTAAATGAAATTTAAACATGCCCATTAACTTCCATAGACTTACATTTAAATTATATAGGCAGTATTTAGACACGTATACAGAAAGTTGCCATTGGTGAAGTCAGCCTCACAAAGAGCGCATTCACGCACTTGTGGTTAAACTATATGGTGATGTCAGAGGAAAATTAAAACGTCCCATGGCATTACCAGAATATTACAGTCATATTTCAAATCCAGAGGTGATTCATGGAGAAAGAGAGAACAGCGTTCATACCACTCAGGGAAGTCATGTTTATGATGTAACTGGATGGCACAGGAAATCCCCTATCAAGTGAAGTTTACAGTATTTACTGCTATGAAGTTTTGTTAAACTTGGAAACATTTAAAACTTTATTCTGTTTTAGTGATGCTTGCTTGGAGATGTAAACTTCCGTGTGTAACTTAAACAGTACCATTTGTGCTATGGATATGAATGATATGTGTTATATTCATTTACAGTAATAGCAACTGGATTTAGCATAGAGATGTGAGAAGCACTGCTCGCACAGAAGTCATTTTCAAACCAACCAGGTTTTTGTTGCTCAACATAGTGAATTCATGTGAGCAATTTGAAAATGAGAAAAACTTGCCATTGGTAGCTTTCACCCTAATGCGAGACTCCTGGATGTGCAGACTCCTTTTAAAATGACTGGATTTCGCACGTGAAATTTCACAGAGCAATGGTAAATGTGACTTCAATTTAAGGCAAAATGGCAATAAATAAATAAATACATACATACACTCTTAAAAATAAAGGTGCTTCAAAATGCCATAGAAGAACCATTTTTGGTTCCACAAAGAAACATTCAGTCAAAGGTTATTTAAAGAACCATCTCTTTCTTACCTTAATCTGAGGAACCTTCTTTCACCACAAAGAACCTTTTGTGAAACAGAAGGTTATTCAGATGTTAAAAGTTCTTTATGGAACCATTTAGACAAAAAGTTTCTTCTATGGCATCGTGAAACACCTTTATTTTTAAGAGTGTACATAATGATTGTCCCAAATAAATGATTTACACTGAAGGAGCCATATGCTGCAACAAAATCCTACTCTTTAGTATTTTTGTCCTTTTTCCCTTAAAACATTGCAATATTAGGAATTATTTTAATGTATTTCAAGTAAAAAAAAACACGCCAATGTACAGCAGTAAGACAAAATACACTTATATAAAAGATACTCTTGAAAACATGTCTTAAAAAATAGATTTACACTGAAGGAGCCATACTCTGCAACAAAATCCTAATATTTAGAATTTTTGTCCTTTTCTCCCCAAATTAACATATTTCATAAAACATTAAAAAGACAAATTCACTTGCTAGTACTTCTTATTTAATCTTTTTCTCAGTAAAAGTATCTAAGGGGGAAAAAAAGCAACTTTAAAACAGTACAATATTAGGACTCGTTTTCAGATGTATTTCAAGTTAATAAAAAAAATACCCCAATGTACAGCAGTAAGACAAAATACATAATATACAAGATATATACAAGATACTCTTGAAAAAAAATCTTAATATTGCAGTGTTGCTTCTCAAGTAATTTTATTTTAAGGATTTGTAGGAATTTTTATTGGAAAACACATCATTTTTCATTGTATTATTAGTGAGTCCAGAATATCATTAAGACTTGGGGATTTTTTTATTTATTTTTTTACTTGGGCCAGTACACAGAACCTACAAGTATCAGAACAGGCTAATAACCACACAGCAATGCACCAAATACCACCTAGAACACCTTAGCAACATAGCAAAGGCCTGACAACAACCAAGAAACCAAAAGGAATGAGAAATCATTCCTAATTTGGGTTGTTGCATCCTAATCATCTGAAAATAATATTTTGCAACAATGTAAGTGCTTCTTTCCACAGCTACACCTACAGTATTTCTTATAGCAATAACAAAAAGCTTTTAATTAATCCTCTGTTAGACTGATCATATATAAATAAATTACCTGGTTGAGATGTCAGTAAGATTAATGGAACGACCAACAGACATACTATTTATGTAAATTGCATTATTACTCTCAGTAAACTCAAGACCTCTCTAATGGGTTTTGTTCACCTTTCAGGCAGGGAGCCACAGCACCCAGAGAATAGAGATCAAATGGGCCAGGGGTTATTTCATATCAGGATCTGGACCTTGGAGTCTTTAGCCTTCCTGTGCACTGAGGTGGTAAATTACAGGGACAGGTACAGGCCGGTTTACTGCTTTGTTTCCAGTCAAGCCAGTTTCCAAACACAGTGTCACAGGGACTGCTTTAAAAAGGCATTTAATATAAATGATCTGGCATTGATTGTGATGGATTGGCTATGCAGAGACACCTTGCCTTCAAGGGCACTGAGAGATAAGCCATCATTCTGGCCTGTACCATCCCAGTAGGTGTTTTGTGAGTCCAATGTCACCTGTACCTGTAATAATGTACCATACGGTACTAAACGATATGACAACAGGTTCTTACCCCCAAGCATCAAATACTAGCTTTAATAGGTGTCCTTTAACATCTTTATAGTGATATGTACAGTCACCCTATTACTTTCAATGAGAAACCATTGACGTCAATACATTTTGTCCTCATGGAAATCATTTTTCACAATATCCTGACAATTTTAATCTAAAATGTGTCCACGCATTTTTACTCATTTAATGAGCAGCTAATGCATTTGAAAAAGCAGAGGCGATAATACTTTGGGATATAATTTACAAATTGGATTCTGATATAAGCTGGTGTTTTGTCAGGGACAGGATTCAGTTGTCAGTTTAGTTGGCCAACTAGAAAATAACCTAGTGTGGTGATTTAAGCACAGAATAGACCAATAGTAGTACATTTGGACCTTCAGACATTTGCACTTCATCCAACAGATCAGTCTTTGATGTTTTGACCTCTGTTGGTCAAACGGAATGAATGAAACACAAATGTTTGTGTGATCATAGATGCTGTCGGCCAAACAAACTATGAAGCTTTGTCTGATATCTCATACTGTCTGAGTAGGTCTTACATCGGATGGGGAACAAACATAATTAAAAGTAAGAATTAAGTATTAATCAATGGCCACCAAATAGTTCTATTTATTTATTTATTTACTTATTTATTAAATATTTAATTTAGGCATTTTTGCCTTTATTAGGATAGGACAGCATTTCAGACAGGAAGCGAGGTGGCATAGAGAGGGGATGGGATCGGGAGAGGTCCGCAAGCTGTGACTCGAACTCGGGACGTCCGAAGCGCAAAGGCACTATATGTCGGCGCGCTGCTCACGAGGCTATTGGCACTGACGCCACCAAATATTTCTCATTGAAAGAAATGGAGTTATCAGCAACGATTCTATAAAGATAATAAGGGGCATTTTTTTTATCTCTGCAGTGCCTTATAGGAGTGGGAACAGGTTGGATATCAGATTCTTTGTTTGTATGCAACAGATGAACTCAACTATTCAGAATTGATCACTGAATGTTTGAGTACGAGTAACTAACTCATATAACGATTTACTGATGAAACATGGGCTCATTTCTCACAAAGAGTGAAAAAACAACAAACATAAACAATCCCAAGAAAGCGCCCTTAACTTTCAGGTCACTTTGGCTGACCCTCAGTTGTACTAGCAGTATTGCTGAAGTGTGATCTTTCTCTGTGTTTTGGCTTCAGTGTGCTGAATTTCAATAAACACAGCAAAGTGACCCGGCAGGACAAACCTGCAGACAGTGTAATAAGGCTCTGTAAGGATTAATGAGCTACCCACGGCATTATTTGTTATGTTATATATCTTATTGATTGCGTTGTCTTTGATCTTTGCATGGTCTTTCTCACCGAGCTCAGGAACAGTGTGCGTTCTTGGTAGACACCGAAGGTTGAATGGGCAAAACATGCAGAGCATGATCTCCTTGAGGGCACCAGGGCAAGACATTTGTTTAGTACATTAAGAAAGTGACAAAAGAAGGCATCATAAATGCTCCTGCAGAGTTCCAATTAAAATGAGCGAGGGTGTTTGTGAAGTGTAAATGAGGATTAAGTTGTGTTTTCCATTATATTGTAATGAAAAGTCAATAATAACGATTTACTTAGCAGGGGGAAGTTCATAATGTGATAAAAAAAGCATGCAGCTTTGGATCAGCAGGCAAAAATAACAAGCAAATGTTAGATGCAATAAGAAAGGTTCTGGTTTTACATAACCATGTATCCAGTTGTTGCAAGTGACAAACAAATGTGATCTTTTCAGTATTCGTACATTGCAAGTCTGGTTCTAGCACACAAATATTTTTGCACATTTGCATAGTCATTGACACTTAATATATCATACATCATGACAGCATTTACAATACAAACCCTGTGAAAGGCCAGTCCAGAAAGGTTCGGACCAGTTCACTTGTAAAAAATCTCTGAAGGTCAATACTTAAAGAGTCCCCAAACATACAAAAAAATGTGTTTGTATATGTTATATTTAACCATCTAAGAATATTAACAAGACCAACCTGGTCAAGTTAAATAAATCTTGTTGCACTGCAAAAAAAAAAAAAAAAAAAAAAACGGTCCAATGATTGAGCATCATTCAACTTGCTTACCAGCATGGTCAGTGCAATCGCAAATGACATGACATAAACAAGACCTGTCAAACAATTAAAATCTGTAAACGGCACAGATGGGTTAGTAATAGCTGATTGGTTGTCTGAACCCATTTCAGCTCACTGAGAGCCTGGTCTCAAAAGCTCACAGAAAATTAGCTAAATTTAAAGGGATAGTTTACTTTAAACATAGGCTACTCACCTTCATGTTGTTCCAAACCATTTTTCTTCTGTGGAACACAAAAGGAAAAAAAAACTGAACCTTTATGCTTCAAAATGAACATAAAAGCATCATAAATGTATCATAATAGCAGTCCAAATGACTTCAACGGCATTAAATATAATTCTTCTGAAGCCATATGGTAAGTTTGCCTAAGAAACAGATCAAAATTGAAGTTTAAGTTTAAAAAAGCTTGACATCCACCCCAGCTCTGACAGAAGTAAGATAGAAGAAGGTATGATTCGCTAATGAACGATTCTTTTTAGTCAAATATTTTCAACAAATCTACAGCTCCAGTTTACAAAACCACCTTGAATGGTTTGCTTTGTTATCCACAGAAGCAAAAAAAAAGTCATACAGGTTTGGAACAACATAAGGGTGAGTAAATGATGACAGAATTTCCATTTTTGGGCGAACTTGTACCTTTAAACTCTTGACTCAGTTGACTAGATAATGAGATGTTTGTTTGATGCTGAAATGCTGTGCAGTCTGAATTCCTACAGAGATTGCTCATATTGGACTGGATTGAAAATGTGCAACACTTTAAACCGTCACAGTAGCTAGTCATGATAAGGAAAATCCTTCTTTTGAGAGATTTTCCAAAGATCGACATCATAAAGTAAAGAGCTTTCAACCCAAATTCACTGAAGTAAAGTGAGTCAGGGAGAAAATAAGACTGAGAAGCCTGGTAAAGAAAGAGAGAGAGGAAAAGAAAGAGCTGAAACGGGAAAACAATGCAAACGAGCATATGAATATTAATGAGGAAACAAAGGCCTTTTGAATGCCTGTATTCCTGTAGTGTATTTATGATGAATGAGGGCCTCAGTGCAGTGTGTCAAGGTCTCCTGACCGACAAATAGCAGGCTAATGACAAATCTCTAAAACATATGCTAATAAAGCTCTTACAATGCATTGCAATCTCTGACCTTTGGGATATAACCCTAAAGGGCAACATGAGAGATGCTAAATTCCAAAAACTAACTGCAATTTATTAGAATGAATACATATTTGATGTGGGTTATCACTGAGCACTGGGTAATCAAACATCAAGATGTTACAAACATCCTATTTTGCCCACGACACAATTTAATGTAAATCTGATGATTTGTTGCTCAATGAATTGCTTATTTGAATAATATATCTTAAAACCCACACATAACTGCCCAAATTTCCTTAGGGTAACATGCTGCTTTTCTGTGTAATGTAGCCAAGCTGACTGCTTCATGTTAGCCAAGAAAGCGAAGCAGCAATTGCATAGAAATTAGATAAAAATCTTAAACTTAAAAAAAAAAAAGAAATGAAAACAAGAAATGTTGCCTTGGCATTCTATTATTTATTTATATATAATACATATATACATATATATATATATATATATATATATATATATATATATATATATATATATATATATAATACTAAATGTACATTTTAAATGAAAACTGAAATAAGAGCTAATTCAAAATATTAATAAATAATATAATTAACTAAAATAACAATGATGAACTGTAAACTATACTGTTAATGCAGGTAATATTGTTAATGTCATTTTCCTTTTGGTCATTAGAGATGCACTCAGAAAAATAAAATATGACTGAGTGCAGCTTTAAAGACTAAATTACAACCTTGCTACCCTAAACCAATCAGTTATTGCTCAAATCAGATTCTTAACTTTCCCCACTGTCTTCACACCTTCACTGCCTTCAGCAACCGACTGACTTAAGATCCAGGTCATCATTACATATACATATTACATACAATATATTCCATATTAGAAAGTTCTCACCCCAACTCAACACCCCAAATCCCTGTCAGATATTCTTCATTACTTTAGCCCCAGGCTGAAGTGAGAGATTCTTGAGACTTAGCAGTGGCATCCTGTGGGGTCACACTAGATCTGGGCAACAGAGGTTGACAAGGACCTCAATTTCTCCTCTGGCAATTGCATTTTTCCTCAAAAACAAGGGCTACTCATAAATCATGGACAATTACTCTTACTTTGTTTTAAATAAGACAACATTCACCAAGAATTCCACTTTTTAGAAGTCATTTAATGTGCTTTACCTTCTGGTTCCATGGATTTGTTGTTTTGCCACCAGTCACCAGCTAACAAATAACCGCAGATAAAACAAAATCTCACTGTGGACGGCAGAGACGAAGTGAAAGAAAATGCATTGATGACCTCAGGGTTATACATCACTTTCTGCCCTCTCTTCTGACATCAGATCAGCCAAGACATTCATTCCGTTCAAGATCAGCACATTCATCTCCTACTTTCAACATCTTGCTGCTTCCTCTGACCTTCTCCAATGCCTTTCTTCTGGATGTTTGGAATTATAAGTTGGCATTTAGTCAAATACCATCCAACTTTTTTTGCCCAGAACAATCTGCTTAACCTCAGAAATCTGGGTTCAATACTGGCTGCTCACCCAAAACTGCTTTTCACTCTTAGTGACTGAAGCATTTACAACAGCCTTGCTTTCATTTTGATTCTCCTAGATCTATCCACATCATTTGGCATTGAAATGCTGCCACAATCCCACTGGGATCCTCACTTGGTCCACTGCCGTTCATCACTTGCTTGTTGTAAATGTCATGAAAAAATACAACTACACTTATGAGACTTGAATTTACATCTCATTACATCTCTTTTGTTTCATTTTTAGCAAGATTCTTACTCAGGCCTAATTTCACAATTAGATAATTGCATCTGTACTTTAAATGCGTTTTCGCAGTCATAACATATACATACCATTGTTTCATTGATTTGCATTAGGTTATCTTGCTACTCTCTTCACATAAAATATTCTTCTCCAAATCAAGAAATGTCCAGTACCATCATGAAACTATATTAAAAAATGTTCTGTTTGCTGATTTTATGGAGCAGAGTGTTAGTTACTACTCTCTAGAAAAGCGAAAGTTTTTAAGTGAGTATAACCTCTGACCGAGGTGTTTATAATCAGCAGACTATTATTTTCTACTGTAATTTACTTTCAACTCATATGGATGTTTTTTCCTTCCCTTCCAAGCCTTGATCTCTGATTGCATGTGGTAGTTAGGTTTAATAAGCTGATTCTAGTGCAGAGAGCTAATTTTGTTAATATAAATGGACCTTTTAATATACAGTACGTAATGGTTTGTTGAACATTATGTTCTCAGTGCATACCTCTTCTGAACAAGCATAACTGGCTTTGATTATGAATTTAATCTCATTATATGCAGTACAAACTGGAATTTGTTTACTGTAAGTAGCACTATACTATAAGGCCCTGTCCAAACGAACGCGGTTATTTTCAAAACCGCAGCTTTTTCTATGCGGTTTGGCCGTTCGTCCACACGCAAACGCAGCACCAGGTCACTGTTACCGAACATTTTTGAAAACTCCTGCCAGGGTGAATATTTTCAAAAACTCATTGCAGTGTTATCGTGTAGACGGCGAAAACTGAGATTTTGGTTTGTGACGTCGGAGCATGCGCTGTTATCTCCGCCTACTGGAAACTTTTTCAGGCTTCTGATTGGCCAACATGGCTTTACGGTTGAGATTATATTGCCACCTGCTGGTTTGGCATGCTCTTGACAGTGCTTCATAGTATGGTTTTGCGTTTTCATGTGGACGGAGATTTTTTTAAAAACGGAAGAAGGAAAAACTCAGTTTATAAAAATACCCGTGTACGTGTGGACATGGCCTAAGGCTCTAGTTCCTTTTTTAAATGTCATCCATACGTTTATATTGCAGATTTGCTGCATTCAGGGTTTTTTTTTTTTTTTTTCTCAAAACTGAATGCACTGTCTTGCTAAAGTAAATTTTACATAACATTGTATGACTCAGTCAATACCCTATTAAAAGATAAAAGACTCGGTTCAGTGTAATCTTTGTATACTAATGTCTCTAAATCTACACATTATCTGATTATTTTGACCAAAAATTATATCTGCTCCCAACAGATGGTAATATGCTGCCTATAATTAGCAAACACATGGCTAGGATCGCTCTATTTCTGCAAAGTAAAACTGACATATTTCGTATGTAGGAGCCAAAAACTAACATGAATCTGGCAATAGAGAAATAAGCTTGGCAGGGGCCTCTGTAGCAGTAGTGAGCTTCTCTCTGTTACTTCAGCTGCCTCTGTATCCTCCACTTGTTACAATGATAATTTCAGGGAAGCTTACATATGTAGCATGTACAAATATATTATACATAATTTTTTTAATAAAAATGTTTTACATATTAAAATTATGTATAATATTTCTATTTTATGTATTAGCATGTCAGTCAAATGGACACCATCACATGTGAAAAGACATTTCTCGGCCAGAATAAGCTATAATATTCACTAGATTTAATGTCTAGTCTTGTCTATCAGGGACAGAAGACAATATCGATAGTTTATAAAAAGTAACTATGCAAAAATAATTCCCAGTACTGTGAAAACAGAATTCTTGGTACTGCATACCAATGAGTACCAGTCCATTTCAACCTGTCTTATACTAATGCATTTCTTTTTATTATTTATGACACATACTCTTAAATCTAAATTCACAAATTCATTAGTCTGTGTGTGTGTATTTCTTTCTTTTTTTTTAATAAAGTTGTGTTTAAAGCTGCGGTGTAATACTTGCTCCTATCCCAGGTCAATATGTAAAGAGAACTATGAGTAATCCATTCATAGGTTTATTTACCCAGAAAGTGTAAACACTGTGCCTCTGTGGCACTATCAAAACATTGCTCTGTTGTTTTGACATCCCACACAGCAACAGTGGCTCAACCAATGACGTGAGTTTGAGGAGGGACAATCTGACCAATGGCAGGCATGGGGAAATCTTACAGAAACCTGTTTGAAAACAATTCCATTTGGTGACACAAATTACTCACTTCAGTTACACCGTAAGTCACTCATTAAGGTACAGTTTACTTTAGATAATTTAAAGACACCTTTCCAGATTTAAACACAGCCCCAACCAATTACATTAGACACACATGGTCAACTCTAACCAGCACTCAGAGTGCACCTGCTCCAGGTGATTTGACACCTCTGGGTATCACACTCCTCTGAATAGCCTCCCATGAGGCAGAGTACAGAGTAAGGTGCCATGTAAGGCAGAAATAGAGAGGAAGCAGAAGGAAGGAGAGAACTCCACCTCTAATTGTTCGTGACACATGACACACAACACTTACTGTGAGACTGTGAGTCAAAAACCAGGACAGGAGGGAGGGATCTGGCCACAAGGAGTCTTTTATCTTTAGTTAATGACTGAACAAATATGCTGTGCCTTCGCGCTCCCCTCTTTTGTGGGTGTGGTTACCCCTCTGGGTCACCATGTAGCTCTCTAATAAGCATTCTTGCACAAAAGCCCAATATTTGCTTGACTAGCAGGGCCTCTGGACCCTTGAGGAAATAAGCACGAGGGGCAGGGAAGGAAGGGGTGCGAGGGTGGGGATGGGGGATTTAACTCTGTCAGATACCAACAGGAACAGATGGAGCTTGATAAATCCTGAAAGGAAGGCATTACCTGCCCAAGTCACCAAGCAGCCACAATTATCACAGGGCTTTGGGTTCATTGTCAATCAGAATGGCAGTTATAGAGAGGCAGCAGCTGGGGCAGATGGTGGGGATCCAGCGCAGCTGGGGGAGCAGCCATGGTCCGGTCCTTAGACAATCTCTCGCTCTATTTCTTTGTCTCTCGTACTAAGTCTCAGAGATCCTCGGTACACTACTGTTGATTACAAAAGAGATTTCGGGATACTCATCCATGGAAACGGTGAGGCATAGAGAAGCAGAATGAACCCGATTGGCCCGTGCTGTGTCATGTTAATTAAATGATGTTTGATATTCATGAGAACCCTATGCATATTGATCGTTCTGATCTCATTTATACATTACCCAAGGCTGTAACCACCATATTCAAATTCAGATTAGTGTTTGATTGATATGGGTTCTTTTGGTGCTTGATTATTAAATTATTACATGTGGTCCCCCTAATCCTAAATGTGTGATTTCAACCATGCATTTGTCCACCTTGACTGCAAAGAACAAAAAAAAAAGAATAGTCTTGAGTGAATAGTATCCTAGTGTAGCTAAATACCAACATTTACTTGCTTGCCAAAGAGACTTGTAGGTACTTGCACTAGTTTTCATTTATGTTGTTTTTAGAAATTCAGAGTTGTTTGTTCATTTGTTCTCCCTCTGTAGATGAACTTACACAAGTCGGCTATTCTTACCCAAGTAAGATCACGAACACAGTGCTATTAAAATGTGTACCAAACCCTCATCCAATTCCCTGAAACTCTACACCAGCTTTCCACTTGATTGTCCATATGTAAAGTAGCATACTGTAGATGTGACTCTGGCTCGCTCAAGGACAGTTGCTGAGTTTGTCTCCCAGTTTCCAGGCAGACTCCTTCTCCTTCGGTCTCTGCCAAGGCACACCAGCGCATTTCACTTTCAGCGACTACTGCCATTCATCACGGGGCAGGGGGTACAAGTGGGTCTGGATCCCCTCCTCCCTCTTCTCATGGCTGGAAGCACAGTGTTGCACGGACCCCTTCACTCCCTGCGGTCTCCACGCTCCTATCCACGACTTTCCACAATGGACCCTGACTTCATTATGGAGGCCTGGCTTTCTCTCGGTCTCCCGGCAGAGGCATCATTCCTCCTACTTTGTTACGCCACTCTCGGACTTTGTGTCTGGGACCAGCTGATAGCGAGGTCAGGCCCATCCATCTGCCAGGGCTGGGAGCCGTGATGTAAAGAGAGGAGCAGAGGTCCTCATTCAGCAACAATGCCCATTAACAATGCTAACAGAGCCCCGGCAAGGCCGGAGGAGGGGACGGGACGGGGGGTATAAGGAGGGAGGATGGTTGTCACTAGGCAGAGAACAAGATTGCAGTGATTCGATAGGTTTGCGGGACTGGGCGTTGAGTGAGTCCTCAAGAGTCTTGGATAGTTATTGATTTTCTTCACTTGTGTTTGCTGCCAGCTCGTGAAGTTATGTACATGTGCAGAGCTATTTGTGGGGAAATGGAGAGTAGACATATTGGGGTTGGGATGGTAGCTGCAATCTGAGAACGTACATATTTTCCCCTAATTTATAATAATTAAAGAAATGCAGGTGTTTCGTCTTACCTGCTGCAAATTATTGCAGAATTGTCAGAGTGAAGTGAGGTAAACAGATGTTATTTTAGTCTTTTTCTGTTGTGATTGGCAGGATTATGTGGACACGGTCTTCCTAAACTTTCATTTGAAACTCCATCAGGTTTTCTGCACCTGGCAAAACACTATTTCGGAAAGTTTAACAGGCACCTGTATTATTCATCACTGGTTCTTACCTAGTCTACATTTTTATAGCCCGAGGCACAAAAACTCATTTATACACCTAGGTCACATAATCCATGAAGCTTAAACTGGTACGCATGGTGCCCAACCCTTGGATTTAAGCCAGAAGTGCTTTTCCCTCTCTCCTTTTGAAGAGTCACTGTTTTGCATTTGAAGAAAACCACAGTGTCAAAGTTCATTTGGTTCTTTGCCAGGCCATGTCACATGCTAGGAGTAGAAAATGACTTAGTCTAATAATCACCTAGCAGCACTGAGTCACCAAAATATACACACATACATGCAGACACGCACGCAGTCTGACAAACAGAGACAGAGGCTTGTGTTGTGTCTCCTTCCCACTCACTCACTCTCAAACACACACATACTCACACAGGATACCCACGGCGAGTGCTGATAATGTAGCAGACATCTGAATAGTGGAGTCTGCTCCCCATTACCCACACAGCACTGCAATCATTTGCATGTGAAAGAGACAGTCGCCAAGTGTTTAATGTTTCATCTAAAGTGGATGAATTTGACTTCAATTTTAAAAGAGTTTCTACGAGATCTATTTTAAATATGACTTTTATTTTGAAATGTCTTGTTTTTGAAGTGTATGTTTCCTAAAACTTATAATCATATATTCTTTCTGATGTTAAAGCACCAATTAGATTTTTAACCATTTCCCCAAAGTTTATTTGATTTAAAAAAGCAACTATCATCACAAGTTCCATCATTATCAGCATAGTTTAACGAGTCAGTGTTTCCCGAAACTACAGTTCCAACGAACATCACAAGCAGCATCAAAGTTGTGTAGTTGGAATGATAGCTCTAGACCTGTGGTTAGAAGCATAGTTTCTTGCTTGTATGTGGACTTTATAAATCCTTATCTTGAGCAAAATAAGCAAGCTGACGTTCAGTACAATTTATATCCTTTATTTCTAATATATGAAAATTTCATTGACGTCTTTTAGTTTGTCAAGAGATTGAAAGCGCCATTTTTGATTAAGGGTGCTAATGTGTATACAAGCTCAAGTAAGAACGAAAGAGCCAATGATTGAATATGGAAATAAAGCAAAATAAAAAAGATCATAAACAGAAGAATAAAAAATAAAATAAAAATTGAATCAAAGAAAAAAAAAAGAGAATTATCCTCAGATTCCATGTCCATAATTTACAGAAAAAAAGTAGTAGTATATAAATATGCTATTCTGAATCCAGCCTTTGCATTAGCAGAGACAACTTAGTGGATACTCAATTCAGTGCATCAATATGATTAAAATTATGAAAATATATAAATTAATGTGTTTTAAATTATACATCATATTATATTACCAAAACATCAGTTGGTCATATTGTTTTATTTTATATTTCTTCAGGTTAGTCTTTGATTAGCAAGCTAACAGCTTATTTATTTCCATTAAGAAAGCATGTTGACTTCTATATTTTAAAGTCATCTGTTTGGACATCTACTTATCAGACTTTTTCCCCGCTTTACTCAAATCAATGTATTTCTATCTTATTCAAATGTAAAGCACACCCACCGAAGTCATTTCTTATGTCTGTTTGAGAACATTTAAATGATCCCATATGTGCAGGTAAATTAGTAAATGGTGAATGCTAAGAATGATTGTGGTTTTGTCCTATCAGAGCCACCCTGTCAGAATAGTAATTGACAGCCTAAGTGGGTCAGCTGAGAGGCCAGCCCCTGTTAATTTATATTCCAAGACACATCATGCATATTCATGAGCTCCTGCTGTTTTGTCTATCACCGAGCATCATACTTACTGCATAATTGTATTTGGAAACCGAAGAGCTGTCTGAGTGGTCACACCAATTCAAACGCCACTGTATTATTTAATTAATTCTAACTGGAGAGAGAAAATAGACACTTGTGGCAAATGAGAAAAGAGAAATAGTCAACATTAGTCATACCTGCACTGACTGCAATTATGAACAGGCAGAAATCAGTTGTCAGATGTTCAAGAAATAGGCAAGGACCTGAAACATGTGCACAGAGAAATCCTCGAATGTGGGATACATATTTTGATTTTTCTACAGAAAAAGGGCCAATATATGCTACATAATGACATCATAGTCTGATCCACACCAAAAAAATGTATTATGTCACCAGAATGGTATGCACAATCATAAAGCCGCCATCTTCATACCTTACAAAGCAATGCTAATATTGTTCATGCCTGTTCCTTTTGTTTACAAAGTAATTTCAAAGGCATATTTTGCAGCAAACCTAAATGTTGTTGGTGTAAAATGCCGCATACCTTCGCCATCAGAGGGTAATTGTGTAATTATGGGCTATTTTGGCTCTGCAAACATACATTAATTTCCATTCATTAGGCCGTGTGGTTCTTCCCAGTGAACACACAGGCTGATGTAAGCCTGTATAACGCATGTTGATCATTCTTCTGTGGAGATTTTGTATTGATTTCTTTTGATGGTGTATATGAAAAACAGTTCAATCTCAGTTACATTTAAATCAGGCGGTTGAGAAATTCTTAAATTTAAGGGAATTTCCCAGTCTGAGCCGCAATAAACACATCAACTCACCGCAAACAACAGCTTTTGAGATTAAAACTGGTCACATCAGCCCACTGCTGGGCAGATTATGAATATCAAACTGCATATTCAGGAATGTGTTGATGTACTGTCAGCTACCGGCAGACTGAAAAATCCCCGCTGTCTTCCTAAATGAGCGTTTTCTGCATATATTCTTCTGTAATGGATTTTTTTCCAGGAGCTTTAACACAGGGAAGCAGTGGAAATTATTCACTGTAATGATGTCCAGGTGAAGGCTGTCATCAAATTAACTCAGTGTAGACACGGGGTGAGTGTGTGTTTGTACGTTAATTAATTAAATTGTGTTTTCTACATGCTTCAGCTTAAGACTCCAGTAATATCTCACAAAAACAAATCAAAGAAAGAAAGAAAGGATGCAGGTTTAGACAAAAAACAAGAACTAATTAGGACAGTGTGGAGAATCACAGTAAACCAAAAAGCCAATACACAATCACTCTTTAAGGGTTTATAATGTAATAGATCAAATAGACACAACCTGATCTGTAACAAACACACGGAGGAACATTATGATTCTCAGAGGGCTATTTTACAGAGGATACAGTAATTCTCAATTAGTCTGACATAGCCTAATCTTTGATTAAACATTGCAGGTTATTCTGGGGAAGCACTGCCCACTTAGACAGGAAGATACCACATGATTGACATGTATAACAACCAACTATCCTTCAGTACGTTTTTCACCAAGAAATGTAGGCTAAAGAACTGACAGAACACTCACACGACACCATTTTTCAACTAAAAACACACATATATATATATATATTTTATGGATTTGGCCATTCATTTATACCACAACTGCATGTTGGTGGGCCTGAAAACACAAACGTTTGAAAATGGGTTTCAAAATGCAAGCTGAAAACAATACCGTTATAGTCTCCGTATAAACTACGAAAACGCAAATTTGTGGAAATGGTGACGTCATGTTAATGTGTATTATGTGTTTAGTTTATATAAGTATGTGCGCAGATGTGTAGTGTTCCTTTACAAAGTGACAACGCCACCTACTGGCCTGGCATGCATAATACAGAGTTTTTAGTCGTTTTCGTGGATTCGTGTGAACAGGGATCACTTGACAACATTGCCATCTGTCACGCAAAAGTTTTTTTGTTTTTTTTTACAATGGAATCAATGGTAATTAAAACACTTTGGTTACGAAACATAGTTAGAAAAATATTTTTTGTGTTCCTCAGAAGAAAGAAACTCATAAAGGTTTGGAACGACATGGAGGTGAGTAAATGATAACAGAATTTTCATTTCTGACTGACCTATCCCATTAAACATGCTCAGTATAAACAGCAACCAATCAAATTAGACTGTATCAAAGCTTGAATGGTTGCGTTCTGTGGATTTGAACTCAAGTCCCCCACATGAGTCCCATAGCTCAAAGTACACGCTCTCACCACTAGGCCCTTTTTTCTGTGAGAAAACGGCCATCACACACCATTTGGCAAACAAGGTCTCAAATCAGCATCACTTTTCAAAACTATTCTGCGTTTTTCTGCAGACAGCAGAAGGTTCCTGGCAGAGGGCAAAGGTGTCCAGGGCTGCAATTTGATACGTGCCATTTTCCCATCAAGCTTTTTACAAACAGTCATAGTGTCAAAGCGAGCATTATTTTCCACATTTCACCATTCAAAAATTACATGCCACCTCCATGACAGCATTTTCCTCATAATATTTACACTGCTTTCAGGACGAAGCATTTCAGGCCTTCAGAGTAAGTGCTCTGCGGATGTTAACACATTATTTTGAGCCGTATTGATCTGTAGAAAACTACCTTCAAGGTTCAGTTCTGCAGAGTAGAATTTAGACCGTTTTGTAAAAGAGTTCTGTTCCACAGATCTGTTTGGTTGTCGGGGCCAGAGTTCTGCTGTTAAATCATCAATCCAGGATGAGCTACTGCACCAGAACAACTCTAGGAGCCTCTCATCCATGCAGCACAGCTACCTCCCTTGTCAGAGCCTCCTTTAATATGAACATAATTAAATTTGTGTGGATATTTCTGCGTGCTCCCTGCCTAATGTACTGAGAAAGGTGGAGGATGACTGGAGCTGGGATTCAACTTCTCATTAAATACAAAATCCCTCCCCTTTTGCAGAAATGTATTTTTGATGTTTAGGAGCACATCTCCCCGAACTGCACACTAAGCACTTTAGACCACTGATGAAAACACTCTCTGCAGTCCTAGATATTAAATCTATATTTAAATACATGCTGTGGGTGCCCGCGATTGTCGGCGGTGGGACTCGCTCCCCATATTAATGGTCTTAATTTAATCATCCTCAGATCTTGGAAATTAGAAAGTGTCAATGTGAAAGAATAAATAATGGGAGAAAAAGTGTGCAACTAATTTCAAGACTTTTCAAAAGGGGGTGTGGTAGGAACATTAACAATTCTAATTAGATTTGCCCAGGGTAATGCTGTCTTTAACTTCATCAAAACCAAAAAAAACTGTCACATGTTCCCCTCATCCCCGAATCTGCTGATGTTCATTTAACCTGGAGTTAATTGAAATAACACACAATATTCCTAGAGGGAGTAAGGCAGATGGGGAGACACAGTTAGAGGACAATAAACCTTTGAAATATTTGAATTTAATTAGATTTTTTTAAACTAACCTTGCATACTGAAGATTTGATCTTTCGTGGTTTAATCCTGTTCGTGACACCAAAATTCATAAGACAGGATATCATTGTAATACTCAATACACTGCCTACACAACTGCACCACCCCATCCTCTAGCTCTCATCTTGTCATGGGACTCGGTGCCATCACCACACAGCTTGGCTGCTGATGGCACATGAGCCGTGAACTTGACAGAGCATGGACAGAAGCGGGTGGAGGGCGAGATGGATGTTGAGTGGGCAGGGCCTCATATGTGCAAGGGGGGCCCCAAGGGTCTGCTAGGAAATGAGATCCCCATCAGTCTATGACTCTGCAGATGCTCCTCACATCTCCAGCCTTCATGCTTCATTATGTACCAGTGTGACACGTAATAGTCACATTTGCCCTCAGTGAAGAGGACTCATAATTATTTGTGGATTGGGGTAAGTATTCTGAAGTATTGCTGAGGGGTTCAACCTTCTAGAGTCACATTTAAATATGATGGTAGGGAGGTGAAATACAACCCCCAATCATCCTTCATTAAAAATATTAAAAGCTCAAAAACCTAACTAAAAAAAAAAAAAATATATATATATATATATATATATATACAGTAAATAGCAGAACAGGTAACTGTGTTTGCAAAAATAAATAAATAAATAAATATATTAATAAAAAAAATAAAAAAATGTATGTTTAAATACTATTTAAATTAAATATAAATCAATTATATAAATCATGTTGGCACTTACGTACGTACTGACTGACTGACTGACAGACAAACAGACAGATAAAGTGCATTTTTATTTTATATATAATAAATTTCATTATATTTATTATTTACATATATATGTATATAATTGTTACAGTATATGGTAAAGAAAGTTTTACCAACTAAAGTTACCCAATTATATTTTTTTCTTTTTTTGTTATTATTATTATCAAAAAGCATTTATTTATTTATTTACAGTAATATTAATACAGCAACAAATGTTACAAACTCCTATTCTGAAGCATGCATAAAAACCTGGATTGACAAGAGATGTCTAGACCATTCTACATTATATCCAGCCAGTTGTAAATGTTCTGGGCGTCTAAGAGTTTGCAATCAGTACAGCACAGATGCAGAGCAGAGATGCGGTCTGACTGCATAAAGTGGCGGCAGTAAAGCATGCCTGGTGCTCTGAGCTCATAGAGTGAGGTCACCCTTACACACACGCTCTCACACACACTTTACGTCCAACGATTGATAGCTGGTGTCTTCTCCAGGCAACATCAGTGCGCATCCCATTGAGCCGAGATGTAATTTTATCTATTGCCAGAAGCAATTCTTCCCCCTCAAAATATCTAATTACTGTGTAATTTGCTGCCATTTTGATATGAAATCCAAAAATGATGATGCTTAAGAGTAATGAGACATTAATTCAGAATCACTCCAGATAGACGTTTCGGGTGCTTTTCTTCGTGATAAGCCATGCAGTGGGGGATATTATGCAGTCTTAATGTAGATCTGCTTATTACAGTAATTTGTATGGGCAGCCTGTGTTTCATCTCCTTTTTTCTCTCTCTCTCTCTTCGTTTCTCATTAACATTTTCATGATGATTTGTTGGTTGTCTGGATTGTCCCTTTTCTTTCCCTTACCATCTCTCCTCCTTTTTTCCAAACAACCAAGCAGAATTATCACAACAAAGTAGTAGTGTTAGAACAACTGTGGAAATAAGCAAAGTATGTAAACACACAAGCAGAAAAATTAAGTTCAGGAGCATGAAAATTGTAGGGGAGCTCTCGCATCTCATTATAAAGTCTCATTACTCCAAAAACAAAAAGAACCATTATTCTTGTTTGCAAATTGATGATAGACACAAGTCATTCCTTACATCCATGTCCTTATCATATATGTCACATGCAGGAAAAAAGGAAATAAAGCAATGGGTTCTGCTTTATTCAGTAATAAACTCCTCATCAAACAGATCTATAATCAACAAGTTCTCATCATTTAGAGTGAAATTAGGGAAGACATAATCATCAATGAAATATTGGCTGTGAAAACATAAGCATTACCTGTCCATTTGTGATTGAACAAATGACAAATATCTGCATTATTCATCAAAAATAACCATGACAGCTCAGTCAGGAATTCCAATTATACATCTTCTGTGACATTTTAATGGAAAAGGAAAAAAAAATGCAATTAAAGCTAGAATAACTGATTTGAAGAATTGTAGGTCCAACATGTAATTGTACATTTCATTAAAGGGGACATTGGATGCAAAATTCACTTTTACATGGTGTTTGCATATAAATGTGTCTTAGCAGTGTGTGGACACATCCACCATACAATGATAAAAATCCATTCACTCCTTTTATTTTTAATCTCCAAAAAAACCTAAACAGTCTCAATTATCAAGCCGTCTTGATTTTCTGAGCAGTATGATATCATACTGCTCAGGCCACAACCGCTGACGAATTGTCTTGTATTACAGTTTTTTACGATCGCTATGACAGTTTTTCCAATACTTTTAACAATTGTCCTAAACTCTTAACGCAGTTAGCACAACATTTGTCTGTGTAGGCTATACAATTAACATATTTCTTGTTGCTTTGACACAAAATGCATACAGTTAACACAAATTTAAAATGCTTGAACTTCTTTTACACACAAGCTCAACCAAGACCAAAACAATGTAATTTTACTGCCAAATTTTCATATGCTTTCACACTGTATGTCAGAACAGATAACATCATGTTCTAAACCTAACTTATAAGCTAAAGTCAAAGTGAACATATTGTGAATTTGAAACACAAATATATCCCATTTTTTATTCATTAATGAGAAACAGCTGCTTGCAAATATATAATGTTATTGAAAATATATAAATTACAGCTTATTACAAATGACCATCTAGGAAACACACTCAGGTGTTGAGGTTAGGTTGACCATAGATATACAGTAAAAGAGGAGCTCTTTGGGCTGATCTTGTGTGGAAAAGTGCACTCCTGCATAAATGTGAGATTTTAGAAGATCTGCACCAAAGACTGGTGCCAGAGGTAGAAAGGGGACAGGTGGGAGACCACTTGCCAATATATGTGATGACATGCAACAATGTGGCATTCCACCATTCCCAGTGCAGTCACAGCCTGGCACCCATCTGAGAATGATGTCCATTTTCCTTGCCCCTTACTCCACTTTCCTCAACCCCATTGAGGAGTTTTTCTGAGCCTGGAGATGGAAGGTTTTTGACCAAATGTCCCTCCTGGATGCAATGGATGCTGCATGCCAAGACATCACAGTTGAACACTGCCAGGGTGGATAAGGCTTACCAAAAGACACCTTGCCAGAGAAGAAGATATCAGGTGTGATGTGGATGAGAACATGTGGCCAAATGCAGAAGACCGGGCAGATTGGAAGATTACTTTTTTATTTATATGTTACTGTATTGTTCTGTGGATTTTTCTGTTTGCATATTTTGTACTTTCATATAATAAATGGCAACTGTATTGCATATTTTTGTTATCTTGCAGTAATGGCCCATTGCAAATAAAGCCTTTACTTCAGTAATTCTGTCTCTGTCTTCTTTTTTCACAAACCATACATTCTATAAAGCTACTCTGAGATGGGTCATTCATTTTTTTGTATTGAATTTTTGTAGCAAAAGAAACAAAATGCATGCATTTACCAAACCCAATGAAACAAAAATGCAGAGAGGCTTCAAAAAACTGCAAAACACAATTTATGATCAATACAATATAGTATTGTATAAGGGCAGATCTGACACAAAATAATGCAGTTTCTGTAATTCCATTTGATGTTAGTGTTTTTATGATATTGTGCTATGATTGACTAAATGTTCCTGTTGGAAGAGAACATGTGTTAGTGTTTTGGAATAATAATTTGATTTTGAGACATGTTTGCAGTGTTTTGGTAGATATAGTGCAGTGTGTTAGTGTATTATTGTATTTATAACATTAGTGTTAGAGTTTAGTTTGCAATGTGTGATTTTGAGCATGAAATTAACTGTTTTGTCAATTTTGTGTTGTAGGTGTGTTGTTGCGTTAAGAGTTTAGGAAAATTGTTATAAGTATTGGAAAAACTGTCATAGCGATCGTAAAAAACTGCAACATTTCCTCCCTCAGTCAGTTGTATGCTGTCTGCCATTTTCTCTGCGCTCAAGCAGCTGTAGCGACAACAATGTATCGTAAGCAATGCAGATGTTTTGTAGTTGGATTTAAAAGTTAAAGGGTTATTTCACCCAAAAATGAAAATTAGCCGATGTTTTACTCACCCTCAAAGCATCCTAGGTCTATATGACTTTCTTCTTTCAGACGAATCCAATTGGAGTTATATAAAAAAAATCCCTTGCTCTTCCAAGCATTAGAATGGGAGTAGGCGGGTGTTTTTGTTCAACAGTCCAAAAGTAGTCAAATAAAGCGCGCACATCCATAATAAAACATGCCTGACACAGCTCCGTGGGGTGAATAATGGCTTCCTGTAGCGAGTCGATGCGTATTTGTTAGAAAAATATCCATATTTAAAATGTTATAAATACTTTTTTATCACTTCTGCTGACTGTCATACGTGCAAGCCGTTCCGGGCGGATGACATAGGATGCACGCATCGCGCATGCGGTGGTGATTAGTGACGAACACGGAAACATGGAGAAGATACAGCAAAACAAAATGCCAGTGACGAATTAGAAGCACAAAACAAGGATTTGTAAAGAAAAATGTAGGAGTATTTTGATATAAGCCAAGAGGAGACTGGTTTTCCTTTGGTAAATTAAGGAAACTTTGCTTCCTTTACTTCTGTAAACAAACTCGCGAGACTAGCATATCTCACAGGCGCATGCGCGACGCATACGTCCTACGTCATCCGTCCTACGTCATCCGTCCGGAACGGCTTGCACTTACGACAATTAGTAGAAGTGAGAGAAAAGTGTTTATAACATTTTAAATATGGATATTTTTCTTACAAAATTGCATCAATTCGCTACATTAGGCCTTTATTCACCCCCGGAGCCGTGTGAGGCACGTTTTATTATGGATGCGCGCACTTTATTTGACTGCTTTTGGACTGTTGAACAAAAACACCCGCCTACTCCCATTGTAACGCTTGGAAGAGCAAGGAAAATTTTTAATATAACTCCGATTGGATTCGGCTGAAAGAAGAAAGTCATATACACCTAGGATGCTTTGACGGCGAGTAAAACATGGGCTAATTTTTATTTTTGGGTGAACTAACCCTTTAACATAACTCCAGACGTCAGAGCCTTTGAGGATGCAGTGGATTAGTTTTGTTTTTGAAGGTAAAATGCCACCAAATACACAAGAAAACAGAAGAGAGGGGCGGGGTGAGCAGTAGCTCATTATCATTTAAAGAGACATGCACCGAAATGGGTCGCTGTGAACAGAGCTGTTTTTGACAAGGTAAAAATGGTGTTGTTTTACATGACAATTGAGGAATTTTAACCAAAGTATGTTGCAGACATTTCATGGAGACCCTAAAGAATCATACCAACTTGTGGAAATGGGCATACGATGTCCCCTTTGAAATGCTTTGAACTCTTCTAACTCTAGTAAAACTGGGAAAGTGCATAGTACAGTTAGTCACACAGAAATTACATAAAACCCCTCATTGAATGTCCTGTAAGAATGTATTTAGAAGCAAAACATGAGGGGCGAAACATCTTGAGTAAATGCCAAAAGCGTTTCGGAACAAAATTCCACAAAGAAACAAAATGTAAACAGCAGTTGGGGGAAAAAAAATACAGTCAGCAGGTTTGAATTATAGAATTACCTTTACTGCCCTTCGTGGTAAAAGGCCAGTGAGTTTGGTCATCTTGTTGCCTGGTAACAAGCCTTAAGATTGATAAAGAAAGCCCACTTTAGGACTACTTTCTGTCGAAATCGATATGACAGAGCCGGCATGATGATTTGAGATTGACGAGCTAAAGCTGCCGTTGGTCGAGCAAAGCAAGACTGAATTACATCTGAAAAGTATTACAGATAGTCTGTCTCTAAGATACAGCACGCCACCACTGCCTTCAGCATTTACTCACACCTTGTTGCGTAGCCCGTGTCGGATGTTGTTTGGATCAAACTAGGAGAGTTATTTCCTAATGTTTACGCTCAATTCCATGATTGGCATCTATGGTGAAATTAATTTCTTTAGCACGGACTGATTAAAATGTCTAGTCACATCTTTCCATTCACAACCTTAAAGTGACACAACAGTAAAGGAGGCCCACATGATCTCACATGTTCTAAGATACGTGACAGTAATTAGATAAGACTAGCTAATTGCTAACAGTTAGCGATGGGACGAACACAAATGCCTTCAAGGTACAACAAAACTCCTATTTACTTTTATTAGCTACTGAATCGCTTTATTATATTAACGTCTAATTAAGATGATCCTGCTGGTCAACAATGATGGATTACCCTTAATCACAAAGCAATTTCTGAAAAAGCAGAAAATATTGTACATCTGACCTTGAGCTATAAAAACTCTCATTACATCATTGTCTAGTTTAGAACTATTGCACACTTTGTCAAAAACAAGATGTGATGCAATTAGGTAAATCCTGTTACATATGCCCAAAAAAGCAGTGTTCTATTAGAGTTTGGCTTCGAAGACCACAATGAGTGAGCCTATAAACCGAGAGATCTGGAAACCCCACACCTCTGAGCCATAAGAGGAGCTGCTGATGGGCAGGAATTTGGACCCTGTGAACTTACCCAGAAAACTAGCGACAGGAGAGAAGGAAGAAAAAGAGAAAGAATAGGAATTGTCAGCTTGGTGCGAACAGACTCTGTGTATCACTGTGACCTGTGCTGACACCACTGTCATCACATCTTCCGTGAGGCTACAGGAATAAGGGAGTTGAGTGAAGGGAGGGGGATGTTTTCCACAGTAGCCAAGTGGGTGGGATGGTTCAAGGCAACTCAGCAGGGGTGTAGGGGAGTCTTGGTTGAACATGGATGAATGTATGATTTGGTAGAACAGTTTTAGAATGCATGGACATTGTTGCCTGGTGAACTGTCGGTGCCACCTGTCAAGAGCTTATGTAAATCAATGTGCTATAATTTACAATTCTGTGCTACAGTAGTTCTGGGAAGATTTTCATCTGTCCAGACCATAATAGAAAATTCTAGTAGATTATTCTGGTCAACTGGATGTTTCCTTGGAGCTGAACACATTTCACCATTTATCCAAGTAGCCTGATCAGTTGTGGACTGATGGTGAAGATTCCCTTGCATTTAACCTCAATACATAAAATTGACATAAAATTGTAGCAAAGATGATTTCAGGAGTGAAATGGGATTAAATTTGGAGGTAGTCAGAATGCATTTGACAATATTGCATTTGTAGTCTGATAAAAAGTTTTGGAAAAGCACATCAGTGGTGTCCAAACCTGCTACGTGAGAGTAGGGCTGTGCAAATAATCGAATACGATGATTGGCGATGTATCGCCTGCGATTATGAATGCGATATTGCGTAGCTTGTCAGTGAACTACAGCTCTGTGTAGTAAATGCCGCTCCATCTGAAAGCATGTGATGGAGATTTACTACTAATCACAGAACTGGCTTTACTGACGAGATGCGCATGATCATCGCATTTGATTATTTGCACAGCCCTACTCGAGAGCCACCTTCATATAAAATTTAGGCCTGTCCTTCTCAATTAAACCAGCCTGGAGCTTTCAAGTTACACTGAGTAACACCTTAATTAGCTTTCAGGTGTGTTTGAAGTTGGAGATAAACTCTGCAGGACAATGGCCCATCAGGAGCAGGATAGGATGCCCCCATGCCAAGGGTGCCCAATCCTGCTCCTGGCAGGCCACTGCCCTGAAGTATATCTGCAGCACACCTGCTTGGAAGTTTCTAGTGATTCTGAAGACACTGATTAGCTGTTTCAGGTGAGTTTGATTAGGGCTGGAGCTAAACTGAAAAGTGGTCCTCAAGGAGTAGGAATGGACACCCTTGGCATACATATACATGCCCAAGATTTCAAGAAGTTCCTCCAGTTTCCATAACTTTTTGTGCTTTTTTCTTGATGTGTTTGAGCTTTCCAGAAATACAACAATACACTAACTCAGGGGTCTCTAAACTCTAAGTACCTGCAGAGTTTAGCTCCAACCCTAATTAAACACACCTATGCCACCTATAATCAAGGTCTTACTAGGCATGCTAGAAACGTCTAGGCAAGTTGGAACTAAACTCTGCAGGACACCAGCCTTCCAAGACCAAGTTTGGAGACCCCAGCACTAACTCATGTATTAAAATCAGAGACCCGACCCTTAAAACTGGATCACTGATGGTCACAGAAAATGCATTTGTGATGCAAATTACTATTATGTGCAAATGGCTGTCTTGGCTGGAAACCTGTGCTTGGATTATCCGAGACCAAATACCAGGTGTAAACAGGGTCATCAACAGTCTCCTTCACTCTGAAACAGTCTATCCTTATAATATTAACTCCACTAACCTGTGATCCCTTTCTTTCAAAGTCTTCTCTAGAGTGTTACTGCTTGTATTTCGTCCAACAAGGTTAAATGCAGAGGAATCTCCACCAACCATCAACAATTGGTGAAGCCTCTTGTATGAGAGCTGAAACGTCAGAGAAACGTCAGAGAAACATTTCCAGTTGACTAGAATGATGTATTACAACATATGCTATAATCTGAAATCCTAGACAAATCCAACTCTACAAGCCTGCTTGAAATGACTGGCATTCAGATTCTCTAAGAAGCAGATATCAGTGTCAGTGGCCCCAGTAGCTATTAGTTCTCAGTCATTCAGTCCATTGAGGCCACAGTAATCCTACTCAGAATCACTCACAGTTTATGCGCAGCACTCGTATCAGTTGCGTAATCTGTCAATTGATTAGCCTTCCATCACAGTGCCTGCAGTCATGCAGTAAAATGAAGTTCACTGTCTTCCCACCACTCTAAACAATGATGAGGTAATCAGTCTAATCGGATCTCTATGTCCCCTCACTCCAAGGCTCTGGACAATCTTTGCTGAAAGGTAATATTACCTGTCATCTTCAAATGTCTGAGCTATTATTTCTTTCACCTGACAGTGGTTCAAGCTCCTGGTTGCTGTGTTTATTCATTACAGCACATGACGTAATTCACCTTAAAGTATTTAAATAAGTGAGTGTAAGGAAAAAAATGGCAACTTTCTGAGAAACAGTGGAGGCTTGTGAGACTTCACAGCACTTATTAAAATGTGCAAGCTCATGAGATAAGCATACATGTCATCATGATGGTATTACAGGGTCTATGATTCCAGAGGAATGACAGTGTGATGAAGTACAGTAATATAATTTATCAGCTAATGCGCATTTGCAACTAAGCCTCAAGCCTTGGAACCAACTACTGGCTCATCCAACAATTCTGCCAAAGCTTGAGTCTCATCTCTGCTAGAAAGACTGGAAGATGTGGTCCCAGGTTAGCAGAAGATAAGAAAAGAAGAACGGTTGCCACTGTCTTTTAGTCTCAAAGACAAGGCAGAGGGACTAGTATTTGGCAGTGCACTCCCAGACTTAATATCTGAGACGGCAGACTCGGTTACTGGCACGGTTACATCAGTGCTGGCATGGGCGGCACAGACTGAGAGGAGACATTACTCAGCACTATCCATTTCCCCCTGCGACGCACACTGATCTGCAGATATTAGCATGATTACATTGTGAGATAAGGAGCTGATAAAACATCACATCATGTTTCCTTCCTCAAAGCATGCTTATCAGGCTTGAATGCTACAACCAGAGATTATCTGAACAATTAATCATATTGTTTTATGGCAAATGGAATCTCAAGATTTTTAACGATAAGGGAAATGTAATTTAATGTGTAATACCAGTACAACAATGTTTTGGATCCATAATAGGCCTAATGCAATAATCGCATAAAGAATTTGCTTGAATTGTTTTCAGATCATGCAAAATTATATAAACTGTAGTCTTCAGGTTCAACAGAAGTTCAAAACTACTGGGTTAAAATTGCACGAGTTAACTGAGGCTGAAACACCGGAGTTGAGTAAGGACGTTCCAGTAGTTATTCAAGTAAGGGTTTGCATACTGTCCCTATCACTCACCGTCAATGTTTACAATATATTTGCTCAATAAAGATATAAAAGTAAAAAATTACATTTAGCTCTCAGTAGTAAAAATATAAATATTTTAACAATTAAAAAAAAAAAAAATTAAAGATAAAAAAATCTAAGAAAATCTGGGTAGTTAGTTGCCAAGTGGTTGCATATTGGTCCAAGTCAAAAGAGTTTTCTTCAGATGCTCTGACACCTTATAGGAATAGTTCACCCAAAAATGTAACTTTTGTCATCATTTACTCACCCTCATGTCATTCCAAACCTGTGTAAGTTTCCTTTTAATGTTGAACACAAAAGAAGATATTTTGAAGAATTTTGAAGAACCAAACTGTTGTTGGTTCCCATTGACTTCCATAGCAGGATTGATAGCAACTGTTTGATTAACAGTGTTCTTCAAAATATCTTCTCTTATGTTCAAGATAAAAAGAAACTCATAAAGGTTTGGGACGATATGAGGGTGAGTAAATGATGACAAAATTTTCATTTTTGGGTGAACTAACCAAAGTTAAACAACTGATCAGCAATTGACAAAAATGACAAGTAGTCATCAGTGAGTTGGAGATTGGAGAACTGTGTCACATTATTGTCTCTTCTCTCACAGCACGAGCACAGACTCTCAGTCTCTCAGCAGCTGCCCTCTGCCTGATAGCATCTATTCTCCCCTCCACACGCTGCAATTGATGCCGAGGTGACCGACAAAACACAAGGAATGAATCCCCCGCTTGTAATCTGAACCATGAGGTCGCATGCATGCTGGAGTTATCAGCACCATGGGAATGAATTCAGCCTCGTCAGCTGAGGGAATGGACAGAGACTGTCTTTAGCCAAAGCACTGAGGGACAGGACAAAGAGGGACCGCTTCTGACTGTGGGCTGTTCATGAAGTTCTAGAATAGACCTCTGTTGCTTTACCCGAAGGAAAAGTCATAAAAATGGAGAGGTGAAAAAAATTAAGAGCGTGTGATTTCCTTTGCATAATCAGTTGCAGATGAATGAGAGCCTGGGACAAGAGGTTTCTTATGAAACATTCCAGAATAGATGCTGAGATTGTACAAAATGTCACTGATTTTTGTGCATGATGTTTTAGGCCCATTACCAGAAGCGTCATGCCCATTCAAATGTGTCTTCTGGAATTAAGAAAATACAATTAGTTTTATCTTTCATAAATAATTTGCATGTATACGGCACACACACACACAAAATGTTTAAAGTGCATTGGCTGAAATCACTCATTCACATGTCCAAATCTGGTTTGCATAGATATGGCGCTCCCTCTATAAAAAAAGTGCATGACACCCCTGACCACTAATATTTCACAATCAGAATATCTTTAAATAATTACTTCATGTTGGGATGGAAATGGTGATATACTCCATCTTTAATAGCAATCGTCTAATTAACATATTTTCATTACCTCTCTGGATGAATAATTTAGTGCCATGTTATAGTCATTAACTATTCGCTTTTAGTACAGTGATGGATTTAAAGGGACACACTGTTCAATTTGGGCTACAATCCACTGAAATGACATGAATAATTAGCAGGCAACCCTTTAGTCATTGTACACTTGTCAAATCCTTTAAAATCAGGCTGTCACCACTCAAGAACATTCAAAAGGGTTCAATTAGAATCACATTATGAAGGCCGGCGCTCCACAATGCTGACAGTTGGATGCTGTGGACTAGAGGTATCTAGATATCTGTATCTTTTTTTATTTAATTTCATATTATTATACAGAAAGAAGATGAATTGTGACCCTGGACCACAAAACCAATCATAAGTCGCACAGGTATATTTGTAGCAATAGCCAACAATACATTGTATGGGTCAAAATTCTCGATTTTTCTTTTATGCCAAAAACCATTAGAATATTAAGTAAAGATAATGTTCCATGAAGATATTTTGTATATTTCCTACCATAAATATATCAAAACCTAATTTTTGATTAGTAATACGCATTGCTAAGGACTTAATTAAAAAAATGCATTGCAGATATGCTCACTGAATATAAACCTAACAGACCACTCAGATCATTAGGATCGAGTCAGTTAGAATATACCAAGGGTTCACACAAAACAAGGGGAGTCCGCTTTTAGCTATTATGCCGCCCGCAGTAGGAACCAGCTTCCAGAAGAGATCAGATGTGCTAAAACATTAGCCACATTTAAATCCAGACTCAAACCTCATCTGTTTAGCTGTGCATTTGTTGAATGAACACTGTGCTACGTCCGAACTAACTGCACTGTATTTTATGTATAATCATTTTCTACACTTAACTATTTTAAATTCATTTTAAATCCAAATTTTTATATCATTTCCATGTTTTTATTGTTGTGATTATTATTTTATTTTAATTCCTTGTTCTTATTGTTGTGATAATTTTTTTTTATGACTGTTTCACTTCTTTTATGTAAAGAACTTTGAATTACCACTGTGTATGAAATGTGCTATATAAATAAACTTGCCTTGCCTTAACTTGGACAACTTTAAAGGCGATTTTCTCAATAGTTTGATTTTGTTGCACCCTCAGATTCCAGATTTTCAAATAGCTGTTATATTGTCCTATACTAACAAACCATACATCAATGGAAAGCTAGTTTATTCAGCTTTCAGATGATGTATAAATCTCAATTTCAAAAAATTGACTTAAGACTGTTTTTGTGGTCCAGGGTCACAACTGATACTAAGAAGAAGGATCAGAGAATGTTGCGGGCTAAATTCAAGCTCAAATCACCACATATGCCATGGCTCTGATTACATATTTGAAATGTATTCCTATATTTAATGAAATAAAATTGCAATTGAAGTAATACTGTGATTATATATATATATATATATATATATACAGTGTATATACACACACACACACACACACATATACATACTGTATATATGAATAGCACATGAACCTTGCTTAAGTATTTCCATTTTGTCTTCTTAAAAAAAAAATAAAATTTTGAAGCGTATCAGGTTTCCACAAAAATATTAAGCAGTGACAACTATTTTCAATATAAATAATAATTATACAAAAAAATTCTTTAGCACAAAATCTGTATATTTTAATGATTTCTGAAGGATCATGTGACACTGAAGACTGGAGTAATAATGCTGAAAATTCAGCATTGCGTCACAGGAATAAATTACATTTTAAAAATATATTAAAATAGAAAAAGTTATTTTAATTTGTAATAATATTTTCATTATTCCAAACTTTTGTGTAGTGTATTTGTGTAGTGTAAGTAATGTGTGTGTAATAAAAATTTTCAGAAATAAAAATACCATCATTCTTCACTTAAGATATTTACAACAGGAAATAAACAAAGCTTTTTTGACAACAGAGAACAAGCCTTCTTCCTCAAATATATCTACACTACACTAGCGAAAGTCCTCCATCAAAGCAGTCAGTCCAGCCTGCAAATGCCAAATTAGAGCTTATAAAGCAAGATTTCACTCAGCTCTATGGCAGGCCATGGTGCCTTGGCCAGAGACCATATTTCCTTCTTTCTCTGAAAGAAATATTTGCCAAATATCTCAATTATGTCAAACTACCCGAGCTGCCAGAATGACTTACAGCTCTGAGGTCATGACAAACTGCGGGAGTGACGGAAAGCGGACCGCACACACACTTAAACACACACAGCATCCGACCAGACCACGCCTGCTTTTAGCTACGCCATTAGCTCTGAAACCCACTCGCTCAGCCCTCAGAAGTCAGCGAGACCTGCCCAAGCGCTGTACAAGATCTACCTACAATAACATGATCTATGTTTTCTGCCCCCTACCTCAATCACCCCCTACAACTTGTTCAAAGTAATGAAATTCCTCATTTGAGGCAGGCTGACAGATGGATTGGAAATCAAGAGCTCCAGATAAGTAATGTTTTTTTGATGCTGAACTGCGTCTGATTGATTTGAAAACTCTACCGACCAGGAGATGTTTTACCATCCTGGATGGGGAGCAGCGTGTAATTTAGTAGGGGCTATTTTCACTGCGCTTACATTATTGTTGGACAGACGTGTTTGCATGTCTGAAATTCTCCTCAGCCTGACAACACGGAACACGTTTTCCGTCTATTAGAGCCATTTATCATTATCATGCAAACAGCATGAGAATAAGACCTTCAAGAAACACCTTTACAAATTATTTGACAACTGCTTTATTTATTTTACACTTTCAAGTGATTGAATTTTCAATCAACAACTTGACCTTACAAAATGACAAAACATGCCTGTTTTGAAGTTTTATGCTTCTCAATGCAACGGCAGTGGTTTTGAACTGCTGGGTCGCACTTCTTTTATTTTAATTTTCCAGTATTGACCTTTTAGTCATTGGGTGTTTTTTGAATTAAGGAAGCTTCCTTGAGCTCTTAAGATCTGATTACACAACAACTGCCATTTATTCAACAGCCAAAGATATTAAAGTAGCATGTTGCACATTGATTACTCACAGAGACACATATTGAAAAGTCACATTAAATTTCCCTCTGTTAAAGTAATAAAATGATTAGAGTATTGATTTGTCTTAAATGCTATTAAAACAGATTCATTCACAAGCATGTGTTGTGTGGGCACATTTAATTAGTGTTAAAGGGTTGACAGCAACAGTCCACTGGTCTTGTCTATTCCACATGAGATGAGTTGCTGTGGATGGTAATATAATCTGTCAACTCTTGCTGACAGAAGACAGAATTTTAAAACAGTCTGAGCTCTTGAATGATTGATTATCCCAATACATTTTGTGGAGGTCATATTGATTTGTTTTGAAAAGTAAAACTCCTGGAATTAGTGAGTTCAGACGTTTCCCCTGAGTGACATATACATTCAGCCTGCCTCAGCCAAATATGAAAAATAATATTCTTATGAAACCAACACTGAACATGGGAAAAAAGATTTTGCCTGCACCTGCAGTTTAAGTTATAAATGGCCCAAATTATTAATTCCCATGAAAAAAAATATAAATAGTTTAGACAATAGGTCCGTTTTCCAGAGTACAAGGAAAGGGGAGAAAAATCTTTCTTCCATTTATACATTTCTTGTGTTATTAAAAAATAATAATTTTCATCTATTGAACAGGACCTTTTGTCAAGGTAAGGATTTTAATCACGGATAATTTTAAACTTTTGTCAGCATATTTAAAGAGTTATACAAAATTTATAAGAAAGATTTGATTAGGGTATATATCAAAATGAGTACTACAAAATGTAAAAAAAAATAAAAAGGCCAAAGAAACTGTTAAAATGTTTACTAAATAACTTTAAAAAAAAAATGAAAATCTCTCTTATTATTAAGATAGCAACTGATGCACATTGTTATGTACATTATAATTTCAAAGTTTGGGATGAGAAAGGTTTTTCTTTCTTTCTTTCTTTCTTTTTTTACTTTTATATTAATATTTTAGTTCAGCAAATACACCTTAAAGGGTTAGTTCACCCAAAAATGAAAATTCTGTCATTAATTACTCAACCTCATGTCGTTCCAAACCCGTAAGACCTCCGTTCATCTTCAGAACAAAAATTAAGATATTTTTGATGCATCCCGTGAGTTCTCTGACCCTCCCATAGACAGCAAGTGTCCTTAAATGATCAAGGTCCAGAAACGTAGCAAGGACATCGGTAAAATAATCCATGTGACATCAGGGGTTCAACCGTAATTTTACGAAGCTACGAGATTACTTTTTGTGCGCAAAAAGTAACACACAGAACAGCATATACTGTTTACGTTCAGTGGATACTCTCCAAAATGGCGCCAGGGTGACGCGGCGGAGACGAATTGTTGAATAAAGTCATTTTTTTTCTTTTTCTTTTGTGCACAAATAGTAAACTCATAGCCTCGTAAAATTACGGTTGAACCCCGATGTCACATGGATTATTTTACCAATCTCCTTGAAAAAAAACAAAGAACCCTAAAAAATAAATCACCATTTTCACAAAAATATTAATCAGCATTAATACTGTTTGCAACATACACTGTAAAAAAAAAAAGCCGTAAAATTTACGTTAAAAAACAGGCAGCTGTGGTTGCCAGAATTTTACCGTAAAAAATACAGTAGCAACGTTTTAGGTTTTATGGTTTTAACTTAAATTTTCAGTTAAATACCCTAATTTCATTAAAGGTGGGGTATGTATTTTTTCAAAAACGCTTTAAAAAAACTGAGTCGGGCAGAGTACCAAAACAAACTTGTAGCCAATCAGCAGTAAGGGGCGTGTCTACTCATGAATGCACATGACAGACATTAGCCGAGCCGAGTGATGACAGAAAGATAGAGATGGCGGATAAAAAAACAAAACAGGAAAACTAAAGAAGACTTTAGTGAACAAAAGAAGACTTACACCGTGTCTACACGCCGCGCCGCAACAGCTAAAGTCTGTCTACAAAGGACATGACAAAGCGACCGTTGAAAATCATTTGAAATTTGTGTCAATACATCATAAATAGAACATGGCAGCAGTTTACTGTCGGGGATTTGTCGTGTCCCAACCAGTGTAGACAGCATCACTGTTTCTGTTGAACTGTGGAAGCTTCTGTCATGAAAACAAATTCCTCGTATGTGTAAACATACCTGGCAATAAAAGCTCATTCTGATTCCGATTCTGATCACTGATTATAATGAGTTCTATAGTTCTATCTAGTATTTTGTCGCGCCGCACCACTCGCGTCCGGTGTAGACACGGTGTTACGAGAAGTAGGACCCGTGTGAATATCGGATCAGCTTTCCAGCGCTGGAGAGAACTCAAGGAACGGGAAGGTCTGCGATCGGACACCGAGGTTGCTTTGTTTCTTCTCGATAGGTGAGTAACATTGGTTTTGCTTTGTTTCACAGAACTAATCGTTGCCTGGGTTGCGTACGTATGTGTGGGGCGGAGCTATCAAAATAGGGGCAAGACCCTTTGGGGGTAGGGGCGTGTTTGTTTTGGTGATTTGAAATATCAACATTGTCTTCCAGAAATCACTTATCCTACCTTTAACTGATATAATGTTAATATACCAACCTATTAAAGTACTGGAATATGTTTTGTACCTTTGTAATACACTGATAACCACCAAAAGCAGGTGATGATGAGTAAGTCACATGACGAACCAAAGCCTATCACAAGCAGCTTTTAAATACTAACATATATAGAAGGTGCACAGTGTCATTCACACAAACACTAAACACCATCATGCGAACACACATGAAACTGAACTAATGCAATAAACATTAATTTAACAACATTAGGTGTAACATACAACCCTAATGTACAAAACTGATAAGAAAAAACTAAGAAGAAACACAGATATTTCATAAAAAAAAAAAACTCAATTTGAAATGTAATGCAGGAAATTCTGGGAATGTCAATTTACGGTTATTTACTGTAAATTATACGTTCTTTGTCACTTCCGAAAATGGTATACTACCGTAAAATTACATGTAATGTCCAATACAGTTTTACACTGTTTAAAGTAGGGGAACTTACTGTTAACCATTTAACAGGTTTTTACTGTAGCATTTTTACAGTATTTTCCAGTAAAATTCATGTTCATTTTTACAGTGTACTGTTTGTAACACTGATAATAATATTAAGTAACATCAGAATATTAGAATGGACACTGAAGACTGGAAATCACAGGAATAAATTACATTTTTAATCAGATTAAAATAGAAAAACCTTTAAAAACAACCCCAAACATTTGGACTATATTGTCTACACTGTCTGAACAAACAGATATGGTTTCATCAATTGCAAAAATGACAGTGTAGACACACTCAACGCTAAAGATTGTCATAATTAACAAAGTAAATGCACCAAAATGCAGTGAAAATTCAACTGATTGGGTTTCTGCTGTTCAGTTTTGCATAACATGCATTAGTCTGTGGCCGTTCTCCTCAGTCAGCTGTCACAGAGCTCACTGATCGGATGGAGGAGTTTGTCAAAGCCTGTGGGGCACTATTGACCGATCGTGTTTGCTGAGAGGACTCAGAACAGGTCCAACTAAACCTGTATTACAGTGGATCAATACACACTGAGGAAGACAGAGATGAAGTCAACACTGCGCTCATCCCTCAGACCACTTTCTGCACTCTTAGTTTCCCAGAATGCAGCAAATGCGCATAATAGTTCACAGCAGTGTGATTTAATGCTCACTTTCTATCCATTTAATACTGAGATCTGCAAAGACACAAGGGAATGGAATAAGAACAGGCGAGACGATGAGGCCATATTCCCAAATCTGACCGACAGTGTTGTCTGGAGCCAGTGACTCACTGTTTTATTTTCATAAACGGGCAAATGTAGTGTGTAAAATAAGATTATCTCAAACTACGATTACGTAAGGCTGATGCTCATCCGGTTCGAGACCCGATTTGCTCGCTATTAAATTAGATATTTTCAAATGTCCTAGAAAGACACTTATTAAGTATTATGTGTCCTGCACAGGCCCGGATTAACACAGTGTAGTGCCCTAGGGTGACCACATTTGAAGTGCAAGGCAATATTTGACTCCTTAAAGTGATTTACACTTTTTTTTTTTTTTTTTTTTGTAATGGCATTTTTTCTTTATAATTTTATTAAAAGTATGTCATTATGCCAAATTCAAAAATCTATATTTATAAGCTTTTCCAACATTTCTAATAAAAAAATAGGATAAGAACAGGTAGAATAAGAAGAATAAGTTAGCAATCAAAATAAATGAATATTAACAAAATTTGTTTCCACTACAAAGGTGGCACAGAAGATCACAAAAGTGGCATGTAGCTAAATTTACAGACATTTACAGAGGCTCAGAGGTGGCATGGATGTTTTAAATTCATAATGTTGTGAGATTAATGTTTTAAATATATTTTTTTAAATATAGAACTATTGTTTGATTGAAATGATTTAAATAACTGAAATGACACTTTAAAAATAAAAATAAAAATAAAACTGCCAGCAGGTGGCGGCAAGTCACTGATTTTAATCACTGTATCATTCATTCAATTGATTCGTTTGAACGGCTGATTCATTCAGGAACGAAGCAAGTGACTGTCTTCATGAATGGGTGATTGAATCATTGACTCACTAGATTCATTTAAAAATTCATTCATAAACTAAACACCGCTGTGTTTGAATGGAGATGTGCAGCGGCTCAGCTGTGACTGTTTGAAACCATTTTCGTTGACGAAATAGAGCAAAATCAGGCAATATTGTTAAAGTCATACAATATGTCACTTAATATTAACTTATTGTTTATTGAACTGTTGTATTAATTTAATACCACATTTGCAAACTCCCTATAATAATCTTAAAAAGCTGTCACTCACCTCAGTTCATCGCGATCTCACAAAACTCAATTATAATCAACTAAGCTCTCTACACTGCACAACAAATCGCTTATTTACACCCTGTCTACACATTTTTTGTTATAATGAGAGGATTTGTGAGCTTGCATAACTCAGCAATGAACAAAATCCCATATTTTGAGCAGTGAGTGGATTCTGAATGACATTCCATTCAAGGAATCAACATATGTCTGCGATGCATTACTCAATGCTGCAAAAACACGCAAGTAGAAATCTTTGAAGCTCCCCTCAGCGCAAACACAAATAGTCTATGCTGATCGGGTTAGTCGCACAGGTGCTCCTAATTATTTTTTGATAGTCGCACGCAGTACTTTTCAGTCGCACTGTAGAGCCCTGGCTATGTGTCGTGATATTTTCTCTTTTTTAAAATTTACGTTTCGCACAACCGCTAAACTGATGCTGCCTATCCATTTGTGAATAAATATGCTCGACTCTGTCTGGGGGGAGGGGCAAATACACTGTGACCTGACCCAATCGCAATTCTTTATATGCATGCATATATTTTATATTCTCTCTTTATATATTGTATCATTAACTGTTCATTTTCTATGCATCTGCATCTCTTCCAGCAAAATAATATATAACTTATACAAAACATGAAAAATATTTTAAAGGTCTAGTCATTATCTTAATCACTTGGTGCCCCCCATTGGCTGGTGCCCCAGGGCACTCGCCCAATCCCGTCTATGGATAATCCGGCCCTGGTCCTGCAGAGGGGCATAGAAAACCTTGTAACAACAACATTTTAACCTCTTTTAGAAAATGTTGCATTCATCGCTCCACTTCTGGGAAGACAAGTCAATATTTATTTATTTATTGTCCACACCTATTCTATTCATTATTTAAAAATGACCAAAAAAATGTAAATAAAAGATAAAATGACTTGCAATAAATGCAGCTCTTCTATGATAAACATGCTGTCAGTTTCTAAACTAAAATTCATTGTGATATACTCTTTGCATTCAAAGTGGTTATATGGTTTTCAAAAACCTTGAAAAACGTTTTCTAACACCTTATCAATAAATTTCAGTGTACCAATTCCTTATATATTTACAAATAAATAAAACGCACACTCACACATTTATTGATTGATTGATTTATTGTTTCTTTAATGAATAGATTATTCAAATGAACAGCATTTACTTGAACAATTTTTTTTGGAATACAAACACACACACACATATACAGTATATATATATATACACTGTACAGTATGTATACACACACACACACACACACACACATATATATATATACATATAAATATTGTTGCTGTCGTGCTGGATAGAATGTACCTCTTTATTTAATAAAACATTTTAACAGTTGAAACAGTGATTCCAGTAGACCTCCACACAGTATAAATAACAGATGTGACCTACAGGGGACATGTGAGGTGACAGCCAGTGGAACGTGTATGTTATCATGAATATGAAAACGCTTCTCAGTGATCTGGAGAATTAAAATCCACCCCTGCTCCTCCCTTGGAAGAAAAAAAAAATCAAGGAAAAAAAGCACTTTCCATCAGCACTACCTCATACTCGGTGCCAGAGTTGAGTGCCTCAGCTGTCCTGCTGTTATGTTCCAACAAGCTCTAACTACTCTATAATCCAAAATAACGGCAGCTTTGCGGGGCCTGACAGACCCTGTTTTGAGCTAATGGTCACTCTGTGGAAGGGTAATGTAATAATTTCAGTAGAAAGAGAGTGAGGAGAGGTGTGGTAGGGGAATTGTATGAGAGAAAGGGGAGGGGAGAGGAGAGGGGTTGATTTAATCTCTTCCTGTCCTCTCTGGTCCCACCTTTCTGCCTCATGTCCGACAGACATAAGGAAATGAGCAGATTAATCAAAATTAGATTCTCTCACCACACTTACTTGCGCAGCGGCAGTCAGCGTTGAGCTCACGCAGGAAATGAGGCGCTCCAACACCTTAAATTCAGGTTGATTACAGATGATCTTAGAGCTCGGGGAGGCAGCAGACATTCAGCATATTCTGTCTTGGGCTACTGTAGGTTCAAACCTTCATATTATTAACAGAGAATTTCTTCCGCTGGGTAATTGAATTGAATTGCGTAAGCTATTTAAACCTATTGATTCAATATGTAGGCTATGCAGTAATGCGTGTAATGCAGGGCCATTTTTGTGATGTACTTGGTTAGATTGGTCTTTAAAAAATTATTTCACTCAAACATAAATGTCTGGTTATTGTTTTCTCATGTACATGTAATTTCAAACCTATATTGCATGTTATTTCGACACTAAAAGAGAGATTTTGAAGAAATTTAATGTAGGTCTTTTCCATACCATGACAGTTCATAGTGACTAACACTAAGCTTCAAACAACAACAACCTAAAAAATGTCATGAAAGCCATTTTAAAGTCTTTTTAGGACAGTATGATAGCATTTTTGAGGAGAACAAACTAAAACCGATTTCATTATTCATTGAAAACCTGATTCTCCATTCTGGAGAAAAAACTGTTACAATAAGTGTACCATATATAGTGAAAAATGTCAAATTATTTAACATCAGATTAAATTTTTTTGACATTTTTGACAGCTTGACAACCTCTGGAAAAGAGCAGCATGAACATTCTGCCTAGCATCTGTTTGTTTTTCACAAAAGAAAAAAATCATACAGGTTTGAAATGATATGAGTGTGAATAAATAACAACAGAATTATAATTTTTGGGTTAAACGACAGTATTAATAAAAAAAAAGAAAAAAAAAAAGGAAAAAACAGATTGTTCAGCATACATTTCCGTTTAATTGTCCAGCAACCCGACCAACATCTGCTCAAATACTCACTTAATGAACATCTAGATCTACTTAAAATGGCCCAACAGATCAGAATTCAGGTCAAATAAGCCTTCTTGTTTTTAATATACTCACTCTAGTCAATGGTCTGCTCTGACACACACGGTGTAGGATGTCAAGAATAGTCCTAATGCCGTGTGTTAGCAGAAGCAGCCTCCTCTCTCTCAATGCTGCTGTCGGTGGCATTGATTGTTGGTAATGGAGCTGCCCGGCCCTGATAATGCATGATGTAATTGTCAAAGGGGTTTAATCTATTTATTGTAAGTGGGATTGAAAGGAGCCTCATCCAAACTTCCCATTTCATGGAGACAGACAGAATTCAAGCGAGAGCGAGGATGAAAGACAGCATGATAGAAGGGAAAGCTAGAAAGCCTGTTTGTGCTGGGGGTTGTGCGGGCTTTCTGATGGAAACCTTGTGAGATAGGGGTCTTTCATTCACCCCCTGACATTGAAAAGAGTGTGGGGTTTCTTACTCAAATGAAAATTTCTATCATGTCACCCTGGCTCAATCCCTTCAGGCCACAAAAGGAAGGTAATAGTGGCTTATTGCATATAGGACTGCATATACACTACACTGAGCAATGCTTTTCAATTACCGCCGCCGTCGAGCGAGGCCCGCGCGAAAATATATATCACATATTTCGGAGGCAAAACGCTTAGGTCAGACACGCATAGAAATAAAATATACCTTGTGTCATTTAATTTGACAGTTGTCCTTTCAAGCTATCACGCAGAGGTCGACGCGTGGTGTACGACTGGAAAAACAGACAGGCGCTCAGAGGTTCCATGAGGTGACTGAGGCTGTGGGTGTTAACGTTTCGACAATCGCACACTCAGATTGCTCACATCTAGTTAACGAGCCTGTGCTTTAACACAAATACAGTTGGTAATGATGTCAAACACGACCGCCCGTGAATCCCAACAGTCTAAACGCAAGCGTCCCTCATTAAACTAACCTTACGCCGAGCTGTTTATGGGTTGGTCGGGAATGTCAAGCTAAAGCTATTTATAGATCAATATCAAACAAAAGAGTGTCATCCCCTCTGGCCAGCCGTTACCCAGAGCACAGACCCCTAAATCAAAGTCATTCATCATGTTTTTGGGGAAGAGCTTCTTGGGGCAGGGGGGCCATATCCCAGTGTCCTCCAGTGAGAGGAGATGCATTAATTAGGTGCATGTAGGGATGGCAGAATGCAGTCCGGGTCTGTAATAGATTCCTCCTGGAATTGATGAGCTTGTTTGTGAAGGGGGGCAGTGGCAGACACACCTCTGAATCTCCCCAGAATAACACTAGATGCACTTTGGGGACGTGAGACCATTTAAACAGAGTACACTTCCATAACACCTCTAGCGCGCTCCGTTCTGGGTAAATTTTCCATTTTTAGATGTCTGGTTGCGCCGCCAAGACACACAAACACGCAGCTGCTTTGCGTGAGCGTAAACATTTAGCTTGACGCGTTGTTTACATTAGCTCAATAATGTACACCAGCCCTATTTACACCGTTTAGCAATTAGCAAGCTAGCGCTGACAGAATATGAAGTACAAACACTAGCAGTTATCTTTCTTCATCATCTCACATATGTAAATGAGTGTTTGATTTTGTTCATGCAAATGTGAATTTCAATTAACTGCAAATTTTAACAGGGACTTAGCAGTGCGTTGTAGCCTGCCTGTTTTTCTTGCCAAAATAAATTATGGATACACAAATAGCATTACACAGCGGAGATAATTACAGCTCTCAAAAAGCATCCTTTAACATGCAAATACATCACTTTGCTTTCTCACACAAAGTTCAATCAAAGACGAGCAGGTAAATCCAATCAGCGGTGTAGATTTATGATCCGTTTTATATTTGGATCACACAACCCCCACAAAAAAAAAAAAAATCCCTGCCTTTTTTAAGCTTTTATTTGTATTGCATGCACAGTTCTGACTTAAAAAGCAGAGAAGAAATTAGAGGGTTTATATGCTGATGGAGCTGACATATCAGGCTAGTCATTGCCTGTATTTACTGCCATCGAAATGCTTTCACAGCCAAACACTTTTTCTTTCACAGAACAGATTTCAGAAAATTGCTTTGGTATCAAGACTGCCTATATATGTGAGAATTGTGTCTAACGGATCAGTGAGGGAAGAACTGCCAGTATAAGTAAAACTCAAATAAACATTATTTTTGCCGTTTATTCTAGCATTAAGCCCTGCATTAACCTAACATATGCATTCAAAGATATATCTTCCAAGACCATACTGTCAACATGCATTCAAAGCCAAGACCATACTGTTTAAAGATTAGTGCTGTATTTGTAATCGCGACACCTAAGATTAATCACAAATTTAAAATATTAGATATATAAATGTCGCACTAAAAAAACTTCCGCCATATGACATAATCCTTATTATTCTTTTATCATTTCATTGCATTAGATATAAAACTAATACAATTTCAATATTATTCTTCACCTGTGTGAACTTGAGGAGAAATTACTTTACAATTTATGAGATTAATAGTAATTATTTCGAGTTAAATTTGGTTGTTTACTGTTGTTAATATGTTGCCTTTTATATCGCGCGCATTTAATGTAAGTTACACATTCATCTCAAGAAAATCACATAGAAACCATATATATTGTGTGTTTATATCTTATATATATATATGTTTATTTTTTTTGTATGCTCTGGCTGAAACTTTTTTTTGTTAGCGCCTCTCCGTTTGAAGTTCTTATTCCAAATGTCATTAGTAAAAGTTCATTTTACATTTTGGGCGGCCGCATTATAAAAGTACGGCTCTTCCCGAGAAGCCCACGGCCACTTTCTGCCAAGCCGTGCATGGTGCATAAGACCCAATGTACAGATTAATTTTTTTCATATTTTTTTAGCTGTTCTGACACCCCTAATATATATATATATTTTTTTTTTTTACCAGTTATTTTACATTTTCATTATCTACTTGAGAACTTTTCTAAGTGCATGTCTAAGACCAAGAACCGAAGTTAATATTGATATGTAACCCAGCTTCTGAAAATCAAAGGTTAATTCTCCGGGCATGCAGAAATTCTTTTGGTATCAATCTGTCAGTCACAGAAGAACTGACCTCATCCGAGCCCTAAATCTCTCTCCTGTCAAACGGAGCATCCAGAATGCGGAAGTTGTGAACTTGTGAGAAGTGAGGATCAATACTGCAAGGACAGGCTGAACGATCCGACCAGAGACAATGTATTTGGTGCCTGGGTCCACACAGTCAGCCATTAATCCACTCAGCAATAGCAGAACATGCTCAACACCCTCATGCCAGAGGAACAAGTGGTGTGTAAAACAGCCTGACGTCAGCCCTAGACATTACTGCCCAACGGCCAGATAAATCCATATTAACGGGCCTACGAGAAACTCTGCTGCATACGTGTGCACCACAGACAGCCCTCCGACTGTGGAGAAATACGAGCAGGGCTTGTCATGTGTGTCATGACAACATACTCTTCCTGATGCATTTCACCATTATTGTGGTCTGCTGCAGTGCAGTGTGGGAAATGAGATGGATGGATCATTAATGAGAGACTATAACGACCTGAACTATAAGCTAACAAGGAAACTGAATAGCAGACACAGCACCTGCTGTGGAGAGTGATCTTAAAGGAATATGAAAACTCTGTCATCATTTACTCACCCTCATGTCATCCCAAAGTCACATGACTGACTTTCTTCTGTGGAACACAAAAGGTGAATTTCTGGTACATCCTAGCAACTGCATATACAACAAAAATGAATAAGGATGGAATCCTTTTTTCATTAAAGCATTTCATATGACTCATATGATATTGATATGTTAAAGTCTTGCCGGAATGATTGTGTTTACAGCACACATCAACACCACCATAAATCACGATTGCTAGTGGGGAACTCATTATTTTCTTTAAGTCCAGACTTAAGGGCATGCCAATTAAAGATTTATGGAAACAATTTTGACCAAAATAAGTGCACAAAACTATATAGCCAATGTTGATATATTTGTTAGTGTATAGCTAGTACTGTATGTATTGTATTTTTGATAAAAATAGCAACAAAGGTTAGCAAAAATAAAATAAAAATAAAATAAAATGCCAATTTATGGCGAGACAGACCAAATTACATTTCCCATAATTATCTGTGGCAGCATGAGAATGATTAAGTACAAAGAATAAATCACCAATTACACATGTAATGATCATCCTTTGATCTTCATTATGGTGCATAGCTGCTTAAAAAAAAAAAAAAAAAAAAAAAAGATTCCTGGCTTTGTCAGAGAGTGGAAAGATAGAAGAAAGAAATATGATATTGTCTATCAAATCTGTCTAAAAGCACGCAAACTCACATCATTTCATAATTACGATTTCCAAACTCCCAAGTATGAGCTTTTCAAAAGGAGAATATATTATATTTTATTGTAATAGCAATTATGTGAGGAACAAACATTTAAGTGAGTCTGCATTTTAAGTGAATCCGTTTTGTGATCAGGATCAACAGATTCATTAACAAGATCCAGTTAAAACAAATTGATTTGTCCACACATCAGATTCCTCTCATTAACTCTAATGAATGAAATATGAAAGATTTGCAGTACAGTGCATGCGACAAATGGACTATTTATGACACTCTTGTTGCGTTTTTTTTGTCTTTTAGAGCCTGACAATCGCAGTTCTCATTCACTTTCAATATATGGAAAAGAGTGACCGTTATATTCACTTTTTTCCCCACAGAAGAACATCAGTCATGTGGTACAACATTCTGTTGAGTATATAATCACAGATGTTTCATTTTTGGGTGAACTACTAAAAAAAGATTCCAAATTTAAGAAGGCGAAGGCATTAACCACCACACAAATATATCTCAAGATACTGGTCGATTACAATGCAATCAGATGTCCAAACACCCACAGATGCCAAATATATATATATTTTTTTTATATAATTTTTAAAGTCCAAGAACTTTTTTTTTTGGTAAAGAGCACATAAAATGTTTTATTTATATTCCATACATAAATAGTGGGGTGTTTGGTGCCATCCCAGCGCTCTTCACATTTCTCTCTGACAGTATCAGTGCTTGCCATCATGCACCAAGCTAGAAATAAATTGCATTTTGACTGGTGATTCACTAGCAGGAAAAGCATTGCAATATAAAAACATGAATAAACAAAATCGCTCATGAGCACATGTGCAGTAGCACAGGGAGGTAATCTACTTTAGGCACGGCCCTTGAAATTAACTCTCAGAATCTGCACACACACACACATGCGCTAAGAAGATTAATCAAATATTTTCCTTGGCCGCCCTATTCAAATGTACCAAATTCAAAACATTATGGTAATTATTTATTACGTTTACCCAGGAGCTATTGTACGGCCACAGGTAACGCAAAATGAAGGCTGACTGCAAGTGCCTTATCAGTGCTCCAGATCAGCGCAGTCGAGCCAAAACTGTCCGTCCGTACAGAACGATGGTGTAAGCACATGTTCAGCTTTAAGTTAGCCAGCAGAAACAGACAATGCTAGAACGCATTAGACTGAGACAGACTGAGCTGAATTTTAAAACTGGTTTACTTTGGACACCAAGCTCAGATAGAGCAGAAAGGCTTACAAATGAGAATGTTGGAATTAAATTATTATTTCAGGTATCCTGCACAGCCTCTAAAACTGGGGCTTTTAAAATCCAGGTATTTTGGGAGACTCTAGTTTGTCCTAGAAAAAAAAAAAAAGAGGAAAAAAAAGTATAGTTCTAAAAGTGTAAAATAAAGTCTTAAAATACAAAAAGAATAAATAAAAAATGAAATTAAAATGAATAATATAATAAAAAAATCTAAAACTAATAATGAAACATATTGTACAGTATGTATATGCGGTTTTGAACACACAAAGGAAAAAAAGAAAATTTCAGAGGACAGCTCCAGACAAAAAAGACAGAAAACATGGGCTGTCTGGGTTTTCTGGTAAATGGCTTGTGTATCTACTTTTCTGAATACTCAATTTGGATTTCTGTGAAATGGATAAGTATTAGGTCTCAGTGCTTCTCAGCATACAACTGCTGTCCTAAACAGAGCAAGATGATGAAGGACACTGGACATCAATTATTAAATGGAACCATTTTTATTCAGAATCGGGTATGGGGAAATAATTGGAAAATTGGGTTTTTGTTATACAACCACTCTCTGCTTTTCCTATCCTTCCCTCACAAAGATTATAGCATTTCTCTGGTGAAGACATCTTGTGTTGTCAAGATCTGGAACTTATTGGAAATCTAAGCTGTGTGGCTGGTGAGCAGCTGGGTATTTTGTAAGCCAAAGTCAACTTTAGGTCTGTGATCTGTTGAGTTCTGCCACGGTAGAATGGTCTGTCCCTCAGTAAGCTGGGAGAGGATGTAAACAGCTTGTCTGCAGACTGAACTAACATTTCAGATTTATCTGCCCTTTTTGAAGCTGGGGTGACCATATCTCATTGGTCTCGTCTGGTTTTTAACATTGCATTGTTGAAAGTCATCTAAAGTTCAGGTCTGTTCTCTTTTCAGCTTTTTTTAAAAAGTAGGGACACTTCACTAAACACTAAGCAAACTGTACCAGATTGATTTGATGCATATCAGTGGTGCTGCAAAAACTCCACAAACTCTTTCATCCTCTAAAAAAGTTTTGATGTGCATCTGCTGTTGCACTTGCAGAATGAGTAAACATGTTTCCCCTACAGATTGAAGCTTCTACAGTCATTGGACAACTTCTGCAACTCATTTCTTGCTGACCTACCTACAGTACATCTACCAGATAGTCCATCAAATACACCCAAAATGCTACCACTTTATTTGGATTTAAACTAATTTCATGTTACGTTATAACACATTTTCATGTTATCTAACACGATTGATTCTCAACAACAACAACTTACACAAGAAGACGTAGCCTGATGGAAAACTGCTGGGCAACAATAGTTTGTTTTCTTTTTAACTTGGAATTAAAGGCAAGTAAACATAAAACCAGTGAGCAATAACGTTTAAATAATGGCACAGCAGACTCCTTGAATGGTTATATTAAACCAAATAAATTAAAGGGTTAGTTTCCCCAAAAATGAAAATGATATCATCAATTACTCACCCTCAAGTATTTGCAAACCATCTTTCGATGATTAAAAAAAAAACACAGTATAGAAAAGAGTTTGGCCATCAACGTCCTGTTGAAAGCTTTTGTCCTTCTTTCAAACACAAATGAAGATATTTTAAAGAAACCTAAAAGCATATTTATTTTTACGATGTCTTCATGTGCTTTTTGAAGCAAAGTTTTGGTGGAATGGACCTTCAGTGGAAGGACAGAAATCTTCCAGGTTTCATTAAAAATATCTTCATTTGTGTTTTGAAGACGAATGAAAGTCTTATGGGTTTCTAATGAAATGAGGATGAGTTAATTGTGACATACATTTCATCTTTAGGTGAACTGTCCCTTTAACAAAAAAACATGTAGACTTTAGGTTTAGAATATCAACACTGCAAACACAACTTATAAAGTATCCGACTGATAAAAACCTTGCAATTTTTGTGTGTAATATGCATTTTAATCCATGAATGGAAAGAAGTGTTTGGGATTGAGGTCTGAGGCTCAAACTACCCATTTAACTGTACTACAAATGTAAAAGACTCATTGACTCATCTTGACTATAGCTTAACAATAGCTTTTACACTACTTTTGTGCCATGCTCAGCTCACAAGGTGTTCTTCTAGACTGTTGAAGTCCAACCTTGGCACTTAACTTCTATTCTTAGCTACTTGAGACAATCACCTCTTACACATTGTGCACTTTCTTGTACAGTACATTTTGTTGAAAAGAAAGCACTGTCGCACTGGTTTCGCAAATGCAGACAGTTACTAACGTCTGATGCTCCTAAACGTACACTGACTACCATAAAAATAGACTTGAATAACTCAAATACTTGATGCAATCATGCAAATGTCCCTCAGTGCTCATTTCCTCAAACGTTTTCCCATTTATCCATGTTTTCACTCAAGCTGCGCTCATCAGTTTGACTTCAAAAAGGATGAAATGAATGAACGGTGGGAATGTGATGATTTTATAGTTTGTGGGAGATGTTTTGAATGAAATGCGGAAAGCGATAACCTTGATATCTTTAAATTGAGCTTTTAAAGGTTATCATGAAGTAAATTGCTCCTTTCACAAAATTGTCTAGACTTTAATTCTACATTAAGCAAGACTGGGGCTCAGGTCAAAGGTCTGTATTTAAAAAAATAAATAAATTCAATGCTTCTTTTCCACAACATACCACACAATAGAGGTTTTGCATAACTTCCTGTGCATTTCAAAACCTAGCTTCCCTCCCAACTCCATTTTTTTTTTAAAGAGGTTATTGAAGTTTCAAGATGGATGTATCCTTGGTTACATGGCGAGTGGACTGTTATGCCCAAGTTTGAAAGCATTCCCAGTGGTATTCATGTTGTGTGCATGGCTGATCAGTGCTCAGGCAGGTCTTAGATGAGGAATGAGGCAGGTGCGGACCTTGGAGGTTTGGGTGATAGCCTTTCAGCCCATGATTCACCGAGACTCTTCTATGGTCTGACACTTTGCAAGCTATGATTGAGTTTGCAATTCAGCTCTTCGCTCTGCTCTCCTTACTGCTTTCAGAGTAAATAAATTGTGAAATCATTAGAAGTCATGGAAGCTATGAACACCTGGTGCATCATCCACATATTAAGCTCTCCGACACAACTGAGAATTCATTGCAAAAGCCTAAAAAAAATGAAAGAGCTGACGTCACTGGCAAACACATGGACAAATCCTGTTGTAAAAGACCATATTAAGAGGAACATTTAAAGGGATTTTCTCAACTACCTTTCAAGGCCATTGAGCCACAGACGGGTTTGGTTTCATGTCTTCAACTGTGTCCACTGACCAATGAGCTGCGGGTCAGAGGGTGTGTGTTCTGGCTTGCTGAAGTCAGCAGGATCATCGTACTCTCATTTTTCTCGCCATGGCTCTGCCACAGCGCAAGGTTTTGATCAGTGGCCAGATTCTTTTCACACTTCCCCTTGCTTATTAGAAACTGATGGAAAAATTACATCTCGTGTGAGTGTGGAGAGAGTGATAGAGGTTCAGAGCATTTAACATGATTTGTGGGCAACCAGTCTTGGACTCAGGGGATAATGCTATTATTGGTAATCAGGGACAATAGATACAACATTTTACATGATATATAGCAGAGGATGTACCATATTTGAAAATAAATAAATCACTCATAAGGGTAATTTAAAAAAAAAAGTGAGTTTACATGTAATGATTTAAAGTCAACATGTAGTCAAAACTGACTCTATTTGTTTTCTTAAAGCAAGTTACGGATTTAATTGTGATTACTGAAGAATATCTTACCTTTTATCAAAATCATTTTTTTTTTTTTTTATTATCAAAACGTAAGCTTCTCCACCTCTGAAACAATTACTGTATTGCCCAACATCACAATTTTAAATGCTCCCCTCCAAACCACCTTACTGAACATCCTATGTTGAATGTATTCACTCGGAATCACATCAGACTGCAAAAGTAAAATGGGTTCAGAACTGCATAATATGTTGACTTTAAAGGTTTGACTAAAACTGGTAAAACTAGGCAAAACGTGTAAGTTGTTTAGTGGGATAAAATATATGTATTGTAGGAAGAGGCATAATCTCGTAGGTGTGGGATTTTTAAAAAATCCATCAGCATGCAGACATCTAGTTCTAGTTCAAAATTGTCTTTGTGTCAGACCTCATGTCAGTCACAAAGTGTGACTTCTACAAGCTTTCAACGAGACATTTGGGACCAAAGTCTTTTTTATACTGTTTTTTTTTTATACAGTCCAACATAGAAAGACAGTTGTTGTCACACAGTATGCCATGGCTTTTACCAGTGATCTCACTGGGATTTCGGGAAAATGTGATGATCACAAAGCCATCTGAAATGGTTTTGAAGCACCTAATGTCTTCCATTTCAATCTGTTGCCTATGCAGCAAATAACATTGGATGCAAATACAATTAGATTAAATTAAGTCAAACAAAAACAAATTACGATGATATTGATTGTTAGCTTGCTTGTTATTTTACTTGCCAAAAAGGCTCATTATTAACCATCTCTTGTCCTCATGGGGTTGCTGATAGCATCCTCCAATAATTTCATTATCCCATGAACAGCACAGAAAAAAAATGTGAGAATTATACAGCGTACCAAGACTGGAATTGAGATTTTCATATCTCTCTCTGGGGTTGATTGCAATGAATCTATCAACATCCTATCAAAGCACAGATGTCAACAGCAATTCAAACAAACCCATTAGACTGTGTCCTTTTGCCTGGCAAGCTATAATCACGGTAAAATTAGACATGTTTGAAAGTGCGAGAGCACACAAAATAGCAATGAGTGTCATATTGTTGATGAAGATATGGATCGATGGTTCAGTTTGGCGCTGTGTCCAGTGTACAGATGATAATTGTGCTGTGTGCGTGGCATATCTGCATGAGACTGTAGGTCCATAATTGAGGACATGTTTCTGTGATATGTGTAGAAATTATCAGTAATTGCTTTTGACCACATGGCAATGCTAATTTCCTAAATAATCAGGAGAAACACACACATACTAAAATGGTTTCTTTGAGTGCCTTAAGTTCACAATAATCAAGAAGCTCTAAGCGCTAGCACTAAAAAAAATGAATGTGTCTTAGCTAATTCAACCAACAACTTGATGTGCCTCCTCCATAAACTTCACAGTCTGACATAAAACTGAGATAAAGAGGCTTCATTAGCATGAAAAAAACAGCAAAGAGTTGTTCTGAGAGTCTGGATGTTTAGGAAGTTCATCCCCGAGGGCCATACCAAACTCCTCCAGCTAAAGCTGTGCTAGCCCATTATCACTTCAGTTATACAGAGGCAGACAGTCATAATCCACATACTTGTGGCGTAATGTCAAGAAACAGTGATATTACAGAGATAAGCACTAGTTCAGACAACATCAGGTTTTGGACACATCAAGAGTTGAGGAAGATGCCTTGTTGTAGGGTTCTTTCATTAAGAGGTAATCACTAGCAATAGCTGCTGAGTTATGTCGGTCCAAGGCTTTAAAACTGCAAAGCCATTTTTGCTTGCCAACATTTAAATCTACATTTAATGTTCATTGTTAATGCCAGGATAATAGCAATCTGAATCGTCCTTCAATGAGGAGTCATCTTATAAACATTCACTGAGGTGCTAAGCTGACACACCTTGCCAAGAACTAGCATGCTAGCAGCTAAACTGGTACAATAAAGCCTGAAAATAGCTGTTTTCCAGTTTACATACTAAATAGCACGTTAAATATGAATTTTGAACATGTATATATAGCTAAAACCATGCAGGCTAAACTGTGATGTTGGTCTAAGCAATTGTTATGTTAAAAAAGGCAGGTGTACACATTTATTTTTTTCTGATAAAAGGTGAATTTGTGACTAATTTGACTAATATTGCCAACAGACCTGAAAACTGAACTTGGGAAAAAAAAATTAATGACTTTGGCTAGATTTTAAAGCAAACATGCAAACACAAAAAGTACGAAAATAAGGTGGGTTTGTGATATAAAGCGAGAATTTTGTAATGTTTCTCAATATTTAATACTGTATAAGCATGGACTTCACCATCACCAGCACTTTACTTTTTGTAGCCTTCATACTTTATACCTGTTCACGGATAACAACTATAATGCATTACAACTCAATGAGAATGGGAGATTATGATGATGAACGATATTGTTGGAATCACTTTCAAAGTGATTATTTTCCAGATAATAAATACTAAAAAAAATAAAAAAATCCACCAGACTTTAGAGAGCTCAAGCATTTAAAGTGACAAACAACATAACTGCATTGCGCTTAGAATAAACAGCACATTATCGACCGTTGGTGTGAACTCTAACATTATAGTTATCTTTATAGTTATCGTTCTTGAACTTTAGAATGCATAAGTGTGCTAATTTTAACAGAACCAATATCTTCAATGGCACCCATGTTTAATAAATCCTTGGAGACCTGGTTAAAATAAATTAAATTCAAATTGCACCTGCCTATAAAACTGGGCCTGCTTAAGCTTTCTTTGATGCCTCATTTGGTGCCTTTTTATCAGGAAGAAATCAAGTTCAATTTGCCTCCCGTAGCAAATAACAGCATTTTTCTACAGAGCCACTGGAATCCAAATCACCTCTTATGTCTTACTGTTTCTATCCTGGTATAATGCATGAATATTCATATTTGCATTTTCCATATCCAAGGGCTCCAGCAGAGACACAGAGGGGTCACGGGGGATGGCGTTTTCTCTGTGAACTCAGCAGGTGCTAAAGCGCAAGATGTGATAACTAGCTGTACTCAATAAGAATGCTAAGGCCCGATGTACAGCATTCGCCTAATAACACAGCATGCAGTTGATCACAAGATGAGACTCGTAACCTTCCGCAACCCTCCCTGCTCGCCATCCATCCTCCATCTCCAAAGTTTGACCCTTCCAAGGACACCAATGCGTAATGGGGCACTTCATTTTACTTATTTAGCTGTGCGTGTATGAGCACCAGACAGGCCTTAAATTGAACCAGGGCACACCGATGTTCAATTGTCATTTACCCAAATGCCACTTTGCACAGCTTGAAGATAATAGGGCTACATTTACCATACAATTACCAGATTACCTCGGACACCTGTACCATTTTAATTTCCCCAGCAACAGTGTAGAGGACAAGTCACAGACAGGTCCACCGCTGGGTTTCTCGCAAACTGTTTTGCAACAAATGGATATACATAAATGGATATTATGTGTGTAGGTGGTTGTGTTCGTGTGTGTATGTTTACGAGGTATCATCATTCCACGGCTTACCCAACATAAGATGGAGAGTAAACAGTGAATATCCAGGGGGTCTTCTTCAGCCGTCACACTAATGCCCAGCAGTGCTCCCGCATGACAGCAGCAGATTACTCTCCAAATTAGGACTCATTTACAGCAGCTGTTGGACCAATTTTACTCGGGGAGGGAGAAATAAGCTCTCATCCTGTCTAAAGTGATCTGCAACCTACAGCATGGCCTTGAATATGTATTAGATTTGTTTGAGGAACGGATGGGAGGGAAGGGTAAACTGTACTGTAGTTACTTGCTTGCCTGCCTTTTCTATGAAGAATGAATACAAATCATGAAGTGGATTGTTAATTAACCATACTTTTAAAAAAAAGTTGTTTTAAAAAAACTTATGAAATTCAAATGAGTCAAGGTTTGTTTGCAATACCATTTTTTACATGCTAGTGCTACAAAAAAAAACTCTGTTACTATTTTTTTTTTTTTTTTTACTTAATGTTTACAAGGTATAACATAGGTCTGAATCTCACAAAAACATGTCCAAATCATATTTCACCCCAAAAGGAAAAGGATAAATATTTTGTATAAAGACAAAGCCAGTTTAAGACCACTGAGATTTTCTGTTTCATCTTGTCTTTTCATGACAATTAAGCACCACATTTTCTCACAAAATTTTCATTACATTAATGAGTTGTTTAATTTCCATTATTCTCAATTATGTTTCTCACTCTCATTAGATATTTTTAACTGTAATTCAGTGTTTTAATTACTGATTTATAGTTAAATAATAGCTGTAACACAATATTTTTATCATTTAAAACAGGTAGCATATTATATATATATATATATATATATATATATATATATATATATATAAACAGTTTTGAGATTGGCTTTGTACTGCATTATGAAAATGTAGAGGAAAATTAGCATAATTTTCCTTGAAATAAAAATCCATAAAATTCCAATAATCCTAAAAATTGACTTCATTTTCTTCAAACCAAACATTTTGGCTTGAAATATGACCTGAAGATGTTCTTGACACGTTTCATGAGATTTACTCATCAATCAAGGTAGAAGTCAGTAATATGACCAAATCAGGAAGTAACTCCGTGTCCCTGGCTTCTAAATTCTATATGATGGACCTGAGGCACATACTGAGATGAGACGCTGGCCAAGCAATGGTCCTTCAGTTCCATCAGAGAAATCATTTGAGTCAATTCACTCACTGATGAGGCATGAATATATGTGGCAAATTCTGTTCGGGAGTGATTTATCCTAATTGTCACACTGGGACCTCCTATTACACTGCTGCAGAACGGGTCACTGCATTAGAAAATTAAAGCTGAGGCATTCATTTTAATTCTATTTGTAAATTCTCGCCTGTGGGATGAAGATGTGCTGAGCATGTATAAATGCCTCTATATGTCCCCAGAGTGGGCCCAACGTTGCCCTCTCAGAAGCATTCACCTCTACGCGTCCTGCCCCGTTCCGCCGTGTGAAGGGAAGCAGACCCTGGGTGGATGTGTTTTGTTTTATGTGTAAGTGTGTGTGTGTGTGTGTGTGTGTGTGTGTGTGTGTACCCGAGTTCTCCTTCCTCTTAGTTCCACTCACTGCTTTTGTTCCGTGCGCCGAGATCATCATTTCCACATTCACTATAAAGTCAAACCAGCGACCAGGAGCATGAATCGTCTAGCCGTATCATTTACTGTATGGATGGTCCTGCTCTAACCTTATTCCATTCCAGAGGTATTAAATGATTCAATTATTCTCTTTGAATTTAATGGAACATTAGGGAATCAGTCTGGAATTGATATCGGGCACAAACTATTACTGAGTTAATTATTGCTCCAGGTACTTTTATAGCACTGACTCTACATATATATACTCTATTTTTCTGTCTGGGCATGGAAATATTCAGGAAAAATTACACGTGATTAATTGATATGGTGATTTGATAGAGACGGAGCGAAGCTGATAATATCCAAGGGGTTAGAAAATAACCAATCAGTTGGACTGCCACCTCAAACTACATTTTGTGAGTTTGAAATAGCCTGGATGAGGAAACATTCGAAACAAACACTTACCCTACAGAAAGAAAGAAAGAAGAGTTTAGAATAATTTATCTATGAATGTTTTGAGAAAACAGCTTGCTCATTCAATGAGATATTGTGGAGAAATTTCAGTGGTTTGTTGAAATGGTTGGGTTCTTGAACTGCATCATTGACAGTGGGAAAAAATATATATTTGATCCCCTGCTGATTTTGTACGTTTGCCCACTGATAAAGAAATGATAAGTCTATAATTTTAATGGTAGGTTTATTTGAACAGTGAGAGACAGAATAACAACAACAAAAAATCCAGAAAAACACATTTCAAAAAAAGTTACAAAAAGTTTCAAAAATCAAAAAAATGTATTTGCATTTTAATGAGTGAAATAAGTTTTTGACCCCTTCGCAAAACATGACTTAGTACTTGGTGGCAAAACACTTGTTGGCAATCACAGAGGTCAGACGTTTCTTGTAGTTGGCCACCAGGTTTGCACACATCTCAGGAGGGATTTTGTCCCACTCCTCTTTGCAGATCCTCTCCAAGTCATTAAGGTTTCGAGGCTGAAGTTTGGCATCTCGAACCTTCAGCTCCCTCCAAAGATTTTCTATGGGATTAAGGTCTGGAGACTGGCTAGGCCACTCCAGGACCTTAATGTGCTTCTTCTTGAGCCACTCCTTTGTTGCCTTGGCCGTGTGTTTTGGGTCATTGTCATGCTGGAATACCCATCCACAACGATTTTCAATGCCCTGGCCCTGATGATACATGGCCCCGTCCATCATCCCTTTGATGCGGTGCAGTTGTCCTGTCCCCTAAGCAGAAAAACACCCCCAAAGCATAATGTTTCCAACTCCATGTTTGACGGTGAGGATGGTGTACTTGGGGTCATAGGCAGCATTCCTCCTCCTCCAAACACGGCGAGTTGAGTTGATGCCAAAGAGCTCGATTTTGGTCTCATCTGACCACAACACTTTCACCCAGTTCTCCTCTGAATCATTGGCAAACTTCAGACGGGCCTGTACATGTGCTTTCTTGAGCAGGGGGACCTTGCGGGCGCTGCAGGATTTCAGTCATTCACGGCGTAGTGTGTTACCAATTGTTTTCTTGGTGACTATGGTCCCAGCTGCCTTGAGATCATTGACAAGATCCTCCCGTGTAGTTCTGGGCTGATTCCTCACCGTTCTCATGATCAATGAAACTCCACGAGGTGAGATCTTGCATGGACCCCCAGACCGAGGGAGATTGACAGTTATTTTGTGTTTCTTCCATTTATGAATAATCGCACCAACTGTTGTCACCTTCTCACCAAGCTGCTTGGCGATGGTCTTGTAGCCCATTCCAGCCTTGAGTAGGTCTACAATCTTGTCCCTGACATCCTTGGACAGCTCTTTGTTCTTGGCCATGGTGGAGAGTTTGGAATCTGATTGATTGATTGCTTCTGTGGACAGGTGTCTTTTATACAGGTAACAAACTGAGATTAGGAGCACTCCCTTTAAGAGAGTGCTCCTAATCTCAGCTCCTTACCTGTATAAAAGACACCTGGGAGCCAGAAATCTTGCTGATTGATAGGGGATCAAATACTTATTTCACTCATTAAAATGCAAATCAATTTATAACTTTTTTGAAATGCAATTTTCTGGATTTTGTTGTTATTATTCTGTCTCTCACTGTTAAAATAAACCTACCATTAAAATTATAGACTGATCATTTCTTTGTCAGTGGGCAAACGTACAAAATCAGCAGGGGATCAAATAAAAAATTTTCCCCCACTGTACATGTGGTGTCAACGGAATACACTGAAAATGTATCTTTAAATTTATCCAACAATTTGTAAAAAAGGACAGTGAGAAATGCCTGGTTAAGTAACCTACTAAGGTTCCTACTTTCAGTAGGAAAAAACAACTGCAAATTAAGATATTTCTTCAGTCTATCAACTTTTTTGATGTTGTTGTTGTTGTCTTTGTAGAACCAGGATTCCTAAGGTTTTGAAATTCAAAATAAAATAAAATAAAATAAAATAATATAATACCACAAAGATGGTTTATACAACTCCTGCACTATATTTTAAGTCTTATGATAGCTATGATAGACTCAAATTTTCATCAGTATTCACTGATAATTACTGCCTCAGAAATATTATTCACATTTGATTTTAAATTAAAAAATTCCAGTCCTGACCCTTTATGCCGATTTGACTTCACTGATGCTAAAATGGCATTGGTTTTGAATTCAAATATGCAGAGAATCAGCTTTGAGATTTCCTTCATATATTTTTTAGTGCATATTTTTGTTAAGCACAACATTATTTAAACAGTTGTGGTAGTTGTGGTATGCTATTGATCAACAGAGCACCTACAGAAAGAATACATTCATTTCCAATAGGATACCCATATTTTATGTGGGATGTAAATGGTGTTATTGTGGCAAAAAAGCAATAGTGAAGAAAAACACCTTTGTAAAGTATTTTGAGGAGAGAGAGAGAGCAACGCTGTTCAGTTCTGACTAAGATATCAGCAAAGTTTTTCTATTTCGGCAGTCACAAAAGAAACCTTTTTTCCTTAACTCTGCTCTCAGAACACAATCAGTTTTGTCCAAATGGCCCCTTTGGATAATGATCAATTGCAGTAAAGCTAGCAGAGAGTCTGGGATAATGAGATCCCATGTCCCTTTCATTCTGCCACGGTGCTGGAGATGTTCAGGTCCAGCTGTGGGAATGACAGATGATGAATAAGAAGAGAGTTTTGCTGGAAAAAGAGAATGGGAAAGCTGCTTTATCAGTTGGAGTAAAAATGCAATGTAATGTGCACCCTTTTTTCATTAGTCCGGTTTGCTGCCCCTCCGCCTATGTCTATGTGACCAAGTATGAAAGAAGCCCGAAATGAGATCACGACAATTGGAAAAATTTCCAGGGATGCCATTCAAATCTAAAAATAAGAGGGCAAGTCCATTATAGATCTTGTGGCCTGAAAACAGAAAACTGATGTTATGGGAAAGCAGAGAATCTGAGAATATTATTTGACAGAAAGAGTGCTGTGAAGATTTCCAACATACAGTACCAATAAAACAGCATTAACACCATGAAAAAATTCAATTAAAAATAAATTAAAAATAAATTAAATTAAATTAAAATTAAAATAAATTAAATTTCAATTTAAACAGTTTTAAGATTTTTACTTTGTTTTATTTTATTTTTGTACTTTTAAGGTACCCAGTCAGTATGTAAATGACAGTCCTACTTGTAAATAAGCAGGAGTGTGGCTGTATCACAAGGTACTGTTTGGGTGATTTTCAATGATTTTGACAAGTCCACCATAACTTATAATAAATACAGTTGAATTCTAATGGTAATGTCAGTCTTGCAGACAGCTGAAAACTGTTATTTCTCCTTATCTCCATACTCCAATGGGCCCGAAGCAGGCAGTCAGCAGCCCTCATGCACGCCTCACTCTGAGTGACAGCCTGCCATGTACCACGGTAAAAACAGCACAGCCAATACCTCACAACCTGACAGTGTCAACGGTAAGTAAACGCTGGCTATATGATATGAATGACTGCTGAGCTGTATTTTATTCCAGGGGGCTGCTTTTGTAAACCATCATGTTTACAAAAACAAAGCTCCAGATTTTAAAGCCGCATTATGAGCAGAGACCTTAAACGCCTGAGAATCTGAATGAAATGAAGCCTGCAAATATTTCTTGTATGCACAATCTCTTTCTCTTCACGTCTTTGGTTTCAGAAACTACAACAGAGGCCCAATAAGTGGGTCGATGATAGTCTAGCTTGCGAGCCTTGTCATATGTGCCATATGATAATCATTAATTCACTCGCTCCACTTCCAGACCAGCCACTGACCCCATCTGACCCAGAAGAAATTGATTCTGCCTCTGAAAATCAGACATCAGCACAAGTTTCAGAGGAAAGAGGAAAGGGGGAGAGAAAGAAATCAAAGTTCTCATTTTTTTTCCAAAGCCAAATCAGCTACCTTGTTGCCTGCTGCGTATATAGGGAGCAAGTTTCTAAGACAGCATCCTAACTGAAAAGAATCCTCAAATAACAGAGTTGGAATGCTCAACAACTTTGTGGATCATACAGACAACACTTTCACAGAATAAATGCATAGGAAAGCTTGACTTACAATTGATTTTAATAGAGTTTGGTGTTAGCATGTTGCTAAGCTAATTGTGTAATATCCTAATGAGAAGAAATATAAACAGAACTCTCAAATACTGGGTAAAAAATTTAATTTTACATCAGATTGAACAATTTTTGTTTATACTCATCAATTATATTTATACAGTCAACATTTCTCTTGATTTGTCTGCCATCTTAGGTGGATTTTTCCCTCAGAGATCATTGTAATGCATCCTGGGATTGTTTTCTGCATTAAGGGTACAATGCTGCAGCATTTTAGGGGAGCACATATAAGATGCCTTAAAATACTCCCTTCGTAAGGAGCTCGCTAGTATTAACAGAGTAGTCACAGAAAGAAAGAGACAGATAGACAGGAGGAGAGGAGACAAAGAAAAAGAGAAACAAATAGAGAAACACCCTCAGCGCTTACAGAATGAAGCGTACACAGTTTGGTTGAGAGGGTGTTTAAGTTGGGAAAAGATAAATGGTTTCAATGAGTCAGTTTGATGGAACAGCTGTAGGAAAGCAAGAGAGAATGACACAGGGTCTGTGAGAAGCTGTAATTTAATAGCCTAATTTCCTGCCTGGCCCTGCAGAAATATCTTTCTGACGATGACAGTTGATGAAAATGCACCAGGATTTGATTTGCTCCCCAGTGGAGGACAAGTTCAGACCTATCTCTTCTCCAAGGTCCCTCAGGCAAGCATGTTCGGGTGGATGAGTTTGTGTCTGACTGAGTTTGTGCGTGTGTGTGTGTGTGTGTGGCAGCTGCATCACAACAACGCATGCATTGATCATTTGTACATTATGAGTTGTTCATTCATGAATGACATAACGCTTCACAAATGATACAACATAACATTATATTTTAACAAATCGCACTGTGCTCTGTTATAAAGGAATAGTGCACTTAAATTCTGCCATTATTTATTCATCCTCATGTTATTGCAAACTTTTATAAAAATAAAACACCTAAAAAAAATTCTCACCCTCAATTATTGAAAAGCATTAATAAATAAGACGAAAAATAACTAAATGACAATATTCTTCATCCTCATGTCATTGCAAAAAAGTACAATAAAATAGCTGAGTAAATGATGCCATTTATTCAGCCTCATGTCATTGCAAAATAAAATAATGCAATAAAATAAAATAGCTGAGTAAATGATGCCATTTATTCAGCCTCATATCATTGCAAAATAAAATAAAAAATAAAATAAAATAAAATAAAATAAAATAGCTGAGTAAATGACAGCATTTATTCACCCTCATGTCATTGCAAATTTACAACAAATCAAAAACATAAAATGAGTAATTGATGCCATTTTCTTTTTTGGTGACCTATCCCTTTAAAGCACAATGACAAAAGACCCAACTTTTTTTCTTTTTTTTTCTCAATACATCTCATCAAATCTAGTCAATATCAGGAGGTAAAATATGGCCACAACATTCTAATGCAATCTTAATCCTTTTTTTCCCCCAGTGGTAGGTCAATAGCAAGTATTCCATACATATCTGCATTACTCTAAGGTCTGTTGTTCAATATGCTGAGTGCACTCTGTGAACTAATAGAAAACTTATGTAAATCAGATCAATAGGATATCCATATGTACACTGCCTACAGCTGTGCGAAGTCACCAAGCAGTTCGCTTAATCTAATAACTGATATCAATAGTTTATTTTGAAACCAAGTGGAGCAAAAAAAGAAAGCAGTGTAATTAGATTGGCACAGCTTGCCTTCCCTGTCTTCTCCTTTCTATTCACTTACAATTAATGGCATGTGTCATTATGGCAGCCAAAGGGCGAGTCATAAGAAATAAATTAATGGCATCTCAGCTTAGAGAAAATATTTCATGTTGAACGACAAATACATATTTGTGTAAAGGAGTCGCCACCAGCTTTGACGGGCGATTCTTAATTATGGATAAAGGACGGCTAGCAGAAAAGCATAAGGTTTGTTTTGAGGTCCTTTGAGACGCTGCAAAGTTGCAAACAAGTAAATGCATGTTTAATCATGTTTACTTTTTGCAGCAATTTTGGACAAAAATTGTATTTGTACTTAAATTTGATAAAATAGGTTGAAATGCAGTTTAGATGTAGCTACTTATGGAAACAAAAATTAAAGTGAATCTTTGGGATTAACAAAAGTAGTGAAATGTTCAGATATTCATTGTTTGTAAATTTCAAATTTATACAGTATACTGCATACTGTGTGGTATAAACAATGCCACCCGCTATTTTTTTATTATTACACAAAATAAAAATAAAAACATGCTAATAACAATAAAGGTTCAAAATATTAGTATGCCATACTGTCACATGACCTCATTATGTGCATGTTTATTCCAGCGAATATTCCAACATCTCAAAAATAAAAATGTGCAGAATTAAAATTGCACCTTATATTAAAGGGATAATTCACCCAAGACTGAAAATGCTGTCCTAATTTACCCTCAAGTTGTTCCAAACCTGTAAGAGTTTCCTCTTTATTCTAGTTTATTCTTCAAAATATCTTCTTTTGTGTTCAACATAGAAAGAAACTCAAAGAAACTACAGGTTTGGAATGACATGAGGGTGAGTAAATGATGACAGAATTTTCAGTTTTGAGTAAACTATCCCATTAATTCCAGTTAACCTCACTAAAAGTCCAGTTTGTCACACTAAACATTGGTGGTGAAGCTGAGATATTTTGGTAAATGTAGTAGTTCATACCACAAAAACACTTGGTGTAGTTTAGTAGTATACTGTCCTATTCTGAACAGTATATGCCTAGAATAGTAAGTCCAAGACCTCATGACTCAACTTGCACCAGCGCCATAGGCTAACCTTCACAATTGCACTTGTGGAGTGACATGTGCAAAGAAATGGCCAGACAAACTCAGCAATTATTTACATTGTGTCCAGCCAGTCAGTCAGGCCTGAGTCAGATGGTAGCCACACTCATAGACAGCAGGTGAGCTCATAAAAGCTTTCCTTCTAGAGCTGGAGGGCACCACAAGAAAATATATTGAGGAAACGTGGTAAGCATGAAAAAACAAGACAATGTTATATAGAGAATAGCAGCAGAGGGAGTCTCGATTTCCAGATAACATCTCAAACATCGCTTCCTCTTGAAAAAAACAATTATATTGGTTGGAAATTACTCATCAGAAGTGGACACTTTTATTATAATGAAGCGAGACCAAACCTCCAAACTGCTAAGGTGAAATCAACTCGATTTAAAAAGCAAATATGTGTTTATAGCAGTACGCGTCAGATTATGGAGCCATTGTCGGCTCTAATTGCGTTTTGCAAAACACAGCCATTGGTATTCATAGAATTCATGTGTGAGTAAATGCCTCCTTCCATCCACAGCCACATAATTGAGGAGGCTGTACGGGGAGTGTGGCGGTCAGGGAGAATCTCTGCCAAAGTATTTGGGCGCAAGTCTCAAATCCATAATTAACCTCCCAGGTCCTTCAGAAGGCCATTATAGTGAGAGATCATGCGAGAGAAGCTTCTCGCTTTATGGCTGCAGCTGTGTCCCCACTACACTTTAATGTGTTTATTTACTGGTTCCTCAGAGTGTCCGCTCACAAGGCCCTTCTCAGGTGATAGAGCAGCCACATACACGCTGGCCAATGCCAGGTCCCAGTCGCCCCTCAGCCAACAGAGGCCTTGTTATGAAGAAAAATGGAAGATGGTTGAGAGCAGGAGCTTTTGGAAGGATGGATGGCTGAATTCCAGTCTACAACCTCTTTGTGCATCTGCAAGGACATCTGTGTTGTTTTTGAGTGCAGGTGCATCACTCAAGCCATTAGAAGATAGGGATATGTCACTGTCCCTACAGATTGTCTTGGGAAGAGAGACTTAATTACAGACTTGAGAGATAAAACTGGTTTATTCCTTTAAAACGTCTTAAAACACCTCAAATGGACCTCTTTGGGATTCTCTGCAGAAATCAGTTCACATGTAAGCAAACAAGTGATTAATTACTCTAACAAACAACTCCTAAACTAGTACAACATGCTGTTCATTAGACATACAATTACCAGCAGGACTGTAATTGGCACCATGTTTACTGCACTCTACAGCACATATAAACACACACTACTGTTGCCAATTTGCCAGCACAGTTCAAACAACTGGACTGAGCTAGTTTGTCTTAACCAGCCTGTCATTTGATTGGCTCTTAAAAACCACAGAGTAATAACTACCCTAGTTGTTTTTATTGTCAGGCACGAAGTTGGGAAATGTTGTCTCTATCTACATTTTATACAAAACACACCTACGCAATTCACTGCAGTTTCCAGCTGTAATGAAGACAAGTGGCAGTAAAACACCAACAACTTTTATTCCTTTTCATACAAATTGATTACATGGGCAGATTATCAATAAATAAGGACTTATTTTTGTGCAACTCCACTACATAATGTTATTTTGACATTTTCATCACATATGAATGGTTTTCTGACATGGTAAACTTGCTCGGTAGCTCACCTGGTACCGCATTGCACCAGTCCTGTAAAACAACACTTATAACAATTAAAGAGCTCAAGACTTGTAGAAGCACGCTACAGTATAATGGCATGGTCGCTTCAACAAATGCGTTTTCCACTCAATGCGTTTTTTTAACACTAAATTAGGCTTAGGGTAGGTTTTAGTAGGGCTGGGCGATATGGCCAAAAAAATTATCACGATAATTTTTTTCATATCAGTCGATATCGATAATTATCACGAAAAATGTCAAATCTTTATTACTTTCAAGTTTAAACCCAGAATTTTGCTCCAAAGTGAAAGTTGTAGGAACCAGACCATTAATTTTCCTTAAAATAAATATCTAACTAGAAAAATGAATTTCTTAGTTGCTGCATGTTCTAATGAGTGATATTGTTTCAAATCAAGAAACAGGTTTGGGTTGCCTGATACTATTAATAATAATAATATAACTTTTTTTGTCTCTTAGAAATGCACATTTGATAGTAGCTTGAGTTAGGATGCAGAGGTAAATTTTTGTTAATTTTTTAAATCAGTAACATCTGTAAAAATTGTAGCAGCCTCAGTTTTATATGGATATATTTATTCTGATCAAGTTTTTTTTATTAAGCATTGGTCTCCCATTGTAGCATACATTTAAATCATGATAAACAATTAAAACCACACATATAACACCTCAATACCATGGTAAAAATATAACTATATGGTTTTTAGGTAGCCTATTTGTATGAAAAGCAGTAGTCTAAAAACATTCAGTATAAATGCACACATGCTATAGCTTAATCACAAATGCATACATTATAATTATACACCATTACTCCTGTAATAAAATTCAGTGTGAATATCCCACATTTGTGCCACAATACCATGGTGCAGTGAGTGTTACTACAGTAAATCCATGGTAAATGATGATGTGTGGACTGTTTCTGACTGTCTTGTTACACGCAGTGTTTCTCCTGTTAGGCTATAAACTAGTTTAAATCACGGAGTCATTTGTGTTCATCGCTGAATTCAAGCACTTCACACTGGATCTCACAGCGCTGTTTAATGCCCGCGTGACCAAGTGCATCTGCTCTAGTGAGCTCGCGCCGCGCGGCAGTTTGAACTTTGATCCGAGCGGATAAACGGTCTGTGTGGTGCGATTCAAATGAGTCGCGCTGTTTCGTTCCGCTTTTGGTCGAACATTTATCGAACTCTTCATATCGTTTTATCGAGGAAAATTATATCGCAATAATTATCGTTATCGAATTATCGCCCAGCCCTAGGTTTTAGTGTAGGTGGTACATTATTTTCAAACGCGAAAATTCCAAACCAGACTTTCGTTCATCTTCAGAATACAAATTAAGATATTTTTGTCATTCATCAAAAGTCGTTATTTTTGTTTTCTTTCCTTCATAAAATTAAGATTGAACCACTGATGTCACATGGACTATTTTAACGATGTCCTTACTACCTTTCTGGGGCTTAAATATGGCAGTTGTGTTGCTGTCTATGCAGGGTCAGAAAGCTTTTGGATTTCATCAAAAACATCTTCATTTGTGTTCTGAAGATGAACAAAGGTTTGGAACAACATGAGGGTGCGTAATTAATGACAGAATTTTAATTTTTGGGTGAACTATCCCTTTTAGCACCATACAGTGGACATTTAATTTCTGAACTGCCACAATACGTACAGTACAACAACCAATGTAATAAAATCATAATACAATTGTCCGATTCAGATTGGTTTCGAACTGAACATGATTTTTAGCTCCACTCATTGGGCAATTTACTTTGTCAGTGTTGCAAAATGTGCAAGAAACAACATAATATAATTTTGCAGATGTGTCGCAACAGGTATGTTTCTCCAATAAGCCTGGGTTAGAAGTTTCAGAAGTGCTAAGAATCTTAGAAATTAAAAATGGTTCCTAAAAACAGATTTTTTTTCTATAAGAACATTTGGATAATCCTTCCTATTCCCATGCGATTTAATCTCAAGCAAAACTCATTAAAACAGTAAGACAATATCACAAAAGACTTTCAAGCCAATAGGCTCACCACTAACATGATTAAATCATTGATCCCCCGTAAAGCTGGAGGCCTCAAGGTGCAAAATGACCTTTTAATAAAATCAGGGAAATCCGGTTACCCTGAAAATAACTGATCAAAGTTAAGGTCAGGTGACTATGGTGGCATTTTATCCATGTCGCAGTGAAAAAGGTATTTTTTTATCCAATTTTTTCTTGCAGCAAGTACAGATTTCCTAGTGGTCTGAAGGACTAATTGTAATCCTGTACGAGACAGAACCATCTCTGCTTTTCATTAGGCCCAGAGGAAGGATCTCCATCAAAGTCCACATCAGCTTTCAGGGCCATGATTCTGGGCAAGAGCACATTTTCATTACCGTGTTCTTAACCGTCACCGGACAAACTGGCTGCTGCCCTCAATCTGGAGATCACACTTTTCAGAGCGCCTCTAAAGTGCATGAGGTTCAGATAGGCAATCAGTGCACATCCACAGCACTGTACATTAAAACAGTGAGGAGGATTTAATCATTTTCATCTTGAATGTAGCAATACAGCAAAGGCTTACAGGGAGAAATAGGAAGTCTTATAATTTGTAAGCTTGTTCTAAGGCAGCGTTGATTATATTTAGTCCAAAGCGAAGACCCTCAAAGCCTCACGCTTTATTAAAATTGTAAATGAAGACCAATTCAAGGGATCGGCTCCAAAGCTCTTCCCTCCTCTTCTACATTCTGCGGATCTTAATTTTCTTCCTATATTGCCAGAAATAAATTTCTTATCTGAGAAAGCCCCTTTTTATTAATGACACTAGATGAAATATCACTTCATTTCAAATTTAATTACAGCCCATAATATTTCCTTCCCTGAACCAGCTGTTAATGTTATGCAATTTTTGAGTACAGATGAATATGCCGTGTTCAGAAACATTAACATTTATTGGTTAGACCACCTGAGGAACTAGTGCCAGTCACACTTTCAAACTATCAAGAATCAAAATAAAGTCAACCTGATTCTAAGATTATACACATTTGGTTTGGCATAAAAGTTTTGTATTAATAAATAGATAAATTAAATGAGAAAGACATATGTTCACATAAGTTTGGGGTGAGCAAATTTTTATATTTACGTATTCTTGAAGTCGCTTATGTTCATCATGGCTTGTTATTACAATTATTATTACAGTTTAAATGAACTGTTTTCCATTTTAACATACTTAAAATTTAATTTATTTCTGTTTATTTCTTTTTATAATCAATGTGGAAAACAGTTGTGCTGCTTAATATATTGAAAACCATGTTACATTTTTGTCAGGCTTTTCCCAATGGTCATAAGTCAAAAGAACAGCATTTTTTGAAGTTTAATTAATTAGTGATTAATTTTGTCAATTTGTATTATATTAAATTACTCTATTACCTTATAATTCCTGCCACCATGTTGTCTACATTCAAATGCAGTTAAAATATTTGGAAATAAAGTACTCACTTCTGTTTTATGACCAAAAATCTACTGTAAAATTAAAATGTAAAATAACAAACAAGCAGTAATTTAAGCTAGGAGGCATTCATCACTTAACAGAGCCAGTAAGTTCCAATACATTAACTGTCTGTTACTGTCATTGAAATGAGTTAGGATGCACAAACAGAGCGATGCTGATTCGGCAGTTTGCTGCAAAATGCTGCTGCTGGCTACATTTTGATGATGAGAGATGAATAAAGCAAATATGATAAATTAGACGGCACATAACGCTACTCTAATTAATTATAATTAATCATTTCAGAGTGTTCTGAGGCGTTATTCTAAAATACGGGCTGGTTGATGCATTGCCAGATTCTAGAACAGTTTGCAGATCATCTCATTACTGAACAGAAACTGATCTGGGGTCAGTCCAATGATGGGAGCGTTTCTGAATGTGTCCTGCTTGTTCAGCTCCGCAGATGGAATTTCATCTTAATTGACAGTTATCTCGCTTCATTTGTCAAGCAGACAGATGCTTCGAAACGGGTTCTACCTATAATAGTGGCTCCGAGGCTGCACACGGGATGTCGGAGCGAGAGGTTGAAGATGTTATGAAAGATGCCCTCTAGATGGGTCAGTTAGCATGTCATGGTGCCCAGCTATACAACCATTCCTTTCTGTGTTTTGCACTTGCCCTCTGTATTCCTGAAACACAGTGTTTTTAATCTGTCCGAGCATTGATCCACAGACTGCGCTGTCAAGGTAGCATGCTACCTTTCAGCTGTCATTTACTGACAGAGCTTAGACACATCCTGTGTAGCTTTAACAGGAGAAAACCACACACCTCTGACCTTTTAAACCCCTCATCTTTTGCTATTCCTCTGAGCAAGAGCCCCTTGTCCATTCATAGGTTTTGTGAATGTACCAAGGGACCGCGCTATTGAGAGAAAGACATCCAAAGACATAAGATATCCAGCTCCTGTCCAGATGTCGATCGAGCCAAACAGTCCTGGATTTATTGTATGAGCTCCTCATGCATTGTGCATGTGCGGTAAGAGCTGGATGCAGAGCAAGCCAGTGGAGTCAGCAGTTTTACACCTATCGGTTGTTTTTCTCAACATGTTCTGACAACAGTGGACATAAAAAAGAAGAAAAAAAAAAGAAGTGTTTTCTCTGGTTCCTTCAAGCATTTGGAATTATTTTAAAGAAATAGTTCAGCCATATATGAAAATTCTCATATTTGCTCACCAATTCTGATTGTTCGAAACAGACAGACAGACAGATAAATATATGGTTTGACTGAAAAATAATACCTTTACACTGCACTACCATTCAGTAAGATTGCATATTAAGCAGCACAATTGTTTTCATCGCTGATAATACAAGAGCATAAAAAAGGTTTTTGAGTGCCAAATCAGCATATAAGAATGATTTCTGAAGGATCATGTTACACTGAAGACTGGAGCAATGATGCTGAAAATTCAGCTTTGCCATCACAGGAATAAATAACATATTCAATTTTTAAATACAGATTTACAAAAAAGTATTAAAAAGTATTTAAATAATAATAATAATTCATTTTTTTTGTTGTTGTTGTTGTTTTGTTTGTTTGTTTTTTTATCATCAAATGAATGCAGCCCTGATAAGCATAAGAGACTTCTTTCAGAAATGTTAAAAATAATGTAAAAAATAATAATAATAACTTTTGAATGGTAGTGTATATTAAAGTTTGTGATGGTTCAGACAGCCTGGTCAAATAACACACAATATCAACTCAAGGGTAACTTTAAATTCCTGTTCATGAGTTTAGAAATACATAAACAGCACGCACACCCAGACGCTCAAAGCCTCTCGGGAGCGCTGCTTTCTCTGAGTGACGGCATAATGTTGTCTTTGGAGAGAGCTATGGATACTGAGAAAAAGATCACTCATGAAATCAGTGATGTATACATTAAGGGAGGGCTGCTGAGGGAAAAATGGGATTGGCGGAGTCCTTCCCACAGCAACAGACGACAGCCTATTGAATCGACCGCATCCTTGGCTGGGCTACCTAGACCAGGCGATGATGTCATCAGACAGGAGCTCGGCGCTTGAGTCTGGGGTCTGCGAGACTGCCGCACTTCCACAGACTCACCTTGAGGCTGTGCCCTCCACTCTGACATTCACGTGTCTCGTGTTATCAAAACAAAGCCAGGCACGGGCAAGTGCATCATTCATCACGACAAATATGTGGAGCAAATAATTAACAGGGTTTAATCAAAGTCACCAAGCTAAGAAAAAGCCTCATTCCAAATGGACCCCAAAGTTCACACTTCTGTTAGGAGGTTTTATCATTAGGTTTATCGATTAAAGTCATGGACAAGAAAACAGATTTTTTTTTAAGGCACCTTAAAGGAATAGCTCACCCAAAAGTGGAAATTTGCTGAGAATTTACTCACCCTCAGGCCATCCAAAATGTAGATGCGTTTATTAGATTTAGAGAAATTTAGCATCACTTGCTCACCAATGGATCGTTCAATTGAGAGTTCAAACAGCTGATAAAATATCACAATAATCCACAAGTAATTCGCATGACTCCAGTCCATCAATTAACATCTTGTGAAGCGAAAAGCTGTGTGTTTATAAAAAACAAATCCATCATGAAGGCGCTTTTAACTTCAAACTGGCTAAAATTGAGTCCTCTATCCATAATATTGCTTCCTCCAGTGAAAAATACATCTCCCTTGTATCAGGAGAGAAACATAGATAAAGCACAGTTCAAACAGTCCAAAACAAAACAAAACATATGTCAGTGGATTTTGCTGTGAGGGGACAACAGGGGATAGACTATTTTACTGAAGGAAGCTTTATTGTGGACTTATATTTTAACCAGAAGTGACTGTTTAAAAGTTTAAACAACTTAATGGTAGATTTGTTTCTTACAAACATGCAGATTTTCGCTTCACATTGGACTGGAGTCATGTGGATTAGTTGTGGAATATAGTAATGTTTTTTATCAGCTAGAACTAAATTTCTCCAAATGAAGAAAAAACTAATCTTGGATGGTTTGAGGGTGAGTAAAGTTACATTTTTGGGTGAACTATTCATTTAAGAGATAATCAGTAAGGTATTTTTTTTTAGTTCATTAAAGATAAATTCTTCCCGCTGATAGAACTGTTAATTAACATCCACTGTTTGTGTTGTTTACTTCAGTAACCACTTTTATTTTAGAGTAAAAAAAAACTCAAACTGGTAATTGAGATTTGTTAGATGTGTAACGTATAACAAGAAATTAAACTCATAAGTGTTATATCTATATTTTTTTTTTTTTTTTTTTGTGAATCATGGCAGCTTCCATCCAGCATTCCAAATTTTAGCATTAATATCACTAAAGGAACTATGTAAACCAGGTAACAGTGCAAAGCCACCAACTCACTCTCATGGCTATTTTACAGTTTGGTGAATTGGTTGTGAATTCACAATCTCATATGTGCATTTTGATACATTCTGCTTATTCCTCCATGGCAGTTACATTTAATGGAGAACCGTCATGCTTGATTTTGTGTGTAAAATTACACATTTTAGGAAAAAAAAAAAATCACAAATTAATACCAATACGCCACTAATTCTCCAAAACAAAATAGTAACGACATGTTTTCTCATGAGATTGGATTGAAAAACCACACATAAAATCTGTCTGAACAACAGTTTGCATTAAGCAATTAGTGTAAGTCTCAGGCTAAACCTGAGCACTAAGTCGTAGAAAAGCAGCAGACAGTGACAATCTAGTATACTTTACTACAGTATAAAAATATTGAATGTATACTAAATAACACCACATATTTGGTTGCATGCCTGGTTATAATGCTGTTCTACATCATTTGATCATCATTAAATAAATTACTGCTGTCATGATCAATAGAAAATATACACAAACATTTCCCACCTGCTTTTTATATTTTGAGAATAAGGCACATCTATAATGAGCCTAATTTACATAGAAAGGAGGCATGTTTACACTGAAAATAATGACAACGCCATCATTTAAATACAACTCAGAGCATTTAACGCTTAGTTAAATTAGATTGTGGGTGGTTATTGTATAAGACGCAGGGTTTTGCACTGAAATATTGTCAGCAAATGCAGTGCAACTGTTTAGTGACCTCGCCCTTCTGTTTTCAATTCCTTTTCTCTTTTTCATTCCATTCTTAATCCTCTTTCATTGTATAATGGCATTTTCCGCACAATGATGCAGCAGACGAAAGGGACACTTGAAAGCGTGACCTCATGTCTGAGATCTGATTTCATGCGCAGGACAAGGCGCTGCTTCTGTTTGGCAAACAACACAAGGCATGCCAGTCAACCCACATGAGATCATTATAGCATCTCCAATGTGGATGTGCATCTGCATCAGTGTGGTTTCTATATGGTGCAAGGGACAATGTATGAAATCTGCTTAAGGGCTACATTTGCATGCCAGCTTGCAAGAGAGTTGTGGTTAACAGTGTGGCTCTTTAAGCCCTCGGTCGGCTGTGTTTTTCCAGCTGCTGCTCCTGGCATCGCTCTTTGCAAAAGGACAGAATGCTTTAGAGAATGTGCAGGACTTACAAAAACAGGATTGTGCCTTTCAAGGAGGTCGCCAAACTGCTCATGGTTATTGAATAATGTTCTTTCCTGGAAAGTGCTCTTTAAATCAGTCAATGTATTTGCTCTGGCGCCTAACAATGTAGTAAAACACACATTAACAAATAAAATGTATATTTATTTCTCTATTAAAAGACAAAAATTTGACTAAAATGTTGTATTTTACTGTGCCTCGGAAAGCATTTGAAAACTTAAACCACACACACAGTTCTTTAGATAAAATAATATTGTTAAATAATTTAATTATAATAATTTAGTCCAATTCATCACATTAATTATAGAGTTTTGACAAACAGAAAGTGTCAAATTTCCATTCAAAACCTAATATATTTTTGGCAAATCTTTTGCTTTTTTATGTTTATTTAACAAATTTTAAGACAAGTGTCATTTGTTTTATTTTAATGCAAGACATTTGTACATCTTTAGTGCCTCCTATTACTTTTGGGGTTACTTTACATACATGTTGAGATCACATGACCAGCCAAGTAAAATCAACTTATTTTGCATGATGCTATATCCACACCAATAGGTGTCAGTATAAAGTCAAGACATTGCGGTATCAGTAAATATTTGCCCTTAATTCTAATAAAATCAGCGTTAAATAAAGCGTTAAAATAAGTAATTAAAAAAATATCTAAATTCAAGTTTTTGACCTAATTTCACCCTTATTACAAAAATTATCCACCTCTGCAAGCTCATGTTCATCTCCCTGCCCGCCCGCATCCCAACATCCATTCAATGATCCATGCATAGAACCTAGTCCCTGCCTTACATTTTTATTCGATAATCGCAATTTTAAAAAAAGTGTCAGTATTTGTTTCATCACGACTTTAATATTTCTGCAAAAAAAAAAAGGAAAGGAAAAACCTTGTCCTAGTTGACAGATGTGAAACACATTGTCTTAGGCACTCATTGCTGCTGGTGATTTGCATTACTGTGACAGATGCACTGATTATTGACAAACAGTGTGACTCAACAGTGTCGCTGCCGTCATAGTCCTCTGGTTATGTCTGGTGATATGCGAACAGCCAGTGACAGAGATACTTCATCTTTCAATTTCACTGCACCATAAAGAGTCTCTGAGCAACTCTGGCCCAGCAATGTTTACTGGTAAAGCTTTTGTCATCATTATCATGTCAGTGCTGGCTAACCAGAGCAAACTGCAGATCGCTGAGTATGTCACCCATCTACTCCTGCAGCACGGAATTACATCATCCTCCCATTTATCTTCATGAGCCATGGTCACCCAATCATCTCTGGACACACTGGCCTCACAAACCTAAACAGGAACCATGTAACTATTGCACTGACACTTGAAGATTCTTATGTTGTTTGTTTTATATATAGTACAGTATATACAGTACGGTAGTTGCAGCTCTAAATTGGATAAGCCATTACAAGCCACTGTAAAACAGCAAGCCAATATACTGCATGCACACTTTGGACTGTATATCAGTTGAGTTCTGCTTTAACAAGGCAGCTAACTACAAACAACTCATAGACTAATGAACTATATAACTTATTATTATTCTTTGTTGTGCCCAAAAACAGCCCCGAAATCAAGACTTTTTTTTTGTCTCTTTAGTTCATTCGTTCATTAAAAAACTTACTTGCTTTTTTTGTTATTATTTTGTAAATGTATCAAAGTATTTTGCTTTGCAAATGCATGTTAATGTTTAAAGACCTGTTTAGACAATCTTGCACATTCTGTAAGTGAAGTTTCTCAAACAAAACCCTTTGATGTGCTGGCAAAAAAAAAAAAAAAAAAGTTGTTGCAACTGCTTTGTTTTGTTCTCCAAAACATGTTAATTTTTAAAGACATATTTAGACAGTTTTATACCTTTTTGTTTCTTTTTTTTTTTTTGCTTGTTTCTCAAACAAAACCCTTTGAAGTGCTTGCAAAAAAAAAAAGTTTTGCATTGCAAATGTTTTGTTTTGTTTTCTAAAACATGTTTATTTTTAAAGACCTGTTTAGACAGTTTTGTATGTTTTTGTTTCTTTTTTGTTTGTTTCTCAAACAAAACTATTTGATGTGTAAAAAAAAACAAAAATAACATTTTGTTTGCATGTTTGACACATTTGTCAACCATAAATAGTCTACAGTTAGACAAAATTAACTATATCCTTAGGAAAGAATCGTTAATTTTATTAATATAAATTAATATTTCAACTCATTTTAAAAAAAAATTCTGTTTCTGCCATCTTTTAAAAAAAAGTTTTTTGGGGTGTTCATGTTACACACAGCTTCTCTTAGCTTGCTGCTTTTTTTAAGAACTGAGAAAAGCGTTAACTCTGACTAGTTTTTACTCAACACTAAATAAGTTACTTTAATACATTATTTGTCTTCTAAGCTGAGAACATCTTTTCCATATACGCCTGCACTGAGTCGCTTTAGAATGCCTTTAGTGGGGATCCTTGAAGTGTCTGATGATTTGTTCGTGTGAATAATGGATTCGGGCTTCTTACACTGCTGGTGATGAGTGACTTACATTACAAAGCTTCCCAGGCTGGGGATGCAGAGCTCACCTTTGTATGAACCCACTCATATTTGGACACTGGGGCTTTTTCTCATGTTACCTCAAAGCAGACTGAGTTACAGAAGCTGGCTCCTGCGAAGCGCTCCTTATGCTGTAAGTCGAGCTGCCGAAGGGCCCGATGATGTAATGCTGAGCACTCAGCAAAGTGCTCTGATGATATCAGCCTCTGCAGAGCCATCAAAATCACCCTCATCATCCTCAGCACGTCACTCTTCCTTTCCAGACTAAATGCAAATCTTGTTCTGTGCATGTAAAGTATTGGTGTTACAGTAAATCTAAAGCAACAAAATCTGAACAGTGCAGTGTTCAGTCAAAAATGTGGGTGATACAACTGTCCTGATATCATAATGAATGATCTAATCTGAATCAATCTATATTATAAGATACTTCTATCTCATAAAAACAGATCTATTTTTAAAATGTTTCACTGCTTACTAATATTTAAAAAAAAAAAAAAAATACTGTTTGCAACATCAAATTCATGTGGTGAAACCTAGATGCAAAAATAAAAAATAAACAGTAAATGACATAACATGCTTACTAATATTTGAGAGAGAGAGAGAGAGAGAGAGAGCTGCCCGCCAAATCAAATGCATGTGGTGAAACCTACATGCAGAAACTATAATAAACAGGAAATTACATCATATCCTTCCTCACTAATTTTTGAAAAAAAAGGAAGAAAAGGGAAAAAAAAAACTGTTTGCCAAATCAAATTCATGTGGTGAAACCTACATGCAGAAAAAAATTCATAAACAGGAAATGACATCATAAAAGGACCCCTGAAGACCTTCATAGCCATGTATCAAGTTAAAAAAATCATGAATTATGACAAGACAAGGACACGTTTGCTCATTTTAGGTTGTTAAATAATAATAATAATAATAATAAAATAATATTATAAATTAACAGTGCATGTTTAAAGGAATGACTGAATTAATTATTTTTTTTTACTCTCAAATATTTTAGAACTTTTTTGAAAATAATGATTAAAATGTGTATATATCTGTAATATATAATGACATTTTCCAACCTAAATCATAGGTCATCATAGGTCATTAAATTAACCTGAACAAAATAATATGACATGACAACAAGAATTTGACATGTTTTAAACTATATTTTCCCTTTTCTTTACCATGGATCCTCTATTTGCCATTGACCCAAGGAATGTCCACAGTAAACAAAAATCTTGAGTTTAAATCACTATTAATTATTTAGGAGTATTGACGGCCTTAATCTGTGTCATTAAACAGTTTAGAGGAGCCTTAGAATATTGAAAATTGAGGACTTTGGAGTTACAAAGGAGGAGAACCACCATAATAAAACGAGTGACCTAAAGCGAAAGGTGACATGAACATCAGCTGCAGTGCCACATGTGTTGTGGTAAAGAGACTCACGTGTGACTCATTTATCACATCATCTATGTACACTGGCATCAGTCTCTTAGAGGGGAAAGTGGTCATAACCTCAATTGAACTTTTGAATACATGTGCACCTGTTTTTAAGGGTTTGTTGGCACTTAATGAAAGGTGGCCCTTACTTCATATCCTCTCAGGGGCCACAGCTGGGCAGTAAACTTATGCCCTTTTCATTCAGTTGTCAGTTTCAGTGAAATTTAAGACATACGGTTTCAGATCCAACAGGAAGTGAACAACGTTTAGTGAACGTGTGAATGCAAAAGTGCCTTTCTAGTTCTCTCCCTACCCTGTTTTCCTCTTAATGCTCGGAGGGCGTTTGTCAGGAAGACTGCATGAGTCATGCAAACACTTGTTGTGATGTCATGAGCAGTTGAACAGCACCTGTCTCCCCAGAACAAAGTCAGAGGCGATACGCTCTTGCTGCCTTATGGGCAAGATTTCATCAGCTGCATGTTAGGTCACAGAGGAGCCATTTCCAAAAACAGCTTTGGCAGGAGGAGACGCAGTTCCAGCATTCCCTTTTCATAACTGTATAGTAGCATAGTTTAAACAGGGTCAATTTCATATTCCCATTCGAGTTTCCGCCATAAAATCGACTTTATATTCTACAAATACCATCACAAGTTCAGTGAACATTTTGCAATATGAAATTAAGGAGCATTTGGAGTGAGTAATATCACAGCACAGTGGGTTTTAACACAACTGCAATAACAAATGAACAAAAACATCTTGTTTTTTTGGAAGCTTGTTTCCGCCATGGGAAAAAAAAGTTAAAGTCAGAATTACAAGAAACTCTCCATTCTGAGAAATAAAACTCATTCTTAGATATAAACTCACAATTCTGACTATTTCTGCAACTGCAAGTTTATATCCTGCAATTCTGACTTTATAACTTGCAATTGCGAGTATATATATCTTGCAATTCTGAGAAAACAAGAAAGAATTTTGAGATTAAAAAGTCGCAGTTATCTTTTAAAACCTGCAATTTTGAGTTTATCTCACAAAATTCTGACTTTATAACTAACAAAAGTTTATATCTCGCAATTCTGATGTTATAATTTGCAATTGCGTGTTGGAAAGTCAGAATTGCGAGATATAAACTCGAAAAAAGAATTGCGAGTTTATATCTCAGAATGAGATTTATTTCTCAGAATAGTGAGTTTCTAACTCGCAATTGAGAGTTTATCCTTTTTATCTTTCATTCAAAAAATTCACAAAATTCCAACCTATCATCTCATAATTCTGATGTTATAATTTGCAACTGTGTGTTGTAAAGTCAGATGCTTTCTCTGAGATATCTCAAGCACCCTTCAAATAGTGTCCTCCACTAATATTGGCACCCTTGGTAAATATGAGCAATTGCATTGTTTATCCTTTTTATCTTTCATTCAAAAAATTCACAAAATTCCACCTATCATTGAAGTAAAACAATGAAAGTCAGTCATTGTGAAATAATGTTTCTCTAGCATGTTGGCCACAATTGGCACCAATTATTGCAACGTCCTTTTCCAGCACAACAACAGCTCTGAGTTTTCTCATATAATGCCGAAGAGGTTTGTAGACCTGATTCAGAGATCCAAACATCAGAGAGTCAGATTCACACATGTTATATCTCACCTACTCATTCTACAGGTAGGTCAGGAACTGAAATGGCCATAGCAGAAGCTTGGTTTTGTGCCCAGTGGACCCATTTTTGTGTTGTTTTTGAGGTTTGTATTTGATATTGTACGGTTGGGGAATGGCCCACAACATTATAAGATTTCTAGTCAGTCACTTATTGATTTTTTTATCTGTTGGTATGGGGTATAGAATCCATGATGCATTGTCTAAACCATGTCCAGGACCTCAGCAGAAAGATTACAGCAGTATATTTCATTGTACACATTGGGTACTTGGGGTATAAAATATTATGTTTTTTGTATATTTGATGTATTGTAGGGGTGAAAGGATAAATAAATGAGGTTATGAGATTTTAGATGAAGGTTGATGTGATGTTTAAGAAAATGGGGGTTGGAAAGATCTGTGTGCACAATCTTGAGTGTTTGCTGCTAAAAAGCTCATTTTTTAGTTTTATTGAATAGAAGCAGTCCCATTGAAGTTCACTGATAACACTAATTTTTCTTGAACTCCCAAAACTAGTGCTGTTTGACAATTTATTTTTGGTTTTCTCCCCGAGACTCAACTATATTCTACAATTCTCCAGCTGTGTTCCTTGAGAGTCTTTGCACTCAAACTCTCCTCCTCCACCGTGCATTTGACAAACGTCCTCTTCCAGAAGATTCGTAACATTGTCCTGTTGATTGGAAATTCTTAATTATTGGATGGTGAAATGGGAATTTAAGCTCAAATTTGTGAAGCTTTTTCTTAAAACCACTTCACAACTAGCTGCTCAGAAATATATTTTTTGTTTTTTCTCATTGTGATGAGGGAATTTGACCTTTTTGTTCCTCATATATAATCCTGTGGAACAAAAGTCATGGCTGGACAATTCCATGCTATCACCCTGGTGTCTAAAAAATGTAAATATGAATATACTTCAGAGATATTTTACTCATAAGAATTTCTAGGGGTGCCAATAATTGTGGCCAACATGAATTGGAGAAAAACATTTATTTCATCAAGATTTTCTCATTTTCAATTGTTTTACTTCAATGATAGGTTAGAATTTTGTGAATTTTTCCAGTGAAAGATCAAAAGGATAAACAATGCAGATTTAAAGCATAAAAAATAAATAAATAGCAATGCATAAAATTTACAGTATGCATTAATCCCACAATTTCAACATTAATACAATACACTGAAAATAATTTATAAACACTGATCTAAACTATGATTTATTTCATTTGACTTTAAGTGAAATTAAGGAATTGCAGATTACAGTATTTCCAAGATGTAATAGTTGTAATGATTTCCAAAATGTAAAGGTTGTTGCTATGTGGTTGCTGGGGTTGCTAGGTGGGTAGGTTGTTGCTTACTGGTCCAAGTCAAAATAACCAGACTAGTCTAATGTGGGTCTATGATACCATTTTATAGCCTTCGAAGCAAACATCTGAAAAATTGAAAAACAGTAGCACACCTCTCCTCAACAAATCACACAATCTGAGCTATCATTAATGTCCATAGGTGCCAAAGTGTAATACATGAGATTTGGGGTCTGTTCAAACCTAAGTATGAGCAATAGCAAGTCCTTGCAAGCACCACTAATTGGCATAAATGAGCCATTTTATGAAATACATTTCTATTTCCATCAATCTTTTGGTTTAAGTTCCTTTTGGGTAAAACCACAGACTACGAGAGCTGTATAACTCTGCAGAGTGTTTTGGTGATATTAAATCAAGAGTCATTTCAATATAATAGCTGCACTCTGTAATACCCACAGCAGTGGAATAACTCTGATTTAATCTGGCCTCCAATCAATATTATCTGTCGGCAAAGATTGATGATCATAAGGTAGGACTATTAACTGAGGGGAAAGTGTCCAAAACTGGATCCCACTGGCTGTTACGTACTCAAAGTAATAATGTGAAAAGGAATCATTTGTCAGCCAATTCTCAAATAGGTTGAAACAGCGGGACTGCATTTTGGAAATGAATATGTGAATGACTTTTGCATTGATTTCTATTGTGAGGAAAAATGAGAAACAAGCTTGAGGTGTGCGAGACGAGCAGACAGCTCTTCATTGACGTTTCATTTTAAAACGCAGAAAGTCTCGCTCAAGCAGAAAGAGGCATATTGTGTCTCTACAGCCCCTAGTGAGTAAAGGTCACCACAGTGACCCTTTTAAAAGTAGACTGTCAGACTTTTAGTGCAGATCATTTCAAATTGTCCTCCATCACGTTATTACACATCTTAATCGACTGCCAATATGCTGTTGCCGAGTTGACAAAAACTGGAAAAAAATTAATGTAATCAAGGCAATACAAATGACTGCTTTTTAATATCCCAAAATAAAATTAACAATTAAAATAAGGGCTGTCAATTGATTTTAAAAAAAATCTAATAAAATTAATTTGATTAAATATATGCACATACATGCATACTAAAATATATTTTGGCCAAAACATTTTTTATTTATATATTTATTTATTGGCTGATTGATTTACTGATTAATTTTTTTTTCAGTTTCACAAGATGTGACATATTTCCATATAGCTGACCAAAAACCTGGCACTGGCATACAGTTCACCACATTTTTTGTAATATTAATTGTGCTAAATTAACATTAATTTGGAAGTCCCAATTAAACACGTAAATCTATTAAAAAACGAACAAAAAAAGACCGTAATCAGACAGTCTGTTCCCAAAGAGACTGCTTAGAAGGTTAATACAACATTGATGTGCTATGATAATATTTGAGAAAAGCTGGTTATGGCTCCTAAGTTTCCATAGGGAGGGGGAAAAAAATGGCTTTAATGTGGAAAACTGACCCATATGCTCCAACACAGATTCACCTAAAAACACATACTTATTCAAACTCCCCCAAATTAGATTTCTGACTTAATTCTCATTAGCTAGAAAAAGTGTCATATTTAGTTTGTAGAGGTCAGTGCATTTTAGTACAAAATCAGCCTTGTACTCAGTGACATCAACTGAAACCTATAGTTCCCCATGCACAGCACTCGCTGAACTTAATCAGACCGCAGCAAGTGTGTCACACATGTTGACTGGTATGTGTGATGTGCCCACCCTTACGCCCACAGCGGTCCAATGCAAAATGACATTTGCTGGCGTGAAGGTACACGATGGTCGAAGATGACAGGCCTCTGGCCTCTTTCAGAGCTCTCAGACATGCTGTGAAAATGATGATCGATGGCATGTTGAAGGGGCTCCATGTGCAGTAAAATCTTGCCCAAAGAGCACCACCTGCTGACAGCTTATGTGATTCATTCACTATCCTGGCATCCTATGGAGCGCATGTATGCGTATATAAAAGAGAGAGGGGGAGCAAAACAGATAAATATATGTCTGTGTGCACATTTGTCTTGACTTACTCCATGGGAGTCTCGTGTAAACATTTAGACTGCATTTTTACACAGAGACATGCATTCTTCTGTAGGCATGTCTTTGTGAAAGAATATGTAAATCTAAAAGTTGTCTATTTGTCACAAATACTTGTTTTCTCAATGTTTTTCACAACATTCAATTTAGGTTCTTGCATTTACTTTAAAACTGTATTTTAAACAGTATTTTAAATTTTTACATACAAACATACAAGTATAGTGTTTTTTTATTTTCTGTTTATGTTTTATTACGCTAAATTGTCATGTATTTTATAATTCTAAACAGTCATTCCACATTTCTGTTGGTTAGAACAAATGTTTGGTTCCATGTCAGAGGTTCAATTGCGTTATATATATATATATATATATATATATATATATATATATGCTCATAATCAGATTAGTTACTTTTTCATGGATTACGTGATTAAACATTATTCACACAATGGCAGTAAATTATTCATTATTTATTGATTATCCCCAATTCTTCTTTTAATTTTTTTCCTTCTAAACACGCTATTGCGTGTCATAACATTCAGCTTTGATTATATTCACAATGACAGAGAGACAGAAAGAAATATTTCAAGGAAGTTTTTGTCTTGTTTTGGGGTTTTTTTGGCATTTTTTTCCTTTTATTGATAGGACAGTAGCGAGACAGGAAGTGAAGTGGGAGAGAGGGGGGACGGGATCAGGAAAGGTCCGCGAGCCGGGACTCGAACACAGGATGCCCGAAGCGCAACTGCGCTACATGTCGACACACTGCCCACGTGGCATCGGCACTGACAGTGTAAGTTTAAAACAAGTTTGATAAAAAAAGTAAACTAAAAATAATCTAAAATGTAGTCCAAAAACACTAATACATACCTAAAATGTGTAACCTAGGTTGTGTTCAGGGGCGGATTAAGGTTGTCAGGGGCCCCTAGGCTGCTCTTTGTGTGAGCCCCCCCCCTTAATCATTATTCTTTACTGGAGAAATGTATTTATTGCCATACATGGTCCACACGCAAACATTAAGGTGAACTGACATACACACACACATTGAGACAGCCAATCCTATAGTGTTTCCTCTACATTCCCAGTGTCTCCACAGGATTTTGAGAGACTTTCTCAAGATGGGTTCAAATAAAAGGTTACTTTGAAACAATTTTCAAGTAAATTTCACAAATAAGTATAAAGAAATGCCAAGTAACAAACCTTGAAGTAGAAAGACTGAAACAGTATTATAGCATTTTCGTGTAAAACGTATCCCAATAATCTTTGTTTTAGGTCTACAAAATGAGACCTCTCTGTAATGCTATTGTATTTCATCACTGTGCTTAACAAAACAGCAGACTTAGAGAGAGAGAGAGAGAGAGAGAGAGAGAGAAACACTCTTGGAAGTGTCATTGAGACCAAACAGTATTCCAAAAAATTTGTCTAAATCCTCCATCAGAAAAAGACTGCTCTCCATGTACTTGTTAGCGGTTGTCTGATTTCAACCACATTTTTACCACTAAGTCTTACAGATGCTAAAAGAGAGAAGAACAGGAAGGCTTAAGAGCAAGAATCTGTCCGTCATATGACTACATCTGGCCACTTATAATAATGAGCTGTTTTTGGTCAGACAGAGCTTGCTCAAGAATGTCTACTCCATCCAATTGCAACCTCTCATAGCTTGGGAGAAAAAGAGGACATTAGGTTCAAGCTCTCGGTGCAAGTACAACCAGTTTGAGATAGTTGTTACTGAAGTCCTAAAGCAATTTCATTGCAATGCAAAACGCTGTTGCTTCCCACTTCTTCTATGATGAACTCTGCGGTTGGTAGCCACTGGATGTCTCGGGACAAGCCTCTAAGTGAATCTCACAGGGGGCCAAAATTACATATTTCCAAGATAAGACTTCAGGGTCAAGATCAAAGTCAAGGTCCTGTCAAATCTCATCATGCTCAGACGGGCAAAGCAGCCTTAATTGTCGATACAGCACGAGGGTATTGACACCTATGACTCCCCCGCTGGATGGTTCAGACACCTCTCTTTTCACCTTGTCATTTAGGATAGCAGCAATCTTTGAAAGCGGCCCGGCATGCCAATATTAAAAAGGTTGCAATTTGTGAAAGGCCAGGGTCAGAAAAGGACTGATCAATGTGCCGTATTCACGTCATATTCAGAGATATCCCCGCTGCGGACCCGACCCTCCTGCCGATACTGTTCTTTCTGGCCCACAACTGATCTTACAGACAGATCAATACGCACTGTGGTGGTCCGACGTGGAGGAGAATACCTCATTCGGTGTAGAGATAAGAACTTGCACCTGAAAATGTAGCACAACAGATTCAGAAAACTATTTACCTTCTAGAAAAGGCAGTAAAAGGTTTCTGTCAGTTAGAATAGAAACTGTTTGTTCATGAATAATACATGTACTGTATAAGAATACAGAGTCTAACCAAACAAAAGCATGGGTGTATTGTAGTTAGTCGATCTTTTCAGTTTAACGTCAAAACTCATAGGCCTACATCAGGATGAAGAGCTCAGCATCTGAATAAACAACAACATATTGCTCTTCATATTCTCTATGGACTCAAAAGAGCAGATAAATATCAGCTGCAAAAAAACATGCAGTGTCTTTTGCATTATATATATGTTTACCAGCTTGACCTGAAAAAACAAATGCAAAAAGGCTGTTCTTAGGGTGTACATTATAGGAATTTTAGCCCCACCACCTGACACTGAGCATTGGCTCCCCAGCAGTCAGGCGCTGTAGTTATCATCGCCGTCTTTATCAGACACAGGCCAAACTGTGACAGCAACACAAAAATAATCTTTGAAAATGGCGGTGAAGCACTCCAGGGCCTGATGAATAAATAACCTGCGTTCCCGACGCCGGCAGCTGTTCTGTTGTATATGTTGAGGCAGCAAAAGTAGGGAAAATAAATACATTAAGGAAATGCTGAGAGACACGCACCCCATCGCTCCTTGTGCTTTTCCCCTGTGCTCCAAACGCTAAAGGACAAAGCATGTTGTGTGTAGAATGCATTTCTCAAGGCAACGGTATATAGGTTATATATGTGCCGATTGTTTCAGCAGCACTCAGCTCCTCTATGGTTTATGTAGATCAAAAGCAGCTGTCATATTATCGCTACTAGTTCAGTAAAGTCAAACATTTGTTATGAGTGAAACTATTAACAGAAATATTCTGAAAGGTCAGAAAGTAGTCTAACAAAAAAATATATTGATATTAACAGAATGGTCTTTCTGGATATTGCCTATTACAGCAATATATGATGGCGAGTGTCCCTGTTATTGCTACTTTAAAAAAAAAAAAATGAAATGGCTATGAATCGTATTGTCAGCTATTTTAAATCACCAGGTGTGTATCACAATTATAAGCGCAAGAAATAGGAAAAAATAGCTCAATGGATATCTATAAAATGGAAGTAAAAACAAAAACAAAGCAATCCTCCTCACATTTGAGATTAAAGTTGGCCAAATAAATTCCAATAATAACCAATAGCAATAATAGTCAATTAATTCATGTTTTATCTCTGAATGGACCGCCGTTTTAAGCAAATCGGTTGAGTGAATAATTCAGTGACTCACTAATATAAATATATAGCTACTTGTTTCATTCCTGAATGAATCTGTTTTTGAACAAAACGGTTGAAATAACAATTCAATGACTCACTAAAGAGAGTCACTTGTTGCCATCTACTGGTCACTGAAAAATCCTTGCCTCTAATGCAGAGATTGACAGACTGTCTGGAACAAGCAAACACAAAACAATAGTGAAAAACCTCAGTTATTGGACTAAATATTAGCACTTTGGAGGAAGGTAAAAACAAGTCCGATGCATGAGTAACTACATTGTACCTCAGATGTCTAAAATGGACTGTGGGCTCAGCCCAATGCACTTGCTACAAGAAAAATTCTCCTTTTTTTCCTGCATTTCACCTCTGCTTTAGCTTGTTTCTAATCTTATGGTTCTCATTTGTAAGTCGCTTTGGATAAACGTGTCTGCTAAATAAACAAATTTAAATGCTAAGATCACATAATAACCCTTCTTTGTTTAAACTGTATAACTTGTTCTTTGGGTTTTTGGAATACTAGCAATATTTTACAAAGTTCCAAGTAGTGCACAGTATTTGATGCTGAAAACACCACAGAGTGAATAATGATGTATAAACCTGGGATTTGATGCTAAACCCTATCCAATATTTGTTGGCTTTAATTGCAGTCGAGTATGGAGTGCAGGCTTCAGGCCGACAATTGATAGTAGCCATTAGCAAATGATTAGGTCGACAGTGATAAACTATATTTCATCGATTTGTCCCAACTACATTTCCGACTTCTGCTAAAGGGAAGGAATAAATTCACCCCGGCATCTGTAATGCATGACTTTATATTCATAATTTCCACGAGAGGAGCCTCGGGCTCTAGAGCTCTCTGTCATGTCTGGATGGAGCTGGCAGCTTGTCAATGTCTTACATTCTCATGCGCAATGGTTTGTGCCAAATCTTAAATGACTGTTTTTCATTCAAATAAGGGTCTAAGGATTTGCAATAAGGGAGCGAGAAAGAGAGCGAGATTATGGTGAAGAAAGACTGTATCTTAGTTATAGGTGCCGAGGCTGGGATAATTTCTGCATTTCAAATAGCATAATAAAAAAGGTCACCTTAGACAACAGTACTATTTTGCACATTTATCTGAAAACTCTGTTAGTTTCTGACCTCGTGTATTCCATACATATAACCATAATTTTCACCAGGAATATTTTTCAGAAATATATATTTTTAATGTCTGATTAACACACACCCAGGTACACCCAGTCTCATTTTTTATTTGTGAAAAACCCAGACGAAGGTCAATGTAAGTAAAAGTACTTTGCAGAAGAGAGCAGTTCATGGTGACACGTGTTTACTTGGGACTGCAAAAGCAACTAAATTGGGCTCTACACACAACATATGGAACCTGATCAACCAGACAAGACCTTTGAGGTCAGGATCTCAAGCCTAATTCTGAAGCTTGCAGTGTTGCACTCTGACCTTTGGCATTCCTGTCAAACTGGATGGGCTTATGTTCAAAGATTGGCTTTGCAGTACACCAACTGGACAAAAGATGGTCTGTTGCTGTAAAATCTGAGGAATGTTCAACAAAAACAGCACAAAATCCTTATAATAATTTCACATAATTCAGATCATTTTAAATAATAAGAATACCAATGAAACACCTGATATGTTTTTAACTTCATATCTTCTTTTTAGTAGAAAGCTTACCATGTTACGGGAAGGCAATGATTGAGCAACACTTCATTGAGCAAACATGTTATGTCCATCTCTGTGATATATATTATAGAATTTTGTCTCTTCCAACCTGATTGCATAAGAAAACGTAACTATTTAATGAGGTGGTGAGTGGTGACCAACAATTTTTGCAACTCAGGCTCAAAACATACCATATTTCTGCAAGATATTACATTGCTTCTTGGACATTTCATGACACTTTCAAAATTAATTGTCCAGTATGTGGTGCTAAAATCATGATTAGTTTAATCCAAAATTGATTGAACATGAATCTGGCACAGTTTTATTATGCTTGTTGTTGTACGTATTGCCACAGTTCGTAAATAAAATTTACATTGAGTGGTACTAAAATGTGAATGTTCTATCGTGTTTGAAAGCAATGTACCACCTAAACTCTAACCAAAAGCAAACGTGAGATAAAAATGCATTTTCTGAAGCAACCATGCCATTGTAGCTTGCTTCTACAAGTCATTGATCTCTTTTATTGTGATTGTGTTTTAAGGGACTTGTACCTGAATGCTCTGCATCACAATTGCAGTGCTGTACCAGGTGAGCTACTGAGCAAGTTTGCCATGTTAGAAAAGCAACGCATATGGAGTTGACTATGTGATACAAACATCAAAATGTATTAGTTTACAAATCATTCACAATAGTGAAAATAGTGAGTTTTGAGGTCATAGCATGGTACTGTACAAAGAACCCTGCAAAAACAAGTCTTCATTAATTAGTGTAAACTGTGGTGAACTGAATGTACAGTATAGGTACATTTTTGGAGCAGGTAGAGGTACATTTTCCCCACATTTTTCCAGTGAGACTTTGTTGAATTTTTGTGTGGCTATGATGCCTTAAAATGCTCCTTCTGTAGGAAGCTCACTAGGTTTTGGAGCAGACGATCTGTTGGCTTATGCAACAGCATAATCATAATTTCCTGTATATTTAACAAATACTGTATACAAACTGACAGCCCTTCCGAGTCAAACATGCTTGCAAGACGAATACTTTGGTTGCATCATGTGCAAATGATTCAAAGTCTGCATATCATGGTTGCACGGATATGTAGGCCACATTTACATCAAGCATGAGGGTTTCATTATGATTTTTACAGTCTAACAGTCAACAAAGAGCAAGATGTGCAGTGTGTAATTTGCAAAGTGATGTCAACTGACAGTCACATGGGCTCAGTTCCAAAACCCAGTGAGTGGCATATGTACAGTAGACAACATTTTAAGGCAAGAAAAGTAGGTAATATATTTGCATTACTAAAACAGTCCAGTGTCAAGTTTATCAATGTTTGTGTGTTATTTTAATGTTGATAACTTATCAAGGGAGGCATTGTCATTATGAACTAGAAAAGGCTCTGCAAACTGTTGCAACAACATTGGAAGCTTTTCTCTAAAATGTCATTGTATACAGTAGATTTGTCTTCACTGTAAATATATGAATGGCCAAAACTGTTAATTACAAAGTGTTCCCATAATTCAGACCTTGTAGTATTGCTGACTAGGTTTTAAAACAGAATACGTAGTATAGACAAATATTTTGACATTAAAAGACATGAGACAAAACATAATGTCCATATGCTCCAAAATAAATTCTACAAGATAACAAAATTATTCAAACATCACACAATAATTATTCATTTCATAAACAATTGAGCAACAATACCAAAATTAAATGGATATTTCACCCAGAAATGAAAATTGTGTCACCGTTTACTCACACTCAAGTTGTTCCAAACCCAAAATACTTTTTCATCTTCAACACACAAATAAATATATATTTTAATGAAACCTGAGAGCTTTCTATCACTGTACTGAAAGTATGACATTTTAAAAAGTTCATAAGCACATTGTAAACATAATCCATATGAACCAAGTGATTTAAATCAACTATGATCTTCTTAAAGGGATATTTCACTCAAAAATGAAAATTCTGTCATCATTTACTCATGGTGCCCCAAAACAGCCTGATTACAAACTTTCTTCAAAATATCTTCCTTTGTGTTCAACAGAACAAAGACATTCATACAGGTTTGGAACTACTTGAGGGTGAGTAAATAATGACAGAATTTTCATTTTTGGGTGAACTATCCCTTTAAGCTCAACTATGATCCTCTGATTACCATATTTCATGTGCTCTATGTATGTGCGTTGACGCTGATCAATCCTTATATCAGAAAAAAGGTTTGTTTATCAGATTAAGTAATTATGTCTCTTCAGAAGACTTAAAAATGCTCAATTCATATGTATTGTTTACAATGTCTTTTCATTAACTTTTGAAGATTCCAAGTTTTAGTAGAATGGAATTTCAATGGAGGGACAGGAATTTGTCAAGTTTCATTAAAAATTACTTTTGTGTTTCAAGGATGAATAAAAGTCTCATGGGTTTGGAACACCATGAGAGTAAGTTAATGATGAAAGAATTTTAATTTTGGGAAATACACCTTTAAAAAAAAAAAAAAAAAAAAAAGCATGCTAAAAGTAGTCAATAAATTTGTGCACTGCATCACAATTCATCTGAAGCCATATGTTAGCTTGTGTGAGAAACAGACCACTGTTATTCATTGAACATAATGCTTAACAGTTGTTGTCAGTGTTCACTTTTTCTGTATGGAAAACAACAGCCTGGACAATCTGCTAAAAATATATCCTTTTGTGTGCAAAATGAAAGCAAGCAAGCCATACGAGTTTCAAAAAGACAGAGGGTGCGTAGTTTTCACTTTTGGATTAATTTATTTAACCCATTATGTATTTAACCTACTAGTTCATGATGACAACAAATCTTTTCATTACAATATTTCCTTTAGCAGTTTTCTTATCACATATCATTCCACTTGCCAGAAGCAGATAAACAGAGAGCATTTCAATAGACCCATTTAAAACTATTGCTCTACTGAAAACTTGCAAAAATGATGAAATCTTCTTGCCCTGTCAGATTCAACCCATCTAAATCTGGACTCACCAGTTACAAAGTGTTCCATATTTACTTGAACTCTAAAACGTAAGCCTCACAGCTGAAATCAGTCTCACAGGATGACATTTTACTGGAGTTTTGGGTTTCTGAAATTCTGTTGTTTCAATTTTGCTCTTCCTCTGCCTGTAGCAGGCAGGTTCTGCTGTCCACATTAAACCATTGTTTATTTCCCATCAGGCCTCTGGATCTTCCTTTGGAATATATTAAAAACTGATCAAGTACGTATCTCTCAGTTTTTTGAGCCACATCAAATGCTGACTTTGCAATTCCGAACATCTCTCCCATGGAAAAGTGTCTCTTCCTGCTTGTAACAACACATCAATTCTCGTTTGGGGTCACTTCCTTCCTAAAAACAGTCTGAAGTTTAAGAGGGATGCTTGGGAAAACAACAAATGCCAGTTGGCAGTCAGAACTTCTCAATTTGAGTCGAAGTACTGTATGATTTATGTAAGCTGACAAAGGAATATGTTACAATAAAACCAAAAGTGAATAAGCATGGTTGTTAATATCAGATGTTGTTCTACAGACAAGTCTAGAAGATAAAGAAGGTTCAATTATCAAGCCCTATCCATTATAAAATAACTTTACAGGACTTCAACCTCATCCAATATACTCTTTGGGGGGAAAAAAGAGTGCAGAGCGTTGCTGAGGCACAGAAAACAGGAAGGTAAGGGAGGGAGAGAGAAACAGATCCGTCACCTCATTATTTTTCAGACTGGAAGAAGAAGGTTATAAGACAATAGTTTTACTATTCACCACACTGACAGGGAGGGGGCAAGCGAAACAAGTCAGAAGCGCAACTCTGCTAAGAGCGAGGTTTAGGTTGATCGGTACGGAGGCTCCTGAGGGGGCAAGGTGGATGGGAGGGAAGGAGAAGCGGAGGCGCCAACAGGATGTTGTGAGTGGAGGAGCCCCACTGAGCTCAGAGACAGCAGCTGTCAATCAAAGGCTCATTAGACTCATAGAAGGCGGCACAGGGGCACTCACATAACAAATAAGAGCAAGACAGGCCACTGCCAGAGCCAGCCTGAGTGATGTGTGTGTGAATCGACATGACACGCATTCACAATCTCAAGCACAGTTCATTTCACTCCCAGCCACAGACCACCAAAATTCATGTGATTTTTCCCCCCCTGCATTTAATTTGAAATAGAGATGAATAGATAATGAGAACACCAACTCTCTTGGCTGAAATCAGATGCATGTTCAATAGTTTTGGATGGCAGGCCTGAAAAATGAGATGCAACATGTTCTGTTACTGCTGATAATGATGCATTTACACTATACAGTATAAATACCTAAAAGTCAACATAAAATCAAACCTGACTCTTTGTTGTCTTAAAGGGTTAGTTCACCCAAAAATGGGTGTCATTAATTACGCACCCTCATGTTGTTCCAAACTCGTAAGACCTTTGTTCATCTTCCAAACTCATATTGAGAATTTTTTTGATGAAATCCAAGAGCTTTCTGACCCTGCATAGACAGCAACACAACTGACACGTTCAAGGCCCAGAAATGTTGTAAGGACATCGTTAAAATAGTCCATGTGACATCAAGCTCTCGAATTTCATCAGAAATTATGTTCCGAAGATGAACGAAGGTCTTACGGGTTTGGAACGACAGGGTGAGTAATTAATGACAGAATTTTCATTTTTGGGTGAACTATCCCTTTAACCATCCCTATTCATAGTATTTCATCTAAATGTAATAATCTACCAAAACGACTTTCCTATTCAGATGATGTCATCATGAACTCTTATTTTTTGACCCCTCAAATTAACTGTAATATTCAGATAACTATTTAAAAAAATGCTGTTTCTCGTTATTATAAAGTTTGTTTTTTTTCCATATCATGACTATAAATAGTACACACAAGAATATAAATAAACATGCAAATAAAACAAATAAAACCATATTATTCATATTTATAAATTATAACATACAAAACAGACAGCATACAGTATATTATAATGTTACAGTATACTGTATATTATAACATTGTAATAATAATTTAATAATATGAACCCATTATTATATTATATTATATTATATTGATCCAAATAAATACTTAGCTGGCACACTATGTAGGTTATTAAAACAAAGCAGCAGCATCTCGCTCATGCTGTCTAGCTTTAATCAGGGGCAATTCATGCATGGAAAAATGTATTCCCACCTGTCTGTGAAGAGTAATGTGCATTTAAGCAGGGTCCTGCACAGCCGTCGTTTGGAACACACTAACTGTTGGCCAATCGTTTGCCACTTAACCTGCCCACTTGTTGTTTGTTTTCATTAAGAGGTAACTGTTTATCATACATAATTTATTGCTTAATGAAAGGGGTTTCATTAATTCATCATGGCTGGATATGCATTATTCAATTTGGAATTATGCATCTTTAAGGGGGATATATAAATATACAGTCTTGGTAAGGCAAAAGGTATTTCCGTTGCACATGACTGGTTTCTTAATCACGGCGATGATGAGTGGCTAACCGTTGGAATCTGAGGCGTAAACAAATGCGAATGCTAATCTCAAGGCAGCACTCTCACACGTGGAGGCCTCTCGCTTTCATTTAATTACTCACCTCCGCATTTATGTGTTCATTAATTTAAGGCCAATTCTGAATGGCTGCTTAATGCCGTCTTATGAGTGTGAGGCACAATTACGAAATGTGTAATTGAAAACTGTTGTTTTTGCACGTAATTATGTCACAACACGGAACTCTTTGTACTTACGAGAATTGCATTTTATGGTACACTCGTTAGGTTGTGTTAAAAATGCATAGTAGGATTAGTAGTAGAAAGGTTCATTACATTCATTACCGGGAGCATGGGTTGGTGCATACGCTTGGGCCCGGCTCTGGTGTGGGGGTCTTCGATGCATCGGTGCCTCCGCAGGGGGGGTCCAATAGAGGCGGGGTAAATGGGGGCTCTACCTGGGTGTCTTATTGTCTTTTGTAGTCTGGGAGCTGACTGAATGATGGGGTGGGTAGTTTTTTCCTCTGCTGTGGGGTCTGATGGGGTTGGGCTGCCATGGGCCCTGGTCTGGATGGGCCTGGGCCCCGCCCTGGGCAGATTTGGTAGCAGGGGTGCCTGGGGTCAGCAGGGGAGCTGACTCCAGAGGGGGGGGTATTTTGCCCCCTCTGATGCTTTCCTCCCCATCCCTAGGGCTTCATTTCTCCCGCTCCATCACATCAACACATAGGTAGGGTTTTGAGATGCGGGTGTGTCGCTGGGATGTGGGGGAGGTGGTATTCCTCTGTTTCCTCGTGCCGCCTGCATCTCAATCACACATTACAGCTTAGACATTCTCATTACTTACTGTCACATGACACATACATATAGGGCCTTGGGGGTGGGCACACTGAATGGCATCCGGAGGGCGGTCTGTTCATTCAGCCTTCCCTCTGGTGCCAGTGCCCACTTCTCAATTTTAAGTTGCACATAGACATTGAGGGCGCTAGGGAGGGGACGAACTGACACAAGCCTGTAGAGGGTGCCCCTCCCTGTTTCAAAGCACCACTGTTTTAAAGCACCTTAGAACAACACACACCAACACTACATTTGAGCGGGTGAGGTGAAGCTTGGGGTCTTTTTTTTCACACCCCTGCTCTCTGTTCTCTTCTGGGGTGGGGCTGTGAGGATGAGCTGGCCGCCGGTCGGGGTCTGGGCTGTTGGTTTTCTCTGCTGCTGCGGGGACCGGGGTGGTCCTCCTGTCCCACGCCGGAGCGAAGGGGGTTCAGCTCCGGGATCGGGCGCTGGCTTCCCCTCTGGGGGTGGTGGTGCCTGGATCTAGGAGTATAGAGTGCATATGGGAGTGTGAGTGTGGGTACCTTGTCCATTTTTGTGTGTCTACATGTGGGGCGAGGGTGTGAATATTCGTTTGCGTGCATGAGGGTGGGAACGTATGCTTGTGTATATGTGTGCTTGTTCGTCTACGTCTATGTGTCAGGTCGGGCATTAGACTCCGCCTCACTCATCATCTCAGCCGACCCCTACCCCACCCCATGCACTGCCGGTGGAGGATGTCGCCGGTGCGTTGGTGGTTTCTCGCGCCAGGGCAGAATGCTCGGTGGGCGCCGGCCCGCTTTCGGCGGTCGCTTGGCGGGCCTGGCCCTGCTGGCCTTGCTGGGCCCCGATTGGGGGGTGGGGGCCTTTGGATCTCCGGCCCAGGGCCGGTCTGCCCTGGTGTGGTTGGCTACCGGTGGAGCCTGCGGGCTTGCCGCCACGGCACCCTGGGGCGTCTGCAATGTGACTGTCGGACTGTCGGGGTGCCGCCTTCGGGCTCTCCTCTGCCCTTTTCTGGGTGGAGGCGGCGGTTATCCCTGCGGTGGTTCTCCTGGGAGTGCCGTGCCCTGGGGGGCCCCGGATGTTTGGGGCCCGAGTCTTTTCGCGCCTGCTTCATGCCTTGCGGGATGGGACTGTTGTGCCCCACACACACTATTAAAACATTTACATGGAGGAACCTTGAACAAAGCGCGCTCACACACACAGGTGTACACTCAAGCAGTCACATTGGTGTAAAAACAGGTGCTCACAAACACGCTTTGTCTTGATCTGCTGTTGCTTCAAAACTTATTTTGTAATATTAGTTATGTGTGCTGCTCAATAACATTTAACATTTAGAATTTATTGTGATTCATACAGATGTTGGTTGTTGCTGCAGTCTCTATGATGTTGTGTCTTCTGTTGTTTTCTCTTTTTGTCAGCAGGTATCGAAGCAAAATCTTTTTTCTCTCTTTTTTTTTCTCTCTCTTGTTTTCTCTGTCCCCCGGGCTTGTCTGTCATAGTGTGGTTATGTAAAATTAAATTAATTATAAAAAAAAAAAAAAAAAAAAAAAAAAAAAAAAGGCTGTGAATGATGATAATATAGCTACACATACGTACTGTCATGTGTTATCTGTGTTACTGACAGGCCGGAAAAAAAAAAAAGAAAAAAAAAGAAAAAAAAAATGCAAGTGATCTGGCTAGTGCCTCCATGTCCTTCAAATAGCGCTTCAGCTTCCACTTTTAGCACAAATGATTTTATATTTATCACACATTTATCTTACATTTTTAAATGTATATTGTGACGTAATGACGTTTTTTTATGTCTAAAATCCTGTTTATATGAGAAGGCTAAACTGATCAAACATATGCTTAACTCACTGTCTGGCGCTGGCCTCTTGGTATTTAAAAAAAATAAATACAACTTGAATTTAACAAACATAAAATGCTCCAATCATGTTTCTAAATTAACTTAATAAAGAAACGAAACGAAATATAACCACATTGCCATTTTTTAATGGCTGCAACAGCAGCTGTGTAAAGGGGAAGAGAGAGAGAGAGAGAGAAAAAGACACGGTCTCGGGTCGACTCCGGCGGAGAATTCTGATGAGCTGTCAGACAAGGGCCTGGCCCGTGCAAGGCTCTATATTCGTTCCCTTAAGTTCCCACTCGGCTCGGCGGGCAACCAATCTGCCCGGACCCATACGCACATGCCCTGCATGCCCAGACGCTACGCCACTGACTCCAATTGATGCATATAAACAAACAAACAGTGCATTTCTACAATTATTAACCTGTTTGCCACATAACATATTTTGTATTCCTCCCTTTAAAAAAAAAAAAAAAAAAAAAAGAAAGGTTCATTACAGTATATGGTGTGGATTGCCATGTTTACATCTTATCTAATTAATGACATACTGTATAATGTAAATGAAACCACATATTACATACTTGATTAATGCTAATGAACATATGTTTTAATAATAAAAGCTTAAAAATACTAAAATTGTAAAAAAAAAAAATTGCATCTCAATTTATTTAAACTTAAAAATATTAAAAATAGAGGTGATTTATGTTAGCATGGTGTAAACTTTTAAAATGCCTTTTTTTATGTGATAATAATACATTTTACCTAAATAAGTAAAATCTCAATTTAAAAAACTTTTTGTCGAACAATGTGCACTAACATATACAATAATACCAGGAACCAGTATTAAATAAGTAAACAAACACAATTTAATTTTAATGCAAGACAATACAGGCAAAAAATACTTTTTTTAAGAAAGAAAACATCCAAAATAGACTTTTAATTGTTTGTTATTGTGCATCTATTTGCATCTGTAGATTACAAGATCTTTCAAAGCCATTTTCACAAAATGAGTTGTTCTTTTTTTATCTCATGAACTGAGACGGAAATCTCCACTTCAGTAGCACTTACATACACCAAACATCACATTTTTATTCCTATCTATATTTTAAAAGCTTGTTCATATATCATTTGCCTGACTTTACATGACATTTTATTCCTAAAAACATTGTGATATTTTCTATGGCTGTTGAGAGTATTTTCTGATTTATGGAATGACAAAAAGCAATATACAAAATCCTGTGAGTAAAATGAAACAATTTTGAACAAACGTTCATATTTCTGTTCTGGAAATGTATGCAAAAGTTCATATGTGACCCTAGACCACAAAACCAGTCTTAAGTCGCTGGGGTATATTTGTAGCAATAGCCAAAAAATACATTGTATGGGTCAAAATGATAGATTTTTCTTTTATGCCAAAAATCATTAGGATATTAAGTAAAGATCATGTTCCATGAAGATATTTTGTAAATTTCCTACCATAAATATATCAAAACTTAATTTTTGATAAGTAATATGCATTGCTAAGAACTTCATTTGCAAAACTTTAAAGGCGATATTTTGATTTTTTTTTCACCCTCAGATTCCAGATTTTTTAAATAGCTGTATCTCGGCCAAATATTGTCCTATCCAAACAAACCATACATCAATGGTAAGCTTATTTATTCAGCTTTCAGATGATGTATAAATCCCAATGACCATTATGACTGGTTTTGTGGTCCAAGGTCACATATTTAATCAGAACTTGCCTCATTTAATTTGCATAGTAAAATAACATTTAAAAAAAATGCAATCCTTAATATAATCAATCAAATGGAAAGTATAGTGAACTATTAATAAAATTTGTAACTTGTTGTCGGCACCGATAGCCTTGTGGGCAGCGCGTCGACATACAGTGCCACTGCACTACGGGTGTCCCGAGTTCGAATGCCGACTTGAGCACCTTTCCCAATCCCGCCCCCCTCTCTCTCCCACTTTGTTTCCTGTCAGTTATGATCTGTCCTATCATAATAAAAGGTGAAAATGCCAAAAATAAATCTTTAAAAAAAAATGGTAACCTGTTCACCTGGGGTGACTTGCCTTAAAATTATGTGATAATTTCATACATTTCACTTATCTATGGATGTTTGGATGCAATGATGAAATCCTCTGAAGGATGTAAGCCTCTATATCTGTTATTCCACACGGTTACTGTTTGTTCTTCCTGTGGGAAGTGGAGGGGAAAAGCAGAAAAATCACACTGTCTTGGAAATCTATTGCATTATTGAAGGGAGAACTTAAACAGAAATCTATGCTCTCTGTGCTGTCTTATTGTCTTGACAGTTGTGACAAATTACAGTGCTCTGGAGAGACAATGAGAATTTCTCCTAAAGTTGGAGTACATTAGAGAGACTCATAAACTGCAATGTATTTTCCTCCCTCTTTGTGGCTCTGAGGAATTTGTCATGAGAAGAAGAGAGAAGTTGAGGATGATGATGGCGACTGCAAATGAGAGCTGAAATCATGTCTTTTTGAGCCGGTGATGTGTCACAAACGGTGATGTGGAGCAGAGGAATCTTTTCATCTCAGGTTCTTATGTACCCAAACATGGGACTTGCATCAAAGAGGAATCTCATAAATGTTGAAATGTGCTCTCTCAAATCTGTGGAAACACATCCATTAACAGTGACCTTTGTAAAACCCAGCTTCGCCAAGTGCCAGACTTTTATCATCCTTATAAAACTCAGTGATGGTCCGCAGACCATCGCCAAATCCTAGCCTCAGTGAAATAATTGAGTCAAGCCTTTTATCGCACCCTTTTGTGAAATACAGACAGAGAAGAACTGAGATGACTTAGTTTTGAAATGAAACATTGTGTCCATCAAAAATAAAGCTAAAGCTGTACTTGACTAACATTTGTGATTCAAAGTTTCCTTCTGGCTGGAGACTGTGCCTCTGAGACTTTGACAAGTCTCACTGCAAGACCTAAAAGGATGTTTTTGGCTCTTTGTTATGAGCCTGACCTGCACTTGTTAAAACATATCAAGGCTCTCTGTATTTCACATGTTCTGTGCCTTCTCCTGTTCATGAAACAGTATAAAAAAACGTGTTCGATGATTTAGTTTTGCATTATGACCTACAATTTACACTGGACATCAAATGACCAAAATTTTACAAAGTACAAAATATCATCAAACACATTGTAATTTGGATGCATTATCAAGAAGCATTATATAGATCCAAAAATATGAAACATCATTAAAATGATATTAACTGGCTATATAGGAAAAGTATTGTTTTTTTAAATGCATAAACAAGCAAACGTGTTTTATCAGCCTGAAGGTGCAGTCACATTTACGATGGTTCAACAAATTTTCGCTAGGAATCCTTTTTGGGAATTTTGTGTGAGAGCGAAAAATTTCCCACATGATTTCGCATTGGGTTCAAGTTGACGGGTTCAACATGGACATGGGTTCAACTCCATGTCCACGTTGAGCGACAATCAATAAAATCATCTCTTATTTTGACACTGTGCATTTTGACATAAGCAGACCCATGTAAATTATGACAGTTTCCTAACAGTGGCTGAGCTTCATACAACGCTACGCTATTGATTAAATAAGACTTAGAAACTAATTACAAGCAATAGAACAAAAAATACTGCAGAACAAATAAATAAGAAATGCAGCATACATTGTATAAAGAAATCCAATGTATAAAAACACTGTATATTCTTCAGTGTGTAAATTAAATATACTTCTTATTAAAGTTACAAAAGTGATTTAGTCAAGAGCAGTAAGAGATGTTCTCTCTTTTGTTGTTTGATTAACATGAATAACAGACTGCGGGAATATTAGACTGCTGGCACTTTAAGAGCTACCTGGATCTAATATACTGTTACACGTTTTCTTTCTCAGCTGTTCGCTTTAAATTAAGACCTAAATTACTGTTTATGAGGATACTTGCAAAGACGGGTGTTTTGACACATACAAGTGCGTATTTAACCATTCAAGGCCTATAAAGCGGCAAAAATAACTCTGTTCAATGCTCCCACACTTTGAGCTCCATCTTCACGTGCACGCGCCTCTCTGACAGTGCTCAGAAACAGTCTCTTAGACAGCATGCACATATAGTGAAATTAGATCTCTTTCACTGCTGATTGCATTTCAATGGCTTAAAATCACTTGTTTTAAACCGCAATGCTTAAAAATGTATGCAAATGATAAGTTTTTGTGACCACATCACATGACCATGTAACCGCAATAGAGACAGCCCAAAATCTCTACCGGTTATAATCGCCCACCCCTAATCAAATTATATTACTCAAAGAATTTTCTAACTGGCTGTGATTGTATTATGTTGCACAGAAGTTTCATGGACATCTTTATGATAATCTCACCTAAGTCCCCAACAATTCACATTGATTAAAATCATGAGCATTTGAGCCATTGAGCAGATGATCTTTATTAGTAGCCGACTGGTCATCAGCGCATTGGAATGTTCTGTAAACACGTCCGGTCCAGGGTGACAATTTTAAACACAGGCTGATTCCACGCCATCCTAGTTTAAGTCACAAAATAATTGCAGTGTGTTTAATTTCAAGCTCCTGGACACCAAACCAATTGCCACTCGGTTTATTAAACCCAGACCCTATCCGCGTAATCTTTTTATTGTTTTTTTTTTTTCCTTTTTGTTTTTCTTCATCTCTATTTCTTGCACAACTGGACTTGCCACTGTTTATTGCGATAAGTCCTGCTAATGAACAAATGACCTGTCACCTGAAGCACTTAGAGCAGGGTGTTAAACTCTGGTTATAAAAACCTCTTCCAGCTCTATTGATTTACTGCCAGGGTTTGATTGTACCCTAGGGGTAGGAGGCCTGCACGGGCCAACACTGCTCTTACTGTTTTACAGTCCATACAGCAAACAAATAAATCTTCCACTCATTAATTCACTCCCGCTCCTCTCTGCCCACTGATAATGGTATAGGAAAAAATTGGGAGCAGATTCATATTGGGCTCCTGTAGCTTGATGCATCGTGTCTTGCAATGCCCTCTCACATTAGATTATCCGGAGCAGACAACTTCCACCTCTCTCCGAAGATTTCATTAGTGCTCCGGCGGACGCATAAGGAAGTGATTTGGAGTGGGCTTCGACTGTTTTCGCGAGCGACGGTCATTACTTTTGAAGTCCCGCTAGGCACTTTTACAAGGTCCCCGCGGCACTAACTGGATGCGTCCTCGACATTTAGGGAGAGATTACACCTCGTTCTTAACATAACCAAGACCAAAAGAGCGGGCTGTCCGGCAGTCAGCTGACTTTTACGAGGGGGAAGACATGATAAATGTTGATAAAGCAGGACGCACCACCGAGAGCATCACCTCAGGAGATACAACAGTGAGCCCAATGTTATGACAGTGCTGCAGAAAATTGGACAAACTTCCACATAAAATTGATTCCTCTGATAATGACTGACCTTAGACACAATTCCAGACTACTTTGCTCTGTTGAGAATAGCATCAAGAATGGTGTGACAAACAGTAGGTTTAACAGTGTAACATGCTGCAGAAGGGCAATTAATTCTTCTTAACAATGTAACTAAAGGACACAAAAACTTTGTTCTAAACTAGCCAATTACTGCTTTAGGGTAATCAAGTGTTGAGTTACTTTGAAGTTCTCCCTCAATGCCTCTCAGAGGTTTGTGTAATACAAATAATGCCGATCCCAGTTGTGACTAAACAGTCCATCTAGATGAGACGTGATTGAAATTGTGTATTTTCCACCATGTGCTAGCATCTCCTTATCCTCGGAAAGTTATGGGTTTTGTATTCATGATGGTTTCATATGGTTTTGAAAGAAAACAAATATATACAATTTATGAAAAGTTTTTTTAAAAAAATAAGTAAAAAGTAAAAGTTCCATACACCATTTTTCTTACATTTTCCTTACATACATGTGACTGTACAGACCCTAATCTTTATTTTTTAAAACATTTTAAAATGCATTCATGATTGAAAGCATTTTTTATTATTATTATGAATTCAGTCGCACCGCATGACATTTCACAACCTAAAACAACCTCGTCTTGTCATAAAAAGATCAAATTATGATATTAAAAGAGACTTGTTAACTTTGAAAAATAAATTATGTCAAACTAATTAAGGGATTCTTTTCAAGAATGTCTTTCTTTCTCTGTTCTGCCAGGTCAAAAAACAGATTCAGTTGACTGCATATGTCTAAGAACTGCTTTCTAAACCAGCAGTATATTAACAACAAAATTAACCTAAAGCCCAAGCCACTCTTAGACTGAGGCTCTTCTTCACTGAATTATGTAAATGCAACCGTAATTGTGTTTGAAAACAGTAAAAATAAAGTTCACATAATGACCCCAAACCCCATAGAGGATTATAATAACATTAATTATTTCCAATGCATTCTGGTGTGGGACAGGAACTTAAAGCCTCTGCTGCTGGATGTGTCCTACTCTCACATTTATCTTCATCATCTAGTTAATGGCCTCTCCAATCTACCACCATTATCCATTATTTTTATTCCTGCCATCCTAACAGGTCACACAATGCTACATTACGTACCATTCATTTAAACTAATTGCAGTTTCAGAATTTCTAACCTTTCAGGAGGAAATCCCTGGCAAACCTAAAATTGTGTGCCAAGTACAAAAAGGCAAAAAGGCAAACAATTAAATAAAATAAATACAAAAAGTCAAAACCAAATTGAATGATGATTTGAAATGTCTTATGCACTGACTAAATTAAAATGCAGTTCTGTCTATTGGTATTCATGTTGCATTATAAGAAAAAAAAGGCTTTCAAGCGTTGCTTCATTCAATTCTACATTACATTCATATAGCTTCTACATTGAACTGATCTAATTATAGCCTACAAGATTCAGCACTGAATTAATCTAATTATGCAGCATTAAAGAACAAATCTCATTGGCTATGTATTTAAATAGAAATAAAACACTTCTAATACTGTAAAATATTTTTCCTGTTTCGGACATCAGCAGGAATAAAATAAAAATTAATTAAAGAATTTAAAAAAGAAAAACAAACACAATGCAACTGCAAATAATAAAATGCATACATAAAAATATATAATACCAAATAACTTTGCATACTGTTGGATCTATGTGCACTTACTGTAAGATATTGCTAATGTGCAGATATTTGAAGTGTTGTAGACATTTTTCAGACAGCAGAAGGAAAAATAAAATAAGATAGCATAAGGTAAAATAAAATAAAATAAGATAAAATAATTAAATTAAATAAAAAATGTGAGATGTGATGTGATGTGATGTGAGATGTGATGTGATGTGTGATGTGTGATGTGTGATGCAACATAACTGCAGAGCAGCTAGCACTTTTTCCCTCAGATATGAAGCATATACAGTGTCCTCCACTAATATTGGCACCCTTGGTAAATATGAGCAAAGGCAGCTGTGAAAATAAATCTGCATTGTTTATCCTTTTTATCTTTTACTCAAAAAATTCACAAAATTCCAACCTATCATTGAAGTAAAACAATTGAAAGTGGGGGGAAAATCTCATGATGAAATAAATGCTTTCACTATTTCATGTTGGCCACAATTATTGGCACCCAATTATTGCAACGTCCTTTTCCCAGCACAACAGCTCTGAGTTTTCTCCTATAATGCCTGAAGAGTTTGGAGAACACCTGATAAGAGATCAGAGACCATTTTCTTCATACAGAATCTCTCCAGATCCTTCAGATTCACAGCTCCATGACGGTGCTGCTTCTCTTCAGTTCACCTCACTCATTTTCTACAGGGTTCAGGTCAGAGGACAGAGACAGCAATGGTAAAAGATTCATTTTGTGCTCAGTGACCCATTTTTGTGTTTATTTTGATATTTGTTTTGGATTGTTGTCCTGGTGGAAGATCCAAACACGGCCCATTATAAGATTTCTAACAGAGGCAGTCAGGTTTTGATTTTTTATCTGTTGGTATTTGATAGAATCCATGATGCCATGCATCTGAACAAGATGTTCAGGACCTCCAGCAGAAAAACAGGCCCACAACATTAAAGATCCAGCAGTATATTTAACCGTGGACATGGGGTACTTTTTTATCCCTGTTTGTACTAAACTCATCTGGTGGGTTTGCTGATAAAAAGCTCATTTTTTAGTTTCATCTGACCATAGAAGCCAGTGCCATTTGAAGTTCCAGTCGTGTCTGACATCTGAATTTGTTGGAGTTTGTTTTTGGATGAGTGAGGACAATTTTTCTTGAAACCCTCCCGAACAACATGTGGTGATATAGGGGATGTTTGCTTTTTTTTTTTTTTAGGTTTCTGACCCCAAGACTCAACTAATCTCTGCAATTCTCCAGCTGTGATCCTTGGAGAGTCTTTAGCCACTCAAACTCTCCTCCTCAGCGTGCATTAGGACGATATAGACACACGTCCTCTTTCAGGCAGATTTTTAACATCTTTAGTTGATTGGAACCTCTTAATTATTACCCTGATGTGGAAATGGGGATTTTCAATGTTTTAACTCTTTTCTTACAGCCACTTTCTATTTTGTGATGCTCAACAATCTTGTTCTTCACATCAGAAATATATTTTTTGGTTTTTCTCATTGTGATGGATGATTAAGGGAATTTGGCCTTTGTGTTCCTCATATTTATAATCCTGTGGAACAGAAAGTCATGGCTGGACAATTTCATGCTCCTAGTCACCCTGGTATGCTACAAAATGTAAATATGAATGGGAATATACTTCAGAGATATTTTACTCATAAGAATTTCTAGGGGTGCCAATAATTGTGGCCAACATTCATTGGAGAAAAACATTTATTTCATCATGAGATTTTCCCCCCACTTTCAATTGTTTTACTTCAATGATAGGTTGGAATTTTGTGAATTTTTTGAGTGAAAGATCAAAAGGATAAACAAAGCAGATTTATTTTCACAGCTGCCTTTGCTCATATTTATCAAGGGTGCCAATATTAGTGGAGGACACTGTATTTTCCTTCACAACTAATGTATATTCTTTCCATGATGTTTAACCTAATACACCCTTCAGCTCTTGTACAATACAGTATAGGTTTAAAGGCAACAAAGCAATGTCAGACGAACAAAAGACCTCCTTGATATTCATAGCAAACATTTATCTTGTCTGTCTCTCCTTTCCAGAGGGGCAGACGTGACAGAGAGCACATGCTACCCGTCACAGCATACGGTGAACTCCCTGAGCGTGGCCTGAGAGCCATGTGACATCTCACGGTGTCTCCCAGTGCCAGCACATCAGGCAGAAGAGATGTGAGGGTGACAGCGAACTTGACACACCGTGTACAGCTGCTAGGGGCAAATCACTACACTGTCGAGATCCTTCTTCATCCAGCTTCCTGCCAGAGGTCTCTGACCTGTACTCGAAACACTAAACTCACTGTCCGGTCTCCATCTGATAGTCTGAGGAGGCTCAAACCACAGTGAAGCAATTATAATTCGACAGGGAATGAAACACGAATGCACCGCTGTTGCTTTCTAGCTCTGCATAACTAGTACCAGGTGTGTACATGCTGAGCAATTCCTTAAAACATCGGCCTGGGCTCTGTTTAGCTCTTTGAGTCAGCAGGGTTGTGGCCTCCCCTGGCTCGGGAATATGACCATAACAGCCTTTTGTAATCATTTAGTCATGAGGTAGTGTCAGTCAAACAGAATCACCTCCACAAGCCAAGATGCTTTTCATGTAGAAACCATACTACAGCGTTTGAAGAGCTTGGACACTCATCAGAGCTGAAATTTCAAAGCTCAAACACACATCTGCTGGTGGAAAGAGGATCTAATAAAGCAGCTTGCAGTAACACGATCAAATTATGTCTTCTGCGAATGTATTTATCTCCACTCATAGCAGTGGGATGCATATTTAGGTCAATGACATGATGTTTACGATGATCTATTAATTTATTCAAAAAGTGCAATGCATACTGTACATGCAATACAGCTTTTTGTAGCTCAAACAGTCTAGCACAGCGTTAACAATGGCAAGGTCAATGGCAAGGGTTCAGCTCCCAAAAGTTCTGTTAATATCATAAAAGTAGATTGACAATGGTTTACTGTTATTGTATTTCCTCCAAAAAAAAAAAATGTTTTATTCATCAAACCAAAATCATCCCATCTAACAGGGAATGTTCTCAGATTGTTGGCTAATGTTCTGGCAAGGTTCTCTCAAAGTCATAAACAAACATTCCATGTTTAGCTTCTTAAGTGTTACTACTTGTTTCAGAGTGTTCAGAGAACATAATGCTTGTAATGCAATAAAATGGAATGTTCCTTTAACATTCGCATAACCAAAAGAAACATTCTCAAAAGATATATATATATATATATATATATATATATATATATAGATATATATATATATATATAGTATATATATATATATATATATATATATAGATATAGATATAGATATAGATATAGATATAGATATTTACACCAAAATATTCGGTAACACTTTAGAATACCGTTCCGTCATTAATAAATACCTACACAGGAACAAATGAGTAATGCACTATTAACATTCTAGTAACTAGTATTAACTAACAAGAAACTCTAATGAATGAATTAGTAAGTAAGTGCTTAGTCCAGTGCAGTAGTTCACTATTAGCTAATCAATAACTACTATTTTCCATACCTCCCAGAGAACTTCTAAAAACCAAAAAAATCGAGTCGGGATTCAAACTCTTGAGGTATAATGCAATGGTTATATGTCGGTGCACTGCCCACTAGGCTATCGGCACCGACAAACTATCACTTTTTCATTTGGTTACACTACATGACTTTTTTTTCAGTAAATTTGTCTTGAAACCTTTATAAAATACATAAATGAAAACAAAATGAATACATAGAGCTTTAATGCAACAAATTCATATACATTGCATGTGCAGACTCTGGCAAAAGCATCTGAACATCCCTGACAGATGCATATTTCCCCCAGATACCTGCTGCTTATTGTTATCAGAGCTACAACTGATCCTGGCACAGGCACAGCGGATTAATCTATCCATGCAGGGCTCATGGTGTAGAAACCCCCTGGCCTGAAGCTTATTGGGGGGCCTATAGCCAAAATCATGTTTTAGGCTGTCTATAATCTGCGGGGCAAACGATAAGGTTTTCAGGCTTGGCTTTGCATAGCCTAGTTTGCATTTAAAGGCCCTTAAGTAATCTGCAGGCTTATTTAAACCTCAATAAGACACAAGGCAGGAAAAAAAACCAGATCCACTTCCAGTGTTTTCCCATGGTAGCACAAATCCCTCCCTCTGATCAGCTGGTGCACGCTGTGTCCTGACACACGCAGCGCTTCTGTATTATCAATGGCTTTTAATTGACTGAGAATTATTTTTCCACAGCATTCAAACAAAACCTCAGCACTGGGATGAGAAGCTGCAGCCCAAGAAATTTCAAAGCATAAACATACACAAAATATTCATTTTAAAGACAAAGGCCAAAAGAGACGTCGAGTTGCTTCAATAAATCAAAGGCTTAGAGGACGGGTTTTCACACTGGCATTACTGATGTTTGTTTGCAGTGCAGCTTTTCACACATACAAATGCATCTGGTGACAACAGCACAACATAATGTGTTATCAGGTCATTGAAAAGCATTTTCTCTGGTGACTATGATCCACACAATAGAATAAATCATTTCTTGAGGCTTTTCAAAAAGCCCCTATGCATCTTCAAGCTTGCCATTTTAAACATTTTTTTTTTCCCACTCTCACACAATGTAACTAATCAATGAACACCATTCTACTGCAACACATGCATATATATGAAATCGTCTCTATTTGTCTGCTCAGCTAGTTCTGCTTCCCATCATGAAGATATTTTCAGATGGCTCCTGTATGTTGCTTCCTATATGTCCAGAAGGTATCTGAAAGATTAAATCCCACCGTTCCGTCTGAATGTATGTAATTTCGTCTGACAAACACCAGCCCTTCAGGGACGTTCCCTTCATTAATACTTGACAATGTTCCTGACGTTCCAGAGACCTAGAAGAGTGTTTTGCAAGTGGTGGAAAGTGACCCAGATTCAATCTTTACTCTGATGCTTTTAACACCGAGCAACACCTGTGATGCAATATTAAAACCTGAGCATTACAAGGACAGCATGACCAGACGTAACAATTGGTTACACAGAATCCAAATGGCGAATTTTATCAAAAAGCATCACAGGGAATGTTTTAAAAGGACAGTGTTCTGGGGGAAGTTCTTTACATGTTTCTTCAAACGTAAACTGCTCTGTGGTGGAATCAAATGGAAATTTCACATTCAGTCTCGAGTAATACTTCTGATACGTGCACCGCATGTCAATCCGTCGCAGGCACATGACATACTAGCTTACTGTGGCTGTGTATTTTTACAGTACCTCACCTATTCCAGTGTATTCTGAGGCAGGGATTTTCAAACTAGTGAGCCCATTCAAATTAAAAATTTTAAAAATAGAAATGTATTTGTAGGGTGGTCAAAGTTAATGTGAAAATGCTTTCTGCTCTCTAAAGCAGTTTGACATTTTTTTTTTATAATCATTATTGTATTTCTTAGGAGGAAAAACACTTTTGTCAAATCAAAGTCATTTGGTGCAACCAAAATAAAATAAGAAATTATATCACAGACAGGACACCTGCAGACCCAAATGACTCTGTATTGAGGAAAAAAAAAATCTCTTGAAATACCAAGGTAATTATTGCAAAGGGCATTTTGTAAAATGTCATGTGGTGCAACTCCTTAAAGAACTATAAAATAATAAATTTAGGAATTGTAAATGTAACAGAAACATGCATAATTTTGATAAAATTAGTGCTGTCAAATGATTAATCGCATCCAAAATAAAAGTTTTTGTTTACATAATATATGTGTGTACTGCGTATATTTATTATTTATATATAAATACACACACATGCATATTGTCACGATCTGCCTACTGTGATGGAGTCGAAGGAGCGTGGAGACGTAGGTGATTAACATAAATAGGCTTTTATTCCAGGAATCAGGTAGGTACACACACGTAGACAGTGGACTGACAAACAATACCGGACGAGGGACCATAGAACAGAACACACTTAAATACTCAACATAACGAGGAACTCAATGGGAAACACCAGAAATCGATGAACATAATCGGAACAGGAAGGACCAAATATGGGCATAACACATGGAAACTGGGTCATAATATATATATATATATATATGTATATTTCAGAAAAATATGTTTGTATATTAAATATATTTATATATAATATGCATTATATGAATATATACCTGTAAATACATGTAAATATTTTCAAAATATATACTGTATGTGTATTTATATATACATAATAAATATACACAGTACACACACATATATTATGTAAACAAAAACTTTTATTTTGGATGCGATTAATCGCGATTAATTGTTTGACAGCACTAAAAAATATACACGTGACTACTGTACAGTAAGTGTTAATGACAGTTGAAAATAAGTATTTTCCTGACAATATTTTAATAATTTGCTTTAACAATGACAACATAAAATCCAATTATTTAATTTTTGAAACAGTTTGAAAACCTAGGGGTAATGTAAGGTGAGAGATAACTGCAATACCATAAAGAGTATATATCAGGTGTAAATTCAATGTATATGCAATTTGTTAAATCAACACAAGATTTGAAATTAAACTGAAATGAATAATTATAAGCAGTGACTGTCAGGCAAAATAAAATAAATAAATAAAAAAAATCAATCTGACCTGCTTTGAATTACATTTGCAAGACTGTCTTATTAGTGGTGGTTGCTCAGCCAAGCATCACTATTACCACTGCTCAAAGCTTTTATGGGTTAGGGATTTCAACAACCTAATCCTATTAAACTTTTCAAAGTAATCAGACTTACAATTTTCACCTGGCAGACTGTATAGTGTGTGAAAAATACTGCAAATTACACCGAAGGAGGGATCTGAGCCATATCAGAGAGATCAGAAAGTCAGAGACTGTTTTCTTGTGAATTGGTCCAGTAAGTAACCACTTAGCAACCATTTAGAAATGCCCTAGCAACCACCCAGAACAAGAAGACCAAATGTTTTCATTTAACAAATACATCTAAACACACGCACTGCACTTCTGGTTCTCTGTCTTGGTTAATACCTACTTTGTTTGGGCAGAATTACTAGACTGCCAATCTGAATTTGAAAAAACAAATCCCATTTCTCACACACACACACACACACACACACACACACACACACACACACACACACACACACACACACACACACACACACACAGAGAGAATCTGGCAGAGCTTCTAGTCGCACTTAAGTCTTTTCTTGCTCACTCTTCCATGCTGTAAGCTCTCTACGCACTAAACAACCATTTGGAGCATCTAAATGGCTGACTGCTCCACAGAACTCTGCCCACAGGGGTACAGACAGGTGACACTTGACGGGAACGTAATTGCTGCAGTTGTGTTGCTGACTGACAAGGTGGACTACTTCAGAGAGGCAATAAAATATGCTTGAGATACCAAAGGCAATACTTTAGTGACACTATGTGGCTCTCTTTTTTGTTGGACATTTATTTCCCTATTGAAAGACAGATTGTTAAATGCACACGCTGCTATCTAGCTACAGTTCTGGAATCCTTTTGTTTTTTTAAGGTTTGCACTTTTGCTTTATTAGATATATGGTGTGTGAGAGGGACAGGGAAGAGTTTTGTTGCATGCAGGGCTCAAACCTGCATTACCTGAATGAGCACCAAGACTCAACTTATTAAGAAAATCTGCATCTAGCATCACACGGCTTATGCAATCCTTTCAGAAACGGGTTTGTAGCCAATTCAATTATTAGCTAAAAAGTCAAAGACATAAAAAATCTGCATAAAATATTTTTCTTTCTTATAATATATTTTTATTTTTATTAGCAGTTAATAATCTCAGCGTGTCATAGCTATTTGCATGAAAATAGGATAGTTTAAAACACAATAATTCACAAATATTAATAAACAAATGTACAGCACTCAAGGTGTACAAATTATAAGATATTTCAATTATACAATACATAAAATAAAGATGCATTAAATTAACCAAAAGTGACCGTAAAATACATTTATAATGTAACAAAAGATTTCTATTTCAAATAAATGGTGCCTTTTTAGCATTTTATTCATCCTGCAAAAATGTATCAGTTTCCACAAAAATATTAGCCAGTAAAACTCAACACTGAAAATAATAAATGTTTCTTAAACAGATCTTTGAATGTGAATCACAAAAGACGGGGAAAAAATGTATATGCATGTGTCTAAATGTGTGTGTGTGTGTGTGTGTGTGTGTGTGTGTGTGTGTATACAGTTGTCAAATTTCATCATGTTATTATTTTAAATGTATTTTCCATCAAATAAACGCTTCTTACAACACACTTTTGAACAATATAGTGTATACAATTATAAATGAAAAATGTATTTTAGAAAAGAAATCATTACATTGTTATGTTTTCTGCAAAGATACAAATCCTAATGAATAAGAAAAACAATCTATTATCCTGGAGAACTACATGTAAGGCTTTCAAACTCTTCAAGGCATTTTGGTTTGGGATTTGCACCGTTGCGCGCCAAAAGAATTAGAGATTTCCCTTTGAGGTCACACCAGGTGAACAAGCTCAGTGAATTCGGTGCTCTTGCTGTGTGCAAAGCACAACTCTGCGTTTTCATCTCATCAGGTGTGCGATTTGGGATTCAGGTCATGGTGCGCCGCCCCAGATGTGTGCTCTGAGTGACAGATCAGAACAGCGACATTCAGTGAAACATGCGTTTAAACATACACGCCACGCTCTCTAACTCTGCTGATTAAAGAAAAACTGATTGTGTCGGAAGGCTGTCAGAATAACACATGCAGAAATATTTTGGGAAGAGGTTCTCCTCCCCTACCAAAACTAGTAACGCAAGGTTTATCTTGCCTGCAATTGCTTTGGCAAACAATATCGCTCGGGAATACAGTGGAATTTTGTGCGAGAACGCAAAAACACTGGGTGATTTTCATCTCTGCATTTTATATTGCTACTTTATGGTGATATCAGTGATAATGTAGCAATATAGCTGCCTCCCGAGAAGCTAAAAAAGCAGCTTTTACAAGGGGTGGGAAGGGGGGTATTTTCACTTGTAATTGGGGTAGCTTTCATCTTGGCTGACAAGGGGAGCAGCTAGAAAGGGAGAGAACCAAGTGGGAGCTATCACTTCCCCTATTTCCTGGCCCCAGACAAAGCCAGCCAACCCACTGAAGATGATGTATTTCTGATCAAAGAGCTAGAGAGTTGTCAGCAGCCCTGGCTAGCTCAGCAACCTGATTGCTCCTGGATAGATTTGTCCCTTTGATCAGAGAATATTCTGACTGCAGGCACTGTTTATGCACTGAGACGAGAGGAGGAGGAGGAGGAGGAGGGAAGAGAAGAATCCAACATTATGAGGCGAGAGGAACAGATAGTATGTGATAGAGCGAATGCACACTTAAGGGTACTTTGCCTAGGGACTGTGTCTGGCTTATATTTGTTATAATTAGTTGCAGCTAATTAGATAATCCTATCTAACACATCCTCACTCCTGAGCACAATGCTCTGTTATTTATCTTCCTTCAGCACTTTCGGGCCTGGTCAGCATTTTGCTGCTGTAAAACACTGAGTATTGCAAGTCATACAAGTTTGAACCATGTGATCGGAACATAAGCTGTGCTGATTCATTTAAATTATGACAGATAAGAGGAATTAAAGTACTTAAAACAACAATTAACAGATTATTGGGCAATGTTAGAAATAAGGATGTAAACAGAGTACTTAACTAGTTACATAGACGATAAACAAGATGATGACTGAGCAGCCGATAACAGCGCTTCCTAGGCCTTGCCAACAGATAATGCGCAAATATGGAATGGATTTTAGTATATTAAGTGATGAAAAGTGTTAAAAATTGTTTAATGTTAACTTAGCATCCCCTCTGTGAATTTGAGTTTAACTCCAATGTAAATTCACGTCTCAATTAAATTCAGTGTTTGGAATAAACACATATGAGACTATTTATACTACTAAAAACGTTACTATTATTTAACTTTACAATATAAACAAGCATCCAATGCCATAGCATTTGTGCACCCTACCGTTCAAAATTTGGGGTCGGTACAATTTTTTTAATGTTTTTAGAAGTTTTACATTCTAACCATGCAAGGCTGCAGAAAAACATTAACACTATAAAATATTATTACAATTTAAAATATTCACTTCTGTTTTAATATATTTTAAAATGTAATGTATCGCTGTGATGTCAAAGCTGAATTTTCAGCAGCCATTACTCCAGTCTTCAGTGTCAGATGATCTTTCAGAAATCAATATAGTATGCTGATCTGGTGCTAAAGAAACATTTATTATTATTATCAATAATGAAAACACTTGTGCTGCTTATTTAGTGCATCTTTGCTGAATAAACACACTGGACCTAAACTTGAAATGATATAGTGTGTTTTTCCTATCACATTTCCTATTTATTGAGACTAAGTCACATTAAAATCAAGTGTATTTTGGTCACAATACATTTTAAGGTCCAATTCTCGCTATTAACAAACTATTAACTACGACTTTTGCCTCAAACTCCTAATTTGCTGCTTATTAATAGTTAGTAAGGTAGTTTATAAGTTTAGGTATTTGGTAGGATTAGGGATGTAGAATATGGTCATGCAGAATATGTGCTTATAAATACTAATAAACAGCCAATAATAGGCATGCTAACATGCAACTAGTTAATAGAGAGAATTGGTCCCTATACTGAAGTGTTAACATATATATATTTTTTTTCTTACATACTGTATATAGCCACTCTTTTCACAATTATCGGTATCAGCATTACTGGTCAACTGCTATAACAATGAATCCAATTTGGTTCTTGCATGCAAATTTACCTGGCAAATTGGGCGAAGGGTTAACCAGATTTGCATTTTGAAAACATGACACTATATCTTCACTGATCAGGTAGGCCAGTATAGCAACAGTCATCTCTTCTCAGAGCCCATGAAGGGAAGAGATGACTAATTATGCACATTAATTAGCCAAGACATTTGCTGAGTCTTGTTAACTCTTTCTCAGCGTTCATGTTGTTCTAAATTGACATGGACAGTATGGCTAACCACAGTAAGACAGCCTTACATGTGTTCTGCTCTGGACAGTCAGTCCTTGTGGTTGCATCTGTCTGCATGGGCCAAACGGCATGTTGTAAAAACATACACAATCTCTTTAGCATAACAATTTACATAGACAATATTAATCAAACTCTGGCATAATCACTGTCCCCAGAGGCAGCACTGCTGCAACAGCTACTACTTTTTCCTTACTTTAAAGGAAAAAAGACAACAACAAAAAAAGTTAGCATTTCCTGAAGGGAATACAAGTGCTTGCAATTCAAGTTTTTTGTTAAAATGATACTTTGAAGAGTACTTTGATACTTCAAACCAAAATACAGACAAACAAGGAAGAAAGAATAATAGTTGTATGCAATATAAAAATAAGGGGAAAATACCAAATAACAATTTAGTATGTAAATACATACAATACAATGTACAATACAAAAAAAAGACCAATTAAATTTCAGTAAACAAATCTTTTTAAGGCATCAATGCAATTAAATGTGAATGTTAAATCATTCTATCAGTGAGAAGGCACATTTACACCAAGAAGATTAGTGTCTACACCAATGAATGATAATATTCTGTTTATTGTAAGCGAACAGTTTTGTCATCTGCCACTTTATATGATTAAGCTCTTTAAAGTGGGTGGACTGATTATCTGTCAATGTATTATCACTAGGAAAAATGAATCAATATGAAAGTTACTCTAAAAATATTGTTGCTGTGTGTTGTTATCGTTATAGCCGTGGTGTAGAGTTATTCTTATATAACTACATTGATCAGAGTTAGTTATTATTGCAGTTATCATCCTTGGTGTGAACAGGCCTTTAGGCTAGTAATTTTTTAGTTTTTCAAACTTTAGTCTAAATAATTAATTTAAAACTACAAAGAGCGAAGACTGAGTTTATCAATAAAACGCAGCTAGAGTCTTCATGCTATGCAGAGTTGAATTAAATAGCATAAAAGTGTAGAAGAATAAAAAGTGAAAGCACTGAAGAAAGTGGAAGAAATCAGGCTTTTGAAATGTTTATATATATATATGACACAAAAACAGACTGAGTTCACAGCTGCAGCCACTTTTTTGTCTAGCATGTAAAATATCTCAAAACTTAGATATGCTGCTGCCTGCAGTCTCAAGAAACGTATTATCAGGATGCAAAAGGGATCTTTTTTAACTCATCTTCCTTCATTATTTGTAGCTTGATACTATTTTCAGCATTATGCCATGCTAGCAATAAGGACGGTGATTATGTAAGTCCTGCTTAGCATATGTGACGGCTGGATTTGGGTCAAACAGCGATGCAGAATCCAGGTCATTTCTGACAGCTGATGAAACCCGAACTCATCTGTGCTGTTGTAATGATGTATTTATGAGTAGGAAGGGATCTCTGGGTAGAGGGGGCCGAGCAGAATGCTCTCAGTAATGACAGATTACTTCCTCTAGCGTGTGTTTGCGTGTTTTCCAGTCGTCTCGGCCTCTGTTGGTTCTTCTCCGCTTTACCTGCCAGCCAAACCTTTCACTGTGCAAGGAGGGGTTAAATGATGCATTATTAATATTTGAATCACTCCTCAGAAAAGAAAACATGTATGATTTACCCACAGGGCAGTTCTCAAACGGCTGTTCTGTGTATCAAAAGACTACACAGTCTTCGATCCAGGGCCATTTTGTACTGAGATTTATAGACTTTTTTTTGTGATTGATATGTTGAGTCGTTCATAAATATACCATCTGATGAGAGCCTGTTTCCCACAAAACACAGGATTCAGGCTGATATATGACTGGACAATACATAGGGGTCAAAAAAAAAAAATAAAAAAAAGAGTGCCCATGATTAAAAAATAAAAAATAATGCATGGGGTCAAAGACAAAGCGTGTCCTTAAAAATAAAAGCAATAATCGTAATAATAATAAAAAATTATATTTTAAAAGACTAAATGTACAGTTTGTATTCATGTTGGTTGCACATGGTTTGGAACAAGCATTTTCAAGAAAAGTTTACATTTAATGACTTTAATGATTTTGGAGCACACAGCCTGGTCATTATGGACCTGAACTTGAATTATGGAAAAAAACATTATGTGGAAAGTTTTTAAAAATAATTATTTGAATTTTGCGCAGAAGACAGGACCAACATCGATAACAACACATATAATAGATGTAGTTGTGATATATGTATGCCTCTTTAACACACTTGAGTGGTGTTTACTCAAAATAGAGAAATAGACTTGCCCTGTGTCTGAATACTAATTTCCCTACATAGTAGGCAAAAAACTGTGAATTTTTTTATTTATTTAAATAAATAAAATAACTACATTCATACTACATACATTCAAACTGTAGAACATACTTTTTCGTATCGTGATTTTGGACACACCTTGAATAGTTTTGAATGAAAAGCAGTAAATTTTTATCCAATTTATGTATATTAAGTGTTTTTAAAAAGTGCATGGTGAAGGTTTTTCAAGGCAAACATTAGTATATTTCGACCAAAAACACATTAGTTTGGACATGTCTGAGTGAAAGTTTTAAATGGACCATTCCTTTAATAGTAAATCGGTTCATATTGGGAACATTTACCCAGACATAAGCCTTTGGAAGTATTTCATGCCTTGGGAAACTCTATATCTCTGCTGTGGCTTCACCCTTCAGTGCATTCGTTTTGCCCATAAACGAACATCTTTGGTGAGGATTGACTTGGCTGGAGGGGGGTGGGTGGGCATCTTTTCCATCTTCCCACTTATATTGGAAGCGACGTGGTGACACAATCGACCGTAATGTGGAGCCTTTAACTTTTCTCCTCCCCCTCAGGCTTTTAATTTCACCAGTCCATCACTGCGCCTCCTGTCCTTTCTCAAGACACATGCGGCATGTATGCTTTAAAGTGGGGTAATGTATACATTATTCATGTCCTGCCACAAAAGGTGCTCATTAAACTTTACACGGCACGCACAGAAGACAGGGAGGTATTAAATGTGTTTCCTCACCAAGAAATGTCAGGTTTCACAGACAGATCTGGTGCCGTACAACTTTTGAGTGGCTTTGATTAGCTGGAGCGGAGTGGGATGCCTTCGGTAACATTTCCCTTGTTTGGTTGACACTTGCGAACAAAAGCCATATGTGAGATGATGGGTCCTGGCCATTCTGATGCGTATATTGCATGTAAATTGTAATGCTAAAAATGAATTGCCTCAGTGTAAATGCCAAAGAGGAAATCATTTGTCAGAAAGGACAAGCGGGTTTGAGGCCTCGGTGCATGATAGAAATAAAAGTGTTGACACTGCAAGCTTGTGTTAAATAATGCACTGTGATGTTTGCGGAGAATGATAGCAGCTATAGCTAATATTTGTGGGGAAGCTAACATTATAACTCTCTAAAATACAACAGCTCTAGTATTGTTATGAAAACATTCATATGAAAATTATTAATAAATCATTGACGTTATGACATGATGCTGTTAATGTTAACAATATTTTGAGCTTCAATCTCTAATTATATTATTAATATTTGGAAAAAAATAACTATGTGTGCAAAAATAAAGTCAGGTGTTGCGAACAACAAAGTCCTGTTGTGATATTATTTAATAGCAAAGAACCCCAAAGACTCACAAGAGTGTGTGATGAGAGTCAATAAGTCAATAATTTTAATAAAAGGTTGGTTCAGGTTGCAAAATGTCACCAAAAACATAATGTTGTTAATTAATATATGTAATAAAATATGTAAAAAAAAAATAATAATAATAATTAAAACCTACAAAAAATGAAAAAAAATGAAAATAATGTTTATACACTCACAAATATTAATTATGCAAGGAAAATGTTTTTGCTTGAAGGTTTACTTACAACGGTATAAGAATACCAGCCATATCAGACAAAACAAGAAAATAATTATTGGCATATTGTTATCAGCCAGAATTTTAATACCAGTACATGCCTAAAATATGCTTGTTTATAGTAACTTTTTGTTACATTTGGAGTTTCATATATATATATATATATATAATATAATAAATATATAACAGCATACAGGTTTGGAATGACACACAGTACTCTAAGGTTAAGTAAAGAATGACAGAATTGGCCCTTCAAAATGAAGTGACCGATTACGTAACTATGCAAGAAGATGGTGTTCTGTATTCGAAATATCATATTAAATAATGCACTTTAGAGAAGAGAAAGTATACTAGGAAATTGCTTATGTAATACATGTGACCTAATGACAATATGTGACCTAGATTTCCTAAAAGCCACAGTATATATTACCTGTAAGGTAATATGCTGATGTTTTCTTTTATGACCTTCAAAAAAGCGAAGATAAATAACAACGAAAACTTCACAACACAGTCATCTCTCTCCTTACATTTTTATCCAGCAAACCTGTGCCATATGCGACAACCCCTCTGCCCTTTGATCATGTATAAGTGCAGCACTTCCCCCTTCCAATACATCCCTCCCTCCGCACACATGGCTCACCTAAGCCGTCTGTCATCCAGCCCTGTAACCGCCTGCTCTGCTCACTAAATTAGATATCTCCTGAGCAAGTCCTGCTGCTCGACTGAGCCTCATTGAGGAGATTGGTGGGCCTCTATCTTCTGAAAGATCTTCCCCTGTTGAATAAGCAATGCAGTGTCCTTCTGGCCTGCCCAGGGCAACCCTCATCTGTGCTCTCCTCCGCTCCCCACCCCCGAAAGATTGCCTTCCCAGCTACTCTCAGTCAACGCGGCCACGCTGATGCACAAAGAGTAGATGGGCTTAGCCGCTGGGTGATGGATGCATTTTCATGGCCATCTCTGTTATCTCTCTCAAACAGGTCCCTGACTTCATTCTCTTCTTTTTTCTGCCCCTTCTACCCTCTCCGCCCCCAAGCCTTTTCTTTCGCCCCATTTTCTGAAGGTCAATCATTAATACAACTGTGCATTAGAGCCGACCTCATGACCCCTTAACCTGAAAGCCTCAAACTTGAATATTGAGTATTCGGACCCCTGTTTCAGTCCAGGCTATATGCAGGGGGCAATTTTTCAAGGTCAAGGACTGAATGACCTGGACCCCAAATAATGTGGAAGGGCCCCTACTCTTCAACGTCTCCATGGACACGGTTCAGCGAGGCCTCCTGCGCTGATTGGCTGCACAGCGCATCTTCAAGTTAATAAATGAGTTTCACACAATGGGGAAAAAAACACGGAAATCTATTAGTAACTGAAACCTTGAGCCCCACTGCCATTTTACTATTGCATCTAGGCAATAATGAAGCAAACTAAATTGCGCACATTTTCTAGGAAAAGATAAAACATAAATGGTCCAACTTCAGTGTCAACGGGTTATAAAAAAAATGCAGAACAAAGTCTGTCTGTTTTTAAATGTCACTGAATGTCCACAATAAAGAAAAGGAAAACATTTTTTAAATTATTTTAAAACACATGCAAGTTTTTAGAAAATCATGTTTTGCATTAATTTCGCATTTTGCATTCATGTTTCATACATTTTCAAAAACATTTAAAAAAAAAACTTTACACAATAAAAATGTCATGTGGTGTAACCATCCATCATAAATATCATTGCATTTTTTTTGGGGGGGGGGGGGTCGCTCCGCATGGCATTTTACAACCTGAACTAACCCTGCCTTGTCAAATACATCTGAAATATCAGATATCTCAAATTAAGGGATTTATTGATTTTGTTGGTCGCATCACATGACTTGGCACACGTGAGGATTCGAGCATTCACAAGCAGTTCTGTTAAATATATTTTGCCTAAGAAATAATAAAATAATATTAATAAAAATTACGCCAAAATACCTTAATAAGGTGTACTTTGTTTTTTATGTTTTTTCTTCAATGTTATACGAGAACTGTTGTATTGCCCTGACATTACGCCATACAAAATATCAAAATCAATTTTGATTCAGAAATTAAAAACATGCTTATCATTAAAGAGGTTTATTCAAGTCATTGTATGCATGTACTGCATTTTCGATGCATTTATCATGCTTATCATTAAAGAGGTTTATTTTCAAGTCATTGTATGCATGTACTGCATTTTCGATGCATTTATCATGCTTATCATTAAAGAGGTTTATTCAAGTCATTGTATGCATGTACTGCATTTCGATGCATTAACAGTTGAACGAAGGGACCTCACAGCTGAATCTTGGCAACAGACTAAACACAATAAATAAGGTGGAAAACAAAACACTACAAATGGTTTAGCCAAGGTTGAATGTAGGTTCAAATAAAAATTCTTAATCTTACTGTCTAGAATACATTAGGCCAGACATAACTCTTTTCACAGCATTGGCGACATTTGGTTTTACATGTCCTCGTTCATTATTAACGAAACAATACATTGGATTCTTAATTAGTCAACCAAAAGAGACTCTACAGTGTTATATTGTGATATTGTCAAAATGAAGAGTGCACTGAGAAGTGCCATCACAATGAAGACTCAGAAACATACCAGAGCACATTCATTCTGAACAAGCTTCTTCATCACATCAATGGTGTTTGGCCCCAAACAAAACCCTCCTTCATTCCTGCAAACTCGGCATTTCGGGCCTCCCTCTCACAGCTCTGGAGTTTCACCAGAGCCTTGATGTATCACATATCTCTGTGTTTTTCCTGCATGGCTGTGTCTGGGAGCCAAGGGTCAAAGGGTGAAATAAAGCAGAAGCTATTTAAAGTCTGACAGGGCCTTGAAAGTCAGAACTCACTGCTGTCCCTGCAGCCATACTTCTACTGAGGCCCCGTTCCAACAAAGGTGTGGTTTGTTACAAACTCAAAAAAAAAAGAAAAAGATACTTGAGAGAGGATTATTGGGGGTTCTCTTGACCCTTTAAGCCCCTGGAGAAGAAAATGTTTTCAATTTTTACCAGCTGGACAGGTCTTGTTCACACATAAGGGAGTAAGTGTGAGCATTGGCTATGCTCTAAAAATACGGGAATAACATATTTTAGTATTACTGCAGTGTGGCCATCGACATGCTTACAACATACAGACCATAAATCACTTATTTTGATTACACGTCATTTATGATAGTCAATATCAGCAGAACACAAAACCTCCCGACACCATGCATGCATGCATACAGACACTGACCTTAACCAGATTAAATCTATATGCTGTGTTAAATCATTTACACTTGAGTCCAAAGCAAGATTTGCGATATTGCTTGAAACAGCGTTTTTTTTTCCTATTGAAAGATAGGCTATTTTTCATTTACAGCAGGAGATCGAGAAATGTGGGCTGTGCGCTGTTTGCTAAACATATCATCAAATCTTGTAAAGCCTGCTTAATATTTAAAGTCCTGGCTATCCGGGCTAATGGCACAGGGCAAGAATAAGCTATTATAAAGTCAATAGTTTTATTAAGACAAATGATGGCATGGAGAAGAGGTTATTCTGATTAGTCTGGTTCATGCTTTTTAAAGGGACAGATGTACAATAAGCTTAGAAAAGCATCAGAAATGTGCATTTCATCAGATTTCTCACTTTTAGTGATGTTCAATTGACAAACAAATATCTTTTAAATCAGATCTTCTAAACAATGGAATGTCAAGTCAGATGCATTGCATTGTAGGATACCGTTTTGATTGGTCATCTGGGAATTATATAAATATAAAAAAACTGCATAGTTTGCATTTCAGATTTCTCAATTTTAGTTATGCTCAATTTACGAACAAATATTTTGAATCATCTCTTTTAAATTTGTTTGAACTAATTCACAAAGCATTTATAAACAATTGATGTTGGAATCATAAATTCATGTTTGGCAGGGATGAATTAAAATAATACTATAGCGATAAATAACAGTATTTACATGAACATTCTTAATCTTTCATAATCATTCCTATTCATAATTTTTGGTTAAATATGGTTTAAAATACTGCTGGTTAATTTCAATGTATGGTTAAATTTATTCAAGTCTGCATACTGATTCACAGCCCAAATAAATTAGTGAATCATTTTAAAATAGTTCATTGAAACAGACGCTCTAAACAAATTGATTCAAATGAATTAGATATTAATTATGTTTGCAACGGAATACTAGCTTACTGTGTTCTGGATACTCCACAGTAATGTTTATACTGTATACTGTCTACTATTTATACATTTTAAAAAAAGTATGCAAAACACAAAGAATTATGCAATGTTAAATTTGTCTCACTGGAAATGGATAGTCAAGTCAGATTCATTGCATTATGGGACACAAAACTCCCATGGTCATCTGGAAATTCCAAACATAAGTATACAAACCGTGTATTGCAGAAACAGTAAGTCTGGGATGATAGTACACTATTTCAAACACTACTGGTTTTCCCAAAGTTAAAACACTTAGGCTGCTGGTGAAGTTCTAAGTAAAAACAAAGTGCAAACAGACACTTTGTGTCAGCACAGACACTTTGGCAGCAATAAAACTGCATTCAGATGAATAATGTGTCTTTTAAATACAATAAATTAGTATTTTGACTATGTTTCATGAGTCCATCCAAACTACTGAGACTAAAAGAGCATGAATCACCCAGCTGTGTCCCCCTACAGTGAGCAAGCTTGATACAGCATGTAGCCAAAGCTGTAGACCAAACAGCACATTAGCATCTCCAAAATCTTATGATGATATAAGCGTTAATTGCTTTGACGCCCTAAATCTGGCAATAATCCTTATTAAACTCAACTTGCATGTGATTTAAAGAGCACACACGCACATCTGGCTCACATCAGAGGTCATCATCTGCTAGAAACGCAACTGGCTGCTAAAACATGGGGCGTTGCTTGAAAATCTCAACACAGCAATCTACAACAAGATCAACATACATTTTTCCAAAACTTATTATTATTTTGCAGTATATTTATATCAGTGGTTAACTGACTGATTTAATCCAGAAGCATGATTTTCACCTATTGGAAGTTATCTATAAAGAGAAAGATGTCACATGACAACACTATCCAGAGGGACGACCTCCACTGGACCATCTACTCTTGTCTTTCTTCATTTATTTTTGCTGTTTTCCACAACTATCTTTATGCAGAGAGAGTCTTGAAGGACCATTGCAAATCTTAAAAACAAAACAGGCCTTTCATGTCTTTCTACTTTGGTCTTTTTCCTCTAAAACACACGCTCGCATGCACTCTGACACATTGACAGGCAGCAGGAGTCAATGCTGTGGTTGACCTCCATGGCCAGTGGTTTGGTTCACTGCGTGTGAGGCTCCACAACAAAGAGTAGTGAGCTCGGCAGCCCTGACCTTCCGTACCTCTCCTCCTCACATCTGGCCAGCCAAGCAGGCAACACCAAAACACTGCAAATAGACACAAATCAACCCCCTTTTCGCTGGCATAAACGCAGCTATGGAGTCTATGGATCTGGAGCAGTGAAGATACTATGAAATTATTTAAGAATGAACAAAAATCAATTCAAGAAGAATGTCTAAACTAAAAAATATGCTTTAAGGTTCAAAGATACAGAAAAAAAAAAATTATTAAGGATAAGCATTTTAGTGATCGGCCTACTCAGGTACTCGACTGATAAGTCAAAAACATAATCAAATCAGAATTACATTAGCTTTCTTATGCCATGACCAATCCTAGAAGTAGGCATGGTAATAATATAGAATCATCAATTAGCATAGCTAATGCTAACATCCTTGAAGTGGATAACAAAGTTTGAAATGACCTATAGGCACTGGGAAAAAACACTTTTGGCAGCTTTTAAGCATGTGTTGACACTATAGAAGCCTCGACAGAAATGTGCAGGAATTCTTCTCCACCTTACAGTGGATTTTTTTCTGACCAGCAAAGAAATATGAGGCACTCGGGCCACTTGATAAAACTTGAAAATGTTTGAAAAAGAACCATCAAAGAAATGGTCAAATGGATCGAGAGGACACGTTCTGTGGAATTTCAATTCAGAGAAACCTTGGTGTCTTCAACTCTACTCTGCAGGTCTTACTGTTGTTTTTAGTACAAATAAAAGATAAATCTGCACTAAAGTAGACATTGTAACTTTGCCAAATGTTAAATAATACAGCTAAGTGGGTCTGTGGTGGATTTGCTCCCATCAGAAAATGAAACAATCCCCCTATAGGCACCGGGCCTAATTTTACAATTTAAAAAACGACACACTTCACATTTAATAAGTATATTCAGGGCCCATATTTTCCAATAATTACTTACAATGATGAAAAACAGCATCATTAAGCCATAAAAAAGACATTAAAATAATACTTATGCTACAACAAAATGATACAACAAATAATAATAATAATGATGATGATGACTACATTATTCATAAGTGTTTTTAAATGCAACTTGGGCCATGTTCTGTATTTCTGGATCCACTGATGGCCCACATCTGCATGGCCTGTCAGTTCTCTGGCGGTCTGTGCGAGGTGGATGAAAGCCATGACCAAATAAACTGACGGAGCCAAACCTTTCCCTCCATTCACCTGCCCTCCTCTCAGCCTGAACCTACAGTCTCTCTCCGGTGTGCCTCTGTTTCGGTGCAAGAGCATTTGTATCAAATCACCCAAAACACGCATTGAGAAAGAATAGACCTCGCAGAAAAAATCTCTTGTACTGTCATTTGCTTGGATTCAGACCAGTGCCCATATGACTGGATAGAACGTGGGGAAAAAATGAAATCAGCACCCATATCCCAATACATTTATATAACTTCTGCATTGTTTCTGGCCAACTGGGAATGTAACTTCTAGGTACACTTGCAGAAAAAAGGTACAAAAGCTGTCACTCGGGCGGTGCCTTTTCAAAATGTACTTTTTTACCCCTAAAGGGTATGAATTGGTTCCTCAAAAGTACATATTAGTATCCTTTGAATAGGTACCGCCTCAGTGACAGCTTTTGTACCCTTTTTCTGAGTTAAATCAGTTAATAAAACCATTAAAAAACCCATTTAAAAAAAACAAGTCACAGTCAAAATAAAACCATGATTATGCTATGGCTTAGTGCAATTATCCAATCGCAAAGGCTGTGATTAAATATTAAATTTAAATTAGTAGTTAAAGTTTAGTTTTTCAGAGTGATGTAGACCAAATCAATTAATCAAAATGAATGTTTGGAAATGTAAAGCTTGATAAATTTAATGTTTGAAAAGGGAAGAAATTAAGATTAATATTGAGCACATAACCATTACGATTTTCAGACCAAATCAAAGCTTGATAAATTTAATGTTTGAAAAGGGAAGAAATTAAGATTAATAGTAGTAGTACTGAAATTTTTGTTGTACTGTAAAATAAAATTACTATTATTTTCTTATTTTGTTTAAAATTTACATATATGGTCTCTTGAAGCATCTTGGAGACGTTGCCACAGTTCTTCTGGATTTAGTCTCAGTTTGTTCTGTTTCTTCACGTCATTCCAGACAGACTGATGATGATCAGATCAGATCTCTGGCTGTTGTCAGACTCCTTGTGCAAACAAAAATCTTACTGGATTATTACAATTAATGGCAAAATGAATGTTTGGAAATGTAAACTGATATTTCCTACTGACACACTACAGCAAAAGAGAAATAACTGACTTAAAACCATTTTTTTAGCTGGTGAAAATACTAGTGTACGAATAATTTTGGCCACCACTGTATGTATGTATGTATGTATGTATGTATGCATGCATGCATGAGTGTGAGTGTGAGTGTGAGTGTGTGTGTATATACAGTACATACATATATACATACACATATATACATACATATACATATATACATACATACACACATATACATAATATATACATACATATATAGCTTATATAAAGTTTTTTGTTGTTGTTTGTTTTGTTTTTTGTTTTTTTTTGTTTTTTTGTCCTTAGGACAAAAATGAATGTTGTGACATTTGAGATCTTATAGGGAACATTAAATAAATAAATATATATATATTTTTTTCCAAATAAGATCTCAAATGTCACAACATTTCCCTAAGGACAAAAGAACTGTGAAAAAAATTAAATAAATTGAACCCCCGGTTTCACAGACAAGGCTTAAGCCTAGTCCTAGACTAAAATATAAGTCTGAGCTGTTTCAACTGAAAGAAACTTGCAATGACTGATCTTAAAATATATCAGTGCCTTTGTTTTGTCTCAAGATGCACACCAGTTTTGTCTCAAGTTTTTTCCTAAGCACGTTTATAAAAATTACTTAAATGTCTTAATCCTGGTTTAGTCTAAGCCCTGTCTGTGAAACCGGGCCTAAGTGTCTCAAACTTTAAGCTTCAATTAATATTAAGAGTTTTTATATACATCTCAAATATATCTTAGAAGTTTTCAAAGCCTAAAATATGCAAGCTACTCTATCCATATTATTTTTGCATCCATTTTTTTCTAGGAATTTTACATACAAAAATACAACAAGATTACATCATTACATAAACAAGAACTCAGCGGTCCATAAAGATCTCCTACAAGCTATGAAAAAGCCTCTTCTAAATAATAAAATTTCAAGGTGGCCATATCCTCAGCAGAGCAAGGAAAGACAGAATGAGATTATCGATGTTTGCATTCTTAAGTTTAAAGCGGCTCTTCAATTATACCAACTTAATGTGTGTAGCATATGCGACGACATGCCTTAATACCTCTCTGCGACATAAAAACACATCTAGTGCCATTACAGGGGATTCAGCTGCATACGACCCAGTTTACTGCTCAGCCTGCTGTTTTGTAGCATTTCAACCATTCAATTATGCTAATGCAAAGGTGTTAGTGCACAATGCTGAAAACATATCATTGTTTAAGCCAACTTGGGTAAAGAGCACTACTCCTGGATCAGAGAAGCGAATGTCATTTCTCTGACGCAATGAACAAAATGCTCAGGAACACAGGGTGCTTAGTTTGAAGTAGTTTGAAAGCCTCTTGTACACCAAGTGCACGCATTCACTGTGGGGTTTTATAATGAGTTCCTCTCCGTTTTTGCTCATTCTGAAGGCACTGATAGGCACTGAATGCGGGCGAAATTGCTCTGGCAGGAGCCGATCCAGCTCTTGCCTTTCGTTCATTATTTGTTTCAGATCAGAGAGAGATGTGGAGAGTCTATAGATCACAGTGTAAGCTCTACATATGCGTCCCTCTATCTCCAAGGCACACAGACACAGAGAGAGCGCAATTTACTAAGGGCTGCTCTGAAGGATCAACATCACTTCAAAGAGGCCCTGGCTGAGTGCGGTGCCGCATATGCCAATGTGGGTCTTGTAAGTGTGGGTAAACACGAGGAGATCACAAGCCCTCTAATAGCAGCCTGGATCTGAAGAGGTCCCCACCTTCTGCCTGCCTTTTAAATGTCTTACAAGCTTGAGACACAGAGAGCCTCTGCTCTCAAGTACTTATGTGCGCCATTACTCGGCGTGCGGGCAAAATGCATGTGCAAACACATAAGAATCATTCATGATACATTTTGCTAAACATACAGAGTGACTTATATGGAGATGAGTCGGGATCTGTTTTTCACATACAGATAAATATGTACAGAAATACACAATTCCAAGGTTTGGGGTCAGAATTCTTTTTTTTTTTTTTTTTTTTTTAAAAGGCATTAATATTTTTATTCAGCAATGATAAGTTAAATTGATTAATGGTGAGATTTTAGAATCCTGAAAAAAATGTATCACAGATTCCATAAAAAAATGAAGCAGTTCAACTGTTATCAAAACTGATAATAAAAAATAAATAATTAAGAAATGAAATAAGAAAAAAAAAATCTCTAATGGCTGCTGAAAATTCAGCTTTGCCATCCCAGGAATAAATTACATTTTAAAACATAAATTGTATTTATTTATTTTATTGCCGTTTTACTGATCAAACAAATTCAGTATTGGTGAGATAAGATTTTTTTTTTCAAAAACATTAAAAGACACCAAACTTTTGAACAGTAGTGTACAGCATGTATGTATGTGTGTGTGTGTGTGTGTGTGTGTGTGTGTGTGCATATATATACATACATTAGTAGTGTATAGATACACCATACATACAGCATACATATGGTATATTTTCTAGCCAAGGCCTGCATTTCATATGGTGGTATTCATTTTCCACCTAGACATCACAATTTCTACAGTATAGTCTTATTATTTCTACACAATCTATAGATTAAATAAAATTACAATCATATTATAGTACATTCCTCTGTCTCCGTTTTCATGTTTTACTTTTTTGCATGTCTACAGAGGCCAACTGATCTATAGGCCTTCTTCAAATGTCTATTTTCAACAAAATTAGTATATAATGTTGTAATGTAATGTTTAATAACTGTAATGTTTTCAAATCTGTTAGGGCAAGTCTACCTATCACAAGTAATTTCCTCACTAATTAAACCATCAAACAGTGGCTTAGATGCATATGTTGTGAGAAACACAACCCTTGCTTGGATTGATGGCTGTGGATGTGATGTTGTTTTCATGGCATGCCACCTGATACACTTGATACATCCCTGAGAGTAAGTGTAGTAAATAAACCTCCAATTTAAAGCCAAATACTGTATATACAACCCTGAAGTTGAGAGATTGAAGTTTACATCCAGCAAAAACAATGATCTGATAACACTTGCCTTTTGTTTCTTGCGTTATCCTGAGGAGCATCTGGGAATCCTGACAGGTTGATGCTCTCAGTTGCACTATAACCTTGTAAGAATCCAAAATGAGATGAACAACAGGCCTCAGAATGGGTTGCAAAACATTCCTCCATTACATACATCAAGCTTCTCAACACCTAAAGACTCAAGAACACTGACATCTATTGGTTCAGAGGTTTAACTGCATGTGCTTAGGAAAAACACCATCATCAATCACATAAGGGGACTTAAATTTTATTTATTTTTTTAAATCCAGAGACACTTCTTTTTGTCTTCTGTTTTTGAGGGCGCTATTATTATTATTATCCACCACCCATACATGAATAACAACATATGACTTAATAACTAAAAAAAATGCATATATACTACTGTTCAAAACATTTTTGTTTGTTTGTTTATTTGTTTGTTTGTTTGTTTGTTTTTTAATATTGAGTATACTTATACTTATTGAATAAGAATGCATCAAACTGATCAAATTTGACAGTTAGGGATTGATAATGTTACTAAGATTTTCAAACAAATGTTGTTCTTTTGAACTTTCTATTCATTAAAGATCTCTGGGGAAAATATAACAGGGTCCACAAAAAATATTAAGCTCAATTCTTTTTTTTATATTGATAATAAGAAGACATATTTCTTGATGACTAAAACCTAATGATTTTTTAAGTATCATGTGACAGTGAAGACTGAATAGGAATACATTACATTTTAAAATAACTTAAAATAAAAAAAAAAGTTATTTTATATTATAGTAATGTCACAATATTGCTGTTTTTAGTGTATTTTTTGACAAAATAAATGCTTTTTCCACAAACCAAAAACATTATATAATCTTACAACCCCAGACTTTGGAACGGTATATTTGGAAGGTTTTTGGTGGAAAAATAAGTGTGACTTTTCAGGTCAAAAAAAGAATACCAGAAGTAGAGGCTAACGAGAAGCACACCAAGGACTACTGATATGCATACTTCAGATGCATCCTCGGTTAAAAATAAATCAATATAAACACTGCAGATTGGAAATTCAGGCCCATTCAGAGTGAGAAAAAGGAGAACTGACAATTATGGGTTTGTCAGAAGTTTGCTTCATTGACATTGATCTCCATCTGTGGACTTTTTACTCCAGTGGCTAGAAGTGAAGCACTAAAGCCATGGTCGTTCTTGAACATGACACCATCTATCCCTCCCTCCCAGCTGTGAGTGCCCCTCAGTGAGGGTACTGTGGCTCTGGCAAAAGCCCCACCAGATGTTCCAGCTCTCCAGGGACTGATGGCAGGGCCTCCGATGAGGATAAGCAAATTGTCATTAGAGTCATTATGGCAAACGGGGCTTCATTTCCAAAGGCAGGTCACAAAGTTTGTGCTATGCTTTGTCTCACATGCCCAGAGTGGGCGTTGATGGATCTGTTGCCCGTGAAAACAGAAGGCCAAAATGTCCTCCACTGCTGTGCTGGACTCACTGTGATACTGTATAGGGCTCTGAACATAAACAAAGCATTGAGGGGCTGGCGTATGAAAATCTGTGAATGTATTTCACACTTTCCCTTTCTCTTTCACTTACTTTGTTTGTCTTTTTCTAGTTATTGATTAGTCCTTTGCATATTAGCCTGCCTCACACAGAGTCAATAACTTATACTGTAGCTTTTTTGAAGTCAGCATGAAATAAAAATAATTTCATTTATTTTCTAAATGCACATAATAGGTCTTGTTGCGAACAATTCATCCCTGGTTCTTTTTTTTACATTTTGACCTCAAAATGTCATAATTGGGCCTTCCAGTCTTCTCTGGTGACTTATACAAGACTTCTCCAATCACTTAATCCGCCCTTGCAAGATTACTTTAATCTGCCTCCATTTTTAAATTCAACACCCACATCTCAACATTCAACCAGCAACTGATCCAATGAAAAAAAAGATTTTTTTATATTCAGATGCAAAGCACAATATGAAAGAAAAGTTCTGTCACTACTTTTTTTTGCGTTTCTAAGACCAAGCGCATCTAAGACACATGGTCACTGAAAATGACACAACTGATGATAAATCATCAAGATTTCAGATCAGAAATCTGTCTCAAAACGTTGAAGTCAAGCACATACTGCAAGTTGGTGAGAATTTGGAGCATTTTATCGCAAAATGAAAGCATAAAAAGTTAAGATACTTCATTGTTTCTCATTTGAATTGCATTGGAGACTTGGCTGACAGTTGACTCCATCAGAAAGAAAATGGATTCCAATAGACTTTAATATAATGAATTTAACAAAATATAACTATAGAATCTGATTTTTTTCATCAGTGTTCGTGTTTCAATACATTCTGGGATACTTTTGCTGCAGAATTTGCTAAATAGGACCTTTGAAAGTTAAGACCTAAGTTAAGACTGCTCTGTGCCTACCCAAATTTCTGAGTAAAGATGTCATGCAGAATAAAAGCCAGACTAAATTATGCCTGCTCTGACCCCCCTCAGTCCCTAGTATTAAAGTATACAGTAGTAATTTTCGTGTAAATGCATAAATGCCACCTCTGAGCAACATTAAACAGTCTGTCAAAAGATACCTAAATGTAATTTCAGGAGCACTTCTGTGCCATCATTGCTGTGTAAATTTGGCAACATGTTGCTGTCTAGAATTTGGAACAGCTTTCAAATCTGGCGCCAAATTTTACCACAAAGGTGGCACAGAAGCACTTTTGAAGTTGCATTTATACAGACTGTTTAATGCTGCTCAGAGGTGGCATGAATGCATTTACACAACAGTTGTAGCTGTAAACAGGGATGAAGTGGGTCAGAGCAGGTCTAATTAAATCAGCTTTTATGCAGCATTGCATCCGTACACTGAATTTTGAGTAGGCACAGCACAGCCTTAACTTGACTGTGTAAAGATGCCTTATGATGTCTTAAAATGCTGTCCAGGTAGGCAGCTCACTAGGGTTTGATAGCGAACTGATTCACCTCTGAGCCCTGCTCACCACCAAAACCACACACTTTCTTTCTCTACTTTAATCTCTTTTTAAGCAGTTTGTTGTTGGTTGACAATAGGTTTTGTTTGTATGTGTGTGTTTGGGGGTGGGAAGCATAAATCTCAACTTTGTTAGGTGTTATCAGCACAACTCCTCTTTTGTCCTCCCCTGCTCCATCACTCTGCAATCTCTGCATTTATTATCAAAGCACAGCAGATAAGAACAAACACAGAGCAGTTTGTCGCCACCTGACACGGTTTCCATTGGAGGAGATGAGAGGAATACTTATCTTGTGGGCTAGATGAGATAAAAAAGAGAATATTCCTAGAGAAGATCAATAATGGTTATTCAGTCCCGAGTTCTACCATTGAAAGCAATGACACTGTCCCAAGCCACTGCTGGGATATTGATTTCAATTTATTTTTAACTTAGTGATGGATATGGGACAAGCTGATAGAAAGGTATTGGTTGGATAATTACTAACATCTAATAATTGGAGGATGAGATGGAGCACTCAGTTTTTATTTAGCATAACAGCAAATCCAGATGGCCCAGTCAATATGATGCAATTTAGCTGCTCTCACAGATGTTTGTTGGATTAAAGAAAGTTGCTTGAGAAATTTACATTTTAAAGGAAACTAGAAGTAAAAAATAAAAATCAGGAACTTCTGTCATTTTATCACAGCTTATCATGACATATACTATTGTTTAAAAGTTTGACTTTTAATGGTTGTGAAATGTCTAATGCTGAGCAAAGCTGTAATTATTAGATCAAAAATATCGTGAAATATTATTTCAATTCAAAGAAACTAATTTCTGTTTTATTTATTTTAAATGTAATTTATTCCTGTGATAGCAAAGCTGAATTTTTCAGCAACCATTAATCCAGTTTTCAGTGCCACATAATCCTTCAGAAATCAATATAATAATATATTCCGATTTATTCTGAATAATAATATTCTGATTTGGTGCTCAAGAAACATTTCTTATTATTAGTATCATTGTTGATACTTTTTACTTTTTTTTAAGGATTTTTAGGACTGGTCAATTTAATGTGCCCATCCTAAATAAAAGTATTAATTTTATTAAAAAAATAAAATAAAATAAAACCACATGTAAATTACACATGAATTTGAAAGGCTACAATGTTGTATTACAGACAATATTTTACGTACAAAGTTAAGGAACTTAATTATCTAAAATAAAATCATACATCTGAATTTCTCCTGTTGTTCTCCGTGGAGGTGGGGGGGAGTCACATAAAGGTTTGAATGAAATGAGATTCATCATACTCTTGTTTATGGATTTCTTTTAGGATAAATCATATTCCATGCACCTACACCAAAATTCACAATTCCATGCTCGACGGATTAACTATTTGTTTGTTCTTTTTGTGATGTATTTGGGCAGGTGAGTAGAGGAGCAGCAACAGATGGTGTTTATGAAGATAATCACCGACAGCCTCATCTGAATGCATGTCAGACCATCACTTGCTTTTTGTGGAGAGAGAAACGGGTAACCATGACTGCTTTGACTGCAGTACATCAGGGACTTGGATAATCACTCCACCCCCAGCATCATTTTGCATCAGTCAGATAGACGGAGTAAAGCAATCGAGAAGCGATTGGTTCTTGAATGCGAGCATACAGTCGCGCCATTAAAAATAGAAGGTAAAGATCTGCCCTTCAGGAGCGCAGCTATCAAACACCTGCCTGTCAAGCAGCTAATCTCCTCGCCTCATTGGCTTTGCTCGTCTGTTAATAATTCAGTAACTGAAAGATTAATTGTTGCTCATTCAATTAACTTAGCCTCTTTTTAGTACTTTTATCATTCTAGTAAATGCAAATGCACTCCATGACTGAGGGGCAAAATGTGCTGCATGCTGAGTTCAAGGCAGTCTGTCACAAACAAGTTCCTTGCAGTACTGGTGACAGAACAATGAGTTCATGAATTAGTTTTTTCTGGAAATTGAAGAATTCATTATATCTTAAATGCATTTGTTAGCATGTTTTTACTCTAAAAAGTCTCTCTCAACATATCACCCTGTTAAACTCTAAGCAACACAAAGAAGATCTAACATACAACATTTGGGTTGATATTCCGTCAAGTTTATATGTTAATGTTTGACTTATTCATAACCTGTTGTTGGAACTGTTCGATTTTGTAAACATTCTACAGCATATAGGCCTACATAGAATCTGTTACTCTATAACTCAGCTACATCCCTCAGAACCCAATTAAATTCTGACATGAATACATTAGAGTGAATCTCATGAAAACATGCCCTGGTCACATTTAACCCCAAAATCAGAAGGAAAATATATATATATATGCATAATTATAATTGCACAAACAGAGAAAAGAGGCCTATTTTTAGGACCATTAAGATTGTTTTTTTCATTATGACATTATTTGCATGACAATTAGCATGATTTCTCCCCTCAAATTCTCAATACTGTAACGTGTGCAGGCATTTTATTTCTGCATTTTTTATTAATTAATGTATTTATTATAATTCTCATTATTTTTAAAGGTGATTCTCATTAGATACAATTTACTGTAAAACAATTATTTTTATATTATATTTGACTTGACTGAATCTGCATAAATTACTGCAATACAAATCTGCAATACAACCAGTATTACCATTAAATAATTATATAATATTTATATAGTTTTTCTTTCTTTCTTTTGATGTCAAGATATATAATATATTCTGGACATATGTCCCCAATAATTCTTCTTTTTAGACATATTCCTGATTTTGTGAAAGTATAATTGCAGTAATACACTCTGAATACATCTGGATTAATAAAGGCTAATTGTAATGCATATTTTTATTTATATATATTTTTTATAATTCCATATATACTTAGAGGTGATTTTCATTAGATTCAATTTACTTCAATACGATTATTTTTATATTACATTTGATTTGATTGAGTCTGCATAAATTGTCAGTACAACAAATAGTACGATATTTAAATATTTACATAATTTCTTATTTTGTTCTTTTAAATTTGGGGTGAATTATGTGCCTTACATATTCATGTTCCCATTAATTCTTCTCATTGTACATATTCATAAGAATTGTGAGGGTTTAATTGCAGTAAAACCCTCCAAACACATCAGGATTAATAAAGCTAATTGTAATGCATGTTTTTATTTATTTTTATGATTCCCATCATTCTTAAAGCTTATTCTCATTAGATTCAATTTACTCTAATACAATTATTTTCATATTATATTTGATTTGATTAAAGCTGCATAAATTGGCAGTACAGCAATGATGTTTATATACATTGAAAAAGACACATTGAAAATTATGGGAATATTCACCCGCTGTGTGCTGAATGTTTTAGCATGCCTTCCTCATCTTCAGTGCTTTAGGAATAAAGTATGCATGTTTACGATGACCTGTCAACAACACATCAGTGGCCTTTTCTGCTACCAGACAACACCCTGGGATTTTCGAGAGCAAACTTCATTTTCTTACACAGTTTGACAGCGTAATCACTTGATTGAAGAAAATCTCACTTCACTGTGGGAGATGCATAAAATAAGGCACTACGGCTCTTTTTCCTCCCCCTCACCTATATGCAGCAGACCCAGTGCAGCCCGAGCGCCGAGGTTTTTTAGGTTTGGGCTTATTCGCTTTGGGTATTAAGTTCCAAATTCTATCCAGCTGGAGAAGGGAAACCAACTCATCTACCTCCCTTGGTCCCCCCTAAATAACATTAAAAATATCCCACACCACTCCCTGCCTCCACTCCACACACTATTCAGGGCTTAAGGAATCGTCCATCCTGGAAGGTAGAAAAGATTTGGAGGTCATACGGCTTGTACGGCTCTCATAGAGACTGAAAGCGCCAATGAAAGAATGAAAGAAAGAGACTGAATGAGGGGGAACAAGAAAGCATGGAAAAACAAGGGGATAGATTGCAGGCAGGCAGGTGCAATCCACACGCATACGAGGTGGCGATTAGGGAGCGTGGGGCCCTGTGTGGGGCGAGGGGAACATCTGTGCCTGTACCAGCCCACACAAAAGAGGCGGAGGGCCTCTCCACTCTCTCCATTCCCAAAGACCAGCCAGGCCTTCTCCAAATAGGCCAGTCTCAATCACACAGACTAATTTACAGCACTCAGCCCCACAGCTCATTAGCATCTGAAAAACTGCAAGGCAGAGTGCATCATGGGTAGCTCAACAATACGCTACATTTGACTATGTATGCTGTGTCAAGTCCTCTTCTTCTCAGTCTGTGGTTTATTTCATTATGAAAAAAAAGAAATACTTTGCAGAATTTGGTCATTATGTACATTACGACACGTTTCCACAATTATTAACATTGCAAAAAATATTTAAATATTTTCATTTTTTTTAATGAATTACTGTATACATTTACGACACTATACTTTGTGTAATACTACCTTGGCATTAAATTGCAGAAAACTGGTTAACGCTCATGCTTGAGTGTTTCTAATTCAACAGTTGAGTGAGTGACGGCAAATTTGACATCTTCCTCTCTTTTGAATGCATTTAAACTCTCAATTTCCATTCACCACTATAGACGTTTAACTATGAAGACTTCCACTTCCACCCTGTAAATGTGAAAAGAGTCCATTATCTAGTAGTAATAGTAGTAATAAATAGTAATACAAACAATATTATTTTGAAAAAGAATGCATTGCTATTATTAACTACTATTATTAATTATTAATAATAATATTATTACTATGACTATTATTATTCTGCTTATTATTCATTAAAGGAGTAATATGACAATGCTAAAAATAACATTATTTTGTGTATTTGGTGTAATGCAATGTGTTTACGCAATTTAAGTTTCAAAAAACACATTATTTTCCACATACCGTACATTGTTGTTGCTCCTCTCCTCCGCCTTTCTGAAACGCGCCGATTTTTACAAAGCTCATCGTTCTGAAATGCTTGGTGTGCTTTGATTGGCCAGCTATCCAGTGCAGTGTGATTGGCCGAATACTTCAAGCGTGTGACGGAAATGTTATGCCTCTTACCATATTTGGAATCACACAGTGTCTCCACGACATGGTGGCGGCGGCAACAATACTACAGCGAGAATAAAAGTTACACCTTCTTTCTTTGCGTATACATTTGGGCGGTGTTATGCAAATCTTCCGACACAGTGACGTAGATTTGTGGGGGCGTGTTTGAATGAGGCATGTTAGGAAGGTGTGGTTGAGTCTTAACTTTTAGAAAGAATATCTCTTTAGGTTTGAGACTTTAATCTTTGTGACTTTACCGATCTTATACAGTATATGCACTAACAGCTTGTAACACTCCAAAAAGAAAGAAAAACCTGAAATCGCGTCAAATCGCCTTTAATGTTTTAATGTGTTTTTGGCATATTGCTTTTGCTACTGCATTATTACTTTGTATAGCCAAAAGTAAGGTCACAAAAGATTGTGTACCTGTAATTTTACCACATTTGAGAGAAAAGGGGTTTCACATTGTGCCTTAGGACACCCTTACCATGGTAAAATCACTGTAACACATGGGCTCTCATGGTTTTCTTTAACAGATTAATGTCAATATCAACATTGAACTTCTCTGAGCATCACACATTGTATAGGTGTTTCGTTCCTGAATTAATCAGCATTTTTGAAAGAATCGGTTGAGTGAATGGTTCAAATGACTCACTCATAAAGGCAGTTACTTGTCACCACCTACTGGTATAACCTGCAGAGAGAGTCACTGAAAATCCCCACCACTATTGACTGACTGTCTCTGTCTGGGATGCTCAAACACACACAAATGGAGTGATACAAACAGTGAAAAGTCCCAGTGCTGTTGGGTTATAGTCAGTGATAAGCCTACTGTTGACACAATGCTCATCCAATCAGATTCAAAGACTGGAACTAACTGTTATGAATGGATGGATAGATAGATTTAAGTATCTTAAATGTCTAAAATGTTATCTTAAAATGTTTTTTATTCAGAGATTGTGTTTGCTCAATTTTCTCCTTGAATTTATGGTGTGTTGGGGATTCTGTTGTGTATCACATTTAAAACCAGGGTCCCTTGTGGAAAACTCTGGGAAATAGATAGATCTGATAATCAGTACTGATATATGATGAGAAACGCTCAACATATAACCCGTGCAGTCCACTCGGTTTTTGACATCGAGGTAGATATGTGCAGACATAATGCATTATGCATATATCTATGCTAATGTGTTCCAAGGGAGAAAGGTTTATGTGAATAGAGGATGAATTCTCTTCTATATATGTGACCCTTAACAGTAACTAAAACATTAAAAAGCTCTTTCAAGCAACTGACACCAGAGCACAAAACAAACACACATGTAATGACAATCTCAGTCCTTTATCATAAAACATTCATATACATCATTTATGTAACACAATGTTACACTATGTATAAACTAACATAATATTTGCATGAGAGCCAGTGAGAAAGTGTGTATATACAGTAGCTAAGCTAACATAATGCTGAACTGTTAATGATGGGACACGCTAACAGCTAAAGCTAAGTTAAAAGACTTAGATCTCACAGTATTGACATTTCTGCTTTTCTTTGTCTGTTGGCGTGATGCAAACATATCTCACAAAACACACTGTTATGACCCCAGATCTCCCCCATCATATTCATGGTGGGTTTCTGTGTCCGTCTTTTATTTTCTCTCGCACGCTCTCAAAATGCGAGCGTGTTTGTGTGTTCTCCAAAATATCGATATAAGCTGGGCCTAATCCTTCCACTCTGACGGCTTCAATGACAGAGGCACAGCATCAGATAAGAGGTCATTGAACTGAAGCCGCCATCCCTTCATTCTGAATGAATAGGGTGCAGAGAGAGTGCACCTTCAGCATGAGCCACACTGCTCTGCTCATAATGAAAACCTAATGCATTTTGGATCCTACGACTGACTCTTATGGGAATATTGAGCTATGATATTGTCTAGTGACATACACTGCTATAATTCGTACATCAATTGGAAACTGGCGAAAAATGAAAACATTTTCAGTGCCCATATAAACCCCCACAATGCAACACATTTTTCAGTATTATAGACTACAGGAGAAATGATTTTGTGATCCGTGTCTTGCGTAGATAAATAGAAATTACTGGAGACTGAAGCTTTGTTCTGATTCAGTGTTCACTGCTTGTTTGAAATGCGCTGTGACATCATCAAACACAGATAACAATTACATATTCCAGATTACAGTATTCATGTAAATAAGTACAAACGACCATACTCTTACACATTTAATATAAATAAAACATTAAATAAATATACTATACATTAAATATAGTTTACAATTAATTTACTGTATATTTTTAAAATGTATACTGTAAATATATATTTTATATATAGTACAATACAATACAGAAGTACATTTAGTGTTTTTAATAATTTACAGTGGTGGCCAAATTTATAGAACAAAATTTTGACTAAATCCAGAAGAACTGTGGCGACGTCTCCAAGATGCTTCAAGAAACCTATACCTGCAAAGCTACCTGAGAAACTATGCACAAGTGCACCGAGGGAAAAAGCTGCTTTAAACACAAAAGATGGTCACACCAAATATTGATTTAATTTAGTTAATAGAAGTTCATTGATAAAGAAAATCTATTTATGACATTATTTTTGACAGCATCCTCATTTCACAGCATTATTTTTACACAAGTGCCTCAGACTTTTAACAGTACTGTAGTTTTGCAGGTAGGTTTCTTGAAGCATCTTGGAGACGTTGCCACAGTTCTTCTGGATTTAGTCTCAGTTTGTTCTGTTTCTTCATGTGATTCAGACAGACTGAATGATGATCAGATCAGATCTCAGATCAGATCAGAGAAATAAATCTCACTGGATTATTACAATTAATGACAAAATTAATGTTTGGAAATGTAAACTGATATTTCCTACTGACACACTACAGCAAAAGATGGAAATACATGATTTCCAACCAATGTTTAGCTGGTTAAAATACTAGTGTTATAATCATTTTGGCCACCACTGTACATTAATAATATTTTATTATATTATGTAATTTAAAAAAAAAATTACAATTAACAAAAAAATGCAATTAATAAATGTCTCTTGTGCTCACCAAAAATATAGTAAAAACAGTTAAATTACAATTTAAAATAACTGTTTAAAACTAATTTATTATATTTTAAAATGTAATTTATCCCTGTGATGTCAAAGTTGAATTTTCAGCAGCCATTACTCCAGTTTTCAGTGTCATGATCTTTCAGAAATCATTCAGATATACTGATGTGGTGCTTAAGAAATATTTTGCATTATTAACAATGACAAATTAACAAAAAAACATTAAAAAAAAAAAAAAAAAAAAAAGAATGAATAAATAAACAAACAAACAAACAGCTGTCATCGGCCATACGTTTGTGGAAACAATTTTCTGGAAACCTGTATGAATAGGAAGTCTGAAAAATAATAATTAAAATATTAAATTAAATTATTTATAATAAATAAATAAATGAATGAGTGAATGAATAGAAATATTTTGTAACAATGTAAATGTCTTCACTGTAATTACTGTTACTTTTGATCAAACTGAATGCATCCTGGCTTAATAAAAGTATTATTTTTTGAATAGCAGTGTATGATTAAATTAAAATAAAATAATATACATTCATTCATTATGAATATGTATACATACATGTTATGTACACCTTTATGTTTAGTCACTTACAAGTCACGTACAATGTTTAAAAATCCCAGCAACCCTACATAGGACTGTTGGCTTTGGAGAAATGGAGAAATTAAACGTGAAAATAATTGTGATTAGGTTAATTTATAAAATGAGTCTTGAAACTGTGATACATCTGATGTGCTATGAACTTGTGTAAAACTGCCTAATAACCACTCCTGAGGAATTTAATAAAATAAAGATGATGTAATACTTAGGTGGTGGACAATGGCTGGTAAATCTGGTCAAATACCATACGAAATTAACTTTACTGAGTACTATGGGACAACAGGAATGTATCGTGAGCATGCAAAGAATGTGTAAAAATGCAGATATCAATTTAATCTCTCAATGTTTTTGTAAATCAGCTCTGCAAGACATGGCAGCTTTCATCAGTTTTAAAACAGCAGGAGATCATGATTTTCTGTAACAAGCGCAGGCAAACCTACTGAGTTTAAGGCAAACAAGTGAGGGGAATGTCTTCAGAAATCTGATGAAAGAGTCACTTTTTTGGCATTTCCTGCAGCTAATTCCACTGGGATGACATCAAAAGTTTAGTCATAACATTATGGATGTGGCATGAGGCATAGCTGAAATATGCAGATGATATCATTTGGTTGTGGTTGTGAGAACCCTTACTGGGAAACATCATTTGATTTACTCATGCATGGTGTCACTCGGCATGGAGTATCACAATAAGGAACTCGGTCATGCGCTCCTTGAATGAGCGTCTGTTGCTAGGCAATTACTGGAATCAAGAGACAGGATTTGTAAGGGGAAAGCGTGTTTACCTTAGTATAGAACTTTTAAACAAAGCATGCCGCTTTGAACATTCCACTCATTATTGTTTATAAAAGTTAATCTGGATCAGCTTCAGACTGATTTGTAGTGCATCTGAATTACATCAACACCCAACAAAACAAAAAGAGCAGTACAGGAACTTGAATGCAACATTTTGTCACAATTAGAGAGTATTAAAACATGTAAATCAATAAATTAATAAATAAATAACAGAGGATTTGTATAATATTAATGTAGAGAACATTTAATGGTGTACACTTAAAGGGTTAGTTCACCCCAAAATGAAAATTATGTAATTAATTACTCATCCTCATGTCGTTCCAAACCCGTAAGACCTTCGTTCATCTTCGGAACACAAATTAAGATATTTTTTAATGGAATCTGAGAGCTTTCTGACCCTGCATAGACAGCAATGCAACTGAAATATTCCCAGGTCCAGAAACGTATAAGGACATCGATAAAACAGTCTATGTGACATCAGTGGCTCAACTTCAGTTTTGCGAAGCTACGAGAACACTTTTTGTGCACAAAGAAAACAAAAATAACGACTTTATTCAACAATTCTCCATTTTGGAGAGTATCACAACGCATATGCACGCTTTACCATAAGCTTACCCTATCAAAATGCTTGCTACGGATGTGAAAACGCAGAAAATTGAACCTGATCTGAATTTTTTATGATGGACGAAAGTTTCGGAGGCAGTGTGTAAATGTGATTGACACAACGTGAGGTCATATTTATTTTTTAACGTGTGAAAATTTCGGACTCAGTGTGCTATGACCTTTATTCTAATCTTAATATCTATTCTGTGTTCCATAAAAATATTCTTGAATTTATAGAAATATTGCATTGAAAATGGAGTGAGAAGGTGGGTGCTTTTGTACGTCATGCTTTGGTAAATGTGTTTTTCACCAACCCATCATGATAATTCAAAATGCAGTTGGTGGGCCAAACTTTTAAATGAAACTTTTAAATCCCTTTTATCTTTCTCAAGTAAATGGTTGAATGTTGTATGACTATTTGTGCTGATAGAGGCAATCAGAAGGAGCTAGCTTGAGTGAGATGGATGTTTTGGTTTGGGCGACAGCACAAGGCACAGAAAAGGCAGCTTGGCTTTGGACGTGCAATCACTCAGCTGAGACTTTACTTACAGATCAATACATTCAAGCTGGAGGTCATCAGAGGTATTGCTGTTAGCCTGACCACAAATGCAACACAGTCGAAGGGAGGCAACAACAAGTAGTCTATCCACCCCAGGTGATCTACAGTCCAATTTCTTTTCCCTCTCACAGTAGTTCATCATATGGGTGGTCTAATAGAATGTGACACTCATTTAAAGATCAGCCCTTTAGTTTGCTAAATGTGTGCACAGTCATTTTTCCATTTAAATGTATACACTCACATTAGGTCCATATCTAATTGTTAGACACTTTCATTCGCTGAATAAATGGCTAACTGAAATCATTTGCTTTTGCATCTGCATCTGAACCATTACACTTTTTAGACCTTTAAACTATTTGCTTTTGAATCTTAAAACCTGGAAACGAGTTAGATTTTTGAACTCCATTTTCATTGTTCAAAAGTCAGTGGGTTTTTGAATGGGTTTTGCGTTAAACGCCTCAAATAATGTCTGTGGTTTACACAAGCTCAATATATTTTTTACGTTTATTCTACAATATAAAAGTACATCAGTAATATCCCACGTGTGATTTTTTTAAAATTTACTTGAAAATCTTGAAACAGGTGAAAATAACAAGTGGCTAACTGGGACTAAAGAGGTTGTCAAGGAATTAAATGTCTTGACGATGAACAGATAAACTTTTCTACTCACTAGTAGATTGACCCTATGTCCTGACCAGACATGTCCTGGCTGAGATTTCTAAATTGCCTAAAATAACTACATTTTAACTTTGTTTTTCTATTGTTTTCATATTTGCTGAAGATAACGATTGAAAATAGGATATAGGCATTGTACATAATCAACCAACTGTGGCATGCAATAAAGTGGGATTTACAGAGTCAAAACAATGCAATTACACATACATATAATATATGAGGACTGCAGAGAGTCCATCAATAGGAAAACAAAGCCTAAACCTGGATATTTTTGGCAATTTAGAAATTCCAGCCAGGACATGTCCAGGAAATAGAGGACATATGGACACCCTGCTCAGCATGGTGTAGTTCATTTATAGCCTAATTTTAGTTTTTAATTTCTGCTGGTTGTATTTAGGCTTCAAAATGCATAGATGTTGTGCTCATTTGTGAATATTATATTGATAGACAACTATTGAAAAATCATAAAATTGTATTGGTCACAGAGCTTATTTTCTGCAATAATCCAAAAGCCAGTGGAAAAATCCTACTGGCTTTTTATCAATGGAACCAGGGTTGATGCTAACTTCACATTTTGCCTACAAAAATACTCTATTGGAATTCTTTCAAAAATAAAGTTAAACCCTAAGCATGCAGAAATTGTGAAACTTGTAAAACAGACTTATTTAAATAGACTATGCCGTTATTTTATTTATTTATTATTATTATTATTATTATTTTAATTATTTTTTAATTTTTTTGAGGAAGAAAATAGGAAGAAATAATCCTGTGACCACAAATGACAAGCAGTCTTTGAAATAGATGGAAGGAGAACAAATAATTCCCCACATATAAAAACCTAAAGTTGCTTCTCTTTACAAATGCAGTCTATGGTGTGCAGAAAATAACTACACATGTAAACATGAGGGGAAGTCCTGATTTATATTATTGTTATTTTTATCTTGTATTCAGCACAATAACAGCCTGATATTGCTTTTGGCAGCATTTTCGTTTCCCTTCCCTTCTCTACATCCACTGTGCAGTTTTGTTAGCTTGGAGATATAACGCTGACAGCATGGCCCGCCTGCACCTCATTCTGCATATTTTCTAGCTTCACTAATTAATAGGAAAGCCTGGGATTACAGGAATGATAGATGGCACAGTTTTGCAGCAGAACTCCTGTTGTAAATAGAAGTGGTTCCAAAACCCTCGGGGAAGATGGAAAAGTAGGGTAACATCCAATTTGATCTTTCCAAAAAATCCTCCTGTTTCCAAGGAGAAAAATGATACAAGAGAATGATTCCAAAAAACATATTCACAGAGTCAAAAGAACACACGATAACTCAAAATCTAACAATGTTTTATATATATACATAATTTCATGTAGCATGACCGGAAACCCTGTGTGCATTCAAATAAATCTATCTGATAACACTCATATCACAGCATTTCTCTCTTTGTTTCAAGCTGTTCAGATGTGGGAACCAGAAATTCCCTGTCTTTTATTCTGGGCACAAACCTTTCTTTCATGATCCAGGCGGCAGTGGAAGGTCTTGACCCCACTTCCACAGCCCTCGTCTCCTCAATACCTGACGCTTGGCTTGCCTCCGCGTGGATTATTGCAACCCTCCATGCAGGCACTTTGATGTAATAACTATGTGCAACTTGAAGGCAGAATGAAATCTCACCTGATGGAACACAGAATAGACAGACAGATGCGTGGAACGTTTCAGCATCACCACAATACCTGCAACCATCATGCAATAGCCGCTTGCTTTGTTTACAGAATATAGCAGATCGTGCAAAGCATCATTTTAATTTCTTTCGGTCTTTGTTGTAGGACAGCTCTCGGAACAACAAAGTAATTGTGTGTAGTTTTTCATGCTGAACATGTTTCATTAACTTAATCATGCAGAAAAATCATGGATGAATCCAATCATGTCAAACCGTATTTCTAACTATCAGGATGTGCCACCAATGCTATATTGATGCTGGTTAGTAACTGATTACATGTAATCTGGATTACATAACCAGATTCCAAATATCAAGTACTCGTAATTAGATTATATTACATTACATTTTATAATGCTCATAATTAGATTACAATGGATGCGTGTGCGCACTCAGATCACTTGGACATGGTTGTGTACAAGAGGTAAAAAACGATATAAATACTGTTCGTTTTCTCACACAAACCGCTCGTTTCGTGTCTTAGGCCATCAATGTGTAGTTACGATGGGGAATTGTTTAATTTGGATTTCTCTGTGCATGTTCTTTTTCCCTCTTATAGAGACAGTGACCTATACCTGCCATTATATGACTGACAGACTAGAACGGTTTGACCTAAAAACATCAAAATTGGATCTACTGAAGAAAAAAAGACACCTACATCTTGGATGCCCTTGGGGTAAGCTGATAGATACCAAATTTTAATTTCAAAGTGAACAATCCCTTTAAGTCTCCCTAATTCTTCTTTTTCCTTTCTAAAATCCCTATTGTTTGTCATACCATTTAGCTTTGACTATATTCACAATACTGAATGGTCATGTAAATGACACAAAAATTATTTAGCAATCTGTGTTGCTAAACCTCTCAAGCAATTAGGCCATGTATGAAAAACGGGATTCCCAATTTTTTTTTTTTTCAGTCAAACCCCTTTCACATGAAATATTTACTTGAAATATCTCTAAGGAACTTAATATTTCAATAATTTAACACATTCGCATGTTTACAGTTTGATGTTGTGTAATTGTCACATTGATGTGCAGGTAATATTTTTATAGTGAAGTGTTAAAGTGTTTAAATCATTTATTTTACATTTTTGTGATTTAATTATTAGCTTTTTATCAACTCACAAACCCACTGCAGTTCTTACATTAGCCTATTCCCAGTTTGGGAAACCCTGGTTTAATGAATGTTTAATACATATTATGATGTTGATATCAAAATATATAATATATTTTCTTTCTCTTTGCTTTTTTGTAGCAATATGGTAAGTTTAATGGCAAGTTTAAAACAATTTAGATAAAAAAGTAATCTAAAAAGTGGTCAAAATGAGTAACATAGATTACATTACTAACTACAGTCAGTTTTCAACATGTAATTTGTAATCAGTATGGTAATGGACTATAATTTGTAAGTAATCTACCCAGCTCTGGTTATGGGCAATGATGGGAATAATGGCGTTATAAATAAACGGCGTTACTAACGGCATTATTTTTTTCAGTAACGAGTAATCAAACATGCAGAATTGATGCGCTACATGTAAACTATATTCTTTGTTGTATTTTCCTGTCAAAATAACGGAGTTCCTTTGGAATTCTTCAGCTTTTAAGAACTGCCGGGTTCTCTGTTAGTGGGCGGAGCTAATGCGCAAACGACAATCTCATTGGCTGGCGCTCACCTATTATCATCCCTGTTTTGATTTCAGCGAATCAATTCAAGCGAACGCAGACAACGTGATTAATATTCATGAACCCGTCAGCTCATTAATCCTTAGTGCGTTTTATATTGTTATTAGTAGTAGAATTTGTAGTAGTTTTATCTTATACATTTTCCCCCCTTTTTTTATAGAAACACTAAATGACAAACAATATCTTAAGCACCACCACCAGTCCTAAATTCAGTCAACATGACAAATATGCATTCATACATGGTTATTCTAATTACTAAAGTTCTATCATCGTATAATGCTTGACTGACTGATGCTAAGTGTCAGTAGATAAACAGTGTAGATTAATGTTGTATAATAATAATTTATTCTATTTAGTGTCCATTTCATTCATTTAGCATATTTAATAATATTGGGGGCATCCAAGTTATTTGACATATTTGATTTTTTTTTTTTTAAAGTAACACAATAGTTACTTTCCCTGGTAATTAGATACTTTTATAATGATGTAACTCAGTTACTATTTGCGAGAAGTAACTAGTAACTATAACTAATTACTTTTTAAAGTAACGTGCCCAACACTGGTTATGGGTTAGTAGTTGTTTCAGCATTGTGTAAGCAATCGGCACTATGATTGAAATGACAAATGTAAACTTTAGAATCGGCTATAGGTTGGGGTTTGTTATTAACTGGTTTGAGGGGAAAATATCTCATAATATTTCATGCTAAAATACTTAATGGTTAGCAAATCCTTTGTTAGCCCCTGCCGGCAGCTACGTAACCTTTTTAAGCATGCATGTATTAGCATCCAGCCACCAGGACTTTGGCCATCTTATGAACTTACAATTATACAAGAAAGTAGTGGGTTTACTGAAGGGAAAAGGAAGCCAGATGAAGAAGGCAAGAAAAAAGCAAAGCTTTCCTCTTGATAAAACACTGCGTTCTGACCATTTCTCCTGAAGCACTTGATCTACTTTGAGACCAGTGTTTTTCTTTTGTCTAAAAAACCACATCACAGGTGACACAGAGCAAGTCCACATGTGCTTGTGTGCCTTTGGAGGTTTCCAGGACTAAATAATATTTGACTTTTCTTCTGTGGAAACTTCTAATAGAGGTAATTCTTCAGCCAACCTCATTGGAGCCAAGAATAAACCCTGGCTTTGGTTTATTGATCCCAACTATCAATACAGTAAATTAGGTAATTTTGTTCGGAAATGCACAAAGAGGGTTGTGTTGTCTTTAACAACTTCATCTTTACAGCAGGCAATTAATGTTAGCTGTCCTAGCAGGCTACACTTACACACCCTGATCTGTTGTGAGTGTCTAAGTGACACTCACTGATGGACCAGATTTAGCTGATGGCGGCTACAAACAAATGGACGAACACAAAGTCTGAATGCGATGGGTAATTCACTAAGAATGGATTGCGACGACTGATAGCACCATTTATTTGCACCAAATCCACTAAAGGAACTGACCCCAATGCAAACCACCCCAATATGTTGTGCTTAACAAAATTTGCACAGTTTCCAATCTTGTTGATCACTTCTGAGCACTTGGTAATGATGAGCATGATCTGGTATAGTTTACTAAGGCCACAGAATCACCATATTTTGACCCCAAACACCCGAATGGCACTTTAAATGCTTAAAGTGTGCTCAACCAGGCATTGTTTCTGAATTTATAAGGTTATAATGCTTTCCTTCATTATTTGATTAATTACTGCCATATGATCAATAAAAATGTACACAAATAGCAGGCAACAGAGCAAATTTTAAAGCTAAATATATAATGAGCCTAACTGACAAAGAATTGAGGCATGTTGGAGCTGAAAAGAATGACAATGACTTTTTGAGACTATTATAAAAAGTTTAGCGCTTAAATCAATCAATCAATCAATCAATCAATGATGGTGCAACTGTAAATTAGCCCATGTAGCATATGATTTTAATTATAATAATAAAAAATAACAACAATAATAATACACTATGTACCATTTATTATTTCAGGATCTGTAGTTTTGTATTTTTTCATGTTTTTGAAAGAAGCCTCACCAAGGCTGTATTTAATTGACTAAAAATACACTAAATTTCAATTAACACTCCAGTTTTCAGTGTCACATGATCCTTCAGAAATCATTCTAATATGCTGATTATAAATAAATAAATAAACAAACATTTCTTATTTTTATCAATATTGAAGATGGTTGTGCTGTGGAATATTTCTGTAAACCACACAAACTCATGACATTTCAATTAATATTATTTTAATATTTATATATGATATATTATTAATATATTAATTGTATTCTTACTTTCTAAGTAAACAAACAGTTAGATGCTGTGTGATTTTTTACACTTCACAGCTGTAGATTCTTATTAATTTGACTTAAAGATCAATACAATTCATTTTAAGCTTTATAAAATATGATTTGCTCTTGGTCTGCCATCACAGCAACTGTATTAGAAAGTTGAATTTATTGCAGTGCAGACGTCTTTGCTAACGACGAGAAAAGAACCCATAAACACCTTTGAAATCAGTTGTCTTGAAAATGATGCAGGCGGAGTATTACGGCTCCTTAAATGGAGTCCAGAAAGAGTCCTGAACAGCCAAATACCACTTGGGAAATAAACATCTTGAAATAGGCATGGGGCCAGGAAATGGATTTCATTGCAGAACTAATCAACACAGGGCCGTTTTAGAAGGGAACAATTTAGATTTGGATTGGATCTTTACTGACATTGGAGTTATCAATGTGTCTCATGCCAGCCAGTGTAATTTGATCCTCGATGTCCACACCAAAGCCTGACAGATGTCAGCGGCTCCAGCTAAGACTTGTGTGCTGTGAGTTTGGTGCTGTATAAAGAGGACTAACCAGAGTTAGTCATCACATCTTTCCACTGATGTGGTTTGATTGGAATTCAGATGATCTTTCACTAGTATCATAGACAATCTGTCAGCACATACTCAGCAGGCTACAAACACATGTCATGTGTGAAGCTGAATTCTGCTTAGGATTCTTCACAATGTAGAAACTTAAGCCATTTATTCCACTGGAAGATAAAGAGAATTATGCCTCTCATAAAGCCGCTGCTGCAAGCCCCTGTGAGAGTGAATCCATAAGCTGAACTGAATTTGAAAAGATCTGAAGGCTTGGGCGCATATATGTCTGGCCAGTATATGTGTTAAACTTTAAGACTGCCCCATGTTACTATCTCAGAGATTTTCTCTCTGCCATCAGTTTGTCATTGTGCAATCTCTCAGATTTTATTTTATTTTAATGTACGTTTTTCTATTCATCAAAGAATTCTGAAAGAAGCATTACAGTTTCCACAAAAATATTAAATTAATCTGAGAATCCAATGCTGTAAAAATCACACAGCATCAGTTTGTGTTGACAAACTGTTGTCTAGAATAAGATTAATATATTTATAATATCATAAATATTAGAATAACATAAATTGATATTCAATGTACATATACGGTTTTCAAAAACATACTGTATTTGGCAGAACAACTGTTTTCAACACTGAAAATAATAAGAAATGTTTCTTGAGCATTTTACAATGATTTCTGAAGGATAGTGACACTGAAGAGTAATGGCAGCTGAAAATTCACTTTTAATGTCTCAGGAATAAATTACATTAAAAAAATATTAAATTAAATTAAAACTGAATATGCTATCTGATTATATTATTTATCATTGTTATACTGTTTTGAATGAGCAAATGTGTCCACATTAAACTTGAAAAGACAAATTACACATAATAGGCTAACCATAAATAGACTACTAAAAACTGGAATAAACCCTAATTTATATAACCAATTTTGAAACATAGCAATGGACAGCAGTTTAACTAAATATTCCTCTATAACAAAGACCAACATACAGGATCTAACCAGCACATATGGATCATGTGCTTTATTCCTCCATTCAGAGTTTGTGTTGGCTGATCTCTCATTCACTTGTCTGCTTTATTTCAGCAATCACACGTAATGAAAGAGTTTCATTGCGTTCAGCATCTGGTCTTTTGGCAGCAAAAGCCGAACCTGAACCTCATTTTGGACTTTTCTCAAGTTGGCGTGAAAAGTGTCAGCGTTTACTGTTATCATGGCTATCACAGTTACTTTAAGCTTGTAATACTATTGATCATTCACAGACTTGGATTCGAAGACTCATTCAGACAGAACAGCATTATATTCTCATTATTCAAACATTTCTGTACGTCTAAAGGAAAACTAATGTTTTTAATAGATTATTTGAGAGAAAGGGGGCAGGTGCGCACTGAAACTCCTCATGTTTTATGCTGGCTTGACAAAAAAAATAGCCAGAATATCCCGTTGTACTGAGATCAAGAGCAGTACTTTTTAATGTGCCACATTCTAATCTTATTTATGCAGCGGCCAAGATCTCCTGATGCCAAATACCATCAAAGCCAGCGGCTTTGATGCTTGAGCCAAAGCATTAAAAATACTGGAATGTGGTAGTGCCTGCAAGTGCCAGGTGTATATCACCCTGTAATTAGGCCTGAAATGAATTAAATCAGGGTATAAAATACTGTGTGAATATTAAACTAATATTTGTAATGCCAGCATCACAAGTTTCATAATGTACCAGAGCTGTCCGACCAAAGCAACTACATGAAAAACAACATTTTATGGACAGGTGTAAATCATGATTCTCAGATGATTTTTCTCCACATCAAAAAGAGTACTTCAAACCTCTTACCCTCGCAGGCGACCCCTGAGAATGAAAGACACTTTTATCATCCGCACATGTTCTGGTGTGTCAATGCATCCCATTTTCTTCCACCGTGTAATAAGTTGACAGTATGTTTGGCACTCAGCTCTGAGGAACATGAAAATGACCTTATTATTTTCTCTCCAATGACATCATTGCTCATCTGCAAGGTGTTAATTTGAATTTGTGGAAGTTTGTGCGACTGAGCAATTTCCTTAGAATTAGTTTCACTGTTCTTAGGCTTGTTTCCTCTGTTATAACAGGCTTTATCTTGAAAACAGACGATCCATCTTAACTAGAATTTGCAAAGGAAAAAGAAAAATAATTACAAAACACCAGATTTAATTGGCTTCATGTCAGTATGACAACGGAAAAACAAAATATTCATCTTTGAAGTGATGAAACGCAGATAATTACACCCTTTGTGTTGTGGAAATGTAATTGCGACATTCAACATTAAAAGCTCTCATTAATGACAACATTTGATATATTGATAGTGTGCAATTACAATACTGAACAGCCAAAAGAAAGAAAGAAAGAAAGAAAGAAAGAAAAGGTCTTGCCTGCTTTACATGCCATGAAATAATCATAGTTTGCAGCCTTAAGGAGGGCTGTCAGAAGAATGATGCTTCATCTTATGCTTACAAGTAATTCGGAGCTGTGCAGAACACAAAAAGAGAAGATCCATAAGGCACACAAAAAAGCCTAATAATCATTCTGCATTATTAAGGTGGATTTATATTAAATATTAAAAGGATCGTATGCTGTTTTAATATTCATAGAACTGAACTTTTACTGAAATACTGGTGAAATGCTTTTATGTGCGCTTGGCTGGAGAGCTGATCTGATTAAATTTCATTGTTTGATCACCTTCTCGTGCTCTGAGGGTGAATGAAGCTGAACTGAGTCCAGGACTCTGTTTCCAAAACAAGCTGGCATTTGACCATAAATCTACAAATGTTTTTTTTATGTTATACTATGGTTTACTGTATATACAATCTTGTGTTAAATCATGATTTAGACTAATTAAGCAATATGGACACATGCTGTTCATATTGCGAGTCTGACACCTTCATACAAAAGTTTGATACATTTATTTTATTTTTTTACATTTTTATACAATATTGCCAATTGGCATTGTCTATTTTATTTTCACAATGAAAATAGCTCGAATGTCTCTGAGTAACACACAGTAGTGACATTTGGATTTTGGAATGAGTTTTGATAGCTTTGGTTGAGTGAACAATTCAATGACTCACTAAAGACTTTGAATTAATTGGATGAATGCATGAATCAACGAATCCCTCATAGAGACAGTCACTTGTCACCATCTACTGGCGTAATGATGTAATCTGTAGAGACAAAAATGTGTAATGATTAAATATCAATATCTTTGAGTCATGGTAGTTCCTGATGTGCTTCTTAAGCTTTAGATTCAGATTTGTGATTTGTTAAATTAATCGTTGCGGTCACAAATGTAAACAAAGTGTCTGGAGAAACGTATCAGAGTATTAATGTTCTCTTTAAAATGTAATGAAGTACACAGTAAACCCTATAATAGTAGTATTAATAATAATAATAATAAATGTATTTTATATAGCTCCTTTAAAAGTTGCTCTCTCAGGCAAAGCACAGGCAAAAGGCCCTGTTTTTTATGTTGTAACAAGTAGACCAAGACTAACACATGGGTGTTGTAACTGCTAGTAAAGATCAAGAAAAAAATCCTTCTCTTTTTTTTTTTTTTGCTTATCACAAGAAGCCTTTTCTATCAGTGTGTTCACAAAGTAACTTTTGCATTCAGAAAGAGTGAACCTCTGTTTTGGGGCTTGAGAGAGTGCTCTAATTGGATTAAAGCCGGGGTTGAATCTCGCTTTATCGCCTCTTTTGTAGGTCCTTTAGAGTCGAATGAAGCTTAGGACTCACTGCTGGGCTACAGCTCTGACTGGATTACTGTGAAACACCTTGACCAATTAGAACAAGGGCAGGTATCATGCTGGTTCTTTTCCCAAAAAAAATGGGACTGCTCTTGGCATCTGACTAATACTCCCTCATTAACTGACAGTGACTCTCATTTGCCACAGAGCAAACTCTTTTGTTCTTTATTCCCTCCTAAAGGTAACGTGATCTGCCTTACCTTGACCTCTCCTCCACTGAGAGCTAATCAGACTCACCTGTGTGCTCTCCCCAGCGGCTGAGAGTGCTAACTCAGCAACACCTGATAAGGATTCGATCCCTCAGGTAAATACCAGAGGCCAAGGACCCTCCTCAAGATAGCCTTGCAGGCTGAGTGAAGCTTGTGGGACGCAGCGAGAAGAGCTGTTGTTCTGCTGTCTTGCTTATGGACGACCCAGGGGGAAAAAACATTAGATATGCTGTCTAACATACATACTGTAACATACATCTACTGCAACTGAAAGGAACTAGTATGGGTTACTGATGAAGAATGAAACCCAATGGTGGAATCCAGTTCATGGTAGTTAACAGGTCTTAACAAACTGTCATTGTAACATATTTGACACATACGTTAATATGAATTAAGAGTGTCCAAGATAATGAAAAGGAAATATCTTTTAGAAATCTGTTTTCTATTTTAAAATGCTTACTGCTATATATCTTTTTTGTAAATTTTATGTTTACTTATATAAAATTAATAATAAAGGTCTTCTATTTATCAAGTTATCATATTTCATTAGCAAGGGAAACTTAAAAGAAATAGCAAGGGACTAACATAAGATACATTTTACTACTTGGAAAAACAAAAGTTGAGGACTACATACATTATAATTCTTATTTTTAGGTATTTTTGGCACAAGTTGTCATATAAAGCTGGCCAGACTGCATGAATCATAACTATAGCGTTTTGTTTAAATACTTTGTCCTAACATGCAGAGAAAACTAAAACACATTCACTGGCTGGCTTGCCAACCAATGGCGTAAGTTTGGGGGTGGGACTACCAGTTTGTTCAAACAATTGACTCTTCGCAAAACCCCGCCCCCTTTGTTACTGTTGCAACGTCTGACAAGCCATGCTGCTCTCACGCCAAACATCATGTTCTCTCGCAATGAAAAATACATTGCGGAGCAATGAAGACACTGACAACACGCAAGACCGAGCACGTTACTTTAGGTCTCTGCTTTAAAATTTTGTCACTGTTTAAGAAATTCATTAAATAAATACCGTTTTGTGGCTCGATGTGTCATGACAGATCACTATAGCACGCGGCACGTGAACCGATCATCTCTTCCCCTTTAGTTATAGCACAAAATAAACATGAATAATCATCAGAAGTTATCTTGTTTCAACCCCGGAAAGACATCAATACACAGTTTTCAAGTTCAAGTCCACCAACGTAATTCTACTCTCCTGTCTGGATTGTTTGTTGGACAAAAATGGCAGATTCGGCGTTATGGTTGGTCACATCACCCGTCAGTCAAACTCCCGGCGAATTGAAGACAGGGGGCGTGTTTGAATAAATTGTTTGGAAGTCAATGGCTGAAATCAACATTGCATACTATTTCTGTCATATCTTACTATGGCTGAAATAGTCAGAATAGTAGTGTGCTATTCCGAATTCAACCAATATTTTGTAACTTTGGTTTGCTGCTGCTAGAGCACATAAATCACACGCTTCACCTTTAAGAGTCAGGGGAGACCGGACTGACAAGGACAATTTGCAATGCTGTACATTACCAGTATAATATTCTCCTGAGAGGGGTTTCTTGGCCTATTTTTCACAAAACAATAATGATAATGACTTTCTTCTGATTTTGAGATGTTAAATAATTATGATTTTGCCAAAGGTCAATAATAACACAACTGCTGACATTCTCATTTGGTACAATATAAATTGTTAAACATTGATCTATGGTTTAATATTTGCCATCCAATAGGCACAACCGAGATTTCTTTTTTTTCTTTTGACAGAGAACCATAATGTGTTCTGACATGCAAGTGATTATTTAAATAAGGAGTGACAGTAAATGCATATATGAGCATGGAAAATGGGGCTTAGCCAGTTGAGATGAATTGCTAGATTAGGAGTCACAACGGGAGCGAATGAGAGAGAACATGAATAATATCAGTGCAGAATTAGGGAGATGCACCCATTAAAGTAGTTATGATGTTACATAAGAAAGCTAATTTACAATATGGCTGCCAGAGAAATTGAATACAGAGGAAATAGTAAATTATGATGCCAAGAGACGCCCAAAGGTGAATGCATTTGCTCGGTGAAAGAAATGAAACAACTTCATCCTGCTGTTTAATATGAGAACATATCCGCAATATATACAGATGAGATAGCTAACGGGGAATGTGTTGTACATTAAAAAAGACGCTAATCGCACTGCATTATAAAACTCGATGTCTTTGTCTGTGCCTAACACAGTCTTAATGTTGCATTAAATTCTGAAAAGTGCTGTTTTTCTCAACAATTAATATTTTAAGTAATGGATTTCCCATAATGCATTGCCAAAGGAATAAGAGGTCAGATCAGAGGAACTCTGAGTCACTTTCTATTAAGATGAAAGAGAAGACATGCTTTGGCCATAGTACCCACAATCCCACCTGCTTCTCTGCTCAGAAGCTGTTATTTTGACACCGAGCCATGGTATCCCAGCATTCCCTAATGAGATTAGATGGCCACTAATGAGCGCTACAGTTGGTAAAATCAGCTGTGTTGTGAAGGTCAAAAATTTCACCAGATTGTGCTGTTGGACTTCAAGAATCATTAACTAATAACAAACAAATGATTTATGAGGGAAGCGGAATTTTTGTTGGCCTTTAGGCAGGGTTTCCCTTTCTTCATCCTATTTTTAATGAGCATGAAAACATGGAAGTGATACTAAGACCTGGTACAATAACATGCAGTGAGCTGTATTGAAGAAACATGGTATTATTTTGGCTTATGTTCACATGGCATACATTCAGATAGATTAGTTCAGGTCTGGATTCACCTTGAGTAAGTAAATGTTTAACTATATAAGGCAAACACGTTACCTGTGAGAATAAAGAACTTCTATTATCTTGTTTTTTTATGATGGGACATATAATATTTGCTTTTCCAGACTGATCCTTCCAGTTCTGTAGTGACTGTGTGTACATTGTCAATGTGAGGTCATACCATTTTTACCACGGGATGGAAATGCAATGAACCATTGACCTATATTGGATTCAAGACGAGAATTCATCTTGGATTTTCCCCTGCTCAAACACTCATGTTTAACCCACACTGACCTTTCATCAAGAAAAATTAATTTTCTTTATTTGTCACAGGGAACAGTTGCATTGCTGGTAAAATGTTTAAACAAGCATCAGCATTTTCTTATATTGACATGCATTTTTGATTCGGAAAGAGTCTCGCATTACATGTAATCCCCTGTTAACCAGTAACCTCACAGTGCAGTTTCAGTGAGATATAATCAACATGCAATTTGCTAAGTGGACAGAACTATCATTTTTGTTAAGTGTGCATATTAGCAAGGCAAATATTGCTTGGCGCAGTGTTTCAACTGAAAGCGTCCAATACATCTTCCTATCAGAACTGAACGATGCTTGTCACAGCAACTGTTGCTTGAGTGAACCCATAAAAAATCTTACGTAAAACCCAAGAGTGTGCGACTTCAGCATTCTTTTATATCAAACTGTTTGGTCTTAGATAAGACAGCTGACAAAGATGCTGGAAGGATCAATCGTGTCATGTTCTGACATCCATATTGCACTCAAAATTGAAATGGTTACCATACAAACTCAATCAAGCCCTTGCACTAATATTAGCTAATATTAGCACTAATATTACAAAAAAAGTTGTAATGGAATGCTATACAATGAGCAATTTGTGTCACATCTTGTATTGACAAGCTATAAACATAGTAAGGTCAACAAGTAGGTGCTAGAGAATCTACAGAATTTAATGAATTTGATACTATTACTGTTTTATTTCGCTTTCTAAAAACTGTTAGGAATAAGGAGATATAATTATATATTATGATTATTCTCAATTATTCTATTGAAATCCCTCATTTTAAGTTTACCAGCCTAACATTTTGTATTATGCTGGTTGAAAGTCTCTTCACATCCCAATAGCAATCACTAGGCTATTTTATTAGGGATGTAACGATATAATGGTATCGCGATAGTCTTGATATTATCGTGGTCAGGTTACATGACGATATGAAACTATAGGTCTTCCGGGCAAAAAGTGTAGATTTTTAAAATATATTTCTGTCATGACAACTCTCGGAGGGATTGGCATGGTAATGTACAAGACAATGTTAATGTATTTGGTCTTGGCGGAATATATCTGCAACACTGCTGCTGCTGCGTTAGAGCAAGTACCGAGACTTGCTCCTGCCAATACATCCACAACATGCTGCTGTGAGCATGTAAGAAATACTGCTGCTGCAAATATAACATACATGGAATAACCCCCTATAGCATACATGAATCACCCCTTAGCAGATCTATACAGGTGGAGCTGGGGAAGGTAGAGGGTTTCTGAAGCATGTTACTACTGCTACAGCAAACACTAGTCATATATTTGAAAGTTGAGCAGCGAGCTCATTGGCTACTGATAGGGGAGAGAACCAATCAGCTGTGCCATATGATAATGATGTCGTTAGGTCAGACTGCGTTAGACCTATCGGACTGAGCAATCAAGAGTTTCATGCCAGAACTCTGTATTTAAACTTCTTATTCTATCATAAAAGGTCTTTAAAATTGTGTTTTGGGCCATTATGCTTTGGCACAGTATCTGTCAAATGAACTTAAACCGAAAGCACAATATAGCTTAATCCCTTCATCAAGTCTGTTTCGCTGCGCGTTTCGAAGCACCTTCAGGCAATCAGCTCGTGATCCAGTGTTTTCCGTGCCTCCGAACGGCTCTGTTCACAGTGAATGCAGTGAACTCATTTATTTCATGTGCTGTGAGTTTAGCGCACGTTTGGGAATGCAACGGCCACCAGTTTTATTTTCACATTCGCATAATTCCCAACATTTTAATGGGCAGATGATTACAGCATTTCACTAGATATGTAGTGAGATGCGTTTTTTGTAAGCCGTTTCTGTCAAAATAAAAGCTGTCTAAAATAAAAGTGCAGTATGAATGACAGCTAGTGGTTTAAATGGGTAACAGCTGGCAGTAAACTAAAAATAATATACCTATGAAATATTTATTTTATTTTATTAAATGTTTTAAAATATATGGTAACGTTAGAATAACAATAATATAAAATTGCACACTTATTCCTATTAACTAAATCCCTCAAAATAATCTCTTTCAATATGCTTAATTGTAGCTAATATTCTAAATTAGGAGCAAATAAGTAAAATTGTAATTTCTATATTCCTACTGTAGACTGTAAAGTCCCCTAAAAGTCAATTCACTAACTTTTTTTTTCTAATATTAAGCTCTTAATTATATGCATAATACATACAAAATTTTCATTTTTTCCAAGTCTTCATTTGTCTTTTTGTTGTATCGTGGACTTCATATCAAGATATTATCATATCGTGAGATTTTGATATTGTTAAAGCCCTAGTATTTATATATATTTATATCATCTGTGGAAGGCGTAGGACCATGAAATGTTCATGTAATCACGTCCCTAGCAAGTAATTTACGTGTTAACGCGTTGGTTTCACGCCTTTTGGCCCCAATGGCCTTCCATAGTTTTTAGCCTCTGGTCTGCCTTTGTGTCTTCATGTGTTTTGGAGGAGGCGTGGCTTTGGAGAGTGATTTGCAAGGAGGGTGGGATCTTATGCTTTCAAAGCTAGCTTGCTTTTACTAGCCTCTCTGAAATCACCTACTCTACCTTTAAAATATTAATATACAAAATAATTATAAATTATCATCAATATTAAAGCTGCAGTCCGTAAGTTTTGCCTCTTTATCACCATCTCTGTTTGAAAACCTGGAATTGCAGTTTTTTGCGGAATTATCTTGCTTGCGTGGGGTTGTGAATCGGCACGGCTCCAGCGCGGATGAATCTAATGTTTTGAGGAGTATGTGTGGCAGTCATTCACGCACCGGTGTGGATGTTTACTGTACTTCGCAAGTACAGATTCTAGCCTACATCTTGGAATATATGACCCAAATAATAATTTTCACCGTATATTGCCATTTGAACAAGTAACAAGTCTGCCACGTTTGTTCTGACCAACTGAGGAAAAAAAGCATTACAAGAAATCGCGCTACCAATGGTAATTTAATCTAAAGATCGGTTAGCTCATATCACATTAACCGTGCAAATTATTATTATTGTTATACTTTATTCTCAAATTATTAATGTTAACAACATCAGCATTGCGTGACTATGAGTATAGTGTGCATTAGCATGTATATTTCGATTTCTGTACAGTCTAATATCTAATTGTCTTGCCATTCGAATTTCTAAATAATAATTAAGAAATTATTTTAACCCAAAAAGCAAACTATGCTCCCTTCGAACTGGTTTTCTTTAAAATACAAATCTGGTGTAATCCCAGGCTATCTGTAATCAGAAGCATATTTAAAACTGCAATATAATTTAATTTCATTCACATGTTTCATAAACACATAATACTTTCTGGATCACAATCCGCCATCAAAATGATACATTTAATTATTCCAGCTGCTGTGAGAAAAGACTATAAACGAGCTGTCACCTGCAGGATCCTCACATGCGATAACCTACTAGCCGGGACTACTTCTTTATGTTTACAGACGTGACGTAATGACGCAGTGCCATGCTCGAATTTCCCACGAAAACCTACCCATACCAATCAAATTAGAAAACATTATTATAAGCTTACTGTTGTGAATCGGGCTAAAGTAAGGCAATAGTTTTGAACACTGGCTGTTATGTACTTGTTTAAATATTGAATTTGGATCATTTTTAACCAAAAAAAGTTACGGACTGCAGCTTTAAGGTTTAATTAATATTCATAAGAATTATTAGTATTAATATTATATTAATACAAAATACATATTCTCCATAATAATTTTGTAATCAAAGTCAATAATTGGCTTTTCGGAAACAGAAAAAAGCATGGCCAAAATCGCTGTATATTCTGCAGTCTGAAGAAAATTTGAGATGGTGTGTTGACTAATGATTCAACTTATTTAATCTTGAGTCTGATGTTTGAATGCTTCTTTAAGCACATGCATTTTCAACAGACGCTCTCTTAACTTCTCTATTCAATCACTATCCAACTCACACACACATATTATCAAGTGTGTATCCATTTAGCTCCAGGTTCAAAGCATCCCATGAAACAAAATTAGCTTCAAACACTGGACGCTGGCCTTTAAGATGTGTTTCACGGGGCTGCTAAGACTTAAAACTAGCTTTTCCTCTCACTTAGAGAACTTTGACGTATGGGTTGTGCCAGGTTTTGTGAAGCTAATGAAAGTATGGGCTCCTCTATTAACCTCGGAGAGGAAAGGGGAGGTAGTTTGATGCATTCAGATTGGCAATAGCCAATATTTCACCACGACAGGCATTACCAATGAATAATTAAGTGTTTAATATAATGTTCGGGAAGAGAGGGAGATAAAGGAGGGTAGCGGGGAAAGGGGAATGATTAAACTGTAATTGATTATACTTAAAACCAATGCACTATTACTTGATAGCAAAAGTGTTTGTGTGTGTTTGTGTTCAGAAAAATGGCTTTTTGATGGCACTGTCAGGGCAGTTGCAGTCATTAGCTTTGAGAACTCTTCTATGATGGAATTCAGAGGCCTGGCATGTTGAGATCATGAAAATTTAAGAGGGAAATTTATACCAGAGGGACCGGCGCCCTGGCAGTGACTCGTGAATGCCCGGGGACACATGTTTTCACAGGGTGCAACGCTGGACTGATGTGGCTGGTGATAAATAGTTAAGAAACTAGGGTTGTTTGCACTCTGACGCCTCTGAGAGGCATCTCACACTTGAAAATGCAGTTTGGAGATAAGATGAATTCATATTAAATTACGAGCACGGACTAAATCAGTGTAGTGTGCCGTTACGGGTGGTACTACCAAATGAATTATTTATTTTTTCAAGAGATTCAATACCTATGTTTACAAAGCGTTGTGTGTTATTTTAAAACTTACAATTTGAACCTCTAAGGAAAAAAGGAAGGAAGAAGATACATTTTCGGGAACACATTATCAGAAACAGATGTCATGTCCCCGGATATTAAAAATGAATGCTAGATGTTAAACATTTCAAGAATGTTAGATTATAATTTTGATTATTTATGACCGCTCTTCAACATATTATGTCACGTATGTGGTTTAGTAAAGGATATTTCATTCATTAAGAAAATAAAATGTTGTCTCACATTAAACATCAGCTTCGACTTCTGTGATTTTACATGGTAATTTAAAACATATGCGGCCTATTACAGCTAAACCAGTCTAAAAATATCGACAGGTTCCCTGCTAGGAATCAGTCCACCATCTCAGAGAATATACGTCCTCATACAGACAGAGGTTAGCAATTTCCATACCTCAATTTACTGACCTGTGGCTTCCTGTCTTGCATATATGTCCTTCTTGTTAACCAGCTGACAGATTTTCATGCATATTCATAGATGCATATGGTCTGCCAGAACGAAAGCCGTCTCATCTCCTCAGATTCCGCTGTGTAGCAATGTATGAAGACACTTCATTAATGGATGCACCAAAAGAAGCATCGTCTAAAAGAAGCATTCTTCTTCTTGCTTTTGTGTTTGCATAAATTCCAAAGGCTGATGACCAATACATTTTTTAATCATTATTTTTGTTGCTTTACATAAAAAAAAAAAATCAAAAAATGTTTAAAACAACATGCATTATCCTGAGAGTTATTTGATATGACATGCATTTAGAAAATATATTATGCATTTTAAAAAAAAATCTCACTACATTTTTATTTAGGCTAAGAATAAAAAAGAAAAAAATCAGAATATCTTATGCAACATTGATTTTAATGTAAACTGATCTTGTTTAAGGATGTTTTGATATTTTTAGCGAAAAAAAATATAATTCCCTCGAACACAGAGGAAAAAAACCATGACAGGTAACAGCTGGGCTGAATGGAAAGCATGTGACAATGCCATTCTGCTAAGACATGTTACTTTATTTCCTCAGGGCTAATCAGACGTAGTACATAATCATTCAATAAAGACGGGCAAGATGCCGCAAACTAATTGCGCTGTTGTATTTTTGTAATCCAGGGCTGTCTGGGATTTATAGTGAATATGCTGAGTGGCATAGAAAGATGTGTTTATCCACAAGTGTTTACCCTGTGATGACTGATAACTATAATGAACTATAAATGCATGGGCTGCTTGATATGCACAAACAGCCTTAATGTATATCAGGTTGTTAATGCTGTCAGCACTGATAATTTCAGCAATCTTTAAATGTTATACTAGTATATGATGTCTTCTGAATCCAAAAATGTATGTGAGATGTTCACATGCATGTTTCTTAAAAAAAACAACAACAACTGTACTTTGCCTACTATTAGCAAGCATTATAAAGGCACAGTAACATTAGTGAAGAAGGACCATTCTAAATTGTGTAGCAATGCATGAAGCACCATTGGTCAGTTCCAAATTAAGCAGCTTTATACTGGAATACATGATGACTGCATTCTTCTGTGGCACACAACAGGTGAAGTTTCAATACTCGTAGTAAAAGTATCATAAAGTATCTTTTTTTTGTATTATGTTTGTTAAGTTGTGTGTGTTAAACAAATGCAGTGCTGTGAAAAAGAATTTCCCTCTTGGGGACAATAAAGTTAATCAACAATCAAAATAAAAGACATTCGTATAACTTATATTTCAAGTCATCAAAAGTCATAATTTAGTTTTGTACAGAGGGGCCTTAAGGGGAGCAAAAAATATAGTTCAATGATTTTACGTTGCTGCAGACAAACACTGTTTTTACTTGCAAAACTTTTGCGTTACCTTACAAAACATTTGTGTTCCCCCAAGAAACTTTGTGTTCACTTGAAAAGTAAAGAAAAAGAATTGAAAAGAAACAATTTTACGAGCCCATGTTATTTTGGAATCGATACTATTATAGTTTTTGTTAATATTTAGAATTAGATTTTATTTTTAGATTTTCTGTATTCTGTAGATTTTATTGTAGTTACAGTATTGTAGTTTATTTAGTTACAGTTTAAGTATTTTTTTGTGTTTTTGTCACTTTATTAGTTTGTATTGTTTTTAAATATATCTATATAGTGTTTAATCATTTTTATTTCAGTTTTAGTTATTTTAGCACATCAACATAAACTACATGAAAATGAGAAATGTTGCCTTGTCAAACAGCTGAAATAAAATCATTTTTACTTTTTTATGTATTTTATCTTATTTCAGTTAACATTTATTTTATTTCCAGTAATAAAAAAGTTACTGACCATTATGGTCATTAATTTTACTGAAGGAACATTTGTAAGAGAATGCAAAAGCATTAAAGCTAAAGTTAAAGCTTACAAAATGTTAACATAACGTCACAATCCTTTTTTTTTTTTACATGTACAATATAAAAGTATTCAGACCTCTAACAATAACCATCGTGGCTGTGGCAGTTTCCTGTTATGTGTCCTCACAGTGTCTAGTCTCACACAGGCCTCAGTGACATGGATATTTATGGCTCTATAACTGATTCTCTCCACCTACCGAGTTACCTGAGACAGGTTCAAAACCTGTTTGACCAAGGTCACGAACTGTGTCATTTCTGTACTCAAGGTCCACGAAACCATTCTAGAGCACATATGTGCTTGTCTCTGGCATCGCCGCCTTCATCTTGTCGCGGTCACATTCAGCATGCACTGTGCTGTGAGCTCCTCTGCCAAACAGGTGTTCCACTCCAGCTAGGCCATCAATCTGCCCATGGCCCATCTCTGTAGGGTTCAGGGTTAATTATCATCAAATAAGCCATTAGAAAGAGTGATGAAAGGGAAGGGTAAGGATCCTAGGTTTGATAGGAAACAATGGTGTATAGATAAGTGGAGATAGATATTACTCCATGTTGTGGTGTTAACTGGATCATGAGCTAATGCGGTTCTCGGGAAGAAAATGATAGGATCTTCTAGCCCTTTCTTAAATGGATCTCATCCATTAAAGGTAATTGCAGTTCAAATAAAAGCACATAACGCATTTCCCAGTGCCTTCTTCCAGATCTTGACACGAGGTCTTATCGTTCTCATTCCAAATAATTTCACAATCTGTAACTGGTAAATGCCATTACGATTCTTTAATGTGCTTAATGTATTAATTGGCATTAGCGATACATTATGATCGCATAGTAAATTATTCCGTGGCATTAGATGACACCTGACCTATTGTAAATTTTATACTGTGCTTAGGACTTCATTTATCTATGCAGTATCCCTGTGAATATTTTAAGCACCCAATTAAATAGCAACTGACCTGAAGGTCTAAAGCAGCCCTGGAAATTGAGCTGTCTGGCAGGTTTGAGCTCAGCAGTGCTTGTGTTTAATCATGGTGGTCTTTGGAAGTTGTTTTTAAGGAGCTTGTTAGGTGTTCTGGTCTTTCAAAACCATCAATACAATTCTCTCACTTTCATAGGGTTCACTTAAAAGTAGAGATCACTAATAAATAAATAATTTACTCACAGTATTTTCATTCCAAACCTGTATGACTTACTTCTGCAGAACTTTTTTTTTAATTCTCTTTTTTATTCCCCTTTTTCATACAATTAAAGTCAAAGGAAAGTTGTTTTGATCCTTACTGACTTTCATTGCATGGACAACAACAGCTAAACCATTATTCAGAATATCTTCTTTTGTCTTACCAAGAAGAAATAAAGTATTAAAATATTAAAGATTTATTTAACATTTTTAAACACTGGATTTGAATCAATATATACCCAGTATATATATATATATTTGATTTCAGTTAATTTCTTGATTTTGTGTGTTTTAAGTCATTTTATTTTATTAACAATTATTTTATTAATATTAATACATTCGTTATTCATTTAAATAATTGTAAGTCATCCAGCGGTTTCCTTGAAGGTTGGTTGAGAGCCATTGCTTTAAAGCTTCACATCCTCAGTTAATTGGAGTGTTTTATGATAAATTCTACATTAAGTAAAAAAGATATACAGTATGTTGGTTGGAGTTGATGATGTGATTTAACATATAGGGCCTCATAATTATCTCTCGCGTGTTTTTCAGCATCCGCGGCTTCACTACGCTGTTAAAAGCATGCCATTTTACAAGACAGATTCCTTTGTGCCATTCTCATTAAAGAAATGATATGGCTACTTCCTAAAGAAATGTGCTATTTGTGTAAATCTCAGCTCATAAATACACTCGCATGTAGTCATAATGAAGAACGGCTATAACCTCCTGTCTAGCTTTGAAAATATATCAAAGGGTAACAAGTCGCTGTGAATTATACAGGTCACCCTGCATTGTATGAGATACAATAAAAATAAATCAAAGCATTTATGTTTAATCGCCACTTGCCGTAATGCAATACCTGCTTCATGGATGCTAATTTTGACTGTCATGAAATTGCATATGTTAGCTATTCACTAAATGTGAGTGTTGTGAAAACAGCATTTGAAATCTCCCAATCGCAACGTTGCAAATTCATGCCGAGCGTTATCATTCAGTGGCCGGCTCTCGTGGCGAACTCGATTACCTTAAACCACCGAAGAACACAAGGAGTGATTTAGAGTGAAACATTTTCGCAAATTGTACAGGACTTCGCATGCGCTCGGCCAATAGACTGCCGTTCACCCTCCTTTCAAATCAGGCCCACTTCCAAGTTTCCAGTTATGAAAAATGCCTGGGTAGGAGACTATCATTACAGCAATCATTCCTGTCTGTGGTATCCATTTTGCTTTAAATGTATCTCTAAAGCTCATACAGGCATTTCCAAAACCACTATCATTTCAGTCAGACTGTGATCTCCACTGGCAATCTGCATTTCGTTGAACGTGTGTGGAGGGAATAGAAACCAGACACCTGTCTCTCCACAGTGGGATATTAAGAGAGTGAGGAAAAAAAGCCACACTAAATTCTCTGACCAGCCGAGCATATCAAAGCAGTGTGCACTCAGACCTCAGATTGCAATAGGGATATCATTTTAAAAAAGGGGGACAAACCATACCTTGCAGGCTTCAGGGCCTAATAATCATCATGTCACCCATCGCTGTGGTCTGCAACAGTAATCTTACTTTCAGTTGATTGGCTGATGCAATGACAGCTTTTCCACGACTGACATGCGGACAAACACAATATGGCTATGAAACAGAGAGCTGTTAGTGAGATGTTGGGCAGGGTAATGTTTTTTTGAAATAGATCTGAACCTGACGTTTCAAGCTCATTTTCTACTAGAAGCTTTGAAAGACACCCAAGCTTAAACTCAAACTTCTGAAGTGGTATAAATGATATCTTGAAAAGGAAAAAGAGGACGTCTTAGTGGTCAACTGCTTTCTTTTGATGTACAGAAAGTGCCTCTATGTGTTAAATTGGAGACATTTGGAGATTCTCACTATTAGGCATTTTAAAATCATAGCTGGATCTTGATAAATGGGTAGTTGATGTGAAATGCTTTTGGAAAGCTGACATATCAGGTGGTGTGGCATGCTGTACTTCATCTGAAACTGATTATTTTGTAATTATGACGCATGACCTCATTTTAATTGAGAGACAGGAAATATTAGTAGTTTTAAAAAATATTGAAGTTTTATAAATGCATTTGGCACACTGCAAGACCATGTAGATGGATAGTTCAATCAAAAATGAAATTTCTTTCATTATTGAATTTTGTTCTGTTTCTTACAGCAAGCTATCATATGGTTTCTATATTCTGTATATACAGACTTACAGTATCTCACAAAAGTGAGTACACCCCTCACATTTCAGCAACAATGTTAGTATATCTTCTCAAGGGACAATACTACACAAATGAAACATGGAACTATATTTTAAAGTAGTCAATGTGCAACTTGTATAGAAGTACAAATTTACTGTCCTCTAAATATAACTCAACATATAGCCATTATTGTCCAAATAACTGGCAACAAAAATGAGTACACCCTAAGTGAACATGTCAAAACTGTGTCCAAAGTGTCAATATTTTGTAGGGCACCATTGTTATCTAGCACTGCCTTAGTCCTCCTGGGCATGGAATTCACCAGAGCTGCACAGGTTGTTGCTGGCATCCTCTTCCACTCCTCCATAATGACATCACAGAGCTGCTTGGCTGTGTGTTTGGGGTCATTATTATGTTGGAAAACTGCCGTTCGGCACAGTTTCTGAAGGGAGGGCATCATCTTCTGCTTCAGAATGTCACAGTACATGTTGGAATCCATGTTTTCCTCAATGAACCGCAGCTCCCCAGTACCAGCAGCACTCATGCAGCCCCAGACCATGATGCTACCACCACCATGCTTGACTGTAAGCAAGGCACAATTTTCTTGGTACTCCTCACCAGGGCGTCGCCACACATGCTGGACACCATCTGAGTCAAACAAGTTTACCTTAGACTCATCAGACCACAGGACATGGTTCCAGTAATTCATGCTCTTGGCCAGGTAGTCTTCAGCAAACTGTTTGCAGGCTTTTTTGTGAACCAGCTTCAGAAGAGGCTTCCTTCTGGGACGACGGCCATGCAAACCGACTTGTTGCAGTGTGTGGCGTATGGTCTGAGCACTGACAAGCTGACCTTCCACTTCTGCAACCTCTAAAGCAATGCTGGCAGCACTCATGCGTCTGTTTTTTGAAGCCAGCTTCTGAATCCTGACACACAACACAAGGACTCAACTTCTTTGATTGACCCTTGCGAGGCCTGTTCCGAGTGAAACCCGTCTTGGAAAACCTCTGTATGACCACTGTACTGTAACTCAGTTCCAGGCTGTTACCGAACTTCTTATAGCCTCGGCCATCTTTGTGGAGAGCAACAATTCTAATTCTCAAATCCTCAGAGAGTTCTTTGCCATGAGGTGCCATGTTGAACATCCAGTGGTCAGTATGAGAGAATTGTACTCAAAGCACCAAATTTTAACTGCTCTAAAACAAGATACACAAATTTGTATGGTCCTGTCAAGCAGACAAAAACATGAACATGATGAATAGGACATGTGGCTTTGCATGGCTAAACGATATAGCTGTTATCACTTAGGGTGTACTCACTTTTGTTGCCAGCTTTTTTGACAATAATGGCTGTATGATGAGTTATTTTCAGAGGACAGTAAATCTTTACTGCTATACAAGTTGCACATTGACTACTCTAAAATATATCCAAGTTTAATTTCTATAGTATTGTCCCTTGAAAAGATATACTAAATTGATTGCTGAAATGTGAGGGGTGTACTCACATTTGTTTGGTACTGTATATATATTTTAATACAGACCACTTATGTTTTTTCATCATTTTGGAGTGACCAGGATATTCTTCAAAATATAGAAAAAAGTCATACAACTTTGAAATAGTGTGAGGGTAAGTAAATAATGATAAAATAAATATCATTTTTGGGTGAATTATTTCTTTAAAATGACTAGTGAAGACAGTAATGTGAATAAAAATTGTGGGGGGAAAAAACTTGCACAATAAGTTTATTAAAGTAAAGTATACTCTCTATTTTATTCAAATAAAACATACTTTTCCACTTACCAAATGTACTATACAGTTAAAAAGTTTGGGATCTGTAAGTTTCCTATTTGATTGATTGATTGATTGATTGATTGATTGATTGATTGATTGATTGATAAATTACAGTAAAACATAAATATTATGAAATATTATAATTTAAAGAATTGTTTTCTATTTTATTATATTTTCAAATGTAATTTATTCCTGTTCTCAGTCTCCGGTGTCACATGATCCTTCAGATATCAGATATTATGCTGATTTGGTGCTCAAGAAACATTTTAAAGTTAAAAGACAGTTGTGCTTCAATTTAATCTTTCCCTGCTGTATAAAAGTTTTTATCTAACTGACTTCAAATTTTTGAACAGTAGTGTGTACATTTATGTATAATAAAAAAATATATATATATATAAATTAATTCACAAACATGACAAACATTCATGCATATGTTCCTAGCCAAATATAAAAAGCCAGTGAGATTATATGTTTAACTCGTAAGGGACTCATTTAAAACAGCACTCACAAGCCCACAGTGTTCAGTCATTCCATGAATCTGTAGCTTTATCCATCTGGCTGTTTGTCATTGCCTCTTGATTAGAGAGCATCTGTGAGCTCCCGTCACCGTGCTCAAGCCTGGGAATTCATAACAAGCGTTCAGAGGATAGCCAAAACATGAAGTCTACATCCCAACAGCCAACAAAGTTCACGGACGTGCTGTGAGTTTTGTGTGGCCACGTTCTCCCAAGAAACCACTAAACTAGAGGGAAATATGAGGTATAAGCTCTTTTGATATTCCCGGAGAGAATATAGCTCGTGTGAGATTTTAAGACGACTTCATTTTCAAGGTCTTGCTATTATATGGGAACATAATTAACATTTCCCCATCAATTACAGTGGAGTGGAAGCACAGGGATCCAGACGGATATGCTTAAATCTGCCTTGAATTACTCTCCTCTAACTTCTTATTTCAGCTGAATTCTGATGAGCTTGTCTGGTCATTTATTCAACAAGGCTACAGACCACTTGTTTTGAGTGCAACCTGGCTATAGCCACATAAAGGAAACCTTTGATCAGGGTCCTTGTTGCTTATGACGGTCAATGCCTGCAGCGTATGTAACATGTCTTTTTAATTTCTCCAATCTGATTGAGTCATAATTAGTCTCTCACAGAAGAACCAGATGATCAAGAAAATGACATTTTCCTGGTGCTTTTTTTTTCTCGTCTGTGGTAACTTGTTACTAGATAGTGCCTAGTTTTGAAGTGAAATGTGCAGCCAACCCCCTCTAGTGGCTGCTTGTGCATTATATGTACTGTAGCAATTCCCAAATTTAAGATGTTGTAAATCATTTACTTTTTGGATACATCAAGGAATCGAGTATGAATGCCCTCTAGGGATTGTTCTATCCTTGTCTAAATCTTCTCATCAATGTCCTGAATACATGTCAGGCCATTTTCCGGGGCTATTAAGAGAGCGTGTGATTGGCTGAAAGGTCGGTCTTGCGTTCCACAATCAAGCAGGAAGTGACTGAAACTTCATCTAAAACATCAAGCCATGCTTAAAGCTGTGATGAATCCCATCTATAGTTTTGAATTAAATTTCATTCTGTTTCTCATCCATTTTAAAGACTAATGTAGCTGGATACTGATGCTGGCAACCTGTGTGGGCTGACCCAGCTCCAATTTGATCATTTTATCTGATTGTGAGGAAAACAGTTGGGTGATGGATACCATCTCATTACGATGGGAAAGTGAGAGTTTAATTTCCTGTACATGTTCCATCTTTATTAATGTCAGGAACAGCGGGTTGTCAATTGCATTAGGGCTCTGTTCTTGTGCTAGGCATTGTGCATGACACAAACAATGTCTTCACACTGAGCTTTGACAAACACACGCAAATTAAGCAGCCGTGACATATTTTACCATTAGTTGTGGAAACAACTGATTTGCTTTTACTGAAAAAACTCTTCTTACTATATTTAGATCTCAGTTTTCATAAAATGTATTCCAGGTTTTTTTTTTTTTTTTATAATACAAAGTATTATTATTGCTAATTACTGATTAAAAAAAAATAATAATAATGATCTCAAGCTTTTTACTATACAACTGGCCAAAACCAAACTTGATTAAGGGTCATGGGCCAAAAGTAAATGTCACATTATATCCAAATATATCATGTTAAAACCAATAGATAAATTATAAAATATATCTTTCCGTGGCTTTTTTTAAAAAAGCCTTTTGGTACCATTAATATACTTTAGTTAATTTTAAAATAAATAAATAAATAAATAGTTTTCACAGTACTCACTTCAACATCATTCCAAACCTGTGTGGCTTATGATTCCTGCAGAAAACAAAAGAATAAATATTGTTTGGTTCTGGTAAATCTATTCCATGCAATTACAATGAACAATATTTAAAAAAAATAACAATAAAATTATCATAAACGTCTTCTGAAACCATACAAAAGCTTTGTGTGGAATAACGCACAACATTTAAGCCTTAACTGACAAAATATTGCTCTTCATTTAAATGACTCTAGAGTAGGCCTATGCTAACAAAACAATGTTACCAACAAGTAAAATTACATTGTTTTTCAAACCACATCTTTTAAAATTACACCCAACGAAAGCATGTTTTGTAGCGGCCATCACAATGATTCAGTTTGTTAATAGCTTGAGCATGTTTGACTTACATTCCTCCAAGCCTGACTCTCTCATACAGAAATGCTAAATGCTAATGCTAAACATGACCTCAGTGTGCAATCAGGCCCGGCGTCAAGGGGGGGCATGGGGGGGCTTAGCCCAAACCAAACACAAAAACTACCCAAACACTAAAATATGTTGAAATAAATGTTGAAATAAAATAACCATTATTTTTTAGAGTAGCCTACAATGTGCACACTATAAAAGCAACTGGTGCAAGCTGGTAATCACTTAAGTTGGTCCATGTCCACCAATTGCGCGAATGCTCCGTTACCTCTCCCTCCTCTGATCATTTGATCAGTCACCCCACTTTGTTCCAGGACCTCGCAATTTACAAATTAAGCACTGCCTCCAAGAAGCCGAAACGTTGATTTTAACCGTTCGATGAGTTAGACGTGTTCCTGGGTCAACATATTTTGTTGACCCTGGAACAACATTTTAATCCAAAAATATAATCTTAACCATATTCCTACACCTAAACCTAACCTTACCCATGAGTAATCCCTAAAATCAGAGGAACTGATAGATGAATTACACTGATGTACAGGCACCAAACACTGATTGTAATCCTAAACTTCACAAAAATTATAAACTGGTTCTTGCAATCTGATTGGTTAATCACAATGTTGTTCCAGGGTCAACAAAGATGTTGACCCAGGAACACGTCGCACTCGGCAATATCAGGTTGTGCCAGACGATCACCGGTGTATTTAGAACATTCACAAATTCAAACGTGCTTTCGCGCTTTGTCTGGCGCTGAGCCAGAAATAGATGCGCTCAGTGCTTTTAGCCTTATATCACAACGATTCAGTGTTTTCAACCACATAAAATTTGGTTTCAGACATTTAAATGAATTACTAGCAAAAAATAAATTTGTTAAATAGTACACACTGATGATTGTAAGTTTGTTAAAAGTGGTGTGTAAGGAAAGCGACAATAATAATCCATTCAATTAAAATCTGACGGTGTGTTTTATATAGAATACCCCCCCCCCCCCCCCCGAGAATCATACAAGCCCCCCCAGGTCGAGTGTGGCCTTGGTGCCGGGACTGTGTGCAATGCTCTGTTTTTCTTGTTTTGTGAGATTTAAAGTGTGGCAGTATGGGACGGGACTGAGTACATCAGAGAGCAAGAGCGTGAATGAGAAAATGAGAGAGAGAGAAAGAGAGAGCTGAGTAGTAGTAGTTGTTCTCCTTCACTGGCTGCCTGCAGCAGCTTGTATCAGGGGCTCAGGGGGCCTGCAGAACTATACCCAGAGAGCCTGATTATTACCATGCTAAATTTATATTGATTGCTGTAGCTTAAGAGCCAAATTCAAGTTATTCCCTAGACGCAGTCACAATATATGGTCTGAAGTGGTCTGGTAATCCAACTACAAGATGTGCAATGTGTTTGTCACGCAATAAAACCTTAGTCTCCCTCAAAGAATCTCCAGCTCTCAGGCGTTTTGTTCATCCATGTGCCAGATGACAGTTGGGACGGACCGAGGGAGTTTACCTCAGCGCTTGAGGTGAAGTTGTAACTGCCCTCCTGCAGACACTTTTCATCACTTCTATGCATATGTGTTTGCCCTTGACATTATCAGCAGATTTATGAGGCCCTGAGGTAGCTAAATAGTGCTGAGATAGTGAAGACAGTGGCCTGCAGTTGTCCGTCGGCTATATTTGCACCCGTACAGAAAGGAAAAAGCTCTGTAACCGAGCCTCACAGAGCAGGCCCCCGGGGAAAGCCCCTAATTAAACAGTGATTAAATTAAGAGCCGATGCGAGTGAAATGCACATTGATTGACAGGCCGCTCCTCTCGCATTCACTTTCTCCTGGGTTTAGATGGAGCACGCGGACTCGCTGATGACTTCTCTGGCTTTGGTCTCAGAAGACGTCCAATTAATCCATTTTAGCATATAAATGTGCATGATTGCGACTCTTTGAAAGTGTTTTCAACCTGTTTGGGACTGAAACCCATTAACATATCTGAAAGAAACATTTCCAGGTCATCTTTATGCATGCTTGAGGCAAGTCACACAATCAATGTGTGGAAATCACCTCTAAAATCTCATTTAGCAAAAAAAAACGGTGGCCTTGAAATTGGTTTAGGAGTCATATAAGTGCCCAGTATTCGTGGTAAACTCTCCCTTAATTTGTACACAGATTTAGATATTTCATAAAGCATACATGCTGCTATCAAAAGGTAGAAATGTTTGCCCTTGAACAATGTTGTATAATGGTGAGAAGGTCCTGTCCAAGTGTAATATAAATTCAAACAGCTGTTTATAGACATGGATAGCAGCTTTGTCTGAGAATAGCTGTTATTTGTGATATGACAGGTATTGAGCTCAACAAGTGCTGACTTACAAACAGCACATCTGCACAGCTCATAAAAGAAAAATGCCCAAGACTTATATAGAGTTACGTTGAAAATTGAAAATCGAAAATGGGTCATATTGCACACTTCTAGTCCTGAGCTCTCAAAGCTGTAGGAACAAATGATTTGAGACACCATTTGGGTTCTGGAGAAAAGTATATATGAAGGTGTTTATGATTTAATATTAAAACACAAGCCCCTGGTTTCACAGACCAGGCTTAAGACTAGTCCCAGACTAAAATGTAATTCTGAGCTGTTTCAACTAAAATAAACTTGCATTGACTGATCTTAAAACATATCAATGCCTTTGTTTGGTCTCAAGATGCACACCAGTAAAGTTTTTTCTAAGGCATGTTAATAAAAAATACTTAAATGTCCTAATTGAACTATGGCCTAACTCCTGGCTTAATCTAAGCCCTGTCTGTGAAACTGGGCCAAGATGTTTGTAGAACTTTAAATAAAATGGCCTTTTTTATTTGCCTGATGTTAATTTATTTAAAGTCTTAAAGCAAGATGCCATGACATAAAAACTGTCATTATTTTAACTACTTTCATTACCATTAAAAAGTTTGGGGTCAGCAAGGTTTTTTATGAAATAAAGTAATACTTTCATTCAGCAACAATGCATTAAGTTGATAAAAAGTATTTTTTTAATGTTACAAAATTTATATTTCAAATAAATGCTGTTTTTGAACTTTCTATTCATCAAATAATCCTAAAAAATGTATCAGCAGCACAACTGTTTTTAACAATGATAATTAGTTAGTTAGTTAGTTAGTTAGTTAGTTACTTTATTGTTCAGCCTTGGCTGAAAATTGGTCTTAGGTATCGCTTATATACAACAATGACAGTACAAATCACATATCAATACAATTAACATAACACATCAAATAAATAATTAATACATTCATCTTTCCTAAACACAATGTAATCTTACCCTTTATTCAAAAGACTTATTGCGTATGGTGCAAAGGTTTGTTTATATACTGCTTTAGTTGCCTTCAGTGTCCTATAACGGTGTCCAGATGGTAACAAATTGAAGGCATAGTTCAGAGTAAGTTGTATCTCCACTTATAGCCAAAGCTTTCCTCCTAACTGCCATATCATACAGCTGATCAATCGATTTTTGCTTAACCGCTATTATTTTGCTTGCCATCCTTATAATCCTGTTTAATTTTACTTTATTTACAGATGTTATTCACCCAAACCAAGCCGTTATATTATACCCTAAACCACTTTCAATTAAACCAATATAAACTCTTTGTAAAACACCTTGGCTAACAGAACATTCTCTCAATTTCCGTAGCAAATATAATCTCTGAATTGCTTTCTTGCAGATAAAATCCACATTACCAGAAAGATTTACAACCCCAAATCAGAAAAAGTTGGGACAGTATGGAAAACGCAAATAAAAAAAGAAAGTAGATTTCTAAATTTACTTTGAGTATTTCATTGCAGACAATATGAACACATATTTCATGTTTTGTCTGGTCAACTTCATGTCATTTGTAAATATAATCCTTTTGTCAAAGCTTTCCAATTTCCTAACTAAGTCCTTTTACAGCCAACAAATACTGATGCAATGTTCCTCAAAGAAAGATAGGAAGAGATTTGGATATTTCACCTTGTACATAACATAATTAAAAGATTCAAGGAATCTGGAGGAATTTCAGTGCGTAAAGGACACGGCGCAATTACCGTGATCTCCGATTTGCATCAAGAATGTCATTCATCTATAAGCATCACCCTTATACTTTGGCAAACCTTTGTCAAGTACCACAATGTAGTTACATCCACAAATGCCAGTTAACTGTTTGCCAAAAGGAACTATGTTAACAGTGTATCGACTTCTCTGGGCTCAGATGTTATGGAAACACTGTGGTCAGATGAATCCACACCATGCCTGTTGCTAGCCGTACCAGCAACAAGTCCAAAAGCCAGGGTCTGTATTATGGGGTTGTGTACTTGGCAAAGGTAACTACTTCTGTGATGGCACATTAATGCTGAAAAGTACATAGAGATTTTGGAGCACAAATGCTGCCTTCAAGAAGACATCTTTTCCAGGGACATGCAATCAACAAGACAATATTTGCAACATTCAAAGTCCTTGCGGAGGAAGAGGGTACGGGTAACTGGCCTGCCTGCAGTCCCGCCCTGTCTCCAATAGAGAACGCATTTTGAAGCGCAAAATGCGACAACGAAGACCCCGCACTGTTGCCCACCTAACTTGTTTGCAGGAAGATGGGACAAAATTACACCTGAAACACTCATCACTTGGTGTCTTTTCACGTCATGAAAAGGAATGGCAACATAGTGGTAAACTTTACTCCCAACTTTTTTTGATGTGTTGCATTGCAGGAAAGGATGTATATTTACAAATTCTTGCAGACAAAACATGAAATATTTTGTGTTCAATCAATGAAATACAAGTCAAAGTAAATTTAGAAATACCATTTGCGTTTTCCATACTGTCCCAACTTTTTCTGATTTGGGGTTGTAGTTTACAATCAATCATAGTTCCCAAAAACTTAAAAACCTTCACAATTTCCACTGGTTGATCACATAACGTCATTTCTGTTAAGGGTTCTGGGTGATTTAAAATCAATTATTTTGTTTTCCCAACATTTATCAGTAGAGAACTTGCTTTGCACCATTTTTCTAATTTCAAAACATGCTCTTCATACTCATAATCAACACAACCCTTCCATAAGAGTGCAACCTGTACCATATCATCTGCATATTTATACAATTTTCTAATTTGTACTCTGCATTTGCATCTCATTTGTATAGATAGAAAATAATAGGGGTGACAAAACGCATCCTTGAGGTACTCCTGTATTTGAAAACATAATATCTGATTTAACCCCCCTGACGCAAACTTGTTGTGGTCCATCTGTTAAGAAATTTTAATCCAGTGAATTATTACTCTGTTCACTCCTAAAACTAAAAGACGTTCTAAAAATAAATATATCTGCATCGTATTAAATGCAGATGTGTAATCAATAAAAAGAACACATGCATATGCCTTTGCTTGTTGCAAGTGACTAGCAATTGTATCTACCATAGTGTAGCATCCTCTGTCCCTCTTTGTGGCTTATACGCAAATTGCAATACATCTAGGTGATCTGATACATACGGTTTAAGATGATAACTAATGACCCTTTCCATGCATTTATCAAGTATTGATGTCAAGGCTACAGGGCGGAAGTCTTCTAATTTTTTCACCCCCACTTTTTTAGGAATGGGCTGTATAAATGACAATTTCCACATATTAGGCACAATCTGAGAATTTAATAAAAACTGAAATAATTTTGTTAAATTATAATATGTTATGTTAGTTTGTTAATTAATTCGCACAAACCTTTAAAACATGGCCCCTAAGGCCATCTGGACCTGGCGCTTTACAGGACCTGATTTGCTTAAGACACATTCTAGTGTGTTCACTTCTCAAGCAGATCGGTGAACCCACAGGAATCCTGGCACCAGTTTCATCAACCTTATCTCTATTACCAACTACATCATATCTTCCATAAAACATGTTTAAATCATTAACCCATTTCGAAATTTCTGTGTCTATAATGTCATTATTTACAGCTTTCGAATCACGCCCCATCATCTTATTTAACCCTTGCCAAGCACTCCTTGCATCATGATTTACGAACTGATCCTCTTTAAAAATCAATTTTTGCTTTTTGTATCCTAGCTCTTAATTCCTTTCTTTTTATCTTAAACCCCTCAAAGTCATTTTCACGAAAGGCTGCGTTGAGTAATAAGAAATGTTTCTTGAGCACCAAATAAGCATGTTAGAATGATTTCTGAAGGATTATGTGACACTGAGGACTGGAGTAATGATGCTAAAAATTCAGCTTTGCCAAAACAGGATTAAATTACTTTTTAAAAACATACTAATACATTGTAACAATATTTCACAATATTAACTTTTTTACTGTATTTTTGATCAAATAAATGCAGCTTGGTGAGCATATTGAAAAAACAGATAAAAAAAATAATAAAAATAAAAACTCCAAACTTATAAATAGAAAATGTATATTTAGATAAAATAACTTGTCAAAATGTGTCCTTTTAATAGCTTCATGCAAATTGCCTTTATTTATTTTCTTAATTGTCAATACTTTGTGCTGTGTTTATATTTTTAATAACAATGTGTCATGATAAAATGGAAAGCTGGTGTAGGCCTAAAAGTATATCATAAGACAATTGCTGCATCAAGATGCATTATGTGCTCCTAAAAGCTGAACTGTACAATACTAAAAAGTAAACAAAAAATATATTATACCTAGTTTTTCAGCATTATTTACTTCAAATAAGAGTCGTTATATACTGCAGACTTACTCTCTTTTGCTATGCTGGTGTTAGAGGATAAACATGCATATCCCAGAAGATTGCAAAGGAAATGAATCTAATATTCCTCAAACTCAGGAAGCGCTCTAAAAACTGAATTGCTGATGTAGCTTGCACTGCAGCAGGGAGCATGAGACAACGCTTTGCATGGGCTGGCGTAATGGTGAGAGTGATGCCAGGCCTACTGACCTCATCAACCATGACATTTACTACAGCGCCTGCCGCTGCGTTCCTCCTTCCTCCCACAGCGCATAGCAAACAAGAACAACTAGCCTGATATCCATGTACGCATTATGTACGGGACCTAGCCGTTAATGCCTGAGACTTTGAGTGCAGGCGGCGAAAAAAAGTGATTTGTGCAGACTGCAATCTAGCTGTGAAGCTGAAAACTAATCTCTAAGGAAGGCTGTCAAGTCTGCGCACATAACGCTCTAGTGGAATTGAGGCTTAAATGCTTCATAAAGCTTTCATAAATATGCAATCGGTGGGCTAATAGCTGTTGCTAAAACCTGCCTCAGCCCTCATTATCCACTGGGAGCCCGTTGGGAGCCTCTGTGGTGTAAGGTACAGGGGAATATGTTTTGCATTTGCCCCTGCTGAATTCAGCTCCCCTTAACAAATTCCTTTTGATCTGGTACCCAAGTCATAGCAAGAGGAGACGTATTTGCAAGAAACTGTGCCAGTTATGGTGAAACACTGCAAGACTTGCACTTTTAATATATAAAAATGAGTTCAGTATACAGTTACCCAAAAGGCAGTTACAACTTAATCATATTTTATTACACAGGTCTCTGAAATGCTTGATTCTGATTGGTCAGTTGCAGCATTCTGCACGACTGTTAAACTGCATAATTGACACCGCAACTGGAGAAAGATGCTTTTTAAGTTCAGATTGTGTAGTTACTATTTCTACCAGCAGGGTCTAACTAGGCCATACTGCTAACTAGACAAACCTTGAGCCCTTGTGAAATTATAAAATTTCACAAGGTCAGTGCAATCTGGTGTTTTTTTAAGACTGGGCAAGCACAGAAGTATGTAGTAAAATTAAGATATACAGCGTTTTGTATAATAACTTCAGGCTAGAACACACTACATGACTTAAAATCTGAAAAGATTTGAAAACACTAGGCATCATACATTTGCTGACTTAGTAAATGGTTACAGAGAAAAACTGGGCAACAGACTTTTTAGTCGTTCCAAACACAACAAAACATGTGCCAATTGTTGCTGGGAGATGCATGACTAATGAAAACACGTTTGATATCCTCCAACTGGACAAAATCATAGTCTGAAGCTAAAAAATCAGAGTATGTGACCATCATACACATGAAATCTCAACTCTGACTGCCCAAAATCTGCATGACTCTGACTGCCCAAAATCATTAGTGTCAAAAGCAGTAAATCTCTGACTTTTGACAACTAATGTTGACTTCTCTACAGACTTTGACTGCAGCACTCAACAGTTGAGCAAAGCCCCACCCATTTGCAAGCTCACCCAATCATCATATAAAGAAGGCAGACCAACCAGTGACTGATAACCAGCTGTCCAATGAATAATTAGATGCTGTTTTTCAATGCAAATACCATTTATTATGCTCTTACAGCACTCTTACATCTGGGTGGGAACCAAAATGACGTGTTTAGAGCCAGTTGTCCAATGAACATTGATCTTGCTTCATTCAAATCAATACAGTTACCCAGTGAAACACAGATTCAGTGCAGTGGGGCTCTATGGGCCATACGTCAACAGAACATTGCACACAGAATCAAGTACAGCATTTTTCATGTTGTGAACTGGTGAATTGCAACAATGTTTATATTAATGGTTATTTCAATATGTACTGTATGCACATAGTCCTACTAATAATTTTATTATACATAAAATTAGGAAAGACATAAATGTAATATACTGTACCTGGCCCTCAATATTAATTCCATTTTTACTGTAAACTGGTGCATCAAATAGAATGATATTATTGGACATTTTAATCTGTTGTGGATAAGAATAAAACAAGGGTAGAAGAATTGTACCTTGGCGCTTGTCTCATCTGACAGTAGATCAGCGTGCCCTTGGTACCCAGCGAGTAATGCTCATCAGAATGGCCGTATTCCTCCATAAACCTTAAGTCTCATACACAATGAGAAACTGCGAGGTATAGGTTGAGAGACCATTTCTCTTGACATTCACAATGGCAGGCTCATCAGTCATGCTGTCAGAGGCTAGTTTGGAATTTATGAGGAATAACGATGGGTTGAAAATAGACGAAAGCCTTGCACGTACTTCTGTATGGAGTGTTGTATGCTTTGCTTGACCCGGTCTGAAACCCTATTTCTTTCCGTCACTGACCCCCTTGGGCTGATTTTTCATTCAGAGTGATTCCAGAGTTCGGTGTCATATTAAAGTTATGGGTCTGTCGTCTGTGCATGGCAATAGGGTCTGGCAGTTGTCGTCCAGCAAAGGTTGAGACATTTCACAGGGTGATTTAGAAAACATTTTTACCTAAAATTGCACACAGGCAAAAAAAATAAAAATAAAAAAATCAGACAAAGAAGCCAACTTGTACAATTTATTGATAGATGATTGTCAGTTTTGTTTCTGAGAGTGTCTAGGGTTATTTCAAACATTTACGCCAGAGCCCTAAAGATGATTTTATGAATTAAAATAATACAAAACGAGCATTTAAATCAGCTTAAATAGGTCAAATCAAGATATTTATTATTTTATTTAGAAGAAAAAACTGAGTTTCCACGTTATTCAAAACTAGGATATCCAAGGTTCCTAATAATAATAGTCCTGGGAAAGTCATGAAAATTAATAAAATACCTCCATGGCCAATGTATAAATCCTTTAATCATTATCCAGTAAATCTCATGCAGATGAAAAAGTTCTGGGTCCTTCAGCTTTTATTGTGGACAATGGGGTGTCTTAGAGTCAAAAGGTTGAGAGATACTCGACACGAGACCTTTGATTAACATGGAAATTGAAGCTGTGGGCGATGATCAGTCCAGTGCACAGGTGACAACTACATACATCTACTGCATTTTGTTCTAGTGCAAGTCTACGAGTGATGAGAATTGCAAACAACTGACATAACATTAAAGCGAGTCAAAGGTTCACTTAAAAGCATTTGAAAACACTTTATAAGGATCTTTGTGCCTCTTTCAATCAAGGCTTGTAATTCAATTTCCCGAACATGTAAGAATTACATAAAGAAATCCACTGTTTTCGGTCCGATCCCCTGTGGTGGGTTGTTGTGGGATGGAAAACGGTGACAAAAACTCAAAATGTGTCTTTTAAGACTTAGCTGAAGGGCAAAAATTCTACTCCCCATCCAATTGCCTAGTTTACTAGACTTTATTGCAGAAAGCTTGAGATTTACTTTCACTGTTTTTTTCTAACAACGAAATAGTGAACATTCAAGTGAAACTGAGATTGATGGACCAGTGCCATAGACATGATGGAGGACTTGTCATATGTTCCAATAAGAACTCACTGTGCAAATGCCCCTCCAGAAGCCCTGCCATTTGCTTCTGCGGTAGTTGTTTTTCTCCTGTTGTTTTCTCCAGAGTTCAGGGACACTACATTGTCTGGCCGCAAACAAACCTTAATGTAGACAGAGCCAAGTCGGCAAATCTCAGTGAGTACACACAGCCAGACCCCCCTCGCCTTTTCAGCTGGAAGTACACAGGAGAGCGAGGCATTTTTCAATGCATTTAGATGAGACCTTTAACAAAGGTCTCTAATGCAGATATCAATGATCCCTGAGAGAGGCTATTGGAGTGAAATTGGCTGACGGGGATGTCACTGCGTGCATGAAAAATGATGGGTCCAATTTGTCCGCTTCTCTGCTCCCTTCCTGCAGCCTCGGTGCAAGGCTACACGAACAGTCTTTAGAGGAGGAAGAGAACCAATAACGCGGCCTGTAGAGTTGTCTAACAAGTTAACTACTTGAATTGCCACTTTACCTCCAATTTTATCGGGCTGTCAGAGGGACCGTAGCGGAATATGATGAGTCAATGATCGCATCCATGGAAATAATAACAGCCTTTGGTTTCAGCCAGGCACAAAGGAAGCATTTCCCTCAGTACAAACTAATTATTTCTCATTAAAATTGCTGGAAAGAAACACTCTGTGCCCTAAAACACTATCCCTTGAACTCCTATAACAGGTCCGGAAGGGGTTCGACACTGACAGGGGGTTATTTTAATGGAGTGACTCCAGGAAGCCCAGTGATAGAGTGCTCAGCATTGCGCCCTTGAGGGGAAAGGTAAATTTGTGAAGTTAATCACTTAATGAGGCCAATTAAACATGGAGAGCTCAGGTGTAATGAGTGCCACCTCTGAGCCTGCAGCAAATGAGTCTGATTTCTCTCTCTGGGCAAAAGGACGACAGCAGGGTCTTCTCTGTTATCTGCCCCACAACCAAGAATGACCCACTTAGGTCATTCAAATAAAGGTCCTAAGCAGCAGTAATAGGATATGCCAGTGTGTTTTGTGCAAGTATGGGGCTTCAGGCCACAAAATCAGGCATAAAGCAACACATGGTTATCATCACTCAAACCCTCCTGTATTTTGAAAGAATTGTACTGAATACTAACGCTGGGCTAACGTTAAAATCTAAACAAAAACAAACTTTTCAAGTTCACTTACATCGTGTAATTTTGTCTTGCTATTCTGTATTATTTGTAGAAAGGCTTAAATATTTATGTAGACTATATTTATTGTAAATCTATGAGTCACGTTTGATTTTGGGCAAAACAACAAAGATTTAGCCTCAAGCTTGTATAGTCTAAAGTAGGCTAACATCACTTAAATGTACAGTTTACCCAAAAATATAAATTACCCCACTCACCCTCAAGCCAACCCATGTGTATATGACTTTCTTCTTTCAGATGAATACAATTGGAGTTATATTAAAAACTTTTATATTAACAATATGGAGGTCAAGAATTTTAAGCCAAAAAAATGCATCCATCCATCATAAAAAGTGCTCCACATGGCTCCGGGGTTTAATAAAGGTGTCCTGAAGCAAAGCAATTCATTTGTGTGAGAAAAATAGTTTTCGCTAACTGTTGTACGCGCTCTCACAAGCGGATGATGTAGGACATAGGCGTAGCGTATGCTCTAGTGAGAATATGCTAGTTTGTCATTACTCGCCGGAGCTTATATGCCTACGTCCTATCCGCTGGAATGCTAGAGTTAGCGGAAGCTAGAGATTACGGTTTATAAACTTTTAAATATGGATATTTTACTTACACAAACACATCGGTTCACTTCAGAAGGCCTTTATTAACCCCCCTGGAACCGTGTGGAACACTTTTTATGATGGATGGATGCACTTTTTTGGGCTTCAAAATCTCGACCCCTATTCACTGCCATTATAAAGCTTGGAAGAGCCAGGACATTTTTAATATAACTCCGATTGTATTCGTCAATCATGGGATAATTTACATTTTTTGTATGAACTATCCCTTTAAATGCTTTTTCCGTTTCGTCATAAAAAGTACTATGAAGGTACCATGGTACAGCTATTAGATCAAATCGCATAATTTCCAGTAGGTACTATATTTGCTTTAAAAAAATTGTTCTATACAGCATGAATGTGTGTATTATGAATGAAATTCAGATGTACAACATCCACCATGTTTTCACTGTCATGTGACCTACGGCATCAATTGTGTCACTTCACTGCAATTCACAAATCCTCTCCAGTGGCCTCATGGGATAGTAAAGTTTCCACTAGATTCACACTTCAGATTGTCGCTGGACATAGTAGGTACTTTCAGGTACTTTTCGCCAACTGTTTTTTTAATACTAATGAATTAAGACATATTACTCAGCTCATTCACGCATAGTATGGAAGTAGGCATATTTGAATGCAGGGATAGTCTTCCGAAAATTAGATAAATGCTACTTCTTATATTATGTTTATATTGAGCTATTATTTATCGTATTATATGATCCCAATCATAGCATCAAGTAAATTTTGATAAAGATGAAAACATTTTAAGTGAGTCACCACAAAATAAGTAATCTGATGCAAATAGGGTAAAATAACCCCTGCCCTCATTCACCCCGTAATGCATTGCAAATAGAGAGGGTTTTTCATCTGATGAAAATACACCTCTTCATAAACTGGCAGGTGAGCGTGTATTGTAAGTCTGTGACTAAAATACATCTTTGATTTACACTTATTCCATTATTAGCCTGTCTTTGAAGTGACCCGAGAGCACTCGCTAACTCTCCTCATTACGCAGACAGAAATTAAGCTCTATAGCCGTAGAGGACTTTGATGTTCCCCGACACCCATGAACCTGGGAGCAAAACATTGTACTCTCTTACATCAGATACAGTGTTCGTCCCTTGGGGCAGTGCATTCATTAAATGTGATTGGAACAGATAAAAGACAATGTCCTTCCCCTTGTCAAGATTACGTTGAGGGATTGGGTGATGTTGCAGGGTGACTAATAATGTGATTTTACAGACCAAAACATACCCTGAGTAGATTTACATATGCATAAGTAAAGTACATGCTGCAATTATTGACATCGCTGCTGTCTGATGAGATTTATAAGGCTGTGATTTGCTTGATTCTGACAGATCTCGGAAACAGGGCAGTATGCGTGGCAGGTAAATGATGGCCTTCATAAAACATTATATTACTGCAATGAAATGGCATAAATCTTTCATCACATGGGTCATCGTTATATGCAAAACAGATTTCAATCTGGCAGGATGTTCAGAGGAAGGGCAGGACATGGGCATGTAGAGACATCAGTCTATACTAAATGCACTAAAGGTAAAGTATGTCCTTTTCGCGGCTTTGTAGCACTTTCATAATAATTCTCTGTATGCATAAGCATCTTGATCAGCTCCACAATTTTGTTATGAAGCTATAATTTGGGACAAACAACAAAACAAAACAAAAAGACAAAACCAATACAAAACAAAAACAGACAAAAAACAAAACCAATACAACAATTAAATGACTTAAAAAAAAAGAAGGAAAATCTTAAAAAAAAATAACAAATACAATTACAATAAAACAAACTGAAAAAATACAACAAATCAAATACAAAAATAAAGCAAAACAAAAAAATGAATCAAAACAAATAAAATGATACAAATACAAAACAAAACACAGACAAAAAAAACATAACAAAACAAAACAAAAAACAGGAAAAATCATAAAACAAATACAATTACAACAATAATACAAACCTAAAAACAAACAAAAAATACAGCAAATCAAATACAACAATAAAACAAAACAAAAAAAATGAATCAAAACAAACAAAACAAAATCCAGACAAAACATAACAAAAACAATTACAACGATAAAACAAACCTAAAAACAAACAACCAATAAAACAAATCAAATACAACAATAAAACAAAACAAAAAAATCAACAATACAAATACAAGCACAACGATAAACAAATAAAAATAAATAAAATGTCTCAATATTTACAAGCAATGACAGGATTCAATGATTATCAATAACAGTATGACGGTGGCATTGAAATAATAAATGAAAATGATTCCAAAGCCAATTCAACTATTTAAAGATAATTTTCAAGCAACGAGTTCATTCAAACATTTCAAATTAGTATAAACACTGCACTGTATTCCATTAAAATGATATACTAACATTTGTAATGACACTTAAAAACTTCATAATTTAAATTTAAAAGGCATTAACATTCAAATTAGTGGAATGCATCAAAATGCTTGTTCCTATAGCAAAACTGTATTGAAAGCAGTCCTGAGGGTTGCACTCCGACACATGTTTGTGTTCAGGATTCACCCTCTGACATTTAAGCATGAGAAGCAACGTGGCCATCCATGCAGCTAAGCAGTAAAGCTCAAATGCAAATGGCACAACACTCCGCTCCAGTGCTGCCTCATCAGTTCTGACACCCTGCTGGAGTGGTAATCTGTGAGCCATATGCATAGCAAAGCATCATGGCCATCTGCCCTAGGAACACACGCATCCATCTTCCTGAGGATACAGGTTTGTATACATGTCGGTCCGGAGCATGTTGGGAGGGTGAGAAAGACAAAACAGGAGAGTGAGTTTGAATACCACTGGCTCCCTCTACTGTGCTAAATACTCTTCACTAATAACGATTAACAATCAAAGCTAGGACTTAAAGGTATAGTTCAGTTCAAAATCAAACTGTCATTATTTACTCACTCACATGTCGTTCCGAACCCACATGACTTTTCATTCTTCTATGTAACACAAAATTAGACAAGCTGAAGAATCTTGACACAACTCTTTTCCATACGTCAGGAGTCAAAAATGACACATAAACTAGTGGTCCATATGACTTGTGCACTTTATGTTAAGTCTTCGGAAGCCATACAGTGGCTTTGTTAGGCTTAACAAATCCATCTGACTCTCAATTGGCCCAAAATAATGACTTGTTTACTGATCCAGTCAAGTTTAACTCATGGACTCAATTCAAAGAAAGAAACATTTGCAGCCTAAACAAGCAGTTTTTCTCAAGTTTAGAACAAATTGAGGTTGAATAAATAATCACAACATAATTGTTTTTTGGGTATTCCTTTAATAAGGATGGTGAGTTAGAATGCATCTACCCATTTCCCCCCTTTATCCCATAATTTCTCAAACAGGGCAAAAATCAGTAGAGTAAAATAAAATAAAACATCAATTTCTAAAATGATCCAAATGTTTACATAAATATAATTAAAATGTATTAATATAATTTAAATAATTCATTAATATTGGGTTAGGGTTATTTAAGGGTGTTAACATGCTCCATACCAAATGTCTACTTGAGAATGATGCAGTAAACCTTACCAGACCAAGCTAAGAATGATATCACCATAGACCAATCTGTTCTGTTTTATTTTTAGAATATTTCCTCAGAGCATCTAATCAGTGCACAAACCCCAGCAACACCAACGTCTCCCTGCCTGGCATCTTATCATACACTAGGGGCTTTTATCCCTTCTTCCAGTCATTAACAAGAAATAAGCGGATGGCAGTCTGGAAAAAACAAAGCCATTCTATTGGTTCTGCATGATGTCAGTGCTGAAAAGCATTTTCAGAGAGAGAGACTTGTACGTTTCCAACAGTTCTGAGACTCATGGTCTTTCAATCAAGAGAGGAGATTCTGTTAACCAAAGGAACAGGGTGCTTTCAGTTCAGCTGGGATCAATTTAAGGACTTGCATAACTCTAAAATGTCTGCATTACTGGTTTCAAAGACTCTGCTCAAGGTGAAGGAACATAAACTGGGTTTTGATACTTTTGGTTGGGCATTTAATTAACTGAAAGTGAAGCTGTAAAGTAGGTTTAAGATGACAGCTACACAATGCTCTGAGACAAGTTGTCTGAACTCCTGCTAATAAGTGGCGAATATATCCCAAAGGTGTGTGACATGATCCTGTACCATCTGGCAGTCATCATAATAAAACTTTTAGGCAAACTTATGAAGTTAGAATTTTGAAATGTCAGGTATTTTATTATTTCATTACTGATAAAATTTTTAGTCAAATAATAAGGCTACTTATGAATGGCCATCAATGGAGAAAGATGCTTTTTGCTGCCAGATGGTATAGTTATGGCATTTACCATCAAGGGCTAACAAGGCCATGTGAACATGTCAGACCTCCAACTTTTGATTTGGCCAAATTTGGAGTGGGAGTTTAGGATCTGTTGTCTGACCAATGGCAGAGGCAGTATTTGAGGAAACCTGTTTGAAAACACTCATTATTATTATTATTAGAGATGGGAACCAAGAACCATTCTATCCCATTTTCTTAAAAAAAATACACATACACTACCATTTGGGTTCAGTTAGATTTTTTTTTTCTTTGTCTCATATGCTCACCAGAGCTGCATTCATCAATAATACAGTAAAAATAATAGTAATACTGTGTAAATTTTCTTATTATTATCGATGTTGATATTTATATCAATATAATATTTTTCTGGAAACAGTGATACTTTTTAGGATTCTTTAATGCATAGAAAAGTCAAAAGAACATAATTTATTTGAAACAGAAATCTTTGTAACAATGTAAAACTTTTATAAAATTTAATGAATTTTTGCTGAAAAAAATAAATTGTATTGTCCACAATGGTAGTGTAAAAAATACATACTTTAAATATAATATTTATCAAATATAGGACTACATGAGCTGTATTTTATGAAAATTTGATTTACAAAACTAAAAAGTAATTTAAAAGTTTGGGCAAACACACATTTTGCGAGAATACATTTAAATTGACTACTTATTTAATTTTTTCAATGGGTAATAAAATGACATTTCTTTTTTTTTTCTTTTTTTTATATTTATTACTTAAAAGTTCTAAAAGAATCCTTAATTGAACCACTAAGGAACTGGAATCATTAAAGAGGAATCAGACTCAGAACCAGAAATTAATCATTAAATCTCTTTACAATTCCCATCCCTTCACATTTCTTCTTAAAATAGTACATTATCTGAGAGCATCATAGTATGATCCAGCTGATCTTAGTGCAGCCGATGTTCAAAATACTAAAAGCATCAGACCAATAACTTGATGCAAAGCTATTTTTATGTCTTAAAGACCCAACCATTTTTTAAAGACATGCATGTCAATTTAAATTAAATGTCTTTGTGCATTATGATATCATACTCAATAACCATTGATCTTAGAGCAGAGGGCAGACTATAGCATGTGACATAAAAATAAGGTATGTTGTCCTTGTAATGCCAATGCAGAACTTGTATGATGTCATCGGCCACTCTGACAATGATGTGTCGGTACATTTTATCAATCACAGAGTAAGTTATCTATATGCCCATTTCACAAATGAACAAAGCGAATTAAACCTCAGCTTCTGGTCCATTAACACAGGGGTGAACCCAAGGATTTAGGAAGGATGTGTGTTCCTACACTTCATCAAAGTGCTTTTAATAAGAGCATTCAGTTGAAGGCCAAGCATTGTCCTTCTAAAAGTGCCACATTTACATAGTGTACAATTACAAAGCTGAGAGCTGAGGCGGCCCGAAAAATGATTTAGCATTCCCCATTGTGAACAAAGATATAAACCATGACCTGCAGGTCACTCATTAGTCCCTGTTCTATACTTGTCTGATACTTTGCAAGCCGTATGTTTGTTGATTCATGGCATAGTGGCAGTCCATCCAAGGGATTAAAACCTCAAGCAATAACCCTGTTATTAAAATACTGGTTTCATAGACTTATAACCTCCCACCCTCCACAAAAAGTTCATGCGATTAAAAACTAATCGCGTAAAATAATTTATCAAAAGCACCACGATGGTTCCCACTCAAGACCTTTGCTTCTTCATTATTAATTCCTGCAATTAGGCAACTTACTATGTACTGAGTGTGAGGGCCCATGCAATATTAATAGCGATGCATAATTATGTAATACATTCCAGACATAAGAAGCTATATATCCACAGTGGGCTTGTCAAGATAAAGACATTTTTATTTGCTTTTTAAGATTGTTTCATCTCCAAGAGGGTCTTGGTGGATAAAAGAGCCACAACTGCAGGGGTTTTAGTGACCTCCCATATTATTTCTATCAAGCGTAAGACACATGAACATTGGGGAAAGTATTCAACACAACAGGCAGTCTTGCTATCAAAGTGCAAAGAATGCATCAAAGGCTTACCTTAAAGAAAAAAATATGGCTGAACCACAGAGTCTGTCAACAAGGGAACAAATAGAGTCCCTGAATTAGGCTGTAGAACGCAGTGCATTGTGTGATAAATTATATATTATGTTCATGCCAGTATTGGAAGATTATTGAAGGTCTTCATGGTGCCTGAAGCAAATATGGAACCCCATCTACAATGGACTCGCTGGAGAAGTTTGGCTTTCATCTCGAGATATGCTTCAAAGCTTGCTTCGAACAGAGCAAACTGGCAATCAAACTAATGTGTAACCGGGCAGTTGTGCATTTCACAAAGCCCATCATTAGAACAGCAGCTGAGATCACTCAGAGACAGAGCCGTCTCCTCATACAAGGTCTTCTGAATGTTATTTTTTTACATGCTAGAAGCTATGGCGAGATGCTTTGAAAATCTTTAATGTCTTGCTTGTGGCATGCGAGTGAACATCCTCATCGACTAGAAATCTTCATATATATGAATAAAACAAAAAGCTTCAGAATAACTCTTCTTGTTCAAATCTTCATCTTGGATTTCTAATTTATAAGGATGGCACATAACTCTTTGATGATATTTTATGTTCACATCTAATCTCAGATTAAATACAGCAAACTGAATATATTCTAAATGCTCAACGACTTTCATTCAGTGCATACCTGTTACTTAAAAGCCATTAGGTCCGCAGTTCAAGGTTACTTTTTTCTTTTCTGAAAAAATGCACAAAAAAGTGACAAATTAGAAAATACAACATTATTAATTCAGAGCGACAAGTTCAGAGTGAGCTTGGCATGGCAACCCACTCCACAGGCTACTGATATAACTAAAAGTGCATTAATTATTATTTATTTAAAAAAAATTATATTAAGTGTGAAACTTTTTAAGGCAAGACACCCCAGGTGAATAGAGTAAAGAATTTTAAAATATTACCATACTTCTCTAGTTAACTGATTACATTAAGAATTGCAAACATTATTATAAGTTTTCTAAAATGTTATGTTTAAATTTGCAAATCTATCTAATTAAATATGCACTAATGTGCATCAACTTCCAGAACAGAAATATGAACACTGGATAAAGCAAGGTTCAAAATTCTTCCTTTTGTTGACATATTAAAGGTTTGTATTCACTCCATAAATTGGAAAATACTGTTAACAGTATTGTTAAAATGTTTTTAGGATTAAAATCTAAAATCTAGCATACAGTATGATTTACGAACAAACCCCGGTAAAAACCTTCATAATATAGATGAGAATAAAACTGGCAAGTGCTACTGAAGTGGAGATTTGCGGCTCAGTGCAGGAGAAAAAACATAATTTGAGAAATGCTCCTTTAAAGATATGGACTGAATGCAAAGATAAAGTGCAATAAAATAAACTCTTGTATTTTGGGTGTTTTCTTTCCACTAGTCTGAAACAACATGTTATGTAAATCCAAATAGCCCAAAATCTCAAATCTGACTAGTATATGAAAAAAAATATATATATTTTTTTTTTTTGCCTAGTGTCTTGCCTAAAATGGGAATAAAAAACGTAGGTTAAACCGTTCAAAAATCATTTTGTGGAAACAGTTTGATAGGACATTGAAAGTGACACCATAACATATGATACACCCACACATTACATGACTACTGCATATTACATGATCGGTGTTCATTATTCCTGCTGTATGAAAGAAGATACAAAGTAGTGTGGTACACATTGCAGATCATGTAATACTACACTAAATGAGCACTAGGCCCCAGCCCCATCCCAATCCAAAGAAAACATGGTTGTACTTTTACATCTGTGAAGAGTTTCCTGTTTCCAATGGACACTGGAGGACTGCCATCCATTTTTAGGTCTGGTATGGATTAGACACTTTGCTATTAAACAGACAGGTTTCAGAAGTTTTGTTCTTGAGTACAATACTAGATTTTAGTTTAGAACCAAAAAGAAAGAACTTAAAAAAACTACAGAAATACAAGAAATGCCAAGCACAAACAAAATATCTTGCATCTAGAGTGTCATTCAGATGTTTACGCCCCCACATCTAGTGCAGAACTTGCCATGAAAACATCTAAATGACTTTATCTCTTCCAGTTATTGCATGGGAGATAAAGCTTTTAAGAGAATGGGAAACAAATGGAAGCTTTAAAGGATGAATTTACATAGAGAGTAAAGGAAGCATACTGAGATGGTGTTTGGTGTCCATCATATGCAGGATAATGGTGTGGTTATATTCACCCAGGAGGCCATGCATGCATTTGTTAAGCTTATGGCTTCAACCTATACAATTCTAGTATGGAACTGGTCAAGTTTGACGGCTCCTCAGCTCCCATGGACTTATGGGATAGCAAAGTGTCTATATTTGCATCCCAGCAGATGCAGCGTGTCATCTTAGTATCACTGAGTTTTTGAACATTCTGCTTAATTGAGGTAGTGCTTGCTGCATAATGTATAGTATGGAAGTACACATATTCACAGTGTTACTGTACAATGTAAAGGTAGTTGTAAATTATTAAATATATTCAAGGAAGATGATCAATCACAATTCAGTATGCAAAAAGATGTAAAAAAAAAAGAGCAAACAAGTGATATTAAGTAATATTGTTGTTGTTTATTATAGTTTTTATTAATAGTTTAAATTAGTTTTTTCTTTTTATATTTTCTCATTTTAATTATAGCAACTTTCAAATTTTTATAATTATCTTAGATATGTCTATATTTTTATTTTTTTTAATTTCAGTTTTAGTTATTTTAGTACATCAAGTTAAACAAAATTAAAATGAGAAATGTTTTGTCCATAACAAATAAGTTTTTTAAGTTCAAGGTTTATTTTATTTGAAGTAAAAAAAAAAAAAAAAAAAAAAAAGATTTTTAATAAAAATAGATATTTTCATGATTTTAGTTTGATAAACGTCACAATGACATTGATGTTGGGTACATTCTGAATGTTAAATATTCATTTAATATTCACTGTGATGATCTCATATGGTCTCAATAGCTGGATGGTGAACATGGTGATATATGATTAGTGTATTAGTGGTCTCTTTATAAGTGTATCATGTACACTTGCACCCCAGGAATTTTGGCTGTTGTTTTACCAGGCATTTAGGAACTTACCCTTTAAAAACTTGGACATATGCTATCGTATTCCACACTTCTTTGAGGACATCTCCTCCCCCTTGGTGTCCTGAAAACATAAATCAGAATCTCATCCTTTGATCTAATTATGTTTCAATGCAGTACGATCCTCATTTAGCGAAGCTGTCAAGTAACGCCTTAAAGTGATATTTTAAAGTCAGGCTAATGCCTCTTTTGAAGTGAAAAGAAAGAAATATGGCTTTTACTCATGCACTACCACATGAGTACTACATAAATGAAAATCAGCTCAATTAGGATGCTTTACAATATGGTTTGTGTTTCTTTTATTTGGATTGCATTTTATGAATGCATTAAGACAAGATCTTTAGAGACTAAGTGTAGGTCTAAGCATTTTATGCTTGTAACTAAAATTACATGAGTTAAAGGAATAGTTCACCCAAAATGAAAATCTGCTGAAAATGTACTCACACTTCAGGCCATTCAAGCTGACGAGTTATTTGTTCATCAGAACAGATGTGGAGAAATCTAACATCACTTGCTCACCAGTGGATTTTATGAAACTATACTGTTTGTGCGCAAAGAAACAAAAATAATGTTTCTTGCCCAATTTCTTCTCTTCCATGTTAGTAGGGGTGACCCCGAATGGTCGAAGATTCGATAGGAGGAGCCTGATTCGACTACCAAACTCACAGTCGAATATTCACAGGGGTGTTATGATCATGCAATTTTGGCTATATGGAGGTGCTCAATGTCTGATTTCACATAGAACTACCGGTTTTCTCCCAATGAGTCAATATACAGCCTATTATGATAATGCTGTAAACAAAAATCTGAAAAGAAAGAAGCTTTTAATAAATATTTTTAACGTGCGTGAATAAATCCAACCACCCCTATAGATTAAAGTTTCACTTTCTATAGACCAACAGGAGAATCTTGGTGGCAGCAGGGATTTACATCTTTAACACGACTCAAATTGACACAGGCAGAGTGAAAGACTGGATTTTTTCAATCAGGTAGGGTATAAAATTTCAAAACATTTCAGCTGATTTTTGCATGTTGTGAACATAGGTGCCAAAAACTCGAGATATTATCTAGGCCTATTCATTATCATATTGGCAAAACAGATCTGGCAAAATGCATATTTGTGTTCGCGCTCTGGAGAGAATCAAAGTTTTATTTTGTCCCGCGCTGAGTCAGTGCAATCTCACGAATCCTCTCATTATAACAAAACTTCATGAGATCGCGAGATGAAGTAAGATGAAGGACAGCGTTTTAGTGATTTAAAGGTAGTGCTCGTTGTGTGCTTTCTAGGCTATAATGCATTCAGAATTTTTTTTTAACTTTTATTTTTCGGCCACATACACAATGCAATGTTTTGGGAATGACATCCGCATATTTATGCAGGATTCACACTCGAAAGAGCAATGGACAGGACAAAAATATACGTGAAAATGTATGTGAATTGAGGCTAGAGCACACTTTCTAAAGCATCCTCAGTATTTAATTCTGAAACTGGGCCTGGATAAAACTAGCTGTGTTAGAGCAGTTTTTCTTTTCCTTTCTTTTTCTTTCTTTTCACAGCAGCTCATATTTAGGCGATCGCATGGAGTTTTAGCAGTAGGCTATGTTTCAAAGTCAGAAAAATTCTGTGAGGCGTTCGTTATACATTTTCCCTGTGTGTTAACGTCAGTATTTATGACTGTCGAATGTCTGACTTGACACTTGGTAATTTATTTTGCCCCCCTCCCCTAAACATATGATTCGACGATCTGCAAGATTCGACAATTCTGATTCGACTATGAAAATTCTTAGTCGGGGACACCCCTATATGTTAGTCTCCACTGCACATTCATGAGAGTACCACATGTTTTCTTTTCACACAAAAAGTAATTTCTTAACTTCATAACATTATGGATGAACCACTGATGTTGCATGGACTATATTAATGATGTGCTTACTACTTTTCTGGGTCTTAAATGTGGTAGTTGCGTTGCTGTCTCGGTCAGAAAGCTCCCAGATTTCATCAAAAATATCTTAATCTGTGTGTTCCGAAGATAAAATGAAGGTCTTACGGGTTTGGAACAACATGAGGGTGAGGAATTAATTACAGAATTTTAATTTTTGGGTGAACTATCCCTTTAACTGAAAATTTAAATTGACAGCTGTGATCAGCATTCACTTTCATTGTATGGAAAGGAGCAGCTTGAACATTCTTCAAAACATCTTCTTTTGTGTTATACGCAAGAAACAGGTTTCAGAAGACATGAGGGTGAATAAATAGTGAAAGAACCAGGAGAAACTTGTGAAAAAATGTGGCAACATTTCAATATTTCTGTAACAGGGACTCGAGATGTTTTCTTAAGTGGTCCAATGGCCCATTGGACAAAACCTGTGCATCTCCATCTGATTAATGACTACCCACTGTCTAATAAACAGTAATTGAATGGTCTACTGCAGAGGCCTTGAAAGCCAGGGAGAGCTGCTTGCAGCCCGTGCTATCGTCTGGGGTTGATTATGGTTGACCTTGTGTGAAGCGCACTTTGAAACAGTAAGTCTAAGCTGGGGAACTGTAGCCGGAGAGCAAAGCAGAAGATAAATGAACAGATACTGTATTGACACTGCAAAAAGAGATCAATAATTTGATCAATATCTATTTGATTTTTATCACAAAACTCTGTGGAGGAGGAAGACGATTGATCAAACGTTCCAGGACACATCGGCATATCTAACAATATTAATTAAGAAAAACTGCTTAGGTGACTGATTGCTAAATCAATCAATATTGTTAAAATCAAAACAAATGATTTCTGCATTCAGATGCATAGCCTAATTCTTTCTCAGGATGGATTTACTGTAAGCTTTGTACTACAGTAATTGTCTTAACATGCTAAATGAGTCCTTAGGCATATAAGAGTTAATAGAAGTAATTACTTTTTTAATATTATGTTATAACTTATTGTGAGTAAGTCAAGTTAAAGTATTTTGTTGTTATTTGTTCCTAAACAAACACATTTGATTATGAAAATGAAGTGATTCTAAAAAGCATTTGAAACACTAATATACAGAGCTAAAACAAAGTTTTTCACATCCAGTGTTGTTATTGATAACTAAAACTTTATTTCGATAAGTGAAATAAAGCTGAAATAAAATAAAATATAAATATTAGATGAAAAAACTAAACTTAAAAATGTCAATTAGAAATAATATTAGAAATACATAAGTTCAAGCTAAAGTGCTAAATTAAATGACTAATACTAAAACTGAAAATAAACTAAAAATAAAATAAATATAAGTATTGAAAAATAAAACTGATGAAATTTACTCAAACTAAATTTAAAATGAAAACTAAAAATATGAAAACATTATATTAATAAATACCACATAGTATAATGCTAGAAAAGTAAATATATAATTAAAATTATATAGTTAATAATTACTCCTTTCATAACAGGGACTGATTTTTTTTCTCTTTTTTTTAACAAGTCACAAAACATACTTTAGCAGCTTTATTTGCGATTAATCTAAATTTATTTGTGATTTATTTAATGAAATTGTATATATAAATGCAAAATCATTGCACTTGCTTTGCTAACAATAACTGTAAACAATCTTGATGTCTTTATGACAGCTTAGCTTTTCTTTTATCCATGTGCTGGGGTTCAGTGCGAGTTAATGCAAATCAAAAATGGCATCATTTCTGTTAAGGAGGCTGTTCTGACTAAAACGCTATCATATAATTGAATCATCAATAAAAAGCACAACTCTAGTAACAGTAGCAGGCGATATAATTCAAAGGCGCGTCAAGTATGAGGTCATTTTTATTTTGAGGCATGATTCATATATAGTGAATGAAATGTTTTAAGAAGCTTTCAAATATATCACGCTTTTAAGAAGCCTTCTTAAATTACACGCTTTTAAACATCAGAGGATCTATGGATATGAGCACTTTCTCACCAAAGCAGCATTTTTACATTATGATTGCTTGCCTGCTTAGCTCAGGTTCTGTTGCAACAACATATTTGTTATGCTTTGTTCTCATGCGAACACAATAAAATATATTGTAAAATATATCAACTCCATGACGGCAGATTAAAACCTCGATCACCTCGATATGAAATGCACAGCAGCTTCATAATAACTCATTATCACAAAATATCTAGGCCATAATGTACATGTTACTGTCAGATTCTTATGAAATAGCTCTGTTCGAGGGTCATAATCAAGCGTTACGATGCCAGATAATAAACACGGCCGGACAGGAAAAGAACAGCGTGTCGCAGCTATGTGTGCAATGGGAATACAAGCCTTCAGCGTGAGAATATTTATTGGACATTGTTGAGTGCTGGGGAACATGGTTAATGGTTAACATTACGCAGTCCTTCTGAGCAAGTCCTGCAAGATTAGCACTTACATGTCTTTACTGTCTACACAGTGAACGGTCATAAAAAGGAGTCCTCATCCGCTCTTGTAAATCAAATCATGTTTTGAGCGGTGATGATGATTCTGCCAATTAGTTGAGGCTGGACTTGTGAGAATTACTACTCACTATTACACATGGTCCATTCCCGAGATCTATAGCCACCCTCGATTTGGCAATCTCCATTCAGGACTAAATGTGATAAGAAATGAATTATACTATTGATGAGGTCCTTAACAAGGTAATAACCATGCTCCCCAGTCAATAATTATTCCGATAAGAATATCTTTATTATGAAAATGCCGACTACAGCAGAAAGTCACAGCACCAAAACAATACCCAGTGGTGTAATTGCCTTTGTCTGAAATTATAGTTTTCATTAAATGGAATGCTGCATGTTATTGATTGTTTAAATAAGGCTCGATATCTTCCTGTTTCAAAGCACTGTGAAATTGCATGACATTGTAATATTCCAAAGCATTGTTGTGTCTGTTCATCAATGTTATGAGATTCACACTATAACGAGTCAAGGACTATTGGCCACAATAACTGCTGTATCTAAATGGGCTAATTTTATGGGGTTGGATCACAGACAAAAAAAAAAAAAAAAAAAGCAAATCGCTGCCTCTCTCCTCATGACCTCATCTACTTTGTGAACAGAATGGAGAGGGAATATGACAGACATGTGCTGCGTTCCATTCAAAGTCAATGTGGGATACCCAGCTGGTACATTCTCAGAACTCTGGCTGATGTTCTGGCAAGATTCTCTCAAAATAATGAACAAACATTCTTTGTGTAACATTAATAGAACATTAGTTCAAAGTTATCTGTTTTTTAATAACATTCTCAAAAAATCGTTATGCACAAAAACCTTATTGATGCATCTTTCATGGATGCATTGTTAATTTTTTCTGAAATGTTGTTGTTGCTTGTTCATGTAACATTTTTAAAACATTACTACTTGCTACTTGATTCAGAATGTTCAGAGAACGTTCAAAACTAGCATTCCCATGATGATTGCAAAATGATGCAATAGAAAACCTTTTTTTACAACAACCAAGAAAAAATATTTAAAAAACTGGATGATTTTGAATGTTAAGAGAACGTTTAGAAAGAATGTTTTCATGACTTAATGGTAATGTTAGCAAAACGTTCTTGGAACATAATTTTGTTAGCTGGGAAAGGCCTTCGCGTTATGCATAAGGAAAAATGGAAGTTTCTGTTTCTTTTTGATTGTCAAAAAATAAGTCTCAAAACAACAACACTGTTTTGAGACAACCAATACTAACAGTTATTGTACGCTTAAAATTTAGTCAACAGATTCAAATCAACAAAATATCCTATTTTCTGTACACACCTGTCTTGGCGGACAACAGTTTTAGCATCTTAAAAGAGTAAAAATCAGAGATGTTTTATGTTTCGGATGTTCAGTTGCAGAGTCATAAGCTTCATACTTTTGGTTCTTGTTGATCTAATGACTGGTCCCTGCTCTCTCCATGGCTGTTGGGTTGGAGGTCTCTTGACTCCTTCATACTTGAGGTATATTCTGAGATCTGTTGAAAGACAAACACACGGCCAATCTAAGAGAATCAGTGGTCAAAGCACAAAGTAACATGGGTTTTTTAAATATTCAGATTCTATGCTGAGAAGGCATTACTAGGGTGTAAACAAAAGTTTATTTTACCTTATTGGTTCTGGAAGGGAACCTTGTTGAAAAAGCTGCATTTTGATGGTTTTTGAAGTTTTTGGCAGGGCTATCACTTCCTGGTCTGGGCTCTTTGTAAGAGTTTTGTTCCTCCTCAACTTCTTTTACTTCCATCTGTGGGAGAAGAAAACATTCAACTTTTTCATTGCTGCATCCTAATTTTGGTATTCAATAATCTGCGTGACTGAAATGTGACATCATGTATATTGCTTGTCGTTTTCACCTGTTCAATAGGAAGATCCACCTTCATATTTTCATCTTCCAGTACTTCAGATGCTACTACTGCCTCCTTCCTTTTGTTGGTGGCTCTGAAGACACTTTTTTCTGGAGAGGGCGACAAATCCTAATTACATGCTGATCATATGTTGGATACATCCATTAGTACACAAAATTATCTTCATTTTTAAAAGCATCCAAAGTTTCATATTAAGAAAATTTGAGGACTGCATCAACTATCATCGTAAATATTTAATCTAAAGCAACCATTCACTATTTAAAAAAAATCGGTAAACTGATAGGGGGTGCATGTTTGTCTAGCGTTTCACAGGCCCATATGATAGAAAACATTTAAAATCAGAGCATTAAGTCCATAAGTCCATTAGTAAGAACCTACTGAGCTTCGATGTTCGCAGTGAACAAAATGACACTGTAAATAGCTCTGTTGCGACTAACTACAAATCAATTAATGTTTGTTACAAAACGCTCAATATCTTCTCTCAAAACATAGGCTATTAACACAGACACAAAAAAAACATGTCTGGAGATGAAACGTCTTGTTTCAGCAGACAAGACATGAGGGTTAAAGTGATAAACACCCTTCAGCATTACCCAGAACACTTCACCTCACATCAAATCAAGTCCGTCCAAGCTCAGCACTTCACAAAGCATTTAATGGGCTTTCTTGATCCTGAGATGCAAACTGCATTCATCGGTGCCTTTGACATTCAAAAGTAAGACAATCTTGGCTAATGATAGGCTGACAGCAGATGCACTCCTCCTCCAGTAGGTGATGGGAATGGCTCTCGCAGTCATGGGATGTTTGATTACCCCTCTGCAGCGATTGATGTAGTTAAAAGGAGGTTTCTTGTTTTATTTTTTTCGGTTTCTGCCATTAGGAATGGCATTATGTGGATCTTCTGCCCCATGGGACATGATCAAGTGTCCAGAGTAGGTATGAGCCTTCATCGAGGGGCTTTTATAAGCATGGCTGCAGACATACCGTCCGAGGCTAATGCAAGATCTGCATGAGTGAGGGAAACTCAACTCCATCACAAGGACTGCTGGCTCGGCTCTTATGAGCAAAGTGATGGCAGCTCCGGAGCGCCTGCAATTACTCACTGAATGACCTCATGGCATGTAAAAGACACAATGCACTTGCTCAGTCAAAGTCTTGTTCGGTTAATCCAGCGCACAAAAAGTGTCAATCTCATTCACGTGTGCCCCCTCAGATTTGTGAGCCAAATGGATTTTGAATATAACTAAATATATACACATATAAACAACAAATAAGAAAAAAATAAAAAAGTTGCACATTTTGTAAATAAATATTAAATGAATTATTTAAAATATATAATATAAAATGAATGATTTAAATATTATTGTATATTAATATATTAGACTATCATTCAAATTATTTTTTATCTTTCTAAGGCCTGGGACACACGAGACGATTTTAAAATCTTATCTGAACCAGTGAACTAAAGACAGTTTCAACAGATTTTTATAATCCTCTGAATGTGCACACTAGATGATTCGACCAGACCACGAGACCACACACTTGTTGACTGTAGGAACGATTTCACAGTGGCATGAGATCTTAAGGAGACTCGCAGAAAAACACATGGAGAACAATCGACATTGTCAGCTGGCTCTTCTGGCGCGTGTTCTGTTGTACAATGAAAAACAAAATAAAATAAAAAAAAGAATATGGGGGATGTTCTTTCTCAGTACTCTACTTTCGTGGCATGTTTGTGGCTACCAAGTTTCAACTATAGAAGCACGCAACATCCGGTTGGTGATGCCTGCTCACTCTCATTGGCTGTAGTGGGTATCACATCAGAGGCAGCCCGATCAAGAGTCATAAATATCAAACATTTGAGTTTGGGGACACTCCGTCTCAAACGGAGCAGTTAAATACCTGTAATGACACCACACAATAGAGGATTTTTTGGACAGAAAATAATTTGCAACAAGCCTCAAATTGGTCATTTGGGGGTGCAAATCAGGCTTAAAATCGGCCTTAAAACCAAAACTGCATTAATTTAATCAATGAAGGTTCAAAAGAACCACATTTATTTAAAACATAAATGTTTTGCAACATTATAAATGTCTTTACTGTCACTTTTGATCAATTTCATGCATCCATGAATAAAAGTAACAATTTCTTTAAAAAAAATCTTGCTGACCCCAAAATATTATATCATATGAGCAATATCACAAGAGTAGCAGTGCGATATGGCAGTATATTATAGGCACAGCTGTGATTCGGGCCGAGTGCCATAGGTAATCCCAATGTGCCTATATACAGCCATATCGCATGGCTACGAGTGCGATATTGCATTTAGACAACAATTCGACAGCACAAGGCTATGTTCACACTTGGCGTCTTTTTTAAAGCTGCCGGCGTCTGTTTTACATTATAATCCTATGGAGTAAACCGTGTTTTCAAAAAAGTCCTGGATTATTATTGGAAAATTATTGGATTTGGGCATCCGCCATGACACTCGCTGTGAGAAATACCACAAACGGAGTGATACAAAAGGTGAAACGGTTAAACGAGTTCCGATATCACTAGAATATCACACTCCTCTCAGCCAATCAGATTCGAGGAGCAGAAAGAACTGTTGTATATATTATATTATATTATATTATACAGTCAGGATATGAACTTGCATGCCCCCTCAAAAACACTGGTGCATAACGACCATGTATAACATATTACGCAATTATGGTATCAAAAACGATAGCTATGATGTAAGTCTTTATATGCAACAGAGTGAGAGAGACTTGGTGAATGAAAGCAAAAAAACAGAAACTAATATAGAGAACCAATAAAGAAAAATCAGAGAGAATGAGAAAGCGAGAGATTTCTCATGAATAACTTATGAACATTTTGATTACCTATGAGAAAAAATGGAAACATTTTGTTTTCCCTGGCATAGCTAACAAGGCACTTGCATACATTTTAAACAAAATGGCCTGATTGAATTTATCTATGATTTAAAGCCCTCTGCAGCATTTGAATCCATGCTGAGCTTTAATATTCCTCTCACAGGACGGCATTCTATCCAAGAATGAGAGCGTATTTCCCTAATGTAGGTGGGCTTTAGAGAACAGCCTGTCAATTCAAAGCAATTTGTGGCGCACACACGCCTGCGCTCGCTGTATTGCACCGCACACATGCAAGAGTACAAGATCCCTCTTTTTTGCCACTCTCTCTCACTCCCTTAATCATAAATGCATCACAATCACACAGCAGAGATGGCATAAGAGAAAGCTGGAGCGCAAGAGAAGAGAAAATAAGACTTCTACAAAAACAACAGCCACAGTGCCTATCAGCAATTATGTAAAACGCCTGTATCTGCCGAAGGAAGAGGCAGGAAACGGAGCTCTAGGGAGACAGAAGGAAAATCGTATCACAACTTGCCACACTCACCCGCCGTAGCAAAGAGATCTGGGATTTTCAAGCCCTGCCCGGGCTGTTTGGCGTAAAAAATGGAGCCGGCGCTGTCCACTCCTGGTTTTGCGAACTACGAGAGTAGAAAAAGCAATCTTCAAATAAAGACCATACATGGCTTTGATTCGATCTGATGCTTAAAGTGTGTCTACAATCCTTTGATAACAAGAAACAACTGTGTTTCGAGCACAGCTCGTTGTTCCTCTTTTACTCTCTTTTTCACATTTTCCATTGACCTCAATTTTTCATGAGCTGATATGCTTTGTAGCTCCCCAGCGACCGGCACGGTATTGAATTCATCTGGTTCCAATACATGCCATGCTCAACCTATCAATCACCAGAGAGCACAGCAAACTAATCATTTATTGATGAAACAGGGCAGCCATGAATTTCTAACTGCAATAGTCTTATTCATCAAGCCAGATCAAACAATGAGGATCCAAACAAGCTTTAAAAAAGAGACTTGGAGGGAATAACTTATTCTTCAGCAGACAGCAGACAGTCATTGATGATGAAAAAAGAAGACTGGGGCACTGGAGACACAGAGAGAGACAGAACAGTGGGAAGAGGAGTTTAGAGTGATGCTTTGACAGCAGGATGCATGTCTGAATTAATACTCCCACAAAAGGTAATTTTCTTCCAGCAGTCAGTGCATACCGGATCTACCATTGGGAGCAAGGTGAGCCATTTCTGGCACAGTGAGGGAAAGAGAAGGCTTAATACATTTTTCTCCAGCTCTTGCCACTGTTAGTTGGCTCCATAGAGAGGCAGCTTGGGGGTACTTCACTGATCTCCGTCTTCCACTGGTACACACTTCGGGCAATGGTGTTTGCAAGCCCACTAACATGGGGCCTGGGGAATAGCTCAATATTTGTTCTACTCACTTGCTTTTTTAAAAGCACACTCTGCCTGACATGTCTTTGAATTTGAACAGATGTTGGTGGTCAACGGAGAAATAAAACAACAGAATGGCCAAAAGTTCTGCTGGAATACTCAATTCAGTAAGTTCATTCAGAATTCATAGATGACACTTTCAGGATGAGCGTGCCGAATTCACAATCTGAAATCTTAGTGAAAAAATGCTGGAAATTCATAAACTCAAGAAGATGTTAATGTATTACAATATTAATAAGAGTAAGTGAGTTTATGAGTAGTTCAAGATCACTTTTAATTTAGTCCAAGCTGCAGACAGCCTCCCGGTGGACCACTCACAGTCCATTCACTGACCATTTGACTCATGTTGCACAAAATGGCAACACAGCTCGAAAATTGGCAGTTCCAATCTGATTGGGTGGCTATGCAATTTCACTAGTCTGTTGAGATTCACAAGTCTGCCTGTAAACAGATGCACATTTAGAAGGTGCTTAATACAATTAGGAAGAACTAATCACTGGATTTGGCTGGATGTGATGCCAGGTTAATGCCATCCAATCACTGAAAAACATTCACTTTTTCTACATCTATCAATTATTGTGTTATCAAGGTATCTATTTCAAATAAAACCACCCCTAAACAGCATGTAAAAACAAAATAAATCTGGTTGGTCACTTTTTATATCAGTCTGATGATTCTCTTCCCATCTAAGTGGGCATCTTGACCAGAATAATGCTGCCTTCATGTGCTAAAATGTCCTGCTTTCCACTTCTCAAGTTGTAATTACGAGTTTGTCAGTTTCTGACTTTGTTGTCAGAAAGAATACGAATTATGGAGGACACCAGGTTCATTCTTGCCTATTTCTAGGGGAAATCTTATTAAATCCAAAATGGAAAGTCAATATCAAATGGATATTGAATAAAATTTTGTTACATTCGTTGACAACCATATAAACATTAACCACACTAGTGTATACAATCACTGCACTATCTAGGAATTTCGGTCAAATAAATGCTGTTTGCACAGTGGAAAATACATACACTATGCATCAAATAGTTATACACATTTGTAAATATAAATGACTGCAAAGGCAAGACAAATCAATGTAACTGTTGTAACGGTATGTAACTGTAAATGTAAATTTAACTGTAAAAAAAAACTTAGTTCTCTCTTCCACCATGTCTAAAATTTACGACCTGTTGAAATCGGAAACTCGGGTATCAAATACTCTGTTTACATACAGTGGGGAAAAAAAATATTTTGTACATTTGCCCACTGACAAAGAAATGATCAGTCTATAATTTTAATGGTAGGTTTATTTGAACAGTGAGAGACAGAATAACAACAACAAAAAATCCAGAAAAACGCATTTCAAAAAAAGTTATAAATTGATTTGCATTTTAATGAGTCAAATAAGTATATGATCCCCTATCAATCAGCAAGATTTCTGGCTCAAAGGTGTCTTTTATACAAGTAAGGAGCTGAGATTAGGAGCACTTTCTTAAAGGGAGTGCTCCTAATCTCAGTTTGTTACCTGTATAAAAGACACCTGTCCACAGAAGCAATCAATCAATCAGATTCCAAACTCTCCACCATGGCCAGAGGTGTCAAGTAACGAAGTACAAATACTTCATTACCTTACTTAAGTAGAAATTTTGGGTATCTATACTTTACTGGAGTAATTATTTTTCAGCCGACTTTTTACTTCTACTCCTTACATTTTCACGCAATTATCTGTACTTTCTACTCCTTACTTTTTAAAAATAGTCTCGTTACTCCTATTTCATTTCGGCTTGTTTTCATTCCGGCTTGTCATCGTTCAAAAAAAAAAAAACCTATCCAGATAAATCGCGCCATCCGGATAGAGTGAATTTGATTGTGGTTGGATGAGAAGTAAAACATATACCATTCCGACACCCTATTGGTTTGTATGCGATCCATCGCACCTGCACATGACACAAATCACGTCACACTCCAGCAAGGACATAGCCAGTGTTGGGGTCGTTACTCAAAAAAGATTATTTCTTAAAAGTTATTATTTCTCCAATACTGGCTCATTTATCAAACGGGTGCTTTCTCTTCGTCCTCCGCAAATTAAGCTACAGTAGTTTGGTAGAGAGACGTTTGAATAAATTAGCGTTTGCGATTGACAACGCGATTGACAATGTTGTGATAAGTAGGCTATACTAACTTTGTAACTCGTTACCCCCAACACTGGACATAGCAGACGTATGTAGCCAAGTACAAAGATGTCCGTGGCAGAGACTCAATAAGAGAACTCGAGCGAAATGTCCCAACCAAGCACCAGCGAGGAGGTTGGTAGCCAGGATCATCTTCCGCTCCATGAAACACGTTAATGCTCAGTAGTACACATATATGTTTTTTTATGTATTTGCATTGTACTAAAATGCGTTCATTTTCAATGGGCATATATGCGGCTGAAACAAGTAGCCTAGTGCATCCCAAATTTTTCAACATTAACATTTTAATATAACATTATAGTCATTATGGCCTTCAGAAAAATGTTTTTTTTTGAGGAGGTGGGGTAGTGCACAATAGGACCCTAAGCTTTTGTCCTTAATGGCATTTTTTTCCTTACATTACTTTTACTTTTATACTTTAAGTAGTTTTGAAACCAGTACTTTTACACTTTTACTTGAGTAAAAAGCTTGAGTTGATACTTCAACTTCTACAGAAGTCTTTTTAAACCCTAGTATCTATACTTCTACCTGAGTAATGAATGTGAATACTTTTGACACCAGTGACCATGGCCAAGACCAAAGAGCTGTCCAAGGATGTCAGGGACAAGATTGTAGACCTACACAAGGCTGGAATGGGCTACAAGACCATCGCCAAGCAGTTTGGTGAGAAGGTGACAACAGTTGGTGCGATTATTCATAAATGGAAGAAACACAAAATAACTGTCAATCTCCCTCGGACTGGGGCTCCATGCAAGATCTCACCTTGTGGAGTTTCATTGATCATGAGAACCTTGAGAAATCAGCCCAGAACTACACGGGAGGATCTTGTCAATGATCTCAAGGCAGCTGGGACCATAGTCACCAAGAAAACAATTGGTAACACAATACGCCGTGATGGACTGAAATCCTCTGGTGATGGACTGGTCTCCCTGCTCAAGAAAGCACATGTACAGGCCCGTCTGAAGTTTGCCAATGATTCAGAGGAGAACTGGGTGAAAGTGTTGTGGTCAGATGAGACCAAAATCGAGCTCTTTGGAATCAACTCAACTCATCGTGTTTGGAGGAGGAGGAATGCTGCCTATGACCCCAAGAACACCATCAAACATTGAGGTGGAAACATTATGCTTTGGCGGTGTTTTTCTGCTAAGGGGACAGGACAACTGCACCGCATCAAAGGGACGATGGACGGGGCCATGTACCAGTCAGGGCCAGGGCATTGAAGGCAGCCAGGGCATTGAAAAAGGGTCATGGATGGGTATTCCAGCATGACAATGACCCAAAACACACAGCCAAGGCAACAAAGGAGTGGCTCAAGAAGAAGTACATTAAGGTCCTGGAGTGGCCTAGCCAGTCTCCAGACCTTAATCCCATAGAAAATCTGTGGAGGGAGCTGAAGGTTCCAGTTGCCAAACGTCAGCCTCGAAACTTTAATGACTTGGAGAGGATCTGCAAAGAGGAGTGGGACAAAATCCCTCCTGAGATGTGTGCAAACCTGGTGGCCAACTACAAGAAACGTCTGACCTCTGTGATTGCCAACAAGGGTTTTGCCACCAAGTACTAAGTCATGTTTTGCGAAGGGGTCAAATACTTATTTGACTCATTAAAATGCAAATCAATTTATAACTTTTTTGAAATGTGTTTTTCTGGATTTTTTTGTTGCTATTCTGTCTCTCACTGTTAAAATAAACCTACTATTAAAATTATAGACTGATCATTTCTTTGTCAGTGGGCAAACGTACAAAATCAGCAGGGGATCAAATATTTTTTTTTCCCACTGTATTTGTATTAAGATGCATTTCATCAAGTCAATCACAAGTGGACGACACTGAATACAGGTGTAAATTGGGTCTAAAATGGTTTGAGCTTGTCCAAAATTATTTAGAGTTTCCCAGTCGCAAAGAGAACTTGAGAGGCCATTCATGTGCAATGTTCGACTGTTTCCTATAGCAGTATAAGCTGCAATTTGGACCAGACTTTATGTTGACAGTTAAATCTGGCTAAGTGAAACAAGTTATCATTTAACAAAGGCATTTGGAGGTGGAAAGTTCTGTAAAAAAGTAAAAAAAAAAAAAAAATTACATTTGAGGAGCAAATTAAGACATTTTCCACTAATCACTAATTTAAGGTCCATTATTATTCCTGTTATTAACATCAGTTTTGGTGAATAATTTTAGGACGATACTAAATACAGGTGTAAACGGAGTACAAAGCGTTTTGCATGTTAGTGGCTATAAAAATCAACGTGTCTTGTCTGACCACTTCTGATGGAATCAGCTGATATCTTAATACCAGATCTACACTGGGCCAAAGAACAGGTTGTAGTGTCCTTTACACTAACTCAAGCATGGAAGAACATCGAAAGCTGGGGGATGGTAGCTTCAATCCAGAGCAATGTGATAATGATTCTGAAGCCAGGCATGGAAGACCCCCTGCTGTATTAGTGAACCACTCCCCGAGCCTATGCAGGACAGGCCTGACAGAGAGCAGCTGGATGGGTGTCTCTACCAATCCCCTAGAGAAACCAATGCTTCTCCAAAACAGGAAGCCACAGCGGGGACGGCAGCAGGTCTGACATGAGCAAGTCATGGGAGATATGAGGGGACAGCTACACCCTACAGTGCCATGGAGAGCGTCTGAACAGCTTTACTGCCTCTGCATGTCACAGTCATGGATGTGTGGCCTGTAGTACAAGAGGGTGTGATCATCTCTGTCGCTGCTGCACTTTTCCACCCGTGTCAACTTTGCTGACACCTCGCTCAACATCTGTTAGACCAGTAGGAGAATAAACACCAAATGCTGTGCTACTGCTTTCATCTGCCGGTGCAGTGCCAGCTCTGTCACATGAAAAAAAATCCTGCGCAAAAAAAAAGAAAAAAAGAAAAACACACACTGAGATTTCTAATAATACACAGCCCCCTCCATGCAGTTTACATGACAATAAAAAATACATTGGTTTAAGTATACTGTATTGATTTCTAGGGGAAGATGAGAAAAATTCTGTAATTCAATTTCATTATCAAAATGTTTACATTGGAATGACATCATTGGATAATGTAAGCAGCGAGCCAGAGAAAAGAAAGGTGTTTTGGTAGAGGAGGCTGGTGGAGGCCATAGCTGAGTCTTTGTCTCCCTCATGTGGTAAATACCAGATCTGAAGAAATAATGCTATGAGGTGCAAATATCATGCTATGGATTAAAAGAAAGCATACATAACATGCTATGTAATTGTGGATTTCTTTTTTTAAATAAAGACCTTTTTATGTTTTAAATGATTTTTTATTACAAATAATCAAAATTAAGTAAATTATTCATTTTGAATTTAATAATTATATAATTAAATATATACACCACCATTCAGACCAAACCTTTGGTTTTTGAATGGTGTTTTTTTTATGTTTTTGATTAAATTTGAATGTTTTTGAAAGATTTGAATGTTTTTGAAAGTCTCCAGTGTTGACCAAGGCTGGATTTATTTGATTGATTACAAATTAAAACTAACCATTTCTAATATATTTTAATGTGAAAGTTTTTGCTAGTCATTACTCCAGTCTTCAGTGCCATGTTCCTTTCAGAAATCATTCATTCTGATTTTAGGTGCTTGTGATTATCAAAACTGAAAATGTTTGTTCAAGCCACAATACACTTTTTCCCCAAACTCTTCAGTGAATAGAATGTTCAAAATAATTTAATTTTTATTATTTATTATATATTTATTTGCATGAAATATATATTTTTTTAACAATGTAGAAGTATCAATGTCAATGTTGTTCATTTAATTCCTGCAGAATAAAAATATTAATTTATTTTTAAAAATGTACTCAATTTATGAACAGAAGTGTAATTAAATTCATTATAATACAATTATATAAAATAACTGACTATCTGTAATTTATTTCATATTTTTAATATTAATAATACTTAATATAACAAATAATAATAGTAAATGTATTAATGTATAAATGTATTAATTACATTTTATACACACACAGGTGTTTATACACACACATACACGTGTATATATATATATATATATAATAATCGTATATATGTATATGTAATTTGTATAAATGTTTATTATTAAATATTGGTTTGTAAAGAAGTTCAAATTTATAATATAAATATATAAATAAAATGAATTTCAAAAACATAAACATAAGCCTTCAGATCTAAATCACCCCCAGATCAAAATGTTTTTAAGATTGTGAGAAACAAATTTAACTTAATTTGTCAAAACGTATGTCTGCTTGCATAAAGCTTTAATTTACTATTACAGATTCTCTGCAGGGAAAACAAATATGTGATTGTTTAAAAGTGTTTGTTCTCCTCTCAACAAATACAGATTACAGGTAAATGTAAACAGATTATGGAACTGCACCTTGGAATTTAATGACACTTTGATGAGACTTTGATTGCTATTCCATCTTCATTGTATCAAAGATAATTGGCCACTTTCTTCAAATTATTTCCTCCACTCAATGAAGCTGATGAAGCATGAGAAATCAATTAGAGAACAACACACATGGAACAACCACAGGAGCGTTCCCTTCTAACATCAACAGGCAAACGGTTTGCTGTCATTTTTCTTATTCACAATAACCAGATGTCTCAAACTTTACTTTGGAGAGCTCCGGGTCCCAGTCCACTAAGTGTGTATTTCTTCTCCATCACTTATTTGCCAGGTCTAGCTCTTATTGTAGTCTGGATCATCCCAAAGCATCAAGTGAACACACGCATTATCACAAAACAATTTATCCTCATTCTGTGGCTACAGGGGAGGGTTTCAGCGCCCTCCCCCGGTGAGGGAGTTCAGATCTCACTTGATCAAGTAACACAAACTCTGAGCGTTGGGACAGTTTGAAAAAGGAGAGGTGAGAAGAACTCAATACCTCCTACAGACAGTGATTGATGAGGCGAATGTACCCACTCCCAACTCGCACTGCCACATATCAGCCTGATTGGAGACATTGAGATCCTGTGACGGTAACATTTTTCTCAACTATCTGATCTTCAACACTAATGAACAGTAGCCAATTTATATCTGGCCCAAATTGAAATTTTCTCGCTAACTGGTTTCGGTCTGAGGGGAAAGGGATGGGTGCTGATCAAGATCGGTGCCTTGTAAACTAGTTCAGGACATTAGCTCTGCGCTATGTTTAATCTCCATATTACAGTTCAAGAACAGAGCAAATAAGACTAATATGGCATTCCAAACTGCCAAAACAGGCTCATTTGCTTGTGTTCATCCCTGCCTTCTGAAGAATTAGCCTATTAGTCTTTGACTATGCAAAATCAATACTAGTATTTTCATTAAATATTTACTTAATGTAATCACACCGATGCCATCTATAATATACATTTTTTTTTTAATCTGTTAAATAGTTTAAAGAAATTATTTCATTATCCTCACCAAAGTTCTGTCTTGTTTTTCTTTTTTTAGAACTGGATGAATGCCATTGATGAACTTGACCCTAAGAAAAAGAGGAAGACAAAGAAATAATTTAACCGAAAAAAGGTCTGTTATCATGTACTTACTCTGCTTGTTCCAAACCTGACTGCTTTCTTTATTCTGTGAAAAACAGTATCATGTTTTGAAACCAAAATTTTTTTTTTCTTATGACAGTTCTGGCATTTTATTATTCATTCTATAATTTACAAAAATATTCATTTTACTAGATGTATTTTTTGGTTATTTTATATTTAATATACCCTACCAATCAATAAATTAAGGGTCAGTATTTTATTTTATTTTATTTTTTTGAATGAAATAAATATTTTTATTCAGCAAAAGTGACAGGAAAGATGTATAGATGTGTCTATAATTTTACAAAATAATAATATTTCTATTTCAAATGCTGTTTTTTTTTCTTTCTGTTGATTAAAGAATCCTGAAAAATGCATCACAGTTTCAACAAAAATATTAAGCTGTATAATAATATTATTATTCAACATTGATAATAATAAGAAATGTTTCTTAAGCGGTTTCTGAAGGATCATGTGACACTAATTCAGCTTTGCCATCACAGAAATAAATGACATTTTAAAATATATTACACTATATTTAAAATATTTTCAAATAATTGTAATAATAAGTGATAGTATTACTGTTTTATTGAACTTTTGACTTCTTTCAATAAAATTAAAACTTTTAAACAGTAATGTAACTTCAAATTTCTGTATACCTGCATAGAATCAATCATATGACTTCAGACGAGGACTATTTCTATAGTGCTTTTCTGTCCTTCGCCTTTTGTACTCCATGGAAGAAAGAAAGTCATACAGGTTTTGAATGGCAAAAGGTGTTAATGATGGCAATTTAACTATAAGAAAGTTCAACAAAAGGGCATTATACATCTGTTAATTACTGTCATTGCAATTATCATGTCTTATAATCTTTCTCACACATCGGTGATATTGTGGATTACTCCCTTGCTTGGAGCCAGATGATATGGCAAAGACCGGAACCTCTCTGTCCCTACAGCAACATAATAGTGGTTGTTCTGTAGCTCATACGATCCACGTACAGGCCTCCCATTCAGCATGTACAATCTGAAAGGAGTGAGATCACTCAACATTGACTATATGTACTTTTTACACATGTACATTTTATAGATGTAGCTCGTACCTGTGCACAGCTCCAGAGCGAAGGTGAACTCTCTCGGTCACCATGGCCAATACGTTTTCCCAGCTAGCAAGCGTGTGTTTGGGAATCAGAACCCGTGCTGGAGGAACCAAGATATCTCCATTGGTAAAAACACTACAAGATATAATCAAATTTAGCACTTAGGACCTCAAACCACACATTTATGCTTCCAAATGTTTTGTTATCAGAAACAAAGCCAATATACACTGATAATTAACAACATGAGGAAATTAGATGCCATTAGAAATAAATAATTAAATAAAGTAAAGAACATCGGCCTGATTTTATACCATTAGACAGTATTACAGTTTTAAAGAATTAGACTTTGCCGTAGCCTGAGGCTTTGCCATTGAAGACTTCCAATAGGGACACATTAGAAGCAGGGCTCACTTGATGATGCACGACTCATTACTGATTCTCTTCCATCGAGCTGGGACAATTATTCTGCTGTGAACTACAGGTTGGATCTGCAGTGGAGACAAATGAACAGGACCCCGCTGAGCATCACTGACAATAACTGTTCCACTGCTCATTTAGGGCACTTACACATCTGGTTTTCCTCAATCAGCCATCTTAAATGCTATGTTGGTTGTTGCTCAGATGGAAACAAGGAGCTAAAAGGGTGACAGACAGTGACATATACTACCATAACCTCAAGCAAAGTCGCTCTAAGTGGGCATTTTTATGATTATTGCTCTATTATGGTCCATTGCATGTTGGTCTCCGAGGAAGGTTGTAAAAACAATTAGCTTAATAAGTCACTTCAAATAGTCTAAACTTGGAATAGTACAAAGCCTGAATCTTTTGACTCCTTATTTGAATCCTATGCTAAACAAGTTTACCAAATAAGCCAGGCTTATTGTAGTTAGTCTGATTTATTTTGAACCAAATCAACTGGCAATAAGTCAGACTAACTAATGGTATAGTATTTTGGTATTGTGGTGCTTATATTGTGCTACTGTTGACTATAGTTCACATTCCTGCAGAGTTTAGCTCCAACTTTAATGAAAAACACCTGAAGCAGATAATCAAGGTCTGGGGTTTGCGTGAAAATTACAGACAGGTGTGTGAGCAGAAGTGGAACTGAACTCTGGGATGACAGAACTCCAGAGCAGGGCTGAGCACCCTTGTGTTAAACTGTGGCATAACAACATCTTTTGTAATTATTCAACAGCTAACTGTAAACAGTTAAACACCTGCGACCAGCCGTTTTTTATTTTTATTCATATTTTAATACATGATATAAATGGTCACTGCATTTGGGCCAACAGGGTATACGAGTGAAAATAACAATATGGCTGCATCTGAAAGTGACTTATCGCCATGCTGCCCTATCAGGCAATGACTTTGCAAGCAGCATTTTTTCACAAAGACAAAACTGATTTCGGATGGGCTTCTGAGGCAGCATAAAGATTCAAGTCTACATCAGCTTTGGTGATAACTAAGCAAATATACAGGTGAATAAAGTTCTTGTGAGTAAAGGAAGAAGGGAAGTTTTGAAATTTGCCATACACTAGAAAATGAAAAGAAATTAGAGGTAAGAGTCTCTAATAAGTAACACAAAGCATTTGCACAGTACTTGCATTGAATGTTGATTAATAACCTAAAATAATTTTACGAGTAGTCAGAAAACTCCCCTAGTATTCAGAGACTGTTCTACACATAGGCTACCTGATAGTTTGAAATGAAGAGAAACAGCTGACTCAAATGGAGATTTTATAGTGAAATCAATACACATGTGCACTTTTTCAGCAACAAGGGGCATAAAATCAGTCATCCGCTACAGTCTGGAGAAACCTTGGACTGATATTCTGCCGGAGAGATATATCAGCCAATAACAGAAAAATGTAGGGTGCAGAACACCAGTAATAATCATACTGAATACATGTTATGATTTACCATGGACATTTTTTCCTCTTGACCTTCCTGATGTACAAAACATTCTCATGTATATCCACGGTATGTTTCACATATAGACATATCAATAAAGTTGTCCCCATTTTTTAATCTTTCATGTTTTGTTAGAATGAGAAAAGGTTTTATTATGTTTTATCATTCTATCACGAATGATTTAGTTACTGTGACTCTTACCGGTTCACTTTTCTTTTTTGGAGGTTTTTGTGTTGTTATGTGACGATAGCTATCAAAGACAAAAGAAGAGAGAAAGTATAAAGTCAATATAATATAACATAAGTATATTATTTTGATGGTTTTGCATTGCGATGGTACACTTTCTGTACACATTGCTATTATAAACCCTGTAAAAATCATGAATTTAATTCATAATCAATAAAGATTACTAAAAATCAATCATTCAACATAATACCACAGCTATTTAGCTACTCTCTTGTAAATAACTGCACCGTTACCATCATGTGGATGAATAAACTTACTCCATCTTTTGGAGTCTCTCTGCTCCGGCTGCCACATATCTCTCTCCATGCACCAGCTGCTCCAGATTCGCCACCCTGTGACCCTTGTTAGGGGTGTAAATATTTCGCACTGCCCCAAAGTGAGCTGTGATGCCTCGAGTGACAGTGTTCAGAAAGCTGTCAAAAGTGGATGACTGGCGTTGATTGATAACAAATTTTCGGCCGGGATAAAAAGCATCTCCGTTCCTGAACACAATAACCGTTTTGGTTGGCGGAGGATGCGCATAAGACTCCCGTCCAGACATTATGAACTAAAACAACTCTGCGGTAATCCACGGGGAGGTGCTGACAAGCCCAAATTAAATATATAAATAAAACAGTTTTAGTAACCACAACCGAAAGTTGTTAAAAGTTGTTAGAATCGTTGTCTTCAGCGTGCTGGAGGCCGCCAGATGTTTGGACGAGTGTCCATAGTAACGGAGTGAAAACGCTAAGAAAATAGCACGAAACGGCAAGAATGCTACAATGCCTCAACTCTCTTTGAACAAACAAAGTTATAGCATACGGTTGTAACGATTTCTTTTTATTTTGATAGCTAGTTTAAAAAAAAAAATTGGTTTGTTCTAATTTAGTCTGTGAGGTAACTGGAGATTTAGCGGCCGCGGTCAGGCATCCAATCAGCCTATCTTTAGACAACCGCCAAACAATAGATTAAATTTTAATCAGTGTATTACTTAACGTTACTCCTGTCGTCGGAGACGGTGTATTGTAGGTCAGCTTTTCAAAAATATCAATTTCATCTATAGGTGTCAACGTGGTTAATAGTCTTTATAATGATTTTTTTTTTTACTTTATTATTTGTTATTATTATTATTATTTTATTCGAATTCGCTAATGGTGCCTTCAAACTCGTATTTACGTGAAGGCAGCATAAAAGTAATAGGCTACGTTGCACTTTTTATACAAGAACATTATACAATGTGAATGTAACATCAGTGGCAATGAGCGACGAAAAAAACTTAGCTACTACAGCCTATTAATTTTTTTCAGTGCGTTAGGAAATCATGCACCTTTGAACGCCATCTTCTTCCCTTGAACTTTAACCTTTCAAGAACTTTTACAGAAATATTAGCAAAAGTGACTTGAAATAAAGGCACAAATGGATGTGAATGAAGGAAAAAAATAAATAGGCTTACATAACCTAAAAAGGGGTAAATCAGACAAAAGGGACAAGAATGTTATAGGGAAAATTATATTCATTACAATTATTATTATTAATAATAAAGCTAAATCATTATATATTATTTAATAAACATTAGGCCATGCACTGAAAAGATAGCAACATAAAAATGTTAACAAATTACATATTTATGACAAAAACATAAATTAACTGGTTTTATTCAAGTCAAATATATTATTTAACATCACTGAATCAACCTAAATATATTAATTTATATTAACAAAACTATTTTATATGGATTAAATCAGGTAGAAACAGCTCTTCAAGGCAACACAGGTTACCACTTTTTACAGCATAGAAATCACACATTTTGTAGGCCCATTTATGTGTTTGTTATATAATATTGATAAAAATACAACTTATTATAAATATTTTTTATATTTATTTTATATAAATATTTTCATTAACTAAAAAGTCAAATGAAAATGTTTATTACCATATTTTAATAAAAACAATTTGCCACTGGTCAGGCTGATTTATTACTGATGATTAGCAGATTTATGGTCTCAGTATATACACTGTAAAAAAAAAAGTTGGGCAAACTTAAAATTTTAAGGCAACCAGCTTCAGCAGATGTTTGAGTTTTCTCAACTTCTTGCTTTATGTTTATAAAACAAAAAGTTGAGAAATTTCCTAAAAGATAAGTTGAGAAAACTCAAAAATCTGCTTTAGCTGGTTGACTTAAAATTTTAAGGTAGCCCAACTTTTTTTTTTTTTTACAGTGAAGTTTTTGTCAGGATAGGTTATCATTATAGGTTATTATGCCATTGTCTGTTTGGTGTGATGGCCGGTGTAGAATAACAGATCAGTTTACACAAGCAGGCCGCCTGATTATGTTTGTAAAGTTCATTCTAAAGAGCTATTATGAAATTCAAGCACCCTCCATCTTTAAAGATTTATGAGAAAAACACTGTTATACGTGCAACAGAGGTGTACAGATTGCCACTTTGCCCCAAATTAATCAGATTTCCTGCCTGCTGTTATATTTTCATGCATAGTTAATTCCAGGACGGCTTGACCTTGTCAGCACATACAGTAAGAGAAAATAATCACAGTGTGTAGAGCCACACGTGACCACTAGAGAGAGACAGATCACTACTTTAACACACTGTAGGCCTACTCACTCACTGTTCAGACAAAGACGAAACCTTGCAAAGAGTGAAGAAAAACATACCTCGAAATACTAAGAACGGACAACGAATGTATTAGGACGAAACCTGTTGATCATGATATGCAAATATTTATTGATTGATTACTGAAAATACCAAAGTCACATAAAATACATGTAGTATCCTTTGAGTATCTATCATGTTTTAGAAATAATTTACCATATTTACTATCATTACAAAGAATTAGTAGGAATAGTTAAAAAAGTACATTCTCAAGAAACCAAATAATGGTATTATTTATGATACACCATTATCATAATTAAAGCAATATGGGCATGTGTACAGTATGTTCTGTCTATGTATATGTATATCCATCTATTGTTAAAAATCAACTACTAGGAGACTACAAAAAAAGGGCTTCTGTATTTCTGACAGCATTTCATAGGGCATTTCATACCACATTTATAACCTCAAAACATAGGTTATAAAATGACTTCATATGATGGGTAGTATACAATATATACCATCTATTGATCCTTATGTGACCTTCACACTGTTCCATTCTGGCAATAATGTATTAAATAAATGGGATGATGTACTACTGGTAAACTGGGACAGCCATTTCAGTCATTTTACTGGGGAGAATAAATAGTTTGACCATTAAAAATACGATTTCTAACCTCAACCTCAAACCTCAACAGTTCAGTCTAGAAGACTGTGTTATGTAAATCTGCTCTTGTTAGCTATAGTTCTATGAGTATGCTGACCTATTCAGTATATTAATAATAAACCATGTAATTCAAATTTGAATGGGAAGAAAGGTAGTAAAAGAGAAAAGCAATAAGAAAAAGGTCAAATCAGTGGAATCTGAAATTGTAAATATAATAAGATAATAGGAAAGTATTATTGTTCATTTATTTAACTGATTACAAGTAAATGTAGTTTAGTAAACTAGTTGTCCACTTTTCACAGTAAAGGTGTCTCAGTCTGCAATAACACCTGAAAAAATGTGATTGGTCTACATATGTTAACTGATCTGTATAACGTATATTCCTGCAGTGATTTAAAAATAAAAAATTAAAGTACAAATATTCCATACAGTCTCTTAATTGATATAAGGTTTTAAACAACCAGATAGTAAATACATTAATAATTTAAAATGCTGTACTTTGATACATTTTTCTAAAATGCTGTACTTTGAACATTGATACACTGATAATAAGAAGAAATGTTTCTTAAGCAGTGATTCAGCTTATAAGAATGATTTCTGAAGGATCATGTGACACTGAAGAGTGGAGCAATGGCTGCTAAAATTCAGCTTGGCCATCACAGAAATTAACTACAAAACAGTTGTTTTAATTGTAATAATATTTCAGTATATTTCTGTTTTTACTGATCAAATAAATGCAGCTTTGGTGGGTGCTTATAACATTCAAAATCTTACTGACCCTAAATGTTTGAACTGCAGTGTATAATAATAATAATAATTAAATGTTGTTTTAAACATTTTACATGATGCCTAACATGTCACACTGCTGTCACCGTTGCCAAAGATGACAAAATGTAGAAGTACTTCACTTTTTATTGAAATTTCAGCCTTCTTTAATACATTTTAAACATGTCTAAATGGACTTTTCCCCCTATAGATTGGCAGTGAAGCTCATACTTTGTCCTTTTCAAACTCACACACGAAGTACATAGTGAGGTGACAAGCCACATCAATCCACTCGCCTGAAGACACCATCTCGACGCAATCCTCGTCATCGTAAGCGTTGTTTGGCTCGCCCTCCCTCCACTTGCTGAAAGTGGTCATGGGTGAGCGCTCCACATACACAAAGTGGCCTTCTCGCTCCAGGTCATTAATGCCGATATACACTCTACCGAGGCCAGCTGCGGTGACGTAGCCAGCGATGGCTCTGTTAGCCGCCGCGTCTTTGGGCATAGCCAGGTGACCACCTCGCCCCTGACAAAACACCTCCGCGTCCCTGTAGCGTTTTTCCTCCTTCACCAGCAGATAGACCTTGCTGTCTGTCTCTTTGATGCCAGCGACAGCTGCGGGGGAGGGCAGGGCTGAAAAATGAGGATCTGAATTTCTATAATCACACGGCAGCAGCCAGCGTTCACACAAGTGCATTCTGACAGTAAAACAAAAGAGCTTCTGGCTAATGGGTAAATACTTTTGTCTGTGTGCAATCACCCTGCATATCAAAATGAACAACTGTATGAATCAACTTGACAACATCACATTATTGTAATCTCATAAACATTGGTAGACTGGTTCATTCTTTCTTTTGGACATACCATTTTTAATGAACTTCAGCTCATTGGTTAATTGCGCCACTTGAATATCCATTTCACCAATCATTTTCCGTAAGGGTGCACACTCACAGGGGACGCCTGAGGAGACAAATTAAATATGAGACCATTCACATGAGCAGTCCAACCATTAAACTGGTTCCTAATGAGTTCAAACCAATTATCAACTAATATGAATTGATTTCTATTTCGGAAAGGCCTATACCTGGATCTCCATTTGGGCCCTTGGGTCCTGGATCTCCCATATCACCTTTTATACCTAGAAAAAAATAAGCCTATTGCATTATTAAGCAGTTAGACAAAACAAGCCTGATTACTTTCAGAACTGCAATTTCTTTCTCAAGCTTACCTTTTAGTCCAGCGGGACCCATCTTCCCATAACGTCCAGTGCTACCTTTTTGGCCTTTGACTCCGGGGGGACCTGGAAAATAACGTATAAACTTTATATGTAATAAGCATGGATATGAGCCAAATAATGCAGTAATTCCCAGAATGGAATTTAATTTCCTTGTTTATCAGTATTTTGAGGCATTTATAAACACAATGATTGGTCAACACTGGCTCAGATGAGCTCAGCTATTTTAAAAGCAAGATAAGGGAAGTTTTAGGGGCCCTTTAAAATGTACACATTTTGCAGCTGCCTGTTTGGTCACTTGGTTTGAAAGTTTGTACTTCTTTTAACAGCTAAAACTTCTTTACAGGTTTGTAAAGAACTTGAGTCATGTTTCATCATGTAAGTGGATAGTAATTAAAAAGCACTGATGGAATTCGATTAAGCTCTCAAAACACGGTTTAGAGTTACCTAGCTCTCCAGATGGCCCTACTTTCCCAGGTCTCCCAGGTGCTCCTTTCTCTCCTTTCTCTCCTGCTTCACCTATAGGAATACACAAACAAAAAACAAAGACTTGCACAGACAAAGCTATTCAGAATAACATCTATTTACTATTGCTGCAGTATGCGTATATTGTGCATGTTTTCTTTTTATAGGATTTTCTATAGTTTTTTTAATTTAAATAAAGCTTTATATATCAAATTACATATATACACACAAACTACAACGTCCAAAGGAGTCAGTAAGAATTTTTTTTTATTATTCTGTTTAGCAAGGCTGCATTAAATTTATCAAAAGTGACAGTAAAGACATTTATAATGTTACAAAAATCTATTTCAAATAGTGTTCTATTGAACTTTCTATTAATGAAAAAAAGGTTTCACGTCAGGGTTGCCAGGTTTTCACAACAACATCCACCCAATTGCTACTCAAAACTAGCCAATGGCGTTTTCGAGGGGGGTCCCCTGGTAAAAATCGTGTTCCGGGGGGCAAAATACACGTTTTTTGTTGGTAAAATTCGCATTTGCAGGGGCTAAATATCACATAATTGGGGTTGCTTCAACCCATGGACATGAAAAACAACCCGCGGCAACAGTGTTAAAGTAGGCCAATTCCGCTGAAAAACCTCATACTTGGCAACACTGTATCATGGTTTCCAAACACATTGTGCAGCACAATTATTTTTAGCATTGTTAATAAAAAGAAATGTTTCTTTAGCAGCAAATCGGCATATTAGAATGATTTCTGAAGGATCATGTGACACTGAAGACTGGAGTAATGATGCTAAAAATTCAGCTTTGCATCACAGGAATAAATTACATTTTAAAATATATTAAAATAGTTATTTTAAACTGTAATAACATTTCATAATATTATAGTTTTTACTGTATTTTTTATAAAATAAACGCAGCCTTGGTGAGCATAACATTAAAATGAGTGTCATTAGTGTGTATGACATAATGTGGTGTAGTTTATTTGCAGTACCTTTGAGACCAGGGACGAGGATCTGGACCGAGCACGGTTCTTCTGGCATGTGCTGACCATAAACTGACCTCATTAGTGTCAGACTTAACACAGTGACCAACATGCAAGCCACCAGCTTTTCTCCACCCATACTGGAAACACAACACAATATTTATGTTCATCTACAATCAAACACCAACATATTTCAATGCCATGTTGAACGGAAAGCATAGTAGTAGCTGTTATTGGATTCGCAAAGACTTCAGTGTTCATAAAATGCAACAAAAATCATATTAGGGGATTCAGTGACAGAAACGTCTCCACAGTCAACTGGTCTTGTGACATACAAGCACAAGCAATCATAGTCAACACCATCTGCAAAGCAAATACACAAAAGCACACAGTAGTTTGTGTCCATCTTTCTCCCAAACGATCTCACCATCCACCTTCATTTCAAAGTCGATACTAGAGAGTAAACAGTCACACCGTGATGTCTCCTATAACCACCAACTTTAAAGGTAACATTTGAGTCGTCTCGTTGTTGTCTGTGCCACCTGCCGGACACCGTATTGCTTATGAAATGGACTTACCTTGTGTTGAATTTCAAAGCCCACTATATGCAGCAGACTCAGGCTGTATATGGATCCAAGTGAGTTAATGGTGGTTTTCTCACTGGTGGTCTCTCTGAAATTTTTCATCTCACACGCCCTGCAAGAGACAGGCCTGAGAGTGAGCAAGTACGTGTAAACACAAAGATAAGAGCGGCTCTGCAACACTCCTCTCTGATAACTCCATGGGAAACATCAGGGTCAGTGACAGCACAACTCTTAACACATTCCGCTCTATTACACATCAAAAGCATTCCCAACATTCACAAGTTTTAGTTAGAATAATATTGAAGAGCTGAGGTAGAAAGGAAAATTAATATATATTATTTATCTATAGGTTTTAGATGCTAAAGCAAATTTGAAATCATTTTATCTTCACATACTGTAATGTACTGCAATACAAATGAGCAGAAAACATGGAAGTTACATACAAACTCGTTTAATTTGAGGTCAACCAGGATGAGGAAAACTTGGGAACAGAAATGCTGCAGTTTGTGCATCGGCGCACAGGGTGGCAGTAAATATTTGCCAGAATTTCATCTGGAAAAATCCAGAAAAACTATACTGTTCCTGTGTAATGAGCAAAAAAAAAAATTCAAAGCTGCTTTGCTAAGAAAAAAAAAATGTTGCAATAGTGAAGCCATTATCAAAATATTATATTATATTATACATTTGTAATACTTAGTATATTGGTAACACTTTACAATATGGTTCAATTTGTTAACATTAAATTAGTTAATGTCAACTAACAATAAAAAGTTGTATTTTTATTAACTAATATTAACAAAGATTAATAAATATTGTAACAAATGCATTGCTCATTATTAATGCATTAACCAATGTTAACTAATCGGATTGTTGTAAAGTGTTACCATAATATAATACAATATAATACAATATCATATAATATAATGGTAACACTTTACAAAGTCCCATTAGTTAACAATTATTATGTTATGCTATGTTATGTTATGTTATATGTTATGTTACACTCTAAAAATGCTAGGTTAAAAAATAACCCAACCTTAACCCAACCGCTGGGTAACTATGGGACAGAACACACGCTGGGTTGTTTTGACCCAAGTGCTGGGTTGAGCATTTGACCCAGAATGCTGGGTTGTTTATTTAACCCAACCAGTGGGTCAGTTTAACTGTGTTGCTGGGCTAAACATTACCTAAACATTGGGTTATTTGTTGTCTCATTGCCTTGCTACCTTTATATTTACCAATATTACCAATAATAATAAATAACAATCACAAAGGAATGTAAAATTATTATTTTTCTTTAATACAATTACACAACACAAAAAATGCAACTGTAAATATCAATTTAATGAGTTTTCACATTTCTTTTTAAACATATTTTTTTTTAAACATTACATTCACATTACATCCAACCCCTACAGACACAAATAAAACAACGGTTTTTGTAGATCAGTTTCTTTAAAACACAAAACTTTGTAAACTAGGTACTGTAGATTCCTATTCTGTGTCAACATTGTAGCATCATAACACTATGAAATTGATTATTGCCACATGAGAATCAGTCCAAACATTGTGTCATTAAAACTAAGCCAAACAAAGAGCCCTACAACAGACAATACATGTGACAAAAAATTAAAATGTTAAAAGTGGCCAGAAAAAACTGTTGCCCTCAAATACTTCACAAATGAAGACTCATGTCCATCAATATGATATACTGCATGCTGGAGAAACTCCCAGGAAGGAAGATGTTAGTGTTAGCTAACATCAAGCACAAAAAAAGGACTTGAAAAATATAAACAGCCTCAAGCAACAAGTCTGTTTCAATGGCATGGCCCGAAACAATGGCGAAGGTGTGGGATGTTGTTGTCTCATCACCAAGGCACAAAATGTACAGGAATGCATCACCATGTTGGTCCACACCTGTTAATTACACAACTCTTAGTCTTGCAACATAACTTACATTTTTACAAGTTGTAACATTTAAGTTGACTTAAATAAATAAATGTATTTTATGGAAATCAGCCAAACCATCAGGGTTTTCCTGTGAACTGGGTCTGGTAAAGGTTGCTCAAACTAAATATTTATTGTGTTACTGATTTAGGCTTCTTTCTGCTTACTGGCACTTCTTGGTTGTCTACCTAAATTTCATCCAACCAACATGGCATAATTTAAAGCCCCCAATATGTACTGTATATACAGTACTGTGAAAAAGTTTTAGGCCACTAGTGTTTTAGCCAGCTAAAAAAAAATGGTTTTAAGTCAGTTATTTCGATCTTTTGCTGTAATGTGTCTGTAGGAAATATCAGTTTTCATTTCCAAACATTCATTTTGCCATCAATTGTAATAATCCAGTGAGATTTTTGTTTGCACAAAGAGTCTGAAAACAGCCAGTGCTCCACACAGAGATCTGATCTGATCATCATCCAGATCAGATCGTCTGTCTGGAAGAAACAGAACAAACTGAGACAGACTAAATCCAGAAGAACTGTGGCAACGTCTCCAAAATGCTTCAAGACACCTCCCTGCAAAGCTAACTGAAAAACTCTACTCAAGTGCACCGAGGGCAAAAGCTGCTTTAAATGCAAAGGATGCTCACACTAAATGTTGATTTAATTTACTTCATAGAAGTTAATTCATAAAGGAAATCTATTTATGACATTATTTTTGACAGCATCCTCATTTAACAGCATTTTTTTTACAAGTGTGTAAAACTTTTAACAGTACTGTAGCTTTGCAGGGAGTTTTCTTGAAGCATCTTGGAGACGTTGCCACACTTCTTTTGGATTTAGTCTGTCTCAGTTTCTTCATGTCATTCCAGACAGACTGGATGATGATCAGATCAGATCTCTGTGTGGAGCACTGGCTGTTGTCAGACATTCACTGGATTATTACAATTGATGGCAAAATGAATGTTTGGAAATGTAAACTGATTTTTCCTATTGACACACTACAGCAAAAGATAAAAATAACTGACTTAAAACCATTTTTTAACTGATGAAAATACTAGTGGCCTAAAACTTTTGCACAGTACTTAGAGTAGAAAAAGTAAAATAAAAAAAAAACTTACAGGTTGTACGTCAAATGAATGACTTCCAGGATTCCGTGGTTGTGGATCTGAAGACCTTTCCTCCGTTCTTGAATATTGATTGGAGAAGCAGAGTGGGCAGGACTTTGAAAGCACTCTCCCTTTTAGCATCTAAACCACAAGAAACAACACATTGTAACACTTTTCCTGTGAAAATGTCTTCATTCCTTTAAATGGATTGGATTGGATTTAAATAGATTGGATCAGAAACAAATGACAATGGCATGGCTGAAGTGTGACTTAGTCAGCCTACATTATAGGCTGACTATTGTCCATACACTATACTATCGTATACCCCACAACCCCAGTAACAATTTAACCATTTCAAATTTCTGTATAAGAAACCATAAAATAAAAATTACTTCTTACCATGCCAGGTTTCTCTAGAAGCCTGGGGAACTCCTTCAAGATTTCTGGGATGCTTGTAGACCCATTGCTGCGAATCCACCATTTCTCGATTGTTTTTGGGAGGCAAAACAGACTCTGTAAAATAAGGATGAAAAACTGGGTTAAAAGCTAGCAAAACCAGCCTGGATAGTATGCCAGCCTGGAAATCCAGTGATCTGCCTCTTATTCATCAATCTCAAATACAAATTATTATTTCTAACAGTAACATATAAAGAACAATTTACATGGCCTCTCTAGCTTACTGTTAACCTGGATAAACCACAAACCTCTTGTGTTCTGATTAAAGCAACACAGCATTCACTAAAATAGAGGAAGAGTAAAAGGACCTCAAGCACCATGAGACTGAGATTAAGTCTAATTTTACATACTGTAGCCAAGACAACATTACATTTAAGTAACAATATTTAAGAATAATATTACATACCTGTAATATCGTGGTTTAACGTTAAGGGGAATGCAGCTAACGTTACCTGAGGAAAAAAGAGCGCGAAAATGGAAGTTATTGTTGGATTCGGCACATCGCAGATATTTACTTGGAAAAAAAAGACCTTAAAATATCAATTTTAGTATGAAATGATCTAATTCTTAGAAAACATTACAAAGCCATACAGAAACGTTACACAGACAGTAAATTAACTGAACTTACCCCTGTATTTCTGACCTATCTAACGATATAGTTCATACATTTTCCATGAGGCATTAAAATAAGTATATAAAACTTTGCACGCGCGCACACACACACACACGCTCGCTCGCACGCACGCACACATAAATATATAACTTTTATAACGATAAAGAGATTGTTGAGGCCTTTTTTGTCAACAAAAAAAATGTAGGCGGCTGCTTGATTCACAGAATAACGCTAACGTTAACCCTCACAGCGACAGATCAAATATCACATTAACCGTGAAATCATGTTGTGCTCTTACCACAGCTTATTAAAAAATAGAGGTAAATAATCATATCATCATATTAATTTACCTTATAATCCTGCTTGCTGCGAGTTGCTTGACCGTCTGACGAGACGAGTGAAGAATCCAGAAAATTCGATGAAGAGGAAAAATAAACAAACCGGTTTGGTCAAAATAACCCAACCCAGGTGTTCAGTGGTGAAAGAACCCCTTGCAGCCCATTTGACCCAGCATGAACAACCCAACTGTGTGTAGTACCTCAAACAACCCAGAATTATGACCCAGCGCAATTAACCCAACAATGTGTTTACAGAAATAACCCAGCACTTTTAAGAGTGTATGTTATATGTTATGTGTTATATGTTATGTGTTATGTTGGTAACACTTTACAATAAGGTTCCATTTGTAAACATTACATTAGTTAACATCAACTATCAATGAAAAATACTTTAAATTTATTAACCATAGTCAATTTTGAAATGTACTAATACATTTTTAAAATCAAATTTTTTAAATGTTTATATTATGTAATGTACCTGAGCTGACATGAACAAACAAAGAAAAGTTGTATTTTTATTAACTAATATTAACAAAGATTAATAAATACTGTAACAAATGCATTGCTCATTATTAATGCATTAACAAACATTAACTAATGGGATTATCATAAAGCGTTACCATAATATAATATAATAGTAACACTTTACAAAGCCCTATTAGTTAACATTTATTATATTATATTATATTATATTATATTATATTGCTAATGTTTTCATTACTTAGTTGTAATTATTTCGTTTTTATTTGTTTGCAACTGCAAATACTTTTGTTTTTAGTTAAGTAGTTTGGATTTAAATGAAACAACCTGAATAATGACATGTTTTTCTGTGTTGCTCTAGAAACCCTACAAGTCATTTCCCATAATTGCATTGTACTTACAAATGAGTCACATACCAGTAACTGACTATGAGGATCAAATCTACATGCACTGCTATTTATATTCACAGTAATAAACAAGCTTAATAAAACCATTAAGGTTCCATTCATCTCTAGAGCTCCGGTGCTCTTCTTGTGTGTTGCTAAGGAATATCCTTCCCTTGGTAACAAAAACTAACATGATAACGTGATGAGAAAAAAAAAATCAATTCCTTGAAATTGAAATTGTGCTGCAGCACAGTTCTCAGTCTGACTCACAGCTCTTCAGCAGTGGCACGGCATGCCAAAGACTATGATCTTATTTCCGTATGTATGGGGGCACATGTAGTACACTCTGCACTTAAACGTGCCAAAATATCCCATAGTGACTAAATAAACTGCATATACACTACCATTCAAAAATGTTGGGTCAGTAAGATTTTTTTTTTGTTTTTGAAAAAGGTCTCTTTATGCTCACCAAGGCTGAATTGTATTTTAATATATATTGTAAAATGTAATTTATTCTTATGACAACAAAGCTGAAATTTTAGCATAATTTCAGTGTCACATGATCCTTCAGAAATCACTCTAATATACTGAGTTGAAACACAAGTAGTCTCAGCCTCAGACGTCACGCCCACGGACCGTTGGCTAAACGTCTGATGCATATGGCACACTTATCTGGAAACACTTCAGGAGTGTCGAAGTCGTCATCGGATTGGTTGAATTATACAGGATTTCCGGGAGACGTGTGTGACACGTTCTTTAATGTTCCACCTGGAAACAAAGATGCCGTGGCGACAAACCCCCTCACGAAAGAAGAAAGCCGTCGTATTTACAAATGTGACGACGAATGCTTATCAGGGTCAACTACACGCTGGATTTTCAAAAGTATGTGAAATATTTAAAGTTCGCGGCATAGAATCTTTAAAATGCGTCCGAGAGTTTCATACACCGGTCTGGTTTTGTGGTGACATTTCCACGCACCGAAACGTGACGCTGAACGAAACGAACTGTGATTGGTTGTTTGACATGTCAGTCAAATGGCCTCATGGGTGGGCCTTGGCCAATAAATGCTGCCACCTATTCCAGACCTTCAGCCGTCAGTCTGAAGGTCTAGCTACGCGAGACTAATACACAAGAAACATCTCTTATTATGATCAATGTTGAAAATAGTTGTGCTGCTTAATATTTTGGGGGAAACAGTGATACATTTTTTCAGGATTCTTTGATGAATAGAAAGTTCAAATAAACTCAAATAAAATTATTAATAAACTAAATTTATTTCAAATAAAATATTTTGCAATATTAGAAGTCTTTACTGTAACTTAAAGGTATTTATGTATTTATTATTATTATTTAAAAAGTGGACTGAAATAATCACTGTTTCATCAGACTGTGACATTTATAGAATGCTCTTCTATAATATGTGTATAATGCATGTGTGAGAATAAAATTAAAGAAAGAAAGAAATGTACTGTTGTATCTCTAAATCCTGAAAATAGATTAAAATTCTCAGAGTAAATGGAATAAAAATGGTTAATCTTTTTATTTTCCTTCAATGATAGCTTAACCCCCTCTGTTTGGTCTGACATTGTCCTGTCTCTGAACCGGAGAGGATGAGGATGAGGATAAAGTCTGAATTTAAAAAGTGTGCTGTTGGATGTTTTGCTCCTGCATTCTGCTCCACTAAGGCTAAAAGCCCTCTGTGGATCAGAGCCCAGAGAGGACGAAGCCTTGACCACCGGAGCATGACAGCCATAGAGGCCTGTCTGGCTTAAGGGCACCTTCAGAAGGATGGCACTTTGTGCTGTGTCAGGATCAGGAGGTTGGCAGGCGGCTCAGCCGTCGGACGTAACGCCCATTCAACCATCTCAGCTCATTAAAGGTACTTATTTTCTTGAGAGATGAGCGAATAAATCATGCTGTGCAAGGGTGCCAACTTCTACTTGTTAATCAACGGATGGTTGAAATAAATCCCAGTGACCTGGACGTTGTGCTTTTAGAAGCCCTGTATTGCTATAAGTTGGATGGAAAATATTTTTCTAATACCTTATAAAAGTTATTAATCATCAACATATTTTGTTTACTTTTTTGAATAAAAAAAGACTTTATATGTAGCTTAAATGCAAATACATATGCATGATAGAATGTCGCACAAAGAATTAAACCATTAATAAAACATGATTAAACCCCTATATATGAGTATCATAAAATTTCTTGGCTCATCTACATGTTTCTCTTTCCTACACCTCCACATTACGCAGGTCTCTTCATCACAATATGCCTCGTGTTCACAGTCAGACATGTATATGTGCTATGAGGGCTATTTCAAGCACAAGAGAGAAACAAAAGCCATTATGAAAGACAGTGAGCAATAAGACAATAACACTTATAGCTATTAATACATGAGATCATATTGCCCCAGATGTGTCAAACTAAAGTAGATTATTTTTTACATAAGACTAGTTATTTCATAATATGTCTGTGGTTCAATTAGGGTCAAATATTTATAAATTATAAATATAAATATACAGGTGCATCTCAATAAATTAGAATGTCGTGAAAAAGTTCATTTTTTCTTGTAACTTATTTCAAAAAGTGAAACTTTCATATATTTTAGATTCATTACATGTAAAGTAAAACATTTCAAACGTTTTTTTTTTTGTTTTAATTTTGATGATTAGAGCTTACAGCTCATGAAAGTGAAAAATCAGTATCTCAAAATATTAGAATATTTACATTTGATTTTCAATAAATGACCATCCATACAGTATAAATTCTGGGTATCTCTTGTTCTTTGAAACAATAATGGGGAAGACTGCTGACTTGCCAATGATCCAGAAGACGAATATTGACACCCTCCACAAAGAGGGTAAGTCACCGAAGGTCATTACTGAAAGGTGTGGCTGTTTACAGAGTGCTGTATCAAAGCATATTAAGTGCAAAGTTGACTGGAAGGAAGAATTTGGGTAGGAAAAGGTGCACAAGCAACAGGGATGACCGCAAGCTTGAGAATAAAGTCAAGCAAAGCTGATTCAAACACTTGGGAGAGCTTCACAAGGAGTGGACTGAAGCTGGAGTCAGTGCATCAAGAGTCACCACGCTCAGACGTCATCAGGAAAAGGGCTACCAAGCCACTTCTGAACCAGAGACAACGTCAGAAGCATCTTACCTGGGCTGTGGAGAAAAAGAACTGGACTGTTGCTCAGTGGTCCAAAGTCCTCTTTTCAGATGAAAGTAAATTTTGCATTTCATTTGGAAATCAAGGTCCCAGAGTCTGGAGGAAGAGTGGAGAGGAACAGAATCCGTGTTGCTTGAAGTCCAGTGTGAAGTTTCCACAGTCAGTGATGATTTGGGCTGCCATGTCATCTGCTGGTGTTGGTCCACTGTGTTTTCTGAAGTCCACAGTCAACGCAGCCATCTACCAGGAAATTTTTAGAGCACTTCATGCTTCCTTCTGCTGACAAGCTTTATGGAGATGCTGATTTCATTTTCCAGCAGGACTTGGCACCTGCCCACACTGCCAAAAGGTACCAAAAGCTGGTTCAATGACCATGGTGTTACTGTGCTTGATTGGCCAGCAAACTCCCCTGACCTGAACCCCATAGAGAATCTATGGGGTATTGTCAAGAGGAAGATGAGAGACACCAGACACAACAATGCAGATGACCTGAAGGCCACTGTCAAAGAAACCTTTGCTTCCATACCACCTCAGCAGTGCCACAAACTGATCACCTCCATGCCACGCCGAATTGAGGCAGTAATTAAAGCAAAAGCAGCCCCTACCAAGTATTGAGTACATATACAGTAAATTAACATACTTTCCAGAAGGCCAACAATTCACTAAAAATGTTTTTTTTTATTGGTCTTATGAAGTATTCTAATTTGTTGAGATAGTGAATTGGTGGGTTTTTGTTAAATGTGAGCCTAAATCATCACAATTAAAAGAACCAAAGACTTAAACTACTTCAGTCTGTGTGCATTGAATTTATTTAATACACGAGTTTCACAATTTGAGTTGAATTACTGAAATAAATGAACTTTTCCACGACATTCTAATTTATTGAGATGCACCTGTATATAGCGTGTGTGTACATATAAGATTATATTCATAAAATGTATATAAATGAAAGTCAAAGGTATGACACCCTTTGTCCAACATAATAGCTCTATTAAAGCTGTCCTTTATTTTTTATTGTTACTATATTTTAATAACCCCTTTTTGCCTTTAGTAATCAATAATAAATGATTTTGCAGTATAACATATGTATTTTTTATCATATACTGTATTTCATGTACTATTTCAACTGTACTAAACATTCATGCATACACAAATCCACATCGTCGCATCAACTACCAATAAAACTACCTATAAATATGTGCTTTTTCTCTTCAGTTCTTCTTTCTCTTATTTTGATGCATCGCTAGGATGTGCTCTGGCACGTGCAACACTTTATGACATGTGTAAGAGTGTGTGGTCACTGTGGTGTGTGTGTGTGTGTGTGTGTGTGTGCACTGAAAGCACTGTATTTGGTCTTGATATAAAACATGATTACTCACTGACTGCATTTTCATATTACTCAGACGCAGCGGAAAAATCATCAGAATATCAATGAAGTCAGAGTCCTACAACCTCACACCAGCCACAATGCGAGCCACGAGCCATTACATGCTCACACAGAAACATCCATTTATTTGAAGGAACGGAAAGGACTCTTTCATCTGAAAATGTTACCGCAGATGCATGCCCTCTCGTTCATGAAAACGGCATGCGGTGAATTTTGATGCCTTGAGGAATTGCTCATCAGCTCCAAGTTTATTTCCCTCCAACATGATAATGGTGCTTTATTGTTGCATTGTAAACTTTTCATAGAGACCTTAGCGCTTATCTTACATCTGATGACTCGACACAAAATTACTTTGCAGTGTTGACACAATACCTAAAGCTGGAGCCAGGATATTAGCTGCTGGTGAGCCGCTGACAGATCTGGGGGACCATGCGTTTGATATATCATTTCTGCAAAAACCTTCAGGTGAAGCTGTGCCTTGATGAGTCATCATATAAATAAAGAATAGAGAAAGAACGAGGGAGAGGGACAGAAAGAGAAAGAGGGCGAACAGCAGGGACGGTGAACATATGGAAAAGATGACTCAGATTCTGGGTTCAATATGAGTTACGCTCAATCAGCTGCATTTGCGGCATAATGTTCCCTCGTAATACAAGGTTACGATGAGGCACTTACAATGGAAGTAAATGGGGCCAATTTATGGATAATTTAACAGCAGAAATGCGAAACATATCATTTTAAAAAAGCACTTACATTAATTAATCTGTTAAAACTTGTGTATTATTTGAGCTGTAAAGCTGGTTTCACGGCCATTTTAGTGTTATAGGCATTGTGTTGTCCTGGCAACAGAGTCATAAATTGGATATAACTACACAGAAAAGGTTAGGAATCATTTTTATTTCCACACTAAAAACATGTTAACATATTTGTTCACATCTTGTGTCTGAACAATGGACCTAAAGGGATGAAAATGGTGATGAAAAAATGTATATTTAAACGCTTGTGTTCTCTTGTATTCGCTCACAAAACTTGTGAAGTTTTTCGTTAGAGAAGTGCTTTTGGCCCAGTAGTGCACACTGCACAATACAATGAAATTAGCACAACACAACGAAAACAAGCCACAACACAAAGGAAACAATTTGCAACACAACAAAATTAGCACAACACAATGGAAAATAGCCACAACACAACAAAATTAGCACAACACAATGGAAACAAGCAACACAACACAACAAAATTAACTCAACACCACGGAAACAAGCCGCAACACAAAGGAAACAATTCACAACACAACAAAATTAGCACAACACAATGGAAACAAGCCACAACACAAACGAAACAAGTTGCAAAACAACGGAAACAAGCCACGACACAAAAGAATTAGCACAACACAGTGAAATTAGTCCTGTGTGTTGTGTTGTGCACTACTGGGCCACTGTAGCTTTCTCTAGTGAACGCAAAGTTTCTCAGGGAAACACAATAGTTTTGTGAAAGAATGCCAATATTTTGCAAGAAAACACCAAGTTTCCTGGGGAATGCAATGCTTTTCTGAGCGTACAAAGTGGGAGAACACAACACAAGGGAAATGCAAAATTTCAATAATATACAAATATAATGCAAACCCAAAAGCACTGAAATATAATTTTTCCTCCCATCTACTGTTGTAACAGCAAATTAAAATTGCACTTCCACTGAAAGCGCCTCATTGTAAGAGATATTTGCAGGAGGGACAAGTGGAAATTAATTTTAATTCTTAAATCTATTGACTGAGTTCTTCTTTTACTGAACCCGAAATATTCTAACAGGCAAATGTCCATTTCCCAACTCAAACGGCCATTAAATCAGCAGTGTGACATCTCAGTCAGAAAATAACCAGACCAACCGCCATCAATCACCGCTGACACGTACCAGGAAAACAGACCTATAGGAGCCCTAAGTGCCACCGAGGTGAATAAACATCATTAAGACATCAAAATGGGAGCACAGTGTAAATAAAAACTACCTTCTACTCTCTTTTCACCTGGAAGGGGTTTAACTAGATCATCATCTGGCATCCAATGGAGTGCTATCCGAACCCCAGACCCTATCATTGGCTCTTACATCTGTAATCTCCCCTCCAGAGGTAACAATTTTAGCAAGAGGATTGGATATGAGTGGCTGACCCAGTATCAGCTGTCCTCCATGTCTTTCCTTCACTCACGTGTCAAAGCAACGACCAGCGCTCTATTAACATGAATCTTTCCAGTGTCGTGCATCACCGCTCCGACTGCGAGAGATCATTTCTCTCACGGAGCGGCACATATTGCAGATTACGGTTGCCAGGTTACTTCGCACCAACATTCTAAATGTGGGCACATGCTTCAACCCAGAAATACAGAAAAATATCTCACATGCAGTCTAGTTAGACATCACGTCTTTGATGGAGAAAATATATCGTAATGGATCGGCAGGGAAGGGGCAGTGATGCAGAACTCTTCACAGTTATATAGGTCACCACCCTGAGGATGGCTTTTACAACTTGGAGAAATACATACAGTATCACGAGGGTCATCTGAAAGTACATCGCTTTAAAAAACTTTGACTTACATAACTTCCAACTGAGATCCGAATTTCCCTATATCCCGCTCTGCAAGCGACAACATTATTGTCTAAGAAGACTATCAGCAGATGAAATAATGTGGTGCTACTAAAGAAGTTTGCAAGCGTATGAATGAGAAAATCGAAACAATTGACATTTTTGCCATTGCGCTTCACGGGGATTTAAGATTTTCCAGTGCAATGTGCAAACTGAAGCCAGATAATATGGATCCTCTGGCCCTTCTTTTGCAAGCTCTCAGTGGAACGAGGCAGAGACGGAGGGGGGTGGACACTGGAATCTGTTCAATGGGTTGTGGGAGCTTGGGATTTCTCTCCTTAGCTTGAGGCTGGTTGGGTGGTGGTGGAATATTAGGCTCCAGAAGGCTGGCAACGCTCTGAGCTCAGTGTAGGCATCGGATCTACAATCTAACAGATCTAGGACTGACTCACAAACACAAGCGGGAGTGAAATCTTTCACGTTGTAGGGTGGAGAATGCGGGCAGCGTCAATGGCTTGCAAACCACCGTTTGTATCCAACACAGTGAAATGATTCAATGTAGTTTTTCACAAAACAGCTTTATCAAATTTGTGGAGAATCTGTCGAAGCCAAAGGCCAGCGGAAGAGCCTCGCTCCTGCTCCTCGATGGGTTAACTAATACATCCAAATTGAATTCCACTCTCCGAACAATGTTAAAGCCAGGAACAGATCAGAATTCCATCTGATCAGTTAACGCATAATTCATTTAAGTCTCTCCCGTCTCATGGAGCTTTACTCAGTCTGTGGAGAGCATTCTCCTGCTAATGCATCCATCTGAGAGTGCTTCGACATGATGGATCAGATGTGTGCTGATAGCCTATTTTCCAAACAGAACTAAACTAAATGTACTGTATGTGCATCTGAATTATAACTCAGCTTTCCTGTTTTTCAAACAAAAATGGCATCTTTTGAATGTTCAATATTCCATGACAACATTGTTTTCTAACAAAATGCAACTTGCCAAGACGGTATGTTTGATTTTGTAATCAAATGGTGATAAATCAAATGTTTCTTTAAATATGAAAACGTTTCAAAGCAGTTCACCAGAGGAATCAAATATAAACAGTAAAAAACACTGTACGTCATCAGATATGAATACTCTTTCTCTCCAAACCACGAGATATGTTTAGCGTCTATTCCACACTATGAGTTATTAAAGAAACAAACTGTCACAACAAGCTGTTCAGCCGTCTAAATACAGCAATTGGCAAAGATGCTTATTTCTCGGTTCTCGCATTCTGCCATATGGATTTTGTTGTGTTGTTAATAAGCACCATATGTATTCACGCATAAACTTCTGGAAAATAAACTGCTTTGAAAACTGAGTAGCCTGAGGTCACCCAGAGGGTTTGTGGCACTGAACTGACAAGAAGATTAGATAAAGCAATATTATATGCAAAAATTTAAATTCTGTCATTATTTATTCACCCTCAGGTGATTTCTATTTTTAGTCTTTTTTTTGAGGAACTTAAAAAGGAAAATTTTTACATATACTGTAGCTCTTTCCCATACAACAGAATTTCCTACACTGAAGGAACTGCATTTGTTTACCTGCATGTCATATGACCATTATCAAACATCAAAGAGTCGTGAACATGCAAATGTGTTGTTCAGTTATTTGAAATATTAACTTAAAATCCCAGAGGGTACTTCAAGCAAATATTTTAGGCCAAAACAGTTTGGTTGACGAAGAATTTGGGGAATTCCTGCCATACAATGACAGTTTATAGTGATCCTGCCTGTTATGCTCCAAAAAAAAAAAAAAACACCATAATAATATTCTAACAGTAGCAAAATAGACTCATGTACTATATTCAAATCCTCTGAAGCAAAACAATAGCATTGTGTGTGGAATATATCTAAATTTAAGATGGTTTTCAAGCACATTCAAGAGAAAGATTAACAATGATAATGTTGTGTGGACAAATTTCATGTTTTTTTTTTTAAACATGGTCATTAGGAGCTGTTATTTTATTGATTTTTTTCATTTATTTTTCATACATGAAAAGTCATGGAATATGAGCATGAATAAATAATGACAGAAGTTTCATTTTTGGGTGTATTATTCATTTAACAAAGTAAATGTACTTAAAGAAATGTTGTTACACATTTCTTATGGGAATATATCAATATGGAGACTTGTCCTGCCTCGGGTCGATATCTCTACATTACATATAGCAGACAGATGAATGGGTGTAAAGTCCATGTGTGCCAAAAAAAAAAAAAAACTAAGAGTGCAATGTTGTTAGTTCTGACTGAGGAACCAGCCTGAATGTGGAAATGGCAAGAGGAGGATGTGGAGGTAAGGAAGTAGACACTGCATTGTCTGATGGCATCATTCTTACACCACTACGGTGGAATAATGTGGCAGTTAAAGGAGCTCCAAGCACAGGATGTCTGGAATGGTTTATAATGGATACCAATTTTGACATCATCTTTCCTGCCTCTCCAGTGAGTCTAGGTTACACAGCTTCCATATTACCATGTTATCTGTCCATTTAAATTTGCTGGACTTCCAGTGACTCTCATTGAACCTTGCGTTTTGGTATTTACCTATACTGTAGAAAATGCTCTGAGAACCGCCAACAGTGTATCACATACTTTTGCCCTCATTATATTCATAGTGAAACACCTGCAGAAAACAATATGACACCTTGCGAAGGTGTTGGGAAAAGAAGATTTGAGCTTTCTTCGTGATAAGATTCCCAAGCATGTGCATGAAAATCACATTCGTATATAAATGTCCTGACACCAGTTTCTTGCTCACTTCGATTAAGTCCAAATGGCAATGGGCATGTGATGAAAGTGCTCGGGTCAGATAGCTGTAGGCGCTTTAAAATGGTCTTCGAGGTGTCTGGATGATCTCTTGAATTTTGATAAACTTCATATATTTAAATGCAAAGTATGGCCACCGATCTTTACTAAAATGACTTTGGGATGGTTTCCTTAATGCAGGCCAGATATAATCTGTGTTTGGCAAACTTTCATGGCTGTTTTCCCAGATGCAAATTAGCCAATATCCTAGGTTAAGTTTCACTGACAATAGTGATTCTTCATTCATGGTTTTCAGCAGTCCAGGACCAAGGCTTAATCTGTGTCTGGGAAATTGGCCCACATTGTCTAGTCACATAATACCTTATTGGCATCTTCAGAACGAAGTAGAAGTCATTGAATACTAGTGTTCAGATGCGTTCTCTCACTCCTTTGAGCCAAGATTCTGAGAGTGTCATTACAGTTGTGCTGACAAAAATGCATCAATCAAGACATATCGAGCAGACTTAATTGCCTGCGTTGACAGTACACTAAACAGAGGCTATTTTCATAATTCATCAGAGCCCATTAATGTCCAAAGAATTACCACAGCCTGATGATTTATGAATCTCTCAGCTCAAGTCGTTTTATGGTGTAAACTACTGATGAAAGACCAGTAAATTTGGACCTCCTAGACACATTTCTGCTGCTATTGGACAAGACAGACTCATTTTCTATGTACTTTCTAGCCAGGAGCTTTCAAACTAGGATCCAGGGACACCCAGGGAGTCACAAGAGAGAAAATTATTTACTTTAAAATTATTTTAATATATAGACATACACACACACACACCACCATTCAAGGGTTTGGGGTCAGTAATGTTATTTATTTAAATATTTAAATTTATTTAGATTTTTTTTATTCAGCTTTGCTATCACAGGAATAAATTACGTTTTGAAATATTTTAAAATGGTTAAATAGTCAAATAAATAATTCACAATATTGTCATTTTAATGCAGTGGTCACAAGCCCTGCAGAGTTTAGCTCCAACCAGCTCCAACTCACACCTGCTTGGTTTCTAGTGATCTTGAAGAGCTTGATTAGCTGGATCAGGTGTGTTTGATTAGGGTTGGAGCTAAACTTTGCAGAGCTGCGGCCCTCCAGCAATTGAGTTTGAGACCACTGTTTTAATGTATTTTTAATCAAATAAATGCAGCCTTGGTAAGACTTCTTCAAAAACCTTAATGAGATAGTACACCCACTCTTCAGCACACAAATTAAGATATTTTCAATGAAATTCGAAAGCTTCCTGACCCTCCATATACAACAACACAACTACCACGTTCAAGGCCCAGAAAGGTGGTAAGAACATCATTAAAATAATCCATGTGACATCAGTGGTTCAACCTGAATTTTATGAAGCTATATGAGAAAACTTTTTGTGTGCAAAGAAAACAAAAATAACAACTTTATTCGAGTTCAATTTGTGTTCCAAAGATGAATGAAGGTCTTACGGTTTGGAATAACATGAGGGTGAGTAATTAATGACAGAATTTAAATTTTTGGGTAAACTATGCCTTTAAAAAAATCTTAACGACCCCAAGCTGTACCTTGTACATTTGAGTGTCCTTGGACTGAAAAGGTTTGAAAACCCTTGTTCTGGGAGACATAACATGTAAATCTGGTGGTATGAAAACAGACAAAATCTAAAGTTAGATCATGTGTACTGATGCAGCGTCTAGACGAGTATGAATCAATAGGATATACAAGTTTCACTGCAGACTACTTGATATTTGACTGCAGAGGACAAAGGTTTTAGGCTGCCTTCATAGTGTCAAATGGCGTAATGTCTTACTGTACTTCCTGTTGTATATGGAGGCAGACAGCTAGTGGGAAAACAACTGAAAATGACAAAGGCCTAAATTACATAGGGAGGAAAGAAAATCATTGACATGGAAGAGTTTATTTCTGCTGAACCAAATGATTGTGGTGGGTCAGATGTTGAAGGGTACATCAACAAATTGATTTTCAGCTTGGACTTTATGTACTTCCGTGACCTTGGGAAAACTATAAGTCCGAGATGCACAAGACTCTTATTCTGTTTTCCACTCTCAAGACATTTATGCATTTTATAGATCTTCAAAGGTGTTTTCATGACTGAACATCACACGGCAATTTCAATCCTTCAAGCCAACTATTACATCTCTAGCAGGCTGCAGACAAATTATAAGAAGTGTAAGAACAGTAGAAAGAAGGGTGAGGGGAGTGTGAAGATGTTAAGTCAAATAGATGTTTGGGAAAAACATATATTTACACATAGATACTGAAACGTTTTTTATTAAATTTTGTCCGTAAGACTATCAAGGGAAGAACACAGACACATTGTTCAAATTCACAGTGTTGCTGCAGCTGGAATCTGGGACAATAAACTGATAATGTTTCAGCTCTGAGCCTAGCCTTCAACCCACTCCCACTGTCCCATAAATACATACCTGATTGCCTGAGTTTTAACTACGGCATATAACACTTGACCTTCAGGGGCATAGTTTCAATAGGCCATAGGGTAGAATGCGGACTTTAATGACTGCTAATCATATTTCTTATTCAATGACTCCATATGGACATGTGAAGATGCAATCATGTTAACCAGAGGTAGGGAATGAGTAGTGGAAATTTTTATCACTACTATAGCAAGGCAACATATTAAATGCCAGCCGAAGCCTTTCAGAAATAAGATTCTCTTCAGTTACACTGCAATTTTATTTTAAAGAGTGCAGCTTTTAGCTGTGACTTGCACTTTAGGATTCGTATAAAACATCCACCATCTTCAAAAATCTCACTGAATTACCGTCTCAGTGTTCAACATTTAAAGACTGTATAAAAAATTAAACTATCTTCCGATGGGGAGGTGCATAATGGGGTGGCTGTGAAGGCAAATCCTTAGAAATGGGAACTTGTGAAGGGAGTCATAAAGCTTTTAAATTACAGCTGGGACTTTCCATGATATACTGAGTACATTTGGTCTCTGAGTAAGACACCAATAATTTGGTAAACACATATTTAGTTGGTTTGGTAAGCATATATTTAGTTGGTTTGGTAAGCATATATTTAGATTGCCGTCCTCATTTCACTACATGCAGACATTATATAACCAGACAACCTTTGCCTCAGTTTTATAGTATACTTAACTTGCGCCCACATATAGCCACACATTCCAATATGGAGTGTTGAAATCACTTGAGGTGCGACAAATGTGGCTTTCCTGGGGATAATTGGCTGCATTAGGTTTTGTACTAGGGAAACCAAAATTAATTTTTTTGATGAACTGCCACTGTGCTCAACAGGGCATTGTGGAAAGCAATGAAAAGAACACAAGGAGCTATACACGTATATAAAAGAGAGTCAAAATTGTGTCTCCTGAAAGTCTTTTCATGTGGGAATAAAGTGTGCATCACGTGATTAAATCACAAAATGAGGGGAAATTAGTACAACACAATAGCGTCAGGGGAGATGGAGGAGAAACTGTATTGACAAAAGCGTTCAATACATTACAATTCACTCCAGTACACTCCTGCTTACTCAGTGATTACATAATGAAGGTCACTTAATTGTTTAGGTTCACTTCTACTGTAAAGTTCACTTCTAATGACAAACGGTTGTCGCTCACATGATGAGCGACTCGTTTGATAGTTTATATTTATACCTTACTTAGCTGATCAGTCATTATCAAAGCAGTCAAACACATTAACTGTAGTTTAAAAAAATTGATTAGCACTTTGCCTCACGCTTAATATTTTCTCTGTCAAAGATAATTTACTCAAGATGTGCGTAGGTGTACATAACTACTTGGAAATCAATAAAGTGATCTAGGAAATTAAAGACATTCACTCAAGTGCCAGCACTAAATACTTTTTCACATCAAGAAAGCCATATTTCTGTGCTGTAAAACAATGCATACACATTAATAGTTCTGGTGGAACCAAATCTCAAGAATCTTAAACCTAACCTTTAAGGGAAAAATAATTCTGTCAGTGTTTAACTCACCTTCATGATTCTTTTGAAGAATCTTCACACTGCTCTTTTTTTCATACAAGACTTCATAGTGAGACATCTGTCAAGCTCTAAAAAATACACAAATGTAAATGCCTAAAAATGGTGCATATGGCATGTGCGCTATATATTCTAGCCCATATGATCTGTTTTAACAATTCCAGTTCCTGAACAGTTGATTAGTAATTATTTAAGGGCTTAGGAATAAATATTTGTGTAAAAAAGAAATAGAATTCCATTGCCAAATCATGGTATATTTTCAATAATAAATCAATTAAAACAAAAGGTATATTTACAAAGGTGTGTTATTCACTTTAAAGTCTTTTTAGAGGTGACATTAAGGCTTTACTGAATAAACCCCAACAAAGTGCATCTTTAACTAGCCTACACACTGTCATGTGTACATCTATTCAGTAATTACACTGATTTATTCTCTCACATTTAGGTGAGATATACGTTTAACTCACTAAAAAAACAGAACATATCTGATTAGTCATTCATTCATTCTGATTCACTAAACAGAGTCTAAATTGAATCTTCAATAAACTAAATCTAATAGTAGTAATCTAAATAGTCATATGTCACCTAACAAATTAAAAGTCTGTCATCACTTACTCGCCCACTCATTCCAAACCTGTATGACTTTATTTTTCTTCTGTTGAACAAGATATTTTGAAGAATGTTGGTAACTAAACAGTTCTGGTGACCATATGACAAAACACTGAGACATTTCTCAAAATATATTTTGCTCCATTAACTTGAATATAACTACATGCAATTTACTAACTGTAAAGTAATTACAATTGACTCATAGCATAGGGCTGCATATAGCACACAGCTACTGACTACATTGCACATTTATGTTGTCTTATTTGGAACTTATCATATTTTGTAAAGGTTTAAGAAATAGAATTAAAAATAAATAAAAGATAACAGTTTAACGGTATGGAACAACGTGAGGGTTCGTTTATTTTTTGATGAATTAAAAGGGTGTTCAAAGGTATGGAGGCACTAAGACCCAGAGGACAGCATCCTCTCTCAAACTAGAAGATCATGGTTATCAAAGCTGCAACTTTTGCATCAGAGCCCTATAAAAAGCAAGAACCCTGCGACCGCCTATCAGTGAAACCTATGACAAATTGCCGCTGCTTGTGGACAAAGTATCTACCTTTTAAAGATGACTCGTTTGTGGACGTGAAGCAAGAGGAGCACTATGCAGGGATGTTCTTACACAACTTCTGGGATGCTTTATATTGTGCAATTTTGCAACTGCAACTGATTTTTATTTTTAGAGACCGAAGTTTGAGAATTAGAATGAAGCAGAAAGATATCTTTGCATGTCACAGAACGAAAACATCCACGAGCGTTTGTCTGCACCTGATGCTGGAGCTGACAGAAATCATGAAGCGCAGAAAATACTGATTTATTTTCAAAATATGAAAATATATGTCTGCTGGGATGGAGCGCAGCGGTCATTTCAAACCAACACCTGGCCATTTCGAGGTTTTAAACGCCTCGACCTGCCCCAATGTGACTTTAACGCCTAAAACGGACGAAAAACAAGAAAGTTTCGCGTTCCAAGTCACCTTAGCGTCAGTTCTCGGTCTCATCACTCTTGCGACTATATTAAGCAATGCGTTTGTCATCGCCACCATTTCCCAGTCCAGAAAGCTCCAGACACCGGCGAACTTCTTGATCGCGTCCCTGGCCGTCACGGACCTTCTGGTGTCGGTGCTCGTGATGCCCATTTGCGTGCTTTACACGGTCACGCAAGTGTGGTCGCTTGGGCAGGTTATCTGCGACATCTGGCTGTCCTCAGATATCACCTGTTGCACCGCGTCCATTCTTCACCTCTGCGTAATCGCCTTGGATCGATACTGGGCTATAACGGACGCGGTCGAGTATGCCAAGAAACGCACCCAAGCGCGCGCCGCGGGGATGGTGGCGACCGCCTGGATCATCGCCATCTCCATCTCCCTGCCGCCTTTCTTCTGGAGGCAGGTGAAGGCAGGGGAGCTCACCACCTGCTCGGTCAACACGGACCACATCTTCTACACCATCTACTCCACTTTTGGGGCTTTCTACATCCCTACGCTGCTGCTCATCGCCCTGTACGGCCGGATTTACGTGGAGGCGAGGAAGCGCATTTTGAAGCAGTCGCCCAAAAAAGCGGGGAAAAGACTCACTTCGGCACATCTGAGCACTAATTCTCCCGCTTCGGTGGCTTCGACTTCTCCTTTGCATTGTGGAAGACAAGACCTGTACTCGGACAGCGGGTCTCTGGGCAGTGACAATCAAATTAGAGTAACTGTGTCCGATTCACTTCTGGAGAAAAAGAGAATCTCGGCTGCGCGGGAGAGGAAAGCCACCAAAACCCTGGGCGTTATTTTAGGAGCCTATATTGTGTGCTGGTTGCCGTTTTTCATTTACACACTGCTGGTTCCCCTCTGTCCATCCTGCTTTTACTCAGAACTCTTTGACTTTTTCAATTGGCTTGGCTATGTCAACTCACTGATCAATCCAATAATATACACCATGTCGAATGATGACTTTAAAAAAGCTTTTCACAAACTCATAAGCTTTAGATGTTGCAGACGACAGTAAAATAGATAAATAAGTATAATAATGGTCAGTCAGTCGGTTGAATGCTTGATTCTGATTGGTTGACAGACATTCTAAGGTGTTTTTTGTTGTTCTGCACCTGCAGGGATTTGAAGCCGTTCCAGTTCATTACAGTCCCATATCATTATTTCATTTTTTTTCAGCATAGAATATAAACTCAGACAAATACACGGCCAACAAATATATGACAGACAGCAGGATCAAAATGACAAATTATTTCGATTTTGTCTAAACTAATTAATCTAATAGCCTCGCTGTTTGTAATTATGTTGCTGCCTATTAACATTGCCGAGAGCCGCAGCAGAAGCAGGTAATCACACGCGCGCTCCCTCCCTCTCGCTTCCTCTGTCACAAACACAACCTTGGTTACTCCAATAACTGCTTAGAAACAGCCCAAGCCTTGGTTACTAGTTCAAAAAGTGACACTTTCGAATGAATAAGGCAAGAAAAAAGAGTGTATTGAAAGAGTCTGAGGTAAACGGATTAAAAACTAACATGGTAGCCATTGTGTAAGAGAAATGATTAACTCCAGATTCACGTCGTGGCGTATGATGTGAAAAACTACCATGTGACTGCACATTATTCAACTTATTAAACGGTTACTTTACCAGTGACGGGTTTACGTGTGAAACGTAATACAGTTTTCCTTAAAAATCGTACTTTTTCGTAGGATTCACATCATATGAATTCATAGGAAATTGCCATCTCCTGAGTCCTGATAATGACCGTCTGACTGCACATTATATCACTACTTTAAAAATAAATGAATGATTGAATACATGAATACATAAAAGAATAAGTAAAATAACATGAAATGATTACTGAGTTGATATTCTATTAGTTTACTTGTAGAGATGACAAACACAAAACATGAGCACAGATACACAGGAAACAGGGTTCCTAGATGAGCAGTCAATCAGACTGACCAATCAGAATCAAAAATCCCAGACAGCAGTGTAATAAACTTTGTTATGTGGGCTTGGTTGACATAGTATACATAGGCTACTCTTTCAAAACTGAGCAGAATGTACAATGACTTTGGATTTCGTAATAATAGTGCTTTGACAGCTTGTGGTCAACCAGTCGCTAATTAATAATGCAAAATTGTGTAAAAAGCTTCATTGTCTTTATAAAATGTGGAATTGAGTTGCTCTTATGTGATCATTGCCTATAGCTGCTGACTGATCCTAAACTTAATAAATAAGTTGGGTAATCCATTTGCTTGTGCTCACATCCAATACGTCTTTCGTCTTGTGTTACAGTTGATTAAACGGTGTGAATATGTGTTTCTTACAGCAGTGCATGCTTACCTTAAGACTTAAATAATGAAAACAGGCCTACTGATGATAAAGTATTGTACCTAAATCTATTATTGGAGTGGCTCTCCTTGTCCAAGCTCCCAAAATGTGGGTGTTTTGATGAGAAGACTTTGTTTGCGGTGGGAATTTATACTGAGGTCAAGTACTCACTATACAAACATTAGCAGTACAGCAAGAGTTCAAGTGCCTCAGATAGAGTTAAACTGACCAACCAGAGGTCCTCAAGATTTAGATGTGAATTGAGACCTACTTCTAACCCAAATTCTGCTCTATACACTCATATTATCTGTCACTTGGCAGTATGAGAGATCACAGAGTAACTGAGAATGACACGTCTACCGCAGGAGGTGAGTAATACGTCAAATACACACCAGAAAAGGGCTGAGGGGGAGATATCGACCTGTCAAGCCCATATGGAGGTGACAGGGAAAGATCACTGCAAAGCCGCAGCATATCGCGAAAAGGCACGTTTGATATTTCCCACAATTCTGCTTTTCCGCAATGAGCCTGTGTTTCCTTCAACCCATGTCTTTCTATGTGTAGTCATGGTGGATATTGATGTAGTTATCATGCTGCAAAACCTCCTACAGCAGCCAGTGAAATTGGGGACATTTTTAAGCAGGGGACCAATGGACTAGAAACTGGCATGAAAATCATCATGAAAATGGAAATCATGCTGATATTTTCACTGGTTTTTGGAGCGCAGACCCATTTAATGCCTACGAATTTGATGTGAAGTGAGTTTTAAAGACCTAATTTTATACTATTACAGCTTGAATGCTTAACGCCATGCAAACACCCGCAATAAGTGTAAGCTGTCCTGTCAGAACCGCTTAACAGTGAATCACAAATTAGATCTCAGAAAGCAACGGTGGTGGAAAAGCAAGCAACATGATGGCATAAATGTGTTTTTTTTTCTAACCATATTGGTCTTTTTGGAGTATGATGATTAATGTCTTTTATCATGAGTAGTATTAGTATAAAATGATTTGGACAGGCTTGGAGGAGCTGTTAATTATTTGTTTGTTGGTTTAATTAATTTGAATTTAATCTCTTGTCTCTGCCATTTATATTTTCTTCTGAACCCATTAAAAGTAGTAGATTTGATACTATGCAAAATAAATCTTGCATTTCTGTCATAAGCCATTGTTGTTATTAAATGTTTTTCTTTTATTATTTTTTATTTAATATAATTCAATATTAAATGTTTTTCTTTTATTGTTTTTTATTTAATATAATTCAAATTGAAAATTTGGTTATAGCACATGAATCATCTTAAATAAAGTTACTTTTTTTCCCTCCTTATCCTTAATGTCCTCTATGGATGGAACATTAATCATGAGCAAACAGAGAAGCACTCATTTGCAGGCATATGATTACCACTTGTCTTGTATAACACATGACCTTGATATAATCAACATACAAATCACTCAGCCATATATTACACACATGGCCTGCATATACAGTATGCCTGAACGTGCAGTCTTTTACTGCAAGCAGTCATCATTAATCTTTGAACTAATCTTCGAATGTTTTTAGATTTGCTGGACATTAACCTTAATCATATTCACATTTCTAAAGGTTTAATTTATGGGAGATACTCTTCCTCATCTGCTTCTAAACATCAACTGTTCCTTCACAATTGAAAAACACAATCAATGAAACTGCTTATGCATGAGAAAATCATATACTTTTCATTAATTGTGCTAAACTAGTTTAGAGGATAGTTAAAAGGGACATCAAATATGTAATCTATAAAGGAGAAGTAATGTGATGTTAACATAAGTTGAAATTCTAATTTGTATATTCACTGAAGTAGTTTAATGGAACACTTTTAATTGTTCAGAATTGCTCTTTTTCAAATTATTCAATAAATTAATGTCTGGTTATGTCACTAATGCACAGTTAAAAGGCTAGTTTAGAGGATAGTTAAAAGGATTATTTGGAGGCTCAGTTTGTGGCCCATGTGGAAGCCAGGTTGCTTTGAACCTGTCATCTATGACAATACCCCTAGCTCTCAGCAAGTGCTCCAATCTCATTGAACCAGTGGCAGTGTGGGCAGCAATGAAAATGAAATCAGCATCTTTTTCAAGGTAAGCTCTAAAATTTCCATGGCTGCGTTGACTGTGGACTTCCATGGACCAACACAGCAGATTGACTTGTGTGGATGTGATCTCCATACTCTGACCTTGTTTCCAAATGTGAAACCATCTGAAAAGACACCACTGAGTTCTTTTTCTCCACAGCCCAGACGCTTCTAAGAAAGTAAAATGCACTGCTCCACTAATCCTTGTGAAGCTTACAATCATGTGACATTTCAGAATTCCTGTGTTGGAATTTCTTTCTTTAAACAGCCAATGGAACTTACCTTTCTAAAAGCCAAGAAGTCTTCTTTACTGTGGTTTCAGAACAAGAATAAGAATTTAACCTGATTCTGCTAATATTTTGAGATACTGATTTTTTTCTAATCATCAATTACTTTTATGTTTTACTTTAGATACGGATAAACAACTTCCCAAAACAACCAACAAATTTACAATTAAAGATGTCTTGTGCACTACATTCCAAGTTATCTGAAGCCCTGCTTTGTGTGATGAACTGACCTAAATATTTTGCTAAAAATTATTTAAAATCTCATTCACATTCACTTACATTCACAAATGGTATCAAGACACCAGTTCGAATGATGCCAAACCTTAAATGTAGGTTGGTTCCTCACACAACGCGATCATGAATAGTTTGAAAAGATTATATTTTTAGAGTTATTACACTGACAACAGTAAATGACAACAAAATTGTCATTTTGTGGTGAACTATGTCTTTAAGAACACATATCACTCTCCATATGTCATGCTATCTGCTCATGCACAGCTTTAGATCACATCTGTACGTCAGTCATGTGTCATGCCCATCTTTTTTTTTCTCCTGAGCATATATCTGCATACGCAGAGTATACACTTATGGTTCATAAAGTGCAGCATACAGATATAGTTCACAAGTATAGCTGGAAAGTTTGTACCGTTCAACCATCTGAACCCTGTGAACAGAACAATGCACCAGCACACTGCATTTATACATAAAATCAATGTCGAAGATGAGCCTTTGCAAAATACTGGGCTGTACAGCTCATTTTCTGCTCGCTGAGGTAATATCAATGCCAAAAAGCCTCTTTTTTTTCTTCAAATGCCATTCCTTGAGATTGAAAGATACCTATGTTTACTCGTTGGAGCGGCTTATTATCAGCCTTATAATATTTTATCGCTTTATATCTTTGCTGTGCCTCTGCATTATTCACCTCAGGATTATTAATTTCACAAGAGGAAGTATGGAAATATATTCAGTATGTTCTAAAACAAGACTTTATGTCAGGAAACAGGCATTTGTCTTATGAAGGCTATCCAGATAATGAGCTTAGCACAGGCCATTAATCCATTATATTTCTACATGGTCCATAACAGACAGCAATCCTCAGTTCAGTAAATGTCAAGACAAAAAGTCATTAATTTTGATCCAAACACTCGCTTATATTCAGAGGAAACAGACCTCTCTGACAGAGGTCTTCATCTTGACGTCTGACATTCATACGCTTAAGGGAGGAAGTCCGCTCCGTAGCGTCGGCATCTTTGAATCGACACATCGTGAATGCCACGTTATTCAAGCGCTTTTAATGACAATTCCACTTTTAAGCATTCAGTATAGCATGCATCTTATCTTTCTCGAGGATATTTTGACATTTGAAATGGCACAATCTTGTCTCAAAGGAGCAGAGACTTCGCAAATAATATGTTATATAATCTGCGAGAGTCTAGGCTGTCTGCCGTCTCACTGTTTAGAGAGCTTTTAAAGTCGTTTCAGCTCTATTAACAAATTAGCTCTTTTTATGCGATGCCATTAATTAACAGTTGAAGACACAATACAGAAAAAGCACATACGAGATCAAATCTGCTGGGGAAAATGCTCACATAGAAAGTCAACATGATGGGTAAATTAATCTCTGCTCTTCATTTACAAACATTTACATATGAAATGTAGAGGTCATCCTTACAATCACACGATAATCCCTTCACATCGGCGGTTTGGCGGCATCAGCAATTCTGATTGTGCCTTTGTGTCAGTGCATATCAAAGAGACTTGACTTTCAACGTGGTTAGCATAACTGAATGGATCAAATGTGAAATGGTTGTAGTCAAAGCTGTAACAACCACAGTCGATATTCAGATTAGATTTTGACCACTATGTTTATCAAATGTTGATTCTTAAAGGGATAGTTCACCCAAAAATGAATATAATTTACTCATTCTCATGTTGTTCAAAACCTGCAAGAATACAAAACACATTTTTGTTTTAGGTTTAGTTTAACACAAAATAATATATTTTTAAGAATGTTGGTTACCAAACAAGTGCTGGAAACCATTGACTTTCATAGTATAGAAAAAAGGACAATGAAAATCAACGGTTTCCAAGTGTCTTCTTTTGTGTTCAACAATAGAAAGAAAGTCATACAGGTTTGGAACAACTTGAGGATGAGTAAATGATGACAATATACACATTTTTGGGTGAACTATCCCTTTAAATTATTACATTTGGACCCCACACTGCTTGCTCAAAACCATGGAAGAATTGTGCAATAATAACATCAAACATTGACATCAAGATATGACAAATGGGATGACATTTAATGGCACATGTTGGATGTCATCCAAGTAGATGAGGTCCATTTTGCAACTTGTCTAAAAAATTGTTTTTCTCTTCAGCAGGGTTATTTGTTACATAAATCTATTAAATAAAAATGTCTATACTTGCACTGTATGGCAGGAAAAGTCCCCTAATGCATCTCAATAATTGTAAGCGCTTCTGCGAATCATGTCCATAGGGATATTGTGTTTTCTCTTATCAGAACAAATGATGTGACATTCATAGATTCATAACCACATGTAATGTTTCGCAGATTTGAAACATGCTCATTTATGGAAAGCTAGATTTTTTGGTCTACCTTAGTAAGCATGCAGTATCAGGGGAAATATATTCCTCCATTAAACTTATGATGTGTAGTAGTTTCAGTGCTGCAACATAACCAGCAAACCAGCGCTGCTATTCTGAGAGAGCTGACTCTTATGCATGGGTGTAAAGTACTTGAGTAATTGCACTTCATTTCTATACTTTTACATTAAGGCATTTAGCAGACACTCTTATGCAGAATGACTTGCAAAAGTGCTTTAGCGTCGCATATGAGACCATTGTGATCAACAGATGGCAAGCAAACAATTTGGAATGCTATTAGCTAAGAAGTGCTTCCTGGACAAACACAAACAAGCGCTATTAGAATAATAACCCTGTGTGTTTTCAGGGAATTTATACTTTAAAAAAAATCTTCGTCATGCATATTACACTGTGCATCATATATATATATACACACACACACACACACAGTGAGGAAAATAATTATTTGATCCCCTGCTGATTTTGTAAGTTTGCCCACTTAAAAAAAAAAAGGGTTTATCATTTTTATGGTAGGTTTATTTTAACTGATAGAGACAGAATATTAAACAACAAATCCAGAAAAAAGCAGCATACAAATGTTGAAAAAAGATTTACATTTTAGTAAGTCAATTAAGTATTTGATCCCCTACTAACCAGCAGGAATTTTGGCTCCCACAGTTTGGTTATGTGCACATGTGGAACACAGATTAGTCCTGTCACTTTAAGAAGATACTCCTAATTTTAGCTTGCTGTGTGTATAAAAGACACCTGTCTATAGAATCTGTATCTTCCATTCCAACCTCTCCACTACCATGGGCAAGACCAAAGAGCTGTCAAAGGACATCAGGGACAAGATTGTCGACCTGCACAAGGCTGGAATGGGCTACAAGACCATCAGCAAGAAGCTTGGTGAGAAGGAGACAACTGTTGGTGTGATTATTCGGAAATGGAAGAAATACAAAACAACAATCAATCGGCCTTGGTCTGGAGCTCCGTGCAAGATCTTGCCTCATGGGGTAAGGATTATCATGATAAAGGTGAGGGATCAGCCCCGAACTACAAGGGAGGAGCTTGTTAATGATCTCAAGGCAGTTGGGACCACAATCACCAAGCAAAACATTGGTAACACACTATGCCGCAATGGACTGAAATCCTGCAGCCACATGTACAGGCCCTGCCAATGAACATCTAAATGATTCAGAGAAGGCTTGGGAGAATGTGCTGTGGTCAGATGAGACCAAAATTGAGCTCTTTGGCATCAACTCGACTCGTCGTGTTTGGAGGAAGAGAAATGCTGACTATCACCATAAGAACACCATCCCTACAGTCAAGCACGGAGGTGGAAACATCTTGCTTTGGGGCTGTTTTTCTGCTAAGGGTACAGGACAACTTTACCACATTTAGGGGTAAATGGACGGGGCCATGTACTGTAAAATCTTGGACGAGAACCTTAGCCAGAACGCTGAAGATGGGTCATGGATGAGTCTTCCCAGGCATGACAGTGAAAACCCGAAACGAGTTTCGCAACAGCACCAGAGGACTGTAAAGAGGAACCTATAGAAAATCCCTCTGAGGTTGGAGTGACCATGCTCAGAAAGAGAGCAGGGTTTCTGCACCAAATGCTACAAAGGATTGACAGGGTTTCTTGTTATTTGATTTCTGTGGCCTATATGCTTATCAGTGGGTACTCCAGATCAAATAATTATACTTATAATCCTATTCAGACCCCTTAAAATCTGTATATTGTATTCAGCCACTCTTTGCAGTTATTTTTTTTCCTCAATGCCAGCACCATATTGAAACAGAATTGTTGCGAAAAAGTCAATTCTAATATTCAAGACTGACTCACTGTGCTGTCCATTTCTTCTTATAAGATGGTTCTACACTTCATTTGGAGTCCAGCTGTGTTTGATTATATGAGACTGATTATTGGAAAGCACACAGGTCTGTAGGAAAGACCTTACAGCCACACGTGCATGTCAGAGCAAATGAGAATCATGAGGTCAAAGGAACTGCCTGAAGAGCTCAGAGACAGAATTGTGGCAAGGCACAGAGACTGGCCAAGGTTACAAAAAAATTCTGCTGCACTTAAGGTTCCTAAGAGCACAGTGGCTCCATAATCCTTAAATGGAAGACATTGAAGAACCTTCCTGGGACGACCAGAGCTGGCCGTCCGCCAACTCCGGCCAAACGAGCTATCGGGGAGAAGAGCCTAAGAACCAAGATCACGTGTGGCTGAGCTCCAGAGATGCATTCGGGGATGGGAGAAAGTTGTAGAAAGTCACCATCACTGCAGCCCTCCACCAGTCGGGGCTTTATGGCAGAGTGGCCCGGAAGCCTCTCCTCAGTGCAAGACCACATGAAAGCCCCGCATGAGTTTGCTAAAAACACCTGAAGGATTCTCTGGTCTGATGAGACCAAGATAGAACTTTTGGCCTTAATTCTAAGCGGTATTGGAGGCACTGTCAATACAGTCAACAGTGAAGCATGGTGGTGGAGCATCATGCTGTGGGGGTTTTTTCAGCTGCAGGGACAGGACGACTGTTGCAATCGAGGGAAAGATGAATGGTACAGGATACAGGGATCCTGGACGAAAACCTTCTCCAGAGTGCTCAGGACCTGCCAATAGGTTCCAACAAGACAATCCTCCAACAAGACAATAAAAAACAGAGTGGCGAAGGAGTGGTTCAAACAACTCCGAAGGACTGTTCTTGAATGGCCAGCCAGAGCCCTGACTTAAACCAACTGAGCACTCTGGACCATAATGGCTGTCACCAACGTTACCATCCAACCTGACAGAATAGAACTGCAACAAGGAGGAATTCCATGACAGAACTTTGGCATCTTTAAAAAGCATCTTTCCCAAAAAACTCATGGCTGTATTAAATCAAAGGGTGCTTCTACTAAATACTGAGCAAAGGGTCTGAATACTTAGGTGGATCAAATGTAATTATTTCTGTGTTTTTCTGTTTTCCCCAAACTGTATGAAATATGTATATGTGTGTGTGTGTGTGTGTGTGTCCAGTATAGGTATTTATTAATTATTTATGTCACAAAATTTCTATTGAAATATTTATCTACATAAAATAAATGCTGTTCTTCTGAACTTTCTTTTCATCAAATTCTGAAATAAAGTATGATAGTTCCAACAAAAAATATTGATTCAGTACCAATTTAGCATATTAGAATGATTTCTGAAGGATCATGTGCCACTAAAAACTGGATGTAATGATGCTGAAAATTCAGCTTTGCATCACAGGAATAAATTACATTTTAAAATATATTCAAATAGAAAACATGTATTTTAAATTATAATAATATTGCATACTGTTTTACTTTATTGTATTTTTGATTAAATAAATGCAGCCGTGGTGAGCATAAGAGATTAAAAAAATAATAATAATTGAATTTTTGAATGCTAGTATATATAAATCATTACATGTAATCTGAAAATCTTTAAATATAAAATGCAAAAAGCCCCAACTACGGTAATTTGTCCTTGTAGATTTATCTCACCACTACTCTATTAAACTACTATATGAAACAGACTAATATAGAGTTGATTTCACCTGACAGGTGGTTTGCCCTTGAGCTTTACACAGAAGAGTGAGAAAACTGTGAACAGGTTCTTTTTAGTGCATCAAAGATACTTTCATGTGAAAATCTCTATTGTCTGTTAATTTCATCATTCAGTTTCAAATGGCTTTTTACTTTTAAATACCTACATTCAAAACTTTTACTCAAGTATGTTTTGGCTAGATACATGGAAAAATGTTGTCAGTTGAGTCTAACATTCTGTTTAGAATAAAGAAATGCGCAATGGCTAAGCAACCGGAATGATGGCATCAAAATAAATTAAATGTGATTGGCTGTCATTATGTCACACCAGCATGTGGAAATGTCATTTGGTCAACGACTCTGCATTAGTTCTGAAAATGCTTTCATTTTGACATGACATCAAATCTTCAAGGACGCTGAATTCGGTCTGCTAGGAGCGAGAGTCAAATTTGAAATTCTTCTCTCCATAGAGTCATTACTCTGGTCTGATGAAGTTTCCTGGGGGCAGCACATCTCGGCTCTTCATAGCACATATAGATTTAGAGTGGCTTCACTGGGCACAGTCATAAATATACCACTGGAAAAAGCATTTTGCAAAGGCCGTGAGATGGCTTGTTTGAAAACAAGGGATTTCGGTGATTTCAGTGCCTACGTTTTGAGTCATGGCGATGTCAGCCTATGGTCACTGTAACAGCATCTATTATGCTTCTCATTTTCAGAACAGATGGCCATATTCAGGGCAATTTCCACTGTTTACAATTCACCTTGCATGTACTCTAGACAGCCGGCCATTTATCTAAGCAATCAGAGTTGCTATTCACTAATGGCTTGAGTGAAAGTGCATTTCAATGACTTCTTTCCTTAGATATGACATGAGATTGAACATAATATATTACATACGCACTATACTCACTGTATGCTTATACAGAGCCACATATGTGAATGTATATGTGATGTGTTTACGTAAACTGAACAGAAATAATATTTCTACCATAAATCAACCTGGTTGGAGACATACAACAGGCAGGAATGTATGCTTAAGGATTTGTTTTTCTGTTATATACATACACATACACGAAAGGCTTAATTTAATTAAAGTTTGCCCCCTGGTGGTTTTAAAGCACACCCGATTATTATGAAACCAGATCTATACAAATCGCACAATCATGTATTCGGTCTGTGTGGTCTTTTCATTGCATGTATGAAATATTGAGTTCAATAACATGATTGATTTTTTTCGTCTCACCCACTTTTGCCGACAAGAAGGGCTCAATCAATCACAGAGTATCTGAAAACACTGGGTGAATGCGCATTGCAAAATAAGTAGGTTGAGTTTGATAACTCAGTCATGACATGAGCTCAATCTCCAGCCAAAGCAATACCCACGATCACCCATAGGAGAAGCCTGGAGCTGCAAAAGCTCAACGTTTGACAGAATCTGCCTGTGTTGTTTAAAAATCGGCCACATCTGTCAAGAGAAGCTGCCCATCACACAATTATAATCTAATCATTTTTCCTAAAATAAGCCCAGAGGAGCTTTTCTCACATGGAACTGCTTCTTTTCAGATTAAACCACAGCTGGAGATCATAATTACCATAGTAGATGAAGCTGATGAAGATCTCGCACTTAAATAAAATGAAAAATAGTTGTCAAATATATAAAAGAGTGAGTCAAATACAAGAATGAGTCAAAAATCATCTAAACAATTAAAAAAAAGTTCTGTCAAATATGTAAGACATTGTTATTTTATATAATATAAAATAATAAATTGTATAATTGATACAGCCTACTATAATAGTTTATTAATATTTAGAATTAGTTTCTATTTTCTGTTTTCATCAAATGTTATTAATTTTGTCTATGTCTATAGTTTTTTTTTTTTTTTTTTTAAATTTTTTATCTCAGCTTTAGCTTCAGGTATTTTGGTATCAAGTTAAACTAAATGAAGTTGTGCTCAAAAATATTCATATCCTTGGTAAATATGATCAAAGAAGGCTGTGATAAAAAAATATCTCAGAAGTATATTCCCATTCATATTTGCATATTTTATCATACCAGGGTGACTAGGAACATGAAATTGTCCAGCCATGACTTCCTGTTTCACAGGAATATAAACAGGAGTCCAAATTCCCTTAATCATAAATCACAAGTAAAATCAAAGAATATATTTCTGATGTGCAACAAAAGATTGTTGCGATTCACAAAATAGAAAATGGCTGTAAGAAAAGAGCTAAAGCATTAAAAAGTTCCAATCAGCAGAAAATGTTACAAATCTGCCTGGAAGAGGATGTGTTTTTATTGTTTTAATGCAATGTGAGGAGGAGAGTTTGAGTGGCCAAAGACTCTCCAAAGATCACAGCAGGAGAACTGCAGAAAATAGTTGAGTCTCAGGGTCAGAAAGCCTCAAACAAATTTATCAAACAGCACCTACATCAACACATGTTGTTTCAAAAAATATCAAGAAAACGCTCTCATCCAAAAACAAAATCCAGCATAATAATCCATAATGGCTTCTTTGGTCAGATGAAATGGTCTTTTTATCAGCTAATAAAAGTGGGAGGAGTATCCTCCTTCAATACCACGACTGAGGTGTCCTTGAGCAAGGCACCGAACCCCCAACTGCTCCCCGGGCGCTGTAACATGGCTGCCCACTGCTCCGGTGTGTGTTCACTTAGGATGGGTTAAATGCAGAGAATACATTTCACTACTGGTTATATACTCTCTATGTAATTGTGTATGTGACAAATAAAAATATATATATATATTTTTAAATCTTATAATGGCCAAGGTTGGATCTTCCAACAGTATAATGTTCCAAAACGAACATCAACACGTGTCACTGAGCACAAAATTAAGCTTTTGCCATGACCGTCCCAGTCCTCTGACCTGAACCGTAGAAAATGAGTGAGGTGAACTGAAGAGAACAAGCACCAACATGAAGCTGTGAATCTGAAGGATCTGGAGAGATTCTGGATGAAGGAATGGTTTCTGATCTCTTATCAGGTGTACTCCAAACTCTTCAGGCATTACAGGTGAAGACTCAGAGCTGTTATCTTGGCAAAAGGAGGTTGCAAAAAACTATTTAATAAAGATGGTATGATTAATTGTGGCCAATGTGTATTAGAGAAAAACATTTGTTTCATAATGAGATATTCCCTCCATTTAAAATATATATTTTTTAGTATACATATTAAAATAAATGTTAATATATTCAAAACTATGAACAAAACAGCTTTTGAAATTTTGACAGAAAAAAAATAAAACAAAAATACTATTTTAGGACATGCTTTTACAAAAGTTCAACATGCGTACAGTGAAATGTATCTTTTTATCCCACGGGCAATTACTAGCCAAGCCTAGAAAGTTATCTATACAAAAATGATCTCATATAAGGGATTTGTAAGATCTCACATGCAAAGATGAACAGATCATATGTATGTCACGAAGCATGGGGCGAAATAATGAGAGCTGTATCCAGGGATTATGACAGTGACAATTCAGTCAGTCACTGTCATCCATCAATATAAAGCTCTGTCAGAGGACACACGGAGGAGAGTGTTCTGTCGCAGGAGAGATGTGCTGACTCCAGACAGCTGCCCGGACAGTCACTCACTCCAGGTTAATTGAAGTCCACCCTTTTGATTGGTCAGTGATGGAACTCATTAGCATAGGTGAGAAGGTCAGCCTGCTTTGCATTTGAGCTCATTTTTACCGCTCTTAATAGAATCAGGCTCCCGAAGACAATTAAACGTAGAAAGGTCGGTCGACTGATTTTCTTGACTTTCTTACATTACCGCATAAGTATTGCTGGTACTATATCCCTGGACTTTTCCTGCCATCAAGACAGATGAATTAACTCCACTATTGGATAGGTGAATTCGAAGCCGCATTGCAGAGATCTGTCATTGAGCTGAGGTTATTAGTCAGAATAGGATTTTCCACTGATTCTGTTTTAAAAGCAGAAAATGAAAGCAGCTGGTCGCGTTGTCCTGAATGTTCAATGGGTCCAGCATATTGTCTAATAAGATTCACAGAAAAAGAAAGTATTTCAAAACCATATTGAAAAGCTGGAGTCTGGCAAAACCTGATTTAACCAGGACATAAAAATTAATATTTAAAACTGGCTGAAAGGATTTTAAATATTTTAAAGAAAAAATCATTGTGACATAAAAATTAATATTTAAAATTCTTCAATATAGGTCACTAATCAGATAAATAGGTAGTTTTGGGGGTTACACTTTATTTCAATAGTCCACTTTAGACATTCTACTAACTGAAAGGATTTTAAATATTTTAAATTTTGTAACTGGCTATTGTTCAACTACATGTAACTAATTCTCATTCAATTTCAGCAACTACATGTCTACTAACTCAGAGTCCACTGTTAGGGTAGGTTTAGGGTTAGTAAAATGCAAAGTTATCATACTGCAAAGTTTCTCATACTCAGTATGTTGTATGTTGTGGACCCATCAAATAAAGTGTTAGAAGACATATATTAAGCAGACAGTAAACTAATTCTCTAATGTCTAAAGTGCTATTGAAATAAAGTGTTACCGTTTTGGACATTGAATGATTTACATTACATTTAGTCATTTAGCAGATGCTTATCCAAGCAACTTACAAATAAAGGACAATGAAAGCAATCAAAATCAACAGAGCAATGATATGCAAGTCAAGTAAGTACACCAGTACAGCTATAATAAATAACGCATAGAATAGAGCAAGCTTCTAGAGCAAGCTGCAAGACGTTCAAAAAGAGCTTTTTTTTTTTTGTTTTATATAAATAAAAAGAAAAATAGAATGCAAAAAGATTAGATAAGCTAGTGTAAGTTATTTTTTGTTTTGTTTTGTTTTGTAAGAAAACAAGAATAGAAGGCTAGACTAGTGTAAGTTATTTTTTGTTTTGTTTTTGTTTTGTGTTCATTCTTATTTCAGTATTCTTATGTTCTCTTAGGATCTGCCAGCCACATTACCCTTTTAGTCTATTTCTTTGGCGCACCGCACATTTTATTTAGCTGTCCAGTTATCAAAATATGTATGGCAAAGCTGCATGACGCACTGGACAACACGGGGCACATGCATTTACATCATAGTGAAGTGCAGACCAGTATTGATTTTAGTGTGAATACACAGCAGTCATGACTTTTATTTTAGACAATACAGTTTCATTAATAATGAGTATAAATTGATTTCATTTTAGACACAAAACAGTGTGTTTTATTTGACTTAAAACATTTGAATCCGAATCTTTGAATGAATCGTTTGAGTGAGTGGTTCAATGACCCATTTGCTTTGCTCCTGAACAAATCACCATTTTCAACGAATCGGTTGAATTGATGACTCTATGACTCTATGACTGACACCTACTGGCGATGTAACCTTCATAATTCAAGTATCCAATTGCTTCATTTTGTCACTCATTTCATATTTCTGTAGGCTATTCAAAATGTTTTTATTTAAAACATTAATCTCATTCCATAATGAAATTGCCGTGTTAATGCATTTACTGCCATCTCAGCAGCATTAATTGTGTAGATACATCTAAATTCAACTTAAGATGCAGCTTCTGTGCCACAGTGCAAAGATGGCTTTGGTTGGTACTGATTTAATTGTTTTTTTCAAATATTGACAATTCAGGAATTTAATATTAAAGGTGACAGACATATTTTATAAAGTTAAAAAAATATATTTTTTATAAAAATAGCATGTATTATATACATGTGTAACATGCCGTCGGATAATGACAGTATAAACTTCTCTATGAAAAAAACGTAAAATAATAATAAAAACGGTAAAATAGCTTTATATTCACATTAAAATCGATACTGGTCGGACTTCCGGGAGGCGCCATGTGAGAGCAAGATGCGTGCGAAGGCAGCTCCGTAATTTTCCATTGATATGTAAAGCAAAATTAAATAATATTTAATTTTAAATATTAAGTAATATTTAATTTTCACATCAAGTTCAAAATACCCACTTAAGATGCCAAACAAACCTAAAAAAAAAATGTTGAACAAGCGACCAAAACCCCAAGAGACATTCAAGATGACTGTGGCAGCGAGGCTAGCACCGTGGCTAACAAGGCAGTGCTAGAGGGGATAGCTGCTCTACAATCAAATTTTCAGTTATTTAAGTCGGAGATAGTTGAGGCTATCGACAAGAGACTAGACCAGTTCTCGACCTCCATTAGAGCAGATTTAACTGCTCTCAAAACAGAGACTGATGTCACTATCTCGGCCATGAAAAACACGATGGACGACCAAGCTAAAACAATGGCGGAGCTCGAACGTAGCGCAACTTTTAATTCAGATACGGTCTCCCAGCTACAAAAATATGTTGAAAAGCTAACAAGCAGTGTCTCAAAGCTCACTGAGAAATGTACGGACCTGGAAAGTCACAGTAGAAGGCAAAACCTGCGCATTCTAAACATTAAAGAGGGCGAGGAGACTGGGCGCAAGACCACGGACTTTATTGCACACCTGCTGAAGAACGTGCTCTCTTTGGAAACTTTACCTTTGATCGACCGCGCTCACAGATCTTTGAGAAAACGTTCCGACAACAGGTCATATCCCCGGGCCTTCATTGTTAAGATGCACTACTTTCACGATTGGCAGGACATCATCCGAAAAGCGGCTCAGCTCAAGTCCATCATCTACAAAGGAGAAAAACTCCTGATATTCCATGATCTCCCGGCTGCCATACTGAAACAGCGTGCCCGTTATAACAGAGCTAAAGACCTACTTCGAGATCGTCCAGGGGTCCGTTTCGGATTTCTGTACCCAGCGAAGTTATGGGTCACACACAACCGAGAGGAAATATACTTCACGGATCCGGTAAAGGCGATTGCATTCACAGAGCAGCACTTCGGTGAGGGGAATATGTCGACATCATAATCTCCCTTTGGAACTTTATAACAGGCTACTAGACTGGGTGGGAACGCTGATCGGACAACTATAACTATAACTATGCACCAAAGAAGGAAAGAAAAGGAAAAAAAGAGAGGGAAGATAATATTTTATTTTTCTCTCTCTCTCTCTTGACGTGATTTGTATTATATTCAATGTTTATATGCTTCGCAGCTTGAATTAGTAAAGACTGAGTTGCCTGTGTGTGCAGACGGACATCCATAACACCAATAGAACTGTTCACTGAGCTCCTGCTAGTCAGCTAACACCAGGTGGGCTGTTTTTTTTTTTTACAGCCAAGTTTACGGTTTCTCGGTAAAATTCTGGTTTGATATTCAAGCAAACCTGTGTTCTCAGGTATGTTTCTGTTCTGTTTTCTTATTTTAATTCTGTTGTGATAAGGAATCGTGGGAGGTCTAATAGGGTTCTGTCTGTGGGTGCGTTCTGCGGTGAGGGGAGGTAACAAACGCAATAAGTGAGATGACTGCTGCTCAGAGTAAAACACCTGACAGAGGGGTGGGAGCATTGACTTTTTCTTCTTGGAACGTTAAAGGTCTAAACCATCCTGTTAAACGAAGTAAAGTGTTGTCTCATCTAAAATCTATGAACATTGATATCATATTCTTACAAGAAACACACTTTAAAAATGACTCTCATTCCAAGCTAAGAGCCGTGTGGATAGGTCAGTCTTTTCACTCTTCATTTTCATCCAAGGCTAGGGGTACCACGGTTTTAATAAGAAAAGGGGTTCCATTCAAGCATAGGGCTACGATTTCAGATAAGGAGGGGCGATTCATCACAGTTGCGGGAGAAATATTTTCAACGCATATAACATTAGGTAACATTTACAGACCAAATTTTGATGACCCACGCTTTTTTCAAAATGTGTTTTCCCGGATTTCTGATATATCATTTACTAATTTAATTATAGGGGGGGGGATTTTAACTAAATCCTAGACCCATATTTAGACAGATCCTCTGCTCAGCGTGCTCCCCCCTCTAAATCCAGGGACTTTCTTAACATGTACATTAAAAATTCTAATGTTGGTGTTGTATGGAGGCTAGCCAATCCAATGGGGAGAGATTACTCCTTTCATTCACAGGTCCACAATGTTTATACTCATATCGACTACTTTCTAGTTGATGTGAAGTTAATTCCCTTTACATTCAACACCACCTATCATAATATTTTAATCTCAGACCATAGTCCAATTACATTTGCTCTAAAAGTATCAGAAATTGCAACAACTCAACCATTGTGGTGGGCAGACCCCTATTTATTAAAGGGCACAAAATTCTGTGAGTACCTGCGTATACAGCTAGAGTTATTTTTTGAGACTAACGATCAACCGAACACTTCATCTTCGCTTTTATGGGATACCTTTAAAGCATATTTACGGGGCTGTTTTATCTCCTTTAAGGGTGCAAAAAATAAACAAAATACAGTGGCTTTACAATCATTAGAAAGACAGCTTAATAAATTGGATAACGAGAATGCTACAAAACCTTCTTTAGAACTGCATAAGAAAATATTAAATCTTAGATACCAGATTATTTATTTGCAACGCTTTTAATGTAATGAAAAACAAAATTTTCAATTTGGTGATAAGTCAACACAAATATTATCGAATAGCTCGTATAATCACCGAAACATAAACAAAAAAAAATAAAAATAAACTCCGGGGCTTATTTATTATCTCCTATAGAAATTAACAATCGATTTAAACAATTTTATGAATCACTGTACACTAGTAATATAACTGATGACTCTTCCACTATGGAGACCTTTTTAAACAGCTGTAATCTAACAACGCTGGACCAAGAGGATAGATCATTTCTTGGAGCTGATTTGACATTAGATGAATTAAAGATCATAATAAAGTCACTTAAAAGGAGGTAAATCCCCCGGCCCTGACGGAATCCCTTGCGCGGTATATAAAACATTTAACAATCTATTGGGACCCTATATGCTTAGAATGTTCTCTCAGGCTCTGGAGGTGGGACGACTACCACAATCGTTTAACGAAGTGGTGATTACAGTCCTAAGAAGGGCAAAGATCCAGAGGAGATTGGAGGGTATAGACCAATATCTCTCATTAATGTGGACCAAAATTAAATCCTGATCAGACCGGATTTGTTTCAGGTCGTAGTTCCTTTAATAATCTTCGTTGTTTGTTTAATATTCTATACTCTTCCCAGACTAATCGATCCGATCTGGTGATTTTGTCCTTAGATGCCGAAAAGGCTTTTGACCAGGTAGAGTGGCCTTACCTCTTCGCTCTGTTACAGAAATTCCATGTAGGAGAGAAATTTATCACTTGGCTCAAAATTCTATATAAAAACCCTAGGTGCACGTATACTCACAAATAGAATTTTATCACCATCATTTTCTTTATTTAGGGGTACCCAACAAGGTTGTCCACTTTCTTTTTTGCCCTGGCCATTGAGCCTCTAGCGGAAACCATCCGCTCTGATGAGAGAATTCATGGGCTCCGTACTAAAACAACTATAAATAAAATTTCTTTATATGCGGATGACGTCTTATTATATGTGACTAAACCGGCGTCTAGTATCCCTGTAATCTTAAAGGTGATCGATCAATACGGCTCATTTTCAGGCTATAGAATCAATTTAAACAAAAGTGAACTCATGCCAGTTGGGCTTAAAGATCTTTCACAAATTTTCCCAGTCCGGTTTAAAATAGCTAAGGATAGATTTACCTACCTAGGAATCGTTGTAACTAGGAAGATCAGTTTGCTACGAGAAGCCAACTATGCCCCCCTTTTAGACAAATTGAAAAGAAATATTCAGTTCTGGAGGACTCTTCCTATTTCGTTAATAGGTAGAATAAATGCTATCAAGATGGTTTTTCTCCCGCAATTACTATATCTGTTACAAACTACCCCTTTATTTCTTTCCAAGTCTTTTTTTTAGCAACTAGATTCAATTATATTACCCTTTATTTGGAATTATAAAAACCATAGAATTAAACAACTACATCTCTCCAAACCTAGAAGTGTAGGGGGTCTTACCTTTCCAGACTTCCGCTGCTATTGGGCGGCTAACCTTAGAATTATATCAATAATATTAAATGATAAAAGCAGACAACTTGACTGGCTCAGAATAGAACAAGATGAATGTACCCCGTACAATCTTGGTGCTGTGATTCTTTCACCAACAAGCTGTAAAAAGGAAATGTACAGAAGCAGCCCTGTCATTAGTAATGTTATTCATATTTGGAAACAAATTAGAACTCATTTTGGGGTGAAGACGTTACCTTTACTAATTCTATAGCTGACAACCCCTCTTTTATACCTTCCATACTAGATAAAGGTTTTCAACAATGGAGAGATGCAGGAATTCACACAATAAGCGATATGTTTCAAGATGGTACCTTTATTCAGGAAAAATTCAGGAAAAATACAAACTTCATAGAAGTAACTTTTTTTAGGATCTTGCAAGTCAGGAACTATGTACAATCTTACTTAAACAGGTTCGCAACAATTAGCCCTTCATGTCTCGACACCTGCCTTAAGGATTATTTTGGTAAAGGGAAAATGATTTCCTGCATCTATAACGCTCTCCAGGCCTCCCAATTACCTACTACATCTTCAATCAAAAGCTTATGGGAGGAAGAATTAGGGTCAGAAATTTCCAATGAGTTATGGGTGGATAGCCTGGAAGAGATTAACAGATGTTCTATAAACTCCAGACACTGCCTCATCCAGTTCAAAATCTTGCACAGGCTACACTACTCTAAGACGAAATTATCTGGAATATTTCCAGATGTCTCTCCAAAATGTGACAAATGCAGGACGGCTGACGCGACCCTGCTTCACAGTTATGCATTATGTCCAAGTCTTCAAAGCTTTTGGTGCAAGATTTTCTGAAATCACTGGGCAACATGTTGAACCGGATTCAACGGTTTTTAATCGTGTTTGGTGTTTCAAGGCATGAGCTCTGTCTGTCCAAGTCTCAACAACGATTTCTTTCTTACGGACTTTATGCCAAAAACTTTTAACATTCTGGAAAAATAAACTGCCACCTCCTTTTCAGCTGTGGCTTGACGAACTTACAAATACACTACATTTGGAGCGTATACGGCTCTGTCTAAGGAATAAGAGACAACAGTTTTCTAAAACTTGGGAACCCTATATAAGGCATTTAGGGGAAGAAGGCTGAGGAGACTTGGAAGAGAGAGATGTTGAAGCAATTGGAGTTGGATCTAAGATCCATACCACTCCCGGTCTTTCTTTTAGTATCCCTCCTTATGTGGTACGTATCAGGCAGACAGAGTGTGAGTGAGTGAGTGGGTGGGTGGGTGGTTGGGTGGGTGGAGAATTGTTTTGTTTGTTTTAGGAGTTTCTGTATGTTAGAAAATATGTGCATATGTTTGCATGTACAGAGTACACTTAGATGGCATGCACATGTATAGGATTAAGTTTATTGTATTTGCAGGTGTGTACATATGTACTGTATGTATAAATATGTATATATAGTTAATAACTGCAGAAAGTATTATAATTTGTTTTGTTTTTTTTGTTAGATTTTTGTTTGCATAAGGAAAATTCGGAGGAACTTCTGATTTGACTCTATTAAGCTTATATGTACTCTATATATTTCCCCAATAATAAAATAAAATAAAAATAAAAATCGATACTGGTCTGCGCTTCACTATAATGTAAACGTCACGCAGCTTTGCCATACATATTTTGATAACTGGACAGCTAAATAAAATGTGCGGTGCGCCAAAGAAATAGACTAAAAGGGTAATGTGGCTGCAGATCCGAGGTACATACATATTTCTGCAATAAGCACCTAATATTTGCCATATAGAATCTGTGCCGATACAGAAGTAAGCCCTGTCTAGGCGCTGCCCCAGTATGGTTTGTGTCAAGCCATTTGTTAGTCTGGTTGTTTGATGAGAGGGAGATGAACGCAGGAGTTGCAATAAACGCTTTAACAGCGGAGGACTCTTATTCTGTTGCACAAAACTGAAAACGACATGATGACGGCACCATTTGATCGTTGCTTGACCAATCAGTGGAAAATAGGCATTTCATTTCTGCCCACGTGTGGAAATCGAACATTTAAAGCTGTTTATCCATTTTCTACCCCTGAGTGTAAAAATGGAAAATCAAGGCGATTTCTTTTATGCCAAATGTTTTAATTATTAATTATTATTTTCAACTGAAACATCTGTTTTTCTCTGCATTAGAGCGGTTTTGAACTAAGCTTGAATGCATTAACTTTCTGGATTTAGACATTCCATTTTACCAGCTGATTGCAAAAAAACTGCTTCGTTTCGCTAAAATTTACTGATCAAATTATTTTACTACTCTGCGCTAGGGTGACCACCTGGCTATAGATCTGTTTCAGGACAGTAGATGTGATTTACCGGACAATGTGGGACACGTGCGAGACAGATATATTAGTCTACATTTCAATTGCACATAATATACCTGTACATACAAAACTGTCTACTGTTATATACAATTGTCAATTTGTATATTGTTATTACTTATTTACTTGTTCTTTTTAATTCTTTTTATTATCTGTGTTTTTTGTCCCGTCACTGTCATTCTGTTGCGCTGCGGTAGCTTCTGTCATGAAAACAAATTTCTCGTATGTGTAAACATACCTGGCAATAAAGCTTATTCTGATTGTGATTCTGAAGTACTGATTCACATTCGTTGGCATATGTGCCAATTTATGTTTCTGCCGGTGCATGCCCACACTTATGGCAACATTAAATTTAGGAGAGAAGATCATTTTTGAGCGCACACATGTAATGTCTGACCGATAGAGAGCGCGTCCGTTTTCTGTGAGAGTGAATGAATGGGAATCCACCTGCCAGCGGAGAGATTTGCGCTTGCGCACTTAATGCGCTCTTGTAGGCTATAATGCGCTCTGGACATTTGTCATTAAAATAACTCTGCAGAAAAAGGAGAAGAAAGTAATGTCTGAAAGCTTCCATCGATTTTTTTAATTCGTTAAATGAATGGAGAATATCGTGTTTTTCCGTCGGTGGTGCTTGAGCACTTGATGAGTTCCGCTTTATTCCTTTGAGCCGTCCACGCAGTCGTCATCAACGGATAACCCCCACACACCTAATCCTTTAAGCATCGCGAATCATATGCACACCAAAGTCAATTTCTGCGTATAAATAGAACGCCAAATAGAAACAGAAACTTGTGGTATTGATACGCACTTTCATAATGTACGATATATAAATTAGCATAGGTTGTTTTTATTTATTTTTTTATAAGACAATCATATGCTCTCGCGGGCCACATAAAATGATGCGGCGGGCCGGAATAGGCCTGCGGGCCTTGAGTTTGACACCCCTGTTCTAGAGGGAACATAAGTCTGAAGTAATGAATTCAGATAAAGGGATGCAGAGCCAGTGTTGGTTTTGTAGGCAAACATTAATGCCTTGAATTTTATGTGAGCAGCTATAGGTAGCCAGTGCAAATGGATAAACAGGAGGTGTTACGTGCATTCCTTTTGGCTCATTAAAAATTAATTTAGAATTAAATTAATCTGGAAGACCTGCCAAGAGAGCATTGCAATAGTCCAGCCTGGACAGAACAAGAGCTTGAACAAGGAGTTGTGAAGCATGTTCCGAAAGAAAGGGCCCGATCTTCTTGATGTTGAATAAAGCAAATCTGCAGAACCGGGCAGTTTTAGCAATGTGGTCTAAGAAAGTCAGCTGATCATCAATCATAACTCCAAGGTTTCTGGCACTTTTTGAAGAAGTTATGGTTTATGTGCCTAACTGGATGGTGAAACCCGTGGATGGGTTTGATGGAACCACAAGCAGTTCTGTCTTGGCAAGGTTCAGTTGAAAGTGATGGTCCTTCATCCAGCAAGAAATGTCTGTTAGACAAGCTGAGATGCGAGCAGCTATCGTCGGATCATCAGGATGGAATGGAATGAGAGGTAGAGTTGAGTGTCATCAGCATAGCAGTGATATGAAAAGCCATGTTTCTGAATGACAGAACCTAGTGATGCCATGTAGACAGAGAAGAGAAGTGGTCCAATAACTGAGTCCTGAGGCACCCCAGTAGTTAGATGTTGCGACTTGGACACCTCACCTCTCCAAGATACCTTGAAGGACCTATCTGAGAGGTAAGACTCAAACCATTGGAGTGCAGTTCCTGAGTTGCCCTTTGCCAATAGTTTATTATTGTTCTTACTTCCACTGAAGACTAATATGTTCTTTAGATCATTCTCAAATCATTTTGGAACATCAGGTTTTAACTTGGGGAGTTCATAGTAGAGTCCATGCTGTTATTAAAGAAAAAGAGAGATATACCCAAGACATTCATGTTAACTGATCATTTAATATTACTGTGCTGGATATACAATTTGCAGTGGAAAATCAGAAAATTAAAAACAAAAAAGTGCAAAAAGGTATATTCATTAGTGGTCTCAGATTTTGATAATAAATAATAAAATAATAATGTTGGCACAAGAATTATAGTATACCGAAGGAAACAAATTAACAATAAGGATCACAAAAATGTACAATGATTACCAAAGTTTCCACTATCGTACCATAGTTACTACAGTTAATCTAAATTTAATAAAAATCTAATTAATTAATAAACTGTGGTAACTTAGTCTTAGCCAGTACTTATGAAAAAAACTAAACAAAATGCCAGACACATTCTGGAATCTTCCAGTTCATATCAACTAATGTTTTTTTTGCACATACAACAATCCTTTAACATAATTTTTTCAACAACAAAAAAAAAAAAACACAGCCAAAACAAACAAACAAACAAAAAGTAAATACCAATAGGGATATAACAATTCTCATTTAGAAAATAAAAAATTTTATGGTGACAAATAATTTTCTATGACTTTAAACTAGTAATAATAACTGGTGTAATTACGATCCTTTGGTAGAAAACCTGGTAATTTACCATGATATTTACCATGGTAAATTTCAATATTTTGCAACCTAGATCTTACAAATACAGCTTATTAAAACCTATCCTTTTTGTGGTTTCGTTTGATGCTTTTTTTACATACATATATAAAATTAGTAGTTGTTGTAGTAGTAGTCCAAGTCATTTACGACAATCATGATCATCCTCATTTTTTTTTCTTTAGAATTGTATGTCCTTATATTAATTTAAAGCCACACTTCAAGATGCAGTCCAGAAGAGAGTTGTTTTTTTAGGCCACAAGTGAAATGAGCAGCTTTATTCAGAGCTGTAACTAGATAAAAAAATAATTAAAATTCTCATTTCCAGAGGGGTTTCTGCTGGTTACAAATGGCCACCAGCCTGTTCTCATTATCTCTTGAAAGTTGGAAGTTCAACGTGCACGGTCCAGCGCCGTGGAAGGTCTTGAATGGATTTTGAGCTGCAGAGACTTATTTATGGCTGTGAAATTTAATAAGCAGGGTGTGTGTAATCCTCTTCCCAGCTCAAGCAGTAGGCCTGGGGACTAACATGCACCACAAGGGTACAAAAACACACACTCAGTACACAGATCTGGCCCCATGATCAGAGAAAGGGCAGAGCTTGCTGTCCCAAACAGGGGGAGTAGAATACAGCGTTTCGCTTTGGCAGCCACAAAAGCTGGCAGAGGGCTGAGAAACTTGTGTCGAACGGGCCAGACTGAGAGAGACGGGCATCGGGCTGGACTGGAAACAGAGCAAGTAGGCAAGTCGAGTGGCTTGTGACCGAAGCAAGGAGGCTAGCAGATGCTGGTCCAGAAGGCTACTAACAGGATGAGGATAGTCCACCACGTGGGCCCACGGGGATTAGGAGTCAGAGAGAGGTAAACAGATTAATCCAGAAAAAGAGGCAGCATTTTTAACCTCATCATTCCCCTTACACCCTGCAGAGCATCTTCCACCCACTTCCACACTTCAGACCAAGTGTGTGCCCAAGAATCTGCACCATCTGTCAGGAATACCACCCAACCTACAGTAGTGCCCACAAATAGCCCCGTCCATGGATGCCTGGACACATAGTCGATGGAAATTAACTCTTTCACACTCAGACGTGAGTTAAGTCAATACGGACTGTCTTTTCCTTCTAAATGAGCGACTTTACATCCAAAAGGACACAATCTACTGCAACATGCCATTGAAAACAGGATTATTCCTCATTCCGTTCTTGTTTACCCTCCAAGCCACTAGAATCAAAGGTAAGCCGGTGTTTGAACGCCATTCTAATGCTGTTTTATTTAAACAGTCTTATTATTCAGCAAATACAGGACTTCTGGTAATGTACAAAGCCTCAGAGCGACTACAGCCTCTGCAATTCCTAGCATTAACAATAGCATCTTTCCGCCCTCGGTGGTCGAATGAGCTTTTAAATATTTTAGGAGCCAATTTGCAAGGACATAAAAGAAACGCAAAGATTTTTCTTATGCAAAACAAAGCCTGATGACAAATCATTTGATAACATTTTTGTGGCAAGCACGCCATTAGCGCTTCCTTTTTGGTACAATATGCTGGAAAAGCGTGTTTCGCTAACATTTCATGCGAGTTCTGAATGCCTCTAGTCTGGCTACAGCTTTCAGAAGCTCCATTCATTAGCAGAGAGAAACAAAAGGCATTCTGTTTGTGGCCGTGTGGAACGCTAATCTTTTCTGGCTTGTAGCTTTTCTGTGGGGCCTCGCTCATCGCTTCAGAAGTACAGCTCAATTAGCATCGCCGCCCCCTCATGTCTGCACATGTGCTCGGCGGGCTCATAGATGGTAGCGGGACACATGATCAAATCAGTCACCCTGGTTTATCTGTGAGAAATTGCACCACTGGCCCTACATCTGCTCATTTGCTAATTAACAGATGTGGTCAGATGTTTTGTGACCTAGAAACACATTGTTGTGACCCCTGTATCTCTGAGCGATCAGCTCACTGTCTTCCACTACAAACATCTCTAAATAGGGCCACATGTGGCACTAGAACAGGGAGTCTTTTGTGTGTGATCAAAATAATTAGACTAAAGGTCCAATCTGATTTGACACCAGGGTTTCAGAAGAATTACAACAATGGTGTAATTTTTACAGATTCATCACTGATAGCCATATAGTAGTCTGCATGAATCTATAGTAAATGACTGACCACACTCTATTAAAATAGAGTGCATTACCATTATAATGCAGGTACTGGTAGAATTTGCTAAAGAGTTTAATTAGAAAAACTTTTTTTCTTTTAACTCTAAAAAAGTACCTACTGTATAAATGCAGCTTGCAATTGAAATTAACAGTACAACTCACACTTTTATACCTTTTTCACACAAATTATGATTACAAGATTTATTTTTGTGCAGTTCCTTGCAAAATACTAGGCTATGATACCAAAACACTTTTTACCATAGTTTGCGATTTGCAAACTACTACATTTTCATGGTTGCATCACATAACCAACTCCATATGAATGACTTTTCTGCTGTAGTAAGCTTGCTTGGTAGCGCACCTGGTACAGCACTGCACTTGTGATTTGGAGCACAATGAGTCACACAAAACATTAGTCATGATAGAAGTCTTGTAGAAAAAAAAACTAAAATTGCATAAGGTTGCATCAGCAAATGTGTTTTTATCTCGTATCTGCTTTTGTTAACACTATTGGATAGATTTAGAGTACAGTTTAGAGTATGCAGTACGTTATTTTCAAATGTAATAAAGCAGTAACCGTTTAGTGTCATTTCATTTCTGAACTGCAGCAATGCATATAACAACCAACTTAATAAAATGTTAACTATTCATGTTCATCTTTTTTGGATAAAACTGAATGCACATTTACAGGCAATCACTAGACATTTGACTTTTCAAAATGTTGCGAAGATGTCACAAAATATATTTTTGAAGAAATGTCACCACAGGCATGTTTGAGTTGAGATTGTTAGCTACTGAATGCAGTTGTTTTGTTGGTATCTAAATTTGTTTAGCCCAGGCTATTTTATACCATTTAAGTGCTGGTGTAGCTACAGGTTATGCAATAGAGTGGTGGAACTATGATCTCACTTTGTAGGCAAAAACCCGGAAGCGAGTTAGCATTTTAGCACTTCCGGTTCCATCGTCCCAGAGTCAATGGGTTTTTTGAATGGGATTTTGGTTAAATCCCTTAAATAAGGTCTGTGGTTCACACAAGCTCAAGATACCTTCAAGTTTTATTCTACGACATAAAACACCAGTTACACCCCACTCGTGATTTTTTTAAGCTGTTACGTTTCTTAAAAATTACGGTTGCTAACAAGTTGCTAAATGGGACTACAGGCGCTGTCGGAGACATTCAACGTCATCACGCCGAACAGTTTATCAATTTACAGTATTTTACAGTTGTAGTATAATTTGTAATACAATTAATTTTAGAATAATCAACGAATAGTTTCCCGCATTTTATATTGTTGTTCGACAATGTTGTTGTTTTTGTTTGCTTGGCCCCGAAATGCAACACTTGTCTTCGGAGGGAAGATGCTCATTTTATCGCTTAACGTTACTGATGCGGAGACTCTGGGTTCGCACCATAAGGTAAACTCATATTACAATTATTACATGTAAACACCACATTTACCGGCTTTACTTGGTGAAAGTGAAACTTTAATGATGCATGCTTAAAGCCACGTTAAAATTAAATGTTTACGGCCACATGAAGCTGTTAGAAAGCATATAGATTGAGGATTTCCTAGAAGCAAGGATAAAATAACATTTTGTGTACCCACCCTAACAAAATGATAGCTGAAATGTGGTACTTTGTTCACTAAAATAAGTTTAATCTTACCATATCCAAAAACTTGCGCACTCTGCTGTTATTTAAAAGATTAAATACGCAGGAATACGTTTTTAAATAAAATATTCATATTAATCAAGGATTTATTGACTTTTAATGCACCTTGTTTCGAAATGTACAGAAATACGTGGTTTTAAATGTCCTTTAGTTAAGATTATTTCATTTATTCACTATACTATTTATTACTACTGTCTCGTTTCAGTTTTAGTTTGGCTCTAGTTTTGTATTTATTCGAGTTTATATAAAACGGTTCATGTAGCGTGGATTAAAATTCATATATAGAGTAAATGAGTTTCACTGAACATGTTAAAAATAAGTTTGAGAAAGTTGTCGGGAGCGCGGTGGTGGTGACGTTGAAGGCGAGCGACTGTGGTGGTGTAGTTCGTTTATAGCCTAAGTTTAGCTTTTCAGTTCTGGCGCTTTTATTTAGGCTTCAAAATTCAAAGTTATATATTTTTTGTGAAGATTATCTTGATGGACAAAACGTGTTAGTTTCATGAACTATGATTGAACACAGAGCTTATTTTTTGCAATAATCCAAAAGCCTATGGAAAAATCCTATTGGCTTTTTGTCGAGGGAACCAGTTTCATGCTAACAGCCGATCCGCCTACAAAGTGACGTCATAGTTCCCCCACTCTATTAACCAGAGGATAAGCCTGGTCATCAAAGGACATCAGCATCCAAAACGTAATATATCACATGACTAGCTATGCTATGCAGAGAAATCTGCTCATGTACACAATCATGTACTAGGAAATCCTGTCTTAATGTGTTCTGATCACATTACAGTGGTGTTTAGCCTCCACTGTAGCTGCACTTATATCGCTAACGCTACTACTTGCCTACTAACTAAGCTTAAGCTAATCTGCGAGTGGTGAACAGAGGTCCGGTGAAGTCTGAGGGACCCCCTTGCTGAGCCAGGCTTAATGTTTTAAGAAGCTCTCTGAAGTTTACCAGCTGGTCACACAATCCTCCATTTTGAAAACATTTAGCCCATTTTAATGCAGGCCGTGTAGCCTACTTTTTGAATTTGATGGTTGATTTGAAAGAGACCTAATATGATCTTTCAATTTCTCAAGAGGTCTTGAAGTGGATCAGATCTTACGTGGAGGGGACACACAATTTGTCTGTTTTTAATAGATCTGTGAGTATTGCAACTAAGAGGACATTTTAAAGATTACACCATAACTGCTGAAGAGCCAAGCTATTAAACTGGTCAGAACTGTTGTCATTTGACGTAAAAACATCCAGATGTACTTTGATATGAGCTGTTAACTGTATAATTGTTTGATGCTTCATTACTGAAGTAGGTAATTATGCATCGCTGTCATTTTGCAGTACATATGTTCACTATGACAATGACATGAACTGAAGTTAATGAAGTGAGATTTGCGGTCATTCTAATATCTGGACAATTCATCCTGAACTTCACTAGTCTGTAAATACCAGTAAAAGAACAGGTGTAAGTCTATTACGCCAATGACCGCAGGTGCTGGTTTACTCTAACAGCTATCTCTGGCCACAACCGATTAGGTAACAGGTCAGAAGGTGGGTCACCTTGAGTATAAATACTCTTAGATGTCAGAATGGGTTAGTTTTAGGGTCTCTGGCAAGTAAGAACTTTTAATGACACATCACTGTAAAATTTAACCTCTAAAATTGTTCATTAAAATGGCTAGTTCATGCAAAAACAAAAATCTTATGATATAATTTACTGACCTTCATGTCGTTCCAAAAATGTATGCATTTCTTTCTTCTGTGGATCACAAAAGGAGATGTTTTGAAAAATGTCTCAATGTTTTTTGTTGTTTTAGACCCCATTGATTGTCATTATATGAACAAAATAACAGCTGAACTATCCTAATTGCTGACATAAAATCGAGTTAAACTCTGAAAATATTGAATGACACATCGAATAAATGGAAAACAATGATATAATGACTACATTTATAAGCATGACTTTTTCATTTTAATAATCTTGAAAACTTTCTTTCAGCTTGGTCTTTATGTAAAAAATTCTCTGATTTCAATCAAACACAATTAAGATTACTACAACTGGAGAGTGGATGCCTTTTTAACTCTTATCTAGTGAATTTGCTTAACATCTGCCGGGATGGTGTTATAACCGACTGCTTGACTTAGGCCTAATCCAATTAATGTTCATTCAGCATACTAATCATAGACTTAAAGGGCTTCAAATGGTCTCTGAGCGGAAGTAATTACATGAAGTGTAATTATATGATCCATCGGCTTACTGTTCTCAGGTAAAGTCAATCCTGCTCTTCTGAAACAATGAACACATGCTGTTGTTGTGACATTTGCAGAACTCACTGCTGACGACTTGATTCTCAGGATCAGAAATGTGAAGTACAGGCACTTCCTGGAGACTCCACAGCCAATGAAACAGTTGACAGATGGCAGAGATTCACTTTCTCTAGATGCGCATCGAGCAAAGAGATCAGCGCTGTTTAATACGGGGGTGAAAGTCTGTCCTCAGGAGAGCATAGCGGAGGTCATCACCAGCCATAAAGCCTACTACAAACTAAGAGGTAGGACAACATCTACCCTAAACACCACAAGGGACGGAGCCTTGAGCATCAGTGCCAAATTTGGCAACAACACCTCAGATCCTCATAAATCATAATTAACTTCCCAATCATCCGAAGCCTTCTGAGAGATGAAGGATCATGCCAAGCCAAAAAAGAAGTGGCTCTGAGCCAAGTATAGATAAAAGTAGTGTACTTTTTTAGGCTTACCTTCTTTGAGTCTTATAGTATGGATTTTTCGATGTTTCTGCATGTGGTAAGGCAAAAAAAAGGTTTAAAATAATAAAAATGAATCTTAACTTTATAAATGTATTTTCAAAGGTTTTTTTATTAAATTAATACTTTATTCAGCAAGGAGGCTTTAAATTGATCAAAAGTGACAATAAAGAAATTTGTAATGTTACAAAACATTTCTATTTCAATTAAATGCAGTTCTTTTAAACATCTTCCTCAACATTGACCATAATAAGACGTTTGAGCACCAAATTAGAATGATTTCTGACGGATCATGTGACACTGAAGACTGAAGTAATTGCTACATCTACTTTAAAATATAAAAAGTTGTTTTAAATTATAATAAAATTTCACTGTATTACAGTTTTTACTGAATTTTCTACCAAATAAATGCATCCCAGGTGAGCATAAGATACTTATGCAATAAGCGTTAAATATGAGCATAAGAGACTAATGTTCAACAACATTAAATAAATAAATAAATAATAACAAATGAGTATTATTGACCCCAAACTTTTGAATGGTAGTGTAAAACGACCTGAACATGAATGTGAATGCAGCAAAACAAAGTGGAAAAACCCTTAAAAATCCAGTCATAATTTACTAACCCTCATGTTGCTGTATGACTTGTGTAGAACACAAAACTTGAAATTATAAATAATTTGCAAGTCACTTTTGCCATGCAGTCACAATTAATGTGGACAGAAACTCTCAAGCTTAAAAAATATCATAAAATTAGTCCACATGAAGTCAAACAGGTTTGGAATGACAAATGAGTAAATTATGACAGCATTGTAATTTTGGGATGAAGCCTCTCTTTAAAAGACCTATTTCTATCTGATCTGACCCTTAAAAATGGCTTTCACTGGTGTATCCTAATCCAGTCAGGTTGATTCTTTCTGTCATATTAAATCATATTCTTAGCTTGAATAAAACCGATTAATTCAGATAATACCACATGAGGCACTTTTTTGGGGGGGTCACCTGACAAAACATTTTTACTCTGAAGCAGATAGCATGATATTAAATTACTGATACAAACAAGCTAAAGGTGAAGCACATTTAGCTGTCAGATGCAGTTAAGAGATACTCTTAATTAAATGTCCATAATAACCGTGTTGGCAAAATGAGATAATGGCAGCAAATGACTGCATGCTAAACACTATTAAGTATGTTACACCTCTGTCAGTGGTGCAGATAATTAATTTTAAGTGTCCCGGCAGGTTTTATCAGGTCTTTGCTGTTAGTCTTCTCTCAATTCTCTTACGGCCTTCTCTAAATAATTCCCATGATATTTAACAGTTTGTCAAGAAGCTGTGTGGGAGGCCTTCCGGATCTTTCTTGACAGAGTTCCTGACACCATGGAGTACCAGCAGTGGGTGTACGCCTGTCAGAGAGACTCGCTTTGCATGGAGGATCTGGCCCGAAATTTTAGTAGCACACAGGAGCATCTTGACATGGTAGCCAGTGTGAGTAGCTGCTCATGTCCGTTGCCAATTCAGTCCATTCGTCTTGCCAATACAGTCTAAATGTGCCAATATTATTCAATTGAAAAAGGCTTTTTCGTAAATTCTCAAAGAGGTTTTATATCATTTACAGAGAGTGAATGCTCAAGATGAACAGAAGAGGTAAGAATCCTGAAGATAATCTTGAATTCAAGGGCTTCTTGGTTTCAGTATTCATGGTATGGCGAGTTACTTGTCTTCATTTTGGGCTTGAACCCTTCAGAATATCTAGAATGAGGTCACCTGACTAGTGGGAGATGATAAAATCTCAGCCTGTCCTTTAAAAAACAAAGTTTGTTCATATTTGGTGGCCTAGCTAAACACTGCTCTCTGACCTGATCCACTTTAATAAGAGGGATCTGTGCCCAGACATATTACGCTTGGGTGTTAGAGCCACACAAACATATCCGGGCTTATATGCAGTCAACCCCTTTATCGGGGACAATTAATTTTATTGCATGTATCATTCTCGGATTGATTCGTCTCTTCTCGACATGTTTTCAATTATTTTTAGGGCTCTCACACCTGCACCAGGCGAGAAATGTAAGTCCTTACCATCCGAATGAGAAAGAAATACTGGTTGATCTTATAAAAACGTGACTGATTGGTGGCTTTTTATGCTTCAGGTTCAAAGAGTCCTGCAGAGCTTTTCATCATGGAATCTGACAGCGTACGGCCACTAACTCGTGCTTTTTAGAATATGCACTTAACATACTAATGAAGTTAGAAACAAACAAATTGACTATTCTCTGATCTGATAGGAAACTGGGGCACCAGATGTTGTCCCTCAGAGGCTGGTAGAGCACATTGTGGAGTTCAGTGTGACTATAGTAGACCCTGCACTACTGAGGGATCCAGGCAGCCCACGATATGAAGACTTCACTCGCAATCTTCATGAGAAGGTTAGGTGAAATCAACTATTAAACATATGCCATTTTACACAGATCAAGCTGTTTCAAGCTTCTAACAGACAAATTACATTTCACCTGAGCCTGTGTGAAGATGTTGAGCTCACAGAAGGTGCAATACTGAAGCAGGAACATTTACAATATAAGCAGGAATGTGGTTAAAAGCTGATAAAAGATATATATATATTTAAGCAGTAGTGAGTGATAACTGTAATAAAATAAATTAAATGCATTTGTGTTAAGAACATTCTAGAGAACATCTCAAAGTGGAACAAAAAACACAAATTACTACAGTAGGTTTGAAAGTAGCTTACAGTAAAAGATCAAAAACAGGAAAGCCAAACAAGAATTGGGTAACTACAAAAGCCGACATAAGATTAGTTAAAATAAGACCAGAGCCATGGCACATGATTTTACAGCGTGATGAACAATTCAAAATATGAGGTTATGTAACCAACTGTGCATAATTGATTTAATTATGTAGCTATTGAAATAAAGTTATTACAAATATGCCTAAAATGTTTTCATTTACACTTTTGCAGATGCTGCATGTGTTTGACAAACTTCCAGGGTTTAAAGAGATTCAGGTGCTGGGATTTCGGTAAGTTGATGCTGGAACTGTGGGATTCACAAGATATTACAGTCCATTGAACTTGAAAATTGTATTTTTGGATGGGTAATTCTCTCACAGGGGCAACTTGGGGTAAGTATTTGAAGAAATACTAGGCAAATTGCGTTCAGAACAACTGTGTTTACTGTACCATTATGCTGTTGACTGTGTAACACAGCATGCTTGTTTACTACCTTATGATCTTATGATAGTAGCTTTTGGGAAAATTGTAGTAATTAACCCTCATGTACTTTTAAGAATGACTTTACATTCCCAAAAATCACAAATCCTGTGCATGTGAAAATGAATTTTAAAATAAACCTATATTATTTAGCTTTCAATTAGACAGCTGCCAAATGTGAATCTCTACAATATGTACACCAATCAGTTCTCATAAGATTTGAAAAAGTCATTAAGTATTAACCTGACAGGCCAATGATAAGTATGATTTTTGAGCTGTTAAAACAGCCTTGGGGTCCTTCAACCCCAAAGAGAACATGAGGGCTAAGACAGACAATCAGGTTAATACAAGTCCATGCAAAAGTCATGCAAACCAATTCCCTTCATAACATCGGTCAGCCCTGAAGGTGCTGCAGCAAGCTATGCTGTAGTGTTTGAGACTGATGGGACACGGGCCATAGGTGATACAGACTCCACTGATGAATATGGCATAGAGGGAGTCCTAAAGGGCATGGTGGTGAAGGCGCTAAGTGAGGACACATCACTTTCTGTGGACGTGATTTCCCTTACTTTCAAACCAGGTACACAAAATCAATACAATCAATATAAGAGCCTAGACAGACTGCAAATATTTAACCTTACCTGATTCACCCTCTTTAACAGCAGGCAAGCAGGAGAACATGAGATCCAGTACTGAAATCAGCAAAGAATCAAGATTTTTACCTGGGGAAATGAGTACACAGTCCACAAAAGCCAACTCGGAGGACACTATAGCACCTTCTGGAAGTATGGGCATCTCGTTTGGAGATCTGGGCACTGATAGGACTCAAACAGATTTGGGTGAGGGGACAGAAAGGAGAGATACACAGAAATTACCTGATATATCGTTCCACGTTCCCACGCAACCAGTAGCCACAGAGCTAATTAACATCTCCCACATTGAGGGTTCAAAGACAGAAAGTCTAACCACTGAAGGCACTTCAGCGACCGAAGGTAAATCTTTCATATTTGTAGTGAGTATACAAGAGCACTTGCTTCCGAACTAAGACCCTTAAGTTAGGCAGCCTAAAAAATGAAAGAATTAATTGTAATTTTGCATTAGATGCATTTTCAGACTCTCTGAAACTGGTTCTTTGTTTTCAAGGTTTGCCAAGAACCACTACAGTGGATTACCTATCAAAGTGGTCGGAAGTCAAAGAGGATGTGGGAAATGAGATTGTTGCCACAGCTGCACCACTGGACTTGGAGTCTTTTGAAGTAACAAAAGCATCTTCTTCAACTCAACCTGAAATGGATTTTGATATAACACAAGAGGCCACTTCTGCAGAGGCAACATCATCAATCTTTACAACCCAAACCCCTACAGAACGAGCTCAAGATGCTATATTTCATGAAGATGACACAATTGGCCCATCTGAACTTTTAGAGACCTCTACCAAAGGTCTTCCTTCATACCCTAAAGGTCCAGTTGAGTCGCCCACTTCAATTGACCTTAGTGACCATGTAGAGTCTCCATCTGTCGGTGCCACTGTAGACACACTCCATCAAAAGGTGCCCCCACTTGGACTTACAACTCCAAAACCAATTCTCCTTGCGGCAATTCCCTCTGAGCTAACGCCCACAGAAGACCTCATTTCACACCTGACCCCAGACAATTTCCTGGATGAAGAGGGACAGACTCTCTGGACAGTTTCACCTCCCCCACATGAAGGTAGTACAGATATTGACAGAAGATGTTGAACAGGCTGATGAGGAAGACGATACTCTGGACTCTGGGAGTGGATTCCCTTCAGAGGTCGACGAGAATCCACAATCCTCGGTCGTCCTCTAGGTTACGTTACCACTCCTTCAATGATGGCTGCTAACCAGGCCAAAGAGTTAGTGGTGTTTTTTAGTTTACGTGTGACTAATTTGATGTTTTCGGAGGATCTTTTCAACAAGAGTTCCCCTGAGTACAAATCACTGGAGAACACGTTTCTTGAACTGGTAGGTAAACACACTTTTGTCTTTGACTTTATCTTGCTGCATGCCTTTCTATCCTCCATTTGTTGTTAGCTTTACTTTTTTTCATTTGTGTCGCAGTGCATGCTGGGAAAACTTAATAGATAAAGTGTGTATTTGTCTGCAGAGACTTGACAGATGGCATCTGAGAACAGTGTTGTTCGAAATGTAATATACATTTTTCTATAAAGCCTTTGTATAAAGGGTTTGGGTGACTGACAGAAAAGTGAATTACATTTCTGTACATTTTGCACAAGGATACTTATTTTGTCACTTCAAATGTTTTCCTCTGAACTTTGTTTACCTTACATTTCAATTTAGACAGAAAACACAGAATGAAACCCTGTATGGCCATTTCAAAACAATTAAGCAATCTCAAACGAGCAAGAGCGGTGTAGTATTGAATATCAGCTCGGTTATAGTTCAACTGTAGACGTAAGGCCAAATGTAATCACAACCATGATCAAAACAGTTCAGTATACAAGAAGTAAAAATTGAGTACCCTCATTTTTTAGACAAAATTTCACCAGTTTGTAATATTTTTTTCTCTGCCAACAAAAACTGCTCCAGAATAAACCAAACCATCAAGCTTTGCATGTCACCGTGCAACAAAAACTTGAAATGCATATAAGTGGAGCAATTTATCCTCCCTGTTCAAAGTATGCATAATCACTCCATTCCAGCTTGACTCCCTTTTTTTCATTTTCTGCTCTCCGGTCACTCCACGCTCACTGGAGAGAAAACCTGCCCCAAACAATCCTAACACAAGAGAAAACACATATGCTTCAACTTTCAAAAAACCCAGTACTCATCCAAGAAAAAACACTCCTCTTCCACTCTGCACCACTCATATACAACGTGTACAAGAGTGCTACAAACATGAAACTTTCAGACCGCCTCTTGGCCAATCATATTACAGTTTCACAACTAAGGGTTGTTGTTTATATTCAGATTATATTTTGTAATATGTTTTTTTCAACTAGAGGCAATTCTCTGAACCAAGTGACTCGCCAAACCCCGAGGCTTCTAGTCAAGTGACTGAGAGAGAACAGAAGACATTAGCCTCAATACCGGTACATCTATATCCAAACTTCAAAAAGCACTTTTTGGCACTAAATTCTGCACTTTTGTCTAACAACTTCCCACTTCTGATCTTACTGATCAAAAACTGACTTTAATATCTGCTGATCAATGAGCTCTCTAACCAGCATTAACCAAAGCTGAACGCTTACAATATGCAACATTTTTTCGTTAGTTCTTTTATTCTTGATAGTGTGACTGTTGCCTTATTGCTCTGAGCAAATTTTGGTTTCTCAGGATCTCAGTGCACACTAACATTAATGTGCTCGTATCAAATGCTGAAACTGTATATCTGTAAATAATCTTGTTTTTCTTATTTGTGTAAAACACAGAGGAACCAATTTCACAATCTTGTTGAATTAAACGACCAAAAACACAGAGCATGCCAAAAAAATACCTCAGGGACTTGCTGTCTAGTTTAGTTTCTCTAAATCTGCTTTTAGTTGGTTAGGCAGCCTAATGATTTTGAATTGTTCTTCGGTGAGACACGTCCTTGAATGTAAGCAGTCTCCAAATGTTGTTTATTAGAGTGTTACAACAATGACAAAGCATTTTTGTTGATTTTGAAATTAACAGATCAATTAATTCTTTGTAATAAAAGCAATTCAAAGAGATATTGTAGCAATTCAAAGAGATATTGTAGAGATATCAATCTAGACTGGTTTGCATGTAAAGACTACAATAATGTTCATTCCTAACTGTTCTTGCACAGTTTCTTTTTCTTCATAATTCTTCATAATTTACTCAAACTGCTCTTATAGGGGTATAGGGGGCTCTTGTGCAATTTATATCTATATGTTCTGTTCTTTAAGATATTATTTTCATTTCTTCTTCATTTAATTTAATTTTCATTTTTTTTTTAATTTGTATAAATCCCAAGACACATAAAATCAATTTCCAATAAAGTGGTTGCCCAAACTAGTATTGTGTTGTAGTTCCAAGTCACCAGACTAACATCAGTGCTATGATAACTTTTGGATTATGACATGAACTACTAAAAATCTGCTCAGAAGCTACTCTGGTAAGTATCTAGGTAAAATGGCCATAAAATTAGTTCATTGATTCATAAATGGGCTTTTAAAGGATAATCTGATAACCTCTAGATATTTATGTTCTTGCGAATTCTGCAAAAGGAACATCGATTTTCCACCATACACATCAATTTTGCCCATTTATAATTCAACGCTAGCTTTTGTAGAGACGGCTGTAATATTTTAGTCCTTTACTAGGTTTGCATTGATTTCTGCCTTTCAACCTTGTAGGATGCTCACTTACTCCTGTCTCTACTGGTTTGTGTAGCAACCATCTCGATTGGACAGGGAAAACAAAAAGTATTTAATTTTTTCATTAAAATACGATAACATTTTTAAATATATTTTTATTAAGTATTAAATATAATCAATTATAGAACAGAACAGCACTGAAAGAGATCCCTATGAACCAGTAGATACAAGTGTAAGCACTGTGCTAGAATGAGTCTGGGAATCAGTATTCAAGAAAAGGGATATGCTACAATGCTGCTGTCCGTGATAATTCATTCATTAACCTATTTGGAAATGAGTGCTACTCATATTAGATGATTCCTTCTGTCCTGTGACGGCAATCAAAGGTCACGACACTGGCATGAGCTAGACAGTAACATTGATTGAGGCTGAGCTCTGAGTCACAGCGTGCCCTGTGGGAAAGAATAACACCTGCTCTGCCCTGGCACTTAGCCGAGAGGTGAGAGGTTGATCATGACTGGCAGACTAGGCCTACCTCTAAATACAGATTACCTCCTGTTATACAGACGTGTGCTTGCTTAGTTAATCCCAGGCCAGGCCTTTGTGCTCCTTCCATTTTTATTTAAATATTTAAAATTGTTAGTTACCTCTTGTTATACAGACATGGCCTTCACTCCTTATCACTCTCCATGTTCATTCTCCATTCACTATTAAATTATTAATAATATTTAATATTTAAAAATAAACACTTAATTTTAATCAAACAAAAATGGTCAAAATAGATTTTAAATATCTCAAATATTAAATATAATATAAGTATATTTAATATATCCATCCATTATATTAAAAAAATATTCATTAAAATAATTTACAATATTAATTATATTTTAATAATACATTTTTATTTAAATATGTAAAATTGCTAGTTACCTCCTGTTATACAGACATGGCCTTCACTCCTTTTGTGCTCTTTCTCACTCTCCATGCACTATTAAATTATTAATAATATTTCATATTTTAAAATAAACACTTAATTTTAATCAAACAAAAATGGTCAAAATAGATTTAAAATATCTCAAATATTAAATGTATTTAATAATATTCATTAAAATATGAATTATATTTTGAGTAATACATTTTTATTTAAATATTTAAAATTGTTAGTAACCTCCTGTTATACAGACATGGCCTTCACTCATTTTGTTTACTCTCCATTCACTATTAACTTATTAATATTATTAACAGATTTATTATTAATTTAAAATATTAATTAAAATAATTATTTAAGAAATATATTAAAAATAAACATCTTATATTAAATGTATTTTGAATGCATCATTTTAAATGAAATTTAAAAAAAGATTACTTTTTGACTTTCAGATCTCAAATGTTTATTCCTGATTATCTATTTATTATTAAATGATTACAAATATTTCATTACATTAAACAAAAATTGTAAGGTTCAAATGGTGATTTAATAAATAATATGCTAATCTAATTTGAGAGATTTGAGACACTAATAATCTCTGTGACTCTTATGCGAATAAATCATATCCTCAAGTCTTCCATCTTTCGTGTGACTGGTGCAATCAAGCTCTTGAAATCTTGAGCTGAGATGAATGACTGAGCTGCTACGCCCTATTTCTCCTGAACAACCGTCTTTATCTCTAACTCGCCCTCCTCACGCAGAATGAAATGAGCACTGAGAAGGTTTTGCATATTGTAATAGGATGAGAGACAGACACTGGCCAAAATCGTTCAGTTTCTAGCAGTTTAGGAGAATTGCTTCAGAATTGACAATCCCAAAAGCTTTGCATCTGAGCTGCGTTACAATCATGCACAATTAACCAGTCTGCACTAGTCAGCAATGATGAAAGAGCAGTCGCAACTCTCTCATTTCACTTTTATCTCTGCTTTCCCACAGCTCCTGCCGTATCTACAGTCAAACCTGACTGGATTTAAGGAGCTGGAGATTCTGAACTTCAAGAACGGCAGTGTGGTGGTAAACAGCAAGATGAAATTAGACAAACCGGTTCCATACAATGTTACGAAGACGGTGCAGTGTGTGCTTGAGGACTTCTGCAATGCGGCGTCTAAGAGATTAGACTTGGAAATTGACTCCCAATCAGTGGATGTGAAAGCAGGTAAGCACGTGTCGAAAGGAGAAATCAGATAGTTCCTTATTAAAATGAAACATCTGTCATTATTTACTCACCATCATGTCGTTCCAAACCTGCATGACTTTCTTTCTTCTGTGGATCGCAATTCAGATATTAAAAAAAAAAAAAATATAATAATCTCATCCATACAGTGGAAGTCAATGGGGTCCAAATGTTTGTGTGTGTGTGTGTGTGTGTGTTCTGCTGAAAAAAATCATACAGGTTTAGAAGGACATGAGGGTGAGTAAATGATAACAGAATGTTCATATTTGAGTGAAGTATCCCTTTAACCTTCATAATGCATTCAAAATATGTATAAATTCTTTCACATTAGTGTTTGATATAACAGTCACAACTTCAGATTTTTCAACTAAAACTATATTGTATATGATCAGCAACCTCTCTTTAATATTTAAAATTGCACATAAACCACCCAAAAAAGCTATGATGCAATATTATATATATATATATATATATTATTAAAAAAAAATCAATACTGATGTGAAATCTTATTTGAATATATCATTGTATGAATTTTATAATAAATGCATAATCTGAGAATTATCTGTATTTAATCTGGAATCAACAGAAATTAATTACATTCCTTCGACTTTATTACTCGTGACTGCTCAAAAAAACAGTCCAAATTTATGAAACCTACATATTTCTAACAAGACAACATAAATATTAAAAGTTTATAAAGTATAAAAACTTTAACTTTCAGATGAAAAAGTCAACAATTATTCATGCTGCAATGATTCTAAATAGGTGTACATATTCATGTGCATATTATCATCAAAATACAGTCCCAGAAATTAAATATATTCTACAAAAGTTTTTTTTGACACTAATACAATTTTGACACCAAATGGTACTACATACATACCTGGGCCCAAAAGGATCCAAACACACAACGTGTAACATTTCTTTATTTTTTTAATGGTTATATCTCTTAAAAAGTAATTGTAAAAAAATAAATAAAAATGAAAATAAATAAATAGATGATATGTATTTTGATGGTCTTAAATCAGCCTTAAAGTTTTACTCCCTTACTAAAAACTATGCAGTTATTACAACATTTTATATATCTCTTCTAGGCCAAAACAGACCTGAATGCATTATGAGGGTTAAGAAAGTTCTGTTCACGCTGACTGTGATTTACAGTGGAAAAGCGATAAGGAGTCATTCAATTTCAATGTGACTTGGCAATTTCATCAGCCCACATGTTAATTATTAGCAACAAGACTGACTCCTTGTCAAACTAAACTCTCACTCATTTGTAATGAGATTTTCGAATGTTATTGAAATCTACAAAGTCCACCAATAACATTCAGAAGTAGAAAGCCCTACCAGCGACTTCCAGCATTATAAACGCTGTCAATGTGAACGGGGCAGAACGGTAAACAAAAGCATCCACATTAACCTAAAGGGATAACCACACCTGTATTAAGTCTTTAAGCATCTATGTGTGTCTGGCCACAAGTATTCAAAGCTAATTAGTTCTCATTGTCCAATCCAGCAGATCACGCCGATCCATGTAAGTTTATGGCGTGTAACGAGTTCTCCCGCTGCGTGGTGAACACGTTAACCTCAGAACCCGAGTGTCTGTGTGACCCGGGCTACAGCACGGTGGACGGCAATCATGCACCAGCATCTGTGACCTACAGCCTGAACACTGCCTGAACGGAGGACAGTGTGAAATCATACAGGGACATGGAGCGGCCTGCAGGTATGTTGACATGAAAAAAACTTTTACAGCCAAAAGTCCTTCATCTGCACTGTCAGAAAAAAGTGTGTAAAAATTGTACCTTTAGGGGTACAACAGCTTGTTACTGGGGAAGTACCCATAAAACGTTATTTTTTTAACCTTAATAACCCCTAAAATGTATATGTACCCTTAAGGTAGTTATATTAGGTAAAATGAGGTACACTACAAAGGGTACTTCACAGTGGCACAGGTACCATATTTGGGGATTTTTCTGAGCGGTTACGTAAAAAACAAAAACAAAATTCCATGCTTTTTTTTTTATAATATAATGAAATATTTGCAAACATACTGTATATGTTGCCTGCAAATGGGTCACTCTCAAAATATGATAATAAACATGTGGCTTGATGTTTCAGTCATTAAAAAGTTTTAAAATAGTCAAGAAACTCAATAGTTTCAATAGTTTATTCAATTTTGATATGGTTTGGTTTATTGTTTATATTTGTCAAGCTCCAGGAATACCTTGTCCCCTTCACTTTTTATGACATTCATATGTATTTATTCATATATAATAATAAGTGCAAGGTCTAACAACAAGTGTGTCAAAAGTTAAACAAAACGAGTAATTATTAATAAAAATTCCTAACTTTTTTTTGCCATGGTTACCATTTATTGTTTAAAAGTGGAATTTAAATAAGTAATTCAAAGGTCAAACCTAATTTTATCAGTGATTTTCCCACCATGTTGAAAAAGTTAATACATTCCATTCCATTTACTTTCTTTTTCTTTTTTTTCAAATTGCAAATTAAATGTGTAATTTGTGTTGCATTGTTTAATGTTTGAGAGACTCTGGTTTAATGTTTCAATGAAAAAAATAAAAATGACTTGATTTTACAATTTATAGATTTTAGTCTGATCAGTAACCAAACTTAACAATTCTAAGATATTTTAAGTCAGAATTTTTTTTTTTTTTTTTTAATGACCCAAATGTGTGTGTGTGTTTAATCAAACACGTGGCTACTATTGACTGAAAATTGTGTTGTTATAGCTTTGACCTGAGGCAAACCATAATAAGCAGCCAAACCTTGACCCCTTGTTATGAGACTGAGAAAATTAACAATAAGTGACCATTGAAGATTCTAGAGAGGAGTCTCATACGGATATGATCTTACACATTTCTATCCATTCCACTTTTTTTTCTAACATGTTTTTTTCTCAACCACTTTTAGATGTCCTGTAGGTAATTTCTGGCACTACCATGGAGAACGCTGCAACGAATTGGTGTCTATGCCAGTTGACCCTCTCCTTTTCGTAGCCTGCCTGGTGGGAAGCCTCTCTGTGGTTTGTGCTGTGATAGGCATCTTGATTTTCATTAACAAGAAATGTATACGGACCAGAAAGACCATGAGACTTGTGTAAGCAGGGTTTTCTTTTTCCCCTTCTCTGTTCATTTAGACATTTGATTTTTTCTTCACAGATTTGAATTGGCAGTGGTGACCCGTTTTAATCATGCCGGTGTTAAGACCTGATCTCCTTTGTATTGTAGGCGTTCACAACCTGCATTCCCATTTGGTAATACTATGAGAGTAAATCCAGTTTTTGAGAATGACGATGGGGTCTTAACACATGTGTCAAGCATGCTCTGTCCCATGAGCTCTGACTCAGCCTCCTTACAACACTCAGGCCAAGGCACATTTCGATCACTTGAAAGTTTACAGCTTAGTATTGAGGTAAAGTCTAATGCCAAGATGGTATTCTTCATGATCTATTTAAATCAATGTCATAACCGCTACTAACATCCATAATCAACCCGTTTCTCATTAATCATATACATGTCTTTGTTAGAGATTTTGTGGAGAGGATGGACTAACTTTTCCTAATATGAGTAACTTTGTATTGACAACAGTCACATTTACAGTAGGCTTTGTTCAGACTACAATAATGATTTTTTGGCATATCTGACTATAATCAATTTAGTTCTTTGGCGTCAGAACAGCAAAAACACATGAAATTGCATATATGACTTGAAATCTGGTGAAAATCAGATTTTTTTTAGCATTTGGTTTCCTATCTGGGTTCTAGAAGGTCTAATGTACAGTAATGCCTATAGAAAAAGTTACCTGTTAACGATCTTATTTCACTCAGTGGAGTTTTTATTTAGTCAGAATACACAGCTGCTTTTGAATGGCCCTCAGTGAATTTTTTTAGGATTTGAAAACCAAAACAAATTTGTGTGCAGTGTGAACAAAGTCTAGTATCCTGAGAATCCTGAACAGCTGAAATATCACATAATCATAAATACAATACCGTTCAAACGTTTGGGGTTGTTAAGATTTTTTAAATGTTTTTGAAAGAAGTTTCTAATGATAACCAAGGCTGCATAAAAATAGTAATATTGTGAAATATTAATATTTTAATACAACAAAAAAATTCTACATATTTTAAACTGTAATTTGTCCAAACAAAAAAATGTTTTTGTGAAAACAATGAAAAATTTCTTCTTAGAATTTTATGATGAATATAAATGTTCAAAAGAACAGCATTTACCTGAATTAGAAAAACTTTTTTAACATTCTAAATGTCACTTTTGATCAACTTAACACATCCTTGTTGAATAAAGAGTATTCATTTCTTTCAAAATCTTTCTGAACCCAAACTTTTGAACATTAGCATTTATATTCCTTTTTATAAAAAATGTATGAAGCAACATATTTTGTTCTGAATATCTCAGTAATACTCTCATTAATAACCAGTTAAAGGGACATTTACCGAAAGTGTGCAGCAAAAGGCTGTGGAGAGATTACAGTGATATAGACTGATATACTGTAGATGCATATCTTTTTACAGCATATTTATTCTGGGATTCATATTAGCTACATAATGAGAATATATGCAATATGTGTTGCAGAATGTATTATCTGCAATCTAAAAAAAATAATCAATAAATAAAATCAAATTACCTCAAAATACTTTAGACGTTGCACTAGATTGCCTCAAAGAATAGGAAAATGATGCACTCCAAATTAACTTTGACAATAGACTATATTAATGCAAAGGGCAGGACTGTACGGAATAGCCAGTAACTCCAGCAAAAATATGTTGCTTTTGGTGAATCATCTGTTTCTTGAGTGTTTCTTTGTCTAGAAGAAACTAAAGAGAACACATCAGCAAAACCCACGCATCAGTATCCTCGCCGGTTTTAAAACAATATAACATATTCATTATAAAATGGATTCAAAACAAAATATTTTCTTCTATCAACACAATGTATTCAAACACAAACAAAATAATGCCAACAATTATTCTGAGACCTTCAAGGATGCAACATTAAGAAATTATTTTCCTAAGAGGATACCAGAAACAATTGACAGCATGCATGGGTTTTGCATCTCATTTAGACTAGTGCATCTGTAGTTGTCTAATCTAATGATATTATGAATAATAATCAGTCATTTTTTTCCAGCAACAGATGTTTTGCTCTTCAAAATATTGACAGTCTGGATTATCATAAAGTGCCAAAAAAATGTACCGTGCTTCTTTGCTTGGCAAGATCTTGTCTCCACTTAAAGCTGTTCAGGATTGATGGTGGTCTGTCATTCCTTTCCCAGATCCCCAGACAACTCTACACCACAAGATCAGAACAGTTAATGTCAGAAATGGTTGACTTCCATCAGTGTATACCACATAACGAGGTAAGGAGTGAAAACAACCAATTTGATGTTAACAGTGACTGTAAATAATCACGACAGCCTGATTCATCATGTCCAGATAATAAATCTTTCCCATCAAAATGTCAACCATCATATATAAGAGGAAATAATGTTTTGGGAATATTGCGTACTTCTCGCCACTGCTTAAAATCTGCAAATTACACTTTTTTTCACAATCTCAGATAAATATTTATGAATTTAAAAATAGTTAGTAATTATACAAATATCTTGGCTTGTAATGCAAAATCCGAAGCAGCATTATTTGGTCTAGTAAGCTTAAATATTTGGCATTGTTTATAGGCAGGAAGGATGAGAGTTGACTGGAGATGTTTATTCATTGAAGTGTGACTTAATATAATACACATTGATTATTCCTGAAAGTAATCCTCTTTTATGTTGGTCCTCCAGTGGAATCTGTAAATTAGCAAAGTATGAAGGATGTATAAACAATAGAATATTAAACAAGTTATGAGCTTGACAACTAAAATATGAAGTCAATGGCTGTGTTTCGAAATCAATGCGCTGACTCACTGAGTAATGTGTTTCCGGTCAAATAATAACATTCACAGAGAATTCTGACATTAGTATGTTTGATGAGCTCCGTTATCGATAGTATATTCAGCATAAATTAACAAATAACGTTACGTGTTTAAATTATGCATTTCATATTGATATTTACCTTGACGCTCGCGTCTCGCTTGTTTTCTGTTGAAGCTGAAACCGCAATGCACTATGGGAGCACATGCTGTACGCTGGGGGCTTTCCTGCAGAGATTTAGATCGAAAGCATTTTTATATTATAACGTGTACCACAACATAATGGCAAGAGGACGCTTCTTCCTACTGACTTGGAAGGAACGCAAAGACAAACACAGCGCGTGTAATTAGATTTACGACTGTTCTGTTTTCTGCTCTTTGAAAGGTTAATGAAATTCCTCTTAGAATCAAATCCTCCACTGAATAAACTGAATCTGTCAGAGTTTACTGAATCAACATAGCCTAGTACTTAACGAAGTTATTACTGACTAACAACCACACATGTAAATGACTGTTCTGTAGCGAGCCTAGTTATAAACTGAATCTGTAGCCTACTCATTAATGAATAACATAGAGTACTTACGCCTATCTACGAGAAGCTTTTTGTACTTTAAGGCGTGGATACCTTGTTATTTATTAGGCCTTATAGCTATATAAATGTTTTTATGTATTTGTATATGTAGTTTTCAAATACATGTATTTTGTGGTGTTGTTCATTTTCTGTAATGATCTTGACACTTGGCAGCCTGATGGAGTAATCTGATCCTCCTGTTCATTCTTCAGAGTGTAAATTAAACCAAACAAAAGATGTCATAGCCAGCCTTTTATTTATTACATATTGTTCACATAAGAGCAATAATTTATTAATTCTCTCTAATTCCTTTAATCTGGTTCCTTTCTAAAATAATTTACACATGACATTGAAGTAAACAAATTAAATGTCATTTTTCAGTAAGTGTTCTAATTGATTGATGTTACTTTAAAATGAATTATTTTAATTGACATTTTTCTGATTTAATTAATTATTCGCTTTTAATTAATCTCACAAACTCCATGCAGTTCTTTTACAACTAGCAATGGACCTTATGATAATGTATGTATAAATTGTAATAATGCACTTCATGTTGTTAATACAATGAATGAAATATTTCATTTCATGTAATTTATATCAACATTGTACAAGATGACAACTATTAATCAATGTGATAAACAGTTAGGTTTAAATGTATTCAAATGAATTATATGACCTACACTGTGAAATGTAATGTGTTACATATCATTAAAATATTAAATGTAAAAAAAATATTGAGATAAATAAGTAACGGATTGTGTAAGTATGTGATGCCTGGCATAGAAAGTCATGTGCAGGTTTTGAGAGTCATTTAGAATGTACCTAATATGAACATATTACAATCTAAGTTTTGTTGTGCTTAATTTGCTGTTTGAACGAAAGTTCATCCAAAAACGAAAAAATTCCTGTTCTTTGAGTTTACTCACTCGGGCTATCTATTATTATGTTAGATATTTATATAGTTTTTTTTTCTTCAGTAGAACATTAAATAATATTTTTAGCTGAAACCATAGCACTTGATTTTTAAAAGGCAATTCGATGGCTATTGTCACTTTCAGAGTAATATATATATATATATATATATATATATATATATAATATTATTCTTGTTATTATATAGTCACATGAGGTGTGTTGTACGAATAAGTATTCCTACTCAGCTGTATGTTTTTTTGCATGCTTAATTTCCTTGTTAATGACCATGTTTTTTTCATAATCCAGACGTGTCGGAGGTCCAGCAGATCCTCTTGCTGTTTTTTGAGGAGTCCTGATAGTGACAGCTTTTGAAGTGACTGTTTATAAAGCAACAAATATCCAGACCGTTTTTTTAAGCTAAGTGTGGCACCAAGCTCTTCAGTGATTGAGGAAGACAACTCAACTGAAAAACAGTGCTGGCATCTTATTAGACATTACCATGAGTGTCAACAACCTCTATTTCAAGGATCAGCAAAACTCTTGGACAACTGAAGGAATACCTCCAACACGAGGCTTATGATTTAGATCCTTACTGAACGTATTCTTAAGTATACCTGAAAAAAATGTGTAAACTGTATATGAGACATGTAAATGTTGGAGTCCATATTTTGAACCCTTCTTCAAAGGTTCACATTCTCTCACACACAATTCTCCTCTCACCACAAATATTCTTTCTTACATTCTCTCACATATTTCCTTCACAATATATTTCTTCTCCTCAAATGAGGTAATTTATTTACAAATTGATACCATTGATTGTCCTTAAATAGAAAACAGATTCCATCACACAACCACACACACACATTTCTAGTTCACACACACACTCTCCTTCAAGTGTAACAAAAAAACAATGAATGTAACATCACACTCACACACACACATCCTAAGGGAAAAAAAACAAAAATACAGACAATGTTTCTTTGTTTCTACATCATTCAGAAAAGGTATCTTCTGAATGTGTCATTCGGCTCCCTCAGTCACGTCTGTTTAAATTTGCATATTGCATAATGATTCTCCTCTGAATCTCTTTCTGATAATAGGCAGGGTCCTGACATACAGCCAAAACTCTTACATGACTACAAAGGCAACAGATCTAATGTAACCCGGTTAGAAGAATCATGAGGTGATAAGTGATGATTTTAGTAGGCCTATCATTTATCAGACATATAAATAGTGTGGATTTAACAGAAAAAGGTTGAAATTCATTTATTAAAGTATTATGAACAAAATGTTTAAAAGCTGTTTACTAATTATTATGTTTAATTGTTTTTAGGTAAAACATGATGTATTTAAGGACACAGTGAAAACTGTACAAAACCAGCATTTATGTGGAACTGATGCCTAATAACGATCTGCTAGAGTCAGAGCTCGCCAACCTTCCTCAGGTGTTTGTTTTGGAGCACCGATGACCTGAAAGTACCAAAAGGAAAAACCAATGAATGAGGGACACAGTTTTCTGATTAATTTGTGGATGAGTAGTGCACAAACCAGTGTGTAGATTGTGTCTAGTTATTGTTAACAACAACCATGAGACGTTGACAAGGGCAATTGAGAGCGGGAAGTTTTTCTGCACTTATTCAGCGACTGTAATTTTTGTGTTACTGCTAATATTAACGCTTAGCTAAGATTATAAGTATAGACTGAGTCCGTTCATTGAACAAGTGAATGACATTTTCTAGCTACGTTGTGACTACCTCAGTTAACAACTATCTGCTGTTTTCGACCTAGACCGGAAGAGACTTCCTAGATGGATTTATTTTCTCTCGTTTACTGGTAAAATGTGAAATGTAATGTTTTACATTACTAAAATGTTTGTCATGTAATTTGTAATCAGTAACGGATTACAGTTCGTAAGTAATTACCCAAGCTCTCTGTGTTATCTATGCTTGCTGATTTAGTGTAATATGAACATATTAGCAATGCTGGTTTGTTGCTTAATTTGCCTTTGAAGAGAAAGTTCATCCAAAAACGAAAAAATTCCTGTTCTTTGATTTACTCACCCTCGGGCTATCCAAGATAGTTTTTTTTCTTCAGTAGAACATTAAATAATATTTTTAGCTGAAACCATAGCCCTTGATTTTTAAAAGGCAATTCGATGGCTATTGTCACTTTCAGAGTAATATATATATATATATATATATTATATATATATATATATTATTCTTGTTATTATATAGTCACATGAGGGTGTGTTGTACGGTAAGTATTCATTACTCAGCTGTAGATGTTTTTTTGCATGCTTAATTTCCTTTAATGACCATGTTTTTTTTTTTCTACAGACGTGTCGGAGGTCCAGCAGATCCTCTTGCTGTTTTTTGAGGAGTCCTGATAGTGACAGCTTTGAAGTGACTGTTTTATGATATCCAGACCGTTTTTTTAAGCTAAGTGTGGCACCAAAGCTCTTCAGTGCTATTCAAGCAACTCAACTCTGCTGGTTTCTTAGACATTTGGTGAGTGTCTAAAACAACCTCTATACTCAAGGATCAGCAAAACTCTTGGACAACTGAAGGAATACCTCCAGAAACGAGGACTTATGATTTAGATCCTTACTGAACGTATTTTTAAGTATACCTGAAAAAAATTGTAAACTGTATATGAGACATGTACATTTTGGATGCTTTGAACCCTTCTCAAAGGTTTGTTTCCTCCCTCACAATGAGGTATTTATTTACAAATTGATACATTGAGTTGTATCTTAAATAGAAAATAGATTCTAGTCATCTCTTCTAGTCTATCCTCAGTGTCCCAAAAAAAAAAAATGAATGTAACAGTATTTCTGTAACTCCTAAGGGGAACAAAAAGACAAAAATACAGACATGTGGTCATGGTTTCTTTGTTTCTACATTAAACAGAAAAGGTATTTCTGAATGTGTCTTTCGGCTGCAGATAAAGTAAATCCTTATAGTCACGTCTGTTTAAATTTGCATGTGCAATGATGAATCATTCATGATAATAGTCAGGGTCCCTGACTTAAGCCAAAACTCTTTATGACTACAAAGGCAAAGATCTAAACATAACCCAGATTTCATATGGAATGTGTTTATTTTGGTCTAGCACAGTGATCAGAGCAACAGTGGCCAGTCAAAAATAAGAAATCAGAGTATATTTAACCCAGACACATCAAAGATAAACTGACAGACAATAAACAAATAATGAACAAATTATATTATGCATAAACTGATAGTTTAAGATGACACCATTTCATTTGGAAAGGGCTCAATGGAGAAAAACATTAGCATATGAATAAACAAAGTCTGGATAATGACAGCAAATTGATTAAATGCAGCAATTTGGTCTGTGCTAAGTTTGCAGAATGTTAAGAATGTCATTGGTGTTTCCATTACTTCTGTTCTTCAGGCAGTTATTATAACCAAATGAGATAAGAAAGGGCCAGAGAAGCGCATAACGAGACACTCCAGAGCACAAGCTCATTTAAACGTAATATTTTCTTGAGTTGGTACATAAATAAATGTAAAAATGAGAGAAATCTACCACACACGCTGACAGAATTCACAGCAAATCCTTAACAAAGGTGCCATTATCACTTCACTGAACAGAAATTAATATGCCCATGGAGCATATCTCCATGATTTGAGTACAAAATTGCTGAGCAAAACCATGCACGACAGCAGTGAATATCCTTTTTTTATGAACTAAAGCTGCTTTTAAGTGCATCTATAAAATTCATTATCAAATATATGTAAAGGCTATTTCAGATGGTGCATTTCTTGGAAACCACACTGCCGTTATTACCACATTTACAAAGGTGAGACAAAATATTATTACAACCTAATGTATTCCAGTGCATGATCCTCATTGGCCTTTACCATCATCATCTGATTAGATTAAGGATACTTTGTCTAGTTATTCAATGTATTCAAATATTAAATGTTTCTCCACAATAAAGACCATTTAAATCTTATAAGATAATTTTATTTTAAAAGTTGAAGTGTGTCATTTCTGCAGCACTAGCTGAAGGAACTGCATAAAAAGAACATATTTTTGCCAAATAAACAGATAGTCCTGCCCCCAAACCCATGCCATTGGCTAAGCCAGTGTTGCTCGGGCTGGTCAGGATGCTCAAATGAACATTGAGAATTTTAAAACACCATAATCACTTGACTTACGCTATTGCGTTTTAACACGCAACAAATAATACACCTCACCTTTACCAGTAATGTGACTGAAAGAGTTTTACTGAAATATGTCCTTTTAGCAAGATTACACCTAGTGTATTTTAGATTCATGAGTAGGTTTACATGAGTGTGATATTTCAATAACATCCCTTTGAAATATGAATTAGGTCTGAAAATAAGGCATCTCTGAGCAACAGATTCAAGCAAGTCTCGGATTTGTATGAAGATTGGTTTCTAAGTTCACAGCAAAATGAAGAACAAACTACAAACAAAAAGTAAATTAGACAGAAATTGCTTCCACTAGAGTTGTGCAGCCCTTGGTTTTAGCTACCCCACTTTACCGTCTACATCTACACGTGCATAGATAATGTAAACCAAGAGGAGGAACGGTGGATGTTCACTTGAGAAGGTTCTGGAGCATGGCGGTCGCGTAGGTGGGTCGGGCCTGCTTGCTTTCGATGGCGTTCCTCAGGTACTGGATTCCGCCGCAGCGCTCCCAGATCTCCTCAAACTGGCGCGGGAGGATCTCTGCTCCACGTTTTCGCGTGAGCCCAGTCTCCTCCAGACTCAGCTCACACATCTCCATGTCGTCCTTACCTGGGTACAGCAAAGGATAAAAGGCATCACGCTATGCCTGAGTACACACCTCACATCCGCAGATAAGACTCGTATTTTCCAGTAACCGTTTCAACTGCTTTATCTTTCAAATCCTGCTTCTATTCTGAAGAATTCATTGTTCACAGTAGGGGAACATTTTTGTTTTATCTTATCAAAACATTAGGTAGTGCTGAAGAAGGCCTTTGGTACCTGCTACCAAGAGGATTGGCTGCTTGTCTGGATGAAGCTCCATCTGCCTGGCGATCCAGGGCCCATCAAAGTGAGCGTACCACCAGCCTTTTTTCTTATTCTGGGGGTCTTTGTACTGGTCCGCGGGTCGTATGAAGGGAATTCGGAAGTAACGTTGCTGTCGGTTCATTGCAATCTCTTGCTGCCGGGCTGGGACGGGTGGAGCAGGGTTCTGTTGGGCTGAAGAAATATAAGAGAAAATTACAACAGTAACAAAACTTTCTAAAAAAAAAATCTGATAGTGGTATTTGTCCACTCGAAACTTGCTACTATGACTCTAGGGCCCTTGGGTTGGTTGCAATCGAATTGCTAAAGTGTTCTGAGTACATTTTTTGGTTGTTCTGGGAGGTGCACCTCTGGGAGTTCTGCACAGGATGGATTTCTACAGAGTTCTGTCTCTTTCCTGCCCAGTCCAGGATTTTTTTTTTTTTTATAATATGTCCCACCCGTGACTTTCACATTTTGTCCCACTCACAAAAACCAGCAGGTAGAGGTCTACTTGAAATTTCAGTCGCTCTCCTGTAAGATTCTGTTCCGCTACGGTGCCATAGTTTATTTTTTTCTATTATCCCCCCCACACACACTCATTTCCCTCCCACACTTAGCAATTCAAAAGTTGCACCGTGCCGCACTCGGTAATACAGAGTGCAGACCTCTAGGTCCAACTCAAATTCTCACCCCCATGTCTTTATTACCCCTTGCCCACCACAAAGTTTTGGTTCTTGGTTGGACCAATCTGGGAGTCTGTCATGAACTGGACAGACGTCAGAAAAACTAAACGTTCCGAAAAATGAAAGGACGTTCAGTGTAACATAGCAGGTTACATGGCTTTGGTACATCGTCCAAATGAGCCTGAAATTCAGTATATCAGCACCATATCTCCAAGTAGATGCTTTTCCTTTCAAGTTCTCCATTGAAGGCCAGGTTGCATATCATATTGCAGTCTTTATAACTCATGTCATTCCATTTCAAGTCCTTCTCATTTAATGTGTCCCTATTATGGATTTTTAAACGCAATGTAGCTGTATGTGAATGTAAACAGTCTGCAAAGCTGAAAGTGGATCATAAATAAAGTTGTTGTCTCTCAAAAGAAAGAGTCGACTCTCAATAGCTTAAAGGAGTCGTTTAAAATTTGAATCCCATTTTCATGAAGTTCACAAGTTACCACATTTGCATAATGCCTGCCAACATTCTACGTGGACATCCTGCGAAAACTTGAACCCTGGTTTATTTTCACTTCCAATGGATGAGGCTGTGAAGAATCAGTGGTTAAATTCATCTTTACTACGATCCCACAGCAGTATAATCCCAAACTTTTGCTGTGTTCCCATCCGTGAGTTCAACGCGATATTCGTAAACCGGTTGTCCTTGAAAGATGGGTCAGTGCAGAGTTTGTTTAGACCAGTTTACGCATTCAAATCACAAACTGTAAGTATGATTATTAATTGTTTCTTTAAATTTTCTTTCGAGTGTGCAAAACATGTAGTTTTATGTGTTGTGTATAGAATGTCTGTCATTCTTATTACTTGGAGTCAGTGATTTATTAGTACTTCATGTCTGTTTGGCTAATGCCATGTCTGTTTGGCTAACGGTGTTTCTGTGGCTCAGTGGTAGAGCATTGCGTTAGCAGCGCAAAAGGTCATGGGTTCAATTCCCAGGGAACACACATACTGAGAAAAAAAATTATAGCCTGAATGCACTGTTAGTCGCTTTGGATAAAAACGTCTGCTAAATGCATAAATAAATAAATAAAATAAATAAATAACGCATATACCCATTATTGTTTGGGTCTTTACTACATTTGTTAAAAGAGGTTTGGAAAGATGAATCTTCAAACAAATAGTTCAAGAGTCGTTGAGAAATAAGATCAATTTAATTGCATATTATAAGAAAACAAAAGTGTTTTTTGACCTTGCATGCATGTAAACATTGTTGGGAACTCCCAAAACCGAACCTTTCAAATAGAGGCACTTTAAGATAGGTCTCTTCACATCTCTCCTCCACACACTTTATGATTTGAGGTATCTTTCATGTCTGTTCCCCAAATGGTATGAGTTAAACACCAAAGTAGCATTTGTTCAAATCAAATTCTTTACATCAAACCATCTATTTATACTTTATGCTCACAAAAATATATTAACCAGACATAAATGACATAATAAAAGGAAGTACGCATTTTAAATCCGTCATCCCTAAAGATCAAACAGCTTCAGAGGTCGGCATAATGTCAAGAAAGTTCTCAGAGAAGTTCTCAGTACTTCAATATTGACTTTGCAAAGCCAGAAGCCTGATTTCATCTCTCAGAGAGAAGCAGCGTAAGCCCCATGCACCTGATACAAACACTCCACTGTTTGAAGGTAAGACACATCTGAGGATTTCACAACAAGAGAGCCGGAGAGTTTGAAGAGGACCTGCAGGTCACGGAACTCTGTTTCTTCTGCACGAGCAAACACTTAAAAAGCACTAAAGTCTTCCAGCAACCAAACACTGTGACGTGCCTTTCAAGTGGGAAAATCAGCGAGAGGTTTGATTTCCTTGAAACGGCAGTGAATGCCTTTAGATGTGCTTTTAGCTGTCTGCATTGTGTGCATGACAATGCTAACGCTAATCACAAAATGTGCCGCAAGGTTCTTGAAAACAACAACAAACAAAAAGTGCACATTCAACCTTGAGAAACTGCTGCGACACACATTCGCATAAAAATGAACTTCAGATGAGTATCTTTCCAGAATAAATATTATGCCGAATCACCTTTTGCTATTACAAATGAAATCACCAGCTACATACGACTTGTGACAATCTGTATTCTGTTGTTCTGCCACCGTGCAGGCTATTCTCTTGGGGAAACAGGTCATATCTTACCATAGTCAGTGACCGATTTGGGAGCCCTCATCTCGGTGTCTGTATTTTGCTTCTTGTTCTTTGATTTCCAGGCATGGTACACCTTCAGACGACGATGAAATTCTTCTCGGCATGCTGCCAACAACTCTATATCTACAAGGGTGAGAAATGACATAGTCAATACTGCATTGTCATGTATAACAAGCAGAGTTTCACATGACCTTTCATTTTAAGTGTTCAGGCTCGTGCTGAACATGAACATGGAACAACTGTTAGAAAGTGTGTCTACGTTCAATTAAATGAAGACTATAAGTTTCCTAGCTTAAATGGTTACCAATATGCTAAACCTAAATTTTCTACATCTGTATGACTTTCTTTCTTAAATGGAATTCAAAATACTGTAGGATGTTTATCAGAATGTCTTATAGCTCAGGGGTGTCCAAACATGTTCCTGGAGGGCCATAGCTCCAACCTAATTAAACACACCTGAATCAAAGTAACCAATGTCTTCAGGCTCACTAAAAACTTCCAGGCAAGTGTGTTGGAGCTGGTTGGAGCGAACCTCTGTAGGATGTTGGCTCTCCAAGAGCAGGACTGGTGACCCCTGTCATAGCTGCTGTTTTCCATACAATAAAATAAATATTTATAGGGAAATGTCAAGCTCTAAAAAGAAGCACCATAATAAAAGCAGTCTTGCATGGCTTGTGCACTATTTTCACTATGTTTATTATTCAAGTCTTCTTAAGCTATATGACAGCTGTGAGTAATGCCCTCAGGCAAATCAGTGCATATTCAAGCTTTGAATATTCATGACCACAAAGGACAGCTATGGTAGATGGGTTTTTAATGAATAACATCAAAATAATTTCAATCAAACATCAAAAACTTAAAATATAGTCCACAAGAACTTTTATGGTGATCCTTATGGCCCAAAATCACTATATTGTTTTGTGGAAAGGAGCAGCTAGAACATTCTGCCAAGCATCTGATTTTATGTTTCACAGAAGAAAGAAAACCATATGGGTTTGAACTGACAAAAGGGTGAGTTAATTATGACATCATTTTCATTTCAGAGTGAACCATTCCTTTGAGTCAAGAGACAACTGAAAATTAAACCAATATGACAGACCAAAAAGTCAGCGAAGCACAAAATGGATTTAAATCTTTGTGATTAATGGTTCAACTACCATAAAACACAAATAAACAAATCTGCAAATAAAAATACAGCATATATAATGCATTAACTTTCAAAATAAATAAATTATGAGAGCAAGATACAAAATCAGTCATTCCGAAAAATCTGCGCTGTCGCAATCTCCATCATGCTAGTTTTCCATCTTCAAAATATTACATGCTAGTCCCTCCATCTCTCTAAAAATATTACATGTCAGTCTCCAATCTCTACAATTATATGCTTTTTGACATGAACAGCTTCAGGTGAGCAGGAAGTTCTGCGATCAGATTGAGAGGACTGATTGCTCTTACCACAGGAGGTATTGATGGCGTCTCGCAGCTCAGCGTACTTCCACTTGCTCAGGTCGCACTTCTTCACCCCAGCTGCCACCTTGTTGGCCTGCACCTGCACACCCCTGAAATTGCACAGAGGAGGAGCAATTTTGAGTTTTTCTTAGCTTCATATTTCTCCATAGGCAAAGGTTCTGATCTATCTCCTAAGCTCCTGTTACCAGCTGCTAAACGTTCCCTAGGCCACAGCACAATCAGATGATTAATTGGCGTTCTGCTTACGTGGAGATACATTCTCTCTGAAACTTGTAATGACATGGAAATAGCACAGATCATGCCAAATTAACACCTCACTGAGCAAATTAGATGCAGCCTTGGCAACACTGAGCCACAACAGCGAGGGTGGTTAATGGCGGTTAACGATGGTTCATGGTGAGCGAGGGAGAGGCTGCACGTGAGCTCTGCAAGGGTTTTTGCAATCTTGACTCCCACGGTGCAGGGTTCTCTAAGTCAATCAGAGCAGGGATTGTCTTCTTCTTTACTAAAGACACACAAGGTCTGTGAGGAGTCTGTGGGGCGATTGCAAAACCATCACCGGCCTGATTTTTATCCTAATGGACACCACTAAATACAACAATTTCAGGACTTGGGAACTATGCGATCACAACTTTTAGCATGTGGGTTTTTGATATGGTTTCAGGTGGTCCTGGATGGCTGAAGAAATAAATAAACAGTGAATGCGATCTATATCTGGTGATACCAATGCCATAATTTGGTAATGCAATAATGCAATTATTGTTACATTTATAATTACACTGTTGGCCCATCCCTTACACCTTATCCCACCCTTAAACCTACCCATACCACCAAACCTGTCCCTAACATTACCCGTATCCCACCTCGATAGCAGCAAAAGTGTTTTGCAATACAATATGAACCCAAAAAGTACATTGTACATATTTTTTTATGCAAGTGCCTAGTAGTTAAGGCCATTTAATATAAAGTGGGGCCAATTAGTCTTTTAGTAGAGTGTGCACAGAGTTATAGGGTTTGTAATTTAAACTAACCTAACCAAACAAATACAAATTTAGCTGTTTTTGAAAATAGGCAATTGAAAATAGCAATTCAACGTAAATCCAGTATAATGAGAAAACATTTTAGATGTGAAGCTGAACTGGTGCAAACAAGCCTGTGCATGAGGAGAGAAATATTCAACCATTTTAATGGATACAAACTATATTTGTTTCAAGAAAATGTCAGTAGTGCTTGCCTGTGCAAAACTGGTTGCGGGTTTCCAGGGAAATAGGTGTTTGCTAAGGTGTTCTGGAGAGTTTTCAACAAGTTTCTAGGTTGTTGTCAGGCACCGCTAGGTGCTGAATATTTGTTACCATGTTTCTAGGGTCTTACTAGGTAGTTGCTGTGTGTTCTGAATGTGTGATACTGGGGTGTTCTGGTAGTTGCTGTAGCATACCTTCTTTAATGTAAACCTATGAGATTTTTTTTCACAGCCTGATCTGAATTTGTCCTACACCTCTAACCCCAAATATAATGGTATGAGGAATAATAATGATGCTATGATAAGCACTGTTAATGATGAACTCTGATAACCTTATGAGAGATTGTTGTTTGATTAGGTGACTTCAATAACGAGCTCATAATTCCCATCCTACTTAAGAAAGACCTGCAATCTCCCAAGCCAAATCATTTCCACAGAAGACAATTATTCCAGTACCTGAGGCCAAGATTTAAAGTCATAAAGTGATGATGTCACCACCAGCCTTAAAGCAAACTTTCTCATATAAAAGCAGTGACAGGAGTCCCAGAAGAGACAGAGGGTTGTCGGTGTGAGCGGTGAGTGTGTGTCTGGGAGGAGCTCTTGCATGGCTGAACATGGTGACACTGGATGTAGGGACACTCTGTTGACTCTGACAGCTGTGAAGAGCAAAGCTGCTTAACAGAGACCCTGCGAGAGAAGTCACTGAACCAGCAACCCTGCCGATTAACCCACTCATACAGGTGTAAGCGGAGTGCTAACACAAACACACAGAGGAACAGAAATGAAATGTCAACACTAGTGCTAGGAAAGCTGCTCATAATTCAAAGCAGTTAAACTAAAGTCGAGCAAGCATTTAAAAAAGTAATTACTATATTACAAACTAATAACAAAAAACTCCATTAAAGCTATTTAAGGTTGGAAATACCTTTTGAAATATACAGCGGCCCCAAAAATATCTACATATTAAAAATGTATCAGTGTTATTACATTATATATATACAGGTATATATTCTAGATTCATTAGATGTAAAGTAAAACATTTCAAAAGCTTTTTTGTTTTAATTTTGATGATTAGAGCTTACAGCTCATGAAAGTCAAAAATCCAGTATCTCAAAATATTAGAATATTTACATTTGAGTTTCATTAAATGACCATCCCTACAGTATAAATTCCGGGTATCTCTTGTTCTTTGAAACCACAATAATGGGGAAGACTGCTGACTTGGCAATGATCCAGAAGACAATCACTGACACCCTCCACAAAGAGGGTAAGCCGGTTACACTTTATTTCGATAGTCCACTTTAGACATTCTACTAACTATAAGTAACTTTAACAACTTATGTTTTAAAGTTACTTTAACTCATAAAAATTATTTAAGCAATTTCAACTTTTTTTTATAAGTTATACTAGATTCAACTTGATTTTTTAAGTCAGTTTAATGTTATTGAAATTCAAGGAGACCAATTTAATTCAATGAACTTAACATTTTAAGATCTAACTTACTGGCACTAACCGGCCAGATCTCTGAATGGATTAATGCGCAAGTCAAATTTGTACATGAAATTCAATATCAGAGTCCTTTCCACCAAGAAAAAACTTATTCAGCAAATCTAGACATTAGACTCATGTTTAATACATAAAGACATCACAGTGCAACATCAAACAAGGAGACACGGGCAGAATAAACAGCGAACTAACTAAATCGCGGAGGAATTTCAGATGAACAACTCATGAACTTGAAGCTGTCCGTTGGGTTGGCGTGAAGAAGCAGCAAGCATACCAACGTGTTGTGTAACATAATTTTGGAGAGATTATTGTTCATTCTAGCAGAGCAGAGTATTAGTTATGTTCTGTCATATTTTTCCGAAGTGTGTTTACCTTTAAAGTTTTACATTTAATAAGGTGGCCGCTCTGCTGTGCTGCATTAGCGCTGCAGTTGTAATGTAACAAGTCCCATTTGAAACAAATTTGTTTCTCCACCTGTTAAACATCGTTAAAATTGGCGATTTGAGCGATTATATGTGTATTTTACCGTTAAAGTCCAGTTGGCTTTGCTGATCAGGCTCGGCATTTTCGCACCCACCGGATGCGTGTGCGCACTCAGATCACTTGGACATGGTTGTGTACAAGAGGTAAAAAACGATATAAATACTGTTCGTTTTCTCACACAAACCGCTCGTTTCGTGTCTTAGGCTATCAATGTGTAGTTACGATGGGGAATTGTTTAATTTGGATTTCTCTGTGCATGTTCTTTTTCCCTCTTATAGAGACAGTGACCTATACCTGCCATTATATGACTGACAGACTAGAACGGTTTGACCTAAAAACATCAAAATTGGATCTACTGAAGAAAAAAAGACACCTACATCTTGGATGCCCTTGGGGTAAGCTGATAGATACCAAATTTTTATTTCAAAGTGAACTATCCCTTTAAAGAGATAGTTCACCCAAAAATGAAAATTCTGTCATTAATTACTCACTCATGTCGTTCCACACCTGTAAGACCTTCGTTGATTCTCAGAGCACAAATGAAAATATTTTTGATGAAATCCGATGGCTTTCTGTCCCCCCATTGGCAGCAACTTAACTACCATGTTCAAGGTCCAGAACGGTAGAAAAGACATCATTAAAGTAATCCATGTGACTCCAGTGGTTTAACCTCAGTTTTATGAAGCAACTTAAGTGTTTTGTTTGAGCAAAAAACATACTTTACCAATTTATTTCCAAAAATATTGATCTGCAACACACACTCACCACGACGCATACGTGTTCACGCAAGAGTTGACATTGTGGCGTGAACAAGCTTTGGATAATATTATAAATAAAGTTGTTGTGTTTTTTGCGCAAACAAAGCACTCGTGTTGCTTCATAAAATTGAGGTTAAACCATAGGAGTCACATGGATTACTTTAATGATGTCTTTATACTGTTCTGGACCTTGAATGTGTAAGTTACGTTGCTGCCAATGGAAGGTCAGAAAGCTCTTAGATTTCATCAAAAATATATTCATTTATGTTCCGAAGAGGAATGAAGGCCTTATGGGTTTGAAATTATATGAGGGTGAGTAATTGATGACATAATTAAAATTTTGGGTTGAACTAATAACCATTTAATAACATTGTACATGTAACTCCACACAGTTTTTGTTTTGTCTGCTGCCACCTCATCGCTTTCATTTATAGTCGTCGGAAATCCAAACCGTTACCACACCTCTGATTTGACTGGTCATCAACAATCTACCCTGCCGCTTCAGCAGCCGTTGCTGTTTAAAATGTGTGTATCATGATTTGTGTAACGTCTCAATTGACTTAAATCATCACATATTTGCATCGGTTTTCAACCGAGTACAAACTTTAAACCAGAGATGTCCAAACTCGGTCCTGGAGGGCTGGTGTCCTGCAGAGTTTAGCTACAAATTGCCGCAACTCACCTGCCTTGGGTGCCCAGTAAGACCTTAGTTAACTGATTCAGATGTGCAGGACAGTGACCCTCAGAGCAGGTTTGGACACCCCTGCTTTAAACTATCACTTTTCTGTTATTCAAAATATTGAATGAAATTTGAAATTTTGAATCAAAGTATTTGTGTATATTGAAGTTATCAGTGTATAGAGTATATAGAATAACCAACTCTTAGTAATTTTTACTTTACCTATTTTCTATTTTTGATTTAAGGCTCAGGCTCATGTGTGTGGCTCATGGCACACTCTCCTCTATGCACTGCCACCTGTAGCAGCACATATCCGCACTATGACACTTTTTACACAATGCTCATGACTGTATGTTTACAGCTCATGCACTACCACAAATCATTTTGTGCACACTGTTCCTCAGTAGCTGCTTGACTCACAATGTTTCTCTCTGCATTCATGTACAGTATTTATGTGAAGCATCATAGTTTGTATTTTTTATTTTATCTTTAGTTGTATAGGGAAAAAAATATATATAGTATACTTAGTCAAAATCTGTCAGTAGGTTAGTTGTGTATAGGGTTTATAGTGTTTTACTGTATTATGTAGCACCGTGACCCGTGAGGCACGACATTTCGTTCCACTGTATGTCCCCACATGTAGCGGAATGACAATAAAGCTCAACTTGAACTTGAGACACTTCATACACTCAAGAAGGGCATGCAAGCTGGCCTCCTAATACGAAGACTACGATGGTGCACTGCAGGACACCTTTCTCCTTTTAAATTATTAAAAAAAAGGACTGTAATGGACATGTTTTTTTCCAAGCTTGTCTCAGTGGTTGTTTCCAATTAGGTATGAGTATATATTTTGTGCCCTTGTTGTATACATATACTGGCATTCACACATTAGCATGCGCAGGCAGGTTGTGTACTGTTTTAATATTAAAAGCCTGTTTGTAAACACTGCAAGAAAAAAAAAATGTTTCAAACAAATATAGTATTTTTTTATCAGTGTTTAAAATAAAGTTTCCATTATCATAACTTGAAAATTAATGTTAAAACTTTTTAAACTTAATTGAATAAGTTGAAACAGCAAATATTGGAAAGTCAAATTAACTTAAAGAAACTCAGTACTAGGCAAGATTTAAAACCGTTAGTTGATATAACTTAAAATTTTAAGGCAGCCACAAAGCTTAAGTTTTTAAGTTGAAATGGGTGAAAACATTTTGCAGTGTGTGTATATATATATATATATATATATATATATATAAAAAAAAATACATACATATGGGTAGTTGACGTATCAATGTGTCCTATGGTGTGACGAAAAAAAACTCTAACGTTGAATATAAACCTCTCTCTCTACAAATGCTATTTGTAACTCTAAGAATGAAGATACATTTGTTGATACAATGTTATTTGTATGTTAAGTTTTCTTTTTCTACATCTTTGCTATGTCACACCATAGAACACAGTCCAATTTTTATTTGTCAACTACCCATATATATAACAAAATATCAAACCAAGTGGCATTATTTGTAAAGATACTGTAGTACAAGCACATTTTCCAAGATTTAAAAATAGAAGTTTTTAAAGTAATTTTATTAAATATTAAAATGACTGTATATTATATTTAATGTTACAAAATATTTCTAATTTCATATAAATCCTGTTTCAACAAAAATGTTAATAAGTGCAACCATTTTCAAGACTGATAAGTAAACAAAAGTGTCTGAGACTGCATTTTACCATAATTTGTTTGCAGATGTCATTTGATTTGATATTTTATGCAAAGCAATGATATTCATACATTTTAAGCATTGCTTAAAGCATTCAGTGACTACAGCATTCAGCAGAAAATACAATATGAAATTAAAAATTCTGTAATATAAAATTCTGCAAAAGAGCTGTACAAACCAAACCTCTAGAATTATTACTATACAAATACAGGTAGAGTTAGAAGCACCACTGCTTCTGGTTAATGACTCCACAGCACTGGTAAACTGCCATATGGGGCATTTCCTAAGTGATGTGTAGAGACGACCAAACAGGCTGATTTTTTTTGTGACAGATTTCCCTCTGCTAGAAGCTAATTGAAACTGATGACTCCAGATGACAGCACAAGGAGGAGGAACATAAACACACTGCAAAAAAATATCATTCCTTTTAAAGCAACCCTTAAACACTAAAATGCAAAGCCAAGTTTCTTTTTCAAGTTCCATCATCCACAGCTGAAAATATTCATGCTGAGAGCTTGAGACATGCATACATACAACATATATTTTGAGGCAACATAAGTAAATGGAAATAGGGTTGTTCAGCTCCTAACAGAAAGAGAAAAAGGAAATAAGACCGAAATGAATCAACACCTATAAGAGGCTCCTAAAAGCTCCATGATATTTTGGATCCTGCATTTAGTGCACTAACTCTTTTATCATTTTGTATATTATAAAATTGTATATTACTGTATATTAATATTAAATTCCAAAGATTAATATTTAGTAGTGCTGTCAAATCGATTAATCGCAATTAATTGCATCCAAAATAAACAAATATATATATAAACACACACAACACACATGAGTGTTGGCCCCCTTCCTGATTTTTTAGTGCTTGCCACACTTTAATGTCAGATCATCAAAAAATTTAATTGTACCAAGTAAGCACAACACAGTTTTTTATTATGAAGGGAAACAATCCAAACCCACATGAAAAAGTGCTTGCCCCTAAACCTAATAAGTAGCAGCAACAACTGCAATCAAGCGTTTGAGTGGTTGCCGCCCCTAAACCTAATAACTGGTTGGGCACTCATTAGCAGCAACCTCACATAGCGTTTGCATACTTCTTGATGATGTGCTTGGTTACTTTTACGCCAGAGTAAGCCATTACAAAAAGTTCAGACTTTTGTCTCGTCCTATTCAAGATCTTGAGATGTTCTGAGTCAGCAGATTGAATGCAGGACTCTGGAGTGGATCTTAACTTTCATGGTTAAGATGTTGTTGTGGGGTCTTTTGTGACCTCTGATGTGTCGTCGCTGCGCTCTTGGGGTTCTTTAGCCGGCCCTCCTGGATGTTTTCGCCATTTTGGTGCTGTGGTTTGCTCCCTTTAGAAATGTTTTGGCATTTGTAGATCACCACTGTTGAATGTTTTGGATTTGTAAATGTGTGCTTTTGAGGAGGTTTCACTATACTTTGACTGATAATAAGTCAATTACTTTCTTTCTAGGTGTTAAATTTCTTTGGAGGCCTGGGTGGGCTCTCCATGATGTGTACCACATTGTTACTTTGTATCACACAGGCCATTTGGCTGATTTCTTGTTTTCCCTTCATAAAAAAAAAAACTTCATTTAAAAACTGATGTTGTGCCAGTTATGTAGAGAAACTGAACTCACATCAGTTAGTGTTGAACTCACACAGGGCCAGGAAGGGGGCCTACACTTTTTCACACCATTGTGTGTGTATATATGTATATAAGGTTGATGTTGTGTTTATGTGTTATCATATCTACACATAAATATACACTTTTTACACATTGTTGTGTAAATATGTGTATATGTGTAATATGTGTGAATATATATATATATATATATAAATATAATATATATAATATATATATATAAATATATATATACACACAACAATATATATATATATACACACATATATATAAATATAAATATACACATATATATATATATATACACAAATATATATATATAAACACATATATATATATATTACACACATAAATATATATATATACACACATATATATATATATATATATACATATATATATACATATATATACATATATATAACAACTATATATACATATAATAATATCACATATATATATATATATATATACATATACACATATATATATATAACACATATAAATATATATACATTCATATATATATATTGTATATATATATATATATATATATATATGTATAATATATAATAATTATGTATATAATATATATATATAAATATATAAATATATATAATATAATATATATACTGTAATATAATTACATATATATATATATATGTTATATATATATATAGTATATATATAAATATATATATGTAAATATTAATATTTAAATATATATATATATATATTATATATTTATATATATATATTATATATATAAATATATAGTGATATTATATGTGTATATATATATATATATAATATATATATATATATATATATATATATATATATAAATATATATATATATATATATATATATATATATATTATATATAAATTTATATTACATATTTCTTAAATATATACATGTATGTACACACGTGGCCAGAATTGTTGGTACCCTTGATAAATATGACCAAAGAAGGCTGTGAAAATTAATCTGCATTGTTAATCCTTTTGATCTATTATTTAAAAAAATCACAAAAATCTAACCTTTCATTGGAGAATAAGAATTTAAAATGGGGGGAAATATCATTATGAAATAAATGTTTTTCTCTAATACACATTGGACACAATTAACGATACACTTTTATTCAATACTTTTTGAAACCTCCATTTGCCAAAATAGTATAGGAGTTTTCTCCTATAATGCCTGATGAGGTTAGAGAACACCTAGTCTCGCGTAGTCAGACCTTCAGACTGATGGCTGAAGGTCTGGAATAGATGGCAGCATTTATTGGCCAAGGCCCGCCCATGAGGCCGTTTGACCGACATGTCAAACAACCAATCACAGTTCGTTTCGTTCAGCATCACGTTTCGGGGCGTGGAAATGTCGCCACAATAACAGACAGACACAATAACATTGTGAAACTCTTGGACGTATTTTAAAGATTCTATGCCACGAACTTTAAATATTTCACATACTTTTGAAAATCCAGCATTTAGTTGACCCTGATAAGCATTCGTCGTCACATTTGTAAACATGACGGCTTTCTTCTTTCGTGAGGGGGTTTGGCGCCACGGCATCTTTGTTTCCAGGCGTAACGTTAAAGAACGCGACAAGTCTCCTGGAAATCCTGTATAATTCAACCAATCTGATGACGACTTCGACACTCCTGAAGTGTTTCCAGATAAGTGTGCCATATGCATCAGACGTTTAGCCAACGGTCCGTGGGCGTGACGTCTGAGGCTGAGATAGAGAACACCTGACAAGAGATCAGAGACCATTCCTTCATCCAGAATCACTTCAGATTCACAGCTCCATGACGGTGCTTGTACTCTTCAGTTCACCTCACTCATTTTCTACAGGGTTCAGGTCAGAGGACTGGAATGGCCATAGCAGAAGCTTGGTTTTGTGCCCAGCGACCCATTTTTGTTTTTAAGGTTTGTGTTTGGATTATTGTCCGGTTGGAAGATCCAAACATGGCCAATTATAAGCTTTCTAACAGAGTCAGTCAATTTTCTTTTTTTATCTGTTGGTATTTGATAGAATAAAAGATGCCCTGTATCTAAACAAGATGTTCAGGACCTCCAGCAGAAATATAGGCCCACAACATTAAAAATACAGCAGTATATTTCATTGTACACATGGGGTACTTTTTATCCCTGTGTGCACCAAACCCATCTTTAAAACTCATTTTTAGTTACATCTGACCATAGAAGCCAGTCCCATTTGATGTTTCAGTTGTGTATGACAACTGAATATGCTGGAGATTGTTTTTTGGTGAAAGCATTTTCTTTTCTTTAATTTTTCTTGAAGCCCTCCCAAACAACATGTGGTGATGTAGGTGCTGTTTTATAATTTTTTAAAGGTTTTCTGACCCTGAAACTCAACCTTTTTCTACAATTCTCCAGCTGTGGTCCTTGGAGTGTCTTTAGCCACTCAAATTCTCCTCCTCACCGTGCATTAGGACGATATAGACACATGTCCTCTTCCAGGCAGATTCATAACATTTTATGTTGTTTGGAAATTCTTAATTATTACCCTGATGGTGGAAATGGGAATTTTCACTGCTCTAGCTCTTTTCTTAAAGCCACTTCACTAACTTGTGAAGCTCAATTATCTGTTGCTGCACATCAGAAATATATTCTTTGGTTTTTCTCATTGTGATGGATGATTAATTTGGAATTTGGCCTTTGTTTTCCCTCCTATTTATATTTCTGTGAAACAGGAAGCTATGGCTGGATAATTTCATCATCATCATGCTGGTGTGCTCAAAATTGTGAATATGAATGGGAATATATTTCAGATATATTTTACTCATAAGAATTTCTAGGGGTGCCAATAATTGTGTCCAACATTTCATTTCATAATGATATTTCCCCCCATTTTAAATTCTTATTCTCCCATGAAAGCTTTTGTGATTTTTTTTTATAAAAGATCAAAAGGATTAACAATGCACATTTATTTTCACAGCCTTCTTTGATCATATTTACCAAGGGTACCAACAATTCTGACCACGTGTGTATGTATATTTATATATACTTATAAATATACACAGTACACACACATACAATAAGTAAACAAACTTTTTTTTTTGGATGCGATTAATTGATTTGACAGCCCTAATATTTAGTGTTGGGGGTTTGTTCAAAGTATGAACAATAGTAAGAATGATTTTAATAGAACTGTAATTGGTCAACACCTGTAGAAAAAAAAGACTTCAATCAAATATAACCACGTGCTAAGTCTCTATATTCAATCCAAGAACTCCAAGAAAAAAAATTATTCAAGTACTTTATGAAGTATTTAGGTTAATATCAAAACTAAGAATTAGCCCACTGTTTACTGTGACTTTCTATGAGTAATCCTCTATCTAGGTTGTGGTGAGATTAGGACAGGACGTGATTGTGGGTGAGTGTGGTTAGACCGAATGAAGTGGAAAATTAGGGGAAAAAGAGGCCTGTTCTAGCTCTTACATCTCTGTGAAGAACCAAACACCTGTGGTACCGTCACTGGAGGGGAGAGGAAGCACAAAAAAAAGAGGTTTGGATGACAACACTGTCTTCTCAAATCATCATAGTTAGCACGTAATCAAAAAGATCATCACTTTTTATTGTAACTCAGCAGTTGGATGAATCTGTTCCACACACATGCAGTTTATGACAGTTCATATTTACAGTGTAAATGTGAATTACAATACACATAATCAATACCACAGTGTTCTATCAAGAACACTAACTATCAATTCACTTATTAACAATTTCATATTTCATCTCTTGTTCGAATTATGATTTCTATGAAGTAGAATCATGCAATGTTTCTGCATCGGGATGCATTGTTTGTTATCCAGTTAGCAGATATTGTATTGTGCGTTGTATCAGTGAACGTTAAGTGAAAGTGCATCATGTGAATGATTAGTGTGAATTATGTTTCATTGCCTGATATGAGATCCTCATCTGCATTCGGTGCTGAATCCATGAGGCCAGAGTTCTGTATGGTTCCTTGAGATTCCTCTGCTTTCTTATCACGAATGTGTGTTGTTGAATTCTGGGGGAGGGATCATCGTGTGGCGGGCGATACACTCTTTGCATTTTGCAATAGGCGGTTTGTGAGGCAGCAGTCAGGTTTGCTCCACATAGAATTAATGCTTCCATTTAGTAGGAAAGAGATGATGTGTCTTCAACTTGCGTCTGTTAGTGGATTTGAGATCTCTGATAGAGAGGAACTTAATACATGTGTACAGATTGTGTTGAATACAGCTTTTGGTCTTTCAAATAGTTGAGTGCTCTGGCCACATTTTAGTCAGTCAATCTATCTAGGCCGTCATGTGTCTCAGGATATTAACTGTGTTCATATATCATTGACATGACGTTTATATGTGTGTAGATGTTCATTTGTAATTGTGTACACACGCTAGATATGGTGAAAATAATCGGAAGTGATGTGTGTTGATTTGCACATGATTATCAGGAATCAAGGATAGCTGCACGATCTGTTCAGTCAGGTTGAGCTTCATCTCATTGGTTAACTGAACTATAATACGATAGCATTCTCAATAGTGTCTAAATTTCATGAGGCTGCAGTGATACAATACTCTGTCTGTGACTTTCTGTATTGCAAATTGTATCATAGGAGGCTGCTGACTGTTGTCTGATGAGTCACACACTCTGAATGTCTCAACGGGCCATCAGTTCAAGCATGTGATTTTCTACACAATGTGGATTTTTGCATGAAAACAACAGCAGAACATTGTTTTGTACCGGCTCATTGGTTGCATCTTCACTGGGTGCATCATTTATGTTCAAACTGAAGATCGATCATCCACCAGAATAGTACTATGTTCAGATGGAGGCAATCTGTTTTTATATGAGTCGACGAAAATAGAGCATAAAAGATTCAGACCATATTACATTCATGGCTGTGATTTATACTTAAGCTGTGTTGTTTGCCACTTGGGTTGTTTATTTGTTTCTTCAAACTTGTTTTGTTTGTCGTTTGGATCCAAACTCTTTGAGGATCTCAGTGATGTCAACTTTGTTCGAATGTTCAGATATTTTAACAGAACATGTTGCAGTGATGATCATCCTGTTGTTACTGTTAATACACTTTTGTTGTATGGTATGTTTTGAATACATCTTTTCAACTGTATTTGAAACGTTAGAACTGTGTACTCCATCCTCTATGTCACATCAGATAGTTCCAATTGTTCACTGTCAAACAGTGAGTTTAGCTCATTGGTCGACCGCATTGAATGTCCTGATGGCTGCTTCTCTTTCAGTTTCTGCCTGTAAGCAGCAGAAGAACAGGAATTATCAATTTCTCGATGAATTGTACGGAGGGGAGTGTTAGAAATTTCCACACTCATAACATTTGTGATGATGATCTGAAATGTATTTAGTATTGTCTGAAGTGGGCTTTTAGTCACTAATATTATAAACTGCATTCGGGTTATTCTGCTGTTTATATTCAAGTTTGATGCTCTGTGTTGTGAATGTATACCTGTTTTGATCTGTATATTTGGTCAGATTGGCTTTCAGAACAGAATTCAATCAAGCAGAGATGGATTTTATTTGTAGGTTCCTTCATCACCGTTGTTGATGGTGAAATAAGATATTTTGAGAGCTTTGTTTCTGTCCACTGTCAGAACTGTAGTCGACTGATCTCATTTAGACATCAGTTTAAGCCATTAGGAGCATCATGTTTCACGTTGGGTTATGATCAGCAGTTTCACAGAGTTGTTATCATGAAAACTGACAGTAAATTGGTTAGTCAATACACGGTAATCTAATGAGTCTGTCAGTGATCTTTCGTCGTGTGGTCTGCTCCAAACACTTATGCTGTCTGTTATAAAATCCAACGACTTCAGAAACTCAATGTCTTAGGTGACGAAGTTAGAATACGTAAAAGTGTCTAGCTAAGAGACAGTATAAAACATCATGTAACAGTACAAACAAAACAATTAGGGAAAAACTGCTCAGCTGTTCTTCATCTCACACGGTGCATCGCGCATCTTGAGGGGAGAAGCATCAAAAAAAAAAGAGTTATAGACAACAACTCTTCTCAGCACCCAGTTAGCACGTGTAATAACAGCAGAACAGCCTTTTATTTTATTATACATAAAGTAGGAACAGGCGACACTTCTTTGTCCACTTCCATTAACTAAATGAAATATGACTCTCGGTGCTGCACCACAGGCGTCTCGTGTTTCTGTTTACCTGCTTTTGTAGACACACGAGTTGGCCACAGTAAAAATGATTCATGGCATTTATGTAACGCTGTCTGGCAGAACCTTGTTCTTTGTTTGTTGTTCTGTCGCCACTCGAGACCATACAGGGGCTTTTCAGATGGAAATCTCCATATAAAAATATCTGCGGTTTATGTGCGTTTTATGAATGGTAACCAGGGCACAACCCGGCGTGGAGTCTTCCTTTGTTTGATTTCACTCAGTGATGCTGTTTGAGACGTCGACTTCATTATTTTATTATGTGTGTGTGTGTGTGTGTGAGTGTGTTTGTGCGCACCTGCGCAAGCTGGGGTCAATTTGAGTTTCATCCTGGATGAGTTCTGCCTCGCTCTGAGCGATCCTCATGGCCAACTCTCTGTCCCTCCTCTCCTGCTCCAACATGGTCTGTCTCTGAGTATCTTCCTCCCGCTCCAATGCCAGCTGCATCTCAAGTTCAGCCTGGAACAAACATACATTCCCACAAATCAATAATACGCACACATAATCTCAACACCTTCGGCGTTTGCCACACCTGTGCCTTATTTCAGTTCCAACTGGATGGCAACACACAGAGACACAAGCATACAAATGGTTGACGGCAGGGGTGCCGACGGTAATGACCACATATTTGAGCTCAGAGCATTGAAGTGTGGTGGTCCAAAGAAGAATTCCAATGAGTTTGACACCATCCTTGTTACAAAAATAAAAGACTTTTGGATGCTTGTTTGCTGGTGTCCTCAAGCAAAACCACTATTTTCACAACATTAGATGCTAGTTGATTTGCTAAATTTTGTTGGTGAGCAGGTAGATCAGCACCGATCCAGAACGAACCAGTAAAACCCAGCCTGGACCCCATTTATTGGTTTGATGCGCGCAGTTTCTGCACTTCTTCACAGTATTAAACAAGAAAGTAACAGAATCAATGATGCAAACTTCAAAAATGCAGCAAATCCAAAATTCGGTAGCTGTAGCAAGACAATTATTCAGCTCCAGTCAGTTCGATGTTGGATCGGTTAAGCTCAAAAACTGTGTAAATTAATTATAAAAAAATAAAATTAGCGATAAATCACCTCAACTGAAGACAATAGTGTTGTTATTCAGCTTCATTCACCCTCATGTTGTTCCAAACCTGTATAAAATTATTTCTCATGTTGAACACAAGAAGGTATTTTGAATAATTTTGAAGAACCAACCAGTTGTTGGTCCCCATTGAGCTCCATAGGGAAAGTAATACTATGGAAGTCAATAGGGACCATCAACTGATATTTTGACTACCAGCATTCTTCAAAATATCTTCTTTTATGTTCAACATAAGACAGAAATATTTGGGTGAACTATCCCTTTAAGTCAGTTCAATGATCATTAATTTCAGTTCAATAACAGCATCGATGTTGAACAATTCATGAATTATGAATAAATTTGATTCCGCTAAAAGCAGCTATACAGGAGACAGTAGTCATTATTCAACTCAATTCTGTTCAAGTTTTGCTCTCATCTGACAGTATCAGTGCTGTCAAATCGATGGCATTACTGAATAGTAAGTGTTTTTAGAGCCAACTAAGCAAACAAAAGCCGACAGAGACAAAGAATCCAAACTCCAGGTGAGAGAAATCGAGGAGAAAAAAGCTCTGTCAGTCAGGGGACCAGTTCTCCTCTTGCCTACATGAACAGTTGGGGTAAATGTACGTCACAACGGCATTAGCTGGGAAAGGCGTTGATGCATTTCTTGTTTAAACAGGAACTCAGAGCAGGACTAGTCCTTTTCCTTAAAATATCCAGGAGCTTTTAGTTAACATCACAGCCTTGAAATATGATGTGGTACTTGCTAGTCAGAGGAAGTTCTCAATCTGGAGAGCATTTGATTGGACGAAAATGTTGATATGCCCATGAGTGCCAGATGAGGAATATTTTGATCGGAAAAAAGAAAGTTCAATTTAAAAGCGTATACCTGCTAACACCTGATTTGCTGACTTTAAGGAAGGTTGCGGCAGCCTTTTGGTCGTAACATTTCTCTGCGCAATCACCATGATGCTGTTTAAGGCAGGCTACAGAATTCCCTCAATCTCCCCATCCTCTGACGTCTGGTACATCTGAGGGAAGAGAGATTAGCGGGTCGGCCCTGCTCCGACACACCGTAACCCATCTATAGCACTGCCCACTGAAAGGATATTAAGCCATTACGCTCCTGCTGTGTGCTAAAGTCTGATTAGGTGTATAATCGAGGCTGTACTGCAGCCAGCCGGCTTGGGATTCTACGTCTAGACTGTGCTAAATGAAAAAAGGAAAAAGAATAAAAACAAATGAAATGAACAGCATGGTTTTAGATGTGTGAGGACAGTCTGGGACAGATTCCAGCAGCGTGGTCCAAACGCATAGGTCAAAACAGAGCAAAGGAGTGATTGAACAGAAAAGCTTTGATGGAACATTATCACAGAGAAAACCTTGAACAGAAAGAAGAATGATGCAGGCGCTATTCTGAAAGGAGGAAAAAGCAAGGCAGCTGAGAATGAATACCCATATATACAAAGACATATATAGAGAGGGAGGGTTACAGCACACACTGGTCATGATAAATCTGAGCTATGAATCAAACTGCTAAAAGCAGGAGAGACTTGGTGGAAAACAGAGTGATGTATTATAGCTGAAAATAACAATGATAAAGATTTTATAAACAGTGTGACAAGTCTTTGAGTGAACTGCAAATGTTTTCTTTTGCAAAGGTCTTCAGTTCATTCAAGGACTCCAAAGATATTTTTGAAGTTAACAGAAACAATTGTATTTTCAAGACAAGGTGATAGAATAAGCATTGATCATTTTTATATAAGGGGAACGAAAGATAGAGGAAGAAAGATAGAAAGGCTTGGCACAATATAGAATAGAATAAAATCATTTAATGGAAATAGGCTTAAAAGACTTATAAGGGCTCATTTGTTAACATTAGTTCATGTTTTATCTAACATCAACTAACAATCAATATTTTGTATTAATTGTAGTTGATAAAATATAATTGTTCATTCATGTGAGTTTAGAATGCATTACTGTTATTGTTAAATATGTTAACAGATACAACTTCTGATTTTTAAAAAATGTATTAGTAAATGTTGAAACATTAACTAATATAATAAAATACTACAGAAGTATTGTTCATTTCAACAAATGTAGTTAACTGATGGAACCTTATTGTAAAGTGCTATCAAAATGGCACAGAAGGAATTAAATAATTCTCTTAATAGAATAGAATAGAATAGAATGCTTTATTAAATAATACAGTGTTGAAAAAATAGAACTGGCACAGAAGAAAAATAGAATTGTAAGGACCCTCAGAACAACAGAATCAGAATAAAATAGTGAATTTTAATAAAACAACAGAATGTTTTAATATAAAATGGTAGATTGAAAATGGCTTGAACCGGATTTATCCCTACAACAGAATAGAATTGAATAGAATATAATGCTTTAATAAATAATAGTATATTGGAAAAAAATAGAACTGGCACAGAAGAAAAATAGAATTGGTATGACCCTCAGAACAACCGAATCAGAATAAAACAGTGAATTTGAATAAAACAACAGAACATTTCAATATAAAATGGTAGCTTGAAAATGGATTGAACCGGATTTATCCCTACAATAGAATAGAATGTTTTAATAAATAATAGAGTGTTTAAAAAATAGAACAGTGAAATTGTCACACAAGAAAAATAGAATTTGTAAGGACCCTCAGAACAGAAAAGAATCAGAATAAGAGAGATTTTTTTACGTTTTCTAACGTATAAAATGGTAGATCGAAAATGAATGGAACCAGATTTATTACTAAAATAGAATAGAATAGAATAGAAAGCAGCACAGAAGCCTTTGAAGAGTGTGCAACAGTTTCCGGGCAGCATGGGCACAAAGCGTCTCTGCAGGGCGATACATCTGGAGGGAGCAGCGCAAGGGAAGTCAGCCAAGCCCCCAAACACAGCATCACCATCAGGAGAGAGGGGGCATAGGACTTACTCCGCAGACGCAGCATAATCCAGCCCCAGGAGGTAGGCAGGGGCTGATGAATAAACCCACAGGCCACTGTGGCAGCTCAATACAGTCATGATTATGCCTGCAGAACAGCCAGTCCCGGCCAGCTCTGAACATGCCAGCGTGAGACGGAGTGGGCATTTGGTTTACCGAAGGAGTCAGCGGAGGAGAGGAATCAATACACAGAGGGAGCACGTATACACATACACACCTGCATGACTCGCTCTTCCTCTTCTCTTTTCTTTCTCTCCTCTTCCTCTTGTTTCCTCTTCTGCTCCATCTCGGCTTTCCTGATGGGAGAGAGATGGAGGGTGGACCGTTAATGAGTTACTCCAGCCTGCGGGGAATTATTCCTCCTGATCAATGACCCACAGGAAGGGACGTGAAAACACCCACAGGTGGATTCACAACTGTCACAAAGAGAAACGTGGACTGCATCTAGTCTTTTTATTGCAAGCGAGTCCCTTCAATAGCAGCTGAAACTGAATAGTGCACTGTGAGCATTGTTGGTGAGCATCGTTACCAAATATTAGCATTTTCATATCAAAAGCCCTATGCATTTATAAACATCTAACAAACAGCAAACTAAATCTGCTGCATCTTTCTTTGTACTTTGTTGATCGTGGATTTGGGTATTGATATTCTATATGCATCCTTGCCAAATCTTCGACCTTGAAAATAGGGAGATTTTCACGAAATAAACATGAGGGTGATGGAGGGGTACAGTAAAGATACAATTTCAGATGAATGTTTGCTGCTCACAACAGTGTGATTTGCATTACAGTGGGTCCAAAAGTCTCAGATCACTAGGAAATTAATTTTTCTTTTTTAATTTAAATGTACATTTTTAATTATAAATTATATTATTAACATAACCGTCTGAGAAAAGTTGTCCCCCTTCTGTCTTATGATTTAATGACAGCGGTACTTGAGCTGACATGAACAAAACCAAAAGGTCATGTTATAGTGTATGTTTCTACGTTAATATATAGTTCAAAATGTAATCTATTCCTGCGATGGCAAAGCTGTCCAGCAGCCATTACTAGTCTTCAGTGTCACATGATCCTTTATAAATCATTCTAATATGTTCTTTCTTGTGTGCTAATTTAGCGCACATTCTGCACAAGGAGCATTTCTTATTATTATCAAAGTTAAGCTGTAATATATATAAACGTAACAAATATAAATGTATTTACTGTCACTTTTGATCAACTTAATGTGTCTTTGTTGAATAAAATATAAATTTCTTTCCAAAAGAAAGAAAGAAAGAAAGAAAGAAGTTTTGAATGGCAGTATGCCTATTTTTAAACTAATTTTAGAGTCCATCATAATCCTAAAAATCCTAAATTTCTAGGTCTAAATTGGATGTTAAATACCTGATTTTCAATGTTTCAAAGTTTTGGACCCCACATAAATTATTTTTTTACCCAGTCTGATCAACTCTCTTGGATTTCTAGGTGTAAACACTGGCGGTGTTGGCAGCTACATCTATGACAAGGAGCCCAACACGGAGGCCCAGAGTTGATTTTCAATCCTTGGGAAGCCCAACTTCACTATAATAACAGCCACTACCAGTACCTCACGCACTTTCACATATGCCCCACTTTTTGCCTTATCACAGATAACCTGTGCCAGCTTGGACCTTTCTGCAGAAAAGTGAAGCCACGTACTACAATCATGCCTTGAGCTCCAGCTGCACCACTGACAGTCCCTTGGCCTCTTCTTTTTGGTCCACTTGATAGTCCTCTACCCCAATTCCAAATATCCCCAATAAGATGAAAATATGAACTGGTTAATCATTTCTGATTTGTCCTATGATTAATTTAAGGGTAATGTTGTTAATTTACGTCGACTGGAGTTATACAGCTAATGTTGGCTCCAATAAATCAATGAGGTAAAAGAGTAGTAAAAGCAGTATCTCTCAATGAGTAAAATTGGGCCATGCTAAAAGATCTTCATCTCATTATGACCAAATTCAGGGTCTTATTATTATATACTATATTCTATACTATATATATTATATACTATACTATATATAATTTAATATCATTGTTAAATGACATTATAATTAAAAGCTTGCATGGCGCTTTTTGTATAAAAGAAGCGGCAACTGCTTATAAAGCTGTGATCTAATTGCATTTATGTTACATAAAACTTCCTGAGAAGGTTTGAAATTTCTGAGATGTTGCTTAAATGACAACTGTGCGATAAGTTTTAAATAAATGTGTATATTCATAAATAATTAAATCCAGATAATTTAGTAATCCATATGGGTTTCAGGGTTGGAAGGGCTGCACCAAACATAAAGCAAGCAGCATAAAAGTTGCTGTTGTTGTGTATACTAGTGTGGAACTAAATATTCTTTGACAAGACTATAAACAGAGAAATATCATCATGGCCTGATTCGTGAAACGATGACAGATGCTGTCCATGACAGCAGACTCTGGAGAATGCATAAGAGAGAGCAGGTCAAGCCGAACCCTCCAGTGATGTATTAATCTCTCTGCCAATCCCCTCCCACACCCTTTTTTTCAGCTCCTGTTCTTCTTTCAAATGCACTGGGACTCTGACCTAATGTACGGTTCATCCTATTCGAAACTTGCGATGTGACTCACATGCGGCGGTCTTCTTCCTCCTGTTTGCGTAACTGCTCCTCTTCTTCATGTCTCTTTCGTTCTCTCTCCATCTCCTCCTGGATGCGCTTGAGTCTCTCCGTCTCCTCCTGCTCCTGCTTCTTCTTCTGCATTGAGGAGAGGAGCTGCTCCGAGCGTTTCACCAGGCCCTCATACTCCTGCTCGATCTCCTTGCGGCTCATCACCGTAGACTGACAGTAGAGATGAAAAGAAAGTTACATTTGATTTGATTTATTTGGATCTATTTTAGTTATAATGTCCACTTTAGTTACTTATAAAATACATTTCTCAGTGTTTCAGACTCATGATTAAAACTAGTAACTTTTTGAGCTATTTATTGAAAGAACTGGTTCATAAGAGTCATTTGCTTTAGGAGTCAGGCAATACTGGTCACTGAAAAGAAGAGGCTCACTTGTTCGGACTACACTTGATCGTGTTGTATGTTGAACTCAATAGAAAGACAAACTTGTGTGACTTTCTTTTCTTCTGTGAAACACAAAATGAGAGCTTCTGGTTTCAATACAATAAAAGTGGATTTATATGGTAGGAATGCAATAAAAGTGTTTATTAATTTAGTCCGGCTTCCAGAAAATAAAATATGCACTTGCTTTGTATTTAATTAATTTGATCATCATGCATTTAAACGAATCAAGTGTTTTAGAGTTTGATGTTTTGTTCACATTCTTATTTTATCCATATTACTTTAAGTACTATTTTTTTGGTATTCTAAAGGCTGGATCCTCTTCCTCATTTTCTACAGCCTTTAGAAGTGCTTCAGGAAAGTCTTCAGTAAACTCTCTGTCAACTGATCAAACTTTAAATTTGACTCTTGGTCTCCACTGAAACATATTGGTCTCTTCATGTATAACTGTGTTCCCTAACAATAGAATAGTTTTGTGCGAGGAACCAAAATGTATCCCGTTATTGACCAAAAGTATTCTCACAAATGTCATTTGAGCTTGCTTTCAACTAAAAAAAATATAAAAAATACTGCCTTGTACTGTACATAAATACTGTATATGTCAGAGCAGACACCACTGATTTCCATATGTATTTAACATGACTGAAGATGAGATTTTCAATCTGAGGGTAGGATTTTCAGTGAATAACTTCAATTTCATCTGTTTCTCATCCTTTTTCATGAGAAGACTTAGAATATAGTGTTTGTCATTTGTAAATATAAATCACTATCCACTTTCGTTGTATGGAACACAGAAGCTTGGACATTATATCTAAATATCTCCTTTTGTTTTTTTCCAGGAAGAAAAAAATAATAAGAGGTTGGAAGAGTGAGTAAATGATGACAGGACAGACCACTCAGCAGCTCCTTTAAAAAGCTTTTCCTCCTGTGCTTCGTTAAACAAATTTAGACAAGGTTTCGCAAAAAAGTGTCAGCAACTCAGTGGTTACTCGTCAGCTCGGCAACAGTGGTGACGCTGGGCCACATGCGCCGCAGTTGTATTAATATCCTGCAGATATTCATTAAACCTGGATGTGGATTTGGTGCCATCTGGCAGAGCACCAGAGGTGCGTGGAGGGGTGCAAGCATTGTGAATGATCATTGTACCGCAGAGGGGTGGGGCAAGGTCCGTCTCACCCCCTAACGCTAGATGAGCTAGCACTAGTGTGCTGAATGACAGCCATTGACACAATCTACGTTATAAGCCAGGGAGGCCACAGTAATCTCCAGTCCAGATGGTAAGGTAATAGGAGGCATTGCCAATCAAAAACCAGATGCTAATCAAAACGTACTATGCTAATAACAACGAGGGCTATCACGGGTGCAGAAGTGCAGAGCGCATCTCATTTAGAGGGAGGAACGGAGTGTTCAGGTAGAAAAGTTTCAGCTCTGGTGCCAGCTATCTATCAGGGAGAGGGCGCAATGTCTCTCGAGCTCCCTGTCAATAATGCACTCCGAGTCTGACAGATGAGGTTGGGCTCCACGTAGAGAATACAACAATGCATATACTGCATTCAATCAGCAGCAGCTGAAAGTTCGGAGGAAGGCAAGAAATCAACACTAGAAATGGCATAATGCGGCAAAGCCTTCAAAAAATCGACTTGACAGCGTGTGGTGCGAATGTCAATGATGATCTGCAGACAGAAATCTCATTGTCGACTGTCGATTTGCATATTTGTATTTATTTACTCTGCTGTTGAGTGCTAGATTTTCTGATGAATGAGATGAAATGCTTCTGCTCTCTTTCTTTTGGCCCTAAAAAGAGAGAGACACTTGAAGCTGGCAGACAATTCTAGCCACAGCTTTAGACCGCCTTCATCAGGACATGGAAAAACACACACCTGTTGAATTATGCATGGAAACCGATACACGACGGCATACTAAGAAAAGAGCTACACCGCGTAACATCATTGTGCTTTGTAAGCTGGAGGAGGTGAAAGGGGGTTTGTCAACCTTGGGCGGTTTTCCAGTGGAAAAGCTCACCTTGATCTTGGCCATGAGTGCGTCAGTGGAGGCGGCCAGTTCCTCGACCTGTTTGCTCATTTCCTGTTTTCTCTCTTTGAGTCCATTCACAGCTTCGTTGAATTTCTCCATCCTCTTCCTCAAATTTTTCACCTTCACCATGCCATCAATGCTGCCAAGAGAATAGAGACTATGGTGTTCACTTTTATGTTCAGTCTATTAGTTTATTAAAAAATATATCCTTTGTTCACCTCTTCAGTGATATCTTCTATGCTTCTAACTTCTATATTAAATCTCATTTTGATATTTTGGTCATTTTGAGAGGCATTTTTAATAATAGGAATAGTTCACCCAAAATTTTAAATGTGCTGAAAATTTCCTCAGCCTCAGGCCATCCAAGATATAGATGAGTTTGCTTTTTTATTGGAACAGATTAAGAGAAATTTTGCATCATATCACTTGCTCAACAAGTTCCACTGCAGTGAATGGGTGCCGTCAGAATGAGAGTCCAAAAAGGTGATAAAAACATCACAATAAACCACAAGTAATCCACATGACTCCTGTTCATAAATGTACATCTTGTGAAGTGTAAAGATGTGTGTTTGCTATAAACAAATCCATCATTAAGGCTTTATAACGAGTCCATAATCCACAATGCCACTTTCTGCCATAAAAGAGCCCATCCCCTGATGTCCTTTGACATCAAAATCCACCAACATATTTATTTAGAATTATTTTGAACTGTTCTCTCTTGCGCTTAATCAGTGCATATTTTTCTCCTGATTCAGACAAGATTGATTTTTCACTGGAGAAAGCAATATTATGGATAATGGACTCATATTAACTGGAAGCAATGGTTTGAAGATAAAAACATCTTAATGAAGGATTTGTTACTTACAAATACACAGCTTTTTAATTCACAAGATATTCACTGATAGACTGTATTATTGTGATGCTTTTATCAGCTGTTTGGACTCTCATTCTGATGGCACCCATTCACTGCAGTGGATCCACTGGTGAGCAAGTGATGTAATGCTAAATTCCTCCAAATCGATGAAGAAACAGAAACTCATCTACATCTTGGATGGCCTTCAGCAAATTCATTCATTTTTAGGTGAACTGTGCCTTTAAGATCTCTTCAAGGTAATAAAAATATGGTAGACTTTTCTAGGAAAAAAGTATAAAAGCTTTTCAAAACCATATGAAACAAATATGACAGAATACATTTCTAAGAATTTTAAACTAGACTTTTAAAAAGGTTTTTAATTGATCCAATACATAATTCAGATCTATCACTGACAGCTTTTCAAAAACACCAAACCGATGCAAACAACACAGTGACACCACACTGACATAAGTGTTGGAAAACAGATCCTCACACTGAGTTTGCAATGCATGAGCAATCACGGTCACTAATAGAGGCGTGCTGGTGTGTACATACCGAGGCTTGTGTCTTCTTTTGCATAGCCACATGCGAACAGTCTTCTGAATCTTGATGCAGGCACTGGCCCTGAAGCTCATTTTGTTCCTCACTGTGCCAAGTAAAAGAAAGAGGAAAAAGATGCTTACTCATCAACAGCATCAAACTGTAACACTGCAAAGGTGAATGGGAGGGCGTGGGATGCTTCTAATTGCTTTTATCAAAGGCAGTTTACTAAGGTTATGAAGGGTGACGTACATTTAATAACTGACAGTGTGCACCACTGGACCTTTTTCCAGCGGCTGCACACCAGCCACTTATTGACCCGTTTTACAAGCTCGGCCAGGTGCTCCGGATCAGACTTCATGATCTGGTCAAACTCTGCAAACTGAGGCAAACACAGACACACGTTAGGATTTATATAGCTCCATTTACGAGGTTCCCATGTGTGCCAACTTAATGAAACAGTATAGCAGTTTTAACAGTCTTGTATTATCCCAACCCTCATGAGAAATATCATAAGAAATGATCACCTTCCCGGGGCGGAAGAAAACCCTGGTCAAGCCAAACTTGTAATCGTTCTGGTTGAGGCCAAGTGCTTTAAACAGAGCCTGCAGAAGGAAATAATATAATCAGACAGTGCAGTGTGTACTTTATTACATGTCTATCAGAGATCAACAAGAATGGCATGATGGCCTCGAGCCTGTGCTTATGCTCTTCCATTTCAATGATGTTACATTTGATGTTTTTAAGCCTTGGAAACTTAAACATTTGGTTTTCTGTGCTGTTTTGAACATTATTGCCAGAGTGAATTGTGAGTTAGAATCAGAATGATTTGAAAACAATAAACAAGTCAGTAATGTTTTCTGCCACTTTGCAGCTGAAGTGTTTATGACATTTGTAGCTGTCAAAGAGTTACATTATAGTGGTTCAATTTCCAGCTGGTATTGCAAATGAAAAACATAAATTGTTGTAAACAGATTTTTATTGGGGGAAAAAAAAACATTTCATGAAAAATGACATTTATAAAACAAATATGCTCCTAAAAATGCTTAACTGAAAACCCAATCTAAAAGCCTGATTTTCTTTAAGTAACATTTCTCGAAGAGTTTTAAACTAGACTTTTAAAAGATTTTTCCTTTTCATTGATCCAAGACATAATTAAGATTTGTCACTGACAACTTTTCAAAAACACCAAATAGATGCAAACAACACCATGAACACACTGTAACATGATCAATAATGTTTTGCACTTTCCAGCTAAAGTGTTTATGAAGTTTGTAGCTGTCAAAAAGTTACATTATAGTGGTAAAATTTCCAGCTGTTATAGCAAATGAAAAACATAAATTGCTGTAAAGAGTTTTTTGGGGAAAACAACATTTAAAGACCAGATATTAAAAAAAAAATGCTCCTAAAATATGCTTCAGTGAAAATCCAAAATCAAGGCCTGAGAGAGACAGCAGGAAAAAAAAAGCCCTTATTGTTAAATGTTGATTATACTCTAGAGTCTAGACATTGCATTACAAGCATGATCATCAGAATAAAGAAGTAATTTTCAATAATTGCAATCAATCATTAATTGCAGCCTAATCATATACTGTATTCATGTGGAATCTAATTGTACATTTTATGATTAAGTAAATAGTTTATATTTAACTATGGGTGTATGATTAAAATGAAATTTGACTTTCAAATGTATCTGTAACTACCAATGATAAACCACTATCATTTGAAATCAATGAGGGATTACTCTGTGCGTGATTTGGCACATGGATATGAAAGGTCATGCTGTTTTTTCTAAAAATAATCCACCTAGCCACCATCTATCATACTAATCCTAATTATGTACACAAGAACTTTAGGTGAATAACAATAAGAATAGCATGAGCTATTATTTATTTTAGATGCAACGATCAAGATAAAAATAAACAATAGAGGTTTACTTTGCAAAAGAGTCGAGGATCAAGCCTTGTGAGCTTGCTGGGCATGTACTGCTTGTACATGTTGTAAAGCTCGTGAAACGGAGCTCGGGAGGGGAAGCCACCCTGCATCAGGTCCAGCACTGATACCATGCCTGAGAGGAGAAGAGAAGTACAGATTATGTAGCCAGTGAAGATACAGGATTTGCTGCATTAAAGACTGGAGCTGAAGCATGAACCAAGTTTAAAGGAAGATTCAACATGTGCACTCAACCTGTACTTGAACACTTGCCTTTGTCAACAAAACTCACAGAATTAACTAGTACACTTACTACTTACTTAGTAGTACTTGCTAGTAGGCAAGTACTGTAGTTGATTGACATGATTGAAGTTGATGTAGTTGATAAGTCTACATTTATCTCATATGGTGCACGACTAGTCAACAAAGGTCTAAATTATCAAACTATTTGGCAAATCGACATACCAGTGGAGCTCCTAGGATATACTTTTCTTATATCTCTTGCCTGAAAGTTTATTTCTAAAACTTTGCTAACAGCCTATAAAATGCAATAACACCAACCTTCAAAACACTCTTGTGGTAACACCACCTCCAAAAGATAATGAAAAATCAGTGGAGCTCATATTTAATATGGCCGCTCCATAGGCAATATCGGGATTTGTTTTAAAAGGGAGCTTGCGACTGATGAGCGCTGTGTATTTGTGATGGGTTTTCTTAAATAGAAATATTTGAACCATTACGACAAGTGCTGTGAGATGAATTGGGAACTAAAAAAAAATAAACCTATATAATCATATACATACCTGAACATTGAAGCTGAGACAGAATCTGAGCTCCTTCAAACTGGTGGCTCACCATCTTCAGATTAGGCTTCACACAACGGATAAAACTAGAGCCCTTTTCAACACATACACATGAGAAGTTAGTACAGTTTAACAGAGAACAAACATATTTTATTTATAGACAGCATGACAAGACCTTTGACTAAATGGCATAGGATTTAGTCTACATTGGACTCTTTTTATATACTGTATGTGGGATTGAAACACATAGTAATCTTTTTTATGAGGTACACTGTCATTCAGACATCAGTTTTTTGTTTATGAGTCTCTTATGCTCACCAGTGCTGCATTTATTTAATCAAAAATGCAGTAAAACAGTAACATTGTGAAATATTATTAGAATCTAAAATAACTTTTTTATATTTAATACATTTTAAAATGTAATTGATTCCTGTGATGGCAAAGCTAAATTTTCAACAGACTTTACTCCAAACTTCAGTGTCGCATGATTCTTCAGAAATCATTTAATATGCTGATTTGGTGCTCAATAAATGTTTCTTATTATATTTATATCCACTTTAAAATAAATGAATGCATCCTTGCTGAATATAAGTTAAAAAAAAAAAAAAAATTCAAAAGACAAATGTCAAATTTACAGCTACTTCCTTAGCAGCTGTATTTAAAAAAAATATAATAATAAAATAATTGCAGCAGCACTGACTAGTTTTTTTTTTTTGTTATTTAATGCCAGGATAATATAACACAGTGTTCAAAATATGCATTCAATAATTTAACATAAAATATAAAAAGATTTAATTTTTGTATCATCACAGTTTGAGAAAAGGGTCCACAGAGCATATTCTAGGCAAGAACAGCATACTTAGACAAGAAGATACAGTCTTCCTGACATGTAAAGCAAACAAGCACATTTTGTTCATTTTAATGTGCCATTTACCAGTGCCATAAATCAGCAACTGTCACATTGCATCATTTGCTGTGCCGCCTGGTTTGCAGCATGCATTAGACACACTCCGTAATAACCAGAACAAGTGGCCAACGTTTTAAAATGAATAAATAACACACTACTCACCGTACTGCGTAGCTTTTCCAGTAAAAGGTTCAGTTGGGTCTATAAAAGTTAATCAGAAATGAAATGTGAGAGTGAGTCCTGTACATTTTAATTAAGAGTATCTTTTCGTAACAAATCAGTTTACACACAGTTGTAGAGTTGTGCTGCCATGCAAATGATATCAAACATTTTGACACATACAGGAAGTAACAGACATGCATTATGCCAGTGACTGGTCCAACTATGAAGATCTTTTCTACAAATTCAATATATAATGGTGAAATAAATTACATGGTGGCAGTCACATTCGCACAAAGACATGGCAATGGACCAAGTGGGTAAAAGAGGCTGGAGGAGAAGGGTGGGAGAAAACTAAGATCTGCATTTGTTTATGAGGTTGCAGTTTACCCTGTGGTGCCGGCACTGAATATTTCAGCCAGGCTTACCCTACAAAAGCAGTTTTTTCACTTTTTCCTTGTTTCTTTACATATTTATTTCAGCCCCAGAACTTTTCACAGGGAAAGGCTGAAGAAACAGGAGAAGGTCTAAGAGAGGAGGATGAAGAAAGGGTAAAAGTTAGAAGGAAAGGAATTAGATCACCAGGTAAGAGGTAAAATGTCACTCACAAAAGCTTTTAAAACTTACATCTATCAAGAGGAACAAAAAGAAAACAACTTAATGAATATCTAGCCCCACAAACAAAATCTACAGCGGTCTAAAGACAAAGCCTTGAGGAACTCCTAATCTTTGGAAAGCCTGCAGTCTTGAGAGCTTACATTTATTTTGTCATATCTTCAGGCCTGTTAACACCTTTGACAAAATTTCCTGGCTATCAGGAGAATAAGAAGTTCAAAGCATAAGGACGGATTCACCTTGAATTTGTTTCCCACACTGATAAAGCTGAGTTTGCCAGCCTTCTGCTTTGAGTCCTTGGAATTGGAGTTGTTCACAAAGAGATCCCGGACAAACTTGTCCTTCGACTCGCACACCAGGCTCTCCAAAGACATGTGGAGGGCGTCATTATTCTTCTCCACAAACTGGGTCTGCTCACACACATACACCACACACACACATACATACAAAACCCACAGGGCATAGAAATAAACACAAAGTCAACCTCACAAAAAAAAACCAACAACTTTACCAAAGGGATTCCCCCAAGGCCCCAATTGTTTTTACAGTGTGGCATAAATTAATTAACTTATGTTAAACATTGTCACATTACAGAACTAAAACAATAAGATGGTTTCCATACAAAAAGAGATTCAGAATAAACTGAGTGAATTGGGACCTTACAGTCTCATAGCACACGGCGCCAGCAAAATGTCTTATGATGAAACCTTCATCATCTCTCAAATTCCGGTGGATTGTAAGCTTTGACTTCCTGGGCACCTGAAAAACCAGCCCACACAGAATTAAACTTTCAGCAAAATCCATCTTTGCAACTGTATTTTTATGACTTCCTTCATATTTGGGTCTTTACATTGATGGAATGTCAGGGTAAATCACATAAAAAAAAAAAACTGTCAAGGAATGCCCAGGTCATATTTCACCCCATAAATCAAAAGAAATAAAGTAACAAATAACATTTCACATAAAGAAAATGTAGCCTAATTATGCATTGCAACATTGTATTTTCATTAAACATAAGCACATTAATTCCTCCCAGGTTTCAGTAGCCTAATATAATGCCAAAATGTACAGTATATGCATATTTGTAGTTTATAGTTAATTTGCGTCCTAGTGCAATTATAGCATGTTTGTTGTAATAATCAATGTGGAAATATTCAGTAAGATCGGGGAAGATGCCTCCCTGAAGAACATTGTGTATTTAATGCTACATTGTAACATATTTACAAATGCATTAGCATAAAGGATAATGATGCTTCATCAAATATATTATTGAGGGAAATTAAATGGAAATAAGTGCTAATTTAATTCTTATAACACTAAATTGAAAATCATGAAAAGGGGCCATCTTTCCTCACTGGGGTAAGATGACTCCCTATCTAGGCAAAACGACCTGTTATGTAAACTTATTACAGTTGTCATCCGATTTTTGCATAATATGTTAAATACATATAATTTTTATGATTTCCTTTTTTTTTAAAGTGTCAATACAGTGAAATACTAAATCAAACATTCTAAGTAAATGCATGCATTTTGACAATTTATTTGAATATTACAATGACAAATCAAATGAATCCCAGACAAAAAGATATATATGAATTACACTGTATCATTTTATGAATACAGAGCCATATTTTCAATTAGCCTATAGGTCATGATGAATAATGAGGACGTACATGAAAAAATTATTAAAAAATAACCTATACTCCAAGGATCTAACTTTAACTTTTCACTTCAAATAATACAATATATTTCAAATACTGATGTTCAAGAGAGCATTAATAAATGTCCTGAGATTAGATTTAGTGACATCTTAAGTCAAGAGGAAAATTAAAGTTGGAGGGGCATCTTATTCCATCTTCCTCTAAATATTGGGCTACTGTTTAACAATCCCTTAAGATATCTACATGATGACACTGAAGGTCAGATGAAAATGCAGAAAGTGAAAAAACTGGTCTGTGGTCCAGAACTAAGGATAAACTGTTAACTACTCCTGCAGGCTGGTAGTTCAAGCTTTTCATTGCTATATTGTAGTGGCTGCTGGAAAGAACCAAACCATATCTTACAGTGAGACGAAAGTGATCTTTGTGCTTGCTGTGAACCGCCTCTGCAAAGTGCTGATCACTGGGCTGGGGAAGACGGTTCTCCTCATCCAGAATATCCAAGATACCCACCAGCTTTGCCTCAACCAGATCTGCAAAGCAATAAAGTCACAGAGAGAAGTTTGGGGCTGACGACAAAAATTTTTCATGCGAATGAATTCGAGTTGAATAGTAAATTAATATATTCAATCCCCCCACAGAAGGTATTATCCAAAGTGAAGTAGAACTCAGCAAGTTTAATGGACGAATGCAAAGTCTGTAAGCACACATAGACCTTTTTGATAATCAGTGCGAAGGCATCCGTCATATGCATAATTCATCTGAGACGTGCGCAGGTGAGAGAGGTGCGGACGCAAGCACAGTCATGTATTTGCATGAGCAGACACCCGAGTATAAATGTGAGGTGATTGATGAGGAGACATGCAGGGAAAGGACCTACGCGTCCATTTGGAAGTCACAAGGACATGTGTTGCATCACTATCGAGAGAATTAGGAAAAGCAGAGCTGGCGAAAGGAAAGCGAGTCTTTCCCTTCGGAAAAGCAGTGACATCTGCGATGCAGGTGTTGTGTGCCTACATTCTGCACCGCATCAGAGGCGAGATGTTATGTTAAACCACCTGCATACTGTGCATACTCGCACAAGCCGTTAAGATTTGACAGCTTGGGCAAAAAAAACAAAGACGTGGTTTCTTTTGCAATGCATACGAGGAAGATCTTCAGTAAGTCATTAGGGGTTAAAACACAGACCGACAAAAAAAGATAAAAGGCATTGGTTCTGATACCTCCAGACAGCACAGTTCGGTCTGGTGATGGTATTGGCATTCAGTGAACCGGGTAAAGATTTCACCGTGTGTCCTGAGATTGAACTGACTTTCTGTTCTGACAGGGTGATTTGGGTCAGACCGCACTGCTCAAGCCGGCATCAAAAAACTGAAACAGTGCGAGCTCTTCATCTTATCCCCTAAACCCTCTCCAGAGAGTTCGAGTGTGAGAGAGGTTCCTCCCAGGATTCATTCCTGTGTTATCTCAGGCACCCAGCATGGATTTCTGCTGGAATATTCATCTTCGGCATGTTTTGTCCAGAGAGTAACAGACATTTATATATATACAAATAACAATGTTGTCATCTGGGAACAGTTATTTGACCTCTGAAGGTCATAATTTGAGAAGAAATTACATTTGTGCTGCAGCACATTGGGTTTAAAGTTGGCGTCTATGGGCCATAGTGCATCCCGTAATAAATGGAATGGAGGAGGGTCATTGTTATTCACAGCCAAAGGGACACTGACCTATGCAGTCCTGATTATCAACATAATGAACTTCATTCACTCCCAGGCCTTCTTTCTGATACAGCTCTTGCTCCTGGGGAGGAAAATAAAACAACACCACAAGATAAGATAAGAGCATGGTTTTTGCTGAAAGTGGGAAAACGCTTAACTTAATCTGCTGGAACAAGAACGTCTCAAAAGAAGTTAAACTGGAATCGTTAAATCGGAACAGTTGTGTGCTTGCAATGAAAGATGAAATGGCTTCATGCGTCAGTTTTAAGAAGGGCATAGTTATGAATCACAGATCGATACTAAAAATCCCAATAACACTGATGACTCACCTCTTTCAGTATGCGTTCATTAAAAAACTGCTGGAGCTTTTCGTTACAATAGTTGATGCAAAACTGCTCGAAGCTGTTGTGCTCAAAATACTCTGAACAGGAATATAAAAGAAGGATTTAATGATTCATGTGCTAGGTATATCTCTAAATGCATTTAACAGTTATACTATTAGAGAGACACTGTTAGTGAGAGCCAATTATCAGTAATTCTACAGCATATTCTCAAACTTATTTCTGCGTAAGACAAGCTAATAGCTAGTGAATCATATCATCTTCTATATACTCAATGAGTCATATCCCACACTGTGCTTATTTTAAAGTTTAAGGAGTATTCCAAGTTATATACAAGTTAACATCTATCGACAGACAGCATCTGTTGCTGCCAATTACAATGGTAAATCATTTTGATTTATAAAGACCCCAGAAAATTTGTTATGCACTTATAGTGAAAATGCGCTTACCCCATACTGTTTTGCAGGTTTACCTTACAGACTTTAATTGCAAGTATATTTCTTTATCTTTATTTGTTAGCATTTTCCCCCATTTTTATATTATTATTATTATTATCAATATTATATTTAGACAGTAAGTGCATTTATTTTAAATATTTTTTGACAATTTTGACATTTGAGTCATACTTAATCCAGAAATTGAATATACCTGCTTCACGCAAGTCAAAATAGCTCAGAAAGAGCTGTAGTTACATACATTGGGATCCAAAACTCTGAGACCTCACTGAAAATATATATATATTTTTTTTTTTTTATTTTAAGTTTTAATTCAATTAAAACTAATAATCATTAAAACAATAATGACATATTTAAGATTCTGCATGACTTCTATGTGTCTAATCAAATAAGTAAATTCAAATACCCAAGAAATCTGAAATCCATATTAAATTTAGAAAATCTCTCAATTTGTTAAGCTGATGATAGTCATAAAATGTGTATTAGAAAATGTATCCTATGCACCAGGTTGACATTTGGTTTGAAAATGTAAGAGCCACTGAAAACAGGTAAATGAGGACATTCAGTTAAGCTAACGTGGCCCGTCCATTGTGGCTATTACTCGGGCTCACCGAAGCCAGCGATGTCCAGCACACCGATGAAGTTGGAGGACGTATCAAAGGGGAAGCACTGGTTGACCCGTTTGACCACATGATCAAAGAGCCGGCTGTAAATGGTTTTGGCGAGGGCATCACGGGCATTGTTGGCCTGTTCCACCTTCAGAGGCACCCTGGAGAGGAACAAAGTGGGACAGAAGGAGTCAAAATCTGGGCCAGGCCTTCTGCTAATGCCACCTCATCAATACATGTCCATTCTGTTTTACTCCGTCCAACTTTGCACTCTTAAGACAGTTGCTGTTTTACCACTCTAAGCAAAATGTGTAAAAACACTTTAGAGGAAAGCAGAACGCCAACGAGAAATAATTTTGAGTCAAAATTTAATTTATTTTCCTTTCAATTCCATTATGATTGCAAACGCTCAAGGCTGCTGAAATATCTCCTCTGACTTTATTTGACCTGACAATAGTGTGTTTCTGCAGTTTTACAGAGGACAAACGAATATAATTACGGCTGTTACAGCCATAAATTTAAGCATCGGTGAAATTGTTTGGTAACAACATATGAGAAAATTTGTTGTTGTTTTTTTGAGGGGGGACTTGTATTTATTAGGACAAAGGTAAATTGGGACAGTTTTCTGCTGAAAGCAAGTTGTTTTTTTAAATGACAATTACATGAGTTCCCTAAAGACCATGATTCCTAAAACTATGCAAGAAAATATGTGACCCTGGACCACAAAACCAGTCTTAAGTAGCACGGGTATATTTGTAGCAATAGCTAAAAATTAGGGGTGGCACGGTACATGTATTCGTACCGAACCGTCACGGTACAGGCATCTCGGTTCGGTGCATAAAGCCTTTCAACGAATACAGGCAATTCACCCCCAATCCAGAAGGGGGCGCCTGCAGCAATACAACGCTGTTTGATAACCGCCAGCAGAATAACAGCGAATGCCAACGGTGACACAGAGGCGGGCGCGCTGATGTTTGGCTCACTGTATTTTATTTTGATAAAGTACCAACTGGCTGTCAAGTTAGAAATGCTGGAACTGATGTGTTTTGTGTGTGCGTGCGTGCGTGTGTGTGTGTGCGCGCTCCAGCGCGATCACTTCAACTGTTTCCTTATACCAGCAGAATCAACTTAAAACACCTATTGTCTTATTAATAATCACTGTATAAAGGTCTGCTTTTATTTGTGTACACTCACAATGAAAACAAACCAGATTTTATATATATAACTTGAAATAATATGTAGTATTTTCACATCTAGATGGACATTTTTTTTTTATTTGCACTACTGTCTGTTCAAAATAAATGAAAAGAAACCGAGCATAGTAGATTTTTTTTTTTCATGTTGTACCGAAATCATATCGAACCGTGACCCCCGAACCGAGGTACGTACCGAACTGTGACATCTGTGTACCGTGCCACCCCTACTAAAAATACATTGTATGGGTCAAAATTATCGATTTTTCTTTTATGCCAAAAATCATAAGGATATTAAGTAAAGATCATGTTCCATGTATTTTGTAAATTTCCTACCGTAAATATAATAAAACTTAATTTTTGATTAGTAATATGTATTGCTAAGGACTTCATCTGGACAACTTTAAAGGTGATTTTCTCAGTATTTTGATTTTTTTGCACCCTCAGATTCCAGATATTCAAATAGTTGCATCTCGGCCAAATATTGTCCTATCCTAACAAACCATACATCAATGGAAAGCATATTTATTCAGCTTTCAGATGCTGCATAAATCTCAATTTCACAAAGTTGACCCTTATGACTGGTCTTGTGGTCCAGGGTCACATTTGTTTATAGTATGCAAATAATTGGTTCTAAAAGGCCTAGAATACTTTTAATACTTTTAAAAACATTCATTCCAACATCTTCCTTTTCAGCTTTGTTGTTTATCAGGTGTATAAAAACCGACTTAATGGCCCTCTTGCAGATTAATTACATAATTAAACTGAAAACAGCACAGGGAAAAGGTTCCATTTATACTTATTTTGCAACGGGAACTTAGATAAATGTATATACGCAAAACAAACAGCACTTGAAATCCCGGTGAAGCTTAAAGGGCTTGAAATGCAGCAGGCCAGTGATATTACATGAAAACACAATAAATCTCTATAACACACGCCTGTTAAAGCAAAGCAGCTCATAATCACAAGACACAATGGCTCCACCACTATCCTCAGGAGGCGTACGGAAACCGGCAAACTGAAACTTCAGAACTGGATGATAAAGCCTTCTTGCTCTCTCGACGGCGCCGTCCCGCTGCGGGAATACCTGCTGTGTGACTCTTATTGCCTGCACAGTTAATAAAAGCTGGACCTGGCTCACAATAATCTCTACGATCTCGAGTCTGCGAGATTGCTTTTCATTAACTCGCTTTTATGCTATTAGTGCATTCCCTCTGAAGCGTGTGTGTCGAGAGGCTGATGCACTCTTCCTTCTCAATGTCACCTGCTTTGTTCAGTTTAACAGATTTTTAAAAATCACAATACGCCTCTGAAATGAAGCTCTGTCAGGCACAAGCTGCTGCCCTCTCCGGTGTCTAGCGGTGTGAAATGCAAGGGTCAGTGTAGCCTTGTTTGAATACAGTCTCCATAATTTTCCATAAAACGCATATTGCATATGTACGTGGTTGTGCATCTGTTCACAGTCAAATGAGGAGGGCAGTGAAACCTCTTGCGACTTTGATTCTCATCACACCTAAAAGACCCCAGGCCACTCCCTCAGACAAACATCCATTATTCATGCAGTGCAAACACTCCCAGTACAGCATCTGTGCTCGGTTAAATATTAATCCACCGAGCGCTGGCCTATCATTCAGACGGCGCAGAATATAAAACCCCACCTGGGCGACGAAGAACGGAGCGTACGATTCAATCGAGGCAATCAAGTTTTTCCAATTGCTCTCTCCTTCGACAACTGGCGTGTGCAGTAATTGGACTGTGGGTTTTGCATGTTGAAAGCTGAGAAGAACTGGGCTTTTGTTTCACAAAATTGCAAACCTGAGTCTTATCTTTAACCAGTAGTGGAGCGGCCTGGAAAAAGCTGCTTGATACCTCAGGCCTTCTCTCTTACATAATCAATAAAAAGAAATACATCCGTTTAAATGCAGAAGACTTTGGATGGCAACTAGACTATTACGGCCCCTCAGCCAATTTAGTCTATGCCACATTTGATTATACTGACCATATCTCTAATGGAAAAGCTGCGATTAGCTATTTTCAGCTCTCCTCTCGTCTGTGAGCAGGCGACCGGAGGATTCATTTAACAGTTATGCGAATGTGAATGGGGTGAAATGATGAAATGTAATACTAGAAGACGTTTCGCATCACGGGGAAGATTGAGATGTGAGGAGAGCGTGAAAAATACCAAGCAGGGATCTGTGCTGACTTTTTGATCGTCTTTTGATCATCGTTTGGATGCAAACAGAGAAATAAAACAAAAGCGGAGGGTCAGTGGCTGAGCAGATGTTAAGGTAAACATGTGGGGTCACTCACTTGATGACTGTGCCTTTGGCGCCCCCTGCAGTGGTGAGCATGACCCTGGAGGTGAGGCTGACTCTCAGGTCGTCCTCGTCCAGGCCCAGGAGCTCGGCGCAGTATTCCAGAGTCTGACTGGTCTGGTTCTTCAGAATGCAGCCACCTGAGACCAGATGCAAATTTTTAATGGTCATCTTTAAACTGTGGCTCCTCGTGTTTCTTATCCTGTGTCTAGACAGCAGAGCTTTCTAAATGTTTCAATGCTTTCGAAGTTGTTAATGACCTATTCTGCTGTTGAATAATCAGATCAAAATATGTCAGGTCAATTATACACTGTATAAAACAGGGGCAATTATACACTTTTATTTTAGTTTTTTTTTTTTTGCTGCATTTCTGTTGGTTTCATTTGGTTTAAAAAAAAAAAAAAAAAAACACTAGTTACCATTTTCAACACAAGTTTAAAGTTAAATGTCATGTGTCATTTACATCCACAATATACTGAATACATGAGAGCACACATCTTAATCACGATTTACCAGAAAGGTTTTAAATATAATTTAAGGAGATATACAATATATAGTATACACAATATATACACAACATGTGTATATATATATATATGTGTGTGTGTGTGTGTGTGTGTGTTTATTTATACTTTGTACCACATGACATTTTAAACGCTGATCCTTGTCATGTCCTACCTAAAAGGTCAAACTATCTCATATTTTAAGAACTGATTTTGACACAGACATGACAGTCCACAGAAGTCCTCTATGATATTATGGATTAGGGAACCCTCTTCCTATACACATTAACAGTAAGTATAGGAAGAGCATCCTTCTGTGGATGCTTTTAAGCCGAGTTTGAAGTCTTATCTTTTCAGTGTGGCCTTTAAAACTGGCTAGTGTTTATATTTTATATTTTGAGACTGTTTGTTTTTATTCTTGTCATTTTAATGTTTCCTGGAAAGCACTTTGGTCAACGGTAGTTGTTTTAAATGTGCTATAGAAATAAAGTTTGTATTGTATTGTATATTATGTTGGTTTTTTATTTAGTTTCATCTTATTTTATTATTATCTTTTTAATTTATTTTATTTTATTTTAGCTGCATGTTTCTGCAGTTTGGTCTCATAGCATGGATTTCAGTTTTTTTTTTATATTTATAATATTTTATATAAAAATGTTTCATTTCATTTAAAATAATTTCATTATTTTAATGAGGCTTTTTCCTTTATATCAGGACAGTTGTATCACTCTGCCATTTTTTTATTCATGCCTCCAACAAATGTAGAAGAATTTTAATTTATATATTAAGAACATGTTCCTAATAGATACAAATAAAAAAAAAAGTCATTGTGCCTTTGACTCATCAGTGCTGTCTAAGAGCTAAGAGTGTGCAAAATCTATAAAAGCACACTCCTTCAATCTCCTATCGTATCTGAGCCCTTTATAAAAATATGTGCTCACACATAATAGTCTTCAGGTCTCCAGTAAGACCTCTGTAACATTAGGCTATGTGTTTTCCTGCTGAAAGTATCTCAGGACAGCAGCTCCATTGTGAGCAGAGAAATGGAGCAGGCCAGAGCGGTAAAAGGTGTTGTACCTTCATCAGAAGAGGAAAACAAATCCTGGATGCACGTCTGGCAACACTAGAAAGAGCCCCGTTACCCCCATAGCAGCTCTCTAATGAGGTCTTTTGAGTTAGAGGAGGGCTGGGTGTGTGTGTGTGTGTGTGTGTGTGAGGGAGTTTAATGAGGAGAACATCAGCACATGTGCATGAGCTCAAAAAAATAATAAAATAACACTTCAGACATCAGTGAAAATTTCTTCCCTGACTGAACGCAGATGGTGAAAATTCTGTATAAAAGCAACATTGGTTGTATTTTGAAGTCTCTTATCCTGAAAGAAACCGAATATTTCTAAACCAAGCATGACATGACAAAGCAACAAGCGATAAATTCCATCTCTTTTTTGTCCTAACCGGCATAATTGCAACCGACACAAGACATTTTATCGGCCGTTTGGTTTTTAGTTCTGCTTTATTCCAATAGATATAGAGTGAAATCTCACTGGTTGCATATTAAACATCAAATATGTTCTGATTGGTTGTGATTTTGCCACTTTATGTAGGATACAAAATTACTTTATGCTTGAAACTTGTCACATCATGCTGGGTTAGGACATTAAATCTTTGATGAATTTTGATGGAGGTATTTATTCTACAGGTGCAATCTGAATGGCTACCAGAGGTGCTTCCTGTCTCTTCAAAGTCGATATTGCCAAGATGAAGGACGCCAGCCACCACTCTGAAGAGATTGAGCTTCTCTGTGTCATCCAGGCCGATTTTCTTCATGGCCACCACCATCCTGTTGAAATCTCCCAGGTCATCCAGCAAAGGGTCCTTCAGGGCACCCAATTTCCCATGCTACAGAAACAAAGGACCATCAAGACACACAACGCTATACATAGGTCACATGCACTGCAAGTACTTGAGAAGAAAACACAGTGGCACTGCAGCTATAATCAGAGATCAGAAATGTATACTGGAGGGCTTTATACAGATCTAGATCTCTGATTGAAGAAAGGAGGAAATAAAACAAACCACACCTGAGGGTCAGAGTGTGCCAGCACTTCCTTTCTGACTCTCTCTTACAGTCATATTCCAAAAATATATATAATTCTGTCATCAATTAATCACCTTTCGTTCTAAACTTGAATGATTTTCTGTTTGAGGAAAGCTTTATGTTGCTGTTGCATTGAAAAGAGCAACATTAACATTTTTCAAAATTACTCTTTTCGTGTTTAAAGGATACAAGGGTGAGTAAATGATGACAGAATTTTTATTTTTGAGCAAACTATGCCTTTAAATCACTGACAAACTGATAATCTGCAGTCTGATGACAAAGCAGATCACACCACTCTGACCTCAATAGAGCATAAATGCTGTTTGATAACCATAACTACAAGCAAGCACCCCTTACAAAAATACTTTCACACAGAAAGCCTCATGCATATTAGCTTGCAGACCCATGCACATACTAATGTCCAATTTCATGCACAGAAACCCAGAAAGCTGAAGAATGTAAAGCATGAAAAGCATTTAGAAAGGCCAACTGGTAAAACATCACCTTATGATCCTGAATTTAAAAAAGATCAGGGAAGGCAAAGACACATAATATTTAGTTAGAAAACTACTAATATTAACAAAATGGCTAGAAAAGTAGTGCTCTGTTCCAAAGCCTGCACAGGTAGCATTTTAATGACAAAAGTCTTAAAATAAGCTAAAACATTAAAATAATAATAATAATAATAATAAATAAGATTACATTGTATTTCTAATTTGTTCCTTCAACTGTAATGTTTACAATCTTTATGAACCAAGGTTCTCACAGACAGTAAACCTGGATATACTGTATGAAGTAATTTTAAATGTATGATTTTTAAAATGGAAATTAATAAAATCTTTAAAATTCTAAGAATTTAGAAGAAAAATAAAAAAATCTGCAAATGAACAACCAAAAAGGTGTCAAAATATCAAATCAAACTCTATATCTTTTATCATTTTTTTTTAGATTTGCATTGTGAAAAAGTGTGTTAAAAACAAACCAAGATATATAATAAATGTAAAATCTCCTATTGGGAAGACAATGCTGAGAAATCTAGAAAAACTAGAAAATATTCTGGAATTGAATGGTTTAAATTATTTATAATAATTTAATTACTTTAATATAGTTCTACTTTTTTCTGTAAATATGAAAATGAGCAGCTTTGTAATTATGGCATACAGTAGGTATGAAAAATATCTTGGGGGCCTTTTAATATTGTCTTTGAAAAGAGGAGGCTTTGAAGTCAAAAAGGTTGAGAACCACTGGGCACTTTAAAAACATAGTATTGGCCAAATTCTAAGGTAGCCTTTCATATCTAGATTTTTTTCAGAAGGCAATCCCAGAATGCAGAGTTCAATAGATAATAAGTTGAACAAAAACTATAAATTCAATGAAATCTTATTCAATTCTGAAAAGTATCACTAAAAATGTACTATTTTACTCAGTACTTGTGTGTGCTTTGTATTTTTATGCTTATTAGAGTATGATGCTGTCAGTTTAGCAGCATGCTAATCTAACTCTATCCGCTTCTTGAGTCTGACACCACGTGTGACCATTTCCAGGTCTAAACAGTCTTATCAGAAGCCAAAAGCAAAGAATAAATGGTGATAAAATACATTCACGGTGTGCTGTAATACTACTGAAATCTCAGATGGCCATACAGTGATTCACCTTTTATGAATCGTTAAAACTATTGGTGTCCGGGACACCATGACTTTTTAAAAGCCTAGCTTAATATAAATATACATTTCTCAAAAATGGCTGTTGCGATAGTATTCTCAATTGAAATGAATAGAGTCTTGGACCCGGAAACATTAATGTATTCCTTATGTCACGACTTAACAAGATTGGAATTAGATTTGAAACTGCATAGATTAAAAACTGTCAGCCGAGTCAATTTGAATTCTATTTGTGTGCCGCGGACTTCCTGTCTTTGTAGAGAGTACCAAATCAGTCACTTATAAGGCTCCTTGGTTAGGATGTATATAGGCACTATGACAGCTCACTAGGTTTTGGACCAGAGCCTAAGCGAAGACAAATCTCAGTCGATTCTGAATTTAAAACGGATTGCATAAATATCCTAATATCGACCCAAGCTCATTAAGATATTCAAGTGTTCAAGGATGATAAAAAAAAAAGGATTAAAAAAACAACAACAAAAGTACCATCTGCGAATTTGGGGTATCAAACTAATTTCAGATCTTCATCTGAAAATGTAGTGAAACAGACGGTGTTGAGCTAGCAAATGAACTACTGCACCAACAGAAACAGCAGCTAATGAATATCTCATCACCTCCAGGGGGATTCAACACAACGATGATTTATAATAATGGCCCTTGATAACAATAACATCAATTGATGGGCTCGGTCTCAAGAGAGGGCTGTGTGCAAACACAACACAACAACACTGGAATTTATTACACTTTACATAATTCATCAAAGACGTGAACTAATTTCTGAGGGTAACTAATTCTTTTCGAGGCAAAACGGTGATCCTGCAACTTCAGAGATTCTGGCTGCGGTCAAGGTCTGTTCATTCAGCATGTCCTCTAGTCTTAATTTTACTACAAGAACAAAGAAAACGGCAAGGATTTGATCAAACATCAAAAACGAATCTGATATCTTTACTATAGCTTAGCTTAGGGCTGTTAATTACTTCAAATTTGCCACAAATGTGTATCAAAATGCAGGAAGGAGGAAACAGACTCATCACGTCACTGACCCAGAGATTCCCAAACACAGATGACTCTACGTACCTCTGGACTTTTCCTGTTTTGCATGATCTGTTTATCTGAGTCCTTGTTTGCAAAGTATCGGGTGCAGCCACGATTCAAATACTGAGTGAAACACAAACACACAATGAGGGAAGATAATATAGGAGACCAAAGCTGCAGAAATACATTCATAAGCATTGTAAAGCAAATATGCCATCTAGTGGTACATCAACGATTCACTGTATACAAAGGCCTGAAAATCGCATAACCTAAACTAAGTTTTTATAGGATTTTATTTGTTTTGATAAAACTTCAGTTGGCACTTCCTGCAGTTGTGTGCTTTGATACAGTCTGTTTGCTATGGTCACACCAATTATAATACAGAGTCTCAAAGTTTCCTGCTAAACAGAGTGTCTAAGCTTTGTAAAATGCTTTCCTGACACACAAAACACAGGAAACTGACCCGGAAGTTGTCCGGAGAGTTGAGATGAAGCATGTTCCTGATGTCCTCCGAAGCCCCTGCGCAAAGTCTGTAAAATATATGATAGTTTCGCTCTTCTGCACTCTGCATGCAAATCCGAGACTTCTCCAGCAGATAGTGCGAGACAAATCCACCCACAACTGCATTCTGAAGACACAATGAACACACTTAGTAACTGAGTCTTACAAGATTACACTCTAGTCTTCAGAGTAAGAGAACGTTTACCTTCTCATTAAAGTGAATTTCCACAAACTTTCCAAAGCGGCTGCTGTTGTTGTTCCTGACCGTCTTTGCATTTCCAAAAGCTTCAAGCAAGGGGTTGGCTGCACGGAACAGACATATTATTTAAAAACAGATTTTGCATTGTATGGAAAAATCAATCACTACTGTGACTACTGTACTAGTCACAACCAGTTAAAAGTGTCTTTGGTAAACCTACCCTCAACAATCCTCTCATCTATATCTTGACATGTTCCATAAGATGTGGTTAAATACCTAAAATGAAACAGATACATGATTAAAATGACAAAACTCATTCAACAAATCATAAAACATATTTACTTACCATTAACATTACTGAGCACTGAAACATGCTACAATTCAAAAGTTTTTTTTATGTTTTTAAAAGAGATCTCAACAAGACTGCATATTTTGGATCAAAAATACAAATGTGAAATATTTTTTACAATTATTTTATTCCTGTGATGGCAAAGCTGAATTTTTAATCCAGTCTTGAAAGTCACATGATCCTTCAGAAATCATTCTAATATGCAGTTTTGCTGCTCAAAAAACATTTCTTATTATTATCATTGTTAAAAACAGTTGTGTGTAATAATAAAGAAATCTTCGGTAACATTATAAATGTCTTTACTGGTCACTTTTGATGTGCCCTTGCTGTATAAAAGTATTAATTTCTGACCCTAAACTTCTGAATTGTAGTGTACATGCTAATATGATTTAAATCAACATTATAGTCTGACTGTTGCTGATTTTTCAAGATTTAGTGAAACACATATGGAATGATCCTCATATCAAGTCACAAAAATGAAAACCACAATGTTTTTTTTAACAGTTTCGTAGGCACCATAATATTTATTTTTATAATTATAATTATAATGTCTAAAAATTACATTATATCTACATTACATTATTTATTATGTCTAAAAAGAAATATCATCCTAATTTCACCACCACTGCCAGGTATGGCAAAAACGACTAGATTTGGACCATGTATACATGTGAGAAATATTAAAATTAAGTGTTTTATTTATTCCATGAATAGACAGTTATCATACCTGAGAACAAACTTTGTGTTTTCTGTTTTTCCAGCACCTGATTCACCAGACACAATGATGGACTGACTCATCTTCAGAACTCTCATGTCTCTATAGGCTTTGTCCGCTGAGACAGAGACAGAGACAGAGACAGAGACAGAGACAGAGAGAGAGAGAGAGACAGAAGTTTGTTAAAATTGCTGTCAACACCGTAGCCATCTAAAAAAAAAATCGGAATCCTCAAGTGTCCTATTAGACAGACATTCATGTGCCCACTCACCAATAGCATAGACATGAGGAGGAAGTGTCCCCAAAGAGCGTCCCTTATAGCTCTTAATGGTCTCTGGGGAGTAGAGTTTAGAAATGTCGAAATACGGATTCACAGCAATCAGGATGTTAGCCACAGACGTCTGAAATAAAACACACATGTTCAGAGAAGACTTAAAATGTTCATTGTTATGTGTGTGATTTTGTATTTGCTGTCTTCCATATTTTGGACAAACAGATCAATGGTTGAAGTACCAACAATAGTTTTAACAGCTGTCTTTAAAAGCCTCATGCTTTCAGGTTAGCTGCGCTGTGTGGAGCGTCGCTACCTCACAGGACCTAATTAAGTGCATTGGGCAACTTGATAGCGTCTGGGCAGGATTAGCTGGGTCATCTGAGACGGGCAGTCACACTAGGGCAGGGCCTGGGCCGTCTCCTGACAGGCTCGGGCGCTGTGCTGATGGGCGGACGCTGACAGCGGGACCGCCGTCTCTCAGATGAGAGGCTAATAAGGGCTACTGGAGCACGACAATAACATGCCCATCAGCTCCGTACCTGAAGGCATGCCTGCCAATAAGATCTACGGGGTTTAGTGTGAATCTGGAAGCCCTACACTGCCCTGAGGTGATTGTTAAGCAAAATATTTGAATGCATCATGCATCAATCTTTTTTTAAGATTTAATGCCCCAAATTTGTTCAAATTTAAAGTGTAGTTTCATTACTTCAATCAATTTGTTATACATATTCAGGTTATGGGTGTAATTTAAATGCTTAGCTTAACATGCAGAGACAACATATGTAGGTTCTGTGGTGCTTTAAAAACTTAAATCTGTTCATTTGAGCATCCAACCCTGCCCAACACAGCAACACTGGCTCAAACAATGGCATGAACTTAGGACCTAATGGAGGATAGGGGGACAGCAAATTAAATTTTCATCTTTTCTGTGAAGTTGGATCCGGAAGTATTTTTCCATAAATTTTTTACACTAGAAAGTCTTCGCAGAAGAGTTATAAACTATAACACAAATCAGCCAGCTATGAGGTAAATCACATCATCATCACAACATCATAAACATATACCAATTTTAAAAACAAATGTATTTTATATTTAGTGCTGTCAAATCGATTAATCGCAATCAATCACATCCAAAATAAAAGTTTGTGTTTGCATAATATATAGTATGTGTGTACTGTGTATATTTATATGTATAAATACACAGACACGTATATATTTAAGAAATATATTTAATATATATTTATATATAATAAAAATAATATATAAATATGAATATATACATAAATATTTCTTAAATATATACAATTAGGTGTGTGTATTTATTAGTGCTGTCAAACGATTAATCGCATCCAAAATAAAAGTTTTTGTTTCCATAATATATACTGTATGCGTGTACTGTGTATATTTATTATGTATATATATATATATATATATATATATATATATATATATATATATATATATATATATATATATATATATATATATATATATATATATATATATACTAACACATGCATGTATATAATTAAGAAAAAATATGTTATGTTTATATATTAAATGTATTTATATATAATATAAATTATATAAATATATACATGTAAATCCATGTAAATATTTTCAAAATATATATTGTATGTGTGTGTATTTATATATAAATAATAAATATACAGTACACACACATACTGTATATTATGTAAACAAAAACTTTTATTTTGGATGCGATTAATCATTTGACAGCACTAGTATTTATATATACATTTACAGTATAAATATACACAGTACACACATATTATATATTATGTAAACACAAACATTTATTTTGGATGCGATTAATCACGATTAATCAATTTGACAACACTAATAAATATATATTTGGTTTATGGCTAAATATCTAAGTATTTTGAAAGCATAGAGATCATAGGAGTCGCCATTCACTGAAGAGATCTTTTGCCATGATTTGCTCTTTACGGAATCACAGGTAATGTAGTTATCAGGAAGCTATCAGGAATTCTGCTGTTAAATGACTCTTTGAAAAATAGGTTGCAAAAATAGGAAGGCTGATGGCTTCAACAAAAGCATATATCATCGATTAACAACCTTGGAGTTACCAGTAGGTCTGTTTTCAAGGGTTTATAAGTAATGGTTAAAAATCTATTTTCGTATGGCGAAAATCAATAAAATTTTTACTTCCCGTGCACTGTAGTTTTAATTTTGTCAAGCAAGTTAATCAAAGTTTAAGGAAATGTTTACTCGGATAATAATAACACATTCAGTCTGGCACAAACACTGCAAGCAAACTCTATCACCCCCTTGAGTACTGAGCTTCATTACTGCCAAAATAGTGCAAAAAAGTGTGGTCACATTTACCATTGTTCAGCTAAATTTCAAGTGTAAATCCTATCATTTGAATAGGAATCCGCGCAACTGGAGTTTCGCGTGAGGCAAAAAAAGTTTCCTACGCAGATCTCGTTTGTGTCACGTAGTTGGTCAAATTCGCAGCTAATCTGCCACATTGACCAACAGAAAGCTACTCGGTTTGAAAGACTTCTGTGTGAGCAGATCTTTATGCATCACTCCCTATTGACAATAGATAATGGACCTTGCAAAATTAAGTCGAAATTGGACCGTGACTATGTTATAAGTTTGCCAAGTATTTGTGCATTTGCATAGTTTTGGCCTTGGAAAAGGGCACAGAAGTGATGGAAAACAAAAATTCAGAACAGGAATTTGACTTACATAGATCAAGTCTTTGCTGTAACGGACACAGATGTTGTTCAGAAGAGTGGCCTCATTTAAATACATAAGAGAACCTGGAAGTAAATATTTAAACATGTAAATAAATATATCAAGTAAATTTGAGAATATCATTTAACATCATAAGCTTAACTATTTTACGTGATGCTAATGGCTGATGCACCCCAACTAAGTTATATACTTACAGTTGTCTTCAACATGTTTGTTCACATCGTCCTCAGCAGGAAAGACCTGATTGATGGGAGCCAGGAACGTCTGCAAAGTCAAAATGAGCATTGTCAACTTTGTGACCTCTGGCCAAATGAAAAACCTGGCCTAACAACAACTGCTACATTGATCCATTTCACTATTTATCCATATTATTAAAAGCGCACAGCATTTACGACCACACAGAAGATTAATGGGACAAAAAACAAGTAGATGATGGCAGCCGTTTGTGCTCTCATTTCCGACTCTGTCTGGTTACTTTCAGCGAGGTGTAAAGCTATAAACACTCAAGGTCTTCATACATTACGACTGAGTAAATGACACCGAAGAGCGGAGCTAGGTCAGCCATGGTTGATTGTGTCTAATGGCGGCCATAATGCAGAGAAGAAACCGTAAAGTCATGTTAATGTGAAAGGTGAGAACATAAGCTGTGAAATCCATTACATGACACATTATAAGACACCCAAAACTGCCCATCACACACCAGCGTTATTCAGAGCGAGATGAGACAGGTTGACCTTTCCCAGAAAACCCATCTCATGTCTGCTGACTTTCCTGCTTTACATTATTCCACTCCCTCACTTTTATATAAGCCATTTACATTAGGAAAGTTATTATCTGCCTCAATGTCATAGATATCATCTACCTCTTTGACCTGAAAAACACACACAACCTTGATATATTCAAGTGGGAACGTATCAAGCATTGTTTACCTTTGTTTAATAAAAACTAATGTGCCAATGACAGATAAGACAGTTAATGATAATGAAAATAAAATCTATAGCTTTAAACAGTTCTTAGAAATATGATCTTTGAATTCATGTTGGTTTCATATGGTTCTGAAAAATGTGAAAGAAATTTTATGATTTTTTTTGTAAAATTAGAATTAAAATGTGCCATTTAAAAATTATTTCAGGTAAAAATGTTTTATAAATACTATTCATTTATTTTAAAAATTATATTTAAAAAAAAAAAAAATAGGAGTTGTACCACATGACATTTTACAACTGACTTTGTCATAAGAATGTCAAAAAAATTATAATATTTTCAGAGACTTACAGACCTTGACACATAGTTATAAGGATTTGCAGGCATCAAATCTATATTATTTCCTGTTCTGTTCTTTTGTGTGCATGTGTCTGCATGTTGGCTGCAACAAATGACTTAATTTCAAATATTAATATCACCATGAAATCAAAATGGACTATTCTTATTTTTATGGAATATTGCAGTGTTATAGGCTAAATGATTTATCCGTGCACATTTTACTTTTTTTTTTTTTTTTTTTTTTATTTGCCCTTGCAATCTTTAATCAAGATGGCTTCCCATCCCCTTTGCACTGACATGTGCTCCAGCATGAGGGAAGGAACAATAATCAGTTCCCTCCAGCAATCTGTCACTCACATGAGATCACAGCAATTAGCAAATGACAACAATCTAATCGATTCCTCATGGACAAAATCAAGTCTCTTTTCCCAAGTTGTTTCACTTGGATATATAGTAAGAAAAGATAATCGCAAATTTTGCTTCATGCCAACTTTAATAAGCAAGTTTGATAATTCATTATTATTATTATTAAATAATAAGAAAAAATATACATAACTAATATTAGCTTAATTTTAAGATGTTATTTCATGAACCCCTTGCATATTTTAAGTCATTGCATGTACAGTATGAATTGCATTTTTAACACATTTCAGAATAAATGAATAGATCCATAAAAAATGGATGCCACATCATGAATTATAGTTCCTAAAGATGAACCCTAACCCTAAAATGCACCTTGCACCACTTTTAGACAAGAGATATTACATTATTTAGTTCTTGTGAGAATTGTCCTCGCAAGGTGATTTTGTCAGGTATTTCATTTTCAGAAATATCACACACAGTGCTTCAGTCTCTAAGGGAGCGTGTAAGCAGCCGAGACACAGGTGGCTTTTTTTTGTCTAATGAATCTACCCTGAGTGTAACGTGACCCTCACACCTGCAGCAGGTAGAGCTCATTACTTATTCAAAGCCCCTGCAAGTGACACCCTTACATGGCACAGCACTATTCCACATACACATGTTCTCACATTTTACCTATTGCTCAGATACCTGGAGGCCTTTTATACACATCATGAGGTTAATCAAGCGTGTGGTGGGAAAAACTCAGCACGTCAGCAGAAACGCTGATCACATGATCGCCTGAGGTACTCTGTTCTCAGTGGATGGATAGGGCATCAAAGGTGCTTAGCAACTAAGCTAAGTTTTCCCTCGTATGAACACATGAAGCATGACGATATGGTATAAAATCAATGGCCGCCACCTGCTTGGTCACTGGTTAAATGCAAACAGGATGCCTTTCAAGGGCAGTAAAGCTGTCGTCTTACCTTTCCTCTCTGATTGAGAGGTTCTATGGTGAGCGCATCCGTACCGATGTCCACTATCATGCCCAGCTGGAACCCTTCGGTTGGGTGGGGCGCCCACACAGGCTTCCCATCCTCCATTGTACCCCGCAACTACACCGCAGCTCTGGAAGACACACACACACACACACACACACACACACACACACACACACACACACAAGTTTAAACACTGACTTGGCTGGCAGTATGCAAATCTTGTCCAACAGAAAAGTAATTGTTTTGTTTAACACAAACCATGTGACTGTCAACAAAATGTATTTCAGAATGCTGCAAGTGGAGGCTGACAAGGTCATCTCCAGTACAGATGATGGTAATGAAAATAACAAAACAACTTGTTACATTAGCCACTTCAAAGTCTTGATATGCATAATGTACAAATGCACACTGAAACTAGATCTCTGAAGACAATATGAGTGGACCTTTCTCGTGCAAATCTCGAAGCCTCAATGTTACAGTGGTTGCAAGAGAATTGTTAGCATGTTGTGGGAGGTTGCTAGGTCATTCCTAGGGTGATATGGTTGCAATGGCATTGTTAAGCCCTCTTTCCACGATTTCCGACATTTGTATACAATTTTGCGTTTTGGCCCCTAGTGGCCAGTGTTGGGGGTAACACATTACAAGTAACGCGAGTTACGTAATCAGATTACTTTTTTCAAGTAACTATAAAATAACGTATTACTTTTTAATTTACAAGAAAAATATCTTATAAATTATTTTTTCAAATAAGTAATGCCAGTTACTTTTTTCCCCCATTTATTGATTGACAGCTATCCTGTTCCCATGTTGAGAGAAATACCGAGTAAGATGTTACTGTAGTTCTAGAATAAATGTGAACATGCATTAATTCATCTCACTTGCAACAAAAAACATATTCAATATTACTCAAAATGAATAAAAACAGTGCAATGCAACTCAGAATGTGACGCAAACCTGCAATAATGAAATGTTAAATAACACAAATATCCTTTATGTACTTAATCCCATTTTATTAACCAATGTCTTTGCTACTGACCTTCGATAATCCAATTCAACCATACTAATAAGCAAAAATTACTGTAGATAAACATTTTTGTTTCTTTTTTTTTATTGCTGAAGAGGGTTAAACTTTCTTCTTCTGTTAATTTACTTTTCCTTCAGCCTGAGGCTTAACTTTCATTTAACTTTTGGTGTGAAAGGGCTCTTACATTTGCCAAAAATAAGCTCTTGCATTTGCTTTTTTTATATTAAAAGCAAACAAGCAAGCCCTACCCAAATTAAAAAAGTAATGCAAAAGTAATGTAAAAAGTAACTAAGTAACGTAATTAGTTACTTTTTTTAGGGAGTAACGCAATATTGTAATGCATTACTTTTAAAAGTAATTTTCCCCAACACTGCTAGTGGCAGATTGTGCAGAACTTTTATATTGGCCATGTAGCCAATATTACTCTCCATTAGGGGTGGGCGATATACCGGTAGATAAGATTAACCGGTAGAAATTTGTCAACCGGTAGAGATTTTGGACTATCGTCTTTATCACGGTTATGTACTCACGTCATGTTGCGGTGCGCCGTGGTCACAACAATGTATTGTTTGTACTCATTTTTAAGCATTGCGGTTTAAAAACGAGTGATTTTAAGCGGTTTAAATGCAAATAGCAGCGCTATGTGCACGTGCTTTCTGTGAGACTGTTTCTGAGCAGCGCACACATGAATCCGCTGCTCAGAGCGTGTGAATATTTTTGTTGCTTTATTGGCCTTGAACAGTTTAATTACACAAACTTATATGTAAGAAAATGCCCGTCTTTGCAAGTTTCATAGTAAACAGTCATTTAGGTCTTAAGTGAAAGTAAAAAGCTGAAAAAGATAATGCATGTGTAGCTGGATCTGGATGTTCGGTCTTAAAGGGGAAGCTGCTTATTATTCCTCCTGTCTGTTATTCATGTTAATCAAGCAACAGTGATAGAAAATCTCTCACTACTCTTTGACTAAATCACTTTTGTAACTTTAATAAGAAATTTTATTTACACAGTGAAAACTAATATGCAGTGTTTTTGATTAATTTATACAATGTATGTAGCAATTATTTATTGTAGTTTTTGTCCTGTTTCTTGTAATTAGTTACTTATCTTCAGTTACTTATCTTATCGTCATCATGATATAAAATTACTCATATCGTGATATAAGATTTTGGTCATACCGCCCACCCCTACTCTCCACTTATGGTATAATAAATAAATAGTGCATATGTCCACAGAAATTAAATGACGCCAGTATGTCTGAAAGAAAAGCATAGCAGGTTTACTATGGATAAACAACGTAAATAATTATGTATTAATTATATCTGACATATTTATTCATAATCGCCAATTTTACATACACATTTATGCATTTGACACTTTAAGACAAACCTATGACCATTGCTAGTGCCATTCTCTACTGTTCCAGCTACAGGAAGGCTACAGAAATAGTGTTTGAGAATTAATATTTTAGTTCAAAAGTGTTAGTAATTCTCACCACACACTTGTGGTTTTGATTAGAATACATCACATCCTGTCAGGTGGTCACATACTGTCTTAGCTGCAAAACTTGAAAAATGTCAATGCATCCAAAGCACCTTAAAACCTTGAAACCTTAAATCGATTTCAAAAATTCTGCATAAGCATTTGGTCAGAACGTAACAAAGCTCCCGTACCAATCCTCATTGGAAAAGAATAACTTCTGTTCTGTCATTTGTTGGAGATGAAAAGCACAGCTTTAGTGCTTTCTGAGTGGTTGGAATTGCTAGGGTGTTCTGTGTGGTTGCTAGGCCTTTTCAGGTAGTTGTTTGCTGGCCTAAATCAATGCTTAAGTCTCATAGAAGTACTTAGATTTCATCACGTCATGCAATTTTACTGATCGGATGTCTACTGAATCATGAAAATACCAAGTGTAAACACCATCCAAGATGCATGCAAGAAAATATCAATCTGATCACTCAAACTTTAAACTCAAGAGGTGCTCGAGACATATTGAAGACCCAGTTCAAGCAATTGAAAAGGCATCTGGTTATTCAGGCCACATATGCTAACTTTAGGCTACTCTTTTAAAAGTGAATTAAGTCAGCATATGGAACTCTAGGATCCCCACAATCAACAAAGCTAGCCCTTACACGATTTTTTCTCCTTTTTTAATCATCTGCAAGTTGAAAATCATGCAGTGTGTTTGAATTCCATACTCTAAGTATGAACAATATTAATTGTGATGCCTGCCTTAACAAACACCACTATGGTCTGATTGATCTCATATTATTACGAAAGGTAAAAATGTGTTATTTTATGCCATCTAAAGATGTTTTGGAAAATTATGACATTCTCAGACAAATGTGCCATCTACTGTGACTGTGGCTCAAGGACTTGTCATTTCAACAGCAGCTCTGTTGAGGAATTTTAGTCTCCTGGCTTGTTGCTCCATATGTTTTTTCAATGATCTTGTTATTCCCTTCAGGTATGGGCTTATCCTCCTGTAATAGCAGATTGACGCTTTTGCTCTCTGAGTCATCGTTATCTGCACAGACTCTCCTCTTGAGAGAACAGTTGGTGGCCCTATCTGATCTCACTCTGATCCTACAATAAACCATAGACATCTTACAGTGTTCAGTATAATTCCCTATTAAGATCAGGTGATTTATCTGAAGCACTGGATCACATCCGTTAAGATCCACGATATCCACTGAGGGCAGCATGACCTGTAACTGAACTGCTGTCAAAGTCTACAAAAGCAATAATGGCTAATCACAAGGGCGTTATTATACCTGATGACAAGAGTACAGCACTGACTTAAGTCAAAGACGTCTGCCGTGCGAGTGAGGTAGGACGTGATAACCGCTCCAGGTTTGGTCCAGGGCAACATTTTCCATTCTCTGGTACTCTGACGATGGCCCGGTCCCAAGAGTTCCCCACAGCGCAATTATCAATTGTCAAGCATGCTAACTAACCTCATTATATGCTCAGAAGCGTATGTGTGCCAATCAGTCGAGTCTCACATGAGTCTTTTGAAAGGAACAAAGACTTGGCATGGGTATATGCTTCTGTTCTGCAGCACTGCAAATCAGAGAACTATCTGGCACGTTACTTCTCACATAATGCTCGATTCTGTGCTAGATCAGTCTTGGGAAAATGAGATGTTTGATGTGATGCACTAAAACATAATGACCTGTTGATTATGTTCATCTTTGTAATGTCTTTTTAACATGTACTCATAATGTAAACATATTTGTGGATCAGTTATAACTGGCACTAAACCTTTTGTCCAATTAATTTCCTTGACTTTTCCATGAATAATGGATATATACAGGTGCATCTCAATAAATTAGAATGTCGTGGAAAAAGTTCATTTATTTCAGTAATTCAACTCAAATTGTGAAACTCGTGTTTTAAATAAATTCAATGCACACAGACTGAAGTAGTTTAAGTCTTTGGTTCTTTTAATTGTGATGATTTAGGCTCACATTTAACAAAAACCCACCAATTCACTATCTCAACAAATTAGAATACTTCATAATACCAATAAAATAAAAACATTTTTAGTGAATTGTTGGCCTTCTGGAAAGTATGTTCATTTACTGTATATGTACTCAATACTTGGTAGGGGCTCCTTTTGCTTTAATTACTGCCTCAATTCGGCGTGGCATGGAGGTGATCAGTTTGTGGCACTGCTGAGCTGGTATGGAAGCCCGGGTTTCTTTGACAGTGGCCTTCAGGTCATCTGCATTGTTGGGTCTGGTGTCTCTCATCTTCCTCTTCAGTTCAGGCGAGTTTGCTGGCCAATCAAGCACACCAACACCATGGTCATTTAACCAACTTTTGGTACCTTTGGCAGTGTGGGCAGGTGCCAAGTCCTGCTGGAAAATGAAATCAGCATCTCCATAAAGCTTGTCAGCAGAAGGAAGCATGAAGTGCTCTAAAATGTCCTGGTAGATGGCTGCGTTGACTGTGGACTTCAGAAAACACAGTGGACCAACACCAGCAAATGACATGGCAGCCCAAATCATCACTGACTGTGGAAACTTCACACTGGACTTCAAGCAACATGGAATCTGTGCCTCTCCACTCTTCCTCCAGACTCTGGGACCTTGATTTCAAAATGAAATGCAAAATGTACTTTCATCTGAAAAGAGGACTTTGGACCACTGATCAACAGTCCAGTTATTTTTCTCCACAGCCCAGGTAAGATGCTTCTGACGTTGTCTCTGGTTCAGAAGTGGCTTGGTAGCCCTTTTCCTGAAGACGTCTGAGCATGGTAGATGCACTAACTCCAGCTTCAGTCCACTCATTGTGAAGCTCTCCCAAGTGTTTGAATCGGCTTTGCTAGACTGTATTCTCAAGCTTGCGGTCATCCCTGTTGCTTGTGCACCTTTTCCTACCCAAATTCTTCCTTCCAGTCAACTTTGCATTTAATATGCTTTGATACAGCACTCTGTAAACAGCCACACCTTTCAGTAATGACCCTCTGTGACTTACCCTCTTTATGGAGGGTGTCAATGTTAGTCTTCTGGACCATTGCCAAGTCAGCAGTCTTCCCCATTATTGTGGTTTCAAAGAACAAGAGATACCCAGAATTTATACTGTAGGGATGGTCATTAATTGAAACTCAATTGTAAATATTCTAATATTTTGAGATACTGATTTTTGACTTTCATGAGCTGTAAGCTCTAATCCTCAAAATTAGAACTTTTTTTAATGTTTTACTTTACATGTAATGAATCTAAAATATATGAAAGTTTCACTTTTTGAAATAAGTTACAAGAAAAACTTTTTCACGACATTCTAATTTATTGAGGTGCACCTGTAAAAAGGCTTTTTATGTAGACTGGACACACAGAGTAATTTAAAACCAATTATACTTTTGGGGTGAGCATAACTATGTAGATATTGTTTTTATTCATGATTGTTTAAGATCATATTCATTTTTAGAAATCAAAAGATCATATTCAAGTCAAGAAATCACAATTAAAGAACAGAAATATTAATAATAATGAAATAAAATAATTTAATTTTTTTTTATTTTTAAATCACCTTTACAAACACTTTCATAACCATTTTCATTGAGGTGTTGTGAAACAACATTTGTGAATTCCTTTCCAACTTGAGAGCCATTTGAGTGAATAACTAATATTGTTTTTGTTGTTGCTGTTTTATTTTGTTTTTTGTTTTTTTAGACTAGTTTTTTTAAAAGCTACCATCTGATCAGGCTGATTCCTCATTGATACATGCTATAACATCCAAACTTTAACACAGTAACACGCTATTTATCAGATGTGACCTTAATATGAGCCATCCACTGCAGTGGAAAAGGGAAATTTGAAAGTACTCAAAGACTAAATGAGTCCAAAGTTCATGTGGCACAACGCCCTTCACTTGGATTTTTAAATAAGATATAATAAGAGCCAGCAGCTATATACAGTATTATTGTTCCCATGGTTAATCATTCTAGCTACCAGATAATGATGTAAACTCCTGGCTCCACCAGTTCCAGAAAAGGAAGTGCCATGCTTAAAAAAAATTTTTTTTAAAAAGTGCAATATTTATCAGGATGAACTGTGGGTAACTTAGATGCAGACTCATCCTGTAAATGTTACAGATCTTTCAACTCATCACAGTTACTTTCAAGATTAATCTTCATCATCCTATCTTATATCTGTTATAACATTAACAATCATAATATGCTTACACAACATTTCATTTTGAAAAAAGCTTTATAATTACGTCACAATGATGGCACTGCATTAGACACGCAATAAAAATGTTTTATGGCTATATTCTGTGCAGATGGCCATCGAAAGAGAAGAAGGCTTTGTTGAAAATGCCTGAGAGACATTGAAACAAGTGATATGGAGATGAAAGAGAAAATGAACTTAGGACCTTAAAAGCAAAGTTGCATAGCAACATGTAAATATTGGTGCAAAAAAAGAAGCAAACAGCATGCAATACACTATAAAAAAAAACAAATAATAAAAAAAAATACAATAAAATGGCTATATATCCACTAATGATCACACAAGTCCTTTCAAAGCATGCTTGGCAATGCAAGCTGGCTGAGATACAATCTCTTCCACAAGAATCAACAGATCCAAAATAACAACAAATCTGTGAGAAACACTCCACGTCCACATTACTGTGATAGTCAACAACAGACATTTCTTTTCCCACATTTTTTGGCTCATCGCTCCATCAAATAAACATCCATCTATCTGAACCTACATGTTTACAGTGGGACGGTCATAGAGAGATGAGTAATTGCACATACTGTATTTATGTGCATGCTGATGGCAGCAGTACAGACGTTGTCATAGGCAATGGTTTGGGGTCAAAGGGTTGTGTGAGTTTCCTGTAGCACACATACTGTAACCCTCCCCTTTCTTCCTCTGCTCCTGCTCTCTTTATAGCCAGAGGATATGGAAAACAGACGCAACAGGATGCAAAGAGGCCAGTGTCGATGGGACTTCCAAAGCCAACATTTTCCTGCACTCTTGCTGGGTTCTATAAATATTCAAATGAGTGTTTTAATATGCAAGAACTAAACAAAAAAAAAGTGAGTGAGTGAGTGAAGTGAGTGAGTGAGTGAGTGAGTGAGTGAGTGAGTGAGTGAAGTGAGTGAGTGAGCGTGAGTGAGTGCGTGAGTGAGTGAGTGAGTGAGTGAGTGAGTGAGTGAGTGAGTGAGTGAGTGAGTGAGTGAGTGAGTGAGTGAGTGAGTGAGTGAGTGAGTGAGTGAGTGAGTGAGTGAGTGAAGTGAGTGTGAGTGAAGTGAGTGAGTGAAGTGAGTGAGTGAGTGAGTGAAGTGAAGTGAGTGAGTGAGTGAGTGAGTGAGTGAGTGAGTGAGTGAGTGAGTGAAGTGAAGTGAAGTGAAGTGAGTGAGTGAAGTGAGTGAGTGAAGTGAGTGAAGTGAAGTGAAGTGAAGTGAAGTGAAGTGAAGTTGAGTGAGTGAGTGAGTGAGTGAGTGAGTGAGTGAGTGAAGTGAGTGAGTGAGTGAGTGAGTGAAGTGAAGTGAGTGAGTGAGTGAGTGAAGTGAGTGAAGTGAGTGAAGTGAAGTGAAGTGAAGTGAAGTGAAGTGAAGTGAAGTGAAGTGAAGTGAGTGAGTGAGTGAAGTGAGTGAGTGAGTGAAGTGAGTGAGTGAGTGAAGTGAAGTGAGTGAGTGAGTGAGTGTGAGTGAGTGAGTGAGTGAAGTGAAGTGAAGTGAAGTGAAGTGAAGTGAGTGAGTGTGTTTTTTCCTATCAGGGTCATTACATGAAACAGATTCCTTTTTTCATTTTAAAATGTTTAAATAATTGAAATCATTAAAAATCTAGCTTTTATTGCTAGAATTTATATACAAATTAAATAATAATAATAATAATTAAGTAGAAAAATAAATAAAATAAATACAGAAATAAAATAAAATAAAAATAAAACCAATATGTACTGGTAATTTTCTGCCAGGATATTATCTAGCAATTTTATGGACATTTCTGTTAACCCTAAAAGTGCAAAATACAAAATACAAGAAAAACACCAGTAAAAAATAAATATGGAAATTCCTTCATATTAATGCAGTACATTGTCCCCTTTTTTTACATTATATATTAGGGGTATAACAGTACATTCATATCATGATTAGTGTTTGATACACAATATGATACTTTAAACAAAGCCAAAATAACATGGTAAGTTAATATAGTAAAATAGTTATTCTTTATATATATATTTTTTTTTTCTACATGGTACACAGTTAACAAAATCTTGCACAGGGCAATGGTGACACCAGAATAAAAATATTCATAATTCTGCTAAAATACAGAATTATACAGGCACAAATACTTGCACTCTGATAATTAATAAACATGGAAGTTCAAATGTGCAACCTTCTGAGTTTACTATATCTGTAAACTTAAATAGGAGTTCAAATATGAGTCCAATATATATTTATATAATCATAATTTATATATTAAATATTATTATTATTAAATTCATAAATTGTACATTATAAAACATTTTTCTGTTTTAGTGTTTAAAAACATTCTATAATAGCACACTGTAAAAGCTTTTCATTGTTGAAGTCAGTGTTCACACATTTCGTGGAATGACCCAGGAGGGATTATAAAGGTGGAACCATTACGACGCTTAACCAGAGCAGTCGCGCATGCGCAGACACCGGAGTTTACAGTCACCTAATACAGTGTTCAAAGCATCCATCATTCATATAAATGAAACACAAATAAATAACGTTAACTCGGCCCTTCAGATCACAAAAGTTAAACTCCTTAACAATACATAAAACCAATAGAGTTTTCATGACATACAGCCTTTACTCATTTGCTGGAAAACATTGGTCACACACTTGTCACAAAACAAAACAAATGTCTCACTGAAAAACAAAATAATATAACTAAAACAACCAAATGCAAAACTATGTTATCTCATTATCTCGGATAGACGATAAGTTACATGAAGTGCAATATTTGCAAATACCATACAATTGTCACACTTTAAATCTTGTATTTAAACAGAATTTTTTATTGTTACTAAAACAAACGATATGCGAAATTCACCTGGCGACTGTTAATAATATAGACCCATTCATTAGCAGCATGCTAGCTCGCCACTGTAAAAGCAATTAAACACAACTTAACACCAAACAACAAACAAACCTCTAGCTGCTCTAAATAGAAGCCACGCAACAAATAAAGTAAGTAAAGTCACTCACTTTATCTGTCAGTCCGGTGAGAGCAGCTGTCTTTGTGGACAGAGAAGCGACAGACTGTCCCGGTTAGCGGTGACAGATTCCCTCGATGTTAAATATTCCCTTTTTCAAAGCCGCTGTCCTTCCTCTAAGTGTGTCCGGCTTCAGACTGAAGTCCATAGGAATAACAGCGACCTCAGTGGTGACACGGTAGCTGTGACAGACACAGGCCGTGGCTCAAAACACAGAGAGCTGACTATCTATACAGCTTATGTGGGCGTCATACAGTAGGCGCGTGCAGCGTCTTGGCCGTTACAGGAACGCGCAACAATTTTGCACCTCATAGACTCGCGAAAAAGCAACTTTACATATTACATGACGGCCCAAAATGCTGCCTAGGTAGGGAGCTCACTAGGGTTTTGAGACACAACCACATCCATCCATCTAATGACTAAAATAAAATGACTTTTAACACACAGACAACACCGTTTGTTTACCGTAAAAGTAAATGTTATACGTGAAATATTATGACTATTTTTAACGGTTGTGTGGAATATAAACGAGTAAAATACATATAAATGAATGAGTTTATTAATTTTCATTTTATCAGTTCTCTTCGCACAAATCGCGTTGCTTCTTTTAAAAAACGTTTTTAATCGTTACATTGTGGGACTGAGAACAAGAGGCACATTTTTCTCTTTATAAATATACACACTAAAAAGAATAACTCACGTTCCTAGTGGAATATAACCTACAAATATGAACCAAGCCTCAACGATATAAATGTTTAAATTATATTCTAAGAAGAAATCCCACTTTATTGTTGTTAAAGTTTTTTAAAGATGAAAAAGCGTCGGTTGAGGGATGAGGAGAAAGTCAAGAGCTGCTACTGGATTGTCATGGTTACTAAAAGACTCATTAATGTTTTATTGGCTTGTAACTCAAAACTTATAGAAGTATTCCTAAGTTGAAATCTAATACCCCATTGGAAGCAGACTGTGTTTGTAAATCTAATTAGGACACATGATATCTCACTACGTGGCACTGCATCAAATTTCTGAGCAAAATAGCTATGAGGAAAAAAACAGTTTTAGTTAATATAGTTTTAGTTTAGACTTAGACTGTATTTTTCCATTCGACTTCATGCTGAAATGTTGCTCAGGGCGTTTATACGGTTTAGCTTGGGTTAAAAGGTTGTAGTCTCGCATAGTCATGAAGCATTGTAATATTTGACAGGAGTTTACAGAATATCATCTTGTATTTGATCACACACATTAAACATCAGTTCCTTCAGAAACAACTAAACCGTTTCAAAACAGGTTAAAACAGGAGTTTTACAGTTATGTCATCTGGTAAACCTGGAGAAACACTGTTAATTAGATTTAATGCCACACTGACTTTTGTATTTCCCAGGAGCATTGCAGAGATAAAAACAATCGTTCAGTGTGCTCCAGAGCACATATGCCAGAAACACAACATAAGCGCACATATAACAGAAGAACAGCTTGATTTCCAGACGCTGTGACTCATCTTAATGATATTGTTGGAATGTTTAGTAAAAATACTGAGTCTATGAAAAAGGCTGAAGTGAGGAGGAGTTAGGAGATATTCTGGTTGTTTTCTACAATCACATGAAAGTATAACTTGAGACTAAATATACAATTTCAGCCCATTTCTGGAAGTGCTGTAAAATTATATGGTAAACATGCGCAAAAAAAGCTGACTAATTAAACAGAAGTCATACACAAATTTCATAGTGAACTATTTTAAATAGTTTTTGTTGTTTTAGAATAAATGAAAGTAATTTATTTTAATTATATATATATATATATATATACACACACAAATTCAGTATTTGGGTTTACCCTCATTATACCCTCAGTGATAACCAATCCCTCAAAAACATTTCAGCTTAAATTACAACTCATTCCATATGCTGCTGGCCTGCTGGCAGATGGGTAATTCCACAAAGCACTGAAGTAATAACTGAGCGTTGAGTGCATGATCCACTGAAAGAGTCTCATTAGCTCTAACACTTCAGAATTAAAAGAGATAAAGGAAGTTTCTCATATGGAGAGCACAGCAGGGATGCAATCTCAAGAGAGGGGAAGGAGGTGAGGCCGTCACAGGTGGTCGTTTTCAAGGTTTCAAAGCTGATCAAATGATACAGACGTTTATATGAGATGTTTCTTTTAAACTAAGAATTTAATAAACTTTCCGGTCTTACAAATCTACCAGTCGAAAGTTTTTGAACAGTAAGATTGTTTATGTTTTTTAAAGAATTCTCTTCTGCTCACCAAGCTTGCATTTATTTGATCCAAAATACAGCAAAAGCAATAATATTGTGAAATATTTGTACTACTTAAATAACTTTCTATTTTAATATATTTTAAAATGTAATTTATTCATGTGATCAAAGCTAAATTTTCTGCATCATTACTCCAGTCTTCAGTGTCACGTGATCCTTCAGAAATCATGCTAATATGCTGACTTACTGTTCAAGAAACATTTATTATTATTATTATCAATATTTAAAACAGTTGAGTAATTTTTTTCAGGATTCTTTGATAAATAGAAAGATCCAAAGATCAATATTTATTTGAAATAAAAAGATTTTGTAACATTATGCACAATACCATTCAAAAGCTTGGAGTCTGTATTTTTTATTTGTTTTTTGGAAAGAAATTATAGAAATTAATACATTTAAAAGGATGCTTCAAATTGATCAAAAGTGATAATAAAGTGACAAATAATGAAAAGATTTCCATTTTAGATAAATGCTGTTCTTCTGAATCAAGAATCATCAAAGAAACCTGAAAAAATAATATTCAGCTGTTTTCAACATAACAATAAATGTTTTTTGAGCAGCAAATCAGAATATTAGAATGATTTCTGAAGGATCACGTGACTGGAGTAATGATGCTAAAAATTCAGCTGTGAAATTACAGGAATAAATTACATTTTAAAATATGTTCAAATAGTAAACAGTTATTTAAAATAGTACAAATATTTCAAAATGTTACTGTTGCTGTACTTTGGATCAAATAAATGCAGGCTTGGTGAGCAGAAGAGACTTCTTTAAAAAACTAAAAGTCTTACCGTTCAAAAACTTTTGACCGGTAGAGTAGTTTATATGCTTGTAATTCTCAGACAGTGCTACAGTGTGCACATTAACCCTTTAAAGAAGGACTGTAACCACTATATTTAATTAAACACTAATATTTGGTTTGGTCAGCCGATATATTTTAAACAAATGATTCTTATTTGATTTCCCAGTCTTGATTATTATACTGTGCACAGGGATCAGGTGGTTCATTGAAGTCCAAAAATTCCTGCCCAGGTTGAAACAGAAATACATCAAGCATTTCAATTTGAGTATTGGGAGGCAGACGGTCATCTGTCTTGATCGTGCGGGATGCCAATCTGATCATCTGCACGAACAGGCAAAAATCTGCCCTCCAGCAGAGACAGAAGCAAGTCTGGGAGAATAAATGCGTTTAGAATATGCATAAGCCATGTTCTTGGGGAAGGAATGTGTTTATTCATTTTATGTGTACTTAAATTTGGGCCACAGGAATGAAATCTTAATGTTCGGATTGTTTGAGGAAACAGCAAGGACTCTTTGTCTTTTCGCTATCGCAGGGATGTGACTTTCAGTCATTTTTAAACATAATACTACATAGACAGCTACATATAAGCCATATATAAACTAATTTCCTTGAAGAATTCACAGAATTGCTGTTTATTTGAGCAACACTGGCTCACCTGATGTTATGGGTTTGGGACGAGGCTAATTTGGGGAAACCTGTTGGAAAACAGTTATTTTTACAATTCCATTTAGAAATTACACACTTCAGGTTTAAGTGAGACTTTTCAATAAAATTAATACAATTCAACAAATACAATAATAAAAAAAAGTCATACTTGATTCAGCATCTGGCCATTTAATTTTGATAGATTCTATATACAACTATTACTGTATTGAACTTCAAGAACAAATAATCCATTTCCAAAGCAAACAACATATTCATTTTTATATTATTAATTTAAAGAAGCAACCATTTTTTTGCTAATTTAATTTCCTTCCATTAAAAAATCCTGAAGGAAGGGTTGTAGTAGTTTTTGTGGTAACAATAAATAAACTCTAGGAAGCATATGACCTGAAAAAATTAAACTTTCTGCTGTCTGTGAAGCCTGAGAATGAGCCGTTTGATTTGCCTCCTTTTCCTCTTCACTGTCCTCTGTGAAAACCAGCCATTCAGGTCCATGTTGCGATGGAAAGTTTGTGGTGGGTCCTAAAACAATGAATAAGAACAGAATTTTGAAATACAGGAAAAAAAAACTAAACTTTAGAATGAAACAGATGCTCATCAAAATACCTTGAGGAAGCTCTCCACATACTGCAGAAGGAAGATGCCACAGTCTGTGTAATTATCCTGTTTTGGGACGAGGGGACTCCATCCATCCATCATTCCATTTCCAAAACTCTGTTCAGAGCCCATTTTGACCTTCCATTCCTCTTGCAAGTACCTTGGATTTACAGAAAATGCGTGGCTAGAATGGTAATGTTGTCTTGCATTCATTGATCATATTTATTTATTTTTTGTGAAGTATTAAATTAATCACACTGTTTTTATATGCCACCCAGGTAAATATAACTAGCCGGCTAACATGCATGAGGTTTGCTCGGTTCGGGAGCAGATTTCCATTTGTGTGTCAGCAACGAGTCCTTGGAATTGATTTAAACAAATGATTCTTTCTAGCATACAAACGTCTCCACTGAGATTTGAATGTGGTCCAGTGAAGGACTCGGCTTTCTGAGCTGCCAAACCCCCCCTTGAGGAAAACAGCATTTTGTCTCATAGGAAACAGCCATTAATTGGCTACATTTGCTGCCTAATGCAGGATACAGAAGCACAAGGAAAAATGTATGCTCGCTATTAACGCACCGGTGCAAAAGTAATCAAGCACTTGAAACAAAAGAAGACAATTACTCTTGGAGTATCTGCACCACTGATGATCTTCCACTGCAGGTGAGGGAGTCCATGATGAGTATGCACGGCCTGCAAACACAGACAGTCCATCAAATGACTGGGTTCAATGGAGCATTTCATCGACTTGTTACTGCCATCTAGTGACAGGTAAAAAGAAAACATGGAAAACTCACCGTTTAGAGACATTACCGTCACTGTTAAGGGCAGATCTGTTCTTGACCATCTGTAATTCAGAAATAGAAAAGGTTAGTTCACTCTCTACTGATTTGTTACTGAATTAGAAACTGATTAACTCTACCTGATCATCATCTTCAGCCTCGTCATCTGAAAGGAAGCAGAAGCTCTGGTCTAATTTGTCTATGGGAGAAAAACATACTGTACATAAAGAGGCATACTTATCACAGAAAATAATTTTGACTCATCCCTCAGTTAAAAGAAAAAAAATGTAATAATGAAAGTGTTTTTTTTTTGTTTGTTTGTTTTTGTTGCATCAAACTGATCAAAATTGACAATGAAGACATTTATAATGTTACAAAAGATTTCAAATAAGTGCTGTTTCTACTTTTTTAAGAATTCTTAAAAAAGTATCATGGCTCCCACTAAAATATTAAGCAGCACAACTGTCTTTAACATTGACAATGATAAGAAATGTTTCTTCAGTATACTGAAAATCCAGCTTTGCCATCATAGAAATCAATTACTTATATATATATATATATATATATATATATATATATATACAAAACAGTTATCAGAAAACATCACTCTTAACTTAACTGTTTATTAACATTTCACAATATTCAAACATTTTTGATCATTTTTGATCAACTGGTTAAATAAATCATGGTGAGTTTATCACAATTCTTACAGTGCAGTTATAACAAAAAGATATCAGCTTTCAAAATCCAGAATATCCAGTGTTATGTACATTACTGTATTCATGTTTCATTTATTTAATAAAAATGCTTTCAAAAATTAATATAAATATATATTATATATATATATAAAAGGGAGTGGTACTTTAAATATTCGACTAACATAAAAATGTTACTATTAATAATTAAAAATATAATCTACATAAATAACATCTTACTCATATATCAAACTACAAATATCTAAGGATTAGAATATCTATTCGACTGAGAATATCCATCAAAAAAAACTTGACTACACGTGCTGATTATTATTCATTACAGACTGATATATTGAATTTTATAAATATAAGTATCCATACATCATTTCTTTTAAGCTCACATTGATTTTTCCAGTGACAACTAATGAAAACCCCATCCAAATCAAAATCAGATGTATACATGTTTAATTAGAATGTGTTAAAAAAAGGTTCAATATTATCAATATTTAATATTGAAAAACCTGGTGTCCACACTCTTTAGCTAATTAACTCAAAACACCTGCATAAGGCCTTTATCTCAGTCTAGTTAGTTCTGTATATATATATATAAAAGGCTACGATGTCATTGCTAGACTTGAGGCGGTACAGTTGTGCCACACTCGACTTTAATTAAAAAGACGACACCATTCACTAATGGGGCTTGGACAAATATAAATATATATATAATATATAATACACACAAGTCACAGGTGACTTGCATCATATCCAAAAGGACCTGACACCTTGCTACACAAAGGACTGCAACTTCAGCAGAGCTCTGTGTCCAAGCACATTAATAGACACCTATAGGCGAAGGGAAGGAAAAGATTTATTTCACTAATGAAACTCCACAGATGTGGCAAGCACCACAAGCAATATAAGGGAAGGATGTTTATTTCTTTTAATGGTAAGTGAAACTAATGAAAACCCATGTGTTCAGATGTGTCCAAGCACATTAATAGAGAGGCGAAGGGAGAGGATGAGAAAAAAAGTCTACAAGCAATAGGTGATAACCGCACCCTGGAGAGATTGTAAAATGAGTGGAGGTGACTGCAGGAGTCTGTCTAGTTCTTCTACATAATCATGGGGAAGACTATGACCACTACACAAAAGACAGACCATGACATATTAGGGCAAGACATGGGTTTCAGCTAATCGCTTCCTTATTCAAGCCACTCTTGTCAAGACACAGAGTACAGCAATCAGGAAGGAAAAGTCTCGCTGGATTGAAAGGACTGACGATGATTTTATCATTGCAAATGGTCCAAAATATATATATATATATATATATATATAGTTATGATTTGAAACTCTGAGACCCACTACACACAAGTGGGGAGATTCAAAAATGGGTTTTGTGCATTCACTGGATTCCATGCAGCTCAGGGTCAACCAGAGTCTGGTATAATCATTCAAGCACAGAATCCACGTGATCGCCTATGAGGACATGGGTCCAGTGAATCCGAGTTTATTTCCTATGGTCAACACAGTCAGTGATCAGAAGCGTTAGTTGGGGTGCCTTTCATCAAGTCTGCTGCACATGGTTTGCTTGAGGGTCCCAATTTGTTTCCACTGGTGTTGTGTCAGTTTTTAACTGTGTTTTCTGAGGTCCAAGGTCAGGATGGGGAACACAGCCGTACCAACTTTATGGAAGATTAGATTGACCACCTTGCCAACATGGACTTGGATGCAGACATTGCAAAAGAGCTGGGGGACTGCACCTGGTTAGAGAGGCGAAGGGAAGGAAAAGAAGGGCCACACAAAGAAGCTGGTACCTGGTTCAGGACCACTGCCTTATCCTGTTCTTAATTAGAAAACTGGCACCTGACCTTAACCCCAGGACAGTGCCAATCTATGGGAACAAATCAGGTCAAGACCTTCATAGAAACGTATCTATGGGGTCGCATTCCGATGTGCCACTCTTGAACAACCAACAATGCAGAAGATGTTGAACTGGACTGAGTGAGTTATGTTCTCTGATGAAAGAGCAATCAGGGTCCCAGGCTCATAACACCTGAGCAGTGCCACAGACTGCCACGTATCCACTCTGAGAATCCAAGCCACCATGCTGCAAAAGAGTAATTAGAGAGGCAAAGTGTACAAGCAAAGGAGCCCACCGCACATTGCTCAAAACATTGCAAAAATGTGGGGAGATTCACAAAGATAGTGCTGTTCATGGCCAGACTATACTTTCATGGTTTCAATTCAAGCCACTTCAGAAGCGTCTCGCCTGGGCTAAAGACAAAAAGGACTTTGTTTGTTATGTTCTCTGATGAAAGTAAAAGTAAGAGTCTGGAGGAAGAGAGGAGAGGCACAGAATCCACTGCTTTTATTTTCTGAGTACTGTGGGGTCTTTTGGCCAGCGAAAACACAGCCGTATACCATTAGAGCACTTCATGCTTCCTGCTTGCTGTGACCAACTTCAAAATTAAGAAATCCACAGGATGTTGCACAAGTGAAGAACCTGGTTTAAGGACCACGGTATCCCTGTTCTGTAAACACTGAGCAGTAACCCCACGAAATATGCAGAAGTATCAACAGAGTGTGTGAGCAGTGCCACAGATGCTGATCACTCCATGCTAATGTATACATTGAGTGCTGTACATACAAGTTTCACTTTGGCCAAGATTTGAATGGAATTTTCTGAGTTGATTTGGGGTTTTCATTAAATAAATCATTCAATAAAAGAAACTAAACACTTATCATACTTTGATGTGAATATTACAATGATATTTATCAAGTATATCAACTTTTTGTGACCAGCATTCTAATTTGAACAGAAAAAATAATTTGAAAAATTTTAAAAAAGTATGTCTAAAATGCTCTCAAAACACTTTAACTTTTATTAAGTATTTGTGGCTATACTTTCAAAACATATAGTGTTTATTCTGGCCTTGACCCATAGACTTCCATCATCCCTAGTTTTTATGAACTAAATATCAAAATCAACAGTATGACACATAGCTTAACTTGTATTGAACGTGTTGTAAGCCGTTATAAAAATCTGTGACCAAAAAGAACCGAATATGCATTGAAATTTATCAAATATAGAAAATGTTTTACTCTTTATTGCTGTATCATGAAGCAGTTTGTATTTGCATGTTCTCTCACTCAAAAAGAGCAGAAGCAAAATAATCTAACAGATTTTGTCCTTTATCAACATCACCCTTTTGCTCTGGCACCACATTGGTTTTCTAAATTACCTTTGGATTGACTCCATCTGGAGAGCTGCTTTGAGGATTCTGGAGAGTAGAAGAGGGACATGGGATTGAGTGGAGATTGATCGCAAAGATACTCCACTGAATACCTTCGCCCATTGAGGTGAAGATCCAAACCACTGGTCTGTGAAATCTTGCCAGGAAAACAGATGACAGCCAGGTACCAGTGAGCCCTGAGGAGACATTGCACAGAAGGGGCTCTTATTAAGACATGCTCTTTATTTTACCTAACCTACACAACCTGAAAGTCTGCAAGAACATTTTTAAATGATCAACAAGGACGCAGGACGTGCAGCTTTGTTGAGAGACTCACTTTTGATTAATCGGGACAAATATAAAGTCCTTCTCAAAAAGGTTGACGCCCCTAGTCCACGTTTTCACCCGACTGTGCCGGCGCTCTTGAATGCTGCAATACAGTGCAGTTTTAATACCCATTAGGTTCATGTACTTTTTTACAAGACCATATTCTATACATACGATAAATCTGTAGTTCCTGGAAGCCTTCTATGATCTTTCTGAGTGAGGCGCTTGAAGAAGAAAGAGCTTAACACATGGTACTTGGAGGCATCCTCCATTTCCTGCTGCTCACAGACCAAATACCTGGCCAAAAAACAAGACGCATGTTATTACAGTGCCAATGGACTGAAGTAGATAGCCACTTCTACAATCTCAATAACTTTAACCTTAGATAGAAGTCTATTATCACATCATTTAGGAATTCTCCTTCCTCAAGACAGTTGAGGTCATCCTCTGTGATGGTTATTCCCCCTTTGGCTGGAGGAGGTGGGTACACAACCAGTCTGCAAATAGATGGTGAGAAGAGCTCTTCTAGATAATAATTTCACAATAACTGATCAGCTCACTTTAGGTCAGCCAACTGACTTTTTGATATCCTGTTTGGGTGATGAAGGGAGCTCTATCAAATCGTCCTCATCACTGAGACAGACACTGAGGGCTGCAATTTCCCATCGATGAGGATCAGGAGAGGCCGGAAATGGCACCAAGCCATGCTAAACATTGAGAGAAAGAGCTAAACAACTGAAAAACATGTTAAAAGGCAGATTTATTTTGCTCTACTATAATTGGTGCTCAAAGATTTAGATTGTATTGATTCTGTGGTAATATGAAAGGAAAAGGAAAGGTAAGAGAAAAAAGAAAGTAGACGTAAAAGGAAAAGGACAGGATAAGGAAAAGAAAGCAAGAAGAAAAGGATTGTAAAAGGAAAAGGGCAATAAAAGTTTAAAGGGAAAAGGGGGAATTAAAAGAAAAAAAGGGAAGGACAAGTAAAAGGAAATGAAAATGAATAAGGAAAAGTAAAGGAAAAAATAAAAGAAAATAAAGAAAAGAGAAAATGGATGTAAAAGAACATGAAAGTAAAAGGAGAGAAAATAGAAAAAAGGAAAGGGAAATGGATAAAGAAACAAAAGAAAGGGGAATTCAAAGGAAAGTAAAAGAAATAAAAAGGAAAGGGGAAAGAAAAGTGACAAGAATAGAAAAAAGTAAAAGAACAGGAAAAAGGAAATGCAAGTAAAGGGGAAAGGAAAGGAAAGGTTGAAAAACCTGACTCATGACAGGAAGTTCATCCTCTTCAAGCTGAAGCACAGCAAACTGAACAGCAAATTAAAATGACTATTACAGGAAAAGGACATCAAAAAATGAAATAAATACAAAGTAAGATGACTGAGGAGCACTTGTCATTTTTAAGTTTAAGTTTTAATGCACAAAGTCACTAAGAAAATTAAAATTAAATTACAAGTGCACCTTTAATCACCATAATAAATAGTCACTATATTTATTTGATCTACGATTGGCTAATGCAAGGACATTCGAAACCACAAGACTTTCCTTAAAAAAATTAATTACATGTTTGGAACATCATAAAGGTGACAAACATACAGTATTTTAACTGCATGCCTTGCCCCACCTCCTGTTTTTGGGCACACTGATGTGTCTTCAGTCTGTTACTGGCTTCTTCAAATGACAGCTTAGCTGGAAAACAGCTGATATTATTGCGCTTGCCCATCTCTGTGAATATTTCCTCAAGTATGATTTGCTCTGAGAGTGTGAGCTCATTCTCAAAGATAAGGACAACGTATTTCTCATCTTTATCTAAGGACACAACAGAAAGCATTTTACATGATTTAACTCTCAAAGCAAGAACATCAGTCACACTTCATCACGTGTCGACTGTGTGAAGTTTGTATTTGCGACTCACTCCTGCTCTGGCAGTCACACCACATTTTGGAATCATCTTCAAACATGTCAAGCTGGACCTGCAGATGAAGACACGTCTCAGGAGTCGTCTGTAGAAACAGGGCTGGCAGCTTCTGCTCGGTGCACCACTCACAACCCATCAAATCTGATGCTTCTATTCGTTCTGATAGTAAAAAGGAAGAGAAAATGTAGTATTTCTTACATCGTTAACATACGTTCATCGCACATTCGGAATGACTGCAGTTACTAAAATGGGTTTTTATCACTTTTAGCATGTCGAAAAATTAAAGGAATAGTTAAATTTTTGCTTCCAAAAATGAACACCCTCAGGTTTTCCAAAATGTATATGAGTTTGTTTCTTCATCGGAAAATATTTAAAGAACTTTAGCATGACATCACTTGCTCACCAGTGGATACTCTGCAGTGAATGGGTGCCGTCAGAATGAGAGTTAAAACAGCTGATAAAAACATCACAATAATCCACAGGTAATCATTAATTTGGCTCCAGTACATTAATTAATGTTAAGCGAAAATCTGCGCGTTTGTAAGAAACAAATCCATCAAGATGTTTTTAACACACACACCCCCCCACCCTGCTTCTGGCTAAAATACAAATCCTCGATCCATAAAATCTTTTTCCAGTGAAAACATAAATAAAAAAAATGCACAGATCAAGCAATGATTACAATCGAAAACAGTCTAAAACAGTTTTAAATAAATATGCTGGTAGATTTTAATGTAAGAGGACAACAGGGGATGGACTTTTTCACTGCAGGAAGCTTTTGTTATGGACTCATATTTTGGCCAGAAGAGATTTTGATCTCTCATTCTGATGGCACCCATTCACTGCAGAGGACCTAATGGTGATCAAATAAAGCAATGCTTAATTTCTCCAAACCTGTTCTGATGAAGAAAAACTAATCTACAACATTGTGGATTAGATTTACAGAAACTTTTGTTCCAAATGTTAAATCTTGAGGAATCAGATGTGAGTGTCTGAAAGCCTGCTGTTTGAAAATGTGCACGTTTTACCTTTATTTGCAATCTCAATGTCATCCACTGTAAACTGTAAATGAAAAACAGACAGTATATCAGAGTATATAAGGTGCTGAATAATGCATTGTGAATTCAGTAAACCTGTAATTAATATTTACGGTGCACAGAGCATCAGATCTTCTGAAATTCTTCATCAACATTCCAACTTTAAAACATTTGATGTTGAGCGTAAGACTGTTTAGCCTCTGTGCAACACGTCTCTTTGGGCTTTTAGGCAATGTGCCCTTTTTGGCAATTGGATTTTTCACTCCGACACGACGGATGATGTTACCAAACTGTTTTAGGAAAAAACTGCATCAGTTTTAAACTGAATCCAATATTATGAGTATATTTTACTTTACTTTTTTTTTTTTACCTCATCTCTCATTCGATATTTTCGCAGAAGCTGTTTTTTCGGATACGTGTCATCACAGTTCATAAAAGTGGTTTTCTTCTGACCCACGAATAAATCTGTTAGAGACAATGAGACAAAAGAAAAGGTTTAGCCCTGTAAAGCCTGACATATGAAATAATAGTCAGAAAAACACAAACATATATATATATATATATATATATATAAATAGTATGATACAGTCAGAATAGGACACTCACAATCGAGGAGGAAAACATACATTTTATTCAGAGGCAGAAAATGAGCAAAAAAGTACAAACTGAAGGGGGATATATTTGTAATTATACTACGAGGTCTTTTACATGCTAAAAACGTATAAACTACCTACTCTTATAACACAAAGCTTTTTTATTAATCTGTTATAGTGCTTTTTAAAAAACTTTGTGCAAGTTACCCGTGTCAGCAAATGAAAAAAGATCTTCATATTGGGTGTCCAGCTCATCTCTGGTTTCCTTTTCCTCATCACTTGACAACACATCTGCACAGATGCCAGATATGATACAGTTTGAATTACCAAAACAAACAGCTAATTGGCTAATTATATTAGAATACATAAAACGGCCTTACCTACAGAAGGATTGTTGGTAAGATGTTTCCTACATAGACAAAGAGTCAATAGTCACTTTATTCCATTTTCATTAGTCAATCAATGTACTGTTGACCATTTTTAGTGGTGCCACACCTAGCGTCGCTCCTCCAGGTGGACTGCAGAGCGTAGCTGAAGCGTTTGAATGGTTGTTCAAAACATCGTGTGTAAGGTTCAGCTTTGACCTCTGAGTCAGACTGGTCACTAAAATAACCATATGTGGAATGAATTTAATAATCTGTCAGGTTTAATCAATGTTTGTTATTTTAAACTCGTTCCGGAAACACGCACGTCAGTGTCGGTCGCATTCCGAGCAGCTGGAGTCCGGCGGCGTTTCTCTTCAGCGGTTTGATTTTAGAAAGGTTTTTTCGATCTTGGCCGAATGAACGAACCTTTTCCAAAACAGAAATAGCACAATTCACAATGGCTAGAGTAAATATGTAGCTAACTTTCATAAAATAACGTAACATTTCGTTTTTGGCCCTGTGGCTTCAATGATTTGCCAGACAACGCACACAGTAACTAATAAAGTTTTAGTAGTTTTCTACCACTCACCATTTTAGAGTTAGCCCTCTGACCAACAATTTAAAAAAAAACATCTCAAACTTTACGTAACGTAAACGTATCCATCAGCTGCTCTGATAGTTGGCAGGTGCTTTGTAGCAGAGGGAATTTTGATTCAGTGAATCGGAGCTTTGGTTATGAGAGATTCATTGAATCATTTACTTGATTCATTTTGAATCTTTTTTACGGCGACAAGCATCCTTTATTTTCTTTATACAAATCTGTTAAGGGACTACAGTTTAACCATTAATCGTTTTTAGAAAATAAGCAAAATCAGAAGATAGAAATAATATTTTTTATTTACAAATTAAATTAACACATTTCACAGCTTTTTCTTTTCAAACTTAATATTGTTTATAGAAACCAAAACAGTCGTCTATTTTCTCAGTATTTACATTTATATTAAATTTAGCCCACACTGGAATGACATTGGCTACTATTCAGTGAAGCCAGAGGAAGCTCACGAGAATCATTTGTTAACTTAATGATTCGTTCAAAACGTATACAGCTCAAAACACGGATTCGCGTCCTCAAGGAAGTATACAGGTTTGTTTACATCAGACAGGTGTCGACCATCTGCTATATAGTATCAGAGAGTGAGCGTTTATCACCTGAAGTCTCTTGTTTTGCACAGCTACTCACTGGTAGCTCTGATCTGGTTTTAGGGTTGGCTGACTTTAGAATTGAAGGCAACAGGTGGTAAGTGCAATGGTTTGTTGTAGGCCTACTCTTGCAAAGTACAGTATTATTGCTGCTGGTTATCAGCAATTTCTCGGTCAACAGATGTGCAGAAGTTTGGTGGATCTGCTGAGGCATCTCTGTAGAGCTCACTAAAAGAAAATGTTCATATTTGAAAGATTGTTGGGTGAATCTCAAGAAGAAATGCCCAGGGGCCAGATGTTCAAAAGTAAGCCATCAGATCAGATCAAATCCTGAAAATGGGTTGTTCAAAAGAAAAAAAAAGAATTCTGAATTCGGATTAGATAATAAAATGAAATCTTAGTTTTGATCTGGATTTAATCCTCAATTTGTGTTGATCAAAATGTTTTGGGATACTTTTGATCCAAAAAAACGGGATTATTCTGAGCCCAGCAGAAGGGTGGATTTCAGGAACAAAAATGTAATTAAACTTTAAAACTATCCAAAAAATACAACATTTGTAGCATGTAATATATCCCCAAATAGCTGTCAATATCAAACAAAAATATTATATTTAATTTAAAGTTTTTAATCATTGATTGAAAGTGACGTGACATACGGCCAAGTATGGTGACCCATACTCGGAATCAATGCTCTGCATTTACCCATCCAAAGTGCACACACACAGCAGTGAACACACACCGTGAACACACACCCGGAGCAGTGGGCAGCCATTTTATGCTGTGGCGCCCGGGGAGCAGTTGGGGGTTCGGTGCCTTGCTCAAGGGCACCTCAGTCGTGGTATTGAGGGTGGAGAGAGTGCTGTACATTCACATCCCCCACCTACAATTCCTGCCGGCCCGAGACACGAACCCGCATTACGAGTCCGACTCTTTAACCATTAGGCCACGACTTCCCCAAAATTGTAAACTACATTGGCACAATCATCAGAGATGGACCAGTCAGAAGTAGTTATTTGTGTAAATGCAAAGCAAAACTTGAATGCAAAACATTGGCATTTTTTTTTTCATCACCATGTCCCTTAAGGGGCTCCGTAGAGCACTAGTAATCCAGTTTTGGAAATCTGAAAAAGTGTGTATCTGGATCAGGGTGATTAATCCAATTTTACAAAATTAAGATGGGTTACCTGATCATGGATAACAAAACATGGGATTTCCAAATCCAGATCATTCAGATCCAGATTAAACTTTTTGAACTGGCCTCAGGTAATAAAAGGAAAAAAAATCAAAACTATTAAGACTGATTGCATTGATACATTATTTGAATTAAATTCTGAACATGTTTGTATGCCATAACATTTTACTAAACCTTTAATATGCAGTTTTATGAAATGCATGGACAAAATATTTTCACAAATGTTTATTTACTCAAAACAATTTATGCAAACACAATTATGGCCATACTGAGACGATACAAGATGACTCAGGTTCTCAACACAGAGAGAAGTAGATTCAAACCAATGACATCTAGCATCTCTGTTTAATTTGATCAGGGCCTTTTACAAATCTGATATGATTTACAGTTAAGAATGCACAGCCCATATGCTATTCAATAGCTGAGCGAAATAAATACAAAACAAAACACATAAATGCAGCAACACTAGCAGCAAACGTCAGTTCAATTCGACATGACATCATCTGATCAGTAGTATCATGTTTGATTGCGACTAAAATAAATTGTACACAGTAACAATGAGTACTGTCCCTCATGCTCAATGTTGTCGTGAACACTAGCTGAATATGACGGTAATACCATTATATGACGTTAATACCATTAATTCCATCCATTTGGTGAGTTTCTATTTAGCAGTCTATGAGGTATAAGAATAATGTCACAATCAAGCACAACAGAAAATATGATTTTCAAACAATCACTCATCAATTGTCAATGTATAACATTCACATGCTCCCTGGGTATACGCAAAACAACCTGTGCCATAAGTTACTGTTGTCTCACACATTTTAAAGCCTCGCTGACATATTTTCATGTCATCTTTTTATTGTTTGTTTTTATTTACCCTGTCACTAGCTCATCCACATTTAAAAGTATAAAAGTCCTCTCTACAGCTCAGCATTTATTTCCATCATGTCACTGACAAACTTGACATCAGTATCTTTGCAGATATAAAAGATTCATAATATACTACTGGGATTCTTCCTGATAAGTGTCTGCTGTTTTTAATCATTTAATGGGATAGTTCATCTAAAAATGAAATTCTGTCATTATTTACTCACCTTCATGCCGTTCCAAACATGTATGATATTTTGGATGTACAATGAATGGGAAACCAAAGCTTTCAAGCTTCAATAAGGATACAAAAAAATCTTACAAGTGTGCTCTATTCCAAGTCTTCTGAAGCCGTACGATAACTTGGTGTGATAAAGACTGAAATTAAAGTTATTCACTGAAAATCTTGACATCTTCTCTAGCTCTTGTTGGTGCTTTGATTAGAATGTCATCAACTCAATGATCACCTGGTCACAGGTGTACTTGAAGTTTGTAAGAATCTCTAAGACTTGGAATATAGTGTATGCATCGTATGGACCACTTTTATGGTTCATTTGTGTCCTTTTTCAAGCTTGAAACTTCAGTCCCTATTTTCTGTAGTCATATGGAAATGAGCAACCTTCTTCATTTGTTCCATGAAAGAAAGTCATACAGGTTTGGAACAACATGAGGGTAAGAAATTGATAACAGAATAGTCATTTCTGTGTGAACTATCCCTTTAAAAGTGTACAGTCAGTGAGAGAGGCAGACTGAAGCTGGAGACACAGATGGATGGCGTGATACTGATCATTTCATACTGAATGGAGCCGAGACAGACCTCAAAGAAAATGTGTATGAAAATCTCACAACGAATAACTGCATTCCAAGCGACATTTTCTTTTTCTTTAAAAACGTCTTTCCCATCACAATATTTACTTTTTTTTCCAGTCTGTTGTGCTACCCACAATCTATGATACCTTTTCTTTTGTTCATTCTCTATGTCGTTATGTAAAACATGCTGTGACGGCTAGGATGTGTCATTGTTGGTGCTACTGTCTGGATGGGGGTGAGGACGGCGAGTGTTTGTTGATACCTATGTAGTGCATAAACCAGCGTCGGAGGACAAAGAGATAGAGTATATATGGTGAGCCCATACATTTGTAGGAAACTGAGAGGATATTAACAGCGTGCGATAGAGGGGAGTCATTCAAAGAGGTGGGGAGAGGAAATGGTGAAGGGTCACGACGATGTGGAAGAGGAGGATGCTCAGAATTCATCCTGGTCCAAGTGAGCCTGTTCATCTATTTCATCATCTTCTGGTGGTGCAAAGCCATCCTGTATTAAACAAATTAGCATTTTTAGGATGATCACGGTATTTAAACACTGCATTCAACACTGCAGTGTATAAAATTAAGTAACATTTTGTATATTCCAGTGATTATAATGCACTTTTGTATTTGTCCATTATGGTTCCTGAAGAGCTTGTCATTAGGTCACAATTTCATAGTGGTTCTAATTAAAAAACATCAGTAGCAACAATATCCAGTGCTGGGTGGTAACTCATTACATGTCATCTGGATTACGTAATCAGAGTCCAAAAATTAAGTACTTGTAATTAGAGTATATTAACATGCTCATAATCAGATTACAGTTTATTTTTAATGGATTACATATTATTCACACAATGGCAGTAAATTATTCATAATTTATTGATTCTCCCTAATTCCTCTTTTAAAATTTCCTTTCTAAAAATCCTACTGTGAGTACCATTCAGCTTTAGACAAAAAAATATTTCAAGGAATATATTTTCTTTCTTTGTTTTTTTTTCATATCAATATGGTATGTTTAATGGTAAGGTTAAAACAAGTTTGATTAAAAAAGTAATCTAAAAAGTAATCAGAATATATTACCTAAAATGAGTAACCTAGATTACATTACTAACTACAGTTTTCATCATGTAATCTGTAATTAGTAACTGACTACAATTTGTAAGTAATCTACCCAGCACTGACCATAGCATTAGGATTAGTCAATTGCATGTCCATTTCAAATCATTCGTTCTGATTCTGAGGTCTCAGCTTGCCAATTTTCATATATTCATATAGAGTTATCAGTAGATTTTGCTGCAATTCAGACATCTTAGAACTCAAATGGTGCTCAAAATTTGACTTCCAAGATGGCGATGACTAATGAGCATAATACAAAATTAAGTTTATAATGTAATAATTGTCAGCTGTGGGTTTTTTCAAGTGTTTTTACCACATTGGCATTGGAACTCTTAGAAAATTGACTATTGTTGAGTCATGGCGCCATCTTGATGTGTACATAAGACTGGAACACACTGAGATCTGATATGGGAAACTATAACTCTAGTATTTCCATCTCCGACTGGTGGTGTGGTCACATTTGGAAAATTTCACAGGCAAAAAAAAATGATCAATCATCTATTGTCAGTAGTGTTGCGACATATGAAGCACAACTCACACAGAAGTCACTTTTTAAGTCAAGCAAATTTCTGTTGGTTTACGTGGCAAATCTGCATGACCCACTTGGATTTCGTATACGAAAAAATTCACAGAACAATGGTCACTTGAACAGCGGATACAAATTGATATTGCGATTATAAATCAACCTGACAGATATATCAAATAATTATCAAAAAAAGCTATAAAAAGTCATTGGCAGTACCTCTGTGGCATACAGAATGTCAATTATCCTACTGATAATGGAGTTGTTTTCAGTCTCATGTTCTTGACAGGTCAGTTCAATGTCTCGAAGTTTGCTGAAGTAGAAATCTCTCTCCTTCTCCAGACCATCTACGGTTAACTTCAGCTCCATCAACTTCAAAAAACAAAGCAAAAGACAAAGAACAAAATGTAAGATACTACTCATCAGAACATGACCATTCCTTAATGGGAAAAAGTCAATATGCTTATTATGATAAGCAGGCCCGGATTGGCTAATCGGAGAATTCCCGGTGGGCTGGTCAGTTTTTTTTGGCCGCGAGGGCAGGTGTTGTCATGCCAATGGGTTGAAATATGGATGCTGTCCCTAGACTGCCTGCACTCACAGCAGCCCCACTCTTTTTATTTATTATTTTCACCAGACCATATCAATAACAAATTCTCAATTTGATAATTAATCATTCTTTTTGCGCAAATCATTGTTTAATTTGTGCAGTAGTCGTTTGAGGAAGGCTTTAAGACTAAGCGGAATCCTCTGGCGGCTGATCCCGCTTCACAGCGTGCGGGACTCGCGCTAACGGCCTTCTACCATCCGCGTTTTAATTTTGCCAAATCAGTTTGGGCGAATGCAAACAACATATTGATCATGAAGCCCAACATCCAGCAAGGCAGGAAAAAAATCTACCTGAGGGAAGGCGTCTTTCATTGTAAGTTAATGCTGTTAAATAAAGAGAGAAAAAAAATATAGGGCCTATTAAAAAAAATAACTTCTAGAGTATTCTTAAACTTGGACCTCATTATTTAAGTACAAATCCAAGGACCAGAAGCGGCCCACACTCTCTAAGTTTTCTTTAATTAAATAAATATGCATTATCATTCATTCAAAGGCTATATGGTTGCAATAATATTTTAGTTCAAATCTTTTAAGTGCCATTGTTTAAAAAATGCTTTATTTACTGACGTTTCATAGACCTGCAGTTGTTATGCTTTCAAATTTCATGCCATTTGTAATTTCACAGTATTTTCACCTCCTAAATTACTACACTTGTAAAGTCACAATTCTATAATGGTACAATTTACTCAGGCCGATTACATTTTTTGTATGACATTAAAATTATTTTTAGAATAATTGTGCATAAATAGGTTAAATTGTGATTATTTCTAAGAACTTTTTACCTGCATGCAGACATAGCCTACATTATGGTACAGTACAAATATTTGGAGCATCCCTTATTCTGTCCCTTATTTTCTTAAAGAATAAACACTTATTTTCTACAAGAATAAACACGATTTTCTTAAAGAATTAAAGATAAAGAATCACAAATGTCCCTTATTTTCCATTTCTGGAGTTATTTGGAATTTGGCAAACCTAATGATGACGAAATGATCTTTTCACTCCCCTGACAGTGGCACCTTGCTCAAAAAAAAGTCAGTTGTTGGAGATATGCGAGCAAACAATAATAGATTAAAAAAAAGGATAATAGAAAGCGCAAAGACAGCACTGAAAAGGCCAGTACAAAAAAATTAAAAATACAAAGTGGGCCTGTCCTTAGACATGAAACTCCAGGGCTGAAAATGAGTCCCACTCCAGCCCTGATGATAAAACAATCTATATCCAGACATAGAAGAATATCAAATAAAATGCAGTTATCTGAATAGGTGGGATAGAAGATAAGGAAAATGGGACAAAAGAAAGATAAAAATGACAAATGCAAAATCTACCAACACTTTCTTTATATTCAATTTCTGCAATCTCCAATCGAAAGTACAGTATTCCAAGGTAGAGTAAGTCTTCCTTACCCTCCCGGGGACTCTACCTGTTGATTAAGCTCCATGATTTCAGCATCACTTCCCCCATTCCGGGCATGTGTGGGGTTCTTCCTTATGGTGGTGGTCACCCTCTGGGGTGTGGGCATGTTTTTAGGTACTGTTGGTGATGTTCTCTGAGGCCCTGAAATTGAAGATATTTTTCATTTAGTTACAATAAATAGGATCTGGTCAGTAAATGTACAAACTAATCCATGCACTTTTAAGTTTTTTTTATTATTATTTATATCAGCCTTTTTAAACACATTTAGCTCTGTTCCATACCATAGTGGGCCAAATGGACCCTTATAAGTGACTGATCTGAAACGTCCCACAAACAGCAGTCTTCATGAGAGCTCAAATAACAGTCAATTCTGAATTCTGTCTGTCAACAGTTATTTTTTTTTATTTATTTTTTTAGAAAGCTTACTAAATTGTATTTTGGAATTGCGTTCACATGCACTACCTAGTTTTGGCCAGAATTGCATAAGATAATTTTGCTGCCCAATCTTTTTTTTTTTTTTTTGACCATCCTCAAAAATAATGGTTCACCCAAAAAAGAAAACCTGTTAAAAATGCACTCACCCTCACGCAATACATGTAGATGAGTTTGTTTCTTCGTCGGAACAGATTTGGAGAAATTTAATAACGCTTCCTCCTCTGAAAAATCCTTCCCCTGTTGTCCTCTCACATCAAAATCCAATGTATAAAACTGTTTTGGACTGTTTTTGCTTGTAAACTAAGCTTGTGCATATTTCTCTCCTGATTCAGATGAGACAACCTTTTGTCACTGGAGAAAGCCGTATTATGGATAGAGGACATAGCCGAAAGCAATGGTTTGAAGTTAAAAACATCTTAATTATGAATTTGTTTACTACAAACATTTCATAAGACATTAATTTTTGGAATGAAGTTGTGTTTTGATGTTTTTATCTGCTGTTTGGACCCTCATTCTGACGGCACCCAGTCATTGCAGAGGATCCATTGGTGGGCAAGTGATGTAATGCTAAATTTCTCCAAATCTGTTCTGTTGAATAAACAAACTCATCTACATCTTAAATGGCCTGAGGACAAGTACATTTTCAGCAAACTTTCACTTTTGGGTGAACTATTCCTTTAAATGCAGTCTAAGGTGGCAGCTCACTAGGTTTTTGAACAGAGCTAATGATTCACTAAAATGAGCTTCAGAAGAGGTTCAGTAAGATCAGCCTTTAACAAGCTACAGCATGGGCTGCTTGTTACCCCATTACTTTGGTTAAGCCTGTGTGTGTGTGTGTGATCAAACATTAACTGTTCCAAAAGCCTGTTATCCACTTTATAACTGGCAGTTTTAACCAAAGTCAGGGAAGTGTGACGAGTTGTGACTACAAAATAAATGGAGGTCACATTCCCAATCCACCCCAACGATCACAAAAGCAGTCAATTGTGAGCAAATTAGGACACCACTTTTGTACCTCTCTGGGGACACTATGTTTCCAGTACTTGGCTGTTAACCCTCTATTGCGCAATTTTGCCTCAGGGTAACCCTTTTCTATCACTTTTCAAGCACAAAATGTCAATAAAGGGTTGTTAATGAAGGGATGACTTTAAATAAATTAAAAAAAATTAAAGTATTTTTTTGGTGACACTACATCCTTGTGCTCAACATTATGCTCTGCCTCAAAAAACTTTTTTAACCTATAAAAATATGATTTACATTTATTAGTGAATAAAATTCATTTAAAAAGAGTTAATAAATACATAATTTGTACACTACTGATCAAAAGTTTTAAAAGGCTTTAAAATAACAGTTTTCTATTTTAATATATTTTATAATATAAATTATTCCTGTTATGACAAAGCTGAATTTCAGCAGCCATTACTCCAGTCTTTAGTGTCACATGATCCCTCAGAAATAATTATAATATGCTAATATGGATATTTTAGGTTTATAAATAAAAGTATTATGTATAAAAAAATAAATGCACTTTTACTAACCCCAAACCTTTGAACAGTAGTGTCTTTTTTGCTTTATTAATTTTTTTTTTACATAACATTCAAGTGAAATTTAAATAGTGTAAACTTAGAAGCCAGTTCTAATAGTTCCTGTAATATAACAGTTTGTTTTATTTTTGTTCTATTTTCTTCTACTTTTTTTATTATTATGAAATTATGTCTTTCTATCACCACATAACGCTGCCTCCAATTTCTTTTTGTTTTGTTTTTGATTTTAGTATGAGGTCCATTTTTATGCAAGCAAACTGACTCAGTCATGTTTAAAATTGCTTTTATAAGGCATGCAATAGAGGGTTAAAATAAAGGCATGTTTTGTTTTTGTAACTTATTTCAGGTGACAATAACTTTAAAATGACCAATAAAGAATTTGGAGGAATTGAGGGATGAATAGGACTGACCGAAGTGACACTAAGCAAGCAATGACCCTTCAGGACAGCACATGAGAGAACACTGGAAAACTGTTTGTTAGTACTGCACTAACAGAGCAACACAGAGCTGTTTTAATGCTGAATTCATTGTTTTCTCATTAATGAAAGCTTGGGCATGGAGGAAATCATTCTGAGGCCTGTGCACAACCAGCTGCTTTGCAGAGCACGCTGTCAATCAGTAGAAGCTCAGCAATCAATGCAGCAAAGGGGCGGCAGAATCTCGAGGTTACCTGAGGGACCAGTTCTCTTGGGTTTGTGGGAAAAGTGTTCACCTGGATTTGGTGGAGGCGCCACATCTTGGCCCTGTCTAGCTTGAATGGGATCATACTCTTTTCCGTCATAATTGGCATCAAATAATTTTTTAAACCACTGGACGAATTCAAAGTTGTCCTGGAATTTTCCTTTCACTAATTTTTCTACAGGAATTATCTGGATGACAAAAGGAAAACAAATCATTAGATCAATATAACATTAAGTTGTAATCTAGAGGTGTATTTTTTATGCTGAAATCCTTTCTCATATCCTAGGAAATTTACAGAATACAAAAGCATATTTGACAAAGAACATTAGACACATTCACTCGGCCCGGCCCCTACAGCCGGAACTCCTACTCAAAAGGAAGTCAGGGGGTATTCCGGGGCTAGACACACAGAACAGTACAAAACAAGACAGGAACCTCCAGGGCCAGACAGACAGGACAGGACAGCCCACAGGAACCAAAGCCCTCCTGGGCTGGCTTGGAGGCAGGCTTCCTCCGGGCATGACAGGAGTCAGAGGCCCTCACAGGCCCGCACCCACTTCTACGACAGGGGGGAGGCGGCTAGAATGGCCTCCATGGCCACTAAACAGCCGCCTGCTCCAGACGAGTCTCCATGGACATGACAAGACAAGACAAGGTAGTTAAAATGGGCACGAAAAAACAAACACACGGCACTCCTGGCCGTGACATGTGGACCTTATCCACTCGGCTAGGGATAGCGGCGGCCAGCGGGCATGAGTCATCAATCCGGTGGCTTATCAGCGGCAATCCGGCGGGCAAGAGTCAATCCGGCGGGCTTTGAGTCAGAGGCGATCCGGCGGGCTTTGAGTCAGAGGCGGGCCGGCGGGCATTGAGTCAGAGGCGATCCGGTGGCGTGATCTTCCGCGAATGGCACGCCTGGGGGAGCAGCAACCCGGGAACTAGGCAACCAGCCGGCGGGCTTAGGAGAGCCACCGCTGGCGGCGGATATCTCCCGCAATCGGCGGGCATTGTTCGCGACGATCCCGCCGAACTACGCCGTCCTGCAGTGGGCTAAGGCAGGAGGACGAGTGACTTCCTTGCCACGGGACAGACAAACAGGAACAAAACAAAACACTTTAGAAAAAAAGGAAAACAAAACGGGGTGAATGGGCGCCGCTTACGGTTTGGTCTGGTCTTCTGTTACGGTGCACACACGAGGGAGGATCAGGAACACGCAGACGAGGACGTAAACTCAAATAATGGTATTTAATAACATCAAGGTAGGACATCAGGACAGGGCAAGACAAGGCATGACTTACATATTAGACCAGACGAAATCAAAGTGAACAGACAGGACTATAAATACACAGGTAAATTAGATATTGAATATTAATTAGCTTCATACGAATGTTACTGGTATAACCTAATTAATAATCACATACTATACATTATCTTTCATACCTAATGGTTACTTTTTTGCTCAAAACATAAGCTACATTTTAAAATTACAAGCAAAAATGCAGTAACTTTTTTCTTCGAATGATTGCATATGACGAATGTTATTCATGGTTTTGTGAAAAACACGAGTGTGCTCGAGCCGCGCGCTCTCTTGTCTGCGTGCCTTGTTTTGTGTTGGAATCCCGGCACTAAGTTTCGGTTTCGTGTCGGGGTTAATCGCGCTCCATGTTCTGTCTCACTGTGTGAGCGTGCGGCTCGAGTTCGCTCGGCCGCGCGCTCTCTTGTCCACGTGTGTTGTGTGTGTGTGTGGTGTTGCACGCATACATGTTATGTCTTGTGCTGTTAGCTCGTGTTTTTCATTGGCTGCGTGCTTTTATGTTGTCATGTCTTGTGTAGCTTATGAGTGTTACTTTTTTGCTCAAAACATGGCTTTTGTCTTAAGCTATATTTTAAAATTACCTGTGTTTTCCTCAAGCTTTATAAAATGCAGTAACTTTTTTCTTCGCCCTTACTGATTGCACTGTATATGTGACATATACTTTTGCTTTGTTGTGTTTTGGTTCATTCTCCTTAGTTAACCTAGTTTCTCTTTCTATTTGATTATCATTATCTTTTCCTGTGTCCTCATTAATTCCTTCTTATTTATACTCCCTGTTTAGTTCAGTTGCCTGTCTGGTGTAGTTTGTGTTATGGTTGTGTTACTTATTTGGATCTACCTGTTGATATTAAGTCTTTATTTTGGAACTTTACCTTATTTATCATCATCGTCTCTACAACCATTGAGTGACAGTGTCATTTAATTTCTGTATTGTTGTTCTTTTCTTTTTAGTACATTTTAAATAAATAACTTCTCTCTTTTTTTTTACTTCTCATTGACCTTTTTTTGATTAGCAATAATTACTTTTATGTAATAACATTTTGAATTACCATTGTGTATGAAATGTGCTATATAAATAAACATGCCTTCAATTATATTTTTTTAACAAATGAGCTGTAAGCTTTCGTTTATATTTTCTAAATGTGTAAAGAGTAAAAGAGTTGAACATTTAAAGTGAAAAAAAAAAAAAGTTAAAGACAAGATTAAAGTAAAACTGTGATGAACATAGATTTAAATATGCCAAAGGACCACCTAACTTTATCAATGTTCATCCTCTTGAAAGCTGCCTGGATTACTTTGAAGTTGTGTATAAACTCATGTTCCAGCTTTGCTTGAAATTTCACTTTCTTTAAAAGAATACACCCTGGGAACAACATGTCCATGAACTGACAATAAGCCACCCCTGAGGACAAAGAGCAAAAGAGAACATGGGTCAATAAAGCTCATTCATCGCATGATGGGGAACAATAAAGAAAAACCTCTTTGATCAACATGCATGCATGTGATTGGTTAACCTTATTAGTGTTGAGTGCAAAGCAAATGCTTTAATTTGACTGATTACACTGGAAGAGATACAAACACTGAGCATATATGATCAAAGGCAAAGTAAAAGCCTTTTTATTGTGAAATTAGCTATAGTGTTATATAATCTCTAGTGGAGCAGAAATAAGTATGCTATTGCCATTCATGACATAAAAGACAGAAACACTTTATGAAATAAGGCAGTACGACCCACCTGAACATAATTGTTCTATTTTGGTGTAGGTGAGCTGAAGGGAGTCATTCACCCATGCCAACATGTCATGTCGGCTCAGGTTCTCAATTGTTACTGATGTGGAGTATACATTCACTGCCATCTCCTACAAAGAAAAAAGAAGAACAAAGTCACTATGTACATAATGCGCTTCATTTTAATACTCACGGCATCTGTGACTGTGTATATATATATATATATATATATATATATAAGTTTATTTTCAATTTCATGTTGACAACAGGATAGCAGGTAAAGATGGTATCATAATGAGCTTTATTGCCAGGTATGTTTACACATACGAGGAATTTGTTTTCGTGACAGAAGCTTCCGCAGTGCAACAGAATGACAGTGACAGGACAAAAACACAGATAATAAAAGAATACAAATAGAACAAGTAAATAGTGAATAACAATATACAAATTGACAATTGTATGTACAGGTATATCGTATACATTCTTTGAATATGTGTCTGGACTTAATGTGTTTCTATTTGGTTACTGAGATTCAGTTCTGTTCTTCAGTTGTCACTGCATCACTGCAGAGTAAAATTGTAATCACACTATAAATCTCAATCCTCCAAAAATAATCCATACAGATTAAAGTGTTTCTGAGATGTTGTTAACCATGCACATCTGGTGCGCCCAGCAGACTGTGTGATGGAATCACATCTGTAAAACACACACACATCTTCTACAGAGACACAATATATGTGTATTTCACTGCATGACGTCTGTAAAGCTCTGATTCTTGAGTACTAGGACAAAAAAAAAAATGATTTCAGCTCCATATATTGAATTGTCAGCAGGGTTTAACTTTTTGTTTTCTGCTGTTGCAAGCTAATATTATATTATTTAAAATTTAACTTTTTTTAGAATTACATTTTTTTTTGTGTATTTTAGAAATCCAAATTTGTGTGTGACATCATGGTTTATAACATCATGTGATATTTAATGTTGTATCATGGTATTAATATGATATTACCTGATTATAAATGTTTTCATAATTTCAAAAATTTGAGGTAAAACTTTGAAAATGTATTTATAAAGAAGGCATTTTTATTAACCCTTAATGTTTAAATATAGGCTACTGTACATTTAGGTTATACTTTAATCTTAAGTTTATTAATCTTCAGTCTTATAATTTTAAGTATAGCCAGAGAACAGGTGGTTTTATAATTTTCTAATATAATCATTTAAATAAAATGAGCAGTAAATAAGACCAAACAGTCCTTTTGTTTTATTATATTGTAATTCTCAGATCATCTACAATTAATGTTGCTAAATTAAACTAATGACAGGTACTGTAAAATTATAGGACATTTTTTCTCCTCACACCTCAAGAATGAGTAAAAGACAAAAACTGGTTGAAAACGATTATTAGCACTCTACAAATGTATTTAACCTAATAATATAAATATATATATAGGCCTATGTATTGTATTATGCTGGGTCAGAAGAAATGAAGCAGAGATTGACAGGTCACCTGCTTGTTTTGCCATCAGTTGGATAATTTATGCGCGTTTTACTATGTCATTTCATCATATTTATCTTATAATATTCGTATTTATTACAAACAATTGCATTCGTTTCATGTTTATGTATCCTTTCCTGCAAACGACGTCTAAACTATATTACAGTATCTTACATGATGGGAGTCACACAGGCCCTTTAACGCGCTCTGTTCATCACTGATATGCCTCCTTTTTGTCTTTACGCCAAAAATGTGCACATTGTGCGTTTTGCTCTATAAAACAGCACACTGGAGCCTGCAGTGATATGTAATACACGTGAGTCCGCTGAACAAACGGTCCATTATTGTGACAGTTCTGCAGGCCCCGCCGCCGTAAGATTACATGAGCTCGAGCCATAAACACATAATACACAGACAAAAGAGGCCACAGCGCCTATTTAATGTCATACATTATGAAGAACACCGATTAATTATAATATTTTAACAATATTCTACTCACTGTATTTTGACTGCGTCCTTTCCAATGTTGATATTACACTGGCAGAATGCAATCCGCTGCTACTGTGGGTTGCCAGATATGCGCTGCTGCCCTAGTTACTAGTTACGGGCGATAGCGCCACGCGCTCCTGCAACAAACTGGTCTTCTCTGCGCATGCGCACCGCCCCTCATTTCTTTGTGAAGAACTGAATAACAGCACGTTATTATCAGTTTGTTTTCCGTGTGTTTCTGTTCTTACATTATAAATAGAAAGCACTGTAGTAGCAGTAGTAACATTATTTCTGTAGTTGTCGACAAAAATATGCTGCAATGATAACGACAACAGGATTGACAAATCCTACACATAATAGGTAGGAGAAAAGCTCAAAATAAAGACAGTAAATCTAAGCTTTAAACATTTTAGAAATAAGGACAAAGTGATTGAAGAGGCACAATAAAAAGCACATTAATATTTAAAAATAATAATAATAATATACCCTATAAATACGATTTTTATTTTCTTTAAAATTATTCAAAGAAACAAAAGTGATTGAAATAACTGATATATATATACATACACACACACACACACATATAAATTAGTAATTAACAAATATGATATACTATATTATATAATAATATAACACATATTATAAAAATATATTAATGTATTAAAATAAATATATTAAAATGATTGAAAAAAAAATCATATATATACAGTATATATTATATAAATATAATGTTTGTTAATTACTAATGAATTATAGTTATTTAATAACGTAATTATAAAGTGTGTTTGGTAAATATTGTTGCATTTTATTCAATGAGACATGCAGTCATGAGGTTGAAGGGTGTTTATTTGCACTTTTTCATGAGATAAACATGATACATTAATACATACAACTGTAGTGCATACACAGCTCATATTAAAAAAGTGAAAAGCATACTGAAAATCCAGAATAAAAAAATGCATGAATATTCAGCACCAACAGAAATGTTCTTGCCATTCTACTGCTTGTGTCACTGGAACATTGTACGGCTAAAGTTACTGTGTTTCGAACGGTCTCTACAGAAGGTCTTCAAGTGCTTAGTTAGACATACATGTACAAACAGAACACATGCCTCAGTTAGCGGTCTGGTGTCTTTAACAGGGTTGGTTAGTGTTGATCAGAAGTGAAGCAGAAATGTTCTGACTTGTTTTTGGAACATGCAGATCAATAGTCACTAATACACAGTGTTAAAGTTCAGTGAACAGCTGATGGAATTCAACTGTCATTACAGTTCAGTGTTCAGCTAACAGTTAATTCTAGAATAGACATAAAGCTACACTGCAGAAAGTATGCTACTGTTATGAAGAATAACTCGCAAGTGCCTGTAACACTAACAGGGAATGTAGACTTAGTGGAGAAAAAGAAAATCTGGTCAGTTTTTTGAATGTATAAGCAATACAAGTACAAATATGACATAGAAACAATCAAAGATCTTGTATTGCCTTTGAATTATGAAGAACAAATATTAACACCTCAACACAAAGCAAAAAAATGAGTTTATACCTGCTGTCTCAAAGTGTTGTCAATTGGTCACTGTAAGAGTTGTAAGTGTAGAGAGGCAGAGTGCTAATGTACGCAAGTGTAACTCCAGAGATAAACACTGAGGGAAATCTATAGTCATCTGCCAACACATTAAAACAGATCAAATATTAAATAACTTTACAATGGTTCACATTTTCAAGCCATGACCAAATACACAAACTAATAAAATTCCCATTCTTAAACAACTTTGCAGTTGCTATCTTTAAACCAGTTTAAATGGCAGCTTATGTAAAACGTGTTGTTAATGTTGTTAAACAAAAACAATTAGTAAAAGGATCTGTCATTTATTTAGCACTGCAACAGTGTTGCATTTGAACACAACCTTCACTATTTCATTTGACTGAATATGAAGAACAAAACACCCTGTAACATTTTGGATTACCAAATCTCTTACAAGTATTTCCAACGTATACCTTGTTTTCCAATTTCCACACAAATATATTTTTCCCCTTGTATACACACACATATATCAAAAACACAGGAATTTAGTTGCAAGTGATTAAAATTAAATAATTTTCATCAGATGTGAGGTTGTTAAAAATGTAGGTGTTCAGTTGCAGGCTTCCGTAAGTGTTGATCGGAAATGTTACCAGATTCCACTAGAACGACCGCCAGGTGGTGCCAGAATCCTTGCGGAAGCTCTCTTTGGGACATTATCATCAATTTGGGCACCTAGCAAAAAAATAAAGACTGTTGAGCTACACAGGTTGAATATACTGTAATTGTAAATAAACACATTTATATAGTTTTTAAATGCATATATTTTTCTTTCACATTATATATTTCTATATTATTTTTAAATATATAATATAATTAAATATATTAAACATATAGAAATACGATTTACACAATTTTATATTAATTGTATAATTATATATATATACACACCGGTACGTATGTATATATATATATATATATATATTGCGTGCAGTGGTATTCTGAAATGAGGAGGCAAAGTCTTTGTTTTTTGTTTGTTTTGTTTTTTTAATAAATGTAAATTCATGTCTCAGTCACATTTTCTTGCTTACATAAACTTTACTTACACTATCAGAAAAAAATAATCTATTTTGGATTTTACATTAACAATAATAGGCTATTCTATTTATTAAAACCAAGTCTCATCAGTTTAGTGTTTTTAAGCAATTTGCATTTATTCCAAAATAATAACTCAAGCAGTAACAATTTAAACAATATATTTTGTTTATGAACTGATGTTCAGCTGTTCTTTTTAATAATAAACTTATTAAACTCCTGCTGTAACTTTACCCGCTGGTGTTTCTGTTAGACAGTTTCACCTTAGAAAAACAAGATATTTTTATGTCACTTTTTATGTCATATTTTGTAATTTTTGTACTATGATTTTATATTCTCATCCAATTTTTTGAAGAGGCGCTGCCTCCCTTGCCTCCTCCTTTTGCTGTTTGTGTGTGTGTCTGTTTTAGTGTCAAGTATAGTACTTTTTTTCGTTAGATTTAATGTAGACTACTGTACCAGAAAAATTAAAGCTGGACTCATGTAGGTCTCTCATTCCCCCGTGGCGCGTGCAGGGTCGTGGGTTCATGTCCCCATCTAAAGGGCCCACTTCCTTCTTCCCTGAATTCTGCACTGCAGCTACATCTCCAGTGTAGGGCGCACGCTCCACCCCCTTGAGTGCTTGACACTGAGAGAAGAGGGTCACAAACAAACAGTTGAGGCACTGCCATACACTGTAATAAAAACATGATCTACTGGAGTGCGAGTTGTGCTTTGAGTACCTTCTCCCGCTGCACCATTTTCTTGTAGAGGTAGTCTGGGAAGGTTCGGAGAGGGTAGAACTTTCCTGAGCCCTCAGAACACGTGAAGATGCCGTTTTCATAGACCACGCGACCGCGGCTGATGGTTACCAGCGGAACGCCGTGACAGCGTAGGTTCTCGTACAGATTTACATCTCCACCCTGCCATTGAGTGCTCACAGAGATGGTCCTACAGACACACAAAACCATGTAAAAATATGTCATTCATTTTACAATACTTAGTAGTGGTGTGCGATATTGACCAAAAATAATATCTAGATATTTTCTGGGATTTTATCGATAACGATAATTAGACGATATTTTGCTGAGTGTGTTATTGTGCTGGTACCTTATGGACTGCCGTGGACAGCTGACTCCTAAAGTTTTGGATATTCTTCATATTCTGTGTGGTGGTCAGTTCACACTGATAGAAATTAATCTTTTCCAATAAGTGTAATTATTTTTTTGGGGGGGCATTTTTACCTTTATAAAGCCATTTTTTCTAAAAGTGTGCATTATCTTTTGAGTCAAATTCTTACATTTAATCAGTGAATTAGAATTATAAGACGTTTGGGCTGTTACCAAGCAAATGAAATCAGTTCTATCACCTACATTTCACTACTGATTATACCCTGTATGATTGTGTATGTGACAAATAAACAAGAACCTTGAACCTTGAAATCAGTATCAAAATTAATCTTTGCAATGCAGAGGAAACAGAAGCTGCGTCTGAAATGGCATTTAGATGTATTTACACACTGCTTAATGAAGGACATGATTGCTTTAATCTGCAGTTACAAACACATAAATCATATTTTGATATATTAAACATAAAACGTTGAATACTGATCTTTGAAATTATTTAAATAATAAAAAGATACTTTAAATGTGAAATTAAAACAAGTCACTGTTAAGTTAACAGCAAGTCACTGTTAATAAGTGAGTCATTGTGACTGAACCGAATCATTTAAACAGTTGATTCATTCAGGAACAAAGCACTGCATGTTTCTCAGAGACAAAACAGTGCTGTGGCTTTGTCTGGAATTATTTTTGTTGTCGAAATAGCGCAAAAATAGGCAATATGGTGTCTAAAACGTAAGTCTCTTAATTAACTTCTTGTTTATTGAACTGTTGTAAAAAAAAATAATAAAAAAAAATCAGTATCACATTTGTAATCATGACAATTTTTGGAGAAAAAACAGCATTTTTGTTGTCGAAATAGCGCAAAAATAGGCAATATGGTGAAATTCTAAAACTATATGAAGTGGTATAAAATATAAATATATACTTCTTGTTTATTGATGTTCTGCCCCCACTGTTGTAAAAAAAAAATAAAAAAAAATCTTGAATTTGTGATAATTCTAAATGTATTGTAATATCACTGACATCATTTTTGGAGAAAAAACAGCACTTTCGTGTGAAATTGATTAACTATATGAAGTGGTATAAATATATAACTATATAAATGTTCTGCCCCCATGTCTTACGAATTTGCTTATTTTTTAAAGATAATTCGACTAAATGTATTGTAATAGACTGAAGTTGATGCAGTGAAAGAACACACTCTCGACTATGCGTACGCGCTTATTTTTTAAAGTCGACTTTTATGTGAACAAATGAAGCCTGGAGCTGTGAGTCGAAGTCGACCTTGTGCACATCGCTGATGATGGTCATTAATGACACAGCACTGCCCACAGCCTGGATTGCTCCTGTAACAGCTTATTTTTATCAGTTCTTTCGTCTTGTGGGTCATTATATTCTATGGCATATGATTTCTGCTCATTCTAGCACTGCCCATCATGGCTACATTGCTCCTATAACAGCTTATTTTTATCAGTTCTTTCGTCTTTGGGTCATTATATTTCTCATTGCACATTTCTGCTCAAATGAATTCTAAATTAGAGAGCAGTTATTGCGTGTGTGAATGAATTAAGTAGCACAGTGGCAGCATCTCTCTACTAGTGGTGAAGCTGTGGGTTTTAGTTATTAAGAAATATATGCTTGAATTTTTCAGTTTCATTAGAGAGCGATTTTGCGTGTGTGAATGAGAAATCACACCTGGCAGCATCTCTCTAGTGTTGAGTGGTGAGTAGCTGTGGGTTTTAGTTATTAAGAAATATATTTCCGCGAATTTTTCTAAATGGTTCTAAGCTATTTTGCGTGCGCGATGAGAAATCACAGAACGTGATGTTGACAGTACATTTCCGCGCTAAATGGTTCTGTGCGTGCGCGATCTGCGCGTGTAGCCTATGTGTGTGCGTAACAGAGCACTAGCGCTGTAGAGCCTAGAATGTGTGTGCGTAACAGAGCAGCAGCGCATTAGATTAGACTGATGGCGATTAACTAAGGACCTGTACAATAAACGTGCATTCTCCCGTTCAATTTCGAGCATCCAGTAATATAATCACACATGTCTTGTGGAGAGCTTTCAGAGTATGCATTTATTTGTCATTTTAACTGTTTGGAAACGGAGCATATGGAAGACCTTCAGATGTTTCTTTCGCCCTCTATAGGACCAGCGACTAGTCAACGTCATGCTTAAAGCGTCGCGGCAGAGCATTAAAGTCGACTAGTCACTTAGTCGGTGCAACCCCTAGTACACGCACTAGTATGTGTGTACTCTGTAGGGGTGTTTTGAATGGTTTTTGCAAAATACTCGATAATGTCAAATCGCACATCGTTAAAACAACAATTATGATATTATCGCAGACGATATATATCGCACACCCCTAATATTTAGTATATGCAATGTTTTTAAAATTCTCAGCTGATTTGAACTGAATTCATTATTTTGGAGACCTTGTTGATTCTGGATCCCAGACGACCACATCAGCATCGGCTCCAGGGATGATCCTGCCCTTCCTGGGGTAAAGGTTGTAGATCTTTGCAGCATTGGAGCTTGTGACAGCAACAAAACGATTCTCATCCATCTTGCCTCCGACCTTTTAAGAAAGATAGATTGAATGAGCTAAAAAAGTTTTGTCTTTTGTTATTTCCTGTCCTCTCCATGATTTTTTGTCTTCGTTGGGGTTTGAGCAGCAAGTTAACTGTCTATAATATGTTATATATACTTTATGTTATATTAATATTACTACAATATTGTTATATAATTCATTACTTTTGTCATATATTATTTATATACACTACCATTCAAAGGTTTGGGGTCAGAAAGATTTTTTTTTATAAAGGAATTAATCATTTTATTCTGCAAGGATGCATTAAATTGATCAGAAGTGACAATAAACACATTTATGTTACAAAATAAATATTCAAATAAATGCTGTTCTTCTGAACCTTCTATTCATCAAAGAACCCTGAAAAAAATGCAGCACGGTTTCAAAAAATTCAATAAAAAATTTAAGCAGCAACTGTTTTAGGTTTGACACTAAAGACTTCAATCAATTAATTAGTTCATCAATTAATTAAGGAATCAATTAATTAGGTTTTAAAAATTAGGTTTAAAATATACTACTAACTTAAAAAAAAAATTATAATAATATTTCACAATATTACTGTTTGTACTGTATTTTCTTATTACATAAAGGCATCAAAATAATTGGTGAGTATAAGAGACTTCTTTTAAAAAATCTTCAAATGTTTGAACAGTACTGTAATATTGATATTTATTGGCACTCTCACATTGTTGCATAACCTTTTTGGATCCATCCAAGTCACATAATGTAAATAATATTCACGATCTACACTTCCAGCATACTAACTGCAAGTATTAATGATTATCATGTGAATATTAACTGTATCACATGACTGTCATTCATTAAATCCGTCAAATTTAAGACTAAGTTCTAGGTTGTATCACAATTTGCATATAACCCATACTTTCCCGTAAGTGTTTTATAAAGTATTATAAAAAATATTACAAGTATTTAAAAAAATGGTACATCATAGTTGTCTTGATCGTGTACCATTTTCAAAGTATTCATTCATGCATGAATTTTAGCCTAATATTGCCCACAGCCATTAAGGAAGGGTTTTACAATAATTCTGTAATAATTCAATTAATTATTAGTTTTTCATAAATCAAATTTTCATGAAAATGTATTTAAAGTTAATCATTACAGCAGGCTAAGTAGGTGAAAGTCAGGTAACAAATGAATATTCATGATATTTATTAACATTCACACCTGGTTGGTGTTAATTTGTTATATTTATGCAAACAAACAGAAGTGTTTAATGGAATTCCTACAAATATTTTAGCTGCAGCATCAAAACTGGTATAAATAATCATCAACTTTTGGCTATATTAACTGAAACATACCACTCCCCGCTCCCAAATAACACTCATGCGGTCCTGCACCCCAGGAACACCGTGAGGGATTTTAGTGAAGTCGTCTTTGCCCATGGCCTTCTGTTTAGTGGTGAAGGGTCGGTGGTCCGATGTCACGACGTTCAGAGTGTCACTGCATCACAGTGAAAAGGCTTTTATGTGACTGTACAGATATCACTAAATGAAACAATTCATGCAGATCAACAGTCACTAAATGAAAGTACTCAGTACACGGTCAATCCACTTACTTTCCCAGAAGGCTGAGCAGGTAATTGGGTGTGTTGGGGTCGAGTCTGAGTGGTGGCACAGTGACGAAAGCAGCTGCGTGGGCCCAGTCCTGGTGGTAGTACTGCATCCCGTTTAAGACAGCATGAACAGTGGTCGTCTCTCCATGCACCACTTTCCCTGTTGACCAATTACGTTTCAGTATTCGGATTCACATTATGTCATTTACTGGTGAAGATTCGGGTGTCGTATATTTAAGTGACTGTGTATTGGCCTTGAGTGACATTGCCTGGCTCTTACCTTGCATTTTAGCGGATGCTAAAACATCCCCTGCTGACATGCTGGACACATTCACAAGATATATGGGACAGTGGGCCTAAGAGACAAAAAACAGAAACAATGCTGATCACATGTAAAGTCCTTAAAAGCAATTCATCTACAACTGATGTGTACATTTCAAAACTGTCATTCGTCGCATAGTTATGCTGGGTCAACATGTCAATCATGCTGCTATCTTGGCATTCTGTTTACACTGCATATGAAATATACTGTGTGTATATTATGGAAGGGTCTCAAAGTACACTTTTGTTCCAAAGTTTGGAGTCAGTATGATTTTTTTATATTTTTTTTAAATAAATGAATACTTTTGTTTAGCAAAGATGTGTTAAACTGATCAACAGTAAGACATTTATGATGTTGCAAAATATTTATATTTCAAACAAATGTTGTTCTTTCTATTCACTTAAAAATCCTAGAAAAAAATGTATCATGGTTTCCACAAAAATCTACAACTGGTTTCAACATAATAAGATTTAACATTTTTAGTTTCTTATGCTAAGTCTGCATTTATTTGTTCAAAAATACAATAAAAACAAATATTTTGAAATATTACAACTTAAAATTATTTTTCTATTTGAATATATTTTTAAACATAATTTATTAATGTGATGTCAAAGCTGAATTTTCAGCATCATTACTTCAGTGTCACGGGATCCTTCAGAAATCATTATAATATGCTGATTTGGTGCTCAAGAAACATTTCTTATTATTAACAATGTTAAAATATAAAACATATTTTCAGGATTGTTTGATGAATATAAAGTTCAACAGCAGAAATAAAAAATCTTTTGTAACATTATATGTTGTTAATTCAATTAGTGATCAATTTAATGAAACTTTTCTCTATCAATTTATAATAAAAAAAAAAAAAACTGACAAACCTTTGAATGGTAGTTCATACATTATGGCATTAAAGTTAATTATACTGTATGTTTCAATTAGGCCTGTCAAAATGAACATGCAATTACACATTTACACATGCAATTAATTAAATATGCCTAACAATGTTAATTATGTCAAATATCATTAATGCAGTTTTTCAATTTATCCACTTACGCACTTACTGCCATTATTTAAGTCTGCTAACTTCAATCCCCCACTCTCACCATGTCAAACATGTAAAATGACTCTGATTGTTAAGGTTTCTGATTGGCTCAAAAGTGTGGGCTTTTTTCTTTTTTTTTTGCTGTTTACAACATTTCTGTAGGAAAACTGTCAAATTACTGAATTAGAGCAGATCTGCAATAGGTTTTGAGTGTCTGCATTACCCATGTGTTTTAATTCTGAAATACAGAATCTTTGTTATAATTAACACTAAAACGCTCATGTGTAGAACTACTGATACAGCATCTTACTTAGAAAAGGCCCAATTGTAAACACCCAAGTCCATGCTAGTATTTCAAAATCATCACTTCACTTCTGAACCGGTAACAGCAGTTTGGGCTGTCATTTTAGCTGTAAATAATGAACACAATACATCAACACTCTTGTACATCATACTCACTCTGTTAGCGATGGTAATAGCTCGGTGGACGGCCTCTGCTTCCAGCTGCACATGGAAAATTCCCAAGGTAAGTGAGAAAACACAAAAGTCACCAGTGAAACCTAATGATGAACAGATGCCTAAGAGTATTAATAATCCATGGAAATGCAATATGGAGACGGGAAAGACTAGGAGCAGGAGAGAGAGTGGCAGTGCGGCTAATATCTTAAAGGAAAACAATTTCATGGTCCCAGTATTTGAATGGTTACTTTACCTCCTCAGGTCTGCTTATCTCAATGCCCTCCGGTCCACTAATACCCAGATCTAGTGCTTCTCTTGCACCCTAGTGTGAATAAATAAAAACATGCGATAAGAAAGATGCCAACATTATTCATGATAATTTTGGCCAAAATAAAGGCAGCATCACATACACTACTGTTCAAAAGTAAGGTCAGTAATTTCACATAACGCCGATAATTATTGATAAAAATGAATAGTGCTACTTCTAATGTGTGAAGCTGCTGCCTGTATACAGCTCACTAGGTTTTGGAGCAGAACTTGTTTCTACATTATGGTTTTGCACCAGTTCCCTGATTTATACCTCTGCGACCAGCTCTCCATTCTCCGCATGGACGCGGGCCACAGCACCGATATCCTTACAGTTCTGCAGGGCCTGAAACAGCTCGCTGTCCCTCAGCATGTACATGTCCTTATATGCCATGAACATCTGGAAGGAGTTCACACCTTTGTCCCGCACCAGCATCTCCATTTGAGCCCTAACCTGTGATGACAAGACAAGTCAAATCACCTTTATTTCTAAACCACTTTATACAACATATTGTGTCAAAGCAGCTTCACAGTGATAAACAGGAAAAGAACTGAATCAATTACGGAAACTCAACTATGGAGACAGAGTTTGCATACTCAGCAAACACACTTTGTACCTTTGGTCCCCACCAGGTCACTCCCACATGAAGAGCATAATCACAGCAGGCCTTGGCATCAGCGTGAGAGCGGCACTTTTCATAAGCATCCAGCAATGATTCGTTCTTCTCTGGCAGCACATGACCAATCACCATAGTGGTGCCTCCAGCCAGAGCAGCCTGGAAATAAACAAACAACAGACTGACTGCTGAGGGATCCATACAGCATCAATACCAATCACTCGGCTTAATGGGCCAACAACAACATAACATTAGGGATGCAAGATATTGGATTTTTGCCGATATCCGATATGCCGATATTTTCAACTCTTTTTGCCCGATACCGATATATTTCCTTTTGTTTGGAAACAACACCAATATTCTCTCCTGTGTGGAAATTATAAGCAAATTATTTTTAATTTTGGTTGGTTTTTAACAAGAACTTATTTGTTAGAATTGAATAAACAATAATGAAGTTATTTTATAATGACAGTACATTGAAGCTTTGAAAGTAACTATAAATAAACTATATATAAATCGCTGCATTTTTTTTCTGTTTCAGAAAGATGCAGTTAACCCTAACATTTTATTTTAAGATTTAACATTTGTAGATGGTCTAAAGCAAAAGAGTTGTAAAAATTCAGAAAATATTTTAGAGCTCATAATTTGTTTAACAAATATAACATATTACACATTAATGAATAAATCCGTATATATAAAATTATTTAATTTACAAGTGTCATGTTTGGGATTTTTTTATCCATGTAAGCTATAGCTTCTGACCTTTAAATCAAAACATACTCATTATTTTATGACATCAATTACTGCTTTATTTAATCAGAAACACAGTATAAATGTTGCGTGTGTAGGCTATTTTACTTTAATTTTATTATAAGTAGGCCAACAGCGCCCCCTACAGATTAAAACTCCTCACTGACCCGGAGGAGGCTATTGCTGTTGACTCTATCACACACTGAACACATTCTGTAGTGCTTCACAGATTAAACTCCTCACTGACCCGGAGGAGCTATTACTGTTTACTCTATCACACACCGAACACATTCTGTAGTGCTTCACAGATTAAACTCCTCACAGACCCGGAGGAGCTATTACTGTTGACTCTATCACACACCGAACACATTCTGTAGTGCTTCACAGATTAAATACAGAGATCATAACACTCAATATAATCATCATTCAGACCAAACTGTGCTTCAAGAATGAGCCACACACTGCTGGTCTAATCGCTAACACACCCTGAGCACATGTGAGTTAATGTATTCCTCTTATCGGCAAGACATATCGGCATCATTTTTCATATCGGGCCGATACCGATATTTACATTTAAAGCCTTTATCGGCCGATTCCGATATCAGTCCGATAATATCGTGCATCCCTACATAACATAATACCAACATGCTCACAAAAGCTTTGCATGAAATGACACGTTACATAACAGCACTCAGAAAACATTAATCAAGGTTAAATTAGACCTGTATTTGAGAACTGTATTCAAAATGTATCCGGAAGAGTTGCTAAGCCATTATTTCATGGTGTTCTGGGTAGTTGTTTATAGGCATTTATATGCATTTACATTTATTCATTCAGCAGACGCTTTTATCCCAAGCGACTTATATGATGTTCTTTTCATTATTATCGCATTGCTAAGAACTTCAGATTTTTTTCTAGGTCATTGCTGGAGTGATCCAATAGTTGCTAGGGTGCTCTCATTATTGCTAGAGTGTGCGCAATTATGAATATGGGACTGCCGATATAAACTTTTTGTATTTTATATGTACAATAAGCACAATAATTGCAACATATGGTTAGAAAGCATAAAGCTTGCAGTGTTAGCACACCAGTTTTTGTCAGCCGTCAGACAATCTGAAACATAATCTGAAAATCACAATCTGAAAACATCTTGCGAAGACGCAACCCATAGCAGTACATTATGACGCTTCAGATTGTCTGATGGCAGACAAAAGTAAATGACAAATGGATGAGAGGTCGTTACAAAAAATGTGCATAAAATACACTAAGCTCAAACAAGTGTGTGACAAGCTAGAACAGACCTCACTGGTTCTCACGCGTCACGGACGCACATTTCTTCTTATTTTGGGTTTTAATGGCATTTGAGCATCTTCTTTTTCTCTCACCTACTGCATCAGTAAAAAAAAAACGCTTGATCTGCCCCGATCCCGATCATTGAGATCGGCTCGGGACATCCCTAGTGTTTATACGAGGTTCTGGTTATAACTAAGGCATTGCTATGGAGTTCATGGGTAGTTTCTAGGGTGTTGCTAGGATGTTCTTGTTTCTAGGTCTTTGCTGGCGAAGGCCGCCCAAGGGTTACCTGACAGGTAGTGCCTCACGCAGCCAGACCTTGACATATTTAAAGACTGACGGCATATGTTGATCCTAAGCGCTCATTGTTACAGTTGTAAACACAATAGTGTGTTCGACTTGAAGCGGCGCTGCGCAGAATGATCAGTGTATGACATCAAAGTACCGCGAGAGCAATTCGAAAGCTAAGGATCCGTACTTTGATGTCATACACTGATCATTCTGCGCAGCGCCGCTTCAAGTTGAACACATCTATTGGCTTTCTTCTTCCATGAGGGGGTTTGGCGTCAAGGTGGAACGTTAAAGAATCTCCCGGAAATCCTTTAACCAATCCGATGACGAGTGAAACTCCTGAAGTGTTTCCAATTTTGAGTGCCGTATGCATCAGACATTCAGCCACCGGTCCATGGGCGTGACCTCTATGGCTGCGTTTACACTGGCACAAAAAATCTGATTTTTTGCTCACATCTGCCACAGATAGGAATTTGTTGCACATGTGTAAACACAAAAACCTGTGCGAGATCCAATTTTTTCGCATCCGATCTGAGCCACTTCCAAATGTGGATTTTAATCGGATACACATCCGATATCTGGACATTCGACCTACGTCTGAACACACATATCCGATTCTCCACAGAACTCCCAATGCGAGGGCGACACGTTTGCTCATAAAGATTTTTAATGGCGTTTAAAATATTATACAATAATAATATGTATTTCTCATAATGCTTTAGCCAACACCACTAATTAATATCCCACAATATCTGTCTGAGCGTAATGTTTTACAGAAAAACACACAATTAGTAGAAGGCCTTTTTTCAGTACGAGGAAACAATGATTAACAGTAATTCAACCACAAAAACGGTCCTCTTTAAACGCATCTCTCAGCTGACACAATCCGGGCAGCCACATCCACTAAAGGGGCGTGTATTTGTGCACCATTGTCTTCCAGCACAATGGCACGAGTGAAAGGCTTTTGCAGCAGTCTTTGCAGCAGTGCTCCTGTATCTATGGAAACAGAATCTGATCTCCATTTGTCTCTGCGCCCGGCGAGTCTCATGGCTGTAGCGGGGAGGAGGGGGGAAGAGAATGCCACTTGTGTTGCCAAGGCTAACAATAACAGCGCCGATAACAACTCTTTATTTGTCATCTCAAAGCCCCCAGCACTCTGGGAATAAGAGCGTGTATGTATTTGTGAGGGTGAATCGTGCCCTGTGGTTGACGGAGGCAGACAGTGTGCAATGCTCACTCTTGCATCTCAGTGTCTGCTAAGTGACCCATGGGATTTATTTAGGCAGGGCTGCTGAAGCGAGTGCATCACTGCTTTTGAAGTATTTATAAAACAAGAACAAATGAATGTGACACTAAATGGATGTTACATCACACATCATTTTAGTTCAGATCTTCCACTGTATGAAAACGCTTATCTTAAAAAACTCATATAGCATAAACTACAGTCATATAATGCAAGGAAAATAAAATACATTTTTGAAAAATGAATTAGAGAACAATACTCTAAGCAGTACTACCATACTAGTTACTTCTGAGAAGAAGAACTTATTGAGCTGTCGTGAGATAATAGGCCCCTGACAGATGGTGGGAGCCACCCAAGGTGTGGGGGGTCCGAAGTCAAAAAATCAATTGTTTGCTTCTACTTTTTCTCTACATGCCCCAACTGGAACCACGCTATTTCATCTTAGAAGTGACAAAGCTGAAGCCTTAAGCCATTTTAATAACCTCCCTAGTTCTTTTACATTAGATTTGACATACCTAATGTACATGACATACGGGGACAAATTAGATATTGTGGCCTTGAGTTAAGAATTTGTTCCAACAACTTGTTCATTTTTTACACTGTTTTTTGGTAAATTGCCACAATTTATCTAAATTAAAACAAGAAAACAAATTAATAAAACATGGTCACAAATTAATAAGTCTTAGTAACAAATTCTTACACAATGTTTATTTTTTCTCGCCTGTCATGTGTAGTGCTCCATACTAATGAGACAATATAAAACATAATATTTTAGGGCTTTTGACTTTTTAGTGACATTTGAGAAGGAAAAGAAAATGATTTTGAGGCAAGAAAGGATATTGGTATGTGGCGCAAACCCGATTCAATCCTACGTTTCCCACATGAGTAACATTGAACTCAAAGAATTTACTAACCACTAGGCCACAGATATGGCACAGAAATAGGAAACTGGTGTATGATCAGATAAATTACTTTAAATCTGTATAAAATTAAACACTTATCTAAAATAATTAAATATTATTTTAGCTGGGAATCAAAATATTCATAACCACGGCAACAGTGTATCAGTTAGGAGACATATACGATTATCAGTCAACGTAAATCAGTATTTTAATTCTGTAATGTGACATAATTCCAACTGAAACAGGACACAAACTTAGGGTGGGACTTGATTTTAACCATTGGGAATTGAATGAATTGTAAGAGGAGGGATTGAAAAATGAGGTCTTGATGATGGCAGCCAAATAAAAATGATGTTCAGAGGTGGAGCATGATTTTCTTTAGAATAAAGGTCCTAGCATGACCAATAACATATAATGAATGTAAGTCAGTTCTAAGTAAATTCGGACTTTCATACCTTGGTGCCGCTGTAGAAGTCATCCGCGGTGTTGGCGTTCATGAAGCTCTCGTTCAGGTGAACACTGGTGTCTATTCCACCCGGAAGCACCAGCTTTCCTGTGGCATCTATAACCTTGGCCCCACCTGGGATCATCAGCTCCTTGCCCACTTGCTGGATAATGCCATTCTCGATGTACACATCCGCTTCTTGTGTGAAGTCATCGTTCACCACTTTACCTCCCTTTATAAGAATGCGTACCGTTGCTGAGCTGGAAGACATGGTTCAACCTACGAGAATCCAAAGACAGAGTGTTGATGTGTATTATATAACAAAACAGGGTCTTTATAACCCATTCAGTCATTTTTTGAAAGAAATAATACTAATGATTAAGGATGCATTAAAATTAAACGACAGTAAATGTTTTTTTTTCATTATTACAAAAGATTTGTATTTCAAATAAATGTTCTATTCAGCAATGATTCCTGAAAAAAAATGTATTAATGTTTTCCACAAAAATATTAAGCAGCGCAACTGCTTTCAACATTGTTAATAATAAGAAATGTTTCTTAAGCACCAAATCAGCATATTAGAATGATTTCTGAAGGATCATGTGACACTGAAGACTGGAGTAATGATGCTGAAAATTCAGCTTTGCATCACAGGAATAAATTACATTTTAAAATATATTTAAATAGAAAACAGGTAGGCCTATTTTAAATTGTAATAATACTTCACAAAATTACAGTTTTTACCAGGGCTATAGACAGCGACTGAGAATGTGTGAGTTCAAATTTGATGTGGTCGCATCTGTGCGAGTCCTTGGTCTGCTCTGCTCCATACAGCGCATGCTGCAGAGCCGCAGCACAGTGTATCAGGAGTCAGATTTCACAGATCACATGAAGAGACTGATAGAGGTGCTATCAGTACGAGCTCTTTGGGTGTATCGCCACGTGAGCACGAGCACAAAGGTGCACGCGGCAAAAATGACACGAAAACTTTGACGGATAGAGGATTTGGTTTTCAAGCGAAATATAAAAGTAAAGTAAAAGACCACTTCTTAAACCAGAGAAGGTGAACATGTTGGTTTTCTAGGGAAAACATGCAAGCACTGTCACCGACAGCCAATTTAGTTTAAATATTATTTTTGTTTAAATTTTGAAAAGGCTGTTATCTTTGCTGTGTATCTCATGTTAAGCGATGGAGGCTTTCTTTTAATTTTCTTATTTGTTTGATTCCAGTGTTTGCTAAACTTTCTGTAATTTATTAGTCTATATATAATACAGCATGTGGTGTGTGTCATTGTCAGTCCTGTGTCGTGTGTGTCATGTGATTCCCGCCCTCTTGTGTCCATATTTGGTTAGTTTCCTGTCCTTGTTAAGTGTGATTATTAGTTAATTCCTGTCCAGCTGTGTTTTAATGATTATGTGTTAATTATCCTGTGTATTTAGTTTCTGTCTGTTTAGTAAGTTTCGTCTGGTCTACTCGTTACTCCCCGGTGTTCCTGTGTGTCTGCCCTGCCTTGTCTTGTCTTGTTTAAATTAAAGACTGTATATTTGAGTTTAATCCTCATCTGCGTGTTCCTCGTTCCTCCCTGCTGTGTGCACTGTGACAGCCATGCCTCGTCTTATTTATTTTTGTTAATAAACGTTATATATGCTGGTTTGTCATTGTACTGTTTTATTGTTGTTGTGCTTTTCATGAAGAATAACAATGAATCCATATTTCAAGCATTTGTTTTAGTCTTAAAAAGTGAAAGATGTAAAGATGTAAGCACAACAGAAAATTATATTTTCTTATAAAGCATGATACAAAGATTGCGAATTCAAAAGAGGAACTCCTGTTCACAAAATTCAAATCATAAATAACACTGATGAAAAAGAATGAGTTGAATGTTAATTCCACATTTGTTACAATAACTATTAACTATGATTACGGAAAAACTTAATCAACATGCATTGATTAATCTCATGTTGCAGAAAAAAAAAAAAGAAAAGAAAAAAGTGCAACCAAATCATGTGCTGGTGCGACCAACTGAGAAAGTTTGTCGCACCAGCGCGACCAGTGGAAAGAATGAGTCTAGAGCCCTGTTTACATATGATCCACATCCACCAACATATGAAGCCTATAAAATCATTTAAATACATTTTTAGTTACTATAGAAATTTCCAGAAAAGTTCCACTATATTGAGATTATAGTGACTGATACTTCCAGGTTTTCCATGATCATGGGAAGTGGGAACCCTTTTATATAACCCGTTTATATAATAATATACACCCCATACTTTTGGAATGACATCACATGTCTCAACGGAGAGCTTGCAGAAATCCATTTTTCCACATTTGGGCTATGGAAACCAACTATGTCCTTCTTTGACGTCCAAACAGGATCAATCATTCATATCACAGCCCAAATGTTCCGCAACATTAGTTTAAAGAGGTTGCAAAGCATTAAGCCATTCTAGAATCTCACTTTAGTGGGTAAACTGACACCAACATGTGTGATTATCGTCAGCTTGGCATGCTTAGTCACATTATCGACTCCAGCCTTTAACATGGTAATTACATGTGAACATGTTAATTATTCATGACACATTAAAGCAATTTCAGCACTGCAACTAACGTTCCAGTAATGTTGATTCAACAAAACCTCAACATCCAACACACTACAGAAACAGGGTGTGGAATGCATATTAAATGCTCAAAAATGATCAGAGCAATTCTGACCCAGATTTTCCAGCGCTGCATGTGCAGGGATGTGAGATTGTTAGCAGCAAATATATGTAGGCTAGCAGCTGTTGCTGTACATTCCCTGCAGCACCGTACTTCCTTATGATCTAATCCCAAGTGAAAGCGTGCATGCGAGTCTATGCTGCAAAGTGAGTCGGGGGCAGGTGGGTGCGGCATATTCACAGCATGGCGCTGCCCAGGGTTCCCCCCACCCCCCTGTTCTGAGCCCCTGATGGTGAATGGTGTGTGTGTATGTGTGCAAGGAGGGGCTACTATGGAGCTGGAGAATAAGGGTGTGTCCTCAGACATCCTACTATAAAAAGAAACAGTACGGTGCATGAGCTACATCTGTCCTGTCCTCACAACACAGCCTGAAGAAAAATGATTGGAGCATTTGTTCCTCGCCATGACTCATGGAGGCCTTCCTCAGGAATGACCCACTTTTGAACCGTGCCATACTCCATGAGATCCAGATGGCACTCTTCTGGGTAGCATGAAGTACATGAAAACTTCTGATCTTTCTTGTGGAAACAACTTTCAATCAGTAAAACAGGACGGGATATTCAGTGCAATTTGAACTATTAGAGCAGAAAGAATTAAATATATATTAATATATAAATATATATATATATATATATATATATATATAATTCTAAATTTAATTCTATATATATATATAATTTAATTTTGAATTGAATAAATAATATTTAAAATTAGATATTGTTTTAGGCAATAAATATAATTTTAAATAATATTTACATTATAGTAAATAAAATATTACTTGTGCCAATGGGGAAAATAAATGTAATGGAAAAACAGGAAGAATTGGTGCAATATATGTAATATACATAATTTCAAATATTATTTTAAATTGCATACAAATATTTTTAATGATATACTGTATTTCACTATATATAATTTAAAATATTTTAAAATTATATTACATTATATTATTTACATTTTTATGCTGAAATGTTCATTGCAGTAATATTAAAGGAATGAAAAGACAGTAAGAATCTATCTATCTATCTATATATATATATATATATATATATATATAATATTATTTTAAAATAATATATATTTATATAGCACATATTTAATATTAACATTATAAAATATTAACATATTATTTCTGAATTTTCATACTAGAATATTTTTAGTTTGCAAAGCATGCATGCAGTCACGTGAAGTGTAAACATGACTACAAGAGGTATTTTATGAGAATGTACACATGCACATTTGTGCAATGCAGTGCATCAGTAATGTCTTCTGATATGTAGATTGCATGGACGAGGCTTCATTTAGAGGCTGATGATGATGGTGATGTAGACTCATCCCATATCGAGGGTGTCACACAAAGGGGCGACCAAGCCCTTACTTCTACACAACACATTCAATATGTCTCAAGGCATCAAGAAATGCCAACGTGCGTTGGTTTTTCAACATTAATAAGGATATTACAAGGCTTCATAACGGAAATATCAGATGTCGGGCATGCGCTCGCGTTTAATCGTGTTTATTGCTTGTGGGCTCGAGCTGTTTATGTACATACGACATTCACATTGATTGACTAGATTATTAAATATCGTTCAATCGATAGTTAAACAATTACCAACTCACATTAGGAATGATATACGGGAAACACGAGACGCAAGACTGGGAGATTCTTTCCATACCACAAAATTACACGATTCAGAGCCAAGCAATATATCTCTGTGCTAGTCAGTGAGGAGTTTCTGAAAATAGCTTACAGATGAATGCAAAATAGCGAGGCATAGTGCACTTACTTCCTTTGTTATATCCTTAAAAAGGCGCTTTCCCTTCACTTTCAGCACTGGGGAACAATAAAGCCTGTTAGACGGCAGGCAGATGCTTCGGTTGGACCAGCCCGGTAAACCTTACGCTTGCAGCAGCATCCAGACTGTGAGAGCCGGCGCCGACCAATCACAGGAGAGATACACAGCGAAGGCCTCAGCAGCTGCCAATGGCATTGCAGTATGGGCGTGTCCTGTCGTCAGTGGTACGTACCATTTCCACAGATTCACAGGGGATGGAACTGGATCATTATGCCAATGTGGCAACCGTGCAAACCAGACCATGAAGTACTACATTTTTTGTAGCGTTTTTTTTTTTTTAAATAAATGTATATTAATTTAAAATGTACAAATATACATTAGTATGTATAATATAGATATACAAAGTATTATATCTATTTAACCATAGATATTGTAAAAATATCAACATTAATAAAATATATTATAACAATTATTTAAAAGTGTATGTAGTTGTGTCCATATACTCATGCTTCTAATAAATATGTGACCCTGGCTGTGAAACAGCTAAAGTATTTTTTTATTTTTTTGTGATTTACTGTTTTCAACATAAAATCATCATTCATGAGGTAAAGAACATTCTGTGAAAATGTAACCTTGATTTCTTTAATATTGACTGAGTAAGACCATGTCAAAGATTGAAATCATAGTGAAATTAATGGTTGAAATCAAAATTTGATGCTCGTTATCTCATAATTAGATTTTGAGACTAGCCTGGGTGTCACAGAGAGGGTCACATATAATTATAATTATTTAAAAACTTTTTTTTTTTTTGTCGTTTCCAGAATGTAACCATTATACATACAACACAGATACACAAAGTATTACATATATGCAAAATACCAAATTATATATATAATAATCAACTTTATTCAAATATATTTATTCTATATTTATATTCATATTCATATATATATATATAAATACATACATACAGTCATGGCCAAAAATATCGGCACCCTTGGTAAATATGATCAAAGAAGGCTGTGAAAATTAATTTGCATTGTTAATCCTTTTGATCTTTTATTAAAAAAAATCACAAAAATCTAACCTTTCATTGGATAATAAGAATTTAAAATGGGGGGAAATATCACTATGAAATAAATGTTTTTCTCTAATACACATTGGCCACAATTAATGACACCCTTTTATTCAATACTTTTTGAAACCTCCATTTGCCAGTTTAACAGCTCTAAATGTTCTCCTATAATGCCTGATGAGGTTAGAGAACACCTGACAAGAGATCAGAGACCATTCCTTCATCCAGAATCTCTCCAGATCCTTCAGATTCACAGCTCCATGACGGTGCTTCTTCTCTTCAGTTCATCTCACTCATTTTCTACAGGGTTCAGGTCAGAGGACTGGAATGGCCATAGCAGAAGCTTGGTTTTGTGCTCAGTGACCCATTTGTGTGTTGTTTTTGAGGTTTGTGTTTGGATTATTATACGGTTGGAAGATCCAAACATGGCCCATTATAAGATTTCTAACAGAGTCAGTTACTTGTTGATTTTTTATCTGTTGGTATTTGATAGAATCCATGATGCCATGTATCTAAACAAGATGTCCAGGACCTCCAGCAGAAATATAGGCCCACAACATTAAAAATACAGCAGTATATTTCATTGTACACATGGGGTACTTTTTATCCCTGTGTGCACCAAACCCATCTTGAGTGTTTGCTGCTAAAAAGCTCATTTTTTGTTTCATCTGACCATAGAAGCCAGTCTCATTTGAAGTTCCAGTCGTGTCTGACAACTGAATATGCTGGAGATTGTTTTTGGACGAGTGAGGAGATTTTTTCTTGAAACCCTCCTGAATAATATGTGGTGATGAAGGTGCTGTTTGACCATTTTTTTTAAGGTTTTCTGACCCCGACACTCAACTATTTTCTGCAATTCTCCAGCTGTGGTCCTTGGAGAGTCTTTAGCCACTCAAACTCTCCTTCTCACCGTGCATTAGGACGATATAGACACACATCCTCTTCCAGGCAGATTCATAACATTTTATGTTGATTGGAAATTCTTAATTATTACCCTGATGGTGGAAATGGGAATTTTCACTGCTCTAGCTCTTTTCTTAAAGCCACTTCACTAATTTGTGAAGCTCAATTATCTTTTGCTGCACATCAGAAATATATTCTTTGTTTTTTCTCATTGTGATGGATGATTAAGGGAATTTGGGCTTTGTTTTCCCTCCTATTTATATTTCTGTGAAACAGGAAGCTATGGCTGGATAATTTCATGTTCATAATCACCCTGGAGTGCTCAAAATTGTGAATATGAATGGGAATATACTTCAGAGATATTTTACTCTTAAGAATTTCTAGGGGTGCCAATAATTGTGTCCAACGTGTATTTGAGAAAAACATTTATTTCATAATGATATTTCCCCCCATTTTAAATTCTTATTATCCAATGAAAGGTTAGATTTTTGTGATTTTTTTTAAATAAAAGATCAAAAGGATTAACAATGCACATTAATTTTCACAGCCTTCTTTGATCATATTTACCAAGGGTGCCGATATTTTTGGCCATGACTGTGTGTATATATATATATACATACACTCTCTAGAATAATATAATCTATATAATATACCCTAGAATACAATATACCAATATTCACATTCACACACGCAGCATATATCTATATAATTATTTAATATTAATATTATGCATCCTTTCCAGAATTGAAACTTTCGATAAAAATTATACATTTTTAGAAGTTAAATGTTATTTAACTAATAGTGATATACAATTAATAATTTACTTAATAATCATATATCATTTTATGGTAAATACTTGCAAAGAAAACACAACTTTTTCACAAAAAACAATACATTTATTCAAGTGTTCTCCAGCACAAGTACATAAGGAGCCTTTTTTTCTTCGTTCTGGGCACATAACGAAAGAAAGGGGAGAGGTGGCGAATGATTGCTACATTTGCTGTATGAGCTGATTGCAAAAGAAGAGAAGGCTTGAAAAAGGTTTATATGACACAACAGAGGTCACAAATATCAACAGCATCACTGAGATATACAGAGAACCTGTTAGGAGAGCAAACAAGAGGCTGTTACAGCCAAATATTTATATATATACCCAAATAAAGCAAATGAAATTTAACAAAACAGAAAAGAATGAAACAAAAGAAGATGGAGGGCTGGATATATGGCATGGAATGTAGGACTTAGAAGCAATTCTGCCTGGATATTAAGCAAGTACATGTTAACAGCAAAATGTATTACATTTTTTTTGTTTGTTTTTTTAATTTCCCATTATGAGTACATGGTTTCCCACAGATAAGCACCAACTACAGCAATGTCTATTCTAAAACAATATAAGAATCTTTCATCATTTATCATTATTTTTTTCAAGTACAAAGTTAAAATGCCTTTGTTAATATCTTTATATGAGAGAGTAAAATAATAGTGCTTCTCCAATACTACAAGAAACATTCGGAAAAAACAAAAAACAGTCATTATCAAGACAAGTTTATTTATTTTCCAAATAATATATTTTTCTCAATTAGATAAAATGTTTAGCACCTTAGGAAACACCTACAATCCCTCTCTTAGTACTTAAAACAAGAATTAAAAAGCAAATCGAAACACACTTTTGTATGTAGGGCTGTGCAGTAAAGATGGGACTGTTAAAATCACTTAGCGAACTCATTCTTTAGTTTGATCCTCCGTTCGACACATATAAATATGAATTACAAAAGACACCCTGCTGCTTTATAGCTTATGTCAATTAGCTTGTTGCCATTTTGTCAATTACCCCCCTCTTGCGATTTGAGTGCTGTTTTGATTCTATGATATATATTAGCAAAGAATTATATTTGTACATCTCATAGGTCATTAAAAAAAGCAACAGACAATTTCTATGTACAAAATGTACAAAGAGAAACAAATCTGGGCGTCGATAAAATTGGGAAAATAATAAAAGCAACTTCGCTGAACGTGACAAATGTTAAGGTATGTAAGCAGTGCAATGCCTTAAATTAAAAAAGAGCCTAACAAGGATTTCATTAGAGCCCGTTTCTAACCTAATTCACAAATTTAGCCTATATAGCTTGCGTGATAACTAAATTATTGACATGGTCAACATCCACCATTGGCAAACATAATAATGTTTTCAGATCTACGCTAGAGACCAGACGTAGTTCACCCCATCCGACTACTTTTCCTACAGGGATACTTAACAAACACACTCACTTTGGGATTATATAGCAGACACTATACTGTATCTCGACGCAGCGAGTTATTATAAAGCGACTCCATAGCACATGGAAAAATGAGAGGGGTGCCATTCGAATTCGGCCCCTTCACCGACGACAGACGGATTTTTTCTATCCTAGCTCATTCGTTCACATCTATTGGCACAGCCCTACTGTACACAACAAAGTATTACCTTATATAACGGCAAGAGTTTCACATCATTAAACATAACCGAAAAAAAAGAACAATTCACAAGAATCAAGGAGAAAGATTTAAAAAAAATATCAAAGAAATAAAGAAGTATACATATACAAAAGTGCTCGATATTGTTGGTAACACAGCACAAAAAAATTGCTATTAAAAGGTAGAAGAACATTGTGAAGCCGCACCTTTATAGATTTGCACCTGACTGAGAATAGCCTGCGGACGCCGCAGTTGAAGGCTGATTCACCTGGCCGACCGACCGACCGACGCCATCCTTCCTGCGGCCGCCACGCACGCTAAGAGTTGTACAGTAATGATTCTGGCCTGTGTGACACTAGAAAAAAAGTAGCTCACCACAGCCTTTGATTTCAAGGTATGGATGACAAAAACATCACCGCCCATGTGGCTGGTTTCATGCGTTCGGATTGCAGGCATACTGAAGGAAGCAGACCTCAAAGACTGAAAAGCTGAGGCGTGATTTTTCTTTTTTTGAAAAGAGCACCAGAGAATATTGTACAAAAAGGCTGTAAAAGATATAACGGCAGACCTGGCTTGACCTGTGTTTTTTTTTTTTCCTCTCTCAAGGTTTCAGTCATTCGTTTTACCTGGCGACGGTACAAAACGTGACTCCATGATCTTGTTTCGAGTAGTAGCACCACATGAGTTGCAATGTTTTTCACCACCTTGAAGCACCATATTGTCATCTATTACAGTAGTACCTTTATAACCTTCAGTTGTGTATAGAAACTGTAAACAAAGAGGTATTTGTGATCTGGTGTTTTGGATTTGTTAAGACAGAGCTCCCCTGACACTAAGAGAAAACTTTTTTTTCCCGCTCTTACCAAGGCTCAGACGCTGGAGGAGAGGAAAGACGCGCACCGTGAGAATTAGATCGATCCGCGACCCGACAGTCGAAAAACTCAGGAGGCGAAATGTTTGGGCGAACTAAATGCGATTTCCGTCTCAACGAACTTCTCGTTTCTGCCTTGAATTGTTACATCGTCTCTCAGTGCCTTAAAAGGAGGCCATGTCTCAAGTATAGCTTGCACACATAAATCAAATACTGGATAACACTGCTAAAAAGTCAAATGAATAATAAAAACAATTAAATAGAATTAAAAAAAGAGTCAATTATTCCAAACCAGAAGAAAAAAACCAAAACAAAACATGAAACACCTTTTTTTTTTCTGATGTCGAACTTGCAAATAACATACGAGAGCTTGCTTTCGAAGCTCGTGGTATTACATCGGTTTAGATTTTTCTCATCTGTACTGGATTTGAGTTCAGATGCAGGCGAAGTACTCTTTGAGTGGTGCAAACAAGTGACGGATGACCGGGACGCTCCACGACCTTCCCAGCAGCCTCTGCCTGGCCAGACGACTCATGTTTGACACGTCTGTGTAATGGACAGGGAAGCCGAACACCCTGATAAGAAGTGAAAAGGGCAGAAAGTTAGTTCAAATGTAGTCACAAGTACAACACTCCTGTGATGTGAATAGACAGATTATGAATAATCTAGAACAGTTTAATGCAATTTTTGTTTTATAGATATAGAATAATCATACAGGACACATTAAAGAACATTAAATTGAACATATATTTGATAAAAAATCTATTTCAAATAAATGCTGTTCTTTTACACAAAAAACACTGGATAATATAATATGTGACTCTGGACCACAAAACCAGTCATAAGGGTCAATTTTTCGAAATTGAGATTTATACATCATCTGAATAAATAAGCTTTCCATTGATACATGGTTTGTTATGATAGGACAATATTTGGCCGAGATACAGCTATTTGAAAATCTGGAATCTGAGGGTGCAAAAAAATGAAAATACTGAGAAAATTGCCTTTAAAGCTGTCTAAATAAAGTCCTTAGCAATGCATATTACTAATCAAAAATTAAGTTTTTATATATTTACAGTAGGAAATTTACAAAATATCTTTACTTAATGTCCTAATGAATTTTGGCATAAAAGAAAAATGGATAATTTTGACCCATACAATGTATTTTTGGCTATTGCTACAAATATACCCCAGCGACTTAAGACTGGTTTTGTGGTCCAGGGTCACATCTAAAGACTGGTTTTGAGCATATTAGAATGATATCCGAAGGATCATGTGACAGGATGCTGAAAATTCAGCTTTGCCATCACAGCAATAAATTATATTTTAAAATATATTCAAACAGTTATTTTAAATTGTAATAATGTTACAGTTTTTACTTAAAGAAGTAAACTGCTAATAAGTAGTTCACTGCTAAAAGCAGAAAAAAATTCATTAAAAAATGGATCAAATATATTGATGACTCATCTTGTGCTCAGGGGCATGATACAACTTTTCGTACAAAAAGCCCTTTAGAATAATAATGTCAAGTGGGAGATCACAAGTGGTCAGCACTAAATGCTGGTGTAGACGGGGTACAAAACATTTTGTGTTCCAATCATTTAAAGCCCATTTGAAGGTCAGACACGTGACTACATTGAATGTGTAGTATAATCGCTGATCTGTACTGATATCCATACTGATATCAACTGTCAATCATGCACTATACTAAAACAAGGCTTTCAAACATTGCTGGTTATGTGTGGCTTTAAAAGAAAATTCTTTCTGTTAGAAAAATTTGGAAAAGTCTGTATATAAACATCAGTATTAATTTAGTATCATTGGGATATTATTATATATTTTTATTAATATTTGAATTAGTTTTTATTTTTATATTTTGTTTTCATTAAAGTTTTGGTAATTTTGTTGTGTGTTTTTGTCATTTTTATTGGTTTTTATTTTTTATTTTTTCAGTTTTAGTTTGTTATTTTAGTACATTAAGTTCAACTAAATGAAGCAACAATGTGTTGACTTTCTTTTCTGTCTTAACTGACCACTTGTGTTTGAATCTCCAAAAAGCATTTTAATACAAGGTGTAAATCAAGCCAGGCTAAAATATACCAAAACAGGAAGAAAATTGTATTTGTCAAGCCATTTCAATCAATATAAGTTAAAACTCACTGTTCAATGAAGCCGGCCATCGAGATCTCTCTGTTGAACAAATTTCAGTGTGACATTTCACATTTACATTTGGACTTATAGCTTAGAACTTTTTAAAGGCATTTCGTCATACCTCTCCATCTCAGTGCACCACAGGATGTCCTCTTTTTCATTCATGAAGACAGGGAAGTGCTGGTCTTTGCCCTGCTTTATGGAATTTGACCGAGTGGTGATGGTCCGCACTTTTTCAAACTATAAAAAATGCGAAAAGAAACTGATTTAAACTGCTTTATCCAGAAATCAATCGAGGGTTTGACTAAGAAGTACCTTCGCTGTCCTGCCATGCTCCAAACAGTCTTGAAGGTCCAGTTTATCAGTGCACATGGCAGACAACGGTCTGAGAGGAAAAGGAAATAAAGAAGTACAATTATAAAGTGAGAGATTAAATAATGAAATGAATGAAGAGTCCATTTCCAACTAACCTGTTCATGCCAGGCAGGTTACCCCAAAAGTAGCGAGCTCTGTGGGCAGCAGACACCTCCTTGGCATCGATCATCACTGGGTTGCACTATGATACATAAACAAATAAATAAATATATAATAAAATATAATAATTTAAATAAAATAGATACTAAACCTTTGTAATATTGACTCTAACAAGCATATAATGGGTTAATTTGTTTCTACACAGCAGGTCATTTTACCACTAGGTGGCAGCAAAACCTACTGGTTTATATTAAAGGTGACATATCATGAAAATCTGACTTTTCCAGGTTTTAAGTGCTATAATCAGGTCCCCAGTGCATCTACCAACCAATGAAATGTGAAAAAGATTAACCCAGTAACTTTGTTTTAGTAAGCCTTTTTCTGCAAGCTCTATTCTGGAAAGGGCAGCTTTCATTTGGATTTAAAGAAACAGGCACGAAAATCAGAGTGTTTCTGCTTCCACTTAAAATAGGCATTTTCAAAATGATATAATAAATGATCTGTGGGGTATTTTGAGCTGAAACTTCACAGACACATTCTGGGGACACCTGAGACTTATATTACATATTGTAAAAAGGGGCATAATATGTCTCCCTTAAAGCCCCACTGACAGTATAAGACAAATTCAGCACAGCTTAATCATCATGTTCAAACACCTCTAAAAAGCGAGAGATGTCCCTCTTGTCGCTGACACCCATGGCCACCACATTCTCAAAGAGCCAGAAGAACGGCCTGTTATCTCTCTCTTTAGGTCGGGCCTCATGTAACAGCCGGTAAAACTCGAAGAAGAGTCGACCCGTGCCCTCTGAAAGACAAAAAACAAGATTATGAAAAACATTACCAAAACTCAATATGACAATTATCAGAAAAATCTACAATATATGAGCTGTGTTATAAATACAACTAAGATATACAGTACACTACCATTCAAAAGTTTGGGGGTGGTAATATTTTTAATGTTTTCGAAAAAAAAAGTCTCACCAAAGGATGCACTTATTTCATAATATTGTAAAATTACTAAAAGTGTTATTATTATTATAAAGGAACTGTTTTCTATTTTAATATACATTAAAATATAATTTATTCCTGTAATGGCAAAACTGAATTTTCAGAAGCCATTACTTCAGTGTCACATTATCCTTTGGAAATCATTCTAATACATTCTAATAAAATAGTTGTGCTGCTTAATATTTTTGTGGAAACATGATCCACAAAATTTTATCAGGATTCTTTGATGATGTTTAAAATGTTTAAAAGAACAGCATTTTTGAATTAGAAATATTTTGTAGTCTTATGGACCCAAACTTTTAAATGGTATTTGAAAGTGTAAACACTAATAATAAAGACTAAGGCTAGACACACAGCTGAATAAACTCCTACCGTAGAGACCTTTTCTTGCAGGATTCACTATGGACAAGTCATTGCACGGACTTCCACCGATGACAAGATCAAAAGGACCCCATTCCTGAATCTGTGGATGACAAAGGAAAATAAAATAATAGAAAGATTGATCAATATGAAATATTGTGGACGTAGTCAAATAGGAGCCTATATGGTACAAAGACAAAAAAGACCATTCATTGAAAAACAAATGAGATGCTGAAATTTTTAACCTGAAGAACCCTATTTATGATACCATTACTATCAAAAGCTATTGTTAATGGTCAAAAGTTACGAAGATTTCAGTTTTTGTGCCAAGGCCAAGTTACCGAGATGGCCACCAAATGTACAGACTTGCTTTAAAATAACTTCAGTAACAGTAAACTGAGGTGAAGGATGATACTCACGTTTTTATGGGTGACGTTTCTCACGTCACCCACGTACATGATGCGTCCCTGGTGCCGAACGATGCCCACAGTGATGGAGTCCTCGCACACTTCTGAGGCCACGTAACGCTGCACTTGGATACCCAGCTCCTTCAGAACCAGCAGCCCTGGCATAATCACAAACACCATGACAATCTACAACTAAGTTGTTTATTTTATTTTTGCTAATTATTGCACAGTTTAATTTTAGTACGCAAGTACTAGCGATGAGTCACACGGCATTTACGGCACTGGCTCAAAACAACCCGGCTGCAGAACTGAGCACCATTAACAAAGATGGCGGATTTCAAATCACATTCTTCGAGGTGGTCGTATGCCAGCCAAATTAAACGGAATGCTAACGGATGCTTTTCTTCAATTATAATACATGTCCTTGCCTCAAACACCAATGATGCCCAAAAATCCTGTTGAAGTTGGAAGCTCGCTAGGTTTAAAGGATTAGTTCATTCCTGAATTAATTGTGGGTTAGTTCACCCACAAATGAAAATTAGCCTGTGTTTTATTCACCCTCGAGGCATCCTAGGTGTATATGACTTTCTTCTTTCAGACGAATCCAGTCGGAGTTATATAAAAAATTGTCCTGGCTCTTCCAAGCGTTATCATTGCAGTGAGTGGGTGTTTTTTTTTTCAACAGTCCACAAGATGTCAAATAAAGTGTGCACATCCATAATAAAATGTGCCTCACACGGCTCCGGAGCGTGAATAAAGGCCTAATGTAGCGAATCCATGAATTTTTGTAAGATAAATATCCATATGTCAAATGTAATAAACACTTTTTTCTCATTTCCGCTGACTGTCGTACGCGGAAGCAGTCCAGGCGGATGACGTAGGATGTCGGCATAGCGTGATTAGTGTCGAATGCGGAGAGAGAACAAAACAAAACGGCGGTCATGAATTAGAAGTACAAACCGAGGATTTGTAAAGAAAAATTTACATTTACATTTATGCATTTAGCAGCTGCTTTTATCCAAAGCGACTTACACTGCATTTAGGCTATACATTTTTTTTATCAGTATGTGTGTTCCCTGGGAATTGAACCCACAACCTTTTGCGCTGCTAACACAATGCTCTACCACTGAGCCACAGAAACACATGAACACTTGTCGTGTCGGAGGATTTCGATATAAGCCAATATATCCTTTACCTTTGCTAAAGTAAGGAAACTTTGCTTCCTTTGCTCCTGTAAACAAACTCTCGAGACTAGCATATCTCACAGGCGCATGCACTACATACATCCTACATTATCCGCCGGAACTGCTTCCGCGTACGGCAGATGCCGGAAGTGAGAGAAAAGAGTTCATTACGTTTGAAATATAGACACTTTTCTTACAAAAACGCATAGATTTGCTACAGGAGGCCTTTATTCACGCCCCGGAGCCGTGTGAGGCACGTTTTATCATGGATGTGTGTGCTTTATTTCACGTCTTCTGGACTGTTGACAAAAAGCACCCGCTTATCCCCATTGTAAGGCTTGGAAGAGCCAGGACAATTTTTTATATAACTCCGATTGGATTCGTCTGAAAGAAGAAAGTCATATACAGCTAGGTTGCCTCGAGGGTGAATAAAACACAGACTAATTTTTGGGTGAACTAACCCTTTAAGATTTCCTGATAATTTACTCAATCAAGATCTTCATGTCTTTCTTTCTGCAGTCGAAAAGAAATTAAGGTTTTTAAGGAAAACATTCCAGGATTTTTCTCCATATAGTGGACTTCAAGGGGTTGAAGGTCCAAATTGCAGTTTCAGTGCAGCTTCAAAGGGCTCCACACGATCCCAGCCGAAGAATAAGGGTCTTCTAGAGAAACGATTGGTAATTTTCTTAAAAGAAATACAAATTTATATACCTTTTAACCACAAATGCTCATCTTGCACTAGCTCTGTGATGCGTGTCTATGACTTTATGCATTACATAATCAAGTTGGAAAAGTCACATGTGGTTAGTTCTTCGTCTGTGTACTCCGGTTCAAAAAGGAAGGGTAGGGTGAAAAAATCCATCTAATTTTCTCCTCCAACTTCAAAATCGTCCGACATCTTTTTTGACCTTTTTTGTAAAGGGCGTTTGACTTTCTTTGCACATTCGCTTTGTAAACACTGGGTCGGTACTTCCGCCTACGACACGCGTGACCTTTCCAACGTGACTACATCATGCGTGAAGTCAGAGATGCAGAGTTAGTGCAAGACGAGCATTTGTGGTTAAAAATAATATAATTTTTATTTCTTTTAGAAAATGAGCAATCGTTTCACTAGATAAGACCCTTATTCCTCGGCTGGGATCGTGTAGAGCCCTTTGAAGCTGCATTGAAACTGCAATTTGGACCTTCAACCCCTTGATGCCCACTGAAGTCCACTATATGGAGAAGAAATTTCCCCCTAATGCAAAATTCCTGATTGTGTAACTTCCTATTGAAACGACTGGATTTCAAATGTGACTGCAACTTAGCAGCAAGTTTCTTGATGGATTTAAAATTATATTATAGTGAAAGTTTCACTGAGTGACCAGATAAATCATTCACTTGTCCGCCAAATATGCATACGCCACATAATAATCAGGCTTTAATGATGAACATGGACCGTGTAGAGGGTCAAAACTGCGATTGCAGTTAATCCCCACTGTAAAATCACACATTAGAACGTGAGCGGTACAGCAGTATTGACGAGTGGCCAGTATAACAGTTAAGCTAAGTGCACTTTAAAAGCCAGGATGAGTGTAACGTGATCAGCACTATTTTCTGCTGAGAGGATGAAAGGAAGGGCGGACATTCTTCACTAACCTGTTGCGATCCCATCAAAAAGTGACAGGACGCGAATGGGTTTTCTGTTCTCTGCCAAAACCGGAGGGTAGAGCCTTGGTGGTTCCTGAAAGAGAAGAAGGGAGGAGTAAAAAAGGGGGGTGGACGAGAGACAGACAAGACGAACAGAGAGAGAGAGGCCTTTAAGGCACACTGCTCTGGTAATGAAAGAGCACCTGTCTGTACATACGGTCTGTAACTAACAAAGAGGCCTTTGCGTTAAACCAGTCCAGTAACAAGGGGTTATTGTTGAGCGCCTGTACAATATACGCAGTATCACCGGCCAGTTTCATTAACTATTTTCTTGTGATTAAGTGTGGCTGCTTATCTGTGGTCTTTGTTAAACGTCTTAGTATTCAATAACGCTAACAATAGAAAACGCTCGCTAACCTGTACTGTAATCCATTTAAAGAGTGGAGTGTGTAAGCTAAAACTCTATGATGTTAAGATGTGTACTCAATGCACAAAGCACTGTGACTGTAACACTTTCTGGCTGCTCTTCAGCACACTGGCCGTTAGCCAAGCTGCTCTTTCACATGGTCTGGAAAGCAAATGGTTTAGGAGTCATATAATTACATAATAAAACTCTCAAACCATTCACATTTATACTGTAAACCACACCAGTTTTGATTAAAATGCTCACAGCTGCTCAAACAATGCAGTATTTATGGCTGTGAAATAGAAATAAGAACAGCATATTTATTAGGGTTGGTAATCTTTAGACATATTGCGGCGCTTCAAAATGATTTCACAATGTGATTCCAAAATGATCTCTATTAACCCTATGGCTACTGTTAAAAGTTTCCACACCATCAACACATTTTCATGATTGTTCCATTACTTTCCATTTCAGTCAATCCTGATTACTGGATAGGGCTTTTTATAGAGATTGCACTCAAAAAGTGTAATTTATAGCCAATGTCATTTCTAGAGCTGAATATGAATACAAAAATCTGAAGATTTGAACAGCGTATTTTAGACTAAAGTGCTTATGAAGCGGTAAATTTGGGGTCTGTACATTATTATTTTATTTTTTTAGGAAACTAATACTTCTATTCAGCAATAATGCATTAAATTAATCAAAAGTGACAGTGAAGACATCTATAATGTTACAAAAGATTTCTAGTAACAACTGTTTTCAACATTAATAATAATAATAATAAACGTTTCTTAAACACCAAATCAATATTTTAGAATGATTTCTGATGGATCATGTGACACTGAAGAAAATGGTGAGCATAAGAGACTTCTTTTAAAAACATACAATACATTTTATTAACCCAAAACTTTTGTATGGTAAGGTATATTATTCATACACAGGCTAGAATCAAGTGCGACATTGGAAAATGACTTTTTTGTCTTTAAAGAATCATTCAGTTGCACATTATGTGATTAAAAATGATGTAGATTCAAGGCTAATGCTTAACACAGTGAACCAGAGAGCTTGTCTGATAATATGATGGAGAGTAACAGTTGCTAAGGTAGGATTGGTCAGTGATAATTTTAAGGTGGGGTTTTTTTAAGGTGCCACTTATGCCACTTACAAAGTCCTGGTCGTGATTGTTGGCAAAGAAGTGCTGCAGTCTGCAAGGCCAATCCGCTCGGCGCTCCAGCAGGCCGTACTGAGCCTTTGGCCCACACATGTAGCAGTTCCACGGGTCTTCTTTAATAGCTGCCTGCGCCGCGCCGGGCCCCACTAACAGATCCACACACTCCACACAGAAACACCTGCAGGAGAACAAAGATATAATGGAGGAATCAATGCAGGATTGAGGTAGAAAATGGAAATAATACTTCATAACTCACTGCCGACAGTCTGTCTCACCTGCAACAGTTATTGTTTCCACACATGAGCACTTCCCTCCCTCCACAGCAGATAGTACAATAGGACTGGTAGCCATCATCATCGTATTGATACGCACATTCTAGGAAGCAGTTCTATAAAAGAACAAACACATCAAATATTAATTCATTCGTATCAAGGAATACTGGGCATGTGTGGTTGACAAATGAAAAACACTTGCCATTACAAAACCGTTCAAGAATAGGGGAGAAAGTTTTGTGGTAGTTTAGTATTTTGTTTTGATTTTGTTTCATTTGTTTAAATGAAGTCAGAGACAAACAGAATCTACCAATAATGTAAATGGACATGATAAAATTACAGTCAGGCAAACAAAGCAGCCCTCAAGGAAGTAGGAAGCAGGAATTTCCTGGCTTTTACCTTACAGCTTTGACACATTCCTCCAATGAAGAGCGGGTGCTCCAGGGAAACATTAAGGCTGCCACATGAGATGCAGATGTCTGGAAGTGTTCAAAGTGAGAGAGAGATTTTAGCAGAGGCTAACACTGACAGACAGCCAGTTATGAAACACATCTCAATCTGTATGTGTAACACATACCTTCAATGCTTCTACATTTCTGACGAACTTCGTATACAAGCCTCTCTGAAAAACAACAGAAAAATAAACATTTAAAAACTGGAAAACCTCCCAGTGTTTCACACATTTGGCCTAATTCAACTTGACATCTTGTTGAATGGAAATTCCAGTGGTTTACATTTACATCACCTCGACAATTAAATGATTTAATAGTCAAAACACTATTTTAATAGCATGCCAGAATTTTTATTAACTGATATAATGCTGCTAATTGTAGTGGTACTACATATTAAATATATTAAATGTCAGAAATAATTGATGACAGACGGCTGAATAATTGAAAATCTTCAGTGCTGAACTGGATTAAAAATTAATGCAAGGTTCGGAGTCAATTATTCCAGTTGCCACATTGACATTTGTTAATCTCAATACATACTAGTTCATCATACTAGTTAACATTAGTTCAAAAGTGTCACCAAAACAGCAGTTATTAGATTTGCTGCTTTGTAATTTTTTGGATGTTTTGCAGTGGTATAGTAAAACATTAATACAAATAAATTATATACTAATACTTTTAAAAGTGACAGTAAAGACATTTATAATCTTACAAAAAAAAATTATATTTAAAAAAATGTTCTTCTTTTGAACTTATCTATTTATCAAAGAATCCTGGAAAAACAAACGTATCACGGTTTCCACAAAAACAGCACAACTGATGTTTCTTGAGCATATTAGAATGATTTCTGAATGGCTTCTGAAAATTCAGCTTTACAATCATAGATACAAATAACATTTTAAAATATATTTAAACAGAAAACAGCTAATTTGAATTGTAACAGTATTTCACAATATTACTCTTTTTGAACAGTACAAACTTTTGAACGGTAGTGTATGTTATATTATGTATACTATTATTAAAATATTTTTTATGAGATTTTTATTGCACCACTTTTTAATTGTTTTTATTAAATATTACATTTACATTTAGTAATGTAAATATTGTAAATATTAAGCAGGTGTTATAACTAAGGTGAAATATAAAGCCATTTGTAACTACCAAAACTGTTGCAAGTGAAGTGAAACTCTTGGCTCTGCATGTAACCCACAAAGGAGATGGTGCAAGTCTGCTCCAGTTTTCCTCTGTTTGAGTGTTTAATAAAGCTCCCTGCTGATTTAACAGCTCGTCTCTTTATTACTACTGTTAGGTTTTCCTGCCCTAAAACATGGGAAGTAATTTTGAAATCTTTAGCTTGTATTATAATAACAACAACTGAACAACATGTAGGTGAAAGTGCCATTTTAAAGCTATGTTTGAACATGTGTCACAATTCAATACAAACACGTCTCTTTACACTTGTAGGATTAGACGAGACCCCTGTCATAGTTCCAGACACACCCTCTTGTGTTTACTCTGCCGGCTGAGTAGATGAGAGCGCTAATCCTGATTTAGCATTACGAGCGAGAACTCTTTGAACTCGCTGACCTGGTTCAGTGAGAGCATCCGCTCACCTCGAGTCCGCTCGTCGATGATGTCTTTAATCTTGGGTTTCTCTGTGGCTGTGCTCTTGCGGGGCTTTTTTGCTGGTGGGGGCGTGTAGGCCGCCGCCTCTGGCTCCACCCACATCTCTGGATACACTTCCTTGTAGGGGTTACGCTCCTCTGAAAAAGGCACAATGGTATGTATAGCTATTGGTTAATGGATAATGCGGTGTGTCTATGTAAACGTCCGGCGGTCAGGATCGTTTTGATTTAACCAGTAACAGAGCTTAATTCCTGGCAGGCTGGCATGTGTACAGGCTTAATGGATAAACATCTAGTAAGCATCTACAAGAGATCTTAAAACACAAAATTCTCCAAAATCTCTGAACCGAGGAACTGTCCATCAGAAATCTCACCGGTTTGAAAATTTCTGGTAAACAACAACAAAAAACTGAATTTGAATCTTTCCCTTCAAGTCAGCATGAACTCAATAGCATGGAGAAACTTGGAAATAATGGAAAGAAATTACCCAAAAATGAAATGTGATTAACAAAACGTGAAATTTTAAAGAATCTGCATGCATATCTTTTCCATACAATGACAGTTCATTAAAAAAAATGATAATTAACATGGTCCATATGACTTGTTCGCTATATTCCAAATCATCTTGAGCCACATGGGCTTTGTGGGAATACCAGACAGAAATTGAATTCATTAATCACTGAAACCTTGCCCTTCAGTGAGCTGTTGACACAAAGGGTGCAACCCGACAATTGCGTCATGGAGTTGTGAACAAATCAGTTCAATTTGTGAACCCTATCAACTGGTTCATTGAGGAGAACTAGAAATAGAACAATTCATTCACTGATCAAGTTCTCAAGTTCAACTCACCTGAATCAGTGATTCAGTCACAGTGGTTCTTAAGTTAACAGCTCACTAGGGGAAGTTATAAGGGCTTCAATTTTATTCTGATTCTCACACAAAGCTATATAATGAATTCAGAAGATACACCACATGAATCATATGGCCCACTTTTATGATGCTTTTTGTGTTTGGTCTTTTTTTTGTGATTTTTGGAGCTTAAAGGGATAGTTCACCCAAAAATTTAAATTCTGTCATTAATTACTCGCCCTCTTGTTGTTCCAAACCGTAAGACCTTTGTTCATCTTGGGAACACAAATTAAGATATTTTTATGAAATCCGAGAGCTCTGAGAGCAACTGTACTACCACATTCAAGGCCCAGAAAGGTAGTAAGGACATCGTTAAAAATACTCCATGTGACATTAATTAGAATACATTTTGTGTGCAAAGAAAATAAAAATAATGACTTTATTCAACATTTCTTCTCTTCCATGTCAGTCTTCGACACTGTAGCTTCATAACATTAAGCTTGAAACACTGATGTCACATGGACTATTTTAACGATGTCCTTACTACCTTGGAATGACATGAGGGTAATTAATGAAAGAGCAATTAATGACAGAATTTTCATTTCTGGGGGAACTAACCCTTTAACAAATTAAGTCATTATAGACTGTTGTTCTAACAGAGTTGCATGAAAACTCCATACGTTTGTGTTCCACTGAAAAAGAAACAAAAGTCTCTGTTTGTGTTCTACTAAAAAAATAGCAGAACATGAAATTGAGTAAATGACAGAATTTTAATTTCTGGGTGAACTATCCCTTTCAACAAGCTTGACATTTTCCTTAGCCGAGCAAGCAGATATCAATATGAAACAACAACAGTCTTACCTTCAGGCGGCTCTAGACCTTTAGGTCCTGTGGGTTGAAATCCCATCATGGCCCATTCAATCATCTGTTTGTTTTGCATGTCTACTGACTTAGAAGTGTCAGTGTCGTCACTCTCCGGGCATGTGAGGAAGGTTTTGCCTGCTCTAGTGCTGGCTACCTGCAAAGCACGCCATTCAAACATTTTCTTTAGAGAGATTTTTGCTTGGAATATAACAATAAACTAGAGAAGATCTGATTTGTTCAATCCTCGGTTTGTACCACAAACAAATTCCTACCTGTAGCACTTCAAAGATGGCTTTCTTGTACATTGGTTGTTTATTGTAGGTTGGCTGGTGAAAGGCGTTGTGGAAGGAACTTAAAGGCAACAGTTTCTCAACACAGACCTACCGGGAAAAAAATGAAACAAAACATTTAGAGGGATATTCCAGGTTACAATACAACCTCTATCGACAGCAATGGTAGCATAATGTTGAGTACCAGAGAAAATTATGATTTGTCCCTTATTGTTAACAAATTCTGTCACAAATATTAAGGGATTGTTCACCCAAAAATTAACATTTTGTCATTACTTACTCACCCACATGTTTTTCCGAACCTGTATGAATTTCTTTCTTTCTAAATACAAAAGAAGATATTTTCTATCAAATAGCTGCTTTTGCCATTGACTTTCAAAGTATTATTTTCCTACTATGGAATTTAATGGCTACCAGCAACTGTTTGGTCGAACATTCTTTAAAATATCTTCCTTTGTGCTGAACAGAAGAAGGAAACTCATACAGATTTGTAACAATTTGAAGGTGAGTAAATGATGACAGAATTTTCATGTTTGGTTGAACCATCCCTTTAAATTGCATTGTTTCCTGAAAATTAAAGTCATTCATTTAAGATTTTACTTGTTTTACACTGTGTGCTGTAAGAGTGAATACAAACTCACCACAGAAAACTTGCCGTCACCGAACCACATGACCCATCTAGTGCCTTCAGCCGCCCGGCTGCGTCCAGTCATTAACCAGGATACAATCCGGCCGGGCCACCAGGAGAATCCTCGTAACTTTCCCCACACAAGCTCACCAATGCCGAAACCTCGGCCATCCTGCAATTTACAAACACAGGACGGATCAACTTGTGATTTCAATCACTTTACATAAATACAAAAAATGTGAACTGCTCATAACATAACCTGTGTTTTTTTAAATTATCTTTAATTATTTTTACTGTCTAGACTTTCAACCTGCATGGTAACTCTGTGGCGATTGCTATAAATGGACAACCTTTAATCCTGACACTTAAACTGCAATTGTAGCAAATTGCTCTTCTGGTGTAACCACCCTCACAAGCTGGCTTTGAACTTTTAAGTCTAAAGGTGTGGTAACAATTACCATTGTTCGCCAAATTTTCATGAATTATGAGGGTGAAAGGTTTTCCAACACAAATTTCACAGTGGTTTCGTGTGATGACCTGTGCTATCTCTACACTACTGACAATAGACAGTGGGTCTATTTTGCCCACATAATTTTTACAGAAGCTTCACTAATGACCTCACCTTAAAGGGATAGTTCACCCAAAAATGAAAATTCTGTCATTAATTACTCACCCTCTTGTCGTTCCAAACCCGTAAGACCTTCATTCATCTTCAGAACACAAATTAAGATTTTTTTATGAAATCCGAGAGCTTTCTGACCCTGCATAGACAACAATGCAACTACCACATTCAAGGCCCAGAAGGGTATCAAGGACATCATTAAAATAGTCCATGTGACATCAGTGGTTCAACCTTAATTTTATGAAGCTACGAGAATACTTTTTGTGTGCAAAGAAAACAAAAATAACCGCTTTATTCAACATTTTCTTCTTGTCCCTGTCAGTCTTTGACGCGTGTTCACGAGAGTACCACGACGCATGCATGTATTGTTGCTGACGCAGGATCCAGCGTTCTGATGTAGAATCCTGATGCGCTGCACCTTGATTGCAAGCAGAGGAATGTGCACGCATGCATCGTGGTACTCTCATGAACGTGCGTCGAAGACTGACACGGAAGAGTTCCTGTGTTCCTGTGGCTCAGTGGGTAGAGCATTGCGTTAGCAGTGCAAAAGGTTGTGGGTTCGATTCCCAGGGAACACACATAGTGATAAAACATGTATAGCCTGAATGCACTGTAAGTCACTTTGGATAAAAGCGTCTGCTAAATGCATAAATGTAAGAGAAGAATTGTTAAATAAAGTCATTATTTTTGTTTTCTTTGCACACAAAAAATATTCTCGTAGCTTCATAACATTATGGTTGAACCGCTGATTTTAACTATGTCTTTACTACCTTTCTGGGTCTTGAACATGTCACTTCCCTTGCTGTCTATGCAGGGTCAGAAAGCTCTCGGATGTCATCAAAAATATCTAAATTGGTGTTCCGAAGATGAACGAAGGTCTTATGGGTTTGAAACAAAAGTGAGTAATTAATGACAGAATTTTCAATTTTGGGTGAACTAATCCTTTAAGGCAAAGAGCTGTACGACAATGGTTTTATTATAGTTTCAAATTACTCCCAGACTTCATTTGAAACAAACCCTCCAGCAGAAGACAGGCCCCAAGGTTTAAAACTGGATTTCAAATCTGGTTAGCCAGATAATTTCCAGGATAACATTGCATAATCCTGGGATTTCTCTGAGAATAATTAGCCTATAAGCAAGCAGGTGTCAAAAGTCAGAAATTTTGCTTTGATAACAAAACTAAGTCAACTTTAAGCAGAATTTGAAAAAGGAAAATCCCACATTTATCACAAAATTTATCCGGCTAACCAAATAAGCCACAACTGCAGAACCAACCACCCAAACTACAGAATGTCTACACAATATTTCTAAATTATTAACCCCAAGCCACCAAGATCATGAGGAAGTTACTCGTACCTCGTACTCCGGCTCTGTGTCAGTGGACTTGGATGAGGTCTTGTCTCTGTCCCCTATAGACACGGGCTCTGGTGTGGTGGCGACAGTTGGAGAGGCTGGGTCCGTAGGCTGCTGCTGCTGTTGGAATGGTGGAGGTTGTTTCTGGGGAGAAGGCTGGGGTTTGAGGTTGGTCTGAGGTTGAACTTGAGGCTGTGGCGGTTGCTGCTGTGTTGGCGGCGTTGGTGGAGGAAAGATTAGTGGGACGGTGATTATGGAGCTGTCTTTTTGAGGCTCTGACTCTCCCTCGCCATGGTCCTCCATTGAGTTCATCACAGACACCAGTTTTGCCTTCTTCTCTGCCTGCAACGTAGGGAACAGCGGGACAGGAAGAGGAGGAGGTAAAGCACACGGAACAGCAGTGGCTTTCCTGAGAATAGCACAGTTCAGCGCTTGAGTAATGGTGACTATTCGGTTTGTTTATAGTACTTTAATACCACGTGCCAACACAAATATCCCCACCCTTTTGATAAAGCACAAGTGCCGCCCCTTTGAGTGTGATAAGTGGCAGAAACCTGTGAAAACAGTCCCCTTTTCATTGCGGTGAAATCTGTGTGCAATCACTTCGTAACAATGAGAGCTCCCCCCGTGGCTGAGATGGATGCGCGCTGGAGAGTTCAGTGAGTTTGTCCAACCTGACTCTAAGCTATTAGGTCAAAAACAGAGGACACGAGCCAAGCCATGACTTAAGCAGCTCACAGCAAATCCCTAACAGCTGCACCTCTCTCGTCCTCTCGTTCTCTCTCACTCGCACGTGAATCTCTTTCACAGCTGTACTTTCTCTGCTGCTGGGGTCCAACTCTGTCTCCAATTTCACTCACACACACGTGAACCTGGCAGAATCGCCTGTGTGTGTGTGTGTGTGTCTGTGTACGGAGAAAACGGTTGGATCCGTCCCCAGAAAGCTCTCCCTATGTCTCTCTTTAACTCACTCCCTCCATTATGGTGGCTATACATTCATATAAGCCCGCAAAGGGGGGAGAGAAGCTCTGGAGCCAAGAGCTCGTGAGTGTGCATGAATAGACAGGACGAGTGTGGAGTAGAAACATGTGGCCTCAAATCAAGAAGCCCCACTGTAGTTTATAAATATCTGTATAGCTTCACTGGCTGCTTCGATGAGCTGGGCCATATGTGCCAGGCTGTTTGTCTTTGACAGCGGTTGACTGTGGAAAGAGTATTTAAGTGTATGCAAGCGGTTTTGTGCATATGTGCTTGTATTTATCTCTGCAGTACTGGGCGGTATGATGGTATATACCAGTAGTTCTCAACTGAGCCTAAATAAACTTCCAAGGGAGCTGCAAGATGTCTAATTTTTTAATTTGTATAGCACTTTTCCTAATCCATGTCATTTCAAAACCAACAAGCAAAGCATGTTTCGTAACTTAGCAATATTTCTCAGGTCGAAGAATACTGTTCTAAAAACTCTGGAAATGTGGTTTTCAAAGGACAAAATGCAATCAAGTGTAACACTCAGGTCCTTAAGTGTATAAGATGATACAACAATTCATTTATCTAGGCACAAATTGCATTTAAGCCGCAATATTTCAATGGATATAAGCTGTTTGTCAGAATTTAACAGCAGGAAATTGCTGACCACTGTACCCCCTCTTCAATGTCCTTAATTCAACTTGGAAAACTTGGGTATGTGGTATAGAAGAAGCTGCATCATTACCATAACAACGAAAGCTAATTCCAAGTTTCCTGATGTTTCCACTAGAATGTTTTGTTTGTCTTATTAATTAAAACACCCGATTCAACTCATCAGCTTATTAGTGTGTTAAATAGGGAGACATCTAAACATTCTGGGACCAGGAAAACTACAGAGGACATAATACAGAGCCTTGGGGAAATCCATATTGTACTTAACTAGATATTCGTTAGATTTTAAAGTTTCTAATTTTCACAACAAAGTAGTAGTAACCAGAGTGGCAACAGCTTTAAAAAAGTAAAACTTTGTCTGACCAAAGTTTTTTTTTTTTTTTACAGTTAAAAAAAATATCTGTAACAAATTCAGCATCCGATTTTTTTCCTTTGTACAATATTTATTTTTTGTTTCATTTAAAGAAACAATGTTCTAAGGTTTAATATCATTAAGTACTATTAATTATTTGCATGTATTTTTGCCTTCATTTCAGCGGATTTACAAGAGGGTCTTCATACTACATGCAATAGTAGTAACACTGAGACGTTGCTATACCGTTTATACCATATCAGATACATTTATGTGGCAAATAGTTTTACACTGTTTTCATTCACTTATGATTTTTTTTAATTAATGCAATACTTTTCACTTCAAAAGTATTTAAATCACTACATTTAATACTAGACATCACATCACTGTTATGCAATATATAAAGCATTTTGTGTTGAATTTCTATCAAAAATAACTACGTTATGGTGTCCGCTGTCACCATGATGTACAATTACTTATACCATATACAGTGCCCTCCACTAATATTGGCACCCTTGGTAAAGATGTAAAAATCAGGTAATCAGGTAAAAAATTCAGGTAAAAATAAATCTGCATTGTTTATCCTTTTTATCTTTAATTAAAAAAAAATCACAAAATTCCAACCTATCATTGAAGTAAAACAATTGAAAGTGGGGGGAAATCTCATTGTGAAATAAATGCTTTCTCTAGTTCATGTTGGCCACAATTATTGGCACCCAATTATTGCAACGTCCTTTTCCCAGGGTAACAGCTCTGAGTTTTCTGCTATAATGCCTGAAGAGTTTGGAGAACACCTGATAAGAGATCAGAGACCATTTTCTTCATACAGAATTTCTCCAGATCCTTCAGATTCACAGCTCCATGTTAGTACTTCTTCTCTTCAGTTCACCCACTCATTTTCTGTAGGGTTCAGGTCAGAGGACAGAGACAGCCATGGTAAAAGATTCATTTTGTGCTCAGTGACCCATTTTTGTGTTTATTTTGATGTTTGTTTTGGATTGTTGTCCTGGTGGAAGATCCAAACACGGCCCATTATAAGATTTCTAACAGAGGCAGTCAGGTTTTGATTTTTTATCTGTTGGTATCTCATAGAATCCATGATGCCATGCATCTGAACAAGATGTTCAGGACCTCTGGCAGAAAAACAGGCCCACAACATTAAAGATCCAGCAGTATATTTAACCGTGGACATGGGGTACTTTTTTATCCCTGTTTGTACTAAACTCATCTGGTGGGTTTGCTGCCAAAAATCTATTTTTTTCAGTTTCATCTGACCATGGAAGCCAGTGCCATTTGAAGTTCCAGTCGTGTCTGACAACTGAATTTGCTGGAGTTTGTTTTTGGATGAGTGAGGAGAATTTTCCTTGAAACCCTCCCGAACAACATGTGGTGATATAGGGGATGTTTGATTTTTTTTTTTTTTTAGGTTTCTGACCCCAAGACTCAACTAATCTCTACAATTCTACAGCTGTGATCCTTGGAGAGTCTTTGGCCACTCAAACTCTCCTTCTCACCGTGCATTAGGACGATATAGACACGTCCTCTTCCAGGCAGATTTTTAACATATTTAGTTGATTGGAGTCTCTTAATTATTTCCCTGATGGTGGAAATGGGGATTTTCAATGCTTTAACTCTTTTCTTACAGCCACTTTCTATTTTGTGATGCTCAACAATCTTGTTCTGCACATCAGAATATTCTTAGGTTTTACTCCTTGTGATGGATGATTAAGGGAATTTGGCCTTTGTTTTCTTCATATTTATAATCCTGTGGAACAGGAAGTCATGGCTGGACAATTTCATGCTCCTAGTCACCCTGGTGTGCTAAAAAATGCAAATATGAATGGGAATATACTTCAGAGATATTTTACTCATAAGAATTTCTAGGGGTGCCAATAATTGTGGCCAACATTCGTTGGAGAAAAACATTTATTTCATCATGAGATTTTCTCCCCACTTTCAATTGTTTTACATTTATGCATTTAGCAGACGCTTTTATCCAAAGCGACTTACAGTGCATTCAGGCTATACATTTTAATTTTATTTTTTCTCAGTATGTGTGTTCCCTGGGAATTGAACCCACGACCTTTTGCGCTGCTAACGCAATGCTCTACCACTGAGCCACAGGAACACTTCAATGATAGGTTGGAATTTTGTGAATTTTTGGAGTGAAAGATCAAAAGGATAAACAATGCAGATTTATTTTCACAGCCGCCTTTGCTCATATTTTTCAAGGGTGCCAATATTAGTGGAGGGCACTGTATAAGATTTTCTGCCATACACCAGTGGCTTGAATTTTCATTAATGTAATCTTAGTCCAATCATTTCAAGCCAAGCATATAAACAGGATTAAATCAGAATATAATTGAAATCTGAAACCCTTATCTAAAGAAAATATTATCTTGAGCTACCCAAGACTGATTTCAACTCACATGCTTGCGGCTCTGTTCGCTCTAAATGTACACAATTTACATTCCACACAAGCCGAACTCACCCTATGTGATTGATGAAGAGTAAAAATGCCTGCTTTTGATATAAAACCCACACATAACTTATGACTAGCTTGAAAAACACCCCTTAAGTAGTCAGAGCTATCATAGATACTACAGGATTGTCAAAACCGATCATAAATAATGACAAAGGCAGCCAATACTGCAGGCAACTATTGTATATCAAATTGTACATAGACAGAGAGAGAAGAATGTCGACTCAGGAAGAAGGAAAGGGTTATTTATATATAAAAAAATTAAGAAATCAATAGAAAACTGACTCCCCAAAAACTGGGGGAGGAGAGGAAAGCACTGCAGCTATAAGTGGATATTTGCTTCTGGACGTGTTTTTTTTTCAGCTGTAAATGCCCCTCTTTGGGGGCCTCACTGTAGCGAGTCTGGCTCTTGAAATTGAGGGAGGGGGAGAAGAGAAGGAAGGAAAGGGGGAGGGTTCCAGGAGTACAGTACTTTACAGTCTTTGTCAGCCACAAACACATGGCCCAGCTCAGGAGTAACAAGATATATAAGCAGTATGTCATCCACAACAGAGAGCTTAAAATAACCAGATAACAAGTGTATTTATAATAGTCCTAAGAAAAAAATACTACAACAAACAGCAACAATTACAGCAAGCTGTACTGTTGGAATCACTTTGAATAAAAGCTTAATAAATATTTACTGAATAAATGCATTTATAAAGATAAAGATTATTAAAAAGCATGAAAAGTTGAAAGTTACCCATTTATTGGCCTAGTTTGCTACATGGCTGTCCAAAAGATAAAAAGCAAATTTAAAATACTAAAAACACAGAGATGTATTTAGAGAAAATGTTTCTGAAATTAGTACTAGTCTTACATTTCTAACTAACAAAGAATATCCTCCAGCCACTGAAGTAATGAGATGTAAATCTCAGCATCAGCACTAAGAAAACTTACTTTTAAGCCACTGTGGGACTAAAAATGTGTATGTACTGTAATGGTATCTATAATGCAGTACTTTCACTTAAGCCAAAAAATGTCACATAGAATAATACAGAAGCTTACAGAACTCAGTGATAAACTAACCTTTTCAGTTAAATCTCTTATACACAGTGCACATAAATCCAATACTGAAAGGTAAGAAGGGTAACCTTGTGAGAGAGTGTTTTTTAAGCTCTATGTTAAAGCTGGTGTGCTGTATTATAGGATAGCACAGCCTTTAGGAGCGCTACCTATATCTGAAAGGAAACACCCATGGCCTTAAGCTGCTCTCCACATTACAATGATCAACCAAGCCTCTTTTCCAAGAAAGCTCCTCTGGCAAATTCTTTTTTCCAACCTTATTGTATTTTTTTATATACCATGACGATTCGATTCAATTCCATGATCAGCTACTGCAAATGGATGCCTGTAGGCCTATTATTTTGCATGTTAGGCCTTTGAATGTGTTGCTGTTCATATGACATAGGAATGAAAAGACAGCATTACTTAAAAAAACAATATACTTTTATGATTTATGATCATAAGGACAGCCTGAGGCTAGTGTAAGAGACTCTCAGGCCAGCTAATGGAAGTTTAATTTGCCCTACATCAGACCAATGCCACACTGTTACTATGTCATGCATTTTGTCATACTTTTATGCATTAAAATTTTAAATATTTGGTTTCTGTGATAAAATTAACATTTTAGTAGCTAATTGTGATCATTTAAAAATGCCAACAAGCTAAAATTAGCAAGCTGGCTAACACTGATGAGTTCTTGCACTGATGAGCAAGAATGAATGTTGTAAACCCAACATTGCAAGAATGATAGCCTTGGAAGCATTAGTTTGGGTTGAAATTGCAAACAAATCAGTATTACGTCACAGAGCATGCTATAAAACATAGCTTATTTAGGGAAGAAAGAAACATAATAAATATTGCTTAATATTAATATTTAAATAAATTATAAAATAATACATTGTTATTTTTTTTAAATTATAATATAGGCCTGTAAGTATAAATGTGTTTATTTAAAAAAGTTGTCCCCAAAACACTTTTTTTTTTTTACATTTACTCACCCTCAGGCTATCCAAGACGTAGATGAGTTTATCTCATTACAACCGATTTGGAGAAATTTAGCATTACATTTGATTACCAATGGATCCTCTGCAGTGAATGGGTGCCGTCAGAAAGAAGCTGTTGTTATTCAAACAGCTAACAAAACCCTCATAATAATCCACAAGTAATCCACACGACTCCAGCCCATCAACTAACATCGTGTGAAGTGAAAATCTGTGTGTTTGTAAGAAAAAAAAATTAAACTGTCGCTCCTGGCCACAATACCAGTCCATAATCCACAATAATGCTTCCTCCAGTCAAAAAGTCCATTCCCTGATGTCCTTTAACATCAAATTCCACCTACATATTTGTTTACATAACTGTTTTGGACTGTTTTCACTTGTAAACAGTGTGTGATCTGTGCATATTTCTCTCCTGATTCAGAAAAAAATCAATTAAAAAAAATCACTGAAGGAAGCGTTATTATGGATTACATCCTTGTGTTTTAGCCAGAAGCAATGTTTTGAAGTTAAACAAGCCTTTATGATGGAATTGTTAACTACAAACATGTAGCTTTTCACTTCATAACTGATGTTATTGTGATGTTTTTATCAGCTGTTTGGACTCTCATTCTGACGGCACCCATTCACTGCATAGGATTCACTGGTGAGCAAGTGATGTAATGCTAAATTTCTCCAAATCTGTTCCAATGAAGAAACAAACTCATCTACATCTTGGATGGCCTGAGGGTGAGTACATTTTCAGCAGATTTTCATTTTGGGGTGAACTATTATTTGAAGTTCCATAGCAATTATACAAAGTTATAAAACAATATATTAATATTAATTTTAATTGAAGAAAATTGAATATTTCTATTCATTTATTTATTTTATCTGTAAAAATCCAAACTTGTTGAACACAGCTGACGGACAGTCAGTCTACAGCGCATTAAAACATTATGAACGGTTTCCAAACAAACAATGTTTAATCAATACTGTTCCCTTTAACTTTTTTGAACAATATGATGAAACAGTGTGATTTAATTCACAGCAGTGCACACTGAAATTCCAACAGGCAGGGGATGAATGGCTATCGCCACTGTGTGACAATCGCATTTATTTTGATGTGACTTTGTGAGAGACCGAACAAAGGCTGTTCACTTTTTAGCCTCCCAAGTCCAGAGAATAGAGGATGTATTTAGTTTGCGATTGTACTGGGTCCATTAAAGACTCGGAAATTAGTAGTGCAGCAGAGGTCAGGCATGCTAAATGAGTCTTAGTCTAAGTGCCTTAATGTTAAAGTTTTTTAAAGCCTTCTCTTTATTTGTTTACTTCAAGCTGCTCAAAATAATTTTAGTCTAAAATCTGCTATTTCCTTAAACTGTGAATGAATCTTCAAAAGCAGAAGTGCAAAAGTCTGCCTGCTTCATTCAGTCTGTGCAGCATTGACTCAGAGTACGAGCAAGCGCTGGCAGTGCACTAATCACACGCGGTTCCCGGGTTCACTCGGTTCATTCATATTTGCATATCCTTAAAAAGACACGCACCGCATTTCCGTTTCAACACAAGCGACAACCGCTGCCAATTTTCATGTTTGCGGTACCGACCCATATCTGACAGACTAAAAAAAGCATATTATCTTTGTTTTCAAGCTCAAAAGCAAAACGTTCCTTTTAAAATAAGCCTAAAAGCATTAGTTTGAGCTAAAACATGCTACGTCTCTACAACCCTAATGTATAAATAACCACAAAAAGCACACTGTCAGATCACGGCACACTTAAAAAAAAAGTATAAACTTTCAAATGTGAACAAAGCCAAAGATATGCCCTATGCACAACATCCTGCAGAGGCAATAAAACAGGAAATACATTCAGCTCTCTGCTATCCCCCTGTGATAACATACAGGCTAGAAAAAAAAACCTTTTAAGCAAAGCATTTTGTCTTGTACTTGCAATGTTTTAAGCCCGGTCCGGCACTCTGGTTTTAAAGAGATGGGTTTCCTTTAAGCTACCCGGGGCAGATGGTCCGTAACAAGTCTCCTGGAAATACCTGAAGTCAGCATATTCCTCCTCCAGCAAGTCTACTCAGACATGCACACTGTCCCCTTCGCTATCAACAACAAACAAGCCAGCCGACCTACCCATACACGCCTGCACTCGGCACTTTAAATCCAACGTGTGAGTCGCTTTTTTTCTTGCCCCACTCTTGGCTCAGTGGAGACCTCTTCAAAAAAAAAAAAAAAAAAGGAAAAAAAAGAAGAAAAAAAAAATAGAAAGCATGAACATTTCTTTGTCTGGGAATTCAGGGTCAGGTGGTTCCCAACAGGAATTCTGGTTGGCTAGAGAGGACTTGCAGAATGTTGGCAGCTGTCCAGGAGGCTGTCTTGCAAGCAGCGCTGGAAATTCGCTGTAAACCTCATCTTCACCCTTATATCCATAGTATGGAGTTCATTTCCACTGCAGAGAGAGTAGTGAGGGGAGAGGGGGAGGAGTGAAGGGAACGGGATGGGGGTGGGACAGAGGAATCTACTGTAGCGTTGGGCACTTATAAAAAAAAAAAAAAAAAAAGAGACATGATCCCCTTTGCTCACAGAAAGTGAAAGCAGGCTGGGTTTTATTCACCCCTTCAATGCTAACAAAGCTCTGCTGACTGTATGCGGCTCAGGCCTCGTAGCCAGAGGAAGGAAACATGTCAAGGCCCCTTTCAATAGAGTTTCCTGCTGCAGTGGTGTGTCCGGTGTGGAGCTGCTTCGAGAAAACATGACTGCACAGACCTTCGGAGAGCAAACAGAAATGACATGTTACGATCTGCGCTCTTCCACAATGTGCCTATTCAGAGAAAAAAAAATTCCCAGGCTCCCGATGGAGGATTCCTGCTCTCTGCGTGAAGAATGTGAAACGCCCATTTCTCTGGAATTTTACGATGTCCACTCACGAGACAACTGTGTCCGGCTAATTTGGCCGTATTTCTGGGATCTCTGACACTTTTATGGCTTATCCTCAAACACAGTGTGGCAAGGGCTGGAGAAAAAAAAATGGGGGCGGGGGGAGCTTGATGTCGATTGGTCGGCTCCCTTTGGTTACCGAGGAAAAATAATGTTATGTAACCGAGCAGTTCTCACCATGCAACACAGTAGGAAAACTGTCAACCACCTGTACCTGCGATGATATTAGAGATTCACTATAGCAATGGGTGTTAAAGGGATAGTTCACCCAAAAAATGACCCGGCCTTCGCTCATCTTTTATGTCATATATATTAAAATATGTCAATTTGTGTCCCGAAGATGAATGAAGGTCTTAAAGGTTTGGAACGACATGGCAGAGTCTTTGGGTGTACTATTCCTTTACGAGAGCTAAATTAATGATCTAAATCAGTGTTTCCCAGCCTTTTTTGTACCCCATCAAACCCATCAATAAAGGCTCATTCACACTTTTTCTAATTCTATAAGAAATGTGGAGTCCACTCCATAACATTAACAATAACAACACATAAAACGTTATCATTGGAATAACTTTCAGAATGATTTTTTTACAGCAGTTGAATGAAAAAAACACTGAGATATAATCAGAATACACCTGAACTTAAAGAGCTAGAGCATTTTAACCATCAGACGACAAAACTGCAGTGCATTATTATAATAAACTGAATGTTATCGTCTGTTGGTCACACTTTATTTTAAGGTCCAATTCTCGCTATTAACAAACCATTAACTATGGCTTTTGCCACAATAAACTACTAATTTGCTGCTTATTAATAGTTAGTAAGGTAGTTGTTAAGGTATTGGGATTAGGGATGTGGAATATGGCCATGCAGAATATGTGCTTTATAAGTACTAATAAACAGCCAATATGTTATTAACAGGCATGCTAATAAGCAGCTAGATAATAGTGAGAATTGGTCCCTATACTGAAGTGTTACTGGTCTGTTAGTGTGAAATATAGTTATCGTTCTTGTTGTGAACCAACCTTAATGCTCAAGTACCTCTTAATTTGTCCCTTAAATTATATTAAACTGGATTTTCTTTAAAAATAACCCTGGGGTGGGACTATCTGTATGATCAGCAAATGACAGACAGGAGTGTTCTGGAAACCTGTTTCAATGCCACTAGTGGAGCAGAAATCACGCTTCACATTCAAGCCAAGACACATCACAACAATTTCAGCTCCGCACGTTCATGTAACGTGTATAAAAATTCAACATGACTCAGACTGTTAGACTAAAAAAATGAAATGATGATCTTTGATTTTCTTGATCTTGGTATTCGAGATATCTCCAATAATTAGTGAAATAGATTAATAAGTTACAATTAAACAGTACAAAGGCCAACTGTGGCAGTTCTTAGGGTGGTGCAACTGGGTCAACTGCACCAGGCCCCATCCTTTAAGGGGGCCCTGCATCCTCTACTTGCTCTTGGCCCCATCCCATGCCAGGAATGACCCTGATCCTAACCAGAAGCAACAAGTGTCCAGTCATGTTGTTTTTTTGTCAACACAAAAATGCTCTGGCAATCACAACTAGGTATACACGATACCGATAAGTTGATGAATATATCTACCGATATATACCGATATACTGATACCGATAAGTTGATGAATATATCTACCGATATATACCGATATACTGATACCGATAAGTGATAAACATTTCAAATATATTGTATATAAATATTTTTAACATTTAAATAAACATTAAAAACTAATGCAAAATAGAGCAAATAAGCTTGCACAATTAAATATCCAATATTTATTACCGATAAACTTTAAAATCTCTAATATTGGCCAATAGGGCTGTGCAAATAATCGAATGTGATGATCATACACATCTCGTCAGTAAAGCCGGTTCTGTGATTAGTAGTAAATCTCCATCACGTGCTTTCAGATGGAGTGGCAGTTAATAAACAGAGCCGTAGTTCACTGACAAGCTACGCAATTTCACGTTCATTATCGGCGATGTATCGCCTGCGATTATGAACACGATATTGCGTAGCTTGTCGAATAATCGCATTCGATTATTTGCACAGCCCTATTGGCCAATAACCAATCAGAAAAACAAAAACGTATCTATGGATCAGACAGCTACAAACTACCATTACCGATTTTAACACGTCTGATTGGCCACTGCATTCATAACAGACATGTCTGTGCATGGTTATAATGAGTAAACTACTAGATTTTCAGTGTGAGAAGAAGCCAGCAAGACGCCTCATGAAATAAATGGTACCTTCATGCGAGATCTAATGACTCATCAAATACACTTGGCTTTCGCAGAGTCTATTCGTGATGCCGTCGTCCTGGCAAACGTTCCTGCTATAATAGAAATGCTGACAGGCTCCCTATCGCTCTTCCTCTGGGACAGTGGTGAGCAATGGTACTCACCTCGAACTTCCACTTGGCCAGCAACTCCTCCCTGGTCCTCTTGCTAATGTAATAAGGGTCACCGGCCTGGAATGTTACTCTGGGCATGGGTCTTTGACGGAGGCTGACTTCCCAGCCCACTCCCCCACGGAGCCTCCCTCGAGCTCCCTGTTTAAAGTGACAAAAGCAAAAAAAAAAAGGAAAATAAAAAATTAACGAATTTTTCTCTCTCTGTTTTAGTGTGGTTATCTATCTATGCGATCCAAAATGAAGGAAGGAAGTAGGTGGATTGTCTGCGAATGATTTTGGAGCGTTTCGCGAATGGACTGGTGGGGGACTATCAAACTAAGGGTACTCATCAGTACGGAGAGGGTTCGAGCGGCCCAAAGGCTGGTAGAGAACAGGGACCCTTGTTTTTAAGCAGAGGACCAAGTGTATTTGATATTTTACCATAAGGGTACCATTTCTTTCATAATCAAGTGGCTGGAAAAACAGGTTCCATGTCATCTTCCCAGCAATTTTCTTCTGAGATCTTGAGCAATTAACGGAAAGGTTGAATTTTCACAGACGGAAACACACAAACGTGCACACACATATATCACAGACAGGCGCACAACAGGAAGACAGTTTTACCTCATTCTTTGCAGAGTCCCCACCCTCGTCCTCCTTGTGCTCCACGTCTAGAGGGAAACAGCCACAAGAACAAGCGATTACCTGAAATGTTTCTGACAGTCCGGATTTGTCGCAATGGAAATATGTCTTCATCAATCTGCAGTATAAGGCCTCAATGATATTTTTGCATCAACAGAAAATTTCACAAGGCTTTTATGTGGAAGAGTAAGTGTAAAATAGCTTTGAGCCAAAATAAACTATTCTCATTTGTGTGCAAAGTTTTTTTACTTGTAAAAGTGTTTAAATAAAGAGCTGAGAAGCCAAAAGCAGCAGGAAGACAGACCATTTTAGCTTGAGGGCTTCGTGTTACTAAATTAAAGTCTTGGAGAACTTTAGAAACTGAGTATTAATGTCAGTCAATCACTACCAAAAAGACTTGTTGGGTTGCTAAATATGTACTGTGAAAATTGCCACAAATTACACACAGCATGAATGGCACCAAAATATTACCATGTTTTTGCCAACATGATATTACTAGAGCCAGATGTGTAATATAACTGGCTGGATTGAACAGTTTAAATAATGCATTTGTGAATCTGTCAAAAGCTGTCATAATCATCTACATGGATAATCATCTACACGTGAAGATTTGTGAATCCAACAATCAACACGTATATTACAACAAAAAAAGTGTAAACACCATGTCTATTTATGAACTGTACTTTGCATGTGTCACATTTTTGAATAAGACATTAGGTTTCAATTTTGTGAATCATATTATTTGAATGATTTTGAAGCTATTTTGGTTCCATACTTAGCATAACAGATTTTTTTTTTTTTTTTACTTTCTGTATGACTGTAGCTATAGCCTTAAAGTGTTGTTTCAAAATGTTAAAAGAAAAAAGAAAAATTCACCAAGTATCAGTTCATGCACTTTTTTTTCAAATATCTTATTGAATTTTGAGTAAATATTGTATAAAATAAGTGCTCATTCATATGGAATTATATCGGCTGACCGGGCTCTAGACATTAGTATCGAAATCAGCCATTGAAAATCCAATATCGGTCAACCACTGCTTTTAATATCAATTACATCAAAGAATAGCAGTAATTCCAAAAGCATGATATCAAAATTTATCCTCTGCACTACACACAAACTAAAGCATTCTCTGCAGGCTCCAATCAGAACACAGACATGCAGGACATCATGAATACTAGCAACACTAAAACAACCATTTTGACTCATTATCACAGTGGATTTGACATCTCTGACATTCAGTGTTATTGCAGCGGGGAAGCCCCATCGTCTTTGACCGTTGTTTTGTGTCTCACACCTTTTTTAATGGTACAGGCAGAAATATTTTTCAGATGGTGTGTCAAGTTAAAAATAGCCTGCTCTATTCCATTGTGCTGCATTTAGCTGTTTTTGAATCCAAAATTGTGAACACCCCTAAGAAACATGTTCAGTCAGGGGCTGAATCGGCTGATGTAAGAATAGTACCCCATTTTCATTCAAAAAACACAAAGAAAATGTAAAACAAAATGGCAGCAGATTCAATCTACGCCTAATAATGGTTAATGTGATAACTAACTAGTCAGTCTGAACAGTAAAGTAATACCATTGCAATCTGCTGTACAAAAAAAAATCAGTAAATTACTATTTTGGAATAACTTCCCCAACACTCATACTTTCTCCGTACTCATCTAATGCCATTCATCTTGCGCACATTCCACAGCGCCACAATGAATCCTCCCGAAATTCTTGAAAAGTTCTGACTCCTTTTTTGCCCTGGCATTGATTTATACTCCTGACGTCTCCACATACAAAAGGATGTAGTTCTTGCCTAAACAGCTTTGTCTTTGCTGGGTTCAGCAGGTTAGGTCGAGGTTAGCCAGAGGCTATGATTACCAGTGACCTGAAACATTAGCAGGGCTATCACGATGATTCATGATTCAGGAGTACTGAGACTCCATTCTAACTTGGGCTTGAGGAAGACAATATTACTGAGAGCTCAACAAAGCTTTCTAAAAGCACACCCACAATTCCACTACTGCATCAATAAAACGTGGCCCCTCAAAAGCCTTTGGAAGATTCATTCCTGTTCAAGTGAAAAACCAGCTACAGATTCGCTAATTTACTTTAGTACTGTATATTGAGCATCTGATAGAATAGTTTATTTCCTAAAACCTTTCCTTTTTGCATGAAGCCTAACATTAGCATGATATTCAGATCAAAAGTAACATTCACCATTACAAACTTTCCCACATCAAAGTGCTAGCGCTAGCGCAGAGTTCTGAGAGGTAAAAAAAAGATTAGCTTGAACTCTGCAAGTTAGAAATATGAGAAATTAAAGAGACATCTTTTTATGTTCATTTGCTAAATGTCAGTTCCTAAACTGTCACTGCAATCCCAGTGGTGATGTGTATCATGAAAAATTTAGCTTTCAAATAAAAGATTTGTGTAAACATACTGTTTCAACAATGACAACTTCCTCCTCGTGCATCTACTGACTGTAAGCTGCAAAAATGGTCCGCTGCAAAACTGACAAGCATTCTTTTAGTTTAAACAGTAGAACACAGTGCAAACAACGCCAAGATCAAGAGTTTGATTCTGAGGGAATGAACTGAATCACATCAGGAAAAGTGACTCAATACACAGCCCTACCACCAAATGCATAAATGTAAATTACTAACATTTTAAGTACACTTCAGCAAAAAAGTTAAATGTTTAAAATAATGTAAAATAAAATAAAAACTAAGTGTTTCAGATGGTGTCAAGTTAAAAATAGCCTGTTCTATTCCATTGTTTCAAAATATTTTTTAACAAATATTTATATATTTATTTATTTAGGTATTTATTTATTTTCTAGCTTTCTATAGGCGGAGCGTGTGTAATGGCCATGGGGACTTGGGGCAAAAATGCCACTAAATCGGACAAAAATGCCCCAGCACAAACAAATTAAATCTATTACGTCTGTTGCTAACAAAGTGAAAATGAATAGACAGTGTCGATTGTGGCATTAAATTAAGATCTGCTCATGTTGCACCGTATTTCATTTTAGGCGTTTTACAGTGCTGCGCATTTTAACCAATCACACACAATTGTGTTGAGCTTTGGAATGCAATGGCCAATCAGAGGCGTTCTGATGAAACTCATCAGTTTTGAGTGCGCGCACGTTCTCTGACTGAATTCCGGACTCTTGCGAATTCTCTCATCATAAACAATAAAGCACAGATGTATGTACAATGTAAGTAAGAGATTCATACAGCTTCAGTGATTATAAAGATAGTTTTTTTTTTTTTGAGAGTGCTTAAACTCGCGCTAGATCAAAGTTAGTGATAATGTCACTTTCTATATATAATTTATTTGCTGTTTGAATAACCGTGGAAAGGAAACGTTATATAGCCTAATTATCAATTTCTAATGCTTTCATTAAATTGTAATCACGTTAAATAGAAAGTCAGTCCCATTAAACATATTTTATTATGACACCCATGTCTTTTTCTTGCCTAAAAAGACGGGTTTATGATGTTTAATACATTTGTCTGTTTTTAGCCATACCCTAGAGTTGGTTCACCCTCCGCCTATGTATGTGTATATATATATATATATATATATATGCTGCAAAATAAAAATAAAATATATATATAATACACTTATTAATTTTTTTATTTTTTGGAATTAAAACCTGTTCACACTGAGATAAATATTGAGATCAGTGCGATAAACATTTTAATTTGAATGAACGTCTGCTAATGCATTTGTTCAGACCAACACAAAACATTTGCACACTGTCAATGCAACAATAAAATAAAAACATAAATAAATAAATAAAAACAATTACAATAAAATAATAAAAAAGTAAAATGCCTGTAAAATGACTAGTTATTTATTAAACTGCATTTTGAGAGCACTTTTCTGATATATGCCTACAGCACAAAGACATGAATGAACCTTAAATGAATGCATGAAAGAATCCTCATTTTGATAATCATTAAGTATGAATGATGAGCAGGACAACTTCATATAAATAGATCTGTGGGATTTAGACCAGGCTTACAAGCAATCTGTCACGGCATATTCATGATGTCTCTATACTGACGTGAAGCCAAAAGAAGTAGACAGCACCCATTTTAATAACCCACTAGCCTAAGGAAAGTCTGTTTGAAGTCTATCAAAGCTCCATCACCCAGCCACATCACAACACTTGAGCATCGAGAGGCCGTGGGCAAAACCTGAGAGCTTGTTTTCTTCACAAGAGCCATCGAAAGCCTGCCAGAGAAGTACCACACACACCCAGCCAAAACAAAAGGCCTTGACCCGCGAGTCCTCTTCACATTTATAGCTCGACGCACCTCTCTGTCTCTTCCTCTTTTCTCAGTCGCTCGACGGGAATAAGCAACCCTGTCTGCACGGTGAGGAAGGGGTTCATTCCGCTGAGACTGCCAAGGTCACTGGGTTTGTGAGCGTGGTTGGCACGCTGTGCCCATCGAGCCTCCGGCGTGCCAGTTTGAGCACATGCCAGCCAGCGTGTTCAGAGCGTTCATTTCCCCTTCACTGGATTGAAATCCGTACTGTGCCCTCTAGGTAGAGATATGAAAGAGACACAGGTACTGCTGGATTTGCCCATTCTCTGTCAATCAAAGCAAGATTGATCTTTTTGACTCACTATGCAGAGTTCATGGTTCAATAAAATCTTTGGTGGGATTGAATTAATGATTGACGTACAGCTTTTAGGTGCGATTATCTTTTAGCGATTAGTATTGATTAGCGTTAGTGCCGGGTTAATGAAGTCTGGCAAACAGTGGTAGTGACTAGTGCAAATAAATCTCATTTATGGTTAAATCTGTAGCCAGTTATGCAGCCTACCAATAAATATTAAGGCGTCCAATAGGGCTCGTTGTCAATGTACATTTCACAATTTGTTTTAATTACGATTCACAGGCTCCTGACTGATTCACTTCAGATTCATTTGGGTATATTACAGTTGTATTCTCCATTTTGCTTACAAATAAATTTGCTTATATGTCTCATAAACTGTCTCTGTCACTTATTCTCTGTAAGTTACACAAGGACCCTTTAAAATGTTTTAATTAAAAAAATAGGCCATTTAAAGTTTAATTGTTAGTAATGTAACAAATATTAAACCAACATAACTAAAAACTATATTTATATTTTATTATATATTATTGTTTATAAATAATTAATATATATTTTTTATTTTATTATTATTTATATCATTGTATATTAATGCTATTAATGTAAAAAATATTAAACCAACATAACTAAAACCTTTATATATAAAACTTTTAATTAAATACTGTTTATAAAACTTTAAACTTTATATATATTATATATATATATTATATAGATATAGCTATAGATATATAATTTTATTTGATAAATAATTATATAATTTATATATATAATATATATATTTAATTGTATTATATATATATGTGTGTGTGTGTGTGTGTGTGTGTGTGTGTGTATATATATATATATATATTATTTTTAGAGATCATTATTAATATATATTTATAATTGTATTATTTATATCATTATATATTAATGATATTAATGTAAAATAAAATATTAAACCAACAACTACTATATGTATTATTATATATTATTTTTATAAATACATTTTTATAAATATTAATATATATTTTTAATTGTATTATTTATATAATTGTGCGTATCTGTATATTACACATACATACATACATACTGCATATACTGTATATACTGCATATACTTCATTAAATGTATTAAATATTATTTGTTCACTTTTTCAGTCTTTTGTATTTTTTATTAATAATTATTACACCTCTGCATCTACACTTTGCCACATGGACTGTTGGATAATTGTCTGCTGTGCAGTTCACACTAGTGAGAGCCTGACAAAAGGCTGCATCAAGAACAGATAACGGCCACAAAGGTGGAGCTTGTGAACAACTTCTGAAACCTAAACTGACAAATGTGCCACCCTGTGGGACAGTCCCTGAGCCCGCAAGCCCTCCTCATGTGTGTCATTTGGGACATGTGTGGGCAAAACTGCCTTTAAATGGATAGATCACCCAAAAATGTAAATTTTCTATATATTTACTCAACCTCAGGCCACCCAAGATGTAACTGACTTTTTTCTTGAGTAAAAAAGTAAAGAAGATTTTTAGCTAAAACCACGGTCCCTGGTGATTCATAAAATGCAAGTCAACTGGCTACCGTCAATTTGAGAGTCAAAAAAAGCATATCAGGCAACACAAAATGAATACCTGTGGCTCCTAGTGATATACTGAAGTCTATGCAAGAAACTGAACATTATTCACAACATTATTACCTGTAATCTATAGCCTCAGGCTAACGGTCTGGAATGATGAATGATGAACCAGTTCGCCAAATTGGACTGAATTATTTGAAATGCATCTCGAGCAGCACAGATCTACAAGTTACTCAATCAAAACTGTCTTTCTGATGTGACAGTCACTCCGACTCAAAATGAGCCAATATACCACAGACCAGGTTTTGCCAACTCTTTCAGTGCTCTTTCTCCAACAGTACACAGAACTGAAAAAACTGTTCTGACTGTGCTTTTGCGCTTTTGTTGGTGTTGAGATGTGCTCTGCATTTGTCATTTAATTACAACTATGCTGTTTTTAAGCACATAATGCTTATTTTAGGTTTCAGACATTTAAATACACATACGTACTAGTAAAACAATACATTTAGAGCTTGTAAAATACACACGGATGTCTATGGAAGCAGCAATAACAATCCATTCAAATATAATTTTCCAGTGTGTTCTATTCTTATCAGATACACATAGTGTAAGTAACTATAAAGTTCACTCTATTCTTCTCCCAGTTCACCAGCCACTTACTTACATGTACTTCAGGAGAAATTGATGAATTTACGTGCTGTAAATCCAACTGACAGGACTCTCTGAACTGTGGCGCGAACAAACATGGTGGCGCCCATCTCACGTTATAGATCATGATCAAGATCATTCATAAAGCTTTTTAAACAACAACAATCGGAATATCAGATATTTATGACATGGTAAGCAAGTGTGTGAATATTTTGGGGGAAAAAAGAAAACTAAATAAAAGTGATACATCTGTCATATTGTTTTTTCATGGCTGCTGTGTGTCATGTGACAAGCATGACGCATCGCCATGGAAACAATAAAGAGAAACATTCTAAAATAAAGGTCGCCTTAAAAAAACTCACCCTGGGGAGTCAGCTAGAATATTTTAAACTCACCAGTGAAAGGATTAATTACTCACCCTCATGTCATTCCAAACCCATAAGACCTTCGGAACACAAATTAAGATATTTTTGATGAAATCCAAGAGCTTTCTGACCCTCCATAGACAGCAACGCAACTGACACGTTCAAGGCCTAGAAATGTAGTAAGGACATTGTTAAAATAGTCCATGTGACATCAGTGGTTCAACTTGAATTTTATGAAGCTACAAGAATACTTTTTGTGCAGAAAGAAAACAAAAATAATGACTTTATTCAACAATTGTAGCATCATAACATTACGGTTGAACCACTGATGTCACATGGACTATTTTAAGGATGTCCTTACTACCTTTCTGGGCCTTGAACGCGTCAGTTGCGTTGCTGTCTATGCAGGGTCAGAAAGCTCTCGGATTTCATCAAAAATATCTTAATTTGGCATTCAGAAGATGAACAAAGGTCTTACGGGAGCAACATGAGGTTGAGTAATTAATGACAGACTTAAAATTTTTGGGTGAACCATCCCTTTAACATGATGACCCCAGTGAATCAGTCAGTGTAAATACACCTTTATAGCTATCACAGTTTATATGTAAAGGACTCTTATTTTGACATGGTTTTGTGCTGTTGTTTTTGTCCTCATCGCCTGAGTTTAGTTCCTGTTTTCTCTGTTACCACTGTGTCTAGCTGGTTGTCATGATTATTGATTACATTCCCACCTGTACCTTGTACTCCTCATTGTATTGTGTATTTAATTCTTCTTCAGATCGATCACATTGTCAGCTATTGTTTAAATGCATGTGTTTAGCTTATTTTTGTAAATAAATGCTCCACTGCACTGAGATCCACCTCTCCTCGTCTTTGTCTGACCCACGCTGTGACAATAACATTGTTAGCAGTGCTAGCAAACAGCACATACTTTGATTATTTGGTATATGACATTTTACTGGATTTCCAAAGCATTATAAATGAACTGTCTAGACTTTATACCATTTTACATAGGTCTACAAGCTGGCGTCTTTCACCATAAAGTGGGTTAAGGGAGACTGATGTTGGATCAGTGTGTAAGTGCCCTGGGCATTGTGCCATGCACCTGGCACGGCCCCCAATGAGAGAGTGGCCACAACACAGACCTGCTGTCTCTCTGTGCACTGCACCCAATCAAGGCAGGCTGCCAAGAGAGACACGGCTCTGTCTACCCGGCCTTCACTTACTGCTCTCATCAAGGTCAATACCTGACCCCACCTGATAATTGGCATCACACTGGAATGCTATTCAGGAGCATCTCAGAAACACTGATGAACCTGTAGTGCCACTGCAAAAAATAAATATATTTTAGCTGAGCTGTGAGCTTGTGAATTGTAATAAGTGATGAAATTAAAAAAGGTGCTGTGTGATAATATATTGACAACTAATAGTCAACAAAGCTTTCTATTGCATTGTCTTTTGTGGCAGAACACAAACCAAACATACAGCGCAACAGTTTAAATCCAAAACAAATCACTTGATTTGTTTTTAGGAATCATTCAAATGATTTTCTGAATCAGACTGAATCAGTGAGAACACTCACTCACTTTTTTAAAGCAATGCCGAACATTAGTAGTTCATCTCATAACCCTTTCCTAGTTAACACATGAATGATATGCTTTCGAAAAAATAATGTTAAAATAAAAACATTATTTAAACAGAAACGATGCTAAAGGTAATATAAAATAATGGTAAATAATGTTAATAAAAATAAAATAATAGTCACATGTGTAATTACAAACCCGATTCCAAAAAAGTTGGGACACTGTACAAATTGTGAATAAAAAAGGAATGCAATAATTTACAAATCTCATAAACTTATATTTTATTCACAATAGAATATAGATAACATATCAAATGTTGAAAGTGAGACATTTTGAAATGTCACGCCAAATATTGGCTCATTTTGGATTTCATGAGAGCTACACATTCCAAAAAAGTTGGGACAGGTAGCAATAAGTTAAATGTACATATAAGGAACATTGGAGGACCAATTTGCAACTTATTAGGTCAATTGGCAACATGATTGGGTATAAAAAGAGCCTCTCAGAGTGGCAGTGTCTCTCAGAAGTCAAGATGGGAAGAGGAGTGGAGCAATATCAGAAAGGAGTTTCTCAGAGAAAAATTGCAAAGAGTTTGAAGTTATCATCATCTACAGTGCATAATATCATCCAAAGATTCAGAGAATCTATCTCTGTGCGTTCAAGGCCGGAAAACCATACTGGATGCCCGTGATCTTCGGGCCCTTAGACGGCACTGCATCACATACAGGAATGCTACTGTAATGGAAATCACAACACAAGAATACTTCCAGAAAACATTGTCGGTGAACACAATCCACCGTGCCATTGTTGCCGGCTAAAACTCTATAGGTCAAAAAAGAAGCCATATCTAAACATGATCCAGAAGCGCAGGCGTTTTCTCTGGGCCAAGGCTCATTTAAAATGGACTGTGGCAAAGTGGAAAACTGTTCTGTGGTCAGACGAATCAAAATTTGAAGTTCTTTTTGGAAAACTGGGACGCCATGTCATCCGGACTAAAGAGGACAAAGACAACCCAAGTTGTTATCAGCGCTCAGTTCAGAAGCCTGCATCTCTGATGGTATGGGGTTGCATGAGTGCGTGTGGCATGGGCAGCTTACACATCTGGAAAGGCACCATCAATGCTGAAAGGTATATCCAAGTTCTAGAACAACATATGCTCCCATCCAGACGTCGTCTCTTTCAGGGAAGACCTTGCATTTTCCAACATGACAATGCCAGACCACATACTGCATCAATTACAACATCATGGCTGCGTAGGATCCACTGAAATGGCCAGCCTGCAGTCCAGATAGAAAACATTTGGCGCATCATAAAGAGGAAGATGCGACAAAGAAGACCTAAGACAAAGCAACTAGAAGCCTGTATTAGACAAGAATTGGACAACATTCCTATTCCTAAACTTGAGCAACTTGTCTCCTCAGTCCCCAGACGTTTGCAGACAGGGGATGCCACACAGTGGTAAACATGGCCTTGTCCCAACTTTTTTGAGATGTGTTGATACCATGAAATTTAAAATCAACTTATAAAATGATACATTTTCTCAGTTTAAACATTTGATATGTCATCTATGTTGTATTCTGAATAAAATATTGAAATTTGAAACTTCCACATCATTGCATTCTGTTTTTATTCACAATTTGTACAGTGTCCCAACTTTTTTGGAATCGGGTTTGTACTAGGTTCAGCATGAATCTGATCGGTTTCAATCAGAAACCAATCTAAAGAATAGAATATAACAGTTATGATGTCAAATTGACATTAATATTAAAAAAATAAATATTGAACAAAATCTATTAATTTAATCGCATTTGTTAACTTTTGCAGCACTATTAATAATTAAAACCTTTGAATTTGTATTTATTTTAAAGCATGCTTATGTATTTCTTCCAAAAATACTGAAAGTTCCCGTGGTGAGTGAAGTTCTGTACTAGTTATGTTTCCATATTAAAAAATAAAATAAAATAATAAAAAGCTTAAAGTTGTATACATAGTGAAACTTAACCCAAACAAAAATGTTTTGAAAATATGGATATGTGGCAGGGGTGGTTGGTGCCCCATTGGGAAAACAAAATCCTGTATGAAACGCTACTGGAGAGAGAATCTTGCCAAATCGCTCTGTACACGGTGTGGGAGGCTGGTGTCTTTTGTTTGCAAATTAGATTTTTTTGGGAGCGTAATTACCCTGATTTACATATTAATGTACTCATTTAACAATAATTATTTGTCCTTCAAGTCAATAGTACCAGCAAAGCCTCCAAAACCATTTTACAAGTCCCACTTGTTTAGGTGACTAAATACTGCATTTTTTTACCATCACGATGACAGGTTCTTGGCCTCGGGCCCACGAGTGGCTCAGTGAGCAGACAGCTGTGAAACATGATGCTAAGGAAGGTTGAGTATAACTCACATTTAGTCGGCCGCTCCAGTTTCCGTCTCCCTCGTTTCTTGCGAGGCAGAGTTGGCAGTGTCTCCTCTTCGTACTTCTCGGAGTCCTGGGATGGGCTCAGGCTTGAATCAGAGGCCGACTCGGCCCGACAGCCTGATTGGCGTGGGAGCCCGTTTTCCACAGCATTCTTGTCCAGCGTGGGGTGGCGACCTTCGCACGATTTGTTCTCATGCCTCTCAACATCTCCATTCTGGGACTGCAAAGACGACTGGAGCTCCACCCCTTTGTGCTGTTTAGCCACGCCCACCAGCTGATCCACTGGCCCGTAACACTCCACCTGCAGCAGAAAATTACATAATCGGATTGGACGGTCATGCATCTATAACCTATTATTAATCAGAAGCTCTGATAAACAATAGCAACTCCCTAAGGCACAATAGATTCGATATTTTAATAAAATTTGCCCTCCAACACACAATAAACCAAATTTACCATAACAATCCCCTTTGTATGATCATAAGCTTCAGTACTGTACCAATGTCGACACGACAACAAACAAAAGCCCAAAACCCAGAACTCAATATTTTTTAATAAAAATACACTTCACTTACTCACTGAAAAATATGCACCAGAAGGGAAAAATGTATAAATAAATACAGAAACAAATATTTATTTTGCCCTCAAGTACATACATAGTGTAATATTTAATATTTTTAAAGTACCATTTAAATCAAATAATCAGATTTCATTCAACAACCTGCCTGACATCTTAAGCAATCAGTAGTTAATTTGACTCATTCAAATCTTGTGAGTCATTTAACTGATTCATTAAAAGCATCATTCATTCATGAATCAGACACGGTTTGCGCTGTATGTTTGTGTTTTGCATACAGCCAATTGTTGTCGTCGTAGGTTGTGCCTGGGTTTTTTCTGTGAAGCTGTACTATTCGGTGCCAGTGCAAAAACAGTGCAGGAAACGCTGAAATCTTATTTTAAGAATTTGATCATCTTGTAACATCGCTCTAACAAGGTAGAGGATGAGGATTTTAATAAAACTGTCATTAAAACACCCCCTCTTTTAATATAAACTACATTTCCAGAAGGGTTCCTGATAATAACAGCCATATACCTTTACTTACTTCAAAATGGTTATGAATCACAGAGCACAAATTAAAGAGGGAGACCCAATTTGCAGTATAAAGTCAAATCTTTCATTTGCAGTCTAGGCCTCGTCTTGCGTCTGCTCAGTATAAGGCCATTTCCTATGTCCTTGTGTTGACATCTAAACTACCTATCTGAACATCTAATCTAATCTGAAACTAAGAAGACACGGAAGCTCTTCCTACACATTAAGTGTAATGTGAGTACAATGTTTCTATGCAACTGTCTACAAAGATACGCAAAAATATTTGCACAATAACAAGCTACTTCTAATACTACTGCAGTATGGGCATGAAGAGAAGAGCTTTAAAGCTTTGTAAACTACACAATTATCATAAAAGTGCCACTTTTCAAGTCCTCTGAAGTATTTGCTTTGTCTGCCTTCATGAGAAGAAATTATGTCAGATTGGTAAAAAAAATATTATTTTGGGTCAGATTTTTTCTATAAATCAAATGATCCAGTTTACAAAACCAATATAAAAGTTTTGCAGTGTTTTTATTAATATTTATATACTATTTATTAATATTTTGAATTAGTTCTCATTCCTATATTTAAGTTTTTATTTTAATTTAAGTTTTTACTAATTTTGTTATGTGCTTTTGTCATTTTATTAGTGTTTTTATATATACTGTATATTTCTACTTCAAAGGGCTTTTTAAAGTTTAAGTATTTTTCTTAGATTTTTCTTCTTGTCAGCTTATGTTTTTCATTTTTATAGCTCTTTTATTTTTAATTAACAACAAAACTACATATATATATATATATATAAAATTAAAATATTTTCCTGTTTACTTCTTTCTTGACCTTACAGCATAATTTTGTGTAATATTGTGAAACAGTAATATTAATATTTTAATAAAATATTAAAATATTTTTTTATTTTTTTACAATTTAAATAACTGTTTTCTCTTTTAATATGTTTTAAAATACATTTTATCCCTGTGATGTTAAAGCTGAATTTTAAGCATACATTACTCCAGTCTTCAGTGTCACATGATCCTTCAGAAACATTTTTTTATATAATCAATGTTGAAAACAATTTTTCATGTGGAAACCTATATATTAAGCAGGTTTAAAACAATATTAAACAGGATTCTGTGAAGTTAAAAAGAACATCTATTTCAAAAAGAAATATTTTATATTTTAGATGTCTTTCCTGTCTATTTTGATCAATTTAATGCATCCTTGATGAGTAAAACCTTTACTTTCTTACAAAAATGTTTTTTGAATGGTATAGTGCAGGGGTCATCAAACTTGATCCTGGAGGGCCGGTGTCCTGCAGAGTTTAGCTCCAACTTGCCTCACACCTGCCTGGAAGTTTCAAGTATACCTAGTAAGACCTTGATTAGCTGGTTCAGGTGTGTTTGATTAGGGTTGGAGCTAAACTCTGCAGGACACTGGCCCTCCAGGACCGAACTTGGTGATAATAAAAATGCCATCAAGCCACCTCGACTACACAAAGGCCCTGTGCAGGATGTCTATACATCCTGCACAGTCATTAATGTACAACTTCAACATACATCGCTCATCGGATCCAACCACCTGCTTAACATGTGCACAGGAAGCCAGACTGACACGAGAGGCTGGCGATACAGAGACAAACAGACTGGGAGCCCGCAGAGAGCTAAACCGCCAATCTGACAGTGGCATTTCTCTTTAGAGGAGCAGCTGCCGCTTCGCCTCACTGCCTCGGGATGTCAAAGCCATTCTCATGAAAGAGAGATCGAACAGTGATCTGACACAACACACCCATTACTCTACTCCTGTGAGAGGAAAGACATAATCTCCCAAACAGCTGCTGGATTGTTCGTTCTCAATCAGGAGCGTTTGTGTCGTAATGATGACAGAAGATTTAAAACAGTCAAGTTGTTCGACGGCATACCTTTGATGATCTAACTTGTTGTAGCAAGACTCTGGGTGACTCTGGAAAATTTGACTAAAAACAGGGTTACAGCGTCGTGCCGCCCACAAATGCTGGATTCTGGGTTTCTACTTTCTTAGTGTTTATTCTTTCCGTTTGCTTCATTTTTCATTCGACATTACAGAGGGGAGGTGGTATGGTAAACGTTTTTAAGACCCCTGAAGTCTCTTTAAAATGTACATACAGTACAATGTATTACTGTCCATTAGTGCAACTATTACTGCTGCTTATAGTTACTATTAGGAATCTGAACCAGTAACAACTAGGGGTCGACCGATTATCGGCCTGGCCGATTATCACCGTCGATATTAAGCATTTTTATGATTATCGGTATCGGCCATTTTCAAAATCGATGTGCCGATAAAATAATTTAATTTTGAAACGCGCTATTTGGCTCTGATGCAGCCTGTCGGAACTCACCACTCTGTGGGCTAGAGCAGTCTCCGCCCACAGCGCATCTGATTTGTTGGGAGTCACGAGTCCGACCAATCAAGACTAAAGGCACTCTCTCACACCATGCTAACTGGAGCTGCTTGTTTCATTGATCACGCATCAGATGTCTCTCAAAGGCAGCAGCAGACGTTGCTCAAGTTGCAATAAATCACAATCCACTACACTGAAGTTGCAAAACACCTCAATATTATCTATTTATGGTTTCCGTGATGGGATAAACGCCGGAATCGCGGAATCCAGTCTACTGTATAATGCGGAGTCACGGAATTTGTCAAAGTTTGAATTGTCAGAAGTAGGTCAGTACACTTAAATCGACTCGCGCTATGGACTAGTATCTGTAAACATTAAGCAGCAAAAAGACTATTTAAATATGAACATGTTCTGCGTGTCTCTGTATATGTGAATGGCACAGAGTTCGCTCAGCATCACTAAATGAGGACATAAACACGTGAACAACATCCCAGAACTGCTCTGAGAGTTACTTCATGAGCATTTGACCGTTTAATTTGAGTAAAACGATCGTCATATCATACATAGACTACAGAAACTTAAGAGGTCCTCATGGCAACCCGTCAAAATAAAAGTCCGGTTTATCTAGTAATACTACTACAACAATTATTACAACAAGAATAATCACACAATACGCTATTTCTCCCATGTTTTAATTTTAATAGTAAACCCATTTGTTTGCCAAAAATAGAGTTTAACTCTCATTTGATTAAAAGATAAATTAAATTAATGTTTTATGCCTTCATTTTTCACTGCACTAACTTGTGTACAAGACTGTCTGGGGCCTGGAGGCCAAGATTAAGATACTGTCACATAGGCCAAGATTAAGATATAGGCTATTGAACCAAGTGTGCCTATAATAGGCTATTAGTGTTATAGTTTCATTAAAATAGTTGTGGTCTTAACTTCACAATGGAGCTATGAAGACAATTAAATTATTTACACTTATATACATTGCGCTTTTTAAGTTAATCAATTGATGTGCATTAGATGATGAATTGAATAGTCACCTCTTGTAGGTTATGATTTAATCATCAGAAAATAATTAATGAAGAATTATGAGAGGTTATGCTATTACACATATATTTCCAACATGTAAATTAGTGAAGCCAAATACTTACATTTCTGTTTCTGTAGTACAGTATTCATAGGCTTAATCATGAAGCATACAGTGGCCTAGGGCTGCACATTCCATGCGATAGTCACATCAGTAAAGCCGGTTCTGTGATTAGCAGTAAATCTCCATCACCTGCTTTCAGATGAAGCGGCATTTAATGTAGTTCACTGACAAGCTACGTCGAAGGCGATTCATCTGTGATTATAAGTATTAACATCTACTGGGTTGGAAAGCATGTGATGGAGATTTAATACTAATCTTTACTGAAGAGATGCACATGACAATCGCATGCAACATATCGTGCAGCCCTACAGTGGCCCCACTTTTAACTCTCTCTTTATATTACCCTTATTGTAGATGGATGCATGGAGGAAGACAAGAGTAAGAAGTAGTTTTTGTCAGAGGTTATTCTTATTTTGACATTAATTGTCATTTTTACACCAGACATATATCGGCTCAAAATATCGGTTATCGGTCTACTTGGTCTGTAATAATCGGTATCGGCATCGGCCCTGAAAAACGCATATCGGTCGACCCCTAGTAACAACTATTCACGCACAGATATGATACGATACTCAAATCTTTTGACTTGTTGAGGAGAAGTATAATATTATTTTGTAGTGATTTATGGACTTATTTATGGACTTATCTGATGGACAATAAAATGAGGGGGAATTCCATATTTAAGAGCCATTCAAGGGACCAAAATATCATTCAGATGGGCTCTTGGGATAGAAAGCAGCGCTCCAGAAAAAAAAAAAAGGTCAGTATTGAAACAAATCAGATTTGAGAGCAAATCTCAGAGCGGTTGTGTGAACTGGATAAAATGATTCATTGAGAAGATTACTTCCTGAACAGGACATCATTTCTTCTCATGAAATATTTAGTGTAAACTTTCTCCAATTTGACATTTGCATTCTACTAATCTCAATATTTGTGCCATAAATATTACTCTGTTTTGTAAGAATATTTCTGTCTGTTTGGAGAAATATATATATATATATATATAATGATAAAATCATTCACCAAAACAATGTTTAACTCACATATAATTACACCATTTTTGTTTTTAAATGTTTTAAAAAAAAATTAAGAATACTGTTATTATCTGACCACCGCAATAATATGCTGTGAATATGTATCTTTAATACACATAAACCTGAAATATACATCACAGTTCAGTTCAAAGGAAGTAATTCAAATATGAAAAATGACTGTTTTGTAAATCTTTTTGACTGACTCATTAAAAAGAACTGATTCATGAGTCATTTTTTCACAAATTTCAACAGAGATGATGTCTAACGAACCGCATATGGATGCACACAATGTTCTCTCAACTGTCACTACTGGCAAAGAGATTTTACATTTGTGTTACACACACACACAAATCTTTTTATTTACAGTATTTATTTATTTCAGTCTAGGGCCTTGGTAAGCATTAAAGGAATAGTTTGCCCAAAAATGAAAAGTCTGTCATTTACATAAACCTGTATGATGTCCTTTCTTCTGTGGAACATAAAAGAAGATATTTTGAACAATGTTGGTAACCAAACAGTTTTGGCGCCCATTGACTTCCACTGTATAGTCAAAAAAAAAACACTGACCTTTTTTCAAAGTATCTTCTTTTATGTTCCACAAAAGGCAGAAAGTCATACAGGTTTGGAACAACATGAGGGTGAGTAATTGATGACAGAATTTTCAGTTTTGGAAGAATTATCCCTTTAAGAACAATATCAACCACATAGCAACCACCCACCTCACCCAAGCTTTACAATGGCGAGTTTTGCATGGAAAATGCATGCCCTTAAGTCCAACCGAATATAGAAATGCCCGGATAACCATGAAACAATGGCGCTGGCAGCAGTCCAGTGATCAAAACAATGTGGTTTTCTTTGATATTAGCACCTTCCTTATGTGACCTAGAAACAAATCCCCCATGTGTATATGCTGCACTAAAGTTTGGAAATAAGGATAAAGGGGGGTTGTTTTCAAGTCCAATTTCCGTGTCTAAAAACAGCATTGTGGAAAACAATTCTACTACCGTTCAAGATGAAAAATAGAGCTGAATTTCAAAGTTCCGGTCATCACTCTTGATACGTCACTTAGAGCCTCGTCTTCCCCAGACGGCTTCACAATTCTAGCACATTTCAGCGAGGCAGTCAAACATAGAGTGCTAATAAAGTCCTCAACATCAGCAGTCAGCACTTCTATGAGAGATGACTCAAACATTATTCTATCTGTCTTCACATGGCTTACATTTCACAGAGTAAGACATCGCTCTCCTCGCAGGACCGCAATTACCTGTTGAAGGAATGGGATAGGAGGATAATACAATCAGAAAGTCCTCAGGGGAAGGCAGGAGAGGATGTGGGGCAACCGAACATCCACATGCCCTGACATGCCCTCTCTGGATTAATTATGCAAGCGGGGATTATTTTCAAAAAACAGGAATACTGGCTCTGGAGAAGGGGGACGTTTACCAGGGACTGGACATGGAAAATAACTCACTTACTCCCTACATTCACTCCCTAAAATTGACAGGGCCAGGACAAAGGTTTTATGACTTCTCTCTAGGGCTCAGTGAGTAGGCTAATCTATAGAGGACTTCAGTGGGGTCCCATGACCCGGGATAACATTTCCCGATTGGCCCCTACCTAACAATGGCCCTGAGCGGTTTGTCAGGAAGGTGCAAAACAAGCAAGAACACAAACACTGAAGCTCACTATGCACTGTACGACTTTTTAAATGTATGACAGATTATACAATGTGATCTGAAAGAGATAGACAAGGCAGATGTGTGTAGTGTTTCATACCAAACTTTACGATAAATTGTAGTCACAATTCATCGTTGAAAAAGCCGGTCGCACACTTTACGAAAAGCCCTGGATGCTTCAATTTGTATTCTCGACAAGGCTGATTGTGCAATGTGTACAATACTGCACACCAGATTGTACGATAAATTGTAGCCAAGGCAATACAGCCACAATTCAGTGTTGACAAAGCCGGTCGCACACTTTACGAAAAGCATCGGACGTGTCATTTTGTACTCGCATTCTCAAGTTCAAGACGCCAGCCCAAAACTGTCAATCCACTCACCATACAGGTAAACGTTCACTTCAGATGTGATGTGTTCAGTGTTTCATGCCAGACTGTACGATAAATTGTCACCAGCCATGATTCAGGGTTGAGAAAGTCGGTCGCACACTTAACGAAAAGCACTGGACGCATCAGGGCCTGTTTACACCTGGTCACTTCATGCATTTTCTCTGATCAGATAGCTGATATTTGTTAAAACGGCTCCATTTACACCTGGCCACATTAATGTGTCTACGCAAAATGGATATAAATCCGATCTTCAATTCACGTCAAGGAAAGCAACATATATGCACTGCATTTTTTTCATTATCAGCTAATTTCAAGATTAAAGACCGCAGCAGCACTGGAAAAATAAGCTAGTCTTACTACTTTTAATGAAGATGATTGAGTGTTGAGCGTCTGCGACTTACTTTCAGTTTCATTTGTGACAGTTTGTGCGAAGGCTTGCTGAAGAGATACTCAGCTACTCATCCGCGGCAATGCGTGCTGCATTAACGCTGTCATATCTGGCTATAACACGTCATAAAGCCTATAACGCTCTCACAAGTTTATTATTTTAACATTTTGGGAGGAGTAAAATGACATATGTGGTTTCAACAAACATATGCTTTTACACTTGTTCAGTTTAGTCTGGAATGTGGCCCAGACCACCTCCTGAAGTGGTTTGAGCGATCGGATTTAAATCTGTCTTGAAAGCGTTGTGAAAGGCATTTACACCTGGTCTTTTCACGATCTGATAGCTATCCGATAAGTGAAAACACATGAAGTGACCAGGTGTAAACAGGCCCTCATTCAGTACATTCTCAAGTTCAAGATGCAAGTCCAAAACAGTGAATCTAATCACCATACAGGCAAAAGTTCACTTCAAGAATGAACAAAGATGTGGCGTCTGTGAGTTTGCTGTTTGTGCAGTCTATATTATGATATTTCTCTAAATGAAACATGGTAGCACTTTATTTTTCAGTCCTGTTCCATATGTACATGTACTTACTACAGTGATTTCAATAACTGGGTTATAACTAGGTACTAACCCTGAACCTACCACTAAACCTAACCATAACCCATGTAGTTAGTTACCTTACATAACAGTACCTAAGAGGTAAGTACATTGTACATACATGCAAGTACACATACTGTAAAATAAAGCGCAACCAAACATAGACTTTATTCATACCACAAAAAGACAAATGTATTACTGAAAAATACACAATATGCAATCCTCCAGCGTAGGGTGAAGTCAGTATGTACATTAACAATGATTTGGGACTAAATTTACATGAGGCCGTAAATTAAATTGACATAATTTATGTTTATTTTGAACAGACAGGGTTTGTACATTCATAGAAAACTCCCTCTACGACAATAGAAACCCTTGCTGATCCCAGAAATTTGTCTCAGACAGCAAGATTGTGGCCAAAATTGCTGTCCACACCAAACTTGTCAACACAATGCTGAGGTGTTATTGGTGGTCACCAGTGGTCTTTAGTTCTTTGCTATGGGGTTGTTAGGATTTTGCTAGGCCCAAGTCAAGAGATTACCTTCAAGATAATGCTCAGGTCTCTCCTTCAAGTCTATAGGAGTCTTTGTCTGTTTGGTTGTCCACCAGTTGCAAATCTAAAGTTTGATCAGTTTTAAAAAATGTGTCTGGTGCCTCCATGTCATTACCAGCAACCACATGTTTGCCTGTTTACCCGTTCCCTACCACTGCCAAGACTAGCGCCTGGTGGATAAATGAAAATAAACCGAATCCCAAGGAAAGTTGGGTGTTCTGTGGTTTGGTTGAGTGTTGAGAGCTCAGTCTCTAGGATACTCACAGGGAGGTGCTTGCGTTTGCGGCCAGGCCGTCCAACCTTGCGGACAGGAGTGCAGAGCGAAGGCATCTCGTCAGTAATCACAGTGTCCATTCTAGAGCTCTCATTCTAAACAGACAGAAATTAACATCAATTAACCATTATTGCTTAACGAGAGTCCTTACTGGCTCATATTCAAGCTCTCAGGCTTTTAGCCATTTTGAGATCAATGGATAAGAAAATATATATTTTTAGTTCCATTCCAAAACTTTTTGAATATATATATATATATATATTTTGAAACTGCAGCTATTTAATTACTATTAATTACTATGTTATTGGCTGATAATGAGAATTTTTAAAATGTGCAATTGTTGGATATCATTGGATAGTCAAAATCTGTCAGTAGGTTAGTTGTGTATAGGTTTATAGTGTTTTACTTCATTGTTGTATGTCTGTATTTATGTAGCACCGTGGACCTGTGAGGCACGACATTTCGTTCCACTGCATGTCCCCACATGTAGCGGAATGACAATAAAGCTCAACTTGAACTTGAACTTGAACTATTAACGATTATTGGATATTTACACTAGAGTTCAAAAGTTTTGGGTGTTGATAGATTTTTATGGTTTTTATCCTCTTTTAAGTCTTTTACACTCACCAAGGCTGCATTTATTTGATAAAAAATACAGTACAAGCAGTATTATCATGAAATATTATTACAGTTTAAAAAACTGTTTACATTATTACATTTAAAAAATATTTTCTATTGTATTTTTTTCCTGTGATGGCAAAGCTGAATTTTTTAGAATCATTACTCCAGGCTTCAGTGTCACATGATCCTTCAGAAATCATTCTAATATGATGATTTGGTACTAAAACTAATATAATAATATTAAAATAATAATAATAAAAGTTTCTCATTTTTTATTATTATCAATGTGAAAACAGCTGTGTAGCATTTTCTGTTTATATTTAAATTACATTTGCTATCATCTAATGCTGACTTAAATTTAATCTTTAGAAACACTAATAATTTAATAACACTGGTAAATGTAATTAGTGAATTTCAAAATTTAATAAATCTCTAGGCTATAATGTTGTAATGCCTAAATTCCCTTTACAAATTTCTGATTTTAACAGCAAAATGAGTTATTTATTTTCAGTGCATTTAAACAAAACAGTAGAGTTTAATATCGGTTATCAGTTAAATTATCAGCCATAACATGAAAATAATAATAATCAGCTTATCAGTATTGGACAGAATTTTTAAATCAGTTCATCCTTAAGTTTTACAGTATGTATTCTTAACCTTTACACACCAGACTATTCCAGTAAACACACCAAGACTTAAATTCGTCGAACGAGATTTTTAAATCTCAAGGTTATTTAGCTAATGAGAAAAGCCAGTGTTTGAATGGCATCGTCCTTTTAGCCGAGCTAAAATGTGGGGTGATACAGCCGTCGAGAGATCCCGAACTCTCTGGGCTCTCTCCTGACACAGTTACAAAGACATTCAGTGGTTCATTCTCTCCCCTCATTCACTTTCTCTTTGTTTAACACAACTGTGTCTTCCCTCCTCAACAATAGCCACTCTTCGTCCAGCCAAGCACCCTAGGGTGGACGGGAGAGAAAAGATGATCCTAATGTAGCTGCTGCAGCAGCTTCAGGGCTGGGATGAATCAAACCACCGGCTCTAAATCAGAATGCTAATGAGGATGCTGTCCCATCTGCCATGACTACTGAGAAGTCCAGCATGGCTGAAAGATGGCGGGACACCACTGGAGTTTCTTATTATTATTAATGCATAATGACGCTGATATGAAGCAGAGTACAAATAGCATCTCAAGTTACCTAAAAATGTACAATTAAATTCAAATCAACATTTTTTTTTTCATGTAAATATTAAAATATATTTAGATTTAAAATATGATGCATATTTATATTTTATAAAAATATATATATATATATATTTACTTAAAATCAGAATTCTGGAGAGTTAGCGTTGCTCTTTTCCTGTGACGGTCTTTCCACATATTTTATGACTAAAAAACCCACACACAATGTTCTCATTACGATACAAATAAACAAACAAAATGTTTAAACAAACAAAAACAAAGGGTGTGCACAGAAATCGACGTTGCCTTGTGTGAACTCAGTAACACCGTCTACATCTTTGCTCTATTTCTGTCGGCAGCCGGTTATTTAAGGCAAGAACTGTTGCCAAGCAACAGGACTACGAGCGTAGCACGGGTCCATGGGTGCAGGGATGGGGAAGAATGAATTCCCCTGTAAATCAGACAAACGGCAGCCTCTCCTACACAAGCCAACATCTGCGTCACTAAACGCTCGTACGAAACAGAGCAGACACTATCTCTGATAACAATTCACTCATGTTTACTAATTATGTTCACCGGAGCCTCTACGCTGACACTCGATAGCCCCTGCCGTGGAAATGAATCATGTCAAATTAAAATGATATACTGAATGAAATATTGTAATGATGGATTTGAGGGGAGAGTTAAATGGACAGTTCACCAAAAAATGGTATTCTGTGGAACATGAAAGAAGATATTTTGAGAAATGTGTTTTAATTTTGGAAGCCGCCAAAACTGTTTGGTTCTTCAAAATATTATCTTTTAATGTTCCGCAGAAGAAAGAAAGTCACCTCAAGTCACCTAATTGTCATGCAAGAAAATTAATGAATATGAGTTCTTCTGGAAAACAAACACTTTTAAAAGTAATCTATATATATATTTTGTCATTTTTCCAGGGGGGGGGGGGGGGTATTTGTGACCTCTTCAGAAAAGGAGTAGAAACCATTAAATAAATGATAGGACAAGTCACCTCAACTCTAAACAATTTACTTTTAAAAATGATTTGCCCTGTTTCTTTATTTGCACTATAATAATTTAAAGAGATTAATTTTGGTTGGTCGCAGTGGTAAGAAAAAAAATTGTTGATCACGCAAAAACGGCAGCTTTAAGACCAAGCTGGAGCAGCTCCATCAGCAGACGAATGAAATTAATAAATGAACGCATAATCAGTAAAAAGTTCTGTTTATCACTTGCTCCTACAGGCTGAATGTTATACCGCGTAATTACTGAAATTACTAGATGACAACCTGGACGTTCTTTACCGTAATTACTAGACAATAACCTGGACGTTCTTTACCGTAATTACTAGATGACAACCTGGACATTCTTTACCGTAATTACTAAAACCTGGAGTTCTTTGTAATTACTAGAACCTGGACTAGTTCTTTACCGTAATTACTAGACGACAACTGGACATTCTTTACCGTAATTACTAGATGACCTGGATGTAATTACTAGACAATTCGTTCTTTACCGTAATTACTAGACGACAACTGACATTCTTTACCGTAATTACTAGATGACCTGGACGTTCTTTACCCTAATTACTAGACAATAACCTGGACGTTCTTTACCGTAATTACTAGACGACCTGGACGTTCTTTACCGTAAATAGACGACAACATACTAGTAAACGACAACCTGGACGTTCTTTACCGTAATTACTAGACAATAACCTGGACGTTCTTTACCGTAATTACTAGACGACAACATGGACATTCTTTACCGTAATTACTAGATGACAACCTGGACGTTATTTACCGTAATTACTAGACGACAACATGGACATTCTTTACCGTAATTACTAGATGACAACATGGACGTTCTTTACCGTAATTACTAGACAATAACCTGGACGTTCTTTACCGTAATTACTAGACGACAACATGGACATTCTTTACCGTAATTACTAGATGACAACATGGACGTTCTTTACCGTAATTACTAGACAATAACCTGGACGTTCTTTACCGTAATTACTAGACGACAACATGGACGTTCTTTACCGTAATTACTAGACGACAACATGGACGTTCTTTACCGTAATTACTAGACGACAACATGGACGTTCTTTACCGTAATTACTAGACAACAACATGGACATTCTTTACCGTAATTACTAGACGACAACAGTAAAGACGTTCTTTTCTTTACTGTACAGTAAAGACGTTCTTTACTGTAATTACTAGACGACAACCTGGACGTTCTACTCTGAGCTGTTCACATCTTCATAATTATGGCAACAACAATACTAATACCAAAATGAATCTATTTAATCTGAGTAATCAATAGACAAAACCACACTACAACAAGTACAGGTCGTTTTTCCAAATGCCTTATTGATGAACTTGTAGTTTATTTAGTGTAACATTACATAATTATTCAATTTTGTGCTGGCTTCATTATAATGTGTTTTTTTTATTTATTTATAGAATATTCTTAATATTCTTGCATTATTAAGACATTAACAATATGCAACAATAGGATTCTAATTAAATAGAATATTAAACAGACATTTTGAGTGTTTCTACGTGATGTTGCAGTTGTTAGGTTGGAGAATCTCAGAAAATTAAGAGTTGTAATTATGAGTTCTACAAGGACGTAAAGGACTTTTTACAAGCCAGAAACTCGTAATTACGGTCATTCCAACATGGCGTGAACAAACCCTTATGCTAGTTAATATTAAAAATGTCAAAATCATTAATATTAATTTAAGGATTCCATGTTGCATGAAGATTTATAACATGCCACCACCACTTTTCAAATCATTGCAACAAACATTTTAATTAGTAATATGCATAAATACAGCGACAGTTTTTTGAAGTAACATTAATTTTGAAGGTTTTAGTTAAAAGACACATTGCCATTTTTATTTCAAAGCTAAAGAGCATTTACAAAATTCTAGTCGCTGCATATGCAAAGTTAGCGAAGGCTTTTCAAAACACAAGACATTTCAGTGACAGATGTGGTAACTAGCCTTATTTCAGGCTGTACACAGCAGGCCGAACATAAAAATGTCCAGGGACTCATTAACCTCTTACCATTTGATTTCCGTTTGTGTCACAGTTGAAGTCGGAGCTCTTGAATGCGGCGGCAGTGGTGACTGAGTTGGACGGCATCGCCAAATGAGTGACTGTTGAACACAATGCAAAAGTCGAAAAAGATCAAAACAAAAATAAAAGAACAAAAAAGGAAAAAAAAATGATGACCCTCCTTCTTTAGGATCCCCTGTGAAAAGGAACACCATAATCAGAAGAAACAGCACTCGAACACAACATTCAGAATAAAAAGACACATCCAGAAGACTAGAATAAGACAATCATTCATTAATAATAAAAAGTTATCCTCAAATAATTGAGATGAGGTGTAATTAACATGTCTAATACACCAGAAAATAAGGTATTGATGAGTTGACTCAAAATGTACGCATTCTCCGACTGCTACATGAAAATCCTTCTCTGGGGTGAAATATGAACTCTTTGCTTTATGGTATTTCCTATTTTCTTCCTCAGAGCAGTTTTAAAGGGATCTGTACATTTTATTCTTCACTCCCACGTATGTGTGCTTCAATGTGCTTTCTCCACAAGTAGGACACCAAAGTCCCATGAAATTAGATTTGGAGGTCAATAAATTAGGCGAGTCTATCGTTAAAGGAATAGTTCACCCAAAAATGTATCCTCTGTCTTCTGAATCCTTTACTTACTGTAATGTCATTCCAAACTCACACAACTTGCTTTCTTCCAGAGAAAAACAATAGAAGAGGTTTAGCAGAATGTCCATGCCGCTCTTTTCCAGACAATGAAAGTAAATGGTGACCAGGGGCTGCAAAGCTCCAAAAATGACAAGAAGCGTCAGCGATCATAAAAGTCATCTGAATTGATTTGTGCGCTACATCCAAAATCATATGATAACTTTCTGTGTGAACCAAACCAAAATTTAAACTGTTGACTCTGAAATCTCAATCACGAACACATATTTATTCAAATAAGACATATTAGGAAACAAGCTTGACATTTATGATGTCAAATGTTATTGGACCTTATACCTCTTGTAATCAATTAAGACGCATAAAATTTGATTACGTGTGGAATTTTAAAATTTGACCGTCTGTTCCTACAAACCTATATGGCTTCAGAAGACTTAAAATAGTGCCACTGGCTTGTGAAGTTGTGAATGACATGAGGGAGTAAATGACATTATTTTCATTTTTGGGTGAACTATCCCTAACTTTTACCATTTTTTTTTTTTTTATCACAGTAGTAAACATACAGTAGTTTCTGCCCACAGATACATTATAGTGACTAAAATAAGGTAACTTGATATTGCTATTTTCATTAAAACAGAGGAAAAATCTTGAAATGGACATCTCATATTAATTTATTATTATTTTACAGTAGCAACGATAACTGTAACTATGGTATTTTAGTAAACTCTGGTCTCCACAGTACAGTACATTAATACAAGTGTAATGGCTAGAGTGATTAATATTCAATAACCGGTGGGATGTGTCACAAGTACCCAATCACAAGGTGTTAATTGATCACGTGTCTATCATAGTCTGTAACTGCATAAAAAGCTCTTTTAATCATCCGCCTACTCGGATTATTCGGTCTTTATAAATGACAGTCATTTCCAACAGGCCAAGGCGGTTTAAATGAGACCCTTTCAAAACCTAGGTGAGCTGCCTACCCAGACAGCACGTTTGGGCACCTTCAGCGTGTCTTTTGGCATTTTTGGGCATCATAAGCGCTTACAGAACAGTATGATTATCAAAAATGCTGTCTAGGTAGGCAGCTCGTTAGGTTTTGAAACACAGCCATTGTTTCAAATCGAGTGGGCTGACGCTACGCTTGAGAGAATCTACAAATGAACGGTCATCAAGTTCAAGAGCATAATCGCGGTGTATTAAGTCGCACATCTGTAAGAGCAGGAAAAACCACTGGCCACATCGAGCCGCCACCCTCCGTATCGCCCCGAAAAACGGAAAGCCCCACGGCGGAGACTTATTTCGATGGCGGCTTAATGTTCTAGACAAGTGGATCGCAGTGTTAATTACCCGCTTCGCCAAGTTCCAGGCCTGACCCCTTTTTTGTTTTCGCTGACTCCCGGATCCTCCTTCTGCTTCGCTCTCCCCGTCCTCCACCACCTCCCCAGCCGGCCAGCTCTCCTCCAGATGCTCCGCTCTCACTGACTGCAGAGGCCGCTCCGGCAGCAGCTCCGCGGGTCCTAGAGACAGTCGGTTACGGTGATAGGGTTTGCTTGTCAGAGAGAGGCATGGTGATCCAAGTCTTCCTTAAAGTCGGCATGAAATCATCCTATCTATTTTCTAAATGCATATTGTAGATCTTATTGCGAACGATTTAGCTTTGTATGTTTTGTTTATTAATTTATTATTTATTTTAAATTCTATCAAAATGTCAGAACTGGACCTTCCAGTGAAGGTGACAGTCTCTTCTCTGGACATGTAGGCAGGATTTCTCCAATCATTTAGTCCGCTTATTTAAATCCCGCCCCTGCAAATCAGCCTTTAATTTTTAAAGCAACGCCCACATGTCAACATCCAATCAAGTCCCGCCCTACATTTTTTGTTTTTCGATAATTTGTTAAGGTGTTAGGTGTGTTCATGCTATGTTGTAATTACGAGATTCCAACTTATAAAAAGCACTTAGGTCCTCGAAGAACTCGCTGCTTTAGGTGCGTTGACACCATATCGTAATTACCGTAATTACGAGATACCAACTGAACTGGGACTCACAAGTTGTAATTACGAATTCTACGAGGATGTGAAAGCTTTGGTATCTCGTAATTACGATATGACCTTGATGCTGCCTTCACACCATATCGTAATTACCGTAATTTTGAGATGACAACACGTGACATTCTACTTGGAGCTGTTCAATTATTATTCAATTATGCTTTTCTATGGCACCACTATCAACGCCTAAACAGAGCCTGCGGTGGTCAGGTGGTACAGTGGTCACGTGGTACAAGTCGTAGCTCTCAGAAAACTCCCAGTTCACAAGTTGTAATTACGAGTTCTACGAGGACGTGAACGCTTTTTACAAGTTGGTATCTCTTAGAATTCCGATATGGCGTGAATGCACCTTTACACCCGATAAACTGGGAAATCTCTGAGAGCTACTTCTTGTATCACCTGATTCTGAAAATGTGACTGGCACCGAGTAGAAAGTCATGTGTTTTCATCTCAAAATTACGGTAATTTATGACATGGCATGAGCGCAGCATTACACTTGGATTTATTGCTGCTTTCATGCCATGTCGTAATTACCGTAATTTCGAGATAACAAAACGTGACATTGTGCTCTGAGCTGTAGCACATGAATGTGCAGTGGTCAGGTGGTACATCGGTCATGTGGTCATGTGGTCTATGCCGCTACTTCCGATTCATTGCGACTTTGAATTTTGGGAGGCTACTGTCATATATGTTCATACATCAACAGAATGTGGTTGGCTTTTTTTATATGTCCACACAGTTAAGTTTTTTATAGATGAACCCCCCCCCCCCCATTTTAATTTACTTAAACTGTGTCCATTTAACTAAGGGCACAAATTAATAAATTGGGGGAACAAATTAGTACAATGTGACCACAATTTAAAGATGAGGGACCTAATTAATACATCCAGGGAATTCATTAATAAATTGTGGGGCTCTGTACATCACCTTATTTACACATTAGCTGGAATATGCCTGAAAAAAAATGGTTTAGCTTGATTTGAGCTAAAAAATAAATAAATAAATAAAAAAGAAACAATTTATAGATGTAGCAGCTGTACTTGCTTAACTAGCTGCCACAGGGCATTAGTGCCAAGTGCAAAGACTTGCCTTAAAAGTAATTTATAAGGTCTGTTATTTAACAGAGTCCCTTGAAATTTCAGGATGTTTAGCACAACCTTATTTTCAGTCAACATGATGAGTGAACTCAACCATACTAGATATAGTTCACCCAAAAATGAAAGTTCTGTCATCATTTACTCACTCACAGGTTATTTCAAATCAATATTAATTTATTTATTTTGTTGAACAAAAGAAGTAAATAAAACCACTGCCTTCCAAAATACTATGGAAGTCAATGGCTGCTGTCAACTGTTTGGTTAAAACATTCTTTAAAATATTTTCTTTTGTGTCTAACAGAAGAGAGAAACTCATTCAGGTTTGGAACAACTTGAGAGTGAGTAAATGATGACAGAATTTTCATTTTTGGGTGAACTGTCCCTTTAAACTGTCTCATGTTTTGTCATATTGGGTTAAAACAAAAAAATGCTTTAACTGCACACAATACAAGTGATTCTGCCTAACTTTTACTTCTGTGCTGCACTATAAAGACAGCAAGGAATGACATGAGATTAAGGAGTTAGGAAAGGTACGATTTTCATGGTTGTCCACGGCATAATGGTAAATAACTCATACGCTGATTTTGTAACTCAATCAGGGCCGCTGCTTAAATTCACATTTAAAGGTTATGGGTGGCCCCACCATCACAGGATCCCCTTGACGACAGATCTGAACTCAATCCTAATGGAGCTGTGATATATTATTCTGTGGACACACACACAAAAACACTCAATGTCCTTTGAAGTTTTTTCATATATTTTACCCTTTAATAGTATACAAAAAGACATAGGGGTGACGTAAACACAAATATGGACGTAAACCATTGCAATCAATGATTGTATACAGCAGCAAAACCATCAAATGAAATAATTAAACGGTGTTTGTAGCTTCAGCTGACAGTTTGGAGTTTTAAAACACAGTAAAATCACGAGTTGCCAAAGAAATGAAAACCTGATGGTGCGGATTTCGTTTTTGAAATATTGTTTCATCTAACTTTGATAACATAGGAGGTCCTCCGTTGGAGGCCCATCTGTAACATATAAATTCGCAATGATGCTTGAAATTGATTTCAAGCAGGGTTCCTTCCGCTTAAACTGTATTGTGTTTCAACCATTTAAGGCACCCCGTTATTAGTTACCCTCTCGGTGGACCGCTTCAGTAAATTCATAATCAATAAATTGTGGTTTAACACGCACAAATACACAGAACAAATACCTAAAGGACACACTACAGGTTTGCAAACAGTTTGGCACAACTTTTAAAGGCAGAACAATAATTTTTTTCCCAAAGATCACAGATAAATAATGACTGCATTCCGACTAAATCACATACTAAAACTCCTATCTAAGGGCTGACTTGCACATGTGCAGAATATTTTATTTTATACAGCACTTTATACAGTACATCTAGGCACACACCTACATCAGAAGATTGCATTCATATTTGTAGCAAATGTTGGAACATAATCAAACTTTCAATTTGCCATCTGAGAGTATTTCGTACGTTATCGTCCAAGCTTAAACAATGACAATAAATTCCCAACTGCATTGTATATTCCTTTCCTTGAAACACAGAACAAGCATTATGATATGTAAAATCTGATTTGAAAAAGCAAATATATATGATTGCACTCACTATAACAAAAGCAACACTTTTTCCAGTGTAACACACTGAATGAGACCTCACTGTTCATATTAGCCATTCAAAAGATTTCCTTATGCATAATTACAAGCATTTTAGAAAAGAATAAACGGTGAATGAATCATTTCATCTAATGACCCTCATAAATGTCAAAGAATCTTAATATTCTACACCAAAACTCACTTTAAACTGTTGCTCAATGGATTTATCTAATTTAACATTCAAATGTTAGCAGTCATAAATAAAACTTTTTTTAAATAATTGTTATTATTTCTTATTTGAAACCAAACTAACAAAGAACAAATCACAAGTATAACACAATTACATACTTATAATAATTAGATAAATGTAATTATTGAACCTGAAGTCCTTCTGATTCAAGTACAGTAAGTCAAACTCTCTTCCTCACGACAATAAAGCTTTAGACGCTAAGCATGTCTTCTTCCTAGAACGGCGTGTCCATGTCTGATGCACAACATTATGAAGCCATTTCTGTCACATAAGAAAGAAAAATTATGCTTTTGTAAATCATAATTATAACATTAAAAGCCAAAATTATGATATACTAAGTCATAATTATGAGATAATTCAAAATAATGAAAAGGCTGAAATTTTGCGATAAAAAGTCAAACTTTTGTCAGTCATGATTACTTTCTCTCATAATTTTGGCTGTCATAACTGTAACGTTTTATCTCATAATTATGACAGTATATCACAATTTTGTCAAACTTTCGACTTTTTTGTCAGTTATGTTATGTTAGATTTTTTAAATGATTTTTGCTTTTATTATTTTTATGTTTTTATGACAATTATGTTTTGACATCTTATAATTTCAAATTTTGTCATAAGTATGAGTTTAATCTCATAATTCTGTCTTTTTATGACATTTTATCTAATAGTTATGACTTAGTATGTCATAATTTCAAATTTTATGTCAAACTTTCAACTCTTTTTATGTCAGTTATATTTTTTATGTTAAAATTATTTGTATGATTTTTTTCATGCTTTTGATGGCACAATTGAATGACAAGATTTTGTATCTCAATGTTGAATTGTCATAATTATAACACCTCATAATTTCAACTTTTTGTCAAAATAACTTTTTGACTGTTATCTCATAATTTTGACTTAAATAGGACATTTAAGTCATTTTTATAAATGTGCCTTAGAAAAAAAACACTGCTTTTGTTTTGTCTCAAGATGCACACCAGTACTGATATATTTTAAGATCAGATTTCTTTCAGTTGAAACAGCTCAGACTTATATTTTAGTCTGGGACTAGGGTTAAGCCTTGTCTGTGAAACCGGGGGTGTATGTCATAATTTAACATTTTTATGTCATAATTACGAATTACCAAATCATTTTTTCTTATGTGGCAGAGATGGGCTTCCATACAACGATCCTGTTTTCTACACTCAGCTGTTCCATAAAGTTTTTATGACCTGTGGTAATCTTTGACATTTGACCTTCGTGGTATCAAAGTAAATTCCACCCATTTGTTCACAAGCGTTGCTACCGCGTTCCTCTCTCAACAGTCCCTGAGCACTGGTTTCATTTATTTCACACGAGTACACGCAATAACTGAACTCAATAAAGCTTTTGAAGTAACTTTTACAGAGACGTGTGCACTCAAAGATGGCTGGCTAAGCTGGTTTATAGATATACGGAACATACATCCGTATTCCATTAAAGTCCCTTTATGCTCTCTAAAAATACAGAGATACATATGCAATACTTTAAACTAAGAGGCAATACCGAAGCTCTAAAACAACGGCCACAACGACGGGCTAAACTTAACACAGTAGCAGAAATCCCAGACAAACGCGAGCTCTACGAGACGTCCCTGAAATATGGTGGTTCGGATGCGTGTGATGCAGAAGCAGCAGTTTGATGATCAGAAGACTACAAGGAGCGACGGAGCAGGCATCACTCGAGTCGGTCGGAATAAATGTCACATGCAGAGCAAATACGAGCCCTCTCTACCTATCCAGTAGAGCCACTCCATGCATTAAAACACAAAAAATCATCACTAGTCATACAAAAAAAGCTTCCTGTGTGGGGAACATCTGGAAAAATAGCTACAGCATAGATCGATTTGTGTGACGTCATGAAGATGCACAGTGCGTTCGTTTCAGAGAGTAATCACAAAGTCATAAAGGTTTTTTAAGAAAGCACAAACAAGCCATTCTCATGGGTAACGTGATAACAATGGGTTTATACAGATAGACATAGAGCTATATTTATATATATATATATATTTATATACTTCCTAATAAATACAACTTGCTCTGTGCAAGGTGTGATGAAGAGTTTGTTTCACATAGTGAAACCCAGAAGAGCATGCATTTGTCTATGTGCGAATGCCAGAGAGCTTTTGATGTCGCTGGTTCATTCCTGGGCCTTAGAATGAAGGGGTGGAGTGCCTTTTCCCAGAATGCTTCAGCGATGACACTGGACAAAACACAAATTTAAGGTTAGGGGGTCATAACAGCTCCACAATACATTGCACTTTTAACTTTGGCTTTAAAGGCAGGACTAGACAATGTACTCATTTATACTTACATGAAATATTCTATATTCTTTTACTCTGACTCAGCTAGAAGAAAGAAAAGAGGCCTCAATCAAACCGAGAAACTACGGTCAACTAATGACTACATTCTATAGGCTGGTAACTGTGGAAGTTATCTTTAAATAATTAGGGATGCACCGATATTAAAATTCTATTAATCTGATAACAATTGCCGTATTTATACTACTTTGTATATATAAATAAAAAAAGTAAATAAAATAAATAAATAACTGCTACATGTGAATTCAGGCATCACATTATAATTTACAGTATGAAAATGGATATTCATTTTGCTGAAGATTAACCGTTATTGATTTTGTGTGTGTGTGTGTGAAGATTTTGGTTTTTAAAGACCTTAAATGAGCAATAGATGACAACAAATGTGTGGAATTAAACATTCAATATCAGCCAATGTACTGTATACTATTGTTCAAAAGTTTTAAATAATGTTTTAAATGTTTTTTTTAAAGAAGTCTGTGCTTAATTTGCTTGAAAAATACAGTAAAAACAGTAATGTGCAATTGTGAAAAACTGTTTTCTATTTTAATATATATTAAAATGTGATTTATTACTGTGGTGACAAAGCTGAATTTTTAGCATTCATTACTCCAGTCTTCAGTGTCACATGATTCTTTAGAAATCATCACCAATATACTGATTTGGTGCTCAAAAAACATTTACTATTATTTTTGTGGGAAAAAAAATATTTCATAAAAAGAAATTTAAAAAATATATATTTAAACTGAAATCTTTCATATCATTATAAATGTCTTTTTTCACTTTTGACCAATTTCTGTCCTTGCTGAATAAAAGCAATAATGTATTTAAAATATCTCAGCCATAAATTTTGAATGAAAGCGTACCAAAATTTATAAATGATATTTATACATACACACACATATATATATATATATATATATATATATATAAAAGTCACCAATTTCGGCCAATAACTCATGCAGTACTGATATATTTCCTGTAGCTTTCCTGTAGCTCAAATAGTAGAGCATGGCGCTAGCAATGCCAATATCATGGGTTCAATTCCCAGGGAAAGCAAGAGCTGACAAAAATGTAAAAACTGTAACTTGAATGCAATGTAAGTCGCTTTGGATAAAAGCGTCTGCTAAATGCATAAATGTAAATGTAAATATATCGTGCATCCCTATAAATAAAAGCTTGGAAGCTTATTAAAAGGGAAATGGACTTTGGGCCTTTACTGTTTTCTGTCATTCTGAGAGAACAGAAGTAAAGGAATAAGTAAGGTATAAGAGTAAAATGACAAACAAGGACTTTGCTACTCACCCTTCTCTCTTCCATTTCGCATGTTCTCCTCTTCTTCCTCCAAACCGTCGTCCACTGCAAAATTGACAAACATTACAATTAGCACTCAAATCACGAAGTGGGTACTTAGAGGAGAGAAGTGAGTGTACAAGAGTACCTGAGTGAAGTTCTTTCACTAGTGACGACATAGTGTTTGTGATTGAGTCTGCAGCCACTAAAAGATCATTACGGAGATTTCTTGATACACCTGGATGAAAGAGGATTGTTTTCAGATCACAATATCTAGAGCTATAATATATCAATCCAAAATTAATTTAGCGACTTAAATTTCAGTCTGTTCCTCACTCAGAGCTATCATATATCATTAAATGTCTTAGAATATTGTCAATAACATTTGTATAGACTACATTTATGGTATTTTGTAGTGCTAAAAGCCCCCATCTTTTTTATGGAAAAGATCCGTTTGGACATTCTTCCCCTAAACATCTTCTAATCCTCTTGTAAACTTGTTATGAATATCTTATAATCAATCATCTTCTAAATGTGTTCTAAACATCTTCTAATGCTATTCTAAACATGTTCTAAGCAGTATCTAAACATGTTCTACACATCTACTAAACATCTTCTAATCATCTTCTAAACATGTACTAAACATCTTTTAAACATATTGTAAACATTTTCTAATCATCTTCTAAACATTTTCTATACATCTTCTAATCATCTTTAAAAACATGTTTTAAATTTATTTTATTTATCTTCTAAACATCTTCTAATCATATTCTAAACATTTTCTAATCTTCTTCTAAACATGTTCTAATCATCAGCCAATCATATTCTAAACATTTTCTGTACATCTTCTAACCATCTTTAAAAACATGTTCTAAACATCTTTCATTCATCTTCTAAACATCTACTAAACATCTTCTAAACATTTTCTAATCATCTTCTAAACATGTTCTAAACATTTTCTATACATCTTCTAACCATCTTTAAAAACATGTTCTAAAGACCTTTTATTCATCTTCTAAACATCTACTAAACATTTTCTAATCTTCTTCTAAACATCTTCTAATCATCTTCCAAACGTCTTCTAAACGTATTCAAAACATCTTCCAAACATCTTATGTGGATGATAATGTCAATGCAAAGCTTGACACTTCTCACCCTGAGAGAAGGCATCCAGCACGTCATCTCCGACCCCTGCCAGGCAGTCCTGTGGCGTGTGTGTGGGGGTTGAGCCGGCTGAGGTGGAGCGGATGGGCATAGGCATGGTGCAGCTGGCGCTGTGGCTGGGAGATGAGTGGGGCGAACTCCCCGTCTGACCCTGTAGGAGGGAGATGAGGAAGGAGAATACAAAAATTACACTAAATATCTAACAACCTGAACCTCCATTGGTCCCTCGCTCCCCAAGAAACACTGATAAAAAGCTACTACTGCAGACACACCTATAGATGTCTGATCTGTTTCTTTAGGTTGTAGTGCATACATCTTTGGCCCGAGAGCTCACTGAGCAGCATGCAAGTGCCATTAGAGGAGCAAAAGGATGGTAGAAAAGAGCCGCACTGTCCCACAGATTGATGCTGGGCCCAGGGCCTGTGGCCCACTGCCAGGCAGCAGATGGCTGGCCAGACTGCAGTCACATTAGACGTGAGGTGCTTAGCCCTGATGAAAGGAGAGCAGGTCTCTGATATTTGGCAGGGAGACATGCGGCTCGTGGTCCCTCTCTGGGTCACAGGAACAAAGCAGCGGGACTTGACTGGAAATGGGAGCTTCATGTCCTCGTTATGAGGAGCAGACGTGACAGATATCACCCACAGAGACAGTCTGCGATAAGCTCATGAGATAAACTCATGCTTTATTCTCATTAAGCAACTTTCACTTATCAGTCATTTTTAAAGTTTTAGAAATAGCAATTATGTAAACATTTACCTATCCTTATATCATTTCAAGCCTAAATGACTTTCTCTCTTTTGTGGAACACAATGGACTGATGATCCAAAAAGGACAAAAAGAGTAGGAATACACCACTATTAAAATACATTAAGATACACATAATTATTTTGTATTAAGTCACAGCCAATGACTAATAAAGCAATTTTGTCTAAATAATTAGATTAAATTATTCATATTTTTAAAGATTAGCTGTGAGTGTTACATGATGGCAAAGTCATTATAACACTCACAGTTATTAATTAAAACAATAAAGATTAACTGTGAGTGTTATATGATGGCAGTCAAATGAGTCATGAACTAATTTCAAAGTATATTTGTAGCATTGTCATAGTTTCCAGAGCTTGGTGGAAAAAAATCCCATTCATTTTCATTGCATGGAAAAGAGCAGCCTGAACATTCTTTATAATATCTCATGTTATGTTCCACAGAAGAAAGAAAGTTAGGGTGAGTAAATAATGACAGAAGTTCTTATTTTTGTCAGCGATCCTCTCCATTTTTCAGCGTTATGCAACCCGTTAATCTTTTACCGGTCACTTTTTTGAAAATGTCTGTTTTGCCATACACAATACATATGTCAGTTCAAACTTTTGCAGCTGTGACCCCGCATGTTTACTCCAGAATTGCAGAGCTGTATTAAAGGAACACTTACTGTCTGTTTCTGCTCTTCATCCTGTCAGCCAGAAGATGAGAGATGACAGTGAGTGAAAGCAGACACGTCAGAGAGACAGCGGTGGGAAAGAGAAAGGTGAAGAAAAAAAGAGAGACAAAAAGTGAGCAAATGAAGTTTTCATACATGCCGAAGGAAATAAAGAGCCAAATTGTTGTCCAACAAGTTTGGTACCTTCAGCAGCCTCATGAGACCTTCCAGCTGGACCATCAGTTCTCTCCTGCTCTCCTGCAGGGCCGACATGCGCCTCTCCAACTCGTCTTTTCTGTGCCTGAACCAAATGGCAAACAAAATGAATAAATGAATCACCATATGAATCATAAAAATCAATGACTGCCAAATATACGTGACTTAAAGGGCACATATGATGGAAAACAGGATTTGCTTTGCTCTTTTGAAATAAAAAGCTCCTTGTACTATGTTCATAATGCAAAGCTCCCTCCAAAACCCACTCATACAATTTATAAAAACTAAGTGGGAAAAATGGCTCATGCTATAATGGTATTGACTTCAGAAGCAGGATATTCACATATACCATTCTTAAAGATACAGTACAGTACAAAAACAAAACTTTTACGGGTTAAATCATGATGGCTAATGGTAAAATGTAAAACTAAATTATGAAATATTGATTAACATAAAAAAATAATTACATAAGTGTAGAATTTGACCCCTTTCATTAAATACATAGTACTGCTCAGAAATGCACATAATGTGACTAAATCTCCATGAAACTAAACCAAAGAGGGCAAAAACAGAACATAGTGGAAATGTGCTCATTCACTCATCTAATGAGACCAACATATTACTAAGAAAACTAATTTGGCTCCTATATGCCCTCTGGTGCCTATAAAAGGTACTCCGTCTAAATGACTTAATGACTACAGAGTGAAATCCCACCCAGTCCATTTAAAACTTGTTATGCTCCTAACAACCTCAAACATTGTGAAACGCTCCGGTTAAAAGAAAGTTATGGGTAATTTAACTTTGACCGCTTTCTCTTTACATCCGTTCTGTTGTTGTTTGTGCATGTGTGTATAAAGGCTGTGTGTGAACGTGTTTGTGTACCGCAGCAATCGTAGCTCTGCCAGTAGAGTGGGGTTCTGCTGAGCTTTCTCTGGAGTGGGTTGAGAAGCCTGTTCATGTTCTAGACGCAGACGCTGGATCTCCTGCAGTATCTCTCTATATGCACCAAACACAGAAACCAAAATGAACTTCGCTGGCACCTTTTTGAAAGCACTCAATTGTAATGTAGCACAGTCTCATTAATCACTCTTGTCTTTAACAACAACAACAATAATAATAATAAACATTAAATGTTTAAATTAACAATATACTATATAACTATATATATAATAATAATAATAATAATAGACATTGTTACTATAGTTGTTAATCATTTAATTTATAATAATAGTTAAGTATTTAATTTTATTGGTTGAGTAATTAAATATAATAATACCAATAATAATAATAATTATTATTATTATCATCATCATTATATAATTTGGTTAAATGTAAATTGTTTGAATTTTTAAATATATTACAATAATAATAATAATAATTAGAATTATTTTTATATAATTTGATTAACTGTAATTAATAAGTATTAATTGTAAATAATATTTAAATATTGAATACATTTTTGTTTGAATAATTGAATGTATACTAATTATTATTATTATTATTACTGCTATTACTGTATAATTTAATTAACTCTTAATAATATTTAAATATTAAATTTAAATAATGTTTTTATCGTTTGAATAAGTAAATATATTACATAATTACAGCATTTCAATTATTGTTATTCTTTTACGTGACAGTAAATATGAATACAAAATGACTTATTTTCATTTAGCTTGAAGAAATGTATTTCCATCGCAAAGCAAGCGATATTTAACTGTTTAAAACCCACCTGTTTTTATTCTCTAGTTCTGCGATGAGCTGCCTCTGTTGCTTATTAGCATCAAAGTTGAAACTCAGATCAGTTGGAGGACATTGCTGAAAGACAAAATAATTAGTATTACTTATTAAGCTCAAAACTAATTAGAAAGATGCCAATAAATAAACACATAAAATAATATGCTGCCTAGTTATGGAGCATAAAAGCCAGATGTACACAAATGAATATTTCTAAACATGCTGTTGATTTTCAATAAATTCCACACAGTAAAAAAGGACCTTTTTCTTTCCATTGTAAAGTACTGAGGTGTAATTTGAGTGATTGTGAATTGAGTCTCACAGTGGAGTTGCTGGCCTCCGCTGCCAGACGAGCAGCATATCGTGCGATAAGACGATGTTCTTCATCCAGTCTGCTGGGACTCTCAAGAGTGCTACAGTCCAGACAGAGAGACAGAATAAGAAGAAATACATACAGCGTGAGACGGATGATGGCAGATGTGATTTCCAGAAATCAACATGAGTAATGAAACATCTGAGATGATAGATGACCATCAGGAAACAGTTTTGGGGAAGATACAATAAAACGTGGCTGCTCAAGATATAATAACTACTCATAGTTCAAAGCAGCTTAAGTACAGCCATGATACATAATTTACTTTATAATAATATGCTTTATTTATATAATATAATATAATATATTATATGTTCCAATTTTTTAACATATAATATATTTTTATATAATATAATTTCCAAATTTTTCTAGTGAATTTTGAGTAAATGTTTTGTAAATGTTCATTTACTTACAGCAATTTTATATACATTTATTGCAGACAAAGTCAAGATGATTTATTCATTTATTTATAAAGATATATGATTATTATTTTTTTCTTCCACATATTTGCAGCGAATTTTGAGTAAATATTTGTTATATAATTATATAAAATATTATAATATTTTTGTTGTTTTTTTGCACATTTTGTAATTTCTAATATAATTTCAGCAATTTTATATAAATTAAATTTTTTATAATTACATTAGATTATTTGTAATATATCAGTATTAGCATTTTCATCCACCTAAAATCCTCAGAGCAGGTACCTTGTGTCTGAATGGATGCAGAGCGCAGACGTGTGCAGTGAATGCATAGGCTCTGGCTCTTATGTTATAGGGTTTGGCATATGGCTGGAGCAGATGACGGAGCATATGTTTTTCTTCCTCATTAAGTGCTCTACAATTAGGAGTGAATCACGTGTGCATATGTGTGAATGTGTATATTCTGCGAGTTAGACACCACACAAAACACACATTTATCAACATGCACGCCGCATTCATCAATCAAATGTAACACAAATATTATAGTAGTCTGATAATACAATAGGATAATAAATGAGTTGCACAGATCTGGACCCCGCCGCCGTGACCTGCCTGAACTCTCATGCTCTCAGCGGAGTGATTCATTAAGAGGGTTGTTTTCATGCCAGACGTCTCACAGACAGACATGCTGTTTATAATAATCAGTGTCACGCTGAGAATGATCCACTGGAATCCACTTATTGATATGGCACCCTGACAGCGACTGTTAGGCCCTTATATTGACACTTAAAGGTGCTCTGGGGAATTATTTCTCATTAACAGCTGTACACAAAGAAATTAGGAGCACTTTCAACAAATATGTTTCAAATTATGTGCACTTATTCAAGATAAATACCAGTGCAAAGCAAGGGACTAAGAAAAAAACAAAAACTCACTGGGTGGAAAAGCTGTGGGTGAATAACTGAAACAAATGGGTCTTTCTTAAATTCATTAAATGAAAATATGCCCCTGCAAACTTAATAATAATAATAATAATGTTATTACATATAACATTATAAAAAATATTAAATTATATTAAACTGTATTTGAAGTATTAAACATTACTAAAATAAAATAATTATAAATAATGTAACAACAATACTACTACTAACAACAACAACAACAATAAAACGTTATTTTTATTATTACATTATGACAATATTCAATGATCAAAATTGCATTTGAAATATTACAAAATATATAAAAATATTTGTATTATTATTTATTACTAAATATAACATTACAAAAATATTCAATTATATTAAAACTGTATTTGAAATATAAAAAAATACTAAAATTAATTACTATTATTTATTGTCATCATAACATTACATGTAACATTACAGTAATATGCAGTTCTTAAAATTTTATTCCAAATAATAAAGTACTAAAATTAAAATAATAATAAATAATATAATAATGATTATCATTATCATTTATCATTATTATTATTATTATTACTACTACTGCTGCTACAATGTTCAATTATTAAAACTGCATTTGAAATATAAAAAATTACTAAAATCTAATTATATTAATAATTATTATTATTATTATTACAATATTACATTGAACATTACAATAATATGCAATTATTACTTAATTCATTATTAATACAGAAATGTATTATTATCATCATCATCGTGTTTTTCTTCTGCTTATAAAAGTGCATCTTAACAAACACAATCTAAATTTTATAGACAGTCCATAATTCACCAGCCACACAATGAGTACAAGTGAAAAAAAAGTCCAAACATGCAACACCTTATGGAAAATTAAAAATTGGTGGCACATAGTTCCCATGCTTCCTCTATACAGTCCAAAAAAAGGGGGAAATACTATTAAAAAAAAAAAACAGATCACATCACTTCAACTTTATTGCCAAAATAAAATTATATATGGTAACTAGAAGTGACAGTGTGAACATCTGCCATTCATGATAAATATTAACAAACTACTTCATATAGTTATTAGTTTGTCAAAAGAACAGTCCTAAAAGTCCTAAAGGAACATTAAATCCTAAGGGTCAAAGAGAGGACAGACAATGGCCATGAAAATCAAATTCTACCATTTTACATTCTAAATGTAAAAAAAGTCAAATAAAAAGCACACTCTGTCTCTTTCCAATCCAAACGTGGATAAAGGACATGGAGAGCATTTCAACACTCTCTGAACGCCGAGACTGTGATAGAGCTGGAGTCTATGATTTCATATCCAGTGACAGCTGGTCAATACTCACTTAACTTCAAATTAAAAACTCATTCGGAGCAAATGGAAAATGATATTTCTGTTCTGGCAGCAAGACTGGCCATGACCCAGCAGATGATAAATTCTACACAAGGCCACTTGTCCTTGAAGTCCCGACCCGGTAAATGAACGCGTGCTGGAGAGGTGCACCGTCAGCAGAGACTCGCTCGCACTCATTGTCCTGCCTACAGCTCTGATGTTCCTACAAGGCCACGCAATTACACCCAAAATGACTTCGAGAGAGAAAGAAAAACTGCTTATTGGTTCAAGGCCCAAAAAGTTTCACACTGAATCTGATGTTTTGAGAAGTTAAAAGAAATCAAGGGCTGTTGTAATATTTTTTTTTTACATTTTCCTTCACAACACACACACACACACACACATATCTTTAAAAAATCTAATTTATAATATTTTTATTATTATTATTATTATTAAAAACTACTGCAGTTATTTTTCTCATGCCTCCTCTTTAATCGGGCTGTTAGAGGTTTATAGACGTGGCTGTTTGCCACTTGTGCATCACCCAGATCACGTCCCAGGTTTGTACCAAGTGTCACTGCTGAAGAGGAACAGGATGATGATTTTGCAACAGTGTGCATGTGTACATAAAGCTGTCTGTTTTATAAATTACATGAGCAATGTCATTTTGGAAAGTCATCTTCATCAGGCTGTAATGCACAGTATTACCGTCCAAACAAAATCATTATGGCTTACAACATGGCAAACATCAGCAATGTCAAAAGTTCTGGTACTTCAGCACTAGATAATATATTTAAAAAAAAAAGTTAAAAAACAAACTTTTACAGCATTGTGGTAATACTGAAACTTAATTCCATAGGTACACACTGACAGACAGCTGCTTTCCAGCTGTATTTCTTTGTCGTCTATAACTACCAAAAGTTTGGGGTCAGTAATTTTTTTTTAAGAATCTGATATTTTATTCAGCAAGGACACATTAAATTAATTAAAAGTGAGAGTAAAGACATTTATAATGATTCCTATTTCAAATAAATACTCAAAAAATCAAGGTTTCCACAAAAATATTAAGCAGCACGATAATAAGAAGAAAATCAGCAAATAAGCATATTAGAATAACTTCTGAAGGGTCATGTGACACTGAAGACTTGAGTAATGATGCTGAAAATTCAGCTTTGCATCACAAAAATAAATAAAAAATTAAAATATCAAATAGAAAACAGATCTTTTAGGTTGTGATAATATTTCACAGTATTACTGTTTTTACTGTATTTTTGATCAAACAAATGCAGCACTGGTGAGCATAAGAAAATTATTTCAAGAACATTTAAAAAAATCTTACAGATCTGAAACTTTTCAAGCTTTTGATAACTATATACATCAGCTATAGGGTCTCGTAGTGTATCGCGTCCCTTGTCAGTGTCGGGCTCTTGCTTGGCCATTTGTTGTGATGAATCAGGAAAGTGTGTGCAGCTGAATTGGAGTAGTATTTTGTTAGATGGGTATAAAAAGCTTAGTATACCGCGGCAGCCGTCGTGTAAAGAGTAAAGACCATCGACTCTACCGTGAGACTCCACCGGGCAGGGACACCGGCAAAGGATATAAGTATCGCTTTTTATTTTTCCTCTTTCCTACTTGTTTCACTTCTATTTCAGTTTGTATAACCATTTCTTACTATGTGTAAGTAAGTTGTTGCTGTTGTTTTAAAACATGTGGGCTTGGCTTAGTGTTGATGTCTGTTTAGGTTGTTTATTCAGTTTTAGTTTTATTTAATTTGAGTTATTTAGTACTTCATACTACATGAAAATGAAATAATATATACTGTATATTTAATGTATTTTTTGATGTATGTATATGTATATGTGTATAGCTGTACACATGTAGTTGTTTTTTTGGTGTTTGGCTTAGTGTTATGTTAGAAGCATTATTATACTCTTATCTTTTGTTGTTTTAATATTTTGAATTGTTTTTAGCTTTCATTTAACTGTTTAGTATTGAAATGTTGTTGTATGCATTTTTCAATTTTATTAAATTTCTTTATTTTCTTCAATGTGTGTATTTAGTATTTACAGAGTTTTCACTTTCAGTTTTGGTTACTTTTTCTTATTTGTAAGTCGCTTTGGATAAAAGCGTCTGCTAAATGACTAAAAGTAAAGTAAAGTAAAGCTATTAACCCATTTAATCCCACCAATAGTGACCATTAAAGAAGGTTTTCATTTATAAATCACTAAAAATATTACTGACTGGTGCATTTCCTGCAAATATGGAAAAAATAAAGGGTCTCAATTAAATATGTTGAGTGTTAGTGCAAATTGTCACATGACCATAGAATGAATAAACATGTTGATGGCAACTATTGTGACCTGTGGGGTAATACAGTGCATTTAGCTATACACTACATCCAGTTGCAGTTGTTAGTGAAGGTTACACTAAAATGTTGCAATGAAAAAGTTACGGTGAATATTGCACAAAATTAAAATTTCAAATGTTACAAATAAGTTACAATATTGATATTGCAATAATGGTAGCACTAATATAACAATTTTAGGTAACACTTTATTTTAAGGTGTCATTGTTACACATGTTACATGTACGTACTATTATAATAACACTAAATTATGCATAATTACATGCAAGTAACCCTAAACCAAACCCTAATCCTAACCATATAGTAAGTACATATAGTGAATTAATATTACTCAGTACTTAAATGTATAATTACGCTGTAACAAGGACATCTTAAAATAAAGTGTAACCCTATTTTATGATATATATTTTATGATTTATAGTTTTTATGCATAATAGTAACGCTAGAATGTGATGAAACAGTTTATATATATGGATATTTTCATATCTGGGGGAAAAAAGTGGGATTAAACAGGTTAACCATTTAAAGTAATGAATAATTTGTTAGTATTTATATTAATATTTAACTTTTTAAATGAAGGAGTGTGTTCTTTATAATATCATTCTTTACTGTGGAACAAAACAGGTAACTAGAATCATGAAAATCTACTTGTGTTGGTATAAAATTTGATCTTAATCACTAATCACCCACATCCTAATTGAACCTGTTGCTTATTGGACTGAAATAGTGCTAGAGTCCCAGTAAAGTGTTCTTTGCCAGATCACAGGAGTCTGCCGCATCCTCCATATAATAAAGAATTTATAACCGGCCTGAAAGATCGGGAATTGCATTCATTACAGATTTTGTTGATGCACTTGCAGCTTTACCTGATTTGCATAATTCCTTTAGCGAATGAGGTGCTAAAACAATGCAGATAGCACGTGCAAATAAACGATCGCCGGATCACCTTGGGCAGTAACCCAGCCTGAGATGCACCAAGGGTTCACAGACAGCAGCCAATTTCTCGATTGAATGCTTTTAGTAATCTGTGTAATTTCACCGGTATTGGTATCGACTGCTAAAAATCATCACGACTCTGACAAACGTAATCAAGTGTGGCGGGTTGAACCCAGCATACTTACATAAGAATGCTAAGGAGCACTTCTTGTGTCCCTAACATCTCCATTTTGGCAGACTCCAGTAAACAAGAGTCGAGACGAGAATTAAGTGCATTATAATTCCGCATAAATTTTTGGCGCCGCAGGCATTACTGGCATTTGACATTGTACTCACACAAACAATGTGTTGTAACGTAAGATTGTGATGTTGGGTGAAAGGTTCAAGCAGAGCGACTGACAGTCTGTGTCTTTGATTTCATAACCAGCGGCGCGTTATTGATGGAAGCAGAGATGAAACTAACATCTACAATCTCCCTCGACCACAGATCTCATTTAAATGCGTGGCATCTCTGATCGCCTGAGGTTAAAGAGTCGAGTAAAGTCAGCTCCTTTTAGACTGACGCTGATCATTACGGTGAGGGTCTTCATGTAGGGTGAAGTGTTTACCCGTCCATAGTCCTGCCTCGACGCTGGGCTATATTTAGAGCAGAATACACACAAACCAACCCCTCTCTGTGCAAAACATGCCACATCTGGTCCATTTAAGTGATTTGCCGTCATGACACGCGTCGCTCCGAGACTCGATGTGTTTTAGTATTCACCCGATGTTAAGTACTGTCAGTGGCCTGACACAATCACAACAAATGTAACGGCTTACTTTCCAATATGTGTTCAAATGAAGGCATGCGGCACTAGAAAGCCTGCGAGGAACGGGCTGCTTTGGCAGCGGCTGTAAATAAACAGGGAATGGTGGATCTTATAAAGAGTGGGACTGAATTTTCAGCTGATGGAAATGTTTGCACCAGGGCTCACCAGTATAATAAAATACAAAATGTTACGCAATAAACCGTGGGTTTTTGTAGGTATCTTTTCGAAATAAATTTATACAATTATGAGGGAGTATAGAGGGTCTGATCCCACTAAAGAAGCTTTGAATATAAAAGAAGTCAAAATAAAAGGCAAGGTTATTAAAGTTAACAAAAATTAAAGCCATAAAGACATTTGCTACTTTTAGCTGAAATAACTTCTTTCATTCCAGCTAGTTGCCAATGAAACATGAAACACTGAGATAAAAATATAAATATAAACATTAAAAAGGTGAATAAAAATTAAACACATAAAATTACTAAACATTTTACAAAAATGAAAATGAAAAAAAAAAAAAAAAAAAAAATGAACTGAGTATTAATAAAAACTATAAAAGAATATCAATGACACTAAAATAACACTGAAAAAACTGGTTTGGGGGGGTTAAAAGTATTTTTTTTCTACATCACCATATATATGTTTCAACAAATTTGTCAGAATGTACAACAGACATCAAACTATAGCAACAATAATCTATTTAATGAAAGCGAAATGAAAAAAAAAAACTGTCAATAATACTTTTCGATTTACACATAAAGTTGAATTTCTATATATAGCTCCAAAAGTATAGAGCATGGCACTAGCAACGTCAAGGTCATAGGTTCAATTCCCAGTGAATGCATGATAATATATATTTAATGCAATGCAAGTAGCTTAAAAAAAACATATACCAAATGCTTGAATGTAAATAATAAAAATACTTTAGTAAATTAAGATGTTTACAATGCTAGAGACAATTTTGGTTGTGCAAGAAAAATCTCATCAGAAACTTCTGCCAAAACTTTGAAGTCAATCCCTCTGAAAGTTTTGTGTGTAATTCACACACTGCATCAAACCCTCTCTTATAAATGTCACGTTATGAAATACTGCTGGAGTGATGGCATGATCATTTTTCAGCTGCTGAAAACCTTTGCGTGAGATCTTGCCACAAGAATATAAAACAAACTCTTATAACTGTTGTACTTTTTCACCACGTTCATCTAACCATCATTTTCTTCACAAATCATCACATAAATTAAGTAATCATGAATGTCACTGAATTTTAAAGGGACATTTCCACCAAAGATTTAAATTCTCTCCTCATTATTCACCTTCATCTCATTCCAAACTATATGTACTGTACTTTCTTTCTTCTGCAGAAGATATTTTGAAGAATTCTGGTATAACCAATCAGTTTTGGCTGGATAAATAAATAAATATTTCAAAATTTTCTACAGAAGAAAGTCATAGAGTTTTGCAACGACACGCGAGTGAGTAAATTATGACAGACAATTTTCATTTTCCCAACTACGGCTGGGGACAAACTTTATTTTAAGGTCCAGTTCTCGCCATTAACAAACTAGGATTTTGCCTCAATAAACTCCTATTTGCTGCTTATTAATAATTAGTAGTTGTTAAGTTTAGGTATTGGGCAGGATTACGGATGTGGAATATGGTCATGCAGAATATATGCTTTACAAGTACTAATAAACAGCCAATATGTTAATAATAGTCATCCTAATAAGCAACTAGTTAATAGTGAGAATCAGTCCCTATACTAAAAAACATGGCTGCGAAGATTTTCAGTGAATAACAACTTAAATTTCACTCTGTTACTCACATGAAGTTAATGTATGGCACCGCAAGATGCAAAATATAGCTCTCAAGTCAAATCGAATACTTTTATGGTACTTCTTCCCATTGTAATTTTTAAAACTTTAAATCATCTGTCCTAATTCACTTTTATTCTATGGAAAAGAGCAGCATGAACATTCTGCTTAAAATCTCTTTTTGTTTTCTATAGAAGAATGAAAGTCTCAAGTCTTGAAAGATTTAGAACGACACGAGGAAGAATAAATGGCAGAATTTCATTTCCGGCTAATCTTAGCCTTAAACTTCACGATGCTTTAAAGACCAGTGTTAAGAGACTACGAGCAAAGGCATTTGTCTTGGGAACCTGGGCATGTGTCAACAGCACAAAACAGAAAAAGCCAACCTGACCAGCTCTCTATTTACAAGATAAGGCTTTCGTTCCATCAGAGTTTATCTTCCGGATCACCTTGGGCTGCAGCCCAGTCTGGGAAGTGCAGAGGGTTCGGAGACAGCAGGCCAATTTCTCGATTCACTGCTTTTAGTCATCTGCCTTTGAAAGGCAAACATTCAACCTAATTCTGCAGCGATGCAATAAACATGGAAAATATTCCGCCCAGAGAAAGATGCTACAATCTTCTACTCATCCGCGCGCAGCATAATTTCAAAACAAGCCATTTTACATAACAGGCTTAAGTGGAGGAGCTTAAAACACACACACACACACACACACACACAATCAGCATGCAGACAGAAGCCTGTGTGGAGCGCTTACCTTTTTGAAGGTGTGGGCGCCCCGGAGGAAATGAGAACCGTATCGTTCATGTCGTTGGCCACTGGCCTCAGCTGACTGCAAAACCACAGAGTTTGAGTCAAGTCTAGACACAAACCTACGGATGACGCTCTAAGCTTTCCCAGCGAGCGAGGAACATCAAACCGCTCTAAGAAGTGATGTTATTTTTGAAGTACACCGTTTGAGCGCACATAAAACTTCCTCATCATAATCACCTTCTGGATGCACACGTTTTAATTTAATGCTATTTGCCCAAACTTAATTAAGTTAACAAGACGACAAAAGGGTTTGGAGGAATTCTAATTAAAGCTGCAGAAATCCGAGAAGGCTGGGAGAAATAGGAGGGGGTGACATTGCAGAAGGTAATCTGTGTGGGTAAACAGTGCCACGGGGTCCATCTGGACTCGATGCCTTCCAGTCCTGATGAACACACTTGACAGGACCTGTCGCTTCATTTGATAAGGGTAATTCCAAAATTTAGATGTTATAAATTGCTTCTTGTCGACTCATTTTTTGGGGGTTTGGCAAACTGGTGGCTAATCACAAAATCCTATTTGTACATTTTCATACAATCTGCTTGTGACCCACTGACCTTCATGCTTTATTTCTAGAACTCGCATGTTTTCATACAAATCACATCATAGAAATTCATACGAACTCACCAAATTAAACACCTCCGTTCCTTACATTACAATGTCATTTTTTATGTGAAATTGTAATTAAAACACTTCATTGAAGTACATTTTACAAGAAAATTCTATTTCATTCATTCTACTTCGAAATTGTGTGTTTAATTCCATGTATTACTTACAGTTTCTTTGTTATTAATTGTGAAATTTGCTATCAGTTTCTGAGTGAAACTGTTTCTATACCTTTTTTAAGTCTAGCTTTTTCTAGTTTATTTTTACTATTTTTTACCTCTTGTTTAATACATTTTCACAATTATTTCCATCATTTTCCTGTTATTTATGATTAACGAATAGTTATTGTTTTAAACAATCTTTAAAAAAAACATTAAAAACTTCCCTTCCTTATATCACACAGTATTTTTTGTGTGAAATTGTAAATAAAAGAGATTGTTGAAGTACATTTTACAAAAAAATACTATCTCATTCTTTCTACTTCAAATGTTTGTTTAAATCAATGTGTTATTTAGTTTCTTTGTAATTAATAGTGAAATTTGCTATTAATTTCTGAGTGAAAACTGTTTCTATACCATTTTTTTTAGTCTAGCTTTTTCATGTTTATTTTCTCTATTTATTTTTACATCTTGTTTGATACATTTTCATGAATTTTCCATAATTTTGTCTGTTATTTATGATTTGTCTGGTTTTTTTTAAACAATCTGCTAAAAAAAATCTGAGTTTAGCACAACTTGAAAAATCTATATTAACTACAAAAAATTTCCATAACTTTTCAGTGACTTCCTAGTCTGAAAATCATAATTTTAAAATTCCCTGATATTAGGTTTTCCATGAACCTTGCTCATATCTGAAGTGTTTGACTACTGCAATCCAAAATGCAATCTCTTTAAATGAAAGGAAACATCCAAAGAATGTCGTTCCTTAGTTCAGTCGCTCAGAGGTTCGGCGCATTTGCATTACTGGGACGTCCTAACGTTAATGTTCCCTGAGGCTGCTAGCATCATGTCACACGATTCGTGAAACGCCATCATATTGCAATCCGAGCAGCCGAGCTGTGGCATCCTTCTGAGACCTTGAAGGAAAGAGTTACCAGCATCGAGCAAAGTGATCCAACACATGGCAAGCAAATCCCCAACAACAGTGCTAGACATTTACTATAACCGCATGTTAAAAACACAAAAGACTAATTTTTTAATTAGGAAAGCACTTCTGTTCTATACAATTACTCACCCACCTCCCGCAAGGCAAAGAGTGGCCGTCTGTCAAGCGGTGAGACGTTAGCGGTGACCGCTCTGTCCAGCTGCCTGTCCTGTTCTGTGCTCAACTGAAGGAGCATCTCAATGCACAACACTGCTGCTGTCTCCAAGGAAACCTGACAGTCACGTGACACGGTGACGATCCAGACACACTCTTACTCTCTCATTTTCCCCTCTCTCTCTCTCTCTCTCTCTCTCTCTCTTCCAGCCTCCCGGCTCCTCGTTTAGATGCACGTACAGTACTTTCAGCCACTCAGAAATAAATGCTATATTCTTCCCTAAGAACATTTCAAATTCTCCAATCTTTGTTTCCAGCCACCCACATTAGTCATAATCCAGAGCAAACAATCCCCTCTTTTCCAGCAGAGAGCTTCATTTACAACACAATTACTGTACACAATGCAGCCTACACAGAAACAATAGTCTAATACTTTAAGTGCAAATCTACATATTTTTAAATTTGACTAGTTGGCAGTTTGCCTGAACTAGCTCTGCATAATTAGACTGGTTTGGACACCTAAGACATGCTTCATAAGCCATTTCCATACATTTTTCAAGCCTATCACAAAGTTTTGAAAAAGATGATGCAGTTAATCCATGCCGTTTAGTGTGTTTAATTAGTAAAAATTAGTAAAAATTATTATCTACATTGTGGAAACAAATGTCACCAAAATAGAAAAATGCTAAATGGTACAACCGTTTAAAGGGGTCATGAACTGAGAAATAAAAATGTAATTGATCAAAACAGCTTATATTGAAGCCAGACTGCCAAAACGACAGGTTGTGGAACGTGCCACTTTATGATGTAATAGTGTGGATAAGCACCACCTCCGCAGAAGAAGATCAACGCCTGCTTCTACATCGCTGCCTGTTTAGCCCCGCCCACCGATTCACGCATGTAGTGTAAATAATGAAAGAGGCAAGCACAGATCTATGCAGAAACCAAACAATAAAGATGCTCCGAAGACAAACAAGATGCTGTGCAGTGCCAAGTTGTGGAAAAAACGTCTTTGCATTGGTGTACTTCTGATCCCAACATTAGGAAAGAGTAGATGAACTTGTGCCAGACCGTATCAGTGAGAACTCAGTCCTTTGTTCACTTCATTTTACCGCGGATTCGTTTACAAAGAAGGCACTATTCGACACAGCATTTTCAGAAAGATTGAAACTAAAAGACGATGCTGTGCCGACTATACTGGATCTGACAGTAATGTCGCAACACAAGTGTGAGTAACTGTTTTTATTACTTGCTCGCTGCTTTGTCTGTTATTACAGATTATTTGATATGAGTATTTATGCATTTTTAACCTAAATCACAGCAGGCTGTCAAACATACACAACTGTTTTCCAATTACAGCAGTGGGCGTTTACTTCCGAGCAGAGATGGAAACTCGAGTCTGTGACTTGGACTCGAGTCGCACTCAAGTCGCATAAATAAAGACTTGGGACTTGACTTAGACTCGTGAACAGCTGACTCGAGACTTGACTTGGACTCGTGACTCGTGAGACTCGTAAAAAACGCAAGTAATTTGGTATAGGAGTTTATATGAATGCATCTCTGAGGGAATCTGGCTGTCTTAAGAAAAGTTTAGATGGTATTTTCTTTTCACCTTGCCTCCGTATAATGCATATTAGTGTTCATAACCGCAGCACTGCTTTGTTTACAGCGGAAACCAAGGAAACGATGTTTAATTGATGTTGAAGCACCACCTGCTGGCAGAGAGTGAATCTGCATTAATTCAGCCTGTCTTCTCTGTCTGCTGGTTTGTTTCGTGCAGATGGTTTATGTAGAATAGTTTCACAAAACTAAAGTCAGACCATTTTGTTTTTGCTTCAAATTTCAAAATTATACAATCCAATTTAGATTAAAAACTGCTCATGCTGGATGTACAGGTACATCTCAGAAAATTAGAATATGGTGAAAAAGTTTCAAATATTTTAGATTCATTGCATGTAAAGTAAAACACTTCAAAAGTTTTTTTGTTTTAATTTTGATGATTAGAGCTTACAGCTAATGAAAGTCAAAAATCAGTATCTCAAAATATTTACATTTGAGTTTCAATAAATGACCATCCATACAGTATAAATTCTGGGTATCTCTTGTTCTTTTAAACCACAATAATGGGGTGTACATGAGATGATTACATGAGATGTACCTGTATGCAGCCTCTTTGTTTGGATTGTGTTGTTTAAAATACAGTGGTAGCCTCTCATTTTAAATTGAAAAAGAGCACAGACAAAGCCTTAGTTTGTTTATATGAGATTTATTTCATTTGTGTAATTCATTTGATTAATTGGGGTTTGTTTTAAAATTTTGTTTTGTTGTTTGACATATTTCAATTTTACAAAGAAATGTGCTGCATTTTATCTGACAATTAATAAATGGACACCTTTTCATTTCTAATTTGTCTTAAAGTTTTTTTTTTTTTGTTGTTGTTGAGAAAATCATATCGTGAAATCAGTATTTCAAAACTGATTTAGCCTCAATAACTAGCTGAAAGAACTGTTGCTAATAAATAGAACAAAGACTTGAGACGTGACTTGGACTCCACCTCAAAACTTAAGACTTGACTTGGACTCCGCTTTAAAGACTTGAGACTTGACTTAGACTTGACCTCAAAACTTGAGACTTGACTTGGACTTGGACTTGTGAACATGTCTGCTTCCGAGTCTACAATCCTATTCAGTCCAATGCCTATTCAAACAGAGCGTTCTGATGAGGGGGGTCAAAAACAGGACAGAAAATAGCCTTTTACTTCGAAATTATGATTTTTTAAATGTAAAAATATTGATAACATTAAAGTGGACCTCAGAGAACAGTACAAAATAATAAAAATTCATGACCCCTTTAAAGGTCATTCCTGGCATATGGCATTTTGGCACTGATGTGTGAATGGAAGCAGTGCGGATAAAGAACGGAAAGCCATTGTGTGTGTGATTAGCACATGTAGTACATTTACTGGACAAGATAATCTTGCATATTTACTAAATATAATGGGTTTCATGTGTGAAAAAGGCACATTCATGTCTTGAAATATTTGTTTAGGAAGGCCTCTAACACTAGCTTGCTCTATTCTATTTTATCTGTTTTCTTTTTATATTATTATATATAATTATGCATTAAGCTAACTGAGACTTGTCATAGAACTTACATATATTGCTCTTTTGTTGATTTTGATTGCTTGAATTGTCCTCATTTGTAAGTGGCATTGGATAAAAGCGTCTGCTAAATGACTAAATGAAGAGGTGGTGAATTTGTTGTTTGTACTGTGGGGATGAATTAATAGACATCAGAGAGTGTTTGTTATTATTAACAGAATTAACTTGAAATTATTATTGAATTTTGCATTTACTGAACTATACATAATTTATATATCTAACATTAAAAGTGGGTAGATAGATACACTGTGAACTTCATTTAAAATAATAATTTATAATAACATTTTATTATAATAATATATAATACTTTGGTTAGACTTTAGTGAAATGTCAAAATCCAATTAAATTATAATTAAAAGTCTATTCAATAAAAATAAATATTTTTTATAATACCACTTCAATATTTCTCACACAGTGTCAATAGTTCTGTATGCATGAAAATGTAAAACTTTAGGTTCACTGTACAAAATAAGTTGTAAATAAAACAGATTATTGGAGTATGCTTTGCAAGAAAATAATATTTCAGTCGTTCTGCTTCAAAATTTCACATTTAATGTGTTACTTGCCATTTCTTTGTGAAATGTACCATCAGTTTCTGAGTTTTGGGGAAGGGATCCAGGGAGACCATCATATTTTGGGGGTCTTTTGCATCAAAAAGATGGGGAAAAAACTTTTACACTGTCAGCACACCACAAGCTTCTTTAAAAAGACAAAATAAATCTACTAAATTAAACTAATCAACCTCACCAATCAGCCAGTCAGTTATTGGGCAACTAGTCAACACTGACCCATCCTTCAGGCACAGTCACCTAAGAGAGCATACTACTGCAATCCTCCATGCTAGATTTATGGGATAAGTTGGGGTAGTATGGGAAACTTTGATGCCTTTCTAATTAGATGTATCTCTCCAATCAATGTGCATATGGTGCAATATGATCTTAAAAATGTAACCCACTGCTAACAGGTGCCACCTCATCAGTCTCAGTCACTAGATCCAGATTCTTCAGCTCTAATTTGAACCTCAAATGCTACATTTTAGCTAATCTCCAACCACTTAAATTCGTCAAGCAGATCAAACCAGGATGAAACCATCTCCTAAACTTTGATTAGCAAACTCCTCTAGATTCAAAGTCAGAGACTGACAAGTCTTAGATGTCAGACGTGCTACGAATGTAGATTTATTCATCCTGATGTTCTGTCCTCACCAGAGAGGAAGGCAAAAATCATGCTCACATCTTTTTTATGAGGTCAAATGAATTACATCAAGGGCCGTTCACAGGCACTCTTCTCTTCTGGTTAATTACAGTGAAGTGAGTACTTTCACAGAGCCCGAGCTGGAGAAATATGGAGCATCTAATATCCCGTCTCAGCTGAAAGTTATCAATGCATGCGCTGCCTTCCAGCCGGTTTATGCCTCTGGTTCTGGGCCCGCGCTGCACATCTGCAGTGAAACATCAGTGTTACATGACCTTGGCTGTTTATATATCACTGTCTATTTCGGCTACATTACATTAATTCATACTGATTAAGCAAATAAAAGAAATAGGAATGGCATATGCGACCTTATTGACTTTCTACAGTACATTCCTACAAAGAAGATTTAGTACATATTGGTACATCTCATTTTTCAGATTTTTTACACCATAGTTGAAACAGGAACAAAAAAAATTCCCCCAAACTAAAAAGTATTTTTAAAATATTTCTTTTGAATTATATATTTTGAATAAAAATAAAGAATAAATAAAGACTATGCCACACTACTTTTCTTTTCCATTATGATAATTTTCTTCAATATCCTAATTCAGTATCAAATTTCTAACATGATTATTGGAGTATGTTTTACAATAGTTTTCTCAAGTTTTAATATGTTTTACAAGAAAATACTATTTCAGTTTTTCTACTTCTACTACTTTTTTATTTATTTCATGCTTAATTCAATTTACTTGTTAGTGATATTTACTAGAAATTTCTGAATTAAAATTATTTGTACATTTTTATTTTTTTGGTTTTCAGTTTTTAATTATTTTCATGCTCCCAAAAACATTAGCATGAATTTTAATCCAAAAATTACAAATATTTTCATCATAGAAGAGGTGTAATCAAGTAATTTATTTCATGAATTGTTTTTTCGAATGATTTAATAGATCTGAGAGCGTCAATCATTGACCTATTTACCATACATACAACCCACGAACATTCTGTCAGTGGTTCAAGAAACGATATGCTTTGCATTATTTTGTTTCATTTATATCCACTGCAAATTAGTCACAGACATCTGTCCCTGCCTATGGTTCAGCATGTCCTAAAGAACTCCATCTGTCAAACAGGAGAAGATCTGAAAGGCATGCCTTCATATGCCATCAGCTGTCAGAAAAACAACACTCCAGCAGTTCATCATAGAAATTCATCTCACTTAAAACAACAACAACAAGGCTGTCCACAGAGTTCCTGGGTCTGTCTGATTCAGGGGGCTGAGCAGACATGATTTTCCTTTTCTCTGACTCTGCCACGACCAATCAGAACGAGGCGTCCTGCAGCTTGTGACAGTGGGATGTGGAGGATCATGTTGATGGATGTCACCTTGAGGTCAAAGCCAGCAGGAACACTATGCTGACCAATTGTGAGGGGCAGTAACGGGCAGTCAGACATGTTCGCTGATCTGCCAGCTACCCAAAGAGCAAGAGATGGTCATGATGGGGCAGAGCTCTAATAATGAGGATTATTTTCTGTTCCTAACCAAAACTGATGCAACTGATGACATATAGCTCTGACATAATGACATATAAAGAAATGCTTGTCTTTATTAATTGATATTCTGTCCCCTTTATTCATAATTTTTGTGAAAAGGAATAAAAATTGCCTCTAATGTTAATTTCAGCTAGAAACTCCAGTGAATTGTATACATACGTAGGTACATTTTCTGCAAAAATGTAGGCAGATGCATGTATTTCCAATGAGCCTAGGTTACGTGTATTAACAAGTACAACTAATAATAGAATATGACAACACCGATGAGATTTATCACAGCAGAACCGCTTCCTTCAATACTCAATATAAGAATGCATAAATCTCTGTCTGAGCTGAGGGAGATGCTCAATGAAACAGACTATAATATCTGTTAGAGTCCATAAAAGTGGCATTGTTACATTCCAGAGTCATAGTAAACAGCAAACGCTGGAGGCTTGAGATCGATTTAGCACTAAAGAGATCGTGTGGCCCACAGGCACCTTAAACTACATTTAGATAAGCTGAGAGGACAATATGTGACAGAAGGAGAGAAATCAAACATCTGAGTATTCAGAGTGCATGTTTAATGTCAGAATGAACCTCTTTCTTACTTTTTAATACATGTTAATGCTCTTATTGTAAATTACTTATCTGTGCACATTACAGGGGGAACATTTATGTCTTTGTAGTCTTTAATCAAAATGTGCTAACTTGCTCAACCTCTGAAATGATTTCCTTGTCACTTACATAATTTTCTCCTTTAAATCCTGATTGATTCTGAAATATGTCACATTGCAGAAGTTAAATGGGTTGTGAATGCCATTTCATGTCTTTAAATGCGTGAAAATGTGCTCCGCATTGTAATCAAGGTCTGATATTCATCCAATTCAACACTTTCATATCTCTAATTGTTGCGTGGCCAATTAAAGCAAGCATTACAAAAGTCTCTTGCTCTCTTTATCCATAAATAGGAAGCGTTATTTGAAAATACATTTCTAAGTCTTTCACACGAGGACTATTTGAAGCTGATGCTATTCGAGTGGTACAAACGGGATATTTCAAGAGCAGTTTTAATTGCTTAGCAATCTGAATTTGGGAACTAAATATAGACGACGCTGGCAGCTGAACATGAGCTGGCAAATGTGCCCTTCGGTCACAGTGAGTTCAGAGGCAATTTCATCATTAAGTCTGAATCTATTCTAGGTGGTAATAAGACGGTAAAATTTAAACACTCTTTCATAAGATGTATTATTTCATCATTGATTTACACGCAAAATTGCATTTAGAATTCAATTTAAAACAGATCTAAGAAAACATTTAAATACATATTTGATCTTAAATATATCTCAAGGGATCTCACATTTTGCATGAAACAGGATTCACATTTTAAAGCAAATGGAGTTTAGATGTTGAATATGAAGTACAAGATCTGCATGTATTCATAAACCAATATTTAAAAGCATGTGAAGCTTTTGAAGTTGGTAACTTGAAGATATACAGAAAATATATAGGCTAAATATCTATAAATATATAGATATTATATATAGATATAAATATCCGTCTTTCGGATGAGACGTTAAACCGAGGTCCTGACTCTATGTGGTCATTAAAAATCCCATGACACTCATCGTAAAGAGTAGGGGTGTAACCCCGGTGTCCTGGCCAAATTCCCTCCACTGGCCTCTGACCATCATGGCCTCCCAATAATCCCCATCCACTTGATTGGCTCTATCTCTCTCTCCTCTACACCTGTAGCTGGTGTGTGGTGAGCGCACTGGCGCCGTTGTGCTGTGACTGCCGTCGCATCATCCAAGTGGATGCTGCACACTGGTGGTGGTTGAAGAGAGACCCCCTCATATGATTGTAAAGCGCTTTGGGTGTACAACCATACACAATAAAGCGCTATATAAATGCTTCATTCATTCATTCATTCATTCATTCATAACTTTTCATTGTACAAAACCATCAAAGTCAATACACAAAAAAAATTCTATACAGATTATGCCTATACTGTAATATGAATAATAACAGCAGACAACTTAAAATCTGGCATTAATTGTCTTAAAAATGTATTGTTGAATGTTACACAAGTGTTGCTTCATAAGTTTTGTGTAAGTGCGAATGCCCCTCTATAAACACATCTTTATATAGAGAGTTTTTCAATGCTGAACAGCCTAAAATCCTCTCTGCAAAGCTGCATTTCTTAATTCATTCCCTTTAGGACATTGTCAATAAAAAAATTAAGGCTTAATAAAAATGTGCAAATAAAATCTAGATCTAGATCTAAAATCTAGTTTTCCTCAATAAGTTAATGTGACTAGAAATAGAAAAAAACTTGCGTGATTCTACATCCAAGCCACTAGTTGTCAGTATAAAGTCCAAGATCATTGTTTATTAAGCAGAAATTAATTATTGCAATTTTAATGTTGATAGTTGATTCTATAGACATGTTAATTTTTGTAACGTGGCACAATGACTGAAACAGGACAAGATTACACACTGTACTTAATTTTATCCATTAGAATTGACTGGATTGTAAAAATATGTGTTTTATGCCAGAACGATGATTGGCGGCTGGGGGAAAAGGTTAAAAAGTAAGAGCTATTCATGACAACAGTTAAAATTAAAGTCATTTCAGAGGCACAGAAAATTATTACATTTAAAAACTTAAAAAAAGTTAAATAATGTAACCTCGTTCAGTAAGACCAGGAATGTTATGTGCATTAAAAACTAATACATTTTGGTATTGATTAAGGTGACTCAAAAATAAAGAAAAGTCCAAAAATATGTTCAGTCATCCAGCATCCTTTGCTTCAGACAGAAAGGGTCACAGGGAATGTCTGAGAGAAACATTTGGTTTAAAAAGCTTGTATATCTCTATACAGATACAGAGCGGGATCCTCGAGGGGATACACCTCAGGTACTGTCAGCGGCCTCTATTAAATTTAAAACTCCATCAGTTTTAGTGCAGCTATTCTCTGCCAACTCAGAAATGCCACTGGAGCATGACTGTGCACTTCAGCTATTATTTTAGTCCCCACAGGAGACCGTCTGCCTGCATGGGATCTAAGGACTGGTAAATCTTATTTTTTACTTCACGTTTTTTCAATTCATAAACAGCACCATGCACTTTGTTTGGCCTGCTGTGATGTTGGTGACATGTCTTCCTCAAGGTCAGGTTTTAATGCTGATCATCAATGCACAATATTGAAGTCCGAGAATGAAATTTATTAAATTATGATTTTAACATGTAAAATAAAATACAATGTTTTTGTTTTTTGTTGCTGTTGTTTTATAAATAAAATACAATTAACTGTTTTCTACTTTAATTGTGACCCTGGACCACAAAACCAGTCTTAAGTGTCAATTTTACAAAATTGAGATTTATAAATCATCTGAAAACTGAATGAATACGCTTTCCATTGATGTATGGTTTGTTAGGATAGGACAATATTTGGCCGAGATACAACTATTTGAAAATACTGAGAAAATCACCTTTAAAGTTGTCTACATGAAGTTCTTAGCAATGCATATTACTAATCAAAAATTAGGTTTTGATATATTTATGGTAGGAAATTTACTAAATATCTTCATGGAACATGATCTTTATCCTAATGATTTTTGGCATAAAATAAAAATCTATAATTTTTACCCATACAATGTATTGTTGGCTGTTGCTACAAATATACCCCAGCGACTTAAGACTGGTTTTGTGGTCCAGGGTCACAAATCTGTAACATTATAAATGTCTTTACTGTCACTTTTGATCAAATTAAAGCATCATTACTGAACAAAAGTATTATTTATTTCTATAAACATACATTATTATAAATATACTGTTAATTTTTGATTACCCTAGTAAAAAATCCTAGTTGTTTCAATTTAGCAGACTTTAAGTATATCAGTTTATGCCAAAAATACAATTGCATGGTACTTTTATTAAGCACATAAATATGTAAATGTATTTGTAGTATACTTAGCACAAAATTAATGTATTTCAAATACATTTTAGTATATTTTTCTCTAAGGTATTTAGCACATTTTCATTGATTAAAATGATATATCATGATAAACTAGACTAAAATTGATGAATATAAAAAATATTGACAATTAAAACAATTAAAACTATAACTAAAATGAATTATCATGAGGTGCAGTCTTACATGCTTCACTGCTGTTCATTTTCCTCACCCACAGTTCAAAACCTACAAGCATGATATTATAAAATCATGCGATTGTTATCCGAGCTGTGAATACTTTATATGGTTCATAATCAAATAACGCTGGTACTTTATCAGCAAAATAAATGAACACAGTAAATCTGCTACACTTTCCCTCCAGAGGAGGGCACATATGTTCTGCAGTTTTATGGTCTTCATCAATCCCCAAGTTCATGTGTCAGTTAATGAAAGTGCTTATAGACCAGGGCCTGTTCCTTAGAGCGAAGGTCTGGCAAGATTGATCAGCTCCCCGATATTTATAATTCAGTAAACGAGAAAACTGTACCCATATATTTCTACACACAATATCTTTCTTCTTGGCATTTCCTAATTACATTTCTTTCCCACGACAGATCTGCAGATCAATATTCGCTCTCACTATAGAAATAAGAAACAAATACTGTGAAATTTCAGACAAGAGGACGTGATTACAATTACAACCTGATTGTTATATAAATTTAAAGAAACAGTAACACTTAAAAGCCCCGTCTGGATCAACTTTGCGTTCTTATGCTGTAGCAAATGCGAGCTGTTTGTTCAAAGTTACTCAGAAATGCAGTGAATGAATGGTTTGGGATGTATATGTCGTACAGAGCTGAGACAGCAGAGAGAAATTTGATTAAGCACTCTTACGTGGTGTGTGCGAGGTCCTGAGGTCTTTCCGCTGCCTCTGGGAACACAGGGTGAGGAGGCTCTCCGATCGGCATGCAGCCCAGAGATTTACTGATGGCATGGCTGAGCTTCTTTGCTGGAGACTTCTGTAAAATGAGTGAAAAAAATCCTGTGAAGTTAAAAATAAATACTAAATACAATACCTTACATGTACTTAACTAATGAAATCAAATGCAATTCAAATATATGCAGTTTTGTTGCATAAAGGGGGAATTAATGCATGTTTATTCTGTACATAAAAATGGCAGACTTACTTCCCATGTGAAGCTAGAGCATTTTATATAATTTAATGGAGAGATATATATGTGGTACATTTAATTTAAAGTTAAGGAAATCATTTCTTTGATTCAGCAAAATCCTTGCTCTGTGGTTAGAAAAAAATCTTTATCGAGGTGGTAAGAATGAGGGGGGGGGGGCTCTTATAATTGGATTTGGGAGGCAGTGTGAATCGTTTCCCGAGCTGTAATTTCCAGCAGTGTGACTGAGCTTTGGAACAACGCTTGAGTATTAAAAATGTAATCAATATAACTCACTCGCTGAAAAACACGAACCCCTTGAAATCCTGAATTAGAGAAGAATGACGTTTAACAGGAAACAAAAGACTTGCTGCTCATCCATCCCTCACTCATGGCCAAACTATTTTGCTATTGAACACGTACACTACTGGTCAAAAGTTTGGGATCAGTAAGATTTTTTTTTTTTTTTTTTTATGTCTCTTCTGCTCATCAAGGCTGTATTTATTTGATCAAAAATACAGAAAAAACAGTAATATTGTAAAATATTATTGCAATTTCTAATATTGGCTTCCTATTTTAATATACTTTAAAATATAATTTATTTCTGTGACGCAGAACTGAATTTTCATCAGTCATTTCTCCAGTCTTCAGTGTCACATGATCCTTCAGAAATCATTCTAATATACTGATTTATTATCAGTGTTGAAACTGTTGTGCTGCTTAATATTTTTTTGGAACATGTGATACTTTTTTCTTAAATTTTTTGATGAATAAAAAATATATATATATAAAATGTTTTCTAACAATATAAGTCTTTACTATCACTTTTTATCCATTTATCACATGCTTGCTGAATACAAGTAGTAATTTCTTTAAAAAAATAAAGAAAAAATTTACTGACCCAAACTTTTGTGTTCAGCTGTTCAAATCATCATATTAGAATGATTTCTGAAGGATCATGTGACACTGAAGACTGGACTAATGATGCTGAAAATTCAGCGCTGTGTCACAGGAATGAATTATATTTTAAAATATATTAAAATAGTAAATTATTTTAAATTGCAATAATATTTCACAAAATTATTTTTTTTTCTGTATTTTTGATCAAATAGATACAGCCTAGATGAGCATAAGAAACTTCTTAAAAAACTTAAAAAATCTTACTGATCCCAAACTTTTGAACGGCAGTGTATATTCATCAATGGAACCTGAAAATAATTATTCCAGTTTTCACACACCACACACACACACACACACACACACACACACACACACACACACACACACACATACATATATATACTGTATATATATGTAATACTTTCTACCTAGTATTATTATATTATTACATTAAAACAGTATACTAAATATTACTAAAATGTATAATTAATAATAATATTATTTCATATTTAAAAAGCATGTCCAGAAATTTCTTTGGACAAGAATTTCTGTCAAACCTTAGACTGCATAATTGAGATCTGTTGTGATTAATGACTTCAGTTCTGGTCTATTGCTCTTACAAAGCCACTGAACACACTGAATATAGTATATGAACATGAATATATAAGTATTCTAATTATGTAACTTATGTTTTTTTCTTTTGTCATTTTAGGACATTTTAAATCACCATCAACTTTCATTATAAGCTAAAGAACAGCTTGAATATTCTACATAACATCTCCTTTTGTGTTTCTTGGAAGAAATAAATTAATACAGGTTTGGAGTAAATGAAGGCTGAATTTCCATTTTTGGGTGAACATACCCATGAGGAGTGCTCCTTCATCTGGTGCTGGTTGCTATGGGGACCGCTGGCATGACCACGCCAGAAGCAGCTCTGACAAAGCTGGTAGCCATGGCACTGCTGGCAGCGGTAGCGGAAACCCATCATGCTCTCACTCTGGCAATAAGAACATTCCACTGGATGGAAGACTGCGGGACAGCAGCACAAAGACAGTCGCAAACCGTGTTTTAACTGAGCCATATTTTGTGAGCGAGGTGTCCAGATGCAGTGGACGATGGGAAATAAGATATAAAAAACCCACGTACCATTCTCTACATTAGCGAGTCGGTGCATGAGAGGTATCCATACGAGGCACTGCGGGGGTGGATCTGCCATCAACACATCCAAAAACGTATTCAGCAAGATCTTCTTCTGGCAAAGCACAGATAAGACACTCTTAGTGAAAGCCTCTAAGACTCCCAGACAGGTTGAATGAGATCCTGATCGTTTTAAAGGCACTCTTGCTGCTATTTGAAGCAGATTAGTGTACTCACATGCTGAGGAAAGCATGTTCTCACAGAGTGCTCGTTGTAGCCAAATGACGGCCCCTCGAACACCGCCGTGGGGAGCTTCAACACTTCCCTCAGGAACTGGTCAAATTTGGCAAAGGCCATCACCCCATTTGAGTCTGATATCTGGGAAAATATATCTGAAAGAGACAGAAGTTATGTCAACCCTAGTAAAAATAGTAATATATTAAAAATACATTTATTTCATACTAAGTATAGTTAAAATCTGTTAATATGTTTTGACATATCACTTACTGATATAAAAATTATAATTAAACTTGTGCACAATGCACATTTCTTAATATTATGCCTGAAATGTGAATTAATATCACTATACAGGATTGTATGATCTCTGTATAATACCGGTCTTTAAATACAAGATATTTAAAGTGTACTTGCAATAGTTCCACTTTAGCACAATCAAATATACTTCAGTATATCTTTAGTTGGACTTCAGCACTACTTCTGCACAATTAAAGTGCATTAAGTACAAAATGAGTTGTTCCAATTATTTAGCAGACCTTAAGTATACCAGTTTTTAGTATACTAAAAGTACAATTTCAGGGTATTGTTATTAAGTACATAAACATGTAAATGTATTTTTAGTATACTTGGCATGAAATAAATGCATTTGAAATACATTTTAGTATGTCATGGATAAATATTTAAGAACAAACAATTCAGAATGAATGCTTAATTTACATATTATTTATAATGCATGAGGATATCTAATAATTATCATTAATCATTATCAATAAGAATGATAAAATGATGCTCAAAGAGATGACAAATTTGCATCACTTAAATATACAAGTTGTAACTATTAAAAAATAAATAAATCCATGAAATGGAAAACATATCTGGGTAAAATGCATTATTATTTCACAAAAAAATTCCAAGCTACTGTCTGTACAGCTAAAAGACACTTGTGGGATATTATTATTATTAGTTCTGAGATGCCTTTTAATAACTTTAAATGAGTATTCAGAAAACATTTTATATGTAATTTTGTGTTCAGTACACATTATGTACAGAAGGGGGAGCCAAACTCTCAGTGAAACTTTTTGGCATAAAAGCCCTTCTTGTATATTATTTTAAAATAAAAGCCTGTGTATATAAAATAGACTTAAATATACTTATTTCATATTATAAAACATTGTATGAGCTTAAAGTCTTTAAAATTGAATAATACTGACAGTTTAGCAGAGAGAAATGTAACTATTTAGCAAAAAGAAGAGAGCTAAATGACTACTTCCATGGATTCAATGCTAATCAACAACAGTTAAGCCTTATAAATCATATGAACTCCGCTTTATGACAGAAAATGTCTATTATGTCTTTGTAAAATAACTGCTGAATAGCTGTATTATAGGCATTATACTTACAACGTAATTTGTCCAGTATTTTACCGCCACACATCGTAGCTAGCATTGCCTTCATAGCAAACACGGTGAGTTTCCCATGGCCTTCACTGAAACACAAACAACACATTATCAGAAGACGTTGTGTTATAGCAATCCTAAGCCATCAAGTTCTGTAAATTAAATGTAATGTTTGGACTACACCAAATTTCGTACTCTTATAGACAATCTTTTGGAAATGTATGTGTAAACAGAACATGTACATAATGTTGATAGTGTTACAAGGCCCACAACCCCATAGCCAAAACGTATTATTATTTTCCCCCGGTTTTTATGAGTTTTAGTTTGAAAGTAAGTAGATATTACATTAACAATGTTCTTCTGTACCTGTTTTTGTTTACAGTATATAGTGTACATTTTTAGTTGCTACTTTTTGCAACAGGCAGAAGTGTACCTTTTTTGTCACATTGTCCATAGGAAGCTAAAATGTCCTCTAGCTCTTTGTAGTGTTGGAAAGTTTGATTCATTTTAGTGAATTGGTTCATTTTAACGATTCATGTAAATGAACCAGTTCAAAATTGACCCACCAATTCATTTCATTCATTCAGTCTCTGTGCACCATCTTCTTTGTGTGTGTGTTGTGTGTGTAACGGAGATTGCTTTGGAGCCGTCGTGTTTACATCTGTGACAATGATAGCTTATCAGTATCACCTAAATGCTGGATTTTCAAAAGTATGTGAAGTTTACGCAATAGAATTTTGTTGTATTGTTGAAGTAAACATTTGTTGCAGTAATCTTGCATGACGACGTTCTTTAATGGATGATTTATTGGTTTTACACCAGCCTGTTATTGTGGGGACTTCAACTTTACAGTCAGAAATATCTTTCAGGTCCCTCAAATTATGTAGTTTTCCAGCATCTTTTGCATATTTGAACCCTTTTCACAATGACTGTATGATTTTGAGATCCATTTCTTTTCATACTGAGGACAACTGAGGGACTCATGCGCAACTATTACAGAGACTTGTCACAGCACACATATTATTTCTCTTTTGTTGGTTTTAATTGCTTCTATTGCCCTCATTTGTAAGTTGCTTTGGATAAAAGTGTCTCTAAATGTAAAATATATATATATATATATATATCAGTATATCAGTCATCTTATACAGTAAGTGACCAATCTGGAATGCTCTACATAGGCAGCAACACTGAAGCAAGAAGAAAATTTGGGGTAAAATAGTCAGTTTTGATCATTTTAAACTATTTTTATATTTTCTTTATTTTTTTTTTTTTGTCTTTTACTTTTTCAGTTAGGTCATCACAATGCACATAAGCAAAATTTGGTGAAATCTTACATGCATTGTACATTAGTCAATAGTGTAGCTATGTATGAGGCACAGCTCACACAGAAGACACTTTCAAACCAAGCAGCTTTCTCTGCAGGTCAGAGCGCTGAATTCATGTGACCAACGTCAACCTGTTGCAAAATCTGCATGGGGAAATCTGTCACCCTCAATTGAAATTCCAGATCGAGTGGATATCTGACTGTATTTTGCTTGCGAATTGGTAAATATGACTGCACTTTTAGAATTTTGCCAAAACGAAGTGAGGTATCTTAGTAAGCAATATAATTAGGTTGCCTACCTTATAGCCTCCACCTTATTAGTGTATTTTCAATGTCTTGAAATGCTGCCTCCGTAGGCAGCTCACTATGTTCTGGAACAGAGCCTATGCCTTCCAAACACTCCTGTCACGATGCATATGACTCACAGTCCATCAGGTTTGCAGTGACATACTGCCACAAGAGACCCCCTGAGAGAAAAACAAATCTCCCTCACTAACAACACACCTGTCATAAGTGGCCACGATGAAGTTTAGCAGCAAGCCGATGGACTGGTCCACGTTTATCTGGTGGGTGGTGGGCAGCCGCTTGTTGAGCTGGTAGAAGATGGAGGACAAAATGGTCTCCAGGCGTGACACATTAATCTCCGCGTTGTGGTCTAACGTGCTCAACCCATTGTCACGGAAAGCTTCGATCATGTTCCACACGTCCACTAGATGAACTACAACAGGAAAAGCAGGAATGGATATGCTTTGTTGTTATTCATATATAAGTATTTCATATACCAAATTGACTTTATATGTCACAAAATGGTATTTTAAAATAAATAACATGGAGACAGGACTTACGGTTGCATCGTTTCTGAACAAATCGTAGCTTACATGCCGTCCTATACGTTGAGAGGCGAATAACATCAAAGTTTTGTGCCCCTGGTGAAAATGACATGCATCAGTTTTGTTACTTTCACATTGCAAAGTCCCTTAAACCATTTAATAGTTTGCCCCAAAATTAACATTTTGCCATTATTTACTAGAGTTGGGAGTATTTAGGCATCCGATTCCGATGCTGGGAATCACGATCTGATTCCAAAACAATTCTTGAGTGTATTTTTATTAAATTACTTAGTACTTTTTAAAATAACTACAGATTGATAATAAATACAATAATAGTATGGTAAGAATTGTAATCAACTAAATATAAACCATATATTACTAATGACATAAACAGTGGGAGTTTTAATAGTTTGCATTCACACTAATGCACAGATCTATTTTAACATATCAGATGTTTTGTCCTGTCCTTAAGACATAACTGATTGTGTTTACAGAGCATTTTTGAGATGCTAGTGCAGTGAGTTTCATGTATCAAATTTACATTGCATTCCAAACAGCTAAAATTATGCCTTCGCAGAGCATTTGGAACAGAAAAACTGAAATAGCACTGAGTGAAACTGCACAATTTCAAGCAAAGCACATGTTTCTCACAGTGCATATCCTAAATGAATCAATTAATCGATTGTTTTTCTCTCACCCTTATTATTTAATCACCATCATGTTGTTCCAAACCTGTATGACTTTCTTATTTAAATGGAACACAGAAATATTGAAGAATGTACTGCTCTTGTCCACATAAAGAAAGTGAATACACGTAAAAATTAAGGTTCCAAAAAGGTTTTTTTTTGCAGAAGCAGTGCCATAAAATAATCATTTTGGGCTCTCTGAAGAACGTTATTAAAAGAACCATTTTTTTCTTAGTGTAAAGAACATTTTAATAATCTAAACATTGACAACCTTTTTGTACTATAAATAAACTTTTGCGCAATGAAAGGTTTCCACGGATATTAAAGGTTCTTTGATGGAACCATACATTCCAAAAAATAACTTTTATTCATAAAAGTGATCCCCGCTGTCGAGCTGCAAAATGACAAAATATCCCCCACCATAAAGGCACAGTCTAGTCTCATTAGCAAATTTTCATGGGCAAAAAAATCCATTGTCTATTGTCAGTAGTGTAGCAATATATAAAGCACAGCTCACACAGACATCAATTTCAAATTAAGCAGCTTTCTGTTGGTCAATGCACGTTACCAACTTGAACACATGCAAAATCTGCTATCTGTGAAACTCCTGGTTGCACAGATTCCTATAGAAATGACTGGATTTCGCCCACGAAAAGTTTGCAGAGAATCTGTAAATGTGACCTTCAAAATTGTATAAAAGCAGCCCACGTGATATATCTACCTTTTGTGTCCCATAGAAGAAAATGAAAAAGAAAAAAAAGTCATAAGAACGACAGAGGGTGAGTATTTTTGAGGACCTATGCTTTCAAAAATGTGTAATCTATGACATGCACAAAAATACTCTGAACATACAGAGCAACTGTGACATTTTATACTGCAGTTTTACTTGGAACATCAACCCGGTTCTACTGTTTTCTCAAAATCAGTTTTGCCTTCCAACAAGAGACACTAGTTCGTGCCAGTCTATTGCCCTGTGGCAGTGAAGGGCGAATAGATTTGGACAAGGCCTCTGTGTATGTGTGTGGTGCATTGTGCAGAAAGTGTTGTTAACTCTGAAAGCAACTCACTCATCTCCATGAAGAGCTGTCTCTTCTCCACCATGGACTTGCTGCTTTTACTTCCCTCTTCAATCATTCTACACAACACAAAAAGGTCCATTTAATACCACAGCTTAACCACGGCCTCATTACGAAGACACAACTCACAATAACAGCAAAAATCACAAAAAATATTTTTGCAAATATTTTTAAATATTTCATAAAGAAACTGAAACAGCTACAAAACAATTGCAATACAGCTATTTTAATTTATTTTCGACAGCCATTTTCATTTACAATAATATAATGACTAATTAAATACAATAATGAATGGTGCTTTTTTTAGGAATCTATTAATCTATCTCTGTGTATATTATTCCACATTCCTTAATCAAAAGACTTTCAGAACTCTCTTGTACGAACTTTTGCAAACTCATAGAGCATATCGTCAGTCCACAGGAAGCTGTTTAAGACTCTATTACTGACCTGTCAGGTTGGCTGGGACTCAGATAAGGTGATGCAAAGGAAGCAGGAAGCTCCTATGTGAGGAAAAACATTTTGATGTTGACATCTGGGGAAATACCCCTCCCCCCAATCCAACCCACACACACATACAAAAATAAACCCTGGAATAAATCCCCCGTTCACAAAAGGGCATTTGAGTTCTCTTGCTCTGTGCTAGTGCTGATTATGTATGACAATAGTGTCTACACATACTGCATCCTGTGAGCTAATGAAACAAGAGCCGCTAAGGAGCCACTTAATAATGACAAGAAGAGGACACATCATAGAGGCAGTGAAGGAACAATCCTGAGTATAATGACTGTGGGAAATGGAGATACATGCATATTCTACATTAGAATTTGCTGTGAGTAAAAGTAATGTGCAGAGACAAGAGAGAGATGAGAAATGAGCCGATAAGGAAGAAGGCAATGAAAGAAGAATTCTGAATGTAATGAGTGTAAAAATATATACATAATACTGGATATTATAGTATTACTGTTGTGTAATTGTAGTTCTTACATCCTCACCATAAAATGTTACATCAGCCGTCAACTCATATTTACTTGCTGCATCCATTAGTAGAAAGGGTTTTAGAAATCTCAATGACTTGAATCCTTTGATTCACTTCAAGATGATCTGTTCTGATTCATTCACTGATTCAGTAACCCTTTCTGCAGGTTACATTGTTATGCCAGTAGGCTGTTAAGGCAGTAAGTTGTGTGAGAGATTCAGTAAAGGAAAGGCTTCCCCAAAAATGAAAATGCACCCACCCTCAGGCCATCCGAGATGTAGATGAGTTTGTTTCCTCGTCAGAACAGATGTGGAGAAATTTAGCATTACATCACTTGCTCACCAATGGATCCTCTGCGGTGAATGGGTGCCGTCAGAATGAGAGTCTAAACAGCTGATAAAAACACCACAATAATCCACACGACTCCAGTCCATCAATTAACATCTTGTGAAGTGAAAAGCTGCGTGTTTGTAAGAAACAAATCCATAAACCATTGGATTATCCATAATTATGCTTCCTCTAGTGAAAAAGTCCATCCCCTGTTGTCGTCTCACATCAAAATCCACTTACCTATTTGTTTTGAACAGTTTGCACTTGGAAACAGTACTTGATCTGTGCATATTTCTCTCCTGATTCTGGTGAGACGACTTTGTGTAGATTACTTGTGGATTATTGGGATGTTTTTATCAGCTGTTTAAACTCTCACCCATTCACTGCAGAGGATCCACTGGGGAACATGTAATGCTAGTTTTTTTCCAAATCAGTTCCAATAAAGTAAGAACCTCATCTACATCTTTGCATGGCCTGAGAGTGAGTAAACTTTCAGCAAATATTTGGGTGAACTACCCCTTTAATCATTCACTCAACAACTTATTGCAAAGGACACATATAATATTTAAAGGGATAGTTCACCCAGAAATGAAAATTCTGTCAATAATTACTCACGCTCACGTCGTTCCAAACCTGTAAGACCAGGGCTGTCCAAACTCGGTCCTGGAGGGCCGGTGCCCTGCAGAGTTTAGCTCCAACCCTAATTAAGCACACCTGAAGCAGCTAATCAAGCTCTTACTAGGCATACTAGAAGCTTCCATGCAGATGTGTTGAGGCAAGTTGGAGCTAAACAAGTTGGAGCTAAACCGGCCCTCCAGGACCGAGTTTGGACAGCCCTGTGTAAGACCTTCGTTCATCTTCGGAACACAAACAAAGATATTTTTGATGCATTCCAAGAGCTCTCTGACCCTCCCATAGATAGCAAGGATCCTTACACGATCAAGGCTCAGAAACGTAGCAAGGAGAGTGTTAAAATAATCCATGTAACATCAGTGGTTAAATTGTAATTTTACGAAGCTACGAGAATACTATTTAAGCGCAAAGAAAACTAAAATAACGACTTTATTCAACAATTCGTCTCCTCCACGTAACCCTATAGTGCCATTCTGGAGAGTATCACATAAGTAATCAAAGTATGCTTTTCTGTGTCAGCAGCACCGTACGCGGATACACTGTTTACATTGTTTACTCTTTGATCTGAATGTAAACAACATCTCCGCCTACATACGTTGCATATGTTGTTTACGTATGTGATACTCTCCAAAATGGCACTATAAGGTGACGCAGAGGAGAAGGATTGTTGAATAAAGTTTGTTTTCTTTGCGCACAAAAAGTATTCTCGTAGCTTTGTAAAATTACGGTTGAATCGTGTCCTTGCTGTCTATGGGAGGGTCAGAGAGCTCTCGTAATGCATCAAAAATATCTTAATTTGTGTTCTGAAGATGAATGAAGATCTTACGGGTTTGGAACGACATGAGGGTGAGTAATTAATGACAGAATTTTCATTATTTGGGTGAACTATCCCTTTAAGTATTTTACAATCACAGGGAAACCGTCTTGATTACATAATTCGTGGTGTTTCATGGGAGAGGGCGTTCCCTGCAGAGACCTTTTGGCGCAATTTGATTCTCTAATTGGTGTACTTTTCATACAGCATCTTGGGTAATGTACTTTTTCCACAATGATTTCTGCTGCTAAACATTTATTTTAAAAATAAGCTAAAATAAAATGCACAGATGGCTTCAACAAATGCATATGCCATTGACTAACAATATCGGCGTTCACAATGATTTGCAAGTTATCATTAAAAATAAATTTCCCTATTGAGAAAATGAGTAATGAGTTTTACTTCCGGAACCCAACTGTTGCACATCTAAATTCACTGGTTTTATTATAGTCAAAAATATTAGGCCTATTTCACATACCGAACCAACCTATATACATTCACTTACGCAAACAAAACTAGGCTACATTTAATGGGCTAAAGCAGATAGATAGGTAACAACTGCAGGTTTTACAGTGCTATTCTTTAGCTAACAGCTTGTTCAGATAAACTGGCGTATTTGTTTAGTAATGAACTGTTCTTCACACTAGGCAGGCTACTATTGGATCCCAATGACAGGAAGGCAAGCGGGAGACACTTCAGTGAACCAAAACATACGAGTCAGTGCATGGAAGTGAACAAGAATCGTTCACTTAAAAGATTCACTCAAAAGCACTGATTCGTTCACGAACGGAGCACCACTAGAAAGCATTATGTCATTCCTGACCGTTAAAGACACTGCTGACGTTATGACTTCTGGCTTCAAATCGTTCCGTTCGTTTTGCTAATTTAATCTCATGTTGCAGGGCTACTACTGAGTGAATTTAAGGCCCACTAAGGTAGAAGTAACACCTCTATAATGACTCGCGCTTTGACGTGACTCAACGTGAGGATTTTTCACTAACCAAAGGAAATACACTCTACAAACACTCGCGTATTTAAAATAGTAATACACCCCGAATGCGTTTAAATGACAGCGTCTATGCTTAATGCATACGGCCATGTTATCTGTATTTAACTCCCTGTGTACCTGGCATGTTAAATAAATAAGATGCTATATGGTGCACAATTACAGCTGGATCCGTAAGATGATATTCTGAGGACACGTTCGGTTGCGTGTGTTTGTATTAGCATCTGAATGTGAAAGCATCATTAGCGGATGATCTTACCAGCGGGAGGAAATCACGCAGGTCGCCTGACCATCATCAGCATCTGATGAGAGCGATCAACGGGCTCGCACTCGATTCCTGGCGTGTCATCTTCATCATACCTTTCTTTCGTTTCACTTTTTTAATATAGGCTGACAATAATCCGCAGTTTGCTGGCGCTGCGCTCCCCCATCGTCATGTTTGTGCCGTGGTTACCGTTCCGTTTGATTCGGTCTTGTAGGAACTGCAGCACGAGCGCTTCTCTGAGCCCCAGCCAACAGCAGAGGACAGCAGAGCGCTCCTGCCTTTCCCATCACTGAGCAGCACTACTGCTCTTCATGTGCACGAGTATTACGAAGCTATTAGCCGACTTTTTCTTTTATGTAATGCAGTGCAATATGCTTGCTCAAATATGCTGAGTGACTATACTGCATTATGTCTACGTCAAAGACACATATAGATGCTTATTTTTTATTTTGCATTTCAGCATTAACAGAACACATAGGCTTACATAAGTAAAACTGTAAGTCCATACAGTCTGAGATATACTTCTTAATAATACATACTACAGCAGAGAAACAAAGCAAAAGCCAGAAATAGATTTTAAAAAGTTAGGCTAAATATGGGGTAAAACTAAATTATAACCTACTGATAAAACAAATAAAATAGCCTAATTACACTGCCCTCCAAAAGTTTGGAAACGCCTTAGAAAATGGGGTTTTGGACAACATTGGCATGCATCCTTTTTAATTTGTGATAATTTTGCACTGATAAGGGGGGACACAAACTACAAAAACATATTTTATTACATAAACAGTTTATACATGGAAAAAAACTAAAATTTTCGATTCATCAAAATATCCACCATTAGCAGCTATTACAGCTCTGCATAATCTGAGCATCCGAGCGGTCAGTTTATACAAACATTGACTTGATATATTACTCCAAGCCTCCTGAAGGATTGCCCAAAGATGATTCACACTGGTTGGACACTTCTTACGGACAGCTGGCAAAGGGGCATGTCTGACTTTGACATGTATATATTGCCATTATTATGTAATCAAAATGAAAAGTATTATTGCTGGTCTTCAATGATAATGTCAAGTTACTTTAATGTACAGTATTTGCACCAAAAAATGATAAGGATTTATGCTGATATCATCCAAAACCACACTTTGCCAGGGGTGTTTCCAAACTTTTGGAGGGCAGTGTACCTGGCTTTATAATTTCTCATTATATTAAGGTCTCAGTAGGCCGATACAGGGCTAGTTTCTAAAGAAAAAATACGTTTTTGTTTGTTTTACCCAATTAAATATCTCAGTTAAAATTTAACCAAATTACATTGAAAAAATAAATACGCAATCTTACAAATTTGGCAACTGTTTGAATCCACATTAAATTTTAATCTCAGAAATTCCTTATAGCTGGGTAAATACATAATTTTAAATTGCACTTCTTTATATTTTGGTGGAAGGCAAACATAACAGAATAAAATTAATCTAATCCAGGTATAAAAATTGTATTCACAGAAAATACCATGGTATAGCCTATATGCCACCAAACTATATTTTTGTACTTTAAAGATAGGCTATAGGAATATAATATATATATATATATATATATTGGATTCCGGTTGGATTCCGTTTGCCGCGGGGCCCTCTCACAGCACGGGGCCCAGTGCGACCGCACCAGTTGCACCGCCCAAAGGACGGCCCTGCACACACATATAAACTGTATAACACATCGGTGCAGTCTTAAATGTCATATGCCTTTGCATGCTTGCTGGCTAATAAAAGAGATTCTAATTCTGACTAAAATCATAATTTATATTATTAATGCCACCTTCAATTTGTGTATGAAGCTTTTGATTATTTTATTTTTTTGATGATGATAATGACATGCAATTACCTTACCATATAGTTCCAGTCAATACAGTATTGCACTGCTTAAAAATTCAGCTATGACGCGAACACCTGTTCACCTTTTCATGAACAGCCCGCAACGGATCACTATTGTTGTTCCATAGCAACGTTCTGTCATGGTGAAAATCACACTTGAATTAAATGAATTGGTTAAAAAAAAAACTTTTATGTGAAAATTTCTGCTCTTGATATTTTAATATGTAGTAAAAGCAATACATCATTGGTATTGTTCCTTAATGTTTAAATAATTGAAACCAAGGAATTAAAAAAAATAGCCCATCACTGCAATTGTTTTATGCATTTTATTCATATTGATTCTTGATAAAATACACTTTGCTTACAAGTGCTGATTACAATTACTATATTACATTCACCTTTATTTTACATATTTGACTTTTAAAACATAAAATAACACACTGTGGAATCCACTCTAAGTTCTGGAATACCAACACCTCCTGCACTAAGAGTCGTATCATTTCAGGGTTCCGCAGGGGAAAACATCGCCTCGTTAATTAAAAATCCAAGTGTTTTGTAAAATGTCACAGGCATATAAGGTTGGCGATAGAGGCAGTGGTAAGTCATGCATTGCAACTCTATCAAAGGAAATGAAAGCAGTAAATAACCAACAACAGTCAAACGCTGCTGTTTAGCTCTGACAAATTAAAACATTTTCAAGAACTGGAAGTTAACCCAAACATCATTAGTTTTTTTCATTCAAATCAGTTATAAGGCCTGATATAAAGTACAATGGAGGTATCACAGTTATATTCTATGAGTCTCTTGTATGTTTAAATTCTGCATATGAATATATATGTAAATGAAAGCGACAGTTTGACAAAAGTCAATGAAAGCCAGTTGAAACAACCTCACACCCAAAGACATTCAGCACGACTCAACCACCACGCTAGTTAATTTTATTCATACAACACAAACACTATAACCTGATGGGATTTTTGCTGTAAAAAGCTAGACTTTCAGTAATCAATAAAGTGAGCTGCAAGTTTCACACAGATATTATTAGTCAATTAAAAATCCACTGTGAGGACACATCAATTCATTGCAGGCAAAACTAGCCACACAAAAATATCAACAGATCACAAGGGGCCTGGTACGAAAAAATTGTGTAAAAAATGTATGTACACCTTAGACACAGGTATACCAAAATGAGACAGCCAATATAAAGATATAGTAAATACCCTGTTTCTTAAACATTTTGTAAAATGATTTGTAAATAGACTTCTTTTTATAAAATATATTACTTAAAATATATTACTTTGCTTAACTAGACAAGACATTAAAAACAAAATCTGATAATCTAGTCCCCATAAATCGACTTTGGTATATTACCAAGCAAATCCTATCTAAAATGATTTTACATTTCTATTGCCTGGAAGGCAGATGTTTAAAAAAAGCCTAATTCAAAGATGCAACAAGTTTTTTTTTCTTTTTTCTAACATACATAGAACTATTGGTATCAAAATGTATCTGTTTAGCGGAATTGTTTCAGGACAGAAACTGAGCCACGACATTTAATGTTGAAACATGATTTAAAAAATGATGTGTTGGACAGTATTTCACAAATAAAAACTTTAGTTATCAGAGACAATCGGATACGTTTAGGCAAGATGCTTTGTAGAAATGTTTGTACAACTAAAAAGAAAGTCAGTATTTACAATACTAAACAAAACAACAAAAAATCTTCATAAAATCTCCCTTCTGAGTGTTTAACGTCATTGCTCATGTCGTTTTGCTGTTGATACTCTGCATTATTTTCCTATCCCTAAAAACTAAGGTTACACCGAGTATCTGCTATTCCAATTAGAGGCAATGTCACTTGTGTGACGTAAACAACTCAAATGATTCGACACAGGTTATTGAAATGATTAAGACCTGGTTTTGCTCCTGAGAGGGTACATTAGATTGTTTAAGAAGTGCTTTAATTCTTACAAATCATCTTTTTTTTTGAGCAAAGTCATTTTCTGAACATAAAAAAGTGCAACCCTAAAATAAATCCTTTTTTTCTGAAGAAAATGAGATGTAAGGGACTAATGCTCTTAATTTTATAAATATTGTAAATATACAAATTATTGCCATTATCAGTATAAACCTGTTCTTACATTCTTCTCTCATGTAAAACCCACCGATCTAAGAGAAGTGCTAGCCTGTTAACATATTTGACAAAACTCCCTTCTATCCCATAAATAACTTTGAACAGTACCATATAAACCTAGTAACAAGGCAGGTTAATGTATTAGGTTTACATATTCACAGTAATTCTGCAGTAATTGGTATTTCAGTTGTGTGGTTCTGTTTGTGTCACAAAGGCTTAAACCAACCAACAAATAGCTTTACAGGAAATGCAAAGACTAAATGTTGATGTTATCGGTTTCTAATCCAGCAAACTAGTGTGAATAATGCGTACAAGATCCGAAATTTGAAGGGTGGAGGAACATCTACAAAAATAGTAGTATATTCATTTCAATTTCTAAAATTATATTACAAAAATAGAACAGAAATAGAACAAACCTTAAATATTGCCACTATTCAATATTGAGTCTTGAGTCTAAAACAAGGTTGCTCAATAAATGAGAGGAAGTATTACTCGGCATTGCACGTTTTTTATACCTCATTTTCTAGCGTGTTATTTGTTTGTGCTGTAAAGAAAAACAAAGGGGCGAATTCACTAAACAGTTGCGCGCTGCATTTCAGCGTAAAAGCCTGTGGCGTCTTCATTAGCATCCACAATCCAGTTTAACCAGGCGCTTAAAGCGCTGAAACGCAAATGATTGAGAAAAGAATGGGTACATATCCAGACATACAGTGTAGTCGAGCACTTACGGCACTTTAAAGAGCTGATTCAAAGTCTGGATTGCATTAGTGCAGCCATACCGAACAGTCCCAGTAAAGCATGCCAGATAAAGGTAGTCTGCTGCATTCGCCACTACTGTAAGTCAAAGACTATAGAATACCCAAGACATGTCACTCGTATAGTTTTGAATTGGGAAAACATGCAATACTCAGTATGGCTGCTGTATCGAACAAAGCCCCGCCTTCTGAGTAAAAGAGCCAATCGCTAATCGGTAAAGTCAGCGCGTCACTGCAGCTGCTGTTAGAAGTCCTGGTTGCTATAGAAACAGTCAGCATTCTGAGACGTGCGCCTAGGACTGCGAATGCGCACCGGCTGGTCTAGCCTGAATAATATGCTTTTTATAATGCTATTTGAGCAAAATAAACAACATTTATGATACAGTTGTTATCAGATTTAATTGGTGATTTCAAATATGAAATTTAATTGTAGGCTTGGCGAACAGTTTTGGAGAATTTCCCCATTCAAAGAGATAGGAGCTGCACTTGCATGCCCGAGAGGCTTTTCAAAGATGGCCGCCAAGTGACATGACTTGCCTTAAAGGGACTTTGTGTAAGTACTCAGAACTGACTTGCTGGTCATGTTACCTGATTTGCATAACTCCTGTATCATCTGCTAAAACAAAGCAGAAGGTACGTGCAAATAAACAGCACTATTAGCGGGCGCAATTCATTCTTAGTGAATTCCCCCTATACAGCACAACAGCTTGCCTCTCAAATGACAACGGATACATGAACACTGCTGTACTGTCGTAACATTTGTTACCCTCACTGCAGTGATTGCTTCTTTTTGAATGAACGAATTAACAAGTCGCAGTTTATCCTCATGACCATTATCGTACCACCAAACACGAGACACATAGTTTGGATGGACCAATGCAGTCATCATGACAGAATGCGCCACATCCCTTGCACATAATCATGGCCTTCAACCGACAGTAGCACTTTGATTGGACGTCCTCCATCCCAGAAGTTTCTATGAAGGCTTGATCAGGTGAGGTCTCACCCTGACTGTTCTGATCCAGTAGGTGACCGGCAGGTATGGCAGTGACGGTGACGGAAAAAGACATCATACCTCCAGCAGCCGTTTCACCATCACCGCTGCAGGACACAGTGGGAGAAGTTGGAGTGTCAGCCATGCTGTGGTTCAGTGCGTGAGGGACAGACATGCTGATAGTGCCACCATACTGAGGTCCATTATGGGCTTTCTGAGACAAGAACGTGTGTTGGTGACAGTCACCTAACTGATATGGCTCTGTTTTACCCTGTATACTGCTGCACATATCAACCTGTGCTCTTGAGCATGTTTCTTTGGTTCTAATAGAAGTGCTGTCTTCGTCTTTGCTGGAGAAACAACTCAGCGATGGAGATTCAGACTTTATATCAGAGCAGGGTTGGGGTGGCAAACCATCATCTGGTTTATTTATGACACATCCCTGCTGTTCCACTTTGACCCTTGGGAAATTCGGGTGAATGGAAAGTGATTCAGTCTTCTCTTTCACACTATCCTCTGCTTTGATTTTCTCCTTCTTCAGGTTGGCGAGGGCAGAGCCTGTGCTACTACTTAGGTGGGGCCGTTTGCTGCTCTCGGATCCTCTACCATATGTGGACACGTTGAGGAGGTAGTGTCCTGTCATTGCTGGCTTGGATACCCTTTTCCGTCCAAAGATGCCTATATGGATATTCTGGTCATGGCTGCCCTCAAGGTGACCTAACTGACAGGACTGGAATTGGGAGTTGGAGGTGGTGTTCTTCTGCTCGCATTTGTGCCTTAGTGGATGGAGCATCTGGTCCTGAGTACCAACTTTTACCAACTTGTCCAGGCTTCTGACTTGCAAGCCAAAAGGAACTTGGTTCCCAAGTTTGTTAGCATCTTCTTGGTTTGAGCTATCGTTTTTCAACCCAGCAGTGGTGGTACCAAGATTCCCTATATCTCTGGAAGAAATGGCCACCGATTGAACCTCCACTTTGGCTAGTGGCTTTGGGAGGATCTTTTCTAAGGGAACATCTTTTCCTTGAAGAAGCTGGGTGACCAGAGGATTATTTGCTGGAATTGAAGAGCTAGGTTTGGTGACTGACGCTCCTGAAAAAGGTGTTTGCTGTGGTCTCTGGTTTTGTGCAATTGTGTTTGAGACAGTCAAGTTTCCTGCCTGACATAGCATCCCCCCAGGACTCAGGAGGTTATGCTGATCCTTGCCCGTTGGGTTCAACGTACACCGAGTGGTTTGCAACCCCATCGAAGAGCGATTATCTTTTAAAAAACCCTGGCTTGCACTGAAGGCTTGTGCAAGACCAGGGTCTGCGTGTCCAGTGTAACCTGAGGAAGGAGAGGTCTGTGAGAGAGTCACTGTGCTTTCAGGAGCTGGAGATCCAGAGCTTAGCTTTATAGGCGACACAGATTGACTTCTGCTGCTTGCTGGTGAAAAATCTTCTGATAGGGACCGAGCTGGAGAGGGTGTCGAGGTACCTCCAACTGAGCCTGTTCCCATTGAGGAAGACGACCCGGCTGCTGCTGCTGCAGCACGCTGTGCACGTGCTAACTGGGCTTTTGCCTTGATGTCAGCTAGAGTGCGTGCACCGGTGCGACCAGGTCGAATGCTAGGGGGTGTCAACGGAACAGGAACCGGAGTCCTTGGAGATACCTGCTCAGTAGACGCAGGGGCAGAGGAAATTCTTGACACTGGGATCTGCAAAGAAAGAGTTTGAGTGTTACTATGAGAGTGAAAATTCCACTGAGTGCAGCATTTAATGTCAAAAAATGAATATAGTGCAGCAAAAATTACGGTGCTTTGGGTGGTTGCCTGGGCATTGCTATGTGGTTGCTAAAGGGTTCTGAGTGTTTTTAACATGCCTAGGTGATTGCTAGAGTGTTCTGGTTGTATACAAATCTGATTGCTTAGAAAAGTAATAGCAAATCATCTCCTCAACAACTTACACAATACAACATCCACACCTACATCAATCATATAGGTACTGTAGTACAAACGACAAGCAACATCATGTCTACAACTGGGTTTGACCATTGTCAACAGTAGGGATGCACCGAATGTTGAATGCTGAAATAAGTGAAAAGACCGAATAAATTGTACAGAACAATGACGTGACGTGATCAAAGAGAGGCGCACACTAATGGAGCAAACATATCCGCAGTGTGGAGGCATTTAAAACTGTCAGAGAAAGATGCAAAAATCATTACAAGCACCGACAGCAAGAGACTGCTTAGTGCTGCATCTGCATCGCATGTCTCCGATGAGAAGAGGAAGGGGTGGTTGTTGCTGGTTTCTGTATGGTGACTGAAATCACACACGTGCCGTGGTACTCTCATGAATGCGCAGTAAAGACTGACACGGAAGACAAGAAATTGTTGAATAAAGTCATTATTCTTGCTTTTTTTGGACACAATAGGGTATTCTCGTAGCTTCAGAAAATTAAAGCCCCGTTTTTTTTTTACAATAGTGCTCTCATTATAACGTTATGTAGCCTATATGACAGACAGTTATTAATATTCTGCATTTCTGTTTTGAGCTGCGCGCGCTGAAGATGACCAGTAGAATGAAGCATTTGATAGCAGGTTTTTAATCAATGGGATTTAACTCATCATTTATCTCATATAGAATACGCTTCGTTATTTATACAACATAACGTTATATTACGACTTATAGGCTATCTGCACAAAATGCCCCGAATGCATGAACGTGTCTGCGTGGCTCTGAATGAACTCCTTTTTTTGGACGTGTTCTTCACGCAACAACGTGCAGAAACACGGCAACTAAACTCTAAAAATTCACAGCGTTTTATTATAATAGTGTTCTCATTATAATGTTATGTATATGACAGTCCCAGTCATAGTTATTAATATTCTATATTGTTGTTTGTCCTGCTCGCGCTGCGCGCTGAAGAGATAATCACGTAGTACTACAATGAAGTGCTTACTGCAGCTCAACTCAACCAAATGCATCTTATACGAGATAAAGAATATATACACGATATACATATAAACCAGCTGAAATGTTTTGAAATCACTTGTAACCTAACTGATCGCAAAAATCCAGTCTTTCACTCTGCCTGTGTCAGTTTGAATCTTGTTAAAGATTTAAATCCCCGCTGCTTTTCTGTCGTCACAGATCATCAAAAGTGAAACTTAAATCTATAGGGGTGGTTGGATTTATTCACGCACGTTAAAATATTTATTTAAAGCTTCTTTCTTTTCAGATTCTTATTTACAGCATTTTCATATTATGCTGTATATTAACTTATTGGGAGAAAACCGGTAGTTCTATGTGAAATCAGACATTTGAGCACCCCCATATAGCCAAAATGGCATGATCATAACACCCCGCGAATATTCGACTGTGAGATTGGGAGTCGAATCGGGCTCCTCCTATCGAAGCATCGAATCGTCGACTAATCGGGGTCACCCCTAGTTCACACCGCCAGTGATTTTTTTCGCTGTATGTCGCTAGACTCTGTACTGTGAAGACGCTTGTGGGCATTCCTACTGCTGTCGCTCTAATGTTATTGGTAGACTGCATGTCTGGACATATCTTAATGTCCATATAAAATGCAATCAATAAACTCTATATAATCGCCGGTAAAATTAAGATATCATTCTAATCCGACTAGATATTAGACTTAAAAAAAAATAAAAGTAGCATTCTGCTGTTGAAGTGCGTTGTTAAATAAACTACAGCAGTGCTCAGTGCATTAAATCATTAACCGGTGCTAAACTTCTCACTGCATCATATAATTAACAACACGGACCATCATTGTATGACTCAAACTCACTTTAGGCTATGTTCACACTTGGTGTCTTTTTTGAAGCTGCCGGCGTCTGTTTTACATTATAATCCTATGGAGTAAACCATGTTTTCAAAAAAGTCCTGAGCGCTTTTTAAAACGCCACCATCTTTTTCTGCAGCTCAGAGCGTCTTTTCAAGTTGAAAAAAGTTTAACTTTTCTGAAAAAAACATCCTACGTCAAACGCCTTTTTGACAGCTGACCAATGACAAGCGAGTGGCGAGTCGTTTCCATAACAACAAAAACAACAAGAAAAAGGAGAAGATAGCCGGTAGACCGGAGCTCCTGGTCCTGGACTAAATTGTTGGAAGCACCATACAGCTTCCTTCCCCCTATAATGTCACGCTCCCACAAACGTCGTTGTGAACCGACATACCCTCCCCGTTAACTTCAAAAGCCGACATTTCTGCAGCACACAGCGCTATAGGCTACCGTTGCAGCTGTTGTTATAGCAACAAAAGACGCCCTCAGCTGCTATTTGTAACCAAAACGCTGCCAGCTTTTTATTTTACTAAAAAAGCGCTCGTCAACTTTTTCTTGTCAAAAAAGACGCCAAGTGTGAACACGCCCTTAGACTGCCAACAGTTTATTTTCCACGCATCATTTTTATGTCGTTACAGTCAAATCATTTAAAACAGTGAGATCGCTCCGGAACTCTGTCCTATATTGCGTTCACTCGAGACGGTGACGTGTGAGCGCCGCTGACAGATTCTTCACTTCTATTGGTTGTTGCACGCGAAATTCGCTGTTCATTTGCATAAAGTTAAGCAATCCTTAACTTTTGTCGCTTGACCCGCATCGCTTGACCCGCCCACATTCCGTCACCAACGGTCACTGTCGCCGGCTCTCTATTGAAAATGAATGGGATCATGTCGCTCTGTCGCTGGCGGTGTGAACGGGGTTGAACCACTGATGTCACATGGACTATTTTAACAATGTCCTTAATACCTTTCTGAGCCTTAAACGTGGTAGTTGCTCTCTGGTTTCATCAAAAATATCTTAATTTTTGTTCTGAAGATGAACAAAAGTCTTACAGGTTTGAAACAACATGAGGGTGAGTAATTAATGACATAATTTTGATTTTGGGTGAAGTATTCATTTAAGGCTAGGGGTTTGTTCAAATGAAAGAAACCTAAAACTTACTTTGAGAGGAGGTACTCTTTGTTCTGCTTTTTCTTTAGCAGTCACTGTGGATGACGCTTCTGATGAAGTGACACGGGGCTTCTTCTCTGTTCTGAGCTCTGTATCCTGTTCACTAGAGACTTTTCTTTTTAGAGGCTCAGATGTGACAGCAGTTACTGGAGATCCAGCCTTATTCTTTTCCATTACGGTTTGTCCAGCCTCACCAACGGGGCTTTCATCTTTAGGGGTGTGTGTCTCGATTATTTTCAAACAGGTGACCACTGCTTCCAAAGGAGATGCTGGGGTCTTACATGTGATCTCATTTTCCAGTGTTTTTTCACTGTCAGGTTTGGGCTCCACTGCTTTTTGAACGGAGGACTCCGGAATCAGTTCTTCCTGTGCATCCTTCCTCGTGTCTAAGGGTAAATGTGATTGCTCTGGAGCAGGAGGTTTGACCGGCTCTTCAGTCGAGACATGTGTTATGGAGGATTTTACATCTCTGGATCTCAACTCCATGTGGATGACCTCTGTCACCTGGTTTACCCTCTGAGACTCTTTGACAGCCTCTGGCTTTTTTGATAAGACCGTGCTTTTAGCTGGTTCAGGAACACTCCTATCCTCTGTCAGCTCTCTGGTTTCCTCTATACTCAGTCCAGATCTGAAATTAAAAGCAAGAAGAGACAGAATATTAGGAAAAAAGGACCTCAAAAACAAAACATCACCTATAATACAATAATCTAGTGACCCACTAACCAATTTTCCATCAATTTTCAGGCTTCAGGGCATGCAATCCTGCTCCTGGAGGGCCACATTATGCTACGGTTTAGCTTTAGCCCTAATTAAGCAAACCTAAATCAGCTAATCAATGTGTTGGAGCTAAACTCTGCAAAAAAAGTGTCCCTCCAGAATAGGACACCCCTGAACTAGACCATACTCTCTTGATTTTCTTTTTCAGTATTTCCATAAGGCTTGGTGGCTGACTTACTGTTCACCATAATAGCTCTCAAAGAAATGCTCCTTCCAAAGCTCCACTTTCTTTTCCTTCTCGATTTCTTGCCGCATTCTCAGTCTCAGCTCTGGTGTGAATTCACCTGAGAATACAGCCTTGCATAAGTCACACAAATATTGAAGATACATTTATATATATAGCACATCAAGTAACTTTTTTCCACTGCAAAATATTTACTCAAAGAATTTTCCTTTTTTTATAGAAATGAATAGTTCTTTTTAAAAAAATGTTTAAGATTAGGTAAATTCAAATGTCTCTTGTAATATTGGAAGCTTAGAAAAATCCGGATTTTTCTACAGGACCTTGCCTCCTCCTACCACATTGAGATCATGTGATCTGCCAAATACTACTCATTTTATTTCTGTAGCCCCTGTATTATTGGACACTGTCAGTTGCAGAATAAACTGGGTGACAAATACACCTCCACATAGAGTATTTTTATATACTTTTACAGTATATTTGCTTCTGTGTTATGTTGCATCCACACTGATATTTTCACATAAATTTCAATAACCAATGCTGTTTAAGAGCAATGCCAGCGAAGCAAAATGACATTGTGCACATTTAAGCTTTTAACTACTTTTAAATCATTGAGGACAACAACTGACCCTCTGACAACCTCTCCTTCCAAGATTGTGCTGCTGATGTGAAGAACTCATTGTTCAAGGCAGAGCTGGTCACCTTCAGTGCACCATCCATACTAGCCTGCGAAGTATCATCAATAACAATCAGAGATTCATGATCCACAAAATCATACTGTATGTTCAACACCGCAGGGTTCTTTTGTGTTTCGCTACCTGCTGGTCAACCTCTGGCAGCATCTTAAGAAGCTTCTGTTGACACTCCGTAGGCAGCATTGAGAATGTGTGCTTGTTGATGAGCGCTCGCAGGTTGGTGTTGACAAGGATGGAATCTGGAGTCTCAACATCTATCTCACACTTTGTACGCCTCAGTTGTCCTGAAAATCCAAGGCAGGGGATCAGTTACGGCATCTCATGTGCCGACACGAATTACAGTGATCTGTGACGATACTCACTGGCACTGAGCCTACTGGTACGCTGAGACACCTTCCGGGCACCAGTCGTGTGGCACACATCTGCTTTGACGGAGGAGGACGAGCTGGAGGTAGAGTTCTGTGGACTGGCAGGGCAGCGCTCTGTCTGTTTCAGCTCCCAGGCTAGAGCAAACAGAGACATGCTGTTTAATATTCATTTTGTATTTATATGAATATGAAGTGGCGGTCAAAAATTAAATTGGATTCAACTAAAGAGCAGGCTTTAATTTGAGTAAAATTCACATTGAAAAACTGTAACATCAAATACTGTATGTATGTACAGGATTTGGAGGAGTCATGAGCCATGTCTTTGACAGTCTTGAGGAGCAGTCGTGGGCTGGAGGCGTTGGGGATTCCACATTGCCGCCGTTGATTCCTCTGCTGCTGCTGCTTCAGTGCCTATAAATGAAGTATGACAAAAAACGAGAATGTCTATAAACCCACAGCTTACATAACATAGTTTACTGCTGTGTTGCAAACAGAGAGCACAGGGGGTCTCAGTTGCTCAAGGTTTAAACCAGCCAACAGTGGTTAATATCACAGCAGATCAGGGTGGTATGACTGTGTATATATTCCTGGGTGTGCACATCACAGAGGACCTCTCCTGGACTAACAACACTGCAGCACTGGCCAAGAAAGCACAGCAGCATCTCTACTTCCTCCGCAAACTCAGAAGAGCCAGAGCCCCAGCCTCCATCATGTGCACCTTCTACAGAGGCACCATCGAGAGCATTCTGACTAGCTGCATCACTGTGTGGTATGGCGCCTGCAACGCGTCCTGCCGCAAGACCCTTCAACGGATAGTGAAAGCAGCTCAGAAGATCGTTGGGGTCTCTCTCCCCTCCCTCCAGGACATTTACAGCACCCGTCTCACCCGCAAAGCCCTCTGCATTGCAGGTGATCCCACCCACCCGACACACAGCTTCTTCAGTCTGCTACCATCAGGGAGGAGACTGCGGAGTCTCCAGGCCAGGACCAGCAGACTGAAGGACAGCTTCATCCATCAGGCTGTCAGGATGCTCAACTCTCTCCTGTCTCCCCCTCCTCTCTTTTGCCCCATGCACCATTGAACTCTGACCCTCTGACTCATATATATATATATATATATATATATATATATATTTGATTTGTATTTATCTGTATTTTTACGTTTAGTGTTTACTGTATGCACCAAGGGTCTGAGAGTAACGCGATTTCAATTCTCTGTATGTATGTACGGTACATGTGGCAAAATTTACAATAAAGCAGACTTTGACTTTTGACTTTGATATTGTGCAACAGCAGAAATGTGTAATTCAATAAAGATCTTAATATACCATGGTAGTAATATCCATGTGGTATCAGTAATGCTTCAAGGGAGGGTTCGCCCAAAAATGAAACACAAATTAAGATATTTTTTTATGAAATCCGAGAGCTTTCTGACCCTCCATAGACGGCAACAAAACTGACACACACTTCAAGGCTCAGAAAGGTATTAAGGACACTGTTAAAATAGTCCATGTGACATCAGTGTTTCAACCTGAATTTTATGAAGCTACGAGAATACTTTTTGTACACAAAGAAAACAAAAAAAAAAAATGTATTCAACAATTTTTTCTCTTCAGTGTCAGTCTTCGACACACGTTCTGTCTATGTAGGGTCAGAAATAACCCTGGGTCAAAAATATCTTAATTTGTGTTCTGAAGATGAACGAAGGTCTTACAGGTTTGGAACGACATGAGGGTGAGTAATTAATGACAGAATTATCATTTTTGGCTGAACTATCCCTTGAAGCATTACTGATACCACATGGATATATCTACCATGGTACACTCTAAAAAATGCTTTGTTAAATACAACCCAGCGCTGGGTAAAACATGGACGAACCCAGCAGTTGGGTTACTGCCCAGAAGGTTGGGTTAAACATTTAACCCAACTGTTGGTTGAAAACAACCCAGCATGTGTTCTGTCCAATATTTACCCAGCCCTAGGTTGTATTTAACCCAGCATTTTTTAGAGTGTTTATTAAGTTAATTATTCAGTAATTATTATTTATAACCTAATAAATAAGCAGAAATAATAAGTGTAAGTGGCAGTACCTGTTTGAGGGCCTTCTTGCTGTGTTTCTGTGAAGGGGATATGAGTTTGCTGCTGGAGACTGACGGAGATGAACAGCGAGACTGTGGGGAGGATGGCTGAGATTGCAGTTTTGCTGGCACTGAGAATGATAGGAAAGCAATACATCAGTTGCATGTTTGCACATCAATACCACAAACACGGTTATACTCATACACACACACAAAATTGAACTGGCATATGCATACTTTTCACTCCATGACGATTCATGGACATTTTAATACAGATACACATTTTTTTTCAAATACATTTAAAAGAACAATATAAGTACATGATTAATGCAGTCTATATTCTATGCAGTCTATGTTTTTATTATAAAAAAAAGTTTTTAATTTGCACCTGGAATCACCTGGAAATTATGTTGTTCCATGACAACCATACATTCATAAATACACTGTTTTTTTTAACTTTCCTTTGTGACATATTTAAAAATGCAGAATTCACAACAAATGTTTGAGTCTGCAAGGCATAAAAACACATTTATATATTTAGCAAATGTAATATGTAGTGGCAACACAACTAAAAACAACCATGTACTGAGATCAGAGCCTAAGCCCTAAAAATGAACACACGATGCGTTTCACTGTAATATAACTTTACAGTCATCCGAGCACATTTTTAAAGATGGGTGTTTTTAAAAAGACGAACACTTGATAAAACAACTCCCATAAATAACATTCTGCTAAAATAATAAGTATTTCCTGGTTTATTTTTCTCTGACACAATAATCTTCATTTTCTCAATCCACAGTTTCAGCAGGATATTTAGATAAAAGTCTTACTTACAGTACTTGGTTCTGCATGAATTCACTCTGTTAAGAGTGCATTATTCTCAAATACTAAGTTTATGCAAGATAAATTGAGGTAAGACCTACATTTGTTTAGTTAGCTTCGTACTGCTCTCTCATATATTTGAGGAAGTGGTATTAAAAAAAAGAAAAAAAAATTGAATTTCCTGTTTAAAGGGTGTTTTGCATTCAAAGAATATTTTGACTTGAACGGGGCAAACCTAAACTTAGATGTGAGGTCATTTATACACTTCAGCGTATGAGTTACACATTCATGGTTCAGAATGTAATCTACATACTCCATCCCACAACAGATGGCATCAGTCAAGATATCTAACAGTGATTTGATTAACTACAATTTTAAATTTCTTCAAATCTTTATTATTAGTTATACATTAGCCACCTGCTGTGACCTGCTTAAGCTTCACCCGCTAAAAAACTTTTGGAGAAAACCTTAAAAAAATGTTCTCCCAAACAGCTATGAGATATTTCAATAGACACAGCCATAAATTATACTTGAATTCAAATGTACTTTATAGTTGTTTAATTATAAAAGGCGATGGCCTTTTCTTTTTGTCTTTGTTTCTAACCTGCTTATCCAGTACAGTATGTAAGCTGTAGAGCATTAATATTTTAATATATTTGTAAATAAATATTTAACTGTACACTGCCGTTCAAAAGTTTGGGGTCAGCAACGTTTTTTTTTTAAAGAAGTGGATACATTTTCAGCAAGGATGCATTAAAGCAAGGACACATTTTTATTCTGTAAACATGTATAATGTTACGAAACATTATTTTTAAATAAATGCTGTTCTTTTGAACTTTATTTATCAAAGCATCCTGAAAAAAATGCATGGTTTCCACAAAAGTATTATTCAGTTGAAAATTCAGTTTTGCTATCACAAAAAAAGCGTGCAGCTCAAAACAGAAATGCAGAACATTAATAACTATATAGCCTACATAATATAATAAGAGCACTATTGAAAAAAAAAAAGTGAATTCTTAGGGTTTCGCTGACGTTTAATGTTAACTATCTTTTAATCAAAACATAAAACAATATTTACCCCGTTTGTATCTGCGAGGCTTCCGTTACACATTTTTTAATTACTGTTGAATATCTAACTTGACTCCTGGTAATGTATTTTGCCCCGCCCCCAAACATATGATTCGACTACCAGTCGAATATCGGCAAGATTCGAAAATTCCGATTCGACTATGAAAATCCTTAGTCAAGGACACCCCTATAATGCATTTTAAGTAAGATGTTAAATGTTAAAATCCCAGTTTAATATACAGACACAAGCTGTCTGTATGTTAATTCCCCCCAGAAGTAGAAGTAGCACTTTGGTAATATCATTGGTCTGATGCAGTGGTTCAAGACAGGTGGAAACCTGTTTGAAAATTACTTTTAATTCTGCAGTTCTATTTGGTGACACTAGGGGTGCAAAAATTACTCCAGCTCCAATTATGGCTATATTCATATTCATAAAATGTAGTACCTCTCCTCTTCCACCTTCCTCTGCGTCCATCTTTCATGTAGGTAGTGGTGCTGGTGTTTTCTGTGCATTGTGTATCAGACATGTTATCACTGCTATCCTCTGAAGCATCTTCTGACAGTTCCTTCACCAGTCTCCAATGTCCTTCTGCTCACATACAAACACAAACCATACACATCACATGCCCAACACTAATTTCCATTAAAACAGATCATTTGAATCTGATCAAACAGTTAATGTTAAAGGGGTGGTTGACTGTTTTTTTTTCTAGGCTTGATTGTGTTTATGGGGTGCAGTCTAGCATGTGTTCATGCTTGGTTTTTTTAAAAATGCATTATTTTTCACATAATTTACCTTTATTCCACACCTCTCTGTCCCTTCTCTGACAAACGCCTCGATTTATTTCCTGGTTTTATGAAGCTCCTCCTTCAGAAATACGCGATGGGCTGAGATTGGTTAGCTGGCTCAGTGTGTTGTGATTGGCTAAACCGCCTCTACTGCACGTCTGAACGTCCCGCCCCTCTCCTCAGTGGCATGTGCTCCGGTTGAATTGTAAACAGTGGCGTTGTCTATAATGCTTATCAATTTGAGCCCGATTGAGACCCAGAGGATATTAGTGAAGAGGATCGTGCAGAACCTGTGCAAGCACGGCTCTTAATGGTATGTTTGGTTGTTGTTGTCTCATACTTTTAAATACGCTGCTATTTGTAAGTGCTACTGCTTCTGTTAGCTTTTAATATACGGTTTTATCCTGATTAAAGCTTTAATACAGCACAGCAACTGCACGCGTGTCCATTTATAATGCTTCTCATTGCTGTGTGAAAATAAGTGTATAATTGGAACAGTTTGTTGGAGCTGATCTGACGACGATCTGAATGAGAGAGAGAGAGAGAGAGAGAGAGAGATGCAGAGCAGGGCGACACAAGTAACAGTATTAAGAACCGCTGCTTTAATGATTTTGAAACTTGAGAATCCATTAGAATCGTTAGAAGACAGAATCGCGATTCATATGAATAGATTTTTACGTGCATCCCTAGTTTTCTCTTCCTCTTCTCTAAAGCAGCGCAGCATGGCCTCGCCCCCTTTGCTGCATGTTCCCGGGGGCAGGGTTTATCTGGGTCTGTGATGTATCAGACCCGGGAAGTAACTCGTTGTAGTCCCTTACCTGTCGTTTTTGTAGGCATTAAACTGCCAGAATTTTAAAAGATGATATCTCCGTTTGCATTGAACTTTCAGCGCCGCAACTCTGCAGATATTGTTTATGCTCAAACAGCAACATTACACACTAACTAATGTTAAAAAAGTGAAATCGCAATCAACCACCCCTTTAATTAATACATTTAATAGATCATTGGGAGAATAGGGGCCTGTTATGCTAACGTTAATTGAGCATTAATTATAATAGTGGTATGGTAAATATTCATGTCAGTCAGCAGCGTTGGTTCTGGAAGCATTTTTCCACTCATTTTTCCCATAAGGATTTTGAAAAATGCTCTGTTAAAGCGTTATAAGCCATAAAACTTTTTTTGAAAGTCCAACTAAAAAATTGCATACCTAACAACTTTAGTGAAGGAAAAAACTACAATCCCAAGAAATATTACAAATCAAATTAAAAACAAAGGTGAAATATGAAATAAATCATTTTAAATGGTTGATTACCCCTATAGAAACAATATTTATATTTTTGTTTTGATATATATATTTTGCCATAATTTACTCACCGGGGCTCGGATTGGATGAATTTTCTGCACAGTATTATGGGTAATGTAGTTACAAATTATACTGTTAAACATGATTATTTTAAACATAAGTTGAAATAATGTGAACAGATGGCTTAAACAAAAGCATATAGGCCCGGTTTCACAGACAGGGCTTAGACTAAGCCAGGATTAAGCCATAGTTCAATTAGGACATTTAAGTAATTTTTATTAACATGCCTTAGAAAAAAACTTTACTGGTGTGCATCTTGAGACAAAACAAAGGCACTGATATGTTTTAAGATCAGTCAATGCAAGTTTATTTCAGTTGAAACAGCTCAGAATTACATTTTAGTCTAGGACTAGTCTTAAGCCTTGTCCGTGAAACCAGGGGATAGAGTAATAACCTTGGAGCTCATAACAGCTCTGTCTTTAAAGGTTTACAATTTACTGTTAAAAATCACTTACTTATGGGGAAAATTGAGTTTTATGAAGTTTTTACTTCCAGAACCCAACTGCTGCACTCTGTTGTGTTCTGAAAATTGAATCTGTGATTGTAGTGATGCTAACACCACGCTGAGCTACAGGAATTGTGCTCAGGTAAGAAACATTTATTTCGTGAGAGTGGTTAAGTATGTTTACCTTCAGTGTATAGACTCCCATTCTGCCGGGGACCTTGTAGAAGATCCCTTCCTCTCCACGTGAGTTTGTATGGAGCATGGCATTGAGACAGGCAAGAGGCGACGTTCCACTAAAAAACAAAAACAAAAAAACAGCTGATTAAATCAATCACCGTCTTTACACAACTGAAAAGCTGCAACAAAGATTTAGATTAAATAAACTAAAATTATTTTATGTAAAAATACTGAAAACATGCTACATTACAAGCAGTCTGAATGACTGAATATGGCTAAAAAAATGACTAAAAATGTCATTGATCTTGGCATAACAAAAACATATTAAAGTGTTATTTGCTGTGTCTTCCATTTCTAACTGTGCAGCACAATGCAAAATATATAAAATTCAGGTAAATTATACTATAGTGCAAACTACTACAAACATTTATATATATTTTAATATACATCCTTTGCTACCTACTGAGGAGAAATTGTCAAGGCACATAATATACACAGACATTAAAATTCAGTACTTTAAGACAATCTTTCAAAGAAAATATAAAGCCAAAAATAAATATATAACTTAAGTAAATTGTAGTTTGTATGTGAAAGGAAGCTGTTTTTTTTGTATTATTTATATACTATTATAGTTGTTTTAATAATATTTTTACAAATATTTTAAACTAGCTATTATTTTTATATTTCCAGTTTAAATTGGAGTTATTCTGTTCTGTGCTTTTGTCATTTTATTAGATTTTTTTTTTATATTTAGGTTAAATATGTTTTTATTTTTATTCAGTTTTGCTTTAATTTAGACAGTTCGGTTTTAGTTTTTATTTACTTGCAGTTAGTGATTTAATGCAACATTTTTAATTTTCAGTTTTTCATCCAATTGATATTTTATCTTATTTAATTTCAGCTTTATTTCAAGGAACAAAAGTGAGTTATAGTTCTATATTTAGTTTTGTACTATTTGTCTTCTCAAAAAAACTACTGATTAATTTTAGTCTAAAGTATTTAAAAAAAAAAATCGCAATGATAATAAAACAGGCTTAAGGAGGTTAAATTTATTTAGTATAGCTATTATGTAGCATCTTGAACAGAGCAAATCTGGCAGAAGCACAAGCCACTTGCCATTTCTGAGGACAAGCACTATGGTCAAAGCCACGGCCATAAGGTCCTCGCTCTTGGGAGTCCCTTTGCATGCTGTGTCAACTGGGGACATGTTAATAACATGCATAGGGATTGGCTAATGGATTTAAGTTAGTTGGAGGGGAGGATGTACTACTGTATAATCTTACCTTCTGGAAGACAACAGAGAAATGAAACAAAAAAGAGATTTGTAAAAGATGTAAAAGAGATAAATTAGATATGTGGCCACATAAAAAATACAATAAATAAAACAAAAAAATTGATATGATTTGGTACAGTTCTAGGGGCAACCTGCACAATCTGTAGTAGTGTGTGTGTGATAAAGAAATTGCTATTTTAATAAAAAAAACAAATACTTTGTAAAATGACCTCACCTTATCTCCTTAAGCCTTTCTCTCTGAATCACTTGCAGGATCTCTTTATGACTCATCGGTGTGTTGGGGTACTTCTCAAGCACCTGTGAACAGTATTACGGAAACAAGTGAACAATTCAGCAGTGACTCACAGTGACTCAACCGCAGAGAAAGAATTAATTCGATCTGATGGTCAGTTAAAAAGGAGGTTTGGTTAAACAGTAATGACTTTGAATTCTATCATTAGTTGACCTCAACGAAGCAGACAACCCTCTCTGTGAAACTGACCTACTTCTGATTGGGTCAGAGAAACATGTTCGTTTGGGTGAGAGAGTCGTGTTTCAAGAGTCTGGGAAATGCAAACGGACTCCAGACATTCCAAGTGATCTGTGGCTTTTATCCACACATGAAGTCAGCTGCTGGATGGAGGCCCAAGAGCTGCTTCACCCCTGCTGTGTCACACTGATGATGATCTCACATCCTGCATTCATTTCAGTCATCCTTTACTTTGGTCAGGAAAGTACATTTATTCATCCATGCATTTGCTTACATGAAACCCAGTTTCTTAGACACAAGGCACATACAGTTGTACCACATTACCGACACGGTTGTCATAGCGACCGTCACAGTCCTCCCACTGTATTGAGTTTTATTATAGTAAAGTGTATTATAATATGTAAGAAACAGCAGGTATAAAGGCAAAACACTACCGTGGTACACCTGCAGTTTCCCCACAAGCCTCTTTTGTATACTATATAGATCAGTTTGAATGGAAAAATGCCCACCAATGTCAGCTATTAGTCTGTGTGCTTTATTTTTTACTAATAATGGAAGATCTGACTCATTTCCTCGAGAGTTCTTTCGAGCAGTTCCTTAAAAAAATTGTTTTAAAAAAACTTTTTCAGGGGTTCTATATGTTGTAAAACTTTTGTAGGCTAATACAGTTTTTTTTGTTTTTTTCAACTGAAGCCATGATGAAATGGAAGTAGCAACAGATCTTTTGTTCTGTATTGTGATTTACGTCTGAGTGCAATGGATTATTGAAATAGAAACACCAAGTGGAGACTTGGTTCTATGCATCGGTTATTGATTGTATGTTGAGATGTAGGTGCTGCACTCAAAAGTGGAGGGAGAGGAACACTTTAATTTTTGTGTTTACACAACAACAACATACTAAAAACTGAAAAGATTTCCTTTGTGTTTTTTTAAAAGTTTTGTGTAAAGATGACAACATTGTCAAAACGATCCCCATTCACACGGATCCGCAAAAACTAAATGCTATCTTATGTATGTCAGACCCGGGGCCTGTACCTTGAAGCCGGATTAGCTGGCTAGCCAGGTAAGTTTCAGTTTAGTTTGCACCAATCCTGGGTTTTAGGTATCATGGAAGTGGCTTGGCTTTTAGCTGCATTCATTGCCATAGTAACTTACACTCCACGGCTAACCTGCTCCGGAGAAGGTTATGTTCTGAGTTAGAGAGCTCAAACTGAAATTGGACCAATCGGATGTGAGCAAAGTGACACATATCTGACACAAAAAAGTCACTCCCCCAGTTTTTCTTGCTCCAAATGAAAGATCACTAGTACTAAAAAAAATTGTCTGGCCAAAACCAAAAATGTTGTTATTTTATATATAATTATATGATATATTATTATTAATCCATTATATACAAGCAATTTTAGTTGAACAGTTATTATAAATCATTTATTTTAAGTGAATGTTAATATATACATATCTGTCTGCAATATAGATAATGCTTTAAAAATGACTACGTGTCCTTACATGTTCGAGTCTCTATCGCTGTATATTTCCAACTATATAAACTAACTTAAGTTTCACTCCACAGCAAGATCATTTGTTTTGTTTGTCCTCTTTCATGAACAAGTCCTTTTTTCATTGTAAATGTTGTTGCAGTAGTTGGCGATATCAAGTTGTAAATTAACACTAAACACCTGCACACATACCTGTAAACTGAACGCACAATACGCATGCGAATGACGTTACCATTTTTATAAATTTGAATTTTTGTAGTTTAGACTGAAATGATAAGAGTATCCTTTTTAAAAACCTGCACTTTGAAAACCGTTTGATTTTTCAGGCCCTCAAACTGCCATTGTTGTGTAAAACGCCAAAACGCATAAAACTTTTTCCATTTTTAGTTCAAGTTCAAGTTGAGCTTTATTGTCATTCCGCTACATGTGGGGACATACAGTGGAACGAAATGTCGTGCCTCACAGGTCCACGGTGCTACATAAATACAGACATACAACAATGAAGTAAAACACTATAAACCTATACACAACTAACCTACTGACAGGTTTTGACTAAGTATGCTATATTGATAAGTATACTATATATAAATGTTTTCCCTATACAACTAAAGATAAAGATAAAAAATACAATCTATACAAACTATGCGAATGCTTCACATAAATACTGTACATGTGCAGAGAGAAACATTGTGAGTCAAGCAGCTAGCTGAGGAACAGTACAAAATGATTTGTAGTAGTGCATGAGCATGTAAACATACATATATTCATATATTGCTGAGTCTTTTGTGGGATTGTGTGGGTGGGTGGGGTCCTTCACGATGCTGTTGGTTTTTCTGGAGCATCGTGCAAGGAAAATGTCCAGGATGGATGGGAGAGGGGCACCAATGATCTTTGCAGCCGTGTTCACTGTCCGCTGGAGGGTCTTGCGGTCAGCAGCACTGCAGTTCCCCTACCAGACAGTGATGCAGCTGGTCAGCACACTCTCAATGGTGCCCCTGTAGAATGTGGTGAGGATGGGTGGAGGGAGACTTGCTCTTTTCAGCCGGCGGAGAAAGTGTAGGCGCTGTTGTGCCTACTTGGAGAGTGACATGGTGTTGGTGGTCCAGGTGAGATCCTCCGTGATGTGTTGAAAGCGATAGTTGAAAACAATGTGGTCTAAATGCCCCTAAATGATTGGAGACACGTCACCAAAGAGAAGACTGTTGTTCTACAATGAGATTGAGTTGTTGGGTTTTTGTATCTACTGTTGGTTGGTACTCTGTTATATTGTATATTTATTTGTTGATTGATTAATAATAAAAAACATAATTACATTTGGATTGCATAAACTGTTCACAATGAGACATATAAAATGCATTTATAAAACAGATATGTATCATTTTCATTACATGCCGACTTTAAGTTTTATTATTAGCTTATTTACTGTAATCTCCCAAGTTTAACACACTGCAAACCTGTTATAACGTAGCCTGCTTTTTAACTTTCTTTAATTACGAACTTAGACACGTGTGGGTGAGCTGATCACTTTAGAGTTAGACACGTCCAAAAAATATTTGATTCAAAACAATTCGCATTCGTGGTTAACCGATTCATGAAAAGATCCGACTGAAGATTGGTTCACAAATCGCAAAACAGGTGCATAATCAGAAGCTGTAAATAAACGTGGAACTTTAGTTTGAAGACACACACAGCTTCAGTTACAGTGTATCAACTTCGTATGTCGCATATTACAGCCTGGGTCTAAAGTTATATTCAACAGCAATGCGGAAAGTTCCTCTAATTTAAGAAATCATACAAAAACACGGACGTCCATAAGTAAACAAGCTGCGTTTGACAAGCTCGCGGTGTCTACCGACACAACATACTCAAGCGAGCGATCATTATGGTTTTTTACAGCAGAAAACACAGACGAATTCAAAAGTACAGTAATATTGTTGTGCCCTCGAGAGGTTCATGACAATAGGGGGTTGTTTAGGTGAGCTAAGCTAACTGGCTAACCAGCGAAGTGTCACTAGTATTTAAGCGCGCTAAGCTGCCTCGCCTGAGCTAGCAACTGACACGAACATCATGCTACAGACGCTTCATGAAATCACCTCCCGGATCAAAAGTTCCCAAATGGTACGTAATTGTGAAGAAAACCATTTAATGCAAGCGTTATGTCACGCTTAGCAAGTGTATGGATCTAAATGCACTTTAACAACACCAACCGAGACCAGGCCCCGAAATGCATACGCAATACTTCGCTTACACCAGCGGGTCATGAACTCATAAACACAGTTGTACAAGTGAGAGCACAAGGCGAAAACAAGCTAAACAAACGCTCAAGAAGTCTTCGGTTTTACCGTTTTGGCGGCCTCTGCCCACGTCCTCCCCTTTTTCTTCTTCTGTCTTTCCCTCATGTCTACGGTCGGTCGCGCAAAATCGACCTGGGTGCTGTAGAAAGTGTTGATGTTGCTTTAGTTACCGTGCAAGACCTGCCATCTCTGCCATATTGGGTTTTTACTGTAAGAGACTAATCACGTGACCCTCTGGGAAACGTCATCTTACTGTACGATGACAGTTTAGGGGAAACCACCTACCTAAGGCTTGTCTCTGTCCATTGTTTTATTTGTATAAACGTTTCAAACTCCAAAACAGATACACATGCTTACTCATAGTATCAATTTAAAGTGTTTATACCGGTCAGATGACAAGCAATGCATTTAACAGATGCTATTTATAATCGTGGACTTAAAACAAGAGCTTTACTTTCACAAGTTAGATTACACTGGTCAATAGATGGCTAATATATGAAAGGCTTATAAGCTATATATTTACTATTCTATGCATTTATGCCATTGCACTAAATAATACAAACCAAGTGGCATATTTTAATAGAAAATTTCAAGCTGACGTTTCAAGTAAACATTTCACAAAACTAGTTTCTGGAGTTTTGAATTCTTGTAAAACAACTGTTTGCATGGACACATTATGGAACATGAACACGTTTAAAGTTAAAGATGCATTCAAGCATTCAAAAGTGCTCTTTTGCAAGCTAAACCAATGATTTACACATGGAATTAATAACACTTTTGTTTAGCATTCGTGTTATCAAACATATTTGAGAGACTATAGTCTTTAAAAAATATTCGACATAGTGCATATCGCCCCCTCATGACCGGTGCCATGTTGACACCACATGACCAACCATTTTTAGTTGTTTTAGGTCTAATTCATTTACTCTAGTGTATTTGAATTAATCTTCTTTTTTTTAAAAACTAAATTTTCTTATGTGGGACAAACGTGATTTTTTTTTTTTTTTATTATTATTAATTTTCTTATCATATTTTCTGCCCACAGTCTAAGCACATGCAAGACTCTTCAGCATAATGGACACACCACAAAATTCAAAAACATTACAGAAACTGCTCTAAATGTTCAACATAACTGAACATCAAACACTAACTTACACTCCTTGCAAAGCATGCTGGGAACAGATCCACTGCCCAGTTAGTTATGTCAATGATTCAGTTTTAACACAAATTAATTAAGTAAACTTTGATTTTTAAATATAGGTGGAGTGAACACAATGCAATAAAGTTGTTACAACATGTTCCAAATTGTGTTACTTCAGCTCAATCAATCAATCGATAAATAATAAAATGGGTCACAAAATACATAAAATTTCATACAGCTGCTGTTAATGTCTCCATGAATTGCTGGAATGTCACATTTTTCTGCACGAAGGGCATCCACAGGATATTCAGTGAGCAAAATAAAGGGCAGGACTTTATTTTATCCACCAGGAATTGATTTGATTGTGAAAAGTTACATACTGTACCAGTAGGAATATATATGCTTGCTAAAAACTGCTTAGCTGCCTACTTAATATTACCCAATAGCCCAAGCAGCCTAAGTGGCATCAATTAAATAAAGTTTTTAACTGATTGAGGATAACAAATCCACTAAATAAACAAGAACATTCATCAAGGAAGTAAATAAAGACATTTTTTATTTCATGTTGACCTTAAGGGTCCAAATAATATACATGTATAATGTATGCGCATGAAAGGTTAAAGCTTGCCCCTTGGCCTTGTCCGAGCTTGTGATAAACCTCCCAGAGCACTGAAGCTAAAGTGGCCTACAATGGTATGTAACCAAGAGTCATATGATCTATGGTATACTGGCTTCCTTATTCAAACTCCCTCTGTGCTTTTTCTTTCATCTTTTACATGACCTTCAATGCGTTGTTTCATATGCTGTTTGTATGAAGTCATGGTTTGATCTTAAAATATATCAATGCCTTTGTTTTGTCTCAAGATGGACACCACCAGTATTGTTTTTTTCTAAGGCATGTTTATAAAAATGACTTAAATGTCCTAATTGAACTATGGCCTAATCCTGGCTTAGTCTAAACCCTGTCTGTGAAACCAGGCCGTTATGTGGTAAATATTGAGAGATTATTTGTTTATGATCTATTTATTGTTTGCATTGCTGTTCAAGAATGGCATCACAAGCTTAAACAGAATACACTAGCCTTTTCAAGTATACAGGAGACAATTGTGCTTAAAATGACTAAACTTTGATGCTAAAAAATCAAGATGATGAAAAAGACAAATGGCATTGCTTAAAGCTCATGAAAACAGTGCAAAGAATAATTAAGTGCTTTCTATGCTTGCAGGCGTAACACACTGTACAGGCTCATGGCTGGTAGGCTGCTGCACAAGCCCCCATTGAGGCTGGGCATTGGGGCCCAGAGGCCATAGAGCTGGCTGATGAAGAAGCAGATTGACTTGGCCCTTGGTACCTTGAGGAGCAAGAAAAGAACAAGGTTTAAATGCTGACAATTCATTTCAGCTTTCTGTGGAGCAGCTGAATTATAGATGATGTGCAGGGTACTCACCACGATCTGGCCTTCATGACCCGGGATGCGGTCGTCCGCTTTCTATAAAGGCTAAAGTCACGTATTAAGTCTTGGGTCCTTATATCTGACCTCTGAAGGTCCAAGGGCACCATGGTGGGTGGAGCAATGTCCAGCTCCAGAAGCATAATGTTCTCAGCCTGGGACAACAAAAGATTTTACAAGATTATACACTACTGTTCAAAAGATTGGGGTCAAGTTTTTTAAATTATTATTACTATTTAATTAGAAACTCATACTTTTATTCAGCAAAGGCAAATTAATCAAATGTTACAAAAGATTTGTGTTTCAAATAAACGCTGTTATTTTAAACTTTATATTCATCAAAGACTCCTGAAAAAAATATATCATGGCTTCCACAAACATTAATTGCCTTAACATAATAATAATAATAATAAGAAGAATTTTTTCTTGAGCACCAAATCAGCATATTAGAATGATTTTTGAAGGATCATGTGACACTAAAGACTGGAGTAATGATGCTGAAATAACAAATAAGTGACTTAAGTGACTTAACAAATAAGTGATTTTAAAAAAATAAATAAGTGACAGCAATGTTGAATAGGGGTTGAATAATTATGACATAGCTGTATTACAAAAAATGTCCTATAACTCAAATATATTACATTATATACTGACATTATCACTTTTATTATGCCAGTAAACTGTTATAGATGCAATTTTTATAAAATTCTGAATCAGTCTCTGGGGGTTGAATAATTTTGATTGCAACTGTAAATGCAGCCTTGGTGAACATAAGATTTATTTTAAAAACTTTTAAAAAATCTTACCAACTTTAAAATTTTGATAATGGTAATGTATTTTTTGTTGCTAAATTCACAAAAATGTTGTTATTATTACCTTAAAACAGTAATATTATTTATTCCATAATGATTGGAATTTTTAAAAAGGACTTTATCTCTGTACAGTACTAACCCTGTATCTAGAAGGAGACCCGGTAGACACAGAAGCTTGAGCATATTGACTAATTGGTCTCTTGTGTCCCACTACAGAAGTTGGCCTTCGTCGGACGAGAGGGGAGTTACTGGAAAATGAGAGAAAGTACAATATCATCAGATAAGAACATCATCCTTTTTTTTTACTGTAATGTTCGGAAGAAGGTTGTTCTTTTACGTACTTTTCTGAAGGAAGAAGAGGTAAGACTTTCCACTGGTCTTCCTCGCTGTCGAAGTGGAGACGATTTATGATCTTATTCTTTTCCTCTGGAGGAATGAAGTTCTCAATAATCAGGTTTCTGGAAAAAATAAAAAAGGGACAAACCAAAACCATCACGGCATGTACAGGAGTTTTGTCTTTTTATAGCTTATTTCAGAATCAAACTGTGAGGACCGGTGGGACATACTTGAATTTCATCTCTCTTGTCAGCTCATTCATTGTCTGCTCCAGTTCCTGCCTCATTGTGACATGTTCATTGATGATATCTCCAATCTCAGACCTCACCAGCTGCAGCTTGCTGTAAAACTGAGATGAACAACCAATGCAGTGTTAACTGGGGTGACAATAAGACTAAAATATAAGCACTTAACATGTCTAATGTCTGCTGTATTAAACGGGGTTAGTTGTTCTTTTCCTATGAGCATCAAATACCCATGTTACGAACATAATTTAAAGAAGTGAATAGAAAAAAAAACAGTACACTCTAATGAACGGTGGCCTTGAAAACATGCTTGAAAATTGCTTGAATGGTTGATTTAGATTATTAAAATTAATTGAATTGATTGAAAAAACACAAGCTAAACTTTTTAAGCAGACAGTCTAAAGGTCTAAATATTAGTCTAAATATGCCATGCCTGATAAAGATTCATGATATCTACAGTAAACCATGATCATGAACAAATCTTGACAGGGATAATGTACAGTGAGCCAGATATTATCACAAAATAAACCAGGTATCTGGACCTTGCTTATTGTGCCTATTGTACATTATAAGATTTATGAAAACATGCCAAATAAATAAAAATCTGGCCATAAAATATTGATTTAAATCAAAAGTAGCTGGAGATGTCAATTATACAGTTTAGCTCTCAACCTTTTTGACTCAAGACCCTCCTTTGATAATATTCAAAGAACCTCCTGTCTTCATAAGGTGATATATACATTTAAACTAATTTTTAATACTAAATTTAAATATTTTTTAGACTTATTGGAGCCTTGGAAGTTTTATGAGACTCCCTAGTTGGTCCTGGCCCCCTGGTTTAGAACCACTTTTATATATAAGAAATTTGAACACAGATTGCTACGATTGACTAATCAGAATTGAGTATTCCTTACACGCAAGTCTAACATAATGTGCTAATGTGCTAGACTTACATTTCGTTCTGCTTCAAAAACAGTGAGCTGTGTGTGTGTGAGTGTGTGAGTGACCTTACGTACCTTTTTAAGTTTCTTGGTCTTAAATTCCACCTCTTGCTGTAGAGTGGTGAACGTCTCTTTCAGTTCAATCGTCTCTTCATCCTGTTCGAACATCAGCTGCTGCATCTCTCTTTCCATTCTATCCTAGAAGGATTTATCACACACACATAAGAGATTCTGATTCGTCAAGTGTTTTTATGTTGCTGTGTATTATAATTACTATGTATATTGCTACTTTTGTACTACAGTCACCTGCTCAGCAATCTCCTGCCTCGTCAGTTCCAGCGTTCTCTGCTGTTCATTGGTGTGGTCAATGATGTTTTTCCCTCCAACCAGAAGCTTACTTTCCATAGCCTATAAAAAACATGGCACAAATTATATGATGTGGTTTATGAATGATTTAGTGTATAATCTGCATGAAGAAAAAAACTATGTGGAAAGAACTAACCTTGTATTTTTCAATCAAAATTTCCATAGATTGTTGCTCCTTCAGCAACTCTTCCACTGTCTTAGCTTTCTCGTCTACGGTGCAAAGTTTCCTGCTAATATCAGGCTTGTAATTGGCAGAGGTCTTGGCCATCTGCTGCTTCCACCAATAGTCCTCCACACTCTCCTCCTGAACGGTCTCGACGACCCCCACCTCTCCATCACTTGGAGTTTCCACCTCTCCACTGCTCATGCTCCTCTTCATCCTCATACTGTTTCTCCTCCGTCTCCTCCTTTCTTTCGCCAGCATCCCTCGTTCCTCGAGCTGCACCTTCAGCCGGGCTACTTCCTCTTGGAACTCGCGGAGCAGGGCGTCTTTGGGGTCCTCATTGATCTTTGGCTTGTTCCTGATGTTCTTCGCTCTGTTGGCATACCTCAGTGTGGTGACCGTCTCATCATAGTGGCACGAAGCTGGTCCAACGGTAGCCACCATAACGGTTTTTGAGTTGCCTCCGAGGGAGTCCTGTAACAGCCGGGTGAGTTTGGAATCCCGGTAGGGTACGTGGGTACTCTTCCCATCCACCAAAGCCGAGATAACATTTCCAAGAGCGGAAAGCGACAAGTTTATTTTCATAGCCTCTTTAAACCTCTGTCCCTGGACGCCTGTTTTGCTTTGCCGCTCACTGCCGGCCAGATCCACCATGTTTAACTTTCCAACACGAATGTGGTCTTCACCATCAATGCCCATTTCGCTGCATTCAATAGTTATGATAAAAATCGCATGAGATCTTGAGCTACGCTCATTCATTTTGGTAAATCCGACAGATCTTGATTGGTTCCCCAAGTTCATGACATGCTCAATCTCCTTTATGTTCTTAGTCACCACAGATGAGAGATCTTTGACATAAACACCCAACTCAGGATTTTCCTTGAGCTCCAGTTTTTTATTGTTGTCCTTGCAGAGAAGGTCTCGTATCTCTTCTTGATATATTTCTATGTAAGACACTCTCACGAGATACTGTTGGTTCTGAGACCTGGATATGTGAGTGAAAATGTGCTGAAACGAATTTGGGATGACGCCCCTCCTTTCGGGGTCTGTGGGCACACCTTCCATTGTATATGTTTTGCCAGTGCCAGTTTGCCCATAAGCAAATATAGTTCCATTGAACCCGTGCAAAACAGAGTCAATAAGAGGTTTGCATGCATAGTCATACAGCTCGTTTTGTTTCGAACCCACGTCATAGACGGCATCAAACGTGAATGTTTTTAAGAGGTTCCCGGATGATTTGGGATTATGCATGCTCACCTGTCCCAGTCTGACATCTACTTCAACAATTCTTTCTTGATTCGTTGCCTCTTCCTTCTTGTTTAAAGGGCGGCAACGCACCACCACCTTCACCGCCTCTGATTTCTTGCCAATCGACATGGATCGCGGTCGCAATAGGCTATTTCTCTTCATCATTTCTATGAAAACGCCTGTACGTCTTTAATATTCTGCTATGTTAGCCTATATATGAATGCGAGGAAGGATTAAATGAAATACGCACATTCGCATGCAGCCTACACATACGCATTTGAATGCGGCAAATGTATGTCCATCCTATGAAAACAGGAGCGCAGAACATCTTGGTCCAACGCCATCGTTCCACTCCGCTTCATGCACCGAGCCCCGCGCATCTCCTGCTCCAGCGGCACACGCCCTGCTCCTCAGACAATAGACGGAGCGCGATGCTGATAGGTAGACTAGCATGTTTTCTCTCTGCGTGAGGTGCTGACGCATTTGGTGTGCAGGTTATAATCATTCAATGATGAGATTATTGGCGATTAAGTTATTATAAGTAATAGAGCACAAAAATGGTATATGGCTAAAAGAGTTCATTATGGTTAAAAATTAGACTAGGCTTCTGTGACTTAACCTTCAGGTTTGTTAAGGGTTTGAGAGGAGTCAAAATCCTTTAATAGCTCAAAAATTTATTTAATTTATAAAGATTAATACACTTAAATTAAAATACTTGTAGGAATACTTATATGAATATAAATAAATAAAATAAAAAATAAAATAGTCATTAATTGTTTTTCTTTTTGATTATTTTATTTTACCATGTTCCTCACATTTAGGCACACACCTTATATATATATATATATATGTATAGCCTGTATATACTGTGTATATGTGTATATACACACACACACACACAGTATATATATATATATATACATGTATATATACAGTGTGTATACCGGTATATATACAGACACACACACACACACACACACAATCAAAAAAGGAATGAAATTAAATGTTATTCTATATTAATTTAATAGTATATGCTATAATAGATAGATAAATAGATACATACATACATAGATTATCATATGGGATTTTTGTGACTGCATAGCCTTTTACAGTCCCCATCTGTAAATTAATATAATAACGTTATAATGGTTAGATACCTAATGTTAATATCCCTATTTGACCTATTACATTTCACATGTCCTGAATATAAAACAGGGTGGAATATTAACATATAGCCTACATATAATTTAATTACACATATAGATGGGGGGCTGCAAAATATACGGTCACAAAAATGCTCTATGATAATGCTTGTATCATTATCATTGTATTCTTTCTATCTATCTATCTATCTATCTATCTATCTATCTATCTATCTATCTATCTATCTATCTATCTGCATTTAGGTCTTTTAGAATATTGGGTCCAAAAGTAAAATTTAGTCATTTCGAACAGAACATGATTAATATTACTGCACAATACTGAACTTTCAGGCTTGGTAATAATACTAATGTGACTCAGAATTACAAGTTTATGGGTAATGACAATCTTTCTTTATTACCAATGTAACTAATCTGTGCACACCTTGGAGTAATTTCCGTCCACTTGCACTGATTGCTATGATTTACATTGTTTGAGCGGCTTCAGAATGTGTTCTCACTGACCATGTGACTCCAGCGTTCAGTCACACTCGGCCAATGGGACTGCGTGTCCCTGCTCAGACCGTGTGGAGAACTTTACCGGGTGCAAAGTCTCAAGTTTCGTTTAACTTGTCCTGGAGATTCATGAGCGTATTTTATTCCATCATCAGTCTAAAGCGGCCGGTGTTTCTGTTCTTCGCTGAGCAGTATTTTCTAGTGCGTCGCGCAGCTGTCAAGTCGTGAGTTGCCAATAGCAACAGCGTTTACGCGTTTATTTTCAACATTAATGTTGTTAATGCCATAGACATCTAAAACCGTTTTTGTCACGAAATGTAAATTATTACAAGTACTAAAATAAACTAATTCTCTTTTCTTCTTTTTTTTTTGCCGTTGAAGACAAAAATGGGTTTGGGACAGAATCGGGTGCGTTTGCTGTGTATGCTGTCTTTAACGCTTGTGTTTTTCATCGTTGAAGTTGTGGTAAGCAGGATGACTGCATCTCTCGCAATGTTGTCAGACTCTTTTCACATGCTGTCGGATGTAATAGCTTTGGTAGTGGCTTTAATCGCGGTGAGTTTGTCGGAGACAACTGGTGCCACAAGTAAAAACACGTATGGATGGATCCGCGCAGAAGTGATGGGAGCGTTAGTTAACGCCGTGTTTTTGACGGCCCTCTGCTTCACTATTGTATTAGAAGCCGTTGAGCGCTACACGCTGCCTCACGAGATTGAGGATCCACGCGTGGTCATTTGGGTTGGCGTTGCTGGCCTCCTGGTGAATGTACTCGGTCTTTTCCTGTTCCACGGACACGCAGGGCTTGGTGGGCACGGACACTCTCATGGGGGTCACTCTCATACTGGACACTCTCATGGGGGTCACTCTCATACTGGACACTCTCATGGGGGTCACTCTCATACTGGACACTCTCATCTTCACAAGACAAATCGCAAAGAGTATGAAAAACCAAAGGCACACGAAGAAGCATACGATCTCATGATAAACAGCAACAGTTCTCAAGGAGACCAAACTTCTGAACTGAAATCAGGTATTTGATTTAAATTACAATTTTATTTATTTGTAAATAATATTATATTAAAAGTTTGTTTTTTCATTATTATTTTATTTATAATCTAACACACATATAAATTCAGGATTGTCACATTCTTGGAACACTTGGAAATATTAGGGAATTTAATTTTTACATCTAGAAAAAAAAAAAAAAAAAAAAACATGGAAATTCTTCAAATCAATTTTAAAAAGTCCTGTTCCCACAGTCCCGGAAAACCTTGAAATATCAGGGAATGTCAAAAATCTAAACACAAACAAACAAACAAACAAACAAAAAACTTAAAAAGTAAAGGAAATGTCTATAGTCAGCATATTTTTTTCTAGCTATTTTGTAGTTAGTATTTCTTCAGCTAGAAATTGGTATCCGGTTTTCAGGCGACCAGAAAAGTAATGGGAATAACATGGAAATTCAGAAAGTGTGGGAACCCTGTCTTAAAAGTCATGGAATATCAGGGGATTTCAAAAGTGTGATTTCCAGGCCTGGAACAGTCATCAAAATTTATCAAATCTTAAAACGATCATGGAAATGTCTGTAGTCAACATCAATTTTTGGTTGCACTGTATTTTACAGTACATGTACTTACAGCAGGGCCGCTGCTGGCCAACTGGGTGCCCTTAGCAGGATTGTATTGTTGTGCCCCCTCCCTCAAATATTATGGAAGTAAAAAAAAAAAAAAACACCTACAAAATAGAACTTTAATAAAATAAAAATAAAAATAAATTAAATTACAATTGTAGCTCTAGACAGTTACCTATGACTTTATTAATACAGTTGTCTGAATGATTTTGTAGTATCAAGCATTCAGAAATCACACAAAAGAAAATTAAGCAGTTTTACAACGATTAAACCATGGTTCATTTTTGTAAGGGTTGTGATGTCCACATGTTTTTTGTTGAAGAAATGATAGAGGCTGTGTCATCTATAGCAAAAAGGTGGCCAAAAATGAAAGATTAAGTGGATAATTGAATGAAAGTTTTGGTCAATAGCCTAAACAAGAATATGATCGTCCTGTAAGTGTAGCAGCAGCAATGACCAGGCCTTTAGCTCCCTTTGCAGGCATTTATAACATGTAATGTACATAAATTGTTTATTTTGTATTAGCCTACATAATGTATTTTAACAGTGTTATTCTATGAAACCATATAATTATTAATTAACCAATCATTATTGCATTATTTGCTTAGGTCTGTTTTTATAACCACAAAAATTATTATCTTAATACTTCTTGGTATATTATTATTTGAAGTAATAAAACCATGGTTAATTTCCTGTTACCGTGGCTACAAGAACAATGATTTTTTGGTTTTATTCCTGTTAAAACCATGGCTAATTTTCGTAAGGGAACATGCACACTCAGAGAGAATATTAGATGTGTTGGTGGAGATGAAATTCAAAAAGTGTGAAAACCCTGTAACTTGGAAGAAGTTTGAAGTAATAGCTTGGCTTCATTTTTATGCACACAACCTATTGAAAAACACATATAATTGAAAACAATGTTTTCTTCATCTTTATTTTTCTGCTCGTTTTGCTGACTTTTCCAGACAGCCTAAACATCAAAATCACTGCTAAGGGCTCGTTGGAGGACTTGGATCACAGTTCTGAGTCGGCCTCCCAGATGAACATGCGTGGGGTGTTCCTGCACGTGCTCGGTGATGCATTAGGGTCCGTCATTGTGGTAGTCAACGCCTTGATCTTCAATTTTGTGTGGACACCATGCCACAGCGACGCAATCTGTTTCAACCCCTGCCGTAGCAGCCACTTGACTGAACACCAACATGTTAATACCACAGTTCTGAGCATATCCAAAACACCCGACAGGATGCCCAGAACTGTGTCTGTGGCCGGACCATGCTGGGTGCTTTACCTGGACCCAACGTTATGTCTAATAATGGTGTGTATTTTGTTCTACACAACTTACCCTCTCCTAAAGGAGTCGGCTCTGATTCTCCTACAAACAGTACCCAAACAGATCGATATGCACAAGCTGAATGGGAAGCTAAGGAGCTTGGATGGAGTTAAGGCCGTTCATGACCTGCATATCTGGCAGCTGGCTGGGTCTCGCATTATTGCAACCGCTCACATCAAATGCACGGATCCAGCTTCTTACATGGACATTGCCAAGCGCATTAAAGACATCTTCCATGATGAAGGCATCCATGCTACTACTGTTCAGCCAGAATTTTCTCCCATTTCTGAAGGATTTGGTGACTCTCAGTGTGAGCTTTCCTGTCGAAGTCAATGCAAACCCAAGCTATGTTGTAATCCGACTAAAAGGGCTAAGCCAGAGTCGGAGTTGACCAAGAGTAAAGAAAAGTCCTGCAGGAACACTGTAGGATGGTCTGATCAGAAAGAAGTGGAGGATACTGTACATACAGAGATGGAATCAACGGTTTAGGTCATTACATTGCATGAGTTGCACACGTCCACTTGCTCATAGCTGATTGTTGCAGGAAAATTAGGGCAATTGTCTGGACTATTTCAAATTACAAAGTGTGTCTTTTAGAGAGCTGGGTTTGTTAAACCCAACAACATTCAGTTCATCAGTTCATGCTGTGTTCTGTATATAATCCTGATATATAAACAAATGTAAACAACTTTATTCATATTATGTATATTGGTTCTACTAGATAGGTAATAAAGGTCACTATACGTATTTACAAATGAAGACATATTGATGCCTAATAATAGCAGATATATATATTTTTTCATAAATAGTTTGTTATACTCCAAGAATATTCCTGGTGTATTAGTGTGTTTTTAAAGACTATTTCAAATCTGCTTGTTGCAGAAGTATGTTTGAGAGAGTTGAGTTTGTTAAACCCAACAACATTAGATTTTATGCTGTGTTCAATATATAAAAACTGAATGCAACGTTATACATATTTTGTATGTTGTTTCTTATTGATTGCTATATAGATAGATATTAAAGGTCACTTTACATATTAAAAATGAAGACATATTAATAAAGACAAATGATGCATATTAATAGGAGATGTTATTTTTCATAAATAGTTTAAAGTATAATTCAAGAATATCCAAATTAATGTTGGGTATTAGTTTTTTTATTTTTAATGAAACTATCATACACTTTTGCGAACAAATGCAGGCATACATGTTCAACAATGACACAATTCCTATAATATAAAAATTTTGGCATTGTAAATTTTTTTTAATTAAATATTTTTGTGGTTTATTTCAAATATATCAAATAATCCACAGAAATGTATAATGTTTATTTATTGAAAACATTTATTACATTTAATTTAAAAAAAGCATTTCTCTTTTTTCTGCTTTACATACTGTTATCATTTGATTCTCTTTTTAAAGGAATAGTTCACCTGAAAATTTAAATTAGAATGAAATTAAAAAATGAATGGGTGCCGTCAGAATGAGAGTTAAAACAGCTGCTAAATTATCCATAACACTGCTTTCTCAAAGTCATCTCGTCCAAGTCAGGAGAGAAATATGCACAGATACTGTTTCTGTTCTGTTCTGAGTACTGTTCTAAACAAATATGTCAGTACATTTTGATGTGAGAAGACAACAGGATCGATGGATCCCTCCTTATTTTATGGTATTTTGGTCAAAGGTTTTTAAATTTAAACACCTTAATGATGGATTTGTTTCTTACAAACACAGTTTTTAACGTCACAAAATGTTAATTGACAGACTGGAGTCGTGTGGATTATTGTGATGTTTTTATCAGCTGTTTGGACTCTCATTCTGACGGCACCCATTCACTGCAGAGGAACCATTAGTGAGCAAGTGATGTAATGCTACATTCTCCAAATCTGTTCTGATGATAAAACAAACTCAAATGCATCTTGGATGGCCTGAGGGTGGGTCATTTTTCAGCAAATTTTTATTTTTGGGCAAACTATTCCTTTAAGATATGCTCGAGATTATTATTAAAATATACATTATTATTATAGAACACATCTTTTGAGGCTGCAAAAGCAACCTAATAATCTGTTATTTGGTTTATGAGTCATCCATGTTACTGTCCCTGATTTAAACATGAGATGCAGCAGTCAGTGGCGTCCTCTCACACAAAATAACATCTTGCTCCTTGCACAGCTGTACAAACAGATCATGTCTTTAATGGACCTTGGAACCAAATGCACTCATATAAAAGCACACAAACACTGAGATAAGTATTTAGTGACTTGGTTGAATTCTTTAAATAGATTTCTACTCTTGCATGGCCATGTGGAGGATCAGGGGGTGTTTGTTATGAAACAACAGTATTGGGATAAGGGTGGGGAGCACTTAATGAGGGCAGTGTGATGCAATCAGTAAAGCAGTGTATGGGGCCCTGTTTCAGAACAATGGAGAATGGTTCTTATTCAGTCATTGCATAGTCTTCAAATCAATTCTCTAGGATAAGAGACCTGATGTGTGTCTACTATTGTAACAATTAATAATTGATTGACAGCTATTGACAGTCATGCAGCAATCACTGTCTTGTCAGATGTACATCTGTAAGGAGATATGTTTTGCTTCTTAAGCAGGTTAAATGTGGAAAAGTTCACTTGAACCTATTGACTGTTGAACTGAGAGTATGATGAAGGGTCTGGGGATGACCGAGTTTATCATGTGAGAACCGTCCCGAGTTCAGATGGAACTCGTTGTGAAAGTACAAGCCTTACAATGAGACCACTGTAACATGCAATAACAAAATATAAAGAACACAACCTTTTGCTTGATTAGTACAATAGTGCTTCATTATTGATATTACTTTCCAGTAAACACATGACATACCAGCTACATCATTTATTCATACTTTTTAGTCCTTTCGTTACTTACTAACGGCTCATTCACAGCAAGGGCACAAACTATAATAATAACAATAAAGATATAGTGTTAGAAATCTTTGTCAATTTAAAATAATAGCTGAATCCACGGCACAGTGAACGATATTATTAAAATGTCTTTCAGAATGAAGGATAAAAATGTTGACAGCCAATCAGAATCCATCCTGCTTTAAAGAGCTTGAGGAGGACACAACTGCAGCACATGCTTATAATAAACAAAGTTGTAATGTGTTAGTGCTAATATAGTTATCGTTATAGTTATCTATGTAGTGATTGTCCTTGGTGTGAGTGGGGCTTAGTTGGTAATGTAACTGCAATGTTGCAAAAGCACAAATTACTATCAAATTAACAACTCACAACAATATCCTAATGTTCCCAAGTATTAGTAATATTTTGGCAATTTTGATTTATTGGCAACGTAACTGCAACGTTGCAATCCCTTGCAATTATGATCACCAAAGAGATCATTCATGAATAAATAAATAAATGGGTTTGATCTCACAATTGTGAGACAGTGCAATCTCACAGTGCAATTATTAATGGCCAACATAAACTGTGTGTCTGACAGAGATCATTTTATTGCGTGTTTGCCATCTTGTGGATGAACATTACATTGCAGGCTTCGAGCAATTGTGGGGATATTGACAGAATTGCAACTGATTGCACATATCAGGGTTATTAGTTGACTAAAGTAAACTAAATCCATTAAAAAATTTAATTAAAATAAAAGTTATCTGAAATAAAATATAACAAATTTAAACTTATTTTATTAGTTGCCAAGTCAAGATTTGTATTTTCATTTAGTTTAAGTTGATACCTAACTAAAAGTAAAACTGAAATAAAATTAAATTAAAAATTAAAACATAAAAATATAACAGAAAATGAAAATATAACAGAAAATTAATTCAAAATACTAATAAAAACTAATATCTTAATGATACTAAAATTACATGCATTAAATGATCATAAACCACATGCACAAAGTCATATGTATGTAGATATATATAAACTGGGGGTCCAGAATCCCTCTGTTGCTAATAATTTTTTCCTAAAGTGATGCAAAATTATATTTTCAGCATAACGTATTGAGTTTAAAAAGTTTAAAGTAAAATGTACATGAATTTCAAATGTGTTTAGTACTGTATGTCCCTGTTTTGCTTTATCCATATGATTTGATAAGCTAATTTAATTAGTAACCTATAATTATGCAGAAATATTGAATTCTTTAAAATGAATTAATTTACATATTCATATAATTTAAATGATCTTATACATTGACTCATTAGCTGAGGTAGTGTTATAGAGTTGGTGTGTTGCTCGTGATCAGCAGGTCTGTGTCTGTGTAGTCAAATACATGTTTCCTCCTCCTCCAGTCTTCCGCCTGCAGTCTGTCATTACACACATTGACCTCCAAACATGGCCGGCGTACGAGCCCTCGGTTCCCTCTCCAGACTCACAACCAGAAGATATACCCTGTTTCCAGGTACTTCACACAACCACAATCTTTTCTTATATTTCTTTACATCCCTATCGTATTTCGCCTTGACACTTGCATAAATAAACCACTTTGAAGAGTCATCTCAGTCATACTTCATTGTAGTAGCTTAGCTCAACTGCTAATTACTCAAGGTCTAGTGATTAATGTTTTGTGACTGTATAAGTTTCATGCTCGTGCAGTTTACATTGCAATAATATTACGGTGTATGCAACGAAATGCTATCGTTTATAAATGCCGTTTTTATTTTATTAACAGTAACGTTAACGTTAGAGTTAGCGCACTGGCATGCTGTTCCCATTCAGATTGCTAATACTGGTCATTATCTGTTAATGCATGACAAAACGAATACATATAAATGTATAAATATGTATATAACGTGTTTAATATGGAGTCGTTCCCTCTGCCATTAGAAACTAGTGTAATCGGGGTTGTTTGGAAGAGACCTGCTACTTGGTTTCTAATACATAATATAAGAATTATTGTTAAATTATGTCTAATAAGTAAGATTTGTTTACAGAGACATTTTGTATTCAGTTCATAATGTTTTCATCGTCATTGGGAAGTGTATGGCATTATCATTGTGGTTGTAGTAGGTTAAGGGGAAACTAGGTTAAAGTTCATCTGTGACTGTACTACTGGAGTAATGTCCTCTACAGGACTGCTTGTAATTTATCATCACTGTCTTTCAACTTATCCTAGCTTGACCCTCACTGGTTAGAGGCCTTTTAGATTTGGTATTATGAATTCTGAGAACCTTCTGATATTTTACCTTCATATATTCGTCACTATTAACTTTATTTTTTTTGTTCATCCAATAAAGGTGTCTCCAGACGGACCTTTAGAGTTGCTGCTTGTATGATGGGTAAAATCATTATATATTACATATAAAATAAAATGAAAGTGTGTGTGTATATATACATACATATGGATAAAAGATGAGATTTCCCATTTTGGGTACCGCATCAAGTGATTTTATATACACAGAAAGCATATTAAATGCTTCTAAATGTGTCTACTTTAATGTTTCATATAATGTTTGTGAAAATAAAATGTCAAAATATTGTTAAAATGTTTCATTGTCAACATATACTTATTTAGACCTGTACTTAAAGTATATTAACAAAAAAGTGATCGTACTGAATTATACTCTGTAATTATATTATATGAACTTCTTGTTGACAAATACAAATACTTAGTGGTTTGAAGGATTGTGGCAAAGATTGATACATATTTAAGTTGACAGTTGATCAGTATTTTAGGGCTGCACTGTATTTCAATGTCATTGAATAAATCTTGTTCTTAATATGCATGACAAGATATGCAAATTATTGTTACACTAAATGACATTTTTTTCTTTTAATCATGATAAAAATGTATGATATAATTTTTTGCTCAGAAGTGATAAAATAAACAGAACACATTCTAATGAACGAAAAAATTTAAAATAAATTTAAAGCTGTATTAAAGTCTTATTGTTTTGATGCCTTTTCGTCTTTGATCCATATATAATATACACACACATGAATATGCACAACAAAAAATATGTATAAATGGTATAACAATTATAAATACAAATTATAAATGTATATGTGTGTGTCTGTGTGAGAAAAAAAAAAAAAAATATATATGTATGTGTGTGTATATATGTGTATGTATACGTATAACATTTATTTTGTGTTTTTTTTATAATCTCTATTTCATGTATTGATTGGTTTTTAATTTTCATGTCTTCTCAATGTTTCCTCAGCTCGTACACATGTGAACTATGAGATCAAGGGAGATGTAGCTGTGATCCGCATGAATGACCCCAGTGCACGGGTAATAATTATCTCCTCAAAACCATGCATTTATGCATTCAAATGATATTATAATATGTCGAAATGTGTTTTTGTGGTGTCTAGGTCAACACGCTGTCTGTTCAAATGCAAAGGGAGATGACAGAAGTTATGGATGAGATTTGGGGAAACAATGCTGTCCAGAGTGTTGTTCTCATCTCATCCAAACCCGGCAGCTTCATTGCAGGAGCAGACCTTAAGTTAGTATCAGGATTCATAATATGTTTATTAGCTGACTGTTGTGATCATTATCAAATACAGTGTTGAATATTTGCCTGTTTTTTTTTTTCTGTACCATGTATTTAGCATGATTCAGGCCTGTAAGACTGCAGAGGAGGTCACTTTCCTTTCTCAAGAGGGCCAGAGGATGTTTGAGAAGATTGAGAAGTCTCCTAAGCCTATTGTCGCTGCCATTAATGGATCATGCCTTGGCGGAGGATTAGAGGTATTAGATTTGTGTGTATTTGTAGTAATTTTCTTCTTCCACATGGTGAGCATAAGGATTACAGTCAAATTTTGGACCTAATGTTTAGAAATTTTCTGGTTATGTTTTATAATTTGTTGATGATTATTAGTTATACAAACAATAAATCAGATAACTGAGAAGCAAAAAAACTAAATTCAGCACTAAAATTGAGTTAGCATTTAGTTCTACAGAAAAAATACAGTGTTGATATTGTGTATTTTGTCTTTGTAGTTTGCCGTTGCCTGTCAGTACAGAATAGCCACCAAGAGTAAGAAGACGGTTCTGGGCTGCCCTGAGGTCATGCTCGGCCTTCTGCCTGGAGCTGGAGGAACACAGAGACTGCCCAAAATGGTCAGCAATATGCCAACATCACATTTAGTAATGATTCTCTTGATTGATTCTTCACAACTCAAGTCTGATTGTTTTTGCACATTTGTTTTATACAGCTTGGTCTTCCCAGTGCCTTTGATATAGTGCTAACAGGAAGGAGCATCCGACCAGATAAAGCCAAGAAAATGGGACTGGTTCACCAGGTGGTGGATACTCTTGGTAAAATAATTTCTGTATATTGCAATTGTGTATGTAAAACAGTAATATTGTGAGATATTCTTAAAATTTAAATGAACTTTTTCTGTTTGAATATAGTTAAATTTTTTCCTAACAGTATTTATTTGAAATGTATATATTTTTTGTATAAGCATTAAAGTCTTTCCTGTCATTTTTCATCTATTTATTACATCCTTGCTGAATAAAAGTATTCATTTATTTTTAAAAAACAGGGCCTGGATTGAAGAGTCCAGAGGAGAGGACCATTGAATACTTGGAGGAAGTAGCTGTGGAGGCTGCCAGAGGGCTTGCTAAGAAGCAAATCCCACTTACCAAAGAAAAGGGCTTGATGCAGAGTAAGTGTTTGCAGTAGTCAAATCATGTGTCAAATCATTAATTAGGCTTTTGCGTAGTTAAGATTAAAACTGTTCATCTTTTGCGAGATTAAGAATATTGCCTTTATACACCACAATTTTGCTTTATCGCTGAAATTATTCAGGCTATATCTAATTATTTCCTTGCAGAAATTCAAGACTACGTCATGAGTTACCCGTTTGTGAGACAGCAGATCTACAATACAGTTGAGAAGAAAGTCATGAAACAGACCAAGGGACTGTACCCTGCCCCACTGAAAATAATTGAAGTATGATATTTGTTATTCTGTGCTCAATGTGATGTGTTATCTTAAATCATGGTAGAAATAGAAAATTATGTTCTGCTTTTTTTCTCTGTCAGTGTGTGAAGGCTGGTCGAGAACAGGGTCTGACTGCAGGTTACCTGGCTGAGGCACAGGTGCTGTGAAAGTGTTTAAACTGTTTATTATCAGTTCTATTCTACAATAAACCTGAATCTTGCGACACTTGATTTAATGAACAATATCCCATGAATTATTCCACTTAACTAGACATCTCTCGCTTTTTTTCCTCAAAACCTCACCCGCGTTTCTGATCAGGTGTATTTTTCAGGAGGATTTTGAACTTTGCAACTGAAAACATGTTGAATTATCTGTCAATTTTCATTTAATGATAATATTTGGTTAATGCAGGCTGTGTATAAAATTAAAGACAATGTATAGTATTAAAATTGAATATGCACTCTTCATCTCCATTTCAGAACTTTGGCAAGTTAGCCATGACCCCTGAGTCTAAAGCACTTATTGGCCTTTACCACGGTCAGGTCACATGCAAGAAGAATCGATTCGGAACCCCTGAAAAGGAAGTAAAGTATGTATATTCTTACTCGATTATCATATGTAAATTTATGAGTTAGATTGACAGTTGCTGCATGACTTAATTTATAATGCAGCTACTTAAATCTGCAGTCTGTAACTTTTTTTGGTTAAAAATGATCCGAAATCAATTTTTGAGCAAGAACATAACCAGCCAGTGTTCAAAACTATCACCTTACTTTAGCCTGATTCACAACGGTTAGCTTATAATAATGTTTTCTAATTTGAGTGGTACGGGTAGGTTTTAGCGGGAGATTCGAGCATGGCACTGCGTCATTACGTCACGTCTGTAAACATAAAGAAGTTGTCCCGGCTAGTAGACTATCGCATGTGAGGATCCTGCAGGTGGAGGATCGTTTACAGCCTTTTCTCACAGCAGCTGGAATAATTAAATTTATCATTTTGATGGCGGATTGTAATCCAGAAAGGATTGTTTATGAAACGCATGTAAGTGACTAAAATTAGATTATATTTGAGTTTTACATGTGCATCTGATTACAGATAACCTACATGGGATTACACAAGTTTTGTATTTTAAAGAGAATAATTTGCTTTTTGGGTTAAAACAATTTCTTTATAAGAAATTGGAATGATATGACCATTAAAGATTAGACTGTACAGAAATTGTAACGCTAATACACACCACATACATATAGTCACGCAATGCTGATGTTGTTAACATTAACAATTTGAGAACAAAGTATAACAATAATAATAATTTGCACTGTTTGATGTGATATGAGCGAATACTCAGACGTATTTTAAAGATTCTATGCCGCGAACTTTAAATATTTCACATACTTTTGAAAATCCAGCGTGTAGTTGATCCTGATAAGCACTCGTCGTCACATTTGTAAACACGACGGCGTTCTTCTTTCGTGAGGGGGTTTGGCGCCACGGCATCTTTGTTTCCAGGCGGAACGTTAAAGAACGCGACACGCATGTCTCCCGGAAATCCTGTATAATCTAACCAATCAGATGAAGACTTCAACACTCATGAAGTGTTTCCAGATAAGTGTGCCATATGCATCAGACGTTTAGCCAACGGTCCGTGGGTGAGGCTGAGACTAGAACAAAAGTGGCAGACTTGTTCAGATGACAATATCCACTGAAAATTCTTATTTGGGTCATATATTCCAAGATGTAGGCTAGAATCTGGGATTCCGAAGTACAGTATCTACACCGGTGCGGTGATTGACAGCCACACATCAAAACATTAGATTCATCCACGCTGAGGAGCCGTGCCAACTCACAACTCATGTAAAGAAAAAAATTCCGCAAATAACTGCAATTTCAGGTTTCAAACAAAGATAGCGACAAAGAGGCAAAACTCACGGACTGCGGCTTTAATGATTTATCTTTATTGCTTGTAAAATAGTAATTAATTTTTCTTGATTTTCTGTTTGTAGAACACTTGCTATCTTGGGAGCAGGGCTGATGGGTGCTGGCATTGCTCAAATGTCTGTAGATAAAGGCATTCACACCATTCTTAAGGACACTACACTGGAGGGACTCGGTCGTGGAGAGCAGCAAGTCTATAAAGGGTGAGTATTAAAGGGATAGTTCACCCAAAAATGAAAATTATGTCATGAATTACTCACCCTCATGTCATTCCAAACCTGTAAGACCTTCGTTCATCTTCAGAACACAAATTAAGATATTTTTTGATGAAATCTGAGAGCTTTCTGACCCTCCATTGACAGCAATGCAACTGAAACATTCAAGGCCCAGAAAGGTCGTAAGGACATCATTAAAATAGTCCATGTGACAACCGTAATTTTATGAAGCTATGAAAATACTTTTTTGTGAGCAAAGAAAAACACAACTTTATTCATCAATTTCTTATCTTCCGTGAGAGTACCAAGATGCATGCGTGTGCATTCCTCTGCTTGTAAACAAGCCGCAGCGCATCCAGGTTCTATGTCAGAACACCGGCTCCTGCGTCAGCAACACCACATGCTTGTGTCACTTACTCTTGTGAACCTGCATCAAAGACTGACATGGAAGAGAAGAAATTGTTGAATAAAGTCATTATTTTTGTTTTCTCTGTGCACAAAAAATATTCTCGTAGCTTCATAACATTGAGGTTGAACCACTGATATCACATGGACTATTTTAACAATGTCCTTAATACCTTTCTGAATCTTGAACGTGGTAGTTATCAGAAAGCTCTCAGATTTCATCAAAAGTATCTTAATTTGTGTTCCGAAGATGAATGAAAGTCTTACGGGATTGAAACGACATGAGGGTGAGTAATTAATGACAGAATTTTAATTTTTGGGTGAACTATCCCTTGAAGTATAGAGAACTAATGAATATAAAAATGAACTAGATCAAACCTTTATCATATAAAGTGATTGTATCTTTTCACATGACTTGCAGTGGTCTCAAACTCAGTTCCTGGAGGGCCACAGCTCTGCAGAGTTTAGCTCCAACCAGCTCCAAATGACACCTGCTTGGAAGTTTCTAGTAATCCTGAAGACCTTGATTAGCTGGATCAGGTGTGTTTGATTAGGGTTGGAGCTAAACTGTGCAGAGCTGTGGCCCTCCAGGAATTGAGTTTGAGACCAGTGGATTAGAGTGTTCGATTCATATGGATGTTTTATTACACTTTTATGACCTGTTTTGGTTTCCTGGACTTTCAATGGAGGGACAGATCTCTTAAAAATCATTAACAATAATGTATTCATTTCTGTTTTGAAGGTTAATCTTATGGGTTGAATTTTCATTTTTGTGTGAACTATTCCTTTAAGCTATGTTAAAGCTTTTTTTTTTTTTTATATATATATTTTATTTTATTAGATCTATTTAATTGTATTCATTTTATTTTATTGTCAGGCTAAATGACAAGACTAAGAAGAAGAGTATAACATCATTCGAAAGGGACAGTTTTCTCTCCAACCTAACTGGACAGCTTGACTACAATGGCTTTAATAAAGCTGACATGATCATTGAAGCTGTTTTTGAGGACCTGAGCATCAAACACAAAGTCCTAAAAGAAGTTGAAGCAGTAAGTTAATTTCTAACAAGACTGAGATTTCAAATTCTCCTAAATACTAAAGCTTTGATGATACCATATTTTCTCATTCCAGGTGATTCCTCCACACTGTATATTTGCTACCAACACATCTGCTTTACCAATCAAAGATATTGCAGCTGTCAGCAAGCGACCTGAAAAGGTAAGAAACTTGAGTTCTTGACCACCATATGAAGTTTAGAGACGATCTCGAATATGTTACTGTTTTGTTTCAGGTAATTGGAATGCACTACTTTTCTCCAGTCGACAAGATGCAGCTACTGGAGATCATCACCACTGATAAAACCTCGAAGGACACAACAGCCTCAGCGGTGGCGGTCGGCCTGAAGCAAGGCAAAGTTATTATCGTTGTTGGGGTGAGACATAGATTTTCAAAATTATGGGTCTGTAATCCATTCAAATGTTTTGGAATAACAAATTGCAATGTTTGTCTTCAGGACGGACCAGGTTTCTACACCACCAGATGTTTAGCTCCCATGTTGGCTGAGGCAGTGCGTGTATTGCAGGTTTGTGTATTTCCTTCTGAATTATTCATTTATTCCCATCTGTTGTAAAAGTGTTATATATATATATATATATATATATATAAAAACCAGGCTATGATGACACTCTTTAATAGTAACATGCCTGATATGCAGATCTTTGTATTTTCCACATACAGGAAGGTGTCGACCCCAAGAAGCTAGATTCTCTGACCACAGGCTTTGGCTTTCCTGTTGGTGCTGCAACCCTGGCTGATGAAGTGGGCATTGATGTGGCAGCTCATGTTGCTGAAGACCTCGGCAAGGCCTTCGGCTCCAGATTTGGAGGGGGAAATGTTGAGGTTTTGAAGAGCATGGTGGACAAAGGATTTAAAGGTACATTTTTTAGCTTAAGGACAAAGTATACTTCAGTTTTGATGTGAACGTGTTTGCATACAGCTGAACCTTCAAAATCGAGTGTGCGAATGCAGGCAGGGTTCCTACGGGGTTTGGAAAAGTATGGAATTTGATTTAAGTATTTTCCAGGTCTAGAAAAGTATGGAAAAAAGACAGCAGAGTATGGAAAAATATTTGTATTTCCAGACTTTTGCCCTTTTTTTTATAATAGAAAATTAAGAATTTAATAAAAATAAATGTATTGTACAAGAAGTGAGGTTTCATGGCAGCTGTTTAGTGATTCTTTAGTGATCAGCAAATATGACTGAATGAATTCAAGGTGCACTTTTTCATTATGCAAAATGCAGGTTATAAGCATTTTGGGTTTCTTCACACTATATTCTTAGCACCGTATTACATAACCTCAAGGACTTAAGGCAAGACTCAAGGCAAAAATAAAAAAATATACAGACATTTATGTGCGCACAAGAAACCATTAAATTTAGCATATAGGACAATGCACACTGAGCCACCTGTTGTGCCATCAGCCCATTTCACAGTGTGGTTTCTTGGCCGCCACAGACTATGCATTAAAGAGACCTAAGACCTTGAAATATGGCATACTGCCCAAATGAAAGCCAAATCTTAAACACATTTTATTACAGTACCAGTCTTTTTTATAGACCCTTGAACTTGGCAAATTTTATGCCATCAGTCCATTTCGTGTCATGGTTTCTACACCACCACAGAGGATGTGTTAAATTGGACATTAGGCCTTGATATTAGAAGTACTACTGTAAGAAAAGCAAAAATTTGATCTGTTTGATCTGTAGATCTGTTAATTCATGTGCATCCATTCTATTGTTTTATTCATAGTAAGATGCAGTGATGCACAAAGGAAATAGGTTATATAAAACTAGAAATTGTAATGCGTAAGCATGCAAAACATTCCCATGCATGCGAGTAGTTTCTTGAGGGCACAAAAAAAATGTATTGTGTGCTAAAGTCTGTATTTTATATTTATTTCTTTTAGGGACTCTTTATGTTGTCACTTCGAGAAAATCAATAAAAAAAACCCCTGAGAAAATACAAATATTTACAGGTGACTGTACTATATACCAAATAGAAGGCTGAAAATAATGCTCTATGAACCATAAATATGGTCTGAAAATCTACCGAGATATATTCCAGAAATTTGAGTCTGGAAAAGTATGGAATTTTGAAATGGAAAATGTGTAGGAACCCTGCGCAGGGATCAATCTCCAAAGATAAATTTTCAAAAGCAAAAGCATAAAATAACATTTGAAAAATTAAAGTTGTAATTACTGGAAAATAATCATATTAAATCATAATAAAATATAATAATATTTGTGAAAATAATAATATTAAATACTATTAGAAAATGTAAAAAATATTTTTTTCAATACGGTCTAATTTATCATATGATTTCATATGTATTTGTTTTATTTTGGTAGTGTTAATTTGTCTATTTTTTCAGCAGTTAAATACTCATTTAAAAGGATAGTTCACCCAAAAATTTAAATTCTATCATTAATTACTCACCCTCATGTCGTTCCAAACCCGTAAGACCTTCGTTCATCTTCAGAACACAAATTAAGATATTTTGATGCATGCTGAGAGCTCTCTGACCCTCGCATAGACAGCAAGGACACGATCAAGGCTCAGAAACGTAGCAAGGAGATCGTTAAAATAATTCATGTGACATCAGTGGTTCAACCGTAATTTTACGAAGCTACGAGAATACTTTTTGTGTGCAAACAAAACAAAAATAACGACTTGATTCAACAATTCGTCTCCTCCGCGTCAGCCTATAGCGCCATTTTGGAGAGTATCACATACGTAAACAACGTATGCAACGTATGTACGCGGAAATGTTGTTTACATTCAGATCAAAGCGTAAACAACGTAAACACATTTACATATGTGATACTCTCCTAAATGGCGATATAGGGTGACGCGGAGGAGACGAATTGTTGAATAAAGTCGTTATTTTTGTGTTCTTTGCACACAAAAAGTTTTCTCGTAGCTTCGTAAAAATACGGTTGAACCACTGATGTCACATGTAATTAATGACGGAATTTTCATTTTTGGGTGAACTATCACTTTAAGTCTTAATCTTTAGTGCCCTTAACATGTTCGGTATAATTTGTCATAAATTATTTCTTCTTAATGTGCAATTAGGCCGTAAATCAGGCAAGGGCTGCTACATCTACCAGCCTGGACTTAAACGCAAGGATGTAAACACAGAAGCTCTGGAGATTTTGGAATCATACAAGCTGACGCCAAACGCTGCTATGTAAGTTGTTCAGAGTCTTTATTTTCAATTCATAAAGTAACATTTTATCAGGACCGATGCAGTGTTATTGTTCTGTAGTAGGGTAATTCATCATTTTTCATCCAAGGAAAAGGAAAAAAAAAAATTTTTTGTCATCACTGCTTCTTTCTGTCTCTCCACCCAGATCTTCAGACTCAGATATTCAGTACAGGTTGGTGTCCCGTTTTGTGAATGAGGCTGTTCTATGTTTGCAAGAGGGAATCCTTGCCAATCCAGTGGAGGGTGACATTGGGGCCGTGTTCGGTCTCGGCTTTCCACCCTGCCTTGGAGGTGAGAGTCCAAAGTCTAGATTTACTTTGATTTGAACTTATCCTTAAACTGTATAAAAATTTTTTTTAAAGGATAGTGTGCATTCAGTCTCATCATTATGTTAATTATCTAATTGCAGGACCCTTCAGGTTTGTGGACAGCTTTGGCGCAGACAAACTTGTGGAGAAGATGAGAAGGTTTGAGGAGGTCTTTGGGAACCAGTTTACGCCTTGTCAGCTGCTGCTCGATCACGCAAAGGATCCGAGCAAGAAATTTCACAAGTGACTTTAGCCGTCATGTGCCATTACTACTTCATTGAAGTTTCAGAGATTTACATCAAAAACAAGCAATCGCGATTGTGCACTTAAAACAAGAATACAGAATGTGAAGGGCCTTTTTGTTCTGTAAAACAGACATAATACATTACAATATGAAAAATCACTTTTCCCTGTAAGATGCCATGTGCATGACTAATATTCAGGTAGACTTTGGCCAAGCGATAGCCTTTTACTGAATTAAATGAATTAGTTTTTGAGTTGTTTTTGTATATTAATGAACTCTTTAGGTGAAATTGTTTTCTAATGGTTGTGTACAAACTGTACAGGCATAGATATCAGGTGCATTCCAGTACAGCCCTGGTGTCAAAATCAAAACCTAATGCTCGTCCTCATGTTTTCTAGAGTATAGTCCAAAAGCACTTGTCTGTAAAATAACTGTTTTCATTTCAGTGAGCTTTGATGCTCAATATGTCTCTCTGGACATAGAACGTGGCCTCACATAAAAAAATAATGTCAGTGAAATAAATGAAATGCTCAAGTCTTCTGTTATTATGGTGTTTTTATTGATTCCATGTGGTTTTTACAGATGGGACAATTTAGGTCATGGGAACTTCTCTTTCTGATGTTATAAGCATGATGTAGACATGCAGAGCGGTTATGATACATTTCAAACAGGGTGATAATCTGTTAACTACCTACTGTACTAAAAAAAAGTCTATGAAACATACATTACATTGTATAATGATCAACTTGATTCAATTATATTAAAAATATAGGATGTATATTAAAATGTAAATGAAGCTGTACAGCATCTTTATAGTAACGTGAATACTACAGCAGAACATTTTATTTAGATCATTATTGTAGCATAATATGTCCCCATCTTTTCTACAGACCTGCTGAAGTGCAATCAATAAACTAAATGGAGTGGAAAGGTCAATGTTATTGATATTGTCTTTTTCTTATAAGGAGAAAACGGGATCTCCAACAGGGGCGCTCGGTGGCTCAGTAACATAAATAAATAAATTAAATCTACATCTGGGGCCTGTTTCATAAAATAAGTTTACCAAATAAGCCAGGCTTATTTCAGTTAGTTTGACTTATTTTGAACCAAATCAACTGACCATAAGTCAGACTAACTGAAATAAACCTGGCTTATTTGGTAAACTTGTTTTATGAAACAGGCCCCTGATCATGTGTAATTTGCAAATTAAAGGATGAAATGGTGTTTATTTTGTGATAATCACTAGCTGACTACATTATTCCACTTATTGCACTGATATTTGAAATAAATACCTTTCTGGACCAGTGTTATTTACGTATTTATATACTATTATAGTTTTTCTTAATAGTTTTTATTTTCATTTTAGTTTTAGTAGTCATTTCGAAATGTGCTTGTCCTTTGTATTATTATTTAATTTTCATTTCATGATTTTTTTTTATATTTCTGTTTAGCTTTAATAGATTTTTTTAGTTTTAGTAATTTTTGTACTTCAACTTGTTTTCAGTTAATTGTCAAAATTTTTGTTAACATTAAATATTGATTTTATTCGCAGTTGTACATTATTTCTACATTATTTTAAATGAAATTGTCCATTACAAAATAGAAAACAACTGGTTTTAGCTACAAAATTATTTCATGTATGCAGTATCATTACAATATTCGTCTTTTATTACCTACATCCTTCAATGCCGTGTATCAAAAAGGTGCCAGTTGTCTATTTAGCTTGCGTTCAAATGACAAGAGAAAAACACAGACTGACTTATGAAAGAAATTATACTGTAACAGACATTATTATCATTTACCAACAAACTAGTGGGCTGTTTCATAAAACAAGTTTACCAAACAAGCCAGGTTTATTTCTGTTAGTCTGACTTATTTTGAACCAAATCGATTGACAATAAGTCAGACTAACTGAAATAAACCTGGCTTGTTTGGTAAACTTGTTTTATGAAACAGACCCCTGATTAGAACCTCAAAATGGTCTAGTAATAAAATAGTTTAAATAATTTTATTATTAATTTATTAACATCTAATGTATTAATATTAATGTATTTAATATGTATTATTTATAATATTTTAAATAAAAAATTAACATGACAAGTCTGAATGGTTTAGCAGCATTTTAAATAAATTGAATATTAATTTATTAATATCTAATGTATTCATATTAATTTAATGTATTATTTCTAATAATATTTAATATTTTAAATAAAAAATGACACTCAAGTCTGAACGGTTTAGCGGTAACTTCCGGACCAAGACAACAGCATAGCTCCGCCCCCTTCGGCCTCTTTGCTTTCCATCAGTTTCATTTCTACGGACAGGATCCTGCCACCCGGAAGTTTCTAATGGATGATGTTGGCAAGTACAGCGCGCTGATTTGCTCGTCCATCGCGGCTGTGTCTAGCGTCCGCTGAAGCGAGAGCCGAGGATGTAAGGCGGTCTGAATCCCCCACTAGTGTCCTCCAGCATGAAGAAGAGAAGCGCTTGACGGGATCCCGGTGAATGCAGCGTGATATCGGCAGGATGCTCCGACTGTTCGCGGCTCTGGTCATTGTTGGGCTGCTGCTCGCCTGCTGCACTTCCTGGCTGTTTGACAGCTATGACAGCGCCTGGCACCCCACGCGCAGTTTACATCAGTCCCGAGAGACTGGTCCTCCGTATCCCGGCGGGCAGCTGGACAGTGTGTTCTGGTTTGTGCAGGTGAGCAGAGGTTTAACGCTGCGGTGTGTGAGAGGTCATTAAAAACGTGTCACACTGTCATTAGTCTGTCAACAGGCGCGTTCGACTTGAAGCAGCGCTGCGCAGAATGATCACCGTATGACATCAAAGTACCGCGAGAGCGGTAGGAAAGCAGTCGGATTCTATGCATTCGGATCGCTCTCGCGGTACTTTGATGTCATACGGTGAGCATTCTGCGCAGCGCTGCTTCAAGTCGAACGCGCCTAATGGGCTGATCAAGTGATTGATGGGGGATGGCTTTTATTTTGCGTTCTGCCATAATAATTTATTCTTCGCGCATTAAAGACGGTTGTTGTGTGAAATGACATCGAATGTAGCCTATATAGTTTAGCTGTATTGTGTATATAACCATGAATACTCAATAAATTGGTTATGATCACGACGAGACATTAAATGAATGTAATATGGTGTATGTGTGTTACAAAAATTGAAAGGACTTTTTTTTTTTTCTTGAGGACACATGTCACATACTTCCAGTGATTAGTCTATTTTAGGATTCTGACAGTATACTGATTTCATTGATAAATGTTAATATTAATATGTAACTCTTAATACAAAATATTGGGTAGACCTACAAGAGGTTTTTCCACTAATGGAATGTTTTTAATAGGGTCAAAAATATACATTATATTATATTATACATTCAGTATTTCTATTTGTGATAGAATTACACAATTTGAGTATAAATATTTAAAGAATGCTGGGACACAACTTTGGCAAAAGGTATTTTATAATATGTAATTTATTTTAGAGTTAAATGTGTATATATATAATATATTATTTTACAATAACTATTGTTCCGCTGTTAGTTAATGATCGGTGAAAATTTTAGAGCTACAATTTTAGTTCATGCATATTTCACACATACTGTAAATCTCCTAGTCCTTTTGCAAAATTGTACTGTCAAAAAAAAAGCATGTGTGAGGGGTTGAATCTTTTAAAAAAGTACAATTATTTTTGAGGCAAATATTTGTTAATATATTAACAAAAAGTTTGTAAAGCTGTCTAACATGTGGAAAGGCCAAATGGGAAAGTTAATAATTGGTTCTTCTATTATGAGTCTGATTTGACCTGTGCAATAGGTATTTTTATAAAAACTTAAAAAAGAGACTTAATTAATATGTGTGTGCTTAACCCTCCCCATCACTATACTGTACTAGAAACTATGATTTAAAACATTTCTTTGATTCATAATGATGTAGACTTTCATAATTTGTAAAACATTTTTTTAACTATCACACCAATTATTTGTCATAAAAATGGTATATGTATGAATATAGCATCATTCTTTAATTAATCTGCTTAGAAATGTTTGTGCACATTAAAATGACAGTTTTATTAACATATATTGAGACCATTTGGTATTTTTTATCTACAATATGTATGACGTCCTGGAAACAGAAAGCTTGTCACATCAGATATGCATATACAGTGTGCATAAAGCCCTAATGTCATAGTTTGAATGATAAAACATGAAACCTTCAGCTGTGTACTGACTCGCACATAAGAGATGCCTCCTCTAATATTCCAGTGACACTTGTTCTATAAATAGGCGAGTTTTATGTGTGAGATTTCCAACACTCTCTGTTAACTACAAACAGGCCTGTGTGAAATCTCATTATTAGCTGATTTCTAAACATGCTGATTCCTCTGTGCAGGTTTCTGACATCCATATCAGTCGTTTCCACGATCCCAGGCGCATTCCAGACTTCGAGAAGTTCTGTAGTGACACTATTGATGTGATCAAACCTGATCTTGTGCTGGCCACAGGTGAGCTGCCATACATTACTTACTGTATACATAGTCAAATTAGATTTTATACATACATGATGCGACATAAACCCACATTTTTACTTTATTTAACAGGGGACTTAACAGATGCGAAGACTGAGAGTAAAATGGGCTCTCTTCAACATGAAGTGGAGTGGCAGGCCTACCACAACGTCCTTAAAAGATCACGAGTGCTGGAACGGACTAAATGGATTGACATTCGAGGAAACCATGGTGATTATTATTATTATTTTTATTATTATGATTTTAAATGATGATTTTCGAGGGCTGGAGTTTTGAAAATATTGATCATTGTCAAACAGGTTTACCCAAACACTCAAACACGAATTTGTAGTGATTTTTTTTAAATGAATTTTTATGATGTGAAGCATATGAAAGTTTACGATTTTTAGAAAAAAGTAAGCATGAAAATCCACCTTTAAACATAAACCGGGGCAGAAGCAGATTGTACAAATTAGTTTGTATGAATTCATACGAATTAGCCAGCAATTCGCCAAAACGTAAAATAGTTGCACAATGAAATACTTGTCTGCCATAGGTCAGTGAAACAGATAGCCCCGCCCCAAAATCACACCATTGGTTGAGCCAATGTTGCTGTGTCAGGCTCAAATGATGTGTTTACACACTTTATAAATGGAGCCCACTTATAGTTGCATATTACAGTGGGATAGGAAAAAAATATTTTAACATCACAAAAATTACACACTTTATCTTTGTTTTCTAATGTCAGTTGCCTTCTGAAATCATTATGAAAGCATCTGAAGGTTTGGGTGGGAGAGCTAAATAAAGAGCAGAAACAAGCTTCCTCTTTGCACGTCACTGTTGTTCAGGGACAAATAATTGTTTGTCTTTGTCCCAGTGTCTGTTGGTAATAAAACAATTAAAGGACATTGAGTGACGACAGCTGGACACTCTTATGTCACACTAATGACTTGAAATGAAGCCCAGCTCTATTAAACAGGATATTGCCGGCTTGTTGTGGCACAGAACAAACTTTAGTGGATTAATAACAACTTTGCAATCGTGAGGATGTTTATCATTACTCCTCCGGTTTCCTGTCTTGATTTAAAAGAATAGTTCACCCAAAAATGACATTTCTACAGTGTTATTTTAGTATTATTTATATACTATTATAGTATTTATACATATTTTGAATTAGCTTTTATTTTTATATTTTCAGTTTTCTTTTTATTGTTAAAGTTTTAATAATTTGTTGTGTGCTTTTGTCATTTTTGTTAGTTTTTTAATATTTCTATTTAGCTTTAAATTATTTTATTTAATTTTTAGTCATTTTAGTACTTCAACTTATTTAATTTCACTTTGTTACAATGGCAACCATAATAATTTTTATGTAAGTTTAAGTTATTCATTTGATGCTCAGATACACATTCCAAACCTATATATATATTTTTTGTCTGTCAAACACAAAAAGAGATATTTAGATGAATGTTCATGCTGCTCTTTTCCATACAATTGGTTGCTGAATCAGACTGTAAAACTTCAAAAATATGCCATAAAAGTACACATGCACTACATTTCAAGTCTTCAGAGGCCATTTGATAGCTTTGCGTGAGAAACAGACTGAAATTTAAGTCATTATACTGTAAGAATTATATTTCGCCATAGCTCTGCTGGCATATATCCCTTCAAATCTCTTTTTACAACCAGCTGGGTGTGACACGTTAAGTTTCCAATGACAAATCCACGCTAAAACCAAATGCATTGCAGCGCAACAGAATCACAGCCAATCAAAACACATTTGATGTTTAATATACAGTTAAATGGAGAAGGATTTGGACCAATGAGATTTGCTATGAACAGTTTAAATATACATAAATCTCTTTGTGCAGCAGCTGTGTTTCATCTGATATTATTATATTAATATTTAGCTCTGAAGACTGCATCGACTTTGGTGGAGGCTAATGAACATCTCTAATGAACTCGCATAGCTCACATATCATTTTTCCTCTATTCCCATTATCCCATTTCCCCACAGGTCCTGTAACTGGTGTTACATTACGAAAGCTGCCAGACGTGTAATAAGAGCTCCATTATCAGTTATTTTGTCCATGCTCTTCTTCCATTTCCATGAAATCTTGATTTATATTTTCTTCTTGTCTCCTCAGATGCCTTTAATATTATTTCACTGGAGAGCGTGAACAATTATTACAGGTCTGTACAAATATTACAAATGCAGAACATAATGGCTATAAAGTTCCAAGGATGTTCAGATATTAAAGTTGACATTTTAAAAACTAATTTTTATTGCACATTTAATGGTCTTATTGGGAAGAAATTTTGTCTTATTTATCTCCATTCCTGAATACTTAGGAAATACTCTGCCAATCAGAAAGTTGGATCCTTCCATTACATACACAGAACTCCTTTTGGGAACTACTCTTTCATTTGTGCCGATGCCACTCTGACCCCTGGACCCAAACGGCCCTATAACTTCTATGGAATTATCAGTCAGGTAGGAGAGATTATTTTAGCTTTGCTTATGTAAATGTGATGACAACTTTTCCGTTGGGCTGAAATGTGATGTTCCCCATAGACTCAGATGGACATGTTGGCGACCTTTAGAGAGGAGAGTCTGAGCAGTAACAAGTCCATCTGGTTTGGACATTATACCACATCTACGGTCATCTCCCCCTTCCCTGGAATCCGAGAGCTCATGAGGTTTGGAAAAATCTTGCAGTGACGGTCAACCAATTAGAATGTTTTCCCCACTGACCGCCAATAACGGCCCACTTAGACAGGAAGAGAGCATGTGACCAGAATATAAAGTGATCAACAACTGTTCTGTTAGGGGTTGGTTTATCTGAAATTAGATTATATTAAAACAAATGACAGTGCCAAATTTCTATATATGACTATACCGAAAACAACTTAAAATATATATAGAGTTTGTGAGGTTTAGTCCATATAAAAACTATAATACAATAATATAAATTATGCATAAAAAATGTATTTAAAAAAGACTACTGTTCAAAATGTTGGGGTCGATATGATTTTTAACTGTTATACTAATATATTTTTTAAAAAAATTCTGTGATAGAAAAAAAGTAAAAACATTTAAAACACTCATTAAAAGCTGCTTAATATTTTTTGTGGAAACTGATATATTCTTTGATAATTTCCAAAGAACAGCATTTTTTTGAGGTAGCAATCTTTTGAAACAATGTAAAAGTCTTTACAGTCACTGTTGATCAATTTAATGCATCTTTCATGAATGTATTAATTTCTTCTTCAAAAAGCTTTTGAAATGTGGTGTAGATTAATATAATTAAATATTTTTAATTACAGCATCAAGTCTCTACAAAAGATGGTAATGAAAACACAAGAAAAACAAAAATAGACTTTAATATATAGACCATAAATTGACTTGTGTTTCTGTCTGTACAAAAGTAATAGGCTAATACAAATTATTTTACATATGTAACTCAAAAAATCAGTGTATATATATATATATATATGTGTATGTGTATGTATACATTTACTACTAACTTTTTTATTAATTTATTAGTTTTTTGTTAATTTTTATTTTTTCAAATATTTCATTTCATTAACCTGTTAAACTTTCCAGTGTTTATTTAAACCTTGTAGCCACTAGTTTCTTTGTTATTTAAAAAAAAAAACTCCCTCTGTTGCAAATTCGCAAAAGGACATACAATTTTTGTGTGCAGTATGAATCAGAATCAGTCAGTGATCTGTGGATGGCCTGTGACTGTGCCATCTGAGGCTGTGATTTGATTTGGGCCAATTTTCAAATGGCATTCTAAATCCGATGTCTATTTGGCCATCTGACCTACATCTAAACCCTAGAACATGATTCTCTAGCATGAATTCTGGTCTGAAATACTGTAATAATAATGTCATATTCAGTGCTGTTAAACACTTGTAGAGAATAATGCTAAAGAGCTAACAAGCAGCATTAGGTTGCGTCTTATAATATTCATCATATTCTGCTGAATCTCAAATTGTATCCATTGTTTTTTACAGTACAGCCGTGGTGTATTTGTGTGGGCACCTACATACACTAGGAGGCTTCATGCCGGTACTGCACAGTCGACATCAAGGAGGCACGCTGGAGTTAGAGCTGGGAGACTGGATGGCCAACCGCAGGTAAGTTCACAAAGAACGAGGCCCACGCTCAAGGGAATGCTGCATGATGTAAATATAGCTGACTGTTAGCAAATACAAGAACAACAGCTGATATATGAGGAAGACATAGCGTTGTGCCCTAGCTCTTATAAAACGCAGTGACACAAAGTTCTCCCTTGGTTCAGGTACAGGATATTGGCTTTCGACCATGACCTGCTTAGTTTCACTGACGTGACGTTTGAGGACTGGCCAGCTGTGCTGATCACCAATCCGAAAGACGCCCAGTACCTGCACCCCGGGGTGGAGCCTCTGGGTCGTATCCGCAGTTCCACGCACATCAGGTGTCTCTGTGTGTGTCCTCTTGAACCTTCAAGTGCTCAGACGTTGACTTATGAAACATTATCGTCTCTCATCCAAATGTCACGTTTATGTTTATTCCCTGCATGCTTGTCTTGTTCTGTCCTACGAAGAATGTCATAGTTTGAGGTTGCACTAATTGCTCAATGTGCCGTGTGTCGGTTCTATAGGCTCCTGGCTTTTTCTGAATCTCCGATCACAGCTGTGCATGTGAATGTGGATGGAGTTTCACTGGGAAAAGCGTCTAGCGCTGGGGGTCCTTTATACGTGCTGCAATGGAACCCAACGCTATACGCTACTGGACTGCACACTATCAGAGTTAACGTGGAGGTAGGTAATGATTTGAACAAATCATTTTGCTCTTGTATTAAACATCACTTGTCACTCATTCCTCAAATCATGTGGTTTATTTAGAAGAGGTGTGCTGTTGCTTTTCTAAACAGTTGGACAAACAAGTTCTGCCTGGTCCTGTAGACTTTGTAAGAGGAATATCTGGAGACCAGAATATTATAGAGATGGACTTCAGCAACCAACCAGAAAACAGAACAACAACATGCTTAAAACCACTTAGAAAACCTTAGCAACCGCAAAGTAACACTCTCCAGAACAGCCTAGGAACTACAGAGCAACGTGGTTAAACCACTCCGAACCTTAGCAACTGCATAGCAATTGTTTATTTAAATATATAGAAATGGTTGTATTGTTACTTTAAGAAAATGGCACAGTGTGAGCTTTTCTCACTTGTTCTCTCTCTCCCTGTCCCAGGACTCTGCAGGTCGCTCAAAAGTGCGAGAGCAGCAGTTTACACTGGAGGAAGACCTCACTCCCAGCTTCGGCTTCATGCAGTCCTTCATTCTCCTTACAGACCACTACATACTGGTATAAAAATGAAACCAAGTCATCGTGAAAAATTTATCTCACAATAAATATTGAAATAGCTGTTTACTTCACTCTTCAGTTGAAGGGATAAAATGAAAATTCTGTTGTTAATACCCCGTAAGACCTTTGTTCATCTTCGGAACACAAATTAAGGTATTTTTGTGAGTAATTAATGACTGAATTTTTATTTTTGGGTGAACTATCCCTTTAAATTATCATAGCTTTAAACATGGAATAATTAATATATTATAGTGCATTTTTATGAGATTGAAAGTCTGTGTCTGGGATAAGAATACAACAATAAAATCTCTACATAAAACACATTTACCACAAAAGTACATAAAACGTTTATAGTTAATAGTTTACTGTTAATGAATATTATATGCATCTCAATGTGTGTGTGTGTGTGTTCCCACAGGCACGGATTGCCTTTGTGGGCATAGTATTACTAAACCTTGCTGGGCTTGTGCTCTTCAGATTTATGCCCGTATCTTCTACAAGAGGTATTTCTGTTGTCCTGTCATTATAACTGAATATAAATGGTCTTCATAAGCATAATTGACACTTGACACTATATACTCTTATAATCCATCAGGATTGTCTTCTCAAGCGTGGACGTCTATGCATCTTGTCAGTAAAAGCAACACGTTCTTCTATTCTCTGCTGCTGTTCAACCTGTGTACAGCATTAGGTAAGTCACCGCCTGACACCACTTGAACAGTTTCACGAATTGATGGAACATAATGACTTAAACTACCTCTGCAGAAGGCCTGTAATCTTTTTTTTTTTCTTCCATCTGACCATTCAGAAGAGAGAATGAGTGATAATGACACAATTATTATATTACAGATAATTGCCTCTTAGTTTTTATGAATATCCGTAACCAACCCTTGACCTTAAGGCTGCATAGGTAATCTAATAAAATTATCAACTAAAAATAAAATTCAAATAAAATAGTGAAAGTGCCAATTACATTATTCAATACAGGTCAACTTCTGTTGCAGCAAAATATGCATATTTACAGCTTTTTCTAATGTGATCTAATCCTTGTTTAATGTTGACTAAACAACATTTAATTCAAGTGTCCACTTAATCTTTAATATTTGGCCATTTCTTTACAACAGAAATGCTACAGCCACTGTAATTTCCTTACTTTGCAGTCGCGATTGACAGTTAGCATATTGAGAAAGATAGTGATGTATTCTCAACAACAACAACAACAACAACGTTTATTTATAGAGCACATTTAAACACAACCGAGGTTGACCAAAGTGCTTTACAAAGAATAAAACGCAAATAAGATAAAAGAGTAACAAGGAAATCAACAGACAAATAAAATCAACAGAGTACAGTAAAAACCCAGGAAACATACTAAGGAGTGTTATAAGCCAGGGTGAAAAAATATGTCTTTAGATAATACTTAAAAATACTGGGGCACGTCTGATAAAGGGAGGAAGGCTATTCCAAAGCTTCGGTCCCGCAGTAGCGAAGGCGCGATCACCATGATTTTTAAGTTTACCTCTAGGGACAATGAGTAGGCCAAGGTCACACAATCTCAAGGTTCTAGACGGGGTATACGGAAGCAACAAATCGGTTAAGTATTGAGGAGCCAGGTTATTGAGGGCTTTGTAAACAAATGATACAATTTTAAAAATCAATCCTATACTTGACAGGAAGCCAGAGTAGGGACATAAAAAATTCTCCTGTGTTTGAATAAGTTTATAAATGATTTACCTTACAAATCTGATGAAATGGCACAAGTTGCATTCCCAGATGAACGTTATAAAAAACCTAAACTCATAACAATATGCAGAGATGGAGTTTGAGACGCTCTACACATGTAAATAATAACCGTTTTTGTGGAGCAGCATTTACTGTGAACAGAGCCGCTCCAAGACGCACATACGTGACCTACACACGAATAAATAATTAAAGCACATATATTAAACCTGCATCACACACATTTATTTATTTAATAAAATTGTAGTGTTTGTTAATTCACAATAACATTATGCTTTATTATGATTTTTAAATAAGTTTAATATAGTGCTGTCAAACGATTAATCGCATCCAGAATAAAAGTTTTTGTTTATATAATATATGCATGTGTGCTGTATGTATTTATATATACATAATAAATATACACAGAAGTTAGAACACATGCATATATTATATTAAAAAAAATCTATTATTTTGGATGTGATTAATCGTTTGACAGCACTAGTTTAATATATTATGGAGCCTTGGAAAACGGTCTAATAATGCGTTTTATGGATTCTTCTCCGGGGAATGTGCCATTTTTCTGGTATTTTTTCCAGTTAGTCGACACGGGCAAAATGCAGTCGATGATTTTTTTTTTTTTTTTTTTTTAATTGAGTACTTGAATTGAATCGAGGAATCGTGACAGGCCTAGTCTGAAGTTACATTCAACTCTATATGGGTCTTTCACATGGGATCGTTCACCCTGAACGTAAAATGTATTCATCCTCACGTTTTCACATTCTAAACTTATATTTATTATGACTAATTCTTCTGTGGAACACAAAAATAGATTAAATAAATAAAAAAAAAAGACTTTTATTGGGCCCCATTGACTTTCATTTTATGGACAAAAAAAAACACAAAGGTGTTTTTCTTTAAAATATCTTCATGTTCCACAGATTATAAAGAAAGTCATACAGGTTTGGAATGACATGAGGGTGAGTAAATGATGACATTGACAGAAACAGATTTTTTTTAAGGTGACACTTACAAGCTTGCAATCTGAAATGAATAATCATGATTACAATATCAAGGGAAATTATGAACATAATTGTGTAGCCCTACTTGGTTTGCTCAAGAGCGCAGTCAAGATGTGTCAGGATGAACTCGGTCCCAACATGTCCTTGCGGTAACTGTGAAGAAAGAACAGTGCATTTTGTCTTCTGGTTTTTCAGGTCCATGGTTCATTGGGGAAGTTATTGATGGACACAATGGAGCCTGCTTTGCTTTTGGCGTGTTTGTGGATGGCCATTTCCTTGAAGGCAGTCTTACCTATGTTGTGGGAGTCATACAGGTAATTCAAGATCTAGGTGCAGATCATACTGATCGTAACGGCCGAGTCGTAACATGCTGTCTGTCATCCACAGGTGCTCTTCTTCAATATGCCTCTCACTTATTACCTCTGCTGGAGTCTTCACCACAGGTGTCGCGGCACCAGCTTCCGCTCTCATTTCTGTCGGCCGGGCAGCCGCTGGAGGACACTGGCGATGCACATAGGCATGCTGGTCCTCATGATTTGGCAGGCCTATTCTTGCTACATCCTGCTGGAGACCTACGGGCCGCTGGCCTTCTTCCTCTCTCCCGTACGTACCTGGGCCCTGTTCATGGGTCTGCTGTTGGTGTACAGGGCATGGTGGGGAACACCTCCTAGCTTCTCCGGTGGCAGCAAGACCAACCGGCCATCGTGACAGCTGAAGAGAGGCCTTCACCTGTATCGTTGTTTTGTGCCAAGCTCTTCCCTCCATTCACTGCTGTCTTCATGGTCACCGGATTGCCAATCATTGCCATTACACATTAGGATAGAGAAAATAGTCTGTAGTTAATATGGAGCGATGATGGCATCACACGTGGTTGACGGAGCCGTTTCAAACCTGGTTCTGATCCTCCTTTGATACTAAGACACGTTGGTAGTTTTTTATAGCCAGTTCCCGCCGTTGTGAACCCAAGCAGTGTTGATTGAAGTCCAGATGTGTGTGGTTAAGCATACATATTACTTTGATAAACTGCACATTATGTACAGTACTCGTCAAATTATGTTTGTTTTTATTTGTGAGGAGCAATCAAGAAAGGAATAAGACTGCCTGATATTAATAATGTTTCTGCATGATACTGCCACTGACCAGTCAATATGAATACTCATATTGTTTTAATGCATATAAACTACACTGTAAAGAGGGAATGATATCATTTTTTTACACCTGTAGACAAGGTATAATATGTGAAGGATAATTTAAGGGATGAAGCTGGTCATTATTGGCTATAAATGATTTTATCCACCAATGAAAGTAGCTCCAAAAGAAGCCAAAGCATCAAGCTTTGCATGTCACCAAGCAACACTCAGATTTAAACTGTGTATGGAACGCTGCTCGGCCAATCAGATTAGACCAGGGGTGTCCAATCCTGCTCTTGGAGGGCCAATATCAGTTTCGCTCTAGGGCTGTCACTAACGATTATTTTGGTTGTCAAGTAATCGGTCAATTATTCTGACGATTAATTGAGTAATCGGATTATTGTAATTAATTTTTTGTAGTAAAGAAATAGACCTAAGCAAACAATAGCCTTTAAAATTACTTAAAATATATGTACACTAGTCAACATTTGAAATGGATCAAAAAAAGTTGTCCAAAAAACAAAATGCATTCTTGTCTTAGGACAACTTTGAACTTTTTTGATCCACTTCAAATGTTGACTACAGTATAATAGCAATGAAGCAATAATAATTAGTTCAAATAAACTATCAAAAGCAAATAATCATATGGTTTTCTTGAACAAAACTGTTAAAATGCATAATGTATTATAAACGAGCTAACGTACATTACACATTATAACAAATGCCTGCAGAGGGCGCCATGGCATGGCGATTGTTTTTACACTTTACTGCGCAATCTAATCCTTGTTTAAAATTGACCAAACAGCATTTAATTCAAATATCCACTTAATCTTTAATTTTTGACCATTTCTTTACGACAGAAATGCTACAACAATTTCTTGCATATGTGGACATCAAATCTCAGAGCGAGGGTTTAAACTTTTATTTTGAAATTGTGATTGACAGTTAGCATATCAAGAAAGATGTATTCTCCAGTGTTTGCGTAAGTTTATAAATGATTTACCTTACAAATCTGATGAAATGGCGCACATTGCATTCCCAGATGAACGTTATAATAAACCCAAACTCAGCAGTATGCAGAAATGGAGTTTGAGATGCTCCACGCATGCAAATGATAACAGTTTGTGTGGAGCAGCATTTACTGTGAACTGAACCGCTTTGACATGCACTTATGTAACCTACACGCATGTAAATAAAGCGGATATATTTAATTGAATCGTAGCGTATGTGAATTCGCAATAGCATTATGCTTTATGATTTTTAAATGGGTTTTATATATCATGTAGCCTTGGTAAATGGTCTAATAATGCATCTCATGGATTCTCATCCGTGGAATGCGCCACTTTGCCGGTTACTCGACAAGGGCAAAATGCAATAGAGGATTTTTTAAAAATCGAGTACTTGAATTGAATCAAGGAATCATGACAGCCCTATTTCGCTCCAACACACTTGCCTGGAAGTTTCTAGTGAGTTTGAAGACCCTGATTACTTTGGTTCAGGTGTGTTAAATTAGGGTTGGACCTAAACTCTGCACTCCAGGAACTGAATTTGACACCCCTGGATTAGACGATCAGAACTCTATAATGACTAGATGATTGTACATTATCCCACTTATTACACCGCTACTTAAAATAAATATTGAATTTGAGCTTTTTTTATTTTATTGCTAGATGAAAACTGCATCATGATAAAAGGGGCAAGAAATTGCGTGGGACAATGTTCAGTTGTATAGGTTAGAAGTCATTGTACAAAAATAGTTGACACAGAATGCCAATATTGACAAGAATATGTCAGAATTAAAGGGATAGTTCACCCAAAAATGGAAAGTCATCAGTTACTCAATTACTTCCAAACCTGTAGGACTTTCGTTCATCTTCAAAACATAAATGAAGAGCCAACCATACTTGCTTGATGCATGAGAACAAACCAAACTTTTCGAAGCAGGAAAGGTTTTTTGGTATGGACTTTCAATGGAGGGACAGAAATCTTTCCGTAATCATTAAAAACATCTTTATTTGTGTTTCAAAGATGAACGAAAGGGTTTGGAATGACATGAGGATGAACTAACCCTTTAAGTATTTCGAAGAGCTGTGTAATAGGTTTTGGTGTGACCTCTTCCCTGCACGACTGTTTTCTTCCCTCCACTGTCTTACAGTGTAAAAACTTCATTTTGATCAACAATTAACTGATTATACATATTCAAATACATATTCCAAAGGACGAAACCACTATATTTATATAGATGAGCATGAATGTAGAACATTTTTGTTGCACAGTCACAGTTAATACACTTAATAATGGCCACTTCAACACATGCTGAAGATTGAAGCCAGACATTTTGGGCTGCTGAAGGGAACATCCCAATGTAGCATATTGAAGAAGATACTAAACACATGGAAATAATCAAATGTGCACAATTCTGTTATATGTTTTTTAGAGAAATGTTGTTAAACAGCTCTTTTATAGTTGGTTTTTTACAGTTGCAGACCATACAAACAACCTAAGGACACAATGGCCATCAGGTAGTTTGAAAAGAAACTCTTGTTGTCATTGAGGTCTGTCTTTTTTGTCCTCATAATCCACTTGACAGGTGACAGAAAGAGCTGTGACAAGAGTTTCTGGTGGATTCACTGACATTCCTGTTGTTTCAGGTCACTCAAGGTCTCTGTGGTCTCTCAGGAAAGTAAAGACTTGAACAATAGGCTGCTCTAGTTTGTCTTTCAATGCCCTGAATGTTATTTTGAAAGAGTTTTGTTGCAGTTTTAAGGCACATTATGGTGAGAACTAATCTTTTTAGAAGATTCCACATTTACTCGGTATGTTAATCTAGATTTGTGGTGAACCAATGGGACTTTGAATGTTTGATGACGAATATCTGCTTCAATGTGATTTGGTTTTAATTACTGTATTTCATTTTTTAATTATGTTATTGTATCCATCCACATTGATATTGTAATGTATATTCCTTCCAGTTGTTTGGCACTGTTTTATGGGCATTCTGGGTTTCTGTGGTCACGTAGCTTTTGTAGTTCCACTCATGTCGGAAAGTGCTGTTCATGTTTGTTTTGTGGAAGGCACAAAAACGTTTCTTTTCAGTGGACAATGAATGCATATTTACTTGGAATTTAATCAGAATTCTCTTTTAAAAATGGGCTTCACCACAAAATACGTCCAAAAAATAATTCTTTATTCTGTTTTATAACTGACAATGTTGTTTTGCCACATGAAATGACCTCAATTTATATTTCTGCAACTCTGAGTCATCTTGCATTGGAATTGATTTATCTGGCTGTATTTATGTACAACAAAGTAAAGGGGTTTCATATTGTGACATGTTTTGTTGTTTCTTTTTCATTTTTCAAGGCTTTCATATCTTAAAATATTTTAGGAGGAAAAGTCAAAGAATCCTGAAAAAAATGTATCACCGTTTCCACAAAAATATTAAGCTGCACAACTGTTTTTAAGCTTGATAATAATAATAAATGTTTCCTGAGCAGCAAATCTGCATATTAGAAATCTGCATAGTTAGGAGTAACGACTGCTGGAAAATCAGATTTGCCATCACAGGAATAAATTACATTTTAAAATATTTTATAATGGAAACAGTTATTTTAAATCATAAAAATATATCACAGTATTACTGTTTTTACTGTATTTTGATCAAATAAATGCTGCCTTGGTGAACATAAGGGACTTCTTCCCCAAATACTTGTTAAACTATATATGTGCTTTTTCAGTGTCAAACCTCAAACAGTGCTTGAAACTATCTATTTATTAACAAAACTGACACTAAATTTATTTTAAAATTGACACTTATTTTATAAGTAAATTGACATTTATTTTTATTTAAATTAAAGGAATAGTTCACCAAAAAAATAATAATTTTTTCATCATTTACCCTCATGTCGTTAAATACTTATGTTAAATACAAAAGAAGATATTTTGAAGAACCAAACAGTTGTTGGTCCCCATTGACTTTCAGAGTAGGGAAAGAAATACAATGGAAGTCAATGGGGACCATCAACTGTTTGATTACCAGCATTCTTCAAAATATACAACATAAGAATGAAACTCATACAGGTCTGGAACGACATGAGGGTAACTAAATAACAACAAAAAACATTAATTTTTTTTTTTGGGGGGGGGGGGGGGTGAACTACTCCCTTTAATTTTATTTTAAGCATGTTTTGCCTTTATTCAAAATGACTTGCAGCACACTTAAAGGGACAGTCCCACTGGAGAAACCTCAACTGTCTTTTTGAGAGTCCTTTTTAGTAACCTTTCGGTTACCAGCCCAGATGTATAATGACTGCACCACTTCCACAAGGCCTCCAGATGCAGACGTTTGACTCAGTCTGAAATTTTGACAACTTGTTTACCGATATTGCCTCCAGTCATCATGGAGCAAAACGCCTCTGAAATATGCATAGTGCATACATCCATTAAAATAAACATAGACAGTTCATACAATATGTATGCAAAGTACACTTCAATACATGAGACAATAATAACAATAATAAACTCTCACCTCCCATGTTCTCTATACCATTTACAACAGTTTCCAACACCTGTAAAATGAAGAGGAGAGATACAATGTACAAAAGGTTTATGGGGTCTTTCATGTGAGGAAACATGACTGTGGTAGATTTACCTTTATCTGGCCTGTCTTTACCCAGCGGCTGAGCTGCACAAGACCTTCTTCATGCTTCTCCATGTAATTCAATACAACAAATCTCTCCCTGTGAACACATTGCATTGCTTACAAGTTGGTAATATGATACAATGTATACAATCAACAAAGTAGGTTTTACTAGTTATTTTCATGTACCTTGTGATGTTTTTGAGACACAATGCTTCTTGGGTATCCTCACTAAGAGGAGGTGGGTAAGGCACATCCTTACTGTACTGTGATATTTGGCCGCACAGAATCACATGACCACCGGGATTCATCTGCACAGGGAGAGTATTGCACTTTAACACAAATGACCCACAGAAACTGACATAAAAACTGAGGGCAGGACATACTGAACCTGTGATATAACAGCATCGCTGATAGGACCGCCTACGTTATCAAAGTATATATCAATGCCTGTGGGGCAGTGCTCCCTCAGTGCTGAGCTGATATCTCCTTTTTTGTAGTTGATCCCTGCTGTAAAACCCAGATCTGTTACCAAGGCCTGGCATTTCTGGTCAGAGCCGCAAATCCCCACGACTCTCTCACAACCATCCAGTCTGCCGATCTGAATCAACACAGAGCAGAATTAAAATCACACATGGCATACTCTATATCACAAAAGCAAAAAGAAAGAGCTATATACAAGAAGCAAATAATGTTACTTTAAGTACTCAATATGATAGAAAATTATGTACAGATTATTTTAAACATTTTTCCTTTTAGGCATTCCTAATTATTTTCAAAATATGAAGCAATAAATAGATAAAGTTTTTTTTCAATGTAAACTTTTTTATTTTTATTATGATATGTATTATTTATATTTTATTGTATATATGATTTATATTTTATACAAAAAATCTTGAAATATTAATAAATATTATTAAGTTTCTGGGAGTCACAGCAGACACCATTTTCAACCTGTCTTATCATAAGACATCTGATTTTAAATTATCTGATTGATTATTAACCTTGACATACAGTTATGCAGGGGTCCTGTCTATGATATCATTTCCTTTTTTATGTTTTTTTTTCTTTTCATTTTGATAGCACCAAATGACTTTGATTTGCTATACAAAATATTTTTGCAAAACTGTGTCATTGCTTTTTTCTAAGCAATAATAAATGATTATACTAAACTAGGCTCATATTTAAGAATTTATATGTAAGAATTTAATTATTTAATGAGTTCTCTGTTCTTTATTATTGAATCAGTTGTATTACTATGATAATTTTGACTTTATGTCCCCAAAAATAAAAAAAAACAATACTCATCATAGAAGAGGTTTATTCAAGTTAATGTATATATGAATTCTTTTTTTTTTTGGTCACACTTTATTTTAAGGTCCAATTCTCGCTATTAACAAACCATTAACTACGACTTTTGCCTCAATAAACTACTAATTTGCTGCTTATTAACAGTTAGTAAGGTAGTTGCTAAATTTAGGTATTGAGTAGGATTAGGGATGTAGAATATGGTCATGTAGAATATGTGCTTTATTAGTACCAATAAACAGCCAATATGTTAATAATATGCATGCTAATAAGCAATTAATTATAGTGAGAATTGGTCCGTATACTAACGTGTTACCTTTTTTTTCAATTAACAGTCCAAACAAAAAATGAGCATCAAATGAAAAATCTGCCTTAGCAAGCCTAAATATTAAAAGTTAATTTATTATAACCCTTTTCAAATACATCTAAAATGTTGACAAAACTAAATCTTTCCATAGAGAACAGACCGATTTCATATTTCCACTTACATATTACCTGTCCAGCAATCGACCCACAAGCTCCAGCCGCTCCACTGATGACCATCGTCTGGTGGCTTCCTGGAGTCACATGACCCTTCTCTCTCACACCTAAAAGAGCAGTGAGGCCAGGCATGCCCACCGCTCCTAGAACATACGACAGGTGACCATCGACCATCTCGGGGTCAACCTGCAAGAACGAGTACACCACATACAGTGGTGTGAAAAAGTTTTTGCCCCCTTCCTGTTTTTTTTTGTTGTTGTTTTTTTGCATATTTGTCACACTTGAATGATTCAGATCATCAAACTAATTTTAATATTACACAAAGCTAACCTGAGTACATACAAAAAAACACAGTTTTGAAATAATTATTTCATTTATTAAGGGAAAAAGCTGTCCAAACCTGCCTGTCACTACATGAAAAAGTAATTGTCCCCTAAATCTAATAACTGGTTGTGCCACCCTTGGCAGCAACAACTGCAATCAAGTGTTTGCGATAACTGCCAATGAGTCTTTCACATCGCTGTGGAGGAATTTTGTCCCACTCTTCTTTGCAGAATTAGTTTAATTCAGCCACATTGGAGGGTTTTCAAGCATGAATGGACTGTTTAAGGTCATGCCACAGCATCTCAATCAGATTTAAGTCCAGACTTTGACTTGGCCACTCCAAAACCTTAATTTTGTTTTTCTTCAGCCATTCAGAGGTGGATTTGCTGGTGTGTTTAAATTGGGATCATTGTCCTGCTGCAGAACCCAAGTGTGCTTGAGGTCACAAACTGATGGCTGGACATTCTCCTTCAGGATTTTCTGATACAGTGCAGAAATCATGGTTCCATCAATCATGGCAAGTCATCCAGGTCACCCAGACCATCAAACTACCACCTCCATGTTTGACTGTTGGTATGATGTGCTTTTTATGAAATGCTGTGTTGGCTTTACGCCAGATGTAACGGGACACCCACCTTCCAAAAAGTTCAACTTTTGTCTCATCAGTCCACAGAATATTTGCCCAAATGTCTTGGGGATAATCAAGATATTTGTTGGCAAATGTGAGACGAGCCTTTGTGTTCTTTTTGGTCAGCAGTGGCTTTTGCCTGGGAACTCTGCCATGGATGCTGTTTTTGCCCAGCATCTTTCTTATTGTTGAATCATGAACACTGACCTTAATTGAGGCAAGTGAGGCCTGTAGTTCTTTAGATGTTGTTCTGGGTTCTTTTATGACCTCCTGGATGAGTCGTCACTGCGCTCTTGGAGTAATTTTGGTAGGCCGGCCACTCCTGGGAAGGTTCACCACTGTTACAAGTTTTCTCCATTTGTGGATAATGGCTCTGACCGTGGTTCGCTGGAGTCACAAAGCCTTAGAAATTGCTTTATAACCCTTTCCAGACTGATACATGTCAACTATTTTGTTTCTCATCTGTTCTTGAATTTCTTTAGATCCGGCATGATGTGTTGCTCTTTAAGCATGCTTCACTTTGTCAGACAGGTTCTATTTAAGTGATTTCTTGATTCAACAGGTCTGGCAGTAATCAGGCCTGGGTTTGGCTAGTGAAATTTAACTCAGCTTTCTAAAATAATGTGGATAATCACAGTTCTTTCATGATTTAACTGGAGGGGACAATTAATTTTTCATGTAGGGCCTGGTAGGTTTGGACAGCTTTTTTCCCTTAAGAATGAAATCATCATTTAATAACTGCATTTTGTATTTACTTGCATTATCTTTGTGTAATATAAAAATTAGTTTGATGATCTGAATCTTTTAAGTGTGACAAATATGCAAGAAAAAAAAAAAACAGGAAGAGGGCAAAAACCTTTTCACGGCACTGTACATATCCATACACATCTCTATCCATATACATTAAGACTATTTATTCAAACTAGCCAAAATGAACACTACACCTTTTGCAAAAGGTTGCCATCCATCACATCATAGGTTTGCCAAAGCCAGTTGAAGGAGGTGACAGTAGTGCCCACAGATAATGCCTGATTCTTGCTGGCCTCCACTACACCAACTCCACCTCCATCCACACACTCCTCTAATCTCCATGGCAACAGGTAGTCAGCTCCAGTATCATCGTTCATGCGACAGCGCTGCATTGAGATTGGTGTTAATATTGTTTCATGCATTAATGAATAAGTTAATGCCTGGTAGTATATTGATTATAGGTTGAGATTTCATGAAGGAAATATAGTGAACTACACTGTACTTCTCACATGAAATGAATGGATTTCGTGAATTTCCTTTATGAATCCTCAATAATAAACACAAGTAAGGTCATCTCACCATGTAAGGGTCAACTGACAGGAAGAGTGTGCGGACTAACACTTGTTCTTCTTTCAGCTCGGGTGATTTCATAATCTCCTCCACACGGAAATTCTCTGGAACCGGATGACCATTTTTGCCTAATCATATTTAGGAGTAAAAACATTAACTTAAGTTCTGGAGAAACATGCGGCACAGTAATATCTATGATTATTGGACTACATGTTGTTAATGATTTGTAAACTAGCAAAATCGTCAACATGGCTTACCTGGTCGAGAGTGCAACACAACTCTTTTTACATTGAACATTTTCCCTTCTTTTACTACTTAATGTTTTTATAAAGGAAAACTTGTAGTTATTTATAATGCAACTCTCAAAAATTTTGCTTGCAGCTACTGCATTTCTTCCTGAAATAATCACATGACTCGCAGGAGCTCGTCTGATTGGCTGCATGAGCTTTAAAGATCTGGTCGCATGTGTTGTGATGATGGGAATTCAGGCTCGCGAATCGGTTCCTTTGAACAGTTCATTTCGAAGAACCGGTTCATTTTATTACTAAATCCATATTAACATTTAAAAACATCATAACAATAATAAGCATAATCGCTGTAATTCTATGTTAGTTCCAAATTAGTTCTAAAGTCATTTAAAATCTAAATATAACTTGAATTTACTTTAAACCATTCTACAATTCATTTTAATCTTTTGATTGAAGCGTTTTTGCATGTTTTATTAAAATGATATGTGTCGAAGTTGTTGACTCGATATCGAGAACCTCTCGGACTGATTCAGTTCGATTCGTAAACGAATCTTCCAGAAGGTTCTGTGAAAAGGTTCAACTGATTCAGAAACGATTCACAAGAATGATTCGGACATCGCGTGTGTTTACTTTGGACACTAGTGCAAATCTTTACCATGTGATTTCATATAGGATCGTTTAAGAAATGTCTTTTTATAGTAATTGCTTTTTAGCACACATGACATTAGGATGAGGAGTTGTATATATGTATATTTGATCGTAAATTTTCCACAACATTCACTAAAGGTGTCTCGTGTATTAAAGGTGCAAGATAAAAAATTACATCACTGTGCAATTTGCAGCGGGTGGCGCTCTTGTTACCGACGAGGAAGTGACGCTACAGGCAAAGGCTTAAAGTTTTTTTTCCCCTTTTTTTTCTTGAAAGCAACGCAAAAAAGATCCGGATCGCTGGAGCTACGTCGCAGATGTTTTAGAGGTAATGTAATGCGCAATAACTCCAACTAGATCCAGTTTGAATGTATTTCCACTCGTAAAACATGATGAGTTTCTGCAGGACGTCGAAAGAAGACCTTGTTCTTCTGGAGAATGAATTCGTTTGGGTGGTTCCTTACTTTTGACAGAAACAATTAGATGCGCTTTTGTCAGTGTTGCGAGTGGCGAACTGTTTCATGTAAACGCATTTTTGCAGGAACGCAGCAAGCGCTGCGACTACACATGTGAGCAACAGAAAGTGCTTATCAGAGGAACAGTTGTGTTGCAAGAAATGTCTAACGATTTCTTCTCTCGTTATCAAATGCAAGCGTTCCCTTTAAATAAGTGACCGTGTTAGTAGCGCCTATGTCAGTTCTGTACCTGCATTATGATTGATCATGTTACTGTTGTGCAACATTTGGTGGTGTTGCAACAACTGTGTCATATAAACTTGTGTCAGCCTCCCCCTAAAGCCATCACAACGAGTGCAGGGGGTTTTACATCTCAAAATTGGTTATGTACTTCCAGTTTGATTTCTGTCTGGGAGTCATGCGTGCATTGTAACTATTAAATAGGCATGCATTTACGCGCCCATCTGCATTTTATGATTAAGAATGCAAGTAGGCTGCCTGCAATATGCATCTACTTACAGTAATGTCTGAGAATTATATTTTACACACCCGAATAGCATTCGAGGTATCAGATTGTTTATTGAGGCTGGTACACTCAGCACATGCCATAGCCAGTGAATGGCTGGCCGCATGTCTGGTGGCTTTGCACTTTATTTTAAGGCACAGCAGAGAGAGAGTACAGGAACACTGACACGATGAGGCCTATGGGTGTCTCCTTACTCACAGCAGCACATGCTCGATCATGTCCGTGCTGCTGAGCCTCTGCACGCATGCACAAATGCTCACGGTTCTAGGCGTGATTAGTGTTACACAAAGTTCAGAAGTTGAACAGAAGTGCCTTGACACTGCGCACTCTATCATAATCATGTTCACAATGTTCCCTTGTGTTATTGATAACAATCGTATCAGTGAGTTTCTAGTGTAACGTTACATTCAGTAGGGGCCCTGATAGCACACGTACATCACGGAGACGTCTATTTGACGTCTGTATTTACATCTGGAGGATGTATTTTTTAGAGTGTTTGCTCATCTGCAATAATAGGACATTTCCTATTAGATGTCCAGTAGACGTCTATTAGATGTCTTTAAGATGTTTATGATTTAGAATGAATGGGAGTGGGGAGGGTTAAGGGTTGTAACACTCTTTCTTCTTTCAGCAGTGTCTAAGTTTGTGAAATAATATTCTCTTATTTGTCTGCTACATGTTAAAGTAGTTTAGAAATGCACAATTTATCTCTAAACTGTGTAAATTAGTGTCGAGTACAAAGAGTGATGTTACAATCCACCCCACTAGTGAGCGTAACAGTCTTAAAACCTGAACATTTTAAGTGTTATGCATGATTTATTTATTTTTTGAGGTAATCAAGTTGTACACCATAATCACTTCAATTTCTGTTCATTTTAAATGTTTTAATTTGAAATTAAATTTCAAAACCGCTGATAAAACTGGAAACAAACCAGTGAAGCCTTTACACGTTTCCAGGGGTTTTAGAAGTGGAAGTCGCCATAGTTGGGTGAACATCTATAGGGGTGAACAGAAACTACAACAAATCATTTTTTTCATTCACATTTGTTTCAATAGCAAAAGAAAGTCCATGATCACATTTCTATGACTTTAATCAAACGAAATCAATAGCACCCTCAGTTAAAGCTGTAATAATGGCATTTCATTGCAGATTTAGCAAACTATCCAGTGCGTTATGGTTTGCGCTCTGGGAATCATTTTCTATTTCAACATGTTTGTGCAGTGTTGAGCAATACAGCCAATCACAGACATGTCTGTTGATTTCTTGAGCGCAGCAGCCAATCAAAGGTGTTTAAGTTTGAATCCACTCACCGCTCAAATCACCGTAGCAGCACGAATCATCTCATAATAACAAAGTGTTGACACGATGTAATGTAAAGAAGAGATTCATTGTGCAGCGTAGAGACCTTCGTTGATTATAACGTAACTTTGTGAAGTCGCGATGAACTAAGATGAGTGACAGCTTTTTAGTAATTATAAAAGGAACGCTCTTTGCACCATAGCAATGTATGGCAAAATTTATATATACACATATAATATATATACTCTCAGCCATTGTAGTAGAAACACTCACGCAGCAGCGTTACTAGTTTTCTGTAATTTAATGCCAAAATATAATGTTTGAACTGTACATTACATTATTTAAAAAATGAAAAATCATCATCATAACAGTCCATCTAAAAAAACTAAAACATTGTGCTCACTCTCACAATTGTGGGAAATGTAGGCCTATACAGTACATTGTGCAAAATGGGACAATCTTTGTATTCAGTAGAAGTGCACGGATAGTGTTACAACCCCTCCCACCTGCTCAGACATGATATTTCTAGTTCTTAAACATGTAGATGAAAAGATTATGCGGATGTTGTATGTTAAATTCAACCGCTGATTCAGACGATAATGATCACAAATTAAAATGCAGACATACTTGTCCTATATTTTTTACAGTATATCAATACTGACATATCAGGAGGGTGGTGGTCATAGTGATTTCACCTCTGTAGCTCAGTTCGTATTGGTTCAACTGTTAGTGTTACAACACTCCCTGGTCCCCAATCCAAACAACCACAGTTTGGCCTTTTTTGTTATGATTAACCTCATAAATGCTATCTCTGAATTGCTGGTTTTCTACTAGTTTGAACCACGTGCCTGGTCGTTTTGCTCACTGACCACACATATTGTAATTCATTCACTGGATCCAGGTATGGATGGGTATGTTTGTCACAAGCCATGCTTTTAAGAACGTTTCCCAGTGACGGAATTTCCCGCATGACCTGTGCATTTGCTGTAATTTACAGCGCCCCGCATGGAAGGGGAAAGGCCTTATATGGTAGCGGAAGTGGGTGTGGCCAACGGGACAGTAGGGTATCACAAGACTTCAGCTGAAAGAGAATGTGTTGTTCCATACTTCATGTACGAGTGAACTACACTGTTCTGGGCGTTTTGATTCGCATGCGCGTGCAATAATAACGAAATTGCGTGCAATTGTTTTGAAAAACGCCACGCCATTTTGTCAAAGAAGCCCTCCATTTCCATTTCTCGGTGGATTCGTTTGCACAAGGATCTACCTCTTGGCTTGAATATTACTGGAGTGAGGTCAGCATTGCATGACTCAATCGTGGATAAGCATGCAGTCATTTCTTTACTGTTGCATTGGACCTTGCAGTTGTTCTTAGAGCGACCTGGAAACAAACGTAGAAAATAGCAAGCACGGTAAGGATGCTTTTTAAACGCCTAATATTAAATGTTTAGGACTGTTTAGCTAACCGAAATCATGCTGTGGATATCGTTATTAAGTTATCGTAGAATATTAGTCGAATTCGAGCGTGCGCTACGTGTGGCTCTTACTCCCTTGTAATACTGAAAGCATGAACAAACTTGCGCACAAATTACATTCACCAGAGTTGACAACTAGGAAGAGACAGGAGGGGGGCTTGTCATTTACCACTTTTATTATTTTGCTGCTCAAGCATGCTTCATAGGGTGTATTGTTGTCTCACTTTGTTGCTGTGTGACACGGAATTAGTGACTGGATAATCCCTTTTCTGCAACAAAGGACTTCTGGTAAATAGCGCTGAGCTGGCTTCACTAGGAAGGGGGTCCAGGGAGGGCACCCAGTCTGTGTCACAACACTCTGTCTGTGTCTCAAAATATATTGAGCTGTTTACCCAGACAGCTTTTTGAGGGGCTTGAATGCGCTTTTCGAACGTTCGAACGCAACGCGGCCGTCCTGCGTCGCGTAAATAAAACAGCGCGTTGCGGTTAAAGGGATAGTAGCACAAAATGAGAGCTCTGTCATTTATTCACACGAATGTTGTTCCAACACCTACGGCTTGATTTTTTTTTTATGGCACACGAAACAAGATGTTAGTCATTCTCAGTCACTATTCACTTTTTGCTCGTCTTTTTCCACAAAATGAAAGTGAATGGCTCTCATTCTGCATAACATCTCCTTTTCCACGGAACAATTACAGTCATACAGGTTTAGAACAACATGAGAGTGAGTAAATGATGACCGCACTTTAATTCCTGGATGAACTATTCCTTTAAAAGTATATAAACTCTTCAAAACTAGATAAACTAGAGAGCCCGTTCTGTGTCTACGCCCCCTAAAATGCTGTCTAGTGAGGCAGCTGACTAGGTCTTGAGCCACAAGCACTCTCTCTGAGGCTTGAGTCTCTTCTGCATTCGTTTGCGGTTTAAATTAAGAACTAGGTACGATTAGGTAACTGTACTTGACGTTACAAGCGTATTAAACGCGTTCTCTTGTCAATTGTTAAATCCGTGGCTTGTGTAACCGTGCATCGCTGTGTCTTGTGTTGTATTGTCAATGTAATGACATTTATGCGCGTTCACTGCGCGCAGTTTTCAGCAGAACGCCATGCGCTGGATTACTCGAATAAAAAATGTAATGCACTGAAATGTGTTAGGTAAACTTGACCTGCAGTATGGTCCTCACACTTTAAGTGGACGCTGGTTTGGTTGATGCAATTGTTGTTTACATCCCCGCGCAGTTAGGGGTGTTTCTCATTGCGTTGCGACATCCCTGAATATACTGCAGCTTTAAATGACTGCTTTGAGTACGCATTATTTATACACTTTACTGTGTTGAATTTCACGATATATGATTTTGGCCTAATGTAATTGAATGAATGTTAATTTTGAAACATTGCTCTGTAGAATGCTCAGTTAGGGTGAAGTCAGCTAAAATGGGCCACGTTTTGGTAAATAACTTATAATACCATCAAACAAGCTATGCATAAGATCTAATGATATTCTTATAAATTAGCATGGGTCTCTTAAATATATTTATATTTTTTAAATGTGAAAGTATAAAAGTTTAAAAATTATGAGAGTTAGAGTATCAGCAGGTACCTTCTTGAGCCACGGCACAACATTCAGGTAAAATGGGCCAATATAAAAAGAGAACAACCCAGGTAATTTCAGCTTAATTTTATTTTTAGCAGTAAATTGACACTATTGTCTTTAGTGTGCCATAGCAACACCATAAATGTATTTCATTAAATAGAAATTTGAATGAATATTTCATTAAACAATGTAATTAAAAATGAACTGATCATGTTGTATAGGTGTGTGTTTCTGTGCATTGGTGTCTTTTGTGTGCATGTATTTGTGTATGCTTGTATTTTTTAAAAAGATTGTTAAGATTGTGTATGGATACATATCTACAGTAGGCCTATAAACCTATTTTCACCCTCAATTTCTGTGAAAAAGTGTGTATGCAGCCCATTTTACTGACAGCTTTCTTTCTTTCCCTTTCTCTTCTCGTCTCTCTGTTTCCTTTCTTTGCTTGTCCTCCTGCCATACTGTCTGCAATGCATTTCTTTAAAAAAAAAAAGACTATTAAGATTTTGTATGGATACATATCTAAACCTATTTTCACCCTCAATTTCTGTGTAAAAGTGTGTGTATGCAGCCCATTTTAGCTTAACCATCCATTTCTACCTAAAATGACCTTTTTCACAAAAATCAAAGCTGCTTTTATAAATTTAACTTTTTTTTATTTGAAAGAGCATGTCAAAACATTGTTCATAAACCTTTGCTTTGTTGGTAAGCTTACTTATAATTGCTTTAGTACCCTTATTAGTGATTAATGAAATTTTCTATGTCAGGCTCAATTACCTTACAATTTCTCTGACAAGCTTCATGTAACACTCTGCCCTGCCCGCCTTAAAAAACTCAGACCAATAAAAATTGTTACATGTCAAAAAGTGTTGAAGCAACAATGCAAGATTAGTTATTGTAATTTTCTGTAAAAATTTAAAGAGATATGATGCTACAACCTTATTTGGCTCATTTTACCTGATAGCCCATTTTAGCTGACTTCACCCTATTTAGTTTTTTTTAGAAAAAGAAAAGAAAAAAAAGAGTAATTTCCTTTTTTTAGAATATCCTTTTGATTCTTTCTTTTAGTTGTTTTAATAAAAAATACCTGGTGTAAAAGTGGGTGTTATGTATTTATAATGTAATTTAGCTGGCTGTATATGCTATATGTAATAAGAAACACATTCATAGGAAGGATTCAGGTGCACAAAGTTTAGATTTCAGTGCTATTTTATACTAACATAAAGAACATTTGTATTGGTCTGTGTAATAAAGCTAAAAGCCATGTGAGATGGGCACTAAAGTGATTTTAGCACAAGTAATCAGTGTTAGTAAAAGCAGAAACACTAATGTGCGTTAAATAATTAAAGGACAATAAACCATTCTTATTGAATATAGATAAAAAAATAAATGTTACATCATCAGGTAGAGTGCTTTGACCTTATTTGTGTAGTTTAGAATTTGCTTGTATGAAGATTTATATTTCTGTTAATAAACGTGCTCTCATGAGTTAACCGTTTTGAGATTATTCATTATGCATTTCATTGCTATATATGCACATGCTCATAACAAAATGCAAGCCCTCCGTGATTTATGAGAGGAGGGTATAGCAGGTTAATGATATACTTTTATTGATTTTGATGTTAATATCTGGATGCTAATGTGAACTATGGGGGGAATTACCTTCAAACAATCTCATTGTGAAACTAGGCTAGTACATTTTCACACTCTGTGGGATTGTGTGTGCAACTGTACATCTCTCCTCATCTTACTCACTTTCACTGTTGCCCTCTCTGCTAACAATCTAAAAACAATTATTTGTGGTAGCGTGCACATTTTCCCCCTACTCACACTTAGCATTCTCACATATGTGTCATCTTGGTTTGTTGGTTGCTAAGATTAGTCTTTTACTTTCTTTGCATACTGAACAAATTACCTGCAGTTTGTTCAACATTGTTTTATTATGTGCACTAAACTGCTAATGTCACAGCTCCCCAACCCTTAACAATCCACCTTTCCCTTTCAAATTCTTTTCTCTAGGGTTCCATTCATGAAAATGCTGAAACAGCTATTTCAATGAACCCCCACTAAGCCCAAAGTACTGACTCTGAAGGCTAACCATGATATTTGTCACCACTTTCTTCGTAGGTTGTCTCCAATGAATGAGCAGCAAGTTAACCTAAAGACTTCTCAACCCAGCTTGACATCCCGGGAGCGGAAAAGTTGGCAGTGAAGAAAAAAGCAAATGGACATGTTTGAACTACATCGTAATGAAACTATTATTTCTGAACAGGAGATGCTGCAGTTTTTTCTTTTAAAGCTTACCTGCATTCCTACCATGCTGAGTAGGTTTGGATGACCATTAACTGTCATTAAACCAATCAAGGGTTCTTTGTCAAGGGAGATACTCTAAGACTCTTCATTAAACCGGAGACAACTTTGTGTGGTTTGGGAAATTGAACTTTTGTCTCCTTGACTTCCCACTCCACCACTCCCCAGAATCTATATTCAATGAAAGGCATGAGTTTGCGACCTCAACCGAAACCAAACGCAAAGAGAACGGGCAAGCGCATCACTTTCTTTAACGATCAGGGTGTGGCGATGAAAGAGGCCTCTCAGCATACAGAGCCCTACTATGGCATTGGGGTCCCTCCCTCAGGGCCAGGCCATAATGACAGTGGAGGTGTGGAAAGCTTGAATGCAGAAGCACCACATACGTACCTCAATTCTGTCATTTTCAGCCCAGAGAAGAATGATCAAAGCCGTGGGCACTACCAACAGATGATGCCCATGAAATGGTCACACCAAGACCCATCTTTGCAGCCCCAACAGCGACCAAACAATTGGTCACAGGGTATGACCACTTGGTCTCAGAACTTTGGCCCTTACCCGGGGGCTCAGGCTGCTTTTGCAAAGCAGATGCATGAGGGCATGTCAGTACAGCAACAGCAGCAGCAACCTGAGTCATCGACTATTAGGGCAACTGAAAAACAAGTGGCTAACATAAGTGGAGAGACCTTTAGGGATTCGACCAAATCTGGCCGAGGCATGGACTGGGAACAGCAGCAGGCCTTTCAGCAAACACAAAAGCCTGGAATGTTAAATCCGCAGCAGCACGGACAGTCCAACCCTGGGAATTCTGTGCTGCAACCCTTTCAGTTAGCTTTCGGACAGCCCAAGCAGAGCTTGGTAGCAGGATTCTATCAAGTAGTTCAGGGCAATCGGACCTTGCCGAATTTGAATTACAGTACACAGACAAATTCCCAACTACAGCAGCAACTACAGCAACAGGAGCAACAGCAAAAGCTGCAGCGACAAATAATGTTCCAGCAGCGGCAACAGCTGGAACAGCAGATACGACAGCAGGTGCATCAGCAGCAGCAGCAGCAGGTACTTCAGCGTCAAAAACAGCCACAACAGATATCACAATCACAGTTGCAGCAACAAGCACAGCAGTTAAAACATACTCCGCAACAGCCACAACAACATATGCAACAGATTCAACCGCAACAAGACTTGGTGCAGAAGCAACAAAAATCTGAGCAGCCTCTTCAGAACCAGCATGTATTGGAAAATTACTCTGATGGCCAGCAGCCATATGCTTCTTCACTTGATCAGCATCAGCCCTCATTACTAGGACAGTCCCAAGAGACAACTGATCCTCCATCAACACAGACTCAAGACTCCGTTCCTCAGCCTCCCTCAACTGTTCCCCAGCAATCCATCGAGACCCAACAGCCTGGGCCCCGGAGATCACGTCGGCTTTCAAAAGAGGGTGGAGGCCCTGCCTCGGATAACCCATTTGTCATGCCGACTGATCTCCACACCCAAGGCTTTCAGAATGGTGCTTCTGAGAGCAGTGCGGTGCAAGACATCCGGGCCGCTCCAACAGGTGTAATCCAGAGCACACGACGTAAGAGGAGGGTGTCGCAAGAGGTCAACCTGGAAACTTTGGCTCAGAAGGCTTCGGAAAGGGAATCTCTTCCCTCACATAGTGTCAAGGTAAGACAACTGACAGTTTTTCAGTCAAACATGTTGGAGAAATTAAAATACATTGTGGTTTTGCAAATTCATTGTTATGATGAAAAGTTGGTCTGTGACTTAAGGATGACAAATTACCCTTAGCCAAGGGAAGTTGACGTCATTATCTGCTTAAAGCTGTGCAGTGAGGATGCACTACTTGTTTCAAATGCATACAGGTTCTGCAGGTTTCTCAGTTGATAGGGGAATGCAAAGTTAGTACAGGCACTGACTGTTGCCATTAGGTCACATGATCTCTCGAGCCAAAAAAAAGGCTTTTGCACATCACTATCTCCTGACGGAATAGCAGCATGTGCACCCCACCCTCAGTCCACTGGCCCTCTTGAGGATGCCTAAACATTGACGTACATAAATAAAGAGCTGCATTTTCTTTTGTCGAAGCCCAAAATCACAGCTGTGCATAACTAATTTTGATTTTGCAGTGTCACTGAGTCACTTCTTTTTTTAAAATGGGAGATTAAGAGATTTCATCCTCTTGCAGTAGATATGCTGCTTATATGGACTAGTGTTAATTGATTGGTTTGTTCGTTCTTTTATTGCGCATAGAGAATTAGCGCAATTAGCAGTCAAATTTAACGAGGGGATCTAAATGTTTCTGGGCCGCGCTATTTAGTTCACTCTGCTTTTCCTTGTTACATAAACTTCCTTTGAAAAGGACAGCAGCACTCTCTTAAGATGTCCAATGGATGATAACAAAGAAAGGGTGGGTGTGTGTATATCTACGGTTGATCTACGGGCCAGATAACGTACAGAACAGAAAGAACGGTCCAGTAAAAAGCAAATCTCAGGTCAGCTGATTCCAGCTCCTCGAAAGGAGTAGGTACATAAGTCAGTGAGTGTTTTTTTTTTTTTTTTTTTTGGTCTCAGGTGTCACTTTATGCCTCTAAACCTCCCCTACTCTAAATGTAGGCTGAAAAACAGCTCTTGCTCAAGGGTGAGTGAGCTGCAAGGGCTTCATGTACTAAGCTGAATACCTTAGCGGTGCCAGCAAGGCCTGAGTTCAGATAAGACAGGCCACATCCTCAGGGATTTCTAGATTTTCATGCAACTTCCAGTTAGACACATGGTAGTAGTGACGCATATTGCATTGCATTTTTCCACATGTCAATGAAGTTTCAGTAGTTTTATTTTCTTTGCTCTCATGATGCTTTGCTTAGAGTTAGCAATGAGGAGAAACGGGAATTGCTCTCACAATAAGGGAAACATGGGTTTGGTGCTTCTCCCTGAATGCTTTTTCTCTGACTCAAAGATCATTGTCTTTTATATATATATTTTTTTTAAAAGAGGTTTCGAAATTTGCAGGCATTGTGAAATTGCTAAGAGTGCCACTTTTGTATAGTTTTTTATTTTAAGTTCCTGGAGAAGTATGAATGCAGTCCAGTAAACCTAACATAGAAGGAACCCGTTCTCTAATCATTAACATACCCACAGGAGAGTCTGGTTATATGGAGGTATTGTCCTGTGCTGGCATGCCATTATGTTATTCACTTGTGACAAATATCTATACATCCTCATGCAGTCTGCTGCTGGTCTGCAGTGCAAGATGTTTCTTCCTGGAGCAGAAATGAGGTCGCAGTTGATTCATTAAGATGTTTTTGAAAATAGTCTTGAGCTAACCTCATTTCCTGTACTAATATATCTTATCAGCTCTTAAGCACTCTCTCGTTTCTTTCATGCATATCAATTATGTCTACAGAGCGGAGGAAGGATGCACTCTGCTGAGATTTAGGACTTTTGTTGAACCATTAATTTGACTGTGTTAATCATGTGTGTTGTCAGCAAGAGCCACACAGGCCCTGGAGCCCCCCTGTTGCCCCAACAGGTCCAGGTCGAGGGGCAGCTGAGGTGGATCAGGTGAGTGCCAAGCGGCCCAGAGATGACAGCCTCATGCCATTGGTCATTCCAGTGTCTGTACCAGTGAAGCAGACTGATTCCTTGTCCCCGGATCACGAGCAAGCCTCCCTCTCAGCTAGTTGGCCTTCACGGCCTTTGAGCACCCATGACATGAGCTGCTCCGATTACAAGACTTCTGTGATTGTCACTCGACGACGTTCACTGAGGAACTCTCTGTCTGAGAGCACGGGCCAGGTGAGTTCACAAACTGGCCAATCTTATGAAAACATTAAAGGGGTCATGAGATGTCACCCTCTTATTTATTTACCTTGCGCGATGTTACAACGGAAAATCTGTCATTCATTCAGTGCTTATCATGGCGGAGATACTGTTGACAAGAACAAAGCAATATGCATGATTAGCAATGCTCAGGTGAAATGCTATAGTAATACTACAAATCTGTGGAAGCATTTGATATCACTCATACGGCGCCATGATTTCTGCAGTGAATGAATGGTGGATAGTGCAGACACACTGTTTTGTTTTCTGCACACATACTAAAGCACGGACGACGCTCAGTGTTTTCAGCCTCTGCCGTCTCACTATATGACGCTATGAACACAAATATAATCTCCAGCTGCTCTGAGAGTCACTTCATTAGCATTTTACAGTTGAAATTGACTACCGTCATATCACATACATACAGCAGCTGCAAGTTCTTCACAGCAACCTGTCAAAATAAAGGTTTGGTTTAATGTGAAGAAACTGACAGAAATATATTACTATTGTGCAGCCTTAAGACTCTGCTTTATTTTTAAAGGAATAATCACATTTGTTTTTTTATTTTAACTAGGGGTCGACCGATTATCGGCCTGGCCGATTATCGCCGTCGATATTAAGCATTTTTATGATAATCGGTATCGGCCATTTTCAAAATCGATGTGCCGATAAAATAATTTAATTTTGAAACGCGCTATTTGGCTCTGATGCAGCCTGTCGGAACTCACCACTCTGTGGGCTAGAGCAGTCTCCGCCCACCGCGCATCTGATTTGTTGGGAGTCACGAGTCCGACCAATTGACTAAAGGACACCAAGCGCTTGCTAACTGGAGCTGCTTGTTTCAGTGATCACGCATCAGATGTCTCTCAAAGGCAGCAGCAGACGTTGCTCAAGTTGCAATAGATCACAATCCACTACACTGAAGTTGCAAAACACCTCAATATTATCTATTTATGGTTTCCGCGATAATATCGCGGAATCCAGTCATATAAATGGAATTTACTGTATAACGCGGAGTCACGGAATTTGTCAAAGTTTGGATGAATTAATCAAAAGTAGGTCAGTACATTTAAATCGACTCGCGCTATGGACTAGTATCTGTAAACATTAAGCCGCAAAAAGACTATTTAAATATGAATTCTGCATGTTCTGCGTGTCTCTGTATATGTGAATGGCACAGAATCTGAAGTGCGCGACACTCGCAGTGTTTTCAGCATCTGCCATCTCACTAAATGAGGACATAAATACTTGAACAACATCCCCAGAACTGCTCTGAGAGTACTTCATGAGCATTTGACCATTTCATTTGAGTAAAACTATCCTCATATCATACATAACAGAAACTTAAGAGGTCCTCATGGCAACCCGACGTTTATCTAGCAATTATTACAACTTTGTTTAAAAGAATAATCACACAATACGCTATTTCTTCCATGTTTTAATTTTAATAGTAAACCCATTTGTTTGCCAAAAATAGAGTTTAACTCTCGTTTTATTTGCACTGCACACTGCTATTAAGACTGTCACATAGGCCAAGATTAAGATACTGTCACATAGGCCAAGATTAAGATACTGTCACATAGGCCAAGATTAAGATATAGGCTATTGAACCAAGTGTGCCTATCTATTAGTGTTATAGTTTCATTAAAATAGTTGCGGTCTTCTTAACTTCTACAATGGAGCTATGAAGACAATTAAATTATTTACACTTATTATATACATTGTGCTTTTTAAGTTAATCAATTGATGTGCAAGATGATGCATTGAATAGTCACCTCTTGTAGGTTATGATTTAATCATCAGAAAATAATTAATGAAGAATTATGAGAGGTTATGCTATTACACATACATTTCCAACATGTAAATTAGTGAAGCCAAATACTTACATTTCCCCAAGCTGTTTAGCTGTAGTACAGTATTCATAGGCTTAATCATGAAGCATACAGTGGCCTAGGGCTGCACGATATATTCCATGCGATAGTCATGTGCATCTCGTCAGTAAAGCCGGTTCTGTGATTAGCAGCAAGTCTCCATCACCTGCTTTCAGATGGAGCGGCATTTAATACACAGAGCTGTAGTTCACTGACAAGCTACGCAATATTACGTTCATTATCGAAGGCGATTCATCTGTGATTATGAGCACGAATTGCGTAGCTTGTCAGTGAACTACGGCTCTGTGTATTAACTTCCGCTCCATCTACTGGGTTGGAAAGCATGTGATGGAGATTTAATACTAATCACAGAACCAGCTTTACTGAAGAGATGCACATGACAATCGCATGCAATATATCGTGCAGCCTTACAGTGGCCCCACTTTTAACTCTCTCTTTATATTACCCTTATTGTAGATGGATGCATGGAGGAAGACAAGAGTAAGAAGTGCAACCAACACCAGGGAAGGCAGTTTTTGTCAGAGCCCTTGTTATTCTAAATTTTGACATTAATTGTCATTTTTACACCAGACATATATCGGTTAAAAATATCGGTTATCGGTCTAGTTGGTCTGTAATAATCGGTATCGGCATCGGCCCTGAAAAACGCATATCGGTCGACCCCTAATTTTAACAGTAAACCTTTGTTGTGCAGCACTTTGTTTGCCAAAAAATAAGTGTTTAATATTCATTTGATTAGTATAATATTTTATGCCTTCATTTGATTACCAGAAAAATTAATAAAAACATTTTATAGGGCCCTGTTTTTAGACTAACGAGAAAGTTTTGAATTCTGAAACTTACAGGATGTTTTTATAGTACAGTGAGCTCTTATATGTCAAAAGATCAAGGGAATTTTGGTTTCTCAGTTCATGACCCCTTTAAATATACCTTTGTATGCCCATGCTCTCTCTCACTCTCTCTCATTCTCTTTGCCTACTTATCTGTTTCATCCCCCTCTCTTAAAACCTAGATTAAAATTCCCCAATAATCTGCAAATTTCTGCCAAGCCCCCCATCCATTCTCTGCACTCTAATCCAACCTTCCCCCACCCCATTTCACTACCACATTTATGAGATCTGACAAGACTCACCAAGATCATCCAGATTGCATATGGTGCATGTATTTTAGAGGGGTTTCTGCACTACCCGGCTTGCCAACATCTAGTTTTTTTTTTTTTTTACAGAACGGTGGAGCAGAGAGCGGAAGTGAAGCTGACGGCAAATCGGCCAAAGCCAAACGACGTCCTCGTCCAGAACCGCTCTTTATACCCCCACCCAAATTTGGAACTTTTATTGCCCCACAAGCCTACTCCACTATCACACCTTACCAGAGCCACTTACGTTCACCTGTCCGATTGCTCGACAACCCCCTCAACATGCCGCCTTACACTCCCCCGCCCATCCTCAGCCCAGTTCGAGAGGGTTCGGGTCTTTACTTTTCCACCTTCCTGTCGGCTGCCGCTGCAGCAGCGAATAATCAGGGGCTGCCCCCACCTGCCACTCCCAAATCTGCTACCCGTAGCCTCCTGCGCTCCAGTGAGTTCCTTTTACTGTCTCTACAAAGTACATTAATAAAATTAGTTAAATACAACTTTAAATAGAATTCTGGTTTAGATTCATTGTTTAGAATTGAATGACTTAAAATGACAACCAAAAACCTAAACTTAAGTACTGTTCCAAAACCTAGTAGGCTGCCTAGCCAGCTACCTTCTAAAACAGTGTCCTAACTTTAATACAATTTTATAAGAAACTCCATGTGCATCACACAAGTAGCGCTCCACATCTAACTTGATGAACAGTTGATTCCAATGAAGTTTGATGTTAGCATAAGTTGCTAAGCTAACAATTTGGTATTCTAATAACTCAATACTGGATTGAGTTTTTAAGGACAAAGTCTCTGAAAATCTGTCCACCGTCTTATGTTCATTTTGTCTCCTAAGCTCCTCCTAATGTATGCTAGGGTTACCTGTTTAGCAAAGGAGACATGCTATGCTGCCTTAGAATTTGCTAACCAAAATATTGAGGAAAATGAAGTAGAATGATCTGCCTACTGTTTGTAACATCTTAAAGTGCTGTAAGTAAGTGCCTCATTAGGGTTTGGAACAGACTTAGTATGCCTAAGATATATGTCCTAACAAGCCAGGATATATGTAATTAGACATAATTGATGTGCATATCATGAATAGGAGGACATATAATAAGAAACACTGTTTACTTTGCGTCTAAGTACAGTCTTTTTGTTTGTATATGTCCAGACAGCAGTGATATAACCCCACCAGTTCTCTCTGCTATGAGTGAGGCTACACCTGTCAGCATTGAGCCGTAAGTACATACACTATTCAAATAACACCCCCACATATTACGCTTCACAAGTTTCTTTAATTAGCTTACGCTTCTGGCCAAATGATAACTTTCTTTGCCTTGGTTAACTTGCCTTTTTTATTTTGCTACTTGCTTACTAGATTTCATTCAGCTGGCTGAAAATCAGTCAGTCAGAATAGCTGATTGTTTTTCTCACATTTATTAGACAATACTCAATGGAGCAGCCCAGCAATCACTTTATTTTCTGTACAGAGCTGCAGCTTTACTCAGCATAAACGTTGACAGTGTGAAAGCACAATGTGAGCCTGCTGTTGAAGATGCTGCAGCACACACTGCTAATGCATGTGGTGTAAACAGGCTTTACAGTGCTGTTATGTTGCTATTACTTGATTGCAAGCTGTAAAATGTAGACTGAAGATGCAAAATTCATAGTTTTAGCTTGTATGTTAACAGTGGGGAGCTGTTATGTCATGCACAAGTGAATCTGGTAGTGTGTTTAAGGGAAATGACATCTCAGTGGGTTTCTTGGATCATACATGGGGTATTTCAGAGCTATGTTTTCAAGAACAGAGTAGGTGGGGGATGGTGGCTGAACAGAGGGAATTATGGGATATCTTCTCTGACTGGTACCAGCTGGTTTATCTAATGGTCAGAACAGTGTTTGGTTGAAATTCTTTTGCTCTTACATACACAGTGAATGGCTGCAGATCCCATTTTGGAGTTGGCCAATGCACCACGAAAGCACATCCTGGAACAAAATAATAAAACACAATCTGTCTTGCCTTATCCCCAGACCTTGGCAGTCAGATACTGGAACATTTGGCTTTGAGAAACATGGGGTGTTAATTTTATGCAAATACCCATGGTCAAAATCTACTCTTGTGAATGCTGGAGTTCTCAAAAAAAGGAGCTGACAATGAGATGAGCAATAAATGAATTGAAACGGCAGTCTGAAACAACTTTAATAGTCTTTAAATGGTTCTGATTATTGAATCAGACACCTTTAGAAACAACAGAAACTACCTGTGGACTGACCTAGTGTTGTTTTTGGCGGCCTGTTTTAATTTTAGTTTTAGTCTAGTCTTTGTGTGAAGCTGTCATTTTAGTTTTTATTAGTTTTAGTCACGTTCATACTCCTTTTAGTCTAGTCAAGTTTTAGTCAACTAAAAGTCTGAGCATTTTAGTCTTATTTTAGTCAGAATTACTATTTTCGTCTACTTTTAGTCAACGAAAACTGATGACATTTAGTCTAGTTTTAGTCAATGAAAATTGTATTTTAGTCTCTTTTTAATAATGCAATTCTATTTAACCCAGTCAATATAGTATAAGTACCTAGCAGTATAGACAAAACCAAAATTTTCTTTTAGCCAAACCCATTTCAAACAAGGTTATCTTATTATATTATTGTTACCTTATAGACTCAAGAATACATCCAAAGACACTCTGATTTGAATTTACAACATTTATTTTACCAACCAAACATATTAGAAGTACACACACATAAATTTAAATAAATAAAAACAATAAATAAAATAAAATATCATCACATGACAATGCCAGAAAAAAAATATATACATTCAAGTTTAACAAAGAGAAACAAGGTGCTTGAATGCTCGAGCTACAATAACATACTTAAAAGGGCAAATAAAATGTGTGTGTCTGTTACTTGTATTGCTTGTAAACTGAAGTCAGATGAAGCCGGCCATCGGTCCCTTTCTGTGTGTCATACTTAACTTTGTTTGTTGTCGCCTTCTAAATAATGCCGCGAGTGGGGCTTGAGGAAGTGACGTCGCCTGCGTCTGTGCAGACTGTTGCCAAGTCCGCGGTTTTCCTGCGGAATTGGGCTACTTTAACACTGTTGCCGCGGGCTGTTTTTCATGTCCGCGGGTTGAAGCGACCCCTATAACGTGATATTTAGCCCCTGGAATGCTGGAATGGAATATTTAGACCCTGGAACTTTACCGGGGAACCCCCCTCGAAATGCAATAGAGCTAGTTTTGAGTAGCAATTGGGCGGGTTTTGTTGCGAAAACCTGGCAACCCTGACAGCCCCTGAAGTAACGTTAAGTCACATGGAACAGAAATACTGCAAAATAATAACGCGACTAAACGAGACGAAATAACGTTATAACATTTCGTTTCGTCTCGTTTTGGTCAACGAAAATGAAGAGACATTTTAGCATAGTTTTTATTTTGTAAACCACATTTAGTCTCGTTTTTATTCGTCAACGATATTGCATTATACATTTAATTATCGTCATCGTCACATGACCAGCATTTACGTTGCGTCTCGTCTCGTTTTCGTCACGTGATAAAGGTTCGTTGACGACGATATTTCGTCATAATTTTCGTTGACAAAAGCAACACTAGACTGACCTGAAGTGGAATGCGATTGTTTCTCAGGAATTTCTCATTACATAGGCATGTTTCAGTAGCAGCACTAAGTTGTGCCTCATGTTTAGCTTCCAATACACTTTGAACCACAAATATTCCCCTTTAGCCAGTAGTTCTTGTGACCCCTGTCCACAAAGACTTTTGGAGATGTTTCTCAAATAATGCTCATTAGGTTTTGCACAAACTTCCTGTTAGTCTTTTTCTCAAATTGGGGGATAGTTCACCTAAAAATGAAAATCCATTCATTACTCACCCTCATGTTGTTCCAAACCCATAAGACCTTTGTTCATCTTCAGAACACAAATTAAGATGTTTTTTGAGGAAATCCAAGAGCTTTCCGACCCTCCATAGACCGCAATGGTTCCATTACGTTCAAGGCCTAAAAAGGTATGAGGACATCGTTAAAATGGTCCATGTGACATCAGTCGTTCAACTGTAATTTTATGAAGCTACGAGAATACTTTTTGTGCGCAAAGAAAAGAAAAATATCTTCAACAATTTATTCTCTTCCGTGTCAGTTTTTGAAGCACATTGACGAGAGTACCACAACGCAAAATTATTATTATTATTATTTAAATTTTTTTCTCATGTTGAACATAGAAGATATTTTGAAGAATGCTGGTAATCAAACAGTTGATGGTCCCATTGACGTCCATAGTATTTCTTTCCATACTACGGACGTCAATGGGGACCAACAATAATTTTTGGGTGAACTATTCCTTTAACGACAGAATTTTCATTTTTGGGTGAGCTATCCCTTTAAGCGAATAATATAGTCATTTAAATAAAAACTAATTTATTTGATTAAAAAGTATCAACATACAAGTATTTAAAATTATAAAGATGCAGAATATAAACATTTTCGCTAGTGGCCTGATGCTTTTGGACTACACTATTTTAAAAATGATTCATTTAGTTTGGATTGCTACAGCAGCCTGTTTATGTTCACTCTCTCTTGCAGTCGGATAAACATTGGATTGCGGTATCAGGCGGAGGTCCCAGAGCTGAGAGAGCGCTCAGCAGCGCAGCACGACCTACACAAGGGTGACCTGGTGTGGGCGCCACTGCCTGACCTGGAGGCCAACACTGAGCAACAGCAAAGAGGTTTACAACTTACACAATACCACATTAGCTTCTCTTTTTTTAATTCATTAAATTGAATGAAAGGAAGTTGCAGGAATATGTTCTGCAATTTTGCCTTATTTAAATGAAATCTGCATGACCATATGTTTAAATCCGTGTCTTTCCTGGACCTTCTGTGTGTCCCTGCAGTGGATGACCTCATGCACCTGGCGTGCTCGAGTGCGTTGCGTGGAGGAGGGACCAATCAGGAACTGGTCATGCACTGCCTGTATGAATGCAAGGGTGACGTCATGGTGAGTGTCATGCAGTAGCGCACTGACATATTTTAAGTGCTCTTCCTGCTGTATTGTGTACCAATTAAACCTGTTTACGCCCAACTGCTCCTTTTCTTAAACTGCTGAACTCTGAGAGCAATAGATGGAGGGTTTGTCATACGAGTAGACTATATCTGAATGAGCAGGTTGTTTTTGAGTCATCTAAGGATTTCTGGTGACATCTGTGACAGGAAATATCAGTTTAGGGATCATCTTACTGACTTAAAATGAAATTATGTGGAATTATGTATTGCAGAGCCTGAAAATACAAATTGTTGATGTGACTGATGTGTGCAAACATGGAAAGTGTGTATGTAAATGACATGGTCTGTAGTTTTTCTTTCAACAGCATTTCACACACCAGCATGCATATGAAAAGCTTAGGGCCCTATGAAACCCGTTTTATTTATTTTTTCCCAAATTCTGTTCTATCCATTTAAAATTTTCCATTTTCATTTTTCTAGACTGTTTTAATGGTTAAATTAAATTGTATTAATTAAAAAGCACGTCTAATTAATTGAAATCATGAAACTTACACAATTTAACAGCAATTTATTACAAGTTTAACATTTTTAAGGCTCTATGAAATACTTTTTTTCTCAAATTTAGTTTTATTTTAACCAAATTCTGTTTTTCATTAATTTTCGGGATTTTACTTTAATTGTTTCATTAAGTATTAATAGTCAAAAGCATCTCTAAATAATTGATTTTATATATATAAAAAAAAAAAATCCCCATTTTTTTCATAAATATGTTGTGTCCTATGTTGTGTATTTTATTTTTCTGGTAAATATTCCTTAAAAATAATGATTTAATAATTTTATTAGTAGTAGTTCTGTCACAGTTTCTTCAAGTTAGACCAAACTTTTATTTTGACGGGTCGCTGTAAAGACCTTTAAGTTTCAGTTTGTATATTTTGATGAAAATAGGAAATTTTCAGGAAAAAAATTACAAATTCATTGTAAATATTGGTAATAATTCACAGGTTCAGTTTATTAGCTACTCCATTAGGAATCAAGAATTAACAATGAATAACAATTCTTGCAGCATTTTTTAAACTAAGTGAATGCTAATTTATGAATATACAATTGTTCATTGTTAATTCATGTTTATCCAAAATACATTATCTAATGATAATATATACACAAATACTACCCTAAATGAACAAATGCTGTAATACTTTTATTTATGTATTAATCTATTTAGAATTAAAAATACTAAACTAAATTCTCACTGAGACTGCTGTGATAGACAGTACAATGGCATATATTTAATTAAGTTCCTTTTAAATTAATGTGTAGTGCCCCCCCCCCCCAAATCAAATCATTCCAAAGCAATTATATCCAACTGTATATATATCTTAGGGACCATAACTAGTAATTATGACTCTCGTGTAAGTACTGTACATTGTAAAATGCATCTTTTCATGCAAAATGCCACTTTTTCCTTAAATGAAATAATATAATATCGATAAAGACTATTTATTTTGATTCACTTAATAATTGTGATTTTTCTAAACAGCATATCATGTAATTGAATCTGATTTTTCATCAGTTGGCAGCCCTAGTTTATTTATTTATGAAAACTGATTGCAGTCCAGTTGAAACCAGTGCAGCCTGCTAATCGATGACCCCTGTTTTATGAAAACACAAATGGTGCGTGTGTGTTGATATGATTCTTTTCATCATTCACTCTACTGAGCCAGCAGCTGCAACAACACAGCAGCCAGCCGCTTACTGCTGAGCTGTCACTCCGCTGCCATAGCAACCACCTGTCAATCACAGGCTCATAAAACACACTGAAAATGACTAAATCATGTGTGTTGTGCTTCTGAGCCAATTACACTGCAAAATAAAAAGCTATTTGTTGCTTTGTGGTTCGTATCACATGTGAAGCTCTTCTGCAGAACCTGAAAGTCAGCTCGACTCTCTGCGAAGTCTCTGTGAGGTTTGCGGTGTTTATTGAGTGTCAGTGATAAGAGAGATGCACTGACAATTGGTTTCATGTTGTTGCTTTTAAGTTTTATCTTGTTGCATCTTATGTTTTGTAATTGCAAGTTGTTTGTTGCTTTGTGTTTCATGCAAATGAGTAATTTGTTTTAACCACTAGCTAACATGATCTTGATGTAGATATTTTAACACATTAATTGGTATGTCAGACGGGTTCAGCAGCAAATTTAAATCGCAAACAGATTGGCCCTGCGATGAGATCTGTCATGTTATGTGTTATATGTTATAACAATGATACATTTTTTCCAGAAATAACTTTGAATTAGAGTTTGAGTTAGAGTTAGGTATAAACCGACTAGATGCATTTCCTGCTCAGTGTTGTGACATTTAATGTCTCCGAGAACCTCTATAGTTCAAATGTTATTAAAGGATTAGTTCAATTCCAGAATAAAAATGTCCTGATAATTTACTCGTCCCCAATGACATCCAAGATGTTCATGTCTTTCTTTCTTCAGCCGAAAAGAAATGAAGGTTCATGAGGAAAACATTCCAGGATTTTTCTCTATATAGTGGACTTCAACAGGGACCAATCCAGTTTAAATGCAGCTTCAAAGGGCTCTACACGATCCCAGCCAAGGAATAAGGGCCTTTCCTAAAAAATAAAAATGTATATACTTTTTAACCAAAAAAGCTTGTCTAGCACTAGCTCGACCTTGCGCGTTGGAAAGTTCACGTGTGATGTGGGCAAAGTACCGACCCAGTGTTTACAAAGCGAACGTGCAAAGAAAGATAACTGCCCTATACAAAAAAAATTAAAATGATGTCGGGAGATTTTGGAGTTGGAGGAAAAAAATTAGATGGAGTTTTTCGTCCTACCCTACCTTTTTGAACCGGAGTACACAGATGAAGAATTAACGACACGTGACCTTTCCAGCGTGATTACGTAATGCATGAAGTCATGGACTCGTATCGCACAGCTAGTGCAAGATGACTATTTGTGGTTAAAAGTGTATCAATTTTAATTTTTTTTTAGAAAATGCCCGATCGTTTTGCTAGACAAGACCCTTTTCCTCGGCTGGGATTGCGTAGAGCCCTTTGAAGCTGCATTGAATCTGCAATTTGGACCTTAAAGTCCACTATATGGAGAAACATCCTGGAATGTTTTCCTCAAAAACCTTAATTTCCTTAAATAAAAATTATTTTTTATTCTGGAAGTGAACTAATCCTTTAATGGCCTTTTTCAGTGTGGAATTACTTATGTATTTTGTCATACGATACAGCTAAATGAGAAAATATCTAACCACAGACCCTAAGTCTAAGTTAAAAAACTAAGTGCACATATACTGTGTGTGTGTGTGTGTATATATATATATATATATATATATATATATATATATATCTTTTTTTTTTTATTTATGACATTTCATTTTTGTGTTTTTTTTAGTGCTATGACATTAATATATTTTTAAATATGGCTTAAGTGTCCAGATACTTTTTGGGCCTTCAATATAAAGTGCACATGCTGCGACATGTTGAACTTTGGTTGTCCAGATCATTAAAAGTTGAAAAAGAGCCATATATAAGAAAAAAAAAAACTCACGTTCGAGCTCGATGACCCAGAACAGACTATGGTGTCCTCGATTTATCGTACCCTGAGAGACTGTATGGTGGAGAAAGGCGGAGAGAACAAGAGGGATTATCCAGCGACTTGCACAGCTGGGATAAACGCCTTCAGCAAAAGCCTTTTACACACGTTGTTAAGGATATAGCGATGGTCTTGCAAAATTGCATCTCTCCTGCCCTCATTAATCTCTTCATATCCACTCTAGAGCATAACATGCCCTGACCTGTGTTTCTCTAACTTGTGACTATGTCTCTTCAGCCAAAACGCATCACACACCGCAGCCAGTTTTGCTTCCTCAACCATGCTAATTTCACTTTCTTTTTCATTTTTTCAGGGAGCCCTCACCCTTCTGTTGTTAAAAAACCCCATCTTTCCCAAAGCGCACCCTCTGGCTGGCTACCACTACTCTGGTAAGTCCCCTTCACCATCAAGCACACTTTCCTTTTCTTTCACCCTTTTTTTAATGGCCGAGGTGATGTGAGGTAATCCGTATGGCATGCGGTACCCAGTCACCCCCTGCGCTGGCATTCCAAACCACGCTCCGTGTCTCAGTTATAAACAAAAGCAGCTGAGGAGTGGAGGGGAGGGGTTCGACTGAGAGATTGCTGGGTGACCGAGTGGGTTGCTGGGTAGAGTACGGGAGGAGAGGAGGGGGAGTGTGTCTGTGGCATGTTGTTAAATCCTAGCAGAAGACAGCGGCATCATTGTTTGTCTGGACATGTGTGTGCTGGCTGTTTGCTCCTCTCTGTCCTTTGTGTGCGGTTGTGTTTGTGTTAGCGGGTGGGGGTGCTCTATAAGAGGATAGGCTAAACTGACAGCAGCCTCAATCTTATTCCATGCACCGCTTGTCTGTCCCGCACAGGCTCTGACAGCTGGACGCCAGAGGAGCGACGTTTCTTCAACAAAGGCATTACTGCCTACAAGAAGGACTTTTTCATGGTCCAGAAACTGGTACGTACAGGTTTGAACAAAAACCTAACAATGAGTGTCAATCTTCCACACAAATCAAATTATGTGGCTTGAAGAAAAAATTAGAGAAAAAGTCAAATTCAGGGACATGTATTATAGAGAGTTGGGCCCATTTGACTGACTTTCTACTAGTAAGTAACCACCTAGAACATCATAGCAATACTTAAACCACAAACTACAACACCCTAGTAAATGCATAGCAATGCAATAAAAACACTTAAAACATCCTAGCATTAGTCTAACATCCACCTGTAACATCCTAGCAATACCCTAAAGGCCGTTTCACACTGAGTGCGATGCGAAAAAGCGAGGCTGATCGCCGATGAACAGTGCTTTCACACTTCTAATTCACACCTGCACACTAGGTGGCGCTAACCAGCAATGCATTTTTCCTCATGTATCTCGTATATGGTCCGCTGCTCAATATACAGCATTAAATTAAGATGAATAAAGTTTGCTTCTACACCAGAAGCACAAATTATCTATAATGCTCACAAGAATACATCTTAAAATATAAATAGAGGTATGATCTGACTTATAACACTCGCGCACGTGGAAAACAGACAGTGCTCTTCTGATCACATTCTGTGGAGAATTAATAGAAATTATATTCTGTATAAAGAACATGTGAGAATAGATCTGTTCTCAGATACCAATGATAACAAAAACGCATCCTCTTCTCTCTCAGAATACTTTTTTTGTTTACACTGGTTTTCGAAACCGCGCCACCACTCACCCTTTTGTGCAACAGCAGCTGCTCTGGGCATGTGATCTTAGCTCAAATCTAATTGGATGGCCCGTTTCGGTCTGGAGCGACTGGGTAAAAAATCGACACACCGGGCAAAAAAAAAATCCTCGCTTTTTGAATGGCCCAATTATTGTTTTGATTTAAATGCGTCATTGCGCCGAATTTTCACGTTCAGTGTGAAAAGGCCGTAACACTGAAAAGCCTTTTCAGTTGCATGGCTATGCACTACAATATGCTAGGAATGTCTTGGCAACCAAGCAGAAAATCTTAGCAACGCCTTAAAAAACAAATAGAACGCTCTGGCAACCACATAGCAATGCACTAAAACACTCTAAAACATTCTAGCAATAGCCTAACATGCTGGGTAAGTTACGTACAAATTGTAATCCGTTACGGATTTCAAATTGCATGATAAAAATTGTAGTTAGTAACGTAATCCATTACATTACACATTTTAGGTCGTATAATTAGACTACTTTCTGATTACTTTAGGATGACGTTTCATCTAAATTTTTTATCTCATTGATTTAATTATGGTAATATTGCTATAAAAATACAAACAGAAAGAAAATATATATTCCATTTGTGTTATTAACAACGTGTAATGCATTTAACATTACATTATGTGAAGGTTTCCCACACTGGGTTCTGTGAAGGAACTGCAGGGAAATCATGAGTTTAATAAAAGTTAATAATTAATTAAACCATGAAAATGTAAAATTAGAAATCATTTTAAAAATAACAATGAAAATAAACACATCTTACAAAAACTCTTACGAAATAAATCATCCTGTAATCCTAGCAAACAAGTAGAACACTCTAGCAACCAGTGAGAGCATTTTCAAACAAATCTAAATCACTCAGAACACCTTAGCAACTGCATAGCATCACCCTAGCAACCACCACTGACAGCCTAGCTCTACGATGGCAAGTTTTGCATGGGTTCCAGTTCTAGTGAATTGTGGTTATGATGAATTGTGTTGATGTTTGACTTGAAGGTGAGCTTCAAGACAGTGGCTCAGTGTGTGGAGTTCTACTACACGTATAAGAAGCAGGTGAAGATCGGCAGGAACGGAACACTCGTATATGGAGAAGCAGAGCCACCAGAGACTAAACCCACGACAGAGGAGGAAGTGGACAATAAAGTGAGTTCCTGTGGCTTTGTGTCTACATTTACCTAGGTGGTTTAATGGCCTACAAACCAGAGAAGCATCAAAATGTTTCTTCTCCTTCAGAGTTCACAGAAATTCGAATCACGGAAAGAAGACGAGGAGAGCAGGAAGTGGGAAGGGTCATGTGACAGGAAACAAGAAAACAGCCCGGGCAGGGTGACACAATCGCTACAGGCCACTGGAAATGTGAGTTTGGGGAGATTTGATTTGCATGAGGTTGCAAAAACGCATGGTGCCTACAGAAAATTACATCTTGCCCAGCTCTGACCTACTTGAAATAAAAAGAAAACAGGTCTGCAATAGACATTAGTCATGTGTAGTTCAGCACAGTAGGGTATTTATAGCGCCATCTAGTGGTATACCTCATTACAAGCTTAAATTATTTATCCAATGCATAGTGCATTTAATATTGTCCACATATTAGAGACAATCCTGCTGGAGTAACCTGCAATTAACTTGCTGAATGGCACAATAGTGAACTCTTACATGGGTTTGAACCAGATCTCCTTCACTACACCACCTCTCAGCCATCACAGAGGAAGTTCCCTGTGTCTAATATCTGTATGCATTCAGCTGTGGTTGCTTTATGTAATCATCCGTTTCCTGTTAGGCTGCTGCCATCTTGGTCTTAAGAAGTCAGGAAGACAGTACTAGAGATCCGTCCACGTTGAGGGTCAGTCATCCTCCTCCTCCTCCTCCTCCACCACAACCAACATCTAAACCTCGCTCTGACACCACAGGCCGGAAAAGCACTGGCAATACAGGAAAGGGACAAACGAACCAAGAGGGTGAATTCCCCTGCAAGAAGTGTGGCAGGTCAGTTTATTGTGATACACACTCAATTTTGCAATTTACTATGATAATAGTGTAACACTTTTTTTGTTTATTATTTGCCTTATTTTATTTACTTAAGCTTACCTTTTATTTATTTTAGATTTACCTTTATTTAAAATGTTTTTGTTTTGCTTGTTTATTTATTATTCATTCATTTATTCAAATGAACCATTTGTTTGTCAAGTTACTTTATTTTATTTAAATTGTTCCTTATTTTATTTATTTATTTTACATTTACCTTGTACTTGTTTCTGTATTTAAATGTACATTTATTTATTCATTTATATTTATTTTAAATTTACCTTATTTTTCTACCATCAATTCATTATTTTATTTATTTACGTATTCTATCCCTGTTGTTCTATGCATTAAATTTGCGTGTTTATTATTACCACATTTTTCAGTAGTGTGACAGTAGTTCAGGTGTTTTCACAACAGTGTAGCAGTAACAAGCTAGTTTCTCCAACCAGTAGCATGTAGCTTGACAAAATATTTAGTGTCTGTGTTACATTGTATTGTGTATATAGCTTTGCAGTCAAGCAAACGGAGGTAATAATCAATTACAAAGGCCTTTTTCACTTTTATGTAGCATTGGAAAGATTCATTTCAGTGGTTCCTGTAAATGAACCTGTTGATTCAAAAATGATTCAGAGATTTAGGTTAAATGCTGCTGTTCATCAGTTTTTAGTGATATAAATTAGGATTTTTTCACTTTGTACAAAGTGTTTGTACACTTGAACACTTACTGTTTTTGAAAATAAAATAAATTGTTGTATATATCGTTATATATGCTGCCGTTTCAAAAACTAGCTTCCTCAACACTGGTGAGTTGTGCATATGTCCAGACGACATGCACTGGCGGTGTGGTCGTTTCACACAGCTGATATATAGCTGCTCATAAAAAGACCAGAGGTCTTACGAGGAATCAGTAAAGCTTGTCAGCTCTGAGGTGTTACATGCGTCAGGGATCAGTCTAGTAGTAAGCAGTAAAAAGGCAACATCTGATTTTGATTGGTGATTTTATGCATGGCAACAGTCGGCTTGTTAAAATCAACAGTCTCTTAGCAACCAAGTCCATGGAGATGTTGAATGCCACGTTCTCTGATCCGTACACATCAGCGTCTGTGTGATTTGAATACACACGCATGTTCTTTTATTTTTTACTATGAAGTACAGTGGCAGTATCTGGATTATCACCATATTCATATACTATAGTATTTACATGGTACTATGGTATATGAGGATACCATTGTATTAACATGGAGCCAGTGTTTATGGAGAATTAATGTACGAATGTTTTATTTGTAGTTGTGTAGCTTGTAAGTTCACAAAAAATTACTTGCATCATTCCAAACCTGAATGACTTTCTTTTTCTTCAACAAGAAAAATGTATTATACCAAAAAAAAAAAAAAACTAAAAATGTGGCTTAAATGACTTGTACACTGTATTACACGTTACCTGAGGTCATATTATAGCTTTCCATAAGAAACAAACCAAATTTAGGTCATTCCCTGAAAATGTTGAGCAGTCCATGACTATCCTTGGCAATCTCAAGAGAAAAGTAGCATGTTTGATTCATGTACAAATTATTATTTTGAGTCAAATCTGTTTAATGATTTGGTTGATCCAGTTCACAAATCCGGCTGATTTGGTTCTCAGGTTTAACTCATTGATTAAATAATCTGCTTTCCTGATTTTATGAACAAAACAATTATTTTTAGTCAGATTTTTGCAATGAATCAGTTGATCCAGTTTACAAAACCAGTTTGAGTGATTCATTCGCGATTCTGGCTGATCCAGTTCTTGGGTGCAACTCTGTGATCTGCATGTCTGATTTGTGAACAAATCATTCCTTTTACTTGGATTTTTGCAATGAATCAGTTTTCCAAAACCTGTCTGTATAATGCATTCACAAACTGGTTCTTTGGTTTAGCTTACTGACTCTGAGGATGAACGACTCATTCTTTTGAGTCAGATCTTTGCAATGAATTATTTGATCCAGTCTGAATTTTTTTTTTTCACAAATCTGACTGATCCAGATTCCAGTTCCTAGGTTCAGCTTACTAGCTATGCTTCAACTCACTGACTTGATCTGCATGTCTGATTTGTGAATGAATCGTTTGTGAATGCATCATTCAATAAATCATTCTGAGATGGATCTTTGCAGTGAATCGGTTTAATCAGTTTAAATGATTTGTTCATGAATCCAGCTGATCTGGTTCTCGAGTTCAACTGACTCAATGATCTGCATGTCTGACACTTGAATGAATCATTCTTTTGAGTTCACAATGAATGGGTTGAACCACTTTAAATGTTTAACTTATGAATCTGACTGATCTGGTTCATTTAATCTAGTTCACAAAATCTGATCTGGTTCTTGAGTTCAAATCACTGACCTAAAGATCTGAACACTGTTTTCTCCAGAATCTTCTTTAAAGTGAAGAGCCGCAGTGCCCACATGAAGAGTCACTCCGAGGCGGAGAAAAAGGCAGCTGCGCTCCGGCAGAGGGAGGCCGAGCAGCGGGCGGCAGCCGCCTTGTTGGCCGCCCAGCAGAACGGAGCGATGAGGGATCAGAGCAGAACGAGGAGAGCCAGCAGCGACGACTCCTCAGAGGAAGAGGAGGATGCAGATGATGAAGACTGGCACTAGTTAACAATCTCTTTCGTATGGCTGAGAAAAAACTATTTATTTTTATTTTACCAGCGGACAAGACCCATCCCAAAAGAACAGTTTCAGGGACTGGCTCACTCCCGTAGAGTGTTCGTGTGAGTGCGTATGGGTGTTACGTGTACATGAGACGCATTCAGGGGCTTAATGTTCAGATATAGGGCTATTGGGAGTGTAAGCCATGCCATCTCAGTGTGAATGTTTGTGTGTGTCTATAATATGCACTTTTGGACTCGTCCTACACACACTGATCTGACTGCAGCACATCTATCCAGTGTCTGTGCACAGAACTCACTCACTGTTCTCCCGTGAAACGAACCATTATGGATTCAGTGCTGTGGATGTAAAAGGACACAGAAGCAAGTGTGTGTGTGTGTGTTAGTCTTTTCCTCCTCTTCTGAAATGAAAACGACGGTATCTTTCTCTTCCACGTGACTGCCAAACGCTTGCACAACTGTGCTTGTACGCCTGGTCTTGATCTCCAGTGCTGTAATTTTGGGCTTTCTGTTATGAGTATCTCAAAGGTGAAGTTTATCCGAAATGGAAAATTCTGTCATTTTCTCACCCTCATGTCATTTCTTTTTTTCTTTCTTCAGAACACAAAATGAGACGTTTAGCAGAATGTTCATGCTGTTCTTTCTCAAAGGTTGCCTAAGGGCTTTCAGTCTTTAAAAAGGACAAATGAAAAAACATCATAAAAGTACGCCAAAGAACTATTATGCCATATTCCAAGACTTATGAATAGGTTTGTCAAAGAAATAGAATGAAATCTTGACTCATCTTGACATAGTGTTAATGAAAATAAACTTTAGTTTTTGTTTTAAATAAGTGATATAAAGTAGGGCTGTCAAATCGATTAATCACAATCACATGCAAAATAAAAGTTTGTTTACATAATGTGTGCTGTGTGTATTTATGTATATATAAATACACACACATACATGTATATATTTTACATGTACATGTATATATTAATCATGATTAATCAGGACTAATTTAAAGCTAAAATAAAATGCATATTAGGTTTAAAAAGTAAAAAATTGCATGAATTGGAAACAAGGGAAAAGAAGTTAAGATAAAGTACAAAAATTGTTTGTATGTATGTGTACGTACATACATATATACACATGTGTGTGTGTGTGTGTGTATATATATATATATATATATATATATATATATATATATTACAAAAACATGTAACAAAAGTACTTGCACTTTAATTCAAACTGAAAATATAAAAATAAGTAATTCAAAATATTCATAAATACAATACTTAGTATTATAATATTATACAATAGTATATAAATTATGCTAAAATAACACTGCATGGATATGCACACATGGGATATAAAAGCTATGGTGGTAGTTTCAGTGAATAATGACTTATTTTTTTAAAAATTTAACAAATTTATCGCATGACATCAAAAGACTGTATCCAGTGCATGAGTTGTATGGACATTTATGGTGCTTTTTTAAATTATTAAAGCTTGACAGCTGCCCTAATGCTACTATATACTTTCATTTCATGAAAACGATCAGCTTGAACATTCTACTTAACATCTCTTTTTGGTGTTGATCATATAGAAAGTCATACAGGTTTGGAAAGACATGAGTGTGAATAAATGATGCCAGCATTTTCAATTTTGAATGAACTCTTCCTTTCATTAAAACGGTGACCTCGCTGATGCCTTCAATGTTTTTGACACTTTCTATCTTTACATGACAATCACTTTTACAAAGGTTCTTTTTATACTCCGCAGATTATAATGGTTGTGCTTGATATATCATTTATTGTTATTATCATTACTGTTACTATTAGCTTTGTACTGTTTTATTATAATTATGTTGTTGTTTTTTCGGGGGGAGGGAAGGTGTGCAGTTCTTTTTCTCATTTGACTTTTAGTTTTAGACATTTGCTACCTGTGTTTAAGTGAAGATTGCATATATTTGCTGAAAGCATGATTATAAAATCACACTGTAAGTGCAATAGCAATAGTGGGTCTTTGGAGTTCCCTCCCACTCCAATTTTTTTTAGCATCTTTGAACAAAAGTATTAGATAATCAACTTAGATTTTAGTGTAAGAACAAATGTGAGATGTGATGGTTGGTGAGTTTAAGGGCAGTTGCGTGCAGCTCGGGTTTCTTTCTCTCTACTGGCCAAACACTTAAGCACTTGGCTTTGTTTCCATGGCAACAAAGAGTCTTCTTTTAAAGGATAGGCACACGGGGGATTCACAGCCAACAGTAACGGCTCCAATTATTGCTAATAACACAGAGGTCTTCTATGCAGCGTGTGTGTGTGTGCGCGAATGCATGTATGTTTGTGTTTATTTGCATGGGTGTGCATGCGTGGTTGTGTGTAGTTCATGCACCAATATTCAAAACTGTTTCAAACTCAAAGCTAAGTGAGAAAAAGAAGCTTCCTAGACTATTTAATGTCTTTTTTATTTTTAAAAATATATATATATTATATATACTTGTTCATATATGTGAAAAGACTGATTTGCTCTAATATGAAGATACGGGCATTTGTCAATGATTTAGCCAAGCTTTTTATTCTTGTTGTTGTTATGAATATTGAAATTAATTTGGGGAATGTCGTAAGAGTGCACCTCCCGTTTCTGTATTTCATTCAGCCAAGGGAAATTTTTCTGTAGAGGAATATAAAATATGAAAAAGGCTTCTAAAACTGTATGCACACTTTCTATGCTGTTTTGATAGGGGCTTGTACACTAAAGATGGCTGTGGAAAGAACTCTGAAGTGCTTTTTACTACAGTGTAACTTATTGTGTTTCAGTTGTGTTTTTATCATGTTTTAGAATAATAAATAAGGAAAAAACACAATAAACATGACCATATTTGTAACAGTATTTGGGGAGGATGAGTGTTTTAATTGGTCAAATGATTGGCTAGAGGAACAATAAAAATAATAATAAAATCAAAATCTTTTTATTCAGATTTTTTTCATAAGTTGTATGGACCACACTGAATGTCCACACGGTGGCATTGTTGTCTACAGTATTTTTTACACTAGAAAAGCTACAGTGATATGAAAATCTGCAGGTTAGAAATCTTATGATATATTAATATATATATATATATGTTAAAATATAAATCGTTGGGTCATTAAAATAATTTCTTGACAGAAATAAGCTAGAGTGATTTTTTTTTTTTGTTTTACTAATTTTACAAATCAAATGATAACCAGACTTTAATGATGCGCTAAACTGTCTAAACAAGCATTTGACGTTTTTTTTTATTAAATGAAAAATATGTAAAACGGCACAGATGTCAATTTACAACTAGAAACTGACATTCAAGGGTCATCAAATTCAAGACAAAAATTAATAAATAAAATACTGAAACATTAAATAAAATTAAGCGGACAAACTAATAAATAAGAAACACGAGGGGGAAGCTTTTCTATTACAAACTGCATAATACAACAAAATGAAAAAAAAATGTCTTGCTTTTTGACTTCATTTTTGTAAAGGCTTAATTAATTTATGAATATAGCAAGCTGAGGAGGGGACTGCACTTAAGCAATCTACATTTATGTATACAACATTTGACCAATAAATAAAACGAAACAACGGTCAACATTTATTTATTTATTTTGCCTGCCATTGTGTGGCGCCGACATCTGCCAAATAATCCGCCACGAGCTCTCTCAATGCAGTTATGTTTCTGTTTTTAGCATCCATGCAGATGGAAACTAATTATGTAATTTTGTCCAGAACTTTCAGATAAACAAATAAAGATTAATCTAGCTAAATATGTGCAAACAATTCAGAGTAACACTAACAAATATGTCATTTTACGCATTCAAATGAAAGGCTAGGCCTGCGTTTCAGAGTTGTATTTAGCTATGCACACATATGCAAACTACAAATGTCAGAACAAACTTTGACTCAAAACTAAAAGAATTGCTGAGAGCATGTAATCGCACCTGCACACGAGCAGAGCCACACTCACACATCCACCACGTACTGTGGTCTGTTGATGAAGTTGACTGTTGCTGTGGATTCAGGGCTGTAGGTAAAGAACTCACTGTTGTATTTCAAAGTAAGCAGCAGGGGATTTTGAGAGAGACAGAAGAGAACAGATGAGGTGGTTTCGTGCACATTCTCACTCCCTTTTCCTCCCACTTGGAAGAGATGCTGAGATAAAATGGCCAACACAATCTCTGTTGAGAGAAGATTGTATTTTTTTTTTACAGTCTCAGACAACATATGGAAGCAATCAGAGATCAGAGGGGATCTGTTTTGTCTTCTAGAAGGACACACAAAGGACTGAGTTTGCACAATACTATGAAAACTTCAGTAAAGTGTGTTTGGAGGAAATTCCACCGGGCCGTTTGTAACAGATGTGATAGGTTTGTTCATTCATCAATGGAAAGCCAGCGAATCATGAGCCCTGTTGGTTGGGCCTGATGTCCCTCTGGGCGATGGGAGCAGCAATACAGGAGAGATGTTTACAGGTTTAAGATTTAGTGGCCCTCTGATTTACTGTAAAGTTGTGGAATCACGTTTGAGATGTATGCGTTATATAAAGAACTTGATACAGATTCACTTAACAGATGTTTGACTGGGTGAACCTCACGAAAATGTGTTCAGCTCACATTTCAGGCTAAAATCAGAAAGAAAAAACATTAAGATTTAGATTGATTGACTGATTGATCGATTTACAACTTTTTATTTGATTTATTTTCAGTAGTAATTCTATTATTTACATTACATTAACTTGCTAGGAAACACTTTATTTTAAGGTGTCCTTGTTACACGTTACATGCAATGCTACGTGTCACAATATAAGAACAAACAAACAAAAACTCAATGTCCCTACATAAAAATAATCTTTATTTACTGTATGTAAAATACATTGTCATATTTTTGACAGGTTTATAAGATTCCTCCACCTATTACCAGAAAATATCATGTTCACTATTGTTCTTAAAATGAAGCTATGCAATGATACACAACAAAAAAAAAATATCCACTGAGTGATAATCAGTGTGTGTGTGTGTGTGTGTGTACACATTTTGTGGTCGCAGAGTAACCTCTCAGAGTAATTACCTTAACAGACACATTGCATCTTGGGAGGGAAATCTCAGAAGGTAGTGAACCAGAGACAAAGCCTTACAGTTAAATCCCATTTATATTTACAACGAGACCCATAATTATAGTGTAATTTGCACCGGATACCATCTTGTTTTATCACCTTCTTAATAGACGGACTGTGTAAAAGACAATGGGCGGCCTGCAATGGAGCAGTTCTGACTTTCTCTGCTATCTTAAGTTTAAGTTTTCGGATTGAATACTTTTTGGTTTTGTTTTATTTGTGTGTATTTTGCTTTGCTTGTGAAGCACTTTGGTCAACATTCGTGTTGTTTTAAGGCACTATAAAAATATTTTTTGACCTTTTTGACCTTGATCTTCCATATGGTTTCTGTAATATACATATTCCCCCGGTTTCACAAACAAGGTTTAGGCCTAATCCCAGACTAAAATGTAAGTCTGAGCTGTTTCAACTGAAAGAAACTTGCACTAACTGATCTTAAAATATGTCAGTGCCATTGTTTTGTCTCAAGATGCACACCAGTATTGATTTTTTTCTAAGGCATGTTTCTAAAAACTACTTTAATGTCCTAATTGAACTATTGCCTAATCCTGGTTTAAACTAAGCCCTGTCTGTGAAACCAGGCCATTGCGTATGAGAGTTTTCTATATAGATACACCAAACTGTGTAGTATACACCAGATCATACTATAGTATACTGTATCCCACAATGCAATGCACTTGAATCGATCTCTTCCTGTCTAATGGACCCTTTTCACAGACTGTGATGACACATTTCCAGTTATTAACACCATAAATATAGCAAATTAAACAACAACAACAAAAAAAAAAACACTATTTTAGATATTTTTTCTCTTGATGAACATGAAAATGCAAAAAAAAAACAACAAATAGGCTACTGTGCTGTATTCTAGAACAGTGGTTTTCAAACGTGTCCTGGAGGCATCCCTGCCCTGTACATTTTGTATGCAAAAGGTGTCTGATAAGGGAGACATACAAAATGTGCAGGGCAGAGGTGCCTCCAGGACAGGTTTGAAAACCACTGTTCTAGAGGTATCGTATTTCAAACATAGCCAAGCACTGCATGGATATTATCACATCCGGCCTCTGGGATTTAGCAGGAAGCTGCCCTGTTCACTAATCACCACAGTAACAGAGACAGATGTGCAGTTGCTCACACCTCGCAGGTGCTCGGAGCTCCGATCAGCCGTCTTCCTGTCTCTCACTCCACTCTTATTAGCACACACTGACTTTCTCATTAAACATGATGAGAAATGTGCAGCTCATCACAGCAGATTGCTTCCAGCCTTGCTTTGCCATTTGTGAGGACAGACCAGTGAGTGAGGGTGGATAGAATGAGATGGGACCAACGGGACAGAAAATTTAATTCAACAAATATTATGTCCTGCCAAAAGAGATGAGGACCAGATTCAATGGCAAACCACAGCTTCTCCCTCATGTCACATTCTGGCAGGGCTGTTTACTATGAATAGAACTGTTGCACTTTCTTGGACAAATGTATGCACTTGAAAGATTTATTTGGAGAACATCTTGGAAAATCCATTCCATGTTTAATGAAGTACTGCTTTTGTTACAGCTTCTCAGAGCTCTGCACAATGAAAATAATCACAATAATAAGTCAGGCCTTGAATCATTACAATCAGTGATTAAGTTTTAACTGCATAACCTCATTCTCATGATCCCTACATTCTTTTTTAAACTTTCTTTATATCTCTTATACTTTTTAATTAGTTTTTAATCATTAAGCAATTAATCATTGCTATTGCTAACATCATTACTCAAACAAATATTAAACTTTGACATGATACTATTCACTCATGCACTTTGTTGAGAAGAGGTTTTTTATTATTTTTTACAATTAATCAGACATGATTTTTGGCTAAAACTGTCAAAAGTTCAATATATTTACATGAGTGTAAGAGACTGGTCTCATGAAAATGCGTATCACTAACACGTTTTTCTGTTTCTGTTTGGCATGCTGTTTATACACAGAAATTGACTTTGGCGTGCACATGATACGCACATGTTTGGCGTGCATATAATACACAATTATTTATATTATATGTAGCCTACATATAATACGCACCTACCAAACACCCCTAATCCCTAATCTACTTATCATATACACGCCAATATCTCCATATAAGCACGCCAAATAGAAAAAGAAACTCGTATTGATACGCACTTTCATGAGATCTGGTAAAACACTGGTTTGTAGTGCAAACAGTTACTGTTTACTGCACGTTATTCTTCTTGTTATTCCCCTATAGCAGCTAACGCATCTCGTAGCATCGAGTCGCCGTTCTATTGCGTTTCTTCCGAGAACTGGACGAATTAATTTAGAACGTTCACTTTGTCAACACAGAATGCATCGCGTCGACGAACGCGCCAGGGATTAAGAAAAATTAAAAAATAGGCCATGCTACGCCATGAAGGAAGCTACGCTACTACAGCGCGTGTATGTTTTTCTAGTAGTTTAGTTTTAGTAGCTTAAAGACATATTTTTCATGTTTTCATGTGATAAAATCCACTTTTTATTTGTTATTTATTCATTTTTTATTTTATACTACAACCATATGGTGCCTCAAACTATTAGATTAATCTGTGCAGAGCAGACCTACTCACCAAGTACAAATAGCCTACCATGTTCTGCAGCAAGTCACTTGGGAGTTTTATGCTTCAAGTTGTGCTACAAGTCTTTTTAGTCTGTCTAAGCAGGTTTCATTTTCTTAAATGGAAAACTCTGTAACTGAAAAGACATTTGTAGGAAAAAGATTTGTGAAAAGGGCCATTTGAGAAGCTTTAATAAAAATAAGTAGTGCAGTGGTAAAAATGTCATTTTTAAAACAGAGCGGATAAGCTGGAATGTGCTGGAAATGGTATGTACCATGTAGTTGGCTACAAACTTTATGTGAATCCTGTAACTCAATGACTCTGAGCATCTTAAAAACACATAAAACTACTGTGTTATTCTTGGGCAAATGTAATAATCCCCTTTGGTCCGTAGCATTGTATCACTTGCCCATTTAAGAGCAGCGGGAGCTTGACAAATATCCTGTCATAAAACCGTTGAAGGAAAGTCTACTGCCGTTGCAGCTCTGCGGAGTATAGAAAGTGAGAGATTGATACCCTTTACCACTTTAAACAAAGAGGTCGAGGCCATGCAAATTTAGATTGCTTGGCAGTTTCTGTATTTGAGTATGTTTACTCAGGTTCATCACTGGCGGAAGATCCACAGAAGTTTCAGTTCTGTTATTATTGCATCTGAAAATGACAGCCTTGATTCAGTCAGAAATGTCCTTCCTGTGTGAGAAAGTTGCAAGCGTGGGGGGGTGGAAGCCGTACAGCTGCGTGATCTCAATTATATTGCTATAAAAATAGTCCCATTTCATTATGTGTGCTCAGTACTTCTTTCTTTGAAAAATATTTTAAATAGCAAGCCGGGGAACAACCCTTTCTGTCTCATTCTCTCATTCCAGATCTCACCATGATAAAGGATCTTTGTTCAGGGGCAAATGCTAGAGACAGAGCCGGGCTGAGCGTTGGCCAAGTCACTGTTGGGTCTTGTTTGTGTCTGTTACGATAGTAACCGCTGTCCTCTGACCCGCCGGCAGCCGTTCTGTGTTGTGTGGTGGGAAGGAGTTGAAGGGATGTAGGCAGGCACTCATATCAAATAGACACAGAGTGGAAGTGACACTCCCTTTTGAATCAGTCACCTCGAAATGTATGTGGGATTCGACATGTGTTCATTCTGGTATGTTACCATATAAGGGTATTCTAAATAAACTCGCTTGAATCACTAGTTACCAATGAATCCCTCAGGCAGGTTGTTTCCTAGTCTGCAGTTTTTTGGAAGTGGTTGTGCTCTGTGGCATTATTCAAAAGTAACACTGCCTACTCATATCTGATTCATGCTGCTGGAATCTGGAACCATGCCAGTAATAATTAGCTTTTCAGTATAAAGCTCAACATCTGTTTGCATCACCTTCTCTAAAAGTGGAAATTGTTCTTTGAAGGAGCCATTTTGTTTCTTAGTGGGGCACAGGGTTTAAAATTAACACTCGCCAAGTGCCAAAAAAAGCTTTTTTCTTCTCCACATGGAATATTTTTCACATTAACTCTAGTAATGTGCAGTGGCAAAGTGACATGATCCCATTCATTACAATGGAGTAGTCGATTTCCAGCAACACAAGTGACATTGACTATTGGAGACAGGGTGTGTGTCCGAAATCGCATACTCTCTTGAGTACGTACTTATTTTGAATAAGTAATTACTTTGTGACCCCTGCAAAGTATGTTCTATGTAGTATGAATGCAATGTGGACATACTACATTCACCATGTTGTCAATGTCATGTGACCTACCAGCATCAGTTGCATCACTTTACTGCCATTCACAAATCCTCTCCTGTGGCTTTCTGAGATAGTAAAGTGTCCATCGTATGCACACTTCAGAATTTTGCTGGAAGTAGTAAGTTATCCGGGTAATTTTTACCCACTCTTTTATGAATACTGTGAATTCGGACATACTTCATTTGTCACATACTGGTTTCGCCTACTATGTAGTAGAGAAGTATGTGATTTTGGATGCAGCCAGGATGTAGACGTGTCCAGCGACACGACAGAGTTGAAAAATGCTTAACTTTAATCAACTGCAGAGTGACTTTTGGAAGTGACAACCAATAGGAGCTCACGTTACCCGTCTCGGTTACACTTTATTTCGATAGTCCACTTTAGACATTCTACTAACTGTAAGTAACTTTCCACCTACATGTCAACAAACTCCCAATAATTTGCAACTACATGTTTACTAACTCTAATTAGGTATAAGATATTAAGCAGACAGCCTATTAATACTCTAATGACTGGTAGTTGCAAAGTTACTTTATTAAATTGAAGTATAAAAACGAAGTCTAACCACTGCCTGATTGCAGGCAGAATATGACAGAGAATGTATGGAGCGATTTCACTATTTCTTTATGATTTGTATAGAGAATGACGAATGGAAATGAAACCGGTGGCAGTCACAGTGAGTTTGAATCATTGATAGTTGTTGTTGATTACATGATGCAGTGAGCAGTTATAAGCACTGATATAGTTCATATTAAAGCAGTATCCTCTGCATAGTGTTCATTATTACGCACAAGAAAACAAATGAACTGTCAGATCATTTAGAATTTTTTTGGCAGTATAAGTGAATTTAAATTGTATCATAATAGATTGTTCATCTGGTTAATGATTTATTGCACTAGCACTGCTGTAGTTTATATAACAACACTCGCCAACAAAAGAATGATACTTCTTTAGCAACAAGAAAACAAATCCCTAGTCAAATTAGAATGATTTCTTAGATTTAGCATCTATATGTATAATTTGTGATTGCATTTTCTAAAGATATTTCCAGACTTGCAATCTATGTGTGGATGGGTCTTAAGCCTTTAAAAGGAAAACAAGAGTAACAAAATCATGATGCAATAATATGATGCTTTGAGTGACGCAATGATAGTTATAAAATGTTGTAAAAGGGATCATAAAATGAGAAAGAAGTGTGAAGGACAAGCAGAGGGAGGTTTAAATCATACATTTAATGTATAAAACATTCAGTTTAATTATGAAAGGGTCTTTGACTAGTGCCCCTAATGAAACATCATTGTGTGCTGACAATATTTTAAAAACAGATTATACAAATTAGTACTTTCTAAAACATTGCATGGTTTGGTCATTTTGTCTTTGGTTTAACAATATGTGGCTAAAAATAGTGACAAATAAACTAAATCAAGCTCCTCTAAAACAAGTTTATAGAGTGTGTAAACCTGTAAATAGAAAAGAAAAATACAGTTAGTGCATGTCATCAACTGTAAGTGAAGGTAAAATTGATCATTTTTATACAGTGAACTTACTTGTGCTATGACCTATTTGAATGTGTGGCTCTCAGTGCCGCCACGTCCAAAACCTGAGGAAAAAAGAAAGAGAATTACTTATAATTATATTTGACAGTCATCGTTGGTTTCAAATAGAAAACACAGCATTACCATGTCCAATTTGACCATATGGCATGAAATTGAACATTTTGACATAATTATTTGAAGTAACTTGCACTGAATGTGTTAGCTTAGCAGGCAATCTGATTAGCATGCTAACTGAAAACACACAAAAATCTTGACGCTGTCAAAAATATGTGTAACATTGATGCAAAATTAAATTATATAACAGCTGACAGTAAGATATTTAGATTAAGTGCCACTGGATAATTAAGAAATTTGAATAAATTCTCTGGATGAGTGAGAAACCATTTTATAGTGGTCAAGTACTGTCCCACAGCAGTTAAGTCTATGTGTTTATGAGCTGAAGCAATAATCTATGCCATGTGGTGATCTAGTTGAACAGTAACCATACAGCACAGTAAATTAGAGCTGTTGGCGCATTGGAGAAACTTTACCTTTGGGTCCAAAGAGTGCTGCGTAGCATGGGTTGTTACAATAGGGCTTCCCCTCATGCTGTGGGGTGAAACACATTAGTCAGTCCACAGTACATTAATGGACTTGAACAGGGGCTATTATGCAAGACCTTCCTCAAGACATATTACTCTGACAGACTAACCCCCTGAAGTGTTTATGTAAGGTAAAAATATGCCAAAAGTTAACTGGACTCCATTAAGTCTGCCTGGTAAATGAATCTGTGCTCTGTCCCAGTAAGAGGTTGGCAGGCCGTGTGTATTTCTGTGACTTACCTCTGCATGTGAGCCAGCCGACAGGGTCTTGTTGCATTTCTCACACTTCAAACAGGGTCTATGCCAGTCTTTGCCAAGTGACGACACTCTCTCAGCTGAAACATCAATGATAATTATCATTAATTCAAATAAATATGAAAACCACATCTGAATAGGCCAACATGGATTGATTAATGCAGAATTGCAGTGCACATTATTCACAAAATTCCCCATTTATTTATTCATTTTTTATGCACTTTTGTCAATTCTTAGCCACAATATTTCAATATTAATTAACAATTTAAAGGGATAGTTCACCTCAAATTATTATTTTATCTTCAATTACTTACCCTCATGTTGTTCAGAACTTAACTTCTTTCAGTTGAACACAAAAAATGTGCTTTGAATTTTAAAAAAGGACTTTTCCCCCCACTATATTTAATGAAAATGAATTTCAATGCTGTTTTGGACCCTACTGACTTTCATTGTATGGACAAAAATAGTTTTTGATTTTAATTTTGACTTTAATTTTGAAGGAAGAAAGAAAGTCATGCAGGTTTGGAACAACATGAGGGTGAGTAAATAATGACCAACTTAAAATTAACATTTTGGGGTGAACTATGTCTTTAAATTTTTAATAAATATTCTTAAATAATACATATAAGAAGTTGTATAGTGAGAAAAGGAGCCTAATTTAACACATTTTACTATGATTAAATTCATTTAGCTGATTTCCTCCAAAAAAATCAATGCGGAAAGTGGCTAAAAAGAAACGTTTAGTTCCATCTGGGCCTGTTTATAACCTCATAGACAACTTGGAACCAAAAGGATCACTCATTAGTCGTTAAGTTGTATTTATAAACGAGTCAGAGCAATACCAAGTCAATCATGCATGGGAAAATTAGCTGATTTTCAGCCATTATGTAGTTAATTAAAGCCATGATGAACTTTTCATGTCAACAAAGATTAAGCTGAAATCTCAAGTCTGGCAGACTGCCTCTAAACCAGTGTGCTGCAAATCTTGTCAGATCATTGTGTTCTCCACTCAACGCAGATAAAGTCATGACAGCGAGAACATGGGTGGGTGTGGACGCTACATGCAGGACACTCCCAAAGGAATTCATCCCTCCCTTCTCTTATAAAAGGGCCATAAAGAAGTCTTTATCTACAGCCCTCGGCAGAAAGATTTCTCCAAACAACCCTCATGATGAACATCGTAAAAGGAGTGGGAAGGGAAGACAAAGTCATGCATGCTCGGGCGTCTCCAGCAGGGGAGGTACTTTTTATGAGGGAGGTTTTGGGCAAGCGTCTACATCTCATGGACGTCAGAGACTGTCTGAAATCATGACCACTCTAAAAGATGTCAGATTTATGGCTCCAAGAGAAGATTCATTTGAGCTTTTTGGCATGCAGAAACCAAAGGATGGACAAAGGGTAGATTAACAGTTCCCATCTGTGACGTAAATCTGAAAAAATGTGATGAGGTGTTAGCAAAGACCCCAGACACCAAATAATGCTTCATCTTTTATCTAGTAAGCAGAGTGTTGAAGGATAGCACATACACTACATTACTCCCATTGTTATGGACTACTGTAGCTGATATAATTGCTTACAACAGCTGTAATAAGAGTCATACTCATCCCAGCTCAGGCAGTTAGTCATGTCACACTACGGTGCATGACACAGGAAGCTCTTTTGTTTAGTACTAGACTGTGAACATATGATCCAGACATGCTGGGAGAGTTGGATGCAGAATCAATGGTCCATGTGAGAAAGAACATTTTGAAAGGACAAACAAGGCAGAAAGGAATTCACTAGAATGGGTTTGGGCTCTTGCAATGCTGCCAAGAAATAGTTTGGTCATCTGAGCCACACCTAAGACAGTAATTACTTAACTTCCCTCAGTCAATACACAGAGGACACACCAATCTCTCTCTCTTAATGGCCTTTATCAATACAAAATGTCTTTGACTGGGTGTCAAATCTACAACAGAGATTTGTAATCGGTAGCTGATTTATTCTGCATAGCATTTTTTTTTTGCCCCATAACATTGCAAAGAGTAAGTTTTATTTATATATATGTATATATGTATATGTGTATGTGTGTGTGTGTGTGTGTGTATATATATACATATTTCAATAATGTTAACATTAATATTATTACTATGCAAAATTTTATTTTAAAACATTGCTTTGTTAGTTTGAGCATCTCAACAGAGCAACGCTGAATATTGAACCAATGGTGTAAGTTTGGGGCGGGACTATCTGTTCGACTGACCAATAGAAGTTTGGGGGAAGTTTTTTGGAAACATGTTTGAAATGGTCATTATTTTGGCAGATCAGTCCAATGATGATAGAAATGACAAAATGTACTTTTACATCTGTTTAAGCTTAAAAGGAATTACAAATAATAACACCCACTCTCTATTTGCGGTTATGGCAAAGCCATAAAATTGTGTTATTTTGATTATGCCATTATCTAATCTCTATCTCTATCTATATCTTCACTGTGGATTTTTTTTCTCTTTAAATCTCTGAGGGGCTGCGGTTGTTAGATTATTTCCATTCGAACATTAAATAAGACCAGCACCGGGCACTTGAGGCAATTTTGCATGATGGAAAAGATACAGGTTTAGAGTAGCACTATAGCAGCAAAAGCAGAATGAGTCATGGTGTGAGATGCTGAATGAGGACCATTTGATGGAATCTTTATTGTTAATGATAGAAGATATGATATTCAAAAATGATCAGTGCTATACATTAAAAGACAGACTTTGTGTTTCAAAGTATCGCAAAGAGTCTAACTCTACCGCTTGATGATAGAATCCTGCCAAAACTGCCCGGCATGTTTATATTGGCAAAGAATATACAGTAAATTAACAAAGAAGAAAAAAGAGTGGTGGAATGGATGGTCAGTTAACTGAAAGGACAAAACCCAAGCCCAGACTTGCAGTAAAGAGAAAGTCTCAACGGAGATGCTTATGAATGAATTAAGACTCAAAAAAGGCTCAAAAACTTAATGAGACTTAAGAAATTTACACATATGAATTTTTATTTTCCATACATATTTACCAGTTTCTGTGTTTAAATATGAGCCAAACAGTAAAGTTCTTTAAAGACACGTCTTGTCTTGTTGCCTTCATGGTACTGAACATATTTAAATAGTTTGGCTGAATACACAATGCAAACAGGTTACTTTACAATGTAAAGCACTGACATTATCATTTGCATTATTAGTCACTGCTGTACAGCCCCATCTGCTATTTATGTTCTTATTGTTTCTTTATTATTAGAAATATTATTAATCATGTAAATTACACATTTATAGTATGATATATTTTGTGTTTTTCTAAGCAAACATAAGCTTTAACCACTCTAAGCCCAACAATGCAATTCTCCATTAAGTCTAAAAATCTTAATGCAAACGTTTTTTCTATAATATACTGTATTTTTGTTATGCAAGTGTTTTCTTTCTGCAAATGCTTGCCTGCACAAGTTATGTGTAAAAGCTGTTTTGCAAAAGTTTCGAACAGGAAATACTCTCACATGCATTAGTTGACAGCTCCCTTCCTGGTTATTCCCTCGTGCTGTTGCTTATTCAAACCAGTTTATATTGTTTACATCGAAGTATTAATAAATTGTATAACAGCTTAATAGTGTACTTTGACTTTCTTTTCGTTCTTTTCCTATTTGTTAAAAGTAGCATGTATGTAAATATAAATATTTTAGACGAGTCTTACCAAAGTAAACTTCCTTTTCGCACTTGGGGCATTTAGGCATGTTAGCGGTGATTTAGTTCCTCGGAGGAGAAAGTCCTGCTTGAAGAAAGTTGAGATGGAGAGCAGCAACGGTCCACCTGCACACAGCCACGCCTTTGGTTTGCGCTCATCCACTCTGCAGCCTTACTTATAGTACTGTGGAAATAGTTTGCACACGGTGATGGGAAGAGAGAGAGAGAGAGAGAGAGAGAGAGAGAGAGAGAGCACGAGAACGCGCCTTACTTCATTATACATGCTCTCTTCTCTGCGGTTTTTCCGCTTTGTATTCTGGCTTTTTAATTAGTTTGCAGGTTTACAAACACTGGAGGTTCATTGCTTGTGTAAATAACCTTTTGCACTGGATGCAGGTTGAGTTCTGCTTGTTTGAAAGGGATAGAAATATGATTCACAGATCAAAGAGCCACATGACGTAGAACGTAGGTGGCCATCTGACGTCATCAGACAGTAACGTGCCAAACACGCCTGAACCCAGCTGGTTTACTATTCACTCTTTCACAGTTATGAATATGAATCTGGCGCATTGCACATACCTAGAGAACTTTGTGTAGGTCTTTGAGTGACTTATTTGTGTGTGGATGTTGTACATGTCTCTGTGTATTTACGTTTAGTAAACATCAGTATTTGACAGATCAAATATTTCCTGAGAGTACAGGTGTGTCTCAGCCCAACCCTTGGATTGATAAATGCACCATGGCAACTGCTCAACATGTTTTCAAGTGCAGTGAAATACATCACTGATGTATGCGGACACACACACACACACACACACACACACACACCTTATCTATTTTAGATTTTCAAAACACTTCATTTTATATGATTTCTTGTTTCCTCATGACCAAAAATGTCCCCACAACATCAAAGTTTACTGGTATTACTATCCTTGTGGGGACAACAACACACACACACACACACGCATGCACGCACACACACACACACACATGCAATGACTTCACTCCAGTTCTATGATGTTCTCAGTTTCTAAATTTAGATTTTTTTTTGCTTATATGCAATGCTATAATGATTCAAATGTCCTGATTTCCTGAGGAAAATGTCCTGAGGAAAAGTCTCGTTAAAAGAATTACATTTTTAAAAGAAAACCTTACTTTATATTTATTATTTGAAAAAAATTGTTTAGGCAATGTGACCAGCATGAAGAAAAAATAAATAAATAAACAAGAAAATGATATATAATCAGAATCAGAATCAGAATGAGCTTTATTGGCCAGGTGTGTTTACACATACGAGGAATTTGTTATGGTGACAGAAGCTCCACAGTGCAACAGAATGACAGCAACAGGACAGGACACAGATAATAAAAGAATAATATACAAATAGGCAATGTACAAAATAGCAAAAGCACAATATATAATATAGACAATTATGTGTGTACAGGTCTGATATGTGCAAAATTTAAATGAAAAAAAAAAGTATGTGTGATGAATAAATAATGTAAATAGTGTTTGTGTGTTCCACTCTCATGAATAACTCTCAAAAATAACTCTCATGATTGTGTGTCAAGGTCAATACATTTTGTTAAAATCCGAACTGACTACACTGTGTTTTATGTATAATCCTTTTCTAATTTTAACTGTTTTAATTTCATTTTAAATACATTTTTAAATAATTTTAAAAGTTTTTAAATTCCTTGTTTTATTGTTGTGATTATTTTGTTATGATTATTTTATTTCCTTTTATGTAAAGCACTTTGAATTACCATTGTGTATGAAATGTGCTATATAAGTAAACTTGCCTTGCCTTGCCTAAAATATCAGAACATTATGATCTGTAAAAATGTATGGTATTTGTACATTTGTAGTATATATATATATATATATATATATATATATATATATATATATGCATACAGGTGCATCTCAAAAAATTTGAATATCGTGAAAAAGTCATTCTTTTTTGTAACTTATTTCAAAAAGTGAAACTTTCATATATTCTATTCATTACATGTAAAGTAAAACATTTCAAAAGTTTTTTGTTTTAATTTTGATGATTAGAGCTTACAGCTCATGAAAGTCAAAAATCCAGTATCTCAAAATATTAGAATATTTCCTAAGATCAATCAAAAAAGGATTTGCAAAACAGAAAAGTTCAAGTTCTTTAAAGCATGTTCATTTCTGCACTCAATACTTGGTCGGGGCTCCTTTAGCACAAACTCCAGCATCAGTGAGGTGTGGCATGGAAGCGATCAGCCTGTGGCACTGCTGAGGCACTATTGAGCCTTCAGCTCGTCTGGATTGTTGGATCGACTGTTTCTCATCTTTCTCTTGAAAATATCCCATAGATTCCATATGGGGTTCAGGTCAGGCATGTTGGCTGGCCAATCAAGCACAGTAATATCATGGTCAGCAAAGCACTTGGAAGTGGTTTTGGCAGTGTGGGCAGGTGCTAAAGTCCTGCTGGTAAAGGAACTCAGCATCTCCATAAAGCTTGTCAGCAGATGGAAGCATAAAGTGCTCTAAAATCTCCTGGTAGACGGCTGCATTGACTTTGGACATGATAAAACACAATGGACCAACACCAGCAGATGTCACGGCACCTCAAATCATCACTGACTTCAGAAACTTCACACTGGACTTCAAGCAGCTTGGATTCTGTGCCTCTCCAGTCTTCCTCCAGACTCCAGACCTTGATTTCCAAATGAAAAGCAAAATGCACTTTTATCTGAAAAGAGGACTTTGGACCTCTGAGCAAAAGTCCAGTTATTTTTCTCCACAGCCCAGGTAAGATGCTTCTGACGTTGTCTCTGGTTCAGAAGTGGCTTGGTAGCCCTTTTCCTGAAGACGTCTGAGCGTGGTGACTCTTGATGCACTGACTCCAGCTTCAGTCCACTCCTTGTGAAGCTCTCCCAAGTGTTTGAATCAGCTTTGCTTGACAGTATTCTCAAGCTTGCAGTCATCCCTGTTGCTTGTGCACCTTTTCCTACCCAGTTTCTTCCTTCCAGTCAACTTTGCATTTAATATGCTTTGATACAGCACTCTGTGAACAGCCACCCCTTTCAGCAATGACCCTCTGTGACTTACCCTCTTTGTGGAGGGTGACAGTGATTGTCTTCTGGATCATTGCCAAGTCAGCAGTCTTCCCCATTATTGTGGTTTCAAAGAACAAGAGATACCCAGAATTTATACTGTATTCATTTAATGAAACTCAAATGTAAATATTCTAATATTTTGAGATACTGGATTTTTGACTTTCATGAGCTGTAAGCTCTAATCATCAAAATAAAAAATAAATAAAAAAACTTTGAAATGTTTTACTTTACATGTTAAAATTTACAATTTTTGAAATAAGGTACAAAAAATTATGAACTTTTTCGTGATATTCTAATTTTTTTAGATGCACCTGTATATATATATAGTATATGTGTGTGTGTGTGTGCGTATGTATGTATGTATGTATGTATGTCAACATTTTTAATGATTAAATTAATGAATGAATTTTTTTAATGAATAGTTTTTTTTTTAAATTTTTTTTTTTAGTTTATTTATTTACAGGGGCAATGCACATTAATAAACATAACTGTAAACGTGTCAGAATTAGCCCAAAAGGCTATTTTTCATCTGTAGACCCTTGACAGAATGTTAAAAGGTCACCCTAAAAACAAAGACAGAGCATCACACATATACACATCATATGGAGAGAGAAGATAAAAAAAAATAAAAAAATAAAATAAAAAAAATTACAGAAAACAACAACAACAAAAAAATCGCTACTAAAATACAAAATATAAGTGAATTATCTAAAACAAAGTAAACATGAGAGAAAGAGAGAGAGAAAGAGAAAGATGGCAACAGGAGAGAGCAACATAGCCAAGAGCAATTAGTACAAGGAAGTCTATTGTCAAGAATACAATACTAATGTTGACAGTGCTGAGTTGTCAGTAACCATTTTTTAAGATGAGACTGAAAAGAGCCAAAAGTATGTAATCGTCTAATTGTTGATGGGATGGAGTTCCATTCCCTTGCAGCTTTGACTGAAAATACAGACTGACTGAACTTACTTCTTTTGAAAGGAATAATACAGTCCCGTCTTTCCCCACCCCTTGTAGATCTGTGAGCAGTTGTTCTAATATTCACAAACTGTTTTAGTGGTGAAGACAAGCTATGCATAGTCTTAAACAGCAGACAAATATGTACATATTTGATCAAGTTGCAATAATGATTGTGATGAAAACATGATGTGTACATTTTACATAAAACTCCAAAATATTACTTTATTTTCAACATGCACATGAAAAACAATGTGTTAACAGACTGTTGCTGTACAGTGTATATGTTTGTGCACTGAATATAAATATATATTTGATGTATGATGAACAAGAATGATTAATGCGCCACATGTGCTCTGTATGTGGCTGCATCCCTCGCTCTGCCCTGTGTTTGATTTATCTTGACAGCTCTACCCACAGCTGATCCATCAGCAATCTCCTAACTCTATCGTGCCATCCATGTTTACCCAGTCATGCCAGGCCATAGTTTCATCTCAGCAGACTCCGACTGCCAGCAAACAGCCCTGTTGCTTCAACTCTAGCAGTGCAACTGCAGTCCTGTTCACTGGGCTCTTTCTCATGTAGACACTGTGAGGTTCACCATCAAGGATTTTCCACTGGTCTTTATTTCCTCCCTCTGTTGACAGTAAATCCAGCAATCCGTGCTGAGAGATAATTTTCCCTGCCAGTCCCTTCCAGCTCTATTATCATTGCCTGCTTACCAGCACCAAAAGCATTATCTGATCTGAGCACCCGCAGTACACACTTCCTCTAACTGTTTGTTTTTAAACAACACGAAAGGATAAACCTTTAAAGTTTGTAGACTGCCTAATAGAAGCCTGGCTTAATAATGCTTGGTTTCAGTTGGGGAAGCTACTTTAAACCTGCAGCGTGCCAAGCTACACACACATATTTTAAAATAGCTCAGTTACGGTCAAACTACTCTTCTGAGGAAGAAGTTAGCTACACTACCCAGATAGTGACATACTGTATCTCTCCAAGAGTTCTTCATCTGGAAAACATCTGTTGCGTACAAACATCTGATAAACATATTTAAAAAGCAGTTTTACATAGCATACACATTTTCTAAATGTCTTTTTAACATCTTTCAGGGCAGATGAGCCTCCAGATGAAAACACGCACATGAAATAGACATCTTCACGATTTATGTGTGCTGTCAGGATACAAATTCAAAAACCAACACAAATAGCTAATCACACTGAAGTTATTTAACATCTATGGGTTATAACCTGACCTGAGGTTGCGCAATAATAGTGATCATGAGCTGGAGCTGCGGTATCAAAATCCCACCCAAACTTCCACAGACCCAATCACAAGCACGCAATAATGCTTGCGATTTTATAGCATCAAATAACTAACTAAAAGCAAACTTACTAGAAAGTCCAACAGTTGAAAGCATGATAAAAACTTCCCAATATGACGAAAAACATCTTTGGGAAAAAATGTATTTGAAGTGTAATTTGAATAGTTTTTTTTTTGTTTTGTTTTTTTACTTTGGTTTACATCACATTTGTTTACATGGCGAGGGTGGGGTTTATGACCTATACTGCAGCCAGCCACCAGGGGGCGATCAAAATATTTGGTTTCACTTTGTGAGGCACACTTGGTAAAAAGTCACGCTACTTCATGAAAATTTTACTCTAGCACTCAAATTTGGTGCGCACCTGGGTTCGTTTGATATCAGAATTCGGTTTGTTTGGATAATGTGAACGCTGTTTTCTGAACTCAGGTTCGCACCCGAGAACTATAGGCTTTGTCTGCATGCGAACTCTGGTACGGTTCGCTTCTGATGTGAGCGTAATTGTACTAAATCTGATATTAATGACGAATGAATCGGCCAAACTGTGTATTTATGCATTTACTCACTCGCTTTCCTGACAAGCGTGACTAACATGCTACAGAGAGAATATATATCTCGCAGAAAGTGACTCCTGCGTTCTTTTGAACCTTTGCATTACAGTTGTGACAAATAGATGCATATACCGTTCTGTGTGCCATTCTGTGTTCAAAATCTGAAGGACAAAAATTAAGCGAGCAACCCTCCATTCATTTTGCCGTCTTCTACATAGTTCGGACCAGGCAATCGAACCAAGTGTGAAAGCATCCTAAGAGGGACTTCAGTATTAATATTAACTTGTTTTGTTGCTTGGCCAGTTGTTTTGTACATTGTATTAATATGGACTATTTTTGTGGAAGCATTAAAATACAGGTGCATCTCAATAAATTAGAATGTTGTGGAAAAGTTCATTTATTTCAGTAATTTAACTCAAATTGTGAAATTTGTGTATTAAATAAATTCAATGCACACAGACTGAAGTAGTTTAAGTCTTTGGTTCTTTTAATTGTGATGATTTAGGCTCACATTTAACAAAAACCCACCAATTCACTATCTCAACAAATTAGAATATGGTGACATGCCAATCAGCTAATCAACTCAAAACACCTGCAAAGGTTTCCTGAGCCTTCAAAATGGTCTCTCAGTTTGGTTCACTAGGCTACACAATCATGGGGAAGACTGCTGATCTGACAGTTGTCCAGAAGACAATCATTGACACCCTTCACAAGGAGGGTAAGCCACAAACATTCATTGCCAAAGAAGCTGGCTGTTCACAGAGTGCTGTATCCAAGCATGTTAACAGAAAGTTGAGTGGAAGGAAAAAGTGTGGAAGAAAAAGATGCACAACCAACCGAGAGAACCGCAGCCTTATGAGGATTGTCAAGCAAAATCGATTCAAGAATTTGGGTGAACTTCACAAGGAATGGACTGAGGCTGGGGTCAAGGCATCAAGAGCCACCACACAGACGTGTCAAGGAATTTGGCTACAGTTGTCGTATTCCTCTTGTTAAGCCACTCCTGAACCACAGACAACGTCAGAGGCGTCTTACCTGGGCTAAGGAGAAGAAGAACTGGACTGTTGCCCAGTGGTCCAAAGTCCTCTTTTCAGATGAGAGCAAGTTTTGTATTTCATTTGGAAACCAAGGTCCTAGAGTCTGGAGGAAGGGTGGAGAAGCTCATAGCCCAAGTTGCATGAAGTCCAGTGTTAAGTTTCCACAGTCTGTGATGATTTGGGGTGCAATGTCATCTGCTGGTGTTGGTCCATTGTGTTTTTTGAAAACCAACGTCACTGCACCCGTTTACCAAGAAATTTTGGAGCACTTCATGCTTCCTTCTGCTGACCAGCTTTTTAAAGATGCTGATTTCATTTTCCAGCAGGATTTGGCACCTGCCCACACTGCCAAAAGCACCAAAAGTTGGTTAAATGACCATGGTGTTGGTGTGCTTGACTGGCCAGCAAACTCACCAGACCTGAAACCCATAGAGAATCTATGGGGTATTGTCAAGAGGAAAATGAGAAACAAGAGACCAAAAAATGCAGATGAGCTGAAGGCCACTGTCAAAGAAACCTGGGCTTCCATACCACCTCAGCAGTGCCACAAACTGATCACCTCCATGCCACGCCGAATTGAGGCAGTAATTAAAGCAAAAGGAGCCCCTACCAAGTATTGAGTACATATACAGTAAATTAACATACTTTCCAGAAGGCCAACAATTCACTAAAAAATGTTTTTTTTATTGGTCTTATGAAGTATTCTAATTTGTTGAGATAGTGAATTGGTGGGTTTTTGTTAAATGTGAGCCTAAATCATCACAATTAAAAGAACCAAAGACTTAAACTACTTCAGTCTGTGTGCATTGAATTTATTTAATACACGAGTTTCACAATTTGAGTTGAATTACTGAAATAAATGAACTTTTCCACGACATTCTAATTTATTGAGACGCACCTGTAATATACAGATAAAATAATTTTAACTCAAACCAATATTTAATCTCCTCATATTTATTTATTTGGTGAGAAGATGTAAAATAAGATTGATAATGTACACCTGCATTGATCAGTCCGTATTTACAACCAGAGCTGTATTATCTAACAGAATCTATTTATTCATAACTTATTATCAACTATTTTTTATTTATTAATAACTGAGTTTTCCCTGGTGTTTGAACAACTGTTCAAACAAGCTGATTCACGTACATGAATCAGACTTTCCAAAGCTGCTTGAGAATGAAGTAACAGTTCACATGCACTTAATTATTGCCTCAGTTTGCTCTGAGCTACATTATGTTGTAAAGCGCTGAGCTACAGCCAGCCTACTGAAAAATGCAGATAAGTTTGTTGAGTTATTCTTTCAGTCAGTTACTCCGCAACACTGCATCTGTCCATGGACAAAACATTCATACGTCTTTGCGGGAGCACTACTGTAATTTATTTGGTAACAGATATTTGGCATTAGTAAACTGGCGTGGCTCACAGATCATTACTTTAAAATGAAATGATGCTCTTATAAATAACTTGATTCCTGTTGCTATTCTTTACAAAAGTATAGTAGCATATCATAATTTTGTCGTAATCGCAGATTGTTTTGTAGGCTATTTGTGGGAGCCCATTGCTAGTGTGATAGATCAGGGTGTACAGAAGTGAAAGGGAGGAGGAGTGAGTAGAAAAAACAAACACAGACATCTGTGATTAGGTAATCAGGGGCTGTGGAATAACAGTTTGTTGGACTGAACTCGATCACTGCTGAAGACAGAGGGAGGGCTGGGAAGCAAAGTGTTCTTTTTGTGAGCTGAGAACAGACTAAATATTACAGTATCTCATTGAGTGTGGAGGAAACACACACACACACAGTCTGCAGACCTTGAGGGCGATCCTTTTATTGCCCCTTACTGTTACATCACATGCACACATAATAATGATGATGTCAATCATCTCTGGAGGACATTGAGCATTGGGTGGGAGGTTGCCAGGGTTACTCTGTTGTGGGCGAGTTTGTATCCTTCTGATTGACAGCTGAACGATGATTATGGTGTCATCACACCTTAAAAAAACTTGATGTTAAAAAATAAAATCACGGACATGTTACTACATTTTACGTCACCTGTCTAGTCATCACAGGCTTACTGTACCAGCTAAAACACCTTCTCATGTACGACGCTTTCATCAGTTACACGTCAATACAGTGAAAAATGTTTATCTTGGAAAAGTATCAAAAGGTGAGAGATGGTTCACACAGTTATAGGATTGTTTAACTCATACTTGTCCACCCACGTTTACTGTAAGTGAAATTGCATTCCTCTTTGTAAAGTAACATGTTTGTGTTTCAGCCCTCAAGTATGTGTTTATTTAAGAAATTGTGGGAATCAAGCAAGATTAAATTAGAATAAAACAATTATTCCAAATATGCAGACATAAGTGAGATAATCTCAAACGATCATTGGTAATCTTCATTTCTGGTTTGGCACAATACTGGAAAGAATGCAACAATGTTCTCAAAAAGGAGAGGGAGGGAGAGTTTAAAAAAAAGTTGTTTCCTTAGCAACCGGCTGTTATTTGTCATAGTTTACTTCCTGTGCCATGGTAACAAGAAATAAAACAGGATATGATGAGTTTGCATGTGTTTGGAAGATTTTAACAGTGTTGCAAGCCACTGCACTGGCAAGGCAATTGTATCATCCCATGTCAGCTGAGCCACATTACAAACTAAACTCTTCTGTTTTTATTGCCAGACAAATATTTAAACATGGTATCAAGTTGGACAGCGCAGTGTATTTGTTTAGCCGACTGTCATTCGTTAACTAAATGATAAACATATGTTCCATTATGATTATATTTATGCTGAAACAAGAGAAAACTGACACCCTGAGAGGAAGGAACTGCACATTTCCTTGCACTGTCTTATTGTGAGATATACTGTAACTTATCACAGTCAGTGCATGCTTTTGCTGTGCATAGTTGTGCAGTAGTTTCCCTCATCCCTGTATTTACTAGCACTAAAAGTTTATGGCACTGAGCTGTTCTTGATTTGGCACCAGTTTGGCATTAAACGCCCGTGTTTCACGCTGTGGTGTAATTGGCATTTCTTTTCCGAAGGTTGCTGAGAATTGTTCCAGTATAATGGGCAAACTTTGAGAGAGCATGTCACATGAAGAAGATGAGAAGTGTGATATAATCACTGGCAGACAGACACCAGCTGGGCGAGAGGCGAGTCATTAGGCAATAGTGCTCCACACAATGCTTGGGTGAATATAACTGGGTCTTCCTACAGAATGGGTGACTTTTGTGTCCCTTATTTGTAGAAAAATGACTTTGAACAGTATGAACAGTAAATAGCTGATGCAAATGTTTTGCTCTCTCTGAGTTAACATTGCTTAAAATCACAAAAATAAAATTTGTATTTTATATTTAGATATGTTTTTATCTTTAATCATGTGGATGTTTGTGGACTGTCTTTAGCTCTGGTTTTTTTCACTTCTCCTTGATGTGGTTAGATATATGCACTAACAAAATATATGGAAATAAAGGTTTTTCTTTTTATATGATTTGTTTTTAGATTTTAGCTTTTATAATCTATTAAAAAGACAGTTGAGGCCAACCAAATTTTTACCAATTCACTAAAATGTAAACATTTCCACGAGATTGTGTTGTCATCCCTGTTACTTCTCTTTTTAAGGAAGTAGATAATTTCCATTAAAAAAAAAACTTCACAGAGAAGTTGAATTCTTCTCTTTTACATAATGTTATGGTTTGTTTTGTTAGATTTGTTACTAGGGGATTTTTTTTAAATGTCAGCCATGTTACTATGATATAATTGAAAAGTGCATCCTGGTGGGATGACCTGCCTAACTCAATCAAGTCTTTAGCTAAAGACACATCTCTTCCATCTACACTTGAACCTCTAACACTTGCACTCTCTATATTATTTCTATTCTATATACTTTTTTCTTTTTAATTATTATAAAAAATAATAATAACTCGACCTTCAAACACTAGCTCTATATATTCCATTTCTTTTCTATCTACTTTTAATTATTTTAATTTATAAAAAAAAAAAAAATAATTCTGGGCCTTGAATGAGGTATTGCTGTCTATGCAGGGTCAGAAAGCTCTCTGATTTAATCAAACATATCTTAATTTGTGTTCTGAAGATGAACTGAGGTCTTATGGGTTTGGAACGACATGAGGGTAAGTAATTAATGACATAATTTTCATGTTTTGGTGAACTATCCCTTTAAAATCTCCAGTGAAATCACTTTATTATGTTTTGTTATGACTGTCCCCGATCTTAAAAGATCAACCCTGTGCTTTTGTATATACAACTGACCATTTAAAAGTGGATTTTATTCTTTAAAGTCTAAAACTGAAAAGTACTTTAAAATACCCCCACTCAAAAGTCAAATTATTAAGTTGTTAAAAGGAAAAATAAATCATGATAACCTATAAATGTATTTTAATGTTACATATCCAGCACAACTGTGTACTGGAATCATTTTAAATAATTGTAAACTCAGTTAAGCATGAAATTTGAACTCTGAATAAACTTGATAAGACTACAAAATTATATTAATCATTTGAAACATCTGTTTGTGTATTTCAGTTATTGCAAACAAGCAGAAAGTGGAAAGTAGTCAGATAGCTGATGAAAGTCAAGATTTCAATGCAATGTGCAATCATCAGACAAACCGCCAGCTCCTTAAAGTGCCAAGTTTCCATGCAAACTTTTCAAGTTTCTGTTTCACTCATTTGATAGTCTAGGTAAATCAAAAGTAATCTGACCGACTTTACTTTGGCTGTAGTACTCTACAGCAGAGAAAATTGCTCTCATATGCCAGAGAGCACTAAAGTATCAAGCAACTGGTTGAAAAGCCCTGTCTACTGAAGACAGAAATGTTACATGTTACAGGATTTCAGTGGCAGTTCGATAAGCCTCAGAGTGCATTTACTGCCGCCACAAAAGGACCACAACCATCCACTCTACTGTGACACCGCCTTAACATTTATTCCTTAGCCATATATACTACCATAAATCCATTGATTCAAAATCAGACATAATATTTGGACAGACCACATATCCACACGGTTTCAATTATGAGGCCAACAAGCCACACATGGCATGGATCAGTAACACAAATTACCAGGAATACAGGTTTATTGGTGTCTTGGTGAAGCTTTGAACTTGGGGATTTTCTTCACCATGCACTTGCAATAGATCTCCAAGGCTCCTACATTTCAGGGAGGCAGTTTCCATTTGTGTACTCTGGAGTCTTCATTAAACCAGTTTATCTGCACGGAAATGACTGTGGTTGCAATGGAGAGCGTTTGGCGGGGAAACGACGGGTTATGTCATAATGGAGTATTAGCAATCTGAGGAAAGCAGAACAGACAGGAAACGACTGTACGGTAACCAGGGTAACCTGCCACTGTTAAATGGTATCCATTCCCAAAACCATAACTTTTAAGGATTTAACACCTACCTGTACAATAAACCCGTAAGTAATAGAGTGAGAAAAGTGTCAGCGTGCTAAAGAAATACAGATTTCAGTTGAGTTAAGGACAGTGAAACTTTTATTTCAAGCCAGTACTCTGGCAAGCCTCAGCATAAACTAGAATGAATGAAAGTGGTTTTATATGGAAAATGTGCAATTTAGGAATTACAGACTGTCGGACAGCAGGAAAGTGTCCTGTGGATCGTATCCTGGAGAAGCAATCATGCTCTTCTACTGTATCTGGCGCTGCTCCATCATTGTGCTGCATCCACTGCAACCGAAGGGAAATGTTTAAGTCATTATGTTGGAGAAGGTTTGATGTTGTTCTTCTCTAAAAGTCTCTTTGTGTTCAAATCATCTGTATAATAAAATGGAATGGTCTATATTTGGAGGGCGTAGTGGAAATTTTTATGCTGATAAGGCTCCTAAAAGATTGTGGCATGTGTATCACGGATCGTAATATTATAGAGGTTAAGTAATCATTAAATATTAGGCTGGGGATCCTGTGGTCGCTTGTTTGTGAATACTGTTGTTCTTATAAAACTGGCCCATTAAATATGGCATTACTGTGGAAACGGCTTGTAAATCTACGTCGTGAAATAAAGGACTCTATGGGGAACAGGAATGAGAAACACATTAGATTTTGGATTCTAAAATCTCGGTGAATCTGTCCTTTCCCTGCCATTATGCCTTGTTGAAGTCCTCTGAAGTGTCCCTGATTATTAAAACAAACCGGCATTTTTTCCATTTTCAGTGACTTTTTCTACACGTTACAGTTACACCAGTAGTTGGCGACAAGTGACTGTCTTAATGAATTGGATTCATTCGGAGAAGTAACACATAACTTATAATAACTTATTGAATCATTCACTCAGCCGACTCAACCATATGAGTGAGTCATAGAATCGTTTACTCAAACTATTAACTTAAATACACACCACTGTGTTACTCTGAGACAGAAAACGTAATTCTGCTGTGGCTTTGTTGCTAGTTTCCTATGGGAGGAGCAACTGTAAAGAAAATCAAAATGTAAGTTACTAAGTATTAACTTTTAGTTTATTGAATGGTTGCATAAAGAAATAAAGCAGCAACACTCACCGTTTAGCTGTTGATCTGAATATCAGCATGCAAGTGTGACATTGATTAAATACAACATTATTAATATTGCAAAAATGTAATATCCAACTAAAACAACACAGTGCCTGGCTTACAGTAAAAGTATTGATAGTATATAATATTTATGCAGTTGCACTATAGATGAAATGCTTCTTGAACTACATCTTGATGTTTCTGAATGTTTTGTCATGAATATGGTTTGTGCATGTAGCATTGTAAATGTGATGAAGGCACTTTTTGAAAAAAGCTGGCATTTGACAAGTTGAAAAACACTGTTACCACAGGGCGGATTACTTTCTACAACCAGCATCTCTGACTCATTGTAGAGCTGAATGGACTGACTGAGCTCTGATTGGGCATCGTTCCCGCTGCTTGGCTTGAATCAATCAAGTGTGGCTCAATTTATGGTCCACATGTTTGGGCATCTTCTGATCTGGTTCTTTGTTGGCTGCTGTTTTTTGTTGCTAATCAAGCGCTAATCACATGTTAGCGTACAAACGGATCAGGGGAGCCTTTCTGAGGTCAACATTTTGAGGTCCCATTTGTCTTTTAAAATTAGAGTCTATGTTAAAAGACACCTCACTTTTCTTAGTGGCCCCTAGTTATTATTAGCCTAATATTTCTCCAAAAGGAATTAAGGGGGGATTTTAGTTAACATGCCTGTTTCATCAAAGAAAACAAAAAAATTAGAAGACATATTCTGGAATGTTGAATGTCTGAGAACCTTCAGTCTCTATGGAAACCGTTGCTCAACACAAACAAATGCTGATTCGCTCTCCAGACCTGAAAATAAAAGAAATGTTTTCCCAAAGGAAAGAGTTGGACCAAAGGGTTCCTCTGGTGGGTTTATGTGGGAACTCTTTCAGACCACTGAAGTATTCAGCCAAGTCAAAGAATAGCAGAGCAGCTGCTTTATCTATCGCAGGACATTGGGCAGATTCCAGTCTGCCCGTCAACTTTTTTTTTCTCTTTGTGTAGTCTCAGCTTATTTATTGCCTCTACTGAACTGGACAGACAGAGAGAGAGAGAGAGAGAGAGAGAGAGAGAAAAAACTAATTAAAGACTGATATTAGTTAATATTAGCCCATGGCAAGACAAGGACATTTTAGGTTGTAAAATGGTATGACTCTCCCAAAACTTAATGATACTTCTATTAAATACTTTTTCCAGCTATTTCAATTTTTTTTTACACAAAATCAAAATCATATGAAAGAAACATGTCAAAGAATGTTTGATTCCATAGTTGTGTCAGTAGGTGGTGACAAGTGACACTATTATAAACGTATTCATTCAAAAACGCAGATTCATTCGGAGAACAAAGATGTAAGTTATGAATGACTTACTGAATCATTCAACCGATTCACTGAGAAACAAAACACATATATGAGTGAGTTACAGAAATATTTACTCAACTGATACACTGATTCATTCATAAAGGAAACTCTACTGTGTGTTGCTCTGAGTGTTTAATTCTGCCGTGGCTTTGTAGCTTTCTCTGGAGGAGCAACTGTGTATAAAATATAAGTTACCCAGTATTAACTTGGTAACACTTTATTTCGATTGTCCTCTTTAGACATTCTACTAATAGTAAGTAACTTTGCAACTGCATGTTGACTAGCAGTCATTAGAGCATTAGTAGACTGTCTGCTTAATATCTTCTAACACTTTATTTTGATGGGTCCACAACATACAATACTGACTATGAGAAACTTTGCAAGTATATGTCAACTTATTCTACTAACCCTAAACCTACCCTAACAGTCTACTCCAGGGATACTCAGATCTGGCTCGCGAGATCCACTTTCCTGCAGAGTTTATCTCTAACCCTAATCAAACACACCTGAGCATGAGAAGCAATGTCTTCAGGATCATTAGAAAATCACAGGTAGGTGAGTTTGATCAGGGTTGGAGCTACACTCTGCAGGAAAGTGGATCTCGCGAGCCAGATTTGAGTATCACTGACTACTCTGAGAGTTAGTAGACATGTAGTTGTAAATTAGTTGACATGTAGTTGACATGTAGTTACAAAGTTACTTATAGTTAGTGGAATGTCTGAAGTGGACTGTCAAAATAAAGTGTAACCAACTTATCTTTATTAAACTGTTGCATTAAGCACTTGCCGTTTTGCTGTTGCTCTGAATATCAGCATTAATTTGATTGCAGTGATTTTCATTAAAAAAACGCACGATTGTGAGTGCGACATTGCTTATATATAACGTCATTAATACTGCTTAAATGTAATATCCTTTTGATATTTAGCCAGATGCAACATGAAATCAAAATCATATGACATAAACATGAATACAAAGAGTGTTTGGGTGTTGCTATGCGGTTGCTAAGGCTTTCATTTGAAGTCAATGGGACTGTAGGGTAAGCGGTGTATGTTGTTGTACAAACAGGGTGTTGCCTTTTTGGCTGCTTTTGGTTTTGGACTTGATGAAGAGTGCTGGTTTGGCATAGATTATGTCTTCCCATGATTTTGAGGTTATCCTACAAAAAATATATAGATGTCTTAAAAGAAAAATGTCCATGAACTCCCGTTTGTCACTTTATTAGTGTGTCTAAATCAGTGTGGCGACCACTTCATTGCGTAACTGAATGGAACAGATGAAGAACATCAAACTATAAGACTACAGGAATGGAAAAGAGTCTGGGTTGGATTAATGGTGGGAATGCAGCCCAGTTTAGATGCTGGGATGTTGAAGCAAACACATAACAGGAAGTTCAGTGACAAAAGAAAGGAAAGATTGAGGGAGACCTGAGGAAGGCCAGAACTGTCACTCAATCAGTTTAACAGCTTTTCTTCAGTGAAACGAGGAAGTTACGATATGCTGGTTGTCTTCACCTGGATTGTTTTAATTTAAAATCCTGGTAGAGCTGTCTATTTTTACAATGATTAAGTTGCCTTCATAGTCTTTGACGTGCTTTTTTCAACACTTCAGAATGTCACCCACTGTTGTTTGGCTTTAGCTTGTCCAACCATCTACTACTAGTCTTGCAAAGTTATGCAAATGGTGTCAGAAAGTTCAGTTGTTGTAGGCTTTGTTGAGTATGCTTCATTGGACCGTGAAGGCCAGTCAATGTCAGCACCTTTGTGTACCTTCAAAAAAAAAAAAATTTCATAATGCAGGACATATAATTGATTCTGCACAGCACATGCCATGAATACTGTACACTTTGATGTCCCATTACTTCTTTTAAAGCATTAGAGATATTAATATCTTTTTTTTTGTGAGAGAAAAACACTTGTCCAGCTTCAGAGGTCTTGAGCTTCTCTACTATATTCAACAATTAAAACTTACCCAGGCCCATTGAAAATGTATGCTTGGAGTGACATGCTTTATTAAATACTTTATTATACTACCCAGGCTCAGAATACGTGCCTCTACCCACGTTTTATCAAAACTCCTTTTGGACTCCTTCTCCATGTTACTGCCTCTAGTGTTCATTTCAACAGGAAACTGCAGCAATTCATACATATAGGTATTTTTTTTGGAGTTTTACAGAAACTTAGGTATTTCCAATACATACCTGGGTACCTTACAACCCTGTCATTATTTTGACACATTTTTGACATGAAATTAATTGTGGCAAAATTATTTTTAATTATTAACTCATTTGAATTCTCAGAAACATAATATTTAGCGGTGTCCCATATTTTGCATGCAACAATTTTAAAGATTTTCTCCCCTCACAAAGGATGTACAGTAACAGGAGGAAATATGTGAGGAAATAACATCAATTTGACCCTTTTATTGGAGTTTTTTTTCTGTTAATTATGTTTATTTAAGATTTATTGCTAGAATATTCCTTCTCCTGTGTTTCAACATTTTCTGAAGCACATTCTTTCACAAATCAAAAAAAAAAAAAAAAAATTCAGGCCTTGATGCCACACAAAGCAAAAAAAAATAACTTTAGGAGACATCAGACATGGAATCAGTTTTTATTATTATTATTATTATTATTGTGTGTTCTCATGTTTCCTTTTTTTCACCTGTCATCCTCTGTGGATGTAGTTTTTCCATTGTTTTTTAAGTGTGACTTCCTAAGTTTGACAATACTCAAACAGTTCCAGCTTAAGAAAGAAAAGGACAAAGAGATCAGCATATGGAGGAGTCTTATGTTTGGCTTTACTGCAAAGAGCAGTTCAGTATTACTGTCAGATCTCTGAGTGTGGTCGTCTCTGTGTGAGACAGATCCATTTGATCATTAATTCCCAGCTAGGGATATTTGTACCTCAGGGAGTCCTTGGAAATATTTTACATGTATATTTCATTTATATTTATACATTTAGCAGACAGTTTTATCCAAAGCAACTTGCAAACTGAAACAAAAGCAATTCTTTTGTCAACAAAATTCGTAATATGTCACAGGTGTATTAGACAACTAGCTTTCAAAGCAAGCTAAAGAAGATGAGAAATGCAGAGAATAAATATATTTTTTGTGTATTTGTGTAAGTGCATTGGTTTAAAGGTGTGGGCTGGTTAAGTGCTTGTAGTAGAGGTGTGTCTTTAGCTGCTTCTTGAGAGATATGATGTTCTCATCAGTTTGGGTGGATGATGGCATTTCACCAGAGAGGAGCAGAGAAGACAAAGGTTTTGTACAGTGACCTTTTGCCTCTTGTGAAGGAACAAGACGTTGCTCGTTCAGTGTGTGTAGCTGGTGGAAAGGGGTTTGTATGAGTGAATTGAAGTAGAGAGGTGCTGTTCCAGTGGCAGTCCAGTGTAAACCAGTGTTAAAACCTCAAAGTGGAAAAAAATGAAAACATGATAATTCTATCATTTACTCACACTCTTTCCGTTCAAAACCTATAAGACTTTGGCTAATTTTTGAAACACAAATCCAGGTAACCAAAACTTTCATATGTGTTGTTTTTGGATAGAGTGACAGAAACCTCTCAGGTTTCATTAGAAGTATTTAATGTGTGTAATGGGTTTGGAACAACATGAGTGTGAGTAAATCATGGTAATTTCCATTTTTAAATCTGGTTGAAATCAGAAAAGGGTTGACATGAAATGTTGATTTTGCTTTGTTAAACGTAATTAATAAAAAATAGGACTTCCAAATTATTGAAATAAACCATACAATAAAAAGTTGTGATTAAGCATTAATTTTGCTAATTGTAAGTTGGGGTAGGCGATATATCGGTAGACACGATTAACCGGTAGAAATTTGTCAAGCGGTAGAGATTTTGGACTATGGTCTCTATCGCAGTTACACGCTCACGTGACATTGCTGTGGTCACAAAAACATATAGCTTGCAAGCGTTTTAAGCATTGAGGTTTAAAAACAAGTGATTTTAAGCCATTGAAAGGCAATTTGCAGCAAAAGAGATCTCATTTTGCTATGTCTCTGAGAAACACTCTCTCGGACAGCACGAGCCGCGAGCATATAGCAAAATGAGATCTCTTTTGCTGCAATTTGCCTTTCAATGGCTTAAAATCACTTGTTTTTAAACCTCAGAGTGTAGACAGTGCTCACAAAGCGCAAGAGTATTAAATTGAGTTATTTATGCTGCTTTATAGGCCTTGAACAGTTAAATACACACACTTGTATGTGTCAAAATGCCCATCTTTGAAAGTATCCTCGTAAACACAGTAATTTGGGTTAAATGAAAGCAAACAGCTGAGGAAGAAAACACACATGAAACAGTATCCGGGCAGCTCTTAAAGTGACAGCAGTCTAATATTTTTGCTGTTTGTCGTTTATGTTAATCAAATAACAAAAGAGAGGAAATCTCTCACTGCTTTTGACTAAATCACTTTAAAAACTTTAAAAAGAAGAAATATATATTTAACTTACAGAGTGAAGAATATGCAGTGTTTTTATTTATTTGATTACTTTATAATTTATGTAGCATTTCTTATTTATTTGTTCTGCTGTAGTTTTTTTGTCTTATTGTCTGTAATTAATCTCTTATTTAATCGCTGAGTGTTTACTTGTCTTCAGTGAGCTTGAGTTTTTTATTTTATTTGTTAATTTAGGCTAGTAGGCCTAATTTTTTGTGACATTGACACTGGTGACTTAGAATTATGGAATTTCTATGGTATCCAAAACCTTTATATCATAAAGACCTTATTTAAAGCAAAAATAACTATTTTGTGATATATATCGTTACCGTGAAATAAAATGACTATATCGTGATATAAGATTTTGGTCATATCGCTCACCCCTAATTGTAAGGATAGGTTAGCTAATCATTTTTGCTACATAAACCCTGAAAAGATGATCAGGACTCTGATGTGGCACAAAGTGGTGATTCGGTTACTCTTACACAGCCCTGAACAATGAGTCAAACTCACAAACACGCAAACCCTCTGGCCTTCAGTCCTTATAATGGCAGAGCGCTACCTTCTCAGATCTCCCCTTTATATTCACCGGTCTGAAACATCTGCCAGCTCACCTGTGCAGCTCGATCACAATTGTGAGACGGTGACGGTGGAAATGTGAGATAGGGGTTCAGTGTTTAGGTAATGCTGTCTGGGCTCTTAAGGTATCAGGGCTGTTTGACTTGCATTCAGCTTTCTTTCATCATGCTGACATTATGAAAATCAGGGCTTGCAGTGCTAAACATCAGTAATGAGTTTTTCCTTACAGGCTGAAATGTCGAATACAAAAAGAAGGGAATTTCCCATGATGCACCAAGCTTTCAAATCCTAGTAACACATGTTGCATCAAGGCTGCGCTTGCAGATTAAGAAAGAAATTGGACTTATAAAGATGAAGTGTTTTCAGGCCAATGTGGATGCACATCTGTGTATCATTACAGGAGGAAAGAAAAGGAAAAATATCGAGCAGTGAAAGAGACTTTGGACTCTTTAATAGGATACAATAAAAGATTGTTTAGGCAGGTCAGTGCTGAAGGCTTTGCAGTGTTTGACAGTGATGATAGAGATATTGACACTGCATTGATTTTGCAGTCAGAGTCGGTGAATGATTTATTTGTTGAATTACAGTAGTTTGTTTAGATGCTGGAGAATTTTTCTGTCATGTAAAGTGTTAAATGTAACTCAGCTACTTCATAGAGAGCAGGCCATGTTTTATTAAAAGCAGACATTGCATCCAACCTACGCTAGTCTTGACATTTAACAATTACATTTTCTGGGGTAAACACATGCAGTTAGTTAATGTGTAGATTTACAGGAGCCAAACAATGATTTCATTTAGGGATAGGGAACATCCGTTTGGCTGTAAGTGGTTTAAAAACTCCAGGACTGTCATAAAGGCTAAAACTCATTTTGATATTTTTTTGGGAGCATATTAAAATGTCAGGGTGATACAACTGTTGTGATTCCATAAAAAAAGAAAAAAAGAAAATGCTTCATTTTAATGAAGAAAAACCTCATTAAAAGAAGAAAATTCCTAATAATGTGGTGTGACCCCTGCAGATCCTCATGACTGTGTGTCAAGGTCAGTTCAAGTTGTAAATGTCATGTGGTGCAACAAAAAATTTACATTTCTATTAAAAATGTTCTTTCTAGTTACGTAAACATTTTATGTTAAATTCAATGTTATTTTTTTAGTTATTTGTGAAATTCGCTATTTCTGAGTGAAGATTGTTTCTACATAATTTTTGTTAGCTTGCATTTAAGTATAAAAATGATAAAACTTCTATTAAAGTATAATTAAGTGTAAAATACTCACTTTAATCATTGATACTGTAAATATAAACAGTTTTTTTTTTCATTGAAAATATACAATAAAAATACAGATATAAAATGCAGCTATCATGTGCAATGCTTTGTGGGAGTGGGTGGTCAAAGGTTGACAGCAATTCGTGTTTCTGTGTTAAAAGCACCTTGTCTGTTTGGTCCATTTCTCTTCAGGATTATAAGTATTGTAGTTCTTCTCTAATTTGGCAAGAAGACAATTTTTACATCTTGGAAGATTTATACTGTATATTACTGCTACAAACAAATTAATAAATCTTTCTGTGAAGAACCTGAATGAAGCCTTTCAGAGCGTTACAGCATATCTTATCATTCTATTCAGCCTGTGACTCCACTAAATGCTTTAGCAGGAATCTGTGAAATAATTCAATTCAGTGGAGACGGCCTCACTCAACCCTGAGATGACTTAATAGGTACTTTTGATACTGATTTTGGTCCTAGATGTAATTTAGTGACCTAATCAGACATACCACTGTCCCTTTATTTAGGTGAAAGCCATCTGGTGGATGAATCTATGGGCTTTTCTCTGTATAGGAAAATCCATGTTACAGAAATAAGACTAAGCAAACACTCATTCAGAGCATGATGAAAGACAATATTAAGATTAGGAGAATTAGGTGCAAATTTTTCCACTTTTGTGTGTGTGTGTGTGTGTGTGTGTGTGTTTCCACCCATGTATGCCCAGTGCTGCCCATGCGTTTATTGCTGGGCAATGTGATGATGAACTATGTAAACCTACCTGACAACAGCCAAACTGTTCCAATTTGAGAAATATAAAGCGCAGCAGACATTAGCCATCTGGTGGATGAATTTCTACTTTTTCCACAAAACTAAGAGGAAACTGCAGCATTCTTGGATTAAAGTTAAGCAAAAGTTCATTTAAAAGTTAATTGAATGCAGCGCTGTATTTTCTATAGTTAAAAGTACTTTGTTTTAACTCTAGTCAAGTGAGTAGTGCTTTTAAAAGATATGTTTAAATCATACTCTATCTAACCAGACTGTGTTGGCACATTGGCTGTTTTTATCTTTTACTTCACAGAGGCTGTTTTTGAGTTTGTTTCCAGTCATAGAGTTGAGTGAGTTTAAAGCATTTGGGAATGGACCGGAAGTGTATCCAAGTAACCAAATTGCTCCCTTGTGTAGGGCAGGAGCCACTGTCCAGTCAAGTTAGACGTTAGCAGTAGGATATTACCAAATTTGGAAGATGATGAAAATAAATAGGAATGCTCTAAACAGTATTATATAATCAGCGGAAAGAGACAACAGTTTGCATTGTACAAATGAAGTTTCAACAGTAAAAAAAAGTTACTACAGTGTTTTGATCAGCACAGTGGGTGATAGACCTCAGCCTGAGGGTGATTTTTACTACCTTTACATGATGGATGCAATGCGGCATTACCTGTTCTCAGGGTGTAGGCAGAAAACTACATTGGCTGCTTTACTCCAGTTATGTTTCACAATGATGTCAGGGTGAAACTCCACAGCAACTGACTCTCATTCAGAGACCATGCGTGTATGATTATTACACTTCATGTGGTTATATACGGTGGCCCCAAAAGGATCTGGACACACTTAAAATGTATGAATTTAATTGCATTTGATAACAAATTGGCATACTGGTAGAATATTAAGTAGCATCTGCAAACAAATTATGTTAAACCTTTTTTTCAGTATTAAATTCACTTTTCTGAACCATTACTTAAATGGTCATGTTTTTAGTAGATGTATGTTTGAGAGAATGTTACCAGAGCAACCTTCATTATTGTCTTTAATTCCATTTTATCTGTGTTTGTTACTGCCTGACATTTGAATATGTTTCATAACTAAATGTTAACACGCCTACAATATTTCAACTAGATGACAGCATTCAGTGATATTGTATAAAAGGCGTTTACGTGAATTGTGTTGCACTTTGATGGGTAAGCCATTAGCTTTAAAAGGTGATTCTTTTATGGCATTGAATGATGAAGGTGGTGTAAGACAAACATGCCACGGGCTCAGTGAGAAGATTTAAAAGAGTGCGAGTTTGACAGTCACAGCTGTAAACACATTGAATACAAATGTGGAGTTATCACGGCATCATAAATCTTCTATTCTGCGTCTTTGATTTGTTTGCGGAGGTTATCCGCTCATCTGTTTGCATTGGGCTCACACAGTCACACTCTTTTTGTCCCAGAAAATGCTTAGAAAAGAAAATGTGCTCTAAATTGTATTTACAAAGAGAGTGTCATGTTAAAACATGAAAATGCGCTCCTTCTATTTGCTGTCGGGCGGCATCATGAAAAACCAAGACCCAGGGTGCCTATCACACATTGGTCAGGCTGAATTGTGGGTGTTTGAAGCAGGCAGCCCACCCTGTCCCATTGCTAACACATCACAGGACACATTTCCAGCTGTTTTGAGCTAGCTCTATTGTAAGCATCTGACGAAAAATCCAGTAAAGCTCTTCTTCCCGTCAGATGGGAAATGTTTAGATCTATGGTATTAGAGTGAGGTCATAGTTTACGGGTGTTTGGGGACACTTTAGGAAAACTGGCTTCTCTGAAGATGTTTTAATACACCATACAGTATGCTACAATTCATACAGATAATACCTGCCAATATTGTATTGCAACATGTATTGCTGCAGTGATATACACAGTAGGTGTTTCACATTAGAGTTGTTGATATATATATCAGGGGTGTCCAGTCCTGCTCCTGAAGGACCAACTAGCTCTAACTTTTTTTGGCCTAGATTGGTTTAGAATACCTAGATTAGCTGGTTCAGGTGGGTTGGAGCTAAACTCTGCAGGACAACACCCCTGCCATCTTGACCAATCACCATTCAGGTGTCAATAGGAATCCTCTCGATTTGGAATTTTGTGTGAGGTTGAATGATTTAACAACAGGTTCACACAACTTTGTCACAAATTCACCACACTGGCTATGCTTCCATCCACCCATTTTTATGCGCATTTTGGGATATTGCATAAAAAACATGACAATGTGCATAAATTCTAAGAATGTGCTCAGTTGTGTCGGATACATTTTTTTATCCAATAAGAAAACATGCCATAAAACCATAAAGTATGATGGAAACTCATTTACAGAATAAATTCCTCAATGTGCATCAAAAAAGTCATGTGATTTTGTGTGATGGGACAGCGTAACTGGACCAACCAGCGGACCAAACTCGCTGCACAGAATCTGAAATGTTGTTTTGGTCATTCTGAAATGCCCGAGCCAAAGTCTGTTGTCACAGTGGTTCAGTATAATTACCTCCCAGAACTGAACACGACTGCACTCCCAAACAGTAGAAATCGGTCTCCGAAAGCAAAATAAAACATTGCTGCATTTATTGCATTTCAATTGCACGCTCTGAAGTGCAAGTAATTTATTATATACGATAAGACCCACAGTGACTTCTCCTACTGCAAATTACCTTTTTCTTAGTGATATTTGGCGCCAGTTTATCAGGAAGTGACAATTTTGTTATCTTTGTCTTGCTGGATGGAAACGGCGCTTGCAAATGTTTTATGCAATAAAAAATAAAGTTAAATTCGCAACTTTGAATGGAAAGTTATTAACAGAGAGTGACTTCCTACATTGCTACACTATTGACAATAGACCTGCAAAATTTTGCTAATTTGACTACACCTTAAATACAAAAAAAACAAACTTGAAATATTTAGGAAGCAAAAATTGATACATTAAATTAATGAAGCTCTAATAACAAAATCATTTTTGAAAATAAATTTCAAGTGTGCTACCATTTGCAAGCCGTTTGAACTCTAGCACCAGTATTCTAGTCACATTTTATTCTGTTTTTGTACTGAGTGGTAAAAGTATGATTAAAAACGAAATCTTTACAATGAATATCTTGTTCTATTGATTTTGCTAAGGGCTCAAAGCACAGACAAATCTAAGCAGACCTAATTTGACTGAATGGAACCTTAACTGAAGATCAAGAGATGTTTTCTTCAACGCTTTGAGAACTCACATCACAGGAGTATTCCCAAGACAACTTTTAATTGTAAAATGGAGAAAAACCAATTACTACACAAAAGCGTTTTTGATCAAAGCACACAAATAGACTGTCAGACACATTATTCCAGTGAATGTTCAGTGCTGTTCAATAAGTGCATAACATGAAGATCATGACATAACCAAGTTACTACTGGAAAATAGTAACAACGGCAGTGCATTCAAGGCCATCTGTATCAATTTACCTTAACTCCCTTATTGTTCTCATCTTGTTATAGCATGTTTCAGTACAGGAGTCGCATTCAGCTGCACTTCAATAAAACTCCAAGACAAGGGAAAAGCTTTATGTAAACTTTAATATGAGATTAAACACAGACGCATCAGGACTTGACATGCAGACTCTGCATAAGAAAGTTCTCCAAAGAACAAAGGCCTGATACAGCAAAAAAAAATATTAGAACAACAAAAACAGAGTACAAATGCACATTCAGAAAGAATGTAGTCGAATTTACTACAAACTAAAGAACTAATGGGAAACATAATACTTCAGTTTCAACACTTTGAGAAACTGGGGTTCGTTTAAAATATTCGAATCACAAACCATACAAAAGCTTATTCATATATTTTCCTTAATCCGTTTCCATGCGTCATGTAACGGTACTAGATTGGCATCAAAAATATTAGCTGCAGCTACTTGGTCACCAAGCACCAATCACATACACCCCTGTTCCCATCTGTCCCTGTGGACTTCAACTAGCTACCCCAGACCTGCTCCTGGAGGGCCTGCAGATTTTAGCTCCATCCTGTCCCAACACACCAGCCTGGAAGTTTCTAGTAATCTGGAAGACCTTGATTAGCTGGTTCAGGTGTACTTAATTAGAACTGCAGCTAAACTCTGCAGGACAGTGGCCCTCTGGGAGCAGGATCTGTCCTCCCCTTAAAAATAAGAGCTTGGCCGTTTCACTTTACTGTCTGCATACATCCTGCAGACCTTCTCTTAAAATGTTTAAACTTAAGAATGTTGCCATATGGCCAAAAAGTAAATCTGGGTTTGGGAATATTTTTCAGATTTATGATGATGTGCTCCCGAACGCACCTGCATGGAGCCTCTAAGGCGAGATTCATCTCTCTGTCAACAGGCATTTCAAACAGCCCGGCTCCTCTTCATAAAACAAAACTCCTTCAGTGAACTTCTGTTGTTTTGTCTGCTACTAGAACACATATTACACAAACATCATACTGTACATGCAGTACTGTGGAAGTAGGGATATTAGTTTTTCCTCTGTAGAGGAGCTACAATACCAACGCTATCTCACGACCAATTCGTACGTATTTTACGAGGTGTATAATTCGTACGACCTCACTCATACGATTTTGTACGATTTGTCTAGACCCCAGTGATGGGTAGGTTAGGTGTAGGTCATTCGTACAAATTTGTACGAATTGTGCAACTCGTAAAATACGTACAATTTAGCAAAAATCGTATGAATTTGTACGAGTGAGGTCGTACGGATTCATACGAATTAGCCACCTCGTAAAATATGTACGAATTGCCATGAAATCGGGCTGACAATACAGCGTTTTAATGATAATGCAAACAAAGATACTGTGTACAATTAAATAAATTACCTTTAAATTAATCATAGGACAAATCAGAAATGATTAATCAGTTCATATTTTCATCTTATTGGGGATATTTGGAATTGGGGTAGAGGACTATCAAGTGGACCAAAAAGAAGAGGCCAAGGGACTGTCAGTGGTGCAGCTGGAGCTCAAGGCATGATTGTAGTACGTGGCTTCACTTTTCTGCAGAAAGGTCCAAGCTGGCACAGGTTATCTGTGATAAGGCAAAAAGTGGGGCATATGTGAAAGTGCGTGAGGTACTGGTAGTGGCTGTTATTATAGTGAAGTTGGGCTTTCCAAGGACTGAAAATCAAGGCTGGGCCTCCGTGTTGGGCTCCTTCTCATAGATGTAGCTGCCAACACCGCCAGTGTTTACACCTAGAAATCCAAGAGAGTTGATCAGACTGGATAAAAAACTAATTTAACTACAAGGGATTTAACTTGGACATAAGGTTTTCAGTATTCATTATGATATAAAGAAAGCAGAAGAATATGTAAAAGATCTAAAATTGCTTGAAAAGTTCCTTATCCTTACTGCATATTAAGAACTACTAATTTGAAACGATGTCAGATTATTTTCTGAAAATTAAGCAATGGCTCCCTCTAGAGTTGGAAACTCTCACAGTACCTTTCGGGCCGTAGAGGACAGCATAACATGGTTTATGGCAGTAGGGCTGACCATCGTGCTGCAATACACAAAAACACATTTTAGGATAAATTCATGCATTTAGAAATAGAAATGTTTATGTATCAGCACTTTCAACCGAATACATTTGAATATTTTTCCAATACCTTTTCATGTTTTAAGACCTACACATCAACAAAAATACTGCATTCATACATTTACAGTGTGCCAAATTAAATGTTCTTTTTGTGCAAATTAATTATCACATTAAGTCAAACTGAGATTTCAGTTTTATTTTGATTAACTGTACTTACTCCCAAAGGAAATGTTCAGAAAAACCTATGAATCATAATTTAAGACTTAATTTCCAGCAAATTGATTTATTACCTATTAAAATTTTTAAATGACCCATAGATGCCCTGCGGTTTATTCAAGACTTCTAATGTAAAAAATATTCTTGATTAACTTCTTTTACATGGACAGAATTAATGAAAGAATCATGTCAGCCATCTTTGCGCTTCTACTATTAGCAACTTCATTTTCCTCTCACCTCTGCGTGGCTGCCAGCTGCCAGGGTCTTACTACATCTCTCACAACGCAGGCATGGACGATGCCAGTCCTTCCCCAGTGACGTCACCTTCTCAGCTGCCACAAGTAAGTAACAGGACATGTCAATATACTACCACCATTTCCTATCATTAAAATCCAAGCCACAGTATGAAATGTTGTTAGGACAGAGAGAAGCATACCAAAATAGACCTTCTTGTTGCATCTGGGACACAAGTTGGCTTCCCCAGAGAAGGTGGTGAGGCTTCCAGCTGAAATGAGAGATGCATGCACTTCATGATCCAAATAAACACTGTGCAATTTGTCATACGTTTTATTGCAAAACATTTAGAACACAATGATTTGTAGCTGAAGGAAGATGCACACAACCTACAACCTTTATATTGTGGCCTTAATTGCACATTCAGCCTGATCAGATCACAATAAGTCAGTTTCTGCTGATGTTTGTACCTTTAGATGGTGGCCTTGAAGATGCCGGGACCCATTTCTCGTGAGGTTTGGGTGCAGAGTCCACGGTGGATGCAGGTGGGGAGGAGTTGGCGGGAGCCTCATACACATATGAGCCTGCACCCCCAATGTTCACACCTACATATTAAACAAGGTTTCATTAAAATATCCCTCTATCATACAACATTCGTATTAAGAAATGTTTGATATGACTAATTACATTTGTTCATTCATTAAAATTAGTTAATGCATTCGGGATCATGAACTAGCAATACTTTTACTACATTTATCTATCAAATTTCATGTTAATCTCTGCAGATACAAATACATTTTAACCATGGACATTAAAAAAAATTACAGTTAACAATAGTATATAAATGAAAAAAAATAATAACATTGAACCTTACTGCAAAGAAGTGTTGTCAGTGATTTCTTTATCAAAACAAGAATGTTCCTAATGCCCAGCAGAGGGCACTCTTTAATTTCATGACAACAATGACTATTTACTCTTGCTATATGTACAAGAGTGCAAAATCTCTTTAGTCATATCATATCAATCATTCCATAACCCAGTATTTTGTATATATGGTAAATGGGCAGAGATTAGGACAGTTCCATGTCACATGACTTCAATCTGAAATGCTAAGTGTTTCATCTCATCTCACCTTTTGGCCCAAAGAGGGCAGCATAGCATGGCTTGTGGCAGTATGGTTTCCCATCATGCTGTGAGGATGTAAAAGATAAGAAAAATAATGGTCATTCCAGGCTTATTTTTCATCAATTAAGACTCTACAATTGAATGAGTGGGCATTTGCTGGTAGAAGTTTGCAATTTAATCTACTGCTTGTAGACCATCCTAAATGTCTAAATGCCACAGACGGTGGTTATCTTGGCGTCCACTCCCTGATAACACTCACAGCAGTTACCAGGACACAGTCTATGTTGATGGAAAAGGACACCCAAAGTGTCCTATATGTCTTTGTGTGCCATGAGTGTGTCTGCATGGAAGACGGAACATATTTCAATGGCAGTTGCTCCCAGAGCCCTTTGGTCAGGGCCATGGCGGGAAAAGGTTGCCATGGGAACCATCAGACGGCAGCTGTGTGACCGTTACAGCTGCGCGGGACAGGAAAAAGGAACAGAAGGGGCAGAGAGCAGTGGCCTCATGCCAGTACAAAAGTATGCAAGGGGAAAAACTGTGTAATGAGCCCCACATTCCAAAGACTAGCAGACAGCAGACACCTTCCCGCCTAAATTGCAATGACCGGAAAACTTGATGTTGTAAGATGTCAATACTTCTAAAAAAGGCAAAAAACGACACTCGTTGACTACAGAGGTGTAGTGGTTCTGGTGTAATTCAATCAGGATACTAAAGTGTTAGCCCAACTAGACCACTAGGGAGGGAATTTGAGGACTTCAACACTCCTAAGCTTTCCTGTAGCTCAAACAGTGGAGCATGGTGCTAGCAACATCAAAGTCATGGATTCGATTCTTAGGGAAAGCAAGAGTTGATAAAATGTAAATGCGTACCTTGAGTGCAATGCAAGTTGCTTTGTATAAAAGCGTCTGACAGATGTATAAATGTAAATGTAGTCTCACACATCAAGAGGTTGGCATGAAGTCATGTCAACTTTACAGCTTTTTATAGTCAAGATCCAATAGGGGAATCTGAAATGTGTGGTCAAGGAAATCTACTTATATGCAATAAAGCTTTTCAAAGATTAAGGGTGTGTTCACACATGGTTCGATTAAAACGAACTCTGGTGCGATTGCTCTGTTAGTGTGGTTAATTTGAGTAAGTGTGAATGCTGCCATCCAAACCCTGGTGCGCACCAAACAAACGGACCTAGGCCAAAAAGATGGGTCTTGGTCCACATCCAAAAGAGCTCTGGTGCGGTTCAAATTAAATATGAACGCAACACGGACCAAATACTTCTAAACAAACCGAAAACAGGATGTTATGACAAGATGTGATGCTATGCGACATGATTTGACAACACGGTGCATCCAAAACAAATGAGAAGGCAAACGTGGAGCAAAGAGAAGGTAAAGTACCTTTTATGAGCTCTTTGGGAGTTCGCAGGCGGCGAAAATAAAATCATATAAAACTAGCATCATATGCTTTGATGTCATACACTGATCAGTCTGCGCAGCACCGCTTTAAGTCGAAAACACCTATTGTTTGGGGTGTTCGGTAAGTTCCATCATGAAATATACATCATTCAACCAGGTTGTGAACGTATCACCAGAGCCGATCCTCCCTATACGCAGGATACGCACGCTGCGTAGGGCCCCCGAAACACCAGGGGGCCCCTTGATCTCAAAGATGTTTTAATTTTAGTTTCGTTTTTAATTTTGGCCAGCGGTTCTGAAAACATGAATGATCGTTTCTTTTAATGTGGTGCGCTGTCACGCTCTTTACGTACAAATCAGCCAAATCATGTAACGTGAATGTCGTCCAGTCTCTTGCTCGTACTTAAAAAAAAAAAAAAAAAAAAAAAAAAAAGAGAGCCGTGGAAGAGATACTGTTTCTCGAGCGCGATTCGAGACGGAGTGAAACACTGGCAAATGTGTCTCATCCATTCTTGGTTGGTCCAGACCAAACCAACCAAGAGAACCGAACTACAAGTGTGAACGCATCCTAAATGCCATGAATGAACCTTACAAAGGTACCAAATCCAATGACTGGTTCTTCTGTGGAACTGCTAACTAAAGCAAGTCTTGACAGTTCAGTCACCCAACAGAAATAGAAACCTTTAGTCCCTGAAGATGAAGGTTACTCTGACAGCGTTTTAATCACTGGAGGCCGTTAAATCACTATATTGTTAGTAGGGCTGGGTATCGAGTTCGATACTTTTTAGGCACCGGTCGAATTGCCTCGATTCCACCGAGTATCGAAAAACGTCTTGTCGTTCGGTACCAAATTTCGATACCTAAGGGATTAATCTCATCAACGTCAGTGAGGCAATAAGCCTGCAGCACTAGGTGTGTTCGACTAGAAGCGACGCGGCGCTGATTGATCAGTGTTTGACATCCGCGAGAGCGATTCGAAAGCGTACGGATCAGTCTGCTCTCCACATCGCACGTTTCGTTTACTACACACAGACTGAAGCGCGCTCGCAGTGATTTCAGCATCTGCCGTCTAAATGAGGACATAAACACATGAACAACATCTCCAGAACTGCTCTGAGAGTCACTCCATGAGCATTTTACCATTTGATTTGAGTAAAACTAGCATCATATCATATACACACAGAACTGTAAAGGTATTCACGGCAACCCATAAAAATAAAAGTTCGGTTTAATTTGGAAGACACTGCGGCAGAAATATATTAATATTGTTCAGCAGAGTGTACATACTGCTACTACTAGGCTACTATTAAAATGATTAAAACTTTATTTTTTTAAAAGTAATGATCACACAACATTTCTTCCATGTTTTAATTTTAATAGTAAAATTTTGTTTGCCAAAATAAATACATAAAGTTTGATTTTCAATAATTTTAAAGATAAATTAAATTAATGTTTTATGCCTTCATTTGAAAACCAGATACAGAATTTCTGAGGAAAAATAAAACATTTCATAAGGCTATTTTAAGAATAAATTTGAATACACTAAGTAGTTTTTATGCATTCAAATAATTAGACATACTACAACACAGTTAATAATAACAATAAAACATATGGTGAAAGAAAATAAAACACCCACTTATGAAAGTAGATAAAGATTTTCAATTTCTTGAAGTCTTTAACCTAGAATAAATGAATAGAAATGATGATTCTGTCTGAGCTATGCGTTTTAAAACGAACATGCACTAGTGTAAACTGAAAACTATTTGAGCTTTATTAAAATTATTTGCACTGATTTATTGTGTTGGATATATTTTGTTCCTTTGTGCAGTGGCTCAGGAGATGAGTCTTTAAGTCTGTATAAATGTCAACAAGCTGAAAAAAATAAAACCAAAGTTTTGAGATAATGTAATCTTGTAATGTAATTCACAAACGATCACATGTTCAAACAAAGAGTGTTCAGTGCGCCGGCGTCCTGGTGCAGGCTAACAGGTTAAAACTGATTTCATAAAATTGGTATCGAATAGGGCTGCACAATTAATCGATTTTCTAATCGCAATTACAATTACAGATGCCACAATTATGTAATCGTTCAAAGTGGCAATTAATCGTTCAAAGTCCACTTATGTTATCCTGCGTGCTTAAGATGTGTTTTTTTTTCTTTCTACAGGTTATCTTAAGGGTTTTTCCATTGTTTTAATTTTAGTTTTAGTATAACATTATAATACCATTCACAGTTTCGCTTTTCTTTATTTAAAGAATAAACCAATCTGATGTATAATTCACATTTGAGGCTTAATATTATAGAAAAGCAATAAAGGTTTTTCAAGAGTTTGTTCATGTAAAAATATGGTATGCAGTTGCTTCAAACAATGGTATAAACATCATTCAGTGTAAATTTTGATAATCGTAATTAATAATCGCAATTACAATTTTAAGGGAATAATCGACAATTATGATTTTTGTCATAATCGTGCAGCCCTAGTATCGAAAAAAGTATCGTTCAGGAACCGGTATCGAACTCAAGGTATCGGTATCGATATCAGAATTTTTTGAACGATACCCAGCCCTAATTGTTAGTTAGTTTGCTGGCAGGCATTCTTACTTGACTGCAATATCCAACTGTATTGGGCAGCAGATCATGCAAGCTTAACTATCTGCACTCAATGACCACATCGAGTCACTCGGAACTGGCATGTGGTTTTCAGTGGTCTTGGAGGTTCATGTCACTTCAGCTCACCCATTTCTGTATACTTTTTTGTGGCAAATCGCTGCCAGTTGCATACCCTTGACTTCTGGAAATTGCCAATAAAAATCAGATCTTGTTTTTTGATACATCTCTTGACATATTGTGTGATATGCATCAGACAGACGGTGAAAAGTCTGTGGGTGTGATGTCTAAGCCAGACACAAAGCGTCCATCAGCTCCCATTACAGGTCTCACTGGTCATCTCTCACCGGTCATATAGAGCAGCGCACCAGCCCACACTTTTCCCAGAGCCTCTCACATATTCTGGTAACTGAATCTAAACTCTCTCCATTCTGCCTCTTCTTAACATGGCTATTCCCATAAACCCTCTCGATTTACCCTGCCAGAATCCACAGAGCACACCAAGGCATTATCATCTTATCCACAGGGTGAGTTCTTGTTCGATCAATGGTCTTGAAGAAAAACTTAAGGTCTCTGCACCAGAGCATGTGAGCGGAGCGGAGCGTGCGAAATATAGTCGGAGCGCGGAGCGGGGTTTTAACCAAAGGCCAGAGCGATCGCTCTGTCTCGCTCTGGTTCCGCTCCGATACCGCTCACACCACGAGTCTAGGGCATGCACAAATCCACCCAGAATGCTGCGTGTTGATTTTCCTTTCAGCGCCTATGTTAACAGATTAGAGCAGCCACACTGCCTGCAGAATACGCGCGTATCAGGTGCAGTCCAACCACACCGCAACCTCGGCCCCGCGACAGAATAGAAGTGAAGGGGATTTTTTCCGCAGCAGTCACGCAACAAACCCGCTCCACGTCCGCCACGCAGGCAGTGTGTCCCAGGCGTAAGGCTTCGGTTGAAAACGGCAGGGGTTAGGTATGCAGAGGAATTTTAAATTTAAGCGAACGTGGAGCGATTTCACCGGAGCGGGATGAAATTGTAGGTGAGCGGGGAGCAGAAATGAGCGGAGCGGTCTGGTGTGACATTGAGCGGTGGAGCGGGGGGAGCGAACACCCACGTGAGCGGGGAGTGGAAATTCTCACCGCTCAGCTCCGCTCACATGCTCTGCTCTGCACACTGAGTCCGAAATTTTCATCCGAAATTTTTGCACGTTAAAAAATAAATACGACCTCACGTTGTGTCAATCACGTTTGCACACTGCCTCCGAAACTTTCGTCCGTCAAAAAAAAAATCGGATCAGGTTCGATTTTCTGCGTTTTCGCATCCGTTGCATGCATTTTGATAGGAAAGGATGGGGAATACGAAAAAAACGGTAAAAAGCATTCGAAAATTTCGGACTCAGTGTGCAATGGCCTTTACACACATGTATTACCCATCTTCACTTTATCCCATCCTCATTCCTGTACAGTGTAAGACCCAACAGAAATCCCCCCCCAGCAACCTGACCTACATCCAGATTTAGGCTGATGTGAGAAGTGAAGATGTTAATATGCTTACAAAGAGATTACAGTGAGAATTCCTTCTATTTGTGACTCTCTTCACGGAGTAAATGCAACACTCAGGAGTTTCCTACTCTTACCCTTGTGGAATACAGGCTCAAGGCAACACGATGACTGATGATGATGATTCCTCTGGCTCTAAAACATCACTGCCCTGTCCTTTGCCCTCTACTGCATTCTGATCTAGACACAGTCATCACTGTGTGATGTAATAGGATGCTGGAAAGGTCGTGGAGAATTTCATTTGGCTTGCAGTCATGCACACAGGAACATTCAAAGGATGTACAAAGCTGGCCAGCTAGCTTTCAACAAATCACTGAAGACGAGCATCATGAGTTACGATTACACACAGCTATCCACAAGAGATAAGGAGGGAAAATTCTTGTTGCAACATCCTGTAGGTTTTGAGACATTCAGTTTGCTTTTGTATTTTCATGATTGCATCATTTTTACCCCTTAAATTGTGTTTATGTCATGCTAGCTCCCCACACACATAATGCCATGTGACAGGCTTCAGTCCTGGTTCTAGACTCTTCAAATAGACCACTGATCCTCTGATGGAAACACACAGTGTAACAAAGTCAATACTCAGCTGTAGGAGTTTGAGTTTCCCCAACTAGACTGCAGAGAGGTAGTGTGTGATCTCTGACTTACTCACCTCAGCATGGCCACCCGCGGTGAGGGTCTTACTGCAGCGCTCACACTTCAAACAGAACTTGTGCCAATCCTTCCCCAGTGATGACACTTTCTCAGCTGGGAGATGAGAAAGAGAGAGAAAGATTGATTTTTACACTTTTTCATTAAAAAATGTAAGTCTATACATGAAAAACCTGCTGCCCCAATACTAAGGTATTGTCAGTGGTTGCCAAGTCGTTGTGACTGGTAGAGCATTGATGGGTGGTCACTAGGGTATTGACTATTGAGGCATTATTGGATATTTTTGGGTTTTGCAGAACATCACAAGGGCAAAGAGCTTTCTCTGTAAAGGGATCCCAACTCTGGAATATGTTGCCAAATGAATTTAAAGTGATACATGATATAAAGTCTTTTACATTGAAGGTTAAGCGTTGGCTCAAATTAAACCAGACTTGTCCGCATATTTACATTTTTATTTGGTTCTGCACTAATTAATAATTAAGATTGGAAGAGTCTATAAAACTAGGTGCAAGTGTCTGTTTTGTATTCTGTTTGTAATGTGAGGTTTTTATATGAAGAGTTTGTTACATTAGGTTTTTTTTTTTTTTTTTTTTAGAAAAGCCTTTCTAGGGACATGAGATGCAAATTATCACTTGCTATAATCTCTATGTGCAGTGCATTTTTTCCAGTCTTTGACTGGAATCATGTTTATTGTACTGTCCCCATCTAAATAAATGAAAATAAATAAAATATTTCACCTTACAATTTGTGGTTTAATTCATGTCCATAGCACAAATGGTTAAAACTTAGGGTTAGGTGCTTGTTCAAATCTCGAACTCTGAGTGACAATAACAACAATACTTACAATAAAAATATATTATATTATATGAAATCCATATGTGATGTCATAATTTGTGTGCAACCTCACATAGGTGTTATATTAAATGGAATAGAGTATTTAGCATGATTTGCTTTGGTCTTTATGATAGACTATGGTTGCATCTGAACATGCATACTTCCCTACTGTATAGTAGGCAAAAACAGTATGTGAAAAGAGCAGTATTCCCTAATTCACAGTATTCACAAAACAGCAGGCAAAGAGTACCCAGATGACCTACTACTTCCAATGAGATTCTGAAGTTAGCACCCAATGGACAATTTACTACCTCATGAGGGCAAAGAAGAGGATTGGCAGTGAAGAAAGTCGCTGGTAGGTCACAAAACAATGACAACATATGACAAATATCTGCATTAATACTATACACAGTAGGACTCACTTTTTTCAATGGTCTACTCAGAGTATGCGATTTCAGTCACATTCAATATCATATTGTGATTATAATGTGTTGCCCCCCTCCCCCCTTCTCTTCCACTTGATGGCTGCAGCCCCTGATAAGTTATGAATGTGCCATGGAAACTTCCTGTCTGAGAATCCAAGGTCCTAAAAGAACTAAAGTATGTAGTGCATTTCCTCAGGAGGTTAAAGCAAAGAGCCTCTCCCTGTCGTGAAGGCATCAGTGAGCGAGAGTCTCCACACAGCATTATAAATGGTGGATTTGCATAATTTTCAGATCCAGGCAAACTTAATGTTTTGAGGATGTGTGCTGGTCTGGGCATTTTCAATCTGATAATCAATGTGACATCATATTACATAAAAACAATGAAAAGCACTGGCCTCATTGTGAGGGATCACAGCGGTTCATTCCATAGCTGAGATGTGTTGACATGAAACACAAGGAAATGCAGTGGCGGGGCTAATTAAAACCGGACAGCTGGACAGCTAAGTGACGACATAGAGACCCACTTCTCCATTTCCCCTCCTGTCTCGTTTCTTCAGGAGGGTCCTGGGAGACTTCCCCAGACCTAATATTACTCTTTCCATTTATATATCTTGCTCTCAAGACAATACATAAGGCAGAACTGCTGGGACTGCTCTCTCACTTTAGAGGAAACACCTTTGCTTATCAAAACAGGCCATAATCAGCAAGAGAGAACAATCAGTTTCCTCCTGCTCTCCCCTACTTCCTAGCTTTCCCGCCTGGAGAAGTATTGTTTTTATTCTGTCAGTTTTGCAGCCCTCTTAGTCTGTCTCTCGGGGGGTCTAGGTCAGTACAGAAGAGATCAGTTTCACCATCAGAGAATGAGATTTTATACTTCTAAAGTGAAGCAAAGACTCCTATTCCACTGAGATACACAAGTATACTCACACACGGAGGCGTAGCAACAATTTAAAATGTGTGGGCATGAATGTTTGAAAAGTATGATAATCTCTGGGACAAATGTTGAAACAGTTGGTATAACTAAATCTTTACATTTTCTGAAGAAAATGAGAGGGAACCTTGTCTGTGCAATATTGCCGCCACACTGAAAGGGTGCTGTTAGTGGTTGCCAGGCATTGCAGGGCGGTGTAGTTTTAAGTGCATTGCAAGGTGGTTACTGGGGTGTTCTAAATGGTTGTTTACTGGCACAAGTCATAAGAGTCCACTCTGGAATTCTGGTCTCTGTCAATTTTAGGTCCCTCCTTGAGTCTGAGGGATTTTTTTCACAACTTATTTAACATAAGATAAACATCTTTAATTTTCCTAGAAAAATGGGTCATCGGATGCCCAATTTAAGTTTTTAGGGTCTTAATGAAGAGTCTATAACATACATTGGTTAAAATTTCTCAATGGTAGTGTAAAACAACACCCTTTTTACCCTGTCAAAATCAGCTCTGTTTTCAGCAAGCTGTTTTAGTCTATGTCCTTTAAATGCTAATGAGCTCTGCTTACCCCGCCCCTCTCTTCCATGGGGTGACGAGCGGTTCTCATGAAACTGTTAACTTTAGCCGCGGTACTTGCTAACTAGCACATTATTAGGAAAGGCAATTTGCAAAGATTCATAAAAGAACCTTAAACACTTCTTTTGTAGGTGAGGCTGGATCACGAATGATTTGTGCAAAAATAAGCGCATTTAGGCAGATCGGGGGGCGCATTCCCTTCAAAAACAAAGGTAATCCCCTGTGTCTTCAGTGGCTCAGATTTCAGGAGTAAATGATGACTGCCATGTTCATTATTACATCCAACAACAGAACACCTCAATCGCTTAGGAGCCATTCTTGTCTACATCTGCTCCAGCGTCGAAACAATGGCGGACTGATGATCGCTCACTCAGGGCGGGTCTAAGGTAAAGCGCTAGTGTCAATCAACAATCGTGGGAGGGCCTGGGTCTGTGTGACGTCACACAGACAGGCATCTGAGAATGGCTTGATATGAGAAAGGGGAAATGATTTAATGAGATAAAAAAAACACTGGGTGGATCTTTATCATTATAGGGTGGTTGTGTACTAGGGATGGGCGATATGGGCTTAAAAATATATCACAATATTTTGTGAAACCACGTCTGGTCACAGAAAGCAGTTATTTCAAACACTCAACTACAACCCCAAATCACAAAAAGTTGGGACAGTATGGAAAACGCAAATAAAAAAAGAAAGTAGTGATTTCTAAATTTACTTTGACTTGTATTTCATTGCAGACAATATGAACACAAAATATTTCATGTTTTGTCTGGTCAACTTCATGTCATTTGTAAATATACATCCTTTCCTGTCATTCAGACCTGCAACACATTCCAAAAAAAGTTGGGACAGTAAAGCATTTACCACTTTGTAATGTTGCCATTCCTTTTCACAACACTTAAAAGACGTTTAGGGACTGAAGACACCAAGTGATGAAGTGTTTCAGGTGTAATTTTGTCCCATTCTTCCTGCAAACAAGTCTTAAGGTGGGCAACAGTACGGGGTCTTCGTTGTCGCATTTTGCGCTTCAAAATGCGCCACACATTCTCTATTGGAGACAGGTCGGGACTGCAGGCAGGCCAGTCAAGTACCCGTACCCTCTTCCTCCGCAGCCAGGACTTTGTAATGTGTGCAGAATGTGGTTTTGCATTGTCTTGTTGAAATATGCATGGACGTCCCTGGAAAAGATGTCTTCTTGAAGGCAGCATATTGTGCTCCAAAATCTCTATGTACTTTTCAGCATTAAAAGTTACCTTTGCCAAGGGCACTGACACAACCCCATACCATGACAGACCCTGGCTTTTGGACTTGTTGCTGGTAACAGTCTGGATGATCCTTTTCTTCTTTGGTCCGGAGCACACGGCGTCCATTCCTCCCAAAAAATACCTGAAATACTGATTCATCTGACCACAGTACACGTTTCCACTGTGTGATGGTCCATCCCAGATGCCTCCGAGCCCAGAGAAGTCGACGGCGCTTCTGGACACTGTTAACATAGGGCTTCCTTTTGGCACAGTACAGTTTTAACTGGCATTTGTGGATGTAACTACGTATTGTGGTACTTGACAAAGGTTTGCCAAAGTAGTCCTGAGCCCATGTGGTGATATCGCTTATAGATGAATGACGATTCTTGATGCAGTGCCGCCTGAGGGATCGGAGATCACGGTTGTTCAGCTTAGGCTTGCGCCCTTGTCCTTTACGCACTGAAATTCCTCCAGATTCCTTGAATCTTTTAATTATGTTATGCACTGTTGAAGGTGAAATATCCAAATCTCTTCCTATCTTTCTTTGAGGAACATTGTTTTTAAACATTTCAATAATTTTCTCACGTATTTGTTGGCAAACTGGCGATCCTCGGCCCATCTTTGCTCCTAAAGGACTAGACCTTTCTTGGATGCTGCTTTTGTACCAAATCATAATTACAATCACCTGTTGACATCACCCGTTTCAAATCACATCATTATTTAACCAATTTACCTCATTACTAGCCCTAAATTGCTCCTGTCCCAACTTTTTTTGGAATGTGTTGCAGGTCTGAATGACAGGAAAGGATGTATATTTACAAATGACATGAAGTTGACCAGACAAAACATGAAATATTTTGTGTTCATATTGTCTGCAATGAAATACAAGTCAAAGTAAATTTAGAAATCACTATTTTCTTTTTTTATTTGCGTTTTCCATACTGTCCCAACTTTTTCTGATTTGGGGTTGTATGTTATTAAGCTAATTTGGAGAAAAAGCATGTCAATAAATTATATCTTTGTTGGACAACAGGTTTGTAAACATTCTCATACAATGCAAAACTGTATTGCACACATGCTACTCTGTAGTACATTTATTCAGACCGATTTGTGCACTGTACAGCCCTGACCAAACCAGTTCCAGATTGCTCCTCATTTAGGATAAACTCCTCCTCAATTTCACGTCTGCCTTCCGTGATGTCGCACTCAGAAATATGTCAACAACTAGACTTTATCGTTATCGCGGGAAGACTAATTCTTATCGTGGGGAGAATTTATACCGATATATCGCAAATGATAAGATATCGCCCATCCCTATTGTGTACACACACTGCCAACACACATTTCAGTTCAAACAACTTGTAAAAGTGCATGTCGCACCCGATGACCCCTTTAAACAGTTACATGTTTTTTTTTTACGTTTTTGCCTTTTATTAGGCAAAGGTCCGCGAGCCAGGACTCGAACTCGAACCCAGCCCAGATGCATGATTTGAGGAATAATTTATGCATAGCACATTGATAATACCCGCATCACAGTTTCATACGGAAGTACAACAATTAAACGATAAGGGGACATAATACAAACTGTTTCTGCCAATCTCATGTTAATCTTGAGTACTTATAGAGTAGTATTGCATCCTTCATATCACCAAAGAGGCTTAGGTTTTAGCAGATTTATAAAAGACAGATACTGCTTTAGGCTTCTCTTAGAAAATGAGCTCTTGGAAGCATGTCGCGGGAGAAGCTAAAGAAACACGAGCACGCAAAGATTTGAACTTTGAAGAAAAAACTTTATTGAACTAAATTTTATTTAATTTGTTTATAAAACATTCGTCAATGAAATGCCGGGAACAAACAAACACACTTGCACAAACACAAACTGCATTCACTGTTCTCTTAAGGCTGAGTTCTTTGGGAAGCTGAACAAAGTTATCTTTCCCTCACAACCAAAAACACACTTCTTTGGTGACATTGTTGATTTTGTGGTCTATAAACAAAATGACAAGTCCTTCTCGAGCTAGTCCTGTGCAGTGCTTCAGACAACTCCAGTAACCCGAATGAAGCACATTGATGGGAGTGCTCTTCTGATGGGAATTCCTCCCTTTATGACGTCATGAAGGGCCATACTCGAGAAAAAAAAAAAAAATCCAAAACTTACAAATACGAACCCTGAAGGAGTGTATTTAACACAAAAAAAATACTCCAACAAGCGTCCAACTAATTTTTTGAAACTTTGGTCATGTTTAGCATGAGAATTCAAATTTTAGCAATGTAAATATGTCAGAATGCATGAAATAGCGTTAGACCTCCCCTTTAAAGATAAAAAGCAAAATAGTTATGTACTACAAATGTAACCCTATTACTAACACAGGCATCATATCCAAATTAATTCTAAGCTCACACTGGAGAGACGTAGAGATCCAGACAGTATAAATCACTGGTTTTCCAGCAGGAGGCTAATCCAAGATAAGTGAGATTTCACAGTCAATGGCCCAACTGGGTATAGAGAGAGAGAGTATCTCTGCAGGGAAGATGCCAATGCCAATGACTACTATACAACAGTAAGTGTGTGTACGTTGTGGTTGATGAAGTGCAGATGAACAGAGTTGCCATTAAAAGGGCTTCTGTTGTTGTACAAGTGGTTGCTGGGGAGCCGTTTCAGTTATTAGTTTAGTTTTGCGTAGGCGGAGGGAATCGCTAATCGCTCATCAAGCTCAATAGACCCCTGGACGACCTCCAGTCACACTCTAACACACATTCTTTTACTACGGCCAAATGAAATCAGTGTATTGGGTGGTATATTTACAAGAAGTTTTGTCCGGAGACAAAACTGCAAGCCTGGTTTCTGCTTACCAATAGAAACGGTGTGACTATAGCGATATCCTAACAGCACTGTCATCTTGTTCGTCCCTAAGTGAATCCATTCGACCGGAGAGGGAAGACACGGGACACCAGAAAGGGCTTCATTAAAGAGTCAGGTTACCTTAGATGCGAGGCGTAGATGCATGAGAGCCGTAATGGACGGTTGTGTAAGACTATACGAGAGGTTGCAGTACCTCCCAATGTCCAGCTCTAATGAGCACACGCAGTGCAATATGTACACCTGATCTCTGATAAGCTTCTTAGTGCTTTGTTTTGAACTACAGAGGTAATCTCTTTAGTCCTGCTGGTACTGTCTGTAGAGGTAACATCTCCCGTCAGCCATTAGATCTTGTGTTTTCCCTCAGTTTACCCCACAATTAAATCAGACGATAACACCTCAAACACCAGGTCAACTGATCCGTGAACAACACAGAGGTTTGTTTAATGTGTTTTGGCTGGCGCGCAAAGGGAGGGTAAATGAAACTCTCAGCACCTTCACACGAATGAGCATGTGCCATCTCAGCAGAACAGATGCAGGTTTGGATGTGGGCTAATGGATCTGCACTGTGCAGTCAGCTCTCATTTCGAAAGCAAATCTGTCACAACAACAACTCTCTCTACCAAACAAGAGTCATTTGAGATTTAATGAAGTCAACATTACCAAGCAAGATTTATCAACCTGATATCACATAAACAAGTCTCCCTGTAAACATGTCATGCTCAATATCTTGGGGTTGTTCCAGAATAGAAGAGGCTATCAAAGAGTCTTACTCTGCCCAAAAAAAAAAAAAAAAAAAAAAAAATCAGCCGTGAGAGAGAGATGCATCAACATCAATCCCCGTTTAATCATTCTTATTAAATTTGTCTAGGCACAACAGATGCATCTATCTCTCTGCAACATGGGGACTCTGTATTTCTATCTGTTCAAGTGTTTTTCTTTAGACAGCGAGGATTTTTATTTTTGATACCACTGTATAATTGACCCTTCCCTTCCTTGTAACCAAGAGGGGGGTTACTATTCTGCTTTATTTAACATCCCTATTATTTCTATCTGTTCAAGTGTTTTTCTTTAGATTCTTAGTAGCGAGGATTTTTATTTTTGATTGCTCCCTGGGCTTCCCACCGCTTTGTGTGTGTGTTTTAGGTCATAGTTATAGTTTGCCCTTTGTTATTGATATAATTGACCCTTGGCCAAAGCTTCTATTGTGCTTGTGCCCACAAACCAAGAGGTTATTTTAGAAGCTTCTTGATATTACTATCATATTATTTTATTATTGTAATCATAAACACTTTGGTTTCTAGGGCAAATAGTTTTACAGTTATTCTTTTTAGTTATTTACCTATATTGGCTAATGAATCAGAAGTCTCACACATTCACAGGAAATACCTTACAACAACATTGAAAAATAAGGTGCATAAAGAGACCCTACAAATGTACGGTCCGTAAAAGTTGACATGAAACTACATTTGCAACCCTTTAACTATTGGCAAGGTCAAATCACCTAGTACCCTAAACAATGCCTAAATGGCCGTCTGGCTATGGACTAACATTATTTCCTGCTTTTGGTTTAATTTCAGAGGAAAGTAAGTTGTGCAAGATGAAAGACTGTGTAAACCAACCTTTTTTTGCATAATATATAAGACCAGGAATGTGTATTTAGAAAGTAAATAGGGTCATTTTTCATGAAATGGTATATCTGATGCTTAGTCCTGCACTAGCGAGAAAAATAAATTGATAAGGAAGGTCTGTTATATGCTGACCCTGCCTGAGATGTAATCACAAATAAACAGCGCTAGGCCTCAACAACATTTACACAGCTGAACACCCTACGGGCTCCACAGCGGGAATGCACACTGAAACCTACTCCATCATCCTCAGCAGAGACTTTCAGTGTTAAAATGGATTTTTATAAAACTTAAAACTACAAAAAAGTATAAACAAACAAGTACTCACTGGTTGGCACTGGCTTGACATTAACTCTGTACATGGTTTGAAGAACAGGCCATGCAAGCCCCTAACAGATCAGGACTCAAAAGATGGGCAAAATGACATGTTATATATCTGTCCACTCAATGTGGTCGCACACATGGAAATCAATTTGAAAGGCAGGGACAGATTTGCTTCCACTTCAGCAGCCATTAATGTGGACCCATCTGTTCAGAGCACTACTATTATACTGTACTCTATCCCGACTGTGTCCCCTCATACTGCAAAAGCAACATGCATGCCATCTGGGTCCAACATGGTGCTTCGTTTCGAGTCACTGATTACAGCCTGACCCGCTAGCCTTGCACCTGAGGGCCTTCAGGCCTTCGCCAAACATGTACAATCACACACAGAGATAAAACGAGGTAAACTGTAGCTCGAATGTACACAAAATCATTACATGCCCTTCCTGGCCCCAATAAGCAGGGAGATGATTGCTCTGGTTAGTTCCCATGATCCTCAGCTTTTTCAGCTATAAATAGCACACATGCTCTGTTCTCAAATCATGTTCTGTAGCTCTGTTTAATGACCCTAGTCTTCTATGATGGCAAACAGTGCCTTTCTTTCAGACCCTGCCCCTAGCCATCAACTCCTGAGTGGCAGTTCCTTCTCCAAACAAATCTCAAATAGGCGTCTGATTGCGAGCTTGGTTTTCCAATTTGCAGCGGCTTGTGAATTTCCTTACAGTAGTGCGGAAAGTCTGGGTGTGGTTTGGGCCCTAGCTGCACAGATGTGGCCCTGCTGACGCAAGGCACGGCAAGATGTCTGTCTCTTCGCAGTTTCCTCTTGATATAAATTAGGCAACCTCGTGATTTTCAGTTGTCTGGCTTGAATGAGTGCTACATGTGCCTGTGTGCTACTGCAGTGCCCATGGCTGTCAGTACAAATCAATGCTGCCTCGTGGAGCTCGGCCTCAAACAGCTTCCCTGCAGCCAATATGAAACTGTACTGGTCCTCACATTTCAGTGGTTGGGTGAATATCATGAAGTCTATTATGAACAGGCAGGATCACATTGCATTACAAAATCAAAAGTAAGAAATTGCTGCTGTAATGCAAGATGTTTTGCATTGCAACACTTTCCTGACAATTAAGTATTTATTTTCCAATTCTAATTATAGTAATGCCTCAAAGTATTCATTAATGTAATATAAAAACTAGTATTTATGTAAAATATATAATAAATCTATAATTTATGTAATTTCAGTGTAGTTTACTTTTAATAATTTATGGTGATTTAAATAGTAAAAAATAATGTATCTAACATTCATTTTTACGGTAATACTTTAAAATGGGAAATGCTGATAAGGGAAAATCTGGATGTCTTACAATAATGAGAGTACAATAAAACATTAAATCACAATACAATAAAATACAATAAAACATTAACAATTCTTAAAATTAATGTAATTTTCTTTACCCAGATCTATGCATTTTGTGAGATTCATCCAGTTAAATTTCAGAATTTTGATTTAAATGGATTCTGATACATTCGTGGGGTGATTTATTAACATTCTAGAGAGGAAAAAAAAAATACACAGCATTAAATTCTCCTTGATGTGTCTCCAGGTAGAGCAAATTTATGGAGACAAATTATGCATGTCTGCAGGCCTTCGGGTAGGTCGAATTAGAATAATGTCTGTTTAAAGGCTAGTCCCATAAAACACAAGTAATTACATGATGGCTTAGGTCTTTTTTCTTGCTAACCTTGCAACAAGTGCAAAAAAAACAAAAAAAACAACCATCTTGTAACTATAGTCGAGGTTCGTGCCTGCCAGGAATCCTGACAGACAAGGCGAACGGACCCCAATTCTGACTCCCAGGATTATGCAACACCCCTTAACAGTAGACAAAAATGTGGCATTATATAACTGATTCTGCACATTAAAACAGCTTGTGAGGCAGCCATGTGGAAAACACAGGGTTTTAATGGGAATAAGCCGTAAAAGTAAATCTGAAACGGTGAGAGATGGGGACAGGGAGAGAAAAAAGGAAAAGTGAGGGGTGGTATGGACAACTCTCCATTAAACCAACTGTTTGTCTGCCTGTGTCTGAAACCAAAGGATGACATAATAGACATGCCCTCTCACATTTCGATGTGACTGGCATCTAAGAAAGAAAGCATTCCTAACTTCTATTCAAGAATGAGCACAGGCCTTGAAGGGAGAGCAGTGAAAAAGAGAAAAGATAAAGGAAAGTGAAAGAAGCAGATTCCTTGTTTTGCCAGATTCTCTCTCGTCAGTGAGATTTGATACAGTGCAAGTGAGCTCTGTCTGCCATTAATAGGGACTATTATATGTTCAAAATTAGTTTACTTACAATGCTGCCTTTGTTTTTAGGCATACATGAATTGCTTCCAAAGATTGTGTTCAAATGTGAAAGTGGACACAATGCCGATAATATTTTTCAGAGTATATAGACTCTCAAATTTGGATAGCCCATCCATTTTGAAATTAAATATGAAAAATGGTAAAATACTGATTCAATGTGTCACCATTGAATGTGATAAATGAAGCTTTTATGCTTGCTCTTGTGTAAGAAAGCCACAGCATCTGCTAACAGCTGTTCAATAAATGATTAAAAGATTCAACCGAAAGTTTAAAAAAAAAAAGTTTCCACTCAATACAGTGGCTTACCACTTAGGTTTGAAACAGGATATAGTCAGAAAGGAATTTACAGGAACATGCATTAACTCCCACAAACTCAATTTGGAAATAACATCTGGACAGCTGGGTTTACAACCAAACCAGTCTGTTTTTTTTTATTTAATAATTAAATAATAAACAATAATATTAATATTATTAATTACATTATTATTTAATAAAGCCTTATTGCTGGTTTCTGCTCATTCATGTCTAGACTGTGGATCTGGAAGGAGCATTCACCGTCAACCTCAAATATTCCACTTAGTGACATTTCCAGAGGAAACTCACTTTGAGGACCAAAAGAGAACCGCACCCCTGCTCTTCCACAGCTGCATGGAATGCGTCTTGGCTTCAACGTGAGTCTAATAAAAGCACAGTCACCCACATCCATCTCGACCAACTCCCTCATGACATAAACCGAGGTCTTGGGTGAAACCCTGAATTGTCCTTTCTTCTGCCCTATGGCATCACGGACCATAAGACTGGCTGTGACGTCAGAAACATGTGCAGTTCCTCCCTAAAATCAAAATGCAACAAGTACTGTCTCCATCCAAACCAGCCATCATGTCTTATTTAGACATAAAAAAAAAACTGTAAGCAAAATTGCTAATTTTTATGTTATATGACTGATTTTGTATATTATTAAGCCTATGAACTTAATAGAAATATTAATACATGTTGTTGTTCAATGTGAAATATGGATACTGAAGTATAACCAGCTGAAAAACACTCAAGCTAGAGAACTTTCTGCCCACCCACTAGACACACAGCCATGAAAAGTGCTGCACTCGCTTTTATATAACAGCACCTCGCTCACACCATTAATTTAAAACCACCCGACAGCTTTATTGGTCGTGTTTTATGTCTGTTCGGTTGACACACAGATTAATACAACATAAATAAGAGCTGAATAATCATCTCAGTTTCCACCACAAAGGCTCTGATGCACTGATGAATAACCTTATAAATATGAGAGCAGGGATGATAAGGTCAAGTGGCAGAGAGGCTATTCAACTGTTTAATGGATTGAGAGGTATATATTGAGCAGACATCGATGCTGTTGGCCTGAAAATGGATATAAATGAAAAGAAGAGGTCCTTCTTTCACTATGATCTTTCAGCTCCCCAAACATCCACATGCTGTATTATTTAAAAAAAAAAACATCTAAGCCTATAAAAGCAACGTTCAAGCTTTCATTTTAGCGTTTAGAAAAATAGCCACTCATCTGGTCAAAAGAGAAAAATAGCCCCTCATCTGGTCATGTTAAAAAAAGAAGAGAAAAGTGATTGTAAGATGTAGACAGGACTTAGACACAACTGTTTATTATTAATCTTACAGAAGTGGGCAATAAAATTGTCTGAATATAAACTGTCATTGCACTCAGCAGTCTGAAAGTAAAAAGTTGGCATTCAAAGTTTATCTTTGCATATTTATTTCTATCTATGGTACTTTCCACAAAAACAGTACAAAATAGGGCAAAAAAGGCTTTTCCCCCTCTTTCTTAAATGGTCAGGGACTACATTTGATATGCATCATCACAGATGTCTAAAAACAGTTTAAACCCATGATTTGTGAGATTTTTAAAAAGATGCCACTTTTTACACAAAACATTTACATCAAACATAGATGTCAAAATTAAACCGACAGAACTTATAAATTAAAGAATTTATAAATAAATACAATGGATAAATAATATATTTGAAATATTTTAATATATAAAACAGCATTTATAATATTAATAAATAAAAACAAATAAAGTATAAGATGATAATAAAACATAGCTTTGCAACAATGAACAGATAACAGTCAAGAAGATCAAGACCTAAGAGGAACAGGCCAAAAATGACCAGTTTGGGGGGATATAAACATTTGATTTGTTGATAGTTACTTTTCATACTTGAGTTAATTTTGTGACAATCATTTATAAACATGTCTAATAAAGTTTTTTAAAAATTCACAAAAAACATGGAATTTGTCCCTCTGAGCACTGCAAAAGTCACGGAAATCCCGTATTCATGGAATGCACCGCATCTTTTCATTAGCAAGGTGAAGAAATAATTTTGGGGAGTTTTGAAAGAGGTGAGTGCACTAGAAAGTATAAGTGGATTCCTGAAAGTGAGTGATTATCCGCAGACATATTGATTTTACGATCTATCACAAACTCTCAGATGTTTCAATCAGTTTTATCAACACCTGTGTAAACAAACCATCGCTTTCCGTGGAAGTCATTTATCATATCAAAATATAACGGTGAATGCATTTTTAATAGAGGCTCAGAATTAAACCGAAAAGTAAACACAAACTTACCAAAATAAACCGTCTTTTCGCATTTAGGGCACTTTGAAGCCATCGTCTCTTGAACTGGATCCTCTCACTCAGTGTCAGGTTTGTCTTCCACGCGCGCAAGTCGACCAATGGCTTGAGAGCGGGAGCGCATCTACTGAAAGCGCCGCTCTGTATTTGCATAGCCCCGCCCTCTCTCGCAGGTCTGTTTGAGCGCTGCGCTTTTCGCTACTCTCATTGGTCAGGCTAAAGGTCAGTCATCAAGAGGGCGGGGTCGTCTGGCTCTGCTGGCGGGGGCTTCTGTCTGCCACTGGCTCTTCCTTTTTGCATCCTTCAGCGGGAATGTGAAAGGCTTCCAACAAAGGTTTCTTTCACTTCTAATGAATAGAGATTCTTCAGCACTTGCCAGACCGTTACTAGTGGAAATCAGAGGGAGAAAGATATTGGCAAGTCCCAGTCATGCTCACAACACTTCTCTTTTTGTTTGGGGTTGAGGTCACTGTATGGCAGTGTTATGTTTTTGACTAGTTTGTCCCTTAACTGTTCCACACACCCAAAAATGTCTGTCACCCATGTCTTTTTTTAGACTCAGGTCTTTGCCAGGTCTTACAGGCTTTTGCCTTGACCACGTGTCCACGTCATTTCTCTCTCAAACTGATCAGTCAGCACAGCAAATGTTCACCTTTTCCTGACTCTACACTCCTTTGACAGTTACACGCAACCAAGTCCTGTTGTGTCCCATAAATCTCCAAATTGCTTAGTCGACTAGTCAAACAGAACCCTGACTAGTACTGTTGTGAAAGCGCCTCTTGATACCTAAGTGAATATTGACTCTCGCTCTACCTATAGCTGATTTCAGTGAGAGGGATGTGAATCTTGCAGAGTCAAGTGTATTCAGGTTCATTTGTGTGTCAGTGTTACAGCGTCAGTAAGTTTGCTGTATTAGCACATTTGACCAGCTGCAGTGCAGGGATTTGCTGTGTTGGCTTGGCAGGACGAAATCTTAATGCTTGTTGTGAAGTAATGTTTTTAAATGACTAAAAGGTGGAAAATTACAACAATTATAGCATTTTAAAATTCTAATGCAGCTGGCACTCGTATACAGTTAGGTCCATATATATTTGGACACTGACACAATGTTCATAATTTTGGCTCTGTATGCCACCAGAAAAGAATTAAAACGAAACAATCAAGATGAAATTGAAGTGCAGACTTTAAGCTTTAATTCAAGGGGTTGAACCAAAATATAACATAAAATGATTAGGAATTACAACCATTTTTATACACAGTCCCCCCATTTTCAGGGGCTCAAATAGATATAATAATAAATAAAATGTTCATTTTTGATATTTTGTTTAGAATCCTTTGCAGGCAATGACTGCCTTAAGTCTGGAACTCATGGACATCACCAGAGACTGGGTTTCCTTCTTTGTGATGCTTTGCCAGGCCTTTACTGCAGCTGACTTTAAGTTTTGTCTTCAGCAAGTGAAATGCATGCTAAATCAGGTTGAAATCAGGAGATTGACTTGGCCATTGCAGAATATTCCACTTTTTTACCTTCAAAAACTCCTGGGTCGTTTTTGCTGTATGTTTTGGGTCATTGTCCACTTGTACTATGAAGCGCTGTCCAATCAACTTTGCTCCATTTGACTGAATCTGGGCAGACAGTATATCCCTATACACTTCAGAATTCATCCGGCTGCTTCTGTCCTCCGTCACATCATCACTAAACACCAGTAACCCAGTGCCGCTGGAAGCCATGCTCATGCCATCACACTGCTCCACCATGTTTCACAGATGATGTTGTATGCTTTGGATCATGAGCTGTTCTGAGCCCTCTCCATACTTTTTTCTTCCCGTCAGTCTGGTACAGGTTGATCTTAATTTCAGCCGTCCAAAGAATGCTTTTCCAGAAGTGGTCTGGCTTTTTTAGATGTTTTTTGGCAAAGTCTAATCTGGCCTTGTTTGCACCTTGTGGTGAATCCTCTGTATTTGCTCTGGTGAAGTCTTCTCTTGATTGTAGACTTTGACAGTGACACATCTACCTCCTGGAGACTGTTCTTCTCTTGGCTGGATGTTGTGAAAGGGTTTTTCTTTACCATGGAGAGGATTCTCTGATCATCCACCACTGTTGTCCTCCGTGGACGTCCAGGCCTTTTTATGTTGCTGAGCTCACTAGTGCGTTCTTTTTTCTCAGAATGTACCAAACTGTTGATTTGGCCACTCCTAATGTTCCTGCTATCTCTCTGATGGACTTGTTTTGATTTTGAGGCCTAACAATCGTCTGTTTCACCTGCATGGAGAGCTCCTTTGACTGCATGATATGAGTTCACAGCAACAGCTTCCAAATGCAAATGGCACACTTAGAATCAACTCCAGAACTTTTACCTGCTTAACTGATGTAGAAATAATGAAGGAATACCCAACGCCTGTCCATGAAAAAGCTTTTGAGTCAATTGTCCAATTACTTATGGTCACTTGAAAAAGGGGGAGGTACATATTAAAGAGCTGTTATTCCTTAACCTTTCTTCCAATTTTGATGTGAATACCCTCAAATTAAAGAGTGTGCACTTTAAGCCCATATTCATTATATAACTGTAACTTTAATATGTTTTGGTCAGCAGCTAAAATAATAAGAATTGTGCCTGTGTCCAAATATGGACCTGACTGTATAAGTGAGAGTGGGGTCAGTTGTCAAAGCATTTGTCACATTTTAATTTATGTATTTTAAATGTAAGAATTCATTTCATTACAAGTTGGCCAGATAATGGTTTAAAATTTTTGTTTGTTTTACATTTTTGTTGTCATGATTTTTTTTGTGTTTTATAATTTTTACTTACATTTTTGTTGTTAAAATAAAAGCTATTGTTTTATGGCACGTTTCCATTGTGACAACTTACCCCATGTAGTGTGACAACATGCCTTGCCATGTGTTCAGTAAATAGTATATTTTGAAAATTCAGCTTTGCTATCACAGAAATTAATACTTTACAAAAGTACTGTTTTTACTGTATTTTTGATCACACAATTGCAGCCTTGGCAAGCAAATTCAAGCCTGTGCAAATCCATTGGGACAAGTGGTGAACAGGTGCCTAAGGCCCTTTGCCTCCATAAATACCCATTCTTCCATTCACACCCGTTTCCCGTGGGATGGATTCAGAGGCACATGTCTCCCCAAAGCAAGTGTGTAGCCTTCAGTGCATACTCCACCCAAACACCCACACCACCCTTCAAACACACCCAAAACCACACACGTGCTGTCGTGATTCATGTGGGAACGTCTGCATTATTAAATGCTTATTCAAAATAATAGCTGCAGATTTTCAAGACATAATCTAGGTGTGGTGAAGCATTTAGACTCAATTAGGAGATTAGTATGTTTTCCTCTCAAAAAAATAAAATAAAACTAGATTTATTATAGCCTACTACATGATACTACAGTTGTTAATAGTTGCTATGCTGTTGCTGTTAACTAAAACATTTGATTTTTAATCAAAATAAACCTGAATTAAAATAAAATATAAATATTGCATGAAAAACATATAAACAAAATATTTTAAATGTTGCCATGGCAACTAACTGAAATAAGTTTAAGTTGATAATACATTTCAGTACTAACTGAAATAGAAATTATAAATTAAAATATTTTCCAAAACTAATTACAATGACAAAAGTACATTACAAAATCATAGAAACTGAGAAATTAAAACTATCCTAAATATTAATATATTAAAATATTAAAAATAAATGTTATGTTTCCACAAAAATAATAAGCAGCACAACTGTTTTCAACATTGATAATATTCAGAAATGTTTCTTGAGCACCAAATCAGCATATTATGATTTCTGAAGTATCATGTGACACTGAAAAATGGAGTAATGGTGGCTGAAAATTCATTTAGCCACTTTGCCATTTTCAATTTTCAATTTTAAAACATTGGAATATATAAAAAATATATATTTTAAATTGCATTTATACTTTACAATATCACTGTTTTTACTGTTTTTTTGATCACATAATTGCAGCCTTGAATAAAAATATTTATAAATATTTTTAAATGTTATCTAACTGAAATAAGTTTAATTTGATAATAAGTTTCAGTACTAACTGAAATAGAAATAATAAATTAAAACATTTTCCAAAACTAATAAAAATGACAAAAGTACATTACAAAATCACAAAAAATAAAATTAAAACTAAAATAAATTAAAAATTAAAACTATTCTAAATATTAATAAAAACTATAAATAATACTAAACACTTTCTCAGTGTTTTAGGGTGTTACTTTGCAGTTAAGGTATTCTGGTAAGAGCCCACCAAGTATTCTTGATCCTTATAACCTGCTAAAAATCCTAATTAAACCTACAAAAGCTGTTTTCTGGTCTTACGTGGTTTAAGCTGGTCTCCTCTTCTACAACTCAAGCTAAAAAAGTGCCCCAACTCCCCTAAAACCAGCCAGCAGATTGGTCAAAAACCAATGGTTTAAGATCATTCTGTTCAGCAGGGTGTAAGTCTTTGCTCCTTAATTTGGTACCACACAAATACCACTAATAAAACAATTATAATTGAAACAGCAGAAATTAAATATATTCTGAGGGTAATGCCAGGAATCCAGTCGCATAAGTGTACCCAGTCGTGTAGCTATTATAGCATATGTAAATGTGAATGAGGATCCAGATGTACTGAAGCAGAACTTGTCTATTATTGTATTAAAGTGGTTCTGGATATTATTAACTGCAAGAGACTGAAGGAGAGCGGTTGGTATCAGACCTCTTAAGGGTGTCTACAGTTAAAGACAGCAGTCTGGGTAACAACAGCAGGTGTCTGTGGTGACCGATAAGGCAGACAAGGCACAGACTCCCTATTATCTCTATAATTAGTCTCTAAGCGACTCAAGCAAACTTCACTATCAGACATTTGCAGGTCAGAAGCAGGAGCTGGAGAAGAACTCAGAGTGACCTTAACATGGTACTATATTACATAAATGGCATTGCTGCACAGGTCCTTTATCATACTTCAAGTTTCTGAAAATGGACGCTGTGGAATGTTAAAAATCATCCCTTGGTATTTGTCTTGATTCTCCGCCTAAGATAACAGTGAATGACTCTCAGCACACTCTCTGAGATTGTAGTGATGGGAAGATGTACTCAGCTTTCCAGCAGTCCTCCTCTGGGAGTTTCCTCCTCTCTGGAGTATCTTTGTTTTATCTAATCAGAGCTACTTTATTTAGCTGCTTTGCTTACACATTGTTCATGTCTTTGTCGAATCATTGTTTGTCTAAGTTGAAGTGGAAAATGAATGCTTTCGGTCACTTGAACGTGTGATGTAACCACAAGAAGTCACAGGAGAAGAGTGAGGGAAATATCACGTGGATTTAAAGCTTATTTTGATGGTCTAAAGTATTTTCTTGTACTTGACAGAAAAATACAAGTCGTTAATCTGCTGATTACATAAGGAGGGGATTTTTGGAGGATGTTTTGGTTATAATGGTTTGGTATGAATGTGTTTTGTGGATATTACTGGAAATAGGCAGTTCATATTCATCTGTTTGTAATTCACTTGCTTAGTTAGTGATTTCTCCATTAAATGGGTTACTAAGTTAGCAGTACATCTTGATAGTAAACAATACATCAGTGTATAGTACTGTGCTTATTCCTGCAGTTATTTTTATACCCTTATATACTGTATATATAAATTACCTTTTAAAGTAAATAGGAACACCCAGTGAAAATAATAAAATAGATAATAATAAAATAAAATAAATGAAAAACAACAATAATAATAAAAAAATGTAAAATGTGTTTTATTTAATTAAAATGCATTTTTATTTTTATTTAATTTCTTAAAAATAATAATAAAATAAAATAAAATAATAAAGCATTTTTACCTTGGTCTGCCATGGTGCTGCACTTAAAGGCTGTTGTAAACCATAACACTTTCATAATGTGAAGTATAAAAATAAAATAAAATAAAATAAAATAAATAAAATAAATTTGGGGCCACTGTTGTAAAACAAGAAAGTATGCTTGTGCTATCTTTTTATTTATTTATTTTTATTAGTGCTATCAAACGATTAATCGCAATTAATCGCATCCAAAATAAAAGTTTTTGTTTACATAATATATGTGTACTGTGCAAATTTATTATGTAAATAAATAAAAAATAGGCATGTATATATTTAAGAAAAATATGTTATGTTTATATATTACATATATTTATATATAATATAAAATATAATAATATAAATATATAAATGTATATACATGTAAATATTTTCAAAATATATACTGCATGTGTGTATTTATATATACATAATAAATAAACACAGTACGCATACATATATTATGTAAACAAAAAAAAAAACATTTAGTTTGGATGCGATTAATCGCGATTAATCGTTTGACAGCACTCATTTTTTAGCAATGACTTTTAACTTAACTTTGCAGGGTTAAAATGTCTAAATACTTTTTGGATCCAGTGCATTAAATTGCATCTCTATGAAAACTGTATAGGTTTTTCCCACACATATTCTTTCAAAATAAAATGCCTAAAATGACAATCTTGGGAAACTCATTGTAGCAACTACTAGTTCTCATTTTGCCTTTTTCCATGTCAGACTTGGTCTAAAAGCTTCCTGCAGATATAACTAAGAATAATATTGCTTTTTACAGTTGATACAACTTTTCTTTCTTTTTTTCTCTCTCATAGATATGAGATCACTTCCACAATGTTTCAAACTGAACCTGTCCAGTCAAAACAACATGTGAACACCCACACAAGAATCCCCAAACTTGACATATTCAAACCAAACAGAGCAATAACAGATCCATTCCTCAAACACACAGCCGCCAGAGGCACATTTGTCTCCTTGGCACAGGACAAACACTTCGTGTACAGTCTTCGGGTTTAGGTCAAAAGAGTACATCACAGTTCACATCTGTAATGTTGCCTTTGAAGTATGACACATATAGTATAACACAGTACAGTAAAGACATATTTTTATAAACAGACCTTCACTGTAAAAGAAAAAAAAACTTTTTGTGAAAGCAGTTTCATGCTCTAAAAATACACAAAATAAAACATAAAATGAAAGTATAAAAAAAGATCATTGTGAAATTTTATACATTGCAATATGTGAGGCATACAGTCATTTTTATTTAATTTATTTATTTGTTTTACTCTCGACACAGAAACAGTCTTTCATAAGACACATTGGGATATATAAAAATACTTCTTTCAAACTGTAAAATCTTTGTGAACTACATAAAGCAAGTGATTTTCCCTGCAATATAATTTGTGTGCTCAAAATGAAGGTTACGATCTACACGCATATAATTTTGCCTGGCGCAGAATGAAGGGTTTTGCAGAATTCAAGGAACGAATTCAGTTTTAAGAAGGAAGCTGTGATTGATTTAAAGGTCATGTGAACAAGTAGGCTGTCATTTACATCATTATATAACACACCACAACCACAGTGATTGTAAATGACAAGATTAACAATTTGTACATGAGTATATATGTGCATACATGTGAGTTCATGCATGTAACTGACAGTCTTGCCTGGGGAAAAGCGTCTCTCATAGCCCTTTACTGCCCTACTTTTATTCAGATATTGCTGTATATCATGCAAAGCGGGGAAATGCATTGACACATGCGCATTTGTTAAAAAAAATAATGTGCATATTACACTTTTACAAGCAATACAGTACATCCGTGTGCGTGGAGCCAGTAACCCAGCACTATGGTCTCTGGGGTCAGCTGCTGCTTGATAGATTTTTGGCATTCTGATGACTCCACTGTTCTCTTGCCAACTGTCCGTGGCCTGTAGAACAGATAGCAGGCTAAAACTCGGACAGCTGGCCTCTTGTAGGGCCTCGCACCCTTGATGCCTGGCGCTTTGTGGTTTTGGTGTAATTCTCCAGCAGGGCAGGGCAGATGGAGACGGTGCTCATGCCAATCCACAGCAGCTGAGAGTTTGAAAATCCTGTCGCTTCTGGCCAGAGAAGAGTATCGTTTTTTCTATTTCTTTCATTCACTTTGTTATTGCATTCTCTTTTTGTGTCTCTGCACCCCTATAAACTTTCTTGTTAAGGTCTGTGCTTTTAGCTGGTTTATCATTCTGGTCATTCTGTACTGCACTTAAAGTCATGAAATGCTATTCACAATCCATTTTGTTTTCATGTGTGATTTTATTTGTATGATAAATGTAGGCCAAGACTGATTTTATCAATTGCAAACTGATTGAATTGTGAAATGGAGGGGTTCGGTTAAAAAAAACAATCAGAAGGCTTTGTGATGTTTGTGGAAATACAAAGTCATTTCATTTTGTTATTCATGTTTATCAGTGTTTCCTCCACTTGATTTTATTGAAACAGATTTCAACTATTTATTTAAATAATACATTTATTTGTATAAAAAAGTAATGGAAACATTATGCAGTGCATTTATAATATACATTACTGTTTAAAATTTTGTGGCATAAAATAAGTATTTTATGCTCACCAAGGCTGCATTTATTTGATCAAAAATACAGTAAAACTGTAATATTGTAAAATGTTATTGCAATTTAAAATAACTGTTTTTTATTTTATTATTTTAAAATACAATTTATTCCTGTGATGGATTTTTAGCAGTATTCAGTGTCACATGATCCTTCAGAAATCACTCTAATATGATGATTTTCTGCTCAAAAACAATTTCTTATTATTGGCAATGTAGTGCTTCTTAATATTTTTGTGGAAAATTTTAGATTTTCTGTGTAGATTTTATTATTTTATTGTCCCAGATCCCAACTTTCAATCTTAAAATATGAAAATTCATCATAAATAGATGAAGTATTTGCTTATATTAAACCATAAAAATGTAAACATAGAATTCTTATGTTGTGAAAATTGATTTGCATTTATTCTGTTTTTATTACAGCTGTCTTAGCAGTCTCAGTTTAGGTGTTATTTTCACATGCTTGAAATATAGATGTGACATATGAAGATAACAGGAAAATACCATTTGTGAGTCATTTCTACACTCTAAAAAATCCTGGGTTATTTTTTTTAAACCCAAATGCTGGGTTGAGCCGTTTAGGTCATTTTTTGGATCTTATTTTTCCAGTGTTTGGGTAGTTTTTGTGTTACTCAAGCTGTAAGCTTGTCAAACTATGCAAAAAGTGTGAAAATATGATTTAATTCCTATAGTATTAAATAGCTATGTTAGCAAGGCAAGTGAGCAAGGCCAGTTTATTTCTAAAATATTGATACTGTCATTTCCACCACGGAACGTTATCATTTGAGATGTAATGGAAATGTGTTTGGAATTTTTATGACTTTCAGATAAGAAAATTAATTTTTCCTCCACCAAAAAGGAATTCCCAGGATTGATGAAAACGTTCAATGACAAATGTGTTTTGTGAAAGACAGTAAAGCGTAAATTTCATTTTAGCTATTTGTATGATGCTATTCATACAGCTAAAATGAAATACAGTATTTCTTTCTCTCTTTTGTTTGCCTTTATCTAAATTCTACTTATATGGACTTTAAGTGATTTCGGGAAGAAGCAGTGGAGAAATGGGTTCAAGAAATGTTGGGACACTTTGTCACCTACTCAGTTTCAGAGCACTAGGCCATGGCTTCTACAGAACACACTATTATCTACACCAGATGAAAGTGCTCACAGACACACATGAAAGCCACAAACACATGCACCCGTATCACATCTCCACCACACAGTTTTCTCTTCTAATCTAATACGCCACAACACAGAGAACAGGAAGAGTTAAACGCTAGTTCTGGAAAGAAAAGCTTTGTAGCACACAATGCATGAGATGAGGTCAGTGCCGGGGTTGCTGTGACAAAATATCTGTCATCAGGCCCAAATCTAATCTCCTGATGTGTTGTGAAAGAGGCGAGATGAGCCAATTAATTGAGTGTCATTTCCTCTGTCAGCGTGTCAGTGCTGCTGTGTTCTGAGGACTCACACTTTGTTCTGTCGCGAGCTCGTGAAGACAAAGACATGTGATGTGATAGATGGTTTACTCGCGCCCCCTGCTGATCAGCAGCAGAATGTGCATCTACAGACAGCAGAACTCGCAAACAATCCTTTATTTGTGATATAAGAAACCTGAAATAATTTCTTAGATGCAAACTGCATCATTCCTGCTTTGTAGTTTAAGACAAGATATACTTTCTAATGCAAAATATAAAGTATATTGCTGCCATCTGATGACAGTCAAAACACACCTCTTTATTTTGAAGCTTATGTTTTTGTTTTGTCACATGTGACATGAGATGATTCATTTTGTGAGCATCTTTGTACAGCTTGCAGATGTTGCTAATAGCCTAGTATTATCTATAAGGTTTTTCAATCCTGATTATAAAAATGTTGTGCATGAATGCTCTCTACTAGGCTTAGAAATGCCATCGAAAGTTTGGCTTTGATATTTTGAAATATCTGGGAAAAATGCCCTCACAGTAAATTCAATTTTATATGTCATCTAAAATTAGGTATATTTTATAATAATAATGATGATAATAATAATTATTATATGTTTTTGTTTTTATGGGTTTATTGACTCTACAAATATCACATTTACCTGTAGTCACTAAATATATGTGTTCATTGTCAAATTAATTTGTAAATTATTCAAAATCATGTGTTTTTGTATTTATATGCAAATTAGTGCATATAAAATTCGAGCATAAATTATTTTAATGTGTAATTATAAAAACATATGCCCTCATAATCAAATGATACTCCTGAAAATCAATTTCAATGGGCAAATTTAGCAAAAATGTATTTCTGCTTCTCTTTACAGTTATAAGCATTTAATTTATGCACCATGATCCTATTTGAATACAATTATTTTACAATAAAAAAATACTATCAGTTACCATTACGTTTCTATTAAAAAATACAATCAAATTATGCCAATAATCATTTGATAAGACACAAATCAATACAAAATATTTCAGTACACATCATTCAGTTTTTAAGATTTAATTGAAAATCAAATTATCAACAACAAAAAAATCTTTCTACAGACTAATGCTATATATTATATAATTTGCATGAAGATACCAAATGATTAAAGACTAACAAGACTAATATTTATTAAGTAAAAAATAAGCAGATTTAATAGTCAGCAACAAACCACAGACAGATTAGCAGAGAATGTTACTTCTCCTTTAAATGGCTTGCAAACGAATAGACAATAATGTAAGTGTCGTTTCCCATTTTATTTGCTGCGTGATTTATAAGACGATGAGAGGCCTGTTTCATAAAACAAGTTTACCAAATAAGCCAGGCTTATTTCAGTTAGTCTGACTTATTTTGAACCAAATCAACTGACAATAAGTCAGACTAACTGAAATAAACCTGGCTTATTTGGTAAACCTGTTTTATGAAACAGACCCCAGATGTCTTCTCATTTGATTTTTGTTTTGATGTTCTGTACCAATAAATCTTGGTGTCCATTACACAAGCACTTCTGTTTCTGGGTCTCTTTCTCTTTCTTTCACCAGCATTTCTGATGGAAAGTCCTATTACACCTGATCCATGCAGAGATTTCATCTGTGTACTTGAGTGTGTCTGAAACCGATCAGCAGCCCTCCCTCTGCGCAGATGGACCCGGGTTCACAGTCACATCCGTGGAGTGAGGACAATGGTTATATTATTTGTGAACCGTGTTTGGCTGTAATTAAGTCTGTAATAAAAAGAGCACAAGAAAAGCCGGAGCTTGATCGGGCCACACGTCTTAATTGATTTCTTCTGTTTCTCTAGCAGTTGCCTGCTGTGCTAGAGCAAGGGCCCTGGGAGAAGGCCAGCTGGGGCCCTGCCGAGAGCGAGGAAGATCGAGAGACAGTACAAGAATCCCGAAACCTTCTAATGCTTGTTAGAGGCTTCTAGTCCTGGGTATAGACAGACTGCAGCAAATTAACAGCTTCACATCCTCACATGATAACTGCTTCAGCAAATTGAGATTCATTTGATTGCTTCAGTTTGAAGTCAGGACCCCAAAAACACACATATTTACGAATAACTACGTAGACACACACACAAATCAGCAGTACGGACTTGCTTTGTTGTGAGTCTCCACAGAGGGTAAGTCGAAGCCTGCCATTGGCTGAGGCCGGTCATGTGATTGCAGATTACAGCTCGAGGCAGAGCTCAGTTTGTAAGGTTTTCATATGGTGTAAATCAGCTGCTCACCACAGCATTCCACTCTGCCTTCACTAACAACAACCACCAAACATGATGAGGTGCCTTACCATGCTGTGCCAAAACCAGCGCTCACGAGATCCCACTCACCTCCCCCAAAATCTTCTCCACCAAAATGACATTATTAACACCTTGTCACGTGTCAGGCCTCGTCTAAATAGTCAGGAGGGTTTATAGTCACATATGTTTTGCTAATCGATTCACGATCATGTATATATTTATTTACTTATATTCATGGGTCCCTCTCCTTTGGGCCTGATGAGTGGGTTATTCAATATATCACGGTTGTCCCCCTAAAGACGGTCCTGTTATTCATGACCTATTTTTGAACATCACATGTGTACCAGTGTGAGTTCATATTTTTTGAACAGAGAATTGAACGGAATATTTTGAGATCTGATTGGATTGTACATCAGACATGGACAAATGACATTTAAATTTAAGGAAATTACAGATTCCTTTTGTAGTATTACGAAACATTTATGCCAATGATGTAGTTTTCAGTGTTATAGATAAAGAAAAAAAAAAAAATAATAATAATTTAAGTGATACCTTGGAATCCAATCCTAAATATCTTAAATGACAGTCCTCTATATATTTCTGACTGAATATATTAACATTTGGTTAAATAAATTGAAAGATAGGAATAGGAATCTTATTTGATTTTTAGATAATTATCTGAATTATTAGATGAAACGATTATTTTATAATTTGTTCCATTTTTTAAAGCATAACAGCATTAATCAATTAGTATGTAATATCAATCCTTTGTCATTTTTTAATATATATATATATATATATATATATATATATACATACATACACACACACACACACTGAAAATATATTAAAAAAATTATTTAAAATTTTACAAAAATAATGATGAATAATAAAAATGAATGGAGGCCAAATATGAATACATTTTCCTATTTTGCTTGAGATTAATGCCCAGTTTATTGTTCATACAATACTTTTCTCTGCATCAGTAGTGCTATAGAGGTCTCATAATTTTAGTGTCTCTTGCTGGTTTAAGTGTATATTGCTCATGTTTTTCACACATTGACTCATTCAATGTGTACAAATTCTGGAACATGTGCCACCCACAAGGACTTCTGAAAAGCAGTGTTTCACGTGTCCCTCAGACCAAACTTAGAAGAGGCTAAATCTTTGTAGTTGTGTATGCAGGCAAAGTATAATTATAAACTGGCTTTCGAGACGTTGAGCTTATTCCAAGGCTAGAGAACAAATAAATAAAACAGGATTTGGACTTCAGTTTATAAAAATCTGGTTTAGTGACTGTCAACCAGTGTTTAGACTACTTGCTCAGAACTTAAACAGACTTAGAAACTACCACATTTCTTTATTATGTACTGACACTTCAGGCTGAAAGACAGCTTTTGTATAATCTTTAGGTAGTCATTAAAAACATCTTCACAAGATGACTTTTCCATTAGGCTTTTCACACTTATTAACAAATGAACCCATAGTCACTTTAAGCCTTGGCTAATGTAATCCTATAGGTATGTATCACATTGTACACCTTGCAAGTGGTTGCTACAAATGTTAATGAAATGTTATCCAGGGTCAATGTGGCCTCAACCTGGGATTAATAAAATATAACTCACAGTTAAGCTTAATGTGAAAAGCCTTGTTAATAATGATGGTGTTAGACAATAAATAATTGTAGTAAAGTGAGTTATTCAGGTGGAATAAGACTGATGAGAAGACCAGCATAAATTTCCACTCTCATCCAAGCTAGTTTATTCTGGGTATTGCTGGCTTGGTGTTAGCTTGTCTGATTGAACTTGTCTGATGAAGCTGATTGAACAAAGAAGTCTCGCTAGTTAAATAATTAAGGGACCTTCTGGAGAATAGCATTCAAAACCAACCGGTAACCAACTGATTTTCTCAACATTGAATCCATCATTTATGCCACAATCCCTATAGCTGCGTCCAAAATCATACTGTCTGAACAGGTACTGTATTACTTTGCAACCAATAAAAAAGTATGTGCTGTATAGTATGACTAGGCCTATGAATGAAATCCATACTACATTTCTGGCCTCATGGGATACAAAAGAATCCATCAGATATGCACTTCTTGACCTAAGTATTGGTCATCCAGTTACTTTTTTATGTATATACTATGAATTCGGCATACTATTCTTTTCATATATTTTTTCGCCTTTATAAGGAATGCAATTCAGGCAATACATGTCTCTAACAATTGCTCGACAAAAAAGGGATTTTACTGAATTCCTAAATTTTATATTCTTTTCCCAGACAAAACCTCTACATATTGAAGAAGACTATGTTTGGCTGGTTGAAAAAAATGAATAATTCATAACAATTTTGATAATTCAAAATTATCGATTTTTCTTTTATGCCAAAAATTATTAGGATATTAAGTAAAGATCATGTTCCATGAAGATATTTTGTAAATTTCCTACCGTAAATATATCAAAACTTAATTTTTGATTAGTAATATGCATTGCTAAGAACTTCATTTGGACAACTTTAAAGGCGATTTTCTCAATATTTTGATTTTTTTTTGCACCCTCAGATTCCAGATTTTCAAATAGTTGTAGCTCGGCCAAATATTGTCCTATCATAACAAACCATATATCAATGGAAAGCGTATTTATTCAGCTTTCAGATGATGTATAAACCTGTGTTGTGGTCCAGGATCACAAATTCTGGTTCATGAATCGTACACTGAGGAAAAACTAGTTTGAAAAAACAAAGCAAAGCACACACACACACACACACACACACACACACACACACACACACACACACACACACACAAAAACAAATTAAGCTAAACAAAAAAACAAATCTCAGCACCAGAATATTATATAGACTCAGGGTGGGCTCTTTGGACTCATAACTCCAACATTGTGGTAGCACCTTTTCACCTTTTCTTCTAGTTATTCAGACAAATGTTTCTCCACAGAGAGAGATATGTCTTTCCTTGTTCTGTTATACTAGTTTATATCTTTGTTTCAAACTCAGTCCGAGAGCAACAGTTGTTTATTTGTTTCATTTCGCCTCTAGTGGGTCCAAAGTAGTACAGCAATGGTTCGGTCGTTAGAAGAAGGCGGGGAAAGGCGAGTGATGCTGCCCGTACAGACCCCTTCCCCTCCCTCTGGCGCTCTCTCGCCAGCCCCGTGGCCCGAGTCTCCGGATCCCGCTTTGTTGGGAAGGTGTTCCTAATCACGCGGGTGATTCTGAACGCGATCGCTCACACCGCCCCGTGGAACGCGGCTGCAGAAAAATATGCGCACTGTCTCTTTAAGATCCCTTCACTGGTGCGCTTCGTATTGATCAATCCACCATTTTCCAGCGCACAGCACTCAGCGGCGGCGGCGGCGGAGAGAGAAAGCCCTACCTGGAGACGCCAGGCAGGACCGGGGCAGTCATGGCAGCCAACATGTACCGGGTCGGAGGTAAGAGATCACGCATGGTAAAAAAATGTCGATCCCTTTTTTGTGCGTCGCTCTCGTTCATGCTTTTACGCAACAAGGCTTAGCAGTTTTAGGTTTGTCCTTCCTCTTTTATTTTTTAAAGTACTGTAGGACTACAGTGAGAGGATGATGATGATGGTGGTGATAGCGAACAGCAAGATGAAGATTAACACTCTCGTTTCGGGACCCCGAGTATGTTTTTACTACTAACTGGCGCAACATTTATTGCCGTTAGCATGATGTAGCGCGTGCGAGTGTCATTGAGTGTTAGTAACAAGCGGGTAACTCTGAAATTTACACAGAAGAGACGCGTTTGGGCTTTTAAAGTTAAAGTTTGGGCAGCACGCCTCACTTAAGACACTCTGACGGGTCGGAAACACTCTGTTTGGATGGGAGAGGACTGTACAGTGTCAAATCTTTGTCTTGCAATTGACTTTTTATAGATATTGGATGTAATAACGTTAGATGGAGGGAGAAAGTTTTGGCACATAGACGTCAAGCCAGTAGATTGAGTCCAGTGCTTATGGAGAAGCTTTAGTGTATGAAAGGATAAAAATATATGGGATATAGAATGCGTTGTGGCAAAGAATGAACTTAATTGAGATTGTATATTCTAAAATTGGTCTATTTTCATAAAGAAGATGACAATGTACTGTTGTTATTATAAATATGGGTCTCATTTAAAAGGGGTTCACAATTATCTGTAATTACCTGAATGATCTATTATGGCTGAAGCTAAGGTACCTAGGCTATTTAAAGGAACAGTTCACCCAAAAATAAAAATTGTGCCATTTACTCACCCTCATGATGTTTCAAACCTACGACTTTCTTTCTTCCACAGAACACAAAAGGAGATGTTAGGCTCAATGACAGGCTCAGTCACCATTCACTTTCATTGCTTTTTCCATACAGTAAATGTGAATGGCGACTGAGGCAGTCATTCTGCCTCCTTTTGTGTCCTGCAGAAGAAAGAAAGTCATACATGTTTGAAACATCACGAGGGTGTGTAAATGATGCGAGAAGTTTCATTTTTGGGTTATCTAGCCTGTCCAGTGATTGCAGGAACTGATTCCTTGTTGGTATCAATTATCCATTAGGATCCCGGCTATGCTGATTTAGTGAGAATGAATGTGTGCTTACAGTGTCCAATGTGTAATTATTGGTATAATGAGAGCATTTGGCTTCGGAAGTTTACTCTTGAGGCAGGGGAGCTGATGAACTTGGTCTAACCTGAAGAAAAGCTGATCTTTGATCAGGAGCGATACGAGTGAATTTACAGTAATTCTGGTTCACAAATCTGCTCAGCTGCCCAGGCGTCCTTAAATTATTATTTTCTCCATAGATGTTTCTGTTTAAAAAAACATCTCATGTATGAAGTGTACAGTTTTGTATTTACGGAATATTGGGGTTGTTTACTATATTTGTGAACGTGCAGTATACCAGTAATATCCATCCCGCAAGGCAATGGGCTTGACTTAACTTTTCATTTGCAGTGTTACAAATGAACTTGAGTAATATCTACCAACATTTTTACCATCTTTTAAAGGAAGAGTTTACCCAAAAATGAAAATTCTGTCATTATCTGCTCATCCTCATGTTGCTCCAAACCTATACGAATTTTGTGGAAGATGAAGATGATTCTCTCGTAAATTTTGTCCATCTATTGAAAGTCCATGCAACCAACATTTTGATGCTTCAATAAGTTCATAAAGACATTGTAAAAGTAGTTCATATGAATCAAACGGTTCAATCCAAGTCTTCAGAAGAGACACAATTACTTTATATGATGAACAGATTTAATTTGTGGTTTTATGTTTATAAAAACATTGATCAACGCACATACACAGAGCATCTCTTCGAAACACAAAAGCTCAAACATACTTGCTTGTCACACAAGAACTAATCTCATTTAGAATGATATCAGGGTGAGTAAATGATGACACTTTTTATTTTCGGGTGAACTATCCCTTTAGAATGTTCTTATCTTTCTCAGGTTTTAATTTAGACATAATTAAACATGGTCATGTGACAACAGTGTATCATACCATGGTTTGAAATAGTTAGCGTTGAATAATGCATAAAAAAATACAGTATTGGGTCTGTACTACTCAGTATGCAGTGCACTATATTCTAAACAGGCCGTTTGTGAATGTGTTCGTTCAGGGCTTTAAGATCATTGCGTAAATATCTGTTACACGCTCCTCCCCGTGTTTGCAACATCTTTGGCTGCTGAGGCTGAAAATGGCCCCAGGCGCTCCATCCAGCAGAGTCTCCAAGGGCCTCCATACCTCTGGCTACTGCATCACCTGATACATATCGACATCTCCTGCGCTCTCTCTCCATTTCTCTTTTTCTCTCATTGCTCCAGCGTGGACCAAAAGAAGCACATTGACCAACCTCGGATTGGAACGAAGCCAGTTTTGCACTATTTTACACCTCCATGTTCAGACCTCTGCTGTGCACCCTACACTTAGCGCAGCCGTACTAATAGCTGATTGCTGAAATGCGCCATAACTATCATTTGGATCTCGTTAAAGCAGCCCAGACACCTTCCTGCGATGAAGCGTTCAGAATTCTCCTGACACCTCCAATACAATCATCGTTTTCCTTTGAGTGGATTTTGGGGTATTGAATTTGGAAACAGAGCCATAATGGTTAAAACAATGCCCTGTGAGGGAGAAACAAAGCCTTAGCGTTCTTTTCCTCCTTTGTCCTCCCTCACACTTGATGGAGAAGGTAGTCGGCCTGAATTCTCTCTCATTGAGCTAACGGCTTTTCTCTGGCTCTCTTTTCTTCTCCCAGAAGGGAGGCTTCTCCTAGACTCCAGCGTAGAATAAATGTGCCAAGAAAATCAGAGGGAAAAAAATTCAAAACAGACCACCATGAACAGCCACAGAAATGATGGAAATGGGCTGAATCACATTGCGATTGGTGGCGTTGAACTTGCTATGGGCCAGGTTTGAGTGTGGTGACATGAATGAGAAATGTGAGCCAATGGGCAGGACGCAGTTAGCAGAGATATACGGTATTTGGGAAGCTTTGCCAGGTGTTCGCTGTCTCTAATATGTGTCCGATCCGTGCGGGTGTTCGCCTGCGGTTGGTCATGGGAGTACTTGATGTATGATGCCACAAAGCGAGTGGATTTCAGATTTTTCTGTCTGGTACAGTAGTCGTAGCCTATTACGAGGTGTAGTTTCAAAATGCATTTGTTCCCCATCTACCTTCGGGAAAATGTGGTTGCTTTAAAGTTTTGAATCTAGAAGATTCTGTAAAACACTGGCCAGCAATCTCTGCCTGCAGAACTTTCAATAAGGCGAGCATGGTTTTTTTTTTTTTTTTTTTTTCTGAATTTAAAGTTACTTGATATTTTTGGAGTGCCGTGTGTCAGGATACAACTGTTCTGATATCATAATGAGGATAAAAGCCTCATTAAAAGAATGAAATTCTTGAAAATAAAACTTTTTTTAGTATAATATTTTATTGTTATGTCCTAGAAAAAATATTGTAACAATTGCATTGCTGCTTATTAATATTTGATACATTTGATTGATATTGGCTGACAAATCAAAATCATGGTGCAACCAACATGCAGGAAAAAACCTAAACCTAAGGTAATTGTATTTTCTTAGTCTTACTGGTGTTCGTAAAGTAGAGGGCCAAATAGGGAATACAAGACTGAATTTCCTACTGATTGTAAAATGTGATGTGATTCGACTACCCAAAACTCTAATGCATTTTTATTTTAATTATTAATAAATTATAATTGATGATATTTGTAAAAAAATACCTTTTTCTGTACTTTGAATTTTTTAAGTTTTTTTTATTAAAATCTTTATTCACATGTATTCAAGGTGTAAGTACATTTTTTTTAGAATTATTATATAAACTTTTCTTGAAAATTGTGTAATATATGAAAGAGTACAATTTTAAGATATGGTACATTTTACCATTTCTTTATTGTGGCCATATATATGACATTGACCCATAAAGCTTGAAAGGTTTTAGTAAAATTATATTTGCTCATCATCCAAAAAGTTCTACTCATAACTGATGCTAATTGTTAATTTGAGAATGTTTGTTGATAATCAATTCCACAGAATTTTGCCACAGCGCAAGATACAGAAAAAAGTATATTCTTCCCGGGCCTGTTCATTCGGTGTTCCGAGTCTATACAAAACAGGACAAAAGGGATTGTTGTTCTGTAATATTCAAATGCAGGTAATGATGGCATTACATAAAGTGCAAGTTGTCTTTGCCGAGCAAAGCATCAGTTCAGGCTGCTCTGAGCGCTGCGGAGTCCTGAAGCACCTCCCCAGGAGCAGTTATCTCTCTAGTACAGTTGTGTGATTGACAGTTAAAACAGCAACATTATCATTTATTCAATAGTTCCTCAGCTGGAGGAGACTTTTTAATGAGATGAGTGGAATGGTGTTGTTTCTGAGAAAATGCTCGGAGGATTCGCTAACTAACCAGTTTCTGCCATTACTTTTGCGGTAGCTTTATTTTATGATAAAGTGTTTAAATCGTATTGATTTTTCAAAATTGATTTGACCCTTGATCCATTAGCACTAAAAATGCCTGCAAGCAGTTGCTGCGTTCTTAGCAAACTAATTCTGGAGTTTCCATTCATTGCTCATTATGCTTTTTTGCCCTGATAGCGTTTGCACCTGTGTCTTAATTTATGACCTTACGAGGCTTAATATCACATAATTTCTGTCCTAATGACTGTGATGACCAGTGATACGTTTTAGGTTTCTATTTTTGTCACATTGCACTGGGATGTTCCACCAATGGTGAAATCTAATTGGTCCAAATCATGCCAGTCAAAATTGATCATTTATTTTCTACTGCATGTTATTTCAAAGAAATAAAATATTGCTGTGCTTTAGAAATAACTTTCCGTCTTGGTTGTCGTCAGTTTTTTTAGATATTGGTTATCGTTAACCAATTAGCTATTCTGGCATTGTTTTATTCTACAGTTGTACAGTTTAAAATCCTGCCAAAAGTTAATGCAGTGATTTAATCCCTGCTAATATAATAAAGATGATATCAGTATTGACCAAAATGATCAATTTGATAAAAAAGCTTTGAGACTCCATACTGAATCATTGGGATTCTTGAAGTGCTCTCACGTGTGAACTTGACCTTCAGCATGTTCCAGTGAAAGAAAAACCTCCAACAGTTGATGCCGGTTGTATTTGATGATTATTCATGGATTCATTGTGGAATGGAAGATCAGGTTTTACAATTCAATCAATTACCCATGAATAACATAAAGTATCAAAATCAAGTAGCCTACTTTATTTCTGAATATCCCTTTTAAATGAAAGTGAATGTAGTAAATGCCGTTTGATGTTGGCTTTAATCATCAACTATGCTGTGATTTGTTTTTTTGTTGTTGCTTCATGCAGCTTTTTTGCTTATAGTGTGGACAGAAAATGGGTTGCTACTGAATACTTGTCACATTGTGGACGTTGTGTCGGGATCTTTGTGTACAGTATATGTAGGTGGGACAATTACAGACCCTGCAATTTAATGCACAAAGCCTTGTTCTCTTTCCTTTAGAACTGTCTGGCCTAAACAACCACAGAGACATATAAACACAAACATCACTGCAGAAATCCATAGCTCTTATAGTCTGGAGACTATTTAAATGCTTTAATAAAAGTTCTGATATCCCTTTTATACTGAAAAGTTGCTGGTACTGGTCCAGGAGCCAGTGCTCAGCCAGGGAACATTTGAACATTTCTCAAAATGTGTTCCAAAAAGTGTATTTTCAAAACATTTGCTTGGTTACTTGAAAGACTAGTCCACTAAAAAAAAAAAAAACTAGTAAAAATCTAGTATAGCCTACATGTTTGTAAAGGTTGGGCTATTTTTTACTTTACATAATATCTTAACACCTCATTTAGGGTGGGATGCTCAAGAAAACAGGCCAAAATGACCTGGTGGTGGTCTGAAGTGTACAGCCTTTCTTAGCTTCCAGTGTAGCTCACTAGATGCTTCTTGGAACAAATCTCAAATGATGCTGGACAACATGATCACCATGTTTTACACATAGGCCTAGTTGTTGCTTTCATGCAACTTAAGTGCTGAAATGATTTAAAGGATTTGTTCACTTCCAGAAAAAAAAAAAATATCTTGATTATTTTCTCACCCCCATGTCACCCAAGGTGTTCATGTCTTTCCTTCTTCAGTCAAAAAGAAATTAAGGTTTTTGAGGAAAAATTTTCTCCATATAGTGGACATCAATGGGTAGAAGGTCCAAACTGCACCCTACGCAATCCCAGCTGAGGAATAAGGGTCTTATCTAGCAAAATGATCTGCCATTTTCTAAAAAAAATAAAATAACATTGGAAAGGTCTTGCGCGTTTAGTTCTTTGTGTACTTCGCTTCAAAAAGGTAGGGTAGGATGAAAAACTCCATCTCATTTTCTCCTCCAACTTCAAAATTTACCTTTTTTGTAAAGGATGTTTGACTTTCTTTGCACATTCGCTGCAGTCACTTCCACCTGTGCCATGCGTGACTTTTCAAACGTAACTACGTCATGTGTGAAGTCAGGGACATAGAGCTAGTGCAAGACGACCATTTGTGGTTAAAAAGCATATAAAATGTAAATTTTTCTTTTAAGAAAATGAACCCTTATTCCTCGGCTGGGATCATGTAGAGCCCTTTGAAGCTGGCTGCATTGAAACTGCAATTTGGACCTTCAACCCGTTAATGGGCACCTATTATGCAAAATCCACTTGTACATGGTGTTTGGACAAATGTGTGTTGGCAGTGTGTGAACACAACCACCCTACAATGATAAAAATCCACCCACTCCTCATTTTTTAATCCCTTTTAAACAAAGTCAGTCTCACTAGGCCTGCTGTTTTGATTCTCACGCAGTGTGACGTCACATTGCATAGGGCCGGGCCACGGGGGTTGATTGACAGCCCTGCATTGCCATAGTTTCCGCCCTCAGCGGTTGTACGCTGTCCTCCATTTTCTATGCACTCGAGCAGCTGTAACATCAACAATGTCTCGCAAGCAACCCGATGCTCTGTGTTTGGATGTAAGACTGAACATAAGAGTCTTCATTTTCTCCCAACATCCGAGCTGCTGAGGACGCTGTGGATTACTTTCATTTTTCATAGTAACGATGCGTAACCTCTGTAATTAAAAATCCACCTAAATACATGTATCAAACAGTAAATCACGCAATATTGATTTTCACTAAAAGTAAATGTCCTTTGTGCTTTAAATGTCATGTGATGTTGAAACCTTTATAGTGCAATAGAATTAGCGTTTTAACCATATTTGTAGACCAGTGTATCTGAAAGCTAGACGTACATCAAATAAGTATTTTTGAAATTGAGTCTTTCAGAAAGCGTGTCTACCGCGCTCTGATTGAGTAGAAACTTCATGCTGAAAGCCAGTGTCTTTGTAGCGAATATTATCGATTATTCTGTAGGTTCGGTAGTCTTTCACGGTCAACCCTTGCACGGCTCCCGTTTAAATATTTTCCTTTATTTTTAATCTTGTCCATTGATCCGGCCGATGCCCAAACATGTCAGCGCGGGAGCGAGACACATACAAATTCCCTCTGTACAACCCAACTTTGCGCTGTTTCGTCCCATCCGCCTTTCATTCTGATTAGTGCATTTGCAAATATTAACTACATTTTCTAAAATACGCTTCTCATATGTACGCTGCTCTTGAAAACACCGGTTCTCTCTCTGTTATACCTAGTAACATGCTTCTACCGGCTGTTTATTGCTGTTTAGTAAGTTAGACTATGCAAGACTGCAGGGAGACGTATACGCGAGACACCTACTCTTCTGGAGTATACGACACCCTCTTCTGGAGACGGGGCTGGAATATGCAACTCATTTGGCTTTTAGAGCGATACACTCCAAATCAGCTCTTTTTTAGACACAACCCAAAAATGACATTTTCCAGCTGTTATAATAAATGATCTGTTAGGTATTTTGGGCTGAAACTTCACAGACACATTCCGGGGACACCTAAGACCAATATTAGGCCCGCATCTTGTAAAAAGTGGCATAATAGGTGCCCTTTAAAGTCCACTATATGGAGAAAAATCCTGCAATGTTTTCCTCAAAAAACTTAATTTCTTTACCACTGAAGAAAGAAAGACGTGAACATCTTGAATGACATGGGGGGTGAGTAAATTATCAGATTTTTTTTCTCTGGAACTAATCCTTTAATCTTAGAATTTATAGATAAAATGTAATGTGTAAATTTTATATACCGTTCAAATGTTTGGGGTCAGTAAGACTTTAGGAAATAAATTAAAACTGTCATTTAGCAAGGACGCATTAAATTAATCAAAATTGCAGGGATTAAAGTTCTCCGTCACTATGGTGTATTTCTGTTAACTACATTGCAGAGAGATCAGTGCATATGAGAGTCAGAAATGAACAGGGGCTTGTGACAAAAATGCCACCAGAATGAACATTAATACCCCCCATATTAAACAAAGGGGGAAAAAAAGTATATCATATGGTTTAATCCAGCAGGTTTAGGTGTCCTGTGCGTCCCGGCCCACCGCTGATTTTTCCTAGGTGGAAAGACAAGCAGTGGTTCTGTATTGTTGAAGGTGTTGTATAACCCGAATCCCTGAGCCGGAGGCAGAGAGCAAGAATAACCTAAGAGCTGCACTAATGCTCTGTGTATGTGTTTGGCGCATAAGCTTGAATTAACTGATATTGCCATAGTAACGGATGTCTCGTGGGTCCCGGTCTGATTGTCCTAAAGACAGGGATTGAATGGCCTCTGTGCACTCCGAGGACCTGTGCAGGCTGGGGTCTCTGCAGTGGCTGGGCCACGGGGACCTCTTCCTTTGAGTCCATCTCAGGGCAGCCCACACTTCCTGAAGTCCAGCCTGATTGCATATGTGCTTGTGCGATTTCTTTGATTTAATGAGGCCGACAAGTTTATGTGAATATTTTTTTAATAAAAATATATTACATTTTTAAGAGTGTTCATCCATTCGAAGACTTTTTTGGCTTGTTTGTTGTATCTCTCACTCTTTGTCTGTCTCTCTTCACTCAACTTCCTCTGGCCTGGTTAGACTCCCTGCACTTAACTCTCTCTCTCACTCTCTTTCTGTCTGTCTTTCTTTCGCCCTCAGTCTGAGTAAGGCTCGGCAACATGCACGGATTGGATCACAGGAAATTTGACTGCACTGTGATGTCACAGGCTGTGTCGCGTGCTGATTGGTGGGGGGATGGGGGCACAGCAATCGCTGTGGGCACAGGCAGCCGGAGATGGCAGGAGGGTTGGCAGAAGCTGTGAGAGACAGCGGTGATGCCTCCAGGTCTTCTGCATGCTTTTCTTCCAGGTTCTGTGTGAGGTTCTGACTCCATGTCGGGTTTTTCCCCAGACCGGGAGGCCTCTGGTAGAACTTGTACTCATTAAATAAGCAGCAAAGAGGTGTGGTCCTAGTCTTACGCATACACACTGATAGATACAGTCAGGCGCACATGGCTGAATGAATCTCAGATGGAGTGGAAGATACAGGACTGTGAATGTCAGGGGTTCCCAACCTTTTTTGGTCGTCGACCACTTTTTTTTTAAGTTCTAGAGATCCCAACACCCCAGTTACATCACCGAATTAAGCTGTACACTGGATCTCGCAGACAGCAAATGTCAATTGCAAAAATAACAATGCATTTTACTCTTGTAAGACTAAACTGTTGCCGGAGACCCCAAAATATGATGATCCCCTTTTGAGAGATATTTATCTTAATTATATATATTTATAATTTAATATCTGTAAAGTCAAAAAAAAAAAAAAAAAAAAACTGAACAAAATTTTTCCCTAAATTTTCCACAGATCCCCTAGCACTCTTGGATTCCAGTTTGAAAACCTGTTACAGGAAGTTTAGATCAATATGTGGTCATAGTGCAGACAAGATCGCTGAATCTTACTTTCCTCAAGTTGTTGCATTTTTAGGGCACTCAGTTAGTGACACTATAGATTTACTAGTTTGCTTTTGCGCCCATGAATGCCTATATTTAACATTTTAAATGCTAGAGAAGCTACAATTTTTGTTTTTATATATACTCTACCATTTTTTTTTTTTTTAAGTAGTCTCTTATATTCACCAAGGCTGCATTTATTTGACCAAAAATATGGTAAAAGTAGTAATACCGTGAAATCTTTTTTTTTGTGTGGAAACTTTGATTAGAAAGTTCAGAATAACATTTATTTGAAAAGGAATTCTTTTATATCATTTAAAATGTCTTGCTGTTTCTTTTGATCAGTTAAATGCAACATTGCTGAATAAAAATATTTTTCTTTCAACACTTTGAATGGTAGTTTAATAAGTCTAATCTAAATTATGAAAAATATGCATTCAAAATCTGAAAAAACTATATCACATTTACATCTCTAGTTTTTTGTTTGTGTTCACTTATTGTCTATTAGAGTAGACCCACTGTGTACTGTGACATTAAATGGATCTGTCTGAAAGTCTCAGCAAGGTGCTACAGACCACATGTTTGCAGAGCAGCCAGCATACACTTTTTGGTAAAAGAAAAAACAACAAACAAGAACATACTGCCTCCCAGATTTTCTAAGACGTTTGATCACAGAGACTGTGTAGAGAACGTACCAAAGCCACTTCCTGTCCCTTTATAGCCAGTGGTGCCATAGACGGAGCTTTTTCTGAACAGGACATGTTCATGGCCAGCACTGTGTCCTCTCTAGGCCTGATGGTATAAAGTGACAGGTGATAAAAGCTATCTGTTACATGTAAATCAACATTTCGCCTTAATCAGCTGTGGCTACGAGGAGTAGTCGCTTGTCAATTGTTTGGTTTCTTTTTCTGTGGTATTGGGCTGGGCCGCCCACCCAGCATGAAATATCATTTGGTCTGAAAATTCTGCTCAACATTAAACATCAAATATATTCTAACTGGATTGTATTAATTGACTGATTATATTACCTTGAAGTCGTATTATGTTGCAGTAGGGATGGGCGATATATTGCATGCGATAGTCATGCCTGACTATCAGTCACCTGTTTTCAAATGGAGCGGCATTTAATACACAGAGCTGTAGTTCACAGACAAGCTACGCATATATCGACTGATATATCGCCTTCGATATGAACGCGATATTGCGTAGCTTGTCAGTGATCTACGGCTCTGTGTATTAAATGCCGCTCCATTTGAAAACAGGTGATGGAGATTAACCGCTAATCAAGAAACCGGCTTTACTGATGAGATGCGCATGCATATCGCATGAGATATATCGCCCAGCCCTATGTTGCAGTTTTAATGTGGTATTTTAATATCTTTTCATATAGAGCATATCACATTTGTATTTTGGGAATGGAATAGTTTACCCAAAAATGTCAGGTCTGTTATCATTTACTCATCCTCATGTCGTTCCAAACCAGTGGTGGTCAGTAACGAAGTAAAACTTCTTCGTTACTGTACTTAAGTACATTTTTCAAGTATCTGTACTTTACTGGAGTAGTTTTATTTTGAGTAACTTTTACTTTTACTTCACTACATTCCAAAGCATAAGATCGTACTTTTTACGTGCTCCGAAACGCAGAAGCAGTGTCTGATTCATGAACAAACTGATTCTTTTCAATGAACCTGTTAAATCGGTTTACAAATCGCAACAAACGATTCATTCACGAATCGGAATGATCCGATTGCAGCTGTGCTCGAGTCGAAAACTCACTGATTCAAATGATCCGTTTAGAGCGAGTCTCCAGTGAACTGAACTCACAAGTAAAGAACCGGGAGATCTTGTGAGCGTGAGCGCGCAACTGATGCTGCGAAAAGTAAGTTACTAATGTTGAATTTTAGGATTAATTATTGTAACTGAAAATCATATTTAGGTCAAAACTGTCAGTTGTTTGTGAACTAAATCTGCTGTAAAGGGTGATCTATTTAAGCCCACTGAAATGCTTGAATGCAGACAGATCAATGTCAGTGTCTATGTTTTAGGTCAAAAAACAAAACATTAAAATAACACAGATTAAATAAAATAACGCATGCACGTTCATATTCCCCGCTGCTGTAACGTATTAAAATGCTACGCATTTAGCCCTATGTGACGTCTGGTTTTATATTGTTTATCAACGGTATACATTTTTATATTGTTTAGATCATCTAGCCGAGTAGATAGATATGAATGTTTATTCATAACCATACTGAAAATAAGTAAATATTGTTAGCTGATGCTAACTGTCTAGCTAACAAGCTTGCTGGAGCTAAGTTGAGGAAATTTTTAGATATAAAGTCCAAATATTTTTATTCAACCACCTAGATAGATTCCATCTGAGGGAAAAAGAAAGGATGTGATGTTCAGAACATGGTAACTACAGTAATTATCAAAGTGATGCTCTCTGGGGGCATTTGGCCAGGAGTGTTTTTACACCACAGGCAAGGTTTTAGAAGAAAAAAATAATATAATTATATTTTCCTTAATGTTCTTCCTAACTTCAGGCCTAATTCTCATATATCTGACGTTCTGCAAAACAACAAGTTTTAAAACACTTTTTTTCTTACTGGTGAAAATTAGATGGTCAACTCTGTTTTCTCTCAGGTACATCTCAGTGTAAGCTTCACAGTGAACATTACTACATCGATCTCGTCAAAGTAGTCCATATCAACAACAAAATATATATCTTGACTCCATATAGTGGTTATTTTGGGAAAATCCAAGGTATTTTGAGCAGTAGAATTATAAAAATGTGCTAATATAAAATTAAAGTAGTCTATATAAAATTGCAAAATAAATCTATCTATCAGTACTTTTTTACTTAAGTACATAAAAAATCAAGTACTTTTGTACTTTCACTCAAGTAAAATTGAAAAAAGCAGTACTTTTACTGGAATAATATTTTATTATTCGTATCTGTACTTTTACTCAAGTACTTGATCTGTGTACTTTGTCCACCACTGTTCCAAACCTGTATGCATGTCTTTCTTCTGATGAACACTTGTAATATTGAAAAATATTGGTAACTAAACAGTTTTGGTTCCCATTGACTTCCATTGTATAGACAAAAATATAATGTGAGTCAATGGGAACTGAAACTGTTTGGTTGTTAACATTTCTCATAATATTTTTGAGTGGATTGTCTGTTTAAGATGCTGTTATCTGTAGATAACTCGTGATCTGACGTATTAAGCCGCGGATATGAGTATTGTAAGTCCAATTTGACTGGCCTCATGTATCATGCCATCATTCTCAAGACATCTTTATTCTCATCTTTTCTCATCTCTTTATTCTCAACGTGGCAAAAATATAAAAAAAGGGTTGTAGGATAGTGCTGTATTTCAAAATCAAAACCAATGTTTGTAATTCTCAGCCGTCTGTCCCTAAAGTTTAGTCCCACTTGTTTTTTGCCCTTTGGATTCTCAGGAAAATCATCCATTTTGATGTATTATTAAACAGACTTCTCTCTGAAATGAGAACTGTAGGCTCACATGGCTGTGTTACCAAACACTGAGTTTGCGAACGTGTTTTTGCCAGACTTGATGTTCTGGTCCCCCCCCCCACCAAACCATGGGATTTCTGTGTGTGCGTGTATGCCGTCTGCTGTACACGGGGTGTAATCTGCCAGAGGTCCTGGCGCACACAGGGTTAAGACCAGGCACCCCACCAAGCCTGAGGCCTGTGGGGGACGTCCCACAGAGCTGTAAGCCTGCACAGAGCCCACACGCCCTGGAGCAAGGCCAACAGCACACGCACAGAAGACAAGCACACACAAATGCATCGGGAAAAGGAGGGTTGACAGAAGAAGGAACTGAGAGAATTGTAGGAGGGTCAATGGCAAAAGTGGGGCTATGATAAAAGAATCATTTAAAAGTCATGTTTAAAACGTATGTGCCATGTTTTTAGATTATTTTTTTTTAAAGTGTGTACATGTATGTATGTATGTGTGTGTGTACATTCAATTTAATATTCTTTTTTTACACACATCTGAAATTATTGATTAATAAATATTGTTGCGCCACATGACGTTAAAGAACCAGAACTAACCTTGTCTTGTCATAAAAGTTAACTTTAAATTTCAAGAGGCTTTTTGACCTTGAAACACAGTCATGATGTTCTGCAGGGGTCGTCTCGATGGCAATTTCCTGTTTATTATTATTTTTTCTCTGCTTGTTGGTCACACCACATGACTTTATTGGTCGCAACACATGACCTTGATTTAGTAGACAGTGTTTTTCAAACAATACTTAAGGCTTTCTTTTCAAGAATTTCTTTCATTATTACATTATCAGGATGATTGTATCACCCTGACACTTTTGGCATAATAGATTTTTGGTTTTCATTTTGAAACGCAAAATGAATTTAATTCCAAAGCTAAGTACATGTTCATGATAGAAGATATTTATTCAAATTGTGTATTTGAATTGTATTCTTAATTTATTTTTAAAAACATTTTTAAATGACCTAAACAAAAAAAAAAGAGAGCATCACTCTGTCTTGTTTGGGTTTAATGGTCTGTTTTTCCTCTGATAGTCCTGATACTGGCATGTCGTTTGGTGCCAGGCAAAAGTGGCCGCTGAAGGTTATCTATGAGGTTGAGTTACAAACGCCATAGCTTTTCACAGTGTCAACGCATTTGTTTTCATTTGTTGTTGTTGGGGAACTCGCCAAAAGGCAGCGGCGCTCCTGTCATGTATCCCGGCGGAGAATGCTCTGTTTAGTCTCTGAAACAGTCCGGTAAGCCTCAGCAGGTGTGGGAGCATGACAGGAGATGCTCGCCTGTCGCTGACAGACTGTAGGTGTGTGAACAACACTAACAGTTGTTTCTTTCTCTCCTCACAGATTATGTTTATTTCGAAAACTCCTCCAGTAACCCACTGCTGATCAGGCGAATAGAGGAACTCAACAAGGTGAGTGACAAACGAGTGTGTGTTGCTAAAAGCCAATCGAACACTACAAGACTGAAGCTGGTCACCCTTTAATGCTTTAAGTCTGCGACAAAAAGCCCAGATTGTAGCCAAGTCGCAGGGTTTTTCTGTGTGTACACACTGGTGAGTGGCTGATATGAGCAAATGGTAATACAATTGCGAGAGATTTGAAAAATCTTTGTAATATAATGAAAGAGAACAAGGACTGGGGCTTTCAGGCTCCAATATGAGTAAAAAAAAAAATAATCATAATAGAAGTGGTCCATATGGCTTTTGTGCTGTATTCTAAATATTATGAAGCAATTACTGATGTTTTTTTAACTAAAACTAAACTATTGTTTTCATTAATTTAAACAACAGAGAAATAAAATGAAATATAAATATTAGATGATTTTAACTATAACTTGAACTTACATTTTAAAAATGTAAACAAAACTTGGAAATGTTGTTTTGACAACTGACAGAAATAAAAAGTTGAAATGCTTAAAAAAGAAATTAAAGCTAAATAGAAATATTTGTAAAAAATGACAAAACATGTCAAAATTGCTAAAACTTAAACTAAAATGAAATTGAAAACTGATCATGTAAAAATAAAAGCTAGTTCTAAATGTAAATAAATACTGTAACCGTATAAATAAAAGTAGCCGCTCTTGGTTTATTTATAAGAGAAGTAGCAATTTCCGAGTCAGGAACATTCTTTAGACAACCCAGACCTTTTAAACCAGACTAAATCATAGGCCTAACTCTAAACCCTTGGTCTGATTGATTCGTTCCTTAATTCAGCTGATTCAGTTTGCTAGTTCAACTCACTCATTTTTATCATTCTTTTTATGGTGCTTTTTGTCTTTTTTGAAACTTGACAAGCCCCAGTCCTTATTCACTTTATTGAAAATAGTGGGCAGAACGTTCTTTAAAATTTCACCTCTCGTGTTGCAAGGAAGAAAATCATACAAGTTTGTAATGTCATGAGTGTGAGTAAACGATGACGAATTTTTCATTTTTGGATGAGCTATCCCTAGGGTGACAAGTTTAGTAGTGAGCGCTTGGCAAAAACCCATTCCTAAATGACTTACAGATCTCAAAGCTACAGCTTTCTGTCTTTTTTCATACTGTTCACACTTGTAAGCCTTTAACATCCTCTAACATCACACTGCATCCCCCTGTTTGCCCTCCTCATCTTCTCTCCATCACGAGACCCTCTCAAATCACCCAGGAAGTGCAGAGGTGTTTAGGTCATGGTTTAGATTTGATCCTCAATTTGCATATTGAGGCTTCCCCAGGAGCTGATTGGTCTAGAAGCTGTTGCTGTGACAACTCTGTTTCCTTTTGCAGACGGCGAATGGGAATGTGGAGGCCAAAGTGGTGTGTTTCTACCGACGCAGAGACATCTCTGCAACGCTCATCGCCCTTGCTGATAAACATGCACGTGAGTAGCTGTCAAAGACTACTTTACCCAAAATGCTTTGAGCTTATTTTGAGCTGAAATGTAGGGCGAGATAGGGCAGATGTCATATCGAGATCACAATGAAATTTGTGTTGTTAACGATGATAAACTCTGGATAGTTTACTCAAAATGGATTAACGTGACAGCCTATCACACAGCAGAAATAAAGGTGACAACAGTCAGTCAGTGCATGTCGCTTAACATTAAGTCTGCATATCTATTACATGAACTCAAACACACGTGACGCTTGCAGTGTTTTTAGCATCTTGTCATTTCAATATGTGAGTTCACATGAACGTCATCTCCAGAGCTGTTCTGAGAATAACTTCATCAGCTTTTCACCGTTTCATTTGAGGAAAACCACCATCAAACTGAAACTGAAAGATCAAACCGCCAAAATAAATGTTCAGTTTTACATGAAAAAGTTTTGATGGAAATATATTACTATTGTATACTAAAGTATACTTCTCAAAGTAATAATAATCATTTTGTTATTTCTAAGGAATATCATACAACCCAATATTTTTTCATCCATGTTTTAATTTATACAGTTCTTTTGTGCAGCATCTTATTTGAAAAAAAATGCACTGTTTCTTTATATGTTTATTTGATTATATTTTAAAAGATTTTTTTAAATTATTTTATTAATTTCGGTAGACTCATAAATTTGTATTCAATTGTAAAATAATTCAGAAATAAAATGAAATAAAATAAAATAGAAAACACAGAATGTAAGGGGAAAATTGATTTAATGGGGCCCTCAGTTAAAAAGTAGCTTACTTTGTGGAGTTTATTTGTGAACAAACTAGTTATGTTTACTGTACATTCATTCTCATTGTCTAACATCCAAATGGTAAGCATTTTCTTCCCCATCATTGAAATGAATATTGTGATTAAATATTGATAATGTATGGAATTTTTTTTTTTTGTGATGACCATATCGGACAGCCCTAGAGTGGGTTCTATTCATCGGTTGTTGATTGGATTCTGAGCTTCAAAACTGAATGTGAGCTTGCAGTCGATTGTGGAGGTTTGGGGTTTAAATGGACTAAATGACTGGAACCAAAGAGAAATCTGTCATTTTCATGGATGAATTCTTCACAATAAGATCTATAAAATACATTTACAAAATAGATGGGATGAATTTTCATATCATGCCAACTTGAACATTTAACTATTCAACTGAAAAATTAACTCAAATTAATTGTTGTTTGTGCCTTATGTACTACCTACATAAACAGCTACCTTCTACAGATGCATCCTAACAGAAATGAAACCTCATAACATCAAATGTGATTTTGGACAACACAAGGTATTTTAGCACCTTATTAGGCAGCATAATTTTGCTGCTTACCTTTTGGAGCCTTTGTCTTGGGAGTGTTCCTAGGCAGCTGTCTTCCAGTTTGTTTGCAGTCCACAATGGCCACCCACAATCAGCTCACCAAACCTTAAATTTGTTTTCGGAGACATCCGCCCGGTGTCTGTCATCATACAGAGCTACAGTAAAGTCTGTTTATCTCAAATGATCATTCGTTATATTTCATTTTTTTTTTTATAATGCATCTCTTTTCAAGTTTAAGGCACCTTGTAGTGAAGGGTACAATTGCTTCTTTAAAAACATGGATTATCATTTACACACATTGGAATTTTATATTACCTGCACATATTTCTGAGTGAAACTAAATATTCACTGGAAAATAATAGGTGGGGTTTAATTTTATCCATTTAGATTTTATTGGATAAAACATATTAGGCTATAATAGTATTGGTTGATATTTTTTTCTCGCCTACACATCCTTTATGTCAGCTTAAATGAGAATAATACATTTTGATTAAAAAGTAGTGTATTTATTTATTTATTTTTTATTTTTTGGTTGGAATTTGACCTGATTAAATAAAACCAGTGATTTTTATTTAATAGAAGTTTTATCTTTTATTTTAAAGTCTTTAAAATTAATGTAATTTTTAAAATATTATATTGTTAATTAATAGCATATTAGTTTCACAATGACATCAACCAGATGACCATACAAAATAGTCTTTATATTGTCTTCATTTAAGTCTTTATAGGCAAATTACCACGCACTATATGGGAAGCCTGTGTGTGTATGGATGTGGTTGTGTGTTAAGTTATTTTGATAGTAGGCTGATTTTAATCACATTCATGTTTGCTTCTCTACATTTGCTCATTATCAGAACACCACTAATGTGCTGACGGTGCACATTTCTTTGATTTCAATCTAGAGAGTCTCTTTAGATTCTTAATATTTAACCACATTTGTTATCACTTTCACATTCAGATTCATTGTGTTGAACAACTTTAAAGATGACCTATTATGCCCCTTTTTACAAGATGTAAAATAAGCCTCTGATGTCCCCAGAGTGTGTATGTGAAGTTTTAGCTCAAAATACCCCGCAGATAATTTTTTTTATAGCTTGTTAAAGTCGCCACTTTTAGGGTATGAGCCAAAACGCACCGTTTTTTTTAGTTTGTCCCTTTAAATGCAAATGAGTTGGTGCTCCTGGCCCCCTTTTCAGAAGAGGGCGGAGCTTCAAGGGCTCATGCTCCAGCATACTGGCAAAAACAAAATCTCACAGACTGAAATTTCAGAAACTCTCAAGCGGTCGACTTCACATTGCTTTCATATGCAATTTTTAACTATCACATTCCTATTTACAATCATTCTGGTAGCATATGAAGACTGCATCAGTGAAAACAGGTGGACAATGGTAGCTTTAGCAACATTATCCTTACAGAGTGCCAATAAGCTCTTTCAGAAAGGCTTTGGAAAACAAAATGGGCTTACTTTGTATGGAGCTAATGTTGCGCACAAAGCGTTGGTATTGATCCCTCTTTCAGAATGTACTTTTGCTAAAATTCAACGTTGAAATGACCCTCGTTTGTGAGTCAGTCCGGCGTAAAATGATTGGCACAATCATATAATCAGAAAAATCAGACTTTACCGTTTTTTTTTAATTTCAGGACATTTCCTTTGAAAATGATACGTAACCACAGTGTCCTCAGCGGCTCAGATAGAGGGAGTCTATGGAGACTCCCATGTTCATTTGTGCATCCCAAAACACGACACTTGTAATGCCTCTTTGGTGCTGACAAGCAGCTACAGCAAGAAAACAGAAATGGCGGACTGCTGCTTCTCAATCAGGGCTGTGATTTATGCTAATGGAGCAGAGAGCATCACAAATGGGTGGGGATTTCTCCCTACGATGACGTGTACGTAGGGAGAATCTGGGATCGCTTGTTCTGAGAGACTGTTTATGATTTATTGGGATTATAAAAAAAAATTAGTGTGGAATTTTATTATTATAGACTGGTTGTTGTCTCACACTGTGACCACACAACTGTGTGCAAACACCTTATCAAATAGTTTTTTTCATAATAGGTCCCCTTTAATGCTTTGGTTTTTTTGGGCTTAATGTCTTTGGTTTAAAAGGATAGTTCACCCAAAAATGAAAATTGTCATTAGTTAACTCATGTCACCCTCATGTCATTCCAAACCCGTCAAACCTTTGTTAATCTCTGGAACACAAATGAAGATATTTTTGATGAAATCCAAGAGCTTTTTGACCCTGCATAGACAGTAATGCAACTGTCACGTTCAAGGCCCAGAAAGTTAGTAAAGACATCGTTAAAATAGTCCATGTGACATCAGTGGTTCAACCTTATTTTTATGAAGCTACGAAAATACTTTTTGTGCACAAATAAAAAACATTAATAACTTTATTCAACAATTTCTTCTTTTCCCTGTCAGTCTTCGAAGTGTGTTCATGAGAGTACCACGACACATGCGTGCGATGCTGCTGACATAGGAGCTGGTGTTCTGACGTAGAACGTCCATCTCTCTTAGTTCATCGTCTGTATATTCTGGTTCAAATAATGAAGACTGCATGGGCAAAACATTACAAATCATCCTCTCCGTCTAAATCTTCAGACATGCTTACAAAGATTGTTCTATGTACAGCATGCTTCTTCTTCTGCTTGTAAACAAAGTGCAGCACATTCGGGTTCTACGACTGACATGGAAGAGAAGGAATTGTTGAATAAAGTCATTATTTTTGTTTTCTTTGCACATAAAATTATTCATATATTAAAATTATTCTTGTAGCTTCATAACATTACGGTTGAACCACTGATGTCACATGGACTATTTTAACGATGTTCTTACTACCTTCTCGGGCCTTGAATTTGGTGTTTGTGTTGCTGTCTTATGGAGGGTCAGAAAGCTCTCGGATTTCATCAAAAATATCTTAATTTGTGTTCCGAAGGTGAATGAAGGTCTTACAGGTTTTTCATTTTTGGGTGAACTATCCCTTTAATGAAATGGTGCACCTAAAAATTACAATTTTGTTATTTGCTCACCTTCATATCGTTCTAGACTTGTATGTTCATCTTTGTTTATTGTCATTGGTATCAAACCTGGTGTAATGCTTTTTTTGTCGCTCTACACCCAGAGCTCCCGTTCACTTTCTTTATATGGAAAAGAGCAGCCTAGACATTCTTCAGAATACCTCTTTATTTTATTTTTTTTTGTTCCATGGAAGGAAGTGGGTTTGGAAAGACATGAGGTTGAGTAAATGATAGAGAATTTCCATTCTGGAGTGAACTAATCCTTTAAATCTTGTTAGAGGTTCAGGCAAAAAGCTGCAAGATATTTGTCATCCATTATGTGATGTTCAGATGAGTGACAGCCCTTAAAACACCCTCCTCTCTTGAATGAACTGTAGTTGTGAGTCTTTTAAAAGAGAATCTGTTCCCGCTGTGAGCAGAACCTTCCTCCAAAATGGCTGCTGTAGAGATTTATCAGCAGAGGGGTATCTGAGAGGTTTGTAAGTACGGGGGTTAGACGCGGTGCTTATACGTATAAAAGAGATTTCAGCTTCGGCCCGCAACACACAAGTCTGATTCTGAGACCGTGAAGCCTACTTGTGCATGTGGACCACACAGATGCAGTCAAGAGGAACTCTCTCTATGTGTGTGTGTATTATGGACCTCTCCTTAATGCCAGCAGTCTCTCCGTGGACCTTCAGACATTTGCAATATGTGAAAAATGCATGGCAGGAATGGTTGTTCACCACATGGGTGTGGGCTTCATCCTGTCTCTGCCTTTGGAAAAGGGAAAGGGAGTTGAAGAATGAGTGGAAGAGCGTAAGGAAAAAGAAAAGTCACCAAGTGGAGGGAGGATGAGGGAGAAGCCTAACCAGTGAGAAGAGGGAAATCACAAGTTCAGTGTTGGCTGGAGGTGGTCCACGTGCCTTCATGTGAGAGCTAGAGGCAGTGCCTCAGCCATTGTGCGTTATTAGTGTTGCTTGCAAGCATAACTTTTGCTGTTGCACATGTTTAGGGTTAGGGTTTTGTTCAAATGCCTAATTACATGCATTAAAGGAATAGTTAACCCCAAATTAAAATTGGTATTCTTTCCCTCTGGTGAAATTCCATTAATTAATTATTTCATGCATTCATTTATTCACGCATGCATTCATTTTTCTTTTTTATTTAATAAATTATTATTCTCTTTATTTTATTATTTTTCTTTCTTTTACTAATTTACATTTTTCTCATTCATTCATTCAATACATTTGTTCTTTTCTTTAATTCTTTTTCTTTCCTTTTTATCTTTTTTTTAAAGATTTTTTTGTAATCTTTCTTTCTTTCTTTCTTTCTTTCTTTCTTTCTTTCTTTCTCTTTCTTTCTTTCTTTCTTTCTTTCTTTCCATGCATTTAATTTATTTCTTTTATCTATATTATTTTTTATTATTATTATTATTTGGCAAATAGTTTATTCTTTTTATTATATTATCTTTATTTTAGTTCTCTTTTTCTTTTTATTTGTATTTATTCTCTAATTTTTTTATTTATTTTTATATTATGCTATTTTTATTACAGTGTGTTTTCTTTTTTCTTTATTTTTTTCTATTTTCATTCATTCATTTTATTTTCTTATTTATTTATTTATTTATTTTCTGAGTTCTGCATGGGGAAGTAAAACTCTGACTTTCTCCAGAAATTGTCGAAATCTACTTTCTACTGCTCTTTGACCCTTGATATATCCCAGCAGTGCTTGTGGTGTGTAAACTTGACTTGAGCATTGGAGGAGTCTGCAGCGTGCGGGTGCTGTGACTCACAGATTAAAAATTTTGCTCTCTGTGATGCTGGCTCCGCCTCGCTGGGCCCTGAGAGCATGAGGCAGCGAGGCGCCATGTGTGCCGAGAGAGAGACCTGGCCCTGCTGTGAACTACTCACTGGAATCACCTCACTCGTCGGCCTCAGCCGCTCCACTTGTTTGTGCTTTCTGCTCGACCTCTCGGTGCCGAGCACAACAGCTTTGAGTCACGGCTGTCAGAGTGAGCTGTGTTTGTGTGTTTTACATTTCTACCTGAATTGGAAGGGCAAAATAAACAAACAGCGGTCAGAAAAAGGCACCGGAATTCATCTCCGTATCCTCTCATGTCCTTATCAACAGAAAGGTTACGCGTGGTGTGGGTTTATGTGACATACAAAGCCAAAGTGTGTGTATTTGTGGCCACAGCTTTTTGGATGGAGGCTTTAGTGTGTGGTTATGGAGGCTGTACCTATTGTATTTAGTGTGTGTGCATGTGAGGGTAGAATGAAAATAGTCTCTGGACCTCCAGATATGACACAGATCTGTACGGGGCTAAAATTTTCAAGTATGCAAGTCATAAGGATTCTAATCATTCTGATGCCATTAATTATTATTTTTGTATGTTTTAAGTGTTTTTGAAAGAAGTCTCTTATGCTCACCATGGCTGTATTTATATCATCAAGAATACAATAAAGCAATAATATTGTGAAATACTATATTTTAAAATAGTTTCAAGCAGGGCTGTGACGGTGGTGGATTTTTACCACCGCGGTGGTAATGGACCAACTACCGCCGGTGGCGCGGTGTTGTGTATATGTATATATATATAATTCTGAAAAGCAAAAATAAATAAATGAGGCTCAATCATCTATTAACAAACGTGCGTGTTTATTTTAGCACTTCCTTCAGTGAACACTCAGCCTGCAAAACACTAAAATAAATATCTCAGAAATAATAGTTAAATAGGAAAGTAGCCTTAAATAACGCGAGCGGTGCGGCGAGAACTTATTATAATCAGTGATGCTGTCTACACTAGATGCGGCGCAATACAACACGACAAATCCCTCACCGTAAACTGCCTCGTCCTATTTATGACATACTGACACAAAGTTCAAATGTCCTGTAGACAGACTCAACCTGTTGTGTTGCAACGCAGCGTCCGGTTTAGACACGGTTCACTGTTCCGCCACCAAGCAACTCCTCGTCTGCACGCGCTCTCTGTGGAATAGGAATCGCGGCGTATGTTGCCACATTTCTTGTTGGCATCTTCCATTAACCGCTGTCTCGTTCGAAAGCCTCACCAACACAAACCTGACCAGCCGGGCGTTTGCGATCACGTGAACTTGAAGACACTTGTACAAACGCGGATGGGTGACATGAATGGAAATTATTCCAGATCGGCGATGTAGTATTTGGTTTCCCAAAAAGGTCCATCCCTCAACACTAAATAAATTAGCTGAATGCAGAATAAACTGTATTTTTCTGCGCTCAAACCTGCCAATGTAAAGGAAACGCCGTGTATAGCGTTTGAGGTAATTTGTGAATTAGCATAGATTTATCGTCTAAATAAAACAATTTGCAACTGTTACTTTATTACACTTGCATACAAAACTTTGTATTATGCTTGTTATAAAGTGTGACGTCATGTGCACTACCAACGGTGACAACTGACCACCGCCGGTGACGCGGTTGTCACGGTGACCGTCACAGCCCTAGTTTCAAGTTTTTAGCAGTCTCCACTCCAGTGTCACATTATTGTGCAGAAATTATTCTAATATGCTGACTTGCTGCTAAAGAAACATTTCATATTATTATCAATGTTGAAAACAATTGCGCTCCTTTATATATTTTATAAAAACTGTGAAACTTTTTTTTCAGGATAGAATAGAAAGTTCAAAACAACAGTATTTATTTGAAAGAAAAAGTAAAAGTGTGTGTGTGTGTGTGTATATGCATGTGTATATATATATACAGTGGTGTGAAAAAGTGTTGGCCCCCTTCCTGATTTTTTACTTTTTTGCATGTTTGCCACACTTTAATGTTTCAGATCATCAAACAAATTTAAATATTAATCAAAGATAACACAAGTAAACACAACATGCAGTTTTTAAATGAAGGTTTTTTTTTTATGAAGGGAAAACAAAATCCAAACCCACATGGCCCTGTGTGAAAAAGTGTTTGCCCCCCACCCCCTGTTAAAACATAACTGTGGTTTATCACACCTGAGTTCAGTTTCTCTAGCCACACCTAGGCCTGATTATTGCCACACCTGTTCGCAATCAAGAAATCACTTAAATAGGACCTGCCTGACAAAGTGAAGTAGACCAAAAGATCCTCAAAAGCTACACATCATGTTGAGATCCAAAGAAATTCAGGAACAAATGAGAAAGAAAGTAATTGAGATCTATCAGTCTGGAAAAGGTTATAAAGCCATTTCTAAAGCGTTGGGACTCCAGCGAACCACAGTGAGAGCCATTATCCACAAATGGCGAAAACATGGAACAGTGGTGAACCTTCCCAGGAGTGGCCGGCCGACCAAAATTACCCCAAGAGCGCAGCGACGACTCATCCAAGAGGCCACAAAAGACCCCACAACAACATCTAAAGAACTGCAGGCCTCACTTGCCTCAGTTAAGGTCAGTGTTCATGACTCCACCATAAGAAAGAGACTGGGCAAAAATGGCCTGCATGGCAGAGTTCCAAGACGAAAACCGCTGCTGAACAAAAAGAACACAAAGGCTCGTCTCAGTTTTGCCAGAAAACATCTTGATGATCCCCGAGACTTTTGGGAAAATACTCTGTGGACTGACTTGAAAAAGTTGAAAAGTTGAACTTTTTGGAAGGTGTGTGTCCCATTACATCTGGCGTAAAAGTAACAGCATTTCAGAAAAAGAACATCATACCAACAGTAAAATATGGTGGTGGTAGTGTGATGGTCTGGGGCTGTTTTGCTGCTTCAGGACCTGGAAGACTTGCTGTGATAAATGGAACCATGAATTCTGCTGTCTACCAAAAATCCTGAAGGACAATGTCTGGCCATCTGTTTGTGACCTCAAGCTGAAGCAAACTTGGGTTCTGCAGCAGGACAATGATCCAAAACACACCAGCAAATCCACCTCTGAATGGCTGAAGAAAAACAAAATGAAGACTTTGGAGTGGCCTAGTCAAAGTCCTGACCTGAATCCTACTGAGATGCTGTGGCATGACCTTAAAAAGGTGGTTCATGCTCAAACCCTCCAATGTGGCTGAATTACAACAATTCTGCCAAGATGAGTGGGCCAAAATTCCTCCACAGCGCTGTAACAGACTCATTGCAAGTTATCGCAAACGCTTGATGGTAGTTGTTGCTGCTAAGGGTGGCCCAACCAGTTATTAGGTTTAGGGGGCAAGCACTTTTTCCACACAGGGCCATGTGGGTTTTGATTTTGTTTTCCCTTCATAATAAAAAAAACTTCATTCAAAAACTGCATGTTGTGCTTACTTGTGTTATCTTTGATTAATATTTAAATTTGTTTGATGATCTGAAACATTAAAGTGTGGCAAACATGCATAAAAATTTAAAATCAGGAAGGGGGCCAACACTTTTTCACACCACTGTGTATATATATAAGACATGTTCACAAGTCTCTGAGGTCCAAGTCAAGTCTTTGAGGTCAAGTCTCAAGTCTTTAAAGCGGAGTCCAAGTCAAGTCTTTGAGGTGAAGTCCAAGTCACGTCTCAAGTCTTTGTTCTATTTATTAGCAACAGTTCTTTCAGCTAGTTATTGAGGCTAAATCAGTTTTGAAATACTGATTTCACGATATGATTTTCTCAACAACAACAAAAAAAACTTTAACAATTTAAGACAAATTAGAAATGAAAAGGTGTCCATTTATTAATTGTCAGATAAAATGCAGCACATTTCTTTGTAAAATTAAAATGTCAAACAAAACAAAATTTTAAAACAAACCCCAATTAATCAAATGAAGTACACAAATGAAATAAATCTCAAATAAACAAAGGCTTTGTCTGTGCTCTTTTTCAATTTAAAATTAGAGGCTACCACTGTATTTTAAACAACACAATCCAAACAAAGAGGCTGCATACAGGTACATCTCATGTAATCATCTCATGTACACCCCATTATTGTGGTTTCTAAGAACAAGAGATACCCAGAATTTATACTGTATGGATGGTTATTTATTGAAACTCAAATGTAAATATTTTGAGATACTGATTTTTGACTTTCATTAGCTGTAAGCTCTAATCATCAAAATTAAAACAAAAAAAAACTTAAGTGTTTTACCTTACATGTAATGAATCTAAAATATTTGAAAGTTTCACTTTTTGAAATAAGTTACAAGAAAAAATGAACTTTTTCACCATATTCTAATTTTCTGAGATGTACCTGTACATCCAGCATGAGCAGTTTTTTTAATCTAAATTGGATTCTATAATTTCGAAATTTGAAGCAAAAACAAAATGGTCTGACTTTAGTTTTGTGAAACTATTCTACATAAAACATCTGTACGAAACAAAACAATATTGACTTGGTCGGCATTGCTGGGAACGCTCACAAAAACATCCTATCCGTTTAGGCCGTGAGGGAAAACAAACCATTAGAATTAACGCGCGGAGACCTTGTTAGGCGCTTGATCTTTACTTTTTGTTATGATTTCGATTGATTTTTGCTTGGTGCAATGCCGAAAAGTTGCTGTGTGGTGTTCTGTACCTCCAATAAGTAAAAAACGATTTGAAGTTTTATATAGGCTACTGCTGAATAAACAGACGGAGGTAGCACAATCTGAGCGGGTAGCACACAACATCAGAACTCCGACAGCAGTTACGGATATACAACGTATGAAACATATCAAGCTTATTATTCATATTTATATGCACTCCAGATACGCTACACTACTGCCCTTCAATGACCTGTCATTAGTCCCGTCCCCCTGCACCGCAACCCAGTTCTGATGGGGCTTTACAGTAACCCTCCTTCACATCAAATAAATGTCACTCCCTGATATTTTGTGATGTAAATGTCATAATCTATTACAACATTTATTTCATATTATTATACACAATCCCTTACGAAAATTAACAATGGTATTACTATAGTAAAAGTAGGTTATAATAGGCTAACCGTGTTTTTTGGGCGTTTTTATTACCAGTTTTAGCCTATAACCACAGTTTTATTACAAATAACATGGTTAAACTATGGTTAGTGTAGCAAAACATGTTTAATTTGTTTTTTACCATGGTTTACCTATAATAGCCATGTTTTTTTGTTTTTTTTGGTTGTAACCATGGTTAATTTTCGTAAGGGATATTTTCATGTTATTTTATATATTTTTATTTTACGGCGTGTATTTGTAAAAATGATTAGGCTATACGTTTAGCACACACCACATAATGCTGTGCATTTCAAGGCACTTCAGTAAACCTTTAATGTTACCTATGTTTTGTCAATGTTAAAATTATTTTTAATATATCAATAAAGTATGACAGATTTTTTCTCTAGTCTTTATCACTTTATTAAAATTAAACAAAACAAAACGACAAATGTTTACTTTCACAAGCCGTCACGTATAGGCTTGTAGTAAGCGGTCTCTTGCCTGGAGACTCAATCAGGTAACAAAAAGTGTCGGGAAACGACACCTCTGGCCATTTCGTTGGGTCGTTTGGCCAGTCACAGATACCGTACGGACAGTCTGACCCAATACGGCTCGGTTTTTCGACGTATCTTGCTCTGTCGAGCGGCAGAAATGATTTTATGTAGGCCATTCTGGGTCAACACCATGCTTTTCCAATGAGGGGGAAAGGATCGTTTTCCCCCACGCTGACTCCGCCCACACAGCTATGACGCGACACCGACCAAGTCTATACAGGCTGAATTAATGCTGATTCACTCTCTGCCAGCTAGGGTTGGGTACCGAAACCCGGTACCAATATGGCACCGGTACCTATGTAACCGGTATGTACTAGAACCGAATCAGAACGCAGATTTCGGTGCCTCATTTCGGTGCCATGCCTGAGCGATCGATTAAAATATTTGTCCTTTGTTTCTCTGAAACGCACGTAAGAAGCATCACAGGCTACAAATACAAATATTTCAGCAAAATGTATATTTTAGTCAGAGTTATTGCGCTCCTATTTCATTGCGCGCCGTCTGTTTGATGCGCACGCAGTCAAGTCTGTGAAGTTTAGCAGAGAATCGCAAAGCAAAAGCTCACGCACTTCTGACAGCAAAATGGAAATATTTCCATGGCTTTCTAACATTTACAGATGGAGAATATACCTGTGAATTGTAAGTTATGCATTACGGAAAACAGCAAACACATTAAACAGCGCGAGAAGCATCTCTGTCAGCGGCACACACAGCCTTTCTGTCAGAGCATCTGACAGGTAGAGCGCGAGCCGCTTTAAACTGAAACTATATACTATAGGCTACTGTGATGCTTCGTACATGTTTAGAACAAATTGTATTATGCACTTTCTCCGCAGCAGTTCAATCTGTCCTCCCTAGATATTTTATCAGATGCGCTCGTATCAAACTACTGTATATCAGTATTAACTGTATTGCTTCATAATAACGTATCGATTATAAAGAATATATCGTACAAACTCTATATACCGCCCAGCCCTAGCTTTAATTAAAATGCCTAAAGCTTCTGCGCAGCAAGAACCGGGTTGACCGAGTACTCGGTACCACCGGGACTTAAAGACACCTGGTACCATGATGTTTTCATTTTTTTAGTACCGACTTGGTACCGAAGTACCGGGTCTTTTGACAACACTAGTGTATATACAGGTATAAACAATATTTTGGTAAGGCTACTTTTTTTTATTTTTTATAAAAAGTGGGTATTTTTGGCTAATACTTTATACAAAAGAATCAGAAGAATCATTGTTGATTGGACAAACTCTAAAATGAAAATCAGAAACCATTTATAACACCTTAAACAAATGCATGGTTGCAAGTTAAAAATTCAAATTTATTAAACCTTACAAACATTATTTTGATATGCTCTGTTGACATAATAAAGTTGATCATTAATGTAATGCATTAGCTCAAAATACGGTGTATAAAATACACTCCTGGAAGAAATTTTATATTTAAAAGAAACTTAAAATTTTTGCTTTCTAAGTTGCAGTAACAGTTTTGTTTTTGTTTTGACAACTTTGAAAATTTGGAAGTGAATTTCTAGTTCCCACATGCTTTCTATAGGACTGTATAGTGAGAGTAAATTTTGACATTAGATATTATTTGTGTTTTTAGTAAAGGGAAAGCCATTTTAGTGTTCGAAGCTGTTATATTTAACAGCTTGTGGTTAGGTTGTGGGTGGCTTCATGAGAGTATACACTACACTGACCATATGAGAAATGACTGTGCTAATGCCAGTGACAACTAATTTTTTACTTGTTCATTAAATTTACATGCTAAATAAATTTGACCATGTACTATGCTAACTGTTCATTTCATTTCAATTCAAATAGATAAGATTAATTGCTTCCAGAGCCACAACTCAATTATATTATAAATTAGTAACAACCTTTTTGGATAATCTACTTAATTTGTGTTTATCCTACAAATTAAGTTTCTCTAACTCAATGTAGTTTTTTTGGTTGAACATAATTTAACTAGAGGTTGTCATAACTCAAAAAGATTGATCCAAACTGTTGTTATATATATATATATATATATATATATATATATATATATATATATATATATATATATATATATATATATATATATATATATATATATATAAAATATTTGTTTTTTTTGAGAGTAGTTTTCACTTATTTTTGTGTTTCTGTGCCCCCAGCAGCGATAACACATTTGAAATGCTTTAAAATAGAATTTACTCCATCTCATCTTTCATCAGATTCACTTTAGACTGCAACTTCACATCTCTTGTTAAAATTTACTTTGCTATGGTGGTAGATTGAGTAGTGCTGCAGTGCCACCGCTGAATAGTGGTGCAGAAAACACTGCCAGAATGTTTTAGTAGAGCGTTCTGTCTACATTAGTGCAAGAATCCAAACGTTGAAGAACAATTAACAGAATCCAATGTCCAGAAAATCCAGTATTTTTTTTGTAAATGAAGCAGAACAGGATTTCTAGATCCCCAACCCTACCTCAGTTTTAATTGTGCTTATTATTTTCCCTGCCCACATGGTTTGTGCTATGGACATGAATCGTTTGGTTTGTTCACTCTTAAAAATAAAGGTGCTTCACGATGCCATAGAAGAACCTTTTTTTGCCTAAATGGTTCCATAAAGAACCTTTAACATCTGCAGAACCTTTGTTTCACAAAAGGTTCTTTGTGGCGAAAGAAGGATCTTCAGATTATAAAAAGCTAAGAAAGAGATGGTTATATAAAGAACATTTGACTGAATGTTTCTTTGTGGAACCAAAAATGGTTCTTCTGTGGCATCGCTGTGAAGAACCTTTTAAGCATCTTTATTTTTAAGAGTGTTGAAGAGAGATGTGCTATTACTTTTTGGATATACAAAAAAAATAAAATAATAATTTGGCACATGATAAAACCATTAGAAAATCTAATAGATTTACTGAGAGTCATATCTAGAGATCAGAATATCATAGACATATGAGGGAGGACTCTTTCAACTTGGACCAGAAAGCAACCGTCAAGAACCACCCACAACACCCTAGTTTTGCATGGACAAGCATTACCATTTTGTACAGAATATGTGAAAATCTGTTTTTTTAGTGCTCGAACCCAACAAGGTTTCATGATCAACAGACGAATGCAGACATTCAGTTACCGTTAACTGAACCAAACGTCTTTTAAAAATATAGGTGTTGTGAGTAAAAATGGTTCTGGATTCTCTTCCCGACCTCCTCTTCTTTTCTTCCCCTCCACCTGGTAAGGTGATTCATTCATCAATAATTGATAATTGGTTAAGACAGGTGAAATGGAGAGGTAATTTGTGGAGTATAGGCAGACTGCAGGGCCAGATGATTGGCTTTTTTCTCTCTCCTTCTCAGAACTTAGCGGAGTTTACTGAGTTCAGCTCCTCTCTTCTCGACGGCTCTCAAGGACGCGGCAGGCTGCTCGTAGCCACAGGGCTGTTCATCTCTTGCTTGTTCTCTATTTTTCGCATCATCTTATCCCATTCACTCTCTTTGTTTTGGGCTCCATCTCTATCCCATCTCAGCAGGGGTTGGTGATACTCCACGCACAGCTGTAATAGAACGGTTACTGATGTGCAGCGCTTGTAAAGTGACCACCGTAGTTTCAGATTTCTTCAGCTTGTGACAGATAGAAAGCAATGGCATACATGTGTGCTGAATGTAGTAGTGGGTGAGGAAGAGGAGGGAATACTTGTTGATTTCACACAAATGTCTTTTTTTCATTTGAAAATCCCTTGATTCTTTTTGTTCTGCTGCCTTTCCTTCCATCTCCATGTTTCTCCATCTGTCTCTCTCTCTTTCGCTAATGAAACTCCAAATGAATTAGAGCACGCTCGCTGGTTTCTCTCCCTCCCTCCTGACTCTCTCCCACTTATCATTCTCCACTGCACTCTGCCTCCATACAGCACATATATGTGGGGTTTGTCAAGAGAGACGTCTTTCTCTGTACATCCCCTGTAATCTTTATAAGAGAAGGGTGATAATGTGTTTGTGTAAACCCAATTAAGAAAAGGCGTCCGTGTCGTCTTGCTCTCTTTTGGTTGTTTGCAGTCATTTTCACATTTGCACACAGTGTTTGATTAGTCTCTGTTTAAAGATGCGGTTTTAGGTTGGATGAATGGCCATCACAAACTTATCCGTACCTCACTTTGAACTTTTCAGTCCTGTGAAGATGGTGTGATTTCCTGATTAGGGTCTTTGTAGTGCTTGTGGAAATTATGTAGGTTTAACCCTGTGAAGCCAGATATATGAAATAAATAATCAGAATATATTTATTTATTTTATATATTTAATTTATTTTATACATTTAATTTTATTTATTTTTAACCTTTTATACAAAAAAACAAACAAAAACAAAATAATTGCATACATGGTTTTGTTTAGTATCATATTAAATTCATAAGGCTTTTGTGGCCCATATAGTACGATAGAGGATGATATATATGACAAAAGGCATGTAGTGGGTTGTGTACAACAGGTTTTTCAGCGAAGGTTTAATCATGTTGTTAATTTAGGACCTTTGCATATCAAATCTGATACATTAGGCTCTATAGGGTTAAATGCCCCAAGGTTTCACTTGTTTGTTGTAAGTTGCAGTGAATAGAAAAGGATAGGTAGGTATATGTATGTTAATCAAAAGAAGACGATCAAAGCGATCAAAATGATGCTGTGAGGGATAGATTTGCAGACTTTACAAAGGCATGCGCTGTATTAAGGTCCGAGATCATTGGTTCTCAACTCAGGGGGTCAGGATCCACTATAGGGGGCCTCAGAAAACTTCCAAGATATTTCATATTTTATTCACTGCTTAATTGTTTTCTTTTCTTTTGAAGAACCAGGGACTCCATGGTCTTGTTGTGATTTTTAGACCTCAAAGGCATGTAAATTAATAAATATTAGGCATTTCGATTGACCATTTTATAGTTATGCCAAGCTTTGGTAAATCTGTATCCAATAAAGTCATGAAAATTCATTGATTAGAAAGAGTGAACACTTTCAGCTCTTGCAGAGTCAGTCCTTTAAAAAATTAGTCAACAAATTTGTAAATCACTGTTCTAGATCAAAACTCTATAAAACACTCCATAAAATTACTAAGTGGATTTTAGTGTGTTGCTAACTTGCTATGCATTTATATCTGCCATTTAATGTGATCAAGTGATATCTGATTATGATCCAAGAAAGCACCATTCCAGATGTAAAGGGGCCTACGATATCTTGATCCCTAGATATGACTGATATGGTTCCTTCTTCAATGTAGTTTACATTGGTTTTTCTCCTCAACAAGCCTTGTTCATGACTGTGACAAACAGTACACCGAAGTGCAATACTTTTAGTTAAGTTCTATTCTGACCTTGTGTATGATCAATAGTAATTGTGATAGCCTCAGGGGTCGATCACACAGAAGGCATTGTTGTTTAAAATTGTAAGAAGCAGGGCAAAGAAATGAGGAAAAAAAGGTCTCAAAGCACAGTTGAAAAACTTAAAAACTTTTAACTTGAGCACTGCATTTTTAGAACACAAAAGACACAAGTGCAGTGGTCAAAAAAATGTTTTTTGGATAATGGCAATAAAAATGGAATGCAAAAATGCTATAATGAAATGCTAGTGTTCTGTGTGAATGCTCCCTTAGCATTACTATTAGCTTGCCTAATAGTGATCGACTGACACTGGTTTTTAAAATTTCATTTGGAATATGTTCTGACTTGATGGATGATTGTTTGTATACCATATTGCATTACATCATGACATATATGATATGAAATCACAAAAAAAATGCTTTTTTTACTACTAAAAATCATATCATAATCATAAGTTCACATTGTTTCTCCAAACAAACAATCCTACAGCCAGTTATTGTACTTTGAAATGTGTGTTCGGTGTTGAAATTCCTGTTTTTGTTTTGGTCTGTGATTCCACCCACTGCCAATTTACCCAGTAGTACACTAGTCAACATTTGAAGTGGATCAAAACCTTTCATCAAAGTTGTCCTACAATCTAAAACCAAAATGTGTTCATGTCTTAGGACAACTTTGATGAACTTTTTTGATCCACTTGAAATGCTGACTACTATATTTTGACACCCTGGTTTCCCAGTTGGTGAAAAACACAGCGATCACAGATTCTAACCGACCTAAAATACCTTGGCATCCATCTAAAAAGCTCTGTGACCAGAAGCATATTAAAACGTGGCTAAATCAAATCGCCCGTCTTCCATTGTCAATTGTGCTCATTCCTGTTGTGTGTCCTCAATCTGGCAACCCATGTGTGGAAGCGTCAGAAAAAGCTCTCTTCAGTATTTTGGATTTGAATCATAGTACCAATTTCAACCACTAGCTGTCAATATTACATACTGCACCTTTAAATGTATGAAGGGTAAATCATTTTTAGTAAATATTGTGAGTTCATTTTGAAATATCTAAAACCGATATTGTTCCAGTAGGTGGAACACAAGGGAGTCAAGAGAACTCTGGCTTCGATTCCATTTATAATTTTCATGTTATGGCCAATAACCAAAAAATGGCCAATATCAAAAATGCCTACCGTTTTAATACTGAAAACCATTTTGGTGCCTATATAACTGTCAAAATCAGCCAGTTAGCATCAGCATGCAGCATCACATCTGTAGTAATATTAATAAGGTGGACAAATGAAGGTTGTTAATGTTTATCTTTTCCCTTTGACTTTTAGGAGAAATTGAAGAGGAGATGGAGAACCCTGAAATAGTGGATCTCCCAGAGAAAGAGAAGCACCAGCTGAGACACAGAGAGCTCTTCCTCTCCAGACAGCTGGAGTCTCTGCCTGCGACACACATCAGGTAACCTACAAAAAGCTTTGTCGATATTGAGGATACGCTTCATTCTGCTGTGTTCTCTCTAGCAGCCGATTGGCCTCGCTCTCATTAGTGTCTGCACGAGTCACACGTCTCACGCACATACCGGCTCCCTTCAGTCTTTTTCATGTTCTGGCCTAATAGAATCCCCAGCACAGGAGAGTATTAACCTCTCGTTCATTCACGCCGCTCTCTCATCGCTACGAATTCAGCGGAGAGCAATTGAAGTTTGAGTCAATCTCGTTTTTGCTCAAGGGCTTGTATTTTTCGGCAAGTCATCTCTACATGTGAATAGAACCATTTAATGAGGATCATGCCCACTTTTATTTTGGAAGTTGCAATGAAATCGATGTTCTCAGGAAAGCGGCCATTCAACATGGGCTGCCCTTTAAACCACCACATCCGCTCGTGTCCTACTTACAAACCTGAGGTGCTGGCCAGGTCACGTCTGACTCATGTAAATCATCTTTTGAGTTTGTGGAGAAAGTCGGACTCAAGGGTGGAGTGAGCTTGACCTTTCTGGATGAACAGGTTCTTCACTGTTGTTTGGTGATGGAAAGTGGACGGCCAGCATCGACTCTCTCAGGGGTTGAAGCGATTCTTCAAGTGATTAGAATTTTCCTTCTGTTTTACTCATTTGCAGTGACCCAAAAACATGGACATGGATTATCTTTGGAAACCTATTTATTTAAAAATAGAGCTAATAGTCCTTAAATGTTATTAAAATGTAACTGGCATTAAACACAACAACAGAGTTAATGAATAAGTTCAAATTCAGGATTTACTCAAATCTCATGTGAGGGCTTTGGGTACACTGCCAAAAAAAAACGTCTTAAATTTTTTAAAGAAAATATCTAATTATACTTAAAAAAGATACACTGTAAAAAAATATCAGACAATAATATGTCTGGTTGTTAGAAAAATAAACTTAATTCAAAAGGAAAAACAAGTTTAATTTATAAACTTAACTAGACGAGCCTTAACAGCTACTTTCATTTTTACTGATGTAAATTGATCTTGTTTAAGGATATTTAGATATATTGAATAAGAAAAAGTGGTATTTTTGGCCATTTTGCCACAATTTATGTTGATTTACTGGATGTACAATTTTCATCTATACGCCAGCTTTAATATCCTGTGTAACTTTGTTGGTTTGATGTTTTCTAGGTCTGTTTTAGATCTGGGATCTGTCAGGAGTACTAATTCATGCAAACTTAATCAAATAAAGTACAAATACAATTTTAAATGACTGACTTCTAAGAAATTCTAAGCATCGGTTCTTATGTCTTAATATCTTGGGGACCAGGTTTGTTTTTTTTTATTTATACTTTTTCAAACTTTATACAAACTTTATACCTTTGAGAGGTGTACTTTCAAAAAAAGAAGAGACTATTGTTTTGATTGAAGACAAAACCTTGTCTGTGATATTTCACCATTATTTAAAACAAAGTATTAAAACAATTATCAAAATAATCATTACTTGCAGTTGGCAACTGTTAAACAAGCTCCTGTGAATGAATACACCTGTTTTAATTACAACCAGCTAGGAAGAATGGACTGTTTCTGATACTTTTGGCTTCAAATATTGAGTGAGAGTCCATGAAACAAGTTTTAATATTCTAAATTGTGATGTTTTTAAATGTAATGAAATAACAAATGACAGACTGTAAGTAAGATTATTTTACTGTAATACGGTCATTTCTAAACCACAGCCAAACAGCAAAATTCTGTCCAGCAGTACTGTGAATAAACTGTGAAGCAATTCATATCTATTTAATGGCATATGTGATTCAGTCCACCACTAAAACTGTGTGTTATGTTGTTTTTTTAGGGGGAAATGCTGCGTTACACTTCTGAATGAGACGGAAGCCCTCAAGTCCTATTTAGACAGAGAGGTGAGTGTCACAGCATGCCGTGGTGTTTCGACGCATGTGCAAATGCTTTTGTTTGCATGAATTTGCTTTTCACTCTCCGTTCACAGTATGTCTGCAAGAGGGAAATGTTTATCTGACGTGTGTGTATGAGAGCTAGTTTGAGTCCCGATCCAAATGAATAATTCAGTGTGTTGACCCAGTATGTTCCTCCTCATATTTAGTAATGAGGAGACTGGAGACTCTACAAAGAGTCAAGCCGGTCCTCTAATATCTCAAACACTGGCCTTCACCGGTTCATTTATCTGTGTTTATATTAAAGGCCAGGAACATACTTTACACTTAAGCTTGGTCACCGCATTACAAGCGTGCTGTACTTGGTGTGCGTTCTTGTCTTTGATGCAACGATGCACAAAATTAAGCTTAGCATTTGTGTACTTTAATGCAGTATGTTTTTGGCCTTAATTAAGGTGTCTCTTGGTTTTGCAGGATGCCTTTTTCTATTCTCTGGTATACGACCCTCAGCAGAAGACTCTGCTGGCTGATAAGGGAGAGATCAGAGTGGGAAATAAGTACCAGGCTGACATTACTGACCTCCTGAAAGAGGGTAAGACGTCTCTTCGCCTGATTGAGTTAAACATGGTCAAAGCTCTGAGCTCTTCAGATGAGACCAACACACCACATATTTTTTCATATTTTCTCATCTTGTATTTCTCTTCATCACTCATCATATTAACATTAAACAAAAATATCAAGCAGCACAAGTGTTTTCAACATTGAAAATAATACATAATGTTTCTTGTAGCAAATCATCATATTAGAATGATTTCTGAAGGATCATGTGACATTGAAGACTGAAGTAATGGATGCTGAAAATTCAGCTTTGCCATCACAGAAATAAATTACGTTAATATTTAAGTAGAAACACTTTTTTTTTTTATTACAATATTACTTTATTTTAGTCAAATTGTTGAGCATTAGATAATTATTTTAAATAAAAGCTTGATTATCCGATATTTTTGATTGGTAATGTATATTTTATAACATTACTGGAATTCTTAATACAGACTAGTGTACTAGTGGTTTTTAAGGATTTGTTTTAAATGATAAAAAACTTCATTTCATGGGACACAGACGTTTTCTTTTTTTAAATATACTGGTTTCTGATTACTGTTCAGTTACATTGAACAGGAACCGGAGCTTTCAACTTTACAAATTATTCAGACCATTGAGAAACAAAGCTTGCTTTTCCCAAAAGCATCATAAAAATAAGTAGATAATATATTGCCACACATTGCTTTCTAGAAAACACAGCTCAGATCGGTTTAATTTGTTCGCAAATCATTTAGAGCAGTTTGTGTGAACTGAATCAAATGATCCACTGAAAAGATCCAACACAAAGGAACAGTTTGATCATGAATCACCCCAATCAATTACAGATAGATGAATATTGTTTCTTTCTTATGTTGAGCAAAAAAATATATTTTGAAGAATGCTGGTAATCAAACAGTTGATGGTCCCCATTGACTTCCATAGTATTTATTATGGAAGTCAATGGGGACCAACAAATGTTTGGTTCTGCAAAATTCTTCAGAGTATCTTCTTTTGTGTTCAACATAAGAAAGAAACTTATACAGGTTTGGAACAACATGAGGGTGAGAAAATGATGACACAATTCTTATTTTTGGTTGAACGGTTCCTTTAATGATGGACAAGATCAAGTCCCGCCCTAGATTTTTTTCTCATTCAAGAGGCTGCTTTACTCAGATATAGTACTGTATGTCACAATAGAGGAAAAAAGATGATCGAAATTTGCAATTTAATGCCCAATGTGAATCATCTCAAAATGCCAGATAGAACCCAATTAAACATCCTGGTCATTATATTGGTCGCCCAGTAATGCTGCTTACACTAATTGTAAGAACTAAATTAAGTTCACATTAGATGAAAGATGGCTTCAGGAAGAAAGTGAAACAAAAGTCTCATTTTTAAAGCAGTGTCCTGTAGTGAATGTGATCTGTGGGTGTTGGTTTGTCAGGAGAGGATGATGGTCGGGAGCTGGAAAAACTGGAGGAGAAGGTGTGGGATCCCAGCCACCCCCTCACCGAGAAACAGATCGACCAGTTCCTCGTCGTGGCTCGGTAAGATTCTGCAGCGTGAACAAATTTGCTGTTTTTTAGTGAACAGAACATTGAGTTTTAAAGACAATAAACAACAGAAACCTCAGCTGTGAAATTCTGAAGATGCCTCCCAAATAATATCATTTTTTATTTATTTTTAACCACTCTATACCGTTATTACAAACTGCATATTTTGCTCGCTCTCACTCACTTACTCATTCTCTTTCACATTTTTTCCCTCTCTTTCTCAAACTTCCCCAACCCCCCTCCCCTGCAGGTCTGTGGGTACGTTTGCGCGGGCTCTAGACTGCAGCAGTTCAGTTCGGCAGCCCAGTCTGCACATGAGCGCTGCGGCAGCCTCCAGAGACATCACACTGGTACGGCACATCTCACATTCTCTCACACTCGCACACTCCACACGCTGCTGGAAGACTTCACACTTTAGTTAAGCTCAGCAGGTTCATACTAATTAATGGCAGACATTTACAGGGAAAAAAAACAACTCAAACCTTTTTGGATCATTTGTCCAATTCTGAAACTGGTTGTAAATGCTAATGTTACAGTATAATATTATTTGTGTATATATATATATATATATATATATATATATATATATATATATATATATATATATATATATATATATATATATATATATATATATATATATTTATATATTTTTTTTTTATTTATATATATATATTTTTTTCTTTATATATATATATTTATTTATTTATATATATATATATTTTTTTTTCTTTATATATATATATTTATTTATTTATATATATATATATTTTTTTTATATATATTTATTTATTTATTTATTTATTTATTTATAATTATTTATAGTGAATTAAACATCAAATGTTGTATTGTAGCCAGATAATATGAATTATATTATAATATAATATATTATACTAATCCTGTCATAAAAGAGGCATAATACATGTCTTTTCTCATCTTATTTTACAATTTGAAATACAGTCTAGCTAATACAATACATAATACCGAACGTCCCAGTGATGCTTTTTCATCATGCTATTATTTTCATCATGTTTTTTTTTTTTTTTTTTTTTTTTTGTATGCTCCTCTATTCAAATCTCATCTTGTTATCTTTGTTGTTGCATGTTATTTAGCTTTTGTCTGATAACCTGGACAGATAACCTACAATATCAGACACTGGAAACTCATGCTTGTTTTTTGTCTGAAAGAGAAAATAGGCTGCAAATTTTAACTGAAGTAATTACTATCAGATAACAATATTTGGAGAAGCAAGATGTGTGTGAAAAAAAAATCCAGTTTTAGTTCATGTAAATGACTGTTTTAGGATGATATATTGATAGAAAAGAGATTACACTGAAGCATATTGCAATCAAAATTCAATTGTAATTACAAATTCAGTTTGTATCCATGAACTAGCGCAGAGAGTGAAAGGCTATTTAAATGAACATCTTGTGTATTACATAAAAAAGAAACCAGCTCTCATGTTCCTTTCTTTTAGAGATGGAAAATAAACCTTTTGTCTTTTGTTGTGTAAGTACAGATGCGTTTATATCAGTCAAAAGTCACTTTAAGATTTAGAGATTGTTGTTAGTATTCTGTCATAAGTCAACAAAAACATCTACTCAGTTCGTAATAGTTTATTTAAAGTCAAAATTGTATTAAACAACCCAGACTGAATAATTACATGACTGATTGTACTGTTTTGAAGTTCATTCAACATTTTTAAATGTTGTTGGAGTCTAAATGTTATTTCATTGACACAAATTCAAGGAGAAAAACGTGTAATGAATTATACAAATACATTAAAAAAAAGATTGTTTTATTAATTAAATGCATAGTTATTTCAAGCAAAGTCTACTTTAAAATTAGCATTTTTGGTTTTGGCGTCAGTCTCAGTGTTTCCATTTTGCATAAAGGTAAAGTGTGCCAAAGTTCCCCAAAAATAATTATAAAAATAAGAACTGTTACACATAGCTTCCATGAATGCCATTGGTCAGTCAAACTCACGCCATTGGTTGAGTCAGTGTTTCCGTCAGGATGCTCAAGCTCATAATTTGAGTGGCAAAATGTGATTCGAATTTAAAGTGCACAGTGATCATAATCATCTCAAATAATCACAATTAGATCAAATAATCTCCACCAGGCGATTATGTAATAATTGCGACAGGCCTATTGCCAGCTCTGTTCAGTTGTAGCCTATAGGCTGTAATAGAAAGAACATCAGAGCACTGTTTCACTCTCCAGCCACCCAACTCTGCCCGTTGTGTACAAAACATGAAGGAAAGATGCCAGAGGGCAACATCCCCATGCATAAACATAAACACTCTCTTGCTGCCCACACAATTCCTCTTCAGTTAGTGTCAGTGTTGTGTTGTTCCTAGGATTGAGCAATTCAGATTTTCTGCTGAAAACAATGGAGTGTTTGGTGATGAATCTTGGATTTGAGCCATCATTTATGATGTGTTTTTATTTCAAATTCTATTTTTTTCAGTTTCACGCCATGGACACGTTGCATAAGAACGGCTATGACATGACGCGGGCCATCGCGGCGCTGGTACCCCAGGGCGGGCCGGTGCTCTGCCGGGATGAAATGGAGGAATGGAGCGCATCAGAAGCTAACCTGTTCGAGGAAGCGCTTGAGAAATACGGCAAGGACTTCACTGACATCCAACAAGACTTTGTAAGTTTGTGTTTACACAAGCAGGAGGGTGATCAGACTGAATTTCTTCAGTTTGTACTACAGCATAGCGTGGCTTTGAAAAGATTTGAACAGCATATGCTAAGGTAATTGTGGCAGTAATGACTGATAAACTGCCTTTGTTCAGGGGACAGCGAGTGTGCCAAGTGTGTTTAACTCTGACATCTGGTGGTCGATGGGTGTATGTGCAGCATTGAGTGTTTCGGCTCTGGGTTTCAGTCAAAAATCTCTACTTAGAGAAACAGGGAGGAGCCAGGCATGGAAAATGGGCACACCCTAAAGAAGTCAACCAGCTTATTCAGGGACACAAAGGATGGGAAATGGAGCTGGATTTCTGTTTGCCATCATGAACAAATTTGCTCTAAAAAGATTCCTTTCACCAAAAATGAAAACTGTCACCATTTACTCTACTTACTCATGGATGTTGCTTTTTAAATCCATACGAATTCCTTCTGTGGAACAAAACAATTAAAATGTTTAAGAATTTTATGCAAAAACACTTGTCAAAAAGTGGCAAAAGCTCCATAAAAGTCTGACTCATTTCAAATCTTTGGAAACCATATGAAAACTGTGTATGATACAGACCAAAATTTTTATTATTCACTCATAATCTACACCTGTAGTAAGCTGCAACTCAAGAGCCGCTGCATCAGTCAGTGATTTGAACAATTTTAATTAATGAGACTCGTTCACTGATCCGTTTCTCAAGTTCAACTTAATGATCTGACTCTGTGATCTAGTCACAGTGGTTCCGAGTTAAAAGGTTTTAAAATGAAGATACTTTTTTTGATATTCTCTCTTCTTTTTTGTCCATTTATTGAAAGTCCAAAAATGTAACCAAAACTTTTACACATCAAATATATATACATATATAATATCTCACATAGCCTACATATGTTGTTGATCTTTTATTTACCATATTTGAGGTTCTGTAGTGCTCAGTGCTTATGAGAAAAAGAAGGCTAAAATAAATGTTTATTTTGTAAATTGATCATGTCTCCTCTGAAGACTTTGATTAAAGCTGCAGTCCTTAACTTTTGGCGCTCTAGCGGTTAATAAACAGAACTGCATGCGTCTTGCGGAAGAACATTGAAGCCGGAGCTACTTCTCTCTGTTTAAGTCTGTGATGAATCAGGCAGGTACTGGGCTACTCCGCAGCGGTACCCGAACCAGTCTAAAATAGTCAGAATATAAACACTTATTATAGGGGTACCATAGTGATTCAGGACAAGCCAAAAACACTGTTTGGAAAATGGATTCATGGTGTACTCGCTTATTATATAAATTTAGTACATTTTGAACACAAAGTTACGGACTGCAGCTTTAAACTGCTCAATTTATAGAGATTACTTTTACAATGTCTTTATAAAAGTCAAAGTTTTGGTTTGCGTGGATGTTCAGTGGAGGAACAGAAATGAAAATATCTTAATTTGTGTTCCAAAGATAAATGCAAGTCCTATGAGTTTAGAAAGACATGAGGATAACTAAATTATCGTAACCTACCCATTGTAAATACGGGGTTAAATATAATAAACAGCAATTTGTTTATGATTTTAGTGATGTATTCATTCTAAATGATCTTTTATTTTCCTATTCCAGCTTCCTTGGAAGTCTCTGACCAGCATCATTGAGTATTACTACATGTGGAAGACCACAGACAGATACGTTCAGCAGGTAATCCAACACTGCTGTCTCAAGTCTCTGTGTACAGGTAGAAAACCTAGATAGTTTTCACATTGAGACTAACTGGATCTTGTTTCATACAGAAACGATTAAAAGCAGCCGAGGCTGAGAGCAAGTTGAAGCAGGTTTATATCCCAAACTAGTGAGTATTTACATTTACATTTATGCATTTAGCAGACGCTTTTATCCAAAGCGACTTACATTGCATTCAAGTTACAGTTTTTACATTTTATCGGCTCTTGCTTTCCCTGGGAATCGAACCCATGATCTTGGCGTTGCTAGCGCCATGCTCTACTATTTGAGCTACAGGAAAGCTTTTTCATAGGAAACCTATTTCAACAGGTCGAAGTTCAACCCTGGATTTTGCATTTCACCATAAGCTTTGAGTGATTGCACTTTGACCAGATGAAATCCAGTAACCGTCATGGTCTTTTTTTCTACAGTAACAAGCCCAACCCTAACCAGTTGAGCGTGAACAGTGTGAAGCCAGGGCTCGTGAATGGAGCAGGGGTGCTTCCAGGAGCACCAGGCCAGCCCGTCGGATTGGGCAGAGCATGCGAGAGCTGTTACAGTGAGTATTTGAGACGCTCTCACGTACTTTGTCCTGTCAGTTTAACCCTTGTGCACCCTTTTGGACATTTTTGTCCATTTTGTTATTTTTTTTTTATTTTTTATAACTTTGCCTGTTAATGCTAACTGGATAAATTTTGGCTCAGGTGTGTATTTTTATTGGAATTTTAATATTCCACCCTCATTTCCTTTAATAAATCTATTTTACACTAGGTACAAAAAAGTGAAACACTCAGCACCTTTTGGACAAAAATGTCCCCATTGAAACCCATTAAAACTGCTATTTTTAATCGCAGTGCCATTTAACTGTAAAATGATTCAATTTTTGTGCCATTTGGTGCCATTTTTTCATGTTTGGTCTATAAAGGGTCTATAAAGCAAATACTTGCTTTATTCCTGTTTTCTGCTTCAGCATATTATATAGCCAATTGGTAAATAATGCAGCTATAATTGTGTGGGTGTGTTGGTATAGATGTCAGAGTGTGGTTTGTATGTGTGTCATAAAAAAAATTGTGTGTGTTCTTGTAAAAATTGAGAGAGAGAAACTCTACTGCAAATCACAAATCCAAGCACTGTGTGCACCAGCGGAGTTTTGCTGGCATCTAATGGGGAAAATTTGGTATTGCGCCCAAACAAAATGTTACTGAAAGCTCATTTTTTGAGATATCAACCTCAAATTTGGAACACAACTTGTATAGATTTATGGCTTTGATTTTCTAGCAGGTTTAGAGTTCAACATGTTTCATATATCAAATATTCATAAAAAAATAATTTTCATAAACTTAAACCTGTATAACTTTTTTTTTTGGTTTCACTTTTTAAACTTCTTTTACTTCAACAATAATCTGCCATGGGTCTTCTTTAAAATGAGACCAAACTTAAGTCTGTGCTCCCAAGCTTCCAATTTTTATGACCGTTTTTTTAACATGGACATTTTTGTCCACTATGGACCTATGTGTAACTTTCTTAAATTGATGCACAAGGGTTAATGTAACCTTTAACATTCAAAGTATTTGTACAGATAAGTCATGTTAGTCAAGATTTCTCCCATCAAAAAGAGTCGTCATATAGTTTTCCCTGACATAGAATTAAAGGGATAGTTCACCCAAAAATTAAAATACTGTCATTAATTACTCACCCTCATGTCGTTCCAAACCCGTAAGATCTTTGTTCATCTTCAGAACACAAATTAAGATATTTTTGATGAAATCCGAAAGCTTTCTGACCCTGCATAGACGGCAACGCAACTACCACGTTCAAGACCCATGTTTTTCTTTACCGTTTTTCTAAACTGTTTTTTACAGACAACAACATTGTCAAATCGATCCCATTCACACAGATTTGCAATAAAGATTTAAAATGCTATATTATGCATGCCAGGCCAGTATTTGATGATGTCACTTTGTAAAGAAATATTACACAAGCATATAATATGCATGCTCCCAATATCACTGTTTTCACAAATTTGCATTTTGTAGTTATATCGGTATTGTTTTCAAAAACTTGCTCTTGGACACCAGTTTTCAAAAGTTTGCATTTTCAGACCCACTAAATGCCTTTATGTACAGTATCTCACAAAGGTGAGTACACCCCTCACATTTCAGCAAAAATTTTAGTATAATTTCTCAAGGGACAATACTGCACAAATGAAACTTGGATATATTTTAGTGTAGTCAATGTGCAGCTTGTATAGAAGTACAAATTTACTGTCCTCTAAATATAACTCAACATAGCCATTATTGTCCAAATAACTGGCAACAAAAATGAGTACACCCTAAGTGAACATGTCAAAACTGTGTCTAAAGTGTCAATATTTTGTAGGGGCACCATTGTTATCTAGCACTGCCTTAATCCTCCTGGGCATGGAATTCACCAGAGCTGCACAGGTTGTTGCTGGCATCCTCTTCCACTCCTCCATAATGACATCACGGAGCTGCTGGATGTTGGTGCTTCTCCACCTTCCGCTTGAGGATGCCCCACATGTGCTCAATAGGGTTCAGGTCTGGAGACATACTTGGCCACTCCATCACCATCACCTTCAGCTTCATCAGCAAGGCAGTTGTCATCTTGGCGGTGTGTTTGGGGTGGTTATGTTGGAAAACAGTTTCTGAAGGGAGGGCATCATCTTCTGCTTCAGAATGTCACAGTACATGTTGGAGTCCATGTTTCCCTCAATGAACCGCAGCTCCCCAGTACCAGCAGCACTCATGCAGCCCCAGACCATGATGCTACCACCACCATGCTTAACTGTAGGCAAGACACAATTTTCTTGGTACTCCTCACCAGGGCGTCGCCACACATGCTGGACACCATCTGAGTCAAACAAGTTTACCTTAGACTCATCAGACCACAGGACATGGTTCCAGTAATTCATGCTCTTGGCCAGGTTGTCTTCAGCAAACTGTTTGCAGGCTTTTTTGTGAGCCAGTTTCAGAAGAGGCTTCCTTTTGGGACGACGGCCATGCAAACTGACTTGTTGCAGTGTGTGGCGTATGGTCTATGGCCTTCCACTTCTGCAACCTCTAAAGCAATGCTGGCAGCACTCATGCGTCTGTTTTTTGAAGCCAGCTTCTGAATCCTGACGCACAGCACAAGGACTCAACTTCTTTGATCGACCCTTGCGAGGCCTGTTCCGAGTGAAACCCGTCTTGGAAAACCCCTGTATGACCCTGGCCACTTTTGTTGCCAGCATTTTTGACAATAATGACAGTAAATCTTTACTGCTATACAAGTTGCACATTGACTACTCTAAAATATATCCAAGTTTCATTTCTATAGTATTGTCCCTTGAAATGATATACTAAAATGATTGCCGAAATGTGAGGGGTGTACTCACTTTTGTGAGATACTGTAAGTGAACGGCCAAAATGCATGAAAAGTGTTCCATTTTTAATTGAAATCTGTGTTGTGTAAGTGCCCCTTCTAAAACTGTTAAAAAAAATCTAAGTTTAATAAAGCTCAAATAAAATAAAATTAAAAATGATGCCTTGGCAACTAAATAAAATACATTAATAAAAATAATTATAGTTAAATAGAAATATTGGGGGAAAAAACAATAATGATGAAAAAAGCACAGCAAAATTATTCATTTAAACTAAAATTAAAATAAAAATAATACTGTAGTAACACAATGTAAATTAAATCTGTTATGATTGATTAACCTCTTGAAATAATTGCACATGAAATAAGCAAGTAATAATGTCCCAACCAGTACAAGCTGAATACAATATGAGCACTGATTTGATTTTTATTAGAGATAATAAATCCTGTTTTCTATTATATGTCAGCTTTAATGTTATTTCAGGTTAAAGGTTAAACTACAGCGAGTAGAGCAGAGTGAAGTTGGAAGGAGCTTCATGTGTTTTGTTTGTGTGTAGCCACTAGCTCGTATCAGTGGTACTCATGGGGGCCGCCCAACATGCAGTGCCGACTGTGTGCCTCCTGCTGGACTTACTGGAAAAAGTACGGAGGTCTGAAGATGCCAACCAGACTGGATGGAGAGAGGCCCGGACCCAACCGCATCATGGTGGGTGTAAAGTGGATTCTCTCCAAACATGCTCCACGGGGCTCCGAGTCAATTCTTGACATGAAATTCTTGCTCTCTCCCCCGAGTCTTTTATTTAGTCTGTTTTTTCTTGTGCTGTGCAATTCTGTTTTATTATGCCTCTTTGTGACTGTTAAATGAATGCCCTGACTGAGCGAAACTTTTTCATTTATGTTTAAAAGATGTTTCAAAGTGAAATTAAATTGCAATATTTAGATTTCGCTGTCACCCAGGACTTGACCTTCATCTCGCTGTCTGTGTTCAGAGTCCTCACGGTCTGCCCATGAGACACGGCGGAAGCCCAAAGTTTGCTGTTAAGACCAGACAGGCTTTCTACCTGCACACGTCTCAGCTGACGAAAGCTGCTCGACTCGTCTGCCAGGACCTGTTGAGATCCAGATATTTGGCCAGACACCCGTACACACCTGTCAACACTGCCGCTATCAAAGCAGAGTGTGAGTATCTGCTGTGAGACATGAACGTGGTATTTCAACTTTGAATTGCTCTGATGGTATTTCTTATTGTGGAATTTACATATGAATCATGGGCTGTTTTTTTAAAACATTTTATTTTTATTTTATTTTTTTAATTAAATTGTGGGTTAGTGAATGGAAAAAATATATATTTAAAAAATCTAGTTTAAAACACATTTTTGAAAATGTACTTTTTTTTATTTGTTTATTTCATATGGTTTTTTAAAAAACTTTAATAGTATTTAAATAAAAGTTTATATTTAAAGGCTCAAAAATGTTATGTGATGTAACCAAGTAAAACATTTTTTTTTTATATATATATATATATTTCAAGGCAATTTTTTTTATTTACAATCTAATTAAGTTGGGAGGTTGTACCATATGCCATTTGACATTTCACAACCTGAACTTCATTTTACAACCTTAACCTGTCACAAAAAGATAAAATATTTTATTTAATGTTTATTTATATTTGATATTTTAAGATATTGATCCTGTCACAGTCTTGAGAATCTACAGGGATCCTCGTCATTATTATTATTTTTTCCCTGCATGTTTCTGTATATTGGTTATACCACAGGACTGATTTGATAGACAGGTTGGATGGTAAACGTTGGTGGACAGCCATTTTTAGGTTTCCAGAATGCTCAATTGGGTTTTTTTATTAATAATAATTTTCCAGTATTGTCTTGTTGGAAGGTAAACCTTCGGCCCAGTCTGAGGTTGAGCAAAAAAATCCCTGTAATAATAATCTGGTAACAGTTTACAATAAGGTTCCATTAGTTAACCACATTAGTTAACAAAGTACTTCTAAGGCATTTATTAATCTTAGTTAATGTTGATTCCAACATTTACTAATACATTATTAAAATTAAAAGTTGTATCTGTTAATGGTATTTAATGGACCAGAGCTAACATGGACTAACAATGAACAGTTGTATTTTTATTAACAAAAATACTGTAACAAATGTATTGCTTAGTGTTAGTTAATGCATTAAATATAGTTACCAAATGGAACCTCATTGTAAAGTGTTACCAAAATTCTAATAAAACAAAATTGTTTATGTGAATACAAATTTACAAATTATGCTAAACTATCAATGCTGCATTCTTTTAAATAGTCTTTTTGTCTTTTTGTACCACCCTGAATCGCCTGAATGAATATACATATTCATAAAATAATTTTTTTTTTTTTGCATTTTTATTTCTTAATTAAAAAGAGAGTTGTGTCATTGACCCTGTACTGAATTACCACGGTAATTTGAACCTAATTAGAATACATAATTTTAATGGCGTTTCTTTTTGACATATTTCAGGTGCAGTTAAGTTGCCAGATATGTCCAAAAAGCCTCCATCTCTAAAGCAGACAGTAAGGAAGCCTTTAGAGTCAGTGGTTAGATATCTGGGTGAGTGAAGCTGCCTTCTAAAAATCTTTTTTTCAGTTTTTCAAGCAAACTCATTTTAATCATGTCTTTTCAAACCGTGTTCCAGAGGCCCACCCCTGCCCACCCAAATCAGATCCTCCACGAGGAGCCACCATTTCCATGGGCAGCCTGACGCCCATCAAATCCACGACCATCCTCAACAACGGCTCCCCAACCATCCTGGGCAAACGCAGCTACGAGCAGCACAACGGTTTAGATGGTAAGCCATCGTCGTGTTTCTGTGCTGCCAACACAACACACTCTCTTCCTACTCTTCTTGCGATGTCTCAGTCACTTGTCTTAAACTCTCCCACTCGTATCTTCACCAACCCCCATACAGGAAAACACACACACACGTTACTTTAATCTCTGAATGGCTTTCAGGGTTGTCATGGTAACGGATCAGCAGTGACTCACATGGATCATTAGTCCTGCGGGAGATCAGACCCCAAAACACAGACTAAAGGCACCGTAACCGTCGATTCAAAAGAAGGGCTTCCCGAGCACGTGGCGCGGATGTTAGGAACACTTATGTATGCTCCCCTGTCACATTGTGCTTCATTACATCTTGTCTCTATGAAGGCTTTGGAGGGAAACCAATGTTCAGTGGTTATATAAATTCCTGATGAGCTTGGCGCCATTCTGTCCAAAGCAGCAAATCCTTTTTCTTCACCCCCATGCTGCTTTTTCAGATTGCTTTTACATTTGGGGTCTTAATGCACTTATTGATGTGGTTGTGATAAATGGCACATGCTTGTTTCCATGTTGCTGTCCTCAAACTTGGTCCTTGGTGGTGTGAGCCGCATGCATTATGTAAAGGATGGGGGTTAGCAGAAGAGTGCATGTAGTACCTCTTAGAACCAGTAGGGTGACATGAGTCTTCAGGGTGAACGGCTCATGAAACTATAGAATGGACCAGTGTCTGGAGTCTCAGTCAGAGGTGTCATGCCCATTCAAACTGAGGGGGCACGTGAATTTTGAATGCAGCTTCCAAAAGAAAAAAAATAGCCGAAAAATATTTTTTATATTTAATACAATCACACGAGCGTGATTAGAAAGTGCAGTGTTGCACAGCATCAGCTGCTAAATTCAAATCTGCGTTCGCGCTTTGTCTGGTGCTGAGGCAGAGACTGCTCTGCGCATTACAACCAATCACACATGATTCTGTTGAGCTTATGAGTGCAGTAGCCAATCAGAGGCGTTCAGATGAGTCATCGCTGAAATGCTGGTGTTCTGTTCACTCGCTTGCTGAAGGAATTATTTTCTCTGATGATTCTCTCATCAGAAACAACAAAGTGCAGATGTGTGTACGAAGTAGGATATTCATTTCAGAGTGTAAACAGCTTCAGTGATTATAAAAAGAGTTTTGAGAGTGCTTAAAATGTTCTTTGATAATGTAAATGTTATTTGCTTTCTTTTTGTACAAAGTATTATAGTTAGTAAATTACAATGTTTTTATTAAATTCACATTAAGTACAAAGTCAGTCGTATTAAAAATATTTTATGGCATGACACCCATATCTGGTACTTAAGTAAAAAGATGGGGTTTTATGCGTAGTTAATAGATTACACTATTAGGTTACTTTGCCCATCACCCGCTATAGATCAATTAATCTATAAAGGTGCAAAATGCATTTACTTTCTCTTATTTGAGAATCGAGATATTTCATGATATTGTTAACACATTTGGGAATATTTCGAATAAAAGGGAAAATATAAATAAAGCATAAGCCTATATCATGTATACTTATATGGCTGGTGTGTGTCACATGACAAGCATGAAGAGCACCACCATATATATATATATATATATATATATATATATATATATATATATATATATATATATATATATATATATATATATATATATATATATATATATATATATTTATATATTTATAAAAAAAAAACTGCTATGTGTACCGTGTGAGGCTAACTGAGACTTGTCATAGCACATAGCACAGCACTAAGTCGCTTTGGCTAAAAGCGTCTGCTAAATGTATATGTATATCTTTAGTATTTGCAAATGCACACAATATGTAATGTACAGCAGACAGTACAAAATATGTACATACATTATATGTACAGTTGAGGTCAAAAGCTTACATCCCGCTTTCAGAATCTGCAAAATGCTAATTATTTTACCAAAATAAGAGGGATCATACAAAATGCATGTTATTGTTTATTTAGTACTGACCTGAATAAGATATTTCACATAAAAGATGTTTACATATAGTCCACAGGAGAAAATAATAGTTGAATTTATAAAAATGACCCTGTTCAAAAGTTTACATCCCCATGATTCTTAATACTGTGTTGTCACCTGAATGATCCACAGCTGTGTTTTTTTGTTTAGTGATAGTTGTTCATGAGTCCCTTGTTTGTTCTGAACAGTTAAACTGCCTGCTGTTCTTCAGAAAAATCCTTCAGGTCCCACAAATTATTTGGTTTTCTTGCATTTTTGTGTATTTGAACCCTTTCCAACAATGACTGTATGATTTTTGAGATCCATCTTTTCACACTGAGGACAACTGAGGGACTCGTATACAACTATTACAGAAGGTTCAAACACTCACTGATGTTCCACAATGAAAAACCATGCATTAAGAGCCAGGGGGTGAAAACTTTTGAACAGAATGGAGATGTGTACATTTTTACTTATTTTGCCTAAATATCATATTTTTTCATTTAGGACTGCCCTTCAGAGGCTACAGAAGATACTTGCATGTTTCCCAGAAGATAAAATAAGTTAAATTAACCCTGATCTTCAAATTCAAAAAGTTTTCACCCCCTGGCTCTTAATGCATGGTTTTTGTATATGAAAATTGTTAGGTGTAAATGCATTTTACCAACATGTATAACTGGATTTATCTCCTCTCTTTCTCTCTATATGTGTGTCAGGGTCCAAACCCAAAGTTCTGGGTCCTCAGTGGGAAATAATGGCCAAGAGAGTGTCTGAACCAGGCCGAACTCCCTCTGGCCTGCAGGATGAGGTTCATGAGCTGGACTGACCTCTGCTGTGACAACTGACTGCTACACTCTGACCAGATGAGCAGGTACAGCTCTCATGACCATTTCTAATGCATATTTTCTCAACAGGTACATTTAGTAGATATTCTAATAAAATTGAGCTTTAAAAATGCTTTGAAAAAAACTTACATCAGATGTAAAATATTTATATACACTTCTGTTCAAAAGTGACAGTAAAGGCATTTATAAAGTTACACAAGATTTCTGTTTCAAATAAATGCTGTTGTTTCGCGCTTTCTTTTCCTTGAAGAATCTTGAAAAAATTGAATTCTGCAAATAACTTAATTTCAATAAAATGTGATTATATTATTTTTAATACTCTAAATCCAATATATTAAAGCAACAATTGTTGTCTTGTGTTGTATTACAAACTCTAAAAGCAGCTCTTTAATGCTCAATTTTCAGGTGACTCGAGAGATTTTTTCAGCTCTCAGTGACAGATGGACTTAAGAAAGGATCTGCGGTCAGAAAGCCTTGTCCAGGCGGCCCATTTTTACAGCTGAAGCCATTGAAATGACTGCAAAGCCCTGACGTCTCCATGGGTTAAAACAGCCTGTGGCCAATCGCAGGACTGATCTGATTGTACAGGACTGATTATTATTATTTACCCTCGGATGTTACTTCTGTCATTGTAATTATTATAATTATTACAATTATTATTACTGTTCTTTTTTTATCAAGTATAACCATTTTCTTTTTAATGACTTGAGGAAATGTAAGAATCTTGAACGTTTCTTGAAACGACTTGCTCCCAAACCATAATGTAAAGGTGGGATGAACTGTCATTTTTTGTCTCTTGCGTTGTTTTGTAACATGACAGCTCCGCGCCGACGTGAAGGACTATATGACGTTTCTCTTTGTTTGGATGCTTGTATTCTCCGGTTCTGTTAGTCCGTCCTGCCACAGTGGTTTAAATTATTCAGAAAGACAACAGAACGTTCTTTTTCTACCTTTTTCACGAGTATTGCAACTGCTACATGTAATTTCTCTTTTGTGAATATGTAAATGAAAACAGGAGGGAGGCGTTATTGTACAGTGGTGCATTTTGGGCCTTTGGTGGTTATCAAAGCTTGTTGTAATGGATTTGCCATGCACAGCGTATTCTTTGAAATGTCTTTTTGTAAGGAAACCTCCCCAGCTCTCTCCTGCATATACGGAGAAGTGATGGGAACTCTGAAAAGGTACTACCACATTAATACAGTGATGCACCTTCTTAAGAATGAGCTTGTATGGGAGTGTGGTGTTTAAGTTATTCCTCATGTATGCACGCAGCAAAAAACTGAGTGCTTCAGGCCAGGGATATGTGATACAACCCAGTTCACTCTGCAGTTGGCTTATCAAATATTGATATCTTTAGGCCAACGCAGAGCTTCGCACACTCATCACACACTTTCCTTTAAAAAAAAATAATTAAATGACAAGGCTGTAACAGACTGTAGTTGTAAACATATTTGGAAAATCTCAAAAAGTAATGTATAATTTGACACTTGCAACCAAAGATACTGAGCTTAGCAGTGTAAAGGATGTATTTTTGGGAATGATATTTTTATAGACGCGTTTTCATGAACTGCCATCATATCTAAAGCAGAATAGGTAGAATATAAGCTAATTTAATTCCTTACAAAACACACATCAATTTGGAGTCACTTGTGGTGGAAAAAAAATGGCACAACGGATATCAGGCGAACTACATTTTAATGTTTTTCATTTGTTATTAAAGGGGTATTTAATCCAAAAATAAAAAGCTGTCATTTACTCACCCTCATGTTGTTCCAAACCTGTATAACCTGTATTTTTTTCTGTGGAATATAAAATATATTTTAAGAAACATTTCAGTGTTTTTTGTCCATACAATGCAAGTCAATGGTACCAAACATTTGTTTACCAACATTCTTTAAAATATCCTCTATTGTTTCACTGAAATAATCAAGTCATACGGGTTTGGTACGACATAATTAAATGATGCAGAATGTTGATTTTTGGGTGAACTGTCCCGTTAAGTGAGGTTATATTTTCTAGAAAAGATAGATTATGGTCCTGCAGCCACAGGGTTTTATGTTTATAGCCAGTTAGACACCCCATACTTAACGTGTTAATTAAACTTAATTGTGATATTGATATGCACCTGTGATTTTTAATTGATAATTTGTGTTTTATTGTATTAATGCCACATAATCAAGCACTGTCTATAAGTTTGACATTTGCTGTGCCTTGTGTTTGGTTGCATGGGCTCTTCAGCTCGAAGCCCTGGAGCAAAGGCACTTGGACTCGAATCTGACACGGACTCTTACATTTTGGATTTAATATGAATCAAAGTTAATAAGTAAGCACAAACATCAACAGTACCACTGGCCCCACTGGCTGTATTCTAATCTTATACCCCAGTACTCTATTTCAATTATGGCTGTGGTTCGTTTTTAACATATTAACATACAGCATAAAGCATATGTCATGGGGCTCATATTTAACACGAGTGATGCTGATGTTGAAAAAAAGCTGGGTAACTTCATATCAGAAAATTACATGAAATTATATATATATACAGTGTCTCACAAAAGTGAGTACACCCCTCACATTTCAGCAATCAATTTAGTATATATTTTCAAGGGACAATACTATAGAAATGAAACTTGGATATATTTTAGAGTAGTCAATGTGCAACTTGTATAGCAGTAAAGATTTACTGTCCTCTGAAAATAACTCAACATACAGACATTATTGTCAAAAAAAGCTGGCAACAAAAGTGAGTGATAAGTCATAACAGCTAAGTGATAACAGCTATACATCGTTTAACCATGCAAAGCCACATGTCCTATTCATCATGTTCATGTTTTTGTCTGCTTGACAGGACCATACAAATTTTTGTATCTTGTTTTAGAGCAGTTAAAATTTGGTGCTTTGAGTACAATTCTCTCATACTGACCACTGGATGTTCAACATGGCACCTCATGGCAAAGAACTCTGAGGATTTGAGAATTAGAATTGTTGCTCTCCACAAAGATGGCCGAGGCTATAAGAAGTTCGGTAACGGCCTGAAACTAAATAACAGTACAGTGGCCAGGGTCATACAGAGGTTTTCCAAGACGGGTTTCACTCGGAACAGGCCTCGCAAGGGTCGATCAAAGAAGTTGAGTCCTCGTGCTGTGTGTCAGGTGCAGAAGCTGGCTTCAAAAAACAGACGCATGAGTGCTGCCAGCATTGCTTTAGAGGTTGCAGAAGTGGAAGGTCCGCTTGTCAGTGCTCAGACCATACGCCACACACTGCAACAAGTCGGTTTGCATGGCCGTCGTCCCAGAAGGAAGCCTCTTCTGAAGCTGGTTCACAAAAAAGCCTGCAAACAGTCTGCTGAAGACAACCTGGCTAAGAGCATGAATTACTGGAACCATGTCCTGTGGTCTGATGAGTCTAAGGTAAACTTGTTTGACTCAGATGGTGTCCAGCATGTGTGGCGATGCCCTGGTGAGGAGTACCAAGAAAATTGTGCCTTGCATACAGTTAAGCATGGTGGTGGTAGCATCATGGTCTGGGGCTGCATGAGTGCTGCTGGTACTGGGGAGCTGCGGTTCATTGAGGGAAACATGGATTCCAACATGTACTGTGAAATTCTGAAGCAGAAGATGATGCCCTCCCTTCAGAAACTGTTTTCCAACATAATAACGACCCCAAACACACCGCCAAGATGACAACTGCCTTGCTGCTGAAGGTGAAGGTGATGGTGATGGAGTGGCCAAGTATGTCTCCAGACCTGAACCCTATTGAGCACATGTGGGGCATCCTCAAGCGGAAGGTGGAGAAGCACCAACACCCAGCAGCTCCGTGATGTCATTATGGAGGAGTGGAAGAGGATGCCAGCAACAAACTGTGCAGCTCTGGTGAATTCCATGCCCAGGAGGATTAAGGCAGTGCTAGATAACAGTGGTGCCCCTACAAAATATTGACATTTTGGACACAGTTTTGACATGTTCACTTAGGGTGTACTCATTTTTGTTGCCAGTTATTTGGACAATGATGGCTATATGTTGAGTTATATTTAGGAGGACAGTGAATTTGTACTTCTATACAAGCTGCACATTGACTACTCTAAAATATATCCAAGTTTCATTTGTGTAGTATTGTCCCTTGAGAAATTATACTAAAATTTTTGCTGAAATGTGAGGGGTGTACTCACTTTTGTGAGATACTGTATATATGTATATATATATACACACACACACAGAAAGGTACAATTCTTCTAACGTTTTAGTAATTATTTCATTTTTATTTCATTTTTGTGTCCCAGTTCAGTCATGATATTCAGCTCATAAAAATATCATTTAGAAAAATATATTTTACATTTTAGCCTACACTGTAAATTATGTAGACTACAAATTACAACAATACTATAACTCCTTTACATAATTGACTAAAAAGATTTTGCACGTTTTAATAAAATGCTAATAAAACCATGTTTCATATGTTTTGAATTGCCATAAAAGTCGTTCAGCTATTGCCATTTTACAGTCAAATCCTTTGATCACTCCGTTCTCGGCTCATTGAGAATCAAATCAAGCATGCTCGAATGAGTCGACTCGTGATTCAGTTTAGCCAGTGAACGAGAGCAGCTCAGAGTCAGACCAGGGGTGCGTTTCCCAAAAGCATCGTTAGCTAACTATGGTCACAAGTTCTATTGAACTCTATTGGTAACGACGGAACTTGCGACCATAGTTGCTTTTGGTGAACGCATCTTTTATTAAAGACAAGTTTTGTGAACCGATTCATCACAAAGATCCGACTCAAAAGAATGATTCGATGCCGAATCGTACGTCGCTACTAGATAGGCAGCTCGCTGTTTTTTGAAACGCAGCCGGTGTCTGAGCATGTGCTGGTGCTGCTGCAGTGGAATATGTCAGTTATCACCGGACAGCGGCGAGAGGACAGAGAGAGCCGGCTACAAATGTACTCTGAGGGGCAACCGGTGCAACGATTTTCTTTTTAATTCGTCTGTTTAACACCAAAATGAGGCCCGGCTCCTCTAACGTTACATCTACAGCAGCGGAAGAATAATAAGGTAAGTTTCGCCGGCTTTTAGGATGTTTCATTAGACCCAGTCGAGTTTCCTGCATGGGTTATCCCACAATTTACACGAGCTCGAGTCAGAGTAAACCGGTGCACCTTTCTGAACGTTTACTCGCCCGCGAGCTCGCTGTTTTACGGATTGTTATCACCCAAATATGCGAACGAGGAAGTCAACGCTGCAGTCTCCATCGCGCATTTGATCCTATTTGCGCTCAAATCTGTAATTACGAAGGAACTTGCTTAAGTTTGACCATTTGCAATGTCGCATCTGTCTATATCGTTTCTTTGTTGTCCGATACAAAAACGACAGGAAACTTAATTTAACGTTGTTACTAGACCGTCCTGCTATAAATCGCACTGTAATGTGTGAGTTGTGTCTGCGCAGGCGACGCAGCGCTGCAGTGGTCGGTTGTCATGGAGGCCTGCGCTGCTGTCACGACTGCGGTATATTCAGTCTCAGACGAAAAACCCTCACATTTACATATCCCAAACAATTCGTATTATTATGAACTTGTCAGGTGCTAAATCAAGTCGCATCATTATATTTGACGACACTTCAGAAACAGACAGTATTTTGAGTAAATAGACAAAAAGAGTTCAAATTCTTCACACGTATTGGGTCACTGGCTATAAACAGACCTTTGGCACTGGCTTCTCACTTCTTCCATCTCAGTCACCCAAAATACAGTAAGGGTATGCGTATATAAACATGATACGTGCCCTTTAAGAGGTCGTTCCGGGATAGTTTGGAATTACTTTGGATGGGTCAATATTTACTACGCTGACTCTGTCCTCATATTTCATACCGCTAAGCTGAAGCCCCACTTACATCAGCAGCGTTAGATCAAAGACACTCAAAGCTTGATTAAAACTGGGGATTTGGTGTTTAGTGTTGCAGATCAGCTCCACTGCACTCCACGCAGTTTCTCTTGCCCACATCTCAATCTTGCTTCTCAACATAAGACGTGTAATTATGGTAAATGTCGGGTTGTCATTATTTTATTCTTCAAAGAAGACTTGCCATGTCAGTCTTTTTTAACATCACTGTGGCTTGGTGCTGTCATGTGACTAACCCTCTCTATTAAGGCTCAGAAGTTGTTAATCTCTTGGCGCTGACCCATGTGCTAGCAGTCTGGAGGGTCTGGGACATACTTGTGGTCCTTTCGGGGAACAAACTGAAAGGATAAGCTCTTGGGCTGCTTCATAATCACTTGAAGTATAAAGTATATAAGAGGACTGACTGCAGAGCGGGACTGGGTGGTCCTGATCCACCTAATCATGAGCTTGGCCCACCGTATTTTAAAGCTGCAGCCAGACCATATTAAACTACCATGATATCGGTAGCACTCAGTGTTATTTTATAATTATTTATATAGCCAACTTATTATAGTATTTATTATTATTCTTGAATTCATTTTTATTGTTTCAGTTTTAATTTTAATTTTAGTAGTTTGTTTTATGTGCTTTAGTTTTTTACCTTTGCTTTTATTTTATTTTTTAGTAATTTAATTAAGCTTAAATTGATTTTATTTCAATTAGTTGCAACACAGCATTTCTAATGTTTGAGTTTTTTTTATTTTATTTAACTTTTCAAATTGATATTTAGTTTGATAATTTGATAATTTACCCCCCCCCCCCATTTTAAGATTATTGAAATTAGAATTTTTTAATAAATATAAACATTTAATGTTGACAAATTCACTTATGTCTCGCTCTCTCTCTGCCTTTGGAAAAAAAAAAAACACATATCAACAATTAACCAATAATTATGTGACTGTTATTATTTAGCCACTCCTTATTACTAACAGCTTTCAGCTACTGTTTTGCATTTTTCTTAATTTGTGTCTCATTAACGCTGATGAGTGAAACTCAGGATGAATTGTCCGCCTCATGCTGGAGAATTTAATGAAACTGGTTCTGCCTCTGTCATGAAATATGATCATCCTTTAACAGCCCTGAGGAAGCTTATCAGCACTTCTTGTACCTGATGAGACGAATGAAGGGTGTGCGGGCTGGAGCCAAGGTGATGTCTAGAGTAACTGAGCTGTGCGCTATTGATCCATTGCCATTTATATTTGTGCAGAGTGGAGTGAACTCATGGCAAGAGACCAGAGCTCTCATCAGTCACCTCTAGAAATAGCGGTAATAAGAATGCATCGGAGCCGGTCATTCCAGTGCGTCAAAGAAGGACATTATAATAATAATAATAATAATTCATTACATTTATATAGCGCTTTTCTGGGTACTCAAAGCGCTTTACATAGAAGGGGGGGATCTCCTCAACCACCACCAGTTATAGTATATTGTCCCTGCCATTGATGTGCCTTTGTTCTCTTGGCAGGTGTGTGCTTGATATTGACAAAAGAAGGACAGAGTGAAAAACAAAAACAAAACAAAAAAACAACTTGGATAGTGTAGCCTTTATTATGTCTGAAATTCCCATAGTACTCAAATAGGCACTTAAAGGGACAGTTCACCAAAAAACATGGAACACAAAAGGAGATATTCCGTACAATGTTCAAGCTGCTCATCTATATGGTGGAAGCAACATCCAAGCTCCAAAAACATGCACCATAAAAATAGTCCATGCACTCTCATTGTGTGCTTCTTTAGTGAATCAGTATTATTTACTATTATAGTGTTTTTATTAATATTTTAGCTTTTATTTTCAGTTCACAATTTTGTGATTTTTATTTATTTATTTTTATGTTTATTTCTGTACAGCTTTATATTTACTTATTTCAGTTTTAGTAATTTTAGTAATTCAACTTTCAATTACCAGAAATGATTTTTTTAATATGTTTAGTTAACAGAAACAATACTAAAATAAATGAGTACAAGTAAAGCTTAATCAACAGCTCTTGTGGCGTGATGTTGATTACCACAAAAAATTGTTTCCACTTGTCCCTCAGTTTCTTAAAAAAAACAAATCTGGGTTACATGAGGCACTTACAATGAAAGTGAATGGGGTCGGTCTGTAAATGTAAAAATAATATTGTTAATGTTTTAATAGTGTAGCGACTATATATAAACAATATGAATGTAAAAAATGTGATTTTAATGTAAAAATCTCACTAACCTTCTCTTTTTAAAGTTATATTCAATTTTACAACTATTTCATTGCCATGACAAGCTTTTATCAGAATACGTAAGAATAAATATGTAAGTTTCACATTTCTGCTTTTGAATCCTCCAAATACTGCATTTCATTGTAAGTGCCTCACTGTTTTAGCTTTTTTTTAAAGAAAATGAGAGATGAATCTACTGTTACTGTTTGTAGTAATCAACCTAATGCCATGAATGCCTGCGATTGAGCATCATTTGCTAAAACAACTTTAAAATATTCCACTTATTTACATTTGGCACACATATCTGAACTACAATTTTATGTACTTTGGCCTTGCTAATAGACAAATTCTTCAACCAATTCCTCTTTTTATTTGCACATAACACAGTGATTCCCTGACGGCCAGACAGAAACAATTCTTATCATCCAATGTCACATAAACCAGTCGTTCTGCTTTGATGCTGCTCTGTGCAGCTGAGCTTGCGTGTCTGTGTGTATAGTGATGACCAGGCTGTCAGCAGTGACTGGTCTGTTCAGGTGGCTGAGAAGGTCAATAGAGGTTTGACAGGAGGGGATCAATAGCAATGCTGACTGCAAGGCCAGTAAACGGGTAACATGTAAACACCGTACCATGCATTCAGCTCTGTACCAGACAACTCTTAATGCAAGGTTGTCCGGATGACTGAGCACTTGTGTATTCTATTGTGGCTCAAGAGCTGTGTCTTATCTCAATGCATAGATTAATATTTAATAATGGCCTTTCCATTCGAGTGCAGAATATCAGCCTTTTAGCAATGAGTGCTGCACTCTCATGGAGTTACGCTGATAAAACCTTTGGAGTTTCCAAGTATGAAATGCAATTTTTATCGAGTGTTATTTATAACACCTACAATCTCTCACTATCTCTTTTTTTTGTTTTGTTTTAAAATAACAATAGACAAAACAATGTCTATTAAAACAGTATTGTTTAAATGACACAAAAAAGTAAAAACAATAATGTAATCAGAAAGTCAAATGGAAACATTAAAAAAAAATAAGTAGTTTGTTTAAAGAACATATGTGTTCACTGTATAATGAAAAGAAATTAGCCTTTGACACTGAATACTCGCCGTTTTACAAAATCGTGAATGTTTCAATTTGAGGAGGGGGGGGGGGGTCGTCGTCGGAAGTCATCTGTGTGCAATTCTTTCAGGATTTACTCTGTCTCTAACTTCGAAGCCCGCACCGGTATATTCATCAAAGAACTAAAAAATCCAGTTTTGATTGTACAGATAAGAATGAAAAATAAATGCATCAGACTATCTACAAAAATCATAATCAGGTATAGAAACTAAAAATGTCTACTGAAGTTTTCCAAAACAACATAATAAGTCTCAACTCATTATATCTCAACGCGCCGCTCGCGCCTTTGTCAAACATATTTAAGCATCGCCTCCGCGCAAATCAGCACTTTCTGTTTCTATTAACCCAGATGTGTGTTTGTTTATCGGAGAATGAAAATCTGAAAGATCACTCCGTGACACCATATAGACTTTTTGGACTGGAGTAATGATGAAAAAAAAAAAAACCTTCTGGAATAATAATAAATTCAGCTTTGCTGAAGGATCATCATAGGAATAAAATAAACTTTAAAAAAAATTTTGTGTGATGCTAAATATATTCTAAATAAACTACAAACAAAAAATATATAAATTAATCAATAAAATTATTAAACTTATGAAAACAGTTTGTTTAAATTGTAATCATATTTCATATGTGTTCACTGTATTTATGATCAAATAATTTAGCCTTTGTAACTATAAGATACATGTCATGAACACACAAACAGAAAAATATTCTTTGTTTTTAGGGGAAAGTTGAAATGAATGTCTGTGGTGATGGACGGCATGTCATAGAAGCTTAACTTGTTTTGCACTTGTAACATTCCTTTAGAACAAAGTTATTACTGCACTCAATTTAACAGGACTGTATGTTGACATTTTTATTTATTTTTATATTTTTTTAGTACATGAGTACCGCATTAGCATTGGCATCGGCAGCAAAGCTCAGAAGTACTGTTCTCTTTGGACCCTGACAGACGGTGTGGAGTGTGGACAGTGAGACTGCCAGACAGCAGGTTGGGTAAATCTGCAAATATTGATTTTTTCATAATGTCCCTCTCTTGTTTGTTTCCCTCTCCATCCATTGAATCCTCAATCTAGTTTAATCACAGTACAGGCTATATTAGTTTTTGTTTTTCAAATAAGACTAGCAGATCTATTTTAAATGCGATGTTGCACTTTGTAAAGTTTGTATTCAATCTCAGGAGGTGTGAATTATAGAGTCACTTGAGTTCCCATAATGCCCTTGGAGCAAGACACTTAACCTCCATGTGCTCCCGGATGACTGTCCACAATTAGCCTACAGTAAGCAGCTTTGGCTGAGAGAAACATCTGCTAAATGGCAAGTAACCAAAGTGTAATTGATAGGCGATAAATAGATCACATTCACCTCTAATTCAGTTTCACACACATCCTCAGCAGCAGTTGAATATCAAAACAGTCATAATTACCTTAGAATTGACCAGCCATCTCTACGGTTTCACTGTGATGTTAGTTGTACACAGATGAGCTGTTTTAGGACTTTAAGCTCTTCAAAGGCCCTCTGACATATGATATTGTATTTTAAGCTGTGTACAGTGTGTGTGTATGTTCATGGATTTACAGCAAAGGACAGTTGAATGTGTTTGTTGGCTCATGTAACTTGGATCAGTTATTTTTCACTTATGTCTGCAAGTGACCCCGTTCATGAATCCAGCTCATATGCTCCTTGAGATTATATACTGTCATTTATTAATAGAATATAGTAGATGCTTTTACTGTGTGTGTGTTGTCATGCAGCATTTGTATTTTGGTGGCTATGTTCGGTGTAGCATACCACTTTACTCTATTGATTTCTGCAATATATAAACTATCGTTGAAAAGTTTGGGGTTGGTACTATTTTTAATGTTTCTTATGCTCAACAAAGCATTTATTTGATCAAAAATAGCATAAAAACAGTAATATTATAAAATATTATTACAGTTTAATATTTATAATAACTGCTTTCTATTTTAATATATTTTAAAATATTTAAAAATTTAATTTATTCCAGTGTTGGCAAAGCCCAATTTTCAGCAGACTTCAGTATCACATGATCCTTCAGAAATCATTCTAATATGCTGATTTGCTGCTCAAGAAACATTTATTCTTATTATGAATGTTTAAAACAGTAGTGCTGTTTAATATTTTTGTGAAAACTGCGCTGCTTTTTTCTGTATATAAAATTCAAAACAGTGTTTGTTTGACATAGAAATCTTTTGTAACATTATACATGTATTTACTGTCTCTTTTGAACAAAAGTATCTCCTTGCCGAATAAAAGTATTAATAAAACGTACAAGTTATTAATTACAAGTATTAATAAAAATAAAAAAAAGTTTTACTAACCCCAAACATTTGAACGGTAGTGTAAATTGGGCACAACATGCAATTTTTTTTATGCATAAATTACCCAAATGGCCTACTATATTGGCCCAGATTTGCCAACAAAGCACCCTATGTGAAATACTGTATCCCAAAATGTAACGCACTCAGTTTGACCTTCCATTTTCATGTAATAATTAAGCTGGAAGTAATATCAGCAGAATTTTTAACACTTGTTTTAACATTTCACAGCCAAAAGTTAAGACATTTTTAAAGATGTCTTAAGATTTGATAAAAAAAAAAAAAAAAAAAACGAAACCAAACAAAAAATGATTTTTATTTCCCGATATGATAAATGACTGGTTAGCATGACCCCGTTAACCCTTTCCACAACTTTGTCCATTGATGGCCATTCAAAAGTGTCCATGTTTTTTCACAAAATAAAATATGTTAGCAATATATAGGAAATATTTCATTTTGTTATAGCAGATATTTTACCAGTGGCCATTTTTGCAGGGCCCTATAAAAACTAAATTTTTTAAGTTAAATTTAATTTAGCATTATTGTGGTGTCACTAGCCAGTTTTGAGCATCTCATGATGTTATTTCCCTGCAGCCCCTAAACCATTAAGGCCCGTTCACACCAAGGATGATAACTATAAAGATAAAGATATAGTTCTAAAAATCGTTCTTAATATTAAAGAATAGCAGAGTCCACACCACAACTATAACGATAAAGACACAGAGAAACTATATCAGTGGAATCACTTTCAGAACAATTTTTTCCAGCTGATGAACGATACAAATATTGACACCCAATCAGAATCCTTTCTGCTATAATGAGCTCGAGAATTTAAAGCGGCAGACGAGCATGCGCTTAGAATAAACAAATGATATTGTCCGCTGGTGTGGATGCTAATATCTTTTACTTTATAGTTCTCGTTCTCGGTGTGAACAGGCCTTTAGTCAAGATTTGCTGCTCAGGTAAGTTGTCTCAAAAACAAAACCGTGCCCTCAATCAAAGATACTGCTGTTTTACATACTGTTTTGAAAAACATAGTATGCAAGTATTCCATTCAGAACATAGCCTCTGTTGCAACGTATGCAGATTTGTAACACTTTTTTTTTTACTTCCTGAAGCCTATTAACTACACACGTCAAAATAAAAGGAAGATGGTCAACATGGCAAACACAATGACCCCTGAGCCCCTTACAGCCCTCTCTCGGTGGTACTTGTACGCCATCCACGGTTACTTCTGTGAAGTTATGTTCACGGCCGCCTGGGAGTTTGTGGTGAACTGCAACTGGAAGTTTCCCGGCGTGACGAGCGTGTGGGCGTTCTTCATCTACGGAACCTGCATACTGATCGTAGAGCGCATGTACCTTTGTCTACGAGACCGCTGCAACGTGCTGCTCCGCTGCATCATTTATACACTGTGGACATACCTGTGGGAGTTCGGCACAGGTTTGCTGCTACGACAGTTCGATGCCTGTCCATGGGACTACTCAGAGTTTAAATATAACTTCATGGGCCTGATCACGGCAGAGTACGCTGTGCCTTGGTTCTGCGCCTCCTTTATCGTAGAACGCCTAGTGATCCGCAACACGCTCCGGTTGTGCTTCGACGAGGCCGTCGATCCCGGCCAGGCTGAAGAACGGTCGGACAGAGGCGGTGGAGGACGAGGAGCCGGAGGGCGAAGAGCACGAGGGGCCAGAGCGGGGGCCACCAGCACGAACGGCTACGTGAAGGTGGATTGAGGATGTTGTCAACACCTATCCCCATCTCAAAGCTCCCGTCACCCATGACTCTCTCCGCACATCTCTCAATCTCTCTCCCACCTGCTTCCAGGGAAAGAGTCACTCAGACATAGCTGGTGCAGCTCCAACAGAGACAGTCGCACAACTGTGAGGAACTTTCTAATTTATCGTTCAGCTGGTGTTCTTCGCTTTTGTGGAGGGACGTTCATTTGCCACCTCAGTGCTCAACGTTAACTGCCCTTGCTTCGGGCGAGTAGCCGTTAAGTTAAAGGTTTGTCTGTAGGAGTGGCGCCTGATGGCAAAATGAGAATCAACCCTCCACCTCTACCACCATACTGTACCTCCCAAACCAGTCCATCCACTCCGACACTCTGGGAGGGGACAAACAAAATGACTCGTGTTCCCTCGTCCAAACAAAACAACAGGAACGCAAACACATCACTTGTAGAGAGATATATATCAAGTGCTTTTAAAAAAAGCAAGTCCTTCTAGATTATAAACAGTGTGTATGATGTATATGCAGTAGCAAAAGCAAATAACTGTTAGGATAGCTTACCTTTTGAATGTTAGTTTGTGTTATTTATTAATATCTAAAATGTAGTTAAGAAATGTCATAATATATTAAAAACGTATTGTGTATATATAATGTATAACCCAAAGCAATGCCTTGCACTTGAATTTGGTGTTTTTTTACATTCTTCAAAATATGCAGTGCTTGAACATGCATGAAAGTTGTCTTCCAGGAGATTTTGTCATATTCAGACTGATCTTAGATGTAGTGTACAATTTATTTCCTCCTTTATTTTTAGTTTTTTTTCTCATGGAGATGAAGACCCAAAGGAGTCCTGTATTGTTTTTACATATATAGAGGCCTGGTGCTCAGTACTGAAACCATAAAAACATCAGTTCCCTGTGTTTTCACTGGAGAGAATGAGTTGTTGTGTTAAATATGTGGATAAACTGGTGCTAGATTCTCATCGAGTCTTTTAAGGGATCTTATGATAGTCACAATAAAGGCATTTAGCATGTAGGTTCACTGACCTCAGGTACATAAATGTTAATTATTTCAGCTCCGTCTCTCATATGCCATGAAGTAACAGATGAAGATTAAAAGAAATATTGTGGCAAATTATTTAAAATGCCAACATCACCTTGGTATTACCTGCATGGCTACAATTTCAGGTTATGGATTTGCCAGAAAGTTTTGTTGTATTGGTTATATTGTTCCTGACCAAACAAAAAAAATTATTAAAGCCACACATTTTTGAATGAAATTCCTGTCCAGTTTTCCCTCAATATTGTTGGTTTTACTTTTTTTTAAGTGAAAAGGTCTGTATTTAGTCTTTATCTCAACTTAATACAAAAGTTGCAATTAAAATGTCAAATGTTATGTTCATAGCTTTGATAGTGTAGCTGTGCAGCTATTGTTCTGAAGTTCATTGTAATGTTGCAGTGTTTTGCACACCTGTCTCTTTGGTGTGCTAGATGATTGTCAAAGTTATAAATTTTAGATGATTATCAAGTGCACTTTTCTGTTCCCTTGAAATTTTGCGTTCCTATTTGTAAGCGGTGCATTGCCATTGTTCTTGTATTGTAATCCCTCTCTATAACATCATAATACAGATCAGGCCATATCAACAGATGTACGGCGGTGATGGAGATGGTCTTCTATGCCATGTCTGTTCACCTGTTTATACAGCCGTGCATTCAGGCAATGATAAAAGTGATATGCGGAAGGAATGCAATAAGTGTTGTCATTTGAATTTTAAATGTGTGATTTAAGCAAATAACACCCTGCGACTCACACATGCACACATACATTTAACAGGGTTTTTTTTTTCAGTTCATTAAAACAGTGATGGGTTTACATATACATTCTCAATGTTAAAAGGCTTGAAAATGATCCTTCTCATCCAAGTAGAATCACAACGATTAAGAGACTGGGAGAAGATGGCCTGGCAGATGACCAAAGTGTGGCAGTGTTTATCCCTTTCTGTTGTTCTGAACACACTAAGTAGTTAGTTGAATATTAGGATATCTTTCAGAAAAAAATGACACTTGACTGCAAATAATTTGTTTTTCTACAATAATCGATATCGATAAATGTGGGGATTTCGAATAATCTCACAGATTTAAATATTTTGAATTGATCATCCAAACTCAGATTCAATGGACTCGACTGGAGGTAATGTCCAAAACCATGTAGACATTGTGTGCTCATTCAATCCCATAATTGGGATTGGGATTGGGATTGGGATTGGGATTGGGATTGGGAAGGGGGAAGTCGTGGCCTAATGGTTAGATAGTTGGACTCATAATCGAAAGGTTGCGAGTTCGAGTCTCGGGCTGGCAGGGATTGTAGGTGGGGGGAGTGAATGTACAGCGTTCTCTCCACCTTCAATACCACGACTGAGGTGCCCTTGAGCAAGGCACCGAACCCCCAACTGCTGTGTGTGCACTTAGGATGGGTTAAATGCAGAGCACAAATTCCGAGTATGGGTCACCATACTTGGTCGTATGTCACGTCACTTTAATACACCACCTCAGTAACAAATGTAAAGCCATGCACCGTGAGCGTCTCAGTTAAGGCGTCTGCAGCACTTCGACACACTCATGTCCAAATCCACTCACTTGTTTTCATCCACTCATTCAGTGGACTATATTAGTGGACATAAGTATAGGTAAGAGTGAATGGGGTATAGGGGGCAATTTCAGATGCAGCTGTTGTAAACCAGTTTTGAATTGTTCAGCCAACTGATTCATTAAAAAACAGGCAATATCCAAAATGGTTCCCTATACCTTTATATAGTGCGCTATTTGAAGAGACAGCCAAGTGTAGTGATGTGTTCAAAACCATAGTGGGCATTATCAAGTGAGCAAATTCAATCCCATAATGCGCCATAATGAGTGTACAACTAGTGTACACTCAATCAGCGAATTCCACACAGCTTTTTTGCACCCTTGAAGGGCACTTTGGGAAGGGGACGACATTTGTAAGGACATTCAAATAAAAGTGAACATGAATCCCTTCACGAAGGGCCCTTCCAGAAGTCCGTTAGTGAAGGGAACATACGATGGTCACGTCAAGGAAACAATTTTCATTTGTGATCACGTGATCTTAGGAACGAGGGTATGGGGGGCGATTTTGGTTGCAGCCAGTTATCTCTATGGCTATGTCTGAAATCGCCCTCTTAAACAGTGCAGTATTTGAGGGTACAGCCATTTGTAGTGGTGTCCGAAACCATAGTGGAAGTTATTAAATGTGCACTCATACCCATGTAATGCGCCGCTATAACGAGTGTAGAACTGATGTACACTTAACGTCTAGAGAATACCTATAATGCACTGAGGATCGTGCCGTTTTCCAAACCACTGGTCAAATGTGGTTACAGCATAATATCATATATAAACTTAGCTTAAAAGGATTATTATAGGGATAGTTCACCTAAAAATTAAAATTATGTCATTAATTACTCACCCTCATGTCGTTCCAAACCCATTAGAGCTTCGTTCATCTTTGGAACACAAAAAATATCTTAATTTGTGTTCTGAAGATGAACGAAGGTCTTACGGGTTTGGAACGACATGAGGGTGAGTAATTAATGACAGAATTTTCATTTTTGGGTGAACTGTCCCTTTAAATAGGTTAATTAAGGTTTATACTGTATGTGCTAGATTGGAGCTGCTGGAGCTGCCAGATTGCTTTGTTTCAAATGATCAGTAAACATCAAGCACAAAAGCGGCACTTCCGGTGCACTCAGTGTCTGAATTTGCTCACTCGTTTTCATTCACTCCTTCATTGCATTATATTTGAGGACTAATGTAAGGAATGTTTTTCTCTTGTGAATAATTAATGTCAACTGATTCATTGAGTCGTTTACGACCGAAAGTAACCAGATTGAGTGTTTCAATTAGGTCACTTGCCTTTAATTGTGTGTACATGGTCATCAGCTGATTTGACAAATTCATAATTATTTTTGTGATAGACACTGTCTGAACTGAACGAACGACATGCCACCACCCATTTCTGCAGATCTTCTTTCATGAATGAGATGCCTCGTCAGAATTCAGCAGAATGCCTCCAAAACGCGAGTCGTTTAGTGAATGGGGCGTATTCGGTAGATAGATTCAACCAATTAAATGCTCCTTCACAGCCCGCGTTCAAACGCTATTGGCTAGTGTTTTCTTCTGAGACAGGTAGACAAACTATTAAAATGGAGGCCTTCGGACCCCAAATTTGGAGATAAAAAAAATATGTCTGCTGTTCGCACTGAAAATTCTCGTCTTTTTCGGATAAATTAACGTTTCTTCCCCCCATATTCGTAGTACAAAATCTTACATATAGGTCTGTGTCATTAGTTCTCAGATTTTAACTTTTGTTGAGCTGCACCATCTGTTTATGAAATAATTTGAACATGTGGACCATTTCTCATACAAACACTTCTCGAATCAAATAAAAACCCAAGCACTTAATTCATAGCGGCTGAACCATCATCTACCCTGTTATTTTACACTGAGGAGGTTAAATGCAGGTTAATTTATAAATGTGATGTTGTCACATGACCACTAGATGGCGTCCTATCACCACTGCAGAACCCGGATTTGGAGCCTTCACCAACAAGTGTAAGGTAACTTGCTTAATGCTAACAAACCACAGTTACTACAGTTATTGTTACGAATGTAAAATCTTTATAAATTATTATTTGATCTCCTTTAAGCTTTTCAGTTTCCAGCATTTGCTAATGCCAAGTGATTACAGTTGTATAGTAGCCACCATAAATGTAGTTTACCACAGTACATTTCTATTCTGCTAGACTTCACCTCAGATTTCATGAAGTGTGTATCATAATGTATCAGTGACATGGTATGTTTTGTTATCTTTCAGATAATATGATGTCTTTGGGCTATGTGAGCTGTGTGTGTTTCTGTGTCAGACTGGTCCACACCTCATATCCTCATCAGCTTGTGTCCTACAATGATTGGAATCTGTAGAGTTCATTATATGAACATGATATTTTTTGTCCATTTAGCTGTTATTGCTTTCTATCAATAGGTCAGAGCCTTAGGCCTGATTATGCAACTTATGACAGGTAATATTTTTTCAATATTTATTTCAGAACTTCAGAAAATTAACAAGCTAATTTAGTTTCAGACATGTACATTTAATTGCATTTTGTCACTTAATCCTAACTATGCATTTTAATCCTTGTGTCACCATATATCATTGAAAGGCTTTTCTACCTATGTGCTGCCTTTCTTGTCTCCAGTTTCCTGCCCTTTATGTAGACTCTTTCAAAAAAAAACTGTGGCTATCTAGGGCAATTATGCGTCACCTCAAATCCTTCAATTGCGATTTTGCAACTCTTCTCTCATCGCCTTTGATTGCAGTGACAGCACCCCTGTGAGCTCACCTGACCGTAGTGGGTGTGGCCTGCTATGATGCCACTGCACCTATAAAAAACGCCTAAACTCCACCTCCAACAGAACCAATCATCTGTCAACACTCCAAATATGGAAAGGTCCTAACCCTTTAAAAAGCAGGTGAAGCATAAATAGCCTTTATTTCCTCCTGATGTGTGTGTGTAGAGTCTCTCTGTCTGATTTCTGTAATGTTTCTCTGATTTCATTCCAGCTTAATGAAGCAGCAAAGCGGCTCACAATCGGAGACTCCAGCTCAAACAGCTCCAGGACTAACAGCCCAGGAGGGGTTTGGTTAAATGAATTGTCTTGCATGGGAACTGAGTCCGAGGGGAGGGGTATCACTACAGTATTCTTTAAGCCTGTCAGTCATCAAAGCTGTCAGAGTGCAGTGGAGCAGACGATGGCTTCATGCTGCATTTGAGGGGTATGTCGAGAGTAGCCCATGTTGAATAGATCTGAGTGTCAGGGCTCAGATCCATTCATAAAGCAGGTTATAAATGGAGAAAGAGTCCTTATAAACCATACAATGGGAGGAAACCTGCTTTACAACTGCGCTTATGTTATATGGGGTATTGCAGACAGATGCAGAATGGTTGTGACTAGAAAAACTGGCTTTGTTTAAACTATTTATTCCCTGTATTTAACACATTTTAACCGCAGGCTAGTAGAGCAACTAGATGTTCTTATTTTAGCCTTACAGAATGGATCTGCTTTTTAAACTTTTTATTTATTTTTTGTAATCCTGACACATGCTAAACAGTGATTGTAATGACACAAGGTTATAAACTAGACAGTCAGATTAATTATACACACAAAAAGTTATTGAGAATAGTATAAAAAAGATCTCACAAATCATGTTGATTTGTTATCTCTGCAAACATGTCCCATGAATATTAACCAAAGTATATTAGTTAATATTCAGTAATAGTTAAAGGGGTAGTGCACCCAAAAATGACAATCTAGTCATGATTCGCTATTATGTCATTTTGAACCTGTATGACTTATTTTCTTCTCTGAAATATCACAGAGAATTTTTTTTTTTCTGGTTGGACTTTTAGAATATTTCAGAGTTTTATTTTTTATTGTATGTATCCACTCTATGCAACATAGGTTTGAGGGCATAGTGGAAACGCGATGCTATGGTTTTGCAAGATGGAAAACATACAATGCTAGGTTTTCATCTTTAAAAAGTGTCATTTTTAATCCTGGGTTATTCTGTTCCATGTTTTACAGTGTTCATATCAACCTGATCTCATGAGAAAATGTTTTTATGCTGTTTTACATTTTAGCGACATTTTGATGAAAACATTTTTTTTCCTAATTAAAGTAAGCATGACGGTCCACCCCTAAATCTAACCATAAGTGGGATGTATGCAGATACAAAAACATATGAATGAGATTATATGAATTCAAATTCACCATCAATTTGCCAAAACGTGTTAGTAATTCACATTTTACTGTATACCCTTACCAGTTACGTTCTGGAGCTGGGCTTAATAACCCAGGGTTAAATGTTGCTTAACTTAAACGGTAAATGTGGCCTTAACCTTGGGTTTCAAAAAATGACTGTATCTAAGTTTTGAATGTAGTATAAAATAGTGTAATATTAATTTTCTTACGGGCTCCTTCAGTTTTTTTCTCCATATGAAGCCTGGTAGCTAAATCGTTCACCAGTAATCTAATTTTCAAAAGCCAAAACAAACAGCCACCTGTAAGACTGTACGTTGATGACAGTTTTTTAAAACAGTGGACAGCTGTATCTCTCATTCTGACTGCTTGTTGCCGTTATGTAAACGGCTATTGCTTATCTCCCACTCAGCTTTGCATAACGTTACACAGAGGTTTCCCACACTGCTTTGCATTTTTACCAGGGTATTTGAGCAGCAGGCTATTCTGTTTTGAGATAAGAGCAATAACTCTCCCCTCGTTTTTCTTTCTGGTTTATGTATCTTCTGTTAAATTTAGTGCTTTGCTGCTTGAGGGTGAGGCTTCAGTGTAAACATTACAGCAGATGCCAAGTGGTTGTCAACCGCTGTCACATCTCAGAGTGACTGTTACAGAGATGTAGCTCCACTGCTTCTGTGTGTGACAGAATAGATGAGGATGGGGAAGAGGAATTTGCACAAGCATGGATGGAAACCTTGTTTTATCTCTTCACGGTGTGATTTAAAGGAGGTGGACTCCATGTGCTATCTTGCAGATAGTATTGTCAAAGCCTACTGCCTTGTGAAAATATCCCCAGTGTTCATGACACATTTAAATAAATAGTTCCTAAGAATGAACAGCCATTTACATGTCATTCCGAAGTCATTCTTACATCTGTGGAACACAGAAGGTGAAATTTTGAATAATCAAGTCAGTGAAAGTTAGTGAGTTTACCTTGAAAACTGGATCAGTCTGATTTGTGAGCTGACTCAAAAGAATAATTAATTTACAAATTCAACAAATGCTAATGAACTTGCGTAAACATGCCAATGAGAGTGAGAAGAAAAGTCAAGATATTCTGCAAAAAATTATTAATCTTTAGAACCAAAGCTATCATATATCTTTAAGAGGACTTGTTCATTGTAATTGATTGGAAATCAGTGTCATTTACACATCTTCTAAATCCATCCAAGAAAGAAAGAAAATTATACAGATTTGGACTGACCCGAGAGTAAATATTTTTTTGGTTGAACTAAAGCCTGCCTCTGTCTGTTTGGTGTGTGGCTACTTTAAACAGGCGTAACACTTTGGGTTCATTTCTCTCTTCCTTGCTCTGTTTCAGAATTCAAAGACTTTTCCAGACTTTTTGAATCCAGAACTTGTAAACCACACTAAAGCTCTCCAGGTACTGTGCAGAAAGTGTGAATTATGGTAATGGCTCCTGGCAGGGAAGAAAATAAGTGCAGTTATTAAAATGAATAGCTGCCGCTCATCCTGCGGTCCAGACCCCAGGCAGGGGTGGAGAGCCAGGCCTCTCAACTTTCTTCCGTCTCATACCTACACCTTCATCACTGTTAGGTGCGCCTTCCCATTATACGTCAAACCCTCTCTCTCCGGACTTTTCCGTAGTTGGTTTGGCTCAGCACGATGGCATGGTTAGGCGGTTTGACAGGCACTTGATGGCCACAGAGTCCTTGGCCCCATTATGCCTAACATCCCTAACAAGCTCCATAAGGCTGCCAAAGGACCCAGTTTGTTCCTGAAGAACAAATCCACCCCCAACTTTGGCCTTTGAAGTGGGAATATGAGTATTTGGTACAACTTGACGTCACAACCCAAAAGTAAATCTTGCCTCAATAGGCTTAATCTTTGTTTTTGTCTCCATTTTCCGAAACATTTCTCCAAGTCTCTCAAAGTTCCCGTCACACACCATTTTTTTTGTCCTAATGACAGATTCAAGCCATAAGACATTAATCCTAACCCTTTAAGTTGAGCAACTGTGCATGTAAGAGCAGGTAACAGATTTGCTTGTTCCGCTCTAGGCTATCCAAACGGTTGGCACCAAACAGCTGTACCGGTATATTTTCTTTGATAGTCAAAAGGTCATGTAGAAAAGATCAGTTTACAATTTATTTTTTCCCATATACTCGCAGATCATTTGTAGAAGGAACTGCAGGAAGTAGTTAGTTTTCGTTCGGTTCAGTGGAACTAGATTAGTGTAAATATATTACTATAATAAAGATAAAGGTATCGGTTATGTTCTTAATGAACTACGGATGGGCGTCTCCTTCAAAGCAGCTGCTGGCTGTACAAACTTTATGATTAGTAACCAAGTTTTAAGTGTAATGGGTATGTGTGGTTTTAATAAGGTATTAAGGCGAACATCTGGCAGTTGTGAGATCTATGCGTTTGTTTCCATCCAAACCAGCCCTTGACAAGAAATGATTTTCAGGAACTCTATTTACTAAAATGTGTGACTGTGTATCAACCGTCGCATTTCTTTTCTGTATGATTTCAGTGGCCTGATCCTGATTTAATCCTGATTTTAGCTGTGTCCAGGAATGCATAGCAAGGTGGCGAGCGACGATGAGGCCTGGGGACAGAGTTACGGTATAGCGGTCTTGGCTGGTGTGTTTGGTGTAAAAGCACACCGCTGGGGTGTACAAAACAGTGGGAACCGTGTTATTGCAGGTGTGTGTGCATATTACATCTGATTATGAAATATGTGAGACGTTTCACTACCTCTGTTTTTTCAACTGCTCGGTCGGTGTTAAAGTGGCCATTTGAGGCTTTAAAAAAAGCAGTGAAATTTCCGTTCCTCACACGAGAGCCACGGAGAGAGAAAATGTGTCAGAGTGCGTCTAGCTGTGAAAAAGATGAGGTTTATTTTAAGAAATGTTTGCTGGATGACGACTGACTGCAGCGGTGCATTATGGACTCTAAAGGTGGGGTCACCTATGATCTAATCTCCAAGTCATGTGTGTTTGTATATAAACACTGTCTTTGTCCTTAATGGGTGTTAATAAAAGTACATATACCTCTTGAACCAAACAGGCACAATATACTAGGGATGGGTCACAGTGGTTGACTAACTGTTCAGCTAGTTCTTATTTTAATTCTTTTGTAGCAATGCTTCAATGACCTTCCTTTAAAGCACCGTTGGTACAGCCACACATACAGATAGACATCTTTGACTATTGTGATTGTAATTCGAGCACTTTGTGTCATGTCCTCATGCCACGTCGGAATGCCGAGAAAATATTTAAGGACACAGAAAGCATACCAAGTATTAATTTTACTGTTCAAGTTGCCACCATTTTGGTTGTTTAAACGTGACATCACAGCGTTCAGCTAGTAGAAGCCGAAGCTCTCCAAAAATGTAGTTTCCAACCTTTAATTACAAGGTTGACGCAAGCGCAAATGGGTTTTTACAAGTCAGAAACTTTTAATTACAGTAATTCCAACATGATGTGAATGCATCTTTACTACTGATTATTCAGCTAGTCATTCAGGCAAACCACCAACTAGCTGATTTAAAAAATCTGTAGTTTTGTGCGTCCCTACAATATAATACAACATAAAGCTATTATTTACAAATCTCCTTTACTCATAGAGGGGGTTGGTTTTCATTCGCTGCTGTACAACTTGCTGAATCTCTTGCGGTCTAGGTGGTTTTCCTCTCTGAACATAGTAGTCCCAATGGGCTCATTGACTCTCCGTGGACCTGTAAAACGCACTGGAGCCACAGGAGCTCAAGCGAGAGGCTCATTTGGGTTTCTATAAAAAGTTTTAGATTGTAAAAAGCATGATTTAGTTTGGTAAAAAAAAAACATGCTTGCATTTGGCATGTTGTTTTTGGACCAGAAGCAAGTTTGAGTTTGGTTCAATGTTGGCTGTTTTCCCTCAAGACCGGGTCTTTCTTGCTGTCACTCTGTTTTCTCTGAGCAACTTGTTATGCATCATCTCGTTTATTGGTTGCATTTAAACTGCTAATTACAGTTTTTCCGCACACTTTGTGTCTTTGGTATCAGTAAAGCCTTCTACACACTGCACGATTTTAGAAATCCCATAAGATCACAGTGAGCGACATGGATCTAATAAACTTGGGTACGACATGCATGTAGACTGTACAGTGATGACACCTATTGACTCGTATCTACTTGTTATCTACGATGCACATTTCTATAGAAGAATAAAACGTCATCAGCATCTGCTAGTGGTAAACAAAAAAAAGCATGATGAATCACACTTTGGCAGTTCTAGTTTTTATGTGTACTGAGAAAAATGGAAGGGATAAGAGCTTGGGGTAAGCAGTTTTATGTTTTAGCACCATGTCGCGTTGATTTCATGTCGCATTTTTATTGGTTGGTCAGTAAACGTGGGTCGTGGCAGCAAACACACTGTGCGATGATCATGCTGAATTTCCGACACTGTCAGAAAACTATCGTAGACTATCTTTGGTCGCAAGACCGTGACAACAGCTGTATTTAAACCTCTCTCACTGTACGGAATAGAGCCACCGATTAGGAACCACGATCACAGAAATTGCCACAATTGTTTCACAGTGCCAATCTTTCATCTGGGACAGACGAAAATCGTGCAGTGTGTCTCTGGCTTAATACTCAAGGAGAATACAAAACCGAAATGTTTTTAAACATGCACACCAATATTTAGATGCAAAATCATATTGGCCTTTTTTATAGGCCTTTGTGTGTGTGCGCATGGGACTGGTGAGGTTGTGATTTCTTCCACATGAATGAACCACAGCTGTCAATAGATTCTGAACAGTTTTATTGAAATGACACAATTAACCCAAGTATAATTGCTTCATCTGTTTATCGTTAAGATGGATTGACATAGTGTAAGCTGTGCGTAAGCCAACTGATCTACTCATTGTAGATCATTATGACTATAACAGAAATCTTGTTTTGTTTGTTACTAAGGCTCTGAAACAGGCCTCTACATTTGCCTGCCAATAGTTGTGAGGCTTACCAGCCAATGAGCTGCTTTCCAGCAGGATTTGATTGGCTGACAGCTCGTCACCAGACAGAGAGAGCAAAGCCCAACTATATTATGATGTAACAGCGGGAACACTCTTTTCAGATGGCTCACGCTCACTCTTTTTTGAGCTTTTATTTTGTCATTGATAAATTGACTTGTAAACACACACACACACACACACACATACACACCAACTGACATCTTATTAGTAAGCCTGCTACACCTTCTCATTCATGTTTGTTCTTGCTTTTCTGAGATGTCAGTCATCTTATTTTCACCCTGATGAGAATGAAAGGGCAGAGAGCTATGAAAAATCATTTTCTTACTCGGAATTGTGTCATGTTTTCCAAACTAAACAACAATTAAAACAAGATAAATAAAATGTGTAATCATTTTCAGAAGCTAAAATATTTTTAATTAATATTTTTTTCTAACATCGTTTTCTCATTCTAAACATATCTAACAATTAAGTGAAGTTTATACTCAAAACAAAAAGAAAAAGGGTATAAAAAAGAGAAAACTCTTATCTACACACTAAATTTATCTTGATTTAAAGTTGTTTTTACTGAAAACAAGACAAAATACTGATGAAGAAAAATATTTTTTACCAGTCTTAATGCTGCCTAACCTTGTTCTTAGTGTGATCACAGAAGATGTGGAAAATAATACATCTGAAAATAGTTAAGAAATAAATGTCAATCAATGAGCCATAGTCACAACAAAACAACAGGTGGTTAATTAAACATGGTTTTATGACAGGAATATAAGGACAAATTTATCCGAGACAAATGTAGATACATGCTAAAGCAGCTAGCGTTAAGAATTAGGCCTGACTTTATGCTAGTATGTGAACAGGAATGCTGATAGTTGCTTAAGCTCGATTTCACATGTTGTTGTCTTTCAAAATGTGTCAGAACCTTGGTGTAACCACAAGGGGCGCTATAGCTGACATTATCATATATTGTCTTATAGTACTTTTATTTTATGTCAACTAAAAGGGATAGTTCATCATTTACTCACCCTCATGTCGTTCCAAACCTTTATGAGTTTCTTTCTTACATTGAACATAAAAGAAAATATTTTGAAGAATGCTGGTAATCAAACAGTTGATGGTCCCCATTGACTTCCATAGTATTACTTTCCCTACTATGGAAGTCAATGGGGACCAACAACTATTTGGTTCTTTAAAATTCTTCAAAATATCTTCTTCTGTGTTCAACATAAGAAAGAAACAGGTTCGGAACGATTTTAGGGTGAGAAAATTATGACAATGACAATTTTCATTTTTGGGTGAACAATTCCTTTACCTTAATCATGGCAGAGCAACATTTTAAAGAGTCTTGCTGAGCAAGTTATGGGCATCTACCTAATAACACAGACATTTAGAGAAATATTTTGTAGTTTTTCTGTAGGAACACTTTTCAACGCTCATTTATTTGGTTTATTGATAGTTCTGTAACTCCAAGCATGTGGGTCATATTAGGGTCAGATATTGGTGGTCATATGTTTGTACTTAAGAAGATAGCGGGCTGATGCTCTTGACAGTGGCACCGTGGGTGGGTGGCTCTTTCTTCCCTTGGGACCCTGTAACAGATCTGAGAATGGCTGCTGTGTTCCAACCAACAGCAGCTTGAGCAGCGTGTGACCGACATATTCTCGGTGATACACACAGACGCACAGACGCTGTATCGGGTCACCTCTACATTCGGCCCTCCTGGTCATCACGTTTGATGTGGGCTCCTCAGTTTTCCTGAGCGTCTGTTCTTTTTGCGATCCTTGCATTCCTCAGCCACATAACAGACCACCCGGTTTTCAGATCGCTCAGGTCTGCGTATATCTCTACCGTGTCTTTCCCTCGACCCCTCGCCCCCAACCCTCAGGCCCATCTGGATTCACGGTAACCTGCACGTTCGCACAGCCTGCGTCGTGTTCAAAGTATACGTGACCGGTCTAACACTAGACATTGAATCTGTCCTATCTAGTATCTACGGTCTGGACAACGAGGGTCTGTTGCCTCCATTAAAAGGGATCAAGCCCTTTTCAGCCCTGTTTGGGGTTTTTAGGGTCAGATTTGAGATGTTTGTGTCTGTGGATAGTGTAGCAAAAGTTGCTGCAATGATGAATCATGATCTCTTGATAAGGTTTGCAGAAATGTAACCACGAAAGATAAAGATGCGCACATCAATTTGTAACACGCAAATCCAAACAATGTCATTCTACAGCCAAAACGTTTCGATAACATCTCAAAATGTCAGCAGTTTTGGTGCTTGAAATGTTTTCATAGTCTCACCTTTGACTCAAGCCAGAGTTTATTTCCTTATATTGTGGACCAACGATCACATCCAGATGGATAAAAAACATCTAGTACACTCTCAAAAGTTACATGTACGCACAACGTGACTCCTAAACTCTCAAATTTCTATATTTAGATCAACAGTGTCCAAGAGAATTCAGGAGGCCTGTGTTTTGTTACTCGTTTCCTTTTACACAAAGCAAAATAGCTGAGCTGTATATGGGAGAATTTATGGATGTCTGGAGCAGGTGTGAGATCAGAGGAGTTGTAATGAGGGTGGTATAACCATTCCCGTGTTTGGTCAGATAAGACTGCGGCTATTATCTCATCGGTGCACCCTTTCAACATGACCGAAGTGTAGCCCTCTTGTGCGTAAGTTTTGTGATTACATAGTATAGTCAAATGTGAGGTTAGATGTTCAGCGGTTAAGTAGGATTTGTGGTAAGTGACTCAAAAGTTTCAGACTGTATGTCAGACTGGTGTACACGCTGGATCGTTTGTTTGAAGATGCACAGTGTTTGTCCCTGTCGCTTTCTTTCGCCAACCCTTTGTGTTTTGTTGTGGCTGTTTGCCTGACACAAACTTTGTCTCAGTTCTGAGCACTTGATGAGTCACCATACCTGAATAGGACGCACTCCGAGCATGCTGGGAAAAACAAATCACAGCAGTGCCTCTCACTTCCTTATCAGGTAGTGTTCTCTTCTACCTATTGTTCTCTTGGCAATCAGGCCATCAAACCAGTAAGCACAAGCCTTCTTATAACCTCTGGGGAATCTCCAGTCAATTCATTACGGCTCATCCATTATTTCGTCAGAGCGACTCGCTGATTGACAAGTGAACAAGCCAGAATGTTTGCTTGTAACAAAGGCTTTTTTTCCACCATGCTTGCCAGTGATATTGTTTCTTTATAAAATCGAGAAACAGATTTGGTACAGACTGTGCATCTTTATATGTTCCAAGGTCTTTACTCAACAGTTTCATGCTGAAGTGCATGTAAAACTTGGTGTGAGATCTGCCTTTAACTGGCCGTAATTTGGGACTTTAAAATATTTTACAATAAGATTACCTTCAGCGGCTGCACAGAACTGGCTGTAGAGATTTACGAGCTGAAACAAGAGCCAGGGCCTGGATTCAATCCATACTGCCTACCGTACTGCATATTAGTCTTAAATACAGCATTCGATACTCAATGCAGTTTAGCATTGAACACATTTTTGTTCTAATAGAGAGAAAAGAAATTGCTGGATGCAAACAAAATGTTTTTAACTACTTATAGGTTTATTAAAATGTACACTGGTATGCAGCTCCCACAGTGATTACCATCTCATGACAATGGAGTGCCGGGGAATCCCCGCCATAAGACAACTCCTGAAGTCAATGAAATAAGTGTCGAAACGTAAAGTCCACATGCTCTTGAAAAACAAATTGGCCAGATATTCCCGTACGCCTTCTGTTATTTTACGCTGAAGCAGAAGTTTGGAGATACACTACGAAGAATCCTGCTCTTCACAAATATTTTTTTTTGTGTTTTTTTTTTTTAAGTTAAAATATCTGAAAATCCTTGATCCTTAATCCTTGAAACAATATACATTTGAGAAGCAACAATGCATAAGGTATTAACAGTTATTTTCAGAGAATGCATCTGTAATACATACAAATAAGTGTAGTTTATTGTCAGATTAAACAAGTTATATTCAAGTAGATACATAGACATACATTATTGCATGTTTTACATGCTTTGATGGTTACTATGAAATGTGTATGTGTATAAAGGTATGAAGCTTTACAGCTTGGGGGCACTTCTAAGTTTTGCATTGATGTCTATTCAGGGCAAAATACAGCAGTGTATTACCCCTGCCCATATCTTTACAACAATTCTGATATAGCTGAGATTATTGGCCCTTTATGCTCGGGAAAACTAAATGAGGATGTGTGGAGTTAAATAGGGTGTGGTGCACGTTTGTGGTGTCAGGTTCTCTTAGATTCTCCCATTCACCTTCAGGGAAAAAGAGAGATGGCAAGATACTGAGAAAAGCAGTGCAAATGACAAAACCATGCTCCAAACCCAATCCATTTCTCGTCTAACGTTCCGGACGCTCTATGTGTCCTCTACCTGTCTCATTGATATATTTTATAGCCTGTGTGAAGAGCTGTAAAATGTGGAAAAAGTCATACATCATATTTTTGAGAACACTTTGTTTCATCACTGACAAATTATTGTCGTGGGCTGTTTTGAGGCCGTTTACTGAATCATGTGATGGAACTCTTTGGAGGACAAAGGTTGTGTGCTCAGCCAGTGTGAGAGATATAAAAGTGTTTTTAATTATGTCTGAGAGACTGACAAGAGTTTACCTGTAGAAAAAAAGGAGCTTGAAAACAAAGCTAGTAGCAGTTGATGCAGCAGGGGGCGATGTAACAGTTCCCAGAGGAGATTTAAGGGGGGATATCTCTCTTTGTAGACCATCAAGTGAAGTATATAGAGATTTTGGCTTTCCATATAAATAACAAGTCTGACATTTTCATGCTCATGATCTCAAATTTTGTAGATTTATGTCTTATAACTCTCTTTCCACATGCACATACAGTTTCTAAATGTAAATTTCACTAAAAACATACCCCTCTTGACTCCTATAGTAGACCACATGCTTCATACATATGCAGCATCATAATTTATTTTTTCTGCCTACTCTACAGTTCTTCACGCAGTGACAATCTGCGTTCACAATCACAATCTGGGCTGTGCATTTGCTTTGTTCACCCTCCCACAGTTTATAATCTCAGATGAGAGGCAGATAAATGTGTGTGTCTGCAAAATCTGGATGTTGTCTTAATGAAATAGTTTACAAAATCATTTACTGAACCTCATATCATTCCAAGTGCATCTGATTTCTTTGGTGAAGCACAAAAGAAGGTATTTTGAATAATGTTATGGTTGCTCTTTCCCATGTAACTACAGTAATGGTCTTCTTTTTGAAGTTTTAAAACTTTTTGAAAACTTTGGTCCCCATTTAAAGTATCTTAAACATGAACCATACAACTTCAAGGTTTTTGAAATCATGTGATAGCTTTGTGTAAAAAACAGACTGAAATCTTTCCATTCCAGGGAGTTTGTTATCCTACGACCAAAACATTCAGTCAGTTTGTCATCGAGAGCGGTATGATTTGTGAACAAATCAATCAGAACCAAATCAGTATGAACCCTGAACAAATCAGTCAGGCTGCTTTTGTGAACTACTGTATATTAGCAAACTAGAGCATTGAAAAGATCAGACTCTGAAGGACGATAAGTAATTTTCAACTTGTGTTAGGTGTAATTAGTGTGTGTTTGTGTAAATATGTCTGTGTGTTTCCTATAGCTAAACCGACACTGATTTCTTGAAATGTTAGAACACCAGAATTTGAGGAAGTGAAACCCGAACTCCAAAAAACTGTCATTTTCTGCATGTGAATCATATGTTGTGAGCACACATTCAGTCTGCTGAGGTTTGTCCAGTAGTGTTTGTGTGTGTGGTGAGTGGGTGGTTTGGTTGTCTGGCTGAACATGGAAGTTGATCGCTCTGGTGGGGACCTCCAATCATTCCCCTGATATGGTGAAAAGTGCAGTGCTGCAGAAATACATTCCAGCCCGGAGCGAGAGCAGCGCGGGTTCCACGACTATCAGATTCTCCTGCACGCCTGTGGCTTTGGCCCAGCACAGCCGCAGTGGTGGAGCGAGCGGTAAAGAGCATACATCAGTCGTTCTGAAGTGGCCAGACCAGACACAAATGTGGGCTTTCGTTGAAAATGAACAGTTCTGCCAATGCCAAGATGAAAGCGGGTGATGAGCGAGAAGTCCATTTCTAGCACTTCACTATGCTGGCTTGCTGTGTGTGTGTTTTGTGTGTGTGTCATGTAGCGTGGGTGTTTTGGGCCCTGTCTGCATGTCCGTTTTCTTGATGCAGTCCAAACAGATGGATCAGCTTAAGTTAACCTCTGTTCACTCAGCTTTGTATGCGTGCAAGCACTTACAAAGCCTGGAAAGTCTGGAAAATGTCAATCTTTGTTTTATGTAATAATGAAAAATATAGATAAAAACAGTGGTGATGTAATTGATAGTATTTTTTTTAAATCAAATGTTTGTGTATTTTTATTCTCATTAGGCCATCTGTTTACTGTGACAGTTTGTTCATGAAGACGCTGTTTCTGTCAAGGAGTGTGAAAGCAAGACCATTTAAATTTCACATATTGACCATTGTGGCATGTATGAATTAAGAATGAATAGCTATCCATCTGGGACAATTAGCTGCCAGTACTTCTGGAGGAAGTCTGGAGGAATATTGTTTAGTCTCGCAAGATGAAAAATTTAAACACAGTTCAAATCAAATTCGGCCCGTGTGTGACTCTCTGTTAGAAATTAATGATTTTTGTTTCTTGCTTTTAGAGTATTGTGTTTGTTAGCTTAGCAACATGCTAACATCATTTCCATTTAATTTGCTGCCTTAGAAGGCAGCTGCAGGCAGTAGACAGCAAGGCACAGCTCGCTAGGTTTTGGAACAGAGCTAAAGAGAGCACGTATGTGGAACAACAAAGCAGTGAAGGAGGCAGAGAGCATCTTTGGACTACTAATAAGGACACCCACATGGTAAAAAAAGCCCCTTGTAGCATCGCAGCTATGCTAAATCACATTTGACATATCTAAACGATGTCACCAACAACTGTGCTAATTCAAACTAGTAATTTCAGTTTATGCTACAAATAGCATCAATACTTAATCTAGATATTTTGTATAGGCTAACAAATCGCAGCCACAGCACAGGTTGAATCTATCAGGCTCATGTTTCAGGAGCAAACGTCTATCAGACTGGGAGGTGGAGCTTCACTGGGTTTTTTACCTTTGGCTGAACGCTGGAATTCTTTGTGTAGGACTTTGAGTTGCCAAGAGATGGGGAGGGTGAGGTAAGCAGGGGACATGTATGTGGGTTTAAAGCAGTCAGAAGGGGGCTTTTTCTCCCTCGCTTCCTTTCTTGACATGGGCCCTCGTTGCTTCTTGCCTTCTCCCTTGCAAATGAAAAGATAACATTGATTTTTGTCACTCCCCTTTGTTATTCTCAGCGAGACCGACTCCATCCATGCCAAATCAGATATGGAGCGCTGCCTGTTTGCTTATTAACTCGGCTTTCTATGCATCCACATGTCCGTGAGTGCCTTTGTTGGTGTTTGTATTTTTTGGCCGTTTTTGACCCGTAGACAAACAGAGCGGCTCGCCGAGAGACAGGCCACAGGAGGAGCAGATGTTGCACTAAAACACTCTCACTTCCTTTTATCAAGTGCACTGCCCTCTATCCACTTCTTCTTTCCCTTCTTCTTTTTAAACTCTTCTATACTGATGAATATGTGTTTTGAATGCTGAGAAGGTGATGTTTTATACTGCTTATGTTAAATTTAGCTTATTAGTCAAATCGTGGTTAAAAGAGTTGCTTAATATTTTTTGTCTTCCACATGTCCAAACCAATCTGGTTTCGACTTCACTATAAGTATCGATACAGAGTATACTGAAGTCGAAACCAGATTGGTTTGGACATATGGTAGACAAAAAATATTGAGCAACTCTTTTAACCACGATTTGACTAATAAGCTAAATTTAACATAAGCAGTATAAAACATCACCTTCTCAGCATTCAAAACACATATTCATCAGTATAGAGGAGTATCGCTCTGTATCGACTTTACTATATTTTCAGATGAGACATACTGTAAAAAACACCTACATGTATCATTCAGAACTCACACCTGATTCACGTGACCTTTAGGGGATTTTGATATGAGTTCTATATTAAGCGTTGACAGTGGCCTGGCTCTGTTTTGATATGTGTGGGTGTTTGGGTGCTGCAGAGGAGGAAGTGATTATTTTTATGTCTGAATACAGATATGAGTAGTTTCACGTGCGGACAAGCGTGAATTTTGCTTTTGTTTGTTTTGCGTTTCAGCTGAACTGAAACTCAGAAGAAATTGTTTTTATTTCATTCTGATTGCCAAAAAATGTTCCTCGCTTAAAATACAGTACATGCAAATATGCGAAAAAATATTACCAGAACGTCCAGCATGTTGAATGTTCACACGTGTCTGTGTGTGCATATGCACGCAGCGTATAATTGAATCTCTCCACAATATGATCTAACACACCTGTTAGTGTGTGTGTTCTTTGAAATCCAAGACTTTGGATCTGTCATGTAAAAACAGTGTTTTTCTCCTTTCCCATCTGGCTTCGCATATTGGAAAAGAGACTCGGGGAGCAACATCCTGATGTCCTGTATCCGATACAGTAATCTCATTTTACTGTAATTAGATGATTTGATTAATATATGCTTTATTAGAATGCCCATATGGAATCTAGAGAAGCCCTAGAAAAACTGCCAATCAGAATAACCATCATTTTTTTTTTTAAAAAAATGTTTTGTGCATGTTGGTTTATTTAACATTTTGCCTAATTTTATGTTTGTGAAAAATATATCCATATCGGTACCATATTGGTTATAGGCTCTTATTAGAGATCTTTTTTTTACTTGTTGCTAACTTTTGATATTGTATATTTAATTGTGTGCTTATGTCCCCTATTTTTACATTTGTATTACCTTTGTCATCATTTAAAGGATTAGTTCACTTCCAGAATAAAATTTTCCTGATAATTTACTCACCCCCATGTCATCCAAGATGTTCATGTTTTTCTTTCTTCAGTTGAAAATAAATTAAGGTTTTTGAGGAAAACATTCCAGGATTTATCTCTATATAGTTGGCTTCAATGGGGATCAACGGGTTGAAGGTCCAACTTGCAGTTTCATTGCAGCTTCAAAGGGCTCTACACGATCCCTGCCGAAGAATAAGGGTCTTATCTAGCGAAACAATTTTCTAAAAATTTTTACATTTTTAACACTTTTCAACCACAAATTCCGAAAGGCGATAAATGATTTTCTCCTCCAATTTTAAAATCATCCATTATTGTTGCTTTACCTTTTTTTGTAAAGGGTGTTTGATTTATTCTTTGCACATTCATTTTGTAAACACTGGGTCAGTACTTCCGCCTACATCACGCATGATCTTTCCAATGTGACTGCGTAATGTGTGAGGTCGTGGACGCGCATAGCAGAGCTAGTGCAAGATGATCATTTGTGGATGAAAAATATGAAAATTTTCCGCTATATAGAGAAAAATCCTGGAATTTTTCCTCAAAAACCTTAATTTAATTTCAACTGAAGAAAGAAAGACATGAACATCTTGGATGACATGGGGGTGAGTAAATTATCAGGAAAATTTTATTCGGGAAGTAAACTAATCCTTTAATGCTAATAATTTAATAACACCGTTAAATGTAATCTTTATCCAATCTAAAATGAATATCCATTTTTCATACTGTACATTATAATGCTGTAATGCCTAAATTCACTTGTAGCCTTTAAAATGACACATTTTTGTGATTTATTTTTTATTTATTTAGATCATATTTAACAGTTAATTATTGGTATCAATCAGAATTTTCATATTTTTATATTTAATTTTACCATGTGTAAATCCATTTCACAGAATTCTGTAGTTTCCCCCCTCAAAATCGCTGTTCCAGTCCATCCAGTTTGGCTGGTTAAAATGTCATCCATCTACGCCATTCCATGTGGTACCTGAGACAACATAAGGGAATTGTGGGAAATTGGAGGATGACCACATGTGTGACGGACAGAAACGAGACGTTTTTAATAATCTGCTTCACACAGATGGAGCGAATGATCCTAAAAGTTCCATAACCCATCTGATTTGTCAAATCTTCAGAGTGTGAGATCAAACACATGGAAAATGAAGTGTCTGGTAAGTCCAGCAGTAGAGAGAGACACATGTGCTAAGATGAATTAGGATGAAAATGATTTCACAGATCTACAGCACCTTTCTGCTGTTTTTATTTCAATTCTTTTGAACATGTGTGAGACACGTGTATCAGCTGCGGCTGAATCATTTGACTGAGATTTTTACGTTTTCAACAGGTTTGACCTTTCCATGTCAAGACTGGCCAAAATCAGTGCATGATGAGCCTTAACATAAACCTCATGTACTTGTTCCCTAATATTTTAAATTGAACTTTGTAGGGTAAATCAATCGTAGGTACAATAAAGCTGCCGAACACAGCTTGTTCTTATACCAAACCACAACAATGGCAACATATGGCTAGCAAACGCATTTGATATTCTCTCACCATCATTTCAAAGACATCTCAAGATTGCAGAAGACGAGACCGTTATCAGCATGTCACTTAACTTCCTGTCCCTTTGTGTCCTTCCATTCTGCTGGACAGGAAGTGACTGGTATCTTATTTCTATCCTCCCCTCATTCATCCCATCATTTATTTTATTTTCCTCATGCTCTGAAGCTTCAACGGGAGCTTTGCAGTGACCTACTTTCATGAAAACTCAATAGCAGGCCCTGTGCCAAGCGCTCTCGTGTGCCAGCGGTTTCGCCTAGAAAGACAGGTCTGAGATCTACCAGTGCCAAGGTGCACGAGAATGGGGGAGATCTCTTGTAAACCCCTGCGCCAGGGAACATGTCACAGTCTGCCTGCCGTCACCGAGGCCGGAGCCCCTTGTAGAGGTAGCCATGTCAGTGCTGAGCCTTGTGGTCGTTAAACAGATTTATGGCACCCGGTGAAGTTAATATGTATGAACGAGTGGGAAAATCAGTCGTGTAAATTACAGGATGTCTTATATTGGGCTCTTAACGCAGTTTTTAATGTGCCCAGTTCCCCAACACCCCCCAAAGCCACCTCTCCCTTTTCTACGTTTATCATTTTCTCTGTAGTCTGGTTCACCAGCTTGCGCACAAACCTGCATAATGGAAAACCTACATCATTACCATGCTCGCTCGCCATCTAGAGTGCTTTACTGCTACCTTAGATCCACAGGCTCAAACAAAGTCGTCTGCATTTATTTTTTGGGGGGGTCCATGGGACCTGTACAGTTCCCAACTCTTGCAGCTGCACTTCCCGTAGCAGTGACATTGGCGTGTTTGGTTGGCTTGGTGGGACATGGAAGAGTTTGGACAGGTTGCAGTGTTTTTTGGTGGGTCACCCTAATGAGCAGCTCTTCCACTGAACCAGGTTTATGGGGTGGCTGCCAGCGTCATTAAGAATGCCTCATAATTGCCCTTTCCAGCCAAAACCCAAAGTTGAAACATCTGCTGGCCCCCATCCTCCTCTGCCGATTTCCTCTCCTATTCTTCAGTTCCTGCCCTGCACCATGTACAATTAGAACCCACGCCAGCCTGTCCTCCCAGCAGCCCAGCCAGTACAGGACATTTACGTTCCCACACTCACTATGAGGAGGTTTTGTGGCAGAATGAAGCACAGTTTTTATGTACTAAGTATAATATATTTAATAAGTAGCATTTTCTACCAGAGAAACAGCCTAGACCATCTAAACTGGTGACTAGCTTACTTCACCCAGATTGATAGGTGTAGTTGTCCCAAAAATTATCATTCTGTCATCATTTACTCAACATAATGTCATTCCAAACCAGTATAGCCCAACACGAACACTATACGAACAGACCCTCTCTTCATGTGAACTTCTGATCTTGTGGACTTTGGCCGTGTCCGGGTATCTGTTAAGTCCACAAGAGGGGACCAAAGCGTAGAGTGTCCCATTCATCATTTTAGGTTTCAGAAGGGTGCTTGCACACCGTTGATGTCCACTTTGTCTTGCAGTGAGATGAGCTCCACAGCAAACTTCTACTTGACAGTCAAAGTGGCATAACCTCAAAAAAGTGTGGACTCCACGAAGACCATGAGGGCTTAAAGGGTTAGTTCTGTCATTAATTACCCTCATGTCGTTCTAAACCCACAAGACCTTCGCTCATCTTCGGAACACAAATTAAGATATTTTTTATGAAATCCGAGAGCTTTCGGACCCTGCATAGACAACAACGGAACTACCACGTTTAAGGCCCAGAAAGGTAGTAAGGACATCGTTAAAATAGTCCATGTGATATCAGTGATTCAACCTTAATGTTCTGAAGCTACGAGAATACTTTTTATGCACAAAGAAAACAAAAATAACGACTTGACTCAACAATTTCTTCTCTTCCGTATCAGTCTTCGACGCATGTTCACGACGGTACCACAAGGAACACAAAATATGATCTGTTAACACTATTTTTGAACTAGATTTTAACTTTCAAAATGTCGTCTTTTGTGTTCCACAGAAGAACTGCATTTAATGATATAATGAAAGAAGTTTCATTCAGTCAGATTACCAGGTATTTCTCTGCTTCTCTGACCGTTCCTGCTGTCCTTCTGTTTTGGCCTTTCTGCCTTCCAATGGAGACGTGAACGATTATGAACTTAAAGAGGACAATCCCTCATTGTCCCACCCGAGGTCCCTAATTCACTATGTGTGACAGAGGGAAGGGCGCTGTTGCTGTCCAGTCATCTGCTTGATAATGCAGCTACTGTCTGCCTTACTCTGCCTCAAGTCCTTTGTGAGGAAAAGAGGCGAGTACTAAAGCTAAAGAGAGCAAAATAAAGACCTGTATTTATGACAAAGAAAGGGAGGGAAACTTCTGCACATTCTGTTTAATGTAATATCCTACCATTCATTCCTGCGCAATGGCAAAAGAATAGAAAGAGACAATGCGAAATGAGCACTATAATTAGCAGAACTTTAATAATTGAGATTGATATCAGTTGTATGGCAACCATATTGGAGCAATTGTCTGATAGCACATTTACCACAGGACATATGCACATAGGCGCTGCACAAGAGAGGAAACGGATGCTGAAGCACAGATGTGCATACAAAACTTGTCATGACTGCTTCAGCAGATGACAAACAGTCACTAGTGTTTGGCTAAATTTGTTCTGCTCTCGTTATAAGTCTGTTTTCACACTCGGTTGGATTTCTTGGTTTGTAGCCGAGTTCAAAGGCATTTTATTTGTTGAGAAATGTATTATGCTATAAAGCAGTGATTCCCAGCCACGTTTCTGGAGCTACACCAACACTGCACATTTTGCATGTCTACTTTGTGTGACTGTCCTTTTCAAGTTTATTTTGTCTTCCATCCTCTACCCCGAGTACGTGGAGTTTGCTAGGATCATAGTTGCCATCTTTGTTGTCATCTATTGTCTGTCATCTGAGCTGGCATTTTCTGATGGTGTAATAACAATGACTGGTGATTTCAGATGTGAGTCAGTCCAAACAAGAATCTCTGACTCAAATTCTGTACAAATCTTGTGCAAATGACAAATCTACAGACAGGTTTAACTTGACCTCTTTCCCTTTTTGTTGTTAGTGAACTGTAGTGCCTCGTGCCATCATGGATCACATCACAGGTCAACGTCAACTTGTTCCACAGTGGTAAGCACTTAAGTCATATGTTTTGAGCAAAGAATTAACTAGCTTTCTATGAGACATGAAAGCATAGTGATCATGGCTAAAGGTTGTTCATTATTGTTTCACTTTAATTATCTTTGTTTGATACTGATACAGAATTATAAGTGGAGTTTACTGAGGCAAGAGCAAATCATTAATCAAATCATCTTAACTTGTTAGAGAGAGCTACTATTACTTTAAGTAATCTGAGCTTTTTTTTTTCAATTGCCATATCTAGGATCCAGACTATCATAGAGACTTAGGTTTGTGCAAAGTTCAGAAATTTAAAAATTGGCTCTATTATATGAATTTCTTTGATTTTACAATCAAATTCACTGGTCTTTGCAATTCTGTAACCTGTTTGCTCCTTCAATTAGAACTTGGAAACAGAATTGGAATTTAAAAGTCATTCTCAATTCAGTTCTAAATGCCTTATTAGCAACCACCCAGAAGATAAATAAGATGGATAAGAAGTCAACAAGTAACAGCATCAAACGTGGCTGTTTTGCACGATGACAGGTTTGTTTAGTGGGGGTAACATGTCTCAACTGGGCTTTTCTAAAGAGTTTTGGGAAACAGAGTTCTGGGCAACTGCTCAACTCTCAGGACCATGTTTTGTTTGGGTCTGTTCTTCCAATCGATCACCTGCTTCTGTGGGACAGAGGGGATGAATGGAATAAGAGAGGGGAGGGAACCGTGTGTGGTGGTAGGTGCTGTGGGACGGCAGCCTGCGGACAGCTGGACCATTGGTTCGAGTTTCCCCGCTTAGCGAGGCTGAAATTTCAACCCGTTGCAAATCGAGGGCAATAAATGATTTGGCTCTCAAAACAACTGTGTAGTGTGAGTTTCCCGCCATTTTCTTGTTCTAGTTCTTTTTTTTTTCAATCAATCCATTACGCAAGGAAACCCACAAAGCTGCCTTTATGCAACATGGGATGGATATCTAAAAATGTTCAACTTAAAACAGCATATTATAGCATTTTAGATACCATCATACCACCTTACCACCATATGCCACTCATGTGGATTGGCGTATCATCAAACTTCAGGTGTTTTCACCTGATCTGGGGTCAGTTGTTCCAGTATGTTTGTATAAGGAAATGTTTTGGGGAAGTATGGGCTGCTGACATGACATTTAAGTAAGGCCACACTCGCTTTAGGACGGAACACAACAGGATGGAGTAAAGGCTGTGCACTGGCCTTGGTGATGACTGGGGAAATGTTCAGCGCTTTGGGAAGCACATATAAATGCCAACACCAACTGGACACACTGACTCATTCTTTGCTGCGTGCTATGGACCTAGATTGCCTATTTAGCACTTACAAAAACATATGTTTCTGTCAGCAAGAACAGAAATAGTGTGCAAAACTCAAATTCATCAGTCAAACAGAGGGCTCTTTCTTAAAGCTGGCTTTAACTGTATCAGGCAAGTGATCAAAGTTAATAAGTACATATACTGTAGGACAAAAATCAACTGTTTTTGCTCTGGACTTGATGTCAAACTACAAACAGATGTATGAAAGACATGCACACATTTAATAAGCAGACAGTTTGCTGAAGACCATGTGAAAGAAATTCAGGCTAAAAGACAAAAATATAGGTGTGCTTATCAGGGTTACATAAACAGTCTCAGATAAAAAAAATAATAAAAATAAAATAAACATAGTTTGATATTTCAATATCAGCTTATAAAGAATAATTGGTGCAAAATGTTATTTATTGTAGATGTAGATTTTTTTTTTTTAATTATTCATTTTATTCAATATGGTGACGTGGAATAATATTCCTGCCATCAAACCACAATTTTTTTTTAAAAATCTATTTTTTTGTGACAAGAGAGTGAAGATTGGCATGAACATGAAACAGGAAAAACAGCTAAATAATCACATTTACTTACTTTAAATAAAATATTGCAGTTTCATGGCCTGTAAAAAAATGTTGTGGTCATTTACCATGAATATTACCAATATTTACATGCCACTGGCAGGTGTATAAAAAAAAGTTAAAGGGATAGTTTCAATTTTATCAGCATTTATTCTCCCTCAAATTTGTCGAACATAAAAGAAGGTACTTTGAAGACTGTGTTTAACCAAACAGTTTTTCCCATTGACTTCCACAGTTAGGAAAAAAACTATGGAAGCCAGTCCGGTTACCCACATTCTTCAAAATATCTTCTTTCATGTTCAACTGAAGAAAGAAACTTGTTTGGAACAATGCTGACAAAATGTTCAATTTTGGGTGAACTATCCCTTTAATTTTGAACCCTCTGTTTATGTTTGTGTTTGAATTTAACAGCAAAAGCTTCTGTAACATGTATAAACCATTAGGCTGTTTGCAGCTACAAAGAGTAGCCTACTTGCTGAAACCCAATGGACACATTAATTCAATTTTCATTGCATTTAAATTTTCATGCAGTACTGCAAACAAATTAGAGGAACTGGCTTAATCGTATTTTGTGGAAGCCAGCACTAATATGTTAAAAGGGCCTTGGGGTTGAAGTATAAATTATGAATTTGCTATATATCCAACACGTGCCAGAATCTGCTCCATAGGGGATGGCCTATGTTTCTCAAATGATTTTTCTTTTCTTAGATCATAGGCAAGTAGCTGCTCTGGGTCTGTGATTAAAAAAAGACATCATCATCATCATCTTATCTTTGAGCTCCACTGCACTCATCCTTCCTCTTCATCTCTCTCATTCTTCCTCTCTCCCTCCACCATCTCGTCTTTCATTTGATGAGTTGGGGTTGTGAATTCTCTACAGCCTCCCAGGGTTTCTGCGGCCGGCCTGAAACAGCTGAACAAACAGAGGCTGTTCTGGAGCACTGCTCAACCATAGCAGCACATAACTAATGGGCTCACTGAGCGAATGAGCGGTGGGGGTTCGTGTCCAAGGTACTGTTTACAGATAAGATAAAACTTAAAATTGATTTGCTTTACTCCATTTTTTAATGTTGTTCTTCTGATGAGATAAAACAATTAGCCAGTTGCTTATTTTTGTTAGTTGTAGATTTATCATTCTCATGCTAAAACGCATTTCGAAAACGTAAAACATACTTAAGTGCATTCTATCATTGTGATGTCTTTGGCCTTTGCCGACACTGCCAGATTTTCTGCGATTCATTTTTAATGTGGCCGTTGTCGCAAATAACTCACGGTTGTTCTGCATCTTTATTATGGTTGTGGTGATGACATTCAGCTTAACGTTATAAAACGCACAGTAGACCGCTGGAGGCTCGACAGCCCTGTAACGATTTGCAGACGGTGAGTCGACTGTTCTTAACCCCCTCCCCCGTCGACGGATCCAGCCAGAACATTCCTCACACATCTGGCCCTCCAACGCTCTCGCCTGTGCCATAATTACCCACAAGCCCTGGTGCTCTCCTTTTCTCTTTTCTTTTTATTAGCTGCAGAAACCCTTCCCTCATCAAAGCGCGCTGCTCTCGAGTCCCAGAGATGGGAGGGATCCTTAGAGGAAGACTCTGTAGAACAATAGTACACTTATGGATGACTTAGCCTTGGTGGAACATTCTTATTGTTTTGATGCCTCACCCTGAACTCAGAATATTGGACAACACTAAAAATAACAATGTTGCGTGTTTTGTTTTTGAACAGTAAGACGACCGATTCATGTTGACTGAGCTGTCACCTTTTACTGTGAAAGTTAAGGCAGAGGATTCACTAAATAGCTGCGCTGTTTTTGGAAGAAGCATTTTTATGGAGCTAGGAAAGTAATTTTTTTTTTTTTTTAACATTTCGTATTTTTTTTTTTCCTTAAACATGACATTTAAGAGAACATAATTGTCATTTTATTTTTTATTATACACATGACTTTTAACAAACTTGATTTTTTTGTGTTTATATAAATATATATATATATATATATATATATATATATATATGTATGAATGTATATGTGTGTGTGTATGTATGTATGTATATGTGTATATATATATATATATATATATATATATATATATATATATACTGTATATATACACACACATACATTAAACAGCAGATCATTTATTAAAAATAAGTAAAATTAGATAAAATATTCAACTGACAAAATTATAGCTGCAAGCTCGAAACTGCTGTTACTTTTTTCTTTCTTTCTCCCTTTGGGAATTAAACACTTTCTAGTCACTGCTAAAAACTACCATGAAAGAAAGAAAGTTAAACTTGTCTGGAATGATGACAGAATTAGAATTTTTGGGTGAACCATTCCTTTAATGTTGACCAGTATTATTTTAGTATTTATTCATGTTTTAAATTAGTTTTTATTTTTATATTTGTAGTTTTCATTTTAATTTTAGTTTATTTTAGTAATTCTGTTATATGCTTTTGCCATTTTTTTATTATATATATATATATATTTCTATTTAGTACTCCAACTTAAACTTCAGTTAGCTTTCAATTTATTTATTTACATTTTCAGGTTTGTTCATGAAATATTATTTAAACTTTATTTTAATTACCAAATTGATTTTTTTATAATTTTAGTTAACAATATTGCTATAGACTAATGCATATTTGTAAGTGCATGTGCTGTGATGGGGTGAGAGTTGTTTAGTGCATCAGGCACATGTCTGAGCGCCGGCTCTGCTCTGAAACAGGAAGTGAGGGCACATGCAATGGGGCATGCAGAAAGGAAGAGGCTTTGTTGGTATTCTTTGGCGGGAAGTGACATTGTTGAAAGTGCTCTGTTGTTTTCTTCCTTAAGCAGTCGTACTCCAGCTCACTGCTTAATCACGCTGTGTTGGCAACCTTCCAGCTCTTTGTCTTTAAGCTCTGGTGGTTCTGTAGATACGGTCCATAGGCCTATATCACATGACAAGAACAATCAGGTGCTTCTGAGTCCTACACATCACCACAAGACAGACATGACGCTGCTTTAGGGATAGTACAAACTGAGACACGGTCTGCACGTCCTATAAAATACCCAGTGACTAAGTCTGTTTACCCCTGTGCTTCCTGTGGCCCACTTTTTTTTTAGTGCTGGTGATAAATCTTATGAAATCACTATAAAAAGTGACAACAGAGTGAAAAAGTGTTTAAAAGATGTCAGATGATATTAGAATGAGAGACATTCTCATTATAAACAGAATTTGATTGGACAAAAAGTGTGTACACGCCCTTGAGTGCAGGATGAGTCATCAATAGTTTTTTTTCTTTGGAAGAGAAGCAGTATATTTTAAAGGTCATTGAGCATCTGTCGGCCTAGTTTTTGTGGTGTTTTCTGCATTGTCTGCACTGGTCAGACCACTGCTGTGGCTTTTTGGCCAACTTAGCATGTTGAATCATGGTCAGAGCCGTTGCGTTGTAAAATCACTCTGATTGGCTGATCAGCTTAGTGAACCAGTGAACAGAAAAAAAAATGAAAGTAATGAAAGCAAGCGAACAATAACCTCAAGAGGAAACACCACAAAAGGCTCTTCTAATTTTACATCTCCATCTTTACTGAACATTCCAAATATCTGCAAATAAATAAAATGATGAATACATACTACTGACACCTTCTGGTTTGGAGAGTTATTTTCTCCCATGCAGGTGCAGAATAGATGTGCTAGTTGACCGTTAGCTGTCATCTTAGCCCAACTTTTTGGCCCAGGTGCCGGCAACGAGAGGCGATATTACAGTCAGCTTCCTTAAAACTGCTAAAATTTTGTCAACTTTCAAAAGTAAACTAACAATACATAGGCTCAAATATAACAGATATTGACTAAAAGCCATAAAACAGCCATTGGGGTGTATGAGAATCACCTCATACAAGTGTTGTGGCCAGAGTCATCCTCCCCCTCTCCCACTGGTGTGCCAGGATGCTTTGTAAAGGGGGATATTGCTTCTAATGGATTCCAAGCACTGGAAAAGTTTATTAGGAAACAGAGCATTGTAAAGTTAGAGGGGAGTGAATGTAAATGTGTGTGAGAGAGATATTGGGGACAAGAGGTTTGGGTTGTGGAGATTGTGGAGATTGTGGCATCCCATAGGGGGAACCCCCCCCCCCCCCAAAAAAAAAAACCCCACCACATTTAAATGTGTGTTCATGTTGAAGTAGTAGTCAAAACTCCCAGGCCTTCTGCATCAATGTTTTGTGTTGTTTGGATTCGTGAAAATTAATATTTTATTGTTAATTAAAGTGCTCAAATGGCATAGGCTAAACATTATACTGTTTTTCATATATAAAGACACATGCAGCAGCTTTTAAATACATTATGGCAATTTACCTAAATAATATAAAATTAGAAAATTAGATCAGAGGAATGTTCCATCATGAATTGCTGCTGCACTCTTTGTGCTTTTTTTGGCCTTATTTCCATAAAGAGACTTGTAAGTCATATTTAGAAATGAAGAACATCTATAATGTACTGTAATTATGATGAATGACGCCCTCGGAGACCCTGTTTTTTCCCCTCCTCTCGTGTTAATCTTGAGCTTGTCACGGTGGTCTCCAAAGCGACAACACTGAGAGGGGGAAAGGCCATTGAGAATATGTGTGTGTGTGTGTGTGTGTGACCCTCCCTCTCTGCGTCAGTGGACCTATTTGCTGATTCTCTTCACAAAGCCTGTCTTTGATGTGCTGCTGCTTCCTGCTTCCTAACAGGGCCGCTGTATTAAATTGAGTTTGCCTCCCATTGAATGAATTAGGCTTTAATAGTGTTATTGATCAAGCAAGTACAATCCTATACATCCTCCCACACCACAGGCTCCAAAGAGAAAAACACGAGCAAAAAACAAATTATGTACACTACCATCCAAAGGTTTGAGGTCCAATTAATTTTATGTCCAATTAATGCTGTGTAGAATCCTGAGAAAGAAAAACAACTGAAAAAGTAATGGCTGCTGAAAATTCAGCTTTGCAACACAGGAGTAAACTACATTTTAAAATATATTAAAATAGAAAATTTAAAATGTTATTTAAAATTGTAAGAAATGTAAAAAATATATATATATATAATTTCCCCCATATGCCTTTGCAAACAACATGTTGTATATATATATATATATATATATATATATAATTAGTGCTGTCAAACGATTAATCGCATCCAAAATAAAAGTTTTTGTTTACATAATATATGTGTATATACTGTGTATATTTATTATGTATATATAAATGCAAACACATGCATGTTTATATTTAAGAAAATATGTTATGTTTATATATTAAATATATTTATATATAATATAAGAATATAAATGTATATAAATGTAAATATTTTCAAAATATATACTGTATGTGTATGTATTTATATATACATAATAAATATACACAGTACACATACATATATTATGTAAACAAAAACTTTTATTTTGGATGCTATTAATCGTTTGACAGTACTATATATATGTATATATATATATATATATATATATATACATACATACATACAAATGTCACAATTCTTCATTAAAATCTAATTAAAACATGTTCATGTATGTTCATTTTCTCCTAAACAGAATTTTGCATTATGTGCTGACACTTTCTAAGCTATTCTTGTCCGTATGAGTTGGTGTGTTCTTGTAAATGTGTGTCGGCTTTTCATAAAAGTATGCTTTGGCTTGGCCTGTGTTGATTTGTGTCGTTTTAGACGGTCACACTTTGATTCCTCCAGTGTAGAATGCAATAGACTGAAACAACACATTCAGCATGCTTTACATTCTCTAAAGAGTTTGTGTGTTTTTCTTTCTGTCTTTTATCATTGTAAATGAGAATTGGGTTAACATGTACATATAATCTTTAAGATTATAAATATTTTAACAGATTTTGCATCATTGCATCATTTGAGGCATCATATTTATATACATATTTATGCATTTGGCAGATAATGTGACAGTGCAGTTAAGGTATACATTGTGTTCCCTGGAAGTCAATATACTAGCATTGCTAGCTTGACTTGACTTAAGCTCCTTTTTTCCATACTGCAACTCAAGTAAACAACAACAGAGTTTCCTTAGGAACAGCATAAACCAGCCTAAGATGGCGTACTGGTCCTAGTTGGTCTTCCTGCCTGGTCAAGCTGGTCTATTTGTTGGTTTTAAACAGGTTTAGAGCTCATGTCTAGTTGGGCTGGGAGACCAGCTGGCAAATAAACAGCTTGAGCCGGCTCGGAGATCAGTTAGACCAAGCTAAGACCTTCAAACCAGCTTAGGATATTTTTATAGAGATTCAATAAATACTTAGCACTATTTAGCTGTCATTTATAAATGTTATTAGCAAGATGCTCCTTCCTAGTTGTTTGGGATTAAATATTTCTGTGTGTGTTTTATTGTTGTATGTATATGGGCTTTGTAAACAGGCAGAGAAAAGCCATAGTAATGAGGGTCAGCGGCTCTGAGGTCCCACTGCAACGCAGCAGGAGGTTTGACGTAAAAAAAAGTTTGTTATTCCGGGAAATTCTCTGTTCTCTGATGCCAAGTTAGCCGTTAAATCGCCTGTTTTGTGCTGGTGACCCGTGAGTGATGTGTAGCTGGGATCACAGGGTCAAAGCAGGATGCTTCCTGAAAGACACACTGACTCTGTCAGGGGCGGTGCACTTTCTTCTCCTGTAATCCCTATAATTTACTCTATTAAACGCCATCTACCACTCATTAGTCATTAGAACCAGGATCAATTTCAAATCACTGCCAGGTGAGATTTTTGTGAGTACTTTTAAGAGCATTGCTATTTTTTGCATTTTGTCCACAAGGAAAAATGTAAGCATTGAAAATTGTAAACTTGTATCACTTGCAAATGTAACAGCATAGTGGATGAAAAAAGAGAGACAAAATTCTTGACATATCGATCTAGACTGACAAAAAATATCGTGCTCTTTTGAAATGGGCCAGTAAGTAACCACACAGAACATCCTAACAAATAGTAACATGCTAACAGCAGGAATATTAATAGGAATGTTAGCATTAGCTTAAACCATGAGGTAGCCACACATAAACATGCTAACAAAACTACCTAAACAGTTTGATGGCCTGTAAACTGTGAAAGTGTCTCTTTATTATTTTGCAATGTGCTGGTTAGAGGTTTGATAAAATCCAGATCCTGAGTATGAGCCATAGTGATGTTTAGCAAGTATCACTAATTAAACCAATCATTTCATCTAGTATCCAATCACAAAGAAACCAGCTTCTTAATTTGGGCTAAGAGGAAGACATTTAAAATCTCCAGGATCTCTGAGATCACTTTTCCTCTTTCTCTTGTTACTCTGTATGGAAGCGTTCAAAGTCACCAGTGTTTGAGTCCTCCACCTCACAATGCCACAGAAGAATGTTTATTTATCCAACATCCTGCCTCAGATCCGGACATATTATACACCCCAGCACATGAATTATACATCGGAATCAACCCGCATTGTTAGTTGATTATTCCAGCATGCCTTGCCTTTCAAAAAATGATTTGCAAGTGTGACTTTTTCTTGTTTTTAATATGAATACGTGCTGTTGTTGGAAGAAAAGCATCAGCTAGAGCCTTGTCCAAAGGAAGCTTAGCAAACACAAAACTATTGAACAGATCAGAGGACTCCAGATGACTCTAGCTTGTGTGCTACCTTGTATTTGCTGTCTTTTGTTTACTCTCTCCTTGTTGCTGACTCGTAAATTAGAGGTAAATCAACACCCCCTTGCCATTCAGCAAAGTTCTTCTCTGTTATTAGAAGACGTTTGCTGTATCTCATACCTAAGTGATACTTAGTCTAGTTCTCACAGCCTCACACTTCCTATATTAACCTTCACTAAGCTCTGCCGAGACAAGCTTTACAGAATGTCCCATAGGAATAATCAGATGATTGCTATGAAAAACTTTATTTTGAGTAAAATGTGCAGATAAATTGAATGGATGTTATTGTTATGAGGTTTGAAATGAAGTGTGACATTCTCTCTGTTGTTTTTATGTAAAGAAATTGTTAAATTACACAGGAATGTGATTTCAAACTGTTCCCATACCTAAGTCTGTAGGCTGACTCAGAGTTAGGTCAGTTGATCTGCTGAGAACGAGTGACATGGTGACTGTCAGAAAAAGACACGGATGAATGATTTCTGCCTGTGGAATAACCAGACCAATCTCATTCCTCTAAGTCTCGTACGATGACGACTGGCAGACCACATCCAATGAGATGTTTATTTGACAAATTCTTTGACACCAGTCCAACTTGTGACAGGATGAATAGATATTCTCAGAAGAAAGGTAATGTTTTCATCTGTAATCTGAAACGGTTCTTAGAAAACATTAACATGTGGGATGAATGTTGCAGTATGATAAATGTGGAAACTATGACAGCATCTCAGTACTGAAATGTGGCACATTTAGGGGTTAACTTGAGAATGTGGAGGTGGGGGTACTGTAAAATCTGGTGGCCATGGCATATTTGCTAAATATAAATAGAATGGATCTACTACTGTATCAAACAAAAACTGGACTTGAATATAAACAGAGATTAACTGGATTGACAAATATACCAATATTGGGTCCAGAATGATGCACTGATTTGTTCTGACCCCTGGCCACACATGACTGACATAAGTATACATAATGACAAATTATCTGCAAGTTTAAGATATTTTAAATAAAGCACTGATTTTAAACAAGGTCACTTTAAGGAAGGAAGGAGTTCATAAAGGGAAAAAGCTGTCAGATTCATATCCATTTGTTGTTATTTTTTTTGTCTCACCATACGCTGATAGCATTCCAAAAAATGTGGAAGTAAATAGATTGGATGAAGTTCTGAGAATGTATTATGTCAATGTGATTCTAAGAACTGCTAATAGCATGCTAGCACAAGCTGCTAAGGAAATTCACATCATGTGCTCCAGTCACCAAAACAAAAGCAAAAAAATCAAATAAAAAAAGACGGAATTGATAAAAATGCAAGAATGAGTAAGAGAGAGGAGTCACACATGATGAGAGGTCGTGCTGATTGATACCAGTGAAAACTGAGGGGTCAGAAAAGCAAAGCTCTCTTTGAGTAAGGGAGCATAAAATCCAGACTAGTGCGCGCTGATCCCCCAAATCCCCCTATTGTCACAATAAACAGAAAAGCAGAGGAAATGTGTGTATGAGTGTGAGCACCCCTGCGGGTGTGCAAGCATAACCCTAAGCCTGACTTAAAAGGGATTGTATTCAATTTTGGGGGCTTTTGTTCAGAAGCCGTTTGAACTTGTTAGGTTCAATATTTTGAGGACAAAAGTTCTTCGTTCCACATTAAACCAAATTATTAATTTTATGACTTTGAAGTAATGAATATTGCCTGGATTTATTCTCTTTTCTACTTTATTTTCTTGTTTAGATGGCTTTAGATGGTCTTGTTTATAACAGGCCTCTGTCTTTTCCTGAGCCCTACAGGGTCCTACATTCATTAACTTTCTTGAGCAACCAGGCAACCTGCTGTAGAGCCTTAAAATGTCATTTAGGAATCCATGGTATTCTGCTCTTTTGGTTTGACATTTAAAACACTGTTTGACTGCATCCTTGACTGAACCTACAGACCTTCAGAGGCAAATTGAGTGAGTTACAGGATAAGACGAATAAAAGGAGACACATACTAGATTTTACTTCAGTAAATGTGCAAGGAAGTGTAGAACACAATATACAATGAAGGTCAGTGGGGTCCAATCTTGTTTGCAATGCAACATTCTTTAAAATATCTTCAATGTCTGTGTTCCATTGGAGAAAGAAAATCCCTTTAAGATGCTGCAAAAACTTTTATAGTTGACCATTTGAAAGTGAATCATAGTCCAAAATCTGTCCCTCTGTCACTCTCAGTCTCATCTCATCTCTCTTCCTTTTCTTTGTTTCGGTTAAATCATTCAGAGCTTGTTTTGTGCACCATCTATCACCTGACCTTTCTTCTCCATGCACATCTCACACCCCATGGTCTCTCAGACTTATCCGTCTCCCGTAAGATTGCCACAAACCTCTAACTATCGTCAAGACCTGCCTCACACCCCACATGGGAGTCTGCCCCTCCCTACACGCACACACACAATCACATGACTCTTTCATTTTGATCCGCTCAGTGTGTAACGGTCATTTCCCAAAGCGAGCCTCTGTCCCCTGTCCTCTCATGGGGGCAGGGAGGATGTCTGCTGGCCTGGACGTGGAGTTCAGCGAGGTGGGGGATGTCTGAATGGTCACCCGCTGGGCAGAGGGAGGGAGTGCGCAGGGACAATGGTGGTCCTGTTTTAAGGGAGCATGGTCAGGGGGAGCCGGGAGATGGGCTGGGGGTGTTTGTAGGAGCAGGAAACAGGGGGAGCCTATGGGAATGCAGATTGGTTCTCTGAATTGAACTGGCAGGCTGGGCTTTGATGTGAGCAGAGGGGGGTTTTCATAGGGCCCAACTTTTATCGATGTTAAAACCACTCCCAACAAAACTTAATCTTCTCTATCTGCCTCTCTCTGCTTCTGCCTCTTTTCTCTCGCTGTCCATTCCACATTGTCTGCCTCTAAATGGACATAAACTTGGGTATCATTTAGGATGAAAATTATATTTGCTGAAATCCTGAAGGCCAAAAAAGTAATTGCGACTTAATATCTCACAATTGCGAGTTTATATATTATTTTAAACTTTATCTCACAATAACCTTATTGTTTGTTTTTTTAATCTGAGGCAGAAATATTGATCTTCCATTAGTCACATCATATGCTGTATTTTGGATGCTACTATGTCAGAGTCTTACTAGCCGCGTTTCCATTACCCTTCAAAACACGCAAATTGAAACTGCGAATTGAAAATACGCCTAATGGAAACATCAATTTTGCAAAACTCCCATATATCACAACATTTTTTTTTACACTTGCATGAGGTGGTTTTTCAGGCAATTTGAAAAAGGAATATATCGCAAAGCTGCAATGGAAACAGGTTTTTACAGGTCGCATTTACAGGTCACTGGGCGTACATAAAAGTGGCACGTTTTAGAACATTGGTCTCAAATTTAATTCCTGGGGGGCCACAGCTCTGCACAGTTTAGCTCCAACCCTAATCAAACACACCTGATCCAGCTAATCAAGGTCTCCAGGATTACTAGAAACTTCCAAGCAGGTGTGATTTCTAGCTGGTTGGAGATAAAATCTGCAGAGCTGTGGCCCTCCAGGAATTGAGTTTGAGACCACTGTTTTAGAAGCTTCCCCTGTTTCCCTGCTACCTTAACCAGTAGCATACCAAGATAACCAAGGTTTTCCAATACCAATCCAATGGTAATTCTTTGGACACTATCATGATGGTGCAACATAGTATTATTTGAAGACCTTGGAGATTTATTTTTTGTAAAACTTTGGATAAGAGGATCTGGTAAGTGACAAACAATGTGGGTTCATGTAGGTGTTGATTAGCATGCTAGTTAGCTCTGGATAGGTGGAAAGTTTAGTTCACCACTGAGGTACAGAGCAACTGCCATTAATTAGACTCCGAGAATGTTCGTCTCTGTGTGCGTTAGAGAAAAGCCGTGATTACGGCCAAATCCAACCGCCTCGCCTCTCATACAAATGCAAAACCCCTGAAGGAGACACTGCTTTAAATTCACAATGCACACACATGGTTCAGACTCCACACTCGCTCTCTGCCAGTGTCCTTCAAGAGTAGAGTCTTAAAGAGAAGTAGAGTTGTAAGGAGGAACAAAAAGGTTTAGAACTTGCTGAGTAGAGGAATTAAAAAGAGATGAAAAGAAAGAAGTGAGAGTGGAAATTGTGTGTGTACGTGTGTGTTGGGGAGGGGACTAATTACTTTTCTTCCTCTCTTGAAGAAAATGCCTCTTCTTCATCCAGCAGGGGGATGGGGAGGGGGTGGTAGATAGGGGGTCTCGTTCCGCCACTTCAATCTCAGCATCTCAGCACTTTTCTTTGTGTCTCTCATTCATTTCTTTCTTTCCTATCTGCTTTTTCCACACAATTATTATTTATTCCTCCTTTATTCTGTGCTCTCCTGAGGACCTCAAAAGAAGCCGATCAGAAAGATAGGTAGGGGGCCCTGGCTCAGTCTGTGAGGCTGATTATGGGCTCAGATCTGGATTTTAAAAAGTTAGCTGTAGAGAGGGCGTACAGGAATGGTTTTACTTCAGAATCAGTTGAATAATAGCTGGAGAAATCTGAGGTCATGTAACAGCATTGGTAATATGACATAAAAAGCATGATTAGACCACATTTCATGGATCACTACAGGCAGTGGAAAAACTGAGGGGAAAATGCGCAAGTTGGTACAAACTGTTACGTAAGTCTCCTGTACAGCTCTGGGATCAGACCAGGGAGAATGGAAGATGTGGGCACCATTCATTTAAGCTGATGCCAGATCAGATGTTTCCTTTGAATAATGGCAAGACCCTTCAACCCTGACTTCCAAGCACTAATGTATCACAAGTCATTAGCATACTTGTTTTCATTCAGGGTACTTGTGTTCGTGTACTCTCCGTTCTGATATCTACGTCTCTCTTTGTCTTTCCAAGAAAACCAGGCCAAGTCAGGTGGCTCACAGTCCAAATTTTATTTGCCAAATTAGATAGTGAATGTAGTTGCTTATATTTTGAAGCACTCTGCTTGTGGAACAATGCAGCTGTGTATGAGTTTTGGAGGGAGGAGAGCTAGCCGAGCAATGAGAAATACAGAGCCGCTATTACGGGATATTTAGTCTTGGTCATAATTATAGTGGACAAAAAGACACAAACAGCTTCCTGTGACATTATTGAACATGTTACTCCTGCTGAAAAGACCTGTTTAGACTAGCTTTATTTTCCATGCTGGTTCAAATTTGGTGCTGGTCTAACTGGTTAAACTAGTTAACGGATTAGTTTACCTCTCCTAAAAAATTCAGTCATCATTTACTCACCCGCATGTTGTCCCAGGCCATTATGATTTTCTTCCTTGAAGCACTGGGAAGCTTTCAAGTTTGTTTTTTTTCCCCTGCATGTCATGTGCAAGAGCACCTACCTTTCAATGCATCACTGATCCAGTACATAAACCAGTACATATGACTGATTCATTCATAAATCAAACTAATTCCAGTTCTCTAGCATTTTTAATTTTTTTCTTGAGTAGATGTCAATAATTTTGTTGAATAGCAATTTCATTTTTAACAAAAAACTGTCTTAAAGGGATAGTTCACCCCAAAATGAAAATTGTCATAATTTCCTCGCCCTCATGTCATTCCAAACCTGTATGAGTTTCTTTCTTATGTTGAACATAAAAGAAGATATTTTGAAGAATGCTGGTAATCAAACAGTTGTTGGTCCCCATTGACTTCCATAGTATTTCTTTCCCTACTCTGGAAGTCAATGGGGACCAACAACTGTTTGGTTCTTCAACATTCTTTAAAATATCTTCTTTTGTGTTCAACATATACAGGTTTGGAATGATAGGAGGGTGAGTACATTATGACAAAGTTTTCATTTTTGGGTGAACTATTCCTTTAAAGATAGTGTTCAGACACACTTCTGTCATTCTTAAGTCTGTCAAATGTTGTCATGAGTTGCACTTATCATATTTACGAGCTACAAAAGGCACACTAGGACATAAACCATGCAAATACAGTTGGTCTTAGTTAGAGAGTCTATTGTCTGCTCAATGGTATGACATATATTATGCATAAACATACTGAGATTCTAGGGATTACAGATAATGCTATTTTTGGCGCCCAGATGTCGGCTCGAAACTATCAAAGAAGTTGCTATTTTAAGACGTGTCAAGTCATCAAGAAAGAGAAATGCAAAGAGGAGGGGCTTGTTTTGTTATTGGGAGATAATCATGTTTCCTGGAGTGGTCTAAATGAGTGCCGTCCAGTAATGGCAGTGCAGGAATGCAGTCAGTGCACACCGCTCAACCCTCCCTAAGTCTTGGCTCCACTCCACTCTCTCAGCACTCCACACAAAGCTTCCTTTGTTCAGCCTGGTCTTGAAAAGCAATGCGCCGTCACTCCCTTTCTCTCTCCCTCTCTGTTGTCCTGTCTCACTCATCTCTCTTCCTGTGTATCTCTTCTACCCACTCCACCAGCTCTCTCCTTATCTAAATGTGCTCTGTTCTCTCACACTCATATCTTATGTTTATCAGTCTTAGGTTAAATTATCCTAGAATGTTGGGATTCTTTCTGTGTTTTTACTTTCATTCCTTCTCTGTCCGTTTTGTCCAACTTTCCCACTGTCTTTCACAGACTTCAGTGTTGTTTATTCACCAGAAGGTAGGGATCCAGCCAAGAAATCTGTATTATCCTGCAAATTCGCAACCTTAACTGGGGGGAAACATTTTTCAAGCAACTCTTTTTCTCCTCAACAGCTATTTTAGGTTAACCGCACATTTAATAAGCTGGAATGGGGAGGGGGGATTGTGCTCTTGTTTTGCTCTCATACTTTTTCAAAGCTTAGAGAGATTTAGTCCTGCCACTCTCCCATGAAAGAATACTCTCTCACACACACACACACACACACGTACACAGCGAAACCCTTCAGGTGTTCTTACCGTATGCGATCAACTGATAAATCAATCTCAAGTTCAAATCAATGAATCACGCAAAAATCACGTGATTAAATTAATAGATTTATTTCCCAGCATTCATAATGTCACATCGGATCGGTAGTTGTTGGATGAGGACGTGTTTATTCTGTGCCTATATTCAGGTCAAGCAGTCATATCTTTTGTTCCTCCACTGCATGTGAAAACCTGTTGCTCCAGCAACCTCCTACAAGCCTCGTCCTGCGGATTGTAAAGTGAACGGCATTGGAAGGCCCGAGGCATGAAATTATGTCCATCATCACCTCGTGACGCAGCCAAACCTTGCACAACCGCTTGCTGACATAGATGCGGGACTCCATAAGCCTGCTGGCTGCAGGCATACCTGCACATGCTCCTGCTGTGAAATGATTATTTCATGCCTAGATTTCACCACACTCTAAAATCACACAACCAGAGATGTGCAGAGACTTGTTGTTAGCTATAGACTAAGACTTTCTGATTTTTGGAACATAACAGACCAGTTTAAGAGAGGCCACATTAGGGAAATTCATATTTTTAGAACCCTATGTATAAGTTTTTTGTATTATGCATTAATGTATTATAACTGTTTCATTTTGTTCAGCTGGATTGCTAAAAACTGATGTCTCAGATTTTGTACAAGGAGTAATCGTAAAGTGATTGGAAATTCACACAAACATGTCACATGTTATGATATGTCCATAAAGTGTAGGGATATTGTTTAATCATTGAATTATTGTGGATTTTCAGTGTTCAAATTTCTGTTTGTAATGTGTGCACAAATACTGCAACACATCCCTTTGTGAAAAGCCTGGGACACTTAAAAGTTAATGGCACATACACGCACAGAGTTTGTTTTTCTAGGTTCTGTGCACTAAATCCAGCTGCTGTTGCATTCCCATGGTGCTCTCCTGCAGCTGCATCCAATCAGAACCTTGAAACTGAAGCAGCTACAGCCTGAAAACACAGACCATCGTCATGCTTTTTCTGGATATCTCATTCATGAAAATCAGACTCGCACCTGTCTGTCTGTCTGTCTTTCTTTCTCCCGGTCGCTTGCTCTTCCTTTCTCAAGAGGTTCTGTAAAATTTTAACTAGGCCTCTTTACCGCAGGTGTTGTATATTGGTGAATAAAGCACCTCTGCATCTGTTGTTCCTCAGGCAATATTTGGTCTGATTACTGCTCACTAGGGTGCAGAGTGCCGTGACCTGCTTTTGTTTGAGTTCAGGCTCATTTTGCCGTCCTTGAATGTTATCACAACTCCTGTAATCAACAAGTGGCAGCTTAGCTTCATTTCATGATAACAGAAAACTAAGGGTAAGTTCACCCAAAAATGAATATTTTTTTAACATTTACTCAACCTCATGTTGTTCCAACATGTTCCCATTTTGAGTAATGTACTCTGTGCTCATTTCATGCAAACCGGAATAGGAAGAAAAGGAAGTCTCACAGGTTTGGATCATTGGAACAACATGAAAGTGAGTAAAACAATTTTTATTTTAGGGTAAACTATCCCTTTAAACACTTTTTGAATAACATTCGTTCTTCATCGTTGTACAAGATGTGCCAAAATTGTCTCTTGAAGACTCCCAGATCTAATCTGACTCAATGCAGCATGGAGTTCACGTTAGCCTCTATACCGCAGGTTATGCAAGAATTAGGCCGCATTATGCAACAAGACGTTAGTGTGTCAATTAGCAATGCTGGTAGTTTTAGCTGAGCATAAGAAGAAAAACTGTGACAGTCTTGTTGACTCAGGGCTATGTGTCAATAGGAAGACACGTTGACAATGAGGACCTTCCTCTTTAAAGTAGGACAGTGTGGACAGCACGTTTTATCGTAAGCATTACAAGCAGGTTATGACTTCGTATACGTGTCTCAAAACAAAAGAGTGCTGAAATGTAGGCTAATAGCTCAGGCATATTGTATTTATGTGGTCTGAAGTAATTGGCTTTTTCTTTACCTCTATGAATGTTATTTAAAGCAGGTCGTGTTGATTCAGGATTATACGAGGCCCCCGTGTCAAATAGGCTGACTCACCTAGATGTATTTCCATTTAGTTTCGACGTTTCCAATTCAGAGCCGCCTCACCTGCCAAAAAGTAGAATCACAGGACAGATGTGGTGATTCAGAGTATCTCTTTGCCTAGATTTGTGGTTTATGAGAGTGCACTCATATCTATAAAGCGAGTGTTTGTGTGAGATGGACCGAGCGAGAGGCATGGGGGGGTTGTGGGACATGATGAGAGAATGGTGAAGTAGCCAGCCCACAATGGGCCGCATTGTTCCAAGCCCATAATCAGAGCGGACATGGAACTTGGCCGGGAGAGTCGTCCCCGTAGCCCTCGACACAGCTGCCGGGACTTCAGTTTATATTCCCTCCGTTCTGCTTTCATCAGCATCTCTTTTGCGCACATTTTCTCTCTGTCTCTGTCTTTCCCATTCAGTGGCTGTTTTTCCTTCCTCCATTTGAAATGAAGGGGTCAGGGCATGAGCGACACACTCTTGTGTAACACTACAACTGCATAAACAAACTGTGCCAATCAAAGAGAGCCAAAGCTTTGACCTCAATATCTTATGCTTTAGTACAGGAATCTCAGGCCTCCATCCAACTGTCCTCCAACCAGACATCTTCGCTTCCTGTATGCGTTTTAGTTAGTGGAACAACCAGTAGCCCAGTGGAAAAACCCAGCCAGTAACAGGATCTTTAAAAGATTAGAGCTCTACTTCAATGACGAGAAATAAGAAGCTTAACAGCTGGCCCAGTGGTGGTAGCTGTGTTTACAATAAAAACTTGCAGTCATCTGCGAGGCCTTTGCATCACTGGCACGTAAAAATAAAACAAGAGACCAGAGAGAGACCCCTCAAAATTTCCACAGAGACCAGAGGATTGGTGCCACTCCTTGTACAAAATCTGATACATCACAGGTGGGTGGAGGGGACTCTGTGTCCATCTTCGCCAAAAACATCCATGTACGAATTCCATCACATGGCCTTTCAGCAGCATGTTAACCGATAATTGTCGCCTCATAGCTTTCTAAATTGATTGAAGCATTCGTGGTGTGTGTGTTGGCTGCACATACGGGTGGCTGCCGTTCTTGGCCGTCGGGCTCGGATGATTCCATGGGGTTGCATGTTGCTGGGCTGGATCTGCTTTACACATAAACATTACATGACCCAAGCAGGCAACACATGCTCCCTGTACTCTGTTAGGGTTGCTGGGAGTGAGTTGTATTTTTTACCCGCTCTAGGTCAGGTGTCCACCCTAGTGTTGCCTCCCATATGTTCTGCATTTTCTTGCACTATCCACCCAACCCCCAGTCCTGTTGCCCCTGTAATTGCCAGGTAATGTTTCGGCTCTGGCTCCTCCTCTACTGCCATTATTCCTGTTCTGGATTAATGCGACTGCCAATAGTGGCCACAGGCTTGGCAGCATTTCAAAAAAGGGGCCCACCTTCGATACATTATACACAAGCAGCTTTCACCAAGGTGTGCATTTCAAGACAGTCTTCCTCTGTTTTTATACTGTGCTTTTTTCGGATAAATCAAAGCTGGAGGGGACACTGGAGACCCCCCCCCCCCAATCTGATCTCTGTAACCCCTCCCTGCTCATATCAGATATTCCCCAGCCGCCTGGCGCCCAGAGGGAGGCCCACCTTTACCACCCGATGTAGACTCAATAATACAGACCTGATGGCTTTCATGGTCATACTCTGTCCCATTTCCCAAAAATCACCTTTAAAATGCATAAATAAACTAAACAACAACAACAAATAAAAATGGACTATAGGGCTATATTAACAATGCCTTTGGTATAGGTATCATACTGGGTAGATTTGAATTCTGTACTTTTGTTTGTGGTCACTTTGTTCCCTTTCTTCCTCTTTTCAGTAAGCAGAAAACCCACTTGAGGTGAGCTTTTACAAAAAGTGACCACTGTCAAAAGGTCAACATGTGACTTTTAAGGTATCTGTAAATCTTGTTTTTGTAATTGAAATTCAAAAAAAGGAACACAGACATTTCCACAGAATACCCATCCACCTTGACAACAAAGTAGGGGATGACCAAAATCATCTGGTACCAAACAACCTTTAGGTCACAAGGGGTCATCAAAAAAAACAAAAAATGTTTCTCACGATGCACATTGGGCAACTACATGGATGAAAGTTAACAGGACAAACGGGAAGAGCCAGGCAATGGTCCAAATTAACACAACTATATAAAGGGCTGAAGGGAAGTAATCAAATGATGGCGCACAGTCCGGGAATTGCTTGTATGTTCCACTGAGCTCACTGGTTATGGGTAAGCCAGTTAAGCAACATGTAGAAGTTATGATGTAACAAGACAACAGTTTCAGGATCTGTTTTGGTTAGTCCACATGCAGCTCTATATTCGGTATGCAAACAAGCTCATTCTGTAGGTCTACAGAGATGGGCACACCCTTTCTGAAGACAATTGAGTTTTACTCTCTTGGGAAGAGAGGAATAGGTTATCACACTGAGACAATTATTTTTCTTTCTGGCAAATAACACTTGAGGGGAAGTAAAACTGATTTGTGCTTTCCAGAGAATCTCTTGCCCTTTGTATCAATCTTTGGAGAAAGGGAGACTATGAAAGGCAAAGACATGGGAGAAGAGATTTATTAATTAAAGTTCATTAAAATGAATTAAAGACCATCTCTAACCAGAGATAGGGGGTTAAAAACCATAGGAATAACGATTTAACCATGATGGTTCTCTTGTCAGATTAGGAAACAGGAAGTTGAGCTGGCCCAGAAAAGTGTGCAGAGATTTTGCCCAAGAAAACAAACATCTTAGCCCAGATCTCCTTTCCACAAATCTACACCTACTCCACCCACAAAATGCAGGTCCTTCAATCTGGCCTATTCCTGGAAAACTCCATAGACCGAGTGGGTTGTAATTCATTATGAACATCTATTCATGTTGATATTGTAATTTCATATGTATGAGTGCACATGAAAAGGTTTCCCATCACTTGGGTCCCATTTGCATTTTCCTATGAATGTGAAATATGGTACATGGGGTTGTGCATCACATTTTTAGTTTCTTCAATGGCTCTGTGAAGCACATTAGGATCAACAACAAACCCTCTTCTCATCAAGAACTACATTTCACTGTATTGAATTATGTTGCTGATGTTACTTTTTGTTTAGGGCATAAAATTTAGGTAAAAACATTGTGGGAACATTGTTTTGAAATGTTTCTAAAATGTTGAAATGTCCAGTTTTCTTATCCTGATTATAACATTGTTTAAATGTTATAAAAATGTTATTTACAACTTTATACTGACTTTATTTTTACCCAAAATATTTGAAAGTTTATTTTTAATATTGTAATGTTAAAATATCCAGTTTTCTTGTTGTGATTAGAACATTATTTAGAGGTTACAAAAATGTTTCTTCATTCTACTTTATTTTAATAACTTTATTTTTACTAATAATATGGCATTATTTGAAAGTTTATTTTTAATATTCTATAAACATTAAAATGTCCAGTTTTCTTGTTGTGATTAGAGTGTTATATAAAGGTTAAAGGTTGCAAATAATATCGTAAAGACATTTTGAGAAAGAATAAATATTACTTTAAGAATGTTTTGTCATAACATTTATATAATTTTAAAAAACATTAATGACAGTTGTGAGAATGTTCCCTGTTAGCTGGGTGGCTGGATGAGTGAAGAGAGTGGACACACACACACACACACACACACACACACACACACACAGACAGTCAAACAGGTGGTGGATCATTTAAGCAGTGATTTACAGAGCTCTCTGAGTTTCATTGTGCCGCTCTTCCTCTAACCTCCTTGGTCTCCTCTCGCTAGAGCTCCTAAAAACAGCCTGATCTCCTCTGTTAAACAATAGAGCACGCCATCCTCACTTTGTGTTTGCCTCCACAAGAGTGTGACCGTACATCTTAGTGAACCCGTACAGCTGTGAGCAACGAGTTAAATTCATCTAAACGCACATGGGTGTTCACTAACAAAACACTTGTAATTTTCCATCAAACAGTGGTCAACGTGACCGTGATGAAATGCCCTGAAATGTGTTGTAGGCGTGATGTTTTTAAATTAAATCTTGTATGTAAAACTATACACAGCAGAAGCAAGTTCCTGTTTAGTCTGTGAAAACTAAGTAAACAGATAAAAGAAAATATTCAATCACGTTTTGCTTGCTCACTACTTTTGTCTGTCCCAGATCTCATTTACGGTCAAAAATAGCAGCGTGTCTCAGTCCTCCTGTATTTGTGTGTGCTCAGACGGTCAAGAATATGTGAATTTCCACCAGAAGTTGTGGGTGCTAAAACCCTATCATCTGAAGGTGTTAATCTAGCAACTGGTTCCTCAACTGCTTCCGTAGCATGCATCGAATGAATGTTACGAAGTGGTTTAAAAAGGTAAAAATAATTTTCTGTGGCTGCCCAGACTGTAATTTTGAAGCATGACCTTTATTAGAGTTTCCACATCCCTTCAATGTGACATTTCTGAGTACCATCACCTAACACACATGGTACACTTTCTGTGTTGCTAAGGTTACATTGTATTTCCATGTGTTGAAATGATTTTATGGTTTGTTGGACACGTGTTTATGTCAGGGTGAGAATGTTTGTGTTGTGCATGTTGTCTGAGCGAGCATGCCCTGAGGACAGGGGAATGGAAGGAACAGGCCCGACTGGTTTTGTTTAGGCCTAATCTTGATGGAACATTGCCTCTGAGAATCTGTGGGGAGATTTGCCAATGCAATTTTTTTTTTCTGAGGTTCCGAATGGTAAAGGAGCATTTTTTTACCTCAGGCAATGTGTGTGTGTATCATGTTGGCCTAGATGTGCTTTCTCACACATCACCTGTCAGTATCTTGTCAGCTGAGGTTGTGAAGAAGCATGTGAGAATCCTTAAAAGTTAAATCACTTCTGCAAACCACAAACTGAACATCTCAACATTGTCTGATACCAATCTGTTTCCTTTTTAATTTTTTTGCAAAATTTTTGTACAATGCCCTTAGCAGACGGATGACTGATTTGAACCAGTCATAAGATAAAGCTGCTATCAGTTCTTCGTTTGTCTGTCTGTTACAACAATGTTATCGTGGATTATTTTGAGAAAGCAGGTTATCGGAGCGTGTCATTTCTTAGTGCTTACTCAAGGTCCTGCCATGGATAAGAACTACATGAGGCGTGTTTGAGTGTGTGAACGGAGCTAAGGCAATATTCCCCTTTAGGCATTTACTTAAGGTTCATCCAGAAGATAAGCAGATCATTGGTCTCCCATACTCGTGTCTGACATGTTGTAGCCTGAATGTGTGTTGAATGGTTCCGTTGCCCTCAAGAGACAGATGGCAGCCTGAAACAAAGCTTGTAAATGCTGGTGAAATGTTCCCTAAATGGTTTGACAAAGCTAGAAGGACAAAAACATTATATTTAAATTATTGTCTGGAATCTATGACTTGTATGAAATTTAAATGACTCCTTAAATTATACTTTTGTATTTCATTTACACAGGTAATGCTGGAATGCTCTGATGGAGCCAGACTGAGTTTGAAACACTTGTTGGATCATGAAGCTTTGGTAATATTCAGTTACAGTTCTGGCCTGGGTCTCAGGGTCCTCAAGTACTCTGTCATCGTCACTTTCACCTACACATACTCGCACAAATAGACCAAGTTTCCAGCCACCCACCGTCTACAGTTTGCCCTTTATGACCACACCGACCTGTTTCTTTCCCATGTTATAGTATATTCTGAATTAATGAAGGTCACAAAAGTTTTGTGATCATGTGATGTCCATTCACATTTGCATCACATCTCCAATTGGTTTTTGTCAACTCTCATTGAAGTTGAAATATGGTCAATATGGATGACCAGTTACAGCTAATATCTGCATCCAGTTTTAAATTTAGTTGCAAGAACGTTGCTTTCAATATCAGCAAAGACAATGACTGATTTTGTGGGTTCATGAAAAACAATCAAGGCCTGGTGTTGCTTGACAATAATTGGTTAAATTTGGGTCTAAACTGGTTTGAGAAAATGTGAGGCAGGAAGGACGTGAAGAAAAGGTGGTTTGGAGCTTCAGAGACATTGTGCGTCAATACTCTCACGCCCGTAAAATGTCACAAGCAACATCAAACAGTTTGAGATATGCTTCCCCCTCACTATACAGTTATGCTTCTGAAGGTGTTAAGATATGCAGTTTTGCGCACACATGCAAAAAAATGTCAACTTAAAAAAACAAAACAAAAAAAAACACTTATTGCTGCCTCTACCTTTTTCGGTCATAACTTCACATATCAGACTCAGCATTTGTCTTCCAGCATCACATCAGATGTGTTTTTAGTCCTGCAGTGAAAGCTGCAGTATTTACATAACAGAAAGTGCAGTTTCTCTGTTGTCTTAATCTCATCCAGAAGCTCCCAAAGTCTTACTCTAAGGTCCAACCCAAACATTAAGCACAGTACAGATCAGAGATGTGACAGGGTTAAGTAGCTCAGTTTCAGCTTTCTAACTACGCTTCATTGTGCTGTTTCAGCAGTCAGAGAAATGCTGCATATAGAACCCAGTGGCTGGGTGCAGACGCAACCACACTTTCCTTTGCACCTGGTTCCACTACCAGCTCACCTTCATATTGAAACTTTTCCAAACCGCACATTTTTTGAGATATTTTCTTCTAAACACCTTTTTCTCTCATACTCTTCCACTCTTCGTGCAGGTCAAGGGTTACTCTGAAGAGGTAAAAAGAAACCATGTGATGGATTATGGAAACAGCCAGGGGGCCAAGGTTAATATTCATGACCAGACGATTGTATAACTGCACAGCTTCAGAATAAGTGGTCAGGGGGAAAAGTTCTTAAACTTCACATGTAGCCGAATGCATCAGGTACATGTGGACCTTCCAGTCATAATAACTGGGCTGAGATGGGACAAGCTGCTCAACACAATACATATACTAAATGTGTACACTTTAAATAATAATGGGAAGGGGGTTGCAGGGAGAGTTTGTCAGTGCAAAACATTCTGTCATGATTCTAGGGGGTTGTCTGAAGTTGCCAGGGCATCTCTATTCAGGCGTTTTGAGTAGTTTTAGCACATTGCTATGATAATCACTGTCTTAAGGTGCTATTGTTGTAAACTGAAACCAGTTGCATGCCTTTAGGGCCATGGAAAATTTGTCTGACACAACCAACTTGTTTTTTTTTTTAGCTTAACAATAACACTATTGATGATACACTTTAGGCTTATGTTTCCTTATTATTTTGGTGTAATGATGAACAGTAGGTCAGAAAGTAAATCTGTTCACATGAAACTCCTTACTTCATAGAACACAAGTTACTCTTCAATCTGAAGTTATCACTGACCCTGGCCTTTCACTTGCTCTACATATACACACGCATGCATATGTACACAAACACATGTTCAGCTGTAGCTAGTGATACAGAAAAGGGCAGAATTGGCAGATTTTTGTCTGTTTGCACTGCTCAAACATCAAGCAATCCATTCCAGGACTTCCTGATAGAGGAATTACAAAGTCTAGTAGTGTTTCTCAACACTGATACATAGACTCAGGTTGAACAGCAACAGAAGCCACACATGAAGCTTTCCGGGCTGTACACTCTTTCTCTCTCTCCAGCCACACTGCAAGCGAAAAAGAGACCTGCTTCCTGTTTATGATGAGAACACATCAAGTACCTATATGTTTACAGGCACATTTTACAGGATGTGGCCTCGCTCACGAGGGTGGAGATTGTGAGTGCAGTGGAGGAAAGATGGGGAGGTTGAGGGTTTCTTTATATAGGTTTACCTGACAGAACATACCAAGCAACTGGTGCAAGTCTTTCCATCACCTGCACAATGGAAATAGCAAAAAGGAACATATTTGAGTGTTGTTTTGTTGACTTGGTAGACTTGGGTGCCAACAAGTTGAACATATACTGTATTGAGCTCTGCTTCACTGGTAGATATGGTCAGTATTTATGTACTGAACAAGGCTCCAGAAAGTATTTGGGCACACTAACATTAAATAAGAAAGTAACAAAGTGCTTTAGAACATCATTGCATTAGATAAGAAAGTAACCAAGTGGCATTTATAAACAAATGATGCTATTTTTAGTATATGAAGCTAGTTCACACGTGTCTTACCAAATAACCACAGATGTAGTTTATTATGCACATTCAACACTAAGGTTTGACAGATCTGGAGAGTGTATCCATTATTTTTTTATTTAAAACCTCATAAATGTATTTTTGTGAAATGTTTTCTTTGTGAAGTCTACTTGTCTCTACAATAAATGCCACTTGGTTTGATAATTTGTTATAATGCAATAGAATTAATATATTTTTGACTTCATTTCAGCTAGCTTATGTATAGACTCTGTACATACAATAGCCTATTATAATCAAACATATATAGAGTGACTGTTGAGTTGAAATGTTATCACTTTTACTTTATAGCAGCACAAACACCTCTGAAAAAAGTTTAGGATCACTTCAGATAACAAAAAAAACAAACTAGCGATGTCCCCAAACCTGTGAGATCCAATGTCTATTGATTCTAGTTGAGATTCTAACTGTATGTGTTTGAAGGGGGTTTTCAGTTAACTTAATCTGTTTGAGGACAAAGTTACATAACGGCCAGACTCTTAACGGTTGCCCTGATGTAACGTGTCATGCTTTGACTTCGGAGATCTTTTCTCCTCTAACCCAATTCATCACCATTTCAGTAGAAACCAGAGAAGCAGATTTCCCATTAGGATCTGTGTAATAAGAGAGACCCATGGAGTTTGACCACAGTCAGGTCAGTAGACCATCAATCCTTCTCTAGACTACCAATGACTGCACTCCTCATTGAAACTCCCTCATTACAGTCGTCCATGGGTCAAAATGTTTGATAATATGCAGAATATCTGTTTTGCTATATCACAGATGCCAGATCCACAGAGATTTGTAAAACCATAATGATCCAGAATTGGGGTTCTGTAAAAATTGCTGTCCTAACCAAATAAGAAGTTTGTGTTCTCTCGTCCTCAGTGGTCAGTCGCAAGTATAAATTCAGTCAAACCATTCTCAAGACATTTTGGTAGCATGTGCAGCCAAAACCCTCTACCCTGCCTTTGTGTACTATATAAACACCACTATTACGATTATTGAACTTTCAGTTTTAATTGCAATTGACAGCAGGACGTCTTTTTCCTTGCTTCAAGTCATCCATCTCCCTATGATGGATGAATACTGCATAAAATGATACTCAAGATGATTTATTTTTTCAAAAATATGGGTTTTTATTGGTTTTAACTGCAATCAGTCATTACAAAAGAGAGATCAATCTTATATAAACTCATAGAAATTACTGTAGTGAACAACAATAGCTGTTTATATGAAAAAAAAAATACATTCAACTCTTCAGATACTTTCTTTGTGTCTATACTGTTAACCAACTTGGACAATCATTGCTTAAACCACTGAGGATACAAGCAATAAGTCATAAAAAAATAGCATCCCAGCTTTATTTAAGGCAAAGAACGCTTGCTCATGGAATGTGTAAAAGAGGCACTTTACATATGAGCCGAAAGCTCCAAATGTCCAAGGACAACAGAACTTCAACTCATTAGGTCACAATTACTGCCTGCTTTTTATCATGTCCACCACCATAAACCAAATAAACTGCTTTAACACTGTAGGTTTATTACTTGCAACATCATTAAACCTTTGTAACGAACATTCGAAACAAAAAAAGCACTTCATGGTGGTATTTAAAATGTGGTGCATGTGTTTTAAGGCCACTAAACTTCTGTATCTTGGATCAACTTGTTTTTATCTTAAGAAAAAAAAAAAAAAGTTGATAATTTGTTCCATAGATCAAATCTATCACCAGGCTCAGGCATTCAGTAAACTGGATTGGTAATCCAAGTCTGTTTTTCACAAAAATTCACTATTTGATGCTTAAAAAACAAGATTTTTAACTTCCACATAAATTGCTACAAGTAGGGCCTAAGCTTACCTCAAAAAAAGAAGAAAAAAAATGCTGACACTCCTCTGAGTTTATGATCTAGGAATGATTGTATGGTAGTACTGATTTTGCAGTCAAACATTTGGGAAAAGGGAATGACAATACATCTACAATAAATAAATCAAAATGCAGAGGATTTTTTTGTTTTTGCTTTAAATTAAGTTTCATTTAAGTGTAGTTGCCAACAAAAGTCATTGTAGTACAATATATTAAACTGTGAAAAAAGAAAGCTGACAAGTCTTCACAATCTTAAGATTAATACAGAAGATCATAATTTAACATAAAAGAAAATATATTCTATCGTTTCATTATCAAGATAAATACAAACAAAATTAACAAAAAATGCATATGATCACCAATAAATATGTTTTTGATAAGTTAAATAAGCAGTGACAAGCAAACCCTTCTGTTCTGAAAGGTTTTCAAACAATAACAATAATATAACCATAATAATAATAATAATAATAATAATAATAAACAATGACCATAATAAAAATCAAAACCAAGAGGTGGAAAGATGACGAAATTACAAAGTGCTCCTCTGAGCAGAATCTACGGAAAAAAGCATGCTTGCATGAAGAACTAAAGTGAAGCTGCAGGAGGTTGAACTGCACCTTGGGAATGATGGAATTCTCCCTCTGTTTGCTGATTGGCCCGAGGGAAGGTGGTGTTTTGAGGTGGGACAGAAGAAAGAGTTTGTCTTTAAGGTCTAATAACAAGATTCCCTTCCCAACAAACTTGAAGTAACAAGCAACTAATGGGAAAAAGGGGCACTAACAACATCAACAAAACTTATAAGAAAATTGTTCATTTTTGAGTGGAGACATCCCATCTCAGGGGTTTGTGCTGGCTGTAGACAAGACATGGAGCATGTAGCACCTGATTGAACATTTGAATGTGCCTGAAATATTCCAGAGCTCCATTCTCATTCAACCCTTATGAGAGAAGTCCTTCCTGCAGACTGGTGTAATCTGCAATTTCAAGGGAGGGAGAGCACACACTCAAAACAAGAGCTACATAATCAGGCCACAAGAACGAAAAAAAAAATAATTAAAGATAAAAGAAACAGTGGTCCATTCACCCCAACACTTAACCCCAGGCACTTGTCTTTTTTTCCATATTCTTTTCCTCTTTTTGCTTTAAGCCGGTCTACAAAGACAGTTGTGAAAGGTCTAAGCATGACACTTGTGAGCTTTAGTTAGTTATGAAAGAGTGTCCTTGAGAAGAGTGGTAATTTGTGAGGGGGGAAGGGCGCAGATCTCTCCCATAACCGTGCCACCGGCTCCGCTACACTTGACTGCAGCTGTGGCACCTGGCACAACAGTCTCATACCTCTCACGATTAGCATTTCGCTAATCCACTTCCTACTCTGCGTGTTTGGCACAGTCACACCAAGAACATAGCAGGGGCTCTGCAAGTCGAGGCCCGGAAAACAGAAGGGTCTTGAGGCCGGGAGAGTTTTAGCTTGTTCTGGTTAAAAAGAGTATTCAAAACGAGAAAGATCCCTTAATTCACTGCATCGGTTTCAGCGCAGACGTGATACAAGGAGGGAAGTCTACGGCTTCTAGGGCACCGGAGAAATGGCGAGAGGTAGAGGGAGTGCTAGCGTCTCATCCTCTCTGCCCAAGACTGCTGCATGCAGTGGAAAGGGGGATGGGGTCTGGCTCAGTGTGCTTTAGTCATCAGAGATGGAAAGCCTGCTGAAGATGGGCAGTCGGCGGGTGGTGTCGAGGACGGGAGATTCGGAGCCGCTCAGACTTCCGCTCGAGCTGCTCTGGTAGCCCTCTTGGTCAGAAAGCGAGTCTGGCTGACTGGATGGAGACTCGTAGAGTTGGGGAGACTCTGACATGGCCCTGAAGTAGTAAGGGGTCGTTGGGGAAGGCGGCGCCTGGGTGGAAGGGTCGGAGCAGGATAAAGGTGCATTGCCCAGGCTGGGGCTGAAGAGGTTGGCCAGCTCCTGGCTGGAATACGTAAAGGGGTTGCTGCTAGGCCACTCGGGCAGTTCGTCTGGGGAAAATATAGGTGGAGGGGTGACCGAGGTGGGGCTGTCCCTCAAGCCTCCAGAGCTGGGGAACCCTGCAAAGCTGTAGCTGTGTTGCAGCCGCGGCCTCTCCATCTTATTGGAGGCTGAAAGGGGGACGGGGTTGGAGGAGGTCCACGGCGCTCTTCCGCATTGTGGATGAAGTGGCAGCGTGGGCCGTAGGGGCAGAAGCCGATGGTGTGGAATGTGCGGCAGAGCTCCGTCTTGTACTTAGGATGGCGGCTTAGGCTGCGCAACTCATGAATGCCATGGGCAAACTGGCACTTGTCACCGTACTTGCAGGCGCCGTTCTCCTCGAATGGCCTGCATAACTCTGTCTTGTAGCGGCTTGAGTTGACCTGGCTGTTGGGGCCTCCAGGGCCCAAACACTTCTGTAGCAGGCGATCCCCTGTCTCCGAGAAAGAGCGGTCTCGAAGTCGGTTCTCTTTGTTGCTGCTGCAGGTGGTTCCCATCCCTGAGCCGAGCAGAGATGGATCTGCCTTGACAATGTTCAAGAACTGGTTTTGGTTGAGTTTGGTGCTAGCCAAAGTGACAGAGTGCTGGCGCTGGTAAACCCCACCAGTTGAGGGTGTCCCCACAGCCTTCCTGTCCAGCAGGCACCCAGTGGGGTTGGAGATGGGCAGACTTGGTCCCGTGCAAGGGACCGAAACAGGGCGTGGAGTACTGAGGATGTTATTATTGTAGTTCAGCATTTTGTTCTACAAAAGAAAAGACAAAAAAAGAAAAATGATGACACTGAATTCAGTTTTTGAAAGCCACAAAGTGGATGGCACGTCTTAACAGTTTTGCACTGGCTTCATGTTAAACCCACGAGTAAATACAGGCCTAAACAACTGCTAGTTTGGCTCGATGCCCACTAAGGGAAAGCTTGACTGCTTTAGAAAAGCAAAGACTGCTGCGCGTGTCTGATATGAGTAATAACCTAACTCGTACAGTATCAGACGTGAGACTAGGTCTGTCTGGAAACCTGTGGACATTGATGACCACGTCTGACAGCATTAATATGTTCAGAATCAACATTATCAAACAAAATGTTGCTTAAAGTTTTTCACGAGGAAATATATTGATGTACTAATTAGAACTAAATACAGGGTCATAACCCTCACAGACATAAATGATTCTTAAACTTTTGGTCTCCAAATCTTAAATATTTGGCTACATCCTAGAAAGTAACATTGACATGTAATATTTCCACAGTTACTTATCTAGCCACCATGTCACATGATTTATATAAAAACAATAACTATTAATAAAGTTATTTAAAGAGTTTGACTCATGCGACAATCAGCTGGATGGAAATATACACTCGAATCTAAATGTTACATCCGCACAGCACAGAAAAACACTAACTCCACTGACAAATGATGTCTGACTGCAGTTATGGGTTAACCACCGAAATAAGCTCATATCTAAGAACCAGCTTGACTCACTGATTTTCTAAGTCACTCCTCTGTCAAAGTTTAATTCAATGAAATCACGAGACAGCCCTGACTTTGCACAGATTCATACACCAGTCACGTTTACACCCAAACAGGTCAATTAAAAAAAGAAACTGTTTCGTCAGGTTTGAGTATATTTTCATTTAGTTGGTGGTGAAACCGGTTGCTCCAATCTTCAGTTGATAAACAGTTCAAAAAGAAGCAACGTGAAACATACATGGGTAGTTGACATGAAATACTTGTGGGAAGTTGATGTGTTCTGAGGTGTTATACTATGCTAAAGGATTTTAAAACAGCTTTTTCAACTGTTAGGCATGTAGTCTCTTAATTAAAATGACGTTAGCTTATTGAAAATGTGTACTTCAATTAATTTAATCACACTACATATTTATTTTGAATGAACTACTGGAGGCAAAAGAGTGATTAAAATGGTGATTCAGTTCAAATTAATTGCAAGCAGTCTTAAGATCCAAGATATTCACTTTCACTTAAACTTTCATATTACTTAAAATCTTGATTAAAAACGTCCATGGACACATATGCATCAACTACCCACATATGTTGTAAAATCACAGCCATGGATTCTCCAGAACAAGCTAAGCAGGGAACTTTACTGGCTGCAAGCGTCTACTACTACTTTGGTCTCGTTCATTGCTACATTAGAACTTTAAATATGACTTAAGAATGGTAAAAGCAGTTGTTATTTAGTTGTTGTAGTTCGGTGTTACTTAATACGACTAAAATCGCCCATTCAAACCTAGAAGGAAAGTCTAATCGTCCACATTCCACAACACAAACAGATCAAGCTGAAACTTTTTTCCTACCTTGTTGTTGATCAATTCGCTAAAGTCGAAGAAAGGCGACACCACGGCTGTGGTCATCTTCCAATCGAGGATAAATCAAACACAGCGAGAAGAATCGGATACTTTAAATTGTAACAAGCTAGGTTCTGGTTGTGTAAACTTGTGCTGCCCTGTAAGAAAGCCCCTCGGTCTGCATTTCCTTTTAACCCAAATGCAGGAGGGGCTAAGAGACGACGCTTCATATGGGCGTCCCTCGAGCACTTTTTTCACGTTTTGAAGTTTTTACTTCTCTCTCGCTCAGAAGTGCAACACAGTTTAGAAGTTTACTAGAGCTCTTGTGCACGCTCATAAACAAATCAGCGTCCTCGTGTCTAGTTTATTTCGGAGACTGAAACTTTATTTTTTGTCGAGTTTTGTAACTCTGTAACAAAAACACTCTGTAACTCAGTGTTTTTTTTTAAAAAAAAACTTGACATAGCCTAATATGAAAATATTTGCTGCGAATTATTTCGGAAATCAACAACTTAACACTTATCATAAATGTAGAGTGAATGGCAAGTACAAAGAATGCTGTACTTCACTGAAACATTAATAGAAGGACGTGGGAATTTATTTTTGTTCATTCACATGTGCTTGTTTAAAATAATTGTCATTCCATTTACTTACCCTTATTTCATTGTAAACTTTTTTATTTTTATCGGTTCATCTGAAATACGTTGTATAGTGTTGGAAGGTGTTTATTTTTCTGTAAATCCAATTTTACATAGATCCATACAGCTTTTTACCTCAGGAGGATGGTGGTATGTTAGTTCTACACAAAGACTATTTTTCACTTAAATATGCAAAAGCTATAGTTTTATGTTAGATGAAATAGTGATATAGAGTTCTACAACTTCAAATGCACACTATTCATGACAGACCCCCTCCCTACAGCCCACCCTAACAATCCATGACAGGGCAAGAACTGCTCTCTCCGTCTACACTGAGTCATTCTGTATTTGTGTTACAGCTGAGGAAGAACAGCACCACTCAGGACAAAAGTTTTTCAGAAATGTTGGAGGAGGGGGCAGATTTACTGGGGATGTTTGCTACAACGCTACACTGCCCTGGGCTGTGTGGGGCGGAGGAGAGCAGGGAGGAGAGGATGGGGTCATAACACCCCCCTCCTCTCCACCTCCTCTCAGCCAGAGGTGGAAGTTTTTATAAAGGCTTTTAACATGAGGACTGTAGATGAGATGCAAGGAACTTGCATGCTTAGGCTATATGCTGAGATTATTAATTCAGTTTAAGAAGTATGAGAATGTTTATGAGGAGTTTAACAAGTTCTGTGGTACAGAGTAATCTACACCTGGGGTGTAAGAGAGACAAAACTGAAGGTTGACAGGAGTGGTTGAGATTACATTTCAAAGGGTTTCCAACTAATTTATCAATACTTTGATGATATAGATTGTATCCAAAGAGTCAGGATAAGAAAAGTTATTTTCACTTATACAAAGTCCAAGAATACATTTTATCTCAAGTTATGTGATAATTGTTTATTTAAACTTGTTTGTTGCAGATCATGCAAATTAATTGTAATGGCTGTGTGCATTCAGAGTGTTTTCGCAGTGTGGTTTTTGGCCTGTAGAGGGAGCACTTCATTTCAATCCGTGTTTCACAGACTCTACATTTCTTTCCTTGCTTCTCCTGTTGTTTGCTGAGCAGTGAGAGTTTGAGATGGTAGTAAGAGGCAAGGAATTAATGATCTCTTTCAGGATTACTTTGCAGTCTAATCTCTAAGTATGTAGGGGGAACTTGTGAGATTCCAAGAGTCAGTTATATGCTGTGGTAACCGCCCTACTGGTACAACTGAGCTGATATCTGGACAGTCATTTCAAGGTTTATATTTCAACGTCCACAGCTGACAGGCTTATTATCCCTCAGGCGAATGCATTTTTTCTTTTATTCGAGATCTGTTTACTTGCCTTTTCCTGTTCTGCCTTTTCGCCAGATTCTGGTGTCCCTCTTGCATTTATGCAAAGCTAGTGTTTTAAAGGCTAAGCACAATTGAAATGAGGAAAAAAAATAATTGTCCATAAAAGCTTGGCCACAGAATCGTAAGTGGTACACCACTAGATCTCTCCAGTCATGTTGTTCCCATGCAACTCCGCTACAAAGTAGCTGTTGCCCCCTCTCCTTTGTATACAGGGCTCCAGCTGTACAATGAGTTGCTTCAAGGGTCAAGACTGACGATTAGGATTGAAAGTGATGTTGAAAAGACGCCTGCCTTTAAACTCGAAAATATAAACAAGTTACGTTTATGGCTTTCTCTTTGACCTCTACAATATGGGATCAGCATTAGTCCTCTGGCTTAAAACTCATGACATTAGCTGATAACTATTATGCTATTGTTTACGATTTGTTTATCCCTCCTTTCCTGTCTTTTTGTAGTTGGAGCAAAAAACTGAAGAAGATGGAAACAGGACACTGGCACAAAGGTAAATGTGTCAGGGTTTGAAGACAGGAAATAGTGAAGTGATGAAAATACGATTATTGGAATAGAATTTCCTGTCTTGAGTTCAGCTTGTGAAATGTCAGGTCATTTTCCTCTCTGACCAGGTTTCCTGTCCTGTTGATCATGAGGAAGGGTGAACTCCCCAATCTGAGTCATTCCTACTGAGCAGCGGCAGAAGGAAACGCATCATCACTGTAGAAATCATTATTTAACTGACCCTGCGCCCGAAATCAACTTTTATGTTTATTTAAGATTATTTTTAAGCACAGTGATGGGAATTAGTTTTAGAGATATGAGGTGTGTGCTGTCCATTTATGTTAAATAGATCATTAGAATCAAACTATAAATTAAATTAGCATTAAATACAAATATAATTCTAAATAATACACATGATTCAGTGATATCTATCTATCTATCTATCTATCTATCTATCTATCTATCTATCTATCTGTCTGTCTGTCTGTCTGTCTGTCTGTCTATATATCTCTATCTATCTGTCTGCATTTACTGAATATAGATAGAATATAGATACTGAATATATGAATATATCTATCTATATTTACTTAATAATTTGTATTTTTCAATAATAGATAGTGATTATATATATATATTATTAAAAAATAAATATAATTCAGTTAATATACATTCAGTAAATAATAAATTACTACATTAGTAGTATATATATATTTCTAACCCTGAACTGCATTACACTGAAAACCTGTTGATAGTATGATATTCATTCTCGAGGATGCGAGCCAACTCTGAAAATGTAAAATTGCATTGACCTCTACATAATCAGAAAGAAAAAAATACCGGTTTGTGATCGGATTCCCCCAGTCGAGGTGTTCTTTAGACCTGACCTCCGAACAGGTGTCATGGTCATGCTGAGGACGGTGCTGAAATGAGATATTAGCGAGCCCTTCACTCAACGTGGTCAAAATCAATGATCTTTGTGAGCAGCGGCCAGCACGGGAACAGTGGAGGCCATTCTCTGTGTGAGAACTGCCCTCCGTCCATCTGTCTCCATTCTGGAGCTGACCCCCTCTGTACAGAACCTCTCCTGTGTGGTCACAACTGGACTAGAGTTACACGGCCCATGTGTCCAGTGCTGGGCCGGACAACAAACAAGGCCGAAAGTGAAGCTACTCTTCCCTGTCTCGCACAAGAAATCGCTCCACACAGGAAAAGTACTGTTTTTACTTCTGCATACATTCTTGAGCAAAATCTTGGACATGAATGGGAAGCAAGCTGGAAAGAAAATGCATCTTTTTACTTGTTTAGTTTGTGTTGCATATGCATTGTTTCGTGTTCTGGTTTCCCTGAAACACAGCATGTGGTTTAAGTTAATGTTTGTGTACTGTGTAATAAAGTTAAAACATTTTCAAATTGTTTGTTCCAGTGTAATGCAATCCTGTACATTTCTGAATCACCATAAGAAGTGCATGATCATAAACAGTGGAAAAACGTGATCTTATAATCAGCATAATGATCATGATTTGTGAAACTATAAAGTGGATTACTGGATGGATACTAGATTATTATTTGTTTTAGGCTGTTGTTAGGGGGTTTCTATTGTGTTTTGATTAGTTACTAGTTGGTTGCTTACTAGCCAAAATAGCACAACCCATAGGTCTGTGCTATTCTGTGCCTAGATATGGCTTGGATCCAAGGTCAGAAATTAATGCGGGCCCGATGCAAAAATGCCACAGAACATAGCAGAAATTTTCCCATAATAAATAATAACTCACGTCTCCATAATAGTTTGTTATTTCTTTATTTGTAATGTCTGATATTTTTCTAATAAATAAATATATATATATCCCCAAGCTTAAGCCTTTGCCTTAAAAAGCACTACTAATTATCCCAAAAGACATTTAACCTAGTTTGTATAGAGATTAGGCTCATTATTTCTAGTGAGAATGAAATGATGACTCATGCACATGGGAGAAATAGCCCTGAGAAAAAACATGTCTTATGATTACATTGTAGATTATGTCATTGCATGTTGTCATTTACACAGAGGAAGCAAGGGTGGGAACAACTGGATTAGCCCCAGTGGTCATATAGAGTAGATTCGTCTTTTTTTAATATGAGTAGTTTCAACATTTTGGGACTATATTTGGTCGGATGAAGTTATTTATCTCCTTTAGGAGCATGACAAAAATGTGAAGATGAGATGAGATTGTATGACGTTATGTTTGTACGAGCAGCAGATTGCCGCTTGCCCGGCCTAGGTCTGCCTGAACGTGTCTTCCCAAAACTGCTCTCCGCTCTAATTACTGTTATCCACAATCTACTCAAGAGTTCAGCACCTAAACCTGTACTTGCGCTCCAAACTTGCACATTTGTATCAATTATGTTCACTTGAGAGGGTATATTTGAGGCCATGCTCCTATGCGGCATCTCACAATCCTCTCATGGGCATGTTGGGATAATTGACACTTTCAGACAGTGGTAAAACAGTGTGGTCAACAAAGCTGCATGCAGCTCTCCATTATGATCCTCGTATAAAACTTCAGGTGTCTCCAAACTATCAAGCTGCAAGGGAGACTTCAAGGGAGTTTAACTTGGAGATCATGGAGACAAAGATTTTCTCTCTGCTCTGCTGTAATGGCATACATCTAGTATTCTTAATAATGATTAAGTAGAGGTGGAGAAAGCTCTTGTGAGCAACATTAAAGGTATGTGGGCCGTGGCTGGGCAACCACAGCACAGTAAATCCTTTCCTCCGCATTCTCCCAGGGGAGAGTTTTCAGAAACCGAGTTGGTGTGTGCCAACTTGCCATATAAGATCAATGCTTTCTTGACTTCTCATTTTGATTTCGCAAATGTTTTCAATCATGTTCCCGAAAAGTTTGGCTCTGGCTGCCGTTCATCCATGAAAAGTAGGGTTTTAATGTAATGAAAAACTGATAAACGAGTAAAATGTCCTTTCAGTTTTCTGTCTTGAAAGCAAAAGACTTCAGTTTTAGGAGGGATGATCGTTTGATGAAAGAATATTGCAGCTTACAGCTGAAGTAAGTCTCATGTCAACAAGATACTATTTTGTTTGTGTACATTAATCATCTAATCTTTCTCAATAGACTCAAGGTTTAAGACTTATATTATAAACAGGCCTCTAAACCTTTGTGTTTCATACCACATTGAAAGGATAGTTCACCCCAAAAAAAAGAAAATTCTGTCATAATTTGTTGCTCCAAACCTTAATGACTTTCTTTCTTCTGCAGAACACACACATAAAGTCATGTTTAGAAATTCATATGGATGAGTAGAGAATGACAGAATTTTTAATTTTTGGGTGAACTATCCCTGAGTGTTAGAGCTGTTTTAGATGCTTTATTTTTTTAGATGCCATGTTTTTCTTTCTTCAACTCTTGAGAAATCTGCTTAAGTCAACAGAAAGAAAGACACTTTTTCCCCATTAGAAGAGATGTAAATATCTGTTATGGAAAGATGTATTAGATTCATACTCAGTGTCTTTGTCTCTCTCCATGTCAAAGATCTGAGGTGCAGCTGGGTACAGTCCTGAGGGAAATCAGTTTGTTCCGTGCACCGTCTTCCACTGTAATGGAGTGCGTTTTTAGCCCACAGTTTTGTCTAGTTTCATGCTCTCCACTGAACCTCCCATGACAAAGACTACAAATACTGTCTGTAAACTGCCAATCTACTTTTATCTCTGTTTATCCTTTTGTGTTTTGCTAGTTAAATCAGTGTGTTTTTTCGTTTCAGCCTGTCTATCTGTTTGTGTGAAGAAAGGGGAAGAAGAAAAGTGAGTCTTTGTCAAAAAGAAACTGGAACCAATTACGCCCAATGCTAAGCGTGTCCACTGTGGATATTGCTGGCGTATCCACGCTTGTATATACAACCCCTCAACCTCAGCCTTTCTCAAGGTCCAGTCCCACATGGCAGCCCACACTGTTTTGTCAGCTCATTCTGCATCCTATTGTGTGACATGGAGTATGGAAACTCTTTTGGTGCGTGTTAAACAGTGTTGGATTGCAGTTTGTTTGCCTTGAGTGCTTATATGCTCTGTGAAATCCAGTAAAGTCAAATGGCTTTCCCAGAATCGGCACTTTATGAGCCCCTGTCCCCATCCTCTTCAACTTAGAATGCATTCACCAAACTTTTGAGTCACTCCAACTTTGCCTGCGAGCGGCTCGATGTCCTCTCCAAGCTTTCCCCCTTTACTCTTAAATGGAGTACAGATATTTTCCCAGTGCACAGCTGCCCTGTACGTACCATGACCCTCTTGATGAATCCACCCAGAGCTGGCAAACGCAGACCTGCTCTCTTGACTTCGCACTGACGTATCTGGCTCTGTTTGACCACCACCTGGCCTTCATCATCCTCCAACCAATGTGGTACTGAGGATACAATGAAAAAGTGAACTAAATTGTTTCCAAATGAAAACAGTTCCCTCTGGAGAGGGACGCTGCTATTAATACATTTAATATGTGATCTCAATAATGCACCTTCTTGACATGAAACAGCTTGGCTCCGGTCTGAACATGCGTGGCCTACAGTGATGTTTCCTGGAACAATAAGATCTTAATCTCTGATTTCTTTACAACTGGCTTCATCAACTAAACAATGGTTTCTGTTCTAGCAAACCAGGGTGCTAATTTAGGATGGAATTGGGGGTCTGATCCCCGTAATTAAGGCTTGAACCCCCTGAAGTAAGTCAAAACAAAAGGGTGGGGAGCTCTTAAAAGTCCATTTTTACATATAAGTATATATACATGTTTCAACAGCATTTCAGTAATCACAAAAGTTAGATTACAAGTTAGTCAAAGAGTGTGTTTTCGATTCACGCTAAATAGACGCTCACAGACAGAAGTCCTTTGTTTAAGGATCAAACCACAGTAACGTTACACCCCTCAAGAGCTTTTAACTAAGATCCATATCGGACAATACATGGACAAAATTGTATTTATTACTTTATTATAGATTTCCATATTACAACTACTTAACAAGGTTAAGTCACTAAAAGCCGACTGCTATATTAAAAATGTGTTTAGTTAACTGCTATTTCAAAGTCTTTAATGCACTCTGGACTCTTTAGGACTGTGTTAGGACTTTCTTTTAACAGCCTATTTTTTTGTATTTATTGTGTTGTTTTAATTTAAAAGGATGAGTTTAATTTAATTTAATTTAACCTAGTTTAATTACGGAAACATCAGTCATTTTGGCTGATCATTACAAATTGCTATATTAAAATGTATTTTGTTAACTGCTAACTACTATTTAAAAAATAAAATAAAATCACTAACTGCTAAATGCTATATTAAAAGTATTTTGCGAACTGTTAACTGCTATATTAAAATGTTTTTTCACTAATTGTCATATTAAAAAATTATTTTTGTCAATTAACTGCTTTATTAAAAAGTTTTCACTAATTACTACCTGATATCAAAAGTATCATAAAGCTATATCTTGAAGTGTTTTTTTTTTTGCTACAGTAACTGCTATTAAAATATATTTTCACTAACTGCTAACTGTTGCATGTTAAAATTACTTTTTGCCAACTGCTTTATTAAAGTGTGGCAAAATACCCCCAACATATTTAACAATTGCATTACAGTTATAATGCAACTACTTATTATGTCAGTGGACGTAATTCAGTCTATTGCAAGTCACCGCAGTGAGTAGCTGAGTAAATTTGTTCCTTGCTTTACAAGACAACATCAAGAGTGCACTGCTATTATCTCCACTGCGTAACACGTGTTCCATTCTTAAAATGTGTCATACTGTACATGCAGTCTAGAGAGGCACATTCAATGTGTCTCCCACGTGTACGTTTTTAAGCATTGACCTTTAGACTCGGTTTAATTTGTATGGCTACTTGGTGCAGATGCAATCAGGCAGGTGTATTTACCTCCCACACTGGCAAGTTTGCTCAAAGAAAATCATATGTAGAATGGAAAAATCATTGTTCTAATGTTCTCTCCTGCTTTTAGTACTTTGAGTGAGTGTCTCATTTTGTATTCCTATAAGTGACTAGCAAAGCTGTAGCGGAACTCTAGACGTCACTTCCAGGATCATTTTTTTTTCTTCACAGCTTTAGACACATGAATCATGTCGCAAAATAAATAGTTGGAGATGAAAATGGTTAACTGAGACTGTTTTCCTCTTATTTTTTTCTGATCTGTCTTGTAGTGATGAAGCTGACTAATGTGAAGGCCCTTATCTCTAGCTCCTTTCCTGTAAGGAGATCTAGTGTCAGGCTTCTGGTGCAGAATGATGATAGCTCAAAGGTATGTTATACACTATATATTGCCAAAAGTATTGGGTCGCCCCCTTCTAATGAACAGGTTTGACTACTTTAGTAATTTCTATGAGTACAAATCTTAATGTTAAAGCATATAATGATATTCTAGGAAATTGTGTGCTTCTAATATTATAGCAACAGTTTGGACAGGACCCTTTTCTATTCTGACATGACAATGCCTCTGTGTATAAGGCAAGGTTCAAAAAGAAAATGATTGATTCAGTCAGTGTGGAAGAACTTGACTGGTCTGTTCAGAGAAAAACAAAGTCCTAATCCCAGTTTAACACCTCTGGTGTGACTGTAAATGCAGACCTTGAGCCAAAAACTCATCACCAAACACCAATGACTTGTACATATGGGTTCAGTCAGTTTAGACGCTTCCAAAACTGTTGCAACAGAGATTGAAATACAATTTTTAAATACATGAATCATGTTCCCATCGTTGTTGCCACAGATTTGGAAGTGCATTTTTCTGTTCTAAAGAAGGGGGTGTCCCAATACTTTTGTCTATATAGTGTATGTACAAGTCATTGGTGTTTGGTGATGAGTTTTTGTCTCAAGGTCTGCATTTACAGTCACACCAGAGGTGTTAAACTGGGATTAGGACTTGGTTTTATGCAGACCAGTCAAGTTCTTCCACACTGACTGAATCAATCATTTTCTTTTTGAACCTTGTCTTATACACAGAGGCATTGTCATGTTAGAATAGAAAAGGGTCCTGTCCAAACTGTTGCTATAATATTAGAAGCACACAATTTCCTAGAATATCATTATATGCTTTAACATTAAGATTTGTACTCATAGAAATTACTAAAGTAGTCAGACCTGTTCATTAGAAGGGGGTGACCCAATACTTTTGGCAATATAGTGTATATATATGATGGGTATATACTGTATATATGATGATATACATATAGGTATGTTATATATGTAAAATAAAATAATATTGTTTTTTTTTCTTATATGCCGTACTGTTTATTACCATAGATGTGCAAATAACGTTTTTTGTCATTCTGGACAAAGCATTGGAATGGGGGACAAACATCCAGAGAACAGGAAGAGAGATATGTGGCTTTATTTTCTGAGTCATTTGTGTAAAAGATGTGGTCATTACAGATGAAATACTATCAAGCATGGCGCCCTGGAAATGTCTTAGCCTCCAACAAGAAGAAACATTCAACTGGATACGAGTGCAGCGCTCGCCCGCTTTAATGCAGTGATTGATAAAAATGTTCCTGCTTGTTTATGAAATCTGATACGTGGTATCTAATAGCCTGTGATAGGACCTTCTCCCACCAGTACTGGCCTGGCCCTCAAACCACCCTCAAAAATAGAATGATTACAATAGCATGTGTTTAAAACGAACAACCTCTGATAAAACAGGAAAAGGCTTGTTAAACTAATTCGGAATCAAGATTTTATTGCTTTCAAGAGAGGATTTGGCCTTGAGCTCCTCATGAAAGCGGCCTTTTAAAAAGAGAACACATTTCATTGCTTTGTTTTTTGAACGCCTGCCTCTGATTGCGTGAACTGTTCGGTCACACACAAAAGTATGCGTTCGTCATCATCATGTGAAGAGGAGACAGATGCAAGACCGCAGTCCAAAGCCAAGAAAGCTCCGGCTTTTATCAGCCAAACAGAGCGTAATGGGTTGTTGTACAATGTAAACCAATGCTACTAATGGGTGAAAAGACTCTAATTATGATGTTTTCCACAGTGATGAGCTTCAAAAGTCAAAGAGAAGACATTTCAAACAATGTAAACTTCATGCTAAAGCCTTTTGGCCCTCGTATAAGCATACATGAGTGACACTACAGGAAACATCTGGAAGTGGATCTACAGACATCTTGGGGGAGATGACAGGGTGAGGATTCGCTTCCCCTTCCACACCGTCTCATGCACTGAGAATCATGTGGATTCTGTCGAGGTCTCCAAGCAGTCCCTGAACAAATAAAGAAGTACATGAAGCAAAACAGCCGCAAAAAATTAGACACTCAAAGCACATTGTAATTATCATGAGGTAATTTTAATGTGGTGTAAACATGGCTGTGCTGCAAAGTGAAAAATGCTAGTCTGTATTGAAGTTTGAGGTTAGGTTTTCCTCCATGGGTAACGGAGAGCGCTTATGTTTACTGTTTCAGTGGTTACCAAGGGTTTGTGAAGAAGGCCTCGAAGACTTTGTTCTGTGCTGATCTGTTCTTCAGGCATCACATAAAGCAAGGTACTGTACATCTTTGATGTAAATGAGTCAAACAAGGATGTCCCAGATTACTTAATGACAAGTGTCAAGTGGTGTAACCATCAAGTAAAAATTAATAAAATATTTTTCTTACACCTTGAATAGAGAAGGTTTAAAATGTGGAAGCCCGTTTACGCCACTGAATAAAAAATTAAAAAAGGTACTCGCATTTCTGACTTAATTTCTCAGAATTGTGAGTTTATATCTTGCAATTCTGACTTTATTACTCACAATTGCAAGGTTATATCTCACAATTCTGAGGAAAAAAAAACACAATTACCTTTTTTGTTTTTTATACAGTGGCGGAAACAGACTTCCATATTAAAACAAACACACACACACACACACACACACCAAAAGAAAAAGAAATTAAACAGTAAATATAATGAACTTTTCTTAGGGTTAATCTATCTGACGTGACCTAAATATCTTTTTCCTCTTAACATTTTTTTTTTAACTTGAGTTATGAGGCTCTGTAGAAGTCTATAGATCTTTAGGTCTAGATTTCTGAGATAATGTCCTGTTTTATGGTTTTCTTATCACATGAAAACAAAACATTCTGCATGTTGGTTACACTACACTGACTTTGTGTGTTTAGTTAGTTAGTGTTAGTTAAACTTTGACAGTTTAAAATAATAAAATAAAATAATTATAATAGTGCCTTTTTAATAATAAGTGCCTTTTATATATGGGTAGTTGATGTATCAATGTGTCCTATGGTGTGACAGCAAAAATGTAAAAAAATAACCTCTAATATTGAAGATAAACCTCTCTCATGCTATTTGTAACTCTAAGAATGAAGAAACATTTTTCTCATGTTATTTGTATGTTCATTTTTTTTCCTACATTTTTGCTGTCACACCATAGGACACAGTCCACTTTTTAATTGTCAACTACCCATATATATATATATCTATATATATCTATCTATATATATATATATATATATATATAGATATATATATATGTATATATATATATTTTTTTTTTTTATTGTTAACTTTAATTCATTACAATATCTGGCTCCATAAAAATATCAAAATTATTTTTAATTTAGAAACTGAAAACAGATTTATCATAGAATTGTTTCATTAAAGCAGTTGTCTGTACCAATTACATTTTTTATGTATTTTAGAAAAGCTTAATAGATCCTGACAAAGATATGAGCATCACGTCATTGACCCAAATACACAACATGTGTTTGTGCATCGTTTTCTATTTCACTTGCTCTCACGCACAACCATAAACTCCTCACGCCTTTGGTCACTTGCGCTTCTATACCCCACAAATCTCTTTTTCTCCCACTTACTTTCATTCGTGCACCCCGCAGTTAACTGTCTCCATCTGACATACACATTTTCATGCGTCATCACTCGCGCTCCCCCCACACTGTACATTGACACTGTATTCCACTTACCCACAAATCTTTGCCACCCCCTCATAAATACAGCTCACTTGAACCACTCTGACAGAAAAAAGAAAGGTGTAGAAGAACTGAATGAAATAACAAGTCTACACAGGCATATAGAAGGAATAAGAAGAGATAAACAGGGAGAAATAGGCAATCAGAGAGAGAAGCTTCGAGGGAGAACGCCGTGAGGGAGAAAGTGCACAGTCATGCTCAAGGAATGCAGGGGAGGAAGGGGCGGCTGGCGTGACTGCCCCATTTTTCACAGTCTTAATCAGAGACAGCTGTCAGTGTGAGGGGCGGACGACCGGCCGTGTGGGGGAGGACTGGAGCGAGGGATGAGAGAAGAGGTGAACGGCGCTCATGTACCCAGAGGAGTTGGAGTTTATTTATTTCTTTAACAGAGTGGAAACTCAGGGGGAGACGTGTGAGGAGGACGGGCCCACCTTCCTTTCTGCTGCTGCTGCTGCTGCACTGCTGGATCACATTTAGCGGCGTCTTCTCACATCTCTGTTTAACTGAATACACGCACTCACCTCCATTTAACCCCACAAGGGCCTCCTATCACATATAACACATTGCCCTCCTTCTTATATACAGCTTGCCACATATAGTAACAAATCTCGCTTCATTCACAGTCACAGAGGGCTCATATACCTCAGTTTAGAACAGTGAATCATAACATTATGGGTCCAGTGCTGTACTTACCAGCTAGGTGCTGCATCGTACAATGACTTTCAGGGAGGTCGACTGTTTTACAGGAATTTCTATTTGATATTTTCAATTTGTTCATCTTGTTCAAGTCAAATTATGTTTTGGTGCCACTTGCACAGTTTGCCAAATGCCAACTGTCTGCCTACAAAGTGCATAAGCAATAAACCATTGCTGATTCTTGTTTTTAACCATCCATTTACTGCATTGTAAAAAATAAAATATGTGCCCTGATTAACTTTGAACTTTAATTTAAATTTTAATATAAAATATAAAACATATATAAAACGTACTCCTAATCTTTGATTTTATTTACAGCTTTAAAAAAATAAATCTGTAAATGACATTTTTAATCTGAAATTGCTATGTCATTGAAAAGGTCAAATTATGTTTTTTCGATAATTGATCTTGTATAAGGTCTGCAGGAGTCCTTTGATGTCATTTCCCGTTTTATTTTTAAGAACGCATTTTAATGTATTTTTTAATAAATGAATTGCAAAAACTTTGTACTTTTAAGATCCCTTAATGACTTCCTTCAAGAGGAAGACGGTTCAAGTCATTTGCACAATAGCTATTCACATACTTTATTCAAGTTTCTGTCCTTCTCAAAGCAGAATCTGGTTGTTCTGAGGATGATACTTCAGTTTGAGTGGTCGTGGAATGTATATTTCACACAATCTCATTCACCCAGCACGCAGAGAGCATTTGAGCCTCACACAGACGCTTGTGTTTGACAGCCGAATTCCAGTGATGTCATAATCTTCTCACCTCATCATAACGATGGGTCCATGTTTATATGAAGACAAAATAGAAACCTTAGGGAGGGAAGCGTTGCCTCGCAAAGACGTGCAAACATGGCAGAGTAAGGAGTAGCTCACTTTCAACAAGATAAACAGTTACTGTGTGCAGCAAAGATGAAATAAGCAACAGTCTCGCTTGTTTATCTCAACGGCTGAGTGTTATGGAACCGGTTTGGTAGAGTTTGTTTTGCGGTGGTACCTTTGATTGGATTCTCCCTTTTTTGTTTCAGTTCTAATGTCCCTGTTTATGTGGTCAGAGAGGGTTTCCTGTCTGCTGTGGGCACAGACAGAGGCCTTATGGGAATGCTTGCGTCTAATGAGGCTGACGTATTGTCTAATGACAGAAAACGATTCAGATGACTCAAGCTCCCTCAGCGACTCAGACATTATATTGTAGGGTTTGAGGCATTATCTCTGAGATCTGGCTGATCAGAGGGATCAAGTTCTCTCTTTTCTTCAGCTGAATCTTTTAACAGCTGCCTTTTGTGTCACTCATGAAAATGAGGATTTCAGCAATAAATTAATGGCATTTTGCTTTACTATATATTATTACAGGCACATTTAAACTGTATGTTATTATATATTTTATGTATGTTACTATATACTGTATATATGAAGCATCATAAAGCATGAAGCATCTTTATTCTTCATATATAATATACTATATTTTAGTAGACAGTAAATTACAATTTTTTTTTTTAATTTTTAAAACTTAAATTTGTGTCCTCAAGTATTCATGTTGTCATCATAACTGTCCGTTATTACTATAAAGTACTTCTCTATACATAAAAATGCTCTGTCATAATGACAATGTTTTCAGAAATTGATCTCTGCAAGTTCAAGTAAATATTTTTTATATTATATTTTGTTAGATTTGTTAGAGAATCTAAAATTGATCATCTGAAACAGATTATTGAATACTGGATATTTGGAAATATCGAATTTAATTGTTATGACTTTAAATACAAGTTTAATAATGGCTGTAAAATGTAAAATGGATAAATTAACTAAAAGGGTCAATCCAGTTACTTTTCTTAATACAAAGGTATATCCCACAATCTATTAATATTTATTAATAGTTACACTTTAGTATAGAAACCAATTCTCACTATTAACTAGATGCTTATTAGCATGCATATTACTAGCATATTGGCTGTTTATTAGTATATATAAATCACGTGTTCTACATCCCCTACTTCTACCCAATACCTAAACTTAACAACTACCTTCCTAACTATTAATAATAAACAGGAATCAGGAGTTTATTGGGACATAAGTAGTTAATATAGTGAGAATTGGTCCCCAAACTAAAGTGTGACCTTAGTAATTTAACAAATCACATATGGTTATATTTAGAGACAAAGTCTTAAATACATGTACTTTCAACTTTCGAATCATATCTTTGAAACAGAAGAAGCACTCATTTTGTAGAATGACCCAGCTGGTGACATACATTACATTATGAGTAACATAAGAGCAATGTGGCTTGAGTTCGTTGTGCTTTACATTCAAAGCACGGTTGAAATGAGGTAAAGTTTGAGAACAGCTGAAAATAGGGCAACTGAAAAGTCTTTTGTTGTCAGTATTATGTTTCTCAGTTCCACTTTCCAGATGAGAGTTGATGACATGGTGATAATTATAAAAGGCCTGGTGTCTTAAAAACATGGTGTGAAAACAAATATGCATGTGATTAAGTGCATGAAAATAAACAGATGTAAATGTATCACGATGTTGTGCGCACAAGGTCAGAGATATTCTTGGTGTTTTCCCCGATAACCACCTCTGAAGTGCAACCAAACTGTGCAACCGATGTCTGTTGACGTGCCATGTGTGTGTTCTATTTTGGTTATGAAGTACTCCCCTCATGATCTGTCAAAGAGCTGCTCATTTCCTGCACACATACTCTTATCTGATGGTATAACGTTTGTGTGGTCCCCTTTTTGTAGACCATTGGAACTCAAACTTGGTTGACTTTGTGGTTGTCTTAGGCCTGTATTTTTATTCTGACAGTGACAAAGAGAGAATTGAAATAGAATTTGTGTTTCTCATAAAAGTGACTCGGTAAAAAAGACAGTAATCATTGTGTAAGTGACAAATAACAGAACATAAAGCTAAAAACACAAGTCACATGCTAGGCCTTAAAGGAACAGTTAACCCTAAAAATAAAATTTCTTATGAACATGCAGCTTTTTAATTGTGATTATTGTGATGTTTTTATCAGCTGTTTGGACTCATTCACTGCAAATAATCCATTGGTGAGCAAGTAATGTAATAATACATTTCTCCAAATTTGTTCCCATAAAGAAACTAACTCATCTACATCTTTGAAGGCCTGAGGGCAAGTACATTTTCAGTTTTGGGTGAACTATTCCTTAAAGATAGGACTGATGCAGTTTAAATTTAATTTAATGCATAAATCTGGATTTGATCACTTAATAGGAGGAATAAAAAAATGTCTGTAAGTCTGGGGCTGCAATTTATTAGCACTGATGGCTAGAACAATATTTGCTTATCAGTATGAGTTGAGGGAGACAAGGAGTGTTATTTATGGAAGTTTTTTGGTCACTTTTTATTTGACTGCATTCATGTTATTGTGTAAGCACATGAGTAAATATTAAGTTGAACAACAAGTAGGCCTACTTAGTATGTATAATCATTAACTTAACTAAATAGACTTTGTTGCATGTACATAATGGATATCAGGACTAGTTTAGATGCGTTTTACTCTAGTGAATATTTCTCAGGCTGGGTTTATTCTTGATAATCATTTGAGTCACACTTTATTGTAGTTCTCGCTATTAAAAAAACGTTAACTATGACTTTTGCCTCAATAAACTCTTACGGTAGTTGTTAAGTTGTAGGTATTGGAGTAGGATTAGGGATATAGAATATGGTCATGCAGAATATGTGCTTTATAAGTAGTAATAAACAGCCAATATGTTAATATACTAATAAGCAACGAGTGCAAATTGGTCCCTATACTAAAGTGTTACCATCATTTTTAAGTCTCGGCTGCAAAAAAAAAAAAAGCCATTGAGCATTTCCACTTTTACAGGCCAGGAAAAGATTTCATTATACACACTTATATAATTATACACACTTACTGCTGTCACAGTAGGCTACATGGGGTAAGTTGTCACATTGGAACCTGCTATTAAACAGCCTACTATAGGCCTTTTTAGCAAAATTCAATAAGATTAATATTAATATAAGTCCAGTTTAAACCAACAAATATTACACGTAATTATATAAATTTATGACATTTAAAATAGACTTTCACTGCTTTTATGAAAGATTGTGAAATATTTTATTATTCCATTGGACTTTGTGATTTAACCTCTCCCCTTTTGTCCTTACTTGTCCTCTGTTATCAGGCAAAGAGGTCAGGTTGACCCAGCCCTGTGCTGCTTTTAGTGGGAGGGGGGCGCATTTTCTGACTTATGCACTGTCCCCCAGAAGTCAATGTTCAAACCCAATAACCTAATCCCACTGGGTTTATTTACCCGCATATCTCTACATTGCTAAATCTCTCCTGAGTGACTTGTATCATGCATTCTCTGCCAAGCTAAACACTCCCGTGCGGTATTGACCTCATCTCTGAAGCGCTCTCGTCTCTACTTTAATTCCAAAACATTATCAGGATATTCTGCGGTTAACACGGTTTGATCAGGCGGTGGTATCTCTAAGACTTCCCTTTTCGAAAAAGGGAGCTTTCATGGTACTTTCCAGGGCACTTTCACTCTTGAATGTGTGGTAATTAACACCCTGTGTTTATCTAACTGTTTAAGATGAGAGCTGCTGGAGTGAGTCATCTTGTAAACCTGGCTTTAAAGTTTCATACTGTAGACTGCCCTCTCGCCCTTTAGCGGTTTCACTCCCCCATCCACCTAACAAAAACTCATGCATTTGCCCACGACTGTCAGAGATGTGTTGTCGTCTCTGTGTTAAAATAGCCATAGAGAAAAGTCAAAAGTAGCAACAAGTAATCAAATCATTCATACAAGCATCTAAAGAGAACAGTTTTAGCATTAGCATGTAGCTTTTGCTGCTCAGATAGTAAATCAGTAAATCAGTTAAAGCTGTTTCTTAGAAAGTGCATGAGGTCTCTTTATTATGTGAAGACTTCTTGTATTTTTGAATACATTTTTGGTCAGCTACATAAAACTGAGAAAGGTTATATGTGGTGGAGCTTGTTTTGTTCTTTGTTCTATGTGGGACTTGTGAAGAGAGGAAGTGAGGTCACATCCTGCCCTACAATACTAAGTGGAAAGCGGACTGAAGAAGCCCCCAAATTTCCTTCATCTTATTTTATCATGATTATGGTTTAACTCATTTTCAAAATTTCCCTTGTATTGAAAAAAAAGAGAAAATCATAAGAAAGGTCACTATATAGTGTTGCTTTAAACATACAAGAAATACACTTTAGCATATTTTCTAAAAGAGTACGTAATATGGAAATAATATAGTTTAAAAGAACATACATAAGTGTGAAATGAATGTAATGTTATTGACACCATGTCATTGTATTTGCAATTAAATGAAAATGTGTGATAGTTAAAATTTGTATTAAATGCAGTTATTTTAACTTTTGCTTTTTTGACCCACTTAAGTAGCACTTAAGTGCATCTTTATATGTAATTTCATAACACTGTTGTATATGAAATATGGTTAAAGTATACTGCTGAATGTACTGACAAGCTTTTATGGTAAACTAAAATAGCCTTTAATGTCATTACTGTCACGGTGCACACACGAGGGAGGATACAGGAATACAGGAACACGCAGACGAGGACTTAAACTCAAATAATAGTCTTTAATGTTGACAAGGCAGGACAAGGCAAGGCTGACAGACAAGATACACTGGGGAGTCACAAGTAGACCAGACGAAATCAAACTCAAAAGACAGGAACTAAATACACAGGGTAATTAACACAATCACATAAACACAGCTGGAACATAACTCATAATGACATGAAACAAGGACAGGAAACAAACCAAATATGGACACAAGAGGCGGGAACACATGACACACACAACAGAACCCTGACAATTACTAATGAAATATGTATTTTGTAATGATCAAGTTGCAAGCTATTTAACTTTAAATATAATAATAGCATGACAAAAGATAATTAAAACATAATAATGATTTAAAATCTACTTTAAAACTTAATTTATTTTTATATTACTACAAAGTGCACTTTTTTAACCTTAAGAAACATGCACTTAAGTGGCCTTTTATTCCATTAATGTATTATCTGCAAGTATAGAATTTAAATATACTTTTAAGATTTGAAGTACACTACAAGTACAGTTACTGTAACGTCATTTCAAATAGTTTTCACATAGTTGTTTAACTTCACGTATAACATATGGAATCACAAATAAAAGTCTGATTTATAAATGTAATAATTTTAGTTTAACCATCTGTGACTCATTCTGTGATCAACCTGACATCAGCAGCATGTTAGTCTAGACTGATGTGTCACCACACATTTCTTTATCTTCTAGAAAGCATATTCAGTTCAGATAACTATATCAGGCTCAGTGTTGACTGTACATGCCCAAAGCTAAACACGTAACATGCTATACACCTGATATTGACAGTCCTTGGATTTCATTTTTTGTCACTCTAATACAAGAAAGTCGTTATTTCATTTCTTCCTAAAATGTGGTTTTGAATGCCAGATCCAATGGGGTTTAATCTGTCATGATTTACACCGCGTGAATTTTATCCTCCCAAACCCTGAGGAGCATTTCTGATCTGTTTATTATTTCCTCACAGCTGAAAAAATATAAGTATAAAGTAAAAACATTTGAAAACCTGTCTGATTATTCCTAAGTTATGTAGGTCAAAACACTATTTTATAAACGAGTTGCTTATTTGAATAGTTTCTAAATGATTGAGGATAATCACCATTGTCTATAGAGTTTATGGAGTATTTTGGCACCGATAGTAAATGACTAAAAGCAAGAAAGTCATTAAAGGTTTGATTATTTTAAATTGAATTTAATTAATAATAATACTAATAATAATAATAATGCAAATATGTAATTTAGTGTTTGTTTCTATGTGTGTGCGTGCTTACAAATTGGGCAGGATGTTCTGAGGTTACTCTATATCGGCCTCTATTGCTCTCTCACACATGTTTTATCTCACTGTGGAACATGCAGAGGAGTTTATAAGCACTGTGCATGTTTCATGTCCTGTTGTATATACATAGGCACAGATGCACACAACCCACAGTAATGCACACATTTAACCCTTTCCATGCCCACACAGGAAAATCCTTTTCACTTCAATTAAAAAACAACACCTACTAAATTATAGCTAATGTATTGTTTACTGGAATATGGTTCCAGCAGAAAGCTGCAGAGTTCTTAATGTTCCAATGAAAGCTGAAACATTGTGACATACTGTATAAATATCAGCCTGCTATTTCCATTTCAAGGCACTGTGTGTTTAGTCTGATAGCTGTGATGTGATCAGAGCTCTCTGATGACGTGGCGATGGCTCATGCCAAAATGTGGAGGTCAGTGACATGGGGATGATTTTTGAATTTTTCATGCTGTATTATGCATGCAAGGCCAGTAGTTGGCGATGTGATGTTGTAAAGAATCTTGCACATATTAGGGGTGAGAGATATACCGGTACACATGATTAACAAGTAGAAATTTGTCAACCGGTAGAGATATTGGACTATTGCCTCTATCGTGGTTAAACGCTCACATGACATTGCTGTACATGGTCATAAAAATTATTGTTTGCACGTGTTTTAGGCATTGCGGTTTAAAAACAAGTCATTTTAAGCCATTGAAATGAAATCAGCGGCGAAAGAGAACTAATTTCTCTATATTCGCACACTGAGAGATTGTTGAGCGCTGTCAGAGAGGCACATGCACATGAAGACGGTGCTCATAGAGCACGGGAGTATTGAACGGAATTATTTTTGCCACTTTATAGGCCTTGAACGGTTAAACACACACACTTGTATGTGTCAAAATCTTGAGTAGCAAGTATCCTCACAAACACAGTAGGTCTGAAAGCACGTGGTTGAGAAAGAAACCATGTGTAACAGTATATTGGATCCAGGTAGCTCTTAAAGGGATAGCAGTCTAATATTTCTGCAGTCTGTCATTCATGTTAATCACACAACAAAATATATATATTTTCTTTTTTAATTTAGGCTAGCATTAGTTCTTTTGTGATATTGACACTGGTGTCAAGAATTATTTAAATTCTATGGTATCGAACATTTTTATATCATAAAGACCTTATTTAAAGGAAAAATAACTATATCGTGATATATATTGTTACCGTGAAATAAAATTACTCATATGGTGATAACAGACTTGAGTCAAATCGCCCACCCCTAGTGCATACTATAGACTGAACATATAATATGCATGAGCATGACGTCAGTGTTACACAGAGATGATAATGGTAACATTTTCAAAAGTTAGCATTATCAGGCCTCAAAACTCTGTTATTGTGTAAATCAATGGGCAAAACGCAAAAGAGTTTACTTTTGTTGGCGCTAGTAGCCTCATGGGCAGTGCGGTGACCTATAGTGGACCTTACCTGATACCAACCATCTCTCTCCCCCACCTCGCTTTCTGTCTGATATAATGTCCTATCCTAATAAAGGCAAAAATGCCAAAAAATTAAAATAATTTTTATTTTAGTTGAAAACAGCATCACATAAACTTCCCCTTAGTGTGGAAAGAGATAGAATTTAAATCAGATTTTTTGGACGGATTAGTGTGTTTATAAATGACAGATTCTCAAACCTTTACATTCACCCCTAAGATTGAATATTTGGTTTCATCCTTCCTCACCAGTATTACCTTCTCTGGCCAAGGTTGGGCAGACTGAGCAATCTTTTGCTCCCTGTGTTTGTTCAGCAGGGTGATTACGGGAAGCGCCCGGATAAGTGGGTTTAAATAGAGCCGGAGTGCTTCCTTTGGGAATTTGTTAATGATTTAAAGGACCCAAAAAACAAGTACTGGGAAACAGACTGGTATTTATACAGCTCCTCTGATTTGTTTTCATCGTCATAATGCTTTATATTTTGTAACTTAATATGGAATAATTTCTCATGGTTCAAACTTGTTTTTTCTGGCTCTACAGGCTAGTATTTTCATGTTTTCCACACCAAAAGTCTTGCTCTGCAGGCCAGGTGTGTGTATGTAGGGGTTGGGGGAGGAGGTTAACTGTAATTCATACACTAGAAAAGTAAGTGCCCAAATTACCAACAAGCTAAAATAATTTCCTGTAGTGGTGCTTGGAAGCAGCTATTTCTGCCTCGCCTTGTTTATTTTGGTGGGGGGGTGGGGGACCGAGTTAGAAAGGGTCTGTGGACACATAATCCTCTCCAAAAAAAGTGATTTATTTATGAATTCCAGCCCTGAACTGCCCTCCTCCCTTCTTCACTCGCATGCCTCCAGAGAGAGTGTGAGCTTGCCAGAAGTCATTGGCTGATGTTTACAAGACTGGATTGGCTATTTCCCATGGTGCCTTGTGCCTGCAGTGATATCTTATTTATGTAAGGCCCGAGATGGGAGAACAGAGGATTTTATTTTGGGCTATTCCCCATAGATGGATCCGATTCCTCCAACTGGAGCTATTTCCTAAATACGTGCGGCCTTTCAGGTCTTAGACCATGTTAGTGGGCCTTGATAAAATCTTTATTAATTATCACATCTAGACAATTCTACTGGAAATGTATCTTGTGACAGTTTCTGGGCTTCTTTTTCATTCAAATTAACTATAAAATGAAGTCAAGTACATTTTGAAGGCCTAAGAACCTAACACCGCCGACATCCCACAAGCCGTCACTAGCAAGAACTTTTCTAAAACAAGTAAAAAGATTTGCTTAAATTCTGGTCAGTTTTTATCTGCGCTTCCATTTGCTGCATATGCAGGCCCGGCGTCAAGGGGGGGCTTGGGGGGGCTTAGCCCCCCTACGACATTCTGAAGCCCTCCCTGCAATGATCCACGCAAACGCGACTGTCAGGAGCTGGGTTACACAAAAATTACCCAAACACTAAAATATGTTGAAATAAATGTTGAAATAAAATAACCGTTATTTTTTTAGAGTAGCCTACAATGTGCACACTTAAAAGCAACTGGTGCAAGCTGTAATCACTTCAAGTTGGACGTATCAAATGCTCCGTTACCTCTCCCTCCTCTGATCATTTGATCAGACACCCATGTTCCAGGACCTCACATATGCAGACTGATACCTCCAAGAAGCCGAAACGCGTTGATTTTAACCGTTTGATGCGGATGATCACCGGTTAGGCTATTTAGAACATTCACAGATTCAAACGTGCTTTCGCGCTTTGTCTGGCGCTGAGTCAGAAATACATGCACTCAGTGCTTTTAGCCTTATATCACAACGATTCAGTGTTTTCAACCACATAAAATTTGGTTCCAGACATTTAAATTAATTACTAGCAAACAAGACATTGTTAAATAGTACACATTTGTTAAATAAGGAAAGCGACAATAATATTATCAATGTTAATCTGTACTGATGTAGCCCCCCCCAGATCATAAGAAAGCGTCAAGTGTCCTGGCGACGGCGTGCATATTTGTTAGAACCTAGGTTGTTTTTTGAAACTTCTGTGTTCTGTAAAACAGGCCTTGTCATTTCCAGTTTAGGTCTTTTGGATGTGCTCTGTTAAATATGGATCAAGATGCCTTCAAAGGAGATATCAAAGGTGATCATAACCGATGTCCCTCACATATGCAGACTGATACCTAAAAGCTTATTTTTCTTTTTCTCACTAACGTTCTGATATTAAAATTTAATAAAATGGAAACAATAAAAAACAATTAGGTTAGCTGATACCTTAAAAGTCCATAGATACTGGCATACTGTTAATACTTTCTCAGACAAGCAGATACGATGAGACCTATGTTCCGGTTTGGTCAGGTGACATTGAACATATACCTCATAAAAAGATTGTGGCAATTATGACTTTATATATCCCAATGTGACTTTGTTTTGTCAAAATAGTGATTTTATAAACTTTCAGTCTGACTTTAAACATTGTAATATTACTTCACATTTTCCATTGGTTTTCACACTTTTCTTGTTAGCACTGTAACTTTATTTGTCACAATTGGGATCTTAATATGCTACAATATGACTTTTCATTTCATAATCGTGAGTTGGTTTCTCAAAATTGTTATTTTATAACTCTCAATGTGACATTATATGTCTCATATTACTTCACATTTTCATTGGTTTTCTTGCATTTCTTGTAATTATGACTTTATATTTCCCAATTGTGACTTTATATCTGTCAATGTGACATAATATGCCTCAATCTGACTTTAAACCTCGCAATTGTGATTTTATATTCCCCAGCTGCAGCTTATTAACTCGTAATATGTTGCAATATTACTTTACATCTTCACATGGATTTCTTGCATTTCTTGTAATTGTGACTATATATCTAGCAATTGCATTTTTATATCTTAATATGCTACAACCTGACTTCCAATTTCACAATTGTGAGTTGGTTTCTCAAAAATTGTGATATATATAACTCTCAGTCTGACACGATTATGTCACAATATTCATTTGTATTTCTTGTATTTGTGACTTTATATCTTTCAGTGTGATATACAGTATATTCTACAATCTGACTTTAAATCTCACAATTATGATTTTAAATGTCCCAGCTGCAACTTGCGTAATGTCACAACATCTAGACATTGTTTTCTTGCATTTCTGTGACTTTATAACACACAATTGCAAATTTATGTTTTGGAGTATGACTTTGTATCTCACAATGTGACTTAGTTTCTGATTTTCAAATTTATCTCACAATTACCTTTTTTTTCTACTTTGAGGAGGAAATATGCTTTCATAGTGGTATATCTGTAACCATTTGATAGTTATAATATTTGCATAGCAAAATGCTAATTCTTGTGTTTGGCTGGGGCTTTATAAATGTTTAAGCTCTAGAGCACAAACAAATAAAAACAGAGCATATTTTTGGCATTAAAGCAGCCATCTGGCTTTTGTAATACCTTGCATCATGGTGCGAGGCTCTCTCCGCTCCTTTCAGCCCCTTTTGCCCCTTAACCCCCCCAAGTGGGTAGTCTGCTGCTATTCACTTTTTCTGGACTCTCTCTTGGTGTGTAATCTGTGACAGACTTGTAGCGACAAGTATGTTCTGGCTACAAAGCCCTGTGAGCTAATGAGCACGGCATTGCAGCGGAGGAAATTATGGAAAAAGGTCCACTCTTCCCGTCTACGTCAACACTTAAGCACAGATGTTCATAAATGTAAAAGGCTTTTGTGTGTGTGTGTGTGTGTGTGTGTGCATCTTTTGCTCTTTGAGGGCCTGTAGAGCGTTCTCTCACAAAGTCTGCACTACCAAGTAAGGAAAAGCAGCCTCCAGAGCTGCGTCTCTCCAGCAATAACATGTAGCAGCGTTTTCACTCACTCACTCATTTGCTTGTCAGTAGCTGTCTGTCTGCATAGCTGTCTCGCTCTCATCCAGCACATTTATTTGACTGAAAACACAGCTTTTCCTAAACTTGTCAACATGTGTAATTTGTTACGCGCTTTGTCCTCCAACAACTAAAACAGGATGAGAACAATTTATGCACAGTTTACTTGGAGATAAACTGTATTTATTCAAGTTTGTACCATTCAAATGGGAGTACAGCTGGATTAAAGACCTTTCATGAATGTGTCAGAATTGTGTCACATGAAATGTCCTCTTGTTCATGTGTATTCATTTATATAAATATTTCAGTTTTTAAGCTTTAAAAGTTCAACTCTTCATTTTAATAGAGGAAAAAGTAATAAATAAAAGTCAAATGTTAATTTTTTTATTTATTTTGTGAGTGGTAGGAGAAGCAACGAAACCAATTAGCTCTGTTCCAAATCTAGTGAGTTTTCTACTTAAACAGCATTTGCATATTCCTAATGTGAAACTGGTTCCAAAATATTCTAAGATGTTCTAAAATAATCCAAGGCAGCATTGCATGTATTCATCATGAGCTTGTTGAAAAAGATGGCAGCCAAGTCAAGACTAGGCTAATATTGACTCTAAATTGGCCTATGTAAATATACTGAAAAATATACACAATTAAATGTTATTAAAATAGAATTGTGTGTGTGTGTGTGTTGTGATGTGTAGGCTACTTTTACACTTAGTGCAGGATGTATGTCAGAGTATCATATTGTTAGCTTAGCAACATGCTAACATCATGCAAACAAGTTTAAACTTTCGCAAGAACCAGTGAGGTTTGTCCTTAGACATCAAGAGAGTAGGCCTACATTTGAGCATCCGTTGACCATATTTGATGTATGTGATCAATGTTTGTAGCTATGTGAATAAAAGCTTAAATATGTTCATTATATAAAGTAATTATGTCTCTTCTGAAGACTTGGATTTAACTGCTTGATTCATATAGATTACTTTTGAAGCATCACAGTTTTAGTTGAATAAACTTTCAATGGAGGGAGAGAAATCTCTCAGGTTTCATTTGAAGTATCTTCATCTGTATTTTGAAGATGTACAAATCATTTTTGGGTAAACTATCTCTTGACACCAGTGTAGACACAATCAATAAATACAGACATTCACTATTAGTATAGAGGTAGAACGGTGTTGCATTACTGTATTCGTGAGCTGAAGACAAGTTCAAGAGTTCAATCCCAGCTAGAAAACCAGCTGCATGGCGTCTTAGCAGGTGAAAGTCTAGCAGGCTCTCCGCCCACAAGCACAATTCATAAGCAAGAAGAGAACAGATCAGCCTGATTATACACTTTGACCTCAGGGTTCAATACTGGGTTCCTCTATGAGTTTGTGCCTTGTGTTTGATCTTCTCAATATAGCCGGCATAAGTCCTCCTGTATGAAAAGGTGATGCTTTAGGGCAGAAAAGCATCTTCTGTTCCATCTCATGAAATCTGCTTTATATCATTGCACTTATTGTAGATGGTCCACATCAAGTCATGACGCATGCATCAATGATCTTCTCCTGAAGACTCCTGTGTTCCTGTGGCTCAGTGGTAGAGCATTGTGTTAGCAGCGCAAAAGGTTGTGGGTTCAATTCCCAGGGAACACACATACTGATAAAAAAAAAAAAAAAAAAAAAAATTATAACCTGAATATAGTCGCTTTGGATAAAAGTGTCTGCTAAATGCATAAATTTAAATGCAGACAAATAGCCAAATTTAGAAGAGATGTTTGAGGCTATATGAACTTTATGATTTTTATCGATCATGGTCCTGGATACCAAATGCATGCACATCTGGTTGCTTTTCATAGTTGGGTTCTCCTAACTCAAGTGCACGCAAACCACACCGAGAACACTTGAAAAAGTGGTTTGTGGTATCATGTGCTCGCAATTTGTAAATGCAATCATGGATGAGTAGAGTGGAATCGAACTAAGAGTGAAAACTTGTGATTCGCTGTGTAATGTTTTTCAGTTCTAATGGATTTTTAATGACCTGTAATCAAAACTGTCATTAGTCTTAAAATTGAGAAAACAAAGTTCTAATTCGTGTAAATCAGACACCGGAGCTCAAATGATAAGATGTTTTTCACTGGTACTCTGTTTAATGTTGTGGAATTAGACCTTTTTTTCTCCATCAGACTTTTTCTTTATTATAGCTCATAATTGTTCCGTACTTTCCCCGGCAAATCCTGGAACTGAAGCATCACAATACCATGATTACAGATTTCAACACCTTTTCCTTAACAATGAGCAGCTTTCCTCACAATGGTACACTTTACACCTCTTCATTATTCACCAGGCTTCTGGCTCCTGCTAAACGTCCTTCCCCTGGTTTAGTATTACCTATAGGGTTACGTTCACATGCATAATTTGTCTGTTTGAGAAAAGACAGATGTTTCTCCCCTTTTGTGTGTGCACTCTGCAAATCAAGTCCATGTTGGTTGTTCAAACTGTTCCTAATGATCCATACACGAGCGCTAATTTATCAGACAAAGATTTGGGCAAGTTCAGGATTAAGTTTAAGTTTCACTAGAGTTGCACCGCTTCAACTTCGTTTTCATCCAGGACTGAGCTCAAGCTGTTCACTGGACACAGTTTTCGAGAAGATTCAGAAATGATCATGTGTGACTGTTAACCTCACATTTTTGGCTGAGGAGTTTGTACACTGTTGTGAAACTTCCTCTGATTAATAAAGTGTTGGAATCGCCAGCAGAACAACTTCCATGTTTTATAAAGGATGTTTGTGCTGAAGCTGCGGAAAGTGGCTTGAACGTGTCCCTTGTTATTTACACGGTGAGGCTCTGATGAATCATTAGCACAAGACTTTCAAAACCAGCTGAAATAGGCAGTAAATGTTATCTGTGGTCAGTTTTTTTATTGTTTGAGCCTGGTGATAAGCATTTAGAAGATATTTTGAATGTTTCAACAGTTTTTGTCCATAATAATGAAAGTCAATGGGGTCCAAAACAAAACAACTCCACTGTATGGACAAAAGCAAAGACATTTTTAAAATTCGTGTTCTAAGAAAGAAAGTCATGCAAGGTTAATATTACATGAGGGTGAGTAAATGATGGCAGCACTTTTATTTCATTATTCTCTGATCATAGTTTTTGAACACCATTCAAAGTTAGCTAAACCTCTTCTTGTCTCTTCTCATAGAGCGTTCGAGTCAATGTATTCCATCTGCCTGAGCTGTTTTACTCAAGGGAGTGTTGAATTCGAACTTTTAGCAAAGCTTCTTGGCCCGCTGCCCTTGTTTGTACCAGGTTCAAACGTCTCTCTTCAGCACCCTCCTCCCTTCTCCTCTCTGGCTCCTTTTATTTGTGTAATTTGTGGAAAAACCATAAACATTTGTGTATGATTTGTGGAAAGGGACTTAAGAGGGGACAGAGCGCAGGGGGAGAGAGAGAAAGTGAGCGAGGGGCTGTCATCGTGAGCCTGTGCATGTGTGCTCAGGACTATGAGCATATAATGTATTTATGAACGTATCTAGGGGGATGTTCGGGGCCCATGAAGGTACCATGAGGCTCATAATAGCAGATGAAGAGGCTTCAGCTGTTGAGGGTGTGACAGCTTTATTTGGCTTTGTTACAAATCTAGGTCAAAACCCATTTTCATTTTTAAGTGACAGCACTCTTTATTCAGTCATCTCGTGTTCACCTGTAGCTTCAATGAGTTATGATGACAAAGCAAATAAAGCACAAAAAAAATCACATGAATCATCACATGATTCATATGAATCGACATGATTCGTGTCTGTGTGCGCACACTGAAAAGTAATTACACTGGGTGCTTTTCAGTTGTCATAGGGAGTATATGGGTGTTTCTTTAGTTATGGCCTTTTTTAGACTTTTGGCATTATAAAACACACTTAAGCACATTTCACACTTTCACTAGTTTATTTAATTCGTTCATTAACAACGTAGACGTACATACAGATCAGGAAAATTAGAACTGTCATTACATTTTTATGTAGTCATGAATATGTCCACTTCCACGACAACACCATTCTGTGATGGAAATGACAATGGTGGCAATGATATTTTGAATGTTTTTGAAATAAAATGGCAAACTTATTACTCATTAATTTCATAGCTAGCATTTTATATATCCTAAATACTCTCAATTATATCATATTTTTACTATTTTTTGCATAATTACAGCTTGACTGAATTAAAAGTATTCTGCTAATACTTTATATTTACCTCAGGTTTTCTTTGTTTTCTTCACACATCATGTTTCATATCTCATTTTGAGCCTGATATTTACTGACACCCTTAGGAACAAGATTTTGTGTGGTGGAAATAATGCCACAACTGTGGGAAAGTAATTTTCTTTAAATAAAATTCACACAATACATATAAAAAATATCATGTTTAAAGGGGCTATATTTGTTTTGATTATAATAGTTTTAAAATGTAATAATATTTTATGATGGATTTTAATAGTTTAGAAAAGTCTCAGTCTGACACGAGTATTTACAAGGGGCTTCATATAACAAAAAGAAAATTAGTTTTGATAAAAAAAAGGTATCCCATTGGGCATAAAAGAAGCCAAAGTTGGAGTTTAAATTGAAATATCAGACTTTTTATATATTAGATTAGATTAGATTTAAAAGTCTGAAAGACAAAGGTTTTGTTGGCTTGATAAAGCCTTGTCTTTAAATGTAAAATAGTTGGAAGTTTGAAGGTCAGTCTGGGTCTGGCAGAAGGGACTTCATATAACAAAAGGCAATCAGTTAGTTTTTCATCTCATGGGGTATAAAAGTGGCCAAAGTTGAAGAAACATCCTTATATGCTCGGGTCAGGAAGGGAACTGCAGAAGGCATAAGAAACAGTTTAAGGAAGTGTATATTAAAATTTCACTTCAGAGAAGTGGACAGGGATGTTTTCAGAACTTCACAGATGCATCCAGCTTGCAAAGCAATTATTATTGTGTTTTGTAATATGCTCAGATTTAGCAGAAGTGTGTGTATTTGTGCATGTAAGTTAACTGTATACATAAGGCCTTGTTTGTGTCTGCCAAGAGAAGTGAAATACTGATGAAAAGCAGAAGTGACCACAAATGAGAGGCTGTTGACGCTGTTGTCATGTGCAGCTTGTCACTCCCCTGACACACACGTACAATGCACACTGAGTTTGGTGGCTGTCTTGAGTGTGTTGAAATTGGGTTCCTGACCTCTGTGTTTAGACATTGCAGTAGAGGTGGTGATGACAGTGTGTGCTCAGAGAGGTCAAAGGTTACACTGGGGAGTGGTTGCTCAGAGGGAGGGGTGCTAATAGCGACGCCACAAACTCATCTGTCATACTTCACTGTGACCTGGCTCGCTGCCTTTCGGCCATTGTTTATGCTTGTGTGTGTGTGTGTGTATCCATTGGTTTAGTCTCATTGATTGTGTCTCTCTTTTCTTACTCAACAGTCTGAAGATACAGATGCCTTGTAACCATACTAGCCTGAATTACTCCATATCTGATATTTTGCTAATGCTGTATTGTTGTTATTTCTACATTTATATTTTAGTTTACATAATAATTAATTAAAAAGCACTAAAGATCATTCATTTCTCAGAGGTTGCTCTTTTATAAATCTGTAATCATAATGAAGTTTGCAGTTATGCTTCATACACATATATATGTTTCTCCTAAAATACTGTAGGAGTAAAAAAATATATAAAAAGGGAGACTTTTGTTGACATTCAGTGTAAACTGTAGATCACAGGCATATAGATCTATACACTGTTAAATTTCCGTTAAGCCAACAACAAAAAGCAATGAAATGCTAAATTAAAAATATAGGTAAAACACCTGTAAAAAAATAAATGTGGACATTTCCTTCATATCATTACAGTACATTGTGCCCAATTTATTTATTTATTTTTACAGTGTACAATTAATATGGATAACACAGCTCAGCTCAATATGTTAAAATATCTGATTTTTGATGTTACTACTAGATGTTTGGTCAGTTCACATAAAAACTAATTATAAGACATATTCAAGAATCGATACCAGGCCCAACTCAGGATCAGGCCATATAAACTTTACAAGTCCAGAAGGAATTATGTCAGCATACAGAAGTTTGGGATCACTACAATCCACACATGAACAAACAATCATGGATGAGACATGGATGAAGCAACCGCTCAACAATAGATGACATATGGGCTGAAGAAACATCATGAAAAAGCATAATAAAAAGTAATCCATAATCCATAGTCTATTATATTTTCATAGAAATAGGCCCAATAGAAACTGACAAAAGAAATACAGATATACCAAATAAAATACATGTATAACAGAGGTGATTTTGAATAGTAATAAAAAAAAAAACGTATTATTGGAACATTGAGTAGGTTAACATGAACAGAAAATGTCACCTTGGCAGTTTCATTTTTCTTTTGCCTATTTTGTGATTTTTTTTTCCTCAGCATGCTGTTTTTCCCCTCGTTTGCTGTAACCTGTCTTCCTCACTTGTTGTACAATAATAATTCAGTTGCTTTTGACATGCATTTTGTTTTCCCTGCAAGGAAGCATCAGACACTGCCAACTACTGTCAATATCCTGCATTACACCACTGCTGGAGTTAAAGTTGCACATTAACTAGTATCTATAAATGAACAAGTAAAACAAATTACAAGTCATTTAAACACACACACTCACACACTTGAACTATGCCCCCAGATATTTTAGCCTAGCATTAGCATATTAGCATACTTCCAGCACAGAGCAATATAAGAACTTGACAGAGGATAAAGCAGTGCTGTAACCTGCAGAAGCTCTCAGTATCCGTGTGTTTTGGTATGTGGGGGAGGGAGAAACAGACGCTGAGGCAGGACTGAGCAGGATGGCGCTCCAGGGTGTGTGCTGACATGAGAGTGACAGCTGAAGAGAAGTGTAGATGTGTGATGGAGCATGTGTGATAACAGTTTAAAGTGTCGACTGTGATTCGGGCAGCGCGACGTTCAGATAGGGCCTCTTGGTGAACTGTGGGTTCATTTAGATGGGTGCTGGAGAGGTCATGGCGGATGAGGAAAGTCTTGGGATTTTAACTTTTGGTGTTTCAAAAAGTGGACTTTTGATACATTTTGACAGCGAGTATTGAAGTGAGTGTGAAACATTTATGAAAGCCACTTTATCTAACTAAGAATAACTTATTATTTTTTATTAGTTGACTATTTTTAATGTTTTATTTAATCCTCCACCATACTCAATACAGTAGTTTTTGAGTTGGGTTCAACTTCCTGTCAAGGTAGATGATTGTTGTTAAAGATGTAGTGATAAAATTACACCCTGAATTGAACTTCAAGGGATCATAAATTTGCTGATTTAAAGGGAGTGACCCCATGAGAATGGGACAGGTGTCGTTTCCTCCCTCAGGCCTGGCTCTGCTGCCATAGGGCTCAGGGTCAGAGGTTAATGGAGCCGAGCGGTGCTAGCCTCCCATCCTGTGATTCACTGAGTGTGGATTTAGTAAACAGTGAAGCTGTCACAGCAGATTAAAGCAAGGAGAGAGAGAGAGAGAGAGAGCAGCACAAGGGGCTAATGGCTTCCTCACCAGCCATGAAACTATCTCCGCCTTCTTACAAGACATCTTTGATTATGAGAGAGAGACTGAGGAAGAAATAGAGAAAAAGAAAAAAAAGAAAATAATATATATACTGTATATACAGTATATTGTTCAAAGTATATATATACAGTATATTGTTCATTTGAGGAATTGATTTGAATGAATTTTTATTCAGTAAGGACACAATAAAGCCTTTTACACTGTTACATAAGGTTAAGGCAGGGGTGTCAAACTCAGTTCCTGGAGGGCCGCAGCCCTGCAGAGTTTAGTTCCAACCCTGCTCCAACTCACATACCATGTAGTTTTCAAATAAGCCTTAATGACTTGATTAGCTGGATCAGGTGTGTTTAATTAGGGTTGCATCTAAACTGTGCAGGGCTGTGGCCCTCCAGGAACTGAGTTTGACACCCCTGGGTTAAGGGCTTTTAAACTTAATATTCATCAATGTTCATCATTTTACATAGTAATTAAAAGGTCACTCACTTTATAACCTAGAAATAATGTATTACAGTTTCCACAAAAACATTACAGAGCCGAACTGTTTTCAACATTGATAATAATATGAAAAGTTTCTTGAGCAGCAAATCAGCATATTATAATAATTTCTGAAGGATCATGTGACACTGAAGACTGGAGTAATGGCTGCTAAAAAAATCAGATTTAACATCACATGAATAAATTACAATTTAAAATGTAGTAAAATAGAAAACAGTTATTCTAAATTATAATATTTTTCACTATATTACTATTTATATTGTGATTTTAATCAAATACATGCAGTCTTGGTAAGTTGAGGGTGTCGAAAGATAAGTATGTATATATAATTGCATGTATAACTATAAAGGCTTAATATATATATATTAAGCCTTTATAGTTATATATGTAATTATATATGCATATTGCATAGTTATCTTTATGTATCTTTATATGCAGTGTCTATGAAATCTAACATAACAGGATGTTGAATCCTGAGTATGAGCAATTGTAATAATGATTAATTATAGCAAACATGGCTAATAACCAGAAACCACTAACCAATTACCCGTTTTTTCCCTTTCACACAGTGCACACACATGTACAGCTCATTCTTTAGACGCAAGAATCATAAATGTCAAAGCACACCAGCACACCCACTTTCCGTGGTACTAGTATCTCTTCTGAGTAAACTCTGAGCAGCTGTCTGTCAGTGCAGCTCAGGTGAGAGTGTGTGTACGGCCGTGGGCCTGCGTATGAAGGAAGCTATTGAATGTCATTCTCAGAACTCTGACTCATATGTGATGTTTTCAACACACCTGAGGAAAGAGGGGGTGTGAGAGGAAGAGAGAGGAGCTATGAGAATAGCGTTCCTTCATTCCTCTGAGGATCTTAAAACAACCGAACCTTTCACCTCAATACCAGCACTGTGAAGCATAAAGTTACCTCGAAAAGACACAAATATGTAGTGTAATCCAATGAGTAATGTAATTTAATGTAGGTCTGCGCAGTTTCCTTGTGCATGTGAACACACGCACACACTGACGGAGCTGTCAGTTAGCCAGCAGGGGTCAAGCCCATTTCTTTTCACTGATCTGTCCAATAGCCCCTATTGGATTTAATGTACAATGGGAGCACAGCTTTGATCCTAAGGGGGCCAAGCGCACATTCAACCCTTCCTCCCCCCAAAAGCTCTCTTTCTCTTCGCCTTGACCTTCACCCTTCACAATGAGCACCATAAATGAGAAGGATGAAAGAACAGCACAGTTAACGAATGAAAAAGAAACGGAAAAGTGGGAAGGAGAGCCACTTTAGTTAATAGTTATGTCATTAAAAGCAAGAATGTACCTGTGAATGTTCCTGTTGCCACATTCCTGTAGGAATGGAAAAATCACACATGAGATCTGTTTAGCTCAGATGCTTATCTCTGGAATATCAGTAAAATCAACTGCATGTTTCCTGCTGTTTTCTCCTGAGAAAAGGCCCCCAGTCATCTCACACGTCAGGTTTCAGAGGACATCTCAACACATTTTTAAACTGTGCTCAGATTTGCCAAGATACATATGTGTGATCACAGATTTTAATATGAATATTTCTCATGAAATTCTTCCAACTAAGACCAAATTACCAGGTTGATGCTTTTCATATTCATTTATAGCTCCATTCTCTTACTGTATGTCTACAATAATCAAAAATGTTATATACAGTTAAAAAACATAAATAGTTATACATAGTTTTATATTTTACTGTAAACAACTGATATATATATATATATATATATATAGGTTTTGGAAGTAAAAATAAATATGAATTACCATGTAAAGTTTAAACCTACTGTACTATTCAAAAGTTTTCGGTAGATTTGAAATCTCTTATGCTGTGAGCAAGGCTGAAGTTATATGGTCAGAAGTACAGTTAAAACAGTGATATTGTGAAATATTATTACAATTTTAAATAACTGCTTTCTTTTTTAATATATTTTAAAATGTATTCCTGTAATGGCAAAGCTGAATTTTCATTCTTCAGTGTCACATGATCCTTCAGAAATCATTTTAATATGTCGATCTGCTGTTCAAGAAATAATTCCTATTGTTGTAAATGTTGAAAACAGTTGTGCGGCTTAATATTTTGGTGGAATCTTTGATACATTTTATTCCAGAAGTTACTGCATTATTTTATTTTATTTTATGTACATTAGGGTGTTTTGTGGTACATTTTATGAAATTTAGTTCATCTATATTGCTTTATTTTAGTGTCATATGTTTTATTAGTTATGGAAGACCGTTTCCTCCACTGAATAAAAAAAAATATAAAAAGGTAATTGCACAATTGTGAGATTAAAAGTCGCAAATACCTTCTTTTTTTTATTCAGTGGCGTAAACGGGCTTCCATTATTAGTTCTACAATATACAGACAAAATCCCATAATATTTTTTTACATATCACTATTTTCTGTGTATTTCTCGCAACCACAGCTGCAAGATTTAACAGTAAATTTAACCAGATACATTTTACAGAACAGGCAATATTGGCTCACGTCAGAAAAGGCCAGCTGACATGGAACGAACTGGAATGAAGATCTGTGCTCAAGGAGCTTTACAAGAGCAACATCATTTATTGAGAAAGCCCTTTGTGTCCATCTCCTCTATTTAATCTGATTAGCATTAGAATAAATCGATGTAATGACATGAAATCTACATGAAATCCCTGTCTTTCCTTGTCTCGGACAGGGAAATTCCCATAAATCTGACATTAGCAATGGATGGGAAGGTTGTTAATCTCTGAGGGACCGTACGAAGTGATGCTGAACACAAGATGCTTTGGTGCTGAGTGCCAGCGCTGAGTCTTCAGCCAAAGTGTACCTTCTTTCACTTGTGTTTCTTTTTCTCCCTCCCTTCCTTTGGCGGGATCTCGGAGCTGCAGCTGCCTCTCTCTCTTCCAGTATCCCAATGCTTCAGTGAGTCTCTATAGAGCGCACACTGAGCCGGCAGAGCGGGGCATTGTTTCACCCGCCTGGCTCTTTGCCAACACCTTGCCCAGCTTTTGGTAAGCTTGTCTAGTTCCAACTCCCAACCTTTTCTTCTCTTTCTTCTTCTCCCCTTTTTGGCCTTGCTCCTCTCTTTTTTCTTCCTTATTTTGTCCTTTCTTTTCAGCCGAGCTCCTTTCTCCTTTCTTCCCTGCAGTGTGGAGCTGGTGAATATTTATTGATGCTGCAGGTATTGTGAATGGATGAATGGATCGAGTACAGGAGAGGAGGGATGTGGGAGACTGTGAGAGAATTCTGAATGAACAATACGCTTCCCTTTAAGAATGGAGAAAACACTGAGCTACAGATTCGGCCTGCTAGTCTATGCTTGTCTCATTCAAGTCGACTCTCTATTAACAACCTCTTTTCCCCTCTCTTAGTCTTTCCCCCCCTCCTCGTTCTGTCTTTTATGAGCGTGATGAAATATGTTAATTTGGGCCATGTCTCCTCGGGGCAGCTCTACTGAATGAACTGCGAACAAGTGGATTTTTCTTCCCCCTTCACATCCTTGTTCGTCACTCATGGGTACAATAGCTCAGCCCGCCACCCCAGGCCTTCTTAAGGCAAAATCAGTCTAACCGCAGTCTTCCAAAGGGGTGGAAATTGTTAGCCGTTCCATCCTCAACCCCCACAGCTCCGCTTCACACCTGAGGTAAACACGGGCGACTAATGGACCCGCATTATCAGGTGTCACAGACAAGAGCAATATATTAGCTAACAAAGACAAAAAGAAGTAGATACAAAAAGCCCTTACACAACATTATAGATTAAAACAAAGTTGCTCAATAAAACTCGCCCAATGACAGCATTCTGAGACATCTGAGAATTTTGTTGAAGGATTGCTTTCATAGAACTTGAGACTTAACCCATTTAATCCCACCTGTCCCAATAGTGACCGTAAAAAAGGTTTTCATTTATAAAGCTCTAAAAACCTTACTGACTGATGTTTTAGTGCACTTTCTGCAAATATGGAAAAAAATAAAGGGTCTCAATGAAATATGTGCAGTTTCACATGATCAGTGCAAACTGTCACATGACCAGAGCAGTTTACTTCCTGTTTGAACCTTGAGAAGATGATGGCTGCATCAAAGCTCCAAAACGAAAGACTAAAGTATGTTAACATAAAGATATGACAAAGATTTTTGGTACACATTATCTTTAAGGTGTCTAGTATTAATATATGAATTCACATATATTCAGTTTTGTTGAGTGTGGTCATAGAACGAGTAAACATGTTGATGGTCACAATAGTGACCAGTGGGATAACCGTGAACTTAGGTATACAATATAAAACCAATTGCAGTTGTTAGTGAAAATTACACTAAAATGTTGCAATGACAAAATATTGCACTAAATTAAAAGTTCAAATGGTAGCACTAATATAAAAATGTGATGTTATATTTTCCCAACAATTTTGAAATACGTTGATTGTTGTATTTTTTGTCTTTTATCTCAGTGTTCCTATCAATGTTGTTTAAGGGTTTTTCGAGCATAATAGTAACCCTAGAATGTGATCAAAGAGTTTAAAATAGCTGGGCTAAGATATATAACAATTTTTATGACTGCAGAAATATGTTAATTCAGTACACACATAATGCGGCCGGTCACAATTGTGACCGACCATGAAACAAATTTTTCACACACTTTTCCCAAAAAAATTAAAAAATATAATTATTGATTATTTCAAAGGGTTACTAATGACACATGATTTGGATATTAAACAGGTTAATGAAGTTTTCTTTCCTGTTATACTGCAAGTATAAACTTTGTGTTAAATGTTTTTCCTTATATGTTATATAAGTGATAAAAGGACATACAAAGTGATTCATTTAGTTTGAAACGCCAAGTGTTGGATGTTATTGGCAGGGTTTCCGAGAACTCTTGAGTCATGCAATTGATGCAAATGATTTGACACCCAAATGTAATGTTTCTGAAACTAAAAAACATGAAACCAGTAACTGAGTCACTGAAATATGCATTGTATCACAGCACTCAAATTAACATCAGACTGAATATTACTTAATAGATAACTGATCTGTATATATTATCAGTCAATTAATGGTACATAACCTGCTCAAGTAACTAGCAAATGTCAATATTATTTGATATTTATGTTATTACACATAACATCCAAAGCGTTGAAATGTTGTATCTGTTCTTAAGGATTTTAGAACAATTTTAAGGTTGTTCTAAGGGGAATTAATAATAATAATACAAATACTACTATTACTTTATTATTATTATTATTATAAATAATCAATATAAATGATAATTATTAATGCTATTTTTATTTGTTTGCTTTAATGTATTGTTATTATGTTGTTGTTGTTGTTGTTAGTACTAATATTTAGTTTATAAATAATTACATTTGAAATTATTTTTCACACAATATTAAAACAAATCATTAAAATTTTGTTTCTGTTCTTACATTTTTTTTAGTTCTTAATCTTTTCTTATTTCTAAGATGAATTATCATTAATAATAATAATAATAATAAATAAAAAGTATCAAATTTAAAGCTATAGTTTTATGTTTGGATTCAGGTTTAAAGTGACAGAAAGTGACGTGACATGTGGCCAAGTATGGTGACCCATACTCGGAATTAGTGCTCTGCATTTATCCCATCCAAAGTGCACACACACAGCAGTGAACACACACACACACCCGGAGCAGTGGGCAGCCAATGCTGCGGCGCCCAGGGATCAGTTGGGGGTTCAGTGCCTTGCTCTAGGACACCTCAGTCGTGGTATTGAGGATGAATGCTGAGAGAGAGAGAGCGCTGTACATTCACTCCCCCCACCTACAATTCCTGCCGGCCCGAGACTCGAACACGCAACCTTTGGGTTACGAGTCCGACTCTCAAACCATTAGGCCACGACTTCCCCCATACATCTAACAGTACTTTAATGGTGCAAAGAAATCACAGGCACCTTAACAGAAACAAAATAAATATTATCATTAAAATAATTAATATTTTACACATATTTATAAAAATCTATCTATCTTTTTTTTTTTTTTACATTAACATATATATTTATATTTTAGAAAGGAGGTCAAGTGGATCACCATATTTAAGGGTCTGTAGACTCCATTTGTCCCATTTCTGTCTCAGAGAAACATTTCAGATCTCATTTCTGATTTTTCTTTCCTGCGTGATATACTTTGTCAGAGTATAGTGTGTATGGCTCAACATTGACACAGACGACAGAGAGCAGCACAACGGCCCCTCTCACAGAGTCTGTCTCTTTCCTCGTCTCTCATGAAGTCTGGCTGAAGACCATCCTTGAGCAGGAAGTTGTGGGTCAGCCACACAGCTGGACTGAGACAGACACTCTATTGTCTGTCTCATCCTTTCCATGCTGGTGGTCAAAGCGCTGTTGGAGCATTACAGTTGGATACATGAGCGTATGACAGATGAAACTGTGGAATAAACTTCCTAAATTGTTTTTAAAAGGTGTGAGTCACTGTCTTGATTTATGAAAGTAGTGTTCAATAATGTGTATATGATAGTTTATTTTATTTTACAAGACCTCCACAAGAATGCAGGCCAAGGGGTCAAAGGTGACAACCGTCTCGCTGGCCTCTTGGTGTATGTTCTCCATTAGCTGTGCTCAGGGCCTGGTGTGTGTTTCCTGTCAGCTGATTGCCAACAATCAGTCAACATCAGGCCACATGGTCGAGAGGAACTCACTTAACCAGAGCCCAGAGCAGAAATGTGTGATCAGCAGTTCTCAGAGTGATTGAGGGAATAGTAACCTTTCTATTTAATTACCTAATGGTTGCTTGACTTTTCTTTCTGATTACTGCTAGTTCAAACATCACTGTCTGCCATCTCTTTCATTCCATCACATGTACGTACATACACAGACTGTATTGTGTAACACAGGAGGATGGTCTTGTATGCTTACGCAGGAATTTTCTCAACATGTGCCTATGAGGTCGTGTGACACTCTACAACATATTCTCTTCGGTGTTTTGTCATGCAGCTTTATGCAATTTTATGTGAACAGATACAGGTATTAAAATCTGTTGCATTAAACTACATAAAAAGTTATTGTGGATTTATAAAAGATTAGCCACATGATAAATACATGAAAAAGCTACGACACAATGTGAAGTTGTGGCATATAAAAACAAAACAAAACAAAACTAAAACTTTCTGACACATTTAATACTTTATACATTTAATAATTTATAAATATAAATATCAGTTAATATCTGTTTACAAATATACATTACCATTCAAAAGAAAGATTTCCATTAAGAAATTGCTTTAATTGAGCAAGCATGTATCAAATTGTGCAAAAGTAAAAGGAAAGACATTTATAATATAACAAAATATTTATATTTTAAAATAAGTCATTCTTTTGAACTTTCTATTCATCAAAGAATGTTAAAAAAAGTATCATAATTTCCAAAAAAATTATTGATTTCTTGAGCACCAAATTAGCATAATGTTTTCTTAAGGAATATTCAACTTTGATTAATAATAATAAAAAAAAAATTAAAGTAGAAAACTCTTATTTAGTAAATGTACTAATATTTCACAGTATTATTGTTTTGCTGTATATTTGATCAAATAAATGTAGCCTTGGTAAGCATAAGAGATTTCGGTAACACTTTAGAATAGGGAACACTTATTAACTATTAACTATTAACTACTACTTTTCCCTCAATAAATTCCTAATTTGCTGCTTATTAATAGTTAGTAAGGTAGTTGTTAAGTTTAGGTATTGGGTAGGATTAGGGATGTAGAATATGGTCATGCAGAATATGTGCTTTATAAGTACTAATAAACAGCCAATATATCAATACCATTTAACCATATATTTATCAAAACTTGAATTTTAAAAGTGCTCTCTGAATTTGTTGACTCAATAGGTCAGTTCATATTCACATGCCCAATGGTAGACTGAGAGTGCTGTTGAATGATTGGCCAGTCTTTGACATATGTGACATATTGTCTAAGATGATCATGCGAGGTCCATTAGGCACAGTCAGAGGTGGAGCGGGTCACATGGGATGCAGTCAAGGTTAATAACTGTCTCCGTGATGCAGATTGCATGCAAGAAGAACAGCTCTTTAATGTGTGCTATTCATTACTGGATCACAAGCCCCCCGCCAGCCTCTCCAACAGATCTCCTGTGCATGTATTAGTATGTTTATGTGCTGTCTTGTGAGTTTTGCCAATCCTCCATCAAATGGAGACAATAGGCGGTTATTACATTGAAGAAATTGTTGAGTTTGTGTTAAACTAGGGCACGTCTCTCCTACTGTTTCCTAACTGTCAAATTTACACTCATGTATGTTGTGGTTCAAATATATTTACAGCCAATAAGCAGCAAACATTCTTTTCATAAACTGTGAATATTAGAAACACTACTTTTTATTACATTATTTAAAACATTTTTACATAGCAATGCAAAGATCATGAGTTTAATTCCCAGCAAAATTAACATGTATAAACAGATTTTTTTTTTTTAAAGCGTGCCTTCAATACAATGGACAAAACAATTAAAAATGTTTGTTAATTCTTGTCTGTACAGCTGTCTCTGACAATGAAATTTGCAGGTCAAAATATTAAGTATCTATGATATTCGTGCCCCAATATATGGCCTAATATAATATCCTTATGTCAGTCTTCAGTGTAAGTGAGAAATTATATGATTTTGCCCATTTTATTGCCATCCAGGCAAAAATCACAATTAAAGGGATAGTTAACTTTGAAATTAAAATTTGGTATCTATCAGCTTACCCCAAGGGCATCCAAGATGTAGGTGTCTTTTTTTCTTCTTCCAATTTTGACATGTATTTTTTGGTCAAAACGTTCTAGTCTGTCAGTCATATAATGGCAGGTATAGGTCACTGTCTCTATAAGAGGGGAAAAGAACATGCACAGAGAAATCCAAATTAAACAATTCCCCATCGTAACTACACATTGATGGCCTAAGACACAAAACGAGCGGTTTGTGTGAGAAAACGAACAGTATTTATATTGTTTTTTACCTCTTGTACACAACCATGTCCAAGTGATCTGAGTGCGCGCAGGCATCCGGTGTGTGACGTGTGTGCGCGCGCTCTGGCTTAAGTCTGTGGAATTTTTTTTTAACGTTGTCTGTTGATATATCAAAATCGTCTTCCATTGCGATGTCCTGTACTTCTAAATATGTTTAGATCTTCACAGTGAAAGGTAACACTTCAGAAATCTCTGTGTAAACAATGAGTGACGTATACGCGTGAGAGATCACTTACGGCGCTTTCCGGCGCTTGCGCAGACTAAGCCAGAGCGGCGCACACACGTAAGCCAGAGCGCGCCACACACACACACCGGATGCGTGCACGCACTCAGATCACTTGGACATGGTTGTGTACAAGAGGTAAAAAACAATATAAATACTGTTCGTTTTCTCACACAAACCGCTCGTTTTGTGTCTTAGACCATCAATGTGTAGTTACGATGGGAAATTGTTTAATTTGGATTTCTCTGTGCATGTTCTTTTTCCCTCTTATAGAGACAGTGACCTATACCTGCCATTATATGACTGACAGACTAGAACGGTTTGACCTAAAATTATCAAAATTGGATCTACTGAAGAAAAAAAGACACCTACATCTTGGATGCCCTTGGGGTAAGCTGATAGATACCAAATTTTAATTTCAAAGTGAACTATCCCTTTAAGTCTAAACACTCAGACAAGTAATATTAGACCTCATTAAAGGGTTACTCCACCCTAAAATGAAAATTTTGTCATTGATCACTTACCCCCATGTCGTTCCAAACCCGTAAAAGCTTTGTTCATCTCCTCTGCGTCAGCGTAGCACCATTATGGAGAGTATCCGTTGGACACAAACAGCGTATGCTCTTCTGTGTCAGCCTCACCACATGGATACGCTGTTTTCGTTCAAATCAAAGTGTAAACAAACGAAAACAGCATATCTGTTATTTTTGTTTTCTTTGCGTACAAAAAGTATTCTCGTAGATTCATAAAATTACGGTTGAACCACTGATGGCAGATGGACTATTTTGACGATGTGTTTCATAATTTTCTGGGCCTTGACAGTTTTAATTGTTTGGCAGTCAATGGGACAGTCCCAAGCCTCCCGGATTTCATCCAAAATATCTTAATTTGTGTTCCGAAGATGAACAAAGCTTTTACGGTTTTGGAACGACATGGGGGTAAGTTAGAATTAAATTAAATTAAAATATTAATTTTGGGGTGGAGTAACTCTTTAGGGTGCTTTCAGACCTGTAGATCGTTTGCTTTGTTCCGAAACAGGGATTAATTTGTTACATTGTTGCATTTTCTTCTTGGTTTGGTTCGCTTTCACACGGCAACATTGCAAAGTGTACCAAACTGTGTTTAAGCAAAGTCACATGTGAGTAAAGCTGTCCTCTTATTGGTCAGAGTTCACCTGTTTATGTTCCTCTGCGTCATTCATCAAGATGGATTGACAAGTTCGCTCCGCGGGCTTATTGTGTCTTTATAGCCGTCCTGGCAAACGCAAAACGAATGTAGCCGTCATTCCACTCTAATATATCTATCTATAGGCCTATATAATTGTATTTAATTATATTTTCTCTAATATATATATATATGCAGGAATCAAGGCTTCGTCCGGACAGCATTCTTGTAATGCGTGGAGAAGAGCAATTAATTACACAACGTTTTAATATGAAGAGGTCGGTGCTCTTTATTTTTCAACAGCAATAACAAATATTCTCACAAACAAAATCACAGTTTCTCAAAAATTCTCACTCGCATTCACAAAAGACATGGACTGCTGCTATTTATATAACATATTTCCCGTTATGAATTATGATACCGCTTGGTTCGTTGGTCCGTTGGGTCGGATTGCTTTCTCACCACGAGCGAACCGCTCCAGAGTCCGTTTGCAATCGAGCCGAGACCACCTCTTCAGGGAGGTCTCGGTACGCTTGTTTGGTCCGCTTTTGGTGCGCACCCGAGTGCGATTGCTGCATTCTCACCTGCCCAAACGAACCGCACCAAGAGGGACAATGAACTCTAGTGCGATTCAACCGAACTAAATGAGGCAGGTGTGAAAGCACCCTTAGGGGTAAATGAAGCTTCAAATTAAGCTTCACTTAGCAAACACCGCTAGAAAAAGCTGTCTGAAATGGCATACTGTACAAGTAGCTATGTTGTGACCATTAAAAAGTATGTTTTATATAGTAGGAATGTGTGTTAATGAAATCCAGACATTCACCATATTGTCATGTGACTTCAGCTGCAATGCTTCACTGTCATTCAGTATGCTGCTCCTCTCGTGTGGCCTCATGGGATAGTAAAGCGTTCATTGGTTCCAAACTTTAGAATATCAGCAGAAGTAGTAGGTCATCTGGGTACTGTTTCATCTGTTTAGTAAATACAAAGAATATGTACACATCTGACCTGTTATTTTGTCATTTGAATGCAGTTTTGTGAGCATGTTCATGAGTAACTACCTCATGATTTGAGGGAGAAGTTGCTAAATATGCTAAATTCCTAAATGCTTGTAACATCCATAGTCACTTTTTTAAGCATAACAAACAATAAACATATTTTTCTTCCACGTTTACCTCCAGAGAACATATTGGTTTCAGTAAGGGAACGAGATAGGAGTGTGTGAGCGCTCTCCCTTGACCTAAGGCCTTGAGGCCATATGTATCCATGTGAGAGAAGAAAGCTCTCTATGATCCCTCACTGAGATCTGGATCTTAACTCCGGCCTTGTTTCAGCGAACTGGCCTGTCATCTATTATTACAGCTGGTTCAGCCATGAGCACTGCAGAGACTCAACCCCAACCACCCCCCAGATCCTCTCCAATGGGGTCGTCACCTCCGACCCCTCACCCCGGGGTTATTTGCTGGGACATTGCGATTAAAGAAAGCTGTTTTGTTCCTGGATCCTCTTTAAATAAGTCTTCAGGTTTAGTCTTCTGTCATCAGGGCCATTGATGTGCTCTAAGTGAGCTGATTAACAGATCTGCCTGGTCAGGTGACCAATCCATATACTGGATTACGCCGCTTTCGTGAACGTTCCCATGAATTTGCTCAACTACAAGACATTATAGCCGATGTGAAAATATATTTGATCCACTGTGCGAACGTCTGTGCCGGCAGTTTTTTAACATCTACTATACCTAATCAGTGTGTGCATGTGTGTTTGAAAGAGTCGTGTGTGTGTGTGTAATTACAGACCACAGGTAATTTAACACCGCAGCCACTCCCTTAGGTGCTTGGCTCATGTTTTATTAGGAAGAAGGATTAGGGGAGGGAGGGTCATTACAACAATAGGCCATAGATCTGCACTGATCTCCATCTAAACCAATGATATACATCTTAAATAGAGCATAAATGCATTGATCTAAAAAACAGAATACTGGTATTACTGTACTAGTTCATGTTGTTGAAGGAGAACGCCTACAGTATATTAACATCTATACACATGGTAAGTACATAACATATATTACACTTATCCAAACAGTTCAATGCGAATGAAACCAGCAAGGACTCAACAATGGGTAAAAAGCTTCTCAAATTCAAACTGTTGATGTTTAGAGTTTTTCAAGCTGTTTTTTTTGTTGTCTTTCTTTCTCTCTCTATCAAAGGTTAGAGGTCAGAGTTGGAAATATATGCTCCAGCAACCCATGTCTTCACATCCGTCTTCATTAACCGTCTGGAACTCGTCAATCTGCAAAACGTCCACGTCTCTCGCTCTTAACAAACAACATACACTCTCTGGCTTGCTACTGTGAGAAACCAGCCGACATATTTGCACTGTTTTGTTTTTTATGAGTCGATATAGATAGCCAGTAGCTTGCTATGAAAAGGTCAGATTGTCTACATACCTTTGCATCGACTTCTGTATTCTGAATAACTCACAAAGATAATCTTAGGTTGTGAAGGCTTATACTTACATAACTTACATAAACTTTGATATGTAACTTGTCCAGCACTGTTGGTGCTACAAACATGAATTATATCTTAAATTGTGTGCATGTTTAAGCGAGAAGTATTCTATTACATTTCAAAGTGAGTACGTTTACAATTTTTTTCTGGTGGACAAGAATAAGGACTAGGAATAAGGACTAAGGACTAGAATATCATGGACACTTGGGTCAGTAAGGGGTTAAAACAATGCCCTGGCAGCCACCCACATTACTCCCTTGCAAAAAAAGTTCAAGTATATTTTCCAAGTATTGTTTATGAAGTAAGTATACTCAAATCAATGTACTATTAGTATAGCTTATTTTAAATGCACTATTTCATTACCTCTTGGGAAATTGGCCCACTTTTTAGCTTATAAAGTATGCTTTATTGTATACTTTAAGTGTAACAGTAATAGACTTTGTGAACACAACAACATAAAAAAAATAGGTCAAATATACTTGGATTATCCTGTATACTTATCAGTACACTTAAGTGCAATTTTGGGTAACACTTTAGTACAGGGATCAATTCTTATTATTAACTAGTTGCTTATTAGCATGCCTATTATTTAAAAAAGTCATAGTTAATGGTTTGTTAATAGCGAGAATTGGACCATAAAACAAAGTGTGACCTAATTTTGTTATATACAAAAATACATAATATAAGTACATAAAAAGTAGACTAAAATATACACTCTTGTTAGTTTGAACGAAGTCATTGCACAGTTGAATAAATATCTTTTTAGTAAGAGCTAGAATCATGTCAGGGTGTTTAGCATGTGGAAGCACTCACATTTTCTTCAGAAAACGTTAAATCTAACTGCCTTTACTGCGTTGTGAAGCTGAAGGTAAGTTGAATATGACAGACAGGGAAGACCGTGTTGTGAAAGGCTGTTCGTCGAGCTAAGATAAACACTTCATGAAAGGAGATTCACCAGTATGGGGGTAAACTGATGACAGAAAGATAACAAAGATTGGAGAGAGAATGAATGAGAGAACTCGGAGCCGTGACTTGGCTGAACTTACTGTGAACTGTGCCAGATTTATTTTCCCCAGCCGTTCTCTCTCCCACTGGGAGCCAGATTTACACGGCTCCTTCTCTGTATGTGTGATTTGGGGGGGGGGTGAAGCCGCAAAGGCTCGTGGGAGGCAGGCAGGAGGAAAAAGGGATGATGGCGATTTGGGGGGTCTTTTGTTTATGGCTTCACCACAAAGACACGTCTATATACCTGTGGCCCTAATTCATCCTCTCAAACTCTCTCTGCTGAGCAATCAGGACTAAACACCTCTGCTTATAGACCTGGGTTCCCCCAGAGTAGTAAATGTGTATCTTATGTCATCATTCATCATAGTATTGTATTCATAAGGAAAGAGGTCACTGGCCTAGGCTGGGGGTAATGAGTGAACGAGTTTCAGCGGGTTGAGCAGGTCTTGTGTTTGTCTCTGGGTAATAGGTGTCGAATGATATTGAAAGACCCTCCACCCACCTTTCACCAAATAGTCCTGTGGTGTGATTGGATAGAATTGGACGTGTGCAAGTGTGTTTATGTGTATCTGATTTAGGAAAACTTCTAATGGAATGCCTACAGTGCAAGCGAATAGTGTATAAAGAACCTAAAGAAAACTAGATTACTTGCATCATCAATGAAGATTTGTATATTTTGCGCAGTTGCAATGTAGAAACCTTCACTGATTATACAATAAACAACCATCATTTTCCAATTATCATATTGTTCATCCAAAATAGCATGCAAGATTAGAAATAGCTTATCTCAAATGCCTACATACAATTTCAATGGATTTTTTTGAAAGTCTTCTTTGCTAATGTCGCATACAATCTAATTTATTAATGTGCAAGATTGGAATTAATGCATCCTAAATTATATTATGTTGAAAGATTTTGCAAAGTTGCCCAGATATTCACTATATCCAGTGGAATTTCTAAGTGTGGATCCAAGTATGCTTTTAAAGATAATGTTACCCACAAAACCTTGCACAAAAGAAGAGTTTGTAAGTACTATCTTTTCAACTTCTTCAAGTGAGAGGCTAAAGTTGATACAGCAGAATTAAATAATAATGCCTTTTAACCCTACTGAAAAAAAAACAATAGAAACCATCACAGAAGTCAACTATTAATCATTAAAACCATTAAAAAATGGTTACCTTAGCGTGTTTTGGGACATATTCCATTACGATTTAGTGGTTTTAACATGCCACTAATAGAAGGTGACAAACTACCAGTAGAAACCCACAAAGACCAGTTTCCATTAAAATCATTACAATTTCCATTATAATCAGTAAAATTATTACGGTTCCTATTGTTGTTTTTTTTTTTTTTTTTAGCAAGGAAGAAATGGCTTTAGCTAAAAGCTAATGCTAATGATAACAAAACCAATACCTGAGGTGTTTGATGTGCCAAGACACTTACTGTATCTTAGTGTATGTCAAGAGTGTGTACATTCATCTGCAAAGTAAATATTTTATATCCAATGTACAATGTGAATTGAGTTACAGCAACTATGTCAATCATCAGTCTTGAGGCTGGCTGTGAATGAAAATGAATATGGCCATGTTAACTGTACAAAAAGTCAAACACACTTCAAATTACTTCAACACACTGAAGCTATTCTGCACAGACACACTCAAGCACACCTATACACCCAGGGGAAGCGAAGCGCATAAAAGGACCAATGGTTGAATAGAAGAACGTAGTGCAACACCCATTTGAACATAAACAGGGGGATCTCCTTACAGAACAGACCACATCCAGCAGCGCTGGGAATGGTGGATGAGGTCAGGGCACTTTTCATTGGTTGAACGAAAGAAAAAAAATCATTAATTACTGTAATTACAACCAAAAGCCTTTTCAAACAGTGAAAGAGAAAGGTGGGGTTGCTTGTCTCTAGCTGAATGGAGCAGCACACACATACTCATGGCACACTTACACATATGCCAACAAACACACACACGGCATACACACATGCACAGGCATGCAGATTTATGGACAGGCACTGGCTTGTTGACACACATGACAGCAGTCTCAGATATACACATGTATACCCTAACACAAATACACACGCCACACGCAGTGGAGAGCAGCAGAATCTTTCTTGAAGCCTCATTTCCTTCATCATTATGAGCGATGTGGTTAGTGTCAGGGAGCGAGTCTGATGTATGAAGTCTGTGTCTCCATGTCCTCTACTTGCTGTTTGTTTTTCTGTCTTGCTGTGTCCCCTTATGGGCTTCAACAAAGCCCAGTACACTTTTTTTGATAAAGCCCTGATAAAGAGTCTTGTTGAGTGAATGTCGAGTTCCCAAGTATAAGTCATTTTAAGAGAAAGTCAGATTGAAAATGTTTAATGCATTAATATACAGTATTTTCTGTGATAATATAGGATAGTAGACTGCAAATACTCCAGCTAATGTGTTTTCAATCTTCTTTTAATTGTAATCTAAAAAAAATTATATATGTATTTCTTAGTAGGCTATTTGTTATATATTTATTTGCTAGTTTTTATTAAATATATTATTATACTGTAAGCATGTTTACAGTAAATATCATTTAAAGTTCATTGTAAGGGTACCATCACACACAAATGTTTTAAACACTGGTAATTTCATTTTATCGCTTCAGTTTCACCTACAGAGTCTCCCAATGTCAGTAATATTATCACTTCATTTATTATCAAACCTAATTGTGTTCTTTAGCTTTGTTGTTGTTAATATTGCTATTTTAGCCCATTGTTTGTTCATATACTTTCTTGTCCCATATACAGAGAAAACTCAAATTGCTGGCTTATCAAGATCAGCCTGCTTATAAAAAAAACACACAAAAAAAAACACACTTTGATTTTAAATTGAAATTTATATGATTGAAATTATATATTTTTAATTTCTATAATTTAAGATTTATCATTAATATAAACATTTCTATTTTGTTTTTTAAATATTTATAATCTATAAATATAGCTGTTGTAATAATTATTTATTTATTTATGTTTTACTATACTTATTTTACCTTTAAGTTTATACTATACATCTTAAAATACTTTGGTCTGAGAACCTTGTTGGCATTTGTGTGCTGGGGCTTGCCTGGTTTATATATTTTGTAAATCTAAACGTTAAACTGTATGATCTGATGCAGGTAAAATTATGGAGAGCCACATGGATCTGTCTTAGGACCTTTGATGTTCTCCTTCAGCATGCTCCCAGTAGGGGATATCATTAGGAAACCTGGCATACATACTAAGACAAAAACATGCTTTACATACATGATGCAAATAACTTAATCATGTTTTTATAGCTTTAAGATTATAATGGATTGTTTGCTGGGTTAGTAATCTTAAGCAAAGCGGTTAAAAATGCAGCAGCGTTCTTACCAGACCTAGAGAGTTTGAGCACATTAGCCCTATCTTACATATGCTTGTACTGTCTCAACTTCTTATTTTTTAAATGATCACGTTGCTAACATGACAAAATAGGTCTTTCTAATAAGTGCTGACCAACAGAAGAAGGGTTCCTGTACTAAATCTTGGTTCCTCCAAAGTTTTCTTCCTCATTCTATCCTTATTATCTGAGGGGCTTTATTCACCATTGTCGTCCTTGCCTGGCTTGCTCGCTTGGAGCACTGATCCTTGTATAGCTCCTTTGTGACAATTATTGGGAAAAGCGCTATAGAAAAAACTGAATTGGAAATCAACAAACAGAAATGCTGTCATTACTTTTTTTCTGCAATTGTATCATAAACCTCACCAGATTATTTAACTGTTCAATCACTCTGACAAGCCTTTATCTACTTCTTTTCATTGAAAATCACTGACAATTAGCACCTTTTATATGTATGTTTATTTTTTATTTTTGTCATACATCCACATTCCAAAAAAAGATATGCATCAAATTGCCTTTTCACACAGTGTTCTAGTTAACCTACTGAGCAGCATTCCAGTTTTTCTCTACCTGTCAGTTACAACCATTAAGAACCACACAAGTTCAGAGTACTCCACAATTATCGAAAATCCCTGTAGACAAACATTTCATATTCTCAGCGCAATGAATACACAGCCTGCATGTGAGACATGTGGCCTAACATAGATTGCAACACCCTGCCACATTGTTTGTATGGTGCGGCGTACACTTGAGCCCATATTTCATTCTAAACCAATCATGAAACTCTACAGATGCTAATTTTGCCCTTTGCTAATGGAAAAGCTAATCCTGAGTGCACATGGTTATGTGCTTTCTAAACGGATTCCCCTGGGCCTGGGTTTGTTTCACACGATTCCTGGCCTGCGTCCCAATGTGCATACTATCCATCCTAAATTCTATGCCATATTAGTAATTTTCAATACTATTTAGGGCAGATAGGGTGGATAGTATGCACATTGGGACGCAGGGCTGGTTAGATAGGAAGACTGTGTATCACTGTCAAATCATTGAGTCTGTTGTTGAGTTGTGGTTAGACTTACAAGAGTGTTGAATGTTAACCCATTACAAGCTGGCTGTTGGTGGGCTAATCAACAATCATGGAGCTCAGATGTCACCTGCTGGACACAACGAGAACTGCAGGCTTAGATTCCACATTGGCTTTCTCCTTTTCACCATTTTATAGATGGGGTTAAAGAGGACACAGGAAACAATAGGAAGAAAAAGGCAGGACACACTTATCTACATTGTCACCTCGCATTTGCATTATAAAGGATTCACAGTTCATAACATGTTTTGCCTTTAAATGTTCCCTGATTTGGATTTGGCATTGAAACCTGAGTATATGGGTCAGGTCACTGTTGTTATTTAAAGGTCTTTGTATTATAAGCTGTGTAAATACATTAGTAATGTATTTGTACTATTTATGCTCACAGTTGTTGGCTTTTACTTTTTACAAAGACAAATAATGTCCCGCACCCATACGATTGGCCTTTATGCTCTTTTTATGTAGTTCAAGACTATATAACTCATTTATATTCTATGTTACCCACTCAGCCAATTTTCCACTCTATTTCTTCTCCCTGCTCTTCTTCGTCTCTCTCGCACCCCTGGCCAGCACAGCAGCTGTGGGGCAGATGTGAAAACGGTTGCATATGAGAACAGGTTTGGCATTTATTACCAACACCAAAACCACAGTACAGTGCTTCATCAACCCAGAAACCTTTAGTTTCCCCAATCATGCTGGTTTTCGTTTTACTTACGGACGATTCTGGACTGCTAAGATGTCTGTTGGTGGAATTATTTGGGCTGAAGGAAGCTTGACAGCCATCCATGTGTTGTTTGGGCTTGGCTGGGCGATCAACAACATGTATGTTTATAAACTGGGCATTTTGGAGAGTTAGATTTCCATGAGAAGCAGAAATGAGGTCGCAAAATCTGGTGTTTATATGGGGTGGCCATGTTTCTGCTGTCTACTGTAGACATCTAGTTTAGTTACGCCTGCTGGGAAATCAACCGCTAATGCATGTGAATGTAGTTTGAGCATGCTGAATTCATAAGCAGGTTTCATTAGACTTTTACATTTCATAAGAAAGCAAGAAATGCAAGCCCATGAAAAAGCCACTGCTAGGGTTGTGTGTCCAAAAAGTATTGCTGTGGGATTTCTTATTAAGTCAAAAGAGCCTACCACCAACTAACTCTATGATATAGATACAGTGGGCCTATAACTTAGATTTTAGAACATTTTTTTGTGCTTTTCCATCAGATCTCAATTATACCCTTTAGAAATGTAAAATCGCACCTCTTCTCAACAAGTCCATGGCACAAATGGTTGCAACGAATCCCTTTAAACTGCATAAAATCCTATTCTTAACAAGTCTTATTTTCCAGTTAAATCATATAAAATCCTTGAAACATGATACACTTAGCCTGCATAAGATAGTAATAATGTATATTTAATACAAAAAATAAAATAAGTGTATATTGTCTTTATGCTTTAGCTTATTTTTTACACTTATTTCAAGCTTCTACATCTATATTGAAAAATCTGCAACTGCAATAAGACAAAATACACTATACAATATATTCCATATACAATCTAAAACAACTTTTAATTTCTTATGCAGTAAATTTATCTTGTTTTATAAATATTTTAACTGAAAATTACAATTACAATTTGCAACTAGACGGATGTCCTGTTACTTCCTCTACAGTCAAAAATCTGGGTGTTATATTAGACAGCAACTTGTCTTTTGAAAAACATATTTCCAATGTTACAAAAACAGCATTCTTCCATCTTAGAAACATTGCCAAGCTACGGAACATGTTACATGTTTCAACTAGTTAACTAGTTCATGCATTCATGACCTCTAGACTGGACTATTGTAATGCACTGCTAGGTGGTTGTCCTGCATCTTCAATAAACAAGCTACAGATAGTACAAAATGCAAAGAGTCCTTACCAGGTCAAGAAAATATGATCATATTACCCCAATTTTACAGTCTCTGCACTGGCTACCTATTAAGTACCGTATCAGTTACAAAATGTTATTACTTGCCTATAAGGCCCTAAATGGTTTAGCTCCTGCGTACCTAACTAGTCTTCTATACAATCCATCACGCTCCCTAAGGTTCTGGACTCTTGGTAGCTCCTAGAATAGCAAAGTCCACTAAAGGAGGTAGAGCTTTTTCATATTTGGCTCCCAAACTCTGGAATAGCCTTCCTGATAACGTTCGGGGTTCAGACACAAAATATTAAAGACACATCTCTTTAGCCAAGCATTCATATAATGCATCTCATAATCTTGTACTGCAGTTATATCTGATCAAACGCACATTATTCTTTAGCTTGGGTTGAACAAATAAAATGGAACAACAGCTACGCTAATTATGTCTCTTTGTTTCTCTGTTTCTGCCACACATCCCCTAGGAGTTACACAAGCTTCAGTCTGGATCCAACCCTTAAAAGATGACCAAATACCTGAGAAGAGATGATGCCCCCCTTCAGAGGATGCCAACCTCTGATCCCCAACAACATGCAGAATTAACAAATTTTGCCAGTTTATTAAGTTTCTGCAATGTATAAATATATTGTAGAAACTTAATTTCCTGTAAAAACGATTGTATCGTAAAAAATACAAATAAACTTGAATTGAATTGAAAATCAAGTAAGTACTTATGACTTCGAGTGTTTATTATGAACGTTATATAGCCTAGTTTTAAAGAATATATTTAGGTGCAAACTGAATGCAATGATTTCAGACGTAATGTGTCTAACTAAGTAAAAATGCATTATTTATGTATTTTTACGGTGGCCAAGAGAGCTCAACGTGCTGCAACTTCAGAAAACACATGCAAATAGAAAACGCACCAGCAAATCAAGAAAACATCTTCATCAGTTTGACAGCAGGTGCTGCAAATGCTCACAACACAACTAAATAAAGAATTTTATTTGCAACGCATTTCTTTGTTTGGTTGTGTTGTGAGTATTTGCAGCACGTGTGTTGTCAAATTGATGAAGTTGTTTTCTTAATTTGCAGGTGTTTTTTCTATTTGCTATTTTTCTATGAGCTCTCTCATATATTTTAATATATTAGTTGAACTTTGAAGAGGTGACCAATTTAAAAACTTAAGTACATCTTTATATGTAATTTTATTCTTACTGTACATATTGTCTTTGAAATACGGTTGTGTACTGAAAAGCATTTATGATAAACTAAAATATTATATAATAAGTATAATGTAATTTCTATTGAAACTTGTATGTCATGTATTTAAATATAATTGTAATAACACATTTGTAATGATCAAATTGCAATTTAGTACATTAAAGTTTAAATGTAATACTGAATATCACACTAGTTGAAATTAAAATCAAGTTTTTTACATGTGCTTTACTATGTTGTCGACAAAATAAAAGATTGTTAAAACAATTATTTAAAATGTACTTTAAATCATTGTACTTTACACAATAAAGCATTTTTATTCGAAACGATGTGCACTTTTTAAAGGTGTAGTTGTGTTAAACACAGTCAGGAAAGTGTACTCTCGTAAAGTACTCTTAAGTGTCCTTTTATTTTATTAATAATATATGATCTGCAAGCATGTTTGTTGTTAGTTTTTTTTACAAATATAAGATTTAAAGTACACTTCAAGTGCACTTTCAATACAGTTAAGCACACTTCTTTTTAACTAATTACAGTCATTAAGAAGTCAATGTTAGTATTTTAGTAGTATGAGTAGTAATAATAACAATGCCTAGCACTGCCAATAACTCATAAGAATCAATATGTTGTGTGAGTGTACATGTGAACAGTCCAAAACAAGCACATACCTTATTGTGAGTTTAAATGAACAGGGTACAGCATCGGACACACAAGTTTCTCCATCGTTATAAAGACAACAAGATGCTGATGTGTCCTCTACACTCAGTGAAATCAATGGACAATAGAGTGCCAGGCAGGAAACCGTAATTAGTATTTGATCAAAGTGTCCGTTACCCAATACGAAGTGACACTGGAAGAGGGGCCGCATGTCTGGAGAAAGAGAGAGTGCTCTTTTTCTCTTCCCATTCTTTGACACAGTTGAGAATGAGCAGGGCCAGTTGATGCTGGGGTCACGGCCCCGGCCCCGCTGTGCAACATGTAGGCCCTTTATAAAAAAAGCTGTTTGAATCCATTGTTTTTCCTGGAATAAAGACTAGTGTATTTGCTTCCTTTCTTGTTTAGAGCTGGGTGGAGGAGGGCGGTGGGATGACGAGGGTCCTTTTATTTGGTTTGTCAAAGTAGGAAGTAGCATTCAAGAGTAAATACTGTTGACTACAAAAGAGAAAGAGAAAAAAGACTGAGGGCGAGTGCTTTTTTTTAAGGTTGACCACAGCTGACAAAAGAAAGGACACAAGAGACGGGGCAGAGAGACTGTTTTTGATTCTCAGTAAACATGTCAGTCTGTTCATACTTCTTTTCCTTTCCATGTCAAACATCCTCCTTATATAAATAGACTACAGGGTACGTATTTGAATTTGTGCTCGGTTAAAACATTTAATATAATTTTGTTATACTTTTTAGGAGAAAAATACAAGTGATTTCTGTACCAATGGCACGCACGCATATAAATGAAAACAATAGAGGTTTTGATGGTACATTGAGAGCGTACTACCCTAAAATGGATGAAAAGCAGAGCCATGAACATAGACACAACTATCACGTTTTTCCGTATTGGTATCGTTGCTCTCCATGGTAAATAACAGACTTGGTGATAAATAAAAGAATGAAACACAGCTGGTTTGGCCTAAGTCATTCATGCAAGATACACGGCAGAGGGAAGGAAGATATTTAAACACAGATTTATTTGGTAATGAAAATATGATCAGGTTTCCATAACAATATAGAACCTTTTTCCCGAAAACAAATTATTTTAAATTGAGGTTGGCAGAATCTGACACAAATGTGTTCTCAATTTTGCTTGCTCATTATTTTTTTATCCATGAATGGTGGTACTAAACACACAAATAACACACAGTCATTTTTAATCAATCAGTAATATAAAATACTTTAAATTATTTGTCACAACCTGCCCTGGCATGTGGTTTTGACACCTCTTACGATCTCTGCTGAAGCAGGCCTCAAGCATCTGTGCATGATTTCCTCTTAAGTCTTAGAAGAGCATATAATATCGTAAAAAACATAAAAAGGGGAACCTGTTGAAGGACATACAGTAGTCTTACACTTACACTGAAACAGGCTCGGACATAGACAGTGGACAACAAGGTTCAATATAGAACAGATGAACATAAGCATGCAAACATATAAGTCAAAACAAGAAATGATTATAAGATAAATAAATAAGTGACAAATAGTTAAGTGAGATGTGAATATGAGGAAATAATATTAAGGATGCATTTGTAATATAATGACAAAAGAAATCAGAAAAGATGCATATACATGTATTTATTTATTAATGAGATTTGTTAAGTTAAGTAATCAGCATCACATTACACCAGGCAAATAAATTAATAAATTACACACACACACACACACACACACACACACCACACACACAGAGAGAGAGAGAAAACATAAAGGCTTAAAGTCACCATGAAATAAAATTGGACAATTCCTACTTTTTAACAATTCCTATTTTGTAAATGATTTATTTATAATATATATTATACATTTTATATGTATTTTTTTATATTTATGTATATATATTTATGTATGCACATTTTTTACATTTATGCGCCACTACAATATTTTATTAAACCCATACAGAAAAAAAACTAATATATTTAAATAAAAAAAATAAAAATTGCCTAATGGCTAAAATGTGCTTCAAAATATATCTGCATTAATATATTTTCTACCAATATTTTTTTTTGCCATTTTTGTACATTTTTGAAAATATATTTTAAAAATATAAATACATATAAAAACAATGAAAAATATATTTTGCGCTATACATTTCAATCCAAGAAAATACAATATGTAATATTTGAAGAAAAAAAATATTTGTTGTCTATGACACGTATGAACATACACACATTTGAAGAAAATTAAATTATAAAATAAGCTTATAAAATAATATAATAATATAAATAATAATAATATAATCTTATAAGATAAGCATTATTAAATCATTAATAATGTAGTTTTGATCTCTTGTCTTTTGCCTTCAGTATAGCTACTGTAAAATTGGAATGTATTTTCTTGCCTCTGAAATACATTTTGATATATATTTATTATATGAGGATTGAAATTAAATATTTTTTTTAATTGAGCTTCACTGTTTACAACATACATTTGGCATTATAAATATATATATATTGGTAATTTGTTCTATTTTTTTTTACTGTATGGGAAATACCTTTCCCTTTCTCTTCTAATGACTGTTCCTCCCTTCTCTGATGATGTATTTACTAGTGAAAGAGCAGAACAACCTGTCACTTACAAGAGATGTTGGACAAAATCAAGTCTCGCCCTACATTTTGTCTTGTTAGAGAAGCCGCTTCACTCTGATATGTCACAATATAGGGAATAAAAGATATAGGGAATAATAGGGAATAAAATCTCAACGTCTGTTTCATGTCGACTTAAAATACACTGGGGTAATTTAGGGTGACCACTTGGTTTTTGCTCTGTTACAGAACAGATTTTGCAGGACAATTCAGGACATGTGGGAAAGAACGACCACTAACAGACTATGTAAATATTGATTTACATTAGTAGGAAAGCCTATCTGGAGTGATGTTGGATGATAACATGCTTAAAGTGCCAATACGCTTTGTACATGTTGACCAACTCTGTCACTAGCACTAATTTACCAAGGTTCAAGTGATACAATGTCATTTATACGGGACCAGTTCTGACTACTGAATGTAATGAACTGAATATAACAAACTAGTATACTAAATGATACTTACATATTTTATTTACGTATCAAAACATTAAAATTGTTTAACTGGATTCAGTGGACCATGAACTTGGAATGTTTTTGTATTTTAATTTTAATTTATTTATTTTTTGGAATCTGACAGCTTTGAGCAGGACATTTTTATCTAGTATTTGTCTAAACGTCATGGCTTAACCTCCACTTAAAGGGATAGTTCACCCAAAAATGAAAATTCTTCAGTTCTTCAAAGTCATTAATTACTCACCCTCATGTCGTTCCAAACCTGCACTGAAAAAAATTAATAATTGAATTTACTAAATTTTTTTAAGGTAAGTGGTTGCAATAAATTTATTTTAGCTACATTTAAATAAATAAATTTAGTTGACCAACTTTCAACATTTTTTTTATTATTATTTAAATGTAGCTAAAAGAAATAGTTTGCAACCATTTACCTTAAAAAAATGTAATATAATTATTTTCCGTGTGTAAGACCTTCGGAACACAAATTAAGATATTTTTGATGAATTCCGAGAGCTCTCTGACCCTCCAGCGAGGATCTTTACACAATCAAGGCTCAGAAACATAGCAAAGAAATTGTTAAAATAATCCATGTGACATCAGTGGTTCAACTGTAATTTTACGAAGCTATGAGAATAAGTTTTGTGCGCAAATAAAGTTTTGTGCGCAAAGAAAACAAAAATAACTTTATTCAACAATTCGTCTCCTCCACGTCACCCTATAGCACCATTTTGGAGAGTATCACATACTGTACATAAACAACGTATGCAACGTAGATATGCGGATACGTTGTTTACGTTCAGATCAAAGCATAAACAATGTATCCTTGCTGTCTATGGCAGGGTCAGAGAGCTCTCGGAATTCATCAGAAATATCTTAATTTGTGTTCAGAAGATAAACTTAAGATTTCTTACAGGTTTGGAACGACACGAGGGTGAGTAATTAATAACAGAATTCTCATTTTTGGACGAACTATCCCTTTAAAGTTCACTTTTGATGATTGGTCCACTCTTGTTTCTTTACTCCATCTACGCAGTCATCAGCAGCGGAAGAAAACCTTCTCTGCAAATGTTTTATGTTTTTTTTTTTTACATCACAAGTTCACTTTAAGTGTATTTTGTGAAATATTGGATTCTTATTCTTTTAGAATGTTTCCGCACAGGACGTGCATCACAGGACAATCCTGATTCTGTCTCCCTCTTCTCTCTCTCTCTCTCTCTCTCTCTCTCTCTCTCCTTCAAGTCATGAACATGAAGTCTACCGTGTCATTTCCACACGAGTTTAAACTATGTATTGTGTTTGATAATCTTGTGTGGTGAAAATGACATAATATTTTTGCATAATTTGACTAAATTACAGTACAGCACAACACACAATAGACAGACAGCTCCTAGACAGCTTTAGCTCCACATCGTGGATGATTTTGGAAATACACTTGATTAGTATTTTGATTAACTAGATTTTTAATTTTAACAGCAGAGGGCAGCATATCATGAAAATTTAGCTTTACAGTGATTGAACCTCTGGTGTCCCTCTAGTGATACACACACATGCTCTAAATCAAAATCATGTTTTCTTTGGTGGTTTCACAGTGTGTTTGGTCTTATCCTTGATACAAAATTACATCAGCCAGGCCAAGCATTAGTCACAAAAAACTATACACACAGCACGCCCTCATAATGTTGTTTCATATCACACTTCCTTAACACAAGTCTTTCCTTTTTTCTTTAAGGTATGATTGTTTTTGAATTAAAAAAAAATTAAAAAAAAAAAACAGCCACCAGAAGAATCCACTCTGAGAAATTGTTTAAGGGCCACGTTTCTCATGCTAAAGTCTCTGACCAAGCAAAGTGTTCCTGCCACATTCAGACATTTATGAGGTCGACTGAACTGTTACACACACACACAGGCCAGACTTGTTTTTAGCCCTTTTGCACTGTAAAATGTGCTGTTTTTTGTCTCCTCCCCCAGAGCTTATTCCATCTGTGTATGTCTGCTAAAGCCATCACTGCTCCCCCCATCCATACAAATACACCAGCGCTGTCTCTCTCACTCAGTACCTCTTACTGCCTCTGTGGGGGAGCATCCCTTACATGTTTTTGTGAAAAATTGTAGGTCTTATAACTGTATAATTAAAAAGTCAATGATAGATGCAATGATACAGAGACTATAAGGAAAGAAAGAAAGAAAGAAAGAAAGAAAGAAAGAAAGAAAGAAAGAAAGAAAGAAAGAAAGAAAGAAAGAAAGTATGGTTGTGCTATGTTTGTGCTTTTTTGCCACTGGTTAGATATTTTGTGATGCAACACCAAAGTTTGGGGTCAGTAAGTTGAAGAAAAACAGTAAGTTTTTTTTGTTTTGTTTGTTTGTTTAGAAATTAATAGTTTTATTTGGCAAGGGCACATTGAATTAATCAAAAGTCGCATTCATATTGCTACAAAATATTTTTATTTCAAATAAATGCTGTTCTTAATATTCTTAATATAAAATTACTTTATAAAATATATTAAAACACACAAAAAAAAACAGTTGCTTCAAATTGTAACATTACTGTTTTACTGTACTTTTGACCAATTAAATGTAGCTTTGGTAAGCATAGTAAGCATTATTTTTATAAATAAAATAAAATAAATAGGATCTAAATGGATCTAAATACTTTTGCACTGCATGCATGTACTTTGGATAGCATAATTCATCCATGTAGACAAATGATCACTTCCATATTGTTATTGTCATCTTTTTGAATCTCACATCTTAATGGCAGACGCTGGACATCTTCCATTGAATTTATTCACAGGTACTTTTCTGTAATTTGACATAATTACTTCAAGGTTAGCGTGAAAAAGTACAAAGATTCCAGATGTAGCTACTCTCTGGTATCTTATAGCAAACTATTTGGAAATTATTCATCCTAAAAGATTATATACCCAGGGCTACTCGATTACTAAATATCCCCCATTAGATTTATATCCCTGATTACTGCTAATGCTGACACAGAAAATCAGGAAACATGGAGGAGTAATACATTGCATAAATGTTTAAAGTTTGGAACATTTAGCTCAGAGAAGATTGTAATGTTGTTGACTTAAACTGTATGTAACTAGCATATATCACCAAATCTGCTAAACAGACACAAACAGATGAACCATCAAGTACCACGAAGGGAACAACAACTCAAGTGACTTATAAAGGCTGTAAGATCGGAAAGTAAACATTCAGCTCATTATATCATTTTGGAGATTACTTTAGTTTTAGTTTGTTGATGAAATCTGACACTCATATGTAATGACCCCCATATAATAACATTTCCATTTGATGTCTTACTTTAAAAATACTTTTGAACCAATAAAACTTCAAATAAAGATAAAATAAGTCAAGTAAATGAAGTAAAAATAATAAGAAGAAGATGAACAACATGTAATATACTGTATTTATAGCTACCTTTTATATTTTAGAAAGAGGGTCCCACTAAAGGGGATCATTACATTTGGGTGTCTGTGCATCTCAATCATGACTGGCTAAAATCAATAAACTAGCTGAATCAATAAACTCCCCATACTATGCAAACTGCCCACACTCCTAATGAAGCATTATTTTAAGAGCCATAAGCCAAGGGTGAATCAAACTATCACAGGAGTGATTTCTAATGGTTTGAATCATCTGTCAAAATCAGATCCAGCTGATTCAATCACAGTCAGATTTTCAGATATCACAAATATTACATATGAAACACATAATACACCTGACAAAAGCAAAGCTATAGGAGAAAGTGTAACTATTTTACAAGGAGGTGATTTCTTATTTTCTTATGAATGAATGATGTGAATTGTACATAAAGATATGATTTTTAGAAAAAAAAAGTATGCATGAATGTCCACCCCTAAACCATTACTGGGACGTAAACCGACCATACAAAAATGTACACTGTAAAAGAAATATGAAGTTTATTTGCAAAAACAGATCACTTTTTATTACATTTTTATTAATTTTCATAAATCATGTTTTTATTGTGTTATCATGTTTTTATTGTGTTTCATTGTGTTAGTTAGCTGTATTTTTAGCTATTATTAGTTAATCAAAACAACCCAGCTGCAGTTTGATTGATATTAATTGGAATGCAGGATAAAAATAAAAAAACATGATTTTTGAATATTTTTAAAAGCGGAGTTATCTGTTTTTGCTAATGAACTCTTCATATTTTGTTTAAAGTTGTAAATAAAAAGAGATTACTGAAGTAAGTGTTTTCAGTTTTCCCACTTAAGATTTTCACATTTGATTCAGTGTGTTACATGCTGTTTCTTTGTAATTGTTGAATTTCTGAGTAAAAATTGTTTCTACAGTATTCACAAATGAGATGAGAAATTGAATTGCATGAGATTGTGTTGAGAACCTCTCAGAATTCTTGTTTTCCTCAGTTTTCCATGTCTGAAAGACAAATGTTGAGGTGTTGAGTGTGAGGTCCTGTGGGACTTTACAGTATTGCAACAAATCTGTGATTTCACAGGCCTTCACTGCGATTTGCAAACACTGCAGTCTTGAAAACAGGTGGAGAACTGGATGAGAGAGACTGTGAACAATCTGTGTGGACTTGACACCTTCTTGCATACACACACAAACACATCATTTCCTCTTTTCCATTTCCAGTCTTAAAACCTATTCACACAAGGCCCTTTTTCTTAAGCATTTTACTGTTGGCACAAACAGACTTTTTTTTTAGCCAATGTACTATTTTAAAATAATAATAGCAACATTTTAAGATGATTTCAGTAGCCTTATTGCAGCAAAGTGCCCCCCCCCCATACTGTAAGTCCCTTGTACTGTCTGTCCACACACTGCTGTTGCTTTAGAATGCTATAGCAAATGCTTCAGCTGTTTAGTGAGAGATCTCATCTGTCCTGAGGGGCTGAGAGGAGCAGTGTGTTTTGTCTGAAGGTAGCAGTGCGATGGATAGTCATGACGTGTGTGTGTGTGTGTGCGTGTGTAAAGACAACCCCACCTCAACACCCTCAGCCTGCACACAAACACACAACACCACTATAGGAACATGTGTGAGCATTTGGGCATGTTAGTGTGAGTGTGTAGGTCTCGAAAAGTGTCAGGTTTCACAAACTCTACCAAGGAAGTTAAACAATGTTGAATTTGTGTGTCTGTGTGTGTGTGTGTGTGTGTGTGTGTGAGGCATTGTGCCTTACACACACACACACACACACATAAGTAAAAACAGCAATATTGTGAAATATTATTACAATTTAAAATAACAGTTTTCTATTGTAATATAGTACAAAATATAATTTATTCCTGTGATGGCAAAGCTAAATTTTCAATACTCCAGTCTTCAGTGTTACATGATCCTCTAGAAATCATTCTAATATAGTATGCTGATAATGTGCTTCATAATATGCTGAAATCTTTAATATTTAATATTTTTGATGAGCTTTGATGAGCATTAATGACTTCTTTAAAATACATTAATACATAAATCTTACTGATCCCAAACTTTTGAACAGTACACACACACACACACACTATATGGGGGTGTCAGGCAATTTGGTGCCTGAATATTTTTTTATTCATAATTTTTTGATTAATTTCATAAACTGATATACTGTTAAAATATACCAAGCACTATAATAATAGGTGGTAAAAAAAGGTCACATGATTAAAGTTCATACCTGCAACCAGCATAATTTTAATAATATTTAACTGTGAACAGACATGAAATGTCATACATAAACTTATATAGTAATTCATACTTTTTACTTCCAAAAAATGACAGTAAAATATACAATAAAATGACATGTGTTGTCATGTTAATGTAAGATAGATAAATTATAGATAATTTAAGATAACACATGGTTAAACAAGACATTTGTTTTACTCTAGTATTTTACATTCTTTCTCTGTTAAAATTCTAATCTTTTTTACAGCATGTTTGGGGCTTGCTTTGGCTTAGACACCTTCAGTCAGTCAGTGAGACACTAATCCACAAGATTTAGGAGAGCATTCGAGCTGAGCTCTGTGTGTGTATGCTATAATTTTCAAGAAGGCCAGAGCTTAGGGAGATATTCACATATTCAAACATAAGACAAACGCACACACACACACACACACACACACACACACAGAGAGAGAGAGAGAGAGACCTGCAGAGACGTGGATACAATAGCAGAGCTCAGTAAAATACAGTGGAAGGTTCAGAAATAAGGGGCTTGTGAGAATGTGATAAACAGCCATCAGTCCTGCAGTCTGTGATTTGAGAACAAGTGTCTGGCCACATTTCCATGGACTCTATCCAGATGATATGGACCTGTACTGATCCTTATATTATCCAGCATCAATCCCAGCAGGCAAGGCATACATATTGTTTTAAGACAATACATCTTAAACAAATTTTCAGTTAAGCCAATGTGCTGTTATCAGATTTTATACTGTAAATTGTGAGTCTATAATTTAGTTAAACAACATGTTGCATCTGAAAGAATTTTGCCAGACTTTTCCTTGCAGTTTGACACACAATGTTTGTTTTTCACAGCACTATTTGTGCTGTGAACATGAATTATAGTTTAGACTTGGCTTGTTGATGATTTGCTTTATTGATGATCAGACCAGTGCTACAATCATTAATTAAAACAAAAATAAAAGCATGATCATTTTTGATAACTGAAAAAAATGTAATTAAATTAAATAAAAACCTGAAAAATACAAATAGAATATTTTAAAAAGAGATTAATTTAATAATTAGAATAGAATAATTTTGTAATTAAATTAAACACATATTCATTACTAAAAATGTATTAGCTTTAAAAAGTTTTATTTTATACATAAAATATTTTAAAACTTAAATCCTTAACAATTTTCTTGCATTAAACATGCAAAACACCACTAGACAGCGATAACATTGTTAAACAATTTCATTTTGTGGTTTACCTTTAGAACTCCTAAAAATACAACATAAAACCTCAATAAACTCATACTAAACTGAAATCTGAAAACTTAATACTTAACTAACTAAAAATACAAGTTAGATTAAGAACAGGAAAATAAAATAGGAATAAAACTAAATTAAAATTCAAAACTCTTATAATAGCAGACTATAATAGATCACACTTGTAATTTTACTCTGCATGGTGAATGATAAATCATACATGCAGGAACCAAAATATAACAGAATATAGGCTTTTTTATTTAAACCTGTATGTAACCACCCAGCAATACCATAGAAATACCATAGCATTCATATATTGTTGTTGTTAACTAATAAAAAATATTAGAACTAATAAAAATTGACTATTGGAACTTAACACATCCCATGACATGTAAAATCCATTTTGGTTCTGAGTGGAACTTTTTTTTTAAGAATGTAGAAATGTGACTTGGCAACTGCAGCTGACCTTCACCTGCTGTACTCAGTTATCTGCTGAACACAAAGCTCACGTTCAGAGAAAGTCAGAGCTAGTCAGAGAGAGGAGAAAAATTATAACAAGGAATACATATTGTGATTTAGCCAATTAAAATGGAATTACAAGTGAATGTATCAGCTTTGTTGCTAATGGCAATCCTCAGATTCTTTGGGTCTGGGCTGCTGCTACATGTTGTTGCTGTTAAACATGGTTTACACTAGATTCTCCATTTTTAAAAACGAAGTTTCCATCATGATCCACTCCCACTGAGGTTCCAGAGAGGCTGGCCAAATGGCAATAAAATCCTCGCCGGACAGCAGAGAGGGAGCGAAAGAAACAGAATCGAGTGATGGAAAGAGAATGAGTGAATTCCAAATGGCATTTTTGCTCCTTTGAAGGTCACAGCAAGAAGGAGACACTATCCAAAGTGTCACTAAAATTGGTAGTGAGACCTTTAGCCACTGTTGTAGTCAGGACCAGTTTATTTGTTCGAGACTGAGACCAGAAGAGGGTCCAGTTCGAGTTATGACAGAGTCCACTGTCATAACTCGACATTTTGGTCAGGTCGTTGAGTCTAAACTTCAAGTCAGAGTCCAAGATATTTTCATGTTCTTGGTCTTGTTCTTGAGTCTGAGTCCAAGATCATATTTTTATGGTATTGGTTTTGGTCCTCAAGTTCGAGTCTAAGACCATATTTTCATGGTCTTGGTCTTGGTTCTCATGTCCTTAAGTTCATGTTTTCATGGTCTTGGTCTTTGAGTCCAAATCTAAGACCATATTTTCATTGTTCTGGTCTTGGTCCTCGAGACAGAGTCCAATACCATATTTTCATTGTCTTAGTCCTTAAGTCTAAGACCATACTTTCATGGTTCTGGTCTTGGTCCTCAAGACCAAGTCCAGGAACCTAATTTTCATGGTGCTGTTCCTTGAATCCGAGTCAATGATTATTTTCTATGGTCTTGGTCTTCGAGACAGAGTCCAAGATCATATTTTCATGGTCTTGGTCCTCAAGACAGAGTCTAAGACCATATTTTCATGGTCTTGGTCTTCGAGGCAGAGTCCAAGATCTTATTTTCATGGTCTTGGTCCTTGAGTTCAAGTCTTAAGGCCCGTTCACACCAAAAAAGATAACTATAAAGATAACGATATTAGCATCCACTCCAGTGAACGATATCGTCTGTTGATTCTAAGTGCACATGCACGTCTGCCGCTTTAAATTCTCAAGCTTGTGATAGCAGGATGGATTCTGATTGGGTGTCGATGTTTTTATCGTTCATCACCTGGAAAAAATCATTCTGAAAGTGATTCCAACGATATCGTTTCTCTGTGTCTTTATTGTTATAGTTGTGGTGTGGACTCTGATATTCTTTAAAATTGAGAACGATTTTTAGAACTATATTTTTATCGTTATCTTTAAAGTTCTTGGTGTGAACGGGGCTTAAGACCATATTTTCATGGTTCTGGTCTTGGTCCTCAAGACCGAGTCCAAGAACCTAATTTTCATGGTTCCTCGATTTCGAGTCAGTGACCATATTTTTTATGGTCCTGGTCTTCGAGTCTGAGTCCAAGACCATATTTTCATGGTCATGGTCTTAGTCCTTGGGTCCTAGTCCAAGACTGTATTTTTTTTGTTATCAACATTTTTTTTCTTTTTTTTCACACATAACATAACATAACATCCAAAATATAACAAAACAAAACAACAGACATATACTCAATAGCTCAAAGTCAAGTCAAAAGGGAGGGAGAGAGGGAAGGACAATAAAAACACAAAACAAGTCACTCCTCCATACAATCACATACATCAAAAAGAAAACACTGCCAAGCGTCAACGGTCGAAGGCTTGGCCCCACCGACTCGCGCCGTTGTACATTCACATGACACTATTTGCAGGAGGCTACGGATCCAATATGTTTTTCTACACATGTGTGGTGTAAACCAGTTCTGTATTATTGTCTTCTTCGCAGCTGTAAAACCAGCAAACAACATTCTCTTTTGCATTGAACTAATACAGAGACCTGAATCATCATTAAGAAGACACAAACTTGGGTTAACAGACCAATCAATTTGCAGTAATGATGACAAAACCAGGTTTACATGTGTCCATAGACTGATGACGACAGGACATTCCCAAAACATATGCAGAAAAGTGCCTGATGATGCAGTGTTACATATATGGCAGTTCAAATTTGACTGTAGTTTCATTTTAAATCTTTTGTAAGGAGTTATGTATGCTCTATGAATGACTTTGAAGTGAATAAGACGATGAGCCAGATTTTTAGATGTTAAGCTGAGATTAGACCACACCTCTCTCCCAGTCGACAGATAAATTAAGGTCAGATAATTCCCTATTCCAAATAGTTTTAATAGAAATAGGTTTTGTAATGCAATCAATAATTTTAGTATATATTAAGGAAACAGATGGCCGACAAGCAGATGGTGCAATCCAGTCCCGCATAGGATGAGAGGAAATGGAAGAAGACCAAGGAACGCCATACGCTTTGAGAGCAGAACGCAACTGAAGAAAGACAAAATATGCGGAAGCTGGTAGACAAAATTTGGCCCTCAGTGTCTGAAATGAACAGAGGCCCTGGTCATCATATATATCACCGCACGTGTTTACACCTAAAGAAGACCAAGAGGGTTGGACAAATGGACGATTTCCGCATACAAAATTAAAATTGTGCCATAAAGGTGTACTGTGTACAATTTGAAGGGTCCTCCTATCCGACGTTCAACCGTTTTCCAGATTTTAATAGAGTTGGCCACAACCGGACCAAATTTATAATTATCCCCTTTTTTTCCTGTGCCAGTAAATAGAATATCTTGAAGTCTATTTGGTTTAACCTTGTCAGCTTCAATCACTCTCCATGAAACTGTAGATTGAGGATCAACCCAATTATGAAGAGCTTTAAGCTGGAACGACCAATAATATAATTCAAAATTTGGTATAGCCAGTCCTCCTGCGCTATTAGGATGTTGTAATGTGGTAAGTTTAATTCTGGGACATTTATCATTCCAGATAAACTTAGAAATTATGGAGTTGATCTCCTTAAAGTAACCTGGAGGGGGAGAAAGTGGTAGCATAGAGAAAAAAAAATTTAAATCGAGGCAACAAATTCATCTTAACAGTGGAGATTCTTCCTTGGAGAGAGACTTTAAGATTCTTCCATCTTTGAATGTCATTTTTGACCTTAACTAAAATGTTATTAAAATTGTCTCTGGCAATCTTATGAATGTTTTTATATATGGTAATGCCCAAATAGATGAAAGATTCCTTAATAGGGATAAATGAGGGAATAGAAAAATTAACTTTAACATTGTTAATTGGCATTAAAGCAGATTTGCTCCAATTTATTTTATATCCTGATAGGCTACTAAAATTATCAAATTCCTTAATTATACTAGAGACTGAAACATCAAAGTGGTCTAAATATAGAATAATATCATCAGCGTATAATGAAATACTATGATTATGATCATGAATCTTAATCGATACTTCAGATTTCCTGATGGCTTGCGCTAAGAGCCTCGTTCTGTAAAGGGAATGAGAAATAATATTACCAGTTATGACTGATGCTGCAGGTGAGTGGTAAAATCAATGAAGCTGTTCACCGGGAAAATTGCAGAACTGACACTGTAAAGGGAATGAGGGGGAAATAATATTACAATGACTCTGCCTTAATCATAGAATGAAGTGCTTTTTCTTCGCAGGAAGGAAACATTGCCGCACAAGGTGTTGGGTGGGAGTCCGCAAAGTCAAGAATATGAAGGAGTCGACGCATATTGTCAGACGCATTGCGCCCCTTGATGAAACCAGTTTGGCCTCCTTGACCAGACTGTGAATTACCTTCTCCATACGAGAAGCAAAAACTTTAGCATAGATTTTTACATCACATGGGATAAGCGAAATCGGTCTGTAGCTGGAACAATCTAATGGATATTTCCCTTTTTTAAGAAGTAATGAAATCAGTGATGTTTTTTGATCTCTGTGAAATACCCCATGTTCAATTGCAAAATTAAATGAGTTAAGCATAAGTATCCCTACCAAATCCCAAATTTCTAAATATAATTCAGGGGGGAGACCATCTAGACCCGGCGATTTGCCCTTTTGAAGGCTTTTTAAAGAGACGTGGAGTTCCTCCAAACTTAATGGGGCCTCCAAAGATTCTTTATCTATCTGTGAGATCCGAGGCAGTTCCAATTTATCTAGATACTGCTTACAAATTGGTTCATCAAAATCTGTTTTGGCTTTATACAGATTTGTGTAAAAACCTTTAAATATGTCATTAATTGCCACAGGGATCGTGGTGACCTGATCATCCGATGATTTTATTGCGCTAATATATGCCTTAGATTCGCATTCTTTCAACCTAAGGGCCAATAAATGACTAGGTCTCTCTGATTCAAAATAATATTTTTGTCTAGTCCTATGTAAAATAATTTCCGCCTTTGAGTGTGAAAGTAAATCATATTCTTCTTTTAAAGAGGACAGCTGTGTAGCCTGTTGCTCAGTAAAATGTTGTTTTTGTAGATTTTGTAATGATTGGATTTTATTTTCTAATTGTGTAAACTGGTGAGTTTTCGCTTTGGCGAGAGTAGAAGAGAAAGATATACAGAAACCTCGTATAGCACACTTAGTCGTTTCCCACAGTATTTGAGGATCCACATCAGAGGGCATATTAATTTCAAGAAATTCCTTAATATATTCTTTTAATTTTAGAGAAGTAATGAAAGTCTGATTACCTTAATAATGATATGTTAAAGCGCCATCTAGGGGACTTGGCTCTTAACATCGGAAAGAGGAACACTGCACAACACAGCAGAATGATCAGATAATAAAATTGGTAATATAGAGATGGAGGAATTAGATGAAATTAAAGATGGGCTGAGAAATATGTAGTCTATCCTAGAGAAATTCTTGTGTCTATTAGAAAAAAAAAGTGAAGTCCTTAGCTTTAGTACTCTGAATTCTCCATAGATCGATTAAGTTGAGCTCAGTGATAAATTTATTCAATAATTTAGAGGATGGATTGGCTGTTGTATCAGATTGAGATTTATCTAAAGCAGGATTTATGACAGCATTAAAATCACCACCCACCACTAGAGGGCAATCAATCTCCTCAAGTAAAGTTTTGGAAATCTGTGTAAGGAATGCACTGTCTGTCTCATTCGGACCATAAATAGTGACCAATGCTAACCTATTATTATATATTTTGCATCGGATAAAAACAAATCTACCCTTCTCATCACTACCAAGGTGTTCAATCGTTAAATTTAACTTCCTGTTAACAAGGATAAGCACCCCCTTAGTTTTATTTTGAGCGCTAGAAAAAGCTGCTAATTTGTAATATTTATTCTGGAAACGTGCCACGTCAGATTGTTTTAAATGTGTCTCTTGAATTAGGGCACAGGAGATAGATTTACGGTGTAAATATTCTAACACACGGGTTCGTTTAACAGCAGAATTTAAACCATTCACATTCAGTGATAAAATATTTAGAGTATGCATTGAATATTCATAATCCCAAGATTGTATTCAATAAATGAAAAAAAAACAGAAACACTTCCATTCTATAAATAACACGTAAACACTGATGTGCATTTTAGATACCAAACCTCCTAGATGAAAAATCCCTTTAGAAATAAGGTAAAATACATAAAAGTATAAATGTCTGCTGTAAAAAAAAAAAAAAAAAACATAAAAATATGAACAACCCACAACCATAAACAAGGAACAACTCAGACCGCACATTACCGAGAACATAGGTCTGACTGAGCAACAAAAAACAGTGATAGGTTGTGACCGATCCACTCCAACGCAAGACATGTCTCCCGAAAGGCTCACGCAGCCAAAACAATATTTTTTTATTAATTAAACCTACTCTCCATTAGTCCCCTCCAAAAAAGAAAAAAGGGGAGTGTCAGTCTTACCAGCAAAGAGATCGTTGTACCGGATAAATAAGGACAATATCCCAGTAGGAGAGAAGAAAACGTAAACAATAGGTTTAGCAAGCGTCCATGCTCATCCTGCTATCATCCCCTTCTGGGCAGCTAGGACCAAGCGCTGTCATCTTCTTCAAAACCGGACCAAATGTCTTTCTCCTGATCGCTGTAGCCGGACTAAAGTCGGGAAAAAATAGCAGTGTGACATTGCTCTGTGAACATTTCACGGGATAAGCCTGCCGAGCAACTTTTAGGATATCAGATCTGTCATGCCATCTCAGTCACACGGAAGATGAGAGTGCGCGGCCGATCGGAGCCCTCCCTCCGTCATACACGCGATGCGCCCGATCAATCTCAATGTCACGGCCCCTCAAGGAAGGAATCCACTTGGAAAGATTAGCTCTGAGGAAACCAGCCGCATCGTTACCCTCCATCCCTTCTGTGAGGCCAACAAGTCTCCACATCTTTGTTCTCATTACTCCTCTACGGCACTGTCCTTCTGACATCATCTCCATTCCGGTGAGAGTGGTGAGCCATCTGATCCGGAATCCTTTGCTGTTCAGTTTTCTCTTCTTGTTCTCTCCTTCACAATGCTGCCTTATCTGTCCTAATGAATCCAAGACTGTATTTTGATGGTCTTGGTCTTATCATTGATTCGATTTTGATTTAGACTCAACCCTATTGTTTTTTTCTAATTCATTATGAAAAATAAGGTAATTTATTTGAGATATGCACTAAAGAACTCTGTTGAAGATATTCCTTACATACAGTAGGCTATTTACATATTCATAGCTGTTTGGTCACACCAAGAAAAGTACATTTCAGTTTGATTATTAGATGAAAAAGTTTTACTTGCAACAATTTTAACAGCTATAAGCATGCATGAATGTTACTGCTGGGTGTTCAAATTATTACATATGAAGCAGTAATGCCCTGCATCACTTCAAGAGCTTTTCAGAGTAAGTAGGGCCTAGTCACTTTCGAATGGAATTCGCTCTGTGGTTTTTAAAGTTACCGTGCTAGGTGATGACAGTGGCATGTGATTGGAGGGTATGTCAGTCCACTGCTGCATCAACTTATGTTTGACTGACTCACATTAACTTAAAATACAGAATTCACACACATAACCTGCACCTGGACAGACTGACATTTGTGCTCACACAAACATTTTCACTCCGGCAAACTTTATTTTATTTTTTTTCTCTTTTTCCAGGTAGTCCACAGTCAAGTGAATCATTACATGCTGAGTTGTCAAGGTTTGTTTTGACTGAGGGCAGTGGAGCTCTTCTCTCTCTCCCCCCCCCCCTCTCTCTCTCTCTTTCTCTCTCTTTCTCTCTCTCCTTTTTTTCTTTTCTCTTCCACATTTGTTTTAAGGAATGTTCCAGGTTTAAAGTATGTATAAGAAAAGTCCATAAAAATATGTTCCAATGTACTGTGCTAATATGAAGGAATTATCTTTATTGATTTTGATTCTGATTTCTGATTTCTTATAGTATATATATAAAATGTTATAATTTAAATATTTAGGTTTTTATATATGTGCATGGTGTTACATTCATTCTGTTCAGAAAATGACACTATATAAGCTACATAAAGAAAGAGTAATGAATGTACTTGAAACACACACACACACACACTTACATTCCATAAACTTATTTCATGTCCTATATTTGTATGACGTCAGATTGGGATCATTATTGGTTCATGAGACTGTGTGAATTTCCTTTTGGAGGTCACTAAAGTTATAATTTATGCATTTGTTTTTGTGTGTTTATACATTTCTGTGCATCAAATGCATGCAGATGCAGTAACATACCTTGCTATTAACACTCATTTTGAAATGTTGCAATAATTTACAGCGACAATAAATTATTAAATGAAACAATGTTTGTAACTGTGCAAGCATGACTTCAGTTCTCCATCAGCTGCAGCGGTTCATGACAGAGCAGTCACGTTTTTGTACTGTACACAACAGGGTGCGGTTAACAATTACCTCAACATTACATGCTTTACACACACACTGGAGGCATGGAGAAAAAGATTGGGACAGAGAGAGAGAAAGATGTGGCATGCCTTTCCTCTTATTTTAATCCAAACATCTGCAGCAGGCCCAAAGTTAAATTTTGGACTTTATATACTAGGGTGTTGCTCTGTAAAACCATAGAAAATAACCCACAGAAAATAGCCCATAATGCTGGAAATGTAATACAGCTGATAATGGCATTACATGCAGCTGCACTGTAGGTAACCATATTATTTCTTACGAGGAAACAAACCCAGTGCTCAGAATATCAGGATGCACAGTCTTTTGACAGACAAATGAAAGATGAAATCCTGAATCCAGAGTTCCTGTACAGCATAATATTAGCTATAGAGTTTTTCATTGAAGGTTATAAGTTTGATTCAGCACATTGACTGCACTGCATGTTGCTATGGATAACAGTTTCTGCTACAAGAATAGATGTAATTTCTAACGTGTTTCGGGAGCTAAAACTCAAGAGGTAGGTTTTATTTTCTTTCTTTATTTCATTCTTTTTTTTTTTAAAGGAAGCCAATTAAAGCATGCAGACTCTCCTCACAAACTTCCTAATTGCACTCCTACAAACATTTTATTGGCCTGTAATGATTCGTTATAACTGCAAACTTTCACACTATACTTTAGCAGCATGAACATTTTGGATGGCACTACATGGCAAGGATTTTCAATTATTTAAAAAATAGTATATCAGGACTATAACACAGAAATTATGCTGAAGTCTCTGTAATCTCTGTTCCTTAACCATCACTTTTGAGAACTGATGTCTTTTTTTGTAATTATTGTAATAAAAATTGGGAAGTAAAATAATAATTTTAATATTTGGAAGTAAAGTATTTGCCTATAAGTTACAAGTAGGCTATTCAAGCTCATACTTCACTTTTAAATTAATAGAAAAAAAGGAAATTTTATTTTGCATGAGAATAGGATGTTTTTGCATTACAGTATTGATAGTTGGCACAGTGTGAATGGTTGCACTTTATTTTACAGTACGTGTACTTACATGTACTTACAATGTACTTACCCAAAAAGTACTGGTACTATAAGGTAACTACATGGGATGGGGTTAGGTTTAGGGGTAGGTTCAGGGTTAGTACCTAGTTATTACCTAGCTATTGTAATTACTACAATAAATACATAGTATGTACATGAGGAACAGGACTGTAAAATAAAGAGCTACCATGTGAATAATACTACAAATAGGTTTCATCTTCAATTTCTTAATTTTGATTTTGATTTCGGGATGACAAGTTCCATCCAAAATCTTTTCAACCTAAATTACACATGAGTGAGTCAGAAAACTTTGAACACTCCAGAGTGGGACAGTAGTGGCCCCTGATGCAATTTCCTGTGTGTTCAGGGCATACACACAGACACGCCGAGAGTAGTGAAATCGGTTAATCGAATCGGTTCTTTTGAACACTTTATTTAAATGAACCAGATCAAAAATGATTCAGTGGTTCTTTTACGTCATCACGTTGTCCCTAACATCCCGGTCTGGCACATTACAGGCATATACAGTACATATATAACACACAATGCTTTTAAATTATTTATTTTACTGATTTAATTTTAATACTTGCCATTTCATGTGTCCCAGTTCAGTTTGTTGTGAGACATGATTCATAAAAACATAAAGTAGCCTACGTTTTATTTGTATGTCCAGTTACATTCATGTTATTAGTACAAAGTAGCTTACTTTTAGTTCAATCAGTCATAAATTAGGTTATTTCCTAATGTATTCACTCCCTGTCCGCTTGGGTTTTCGTCTCATTGCGAATCGTTCTGGGTGCAAATGATTCGACTCAATAGAACGATTCGTTCACGAATCGGACATGGCTAGCAGACAGGGGGCTTGGCTCCCGGCGTAATCTGACCCAAGCATTCGGCTCTTTAAAGGAATAAAGGATGAATTTACTGAATGGAGATCCGCTGCAACGTCTGCTGAGTTCAGAGCAGGACTGGAAGCTCTAAAAGACGGCGCGACGGAGAATGAACGTTGTGGAGGAGCGACTTTTGAGAGCGTTTGCGAAGTTTGGAGGCGTAACGTTAGCGCAGCGATGTGATGTGATCTACCTGCTTTGTAAACATTAAAGTGAAAATCTCGGGCGGTCAAGAGAAGGACATTCACAAGGTAGGATCATGGGTAACGTTAGGCTACACAGAACACGAGCATACTAGTTTGACTCCGGTTTGGCTCATGGCATGTGTCATCATGTTTAATGTCTTCATGCTTCATCTGCAGTGTTAGTTGGGATGTTCAGGGGGTCCATATAAGTTAATGTTGACATTTTCCAGTCTGACACACCTGTGCGTTGTGCCCATTTTTGGACAAAAGTAATGCCAGCAGTGCCTCACTGTGTTTCTAGTAGTAACGTTACGTTAATCGGTGCATGAAAAGGTTTTGTGATTCTGTATGTTAAATAAATAGTAAAGGAAGAGCAATGATGCAGTTTGCAACCAGTCTCTGGTCACAGTGAACAACAGACTATGAAGTGTTTCTTGAGAGTGTTTATGTCTGTTTCATTCCCAGTGCATGTGCATTTGTGCTCACGTGGAGTTTTGGATTATAATGAATGAGTTTGATCACAGTTTGACCTCAAGTACACAGGACTGCACAATAAACAGTCACGAGAAAATGCTTATAGTAATATAAACCCTAGTTTATGTTAAATAAGTTGTTAAATGGTATAACAAGAAAACAATGATGTTGAGGATTCTTAAGGAATATTATAATATTAAAACGGTTATATTTGTAAAAATAGTTTATTACCTTGAAATGTATATGAAATTATACTTTTACTATTATTATTTGTAAACTGTTAAAAAATGACCAAGATGTGTGTACATGTACTCACTCACATGTATTGAAGGTGTAAGGAAAATATGTTATTACTTTTTATTTGATAGATATACCACATGCCATTGAATCAAAATTTGTTGAAAATGGTATATAAAAGTTTTTTTCAAAAATGTGTGAAACTGCATTTTCTTCTAGATTTTGAATTGTCTTCTGTTATATTGTCTCAGACTTCTTTATCTGTCATTGACCCTTTTATCTATCAACTTCTAGCCTTTGCTTTCACAGACAACAAGTCGCGTGCTGAGTGACACGACAGCAAATGCCATTTAATTTGTGTAAACCAAAGCATAAAACCTAAGCTTACCTAAAACGTCTATTGCTGCTGGCAAGCACTGTTATTTTCTTCACCAAATAAAGTTTTCTCTTCATCCTGCATCAGTCAATGCTTTCTGAGGGAGGCTGCGGTGTGTAGGTGATGTTTACACCTCTGCATGGAGGAATGTCATAGGCTATATTTACTTCTTCAGCTGATAATGAGTGTGGCCAGTTTACAGAAGCCTGTTATTAGGCTGAATACAAAGCTTCCTGTAGACCAGAGAAGAAGAGTATTGGAGAGATGAGCTGCAGGAGATCTACAGCTGTTAGAAACTCTCTGTGATTCATGTAATCCAGTCTATTTATACCATTAAATGGGTGTTGTATTCGACAGCAGATGTTCTCACCCCAAATATGATATATCTGGAGGATCAGGCTGCGGTGATGTGCTATATTCAGTAGCGGCTTTTGCTGTCATTGATGGCTGTTGACTAACAGTCATCTTATGTAGTTGTTTTATGGTTCAGTGGCATGGTTTACTAGCATAAACTGGTTTAAGCTGGTGCTGGTCTCCTGGCCTGACCGGCTGATTTAATAGTAAACCAAAACCTCTCTAAAACCACCAAAACAGGCTCTGAGACCAGACAATAGCATTGTATTTATTTATTTATTTGGTTCCCCTCCAGAAACCTTAAGAGGAACCTACCTTTTATGACCTTCTCATGATTAGTAGTAATTAAAGCTTTACAGTACAATAGAACTAGAAAGCTTCAGCACGGTTTAAGGCTGGTTTATCTGGTCTTCAAGCCTCGCTAAACTGGTCTTAAGCTGGTGTAACTGCCAGTTAATCAGCCAGCTGATTTAAAAGTACCCAAATCCTCTCTAGAACCATCAAAACAGGCTAGGAGACTACGGCATTTAAATTTTTTTCAACCAGAAACCGTGGGAGGTACCAACTTTCTCAGACCTTCTCATGAGTTGTACTTATTAAAGTTTTACAGACAAGTACAGTCGAATATGCCCAGTCTGCATGGTTTAATAGACTCCCAGCCTGGTCAAGCTGGTCTTAAGCTGGTCTAACTGGTCTCCATCCCTGACAGGCTAATTTATTAGTACCCAAAACCTCTCTAAAACCATCAAAACAGGTTTGGAGACCAGACAACGGCTGCTTTTTTTTTCACCAGAAACCTTAGGAGGAACTAACCTTCTCAGCTCTTCTCATGAGTTGTACTCATTAAAGCTTTTCAGAGAAGTACAATATAGTCAGAAAGCATAAGCATGGTTTAAACTGGTTTAGATAGTCTTCCAGCCTGGCCAAGCTAGTCCTAAGCTGGTGTAACTGGTCTCTTTACCTGACCAGCTGATTTAAAGGTACTCAAAACCTCTCTAAAACCATTAAAACAGGCTTGGAGAGCATAAGGCGGCATTTAAATTCTGTTTTTCACCAGAAACATTGGGAGGAACAAACCTTCTTAGAACTTCTTATGAGTTGTACTAATTAAATTTTTACAGAGAAGTACAATAGAGCCAGCCTGGCTTTAAGCTAGTCTAACTGGTCTCTTTGCCTGACCAGTTGATTTAAAGTTCCTAAAACCACTTCTTGACGTCATCAAAACAGGCTTGTTTTTTTTCTTTTTTCACCAGAAACCTTGGAAGAACCAAACTTCTCAGACCTTCTCAAAAGGTTAAAACTTTACAGAAAAGTACAATGGAGTCAGAAAGCATCTGCATGGAGGAATGAATCTTATTTTCGCTGTTTTCTGTCGAACAGCTACTTTGAGTTAGTCAAACAGACATTCAGACCTCCACAGCTGATGTTATGGGTGGCCATAAATTGTTGCACAGACACCAAATGGAAACTTTGTTGCAGGCTGAAACAAAAGATGTCAGGTGCGGTTGAGTTGCATGTGGTGGCCTTTCTTTTGAGATATATAGTCCGTGCAAGAGCAAAGAGTTGGAAAGCTCACTGACTTCTCGCTCCAACCTGTAATAGCTACTATTCATTCCGCCGATCACACATGCAGACATGATATAATATAGCACCGCATATCATTTTTTATTTGAATATAAATGCAGTAGTAATAGGACTCAAATGTCATTGATTGGCTTCAAATTGAGTTGATTGTAATGACAGAAACACACTTGCGCACACACACATACCACAAGCTGACCCAGACATGTTTTTTTCCTGCTGATTTGAGTAATTCAGATGGGATGCCAAAGTCTTGGAAAACCAGTTTGGTCTTGACAGAGACAATCCAGAAAAACAACAGAGGGGATTTCACACGACTGTTGCGATGATATCATTTAATCGCCTAATCGCTTACATCACCGCAGCTGCACGCTCAGCAGAGATCTAGGGTGTGTGTGCATGTGTGGGTAAATGAAATAGAGTTTCAAAATGATATTCATTTTATTGGAATAACAGAGGAGGTTCTGTTTTATTGAATGATGCACCAGAGACTTGTCCTGGTTTCCCACTGGCCTTTCATGACCTACACACATAGCTGTTTTTTCATTTTACATCTTTTTATTGGTTTATAAGATTTACTCTTTCCACTACTACACTGTTTATCAGAGATCATATTCTCCATGTGTCAGTTATAAGAATATATTGAGTATAGCAAATAACAGACTTTTTCGCCATTAAATGCTAGACTATAGTTTGGTGTGCAACTGGCTTTTTTATTTGTTGTCATGAATGCACTTTGAGATATCTATATAGGCCTGTTTTTGAGATTGCTTAGTATGGAAGCTTTCATGGTGGCTTGATCTTTTGAGTAGACGATAAGTCTGTGCAAAATATCAACAATCAATCAATCAATCAATCAATCAATCAAAACAATATGTCAATCTTAACATTTATGTATTTGTTGTGAAATGGCTTAAATTTGACGAAACATCCATAATTAAAAAAAATTGTTAAAGAAGAAATTCAAATGTTAAATAGAACTGAAACATTAAATTAACACAAAATATTAAAACATGATAATGAATATTAAAATAAATATTTTATAAGAACATAAAAATAAGGCATTTATTCTCTAAATAAAAATAGTATTGGTAATTTATATAAAATTAATGCATGTGTATATTATGTAATTTATATATTGTAATTATACCTCAATATATGTAGGTCGTTTTTATTAATTTGTTTTTAGTTTTTATTACTGTGTATTACTGAAGAGACTTGTGTGAACATTTTTGAGTGATTACGTAAATCAGACTTAAGTTTTATGTTTAAAAAAGTTTAAACTGATTCATGGAAATTAACTTACCAACTAGCCTAAGCTATTACACATCTTTGATCTATCACACTTTCATACATTCCAAATGTGACAATGATGGTGAAACTTTTGTGATAGTTATTGTTATATTAACTGAATTGTTTTAATTTTATATTATTGTGAATATGTTGGAAGCATTTGATAGATCTTATCTATAAAATTGTGCATTTTGAATATGTCCAACTCAAGGCATATGGGGAAAGAGTATAGTACTCTTTCTCCTCTCTTCCTCCCTTCCCCCCGTCAAACAAGGCAAGGGTGCAAAATGCCTTGTTCCTCACAACATTAGCACAGAGGCTTCAGGGGCAAATGGATTATTTGCATGTTGCTGTCATATTTGGCAGTACAAGTCGACGTGGGCTGAGCAGAAACATTGGCTTAATTTGACCTCTCTTTCTGATGGCCATTCCTACCTCTTCCAGGCTCTGTTTCCCAAACCTCAGGTTTTGACTTCAGTCAAGTCCGTACATAACTGGACAGAGAGTTATAGCGTTTTGGTCAGCTAGTGGAATCTCTCTGTGTGCCGCTTCTGTAATTTGTCAGTAGGGCTGTAGTTACGACCATGCTAATTGTAGAGTGCAACATGGCACAGTTGTGCCGCTCTGCTGTTTGAATGTCTGCCGCGCTGGAGACTTCTGGTGTCAGTCCGTCTCATTTACCGTTTCACTTCCAACGCCACAGCTAGCTTTCCTTAATTGTCTGTTACAAGGCCTTTTATATTGTCCAGACGTTAACTGTTATGGCTTTGTAGTCTGTCAAAAACATCTTTTTATTGGGACATGGATTTTTGAAATGTTCTCTTTTACTTTGTTGTCTACAATTCTGTATTGTGAGTTTTATTTTTCCCACCATCTGAATAGAGATGTTATATTTAGCCATTTTCAGACTACGGGGTTAGTGACAGGCTACATTTAAACTCCACTAACAAGATGATCTACAGCTCATACACCCCGGCGCTTTGATTAGATACACCACAGGACTCTGAGAGCCTTTGTCATAGCAGTTGTGCAAATCATACTAGGGTCAGTGACATAAAAGAGTCTATGATAAATAAAAAAGAAAAGAAAAAAACTTAGTTTAATACACACATGGTTCAGAAATGTACTCTTTATATTCTTGGCTATATAAAATCTTCAAGTTTGTCTTGCAGTGGAACCATTTTTTTTAAAGAAAAATAATTATGTTTAACTAATTAATTAAATTATTTGTATTTATTCTTTTTTAAGCAAACATAATGAACTTTTTTTTATAAATATCACTACATTTTTGGGGAGTTGCACCACATGACATTTTGCAACCTGAGCTAATCTTGTCTTGTCATAAAAAGATCAGATTATCTGATTTATTTATAAGACGTATTGATACACTGTCATCAGCCTCTCTATCATATAATTCTCCATGTTAGGTTTTTTCTGCATGTTTTTACATTTTGGGTGCTCCACATGACAGTGATTCGGCAGATGTTAATGAGCAGCGATGGAATTTTGTTAAAATATTTTCCCCAATGTTTTCCCCTGAGAAATACAAGATTATGCCAAACAGGGTTGAAGAATTTAATTATTTAAATGGTGCCCTTTTTCTTAATTATAAAATCAGGGCAGTTGTAGCATCAGACAGTTGTAAAGTCAACATTTTTGACTTTATGCCCCTCAAACAATAATAAAAGGGATTTTAATTCACAGATATTTAAATATATAGTTGATCATCATAGAAGAGGTGTATTCAAGAAATTGTATTTATGAATTGCATTTTCAATGTATTTTAGAATAAATTAATAGATAGGACAAAGAATAACTAGCTTCACAGATGTTAGACATGTTTAAAATATTAGCTACAAATGGTCGCCTTTGTACAGGTAAAAATAATCAGTGCTTTCCACTATTCAAGAGCTTGTCTCCTTTGAGCCTCCACATTCTTTATCCCTTTTTCAGGGGAAGAGAGAAAGACCCCCTCCCTCATATTGGTAATGGGACTGTCATGCAGAAAGACTCCATTGTGTGGGCCAGGATCCTGTTTCTCCATGGGCCTGTAATTAAGAAGGGATTGCTTGAGCAGGGATATTTAGGTGGCTGAATATAGGGTAGGGATTGCTTAGGCTGCTGGGTAAACTGTCTGCACATGCATAGCTGGACTTACCCCATCCCTACGGACTTCACACGATATATGCATGTGTATATTAGTGACTATAGTGCATATGTAGAGAGAGAGCGAGAAGGTAGCCTTTGTTAAACTGTGTCATCTCTATGAGCTCACAGCTCAAGTTTGCTTTTCATTGGTTACCTAGGTGATCACTAAAAAGTGAGCTCATTTGAAGGGAGGGAAACAATGAAAGAGAGGTGAAAAGAAACCCCTGGCCCAGAGCGTTTACCGCCAGATCTGTGATGTCAACTGTGTGTTCATCTTATGGTAAATGTCAGTCTCAGATCACCAAGATTTTGGCCTCTTTTTCATTAGAATGTCTAACGGAATTAAACTCCAGTCGTTGAAACGCTATAAACACTAAAGCAAAGTTCCTGTCAGTTGCACTATTAAGTAATGGTCCACCAGTATGGGGTTTTTAATGGCCATTACGCATTCAAATTTTTTAGAGAGCAGGGTAGCCGATGGCTGATATAGTGACGAATAGAAGCCTATTTGTGTCTTGGAGTTAAAAAAAGGAAAATTACAGCTATAAAACTCACAGTTAATTCACATGGTGTTAATCTGAAAAATGACTTGTAATGGCAATTTACTTTGAAAAATATGTATGCACATCTGTTGTGGGAATCGATCTCAATGGCTTGGCGTCCTGTGTCTTTCTTATATCGTGTGTTTGGTGTTATTGTGTGCTCCCCATATGTCGTTGGTGGGTACCGCTTGTTTCCGTAACATCGTTTGTGAGTGGCATGTGATTTCAGTGTGTAAGCTGGCTGGAAAGTCCACATCCGCCTCGTTAAATGGCACAAACAACGGATGGGTGTATTCACTGTGTCAGCACCTACACACCCTTGTTTCTATTGTGTTGTGTTAATTTTGGTTGTGTTGCGGCTAGGGTTGTGACGGTGAGGACATTTTCCCACCGGTTAATCGACGTGTGACAACACCGGTAATACCGGTATGAGTTTTCCCTCTTTTCCTAGCTTTCCTTCGGTTTTAAATAGGCTGTAAGCGCCATGCGCGTGTTACTTTCACTTTTACATTTGCGGCAATTTGGCATCAAGCAGTTGTTTGTTTTTAGTTCATTTGAGTTTTCCCACTTTTCCTCACTTTCCTTTGCTTAAATAGCTTATAAAAGCTCTGTGCGCTTTTAAATTAGTGGCAATTCAGCATCAATTGCTTGAATTCAATTCAAGCAACAATAAAATACAACATAGAACATAGAACTTTTATTAACAAAATGAATAAAAATACACCATGCTATATGCCTAATATAAAATAACAAATAACTTACAAAGTTTAATTGGTATACAAAACTAAAAATCAGTAAAGAATGAGGAACAAACAATTATGAAATGTAGAACGTTTATTAGCAAAACGAATAAGAAAGTTTGGAGGCACTGACGGCATACACCTTGATGTAAAATAATGGGGGGAAAAATGCACAGTTTAAATAAAATAAAAATCAGCATACTGTGGAACCAAATAAATGAGAAACAAATGTTTTAAAAAAAACTTCCATTATCACTTAGATTAATGGCAGAAGTCAACAGGCTTTCCAAAATATTTTTAAAACAGGCACTTTTACATTTCGTTTTGAAACTCTTCCGGCATCGTCTTGTCTGTCTCACCTCACTCTTCTTGTCAGTCAGCTCGACTCACTCTCCTCACGTGTGATAAAATAAATCTGATCTGTGATGCGCGACTGTCGTTCGTTCGGTGCGCTGCATTGAGCAGCCGCGTTCAGTTTTAATTGTAGTGTCCTCTAACTGAACTAAGTGATTTTTATTACTAGAAAAAAAATCCGGTGAGGGATGGTGCCGCGGTGTGCAAGTGACGTAACCGGCGTTGCGGCTTAACACCGGTATCACCGCCAACACAGTCTATCGCAGCAAGCCTAGCTGCGGCTTGTTTCCGTTGTGTTGTGGCTTGTTTCCGTTGTGTTGTGATGATTTCGTTGTGTTTTGGCTTGTTTCCGTTGTGTTGTGATGATTTCATTGTGTTGTGGCATGTTTCCATTGTGTTGTGTTAATTTTGGTTGTGTTGCGGCTTGTTTCCGTTGTGTTGTGGCTTGTTTCCGTAGTGTTGTGATGATTTCATTGTGTTGTGGCTTGTTTACGTTGTGTTGTGCTAATTTCGGTTGTGTTGTGGCTTGTTTCTGTTGTGTTGCAGCTTGTTTCTGTTGTGTTGTGCACTACTGGTCCACCGTAGAAACATGCAGATAATATCTACACAGCTGTGCTAAAATCCAGATCAAGGAAAATTTTAAAATTAAGATGTCAGTCCTGGAAATTATGCTAATTATACTAGTCGTGTTTCTTTGGCTATAAATTGCTATCCTTCAGTGCAAACTTTAAAAAATGTGTTTTCAAATATCTATCCAATAATCAGGATTGACTTTAGAAGTCATATAAAGACTGGCAATTCATTGGTCAAAAGGTATTGGAATTCTGTAAATGAAGCATTGGAAACAGAAAATATTCATTGTCTGTGGACAAGGCTGTTGGTAGATTTTGGAACTGATACAAGGACAATTATAAGCTATTGTCAGTATTTTCAAATATTGGAATATACTACTATTAATGTCTGGCTTTGGTTTTGATGGTCTTTCAGTCTTTTTCTAGTTGCACTGTCCAGTGGACAATCTAATTTCAGTAAACGGTTCATTTCATTTTTTTTTTCTCTAAACCAGCCCAGGTCCAAGGTACATGTAAAAGGTAATTGCGTTCTCACTCCATCTGACAAATTTCCATCGCTGTTACCTGCAGGTTGGCAGACTGGCACACAGGCACAGATGGCAGAGGTGATGGAGGGTGTATCCACGGCAGCAGTGCCCAATGGAAGTGTGGACTGGCAGAAGAGATGCATCGCCCTGGAGACGCAGCTCATGAGGTTTCGTCTACAAGCGGGAAACATCCGCCACCTACTTGCTGAGAGGGTAAATGAGGGGTGTTATGGGTAACACGGGGTCTACAATTCGTCCACCTCATTCCAGTTATACATATGATTAGTTTATTTTATGTACATTTTGCACAGCTTATGTACACTAAGTTCATCTAGCCAAAACAAATATCAATCCCCTTGAGTTAGACTGTAACAAAGCCATTTTTTTTGACAGTGAACATTGCTTGCTTTATAAGGCCAGATAATATAGTAAACATGCTGCAGGGTTGCATCTTATGACTTGCACATGAAGTCTTCAGCCTGTCTCATCATCCTAACTTACTAACAAGAAAGTAATACTGTCTTTTTATTTTTTTGGACTTGGTACTTTGTATTTTTTATTGGACATTTACCATGGTATTTTGAAGTACCTTGGTTGCACCATGTAAATATCATGTTCCTTGAACACTGTAATCATTCAGTACCATGATATATAGGCTATATCAAAGTACCATGGCTTTACCACCTGATATATCACTGTTCTATGGTATTTTTTTGTACTGGTGATATCAGCTGATTCTTTTTCTCATCTATTTCTTTTAAGAAAAGTATTTTTTTCCTCAGTCACAGTGGAACAAGTTACTTAGTTTCTCCTCCGCTCTTTCTCTCCCTCCTCCTCTATGGTTTGGTCACGCTGTATTGACCTCAGAGTTTCATCTTGCAAGAAAAGGTTAACTGTCAAACTTGGCAGGCAGCCTTGCAAGGAAAGTCAGGGGGAAACCACTGACTCGTGTGAATGCTTGAGTGAATATACAGGTATGTGTCAGTGTGTTCATTTTAGAGATGAGGGAAGGAATTGTTTATTAATTACCAGATTACCAAAAGTAACTGTCTTTTGACATTTTCTGAAGAAACTGGTGTTGTTTGTGACCGCTTTGTTAGGGTGTTGTGGATGGTTGCATAACATTACTACATGGCTGCTAAGGTGTTCTAAGTGGTTGCTATGCGTGATGTTGCTTGAACATACTCCATGGAGGTAACAAACCTAACTACTCTAGGGGGCGAAAGAGCTTTCAAACATAATGTATTGTCATAGATGCTATTTACAATAAGTGAAAATAGCATATTTTCTTAGTGATAGATGTTATTTACACTAAGTGAACATGGTTATAGATTCTATTTACGCTATGTAAAAATAGGAATATTTTCATTACAATAATAGGTACATGCTGTTGGCACATATCTGCACCTCACTATTGTAGAACATTATATGCAATAACGAATTGAGTGTAAATTATAATTGTTATTAAAATGATTAAATGGATGCCACTTTGGGACAATAAAGCCATCACTACACCTAACCCTAACCTTAATCAATATACACCTGTGAGGTATGTTATTTTCCCTTTTTGATTATTTCCTTCATTTTTATTGAAAATAAATTATTTTCCGATTTGATGTGTGATTTGAAAAGGGAGAAGAACGAGTTCGGCAAAAGGCGGATTCAAACTCGGGTCAATCGGGTCAAGAAAAATACTTGCTGCTCGCTGTAATACCTACCTAAGCTGCTGTTTAACAGGCGTCTTTTGCAATGTTGTCTAACCATACCACACACTGGTCGGCGAAGTTTGTGTAAAACACTCCATAATGTCCAATTATTCAGGTTACTATAAACATTTTGACTTTAACAACTTGCTTAGAAATATTATTTCTAAGATGTTGTTTCACTGTTATTGCAGTTGACCTCAAAGAGGCCCTACGATTAGTTTTTTTATTAATTTTTTTCTTAAACTGCCATGAGAGTAGTTGACCTGAAAGAGAAAACTGACTGTACAAAAGACATTTACACTAATACTACTACTGTAGTACCCCTTGTGGCCACACTGAAAATGCAAAGCATACTTGAGTGAATTGAAATCAAACTAATTTCAAAACACAACAACACATAAAAGCTAGCATAACTAAAAACAGCTGCGTTCACTGATTTGCGTAAAGTATGTTTCAGGCCTTAGGGGTTTTGAGGTTTTACGCTAGTCAATCCCAAACTTTTTCAGCCATAAAAACCGTTTAGTGAAGAATCAGAACACCTAACCATTTTTCATGCATAGCTCAATAAACACACTGTGGACTAAACATCTCCTCACGGAGGAACATATAAACAGTATCAGATCGGTCTGTAAACCATGTGTGTATATGCTCTTCTTGATGTTAATAAGTCAGTCCAAAAGCAACAACATCAATTTTGTTTGTTTTTTCGGTCCAAGAGGTATGTCTGTTGTTGTGTTTTGTTTTTTTTCTATCTGTGGTGATGCCATTAGGGTGTTTACTGTCCAAACACGCAGACCACAGGGACATTAAGTCTTGGACGGCTCCCAAGCGTCCTCCATCAGGTTTCTCCCCTCTCTGGTCATCGCTCTAACAGCCTTTCGCTCACCCTGACCTCCACACTCTCCTGCTCTCCCATTCTTTCCAGCCTCTCTCTCTCGGTTGATATCGGGGCTCAGTGTCTCATGGGTTTCTGCTTGTTTTGTTGAAGAGGACGAAAGAACATGCTGAGTTTGCTGCTGGTGCCTGTTTAGAAAGATTCATACGCATCTCATCTGCTTCTCTGGGTGGCGTTAGGAGTGTTTTACACATTGACCCACTTTGCAGAGGAAAGGCTTGACACAGAATTGTGTGAGGGGTGTGATCTCTCATTCTGGCGTGAGGGAATACTTTTTCCATTTGTTCACATACGCATGTCCTTTAGTTGAAAAGTGTGTCCTGTTGTAGAATGAGATGAAAATTGTGTGTGAGTGCTCGTAGGCTATGTTTGAATAGCATACTACCATACTATGCACTGTTTCTGCACAATATAGCATGTGAAAGGTACTGTATAGTACTGTGCAAAATGTTGCACATTTTCTGTATTAATAGAATATCCATGTGATGTAGAGTACTTTTTTTTGCTAAACCTTACAGTATGACTACAGTAATATCCTTACAGCGTAGCTACAGTAAAATCTGACAAAATTACAAAATAGGCTTGCCTAAAGGCAACTGTGATATGCTTAAACTCGTGAAAGGGTTAGTTCACTCAAAAATGAAAATTACCCCATGATTTACTCACCCTCAAGCCATCCTAGGTGTGTATAACTGTCTTCTTTCAGACGAATACAATCAGAGTTATATTAAAAAATATCCTGGCTCTTCCAAGCTTTATAATGGCAGTTAATGGGGGGGGTCGATATTTTTAAGCCCAAAAAAGTGCATCCATCCATCATAAAAAATGTGTGAAGAAAAGTGCTGCGTTTGTGTAAGAAAAATATCCATATTTAAAACTTTATAAACTGTAATCTCTAGCTTCCGCTAACTGGTATGCGCATTCACGAGAGAGTTGCGTTCCAGTAGAGGATGTAGGACGTAGGCGTAACGTAAGTGTTGTTGATGCACTGAGCCACCATATTGGATTCTGAAGTCAGGGTTGTTGCAGTTCCTCTGAGTTTCCGAGTTCCTACTGGGAACTCAGCGCAAAAATGGAATTATTATCTGCATTATCATGCTGGAGCTGCAGGAAATGATGTCATGGCAACACTGATTGGCTGATGGCACCACAATAACTTAAAGAATCTCAAACACTTAATTAGTGACTATCCTCATGCAACAGCATACAACTGTTTGAGATGTATAGTTGCATAATGCATAGTGTTTCACACACATTGGCAGAATTTAAGTGTAAAATATGCAGTAAGCTGTACACTATGCAAGTTTTCTATTCTGAACATAATTACTAATGTCTTTTTATTTACTTCAGTTGAAAGTGTCAGATGTAGTTGTACTTCAGTTCTGATCGTGTTGATGTGACTTCACTCATTCTTTATGTGCCACATGTGTTTGTATTTAAAATGGGAAAGTAGATGTAGAAGATTCAGTAAGTTGGTCCTCATGTTGAATTTGGCCTAGTTCTTCATGCTCTCAGTAGAACTGTCTCGTTTCTAATGAGCTGCCAGACAGGAGGATTAGCCTGCAATAGCAATAACACTTTCTTGCTATAGCTTTCTCAGACTTTCCCAAACTCCATTCTATCATCTTGCTCCATTTTTAAATGCACCATCCCTTCTTCATTAGCCCTTATCTTCTTGCATAGTTCTCTAATTAATTATTGAGCCATTGGTTGTTTCAGGCTTTTGGTGTCTGTGCCTAATATGGTTAATCATTACGTTTTCAGGCAGTAGTGTGATGTTTCTTCAACAGTGGACACTTATTTTAAAAAATAATCTCTCCTGCACACTTTTCACACTCTCATTAGTTTATAAAGATATTGAACCTCAGCTATACTGTAAAAAGGTTATGTTTTAGTAAGAGACCGATAGCAGATGGATGCTATGCTGGTGATTTCCACAGTCATTAATGCATAGTTCACATTCTCTGCTTTCATATTCTAAGGCGGATAAGTCAGCTGGTTAAAGAAGTTCTGGAGTTCAACCAAGGAGGAAACCTTCTTTGCATTTTCCAATAGCAACTGCAGAAGAACAGTTGTTAAATGTTTCACATACCTGGTTTTTCGATGCCTGAGCAGCTGCCCTGCCCCCACCTGTTTAACCTGTGGCCTGTCATCCCAGTCGACTGTCAGTCCATCCACAGTCTTCTGTTGAATCCAGACGATGTGTTGTGTCTTAGCATTGGTCTTAAACTTAGGATCATTTTATTTTATTTATTTTATCATCTAAGAACATCAACTACCTGAACAACATATCATGTTAAGTTACCCAGTTACACAAATTGAATTACCCAAACTATTTTTGTTTTTGTTTTCAGTTTTCAGTTAAATAAAAGCTTTCATTTCAGTTTCTGTAAATTGACTATTACAATAATTCCCAGTAGAGAATATATGAGGAAAACGGGGGTTGCAAAGAATATGCAACAGAACAGAATCAACACTGAACTGACAGAAGAATTTACAGCAGAATTTATCTCTGTGTCTCAAAATTAAATCAGTATTTTCCTGTTTATCCCTGTAAAGCTACTTTGAAACTGTATTGTATAAAGCGCTATAGAAATAAAGGTAACAACAGATTTCTGAATACATTGTAAAATGTTTTTTTTTTTATATAAATATGTAATCTAATCTGACTAAAGCTTATACTACTATCTTGGAATTCACTGCATCTGTCTGTGTCATTTAAATGTTACTGTATTGAGGCCAGTAGCTCAACACTCTCCACTCACCACCAGTAAACTTTACGACTTAGTTGTTGAATAGCTCTTAATGCTCAGTGAATCATTACTGAGTGGGTAAGGCTAACCTGAGGTCAGTGCTGAGCTTGGGTGAGTGGACACTATTCCCATAGTAATGCGGATTGATGGAGTGTCAGCGAAAGCATGTCCTTGTTCATATTTGTCACCATGTCGTCTATTCATTTCTGTACATTTGCTGACCCTTGGGTGAAGAGTCACACCTCAATACAATGACCCCACAGGCTCCTTTTTGGACCCGACACTCAGGGAATGCTCACATGGAGTGGGTGCCTCCTGGGAATCCCTGTACGTTTGGCTTGAGGAATGAGAAAGGGTGGAAAGAACAAAGAATTTTAAACAAAAGAAGTGCTCTGACATACAGTGGGAATCCATTAGTATGCTTGTCCTCCTTTTTACTGGGTCAGTGAGCTCATGAAACATTAAGCGCAAGGCACGTCATGGCCAGGAACTCTGTTTGTGTGAGTTCTAATAATCTTTTGTCAATCTATATATTTGATTCTGTGTGAAGAGATATAATCCATGCATAGATGAGAACACCTTCCCACTGCCTTTTCCCCCTTCACCTCTTCTTTTTCTTTCATTGAGTTTCATTCATTAGCAGTTAAATGTTGCATACTTGCACGAGAAGATTATTTTACCAAGTTACCATCTTCACAACAGGAGCAAATACACATTATTTTTTTTCTTTCTCTCATTTTAATGTAGATGAATCCAGGTTTTTCTAAATGCAGAAGTGTGCGCCTGCAGTTAGTAATTTACATAAAGCACCCCCAAATAATCTCCATATAAGAGATTTGCACACAGCCACTTCTGTAAGTCATTTGTCACTTTCTGCAAACGAATCACTGCACAAAACTTAACATCAAGCTGTAAAATCATTTTTGTAACTTTGAAATAAATGAAACTCAGTCAATTATTTATTCAGTTTCTTTAATAATATGTATGAAAACATTTAGAGTCATTTCAGTTTCTAAGGCCATTTGGGAGTATGTGATTGTTGCATATATGTGGTTTTAGTTTTGAATTTTATTCTAGATTTAAAATAAAGAAAAGTGCAAACTAATTGAAGATTCATGATTTCTGCATCATTTTAAGTCTCATTAAGATTGTCCTGGCCAAGCTTAAAATACTCACATATTTTCAAATAAAAACATATACATATAATATACAAATAAAACGGAATACAAAGCAACCCAAAACCCAAAACTTAAACATGCAACGAAAAAAGAGAAAATAAAACAAAAATTGAAAAACTAAATGAGAAAAAACAAAAAAAGACTAAATGAAAAACTAAAAACAAAATCAAAACAAAACTAACATAACAACAAAAACAAAATAGAAACAAAATAAAAACAAAAAAGATTAAAATGACAAACTAAATCAAAACAAAACAAAATCAAAACAAAACTAGAAACAAGTCTAGAATTTGAACTAGAAATATCACAAAACGAAAACAAAGTAGAAACAAAATTAAAACAAAAAATAAAATAAACAATTACAAATTACACAACAGTACCCAGCCTGTGTCCTAACTGTTAGGGGGGAATGAGACGTGAGACGTGCAGATCCATTTGCAAGCTTTATTTACAAGATGTGGTCACAAAAAAGGCAAGAGTCAAACAATGGCATACAGGTATAACACAGGCAAGACAAATAATATCCCTACGGCTAGCGTGGGTCTATGATCGGCGAACAATATCCAGAGGGCTTGACATGAGGGGTAATAGTCCAGGCGAGGTGCAAACACAGTCTGAAACAGCAGGCAAAGGGTTATTCCAAGATACACAGGCAGAAGATCAGGAACCAGACAACAAGGCAACATGAAATTACTTAAATTAGAACTAGAAACTAGGACCGGAAACTTGGAATGGCTCTGTAATGTAGCTATTGCTAGAAGAGTGATATACGATATATGCAGTGAGAAAGAGGATGTCCAAGGTTTATAAAGTGTGCATTCATTGGATTCATATTGGATTCAGCTGTGTATGTGTAATCAGTGCAATGGATGATGGGAACTGTAGTCCGGAGTGACATGTAACAGGCTGTGTGGTGAGAGAGTCAATATGATGGAGAGGTGACCTCTTGTGGCAGTCAGACGGAAGGCCATGAACCAGATTTGTGACAGAGCCCCCAAGGAGCGGCTTCCAGACGCTCCAAACTCAATACAATCCAGGAGGGCGGTGGAGCGGAGGCAGAACAGGGGGAGGGACGGAGGGCCAGGTCCATGAGGAAGTGGAGAGACCGGGGGACTGCGGCCGAGCACCAAGGCGGAGCAGGGAACCAGGGCAGAACCAGCATAACAGGAAGCCAGGGTGGAGCCGATAGTGCAGGAAACCAGAGCGGAGCCGACGGAACTGGTGCCCACCAGGGCGGAGCAGAAGGAAATGAAGTCCACCAGGGCGGAGCAGAAAGAGCTGGAGCCCACCAGGGCGGAGCATATGGAACAGGAGCCCACCAGGGCAGAGCAGAAGGAACAGGCGGCGCAGAAGACCACCAGTGCAGGATAGAGGACCACCACGGCGGAGCAGAAGACCACCAGGCTGGAGCAGACGGAGCCGAAGACCACCACGGAGGAGCAGACGGAGCAGAGGACCCCCATGGCGAGCCAGACTGATCAGGAGACCCTGGTAGAGACTGAGACCTCGAGCAAGCAGAAACAGACAACACAGACAGGGCATTCACGGCCCCGAGGACCGAGGCAGGAAATGTTAAGAGTTCCTTAACAGTTATCCTGGTGACAACTGAGCGGGTAGACAGTTCATAATCAGGCTCATTGACTGAAACTGGACTGACAGACAGTTCATGATCAGTCTCATTGGTCAAAACAGGACAGACAAGTGGCTCAAAGCTAGACATCTTGACTGAAACAGGATAGATAGACAGTTCATTAGTGGGCTCTTTGGAAATGACAGGGGTAACGGGACAGACATGGAGTGTATTTATAGTTTCTGGGCTCATGACAGACAGAGTTAAGAGCTCAGTTAAGGTTTCTGGGATTATGACTGGACTGAGGGGGCAGATAACAGGTTCATTGATTGCAATGGGACTGACAGAAACTTCAAACACATTACTTGAAAGGGGACAACCAGATCGTTCAAAATCAAAACCATTGATTGGAACTGGACAGGTTGACAATTCACCCTCAGACTCATTAGTGGGAACTGGACAGACAAATGATTCAACAACAGACTTCTTGACTAAAACAGGGCAGACAAAGTGTTCAAACATATTACTTGATATAGGACAGACAGATGGCTCAACATTAGACTTACGGACTGAAACAGGACTGGAAGAAAGTTCTAAATCAGGTTTGTTAACTGAGACCAGATAATCCGACAATTCAGTGACAGAAACTGGCAAGACAGACAGTTCAATATCAGACTCATAAGTTGAAACTAGATGGACAGACAGTTCACAATCAGCCTCCATGGCTGATTCAGAACAGGACAAGGGTTCGGAGATGGCCTCATCGGCCGGTTCAGAGCAAGGCAAGAGTTCACAGACAGCCTCCGTAGCTGTGGCGGGACAGGCAGATAGTTCATAGACGGCCTCCATAGCTGTGACAGGACAGGCAGAGAACTTACAGACGGCCTCCATAGCCGTGACAGGACAGGACGAGGATTCACAGACGGCCTCCATAGCCGTGATAGGACAGGCAGAGAGTTCATAGATGGATACCACTGACACCTCTGGAGGTTCTGCAGTGGATGCCGCCACCACTGGAGGTTCTACAGTAGAAACATCAGGAAACAGATAGAGTTCATTAACATCCTCCTTAACAGGACAGATACAGCGTTCATCTACGGTTCCTTCGACCGTGACATGACGGGCTGAAAGTGCATTGCTGGGCGCCACCACCACGCAAGGAGCTGAAGTGAGCACCACCACTTCGGAAGGTTCTGCACCATGCGCCGCCACCTCTGGAGAAACTGCAGCGGGCACCATCGCTTCGGGGAACACAGCAGCGAGCGCCACTACCTCAGAAGGTTCTGCAGTGTCAGCCGCCACCTCTGGAGACATCATAGTGGACGCCGCCGCCTCTGGGAGTTCTGTGGTGGTCTATGCAGCCCAAACACACCATAAAGCAATGCCCATCATGGGAAGCACTTCAGACAGGGGAATCAGTTCAGGAACAGGAGGGCTAGAGTGAGTGGGTTTGGGGATACCAGCTGCGCGTGCAGACACCAGCGGGGCATCCCTCACGCTGGATACCAGACTGGGATAACGAATGACTGACTTTGAATATCTGGGTGTGACAGACAGGACGTGAAGTGACTCTGGGTGATCAGCTGTAACGTGACGTGACTCTGGATGATCAGCTGTGACGTGACTCTTGATGATCAGCTGTGACGTGACTCTGGATGATCACCTGTGACGTGACTCTGGATGATCAGCTGAGACGTGACGAGACTCTGGATGATCAGCTGAGACGTGACGAGACTCTGGATGATCAGCTGAGACGTGACGAGACTCTGGAAGATCCGCGGAGACGTGACGAGACTCTGGAAGATCCGCGGAGACGTGACGAGACTCTGGAAGATCCGCGGAGACGTGACGAGACTCTGGAAGATCAGCTGAGACGTGACGAGACTCTGGAAGATCAGCTGAGACGTGACGAGACGATCAGCTGGACTTGATCAGCGAGACTGAGACGGACTGGAGATCAGCTGAGACGTGACTTGACTGTGACTCACTGAAGACCGTGACTGGATCAGTGACTTGACTGACTCATGACGATCAACTGTGACTTGACTCATGGATTACTGTGATCACTTGACTCGATCAACTGTGACTTGACTTACTCATGACGATCAACTGTGACTTGACTTGACTCTCAACGTGACTTGGCTTGACTCATGAAGATCAACCGTGACTTGGCTTGACTCATGAAGATCAACCGTGACTTGGCTTGACTCATGAAGATCAACCGTGACTTGGCTTGACTCATGAAGATCAACCGTGACTTGGCTTGACTCATGAAGATCAACCGTGACTTGGCTTGACTCATGAAGATCAACCGTGACTTGGCTTGACTCATGAAGATCAACCGTGACTTGACTTGATTCATGAAGATCAACCGTGACTTGACTAGACTCATGAAGATCAACTGTGAGCCACCATTTCAGTCATAGATGCGGTGTCGCGTTTCTCCTCCGCGACACCCACAGTGAAGAGAGAGCCAACAGTCAACAAAGCAAAGTCCAAAAAACAACTCAGTGACGAACGCGGACCCTCGCGTCTAAGCTTAGACTGAAGAGGTTGATTAATGCCATCACAGAAAAACTCAATCAAAATAATGTCTGGTAGATCTGAATAATGAGCGATGGCTAAAAATTCTCTAATATAGTTATCCAATGATCGTGGGCCTTGTTTAAGGGCTAATAATATTCTTGCAGTGTCCATACCTGGCCAATATCCATTTGAAAAGCTGCTGGATCCTTGTGCGGCCGAGTAATCTGTTACGGGGAAAACGAGACGTGAGACGTGCAGATCCATTTGCAAGCTTTATTTACAAGATGTGGTCACAAAAAAGGCAAGAGTCAAACAATGGCAAACAGGGATAACACAGGCAAGACAAAGGATATTCCTACAGCTAGCGTGGGTCTATGATCGGTGAACAATATCCAGAGGGCTTGACATGAGGGGCAATCCAAATAACACGAGCAATAGTCCAGGCGAGGTGCAAACACAGTCCGAAACATCAGTTAAAGGGTTAATCCAAGATACACTGGCAGAAGATCAGGAACCAGACAACAAGGCAACACAAAATGACTAGACTTAAATTAGAACTAGAAACTAGGACCGGAAACTTGGAATGGCTCTGTAATGTAGCTATCGCTAGAAGAGTGATATACACTAAACAATACTCGGCAGTGAGAAAGAGCAAGTCCAAGGCTTATAAAGTGTGTCTGATTGGATTCAGCTGTGTATGTGTAATCAGTGCATTCAGCTGTGTGTGTGTAATCAGTGCAATGGATGATGGGAACTGTAGTCCGGAGTGACATGTAACAGTCTGTGTGGTGTGAGAGTCAATATGATGGAGAGGCGACCTCTTGTGGCAGTCGGACAGAAGGCCACGAACCGGATTCGTGACACTAACCAGGTGTGATGCTATAAATTGACAAGTAATAAATCACTTTTCTTTTTTTTCTGTTTTTTTGCCATGACAAGCAACAAGACATTTCACAGTACGTGCAGAAACATTACTTGCTGGAAACTTGTCCTGACTTCCCAACTTGTGAGTTGGGTGGCTTGTTTACTAGGATGTGCCCTAACCTTTTCCCAGTGCTGTCAGGCCATCATGGTGGTCTTGTTGATCACCTCAGTGGATTGTGGCATGAGCGTGCCCAAACCCGCACCTGTACAACATGCCCTCAGTATTTAGTGCCAGATTATGATCAAAATCATTTAAGCATGACAGATAACATCACTCAAAATCAGATATACTGTAGATTATTCTTATAGTTTATCATACATTCATAGTTTATATAACCATCTCACACACACACACACACACACACACACACACACCTAAAAAGAATAATCCATGAATCTCTGTTTTGTTTATTTGTATAGATGCATGAGTTGGAACAAAGAGTGATTGAGGCCGACCAGCGGGCAGAGAACGCTGAAAAACAGGTATGGCTGTTGTACCACTATCCCTCCTTTTGTTTATTTTCCATAATTTACTGTATTTGAGTCATTCTCAGGAAGTAGTAGCTATCCTATTTGCCAGAATTTTCATTGATAATTCATTAGCAATGTATAACTAGCAAATATTAGCTAGCAAATATTATCACACCACTTTATTCAAGGTCAGTATTTTTGTATTCTTGTCCCAAATTGTAGAATGCATTTTATAAATTATAAAATAGTAAGCCATGGGAGCACAAATGGCAACTCTTTCCTGACAATTATAATCATAAAAACCACATTTATCTTGAGAATTTAACCAAGATTGCCATTGTAGGTCCACATTATGGAGGAGAAACTGAAGTCTGCAAACGTGCAGCCCAGTGAATCGGAAAACTTGCTGTACAGGCGTTATCAAGAGTTGAACAGTCAAATTCAGGAGAAAGACATGATCATAAAGAGACTCGAAGGACAGCTGGAGAAGCAGGTAAAGAAAAGATCTCGCTGAGAGGAAGAGATGGCCATGTGTGTTCATTAAACTCTCAAAACTGCCCTCTTTATCTGCAGAACTTGGTTCGAGCCCAAGAGGCAAAGATAATTGAAGAAAAAGCTGCCAAAATCAAAGACTGGGTCACATTTAAGTTACGAGAGGTGAGTTGAAACATGGAAGAGCTGTGGATGAAAAAAAAAAGCATTTGTTGAAACAGAGTGTGTCATTTATCTTTCTCATCTTTTGTGTTTTGTAGATGGAAACAGAGAACCAGCAGTTGAAGAAGGCAAACCTGAAGCAGGCTGAGCAGATCCTCATACTGCAAGACAAGCTTCAGAGTAAACATAGTTTCTTTCCTGTTTTCTTTCCTTTTACCATTTGTTTTCTCTTATGTTTGTATATATCTCACTGTGTTTCTGTAAGCTCTTCTCGAGAGGCCCATGTCTCCAGCGGTGGATGCCCATCTGGTCCCCTCTAGCCCACTCCACCCTCCCAGCTGCCCCGGGACACCGCCTGCCCAGGAGGAGGGTTGGAGATTGACAGTATCTCGCATAACCAACTCTACAGGTATATCGTCATATTTTTACTTATGGAGCAGTCTTAAAAAATGTTGGCTTATAGTGTAAAACAGTTGATTTTTTTTTTTAAAGTGGCCAAATTTTACATTTTGCATTGTTTTTAAATTCCACTTATTAAGTTAGATATGGTTTCTTGTAGCAAGCATTTTCTGCCCTCAGCTTTAAATGGTAGTGATACTTTTTTTGATATTTTTGATACTTTTTCCTTTAAGATTTCTTTGTAAAAACGATGATTGATTATGATTATGTAGAGTTGGTTATGATTGATATTTATTGTACTCCGTTTTAGCAACAATTATTTAAACAGTTTTTGAAGTTTCCATAAAATCCATAAAAAGTTCAACTGTGTTGTTAGAGTATTCACATGGTCCATCTAGATTTGATCAAAATAATTAACAAAACACATTAGTAATGCACCAAAATTATTAGTCAAAGACATTTTTGCTGAACAGATTTTACACATTTCTACTGTAGTATAATTTTTGGTTATTGTGAAGTGCGTCCATACTGCTGACATGTTTACCTGTTGTAATTTATTATATGCTTATTAAACATCACTGTTCAATTATACATATTATTAATTATAAGCGTCAATGATTTTGGCCTGTCAAAATTATTTTGTCCAAAACCAAAAATGCCTTTTCTTCTTTCGGCCTAATATTTTTGGTTGCCTAAATTTTGGGGGATCACTTAATTGGGGGATTAATTAAATAAAAATTAAAAATAAGAATGAATTTACATTATTTTAAGCTTTTAAAGGGTCCATGTTGCATTTTTCTGGAAAATTTCGGGGGATCGCTAAAACATATAATAATGAAATATTAAATAATTTAAAAAATGATAATAATAATAAAATATTACATAATTTAAAAATAAAATTATTAATTAAAATAATTTATTATTTTAAGCCTTTAAATTGTCCATGTTGCACTTTTTGGATGTTTTAACTTTCATAATAATTTTTAACTGAAATTGTGTTTATATCTGTTGCAAATTGCAGATAGCAAAAGGAAAATCACGGAGGGTTGCGATTCTGCTTTTCATAGTGCATCTTTACTTCCCACATTACAAGACAAAGGAGACTCTCATAAGTCTAGTCAAGATGGTGTTGACAACACAATCTCAATAAAAGAGAGCGCAGAGCCTTCTTTTGGAGTGGCACATGAGAGAGCAGTGGGAGGAGCCTCAGACAGAGATCACTCTTCTGACGAACTCAACAGCAAATTTCGTTCCCAGCGCCTTCACTCTTCTTCCTCATCCTCTTCCTCGTCCTCCTCAGCGTATGAGACGCCTGGTCGGGGTGGCTACGACACACCTACCCCCACTCCTAAAAGCCCTCCTCCTGTGTCCCTCTCACCCCCATTAGTACGCCTCCCTCTGTCATGCCCCTTCCCTCTGGCTTTACCCTTGGGCACCAGCATGACCCTGCCCAAAGTTCGCACCCCTCTAACCCCCCGTGACAGCATCCAGCTTGTGAAGAAACACCACAGTCAGCCGCAGTCCGGCATAGAGCGCCTCCATCAGGTCAACGTCAGTATTGATATCGGAAACTGCACCTCTCCATCCTACCACAGTCTGGTCCCTGGGACAGTTTCCACATATGGGCTAGAGGAGACGGACATTGATGAAGGGCCTCCAGAAAGCATGGGGGGTGAGGTGGAGGGGTCAGAAATGGAAGCCCAGCCCACTGATGGAGACTTATTTGAGGGCTTGGCCAAGGAGTTTGAAATGATGGACCCAGAAGCTCTTAAACCACCTACACCACCTCTGCACCGATTTCCTTCTTGGGTAAGACAGGAAAGAATACTATGGCTTGGACCTCGAATTGTGTGGCTTGTTGAGGACAGATCTGCTATTACAAGTTAGCAAGTTGGTACAAGCGCTTGTAATATAAATGAGCACCTGGTGCATTTCTACATTTTTAACATGATTAAACTTAGTTAAAATATAAAAACAAAATAATTCACCACAAAATATATATAAAATCTGTTTGTTGTATTAACATTTATTTATTACCTTTGACTGTTTTAAATTTAATAAAACTTTGATCATGACATATTTTAGTATACAAATGGTAGTATACACTACCATTTAAAAGTTAGTGATTTGTAAAATTATTACTTTTATTTTGCCAGGGCATATTAAATTGTTTGAAATTTAAATTAACGACATTTATAATGTTACTAAAGATTTAATGAATTCTGTACTTTTGAACTCTCTATTCATCACAGAATCATGAAAAAAAATGATCATGGTTTTCACAAAAAATATTATGCAGCACAACTGTTTTCAACATTGAGCATAATAATGAATCTTAATCTTGATCTCCAAATCAGCATATTAGAATGATTTTTGAAGGATCATGTGACACTGAAGACTGAATGATGCTGAAAAAAGCTTTACTTAAGCTTAAAAAAAGCTTTAAGAATAAACTACATTTTAAAATATATTAATCTGGAAAATAGTCATTTTAAATTGTAATAATATTCCACAATAGTACTGTTTTACTATATTTTTGATCAAATAAATTTAGACGAGACTTCAAAAACATTTTTTAAAAATCTTACTGATCCCAAACTTTTGAGGGTAATTTCTTATACAACTATAATAGGTGTAATGAATATAATTAATATAATAGATATCTATTTCCTGATTAGTTTATGAATTGATGCAATTAAGTACCATTAAGTAAGTGTTAGTTCCAAACTAATTTGTAGATTCTAAGCAGGTAGTGCAAGTTCTCAGAATGCTTGAGGTGAGCTTAACGTAAAAGAAAACTAAAAAAAACACTCAAAATATTTAGCAACCACATTGCAACACCCTGGCAACCACCCACACCGCCCTAGCACTATAGTGGCAAATTTTGTATGATAAATCTACATCACTGTTTTCATGTTTCTTTGTGTTTTTCAGGAGAGCCGGATCTATGCGGTAGCTAAATCAGGAATGAGAGTCTCAGAGGCCTGTCTTGGAGCTAAGACTATTGGGAGAGGTCAGTCAACCAATCAGTAACAATCACAGATCACTCAGTTTATACCTGTCACCAGCAACTTGCTGGCATTTCTTGCAGCTTACTGTTATAATGCCATATGAACAGATGCTCTTGGATCTGTCAATTAGAAGTCAGGACTTGTTTGATGTCACTTCCTCTCACCTAAGGGGAACACACCTGGGCAGGTGTGCTCTCCATTCATTCAAGCTTCTAAGAGGCTTTTAGAGGACGACTGGGTCTGTGAGAATGGAGAATGGAAACCCTGCTTTTCAATCAGCCGTGATGAAAGGATAAAAGCGCTGTGTAATTATCTCAGCGAGTATTTCACCTCAACTTTACAGCAAAACTTACAAAAACTGTGCTCTATGCTGCAGTGAGACACAAGTCTGATCATATATTTACTTTGATACAAACTTACTATAACATTTTGGAAGTGACAACCACATTTAACTCTTCCACGCTGTTACCACTGAACATCGAGCGGTCGGCTGAAAAGTTGATTTTAGGTTGCAGATCCTGTGTAAAAGTCTAAACCGGGTCACTTTAACCACAGATGCTGTTTTGGAGCAAAGTAATATTAGCGACCGGAAATTTTTACCTAACCATCATTGACAGGCACTGTGTTTTGTTTAAACTGCTGCTTTTAAAACGGCTTGCCCTCTCTGGACCATAATGCATGGGTTGCACTTAAAGAATAAAGAGTTGTGCTCAGGGATATATAAATGTCCAGATTTTTTGTTTTTTAACCTGTTAGAATTATAAAGGGTTGCTATAGTCATGGAAAATCTGGAAATATTTGGGAATTTTCAGGCTTAAGAAAATAATACATTTTTCTAGTCTTGCTCAGCTCAAAAAATGCTTTTGTGAGTTTACTTTTTATTAAATGATTCTTCAGTAATTATAAACAGCAAGAAAATTACTGAAAATTAATTGGACATGAATGAAATGAATATAACCAGGATGCGTTAAAGTAATCAAATGTGACAGTAAATACAATTTATTATGTAACAATATATTTCTATTTCAAATAAATGCTGTTCAATCTTGATTTCAACATTGATAATAAGACATTTCAGCATATCAGAATGATTTCTGAAGGATCATGTGACACTGAAGACTGGTAATGGCTGCTGAAAATTCAGACAAGAATAAATTAAAATATTATATAGTTGAAAACAGTTATTTTAACTTCACAATCCTATTGTTTTTACTGTACTTTTGATGAAGTAAATGTGGATTCCTTTCAAAAATATTTAAATTTTGCAGACCCAAACTTTTGAATGGTAGAGTTTACCTGCTATCAGGGATGGACTGGGAGTAAAAAACGGCCCTGGATTTTCTCCCAAATAGGCCCACCACAACTACAGTACAAACAGTCGCTATATCTCACAATATTACAGCAATCCTGTCGCATTTATGGCAAATAACATCACAAAACCCATGGTGACCCTGCTGACAAAAACAATAGAAACCATCACAGAAATTCTAATGATTTCCACTACAAATATCATTACAAACATTACAAATAATTGTAACATATTACATTAGGATTTAGTGGTGTTTTTATTTATTTATTTTTTTACCAATTACCAGTAGAGACCAACAGGCACCATTACAGTTTCCATTAAAACCAATACAATTCTCATTATAAATCCGTAAAACCATTACAAATTATGTGCTGGTTTTTATTTTTAATTTTTTTTCAGCATGGGATTGAAATAAATATATATTATTGTATGAACTAAAATACTTGAAAACTACGTAAAAAGAGCAGAACGTAAAATGTATAATATGACAATGATAAACATAAACCTAGAATCTAGAAACCTGAAACAACAGAATTCTTCAATTTGAGTATATGTCTCTTTGTGTGTGTGTCATGTTGATCAGACTAATCACCTTATAGGTGACTTCATTTACTGTATTTTCTAACTCAATATCTCTCAAATGTAACTCGTTGTAGAATCACTTAAGGCAGCGGCTATTTGCACTAAGTGAAAATAACATATTTTCTTAGCGATAGATGCTATTTACACTAAGTGCAAATAGCTATAGATTATATTTACACTGTGTTAAAATAGCAGGATTTTCTGCTATTTATACTACTTATTGCAAATAGTGGCAATTATCTGCACCTCAGTATTGCAATACATTATAAAACAGTATGCAATAATAACTTATTGAGTGAGTGTGAATTTTAATTTTAATTCAAATTATTAAATGAATGCCACCTTATTGGGACAATAAAGCCCTCCCTACACCTACCCTAACCCTACTTGATACTTTATTTTCAACTCTTTGATTATTTCCTTCATTTTTATTAAAAAATAAATGATTTTTGAAATTTGAAAAGGGAGAAAAAAAGTTCGCAAAAAAAAGGCAGATTCGAACCCGGGTCCATTGCGTCAAAAGAAGCAGGCTACGATACACGCTTTACCATCTGCGCCACTGGAGCTGACGATTAAAGCCGTCCTTTGTAATCTTGACTAGCTCAATCACACGTTGGTGGGTGGAGTTAGTGTAAATAGACACTCCGCGTCACTTAATCTGACACTTTTTCTTTGATGATGAACCAGCCAGGCCGACAGCCGCTGGATGGACGGCATGGCCAGTCCGCCCCTGCCTGCTATAAAAAAGAAAAGAAAATTTAATTGAATAAAAAATAAGCTAATTAAATGTACGAACACCATATTTGGCTATTTCACTGGTGCCTGTAAATGGAAAGGCCTTATGAAATTATATTGAAGTGCCCACCCAGGCCCTATGAATTGTTACAACTTTGTAGACTTTATGCAAGTGCCCATGTGTTGTTGGTTTGTTTCTCCAGTATCCACCCAACCTCAGCACTCAACAACTGGCCCCTTCACCCACCTCATATATAAGAACATCAGTGTGCCTGTGTACTCTACACTCAAAGGGGTAAGACTACATCATTAATATGAGACTTAACTAATTCTAAGCTTACAAATGTGACATAACAAGGACTGAGAGAAATCTTTAAAAGACAAAATGTAGTGTCTTTCTCATCCTTCCCACAATGTGCCTCTGCTCTTTCAGAAGGCAACTCAGATCAGCAGTGTCCCTCTCCCTGATGATGACTCGGGTTCAGAAGACGACAGCAGCTCATTGGCCAGCCTGCACACATCCACATTGGTGCTAGATAAGAAGGGCAGTACCCCAGGCAGCCCACGCGCTGTTAAAAGAGGTGAGGAAATCTGTAAAATAATACACTCTTGGGCCTTCAAAATCTTTTTTATTTAACTGTTTTATAATAATAAAAGTGTGTAAAAACTTTAAAACTCTCAAAGATCCAGGTTCATCTCTTGGACATGTCTTTTGTCCCGCAGGTGTGTCTATGTCCTCCATCAGTTCAGAGAGTGACTATGCCATTCCTCCGGATGCGTACTCACTGGACAGTGACTGCTCAGAGCCTGAGCACAAGGTGCAACGTACCTCGTCCTACTCGTGCGAGAGTGTCGGACCGGTATGTTTCTGAGCTCCTCATTATTTGTCTTCTAATCTACATTATACCATCCAAAAATCTAGGGTCTGTAAGATGTTTTTGAAAGAAATTTCTTATGCTTACCAAAGCTGCATTTATTTGATTAAAAATACAGTAGAAAAACAGTTATATTGTGAAATATTATTGCAATTTAAAATGATTATTTTTTATTTAAAAAAAAATGTAAATGTAATTTATTCCTTTAATGGCAAAGCTGATTTTTATTTAAATCAGCTATTACTCCAGTCTTCAGTGTCACATGACATGATCCTTCAGAATTCATTCTAACATCCTTGTTTTTTTTTTTTTTTTTAATGGTCAAAACAGTTGGAAACAGTTGTGCTGCTTAATATTTTTGTGAAAACAATGATACGTGTGTTTTTTTTTCAGGATTTTTTAATGAATAGAAGGTTCAAAAGGACAGCATTTATTTGAAATATACATATTTTTTTACTAGAAAATAAAGATTTTTTACTGTCTTTCAGTAACACTTTAGTATGGGACCAATTTTCACATTAGCATGCCTGTTATTAATATATTGACTGTTTATTAGTTCTTATAAAGCACATTATGCTGCATGACTATATTCTACATCCCTAATCATACCCAATACCTAAACTTAACAACTACCTGACTAACTATTAATAAGCAGAAAATTAGGAGTTTATTGAGGCAAAAGTTGTAGTTAATGGTTTGTTAATAGCAAGAATGCACATTTTTTAGTACAGAGGTTCTTCAGATGATATTTGTAACTATTATTCAGTCTATTCTTACATTTTAGTATTAGTCCAAGAAGGTCTGTAATACTGGAGAAAGCTATCAGTTAGCATTTCCATTCACCGCAATCCTATCCATAGAGTTAGAAGTAAGACAGATTGTTCATGTTTAACGGCTTTGTATGTGCCTTTCAATATAGGAGACTCTAGAAAAGACGGGTTACTTGCTGAAAATGGGCAGTCAGGTGAAAGCTTGGAAGAGGCGCTGGTTCATTCTGAGGAACGGGGAGATCTTGTACTATAAGTCGCCGGTGAGTAGGCTTTTCCACAACTCTGCGGCCGTATTTGAGAGACGGTGTGAGGGAAGGAAGTTTAGAGTTACAGCACTGATGATATCTGCCTTTGTTCTGCTCTCAGAGTGACGTGATCCGGAAACCTCAGGGCCAAATGGAGCTGAACTCTTCGTGTCATATAGCCCGCGGAGAGGGAGCTCAGACATTCCAGGTGAGAGACACACGCTGATACACCTAAACAGCCTTTAACAAATCTGTCAGCCTGAGGCTTTCAGAAACAGCCTGATATGGGTATCGCATGAGTTTCGCTTGTGTTTTGAGGGGATGTTCAGCTCTTCAGTGCTGTTATTATTGGGTTTTCAAAGGCGTAATAATAATAATAATGGGGAATTATGTATAATTTCCTCAGTCTTGAATCAGTGTAATCACAATTTGGGAGTAATTGAATATCATAATCATAAAATACCTTACAGTATTTATTGTAGATCATCTGGACGTGTTTTACTGTTACCACATGACTTGGAAGAAATTTTACAGTACATTCCATCATGGTCGAGATGATTTGAAATCTTCACTCATAATGCCTATTTTTCAGTTCACATATGGACAGACAGACAATTTTTAGTATTTTATTTAATATCATAATCATAAAATGTGTTGTTGAATTTACTGAACCATCTGTTTTACTGTTATTAACTGATATGGAATAAATTCTACAGGATATTGCATAATGGTAGAAATGATTTTGAGTTTTTGTAAATTAAGAGTCATAGTTAGTACAATATATTTGTTATGAGCCTCTTCATTCATTCATTCCTTTATTTAATAGATTTTTTTTTCATGTAGCCCTTTTTTTTATCTTAACATTAAAATTTTAATATCTGCAATTTGTCGGTTATCATCAGCCATAAAATTAAAATATTTATCTGCTTATCGGAATCAGACAGATATTTAAAACCAGTGCCATTATAGTCATAGAATGATTAACCAGTTTTGTTGACTAAATCATGTTTTTCTCATTTGCGTGTTGTTTCTAGTTAGTTACAGAGAAGAAGACCTTTTACTTGGCTGCAGACTCCCCAAATATCCTGGAGGACTGGATCAGAGTTCTCCAAAATGTTCTCAAGGTCCAGGCCAGTGGACCAATTTCCTTGGATAAAGCTAAGCCCACGGTGCGAGGCTGGCTAACTAAGGTAAGAGCTCACAGGAGTGTTATTAAAGGGATAATTCACCCAAAAATGAAATTCTTTGTCGTTATTTACTCATCCCCATGTCGTTCCAAACCTGTATGAGTTTCTTTCACATGTTGAACACGAAAGAAGATATTCTGAAGAATTTTGAAGAACCAAACAGTTGTTGGTCCCCATTGACTTCCAGAGTAGGGAAAGAAATACTATGGAAGTCAATGGGGACCAACAACTGTTTGATTACCAGCATTCTTCAAAATATCTTCTTTTTTGTTCAGCATAAGAAAGAAACTCATACAGGTTTGGAACGAAATGAGGGTGAGTAAATAACGACAAAGAATTTCATTTTTGGGTGAATTATATCTTTAATGTGTGAGAATGATCTCGTCTCGCTTAGCCCAATGAATATTCGATTGGTTTTTAGTTTTACTCTTGAATAGGTATTAGCTTATGATGTTAGCCGCAAACTAACACTAAAAAATGTATCTAGTCAAATCCACAGTATTTGAACAGTGTATCTACCTCTAGTCCAGCATGTCAGTGCATCTAAGAGTTTTGACATGTATAAAACAAATGAAGTGATGACGATTAAAGAGGATTGAGCAGGTGACAGCGAGGAGCGTGGGATGAGATTCCCGGATGGCTGGTACATGCTGGGACACAGCTGAGGTCATCAAGCCTGGAATGTATCTGATAGGGAGTCCTTGATCACAGATTTGTATGTGTGGGCTGAGGGGTGACTTCATATATGAAGGGTTTTGATTGACAGTTCAGGATACAGTATTTTCTGTATGTGGTTGTGCTTGTGTATTGACCTTCAGGATGTCTTGTCAAATGGGCGCGTTGATAATGGCATGATTTTTCTATTTGAATGCATTTGATTTGACCATCCATTTTCAGTTTGACGAATAAACTGGAAACTGTCAACCACAGATTTCATATATTGAGCCTGTTTACACCTGGTAGTAAGATCCTGTTTTGCTGCTTCTTTCTCTCTCCATATTTGTGATGATGTCTTTATTTTACTACAGGTGAAACATGGTCATTCAAAGCTTGTGTGGTGTGCTTTGATTGGGAAAGTCTTTTACTACTACCGGAACCAGGATGACAAGGTGGATATCTTTAGCTTCATTCAATTCAGAGTGATTTTAGTGTCCATTAACATTCATGTGTGTATTTTAAATTTTAAAATAAAAAATATATATATTCAGGTATATGTATATTCATGTGCTGAGATCAAATATGTGTTTGTGGCAGTTCACACTGGGTCAGCTACGCGTTCGGGAAGCACGGGTGGAAGAAGTGGACAGGTCATGTGACTCTGATGAGGATTATGAAGCAGGTGGGCGGGGCTTCCTCTCCTCTCACTTCACTTTAGTGGTTCATCCCAAAGAGCAAAGCCCCACCTACCTGCTTGTCGGCACTAAACAAGAAAAGGTACCACTTACACCGCAAACACAATCTGAATTTTGCCTAGCATTTACCTAAGTGCTGCTTTTTGTTTATTATAATACAATATGTAAAATACTTCATTCATATGCAAATCCATTCTCCATGAAGGTATGTGATTACCTAGTGTTGTTAAGCACAACACTTTGCTATGATGACAGCATTAACATTTAAACAAATCAACTTGTCAACAAAATACTCAGAATATAAAACAGTTTTATACACTAGCTTTCAAAAGTTTGGGGTTGGTAGGATTTTGTAATGCTCACCAGGGCTACATTTATGTGATCAAAGATACAGTAAAAACAATAATATTGTGAAATATTATTACTGTTTAAATTACCTCTTTTCTGTTTTATTATATTTTAAAATGTAATTTATTCCTGTGATTGCAAAGCTGATTTTTTTAGCAGTCATTACTTCACATTATCCTTCAGAAATCATCCTAATATGCTGATTTGGTGCTCAAGAAAGATTCCTGATTATTATGAATGTGGAAAACAGCTGTGTTGCTTAATTTTTTTAATTTTTTTTAAGGAAACATGCTACTTTTTTCAGGATTATTTGATGAACAGAAACAGCATTTAGCTTAGTCTGCACAGAAGTCTGTGAATAAAAGGAAACATCTAAATTTACCGATTGACTAAAATTCTAATTTCTAATACTACTCTGCTACTCGGAAAAAAATTGCATGTTTCTGAATAAAAGGAAACATACTAAATTAGTTAGCTTTTTTCTAATTTTAGTTTTAGTAATTTTATGGGCTTTTTGACATTTGTTTTAAATCATTTTAATTTAGCTTTCTAAGTTTCAATTACTATACTTTTACACTTTGAAATTAAAATTTGGTAATACTTACTCAAGATGAGGTGTCTTTTTTTCTTCAAAAATTTTGATTGTCAAACCATTCAGTCTGTTATTCCAGTCTGTATAAATAATATTTTTAGTATTAGTATACCAGTATTTATATAATTTTTTACCTCTTTTTCCAAGTATCTTGCGCACACGCTACGTGTGTGTGCGCGCGCTCTGGCTTTTTAGGCGTCAACGCTTACTGAAGCGTGGTGCACGCGCCGTCATTTACAACAACCAATATAAAAATATTTTGAGGCAATCTGATTTAGTTTTGAAAAGTTTCTTAACGCCCTCCGTCAAGCGTTTAGTTTTGAGCCAGAGCGCACACACACACAGTACCGGATGCGTTATGATCACTTGGCTGGTTTTACAAGAGGACATTTGTTCTTTTTTACCGCTCGTTTCGTGTCTTAATCATTTTTATTTAATTTGGCTTTGCATTTATTATATTGAATTTAAGTTTTTCAAAAGTCATGAAGAAAAAAAGACACCTTCTTGGAGTATTAGATACCAAATTTTTTTTGAATATCCCTTAATATCAGTTAGTTGCCAAACAGCATTTCTGATTTTTCATCTAATATCATATAACATCTAATATATTATTTCAAATTTATTTCAATGAACAAAAATGACTTTAATAGTTTAAAAATAACATGACTGAGCTACATTACTAACTTAGGTTTTTCAGTATCACTTCAGCTGTTCAATAGTGTCACTCCTTTTGGTAAATGAAATTCAGCTCAGTTAAACATCCGCATTCAAACCTAGTCTTTTGCTATCTTTCTCGTAGGACACCTGGCTGTACCACCTGACCGTTGCGGCGGGCAAGTTGTGCCAGCTTGAGAGTGGGCACAGAGTACGAGCAGCTGATTGGCAAGCTGTTGGATGTGGATGGAGACCCAGGTCAGAAGTTACTTTTAAATATCTACCAACCGCACACTTCTACAACATGTACAACTGCTTCTCAAGTCACTTGATGGATGTTTTAAATTGAGACAGACAGATCGAATGACTCTATTTAGACCCTAGACAGTGTTTACGACCAGTTCTTATGGCCTGGTAACACCTGTTGTGCCATTTTTATTTGTTTTTCAATCTGTTGTGTGTTCATGTGTGCAGACTCCGCTCTGTGGAAACGCGAAGTGTTGTGTTTCAGTAAAGAGGGTCTGCGGTACCCTCTCACGACTCTGCCCTCCGAGGCTCTTCAAACAGAGGCTCTCAAGCTCTTTAAGGTGAACGCTCTCTTCTGTGTCTTCTTTTACTCTCACATTCAGAAACGCTCTAGTCGTTATGTCCTCTTGTTGTCTTTATCTTCCTTGAAGAGTCACTCCATCTCTCGAAACACTTCTAAGTTGTCCTCGTCCTCCTCTCCTGAGGGTTGATGGTGCCGTCCTGTCCCTGTGTGTGAGAGAGCTACTGTGTCTCAGCAGGATCAAAGGCTGTGATGGGAGGCCTTGTGCTCATTATAGCGCAGGAGATAATGAGCTGGATTTGGCTCTGATTGACGTAGTGTAGCCATGGTGGGGAAGCTGCTTTGAAATTGTAGCTTGCCAAAATACATGCTACTCATAATTTATAGTAGTTCAGACTACACTTTCGAAACAGTAGTACTTGGATACAGTACTCTTAATAAAATCAGAGAAGTTTTTTTGGCACAAAACATTTAGGATCTCTATTACCTGTCATATGGGAACACATAAACTAAATCATGGCTAACAATATAGAAAAAAACTACTCTAAACTGAAGCAGAAACAGCTGCTGGTATCAAAATAGCAGGCTGGTTGATGACCAGTATAATTTGAATGCACATGATGAAATTAAATGAGCACGGTATAAACTACCGTTCAAAAGTTTGGGGTCAATAGTAAATGTGGTCAGTACATTAATAAAAATAATAAAATGCACAACTGTTTTCAACATGGATCAAGCTTAACCAAATCAGCATATTAGAATCATTTCTAAAGAATCATTTGACACAAAAGACTTGAGTAATGGCTGTAAAATTCAGCTTTGCCACAGAAATAACAGAAGAGAAATAAAAAAGTTATTTTAAATGATAAAAATATTTTACAAAATTACTTTTTGTACTGTATTTTTGATCAAATATATGCAGCCGTGCTTACCAACCTCAAACTAATTTAAACAATTAATTAGCCTGGATGATATATTAATATATTAATGTATTGTCTCCTTAACTGAACATGAGATGGCTTGTTCATTCTGAGTGTTGTTCAGATTTAAAATCATCTCATTTTGAGTCTGAACAAGAATCCAAAATAACTGAACTAACAAGCCATCTAATTTGAAAATGAAGTGAGCAAATCAGGTATTTTATTCATGAATGTACAATTATTAATGAATAGCAAGACGGTGTAATAATTAAGCATGCATAAAAACGGCCGATGATACAAATAAAATGACTTAATATAATCTGTTTTTTTAGTATTATTTATTTATTATATTATAGTATTTATTATTATTTAGAATTAGGTAAGGTTTTATTTATATATTTTGATTTTATTAAGTTTTTCATTTCATTTTAAGTTTTAGTAATTTTGTTATGTGCTTATGTCATTTTTTAGTTTTGGTTAATATTTCTGTTCAGCTTTTATTTTATTTTATTTTATTTTTCAAGTTAAGTACTTAAACTTACTTTATTTAATAAAGTAAATAATAGAAAATAATAGATCTGCTTTGTTGTCATTTTTGGGTGAAACACTTATGATGCTGGAATCTCTTTTAGATTTATAAATGTGAATTAGGATGATACGTTTCTTCGGTTGTGAATAACTAGGTTGTTTTGTAACGATTTGGTTGAGTGAATGATTTAATGACTTAAACACACAAAAATACAGTCATTTGATGCCACCTACTGGCTTAACCAACCAACTGCAAAAAAAGTAGCTAAACAAATCAGGGAATGAATCTGAATGAATCTTTGTGGTAAATGATTCAAACGATTCACAGGAATGAATCACAATCCTCACTTCAACACAGTCTTTCAAAGAGAATGCACTTATGTTCACTTAATTGTGCCCCAGATCACTCATTTGTAAAGCTACATGTAAATAATGTGAAAAAAGTTAAGTAGGGTTTGTTACAGTTATCCTTTATGCAAGAAATGTAGTTAGTAGCATCACTACTTCTAGTAATGACTTTTCAACAAGTGGCTCTCAGCACTTTGTGTGGGAAACAGCACTAGCTCTGTAGCGTCTCATTTTGAGGACAGGCCTAAACATTTCATTCTGAGTTCAAAGAGGATCGCTGACAGTGTTTGGAGAGATAGTCTCATTCCAGTTGCCTGTAGTTTCTCCTCAGGCTCCCGTTTTCTATTGAGAACCCTGTTCTCCAGAGGTTTGCAGACATTATGCCCTATTGACAGTTCAATGGTGTATCCTCGAGAGCTAGCATCGTGCGCAGCCCTCGGTGCTCTTTGAAGATCAGAGGGGCTTTTTAGGTAGTCATTTGATACTGAAAGAAAAAGCCTCCCACTCTGAAGTAATGAATGGGGGGTTGACAGCTACATCCTGACTTGATTTAATTTGCATTGTAAGAATTTCTGTACGAACAGAAACGGAATGTTAATAAGAAAGTAAAGCGTGTTGTTGCATGCGCTGTCTGTATGGCTACAGAACCAGCTGTGTGCGCTAACATGTTGTGTGAGGAGTTCTCCATCTGCTGGTTGTTCTGTTCTCATCACAGATGGTAGTGCCATATATTTCTAGCTTTTCTCTGTCCGCTCATATGGTTTTATGCCAATTTCAAGATAAAATCTATTTAACGGCTCTTTAAATGTAATGTGGTGTCTATCAAGTATATATCTCGGATGCATGTGAGAGAACACATCTAAATATGTAAAGTAAAATAAAATTAAACTAAATAATAAATTAAATGTATAATTAATTAAACGTATTATAAATCTAAATTGTATTATTTTATTTTATTTCTCCATAAATATAATATATTTTGGGTGGCCGTTACACCACATTACATTTTACAACCTCAACTAACTTTGTGTGATCATAAAAAGGTCCAGTTATTTGACATTGTTATGGACAGTTTTCATGAACAGCATTTTTTAATGTACTTTTGTATAAACTTATATAAGTTAGAAATGTAGTGTCATTGACCCACACACATACAAATAATTATTGTTTTGCCCCCCTGGTAGTCATGTCAGCTGTTCATCAATGTGCTGGTGGAGTCTCCCTCCATCGACTACCACACCTCGCTGGCCCAGAATGCACTGCAGGTGTGCCTAACACATCCAGAGCTGCAGAATGAGATGTACTGTCAGCTGATCAAACAGACCAACTGCCGCACTCCTCACAACTACGCTCTCACGCAGGTCAGTGTCCTATTTGTGCACACACACATTTCACACTGTATCATCATATGAAGTGTTTTATATTTCTATATCTCTCTGCTCTTCTTTTTCTTTCTCAGTGCTGGCAGCTGTTATCATTGTGTGTAGCTCTCTTCCTGCCTCAGCACCATTTCCTGTGGTACCTGAGACAGTACCTGCAGCGGAACGCAGATCCCAGGTCACTGGCCACACACTCTCCATGAAGTACAATGGGTTGAATAAATTCCACTAATAAATTTCACTCTCAGACTGATTCTCAAATATATATTTATATTTATTATACAGTAGTCAACATTTGAAGTGGATCAAAAAAAGTTCATCAAAGTTGTCCTAAGACAAGAACGCATTTTGATTTTAGGTTTTAGGACAACTTTGATGAAAGGGTTTGATAGAAGTTTTTCTGCTCACTGAGGCTGCATTCCTTGCAGCAAAAATACAGTAAAAACAGTACTGTCTTTCTTTTAATCAATTTCATTAATTTCTTGACAAAAAAAAAAACTTTAGAATGGCAGTGTATATTTGAATTAATAGCTACAGTCAAACCAAAATGTATTCAGACACCTTTAACATTTCTCACATTATATCACAGTTTATTCGCTATAGTTTAGAAAATGGTAATAAAATATGACAAGAACTCAGTTAAACTGTGTCAGAACAAATTCATCTGATAATGTCACAGTTCACTTTATTTGGCTATCCTCATTTACATTTATGAACTATAGTGTCCTGCACCCACTAGTAAAAAAATATCAAAAATGATATCTGGTGTCTGAATAATTTTTGGTTTTAATGTATATATTCAAATGTATATTTGTATATTCAAATGTATAAATATATATTTGGTTTTATCTGAATTTACATTAATATTTGGTGTTTGGCCTCTGATAATTTAAGAATGTCATATACAGTATATCTTAATTAAATTAAAAACTGTCAAAAAAGGCTGCTAAAAATAATAAGAAAAAATAGGGAGTTTTGATGTGCTTACTGCAAAACAAGACTTAGATACCGATACGAATAAGGGTTTTTGCAGTGATGCCTCATGTAATTGAATTTGAAAGCCTGTGTTTATGTGTGTACACCCACAGGACTGAAGTGGGGAAGTATGCAGTGTACTGCCAGCGCTCGGTAGAGAGAACCTTACAGAATGGAGAGAGAGAGGCAAAGCCTTCACGAATGGAAATTCTGTCTATTCTGCTGAGAAACCCCTACCATCACTCGCTCCCCTTCAGCATACCTGTTCACTTCATGAACAACACTTATGAGGTACACACAAACACTTTCTGTTCCCATTGATCTAGCCCTTACATTTAACCCTATAAAGCCTACAGTATCATATTTGATATGCAAATTTCGAAGGCCTGTAAATTATCTTCACGATTAACTAAAAATCCTGTTGTACACAATCTACTGCATGCCTTCTGACCTTTTAATCATAGTCTATATTTTTTTTAGCAAGTAAAACGTCTTTTAGTATAATTGTAAAAATGTCCCCCTTCAGGTTGTGGTACCTGTGTCTTTTTTATGTGAAATAATCAATTATCAAATATGATTAGGCTTTTGTTTAAACTGCAGATTTTTATCATAAACTAAGCATTTAATATCATCTTGCTAAGACATATTATTGGGAGATATTGAGTGATATTTTTATGCATTTTATTTAAGTAGTCTGCTGTTCTGTTATAAAAATCACAATTGATTTATATTACAAGCTATCAGAATGTCATCTAAATGTTTGGCCATATAAATAAATCCACCAAATTGCTTTTTTTTTTGGCACACTTTGGGCCTCTGAAAAAAAAAAAACAAGGTGTTTTTCCTCCTCAAATATGGACTCCATATTCTTATATATCACAACTATATGAACCATAAAAGACACTATTAAAACAATATTATGTATGAACAGTTCAATAGACTTCCATTTAAAATATATATATTTTTGCCCTGTTAACACTTAAGATGCATTGCATTCAGAATGGGTGAGCGTTTACACTGCATATGCAACATTATCACATGCATTTCTGACTACGTCCATATGTGGTTTCAGTGATCTGATCACAACACGTTTTAGACTCCATCTGCACCTGTATTCACCATTGACTACTCATGAGATGGTCACAAAAAATGGATGCTAATTCCAGGTGTAAACGGGGTGTTTGATGTATTATATGGAATGTATAAGGGTCAACATTTTTACTATAGCAGGACAGGCTTTCAGAATGCTGCTGCCTCTTATCTTCCTCCATCTCTCTCTAGGTTGTAGGTTTTGATGGTTCCACCACAGTGGAGGAGTTCCTGAACACAGTCAACCAGAGAGCAGGCATGAGGAAGCCACAGATTTCAGGCTTTGCGCTCTTCACTGATGGCCCCTCTGGAAAAGACCTGGAGCATTGCCTGCAGCCTAGCAATAAAGTATAAATATGAACATTAAATATCAGAGCTTTTACAAGTACAAAAACATTTTAGTCTATATATTCTGTGCTGCAAGAATATTAAAGGAATGCTTTTTTATCTGCTGGTGCAGATTTGTGATGTGATCTCAAAGTGGGAACAGGCACTGAAAGAACTTCATCCTGGAAAATATGAAGGAACACGGATTGTCCGTCTCACTTATAAAAGCAGGTACGTTTGAGAAACTGTGGTTTTGTATCTATCAAAATCAAGTATTAAGAATGTTTTTGTCAATAGATTAATAATGTTAGGATTTTAAAAGTGTTGGATCTTCCTTGTAGACTGTGTTTCCGAGCTCAGGCTAAGGGGGAGACTGAGCGAGAGCGCCTCCTGCTGGCATATCAAGTAAATGAAGAGGTACAACAAGGGCACTTCCCTGTCAGTAAGGAACTGGGGCTGGAGGTGGCTGCACTGATGGCACAGGTGTGTGTTAAAGTGGATCAAGTGTTTGAGGGTAAGTGTATTTGAAGTGGTGGATCACAAATACATCTCACTCACATTTATCTTTTAGGTTGAGCATGGTGATCTAGACCGACCAGCAATGTCTCCCACCGGTTCTTCTCAGCCGAAGACCCAACAGGTCCTTCTGCAGGTACTGGAGCGTTTTTACCCTAAACGCTACAAGCAGGAATGCAGCATCGAGCAGCTTAGGTAAATTCACATTTATTTGATTTTGAGTTTATTATAATCACTTCATGCTCATGTTCATATGGAAGCCGTTTCCACTACTGAATAAAAAATAAAAAAAAGATTATTGTGACTGTAATATGATATGTTTACTGTTGTTTTCTTTCATTTAAAAAGGACATGCAATCTAAAATGTTCACTGGATTGAACTTTATACAAACACTTTACTTTGTTAATTTAATCGCAACTTTGTCCCACAGGGAACTTGCTGAGCGTTTGGCCACTAAGTGGTCTGTCCTTCATGGATGCACAGCCTCTGAATGTGTGAGAATCTACCTGACCGTGGCCCGCAAGTGGCCTCTGTTTGGGGCCAAGCTGTTCAGTGCCAAGGTAAGACCAGATGTACATTAGATAAGGTAACAGTTTCCTTAGCCACTGACAAATCTGAATGCTATTTTCTACACAACCTTGACCCCCTAAAAAGATTTTCAGATGTATTTTTCACAAGAGGGCTGTTAAAACATGACAGAATTTCTCCTTTTACTCCCACTCTGTTGGTGCACAGCCATTGCCTCCCTCTTCATTGGAGCAAACTCGAGTGTGGCTGGCTGTTAATGAGGATGGGCTGAGTGTTCTGGACTACACAATGGTGAGTGAATGCAAATACTTGCAGTTTCAGAAAGTAAGACTGCATTATAGGAATATTACGGGTCATTTACACCTTAAGCTCTTAAGTGTGCTGTTGATTACCACAGAAAATAATTTAGGCTCCCTCAGGTTGTAAAAACAAATGAAAAACATGCTTACAGTAAAGCTCTTTTAATGAAAGCCTATAAGTAAAGTGTGCAGCACCAATATAAAACTATAATACAGTTTTAAAAATATAACAGTAACAAGGGATATGATGTAACTGTGAAGTACCTCTGTAAATATGTATAAATCTGTACAGTGCAGAGCTAATTCCAAGAAAATGTAGGGTTAAATGATACTGTTTTGACAATAAAAATAAGCAAATACTCTACTACCAATCTCAACCAATACATCATATAGACCATTTATAACATCATTTTGAATTATTTTATCAGGATCTAAGTAATATTCAAAAGCCTTCACAGTTCCATGACAATCCCCACCATTTTTTTAAAACATTGATCGTACATTATCAGTTATTACCAGTTACCAGATAAACTACATGTTTAGCCATGTAGAAAAGTAGTTCTACCTCAAATGAACAATTTAGCAATTTAACAAAAATATGAGCTTCAATACCTGCTGGGCTTCCATTGTAAGTGCACTTCTTTTCAGACCTTTAGCACCCTCTCTTTCCTCAGTGAATTAAATTTATTTTAATAACATTTAATTTTATTGTATTTTAGTTTAGTTTATTTCTTCCATTTTCTAGGTTTCAAGAACTATATAATATTTATCTGGCACTTAGAGGGCCATATTGGCAAGTGTGCTTGTTTGAAAAGCTGTAGTCCTGGTATCTTGCCCAGTTGGCTGTATTCTCACTTGAAGAGGTCTGATTGTTTTGAGAAAGAATAAACAGGGTCAGGCAGACTCTTGTCATTTTCTGTTTTCTATTTTTATTAGTGCTGTCAAATGATTAATCGCAATTAATCGCATCCAAAATAAAAGTTTTTGTTTACAGAATATATGAGTGTGTACTGTGTATATTTATTGTGTATATATAAATACAAAAACACGTGTATATTTAAGACAAATATGTTGTGTTTATATATTAAATATATTTATATATAATATAAAACATAATATAAATATATAAATGTATATACATGTAAATATTTTCAAAATATACACTCTATGCGTGTGTATTTTTATATATATATATATATATATATATATATATATATATATATATACACATAATAAATAAACACAGTACACATACATATATTATGTAAACAAAAACTTTTATTTTGAATGCGATTAATCGTTTGACAGCACTAATTCTTATCTTTTTTGCTTTAACTTCTTCATCCACTCACTATTCTCACCAGCTCACAGAAAAAAAATATCGCCTTTTGCAGATAAGATACAAAAAAAATAGTAATATTTTGATATATTATTCCAATTTATTGTTATTATTATTACTTATTGTTATAAACAGTTTTGTATTTTGATATATTTTAAAATGTACTTATTGTGTAATTAATGTGATTGTCATCACTCCAGTATTTAGAGTCACATGATTCTTCAGAAATAATTCTAATATGCTGATTTGCTACCCAGGAAAACTTTCTTCTTATTTTGATGTTGGAAACAGTTGAAATGCTTAATATTTTTGTGGAAGCCAAATACATTTCTTCAGGATTCGTTAATGAACAGAAAATTCAAAAGAACAACATTTATTTGAAATAGAACATTTTCTAACAATATAAAAGTCTTTACTGTTACTTTTGCTTGATCAATTTAATACATCCTTGGTGAGTAAAAGTATTAATTTCTTTAAAAAAAAAAAACAAGCAAAAAACAGTAGTGTTTATAGTTGTTTTTGTAAATATCTCTATTTGTGTGCTCTGCTTTTCTTCAGCACCCGTTAGTCACATATCCATACCAGTCAGTGATCACCTTCGGAGGATGCAAGGAAGATTTCATGCTAGTGGTCAGCCAGATTAAAGACCAGGCTTTGGGCAAGAAGACTGTGGATAAACTTTTATTTGCAATGGCTAAACCAAAGGTAAGACCTGCTAACTCACAAAAGGAAAAACACAGTTTAACCGCATTTCCAAATGAAGCCAGTAAAGAATTCTGATGTGGTGCTTTTAGCATTAAATTTTATGACCCGTCTTAAAAATCTGATCTGAAGTGTGTGGGGGTGAAATCAGAACTTTAAAACAGCTTAAAACCTGAGTTGAACCCCTACACCCCCCTTTGAAACCACAATCTGAAAGACGTCCAATGATAAAAACAGGTTTTTCAATGAGAGTCTCACTCATACAGCATTACACGATACAGTAATGAGCTCGTATATATGTGATTTGTTGTGTATTTTTGGCCTGATACAGTAAGAGCAAGTTAAATGTTGAAATATTCATCTACTAAAGACCTCCTGGTTCACTGTCTCTCTCTCTTTCAATGCTGTAGATCCTGGAACTGACACTCCTCATGGCTAGTTATATTAACCACTGCACCTCCAACTTACCAGGGGCCGGAAACCAGAGTCAAGGCTCAGCGCTGGGGCCTCAAGGAGACAGGAAGCTCTGGGACATTGACAGCCGACACTTCCCCTCAATGACATACACCACCAAAGGCCCCACTCTCCTTTAAAACCTCAGTCTCCAGGTGTCTGGATACATCACATGGTCTGCAAAGAAATAAAAACACATTTTAGGAAATGTTTAGGTCATTTACTTTGGGATACAATTCAAAGATTGTGTGTTTGAAGTTTCAAAACATAAACTGCATAAGTTATTTATTGTGTGAAACAGACACTACTTGCACACTGTTCGTAGTCCAAATACAAAAAATAAACACATCGCAAAGTGGGTTTTTAAATGGAAACTAATAGAAACCCACCCTGAGAAGATCACCCACAAAGTCAGAGCAGATCCAAGAGGATTTCATTCTTGAATGCTAAAAAGTTTGGCGTTCATTTTTAAGGAATTAGAGCTTTTAAACTGGACGTCCAGTTTAAGGCACGGTTTGACTTTTTCATTTGTGCGTAACATGATTTTATTTCTGTCTTTGTTTGAATTTTTAAATGTTTAGTTAGTTAAACGTTTTTTTTGTGTGTGTTTATATTGGTTCAGGACATTTCCACTGTTTAACGGTACATTAATTAATGGTACCATCAGTCATTTGAAGTTTATACAGTGAATATGAGAATGTGTAGAAACATTACACAGATCATCTCTAATACATTAACACAAACTAGCTAACCAGTATATAAAGGAGTCTCATGTGGTACATGACTCAAGAGCAGTCTATTGTCTAGTGGTAGTGTAACAGGGTTGATGAATTCTTCTCAACTATCCAAGCAGGAAATGACATGAAAATGTCATCAGCACTATGTGAAGTTATAGAGTTTGGGTTAAATGTTTGTTTTCTCATTTGTTTTGTGCCATTTTGCATAGTACTACCAAACTTAATGCTTAATCTGAGCCAAACTGTTCATGTAGTGACAAGTTTTATGTTATACAGTAGTTGCAGAAAGGCACACATTTAGGCTACTTCATATTTGCTCGCTAGCCATAGCCTTGCCTCTTGTATAAAGAAAAAAAAGAACACAGCCACACATTTCTCAACATGACGTTAATATGTGCAGGATCATATATTTTCGTGAAGTTTGTAGCTTGAGAATTGCCATAGTTATACTGATATTATTATGATGTAATTTTTTTATTAGATTTTTAAAAACATTAGGTCTTAGCATATTTACCATAAAGTGCATGTTTTCAACCATAGAAATGTTTTAATATTTTTTCCCCATAATTCATAAAACTTCAAAATAAATACAAGTACAGTCTACCTTGTTCAATAAAATAAAAAAAAATAATAATTAGAAACTGATAATAAGTAGGTAAAGACACACTGTACCACCAATAATGGAGATTTTGAAAGATTGGAGGATGTACGGATGAGTTTTGAAAAGAGCTGTAATAATGACTTGAATTATTCTATGAATCAAACCACTGTTTCTGTATTTTGAATATTTATTTTGTCATTTTTTAAAACTTTGCTTTTTTTAGTCTAACAACTTGTTTTTATTCAGTTATTTTCTAGAAACCTTGAAGCATTTCAAGTGGCTTAGAAATAGTGCCACTTTTGCAATTAAAATCCAAGCCCAAAAATGTGTTAAAACAGACATTCAGAGGTGATGCTGTGAGAGCTTCACATTTTATGTGCATATAGAGGTTGTTGCAAATAAAAAAATAATTGTTCTGGTGTTTCCTTTTTGATTATGCATTTCATTTCAAGGATTGGTTGACATTCTATTACCTTTATGCACAGTATGACTATTGTTAAATTCTTCATGTTCATTTATGTGTAAAATACTTCTCTATTCCATTATATTATCACTAAGTCATTTTCTTTTAGGCTTTCTGTGTGCTCTTAGCAATCATAGTGAAGTCTCATACAATTTTTTTTTTTTTTAAGAATTATTTGTTCTTATATTGCAAAAGAAAAAAGATGAATAACTGAAACATTTCACAGGTTTGCTGGCCACCGTGTAGGTTTATAGACGGGGTGGGGTTTTGTCTGCTCTCTCACTCCAGGCAGGTCAAAGTGCTAATGGCATTTCCCTGCCAATAGCCTGCTATAAATTCACAATTCGAAAATTAAACGGGGAAAAAATGTGTATGTTCTAAGCTAATACGGTAATACGCTCATTACTCGGCCAAGACTCTCTCTAAGCAAGTTGTAACATTGAATTAGGGAAAGCCTGCTTTTCATTGTTGCCTTCTGCAAAGGAAGAAAAAAAGCTGTGGCTCACTATATATGATTTGAAGGAATCCCAGACACATTTTAAATGACAGCATTTAGTTTATGAGACATCAAGAACATTATTTTAACCTCTGAGTTCTGTTTTAAAACTCTTAAGAATTTGAGTATCAGAAACAAAATACAATGACATATCTGCATGTCATCTACAGATTCCTTATTATTGCCTTTTAACAGTCGATGCTTGAAATTTCTTTAAGGTATATATTTATTTATTTTAGATATAGAAGCCAATCTCAGTGCTTGGACATCAACAAGTCATAGTATCGTAGCTACATTATAACTATTTTTAAATAGCGCTTAAATTTATAACTTATTCTGGCGTTCATTTGTGAAATGATGGAACATTTAGCTAGAAGATTAAGACCAATTTAGAACAATTTATAATGGCTTTATCTAAAATACAAGTGTTTTAAATAAGTATTTAAATAAAAGTATGTGACTTTTTTTTACACTAAAGTCAGTTAACATAGGAAATAAAATGTATGAATATAAAATATCCAACAAGTTAGCGCAACAAGTGTAAATGTCACAAGCCTCAAATTTAACTAAAAAACAGTTTATTAGGTTTTATTTAAAAGACAAAACATGAAATTAACTGTTAAAACTTAAGATAAACGTATTTTGGTTATCTGCTAGGAAACGTGTGAACTTGAAGGGAACTGACTTCAAGAAAAGTAGCCTAGTCTTAAGGAAATGTTTTGTAAATGATTAAAATAGCTGAAAAATGGCTCAGGAAAAAAGTTATTTTGAGAGAAGCTTTAGCACAATGTGTTTGCAGATGCAACTTGTTTTGGTATTTTGTTAGCCATGACATTCAGACGTGCGTTTCAGTGTGAAATAGCCTACATCTAGGACCACTGTAAATAAGCAATGTCTTATTTATTAACTCATTATTTCTATTATATCACATAATTCGTTCGCATTCGACCTCTTACAGTGTCCTCATTGAACTCTGACTGAATCAGACTTGGAGGTAAAATTAACCCGCATTGCCCAAGAGCGCGCTCACACATGCTCAATCCCCTCATTTCAGCTCGCGCCAGGACGCCGCGTGTCAGACCAGCCTCGGACTTCCGCAAAGCGAGGAGCTACAATAAACAAACTGTACTGAAACCCCAAACTGAAGTAAGGTCTACACACACCTGCCGTACTCAGCACTGTATAATGCGGCTTATGACCACCTTAAAATAATAACAGACTCCTCTAACGTTAGGTCTATACATTTTATTTCCTCGAGAAATAAAATACGTTTGACGTTTGAAATAACAAAGAGGTTTAAAACATGGCAACGCTGCTATAACTGTTTGTTTTCCTCAACACAGGCCCAGAATCAGAAAATGGCATCTAACAAGCAGAGTTTACTGAGAGAGGCGTCTCATCAGATCATAGCGGGCGGATCTGCAGGTAAGACTCGCTTCTAGTTTCTATTTCCACAAACTTTGTTTACCAACTCGTAAAGTGTCGCATTCAACACCAGTTAGCAGACACTCAAAACCTCCGTGAAGTACCTTTTGTCAGGTTATTTTTTTTGTAGTACAAGGCTGTTGACATGAAATAAATCTGTTTAGTAAGTAATTTTTAAGTCGATAGATGCCAGAGACATAAACCGGATGTCTGTCTTTAGGTACGCGGGATACACGCGCACTTCACTTAGTTCCGTTTACAAATCGTTCCCTCAGAGTTCAAGACGCTTAGGGCTATTTGTGTAATATACTCCTGACAAAATGAAAATATTTATTTAGCTCATCCATGTTATGCTTACATAGGTTTACGTTCAAACACCATCTACATGTCAATAATAATGATAAGAGTGATTCATGAGTCATTAAATGTGTGGACTCACCGACAAGACGTCTTTAAAACGCAACGCTAGAGAGACGCGAAGCAACAGCCAAGACTCCCATGTGATGCAGAGACCAACGATTGTTTTATTAAGCGTTTTATGTAACATATACAGCGGACGGAACGGAAGTCTGCACATTTGTAAAAAGCATGATGCCAACTGCTTTCCAAAAGGTTTCATTATGCATTTTGAGCTCGTCAAAATGTATTGGCGTAGAAAAAGGAAAATCAACTCATGAGGAGTTCTTTAACGAGAGAACCGGTGTAGTGGCGCTTTACTTTATTTTTGTGTCATTACAGACAGTCTGTGTTGGATCAAAATCTTTTTTGTTTGAGGTTCTACTGCTTATATGATGTCTACCTTTCATACAAGGCTATTTTAAGAGTGACAATGAAGGATTTTGAACTTTAGGTTCCACATTAAGAAATAAATGAAAGCATGCCCTTTTCACTTGGTGTTAAATTTTAACATCCTTTGAACTTTGCATCACATTTAGCAGTAATTAGGACTCTTTCTTTCTTTCTTTCTTTCTTTCTTTCTTTCTTTCTTTCTTTCTTTCTTTCTTTTTTCTCTCTTTCTCTCTCTCTCTTTCTTTCTTCAGTAGAATAACCCAGTGTTATTAGCTTGCACCCCCTGCACTTGTTATATTCCCTCCAGCAGCCTGTTAACGAGGCTGGGTAGAGTGAAATGTTAATGTATGTATGACCTGGTCACAGGGATTGGATCAGGTTTGTGCTTGGCTTCTCTCAGGTTTGGACTGACTCTCCAAAACTGCTTTTTTTTTTACTCTGAAGGACACAAGAGTTAATGTCACTGCAGTGCATTTTATATATCCTACCAGGACTCGTTTCACAGCCTTTCCATTCAGGGATATACAAAGAAAATGGGGTATGTGTTAAAGGCTGAAACCAAGGAGTGTTTAAGCTGTACCTAATAATAACCGAGTAAATCATATGAGGTTGAGTTTTTGAATGTACCACAAGGGGGAAGCATTGTACTTGGCATTGGTGGTAGGCACAGAGCATTTTTTTCTCATTTTTGAGCATCATTGGCTCTTTCTCATGCTCTATGGAAATGTAGCAGATGTGACTATCATCCTGTGACAGTCCATCTTTTGCAAGAGAAACTTAATGCGCCAGAATTAATTGAAAAATATATAATGTAATTAATTTGATAGAATTCCATTCTATCCTTCAAACACTACCTCTTTCAGGAGTAAATTAAGTAATTATTTAATCAAATCTGTATTGTACTAAATCAGGCCTAGTTTCTTGGAGTATATGACCGCTTTATAAGCACACTAATATTTACTGACATGCTTTTTATTCAGGAAATATTCCATCTATATGGAACTTTTAGGTGATTCATACGACGATATACAGTGCACAGTGCAATCCAGCATTAATTGTGAAAAATGGGCCTGTATTAGTTCAGCCGGATATTGCGAACTTTACATTTGCCCAATTATGTAAAAAATTCTCTTTCATAAGTGTTCTTAATGGGAACTTATTTTCTTTTAATCATTTATCTTAGTTTTATCCAGAAGGTCCGGAAGAACGGTCAGATGTTACCTTAAGTGTTTTTGGTATTGATTTCCTTTCCCTGCCCCTGTTATACAGAGTAATTTGGTAAGATTTACACAAAAATGTTTTAGTTATGATTAGTTTCTGTGTAAACGTATCCGCCGACCGCAAATGGAGTGTGACGGGAAAAGACAGACAGCCTAAGTATAATTGAACTCAGTCCACCCCTCCACAGCAGACCCTCACTTAAAACACACTCAGACCTCTCCTGTTTTAACTGGTGCATAAGTGTGAAATGAAGTTTAGGAGCATCAGACAAATAAATTCGCAAAACCTAAACTGAGAAGAAGAAAAGAGTAAAATGAGATCAAATAAATAAAAGCAATTAAAAGAGGGACCCTGGGAGAAAAAAACTACATTAGATTTCAGCCGCAAGGGTTTGGGCCACAACTGGCTGCTACAATCAGAGCTGAATTAGGCCTAATATTTATTTCCAGAAACAATTGTACATGCCTCAGCAGGGCAATGATTGGACATGTTGTGGACAGATGTTTAGATGAGCTCATGTTTGAAGTAATGTTGATTTTGGAGGGTTCTTCTCTGAGCCTCCAAATCGCCTTCTTATACACCCACTTCTGTGTCATTTTTAGACTTTTGTCTTTTTGTCCCTGGACACATTAAGTGATTCTATATCTGAACAAATTATATAATCAGAGTTCTAATGATATTTATGTAATTATGCAATAATTCGGTATCAGATGAGAAAACTCGAGTGCGTTTGTAGTGCCCTTGTCGACGTGTAGAAAACCATTCTCGAAATGGGGCAAAAACGCAATTAAACCATAATAAACATTACAAAAACAAACAGAGGAGATTTATTGACTGCTACGACTAATTACCGCTGGAGGAAATGTGCAGGATCATAATGTCACAAGAAATCAGTTGACTGCAACCAGGCATGAAGTATAATGTTAACATATGCAGCAAGGAGCTTAGACTCTCCAAACAGATCATATACCTCCCACAGGTACCTGCAGTTGATGGGAGCAACTCTTAAAAGAGCAAACACCTCAAATAAGCATTTATTTACACCACGAATGGATTATTTTCTTCTGGCGATAAAACAAAACTCCTCTGAGTCCCATACGCCTGCAAGAACTACTGTCGAACTACTGTTTGCATGAGCCGGACATGGATTGTCGCTGTTGTGTCAGCTGTTTGTCAAAGCGGGGCCTTGAACGGATGGAGTTTAGTCTGCCTGGGTAATGTACGAGCCAGCCAGGGGCCGCTGACGTTATCTTAATGATATGATTTATGGAGGTCGCACGCTGAACTGAGCAGAGGAGCTGCGACAGATGGGGACGTGCGTGGGAGACGTTTCTACTGTAGACGGTTTGCTCAAACACATAAGCACGCACACACTCATCCATCACGCATGCTGTGTTGCTGTTAGCAATGAGGATAATTGCGGTGTTATGGTAAGAGTAGCGTGATTATGATTGTTCGACATGGGAGGCTATGTCTGGGCTAGTGCTCGCGCTTATTTTCCGGGGGAAATTATTAAAATGAGGGCCTTTGGAGCGGACTGGAAGGAACTGGCTTCTATAAATACAATGTGCTCTATCGCCTGATCACGATGGTGATCTAATCAACGATGTTAATGTTAACCACATTCATTTTTGATAAAACATACTCTCAGTGTTTGAATGACGTCTATGTCATTGGCGAAAATTCACGTCAAGCAAATTAGCTCATTTTATTCATTGAAGTGAATTTTCTCTGAAGAAATCTTGGCGTATCTAACGTGAGGGTAAACTCTGGCTTTAAAGTCGTCATGAAATCAAAATTGACCCTGTTTACTTGTGTTGTGAAGAAAAAGTTTTTTTGGATCGTAGTTTTTCATTAAATAGCAACTTCTTGACTCTGAAACGACTTTCCTTTTTGATGAAGTCACATAGGAACTATTATTAATTAATGTGTCCTTTCTAAAATCTTGCCATTAGTTAGGCTAATGAAGTAATTGAATGCCTGTAAATCTAATAGTTTACAGTTTAATTACAAATAATGATAAGAATTAAAATAAGTGTTTCCACTGAGATACATCAAGATCCTCTCAAGGGTGAACTTGACCTTCAGCCTTCATGTACTTGATCAAATAAATTCCTCAAAGTGTTTGAGGAGGGGAATGGTTCTCCACAATCTAGTGCAAACTTTTCACAATGAATAAAATCCAAGTTCAGCATTTGCTGTGTCATTTGGATATGTCACATTTTCAGGTTTACTTTGTTCAATTCTTCACACCTTTTACACAGTCTCTCATATAAAGAAAAAATCTGGTGGACATAACATGAAAACAAATTTTGAGTGAAGGAAAAAAGAGTCACGAAGATGCCAGAGATTTCCAAAGCACTGAGATCTGCCATCATACTGGCCGAACACACTGTATTACATACAGTACCGTGATACAGCACATGGCAGCAATAATATAGCTGGAAAGGAAACCGGCTAACAAGCTATGCTTAATTGAGCACTTAGTATAAGTAGTCAAGGGCCATAGTTTGAATGACCCTGTAGGAAAATGAAACTGTACGGTAGATGCTACACTGTGTGTGCATGAATTTACGTGTAAGCGTTCCCTTTTTCTTGGACTGCTGTCCAGTTGGCTGTTGTCCGACCTTGTAATTAGCGCATAATGCTGATATGTCTTTTGGCTGGAGAAGAGCTTTTGATGGAGTGATCACAACATTGCATTGATCATAAAGTCTCATATGAACATATTCCCATAAAGCTCTGTCTAAAAATAACCTTCCAAGGAGCTCTCTCTTAGCTCTTTAAATGCACTTTAAATTTGTAATTGTTTCTCAATCCGCCATGCTGTAATTTGCAATGACTTAACTGTGGTGGAAGACTTGTGTTTTGCTCTGTTTGAGAGACAAATCATTGTCCCGTTCTGGCTTTATATTGTCTGGAAACTTTGGGTGAATCTCTGCCCAGAGTTACAGTTCTGTTGTCGGCCTGGTTTCTCATGTGAAGAAGCAGCAAACATTTCAGAGGACTTTTGGTCAAATACTAACGTCATAGATGAATTCAAGTCAAAAAGTAATGTATACATATTTTAACTGAATCTAATTTGAGACGCTAAATTGTAGAGAATTACAAACCTAGTCATTTTTTTAGTAGAAAAGCTTGAATTATAATTAAACATAATAAGTACTGTCAAAAACAACAACAGTCAAAAATGCTGTAGGGAGAGATTTCTTGATTGAGCATGTCAATGTGTATGTGACTTTTTTGGTTTATATCCATGTATTTGTAGATACAGTGGCTAAATATTTTTGTCAATCCATTATTTAAAGAAGTTAATATTCTTCTTCAACAGAAGAAAATAAAATGATAAATGCTGTTCTATTTAACAGTTCTGTTCATTAAATGTAGCCTTGATGATCATAAGTCAATTCTTTCAAAAACATTAAAAAGATCTTACAGACAATGTTCAAAACAATTGCAGAAATTACTAAGCAAAGGGAGGATAGTGCTGACTAAATGTCTGACACGATTTGTTTGCAGATGCCATTCAGGTTCATCTTTATTAGTGCTGTCAAACGATTAATCGCATCCTAAATAAAAGTTTTTGTTTACATGATATATGTATGTGTACTGTGTATATGTATGTATATATAAATAAATAGTATATATTTTTTAAATATTTACATGTATATACATTTATATATTTATATTCTTACATTTTACATTATATATAAATATATTTAATATATAAACATAACATATTTTTCTTAAATATATATATGCATGTGTTTGTATATATACATAATAAATATACACAGTACACACATATATTGTGCAAACAAAAACTTTTATTTTGGATGTGATTAATCGTTTGACAGCACTAGATTTTTTAACGTAATGCAATGACATGAAAAGTGAGATGTAAGTGTCCAGAAATGTGCAAATATTTTGTAAGGGCCATCATTGACTTTACATATGTGTTTCTCCCTCATCATGTTTAGAGATCCAAGCGACTGCAGACTTTTTTAGGTAGTCTAGTCAGAGCACAGGTCTGCAGCAGCGAGACGGCCTCTTCAGCTGGGTTAACTGACTCAAGATGAGCGGTACGTGGGCAAGAGCTGAAATCATAATGTGATTTGTTGTGCTTGGGAGCCAATTTGTGTCTTTTTGGGAAGGTTCCCTGCCCGGTCGCCCGCTTGTGCGCTTTGCGAGGAGACCTTAATTAGAGAAGCTCAAATTTATAGACACTTTTGATTATAGCTGATCTTGAGTTGTAAAAGGATGACATTGCCTAGGAGGGGGACATTGGCAAGGGCGGCCGCACAATTTGATAATGAAAACCAAAGCTTAGGAGAAAGGCTTGTTTTGAATTTGTTTACACGTTTATTATCCTTTCAAAAGGAGCGCTTCATCCAATAAAATCAAGACAGACACAGATGTCACAATCAAGAGGCAATAAGAAGGGATGGGGGAGAAATGAAGCGGTTTCCATTATTATGTTTGAAATAAGGGCAATTATACAATGGAATAAAGATATAAAAAATTATGTTGGGTCATGGAAAAGTGCCCTAGTTTTACGTCTTGAATTCCTATTCGCTCATGTTACCGAGTGGCACAGGATGGGCGCCGGCAGGAAAGTGGGAGGGCATTATTGCACAATTTGATGCTGACTGGTTTATAAATTAGTTTTGAATGATTGACAGGATCTTAATTTAACAGAGGATATGGCCAGAGAAGATTTTTAGGACTGAATCATAAAAAAAAAAAAAAAAAAACTGTGCCGCAAGAGTTGTTTCAGATTGATCTGATCCATGATTATATCCTCACTTTGATTGGGGACTTTTTTTTCCAGCTTGGGAAAATGGCTGTATCCTAACCGGATAACATGTCCACTAAAATTTTTGGTCAGCCTCTAAATCTTAAGCTGTCATAATGTTATAATAATCACTTCACTCTTCCGACTCGACTCCCCCTGTTTTCTCTCATAATGGGGTTGTTTTAGTAAACCGTCTTGCTTGCAGTTGCCACACTCTTTGATAGGTGGCAGTAGAGAGCTATTTTGAAGTTTCACTTCCTCTCCTTCTCTCCAGCCTTTATAAATCTTTCACCAAGCGATGATGTTCCATGTGGAGGTTGAGGCTGAAAATTGAAAGCTTTTTATAGTAAAAGAGAAGATTGATTTAGTTATAATTATGTAGGAGAATCGTATGGAACGGGTGATGGTAAAACTTTTGATCTAGAAGCTTTTTGCATCACATAGGTCATTTTTCTGTCCAATCCAATGGACTGATTTCTGTTATGAATTTTCCGTCACCTCACAAAAATGAAACACAACTTCATGTTCTTCTTCTGAAGGTTTTAGCCTCATCCAAAATGGGTCTCAGGACTTCAAATTCCCTCTGGACTGAATATGACGTGATCAAATAACACTGATTTCATTTCCCACAAGAGCAATGGCTACTAGCCAGTGGCTTTCCTAACATTCCCAAAAACACTCCAATCTCTCATTTGCCCATCACTGTCTAACGCTCGGGCAACACCATGGCAGGTGGTACTGCTCATCCTGACCGCAGTCCGACATAGCTGGCCAGCACATTCTATTCCAGGCGCTGAAGTCCTGAGAACATGTTCGTACCAATGTCAAGATCTCTACATGTTTGGTAGAGGAATAAGTGAGATCAGAAGCAAAGGGTAAAGGCATCTTTATCCTCGAGCGGTGTCTCGTACAGAATGAGACGTGCATGCAGAAATCAGTGGTGCAGAGAGAAGACCACACATTCTGAGGGATACTAGGGGCTCTCTGCTCATTTTGAAGTGCAGTATGGTGGAAAGGTTAAGCTATCAGTCTGCTGACTGTGGCAGCGTTGGGGCGGCAGAAGCCTCTGATGAGAGATGACAGATGCTTTCCCCAGATAAAACTTCCCGGAAGGACACAACGACTGCTTTGTCATATCTGCAGATGAGACTCAGAAGGTTGTGGATTTGAATCATAAATGCATATGAAAAAACTAAGAGAAATATAGTGTTGTTGTTGTTGTTGTTGTTTTTGTGTTCTCTATGTTCATGACCATTTATTTGTAGATACATTGGCCTCTAAGTGTTTGGACATGACACACTTAAATATGATATGCGTTTGAAAAAATATCAAACCACACCATACATATCAGTTTATTAATTTTAATCATTAAAAATACTTTAAGTTCTTTTTTAAAATATCTAATATCTATTTGTATATAAAATATACAAATATACAGTTATTAATTCATAAATATAATTTATGGTTTTGAGTAGTCACACCACATGACATTTTAAAATATTACAAAATATTATAACAATATTGTTGAAATGTTGTTATAATAACAATAAAGAGTAGTTATGCCAAACTACTCAGGTTTTTCTTTAATAAAATATTACAATTTTTGGTTGCACTTTATTTTGCAGTGTGTGCCTGAGAAAATACTGGTCATATAAGTTAGGGGTAGGGTTAAATTTAGGGGTAGGTTCAGGGATAGTACCTAGTTATTACCTAGTTATTGTAATTACTATAACAAGTACATAATATGTACATGAGGAACAGGACTGTAATATAAAGTGACAGTTTTTTTATTATTTCATCATGTAAAATTTTATCACCCTCACAGCCCCCAATTAAAAGGATAAATATTAAACTTATAGTTGCAATTTTATGCTTCAGTCTACTTAATCGCATGAGCAGCTTATTATAGAGATGTTCTCATAGTTTTGTGCCGTGTAATACTCACAATCTGATGGCTCAGCAGGTGTTTGTTAGTATGAGGGTAGAAGCAGAGCTGATGAGATGGGAGATATATCTCCTCCGTAAGCACTTGTTCCTTCCCGGGAGCCCATTGCCGCCCATGTAGAAAGGAATCTAGTATGGCTCTGGTGTCAGGCTCTGTCATGCATAGCCAGGCTCTGGGGTGCTTTTGAAAACGGCCCTTTCCGCCTCAGTCGGCTGAATAGATGGAGCCCAAGGGGCACTTTTTCCACAGCCACCAATTTATCAGCTCATATCCAGACCGATACGGCCTGTCGTTGCCTGCGCTTTCCCTGTTTGTCCCTCTCAATGTTTATAAATGGCAGTGAGTGAATGGCAATGCCTGGCTTAGAGGAAATGTCTCACTGTGATTATGTGCAGGTCGGTGCCGTTTTTGTGGGTCTGTTTATGTTTTGATTGCTTGGGGAAATGTTTTGTTTGGTAATTTTTTTTCCAACCCACCCACTCTCAGATTTAATTACATTTATGATATGTACTTTAAGTGTCCTTAAACCTGTGCATTACACACACGACTAACACTACTCTGTAAAAATTATTAAAAATATGTAACGTAATCCACACTAACATTATGACTTTATATTTTTTCCAAAATGGCTGGATAGAGGGCTACAATAATTGCCCCAGGGGCAATTAGGTAGAATGGCTGCGGGAGCGGCAAAGTCATTTTGTAAGCCAAACATCCTGGTGCTGGGCTGCAGAATTCGGCCAGCTTGCAGGAATCTGTTTGTAGGGAAGTGGATCAGGGTTTGTTTTCTTTCTCTGAGAACTCTGCCAGATGAGCAGCACCTGAATTTCAGTGCCCTTCTTTTCTCTTGCATCTTCATGTGACCAAAACAATAATAAAAAATGGGAAAACCGTGTCTAATTTTAATCTCAATCCCCCAAATTATTCTATGGTAAAATAAAATAGCATTTCTGGTTCTGAAATCTGAATAAGCCACATTTAAGGCATTATTTGGTGCAACAGTCAGGTTCTGGAACTAAAAATCCTATTCGTTTTCTCTAGAAGTGAATTGATTTTTAAAGATAACAATCTAAACATCTAAACGGAGGTTGTTAATTAATGATGTATGCTTTTGTTGAAGTTTTATTGTTGTTTCAACTTACTTTTTACACAATCATGCTTAACAGTGGGTTCTCTGGTGAAAAACTACATTAGCTATTCTGCAAAGAATACTCCACCAATCAGAGAATCGTGACAAGCAAATTGCAGCAAAATAATTCTTTAGTGCCCGCCGATTCACACAAAGCACTGCACGATGTGATAGAGTCAGTCTCCCTATGGTCTCAAAATGCTATGTTTCTATATACAGGAATATTTTGCAATAAACCTAAAATACGTCTGTTTTCACAGAAACTGCAGTTTTCTGCCAAAATTAAAGTTCAAAGGATAAACTTTTGCAAGTGAGGAAATTAAGACAGCATTATTATTTTAGTGTAAAGTAATTATTATACTTAAGAAATATTCATTTTTCATTTACATTTATTTTATAGTGCAGTTGTATTACAATAGTAATTACTGCCTTAGGGATGATGACAATAATAACAGTAATAATATAAAGTATTATTATTATTATTATTAGATTAAAATGGCTTTCTAAAAACACCAGTGTGAATGTGATGTGGACTGAGAACTTTAAAATGTACAATATTTTCTTCCAGTGTTACTTAGCAACAGTAAAACAAATTAATTTAATTTGATTAATTATTAATAATTACATTTTTAATATATACTTTTTTTTGTGAAGTCAGAAAATGCAGTCATTTTTTTTGCCTGCCAGTACTGTAAAATCACTGCAATCCACAGCCTAAAGTGCAGGCTTATTGCTTTATAATAATGATACTGAGTAAATGTAAGAGTGGAAAATTTGATAAATGAATTAAATTAGTGATGCTGAAGATCTCATGAAAAGAATGCATGTGCAGTAACCGTAAGCACAATTCATCGTGGTGGAATCCCTCTCAAGAGTTGGAAAACTTGACTGTTCAGACAGAAAGCAGGCAAAAATGTAATTTGTTGTATCCCAACCCCCTGTTAGGTCACACACCTGATATAAAACGGCCCAGCTTTAGCAGTCTGAATATGTCTACGCTTTATAAACCAGAAGCTGAGCAGCTCATAAGTGATATTCATCATCACAGGGGCTGAGCTGAAAGACCTGCCTTTGAAAATGGAAAAAATAGTGGTGTGGGAAAAATGAGTGTAATGAGCATTTTGCATGTGGGTAAATCAAACGTCATGCTGTCTGAGGCACTGAGCTGCCTCGATGGGAGACGCAGTCCATTTATTAATCATGCTAGAGGACCATATTATTTTCCTTAACTTCACTATTTCAGGATGCTCTAATCTGAGCACGCTTTGAAAAAAACGAGAAGATCAAGTAAAAGAACAAGGCTCATAATTGACCTCACAGATGAATGAAAATTATTTTTGGCTCTGAACCAGGAATCGCTAATGAGCAAAACAGCAAATGACATCAGTCCGATGTTGTGAGAGAATTAACTTGTTTAGAATAACCCTCCACTGACACCTTGGCAAGGATCTCACTTTTGCATAAAACTGCCATTTTCCCCCTAATTAGTGTGTTTAATGTGGAATAAAGGTACTTTAAGAGGGGCATGAAAAATGAACAGCACTCTGTCATTTTGTTTGGTTCTCTTGCATTTTTGTTTAGTTTTTTTACGTTTGGGGGAGGAGCAATGGTGTATTTGTCACTATTGAGTTAGCGCAGTCTCTTTTGGCCGAGACGACTGAGGTTTGCCATCGCTCCCCTAAAAACAACAAGGCACTCCTGCCAAGCTTCCTAGTTAATTAGCGAAGCATTTCACACGCTGCATAACATCAAAAAGGAAATGGAAAAGTGACAAATTTGGAGAGTTTGGCAGCGTGTGAGAGTCAGACCGAGCTTGACGTTTTCCAAGCTGTCCTGTTACCTGGTTTAACTTAACAGAGTCTATACGTTTTGTACTCAGAACATTTTAGAGCAATATATTTCCATCAGAAATATTTAGCCTTAATTCATTTTATTTCATTTATGAGCTCTTCCCCAAACTGACTGTGAAAGCTGAGACAAGAACAAAAGGAACATCAAATTGAAGTTTAATGTACCCATGGAATGAAATCTGCACAAGTTGATTTTTTTCTAAGCAGTGCTTAGGTTGGATTGCATTTGTTTTATGCTAAATGTAAATTGTTCTGGCTAAAAAGGAGTTTCTGACTCCCTAAGTGGTAATTAGTTTATTAATTTACACTCCTTTTTTTAATTAGGTGATAACTAGTATGTTTATATTGTGCTATTGTGTGTATTGCAACGAAACTTGTTTTAATACTTGCTTCCAACCAAATAGTCCCTAAGCTCTTCGCTTCTTTCTGAAAAATGAACAAGAACTGTCCTATAAAACAGAATGTTAAAAAAGAACTACTGATCCCTTTATTTCATGCCTGACTTTTATAGGTTGGTAGGCATCCATATCCATGTAATGATGACTGCCAAATGTTACGAGAAAAAAATAGCAATGCTTTATTTCCTAGCTCTCTCAGCATTTTCAAAAATGTCAAGCAGAGAATTCTACAATTTGAAATGGCAGCTCAAACCTCCATAAATCATGATTGACATCCATCACACCTGTTCTTAACCTGATCATATCGTCATCCAAATCCTTCCCTCCTGCAACAGACTGCTCCATCCTCACCCAACTCCCTCATAAGCCTGGGCAAACTGTCACCGCATCAGCCGCAACAGTCTGGGGAGTTGAACTTGACTGGAACATATGTCTTCAATTTTAATAGCCCTTCATTCCCCCAGATGGCCTGGGAGGGGGGAAGGTTGCCTGAGAAGCTGCGTTTCATGTAAGAATAATTTGTGTTAAGTAGCTGGTCGATCTGTTTGTTACGCTAGAGCTGACAGTTTGTTTATGTTTCTTGAGGAGTATGATGGATGGGGCAGGAGTTGATGCTAATTAGGCTAAATTGTTGCTAAGAATGCAGTGGGCCTGCGCCACACTGCACAGGCCAGCTCCCATTGTTCCTGTCTCTTCGCACTCAAGGCGTAATTGAATGGAGCTTGCAGCCATTCATCATTGTAGCGAGAGGCAGGAACAGGAAGTCAGAGTCTGAGGGACTAAGGACAGAGAGGGCTGGGGGACAGACTGGCTGGGCATGAGTGACGGTGATGGGGCATGTCACAGCGATTTCTCTCGAAGCAATCTCTGTTCGATATCTATTGAGAGACACACTTAAAGGGTGTGTTCCAAGAACCTAGTGAGCTGCCTACATTGCCAGCTACTTTGTATGGCAGCATCCTAACAGAGATGGAACCTAAATGGGCTATTTTGAACTCTACATGCCACATGGGTAATTTATTTATATTCAATAGTTTTTACTTTTTTTTAAATAATAGCTGTTGGTAATGAATTAATTATAAGTGCATTTCTTTCTGGTTCATCCTCCATTTCTTTTCACTCAGCTTGTCGCAATGCATTCTGGGATTGCATTCTCTTGGAAGGATACATTGAATTCTGCTATAGAACTTGGTGAAGGCAAGGCAGCTTTTTTGCCTATTTTTTTGGAAAAGGCTTTGTGATGGGAGTGTTCCTGTGATGCCTTAAATTACTTGCTTAATGATTTTGAAAGAGAGCTGAAGTGTAATAGACTATATATTGAATGTATACAAAGTGAGTGAGCAGTTGGAAGCAGAATATTTGCGTTAATAATGCTAATACATAATGTTGGGGCTCTAGAAATTAGATTTACTGAATCCATAATCATATTGCTTTACAAAGAATAGTAGAGTCGACTTCAAAGGCACCTGATTTTTTTTTGGCCTTCTTGCATGATATAATGTCAGACACTGTATCACTTCCTCTGTGCCACTTCCCTATGTACCTATCCTTCCATATGTCCTGTTCCTTAATTTCTCAATGTTCACCTTAATTTATTTTCTCCCCTTTCCCCCTGCAGTTATTTTCCTTGGTCTGCCCTTTTTCCTGAAGCAGGAAAGTGAGGAAATGACTTTTCAAATCTGTAGACCTATGGGCCACAACCCAGCAGGCAAAGACCCCCAATCACCCACCCCATCCACACGTGCCCCTGACAACCATTCTAATGACCTCCATTCAGATTGGCGTGCCTCTCACTGTAAGGGTGTTATAGGGTCACTTCCGCCTTACTGTAAAGTTATGCTAAATGAAGACATGTGAGGACCACACTCAGAGCCCCCCGCCTCATGTCAGCTCTGTGTTATGTTGCAAACGGACAGAACCTGGCACCAGTCAACACCCTTGACCTTCTAAGCCCCGATCGCCCTAGAGAAAGATGGAGAAAGCATTGTTTACAGTGCCCCCACAAATGTTTGTGTAGAAACGCATGTGTTTTCAATTAACCTCAAACACGTACATTCACCATACGGCAATGTCATCTGCAAACAACAGCATTATGACAGGGTGGAGGGGATGGGTTGGCCCGTGACAGAGAGCAGACCATGTTTAAGATGGGTTAGACTTCAGAGAGGTACACTTAAATTGTTCTGGATGACTGTTACTTAACTAGCCCCTAGCTAGCATGGAATGGTTTAGCATTGTCTCTAGTCATGAGCTAAACAAACAATGTCCTTTCAACAGTGCTCAAATAGACTGATTATGTTTGAGAATGTAAGACAACTTCTTGACATATGAGAGAGGTCTCTCAAATCTACAAAAAAACCTAATGAAAAAGGTCCTTGCGTCTAGCAAATATGCTCTGACACATTGATGTTTTCTTGTGTGCAATGCCAGTTTGATTGGACTAGAGTTGCCAGCTTCCGCAAAATAAATCATGGGACACTCGGTTTCTTTTAGGGAAAATTGGGGACTCTTTCCATTTCTTTGTACTACATAAGCCATTTGAGATTTAAATCTGATGAATACTACAAGCAAAAGTACATAAAGTAAACAAATAGAAGTTAGCGAGCAGTTAGCAACCTCCTTTGTCTGTCCTTTATCCTTTCCCATGTTAGCGGTCTCACACCACTCATAGAGTGCTTGTGTTGCATGTCCATCTTCATGATTTGGTTTCCATTCTTTCATGATTAAATTAAATTTAAATATCATGTGCTGATAAAGAATCACTAGTCCTACTAATTTAACTAACATGTGCTGCTACTAATGCTACAGCAATGTCCTGAGCCGTACAACAAATACTGTTAAAATAATGACCATGACCAAGCTTTTCCGGCAAGCACAAATGCTTTCAGCCTGAGCAGTTTTTCGTGACCTTGCTAGCAACTTTGGGTAATGACTGAAAGTCACATTATCATATAATCCATCCATCAAGTTATGTATAAAATATTTTGTATGGCATATTTCTGTGGGCTTTAAAGCTGCTTATACATGTTAGGTTGTTAGGTAATGGTCTGGATGGGGGAGGTCAGAAGAAGGAAGTGAGTGTGTTCAGATGGGCGAGAGTGAAACCTGAGCATGATTGAGTTAAGGAAAGGAGAAGAAGCCCTCCGGCTCGGAGTCGGATGTTGTGTGTATACATAGGAGTCTTGGCATGCTACCCTTTAAGCAAGGGAGACTGACTTACAAATTGCAATGGGACTTTTTTGCATGCAGAGGTAGTTTTGCGTCCCCTAGTAGTTTGCGTGCACATAAGAAGGTTGTGTGAGTGTATGTGTGTGGCAGCAGGCAGACGTACCTGTACATCCTCATTTTGTATGAACACTGACAATGCAAATGCACGCAGATGTTTGCATCTGCTTTTTAAAGCTGTTCTTGATCCAAGATCACACAAGACCACATAAATGGATTATGATCCTTAATTTTATTCCCAACTATCAGCACTCTTTTGTGAATGATGCAGAGCACAAATAATGAAGAATCGATTCAATTAACTAATCAAATTCTCAGCCTCTGCAAAAATGTCTTCCTTTTCTTGTTTTCCTTGTGCTAGGAATTTGTTCTTGCTGCTTGCTCCGCCGTTCTTTGTCTTTGATTTGGCACAGCGTGTGAGGTGCTTTTTAAACTGTGGGAAAAAATGTCCCAAGCGAAGAGCGGAGTGGAGGCGCCGCTCAGCACTGCAGCAACGCTAAGCAAAAGCAGATGTTATAAAGTTTACAGAAATCAGAACATTATTTTCCTGTTTCCATCGCATTTTTCTAAACACTTAGTGAACAAGCTTTGAAGTCACCCAAGAAATCTAGTCTGCGGGAGGAATGATAGCATCTTGTAGGGAAACAGCGCGAGGGAGGGGCAGAGGCGTCTCTCCTCCAATGCTGCTCTGTCAGAACCAGTTTTGCACTGATGCGTACAGAGCCATTCAAGGCCATGGCAGACGCCGCCCCCTGCACACGCCAGCACCACTGTGGTCCTCAACCTGGACGGCTGTGTGTGTGGGTCCATGTATCCAAAGATCAGATAAATTCAGAATCTCTCAAAGGCACACCACAGGAAGTGAGCGCAAGGGTTCAATCCTTAATCCCAGTGTTGAGTAATTTGTAAGGTCAAATCCTCGACTCCTTGACCAACAGAACAGGGAACACTTAGCCTTTATTTAAGTGCAAGGCACTTGAAGTGTCTTGAATTGTCTCTGACCTGAAGCGGCCTGTTGGTCTCTGCCCTATTGTTTAAAGTCAAAATTAATTTCATGTGCACTTGTTTTTGATTTAGCAAGGCAAATAACTCGTATTACCTTTAAATAGGAGAAAAGGAGAAAAACAAGTGTGTTTTCCTGTTTAGACTCTGCGGGTTGAGCTCTGGGTCAGCTCAGCACTTGTAACTTGGTGATTTGTTGTGGCATGGGAGTGGGACAGATGGCCATGTGTCTCTGACGGCTAAGAAAGAGATCTCAGTGTCACTATTGCTTTCTTCAGTCAGGATGCCTTCAAACCTCATCATAACATATACATGGATGTTGTTTGTGATCTTAATTCAGCCCTCCCAACCCTACATGAATTGTATTCAGTCTTTTTTCCCTTCTTTTCCCCTTTTCTATGTTTATTGTGAGCCTCTGTTTGTGTTTGGATAAGGGGCTGGTACAGGCCCAAAGCGAGGTGAGCTGTTTCTCTGTCTTCTTTGTGTATCTTTTGTGGTCAATGTTAACGTTTAGGTGAATTCTTTCTTTTGAGGGATGGCATCTGTGCCCAAGGATGTTTTGCTCATGGTAATGCTGGGCATTTTGGGTGGTTTTCTTATTGTTTCTAGTTTCTCTGCAAGGTTTCTCTTGAAATCCAAACTCCTGTCAGGGATGGAAAAACTTTTTTGTTTGGCTGGTGGATTTCAAAATCTACCAGAAACCAGCCAGTTTTTAACCGACAATGTGTAACATGTGTACAAGATCTACAATACTTAAGCAGTTTATTTAATCTCAAGTCTCCTGACAAATTGACACAAAAAAAAAAAAAAAAAAAAGACTTGCTTGCATTGCCATTCGTAATCTTGAAAGCGATTGCGTGCATTTAAACATCATCTTATCCAACTGGGCCGTCTTCAGGCTGGTAAGTGCCTTCATGGCAGCCGTATTCTCCGGGGCTGCTTTTCCCTGTGCTCTCTTTTTTACCTGGATGTGGCATTTGGATGATTCGTGGTCTTTTATGGCTTCCAGTTTTAGGTTTTTAGTCCCAACAATGAAACTATTAGTTTTGGCATCTTCTGAAGCGTGTTGACGACATACCGAGCAGAACATTGTCAGACTTGTCTCTTCGTAAACTAACCAATCACGGGACTCCCCATTGTCTGCTTTTCTCCATCGTTCTTTAAAAAAACGTTTTTTGACCTTCGCCTCTTTGTCCACTGGCTCCTCCTGAGATGTTTTCTCTGCAGACCTCTTAACGCCTGCGATGTAACGCCACATTTTTTTTTGAAGGTGTGCCTCCTCTAAAAGTGTCCGCCGTCCGGGTGAAACAGTATGCTATTTTTATTTACCCGCCACGGTGGCCGGTAGGTGAAGCGAGTTTACCCGCCACAACACAAAATCACCCGCATTTGGCTGGTGGCAGGTGCTAATTTCCATCCCTGCTCCTGTGTCTCTATAGCCCTATTCGGACAGTAATTGTTTCTCAGGGGGACGTAAGTGATTTTCACCATATACAGGGGGTAGTTGGTGATTTAATCGTCCGAATTACCTACTGTTTTTTTGACAAACACCGAGGTCGTGTGGTAATTTAATTGCCGTCCGAATCCACATCTCTGAGTTTACGAGAAGAAATCGATTGAAAATTCAGTGTTTAATCCCTTTTTGAGCACTCCCGAACACCTTAATGTTGTACTTCGGTGTAATTTACATATTATTTCTGAAATGCTGGAAAGTATTTAAAAGAACAATACTTCATGACTGCTCAACCACAGCGACTGAGCAGAAAAATAAGAAAAGCACATAAACTTTCAAATAGGTCTTTATTATGGCAGCAGCAGGTATGCAATACAATTTATATATCGCGTATAATTATATACAACTATAGCGCGTCTATTTTCATATTTTTAAACAGGAGATTTAAATAATCAAATAATAAATATTATAAAATATGCTTGGAATAATAATAATACATTTTACATAATAATAAGTATTTTTAAATACATTTTACACAATAATAAGAATACATTTGTAAATAAAATTAATTTCCTCCACTGTGAATAAATCTCCATCCGAATCCATGAGTTTTATCACTGAGGTGATATGTAAATTTATTTTTACAGACGTCCATATGAGAAACAATTACCATCCGAATCGGGCTTATGACAGCCATTCCTATTCCTGCACTTGAGTTCTAACCCTGCTACAATGCACCTTGCTATTCCTGAAGACCTTGATGAGCTGGTTCAGGTGTGTTTGATTAGGGTTGGAACTAAACTCGGCAGGATGGTAAATCTCCAGGATCTACCCCTCCTCTGTGATGTTCCGGTCTCATATATGGCTCAGGGCTGCATTTAATTTACTTTACATTTACATTTATTCAATGTCCAAATTGACTTTTGTCCAAAGTGACTTACCACTGAGGAATACAACAAGCGATTAATCATAAAGAGGCAAATAAACACAGGAAGTGCTCATAATAAAAGGTCTCAGACATTGTTCAGATGAGTACAAGTTAGTCAGGGAGGTATTTAAGGAAAGAGAAAGCAAAGTTTTTTGTTTTTTTTAAATAATAGAATGCAGTCAAATATTGACGAAAGAGATAAGTTTCAGCTTTCACTGAATTGTATTAATTGTAAGGGATTCATAATTCTAGATGGGGTGGGGAGATCATTCCACCAGCCAGGAACAGTGAACAAAAATGTTCTGGAAAGTTATTTTTTGCCTTTCTGTGATGGTACCTTAAGGCATCGCTCACTTGTAGATCTCAGGCTTCTGTAGATTCGTAAGAGTGCGTGGAAGTAGGAGGGTGCTGAGGCCGCGGTTGTTCTATATGCAAGCATCAATGTCTTGAACTTGATGCGAGCCGCAACCAGTAGCCAGTGCAGGCAGATAAAGAGAGGTGTAACGTGGGCCCTTTTGGGCTTGCTGAAGACCAGTCGTGCTGCTGCATTCTGAATCATTTGTAGAGGTATTATTGCGCATGATGGAAGTCCAGCCAGAAGATCACTGCAGTAGTCCAGCCTAGAAATGACAAGGGCCTGGACAAGAGGTTGTGCAGCATGCTCCAGTTGGAAGGGCTTGATCTTTCTGATGTTGTGCAGTGCAAACATGCGTGAACAAGTGTTTTTTGCAATGTGGTCTTTGAAAGTCAGCTGGTCATCAAAGATTACACCAAGATTTCTGACCAAACTTGATGGGCTAGTTCTTAATGAACCTAGCTGCATGGTGAAATCATGCTGTAGAGTCAGTGTGGTAGGGAGGACGAAAAGCTCATTCTTTACCAGGTTGAGCTGTAGGTGATGTTCTTTCATCCATGCCGAGAATGTCTGCCAGGCAGCCTGAGATCTGTGCAGCTACCGTTGGATCATCTGGTTAAAATAAAAGATCGATCTGTGTGACATCAGCATAGCAATGGTAGGACAAACCATGTGCCTGTATGATGGGTCCCAGTGATGTAGTGTATATGGAGAAGAGAAGGGGTCCAAGAATTGATCCCTGAGGAACCCCAGTGACCAGCTGATGTGCTTTGGATACCTCCCCTCCCCAGGCCACCCTGAAAGACCTACCTGTGAGACAGGACTTAAACCAGCGAAGTGAAATCCCTGTGATGCCCAGTAATGAGAGGGTGGGCAGAAGAATCTGATGATTCACAGAATCAAAGCATCTCAAAAACATTGTGAGCTAAGTTAATTGTAGAGACCATTGCTGGCAATGGTTCTATGATCTAATTAGGCTTACGATGCTTTTAGGGGAATGAAGCCCAGGTGCCTTTCTCAATCAAGTGTATGTTTTTTTCACTCATTTCATTTACCAGGCAAAAAAAACTTAAGTATGAATGATTAGAAATGTAATGGCACACCCTTTAGTAAAAGCACACCATTTCTTGTCTATAGCACAAATATTGCAGGACTAGTTCCGTGCCAAAGTTCAATACTTGAGGTTTAATTTATTTTAAAAATCGCAACTCAAAGTATGAGCAATACTAATTGCGATGGTTGCCTTAGGAAACACCACGAATTAGTGCAGTAAGTCATTAGCGGAGAGCTCAGGGGTTCCTTGAGTGTGAGTTAATGTCCAAGTCTCAGAAGGCCCCTGGAAAGAAATGACGTTGAGGAAAGAGGCCTGCAGGCATTTCTGCAGCAGAGAGCTTCTCCTTATGTGTTTAGATTGCTTCTCCACGCTCATCGGCCTGTTATCATTGGCTGGGCGGCTGGTGATGCTGCTCCACTGGAAAGGCTCTGGTGTGAATTTTACTGTAGGACAGGGAACACAGATCATAAAAGCTGCCTGAGTTTGAGTCGTGAGCCCAGACAGGCCTATGTAGCTCTTACTTTCACTTCCCACCATCTGCTCAAGGGCCCACACACTGGAATGGAATCGGAGTGTGTGAATGGAAGACCAGAAGGAGCCAAAGTGAGAGAACCTGGGTGAGAGAAGGAGAATCTTACCTCACACATGTGGGCACAGGGCTGTATTTTGACAGTAAGTGCCATAAAAAGCAAAAGAATAGAAAAAAGAAAATGCTTAATTTCCTACCGGTGGCTCATGATATCATCAGCCAAATATGTTTTGAGCAAAATCCATTTATTGCCCAGTGTAAACGGCCAGTGGGGGAATCACGGGGGAAGATAAAACAACAGCCTGTCTTTACTCTTTAATGGCAGCACTGCTCATTGCCTCCCCTCGCGCCGTGGCATTGGGGCTCCAGATGCATCGGCCACCCTGCAAGCTCATCCATCTCTCAGCTTTTTCCATAGCTCCCTTCTTTCCCATCCCATCTTTTTTCCAGCATGCAGACCTGCAGCAATGCTGCCAGCAATGCTGCCAGAGGGCCAAAGCAGATGGACTTTCCTGTCCATTGTCCCAACCTCTACCCTCCCCTGCACTGCGAGAGCATCCATGGTGCCGATCAAGCCCAGGAAGGGGTCAGGACCCTGACGTGACCGAGGGTCTGGGGTCAGCCTGAGCATAGGGGGTCAGCTGGAGGAAGAGGCTTCCGCTGCCCGCTGACTTTGGGTGTGAAGGAGCAAAAAACAAGAAGTGAAAGATGGCCCAGGAGAGCCTGAGCCAAGCCATGAAAGTTTAAACAAATACAAGGAGGAGAGAAAATTACCTTGGTGGTCTTGCACACTTCCCCCAGCTGATGTTTTGTTTTTTGACATGCATTATTTTGAGAATAAGAGGTGAGCCAGAGACAGTACTCTTCACTGCCAGTGTGGGGCGTAATGAATTATGCTGATTCTGCTCAGAGACACCATTAGTAACAACAACAACAACAATAATAATAATGAACAGGTTTTTAAATAAAGCCTTTTACTATTAAATTGCATGTGGGAATGTGCTGGGAAAGCATGTTGCAAGGGTTTTTTATTCGTTTGTGAGAGTGTTTATATTGGGCACATACTATTTATCTCAGGGAGAATGTTTATATGTATGTTTAACCACAGAAGATGATACAAATGTAGCTCTGATATTTTGTGTTTAATGTTGATGTATATGCATGTTTATTTACAGCATGTGGTTTGTGTAATGTTATTAATTTGACATGACAGTTTTAGAAACACCGATAGAATGTGCTTGTGATATTCATAAACGGCCTGTATGCTCCCATGGAGTCTCTGAAATATAAATATGAAATATTATATTAAATATTGATGGTTTGCTTTTTATATGTTGTATTTTACAGCATTCTGGATTATTCAGTGGTTAAATATTTCAATAATGACCAGTGAATAATGTGGGTCAATTCCAAGGTTTCTATTTTTGTACATAGTTGTACTTGTTCAGTCTCTCCGTGGCTTCTTCAAGAAGGCTCATAATTTTTTTTTTTAACTCAAATTAATATTTCGTTTTGAAGTATTTATTTGGTTGCATTACATTAGCAGTGTTATACACCAGCTAAGTCTGGTATTATCACAACCTAAACAGCCATGATCAATCTGTCAAAGTTTATAACTGTAAATTATTCCCTGTTATTTTGCACCTCTAAATTTGATTTCAGCAATTTACAGTTTTTTTTTTATTTATTTAAGAGAAATAAAATCAGTCATGACTGAATAACAGTAATCAGTCTAATCTGTCATTAGCAAAAAATAAAAATAAAAATAGTTCTGGTCTTCGTAGCTTTGAAATGAAAACAAAATGTGAACTAACAAAACAAGGCAAGTCTCCTCTGCAGGTTATCAAAGCAAAGACAACTGTGTTTTATTCTGGACACACACATTCTGGAGTTTTCTGTCTTGTTCATTCAGGCAGAATAACTATGGTCTGCTTTAATTTAATATTTCATTTTATTTAATTTTTTCCTGCATTTTTATATGTGACATATGACATGAGTCATTTATCATCTGCAAACAAAAAGAAAATTCTTGACACAATTATTTATATTGCCTGTTTCAAACTCAGGCCAATTATGGTAAGCAAATTATTAATATATTAATTTATTTAATTATGTGAGGTATGCAAATTAATTTGGTTTTACTGTATTACTGTATGCTGTATGTTTGCAGTTTAGATAGAAGATAGACTTAAGGCCAATGTGGTACTGTCAATAGTCTAATTTACATATAGGCCCGGTTTCATAGACCGGGTTTAGCCTAAGCCAGGATTAGGCCATAGTTCAATTAGGACACTTAAGTACTTTTAATAAACGTGCCTTAGTCAAAACATTACTGGTGTGCATCTTGAGACAAAACAAAGGCACGGATATATTTTAAGATCAGTCAATGCAAGTTTCTTTCATTTGAAACAGCTCAGACTTACATTTTAGTCTAGGTCTAGGCTTAAGTCTTGTCTGTGAAACCGGAAGATAGTGTATTTATTTTTGTCACTTACCCATAAATAACACTGTAAATGATTTGAGAAATTGTTTGTGTGACCTTAGTAACCACCAGATAAACTCACTCTGGGTTCAGGGAAGTTAATTTATGTCTTTATCAAACTGAGGTGAGTCACGAGAAAATGTCAGCTGTCATCTTAGATTAAGAAATTATTTGAGCAGAAAATGAGTTTATTAGGTTCCAGTGTTGTATGTTTTTGGGGGACGCTGCTGAGCTGAAGTCGAGGTGTTTCTTACACGAGTCCCTGTGGAAGCGATGATATGTATGCTTTAAATCTGCTCAGTTTATCTATGGAGTGGAGGATGGAAGAATAACACATCATGCACTTTGTTCACCCCAGCCTGCAGTAAAAAATTAAGAATTACACAGTCAGAGACAGTTTAAGTTATGGTCGTAAATAACTGTTTTACAGAAGATGCAAAGACACTGCTCGGAGCGGTATAAAGCGTCACACGTCTGCAGATGTGACTACAGATACGCACCCACAGATGATCTGTGCAGATAGGGTCAGAGGTTTGCTAATGCTTAACCGCACATACAATAAATGTAAGAAAAAACACAAGCATCTGCATGCAGTCTTCATGCTTTTTTATTGAAGTGAACTAATATTTAATAATCAGCAGGTCTACTGCTTTGTTTATTCATCTGTATGTTAATAGTGTTGTACAAATTTACTTCCGCTTTCCAATATGTTTAATTACTTTGGCAAAGACTGCTTACAATATTGAGAATTAATTAATGATCATACAACTAAAAACTTGCTCAGTGAATGTTATTTTCTAAAGTTCAATATATATATAATACAGTATATTTTTGTAAACCTTTAAAAAAATGAAATTATTAAATAATCTAGAATATTTTGATATAGAAACCACTTTTATAAATTTCTGCATTCATCAATTCACTGAAAAAAAATTATACTAATTTTTTTTAAGGTAAGTGGTTGCAAACAATTTATTTTAGCTACATTTTAAAAAAAAACATTTAAAGTTAGTCAACTAAATTAGTTTTTTTAAATGTAGCTAAAGTAAATTGTTTGCAGCCACTTACCTTAAAAAACAAATGAGTAAATTCAATGAATCATTTTTTCAGTCTTCTTATTAATATTACAAATAGTATTTATAACATATGCATAAAATATATATGCCTGCTTTTAGATTTTAAAAAGGAGGTCACTAATAAGGGGTCAGATTTGTCATGTTAAAGATTTTGAAAACACTCAGTCTGCATAACATTGGGCACAAACAACTTCACAAGGTGCTTAAATTGTTAGTTTTGTTTAAAATAAAATTTTTAGAGATTTCAAGAAATTAGGCATAAGCATTTAGATCAAATTCTTTTTGGTATCATGATTCACGTGTATTTTGTTAGGTGTGCACAAAAACGTTTGACTGTTTCAGTTCCCTAAAGTTTTAATGTGTAACATTTTGTGTAACAGTGCTAAATGACACCTATTCCACCACTGAAAAGGGCTAATATGTCTCAGGCCAAACATAGTAACAGGTTCAATGCTGTATTAGGCCAGAAATTCAGATGGTTGTGGTATTCGACTGCAGTCTTTTGAAGCAGAGAAAGAAGGTTTGTTTCCAGTCTGTGGCAGCGTCTCCTCCCATACCACAGGGGGGTAATAATCACTTAACCCAAATCAGAGGCAATCAGACCATGGGCCGCAGCTGGGAGAAACACACATCCCCAGTTTGGGAGGAGAGCCACAGGAAGGAGAAATGAGAGGGGGACGAAGATGAAGATGAGGGTCGGAAAAGAAAATAGCCTTTAAAGACTGGTGGGTCTGCTTCACGTGAAATAGTTTGGCACATTTGGGCCTACATATGTATGGCTGTCTTGTGAATTGCTGCATTACGTAAAACTTTACATTCTCTGTCATTTTTTATGGATCTTTTTTAAGAACTAAACAGGCTGGAACCTACAATACAGAATTATTAATTATAGACTGTAAATTGCAGAGGTGTAGCAGTCATACAGTATATCAAATTTTTGAAATTTCTACATTTGTTATAATCGTAATCACAACAGGATTTGTGAGCAAATGATTTTAGTTGGGGAAGAAAATAATGTTTTTTTATATTATTTTTTATATATTTACATTATTATCCACTTCCCAGTTATAACAAGAAATGTTTTATCTATTAATTTTAGCGTTTTCATTCTGTTATCTATTCATTTTAGCATTCTCATTCTGCCATAGAATAATAGGGAATGTTAAATTCATAACTGCAACATATGAGGAATAGCAATCGGGGGTTTGCAGTGATGCAAAAAAATAATAAATAAATAAATGATAAAAAATGCAAAGAAATTTTATTTCCTAAAATAACTTTTTTGTTACTCTAAAGAATTATTTTTCCCCTCTATAAAAAATCATTTTGTAACAATGGAAAGGGTCCATGAATGTTAAAGTTTCATCATGAGGCCAATAAAGTGTAGGTACGTAAAGTTCAGGTGCACTCATCTCACAAATATTGTTCCTATAACCCAAGTGCACTACAAGGATGATGTTTTAGCTTCCCAAGCCCTCAGTTCTTTCGTCTATCCCGGCCGAGCCCCCAACAACCTCTAGTATCTGTAGTGACGTGCAATGGTCTTGTCTGTACTGTGATGTTCTTTAGTGATAATGTCGAGGCAGAGATTCTCTTTGTGGTCAGAGTTAACATGGCCCCTGTGGCAGCATTTCTACACTGGGCCTCGCCACAGCCAAGACCTCCAGCGTTTCAGCTCGACTCAGGAGTCCGAGTCCTTCCGCTCTGCACAGCTTATCTCATCATACTCACTGCTTAGCAGCCTGGTCTGCTCTTAATCAACTGGAGATTGCAGCAATAAGATATCAGGAACATAAATCTGTGTGTGTGTGAGTGTGTATGCGTGTGTTCTCTCTACTGCCTTCATCTTAGGGCCATTCAGAAAGGCCTCGCTGTTGCTCACAGCATCTGCCATTCATTTGGAGGGGAAGACAAACACACTGATGAAAATGTCAGGGACCGCAACATTGCCTCTACTTTCTCTCCCCGTGTCGCTGTTTGGTGTGGAGAGCAAGAGGTATTTCCACTCGTTTGTGCACATTTAGACTGTTGTATGTTACTCTACAGATGGGCCACATTTGAAAATTAAATATAGTGAATTGAATTTTACGTTGTTTAAATACAAGCTCATGAAAATGTGGAGTTTAGTCTCCGCTTGGCTCCAGAGTCCCACGTATGTTTAAGGACATATGCATTTTAATTCCTTCTGTTGATCTATATGGCTCTGTGATTGAGCAGAAGAGATTAAGTTGGGATGAGGTTCATAAAAAGTTTAGACCGCTTGGAACAAAATTCTGACAGAATGTTGTGAAATGTTGTCAACCATCAAGATTACATGACGGATCATGGAGATATGGTGCTGTACTTTTTCCAACTAAACCCAATTTTTTTTCTAAACTCCTCATCGCTTAGAGTTTGCTGTTAGTCACCAGGGTCAGGGTTTAACCTGTAATTTAATTATCAAATGGATATATTCCAAATATTGTTTTTTGAAAGTTGCATTGAAAAAACACCTGGCTCATCCAAGGGGAGATATTTTGACTTCCAGAATATTATGAAAGTTAATTTTTCTTTAATACCACTCTTATTTGTTGACATGTGTATATATTATATCAGGTCCTGGCCATTTTTTAAATTCTTTTTTATTATCTTTTTTTAATTGGAAACGCATTGCATTAAGCAAGTAAAATGGGTTGTGGATGCCATTTCATGTTGACTTTAACCTCATACATGGACAGACATGCACACACACACACTAGTGACTACCGATATTCTTTCAGTTAAATGAATGTGGGATTCCTTCCTGAACCTCCTCAGTGTTGTTATTTTAGCTGCTTGTAATAGCTATTCATGTTTGTTAAGATTTTTGAAAAAACAACGAGCTACGGCAGGATCTTCGAGGCGGAACATAAAACATGTAAGTTGAGTTGGGGGAAGGTGCATGTGTAGGCGTGTCTGTTTAATGATTAGGTGTTGAAGTGGAACTGCACATAGATCAGTGAGGGACACCTGCTTCCCGCTTTCAGTGACCCAGAACCCCCTAAATCGTCTCTCACACACGTTAATGCCTGGCTAATGGGGGAGCGCCTCCCCACCCACACCCCCCCATAAACACACATTCAATATATTTGTTTTATTCTCTTTCACTCATCTGACAGCCATGTGTTCTTGCACACCATCTAGACTAGTAGCAAGTGAGACAACACAACAAAACTAAAATGTGCCCGAAATCAGTTAAGGTTTATAAAATTATCATTTCTATAACTCTAATATTCAATAAATACAGTACATTTATAGTAATCTTTTTTTATAGTAATCTTTTTGCTAATTAGCATGCTTATTATGAACATTTATTAGTACTTATAAAGCTCATATTCTGCATGACCATATTCTACATCCCTAATCCTACCCAATACCTAAACTTAACAACTACCTTACTAACTATTAGTAAGCAGCAAATTAGGAGTTTTATCAATGCAAAAGTCGTAGTTTGTTAATGGTGAGAATTGGACCCTAAAATTAAGTGTGCCTTTATATTTACACATAATTATTATCTTTTATCCACACCTTTTATTGTTTATTGTTGTTGATAATAATAATAATAGTAGTAGTAATAATAATATTAATAATAATTATTTTATATTTATTAACTTTGAAGTGTCTTCTCTTTTTATTCTATTTTTTTCAGGCAAAAAAAATTGAAGTTACATTTTAATATTTGATTGGGATGGTTGGGACTTTTTTTTTAAAGCAACATAAACATATTAAATATTTTATTATGTCATAGTAGGTATTTTAGGTCTGTGCACTTCTTGGGTGTCCTGTGCCAGCCAAGTTACTGCCATTGAGATAAATGAGAATGCTAACATGTAACTTTACTCAGCTGTTCCAGCCCTTGGAGTAGAGCTCACGTGATCCACCTCATGATACAGTTGGGATACGGCAGTCAAATAGGAACGCCTTCTAGCGATCAACATTAGAGCGACTGGACGGCCTTCAGTCTTTTTGGTCACGTCACATTGTGTCGTTCACTTATAGCGCAGAGTTTCTCCAGCGCACAGCACTGCTGCGAGGTGTTTTTGATAAGATAATGGTGAGGGCTGTCATTCCTCTGAGACTGCTGACCTCTAAATGGGTGCTGAGTGGAGTCTTGGTGTGGTTTCGTTCGCTCGGGACAGCCTGGACGTGCTCATTCACTGTTGACTTAAGCGTTCCGCCTGAGCCATCAATCATCAGCTGGGTGACAGGCGGCTTCTGAACCCTGCAGAACTTCTGCCAGCAAATATTCCCCTCTCTCCCCATTCCCTGCATGTAGCAACCAGCTCTCTGAAACAACAATGAAAACAGCCCTATTTCTCTCACACGCACACTACAGCACACACACCATATTTAACCTTACGGACCCCCACTACCACACACACACTAGCTCACCCCACTCTTTCAAAGACGAAGAATTGCGTCTAAATCCTTCCTTCCCATTTTTTCAAAACCGCTAAGGCATTTGGAAGAGGTTTTTTTGCAATTATATTTAATCATACGCGGCCGCCCCAATCAGTGGGAGCGGGAGTGATCACATTTGTATGGGTTTCAGGTTCTACCCCTCACGTCAGATCACTGCCCAGCGGCCACAGTACACAGGACCACCTGGGCGATCCTTCTCTGTCTGTCTCGCTCTCCCTCTTTCTATCTCTCTCGCTCTTCTACAGTCACTCTTTCCATCCCGTTCTGTCGCTCTCTCAATGTTTCCTGACTTTAAATGTTTAGTGAGTGGATAATGTGGATGCGCACACACACACACACACACACACACACACACACGATGTGCTGTGGTGTGAACTGTGGTTGATCTGACTGGAAAAGCTGCATCAAAGGTACATGTGGTAAATCTGACATTTGTCAAGTTTTATTTTTACTTACATTTATTACTAATTCTCTCTGTCTGAATCTACATTATAAGGGTATAGCTCACTCAAAAATTTAAAAAATAATTATAATATAAAAATAATTTAAAAATAATTTTGTCATTATTTACTTTCAAATCAAATATGGCGCTGACAAGTTTGGGATTTAATAAAAGTTGGCTATCTATACAATAGAAAAAAGGCAGGAAAACTTCAGCACCCATAATGCATTGGGCTCGATCAGGCAATCTGTGAGTGGGGATGCAAAAATTCAGAAGTACGATTTGTAGATTTAAAAGTAGCCTTGGAGCTGTCAAAAGTCTGCCATTTAAGCTTGATATCATTGACATTTTATCATTAAAAATAAATCAATAATTTATCATAATAATTTCCAATAATTATTCTAAAATCAATAAATTCTAGAAGTGCATTTATAATAAAATATGCAGTATGAAAAATGAATTGTTTTGAGATTAGCTAAAAATTACATTTAACAGTGTTATACATTTTTTGTTTTTAAAGATTACGTGAGCATTCAGTGATGACTAAAATAATAAAATAAGTAATACAAATAAATAAATTAAACATGAAACATGTTTAATTTCATGTTTCAAAATAAATGAATATCTAAAATCAATGATTTCAAATGCTGCAAGTGAATCAACATAATAATAATATACACTGAAAAGTAGATAATCATTTTGAGATTGGCTAAGATTAACTTTGAGTGTTACACTCAATATTGATACAAAAATTGTACTGATATGTTGCACATCCCTAGTACTTTCATGGTGATTTTTGGAAATTGATAGTCAAGGTCACTTGTGACCATTGTTGTATGGAAAAGAGATTTGTGAAGGTTCTTTTAAAAAAATTGGTTTTGTAACATATGAGTGAGTAAATAATGACAGTTTTAATTTTTGGGTCAACTATCCCTTTAAATGCAGACAGTTGAAGTCATGAATATGCGTGCCAGTTGATTATGAGTCTCTTTGCGACTATGTCTGTGTGTGATTGTCGGATTTGTCTGTATTATTAATTTGTTAACTCCCTGAATCTCATCCCAGGGTACAACAGTCAAGCGGCCCACCCAGTCTGTGTGAGAGCATTCCATCATTCCTGCGGATGTGTGTCTGTGTGTTTGTGTGTGTATGGATATGCTGACCATTGTATGCATGAGTGTGCGTTTGTACATGTGTGTGTGTGTGTGCGAGAAAACTGGTCCTCTCATTTTCCCCAGTGAAAGGCTGCATTATAACCCATTTCCATGACCTCAAGCCAAGCCCTTCCAGTCTTCTCCGTGGCCTGCGTTAGTGTGTGTTTGTGTATCTGCTGCGCATGTGCACGTGGACGTTCTCTTAACTGCTTTCCATGTCCTGCAGCCAGGACTCTCCTCTGCAGCCTGCCTTACAGCGCTTGTTTAGACAACAGTGGCGCACATGTTGGCTGAAATACGGCCGCTGAGCTCCTTCGCTCGGGTGAATTAAGCTACGGCATGTGTGCTTAAACCCAGACAGCTCGCTGATTTAGCCATAGATTTAAATGATTGATTTAAGAGCTCAACAGCCCACACTTGTTGAAGCGATGACCTTTTGGAGCTTAGGTGGGTCTCTGTGATGGGAAAGGAGGGGGGCCGATGGTGAATTTACAGCTGAAAACATACAGCTTCCTTACAGGCCAATATGTTTGCATTGTACACGGTTCTGGAATATTAATTTAATTAATTAATTAATTTCATGATATGAAAAATTAATTTTGTCTTGCTTTCCCCAACGATAAAGTGTGTGTGTGTATCTATCTCTCTATCTCTATCATATATATATATATATATATATATATATATATATATATATATGCTGTCAAACGATTAATCTCGATTAATTACATCCAAAATTTTTGGTTACATAATATGTGTGTGTAGTGTATATATTTATTAAGTATATATAAATACACACGCATACAGTATATATTTTGAAAATATGTTTTTATATTTATATTCATATAATTTATATTATATATAAATATATTTAATATATAAACAATATATTTTTCTGAAATATATAAATGCTTGTGTGTGTATTTATTAATACATAATAAATATACACATTACACACACATATTTTATGTAAACAAAAACTTTTATTTATGATGCGATTAATTGTTTGACAGCACTAATATATTATATATATATATATATATATATATATATATATATATATATATATATATATATATATATATATATATATACACATTCACATATACACAAACACACATTCATCTTTAAATATATAAAATGATAATGTTATTTATATTTTTTTTATTAATTATAAGTATGATTTATAAAAGTACAATTAAAAAACAATTTTCAATATATGATATATATATATATATATATATATATATGATGCATGCTGTTATTTATTTTTGTATTTTTAGCGTGACGCCCAAGGGGAAGTGAGAAAATCTCTTTATCATGATACATTTATGTTATGAGCTGTCTAATTATTAAATGTTGTGGAGGAAGGTTCAGGCGGGACAAAACATTCCAGATCTGTTAATGCCTTCCGGTCATATTTCCTCTCCCTCTTTGATAATACTTTTCCTTATGAGCCCATAAAACGCCTTGTTTTGGCTTCATACAGCCTCCCATCTTACTATTTAATTTTTAACACAGAATTTTTATGTTTAAATTTTTTTTTATATATATAAGCTTTCTGCATACTGAATAATGTGAAATGCCGTAACTTGCGAAACTTGTGAAATGCTGACTTAACCCCCATCAAATATGTTAAATCTGGACTATGCAACATGTTATTTCCTAGCGATTCTGTCAGTGAAGGAAGAAATGAGTAAAAGAGGGAAAAACAAGTAATGAATTCAGTGAAAACAGCTCTCTCTCTCTCTCTCTCTCTCTCTCTCTCTCTCTTTGTCTCTCTCTGTCAGCGTACAGGACTAAGTTAGGCATAAGCGAATAATTAGGTAATTGCCCTCCTGATTGAGCCCAATAGGAAACGTTTCAATTAGGCTAAAACTGCGCGAGGAGGAAGTAGGCTCTTACAAAGGGAAACATTTCTTGTCATGCAACTGTCAGCCCCCCCCAAGCCCACACCACAAGCGAGGATTTACTGGATACGAGAAGGAGGAAACGTTCAGAACGAGGGGAGCTCGCTTTTTAAAAAGCAAGGAAGAGAAAGGGGAAAAAAAGCATGCTAGCGAGGGCTAGAGGAAAGGAGAAAAAAGAGACAGCAACAAATGATTGCGGTAATTAGTGCTATATTTAAACAGGCCTCTTCTATGATATGATTTGCTAGTGATCCCTTGTTCAGATAAGAGGAGGGCTTCTCAGCCCGCCGAGTCGCCTGTTACAAATTACAACCTTCCAGCCATGGAAGAGACTTAGTTCCTGGAAAGAGAAGAAAGAGTAGGGGGAGCAAGAGGGCTTCTGCTGTAGCCAAGAGAGAGAAAGATATCAGAGACACGGTGGCAAGAGAACACAGATGGAGGGCATCCTGCTGGACATTAGCAGATGTTAGCCATATCATTTGTTATCTTGCCTCAGCTCGTCTCATTAGCATCATCTTTGCATCTATTTTTTTGTGGTTTTGTTTTATTCAGTTTATTATGTTATTTTTATTAACTGCTTTAATGATTCCTTAAAGATGCAGCAAGTCATTTCTGCACAACTAGTGGCACAAAATGGAAATGATTTTCTCGAAACAAGTTTAGAATGTTCTCTGAACAAGCCAAACTTTTCCTTTCTGCCATTATTCAATAAAACAAGTAGTTCTACTCCAAAATAACACCATTGGTTGAGCCAATATGTCTGTATCATATGGAAGCATATGGGTAGCAATATTCATTTTGAAATGTAATATGCAAAATGGCAATTTATTTCTGTATTTTAATTTACATTTTCCCATACATATGTGCAATGTTTAGTGCAAAATGAAAATGAAAATTCAATTATATAATTTACATTTCAAAATGAATATTGCTATCCATATGTTTCCTATCGGGCAACTGAAACAGATAGCAATTCTGTTGGGTTTCAGAAATTAAAGGTACCTTTAAAGGTTTATGTGTTTGTTTGTTTATTTATTTATTTATTTGGTAACACTTTAGAATAGGGAACACTTATTCACTATTAACTACGACTTTTCCCTCAATAAATCCTAATTTGCTGCTTATTAATAGTTAGTAAGGTAGTTAAGTTTAGGTATTAGGGATATAGAATAAGGTCATGTAGAATAAGGCATTAATATGTGCTTAATTACTACTAATAAATGGCTAATATTCTAGTAATATGCATGCTAATAAGCAACTAGTTAAGAGACCCTAAAATAAAGTGTTACCAAAAGTTTTTTTTTTTTTTTTTATCTTACTGACTGAAGTTTTGTACACTGTACAGAATGACCGTGAATTTAACGGTAAAAAAACTGTTAAAAATGGATAACGTTAAGTTCCCCTACTATATACAGTGAAAAACTGTATTGGACATTACATGTAATTTTATGATAGCATACCGTTTTTGGAAGTGGAAAAGGAATGTATAATTTACAGTGTATAACCGTAAATTGACATTCCCAGAAATCCCTGCTTTACATTTCAAATTTGATGTTTTTTTTTGTTGAAATAACTGTTTCTTATATTTTTGTCTTATCATTTGTGTAGATTAGGGTTGTTTGTTACATCTAATGTTGTTAAATGAATGTTTATTGCATTAGTTCAGTTTCATGTGTGTTAACATAATGGTGTTTAGTGTTTGTGTGAATGACACTGTGCACCTTCTATATATGTTAATATTTAAAAGCTGCTTGTGATGGGCTTTGGTTCATCATGTGACTTTCTCATCACCACCTGCTTTTGGAGTTTATCAGTGTATTACAAAGGTACACAACAGATTTCAGTACTTCAATAGGTTGGTATATTAACATTTATATCAGTAAATGATATTACGGTATTTAAATGTAAATTTAAGTTTTAAATGTTGCTGCCATATTTTTTACGGTAAAATTCTGGCAACCACAGCTGCCGTTTTTTACCCTAAATTTTACAGGTTTTTTTTACATTGTACAGTATATGTGTATAAAATTACTATTTATTATTATTATAACCTATTTATATACAAAATTATTGATGGAAAAAACTATTCAGACTACATTTTTTAAATAAAATGACTTCTTTTGCATTACCCAAAAAAACAGTCAGATCTATCAAATAATGTGACTAAATTTAGTTTCCAGATAATTATATCAGTTGTATGGAGAGCATAGTGACACATAACACACAAATGGCACTGTTTTTTGTTGACTCCTGTCATAAAGTTATTGATGGTGAGAACTACCTATCCTGATGTGTAAATAAACTAGACCTCATACAGTGGCTCAGACTGTACCCTCAGCAGAGGAATGTGCCTGTGCTCAATGATGTTTGCATAGGCTTGAATCCTTCAGGGGGGAAGCCAGTCGGACTGTGTGCTCACTGCAGTCTCTCTCTGAAATATTAACTCACACAGAGCATATATTTGACAGCCATGTTCCTCAAATAATTGTTTACGACCCGCCATAGGCACGCCAGCGGTTTATCGGGGTGTTAATTGATCTTGTATGGATGTTTATATGAATAAAAACTGACAGTAATAAATGTATGAGAAGTTGGGCAGTGTTTTGGGGGGTGTGCGCGCTTGTGTTTTTTGTATATGTAAACAGACGCTGCCCTGCAGGCATGTCCCACAGGGCCGCAGTGTGGTTAACAGAGTAAACTGTGGTCAATGTTAATACATTTCCTGTGTCTGACGGACTTACCTGAACGCTTCACACATGCCGATTAAAGAGAGTTTCAGTCTGCATTTCTCATTCTGTTAGTCACTCATTCTGTCTGCTTCTCGTTCTCTCTCGAAATCGCTTTTTCATACTCTCATCTCCAAATTTGAACGTGTGCAGCGGTCTATCAATTGAGGCCGACCGTGGTGTTCGTGTGGTCGTACCTGGCAGTTCTCTGCTCATTGCTTGGTTCCCAAAGTGGGCCGACCTGGGCACACACATCCGCCTCTCTCGCATTCATTCGTTTGTGTTGGGCTTCACGTGACAGCTGTGATGAATGAGAGCCCTGCAGTCACATGCAAACCTGAATCGTCCTGCTGCCTCTTGCTCAGGTGGATCCTGTGGATTTATAACCAGCTTATACTTGCTTTATCATATAAACCAGTGGATTTAAAGGGTTAGTTTAGCCAATTTTTTTGTGGGACACAGAAGGAGATGTTTATCAGCGTGTGTACTCTACTCTTTATAAGTGAATGGGGACAGAGGCCATTGAGCTCGGAAAACTTTGCCAAAGTACCACAGAAGCGGCATAAATGTACTTTATGACAGCTTTGTGTGAGGAATAAACTGAAATTTATAGGAATAGCTTTCTCAAAATGTAAAATTCTGTGAGTATTTACTCCCTCATGCCGCTTTCTTTTATGGAATACTAAAGATTATTTTATTTTATTTTTTCGGAAAAATGTATGGCTGCCCTTTGCAATGAAAGTGATTGAGAACTGAGGTTGTCAAAGGACCATAAATATCTCACAAATGCACTCCATACGACTATCCACTATATTTTTTAAGTCTTCTGAAGCCATGTGATAGGCCTTACTTAAATTCTTTTTTTTTTTCTTTTTTTAGCAAGGATGCATGAAATTGATCAAGCATGATGGTATTTTCTACCTATTTCAAATAAATACTGTCTAATACAAACAATACTGAACTTTCTATCTATCACGGTTTCCACAAAAATATTTAGCAGCACAACACTTTTCAACACTGATAATAATAGGATTTTTTTAAGCAGCATATCGGCATATTAGAATGATTTCTGAAAGATCTTGTGACATTGAAGACTGGAGTAATTCAGCTTTGCTTCACAATAATAAATTACATTTTAAAATCTATTAAAATAGAAAACAGTTATGTTAATTTATTATTATATTTCGTTAATACTTTAGTATAGGGACCAATTCTCACTATTAACTAGTTGCTTATTAGCATGCCTATTATTAATATATTGGCTGTTTATTAGTACTTATAAAGCACATATTCTGCACAACCATATTCCACATCCCTAATCCTACCCAATACCTAAACTTAACAACTACCTTACTAACTATTAATAAGCAGCAAATTAGGAATTTGAGGCAAATGTTTTGTTAATAGTGAGAATTGAACCTTAAAATAAAGTGTGACCAATATTTCACAACTTTTATTTATTTTTTACTGTTTTTACGGTTTTTATTATTTGATTTTTCATAAAATAATTGCCTCCTTGGTGAGCATAAAAAATCTCACCAACCCCAAACCTTTGTCCCTATTTACTTTCATTATATAGTAAAGGAACTATATAATGAACAGGAACATGAACAAAAGCCTGAAATCCCTTTGTGTTTCATGGAAGGCAGACAATCTGGTTTTGGAATGACATACAGTAAGTGAGTAAATGATGACATCCCTACTGTATATGGCAAATGCTGTTTTCCCTGCTGTCAAGGCAAAGGTAGAGCCATGACACTGATATACTGCAGTCCACACACGTATACACTACCACAACTTCTGCATTTTCCGACCCCAACATTTACATGCTCCTGGGCATTTGTCATCCCAAGCGTATTCTGTCGTCAGGGTGGGGGAGGGAGCGAAGGGCAGCGAGCTCATTACCGGGATGGGAGAAGAGCAGCACTGGTAATGTTTTAACCCCAAAATGAGTTCCATTCCTGAGGAGTCCCGTGTGGAGTCAGGGATGTAATGCTCATATGGAGCAGTTTATGAGGATTAAGAGCTTTTATTTAGTCTACAGGGCCAGGCCTGCTCTCAGCGTCTCTCTCTTCTCCCTCTGTTTCTTTGACTGTAAGCTCGGCTGTGGGTATTGGGTGGCTGAGCTTGGGGGCAGAGACTCTAATTCTAGTCATTCATGCACAAAACGCTCCCTCTTGATGTAACACGTCACACTAGTAAAGGGCCCAAATCTATCTGACATTTAAAAATAGGTTTAACAAATTATAACAACCATTAGCATGTTTTAAATGATAATACAGAATGATGTCCCACACACACACACAAGCACAACCATTCAATGTGGGTCTGTTGAGCCCCACACACAACGTGGGATAAAAAAAAAGATATATCATTGACAATATCATTTACTGATTTGTTCCCTGGATTTAGTAAATTGTGGCCATGTTGTACTAATTCATACCCTCATTTTGATTTAACTAAAACGAGGGAACAAATTAGTAAATCATAGCCAATGGAACAAATTAGTAAATTGTGGCCACTGTTTAAATAAAACAAGGAATGAATTCTTAATTCGTAGCCACGATATTTTGTCCTGCATGTCATGTCAGTAAGTTTTTGTTTTGTGTTTTTTGTCAAAGAATTCTGAAAATTGGGGCACTCTTAAAATTATATAACATATCAAATATTAAAATGATTTCTGAATGATCATGTGACACTGAAGACTGGAGCAATGATGCAGAAAATAAACTATAATTTATAATAATTTATCATTTAAATTACATTTTAGGTTATATTACAATAGAAAATAGCTATTTTAATTTATAGTAATATTTCACAATAGTAACGTTGTATTTATGTGTATGTTATTTTTGATCAAATAAATTCATCCTTAATTAACGTAAGTGACTTATTTAAAAAACATTACAACAATTTAATAGACTCCAAACTTTTAAACAGTATTAAATATGGTATCTGTGTATTATCATTGTATTATCATATTTAAAAACCTGTATTATTTGCATTTTTTAAATTATAAAACATTAAATGTAAATATATTAATATTTAAAAAGCATTATGTAGTTTTAACTTATGAAGTAACTTGTTTGAATGAGCAAAACTTAATATTAACTTGTATTTTGTATTTTCTATTCATATAAATGAAAATAAAGACAATATTTCTATAATATTTATAATATAGTAATATAATTATATTGTTTTAATATAATAATATTATTATTACTATGTTTTTATATAGGCTAATATAATTTTTATCTTGACTTCTGGAAGTTATAAAATGTGTCCAATAAAATGTAATAAATGTAAAACCTTAAATGAAAAAAAAAATTCTGGTTGTTGATTGAGATTAATTTGTATATTTTTTTATACTACATATATTCATAATATTCCTGTTCAGTTTTACCCAATTTAAGTGATTCATCTAATTCACATGACCCCAATCTTTAATTCATCAATCTTTCATTGCGTGCTAGTGTTTCAAATGTTCTGGAGTGTTAAATGTCTGACAGGATTACGTGTTTACTGCAGGTTACTGTTATTTCACTACATCCAGTGCCGTTTTACTGTGTGTGGATTTTATGTTCTCTCCTGGTAGTGGACTCTCTAGTGTAATGGCACACAGGCCAAACAGGCTACTTGGGATGACGATAACATAATGATTTTTCCTGTGCATTTACACTGTATTGGAATGCGCAATCATTTTTCAGTTGTAAACAAAGTCCATGTTTATTAAATGATCTACATTCCTGTATACTGAGTTGCATTTCTGGTATTTAAATTTTTCCATTTCTTCTCAGTTATTTTATTTTGCTAACTGTGTGTGTGTGTGTGTGTGTGTGTGTGTGTACATTTTTGTTGGTGGGGGTCTGTTTCCTCATTTGCATGTGTGCTTGCGTGTCTGAGCTTGCAGTATGTGTGTGGCTTTCCCCTCCTTCTCTCTCCCAAAAGGAAAAGTTTCATGTTCGCTCACTAACTCGTCCCTGTAGAGGGTCAATTGCAACCAGTTGGCCACCAGTCTGGTCCAAAATAAACATTTTGAGAGAAGAGACTATATAGGCAGGTACCGGGGGCCTCTCTCTCTCTCTCTCTCTCACTGGCTTTTTCACTTGGGAAACTCTCTCTCTATGTATGTGTATATGTATAAGTGTGTGTGAGTCCGCAGACTCTGTGCTATGCTAGATGACATTATATAGCACTCTGCAACCTTTGATATGTCTATCATTTCATTTGCACAAAGAAAACAAAAGCTTTCCTCCTTTAATCATCTAGTGAAATGTGCTTTTTGTTTCTCGGGCTCTCCCATGTCTGACACATTCATTATAGACGTAAAGCTGTAGGATTTCACATGGGTCCACGTCATGTATGTGCTGCTTGATGTGGGCAGGTGTGTGTGATTCATGGGTACAGTGTGGCGGTTTGAGGCTGATGGCCAGTGACTGGTTTAACTGGGACGGGGGCGCGACGAACGCGGCTCAATTTAGGCCACATTAATCACACTGCCATTTCCTCACATCAGCCCGTGTGTCTGTTTGGCCGGCGAGCGCTTTCAGCATAATGAGCTCAGGTGACTGAGCAGAGAGGGCCGCTCTGTTCTCTCTTTCTCTAGGGGACCGGCCAGCTGCCCACTGCCACTTCACTGAGACTTTTCACAACACAGAATTTAATTTTCTGTGAACATACAGCAGCAAAACATGGATGTTTTATAGTTTTGCAGGCTACAAGAACAGTATCTTTTTTTTTATTATTATTATTATGATTCTAAATGAAATCCTGAGGCTCTCATATAGTGCAACGAATCATAATTATTAATATGATAATATAATTTGAATCATAAAATTTAAATTGATTAATACAGAAGATTAAGTTTATTAATATACTTTAATTTAATTTAATTATTTATTATAGAATTTATATAGGAGTCAGGGCCCAGGGGGATGATTGTAATCAGTTTTTTATTATTTATTTAAATCTTTTTTAATACATTTTATTTACTGTATAATCTGTATTTTCTGTAGTTAATTGCATTAAATTATTGTTTTAAAGTGGCAGCCCTAGTTGTAACCTTATTTTTGTCATGTGCTTTAGACTAAACCCTGTAAAGTTCCACATTATTGTTCAAAATCTTATTAAAATAGATTATATTAATAATAATCTGTTAATTGTGTTAGCAATACTGAACAACATGAACACCATCTGTATTATATTTATTACTATATTAATACTTTGAGTCAAACTAGACCATAATTACAACATTAGCATTTCTTACTGTCAAAAATTAACATTGCAAAATGGAATTAAAAAATAAATAAAATTAATAACAAACAGAAATAAATGTAATCCGGATATTGTCAATACCCTGATAACAAAGAAGCACAGTGATCAAAATATATTGCATATACAAACAGACAACATGAGTTTACTAAACAGTCAGTCATGTTTTTATGGTTCTGATTTATTTACTTTCACTTTCCTTCCCTGAGGATGTTTCCTGGTTGCTTGGTTGCAGCACTAATTCTTTGCTTGTACTTTCTTGCTCTGAACTTGGCATCTTTGTTTTTATCTGCCGAAAGAGAGATTTAGTTGAGAATTGCGATTATATTGGCTGAGGGATAATATATGTGAAATGGCTCATAAATTAAATTAGATTAGTTTGAAAATGTGGATTTAAAAGAATATTTAAAAGGTTTGGCCAATTCTGCGGCCTAATTGAAATCAGCTAGGTATGGGGCTATGTTTAGTTTTACACAAATGAGGCTGCGAGGGATAGACATACAACCTGTTTCTCATTTTAATTAGAGTAAAATTAAATAAATATTGATATTGATCAAGAAATAATAATTCTACAGTGATCACATAAAAACAAACAACAAAAAGCTTTATAAATAATGTGGTTTAAAAGTAAAACTCACATCACAACCTTCAGATGTCATCTGGTTTTTGTAGCCGAGTAAGAAGTGTTTCATAACAAAAGTGTTTTAAATATTTAGATTTTTAAAACACACAATATAGTGTCACTTGTTACTTCTGTTTTAAAACATCAAAAATATCATGGTCTGACATGTTTTCCTCTTCAAACTAGAATGAAAGAAAAATACATTTAAAAAAACGAAATATATTTAAAAATGCATAATTTAAAAAATAATAAAAATAGTATACAATTTAAACAATTTTAACTTAATATAATACTATTTAAAGGTCAATTAAATGTCTGTTTTCTTTAGTTTAATGGGAAAAACATGTCAAACCATAATTGTTTGACATTATTATTTCCTATGCTTTGGTACTGAATGGAATTTAAGTATAACAGTATTTGATTAACAATATAATAGAGATTTTTAAATATGTAGAGTATTTATGGATCATTTGCATTGTGGAAATCTAGCATTGGCACTATTAGATGTCTGTGTGTAAGTTATTATATATATGTGTGTGTGTGTGTGTTTAAGAGGCCCTGTCGTCATGAGAAAGAGAGACGCAGTGTAGTGTGTGTGTTGTGTGTGGAAGGCGATCTGTAGCTTGTTGTACAGGTGCTTATAATTTGCAGTGATTAATCATTGTTGTGTTTGGGGGTGACATGTTGTTTAATGCATCTGTCTGTCTTCCTCTCTCCATCACGGAGCAGCAGGCCACGGCATGCTGGGTGTCACTGAGGGGTTACTGTGCAGTAACACACCAACACACTCTGTTCTGCATTGTAATAGACACGCCACTCGCTGTACAGTATTAGAAGAGTAGGCAGGATTCCAGTTTAATGTATGCTTTCTCAAAGCCTAATGTATCTGTGTGTGTGTTTGCTTTGGGTACAGGGCAGGCAGTCTGGTCAGTGCAGGCTGTAAATCAGCTGCTCTCTGATGGAATTCTGACAGACAGGAAGCTAATCTGTCCCTCGTGTGTCATTACGGCCAACCTCCCAGATTGCCACATATCCTGCTGCTACGCTCATCTTCTGCACACACACACATTCGGCCAGGCTGCCAGAGACAGTAACAAACACACATGTTGAACATAAAGTGGCTTTGGTTGTGTCAAGAGTTCATTGTCCACATCTGCCAGAGGCAGAGAAAGAGCTCAAACAGACGTTCACTCTCGCTCTCTGGCTGTATCCACATCTCCAAATTCACTTTCCCTCATTTATTGTTGGTGGTGATAACTATCCATTCACTATAGATATGTTATGTTTAACGTATTGCTTCTCTTCCTGCATAAAAGGGTAGTTTGCCCAAAAATCTTTATTTTCTCAACCGCATGCTTCAAACCTGTACGACTGACTGACTTCTGTGGAAGCGGAGATGTTTTGAAGAATGTTCAGGCTGCTGTTTTATACTGTATATGACAAAATCAGGACTAGGGTCCTTTTGACTTGAGTGTTATATGTCAAACCTCTGAAGCCATATAGCTTTGTTTGAAGAACAGGTTCAAAATCCTTTAAAATCTTGGTGTATGAATGCAAGGTGTATTTTAAGTTTGTTCCTCACTCATTACTATCATTTGGCTTCAGAAGACTGAAATTGATATAGACCATTTCTTTGCTGCTTTTTTTTTGTCCTTATTGGAGCTTGGCAGTATCTAAAATATTTAATATTTTATAGTATTTTATAAATTATATACTCAGTAAGGACAGTACATTTGTTTTTTTGTTTTGCTTTGTTTTTTTTGTGTTTTGAGTTTTGAGTTTTTTGTTTTTTGTTTTGAAATTAATACTTTCATTCAGCAAGACAATACATTGATTGAAATTGACTTACTTTTTACATTATTACAAAATTTAAAATAAATGCTTTGAACTTTCTGTTCATCAAAAAATAATAAAAAATGTATCATGGTTTTCACAAAATAATATCAAGCAGCACAATTTTTTTTCAACATTGATAATAACAAGAAATGTTTATTGGGCATGAAATAAGCATATTAAAATAATTTCTGAAGGATCATGGCTGCTGAAAATTGAGATTTGCTATTACAGCAATACATTACATTCTAAAATGTATGCAAATATAAAACAATTATTTAAAATAATATTTGTATATTTGAAATTCAAAATTGAAAATGAAATTCATTGTAATAATATTTCAGAATATTATTGTTTTTACTGTGAAAACATTTTGAGCAAATAAATGCAGCCATGGTGAGCATAAGAGACTTTAATAAACATTACAAATCTTAACTTTTGAATGGTTTTGTGTATTTATAATGACATGAGGTTGAGTATATGATTTTTTTTTTTCAAGTGAACTCTCTTTATTCAGCATTATCAGAGCTGAACTCTTCTTTTATGAGACAGCTGTAGATGTGCTATAAGCCCCTCACTCATTTTGAGCCCGTTGTACCATCTCTCTAAACTCACAGGAGTTTAATTACAAGCATTCTCATGTATGTGTGTGTAAACAACCATGTTTTTACTTGTACACCCTTCACAGCGTTTCATGTCCCAACCCACTGCTTTCTTTACAGCTCTGCTGTAATACCACAATCTTATGAACAATTTCGGTCTGACAGTTTGAAATATTTTTTTTTTTTATTCCTTTGACAAATTGCTGTATGAAAAAAAGCCCAAAGAATAATTGGCTGGTTTGGAGAGTGTCCAGTATTAAGATCCTGACCCTTCAATTACAGACTTATGGTGCTTGTTTTCATGCATGGTGCTGAATTTCATTAGTGGTTATAGTGCTTCTTGGTAGCATGAATGTTGCTGCTCAGCAATAATGGTGATATTTGAAAGAAATCTGTGTTTTAGTCAAGCTCATGAAATAATATTTTGGCTCAAGAAGGAGAAAATAAAATTTTGTTTTCTGTTCCTTGTCATGTTAATTGCGTCAATAATGTGACGCTTGTTATTTTTAAGTCTGTTGACTTATTCAACAACATTTTTTAAATGTTCATACGGTCAATGACTTGAACACATCTCTTCTATGAGCATGATTTTAATTTATGGAATAAATAAAAAAATGTACAAACCATTTAAAACTTGTGTATGTAAATATGTATATATAAATTATTTTTATGATTATTTATCTTATGGAATTCAACAATAGTTCAACAATGTCAGGGTGATAAAGTTGTCATGATTTCGTAATAAAGAAAAAGCCTCATTAAAAGAATACTATTATTATAAATATTATTAAGTATTTATATTTTTATATATAATATATAAAAATATTTTAACCTAAATGTCATTGCTTAATATTATTTGAAAAAAAATATATTTTCTATGCAAAATCAAAGTCATGTGATGTATCCAACATTCTTTTGTATATAATGTGGTGCAACTCTTCAAAATGTAATGGTATTTATGAATTAATAATTCACAATGTTGATTAAAAACCTTTTTATGAAAAATGTATATACAAAACAAAAATAATAATAATGAATATGTGAACACTAACAAATATTCAAGGTGTAATGAAAATAATACTCTTTAATTGATGGTTGCACCACATGACATTTTTCATTTAGTCACTGAGTCGTTAAATTTAAACTTCTTGAAAATGGTATAAAAGTTTTTCAAAACCATATGAAACCAACATGAATACAAAGAGTACATTTCTAAGAACTTGGCACATGTGTTTTAAACTAGATTTTTAAAAGATTTTTCATTACCCTAATGCATTTTCTGTGTATGTGTACCTGTGTGCACATGTGTGATTGTATGCCTCTGTATGCCAACCACGGATTATGATGACAAGTTAGATTTTTCCCAGTGCCCATGGAATCACTCCATGCGTCGTTCTTGCCAAGTTACCTGGTGCCAGGGACTGTCAGGGCTTCCATGTCATCAGATCGGACAGGGTATTTGCTCCACGGCTCAGGATAATTCATTACACCGCCTCCAATAATGACAATACATCACACACGCTCTTTCAATCGCTCGAACGCACAAAAAAGACCAGGCCGCACGGCTGATTTCATAATTACTGCATCAAACCGCTGCCGTATGTAACACAATCACAAGCTCTCATCAGACCCAAACCGCCACCATGGCTGGCCAGCACCGCTTATGTAACGTTTGGAAAGAAAGAGTCTGTGTGAGATTGTATGAACTTTATAAAACCGAGACTTGTGTAGATCCCGACAGTTTAGAGATGCTTAATGTGTTTGTACTTGTGTGTGTGTGTGTGTGTGTGTGTGTTACTCTTGTTCGTTCTCTCTGAGGACGCGTGGTGAAACATGTTTCTCTTGTGTTTGGCCAGTGCTGGCTGAGTGCGTTTACACTTCAGTAATGGCTTCCTGCTTCAGTCTCTCACGCTAAACTCGAGGAGGGGACACACGGGGGCCCTTCAGCAATGCTACCATAACAGCACACACACACACTTTTAACCCTCCTGTTGTGTTAAAAAAAACATAGGTCTAATTTTTGTGTTGCAGGTCAAATAGACCTGCATTGGTTTCCATGCAATTTGCCAGAAAGGACACTAAAAAATATAAAATATATGAGAAATGTAATATGCCCATCTATTTCAATTGTGTTAAGAGTCAATTTGACCCACATATCTTATGTAAAATTAGCTGCACAAAATGGAGAGGGAGAGAGATTTCATGGCTACTTGTAGTGATTATTTGCACACTAAAATACAAATAACTACAAGTAAATATTGTTATTTGTACTTGGCTAAAGTAGTATTTATTGCACACAACATTTAAAAAAAATATTTTTTGGTCATGGCATTTTATAGTGACAATTGCACACTAAGGTGCAAATAACTACAATTAAAAGTTGTTATTTGTACTTGGTTTATGTAGTATTTATTGCACAGACATACAATATAAATTTTAATTTTTTTTTTGTTATGGCATCTTGTAGTGACTATTTGCACACTAAGGTGCAAATAACTACAAGTAGGTAAAAATAGTTATTTGTACTTGGTGTAAGTAGTATTTATTGTACAGACATTAAATATAAAAAATGATTTTTGGTTGTGTCATCTTGTAGTGACTTAACTACAAGTAAAAAAATATATATTTTTGTACTTGTGTAAGTAGTATTTATTGCTATTTGTACTAATAGTGTAAACAGCCTCTGCCCTATGTCGTGTTCTCAAACCCTTCTGAGGGTAAAATGAGTTTCTCATTTCACTTTTCAGATTTTCAATTTTTCAGATTTCACTGCAATTGTCTAGTAATTAAGATTAGATTAAGATTCTACCACATAAACTCAACTACATAAACATTTCCTTGGATGATTCAGAATACGAGTCTTCAATTTTGAGTAAACTCTGAGTCTCAAACTTCTAGTGTATTTCATATTTTAGTGTTTGACAAGCTTCAATTAAGTTTTTTTTTTTTAAGATAATTCTTTGATTTTTTCACAGTGTTGATTTTTGGCAAATTGCGTGTTGACCCCAACAGAAAAGTTGCACAGCCTTTCCAAAACGCATCTACTCTATGTGTTGAAACTTTGCATGCCTATATGACCATAAAACAGAAATAGTCACAAAATTCCAAGAAATAAATAGTTTATCCAGTGTTTCAAGCAGTTTGAAAATCCTATGCGAGACAAACTGACCACAACACAACAGGAGGTTAATCACTACAGGGCAGACACACACATCTTGGCAACTCTAGCTTGTACTATCATCAGCTATGTTAGATATATTTAGTATGCATGCACACAATTGTGTTTGTTATAGATCTTGATTTCCTCCTGAATATTTTCGTTGTTTCCTAAAAAAGACCCCCTGGGGAAAGGAAAGATCATATCACTCCCTAAGAATGTCCGTTGTTCTTTCCCATCATTCTCTGATCTGCTCCTGCACCTTGCAGGCAGAGGGCTGTTTTTCGACCCATCTTGCACCTCCATACAAGAGACGCTGGGTTCATCTGTTCATTTAGTGAGGAACGACGAGCTTACTATTGAATGATGGGACAGCAGGGATGAGTCTGCGCTCACATAAGCTCTCCCCAGTGGTGCCTCTGGTCCAGGGCCCCCATTCCTGCACTTGTCCAAAGAGACACAGGGTGTTAACAGGTAATTAAAGAATTTACTGCCCCACTAAAACTCTATTATTGCTGTTCCCGGCCCATAATTGGGTTCATTATCAGCTTTTATGGACTATAGGTGAGCGTTTCTGAAGCAGTGGACAAAGCGTTCCACAGCCGCTGTCCAGGTCATACACAGTGTGTGAGTTTGAAGAGGTCACATGTTGTCTCCAGCTTTTATGCTTTCACAATCAAACACAATCTTACTAGTACTAACGTGATAAAACAGACTTTTCATTTAGATTTGTTAGTAAACTTTTCGATTATATAAAAAAAGCTGTTATATGTAAGGTAAAAATAGATCCCTATAGTGAAAAATAAATATGTATTTGAAATACATTTATTTCATGCTTATGATACTACAAATACATTTACATATTTATGTACTTAATAAAAATACCCTGCAGTTGTACTTTTAGTATTCTAAAAACTGGTATACTTAAGTACAACCAGTTTTGTACTTAATGCACTTTATTTGTGCGGAAGTAGTGCTGAAGTCCTACTAAAGATATACTGAAGGATATTTGATTGTGCTAAAGTGGAACTATTGCAAGTATACTTTAGGTACACTTTAAATATCTTGCGTTTGAACACCGATATTATTCAAAGATCATACAATCCTCATCAGTAGTGACATTAAAACACATTTTAGGCATAATAATAATTGTGCACAAGTAGTACTCCAAATAAAGTTTAATTATATATTTTTATATCAGTAAGTCTCAAGCGATATGTCAGTAAATATATTGAATAGATTTGAACTACACTTAGTATTAAATAAATGTATTTTAAATTGATTTAAATAAGGAGCTGCAGTTTTTATAAGAATCACCGGTAACTCTTTAGAACAGTGGTCCATCATTAATTTGTAACTATGCAGAAAAATAATGCAGGATAATTAAGCAGTACTACATTAACACTTCAGCACCTATTAACTAATATGGAAGCAAAATGAACTAATCGTTAAGTAATAGTACATTTAGGACTGAAATCAGGTAATCCGTAATTATGGAATCAGATTAGTCTTATTACAATTATTAAGTATATTAAATAACATTTTGTGAAGCCCTCACAACTCGAGTGTTACACAGTCACTCTTCAGTGTCTAGTAGTGAAACTTTTTTCACTTTAATATAACATTAATTTCCATTATGAACAGTGGCCACTTGTGGGTGTGTCCAATGACAAAACTGAGAAAATGTTAACTTTATGCAAATTAGCAGCTAAATTATGCAATTTATAAAATTGCAATTTTCAGGAGTAAAATCAGTGCAGCTCACATTGGATGTGTCTTGTTAGTTTCTAGAGTCAAGTCACAGAAAGGCAGAGAAGTTATGCTGTTATAAGCTTTTTATGATTTATCTCAGAAATTAATAATAAAAATGTAATTTAAAGAATCATGCATTGAAAAAACATCAGAAACTGTTGGAATGCTAAGTGAGTTTGATTAAGTTGATAATCATTCATCATATGATATATGTATGCCCTGTTCCAGAAATGCTCTTTCCAGAAAAATTACATTTTTAGTAACAAGTTTTATTGTCAAAAATCAAATGACGCTAAACTTTTAATTGCAGTACATCTAATTTATAATCAAATTTTCAGCTATGGCCAGTTGTGCAGCCCACCATTAATGTGGCATAAACTCCTATTAGTGACCAAGAGCACAGCAAGTTGGAACTTGAAACTAGATGTTGGAACTGTTGTTGTTGTTGTTTTGCTTGATTTGAGATAAATATGACATTATTTAAAATGTCACTACTACATAATCTTAACATAATCTCTTTTGAAGTGTTGTTTTTCCTTATTCAATGCGCTCCACTTGAATGTGTATTTACCCGCATGGAAAATAGCTGCGTGGGGACGTTATCAAGATGGCCACCGAGTGCATTCACTTTCTTTTTAAGGGACTTAAAAACATTAGGAGTGCAGAACAAATATAGCGAGAAGCACGTCATCATCTCTCTCACTCTTCAAACTCTCATTTGGATGTCTCCAGGCCTCTGTTATTTCCCAAAACACTTTCACTTCTCTCTACTTTTCATGGTAGGTGAAGATGGCCAAGGTTGTTCTGCAAAATATAGGGACTCCTGGGTGTGTATTTATTTGTACACTGTCACAAATGGTGTGTGTCCATCTCTCCCCTTCCTCACACTCTCTCATGACTGTCCACTAGGTGACAGTAATGACACAGCTCATCCTCTGGGGTGATTGACATGAGAAATAGCATGTGTATTACACATAACACAGGGCACAGCATGACTATATGGCATGCCAATGGCCAGTTTATGTTCTTTGTTTTATGGATGTTATTCACAGATAAGCATTAGTGTTCTTTTTTGTATATATCAAATGTTAAACGATAATTACCGATGTAATATCAAACATTATTGCATTTAAAATATCACAAGTTTAAGTACATTTTCTAACTATTTGACTTTGGATTAACAGTTGAACATATTAAATGAGTGTGTTCTGTGAGGTGGGTCTCCAACTGCATGCCCAACTAAACTTGCTTAAATAAACAAAAACACAGACAAACAGTTGAAACACATAAAGAGGCATGAGACTGACACCCACACATACTGGGCCCTGTAGCTGGTGGCCCCAACCACCCCTATTTGACAGTGACTGGCTTATCAAATTGTGCGTGGCTAGACTAGTTTGAGGAAACGGTGCATTAACTTCAATAGCTCCTTCCGTGTATATTCTGTGGAAATGTTAATGTAAATGTGGGCAGCGTTTTTGCATATGTTGGTTTTTGTTTTGTTAACTTATTCAGGTGTTGGTGTTCACTGAATTGAGTGCTGAAACATGCTAGATGTACATCTGTTGGGCTTTAGGGATGTAAAAAGGAAATTGTTTAGCTACGAATGTTTTGTTTGGAATTAAGGTTAATATTTTATTTTTATTTTTTTTTTTTTTTTTTGGGGGGGGGGGCTGGCCTAGCTAGCTTAACAAGTTGAAGCTGAAAGAAATAGCTTGTTCTCAACAGCAAGGGCCAGGACCACACACGGAAAAATGCTTTAATCTGAAAATCTGAAAGTTTAATTTGAGTTTCTGTTTTCACTTTGAAGTATTATGTTCCGCATTTGTTAGCAAGCAATTCTGCCATTGTTCAATAGAGCGATGCAGTGATGACGTGTTTTTTGTAGACCAATTGGAATTAGCATCACCCTGGTTACCTAAAAAAAAAACAATAGGATTTTAGGATTTAAGCAGAAAATAAGCTCTGTGACAAACAAAAGTTTTAGATTTTTACATGTTTTGCTCATCATGATAAACACAACTTTTATGAATTTTGAAGTCTAAATATAATTGCCAAAAGTAACATAGACTATAAACAAACTATATAGTGGTTGCATGAATTCAACATCACCATTACTAAGCTTCTGACAGCTCTTTCAGTCTTTATTTTAAAAAGTACACTAAGTAGATGAATCACAAGGGGGTATTACAGATGTATTTTATGTGTGGAAAATATCTTGAGTTTGCGTTAACCTCAGATCTTATCTGACCAAAAACTCATTCAAAAAACCTTCTGCAGCACTATACAGTATATAGCTAGCTCGTTCTTCTGAACTGAATTGTGCTAGTTTTTAAAAGTTTCAAACAATTACTCTTATTCAGTTTTTAGTAAGACTTTGGTGGTTCCCTCATTTGCTTAAAACTTTTCCAGAGAATGGACTACCTCTCCAAATATATCTCTAGTATCCTGGATAGCATCAGTTAACACAAGATTTGCATCTAATGTCCACCCTTTTTTCTGTATTTCTTGTATGTTTATATGTACTGTAGTCCTCATGGGATTTGCATTGTGTGTTACAAATGTTATCATCTGTGTTTTTGTGAAATTTGATCTCTGGTACTATTTTCCAACTGCAAGAACCAGTGATGAGAGAATTACATGAATGCATGATCGTGTAAGGTCACGCCAGGTCTCGTTTAATAAATGTGTTAAAAAAATAACTGAAAATTGTTAGATTTTACCCATGATGACATATTTGCATCAATGACAAATAGGAATGTGATGATATAAAGATATAGTTCAGAAAACAATTGCAAGTTCATGTGAGCTTAATACATTTTTGGAAAAAAATAAATAAATGGCAAGTGGTGTAACCATGTGCAAAGTTATCAATACATTTTTTACACATTGAATACTGCATTGAATTCCACACTATTGAGTATATAGCCTACAGAACATCTTAATAGTTATTTACAAAAACAGTTTCTACTTTTATAATATTTGTCATAGAAAATTTGCATTGAAATATTGTCTATAAATAAATAAATAATGTATTTTGTGAATGATTGATCCAAAAAAAAAAAACTGCCTTTTGTTACCTTTGAGAAAAGGCAGTGTCATGACACAGTGATGCTATCAGATGATAAAACAATATTTATTTGAAGTTTACTCTGGTACTGAATGATTTCCATATACATGTTCCATGGTATTACCAGAAAACCTTCGATGTGTATCAGTATATTTTTGGTACAAACTTACGTAAATCCTCTTACTAACCATTGTTTGAATAGAGCAGTGTAATGTTTGTATGAAGAGTTGTTTTAGATGTGCAAAAATGTCTAGACCAGTGCAGTAGTAGACTAGATGAAAGCTGTTCATTGAAGGGGAAAAAACCTCTAGGGAGTGAATATCAACCATGTTTGACAAATGACTCGAAGCATATTTGTTTGTTCATTCCCTCTAGTCTTTTCTTCATCATTCTTTCTCCTACTAAACAGAAACACTTCAACCCCAAGTTACCGTATTTGAATATGTAAAGTCCTGTGTAAGCTGTAAATTGATGCTAGCATTTCTCCATTTCAGGCATTTACTTACAGTACAATTTCCTTTAAAAATACTATTTTAGTTACAAGGAACATAAAACTTCTATATTGTGAATATATTCACAACTAAAAGCCATTCACATAATAAAAATACACACATTTAATTAAAACATTTTGTTAGGCAAATTCATTAAGTTCTGCTAAAACATATAGCCCATGGCATGCAAACTAAGTTGAAATGCAGTGCCAAAGTGTTATGTGGCATTAACCAATAAGAAACCAGAACTAAAACAATCCATTTTTATTACTTTCTTTACAGTGATCCCTTTGCATACATGACAATTCTAATTAAAAACCATTAGAATCATATGTAAGGTTTGACGTGCACATACTTGTATGTATATGGATCTAACCACAGTCAGATACTAGTGAATTTCTTATCAGCATACTGTAGCTGACACTTCACCTACTTCTTGTATTTTCACCTCTGTGGAATCTGATGCTGGTGTGAGGTTTCAAACCTCTGATGGCTAATCAGATGTTCATTGTTAGTCGGAATGACAAATGGTTCAGTGCGGTCGTGCCACCTGTATGTTTAGCATTCCTGTGTCTGTGTGTTTTGAGAAGCCGTATGCACGAGGTTTAGTGTGGCGGTGTCACCGATGATGAGGGTGTGCTCGATTAGCTACCGTGGAAGCGGGAACGCGGCCAAACCTCGTCGCTCTGGACTGACGTGAAAAGGAATGCCTGACACGCAACTCCTCGATTGCCAACCTATAAAAAGCGCGCTCAAGCAATCTCAGGAGAGAGTTCAGAGGTGTCCTAATATTGTTGTCAACAAGATTTACGCCTGGCAAGGAAACATTTTGTGAATTATCTGGTAAAAGAATTTTTGAGGAGTGTCATGAACGGCAATCTGTCGAAACCATCGCTGCTATTTCACACATGGTTGCACAACTTGACTTTTCCAGAATGTCATGCCAGGCCATTCTCGCTGATTGATGTGTCAAAGAGAAGGATTAGCACTAGCTAAATTATTTAGATATGTAAATGAACTATAATCCAAGTAATTGCTGGTCTTTTATCTCAGTTTCTCTAAGCAGACAGAGCCAAGAGCATTTCTGCCTGGTTTGAAGTAACTCAAGTGTGACTGTAACCCATGTAGCTGGTGAGCCAATGCCAACAGCTGCGTTAGTCGAGTAGCACCGATAGTTATGATAGTTAGGTTACAACTGCAACTGGAGACAACCCACCTTCGCAACACTGTACTTTACGTGATCGCCCCTTCCCTCGGCCGCTAACCTTTTCTCAGAGGCTTTTAGGGGAAATCTGCTCACTCAGTCACTGTCTTTGGATGATTGATGACACCTGTGCATGTTGAGCAATCATTTACTGTCACTGCACTATTTTCCTTTCTCACTTTTGCGTGGGAGCAAGAGGCGGGTACTTGCCTGAGCCAAGACCAACTGCAAGATAGCGATCTTAACTGTGGTGATGTATGGTCTTCAATCAGGGAAGATATCAGACTATTATGAATGCACACTGAAGAACTGTTGCCTGGAGTATATGTGGTGTCGCCTCTGTGGACTGTTCTTGTCTTACTTTTTCTAGGAACATTACCTAGTTAGGCGACAAAAGATTAATGCTTGAGGTAACTCGTAATACAGCAATGCTGATGTATTAGAACGTGTGTGCTGGAGTCACGCTGGACATCTAGTCATCCTGTACTGACGAGTTTATATACATTTATTTTTTATTTTTTGCTGTTTTCAGCGACAGTTTTTTATTTATTTGCGTGCTTTAGGAGTTAGAAAGTTTGAACTGTAAATTCCTCTCAGAAAAGTCTCTTTTTAGTTCTGTCAGGACCACTATCATCAAAATGATTGACACTTAGCATACAGTTTGGTTTGGCGGTATGGTTCTGTTCTGGGCAAAAACTCCCTGCCCATCCATGCAGCTTATCATGAATGAGCAGGGAGAGCAGCAATAATAACCCCCAAGGGTAAACAGAACAGAACAAAGCAGATATCATTAATGTACTTAATGATATTTAAGTGTAACACATTATTCAAGATAAAAGGAGTCTGATTCAACTAGGAATATCAGAAAGCCAAGTCCTGACTGTGGTAAAAGGAGGAGTTGGGGATGGAGGAGGGTGATTTGCTCCTGAGCAAGCAAAAAAGCTGCTGAATAATACTGAATAGAGCTTATATAGGAATGCCGTGATAGGTGTCGTATTCTTATAGGTAGATGTGATCAGCTGAGAGTCAGCCGATGCAAGCTTGATTCACGTGAACTGAAGACTGGAGAAATGACTGCTGAAAATTCAGCTCTTCCAGCACAGGAATAAATTACATTTTATAATATATTAAAATAGAAAGTTGTTTCAAATTGTAAAAATATTTCACAACATGACTATTTTTACTGTATTTTTAATCAAATAAATGCAGCCTTGGTGAGTAAAAGACTTCTTTCAACAGCAGTATATATATATATATATATATATATATATATATATATATATTAATTAGTGCTGTCAAACGATTAATCGTGATTAATACATATATATATATATGACCAGACAAAACATATATATATATATATACAAGCATTTATACATATACAGCATATATATATATACACTGTGTATATATATATATATATATAAGGTTATGAGAGGCCGTGCTCTATCGTGAATAAATCATATATATAGCAATATATGAATACAGCACAGCCTCGAGTACCTTATTGCCTTTTATAAAACGGTTACCACACAATAAAAAATATTAAAACCAAAAATGTATGTATTGAAATGTTACTTTTTTTGAAGCAAGTTCATTAAATGCTGTCCTTCTGCTAAAAAAATGTTGATACACAGTGATGCACAGAACTGGCCTGATCACTGACAACGATGAGACGGCCTACAGAGAGGAGGTGAGTACCCTGACTAAATGGTGTCAGGAGAACCACCTCTCACTCAACATCGACAAGACCAAGGAGCTGGTGGTGGATTTCAGGAGACAGAGCAGAGAACACACACCCATCACCATCGACAAGACACCTGTGGAGCGGGTAAACAGCTTTAAGTTCCTCGGTGTTCACATCACCGAGGATCTCACATGGTCCATTCACACAGATGCAGTGCTGAAGAAGTCACATCAACGCCTCTTCTTCCTGAGACGGCTGAGGAAGTTTGGAATGAGCCCCAGCATCCTCAGAACATTCTACACCTGCACTGTGGAGAGCATCCTGACCGGCTGCATCACCGCCTGGTTTGGAAACAGCACCGCTGGCAACCGCAAAGCTCTGCAAAGGGTTGTGCGAACTGCCCGCCACATTGTTGGAGGTGAGCTTCCCTCCCTCCAGGACATTTACACCAGGCGGTGTATAAGGAAAGCCCAGAGGATCATCAATGACTCCAGCCACCCGTCCCACAGACTGTTCTCTCTGCTGCCCTCAGGAAGACGTCTCCGCAGCATCCGATCCCACACTAGCCGACTGAGGGATAGCTTTTTCCCTCAGGCTATCAGGCTAATGAACAGCCAGAACTAATACACCCTACAGCTCACTCCCACTTTACGATATGCCACGCACTGCACTTTAACTCCAACACCGTTCAAACTGGACTACACGTACACACTGCACAAATACAACAATCTATCTGCTATCACTGGATACCATCCAATGCACATACATGACATTTGTGTATCCAGCTTATGTATAATCTACTGTACATTTGCATATTATTGTGTGTGTATATGTGTACATAATGTAGAATGTGTACATACGGTGTATAATGTGTATTGATAACTGTAAGTATGTCTATAGTACACTGTGTGTACTGAGTATATGTATGTGTATATTGCACATTGTCATATGTATAAGTCTGTAAGTATGTAATGGTACTGTCTATATGTTAATTGTTTCTGCACTGTCTGGAGCACGCTCTCAAGAATTTCACTCACCAAGGCACATGTGCTGTGATGATGTGACAATAAAAGTGATTTTGATTTGATTTGAACTGTTGGGTGAAGCGGTCATAGCCGTGCTGTATCGTGAATAAAACACAGCTGCTGACCAAACAGAATCAAGGAATGGAGCTAACCGTTTTATATATATACCTGTATATATATACACACACACACACACACACATATATACATATATATATATGTTCCAAATGTATGACATATCAAAATGTACACTCTTGTGCCTCCTGAGTATGTGTCATGCCCCTCATGCCTGATGGCGAATGTTACTTACATGGCTTGCATGACTTCCTTTAGTGTGGTCTTCCCACGCCTCATTTGAGAAAACCTTACGTCAAAATTTCCACGTAGGCTATGTTAAATCATTTACATGATTAAGAGTTTGTCATTAAAACAGATAATGTCACTAATGATAAATTCACAAACATGTATTGATTTCTTTGTTGCAGAGTGTAGTTTGTGACAGCGTCTTGAGGCCAATCGCCTCTCCTTGTCAATCTGTTGCAGCGCATGTTTGGCTGTTCTTTCGCATGTATCTGCGGGTGTAGACGCCGCAGATGACAGAAACTGTCAGTGCTATTGTGGCTCAGAGACAAAAGACATGCCAAATAATGGAACTCAATGATATGTCACTCACTGAGGCGGAACTAAGCCTAAAACACCAACCAGATGGCAGGTCAATTTCTGCCTGCACTTTGACTAAATGGCAATATTACAGAGGAGTTCAGAAAGAGACTTTCTATTTCTCCACTTTCTCCACTCTCTGCTCCACTTAAGGCACATGATCAAACAGTAGCATGTGCTGACAGCCTCAGTCATCCCATATAGTGCAACTGAACTTTTGGATGGGGAAGCCTACAGAGATTTTTGGATCAGAAGGGCGCAGGCACTTGATCATGTTTGATTACGCTCTTCTTGATATAGTATCTGCGACAGTTGATCAGTTGTAAAATAAAGTTTTTGTGGAAAAGCAAACTTAGATGTTGTTGCCAGCAGCTGCTCATATTGATTCTGTGGTTGTCATTTGCATTGCTATTTTAGGTAGATACTGGAGCTGATAAGCGGAACCAATGTGATGATCCAACACGGAAGTACTGTGAAAACAAAAGGCATGTGTTGTTCATCCAATTGAATTCAGTAAATATTACTCAATCATGATGCTATGCCTGACTTAATATCTGATATGGTGTCCAATCGTGTCCTTTGCATCTGCATAATGTCTTTTATCTTGACACGCTCATCATAAGAGTTTGTTCGTTTGTCCTCAGCTGTCAAGGAAAACATGCAAATAGTGCAAGCGTATCATTTTTATCCACCTCCACACATGGCTGTCCGATTCTGTTCTATACCCAAGTGACAACTATTTTGTTGGGTAAACAACATCACTGAACCTTGCAATGTGCTGGGAACACAGAAGAAAGTAGAAACTGCTGAGTTGAACTTTGTTGTCCAAGGACTGGGTATCGATACACCAGTGTAATTTTAGTATTATTTATATACTATTATAGTATTTATTTAGTTTTTATTTTTATAGGTTATTTTTAGTTTTCATTTAAATTTTAGTTTACGTTTTAATAACTTCTTACATTTTTGTAATTTTAGAACTTTTTGTTAATCTTTGATTGCCAAGGCAATGTTTATAATCTTTGTTTAGGTTTCTTTTCATCTAATATTTTTTTTTATTGTATGTTAGCTATATTTAAATTAACAAAAAGGATTTTTAATAGTTTTTGTTTTAGATAACAATAACAACTGTGATACATATATTGGATTTGATTACATTTCAGTTTATTAGTGTATATTGTATATTGTACACTGTAAAAATTTAGCAGAATTTTAACATGCTAAAAAAATGCTAAAAAAAATCAGTAGGTTAGTGTGTTAACATTACACTAGTTAAGTACTTTACTGTGAATTTAAGTTCAATCCATAAAACCTAAGATGTTGCAACCATTTTTTTTCTGGTGAGGTTCTAGCAACGACTGCTGCCTTTTTTTTTTTTTTTTTTTTTTTTTGCAATGTGTGTATATTTTGCAGTGTCCATTTTGCTTACATGTGATTCTCTCTAAATTGTACTAGGAATCTAGCATATGTGTGTTATATGAACTGTGAATATATTACCCACTACACCAGGGGTAGGCAACGTCGGTCCTGGAGTGCCGCTGTCCTGTAGAGTTTAGCTCCAACCCTAATCAAACACACCTGAACAAGATAATCAAGGTCTTCAGAATTACTAGGGCTACAGGCAGGTGAGGTTTTTTTCAGAGTTGGAGCTAAACTTTGCAGGTCATCGGCACTCCAGGACTGACGTTGCCTACCCCTGCACTACACACACACACACACACATACATACTGTATATACTGCCAGCCAACTGTTTTTATTTGAATATATTATTTGAATATTTTTTTTGTATAATGTGTTCCTGTGATGTCAAAGCCGAATTTTCAGCAGCCATTACTCCGGTCCTCAGTGTATTATTATTATTATTATTATTATTATTATCATCATCAATGTTGAACAGTTTAAAAAAAATCTATATTTTTACCCAGCCCTATTGCCCCATATACCAAAATGATCTTGTTCCCATCCAGGGCTGAAATTTACAGAGCTCGGGACAAATGTTTAATGGGTGGATCATCTCTCCCCTGAGTACAATGAGTAGGCTGCACCAAACTGGGCCCCTTAACGACGGCCCTGTTCCCATCGTGGTTCTACCAATAATTTCTTGGCCAACAACATCACCAATTCTTCATATATTGCAGCTGAAGCTCAGAGGCTTTCTTATTTCAAGAGCACAGCTTGCATCCACTTAAGCCGTTTTAATTACTTGCTAGTGTTGTGTAGGGAAAGTCTTGCTTTCCCTTTCAGTCCCTCCATCTCTTGCCCCCCCTCTTCGTCTTTTTCCTGCTCACTTAAATCCACCCATATGGAACATGCCAACGATGGCTGTGGTTTATCCTTTGGCCCTCTCACCTTGTTTGTGCATTTTCCCCTCTTTGGAAGCTCTTAGACGATAACTCTCGAGTGTTGTTGCTTAACTAGGGTGTTCTTTTCTTTTCCGCCAAACATGGAGTTCATTAGACTCAAATGAGTGACAGGCTTTCTCAACTACTCACTGCTTCCTACCTTTGATCCTCTACGAGCCCCTCTTGTACAGTTCAGAGCAGCAACAGGGTTCACACGGATTCAGGCTTCCTCTACATTTACCTCAACAGTGACCGGGATTTTGCCAAGTAGCATGTGCTTTGGGATCAAAAACCTTTTGTTGGTCCTCAAACAACATTCCTGTCAACACAAATATAGGGGGTTGGTGAATATTCTGAGTTCAATACAAGTTAAGCTCAATCGAAAGCACTTTTGGCATAATGTTGATTGCCACAAAAAATATTTTTACTGCTCCCTTGATATCAGTTAAAATAAACAGTGACGTACTTATAATGAATGTAAATGGGGACTATTTTTGTAAAAATTTAAAAGCAGAAACGTGGTGCTTATTACATTAATTTTTATTTCAAGGTTCTCATTTTTAGCTATTTTATGGTTTAAGGCATTGAAGGCAACAAAAGTAAAAAGTAGAAGTAAAGAAGCAAAATGTTGCCTTTTTAAATGTATTTATTCCCCCACAGTAAAATCACTGAGTGTATATTAACATTGGCCACAGATTGGCCCCATTCACTGTAAGATATTTTATTATTATTATTATTATTTTAACCTGGGATATTTGAAAAATCGCTTCCTATGTAATTCATTAGTTGGAAATTGTATTGAATTGACAACACACACTGGACATTAAATTGACATGCAGGAAGTGGAAGAAATTCAGCAACTAATGGCATTCTGGTAAATGACACATTCTTTCATCATTAATGCTGTTTATGTATGCTTGATATATATTTATACCTAAATTTATAGGTTGCATTTCAAACAGATCATCTGATCAAAAAATCAATTCAGTTCTGAACAATAAACTGCCCCTAAATCTGAGGTAAATAATAAGTTGATAAGAATGTTGTTCCAGGAGCATGTCCTACTTGACAAAATTAATTCACTGCAATGAAAATGTTTATCAAGTGGTATGGCATTTTAAAAAGACATAACCCTTAATATGACTTTACGGCTCCACCTCAGCATCAAGTATGGATGGGTCTATTCCTCCAGCTGTCTCGCTGCTGAGATGACTCTCCCAGGCCTCCTTCTCTTTTATTTCCTCAGAATGGATAGAGTGCTGAAATGGAAAACATGTGTCTCCTGAGTGCGTAACATTATTTTCCCCTGTGATGCCCTGGCAGCCGTGATTAATTAATGATAAACGTTACAGCGTTATATCACCTTGGGCGACGAGGAGACTATGACACACCTAATTTGCCTGCTTTCTCCTCATTTTGGTCTCACTGATGCATCTTCCACAAGCTCATGTGAGCCTTGAAATGAATCACACCACCTCGGCTTGTCCCACTGCTGGGATTTGTTTATGAATATGCCACATCCTCCGTTCAAAAGACGCACGTTACATGCAAAATCAACAGCACTGTATCACCTTTGTGTGTATCTAATGCGAAGTCTATTGCAATTCCTCTTTGGAATTTCTCTTGATTATTACTTTCCTGGAAAATCCCCAAGGAGGCAATGTCTTGTTTATGGACAATACATTTAATGGAAGAAATTAGAATAGGAGCATATTTCTCAGCAGCTGTGTACACATAGAGGAATCTGTGAAGGAATCCATTAAAGTAAACGCCTGAACGGAGCTGAGAATTGCGATGCAGATGCATAATTGCGCCTCTGCGATCTCATTGCAATGCATTGCACCCATCAAACACCCCCTCAATCTGTTTGTTTACAGCTACCTTGAACAAAAAGAACGTGTTCTGTGAACTGTTTAGTGCAAAACAGACACTGAACTGAGGTGTTAACTACTTACATAACTTGTAGCCCAACACATAGGTTTCAGCTTTTGTTCACAATCTCCATTAAATGGAACCCGATCTGTGTGGTAACAACATCTGAAGTATTCGCCGTGTTTTGCAGTGTGAAATCACCATTATTCAGCATGTTAAACAGCCCTCGCCCCCTCTGTCATGGCTGGAGTGCATATGAACTGGAATCCTGGCATTAGGAAGGCCATTACGGCAGCCTCTCTGTGGGCCGGTCCAGATAAAATAGGATTTGAAAATACTTTGGGATTTTACGTCCATCAACACATTGGAACCGAATAAAATGGATGATGGTAATGACTTGCAGGCCAGGCGAGCGCAACGTCTCACAACTCTGCATGGAGGCCATTTTGTTGCCAGATCCCTTCCCGCACGCTTGTCAGTTGCAGTGGAGTGGCAAGGAGGCAAAAACAAGATCAGAGTGACGAAGGTGGCTGCTGGCCAAGCAGCTCCTGTCGGATGTGAGTTCAGGGGACTGTTACATTGGGACTTTTGAGGGGAAAACCCTCTGTCTACTGAATGTAGACACACACAAACCGCACACATATGGCGAATGGAATCACACACAACACATCTGTGACTTTTATTTGTATTTACAAATATACGGATCGTAGTGTATAATACATCACCATTTTAACGCGGTGAAATATTTGTGGATTAGGTCGAACGTTTCAGTCTCGAGAGACTTTACAAGTGTTTGTATGAAATGAAGCTGTGTTTGCGATGACTAAAAAAAATTCACTGTATAATGCAAAAAGGCTCTTGAATGAAATTGGGTTATACTGAAATATTACTTAAAAAGCTCTGTGAGATATAACAAGAGTGAGTGAAAGAGACGGAAAGAAAGCTTGGCATTTGGTAATGACAGCTTAATGGCCTGTGAGCGAATAATAACATGTTCGGTTGTGCTCATGTCCCGTTTTAATGACTGATTTATGTCGACTGATGATTTTTAACAGGGCAGATACATAATTACTTATGTTTTTGTCCTCTATAGGTCTTGTGGAGATTTGCTTGATGCATCCATTGGATGTTGTGAAGACCAGGTAACATATCGTTCCTTTCTGTTTTTAATTTAAGGCTAGGCATTTTCTTCTTGTGGCAGTAGTGGAATATTTCTGTGGAAAATGAAATGCATCATTTACTCATTCTCCTTCAATGTTTAAGTAATACTTTTTAATGTTCTCAAATTGCTCACATACTTACCTCATTATTTCACTTAATTATATCCCTTGTTTAATGCCTGAGCTTCTATGTGAATTGTGAACCGAAGCTGCATTAACAAAACGGCACCCAATTGTTTTTTGTTTTTCCATTAACGGCTCTTGCACGTGTGTTCTTCCAATGCTGATGAAACACCAACTGAAATAATGACATTTCCTTAACCCTAGAGAGCCTACTGTATCATATTTAATCAACATGATCATGCCTTTGCTCTCTGATTAATAGTTCATACATTTTTAGTAAGTGAAAGGCATTTTGTTATCATTCTTAAAAATGTGATACATGTGTCTTTTTGCTCTGAAAACAAAAGTATTTTTATGAAGTAAATGTAAGGATAACTTTTAGATTGTTAGTAATATTTCAAGATTTTTTCAAGACATTTACTGGACTGATGAAAATTAGGTTTACTTGATTATCCATACGCCATTTTTTGAGAAATAAAACAGGAAAAAAAGATGAAAAATCATGTTGAAATTTAATTAGCAAGGATGATACAACAGAACATTTATTTATTATTTAATACAAAACAAAAAACACATGCAAACTTATAAAAGTTTTTTTATATATACTTTGTCTAAAATTTTAATAAACTGTTCCATTTAAACTAAAAACTAACTAACTAATATTTCATAAGCTCTCCTCTTCTAAATTGATAAAGTGTGACCAGTGTAGTCTGATTCCCAAACAAATTAGTTTGTTTTGTTTTTCTAACAGTGAAACTTAAATGTAAATAAATTATTTTTTGTATATTTAATAGTGTTGTTTATTTTTTGGTTACAGTCAGTCATGAGACAGTATTTATGCTGCCTAATCATAATAATAATAATAATAATAATAAACCTTTGAAAAGTCATTTAAAAATTACCCCATTCTATTTTATTTATTTTTTTTACATTTATTTATTTAAAATATAGCTCATTATTTGGCAATTGAATTGCCTTTTTCCTCCAAATAATTATTCTTTCTTTTGTATGAGAATCATGAAAATGGAATCATTTCCAGGACCTAGAATTAAATTATTTACAATTCTTATTAGTAATACAAATCAATTCTGAATCTTTTGGGCAGCGATACCTCTTTCCCCTCAGTCCTGCAGGAAAGAAGGAATGTTGAAGAGAGGGAAAGAGAAAATGAATCAGGGCCCTCACACTGGAGTCGCTCAGTATGGTGTAAACAGGTTGTGGGCCGATACTAAACCTTTACGGCTTCTGGGTGCCCTGCCAAGACCTCTGGCTCTGTGACAAACACCCCTCACACATGCGCTATGATGTTTCACATTTTCCGCCACCGTTTTCTGGTAAATAAATTTTTGAGATGATAATTAGATATTTGTACTTTGGAGAGCATGTGTGGTAGTCAAGGTGGCTTGCTTGTGTTTCTTTGTGTCTATTTGCATGAGTTTGTTTGCTGCAGTGTGTCTGTGTGTACACTTGTATGCAGTGACATTCGATACTCTAGAGTCCTGTAGAGTGATTTAGGATCTGGTGCTGCTGGTTGAGGGTTTATTACAGGTAAGGCCACAGTTAGGCCGCTCTCTCCTCACACAGGGTCAGGGTTAAAAGTGCACTCTCTATTTTCTTTGTAATGCTCTTCCTCAAGAAGTGATAAAAGCCCTGTGTAAAGAGCGGCAGTTTTATTTATTTGTTTTCTGTGGGTTTCTCTGTTAGTGTGAGTGCATCCAGTCAACTGCGTAATGAATGCGATTGTGGCTCGCATATGTTCCCTGATTAATCATAGACTCAGATTGAGAGGATCAGTCTTTCTGTTTATTGTTCTGTCTGTCTGTCCATCCATCCATACATCCATCTATCTATCCGTCTATCTATCTGTCTATCGTTCGATCGTTCTATCATTTGATCGTTCTATCATTCGATCATTCGATCGTTATATCTGTTTATATTATATTACAATTACAATATTACAATATAACTGTTATATTGTTCTATCTATCGTTCTACTGTTCTGTCATTCTATTGTTCTGTCTGTTCTGTCTATCTCTCGTTCTGTGTATCATTCTGTATGTCTATTCATCTGTCTGGCAGATAAAATTTCAAACTTCAGTGCTTAAATGGTTTTTAAACTTTTAAACAAGGCTTTGTAGTGGTGATGAGTTTGCAACAGATGACAGCTACTCAAATATCTGAAGAAAATGTAAAAATCTAGTTGCTATATTACTTGTGTACCGCTTTCTTTCTTTCTCCCTCTTTCTTTCTCTCTCTTGGGTTTTCAGTCACACTAAAGCAGGCTAATTGGCAGAATGAAGGGTTAGTAGAGCTGAAATCTATTAGCATAGGTCTCAGAGAGCTGCTGAAGCACAAATGCCCAGCACACCTCCTCTCCGACGCTAGCTGCAGGAATGGCTCCTATTAGTGACTGGCTGCCGCTTTAATGTCCGCTGCTCCAAATTAGATGCCAACTGGAGTGACCAGTTTTTTCACCCCCTCGCTTTCTTCAACGAGCCGCCTTAGTGGAATCAAAGGATTTTTTCTGAGGGGAACCTGACAAAATGTATACTTGGGAATACATATTTACCCTGTGCAAATGAGAGTGCTGGAGCCATGTAGAGGCGGAGACAGGAATTAGACGACTGAGGGGGCCGTCGATCTCAGACAACACTCACAAACAAACATCTGGAAGCAGATTAGGAGAACATTAAGAGGATATATTTCAAGGCCATGATTGTTTGTAAGGTTAAATCAATGTTTACTTTAAAGTCTTACTACCATTATTCATACTATGTTTATATTCAGGATCAAGCACTTCTAGCTGAACGTAAAATTACGGGTCTCTCCTCTTCTGACCGTCATAAGTCGCCGCCATATATTCAGATCAGAGCAATCCTTCACAAATAAACATCTCAAGAGGACAGGTCTATGTGCCACTTATATTCATTTGCGTTCAACGGTGCTCAATTCTGGGTTGGAATGTGGCCTTTTTTCAAAGGGGGCTTGCTAGGGTGAGAGTAGGGGGTTTCGGGGGTTAGTTAGACTTCTAAGGAGACAGTGAGACTGGAGTTACAGCTTTTCATTAACCTGGAAACCGCCTAGTTACATGGTTCATGGGCTGGTCTCAGCTCACTTGGAGGTAACAAAGGGTGTCAGGCGGCACTTTCGGCAGGGGGTGGCTGCTTGGGGCACCCCATCTGACTCTGATCATCATGCCGGCCGCCCTGCCGCACTCATTAGAGGCTAGGAATGAGCTTGCATTGCTCTTGTTGAAGGGCTCCGGTTACGTCGCCTCACCCCACCCCAAACACGCCCTAAGCCCCTCCTACAGTCTCCGTTGTTCTTTTTTAAATGGGAAGGTATAGAAAAATAAAATTATAATTCATGTTTGTTTCATTGATTTATGACTGTTTATTCTGCTAAACTGGTTTGTTCTTCACCCGCATAGTAATATAAATGGCTCTATTGATAAAAGTTCATAATATATACATAATATATTTCATAGCTATATATATATATATATATATATATATATATATATATATATATAGTTGTTCATGCAAATAACTATATTTGAATAGAGCCATTTTAAATATTAATTAATTGACCCTAATGAGAATATTATTTACCAGTGCATACATAAATAATCAGGAATCAAACAAAAATTGTATTACATTTTATCATTTTATTTTTGAACATCTTTGAAAGTCTTTTCAAACTTTTCATATTTTAATTTTCCATACAATGGTAACATTAATGAATTAAATATATTAAAAAGTTTATAATATAATATAATAATACAACATAATATAATGTAATACAATATAATATAATATATAGTGCTGAAAAACACACACATACAGTATGTACAACCCGAATTCCGGAAATGTTGGGACATTTTTTTAATTTGAATAAAATGAAAACAAAGAATTTCAAATCACATGAGCCAATATTTTATTCACAATTGAACATAGATAACATAAATGTTTAAACTGAGAAATGTTATAATTTTATGCACAAAATGAGCTCATTTCAAATTTGATGCCTGCTACAGGTCTCAAAATAGTTGGGACGGGGGGCATGAAATACACAAGGCCTTCCCTGAAATAAACGTTGTCTGGAGGGGAGCATATGTTGCTCTAAAACCTTTATATACCTTTCAGCATTCATAGTGCCTTCCAAAACATGCAAGCTGCCCATATTGTATGCACTTGTGAACCCCCATACCATCAGAGATGCTGGCTTTTGAACTGAACGCTGATAACACGCTCCCTCCTCTTTAGCCCGAAGGACACGGTGTCCATGATTTCCAACAAGAATGTCAAATTTGGACTCGTCTGACCAAAGAACACTTTTCCACTTTAAAACGGTCCATTTTAAATGAGCCTTGGCCCACAGGACACGACGGCGCTTCTGGACCATGTTCACATATGGCTTCCTTTTTGCATGATAGAGCTTTAGTTGGCATCTGCAGATGGCACGGCGCATTGTGTTTACCGACAGTGGTTTCTGGAAGTATTCCTGGGCCCATTTAGTAATGTCAATGACAGAATCATGCCGATGAATGATGCAGTGTCGTCTGAGGGCCCGAAGACCACGGGTATCCAACAAAGGTCTTCGGCCTTGTCCCTTATGCACAGAGATTTCTCCAGTTTCTCTGAATCTTTTGATGATGTTATGCACTGTAGATGATGAGATTTGCAAACCCTTTGCAATTTGATGTTGAGAAACATTGGTTTTAAAGTATTTCACAATCTTTTTACACACTCTTTCACAGATTGGAGAGCCTCTGCCCATCTTTACTTCTGAGAGACTCTGCCTCTCTAAGACATGCCTTTTATAGCTAATCATGTTACAGACCTGATGTCAATTAACTTAATTAGTTGCTAGATGATCTCCCAGCTGAATCTTTTCAAAATGTCTTGCTTTTTCAGCCCTTTGTTGCCCCCGTGCTAACTTTTTTGAGACCTGTAGCAGGCATCAAATTTGAAATGAGCTCATTTAGTGGATAAAAGTGTAAAATGTCTCAGTTTAAACATTTGTTATGTTCTCTATATTCTATTGTGAATAAAATATTGGCTCATGTGATTTTAAATTCTCCTAGTTTTCATTTTATTCAAAAAAAAAAAAAAGTCCCAACATTTCTGGAATTCGGGTTGTATTTAGAAAATACATGTATTTACATGTATATATTTATATTCATAGAATTTATTATATATAAATATATTTAATATATAAACATATTTTTCTTAAATATATACATGCATGTGTGTATATTTATATATACCTAATAAATATACACAGTACACATACATATATTATAGTACACAAAAATGTTTATTTTGGTTAATTTGGTTATTAATCGTTGCCCAGCACTACTAATATATAATATTAAATAATACACACTTTAATATATTATATAAAAACATAGAGATTTTGAGGGGAGGACACCTTTTGAAACATTTTAAACATTTTAAAATAAAATTTATTTTATTATTTATTTATAAATATGAGCATTTATAAATAAATTCTAAAATTTGGGTGGTGGGGGTTTTATGTCTTTATGTTTGTATATACTGGTAAACAGATTCCAATTGAAATAGTTATAATATATAAAGAATATGCTGTTAATGATACAATTCAAATATAACAATTGTAATACTACATAGAAATCATGAAATGAAGCACCAGCACTGATCCTGTCATTGCATCTATCCATGTGATCTACCATATCTCTTATTTGCCATCAATCTATACGCTTATCTATGTTCCTTCACCACTAATGATTAAAACAACCTGGAGATACCTCCTCATGAGAGTCACTGTGATGACACAGCCTTCAGCAGATCCCAGCATGCACTGAGCTTCACTGGGGAGGGATTGTAAGGTTTGATGAGGGCAGTGACAGATGACGTCCTGTCCCCAGGAACGGTGACGCTGAGAGAGGAGCCCAAGTCTTCCACCCCCGACTGGTGGCTGAACCCTGGTGCACTCTTGATGGAATCCCTCAACCAGCCCTTAAACAGTAGGGCTCAAAGCTCAGAGGTCTAAGAGCCGATCCGGCCCAGTAAAGCAGCACGTCGCTCAGCTGTGCTCCAGTGATCTCTTAATCCTACCCTGCCCTGGCTGACGGCTCTGACGGTGTAAACTGCACACAGGTATCTGACTGTGGCTATCTGTGCTTAGAAAGCCGAGACTCCAATCACATCAGTGGTCGGACAGTATACTAACAATTCCAGTGAAAGAAGTCAGCAGAACATTGGTTGTGGCATGTTTCATTATAAAGGGGAAATCTAAAGCCATTCCAAAATAACTCAGGGCACTACTATTTGTGGTTTAGAAAGGGAATTAAAAAGCTTTTATATTAGTGGCTTACCACTGACATTTTTTGGCCAAAATCTTCACCAGTGTGTACGGAGTACAATATTGACTGCTAAGCTTAACACAGAACATGGAAACTCAGGTGTATGTAATAATAGTAGTAACAGTAATAATTAGTTTGAGGTAATTACTAAAGACTGAAATTATATCAAAAGTTCTGGTGTCATATATTACAAACCACTAAAGTCCATTCCTTGACCGTGTTCTCAAGTTCACTGAGACTAAATTACATTAAATGTGTGTTTATGTAAAAATAATGAAACTTGGCACCAAAACTACTCGCACTGAGCAAGAAACTAATTTTCATCAGAGAAAAGTTTACATACTTTAACAAATTCACTCGCTGTTCATTTGTGGGCCTAAATATGTAAGGGATGTTTTCACTTTCCTGGAATGGAACAATGGAAGAATAGGAGTGTGATAGCGTGACATATGAATATTACTGTATGTTGGTAATTTTGGTGTTCTACTGTTAGTAATAATAATAATTGTGAGAGTAGAACTGTTGTAACACATCTGGTGCTTAGATATAGTATGTCTATATTAAACACATTTCCATTTTGTTAGCATATCACGTTTAAACCAAAAAAAACAAACTTTATGGCTTTCTCTCTCTTGTGGAACACAAATTAAGATATTTTGAAAAGTCTTTAAATGAAAGTGGCATTCAGTGTTGTTTTGGATCCCTTTGGCTTTGATTATATTGAAAAATTCTTCAAAATATCTTAGTTTGTGTTCTGCAGAATAAGTGTGAGCAAATGATGACAGAACTTTCATTTTAGGGTGAACTGTCCCTTTAAATGAGGGACCAGATTCTTATCAAGCCCAAAATATCATAGAATTTCTTTGCACACATAAGCACCCCTCACATTTTCTTCAGAAAATTTCTAGAAAAGACTAATGTGACCAGGTACCAGCGGTGTGACCTCCTGCTGATGTGACTGCCATTGCACATTATGACCTGGTATTAAACAGGTCTGCTTGAAGGAGTTGTCACAAACACCTAAATGCATTATGTTACTAACATACTAAATAAAGCAAAAATGTCCCAGTGTGCTGAAATGACCCGTTTTAGAGAAGCAGTAAAGTGCCTGATGAAAACTCATTTGTCTCCTGTATCTGTCAGATGCCTCGCAGCATCTGTGACCCACTCCTTCAGAGTTTTGGTCCTTCCGTGTTCCTACCAGGCAGGGGGTGAGAGGTGCAAATGTAGAGTTGTAATTCAGAGAGTCTGGTTTCTGTTGCTGAAGAAGCAGAGAGTGCAGTATTGATGACCGCGCTCTGCACTGTCCTGACCGTCTGTGTAATAACCTGCCAGTCTCCTGCTGTCTTAAGGAGTCTCCACCATCCTCAGCCAGCCATTTCCTTTCTTCAAAGCAGCCATAACTAAGCTGGACTGAGACGCATTATCCAGAGTCTCTCAATCTGATATTTCTAGTTCCGAAAAGTTTGTTTGGATGATCAGAGAGAGTAAACCAACTATTTTTCATTTATTTATTTGCTAACACTTTACACAAGGTTTATATGCATTAATATTGCGTTAATATAACTTTTACAAAAAAAAAACAAACACTTTCAGACAATTTCAAGTTGTATGAATTAGTTAAAATATTAATTAACATTGAGTAGTTGTTTTCTACAGATATAGCCTAAATTAAAAGGATAGTTCATTCGAAATTGAATATTCTTTCATTATTTTATCATGTTGTCTAAACCTGCATTACTCATTACTTTCTTTCATCTTTGGAACACAAAAGAAAGCTTCAAGGAAAAAAAATTAGAAGAAAAACGAAGATACTGGTCATTTTCTGCCATGATGTTTACTTCAGTCCTAATAACATTACACAATTATTTCATATTAACACAGTACATTATACAATATATATATATATATATATTTTACCAATGTCTTCGATTGTAAGAGAAAAGCAAAAAACAATAAAAAAAAACAATGAGACTTTAACAGGAAACTTGATTAATAAATGGTAGATAATAGTAATAATAATTAATAAAAAGATTAATAAATGGTCTTTTTTAGGCCAATATATTACACCTTCATTGTAAAGTGTTTAAATAAAGTGTTCTTATTTGAAGTAGTTGTGCTGTAATTAGCGTGCTTAGTTGTTACATTAAATGCTGCTTTAAGTTTTAAATTTAACCACTTTAAATCACTGCCACTATTATATATACTTGAAGAATATCATGTTATGACTTCAAAACAATATTAATATGCTGGGAGATTTGAAAACTGATGCTTTTGAACATTAGCATCACACATATCCAGCTTCATATCTATGGGTGTTCATAGACAGTAGGTTTGTTCGGTAGCTCACGGAGTACGGAGACGTACTTGAGAGGTGAGGAGCTACGGTTCGAATCCCGTGTAACTACTGTTCGACAAAACAGTTCAAATCTGCATATAAGGAAGTTCAAATAGCATGGTTGCATCAACAACTGCGTTTTTATATCAGTTTTGCATTTGTCAACACCATCGGGTAGGTTTAGGGTTGGGTTTGGTGTAGGGCCTATTTCCAACACGATAGAGCATTAATTTTTAGCGACGGTCCCCAGATATTTAAATTCTGAACCGCCGCAATACGTACCTGAAGCAACGTAATAAAAACACAGCAATACGTACCTATATCAATGTAATAACGTGCCAGGGTTTACGTATTGAACCCGTGTTTTAGCGCCACTCAGTGGACATTTCTCTTTGATACTGTGGCAAAACGTGCAATAAGGTACGTAAAAACGGTCTCGCTAAAAAGTGCCCCCAGGTACTTTTATGCCATGAGACCAGGTTGGATTTAGAATGCAATAAACGTAAGAAAGGTTTCCAATTGGGGTCGGTTGAACACGAAACATGCATATTTATGTAAAGCTTCCGTAAGACCAATAGGCCAAGTATTGTGCCGATAACCCTCTGCTTAGTCATTTTTGTTGCTTATCAGTGTTTGGAATGTCTTAGCAAAGTGAGACACAATGTTTTCACAAGAAGTCAGCCAGAGTTTGGAAACCTGAGGTATAAATCAGAAGGAGCATTTTTGTGGGATGTCAAACTGATCATCTTGAGGACGTCATTACTTGTCCCACTCCCCCTCTTGGGCAGCTTCATTACCCCAGTCACAGTGGGTCAAGTTGGCCTGTGGTGCCACTGAAACCCAAGCTTTCCTAACCCAGACCGAGACCTAGAAGCATGCGGTGTCACAAGCGCCATGACTTTATCACTTCCCCTTTGCCCCATCTTCATCTTCTCTTCTGCTTTATCTCCTTCCCTCCAAAGGCTCATCTTTATAGGCCACCTCCAGCCATGGGCCCAGCGGTATTAGACTGAAAAGCCAAAAGAACAGAGGAAAGCAGCTATGTATGTCTGCAGTGAATCAAGGCTGTTTTAAGAGAGAAATTTCACTGTGGTTTTCCAAAAGCATTGCGTTTCATTGGTTTTACATTTATATTCACCCCGCTACTCAAGTATCAATGGTGTTTAGCTTGTGTACAGTCCGATTAATGTAGTCACAGAGCATTAATTGATATTCATGAGTAGCATGATCACAGAGAGTCGATTGGTCCGCTTCCATATTGGAGCATTTAGGTTAGAGAGGTTTAACCTCATGTACCATTGCAATGGACTTCTGCCATCTTTATGATCCTGCTCATTAAAATTAACTGTCTGGCTGTAAAAAATAGATTTCCTTTTAATGCTGCCTTCTGGATTCTCTTACGCACCGCTGATTGTGTGTAAAAGAAACCTTGCTCACGTGCGTGTTTCGCTTTTTCTAATTTTACTTTTATTTCAGCTCTTGATGAAAGTGTCGTTGGTTCAGAGGCAGCAGATGGAAAGCATATTAACATGAATAAGAATTAAAGACTGAATAATTGAAATAAAAAATGCCATGACCAAAAACATTATTCAGTTTATAAAGAGATCAGCCATAGTGATATTTTTTTACTACCATACATGATTGAAGCCAATACATTGGCAAAAATTTACAATTAAATTTATAATAATTTTCCAGCAATTTTTTGCCTTACTTATACCACACAATATTTGGTTATCATTGTACCAGACTGGAAACATAGATGGCCAATATCAAATGCCAACTGTTTAAAACTTTCCTGTCACAGCTACAGTCACACAGTTTCAGTTATAAAAAGGAAAAAGGAAGTCATACAAAAGTTATAAATGCCGTATTTGCAGGATGGTTTTTCGCTCATGGGACCTTGTTTATCATGGGGTTGATATTATAGTCATAAATGAAATAATGCAGTTCCCACTCCATGCTCCATTCTTTGGGGGAATACCCTTAATTTAACAAGGCAAATTTAAGAGACCTTTTTAAAAGTTTAGCCTGCCCCTTTAAAGGCAAACCCATCAAACTCAAGCCTTTTGATCAACCCAGTAACCTCCCGCCCTTCCCACAGGGCTTTTTTTAACACCATCATTATTAGGCCTCAACCCATCAAGCCCGTCTTCCAGCGGGGCACAGCCCCCCCTGTCGGACCCGGTGCTGGCCAATTACATACAGGGTCTGAAAGGGGACGAGGCCCTAGAACTCGGCCTGGACCTGAAACACTTCACTTCTGTCTATAAAAATACAAAGAGTAGGTGTTCTCCTGCTCTTTATTCTCATTTTCTTTCCTGTCAGAGCGCTCAGAGTTCGCCATTTTACAGGGAGTTTGGGATCAGGTGGAGATGGTAGGGTTATATACCCTCAGTGCTCATTTCACCCGTAGAAGCTCCACGTTGGCCTTAACTTCACCCTCACCTGGCTATCCAGGATGACGCTATGGTCCTATAAAAACAGAGTACAGAAGGTCGTTGGAGGATTTTGATGAACTCACAGATATCGTCACCTGTAAGTATATCTTTTCGTTCTGGGTTTACTTTGAGAGGGATTCTGAGAGCTGGATCTTTTAACAAAGCCTTTGGGCTTTTCGCAGTTCCTCTGTTTGTTGACTTTACAACCAGGAGCTTGGCTCCAAGGCCAACCGAATCGGCCCTCAACTCTTCTCAAGAGTAAATATCTGTCTCCAAATCTGTCTAAAGGTTTCACTCCTGATCTTCTGGCTAGAGGACTCATGTAAAAACAAAAGGTTCACTTATCCTAAGCTTCTTTTCTATTCTGAACTTCTTTTGGTAAGTGAGGGAAGCCTTGTGATGCTTTTTGAAAGTCCTGAGGCATCTTCTGCTGCCAAATCTTCCCCATTATCTTCCACTCCCCAGGCTGTGACGTTTGGTCCAAGGCTTTTATGACAGGGTAGGCAAGGGGCATGAGGAAATGAGGTGACCCCAAGGTCAGCAGTGGAGTCAGGCAGCTGAAAGTGGACCGTGGCCCTGCCACCTCTGGGTTACAGCTGGTTGGGCCATCCCAGTGTACTACAGAAATGGAAACTCTGGTCATTGGTGGGACAAGACCATCTTCGATCCTTGACCTTGCTCTCATGTGCCTTTAATTAGGATGGATTTAAATTTGTTTACAAGCTCCACTGGTCTTAAATCTTTTGGTTTGTTGCCCCATCCTTTTGCATACCCCCATCCCTACATCCCCCCTCACTTGACTGCCTGCTGTTTCAGAGTCCCTCTTTTCTTCTTTCTCTTTAATATGGTGTTGGACATTCGTTTATGATGCTTTTTTAACTGGTTCTTAGGCACGAGTTACAAGCTATTTGGGAATCTACAAAATTGGATGTTGGGGACACCCCCCCTAAGATGTTAATCTGTTGCCGATATGAAAGGCTGCTCACCTCGGTAAACCCTCTCATCCGATGGAACCAGGCCACTTTTTACGGCCCCATCAGGCACCCGCCTGGATGACTTACTGCTGACCTCTTGACATGGCAGTCAAAGCCATATGAGGAGAATCTTTCTCATTCTGTGTCTTCCACCCAGAGTTCATCTATTCACGCTTGGAGGTCAAAGGTTGGTTTATTTTTTGTCTCTGTGTGCCCAAAAAGATAGCCAGCCTGAACTCCTGTAAATTGTCCTGGCATGTCAACCTATAAACAAATCATAGTGTGTGGTGTCAAAGTACCAAAAGTCTTACAGTTGCTTTGTCCATTTCTTCGTGCTAAAACAGCTATATCACATGAACCCTTGGTGGTGGTGGTGGGGGGGATGAAGCAGTAAATCCCTTTCCCCAAACTCGCACTCTGCACTGGTACCACGTTAAACATTTACACGGTTCAGTTTGCGCTTTATTAGGGAGTTACTAGCATGCTTGTTGCTACAAAAACATCTCTTGACCATTTGTATCGTATTAAAAATTTACACGGAACTGCAGAACTGTTACCTGCAGGTTACTAGCATGTTAGCGACAAAGTTAGCAGCTACAATGTCTGTGGCTATAGGAGAAGCGAAGCTAATTGGTAAGGATGGGTTAAGTAAATGTTTGACTTCTCCGCTGTGCTAAAGGGACCGAGAAAGTCAGCGCCACCTCGGAAAGAACAGAAGGCGGGAGAGAAGAGTGGTTTGGGTTTTGACAGACATCTAAAACTTGTGTCGACACTTTGCACAGATTAGCCAGTGTCCCACATTTCTTGCACACAGATAATTGATTTCATATGGTGGTCATGCTCTATGATCTCTCACTCATCTAAGTGAAAGAATGTTGAACATAATGTATGTACAGCAGTGATGTTTTCCAGAATTGATGATTTCTCAATCATTGTTTTTCTTGTTATTTGGCTTTTTCCCCAAATGTGAAATGTAGCCATTTACATGCATGAAATACAGTTAAAAGGTCTATCTTTTATTTATTGTTCTAATTATTTTAAATGCTCTTTTCATAATTTTGTGTGTGTGTGTGTGTATGCATGTATGTATATGTGTATATATATATATATATATATATATATATATATATATATATATGTATGTATATGTGTATGTATGTATATGTATATATTATATTTAATAAGATTTCTTTCATTAGTTTATTATTGTATTACAGCAGTATTTTGATTAGTATGTTAGCATGGTAAATTTTTTGTAAGTGATTATAATCCATGGAATAGAGCTCACAGGTTGGAAAAGTTAGTTTAATATTTCTGAATCAAGGTTTGTAAATTCATATTTTGTGTAAATCAAGTCTTGTGGTGACTAGTTGGCATCATTTCATTTTTCAGGTTTCAAATCCAGAGAGGGAAGGCTGACCCAAATAGCTATAAAGGCCTTGGAGACTGTTTCAGAACTATATTTCGCACTGAGGGGTAAGTTATAAATGTCTGTCTGTCCGTTGTCCATTCGTTTATCCATTTGTCCATCCATCCATCCATCATATACTGTATTGTATTGCCATGCCATCAAAATGTATCAATAATTTCATTTATAATTTAAAAATATATGTAATTTACCAAGGCGTATCAGACACCAAAATAAAACATAAAAAATAAACACTTTTAGGATCTTTGTAGTTTATATAATATAATATGGAATTGTCGGTGGTACAGTTTTTGTTTAGGTTTCCAATATTGACCCTGTCCTTCATCACTATTCATTTTCGTTTTGGAAATACATCTTTACTATAATTTGTAACTTAATTTAAAATTTTTCAGTTATTACTTTTTTGGTTGGAAGTGTGAATGACACTTCTGGTTTGTAATGTTTTCTTTCAGTACTTCCCATCTGCTGTTTTCATGTATTCAGTGTAAACTAGGCACACATGTCTGCTGTATGCATGATAACAACATACACCTGGTGACAGGGAATGTTTTGAGCTTTGGAAAAGTAGTAAACCTGGTGTACAAAAATCACAAACTTTAAGCCCACCTGCTCTGGAATATGCAGTGTGTCAATCTCATACAAGCAAGTGAAGTCATAGGTTTATATCAAGCACTGGCAGTGGCATACTCAACATGTGTCATGTTAACTACCTCTGCTCATAGGAAATCACACATATGACGTAGTGTGCTTGAGGCAGAGGTTTATCTGTTTCTGTCTCCCTCCTCCTTTTTTATTTTCCCTCCCCAAATGATTTGCTCTCCTTTCAGTTTTTTTCTCCCTTCCCTCCGCCACACAACATGAGGCACGTGTCAGATCCCAGACAGTGTGCAGACTTGAAAGAAAGCTCTGTTTATGGCAAGATGACAGCTTTACAGTGGATCTAAAGCTGATCCGCAGCAAGGTGTGAGAATATATGTGCACGTGTGGCCCCAGGTGACGCTGACGCAGCAGCTCTGGCTGGCCATTGTGAGATCCATCGTACTTTCCCTCTCCACGGAGCTGTCATCGGCTGCATCCCGCAGGCCTCCCCTGCAGATTACGCCTCTTCTTTCTTCTAAACCAATTATCACCCTCCGACTGTTTGTGCTGTGGCTGGAATCACCACACAGTAGCCGGTAGCATGATCAGCCCCAGGCTGAACCACTTAGTTTTAATTTACACAAATGGTGGTGGGAGTTACTGTTGTGAAATTATTATTGAAAATAAACATGCTCTTGCTGTATGGGCCAGCATTGCACTTTTGCTCTCGACCCATATTTTGCTTCGGTCCTCCCCTCTGTGCGGTAGAAACCCGAGCCCTTCGGCTTCCACACACCAATTAGTTCAGAGCTGGAGATCCATCTGTGATTTGGCTCCGAGTCTGTTTGAAATGTTATGAACATTCACTTGCGTCATGATGTAGCATGTGTGAATCATCATAGAAAGAAAGCACTAATAGTTTTAGATCACATATATAAATAGCTTGATTGTGCATAATTATTTAACAGTATGTGTCTTAGCCGGTGATTTATAGAACTTTTTTTGGTACTTTAAGCAGCAGGTAAGTTGCTATGGCTCCAAAATACTTTCAAAAGTTTGAAATGTATTATTCAGAACCAAGCTGCATTCAATCAATCAATGAATCAATCAATCAATCAATCAATCAATCATTCCTGTGATGGCAAAGCTGAATTTTCAGCATCATTACTCCAGTCTTCAGTGTCACATGATCCTTCAGAAATTATTCTAATATGCTGATTTGGAGGTAAAGAAACAATTATTTTTATTGAAAACTGAAACACATTTTTTCAGGATTCTTTGATGAATAGACAATATATGAGTCATGGACATGTTTTTTTTTTGCATGCATGCATGCATTAATTTATTGGTGATCTAAAAATCAGCATGATTTTAATTTCTATATTTCTATAAAATAATAAAACTTATGTTGTACATGAAATGCATAAGAACATATATTGGTTAAATAATTTTATAGTGGATTCTTTGAAGTTTCTGACTGTGTTTAGACGACTGATTTCCAAACAGGAATGTTATATGAATGTATGTTTCCTGTAAACACAAAAAAAGGAAGGCTTATATTGCTTTAAATTATACATTTTTCTTATAGTAAATATATATGTAATTAATAACATATGTATCTTTTACAGTTTTAAGTTGCATACCCTGAAATGAGTGGCATCCATTGGATAAAACCTACAGTAAATATGAGATGTATGTCAGATTTGATGTCCAGTTTTAATGCTTTTTATTAATTCATTTGTGTGTCAAACTCGATGATGAACACATTTGTTTATCTGTAAGACGGGATAGAAAACCTTACATATTTGCCCTTATTTTAAACATTAATAATATATAAATGAGGTAACACTTTAGAATAGGGAACACATATTCACTATTAACTAGAACAAACTCCTAATTTGCTGCTTATTAATAGTTAGTAAGGTAGTTGTTAAGTTTAGGTATGGGTAGGATTAAGGGATCTAAAATATGATCATGCAGAATAAGGCATTAATATGTGCTTTATAAGTACTAATAAACAGCTAATAGGCATGCTAATAAGCAATTAGTTAATAGTGAGAATTGGTCCTTAAAGTGTTACTATAAATGATTATAGAAATAAACATTACATTTTATTTATCCAAGTTCAAATTCAAATGATCAGATCGGTTTCTGAGCTTCTTTTCTGTATTAATCACTGGAGGCAATTAGCTGATGAATTGGTGTTGTTTTACTCTGCCTGTCATGTTTGATTTCAAGCCAAATCTCAAGAAAGGTCCCTGCTTCTCATCTCCCCACTCCTTGATTTATGAGCCTGGAGCCGTTGTGCCGCCCCAAACCAATGTCAAGGTTAAAGACTCGAGAGGCAAATGACAATATTTGCAGATCAAGCATTCAGGTTGTTGACAAGGGAAAGGACAGGAAGAGCTCAAAGTCACCCGGTCCACCATGTAAGATCATTACTGTACGCTTACTTACAGCAGACAAAGACCGAAATGTAAATATTCCATATACGTTTCCCCGTCAGCCCAGTGATTCATTGATGGTCGGCCCCATAACAGGGATCAAACATTTTGCCTCATTATCCAATTTGGTTAATGTATCATTTCCTTCCTCTGCTTTTGTTATGTTGAAGGATGTGGCTATGAGTTGAATGGGAGAAATGGGGTTTGATGCAAATCAAAGACAAATCACACCTATACAAACTCCAGCAGCTGGACCCACACGTACCTAAATGTGTGAGCATTTGCTTATGAGGGCCAACTGCGTGCTTACATTTAGAGTCAAATTGGCATTCAGGCATAGTCAAACCAGGCGTAGTCAAATGGTGTCCTAAGTGCGTGTGTAACAAATTGGAGCTTTATCTCACCACCTGATGTTTCTTAGACTGTCCACACCCGGGAAACACGCGGCCAGTGTTTGCATGCGCCACAAGGGGAGCGACGGGAGGGGGGGCTTCCGTTTCGCCAGACAAAAGCCCTCCATGTTGGTCCCACTCTGCCAGACACTTTCGTTCGACACAATGCCTCTCTGTTACCATTTCACCTGACAAGTGAGGTTTGTGACATCTGACACATCGTGATGCTGGTGAAATCAAGATTGTTTGTCATCCGATGAGATGTGTGGTAGTAATTAGCCGTGGGTCAGAGGTTTTGGAGTGGCGGTCATGGCATGGGCAAATTCGCTTGCTAATCGCCTCATCTCTGTTCGCAGAAACGATAATATTTACACCCCAACTAAATCAGCCGAGGACATCTCTGTTGACTGCTCAGGCATGTTTTCACAATACAACGACAGAAGTTCACTTGCAGCTGTCACGCTACTCTGTCCGCCCTGTCCACACACGTGTGTTCAATATCAATACATGCTAGAACTGATACTGAGAAATCTGTTTCATTCTTACCCATCCCCTCTCGGGTTGTATCAACCCTCTTAAACGCATACATGGACGTTACCTGATCTGAAGCTTTGGTTATTAGTAGTTCACCCAAAAATTAAAACCCTGTCATTTACTTTCATGTCATGAAGTTTTTTTTGTGTGGAACATACAGCCTTCCTCACTAAGCTTTCCAAGAACAGACAAAACAATGTTCTTGCATTCAAAAACAATCAATTGACTTGTGATACTTTTTGCAATGGCAATTTAATGCCTTTTTATTATCAAATCAAATCACTTTTATTGTCACATCATCACAGCACGTGTGCTTTGGTGAGTGAAATTCTTGAATTTTTATTTTATCAGAAATATTATATTATCAGAAAGTAATATAAAAACATTCAAATATTTTGAAAATATTTTGCATTAAGGTTTTATAATTAATTAATCCATTAGGTATCATAACACTGAACAACAATTTTTACAGCTTTTATTAATCTACACTACCATTCAAATGTTTGGAGTCAGTGAGATATTTTTTATATTTTTTATAATTGAAAGAAGTCTTTCATGCTCACCAAAGCTGGATTTATTGAAGCAATAGAGCAATTATTACAATTTAAAATAACTGTTTTCTGTTTTAATATTGTTTATGCATTTAGAGAACTATTTATTATATATTACTATTTAATACTATTTTATTTGAAATATAGAATCTTTTGTTGTATTCTAAATGTCTTTACTATCACATTTGATCAATTTAACGCATCCTTACTAAAAAAAAGTATTAATTTATTTCAAACAAATCAGCAGCAACAACAAAAAATCTTACTGACCCCAAACTTTCGACAAAGTAGTGTAGATTAATGTTAACTGATAAATTAACAGTGTCCGCTCACATTATAGTAATTTGTTTATGCTTTTATGTATATTTATACTTTAATTTACCTTGAAAGGTAAAAAAATATAGGCTATCTGTACAATGTAGAAATGAACAATAACCTATTAATAAATGCTGTGAAAGTATTGTTTATTGTTTGTCTATGATATCTGTTATTAATGTTAACAAACTGAACTGTATTGTATATTGCCAAAATATTGCTATTGATAGCAGTTTCATTTTGATCAATTTGATTAATAATCATATTATGTTTTTCTTTCTTTCTCTCTTTCTTTCACGAGTTCACCCTTACATCTAATCTGATAGCAAATAGTAAGCATATTTTGGCTTGCTGTCCTGGGGGAGGGCTCCGAGCCAGGAATATGGCCCGAACCCAGAGAACTCCCCCTATCCCTAATATGGGATAAAACAGATTAGGGGTGAGGAGTTGGGGTGAAGGAGGGATGCCAGAAAACTGTCATTGGACAGAGGTAGGCAGGCTGCATATATATATATACACACACACACACACACACACACACACACGTATTGTGCTCGTTAGGATAGTTGGCTAAACGAGTTGCACCTGCGCCAAATTAGTTGATTATCTGATCGTGCTCCTCCCGAACCTTGTTAATAAAACATAATTTCTCTCTTTCTTTCTTTCTCTCTTTCTTTCTTTTGGCAACCCGTATACCTTTGAGATATTTCATAGAACATTTTAGAGGCATGATTAAATTTGTTGGTATAAATACTAATGACTGCATCTATTTACTCCTTTTTTTTTTCTTTTTTTTTACATTTCTAGATAAACTACTTTCAATTCTAAACAAAATGGTATAATCCCCATTCTTAACTTTAATTCTTAAAATGGACATTATGTGGACTTCAAAGAATAAAATCGTCTTTTGATTTCTTTGATTGCAAGCCTTTAGCTAATACAGCTTTAAAAAGAGGTCAAACGAGCTGATGATTTCAAGCATCAATATTTATTGTCATCCCTACTAACCAATTGTATCACACCACAATAAATCCAATGACAGACCTTTTCTTTTTGACATATTACTACAATACCGAAACTACACACACAATTCTAGGTAAATGTTAGCTCTTTACCATACTGCTGAGTTTTTGTATGAGAGAATGAGGAGCGAGAAGAAAAGCTCAGGTGTTTCCCTTGCTCAGGCTTGTCCTGACTTTCAGATTGACAGAAAGCATAACAGAGTCAGGTTTCAGCTTCAGAAAAAGTTAATGTGCTCGCCAAACAATGTCTGCTTCTCAAAGTGCACATGTCTGCGTTTATGGGTGGTGAGAACGTGCTAAAGCATTGATCAGACTGGAATCTCAAAATGCGGACACTTATTTTGGTTGCCGTTTGCTTAAGCAGACTGTGAATGTCCATGAGATCCTGTGTGATATTTAAAATCAAAGAAAATATTGGACCGTTACAAAAAAAAAATGTTTCTGTTAAGATACAGCATGGTAGCCCAACACATTTGGATCATTTACAGTTTGAGATACAATTTGGGCCGTTACAACGTTAAACTCGTATCACGACAGTTATGCAAGTAGCCTTGATATGAGTTTATGGTGATATCAAGATCAATTCAAACACATTTCAGCTTTCTAAGTATATTCAAATGAGAAAAGATATTAGTGATACTGCTGTTGGAAGACAAAGACTGTTTGTGTTCAGTTGCTTATCATACAGATGCCTGTCAAGGGTTACCGTCTGTCTATTTGCACTTCTAACTCTATTATTTGATAAGTATCCCTTAAAGCTGTTTTCTCTGATGCAATGCTGTGACAGTTCTTAAGAACTCATTATTAATTATATAGCAGAAGCTGAAGAATCTCACCCGTTTTGACACGAATGCCAAGAGATGATTTGGCTGTCTTAATCTTTTTAGACATTGAAAACCTAAAAATGTAGTTCCTTTTGTTTTTCATTTATAAGTGCTTGTTTGTGTGTTTAGACCAGTTTAACCTGTTCTGGTTTGGAAACAGTACCCTGGAAACAGTAGTGTATTACAACTGAAGTTGAGCTCAATGCATGGTAATGGGGGTGGATTTCCATAGTATTCACACATCAAAGAAGGATTCAGCATTCTTATGTGAAGCACCATGAGTCCATGAAATATTTCAAATATTTGTCACATCTTCTGTGTAACAGACTTAAGACACTTGGTCATTTACTTAAGCCAGTTTGACACATTGCACCAATTAAGATTAAGCCTATAAGCGCAAATTCAATCAAGATTCTCCTAATAATTCAGCTGCACCAAACTATATATATTAGAAATGCACCAATGTATCGGCCAATAATCAGTATCGGCTGATAAAATAATTTTTTTCACTTCGATTGTTCAAAATCAGCTGATCATCAGGACCGATTATATCCTGTCAATCAAAACGTGGTGGAAAAACATGTCAGACTGCAATTTATAGTGTGTCTAGAGAAAATTAATTTTGTTGAAATTAATGTGACAATAACGCATTAAATGTTAGCGACATTAAAGCAGGCTCTATTTGATCCTATGAATCACCCGTAGTTCAATCCAGGGTTGCCAGATCCATGTTTTTCTCTATACCAAACATTATTTGTAGCGTGCCTCCCATCTACCAATCACAAAGAGCTTTGTGCTTTCTTACTTCTCAGAAACAACGTTTCCAATTTAAGTTATAGTGCAAAATGAACATGAATGGACATCAGAAGGTATGTTAAAATATATAGTATAGCTCACCAAAATGTGCCAAAATGTCTCTTGCAATCACTCAGTGTTTCCATTGCAGAAGCACGGCAATAAAACAGCTTGTGAACAATATTTCACTTAATGCTGCATTTACCTCAGGAAAGTTATCCAATGTTCACAATTCATTAGTTATCTATAAAAAAACACTAAAGAGGTAAAAGGTATTTATGAAGACTATGTTATGTGTTTTTGTTTGAGAATAATTATGATATCTGAAAATAAATAGCAGTTGAATATAATAGCTCTGCTGTTCATTTTAACCTTTAATTTTATAGTAATGCACCAACTGAGAGGGTTTCCTGTATTGTTTACAGCACTGGTTAGAAGAGATTTTTTCTCTTAAGAAAATCAAACTATCAGTATCGGTATTGGCAGATATCATTCTGAATAATCGGCTATCAGTATTGACAGAGAAATTCAGCATCGCGGCATCTGTAATATATATATATACAGTATATATATACAAATAAATAAGTAAGTTAGATAGATAATTACTTTTAATCCTGTTGCTAATTAGCTAATTATTTTAAACTCAGATTTAAGGTTTTAGATTGAGATTTTAAGATCACATTTCTAAAATGATTGCATTTATTTGATGGACTGTGGAAATTTTATTTATTCATTCATTTTAAATATTTAAAAAAAAAAATCTGTCCCTTTGTCTTTTATTATGCTTCCATATTGCTCCATTGATTAATGCAGTAAATATTTTTTCATGCCATATTCAAACTGAATATGCACTACTCCAACATTTCACAGGCTGCTTGATCAGTTTTTTGCCAACAGTGATAGTGAAAGTATGCTTAATCTTCAGAAAATGTATCCTCAAACCCAGGTCATATAAAATTTTATTTAGCTTTGTTTTATTTTCTGTTCCTTTTATATAAGGTGATCAGTTTTTGCAAACCTGCTACCAAAATGTCTAAATGTATTTTAACCCTTATTTATGTGTCAATATGCTTATTTACTTACTTCAGTACCCGTGTTATTAAGCTTGATGAATGCTGTCAACACAACAGTATTTGTAAAAATTGAGAAAATGGAATCAGATTATTGTTAGGGTTTTCTTGGGTGTCACAGTTTCAAGAAATTTTTGCAATGATGCTAAAATCAAGTGTTAAGAGGGTTAGCACATTAATAGCTACAGTACATATTGGTGCAAATCGCCCATAGGGCCTAGCTTGACGTTTACCATGTTCAACTGTTATTCTGTATTGAATCAAATTTTCTATGAGATGCAAACAAATCTTTGGTTTCATTACTGTATACATAATTGGCCAAATAGACATTTAAATGTTGTTTGTCCATTTACCATGTGTCTCAAACCCAATGAGTGATGTCTTTTCCTCAACAGAGTGTACGGCTTCTACAAGGGAATCCTTCCCCCCATTTTGGCCGAGACTCCAAAGAGAGCAGTGAAGGTAACAGGAACCACATTTGACTCTGAGCTTAAACTCATCACTTAAACCATACACACTCTGATCTTTGCAACCTGGCCTTCCGAGTGTAAACATACACACAGACCACATACGTATGTCCTCAACATACCGGCTCTAGCCAGGAGGATCAAAAACACTCATCCCCTCTCTATGTTTGTCGTCATGCCACATGTGTTTGCTGTTGAGAACTCCCAATATTGACCTACATGGCCAAAGATTGCTACCGGCCTTACTTTAGTATCATGTATAAACAGTACATAATATACACTCTTGAGTTTAGATGAGCACTTGCTGTGGCTTTAGGCCGTTGGTTATGGGCACCTCCAAATGGGTGTCTGAAAGGAGAGCGAGCACATTAATGTCTCACTTTTCCAATCTAAAAACATCTGGAAGGGTTTCGTTCCATTATTGGAAAGCTTTGGATTGGTAGACTTGAAATGCTTTAAGTTTGCCATAAAAGATTCACATGAAAATTCTGTCATCCTGTAATAATTCGCATGTCATTCAACTCATTTGACTTTCTTTCCTGCTAGAAACACAAAAAGAGAATTTTGAATAGTATACTGGTCACTTTCTTCCAGTTAATAGGGCCTGGAGCTTCTAACTTAAAGTCTTCTCAGGCCATGCTCTCTTAAAAATAAATGTTTCAAAAGGATGTTGTCACTGTGATGCCATAGAAGAACCATGTTTTGGTTCTCCAAAGAACCTTTCAGTAAACAGTTCATAAATATAACCATTTACTTCTTAGTGTAAAAAACATTTTAACAATCTAAACCGTTTTCCAATGTAAAGAACGTAATGGAAAGGTTGGTAACACTTTAAAGCCTTTATTAAAGGCTGTAATGCATTATAATTATTTATAATGTGTGCTGTAATACATGATGTCTTGTCGTAAATAATTATAACTTTATATAAATATAATAATAATTATATTTATTTTTAAAAGTGTACTATAGTTTTGTGTCGAACAGACCAAAATTTAAACTGTTATTCACTGAAAATGAAGAGTAACAGCCACAACTGGATCATTGACATAGCATTTGTGAATAAATCATGCAAAGTAAACTAGATTAACCTGTTCAGGGAATAAAAATATTAAAAAAAAAAAAAAAAAACCCCGACTCAAAATAACTATTTGTTCAGAAATCAGGCATCATTGCTACTCTGTGTTACTCTAATTAACTTGCCAATACTTTTCAAAAAAAAAATGTCAAAACAGCTCATGGGCAATACCCTTAAAGGGATATTTTTAAATATTTTTTAGCCTTAAAAAGTGAATATTAGTTTCTTAGAGTAGTAATACGGTTTCTTATGTTAAAACAAACCTTTACAATTTTTTTTCTTTTTTTTGAAATTGAAGAAAAAGAGCTAGAATGTATGCTAGATTTTCTGTTAATAACAATTTAAATTCTGGTCTGTTCATCACACAAAACTATTGTATAATTTAGGAAGACTTGGAATATAGTGCACAAGTTTTATGGCATATTTTGGATTATGGTGTATTATGAAGTATTTTGGAGCTTGATGCCCCCAGTTCTCTCTCACTTTATGTTGAAAAGAGTAGCTAGGATATTTTTCAGAATTCCTTTTGTTTAGCATGAATAAATCATACGGATTTGTAACGACATGAGGTTGAGTAAACGATGACAGAATTTTCTATTCATTTAACATTGGTCCATGAATCCATGATGCTCCAAATCTGTTGATTTAAACCTACTAAACAGGCTTGGTTTATTCTACAGGCCCTGCCTCCATCAGTCTTACTGGATGTTTTATTATCTAATATCTGTCAAGCTGAGCAAATCTTTACTGATATAACATCGTCCTACTAGTCGCCTATGTGTTTTTGTATCTGCTCGGTGTCATGTTGACAGCTTGAGTGTTCTCATTCAATACAGTTGAGCTGTGTTTGCTTAGGGTGTGAACATTCATCTTGTCTGCGTGCATGTATGTGAATGCATGTTGCGTCTGAAAACACTTCCTGACAGGTTGTCCTGATCTTCTTTGCAGTTTTTTACCTTTGAGCAGTACAAGAAGCTGTTGAGCTTTACTCCTTTATCACACGCCATGGTAAGTCATCTGATACAAGCGAGATATATGCACACACACACGGTCATTAATACTATACACACAATCACATTCACAGTCAAGCGAAGCACTCTCCTCATTACATGGCATTCTGGCAGCGGGAACCAAGTGTAATCGAGATGAGTGCTGCTCAGCGAGGCATGTGAAAGATAGCCCATTACTTTGACAGCAGTCTATCAATGTGCCAGCAGTATTGATGGCTTAGCCCGGCGGTGGCTCTCGAATCCATGGCTTCGTCGAACAGCTAAGAAGAGGCAAAACATTCACCTGCCTTATCAATCACACCTGTCTCCGCCCACTCTAGCTAGAGATGTCAATCCACACAGAGCCCACGGGCGCTGGGAAGATTGATGTACGGAGTGTGTGAGTGAGATCGTCTGCAAGGCAGTAAGTGAGTTCAACAGAGCAATTGAGCTGTGGCTCCTCCCCACAGCTGAAACCTCTCAGAATGATTGATGAAGACATGCGGTAATATGACAAATAAAAAATGAAAGAGCGAATGGCTGGCTCTGTAAACACGGTCAAGGAGATGTCCGGTTTTTAGACAGAAGATGAGTAATGAGGCTCTCACACTGTCTTGCAGTGTATGCACAAGCTTGTATACATGGCTACGCATACACACACAAAAAGACAAAATGTGCGAGTGTAATCATCACACACACAATTTCGTATTAATCGAGGGTGTGGGTGTGGACTATCCCCAGCTCACATTATGCAAACACGCTCAAAGATCTCCTTTGTCACTCTTCAAGTAGGCCTGAAGCCTGCAGACATACAGGTCAAGTGCTTGAATGGAGAGCCACTAATCATAAGAATAAAACCTTATCACATATTTTATTAGTCTGTTTAGCAGGTTAATGTTCCTCAAAATTACTGACGGAAATGTTTGTTGATTAATGTCTTTAAAAACGAGATAAAGAGGCATTATGATGATGATTAGGTGATTGTACTGAACATTCTGAAATGTAGGACAAGAAAATTATAACAGTGCAATATATTACCAATTCACTGACAATGAGAAGAAAAAATGATTTAGTTGTGTATATATAAAATGTAAAATATATAATAAAATAAAATGTGTGTGTGTGTAATCAATATCAGCAATAATAACTATTCAAGTATACTTATTTTTAATTTCAAACAAATGTTCTTCTTTTGAGCTTGCTATTCATCAAAGAATCCTGGAAAAATGTTTATCAAAGTTTCCATAAAAATATTAAGCAGCAATGTTTTATAATAATAAGGTATGATATTCATTATAAGATTATCACCACAGGAATAAATTACATTTTAAAATGTATTAAAATAAGAAATCTGTTTAAAATAGAAATAATATTCACAATATGTTATTGTTTTTTTGTATTAATTGTTCAATATTTAAAAAAAAAAACCTTCATGTTATATTCAACCTCTAAAGCACTGAAAATGTTTGATACATATTTGTACTGAACATTTACATAATTTGTGCCTGATACAGTCGGACACTGCAGTCAGACATTGTAGTCAGTGTAAAATGCATAACAAATTAATATGGCATGGCAAAGCATTAACTAAACTGAAATTACATTTTTCATCAAAAGACAAAAACTATGCTAACATGAACACTGCTGTTAATTTGCTGAACTAGGGCCAATGCTTCTCTTTTCAGCTATTATGAAAATATGAGAGCTTTTTCTCTGTCAAACAGTTGAGTTGAGCTGTTATTGCAACATATGAAGTAATTTATCTTTGTCCCAGTCATTTTGTCTGAGCCAGTTCATTCATCTTTGATTCCTGTCTGCGTTTCCTTTCTAACCTCTGAGAATGATTGACGGTGGCAGTTTCATTCATTCATTTGTGGGTTAAAGTCAAGCTCTGCGTCTGGACAAACACGTTTCTAAAAGGCTAAGTGTCACAGTAGCATTGTTCCTTTGAGTTATGGGATTTGTGTGACATACCTTAAGTGTTGACTGGTCATCTAAAAAATACAGTCTGTTCTGAATTAAACACAAAGCGACTTTCTTTATAGTCTTTGTGTCTTTCTCGTTTGTCATGTGGCATCATGTTCTCTTGTAATGTAATTCTGCCTGCTTCAATATGCTAGGCTCTTTCTGTGGCTGGCCTGGGGTCAGGGTTAACCGAGGCTCTGGTTGTAAATCCATTTGAAGTAGTGAAAGTGAGCCTACAGGCCAACAGGGATTCATTCAAAGTGGTAAGAGACTACAGCTGTTAATTGCCGTCTTGGTATTGTTTTTGCCTTTGTCTTGTCACAAACGTCTTAGTCATTCGTTTTGAGGGCCCTAATGTTGTTGCTCTTTGTTTTTCTCCATGCAGCAACCGTCTACATTTGCACAGGCCAGAACAATTATAAACACAGACGGCTTCGGTCTCCGTGGGCTTAATAAGGGCCTGACCTCCACCCTAGGACGGCATGGCATTTTCAACATGATCTACTTTGGTTTCTACTTCAACGTTAAAGATGCCTTACCTGCCAGTCAGGTAAACAAAGAGTCAGATTTTGGGATAGTTCACCCAAAAATGAAAGTTCATTAATTTACTCGCCCTCATGTCATTCCAAACCTGTGTGGCGTTCTTTGTTCTGTGCATCTCAAAAGGTCTTTTGAAGAATATTTTGATTATTTTTGTCCACACACTGAAAGTCAGTAGGGTCCAAAACAGCTGACTTTAACTGTCTGGACAAAAAACAATGAGATATATATTTTTAAAATACCTTCAAAAGAAAATGCCATCTGCAAACAAATGATACTAGAGCTTTTCTCACAACAAAAGATTTTTGAATTTGATGCGATTGACATTTGCATACTTTGTTTCATACTATGAAATTTGCTTTTTACATGTAAAAGATAAATGCAGGTCTGTATAAATCATATCTTACTATTAGAAGAAATATGGATGGATATAAGGGAAATTAAGTTTTCCTTAAATATTTACTGGAAACATGCTGTACACACATTCATACAACATTCAAAAGTCCTGTTTGGATACAGGTTGCCCTGTACATATAAATACAACATACTCTTATCTGAAGACATTTTGAATTTCGCTGTATTCCAAAGTTCAAAAGTCATGTGACCAATAGAAGATCAATACATCAGGGCATGACCTCTTAGCTGAATTAACCCTCCTGCTGTATTCAGTTCAACTGATTGAAAATTGGTTAAACTACTTATTTCTTCTTGAAATTTTGTGACTTTTTCTCATTTAGGGTCACCTCTTAAAAAAATATTATTTTTAACATAGGGTTACATGATCTATATTGAAAAGATATGAGACCGTCTAAACAGAAATTATTTTTTTATGAATTGTATGTTTTCTTGTTGTAAATGTATAAGAAAAACATTTTCCTTTATATTACATGCATATATAGTTAGTTATGATACATAAAGGTCCACGTTTATCTTTTACATGTATTTACATCACACGAATAAACCACTTTCATAGGTCAAAAACTACAGTGATTGTATAATGTTGTTCATCTCAGAACGTTTTCATTTGAGATGCAAGTCTAAAAGTAATACGAAAGCCAGAGTTTTTTTAAATACGTATTTACAGGCTGTTGACTGAACATGTCGCCTAGCAAATTAAAGGAGGGATCAGTCATGCACATCAGGAGAGAGAGAGAGCAGGAGAGGGAGGAGGAGGAGAGGAGCTGCTAAGATAAACCTCACTAATACCTTCCCTGTTTGCTCTCCATCACATCCTCAAAGGTTCAGATTACACATCCGGCAGGGCTCAACTCCCAAACAAAAGTTAATTTTGTTTAATGGAAACGTTACCATACGCCTGCTCCACATGTATAAACTGGAGCATTAGATTTACTCAAATGAACTAATTGGAAGCAGACTGAGGTATTTGTTGGGGGGGGGGGGTTACAGTTGAAGTCCTACTGAAGATTAGTATTCCCCCTTCATCTGGTGCTAAGATCGTCATTGCCTGAGAAGCCAGAAACCTCCAGCGCTCAATCATGCAAAAGGGCAGAGCTCACATCCCTGATTTGACTATCTATTGCAAAAAAATCTCTTGGCTTTTTAGGTGAAGCATCTACTTCCTTCAGTATTTTCAAAGAAACCAGTCATTCACTTGGGATTAGGATCGAAATCAGTGATCGTTCTCCAGGGGTATCAAATCCTGCGTAGACTTCGAGATTTAAGGAGCGTTCACTATGAAACCAACGACTCTTTTCTGAGAACAGCAGTAAAGTGTGCTGCGAATGTAATGGCGTTGAAGGGAGTGTTTCGTGTGGAAACTATACATAAGGCGGAGCGCTGTTGTTACACATCGACGCTCCTCCCCTACAATGCGATGTTCAGGTTTAAATGTCGATGTTGCGTGTCGCTGCTGGGCTGCTGTCATTTGTAAAAAATATCCTGGCCAATTAGATGTCAGAGCTACACTGGTTCAGGCTTCTTTTTGTACAGTAATACACCAGTGTCGAGTCGCAGCCCAATTACCCAAATTGTCCCCATATGCCTCCCAGTCTGCCTGCATGAACTCTGTTTATAAATCCTCTCCCAAAGTTTGCCCTTGGTCACGTGACCCACTTCAGCCAATAGTAAAGCCTCGCTTTTCTCATGAAACTCTAATCTGTGCCCCGCTACCATAAAATGATCTGAGGTTTTATTTCAGCTTTGCCATTACATCCTTGACTCCATGCCCCCTTTCTTTCACTTCTTTCTTTAGTCCTCCTATGCTCGATCACTCGCTCACATTTGTTCCATCTGCATTTTCATATCTCTCCTCCTTATTAGCTTCTTTATCTGCTTACATTGTCTTTGTATGCGTTAATTTGCATTTTCATATCAACCTAGAGTGTTATCTCAGAATTTTGAATAATATAGCTCTGACTATAAAACTGTCATCAAACAGCTATTGTTTTATCATTAATGGAGTAATCCAGTTAAACTTAATCTGCAGCACTTATTTCAGCAATTTGTTTAGACATGTCCCTGTTTTTTAATTAAGGTACAGTGAGGCACTTACAATGAAAGTGAATGGGGCCAATTTGTGAAGTTAACTCATTGTTCCAATTATGTAGTGACAAGACATAAATAATGAAGAAAAATGTATTCACATACATTTAGTGTGAATAAAATCACTTATTAACCTGTGTGTGTGTGTATATATATATATATATATATATATATATATATATATATATATACATACATACATATGTACATACATATTTTTAATTTTTTTTTTAATGAGGGACAGGTCAAAATAATTTTCATGTTAATCAACATCATCCCACAAATCCTGACTTTACTTGTAGAATATTTCTTTAACTTTACATCTAAAAGTTCACTTTTAGACTTGCAGACCACTTTATTTTACAAATTTAATTTCACAAATTTATTTTATCTTTACAAATATTCCTTTAACATCTTCAGCAGACATTAAAGTAAATAATGGTTCGTGCCCTTCAAATACAGTAAATGTGTGATCATTAATCATCTTATAAGCAAGCTCCAAATAGTTCCCATGCTATAGCAAAGCTCTCGCTCTCTTTACCTTGAATTGATCTCTCTTGTCTGTATTGTATACCAGGACCCTCGACTGGAATTCATGAGGAAGTTTGCTATCGGTTTGGTGTCAGGAACGGTCTCATCCTGCGTCAACATTCCTTTCGATGTCGCTAAAAGCCGTATCCAGGGTCCTCAGCCCGTTCCAGGGGAGATCAAGTACCGCAGCTGCTTTCAGACCATGGCTCTTGTGTACCGTGAGGAGGGGTAAGGCCATCACCCAACAACTACAGGTGTCAAAATTACACCCGACAAGAGGCATTAAACCAACCAGAACTGCCATGAGGTTCACCTACAAGAAAAATGATACAACATTTTATGTTTATCCTCTGCCCGCAGGGGACAAGAGGGCAAGTTTTGACAACCAGCATATTTAAGCACCCTCTAAATCTCAGTGTAATTATGTTTTCCTTTTGTTCTGAGCTGTATGCTGGAATTAGACAAATGAGCACTTTGTGCCACTTCTTTTGTCTAGATCTATTTGAATTACATAAACTTTACCTATCATTTTTACTGGGTACTTGATCGGGATCCATAAACTGGATGGTTATGTTTTACCATGTACATATCACATCCTAAAAAAAAATTATATTAATAAAGTATACAAAAATGAATTCATACACAGACACATCTTCTGTGATTAGTATGTTTGAATTTTTTTATATAAAACTTATGTATTTATTTATTTATTTATTTATTTATTTACTTGCTTATTTTAATTTTTTTTTTTTTACCTATAAAGTAAAAATATGAGGGGGCTACAATAAACTCTATTAATAAAGTATACAAAAATGAATCAAATGCAATTCATACACAATGACTTAAATAAACATCTTCTGTGATGAGCATGTTTTTAATATCTAATTTAAAACTAATTTTAATTAAATTTATTTATTTATTTATTTATTTATTTATTATTATTATTTTATTTTTTATTGTTTTTTTGCCATAAAGCAAACAATATGAGGATGCTACAATTATGTCAATTTTTTTGGCATGATCTTTTGTTATTTTTGTTATAATAGATAAATATTTGCAAATATTATGACAAATAAGAATAAGACCTAATGCTCAAAAATGGCATTTAAAGGAAGATCTTGTGCAACAAGCGTGAGATTAGCTGGCATGTTAATACAACTTGTGTACATTGTGTAAACACTATGTCGATTCTGACGTGGGCTGTTGTTTCTTAGTGGAGACTGTAATAGTGCCATAGCGTCTTTCTGTCTCTCTCTCTCTCCATCTGAATTGACAGGCCTCAGAATCAGTAGTTTTATGGCCCTTCAGGGCCTTGATTGGCCCCGTTCACTCTGTACAAAGGGAACGGCAACTCATTTGTTATTAGAGGCAAAGAATTGAGGCCTGATCTTGGGCAAGGCAGGGTGGTGTGTGTGTGTGTGTGTGAGTGAGTTAAAGAGAGAGACACTGAAGCTGTTTTAGTTTTAGGGGTGCTGAGAGGGTACCCCATCCTGTCCAGCCCTCTAACACGACACAGTCCTGGCTAATTAGTGGTCCCTATGGGAGACGTCGTTAAGCAGGTCCTAACGAGGCGCGCGGCGCTCAGCGGGTCAGTCTAATCAGACAGCGGGGCAGAGAGGAAGTGGCTCAAGCCTTATTAACACCAGCACAAGCAGAGGACAGAGGCTGGGACAGGGAGACCGCCAGGCCCACTGCCAGAAATCAGCTTGAACACATTAGGGCAGGTACGCAACTAGACCAGTTAATAGTGCCCTATACCTGTTCCAGCATCACAGTCAGACCGAGCCTGAGAGAGAGAGAGATGAATTACCTTAAAGGGATAGATCAGTCAAAAAAAAAAAGAACAAAGAAAAACAAAAAAGATGAAAAAAATCTGTTATTTACTCACCCTTATTTTGTTCGGAACCTGTAGTGAAACACAAAAGAAGTTTAAAACATGTTAGTGCTGCTCTTTTCCAAACAAAGTATTGAACTTTCAAGCTCCAAAAAGGACATAAATGCATCATAAAGGTATTAATAAGTCATCCATATGATATGACTACTATGAATGTCTGCACATAGATGTGTGCACACTAGTCCTCTGAAGCCACATGATAGTTTACCTTCTTTTAACGGTATTTAATGAGATTTATGTATGTGTGTTGGTCGGTGTGAATAAAAGCCCAAATTTAAGCATATTCAAACATGCCTTGAGAGAACCAATTGCATTTGGTGTTGTTAACATTTGAATAGCAATTTACATTTTAGTCCATTACTCATACAAATAAAATGGCTTCAGAAGACCTTGAATATAGTGCACAAGTAGAATAGACTACTTTTATGATACTCTAGTGTGCATTCTTTATGGAACAGAGGAGCATTAACATTTTTTAGAATTCCTCTTTTTGTATTCCAGAGAAGAATGAAATTCAAATCATTAACTTATAATAAGTGTAACTGATGCCTATGTGTGTGTGTTTTTTTCTGCAGATATCTTGCCTTATACAAAGGACTGATTCCCAAGATAATGAGGCTTGGACCAGGTAACACAAATAAAGTAGATAGTTTTCCTATGTTAAAGGGATAGTTCACCTAAAAATGAAAATTCTGTCATCATTTACCCACTATCATTTCTTCTGTGGAACAAAAAATAAGATATTTTGAGCAATATCTCAGTGTTTTTGTCCGTACACTAAAAGACAATGGTAACTGTTAAGGTTCTTCCTCAAAATATCTTCTTTTGTGTTCTGCAGAATAAAGAAAGTCATACAGGTTTGGAACGAGGATGAATAAATGATGACAGAATTTACATTTTTAGGTGCACTATCCCTTTAACATATCATAATTTTCCATGCCCTTTAACTGATGTTTACTTTCTGAATATAGGAGGCGCAGTCATGCTGTTGGTTTATGAATATGTATCTGGCTGGCTGCAGAAGAACTGGTGATCATCTGCACATCACCATCAGTCTGTACTCCATCCCTCCCCAGGTTGATCAAACACAATGCCATGATCAACAATCAACACTACCAACCGCATTCAAAATCACAGCTCCTCAGACATGTGACATGTAGACTCCCCACCACAGATGCTTTGCAACACCACAGTCACTCCCTGGATCTTGACATTCCAAGTTTTGTTTATTTATAACAGAACACAACTACTGAGACATCTGAGAGTTACCTGTCCACATGCCTGCATATGTAATAGTAACCACAGCAGCTCTACACACCCTAACTGAAAATACCAAACAAAACAGCATCTCAATTTTAACCTAAATTCAGAATTTTTGACTGAGCAAGACTGAATTACAGTAAGCCTGAGGGATGCGTCTGCTGTCTTCTGGATGGAGGACTTTGACTTTTATTAGATTTGGTTGTAAATCCATCATGAAGCTATTCAAAGCTCTCAAGGTCCCACTTCTCAATAGCCGTGTCAACAGTGTTTTAAATTCAAAGCACCCTTGATATGCTTATCGCTTGAAAATGTGTTAATCAAAATCATATTGGTAAATTTAGACATAAGCACAAATTGAATTATGGGCATTCAAATGGATTTCAAAATCATTTTTGATATGCAATAATTATAAAACAGCAATTATAACAACTTAGCCCAAAGTGGTTACAAGTAGTCATGTAATAGCTGTATTTTGCTAATAAATGCTCCTGAACTACAATAAATCTGTGAAATTGGGTGTTGGTGCCTTTAAATAAAACTCTATAAAATTACACCTTTTGACCAGTGAATTTTCATGACCTTTCCAGTTGATTTCTAGATGAAAATAAATATTTTATAAAACATTTTATTTGGTTTTCGAGCTGGTTACGTTTTTTTTTCTTTTCTTTTTTTTACATCTAGAAATTTCCATAGCATTTCAGAAGTTGATCTTAGGCCTGGGCATCACCATTTTAAAATTTGCTTATATTTCAAAATTTTCCCTAACTTTTGGCTGAAACATTGCTGTTGTTTAACATTTAAATCATCTGAATTTCAAGGCTTAAGTTAATTTGCTGTAATTTACTGGTTTGTTACTTATAATTCCTTGTTGATAGTAATAACAGATTACAGTGGGAAAGGAATCTCTGTGGATTTACTCTGTGGTGACAATCACTAGCAATGATGTATCACCTGATTTTTTTTTTCTTCTCTCTTTTTTTTTCTCCCTTCATACTGCAATCCAGTATGTCTTCATAGCGTCATGAGCCAAGACGCTCGCTCTCACTCATCTCTCCTGGCCTGCAGGCTGATTCATCATAGCTCAGCACAACTTGAAATAACAAAACTGAAAAATGCAAATAAAATCTAAACAATCAGTACGGCCTCTCAATGCTGTCATAATAAAAATATGAAACGCTGTGGCCTAGTTGAGGAAGACAGTTTCATATTATTCACACAGTTTACCTCTGTGTTGCTTAAAGATAACTAGCTGGATGAGTTAAAACAATACGTCATCCTTTGAATTCCACCCTGACTACATTTCCCTCCTTCGCTTTAAAGGTCATGTTTATGTCACTCTATTGACTTGAAGACAGTGAAGGCAATTGTTATACTCATCTTATGTATAGATGTCAGTCTGAGTTGCACCTCAGGCTCTCATCCTCCACTTCAACTCTTGATTGGTTGTTTGCTGTCAGTCCTTTCAACGGCCTTTTAAAGCTTCTCTGAGTTACAACACCGAAGGCTAACGACACCAGACACATTTTCAGACTGTGCTCATAGTTTTCCGCTAAATGCTTAAAAGACCTTTTTTGAAGTCATTTGACGCATTATATCAGATAATTTAGTCTTTTGTTATATAATCCCTTAACTTTTCTCTCCCTTTCACTCTTTCGTTTGAAGTTTTTCCTCGCCGTTTCTTCAGATTGCGAGGTTTTGTTGTGGCAGCCAGATATACAACGTACCAGAAGAACGAGCAAAAACTTACGCTTACCTTTGAGCGTTTAAGACATAGTGTTCTAGTACACGAGGGAAAACAGTCTGCTTATGGTCAGACGGCCTTTAAAATCAAGCTAGCACCTCAGCCCGGTCCACCCACAGCCCCTGTGCAGTGTTACGGTGCTCCATGTTCCTGTCTTCAGCCTGATTACACACAGTCAGCTAAAGATAACCATGTGACATTTGACTTGACTTTCCATAGGAATTAATTCTAAACAGATGTGGGCGCGTGAGCAAGTGTGTTTTCACTTTCCTCCGTTTCAATGGTGGCTTTAAGATTAAGGTGTTTGTCGTGTTTCCTCCTGTCATGACTGTACGTGTGCTGCGCCGCCCTGAAAAAATACACTTTTTCTGTGTTATTTCAAAAACTTCCCAGTGATTTTTAAATTAGATTAATCGCCACGTTTTACAAATTTTTGACTGTACGTTATTATGCGTGTCAAACTCCCAGTTGTAATGAACCAAAGTGTCATGGTTTTTCTCAAATAGGCCGGTCTTGCTGTGTTCTCTGTACATTCGCCTTTGTTTTGAGAGTTTTTTTATGTCTGTTGACCCTGTATTAAATGAACGGCTGTGATATGTGCGTCCAGTTGATGCATTTGTATTGTCAGCAAAGCCAACGTCCGTATCAGTGCCGTCAGAGTAGGAAAATGGCATTCAAAGCTGTTCATTTGAATAGAATAGGGTCTGGGGAGTTTGTCTGGTGCATTGTGACATGTGATGCCCTCTATGTGTGGTGGTTTCGTGTCTGCCTTTTTGGTGGTTTATATGTGTTCAAAACAGCACCTCGATCCAGAAGCAACGGTCCGTGACCACGGGGTTGGGGTGAAAGTGTTTTCCAAGTCAAATCAGCAGCAGTGCCTGCCAGAAGGACTGTTTGTGCTGCAACATGTGTGGATCTGCGTATATCGTAACGTTAGGACAGAGAGCGTGTGTTTGTGAATTTTCAGCATGGAGGTGGTGTGTTTGTGGAGGTTGGGATTTCTGAATATAAATGCATTTTGTTGTGTTTGTCATGTTTTAAACATTACATGGAGCTCAATGCTATGTCTTTCATTTTTATTTTGGACCACCAAAAAAGGAGGCAGTGGGAGTTTAAACAGTGGGGAAGCTTTGCCCCATTATGACATGCAGCCCACAATGATATAAGCTTTTCCTTTCTCTCATAACTTTATTGTTTCACATCAGCTCTGACTTTAGACAAAGCTCAGAGGCAGGAGCGCTCAGGAATGTGTGGCCATTCATGTAACACCTGAGTTGAAGGCCTTGCAATGGTGTTTGTGCATTCATGTTGCTGCATGTGTGTGTGTATATGTGTGGGTTTTTTCTCTCTTGCTGGGTATATAGAACTTCAAATAAATTCTATGTGGAGTGCAATTCTAAGTTAATTAAAAAACAAATAAATTAAGGCATTTGTGTCTACCATTCATCATGCACGGTATTTATTTTTGGTAGATTTATTTATTTTATATAAATATTATGTTATTATTAGATTATGTATGTGTGTGTATGTGTATATATATATATATATTATGCTATTAAATTGATCACATTAGACACTACTTTTTGTAAAACCAGAGACTTTTTATCTGGCTGCTCTCCATCATCATTCAAGTGTCAGAAAATCTAATACTGCTACAATTTCGTCTTCGTATAAATGACATTCATCTACTAAATTAATAGCAATTGTTTAAGGCATTGATTTTTAATGGGATGAGACTGTAATCTTTGATTTCATTATTTCATAGCAGAGATTATTTTTAAGGATATAATAATAAAAATAGTTTATAAAAATAAACTAATAATAAATAAAAAATAAACTATTATTATTTACAGCAACACTAAATGTACTACACTTTTTAAGTAGTACTAATAATATAAATTATTAGTATTTATAGTATCAGTATTATTAGTAGTAGTGGTATAGTATATAGTGGAAATGTCATTAATATTTTTTCTTCAGAATTAAAGTAGGCGACAAAATAAATAATGAAATAAAATGATATTCAACGGGTTTTTACACATGTCTCTTTTAATAAGATACATTCAATTTCATTGTGCAATGTCTGGAGGTGTGCAGCTTCACTGATCATTAATGTTGCATGAATGAATGCTTCTGTTGTCAGAATGTCAATGTCCCACATAATGCCTCTTCTCCCTGGTGCCGTGTCAAGTGCACTTCATTCAACGTACCTTACAATCTAATAAATAAATGTAATAACTTTTCCCAAGAGCTCTGGCATACAGTATTAGTGAAGTGAAACTGGTATCCAAAAAGACAAAAATGTGATTTTTATCAAAAACATTAAAAAAAAAAGAAACAAAGCAGAATATCTAAACATTAGCGATTTTTAACACCCTGAAAAAACATTTAAATGCAAACTGGTCAATGGTTTAACATGAGATTTGCTTATTCAATCATTTTCTCGGAAGAACAACATATTCACAGAGAAGCACCAAAATTTAACTCGGGCTAGTGATGACGCAGTTTCATGAGGAATGGCCACCACTATCAGACCAAGTGCACTGCACACCATTGCTGATGTTCTTTACTGCTAAATCCTCTGCTCAGATCAGATCGGACTGGACGGCCTTTGCATATCCTCACTCTTGCTCTTTTGTCCTGTGCACATGAGAGATGCTGATATGGAGAATGTGGGCATACAGAACGGTAGATGGCTCATCTGACAAGTCTTTTATAAATATTGTAAAGCGATAAAGATCGGTCCATCTAGAGAGAGCCAGGATGAAAAAGTCCAAGGTGTTGTGTTTTGCCCCATCTCTCTCGTTCTCTGTTGTTGCTTTCCGTTCTGTTCTTCGAACCCCCCGTGCTCCTAGTACAGTCACAGGGCCGAGGCGGCGACCGAATGGACGGAGTCTCGCGTGGCAGCCGAGCTCTTGAAGGCCAGCGGGGTGGTGATGTCACAGCTGTGGGGAGAGAGAGCACTGCCACTGGGCGGCTGCCATGTGGGGCCGGTCACATAGGCCGACGTGGTGCCGCTGTACCCCATGTAGGGTGACACTTGGGTGGGAGGATGGTAAGGATGGATGCTGGGAGCTGTGACATAACTGTTCACTGTGGGCAATCCATTCGGCGTCTGAAAACAGAGAGCAGTCAGCGTAAGACTTCAGGCCGCAGACCACACACGGCCATTGAGATGAGCATAAAGATATCATGACAGCGAGGATAAGATAGTGACGGGTGAATGTTAAAAACAGAAAGGGAGATTTTCCTGCAGAGTCTGTGAATGGAGATAAAGGACAAGATATTAAAAGATTTGACGGAAATGGAAAAGCTATATGGAGGGAGATGCAAGAGCAGGAATGTCTGTAACCCTTTGGCAGAATGTCAATATCAGTTCAGGATGAGAGGAATTCACCAAGGCTTTTCTACATAAAGGAAGACATTCTGAGGCAGGGTGGTCTCTGACTACTGGAAATGTTTTCCGCAGATGAAATCCTCTTTGTTGCAGAGTTAGGATTTGCCTATGATTTTCTCATTATGACACTCTTGACCCCTAGCACTAGCACACCCGTGTACATACATACATGTATATGGTATTCATTCAGTTTTTAATTCATTACTTAAACAGCATAGAAAATAACTAATTTGCATTCTGCCACAATTTATCTTGAATGATTCATGCACGAACTAATAATTAAGGCGATAGCAGATATTACGGTCAAGCTTGACATAAAAAAGAAAAACTTTGAAAATGTTACACTTCTTAAGAATTCACAAGGAGTTTATGTTTTCTCAAGTAAAGCTGTATGTGTATATAGCCTAACAGCGTAAAGTATGTGACATACAGGCCTTTATGAACATTTTCAGGCAGCTGTTTTATTAGCTTGTTTCAGTATGATTTTTACTCAAACGATCTTATGTACTTTTTACACATCGTTAACAAAGTGTTATGATTTACCAAGCTCAAAATCCAATCGTCGGAATTCATGAGCCCTAAACCACTGCGCGAACAGAAGAAAAAAAATGATTCCAAAATGTTAGATAATTACGTATTTGTGCTGAGACTATATTTTGCACCAGCATTTGTGAGTTGTTGTGTATTGCAATGTATATGCGTGGTGATATATTTCCAAATAAATATTTGTGCTGTTTCACTTAGGAGTTGACTAAAATAAGAGGTGACAACTTATTTTAAAATTAATCGTTATCTGTATTTTAGGTGTGTTGCTATATACAGATCATCAGTTTCTCAATTATCGATTTTCCGACATCATAGATAATAGACAATATTATAACATTAAATACAGTAATCTTAAAGTAAGTCATCTTTTATCCTGTGATGTTTCTATCTATTGTGTTTGTTAATAAAGCATGTTATCACGCTGTGTCTGGAGGATTCAAATAGACATACTCATATCGCGTTATGCTTAACGGTTTAGATAGTTATTTAATATTTGAATAAAAGTTTTCGAAATAAGGCTAATAATGCTCAGTAAATTGAATATTTATTATCAGCCTACACATTAATTCACTGCACAGTAATATAAATGAAATGTATCGGTTTAGTTCGGTTATGAGAGACGCATAACATAGCCTAATACGTTTTCATTAAAACCGTGTGAATGACGATTCATTTTCAATGACCCTTCTTGGTTTTTATTCTTATTTTTTTTGGTTTCAAGCTATCGGGCTTTCTGACAGAAACAAATAAGTTCTTTAAGCCACAGTGATTTATCTATTTACTGTCCTCATTTATTGCGTAATCCAGCCTGACTCGTGACATCTGATCATTTCTCCAAGATGACAGACTCAAACATTCGGTAGTCAGTGCTATTCATCATCTATCCGAAGGTTACAATCTTCATTTCTTAAGCAAACTACACTCTTAATGTTTTAGGTTCCAATCAGTACACGCATAATTTACGCCAAAACAATGTTTCAGCATCAGTAACAAAGATTTATTCCATCGTATTCCACGACACATAAATCTCTAAGACCCACAACAAACGATCAGTCAATCTGTGTGTTGCTGCCTAGCAGTGCGCGAGTAAATAATTCGAGCGTCCGCACCGGATGACACGCGCTGTTTCCGCGCGCGCTCTCCCTCTCATCCAAGCGCATGAGCAGCCAGACACTGGTGCAGGAGTTTCTTGACAAATATAAAAACATTTGTCTTTTACTGTCGCTACGGCGCAAGTGTGCAGAACAACCAGCCACGAGCCAAAGGAGTTTCCATAATGGCACATTAATAATAACAATCGTGATAATGATGGCACTATCTATCCGAGTATTGCTCTAATGTAAAACAGGTAAGGGGTTTAGCAATCCAAAAGTTTAAGAATGGACGAATAGAATATATATATATATATATATATGTGTGTGTAATAACGTATAAGTGCACGTGTTTATTAAAGAATAATAGAATGCATATTTATTGAGTAAGCGTTGGCTTGAAGTGTAAATGTGCATTAAAAACAAAGATAGACACTTTTAATATTTATTTATTGTTTATTATATTTTACATTAATGTTGGCTGTGTAAATCAAATGTTTTAATGCAAGATAATAGCCTAAGTTACTGATAAGACTTCGATAAGCCGTACACAAAATATTTACCATTTTAAAACTGAACTATATAATAATTTATCATAAACTGATTGATTAAAAATAACTCTAATTATATTTAACCTTATTGTTGTTCTATTTTTCTTCGGATGATTTTGGGTAAACACGGGTTACATAGAAATCGTAAATCATTGATCTCGACAAAATTATTTTCTTAATTAAAAAACAAAAATTCGTTAAATCACAGAAAAAAACATATTTTGACTAAAATAAACGTTTATGACAAGTAAACGCATAAGTAATTCAAGTCTCTTAATCAGAAAAGAACAGGATAAAAATATTGGTTAAATGTTTAAAATGCAAAATATTGGATCAAAACGTTTATTACAAATGTATTTGTCACACTCAGTATTACGCTCTCAAAAAAGCATTGAGGAATATGAATACATTTTGATTCGGAGGTATTGTACGCATAAACCTTGCACCTTACAAAAGCTTCGTAGTCATGCCTACACAACAGCTGTGAGAAACAGACACAAGCAGGCTAAATAGTGTCGTTCATTTTATTAAAATTAAAATGTGAGATACTACATTTAATTTGTAAATACTTCCAAGAAAATGAACCCCAGTGACCCACACTCTGTACAAGGCCTCATGCCCGCCCACGCCAAAGAACACACACACACACACACACACACACACTACATACACACACACACACGGAATTGAGAGAGAGAAAAAGTTATGGAATTTTGACTATTCATTTGCTGAATCAGGTGTTATTTTCAGATTTGATTTGATTGGTGTTACGTTTATCATAGAAGGCGTCTTCACCTGTGTGTATTTCGCTTCAGGTTCTAAGTGAGGCTTATCCACACCATTGACTAGTGGAGAATTCGCTGGAGAAAAATGACTCCTGTTAATAGCTCTCCATTCTTCTAGTTTGGCGCTGGGAAAGGACGGACTGTCACTAACTGGGGGGCAAAACAGAGACATGGAAGACTGGAGTCAGACAGGACAAGCGTGGGGAGTAGAACTGCCACAAGAAGAACTTGTTCAGTCTGCTGCACCGCCAACCATCTCAAACTCCCCACACTCACTAAACACAAAATAAATGTATGTATACATATATTAACAGCGTGTGCAGGCTGTTCCGTAAAAAAAAAACACGTTTTTCATAAGCAAGTTATGATCATAATGACGTAATGGTAACGTTTTAAATTAAATAAAGAAAACATATGAAGAGTTTATTTGCAAAAACAGATAACTACGTTTTTTTAAAATTTTCAAAAATGATGTTTTTTATTATGTTATCATGTTTTTATTGTGTTAATTAGCTGTTTTTGACGTTATTTTTTAACCTAGTCAAAATAACCCAACTGTAGTTTGATTGAGATTAATTGGAATGCACAATGAAAAAACATGATTTCTGAGAATTGTTAAAAACGGAGTTATCTGTTTTTGCAAATGAACTCTTCATTGTGCTTATACGTCGCATATATGTGATCTTTATATCAAAATTTGGATTTATGTAGTTAGTTCATCAGATGAAGCTTACAGTGTCATGGAGTCCTTCGGAACATTTACCCAAAGTCTTCCTGGGAGGACAAATTAGATTTACTTTAACCGTTTCCCCTTTGTGCCTGATGGATATTATATTATACACGGTTCCTAAAGTTTGAAATTGGAAAAGCAAGCCCACCAGTGTTGTAACCTGAGAGGGCCACAAAGTAGATTTTCCCCTGCCTTCACGAAATCTGTGTGTCTTTGTATTGTTTCACAACGTATAAACAGGAATACACAATAACGAGGCCATACTTTGATGGAGTTTAGTGCAAATCGATTGTACGATATCAATTTAGTTTTAAAAAGGTCGATTAGGGTAAACAAATCTACAGTTACATAGACCAAATTTAATTAAAATGCATACTTAACATGAAGACCAGATGATGTCTGAGCATGACCAACCATTACTCAGTGTCTCTGTGTGTGTGTGTGTGTGTGTGTGTGTGTGTGTGTGTTAGAGAGAGAGAGAGAGTAGCTATTGGTTGTAACCGAGATCTAAATGATGACAAACTGTCCAAAAGTTCGCGGCACGCATTCTTCCTGTCAAACCGTCCTTGAAAGTATGAGTTTGTGGATGTTTTTCGGTGTTTGCTTCAACTAATGTTGTGGTGAAACGGTTGCACGCGACACCTTATTGCGTGTAGCCAACATCATACTTTATTTAGGTTTTCAAAAGCTTCCCTAAACATCTGCTAATAATTTAGAAATGCATTAATGGTTTATAAAGGCCGCCATACGCAAAATCCTCCTCTGCGTTTGAAACATTATTGTCAACATTGCCCTTGAAAATAGGCAAAGAACTACAAGACAGACTTCACACTTTACTGTACAAACACACCACATAGAACAGACAAACCGATTTTAAAGACTGATTCAATTTCCATGAAATCGACATCTCTTAGATTCCTTTAACTATTGCTTAAAAGAAATCGTGACATTAATTGTAAAATGCTTTCGACGTGAATTCAAGTAATGCGTTGCTTAAGATGGTTACTGAAAAATCACAACATTGCTGTGTAAACATTTGCAAGTAAACCTAAATTGTTTTGTGAGGAGTTGAGACGTAAATGTCGGCCTAGTCTTGTAACACACTGCTAATGAACACCTAATTTTATTTTTTGCTCTGCTGCGCCGAGTCTTCGTTGTCCAAAATATTCCACATCCGCTGCCTAATTATTACTAAAAAACTTAAACCATCTGTTTCAATGCAAACGTGGGGCTTCTGCACAAATGTGTGTATCATCACACCTCGCTGTAAGAAAAACCTTTGCATTTTTACTTTTCCTTGAGGACCCTCCGATGCATGATAAATAAAATAATTCAGTTAAATAAAAATGATTTTGGATAGCTTAATAATCTTATGTTTTGGCCCTTCCATCACAACCAAAAAGTCTCTTTTAATTTTTTTTCTCTGTTGCGCACAAACATACACAGTCTCACACACACACACACACTTTTGACAGGCCTGAGAACAGACTTTTCATGCCCCCACACGCACTCACATAGACAAAGACTTTCTTTTACCAAAAACTAAGAGGATGCTTACTTTGCTGCTCCGTTATTGATCGAATGCCCAGAATATCTGTAACAGAATGAGAGGAAGGCCATATCCTATGCATTGCCATGTGTGCAGGAAGAGTGGGCATGCCAGGCGGAGTTGGTACTTTAGTCCCAGTGGCTCCGATCGGAGTCGGATAGGAGTACAGGTGGTTGTAAGGTAGGGTGTGTTGATGCTGAGGATGAGGGGCATGTTTGCTCGACTCGTACTGGTTCTGTTGAGACAGACTTCCGATCTTGTTGCGGAGAATCCTACTAATCGAGCTGACAGAGGGCAGATTGAATTTATCACACACACCGTCCGCAAGCAGTCTGTCTCGAATCTCCCAAGCGAAAATGCCGGGGTCCCGTTGCTTGTAAGTCCTAATGTGCTTGACTACGGATGGGGTCGTGACCCTGGGTTTACTGCCGCCAATTGCGCCGGGAAGTATTGAGCCGGTTTCGTTGTACCGAGCCAGAATCTTGCTCACACAGCCGTGAGAGACGCGGAGCTGCCTGCTGATGTCGCAAGGCCTGATGCCCAGCTGGGCCAGCTCTACTATCCTGATCCGGATGGCATTGGGTAGGGGTCTTCCGTTCACAAAAACACCGCCTAGCTGGTTCACCTCCCCAAAGGCTGGCTCTAGTGATGCAGATATATGAAGAAAAAAGGATTGCATAAAACATCACATTTTTACCAGGCCCTGAACTGAAATAAAAAACTTATGGATAATTGTTTCGGTAAGATTAGCCTACTCTTTATCGGCTGTTTATATTTGCATTGAATCAAAGATTGCAGTTTATGTTCAGTTTTATGTTTCAGTTTATTGCATTGAGTGGAACAAACTCACAAGTTACTGTGCAAATTCTTTAAACAGAAAAAACACACAAAGTTACTACATTCTTTAACACGTAGGTCATAATAAACGAAATTGCACATTCAGTAGTTTTGGACGCGATACGCTCATTCGCGGCAGAGTGCCATTCTGTTTCCCGAGATGACCGTCAAAGCATCAGTCGATTTAAAAGTTTGAGTCGAGACCTGGATCATACGTTACTAAATTGTCTAACCCATTTTTTCCCTCAAAAGTGTTTATGCATGCCGTTCCCATGTGGGAAAACATGAAATATGGATCTTACCCATTGCGTTTAGCCTCCCGATGAAAAAAGAAACTTCACTGTGCTGTCCTTTTCTGACCTGTTCCGAGTCCAGTTTAGCTGGTTTTTATGGCACCGAAGCCGATGTGGATGAAAATTAAGCGTCCGAGACGGATGCGATACCGATTAGTTGCAAGAGAGGAAAATTCGCCTTCTGTTTCCTGATGGCAGGGCGCACAGGCTTACATTTCAATCCCAGAAAATGATGGGCTGGCCCTTTACACATGTCTCCAAAGCGAGGTGCTGCCAGCCAATCAAACCGCGCGTTTCTTCCATGTTCTTTTTCTATTGGCTGGCAAGTTTGACATGACAGGCGCTTGCACTGGCGTAAGATTCCCCTCTCGCTTTTGAACTAGTGGACAGGGTTACCCGAGTGTTGGTTTTCTTTTTAGACTGATCTAAGGATGGTAAGTTTTTGAAACATTGCACTGTAATTTTGTTTCATAAGCATAAATTCTAATTATTTCGTCGACTAAAACAAGGGAGAAATTTGCAGGGCGGTATTTTTAAACAGGGGCCCTGTGATTTATCTGATGTCATTTAAATTGCTCTTAATACGCGAACGATTTATTAAGTGGTTTGAGTAATAATGATTACAAACGACATCTTTATAACTGCATTTTCATTTTGTCGTATAGCCTAGTTCCAGAACCAACATTTAGACGTGCTGTTTTCGATCTGAAGAAGAAAAAAGAAGAGCTAAACAAGTGACCATGGAACAGTCCCAGAAGTCGTTCTACGTTAACGTTTTTAGCTTTATTTAACATTCACCTGTAAAGTGCTGATTCTTTACATAAAAAATGATATTTTGTATAAACTCTTCATAAAACATTGCCTTGTAGTCACTCTGCGAAAATATGAAGAGTTGAAAAATATGAAGGCCATAAACGAGATTCTTTTATGCTTTAATTTTCATTGGATTATGTTTCCATGGCAAAGCAATAGCGGACGAATGAAGTCTTTGTAAAGGAGACAACGACTTATTTGTTAAAAAAGATAAATATAGTCCGGTGTATGTTTGATGCTGAGGATACCAATGTGAGCTATCATTAATAACAAACTGACCTAATGTTAAAGAAGTATATATTTAAAAAAATAATAATAATTTTACAGTTTTAATTATCATGTGTTCTCGGTAGGCTAATTGGTTGGTACACATAGGCTATATAAACCGTGAAAAAAACGGGCTCATATACATATGTTATTAAATATATTTGTTAGTACATAATAGGCCTACGTTTTATGTTGAGGCCTACAGGATTTGAAAACCCTTTTAAAGTTGTCAGGTGTAGAAATACGGTATTGTTTAGCTGTGTTCGGGTCTGTTTGAACACTGTGACACGGTAAAGATAGTGGGATGTTATTTGTATTATTGTTGCTTCTTGTTTAGTCAAGAGACTTGAGTCCTTTCATGGTTTCCTCTATCAGCGTTTGGTTTTCTCTTACTGTTCTCAACGAGGGCTTTACTCTTAGTTCGAATCTCGAAGCTAACTAGTTTTTTTTTTTTTTTTTTTCACAAACTTCGTGTGGATAAAAAAAAAACGAACCGGCGTTCATTTGTGTGCATTTTAGCTTTGTCCCAAAAAGTAATTAAATTACGATGCTCGTTGACGTTCTCTAAGCTTTTCCTACACCATATATGTTTCCATGGGCTGGTTTTAAGGCCCATCTCCTGTGTGTCGCTTCTCACTAAAACGATTCCTATTTGTTGAGATGTCTTAAATCCCTCACATAACTAAGTTTCCAATCGATCTATGAGGGCGATTCAAAACATTTGCATTATTCAAATCAGACTCTTACTTTCTGAAGAACTAGGCTTACCTCCAAAGTAAACACCATAGGTTTGGCTTGTTTGTGGCTTCGGCCGGGTGAGAGGACAAAACAAATCTGGAGAAGGGAACTCCAAAAGAAAGTGGATTAAACCTGATCGCATGCTGTTTAGGTCAAGTGTCTCTGGAGACGCATATATCGAAAGAAAAAATACTCTCTACAATAAGCATTTTAATGTAGGTTTAGCTATGTTTTCTTGCGTCTTTTGCTAGGATTGCAGAAGGAGAGCATAAATCCCGCGCACTACTGACCACTGAAAGATAGAGAGAGGAGTGCGTTAATGAGGTGTGAAGACTGCTGTGAAATCAGCCTGCTTCTGACACACTTTCAGACTTTGTGTGGGAGAGACCCACATGATATTAGACTCAGTGGTTTCCAAGACACTGTGAACTTCTTCTAAATACTCCACGAATTAATTATGAAAACAAAATATAATCATAAACGTAGTATTCCGCGATAGTAGCAATGACAGTACCTATATCCAAAATGTTATGCAATATTTTAAAAGGAATAGTATTGAAACAAGTAGGAATAGAGTAATTACAAAGCATATTCCTTTATGATTTCATGCTGCTTTTTATAATGGGAGATTTAGATGGAATATTTGCATAGGATACCTGATAAGACCCAAATTAGAAACGCTATTAACCAATTTAAAATCATTTTCACATTATTCGTTTATTTATCATTTCTAGGTAGGCTATATAGGCTGCTATGGCTAATACGAAAGCGCACATTTCTATTTCATGTTAGAAAGCCGATTTGTAATTATATAAATGCATAATTTCTGGCATCGGTTCTTATTTATATTTGTTTTTGGTTATCATTTATTAGACATCAATATGGTGAATTTGTTCTACATAGCGGTAAGCGATTGCTTGATTGTCGCCGGTTGCTATGTTAGAATGAGCTGATGAAGTGGGTGTCTTGGATGAGAGTACACAGCCATGCAGTTTACTTTCAGCTTGAGCTGCACAGACTGGTCAGAATAATAATATTTATTTCTATGGCGTTCTGTGTCTTTCTTTTGAAGATTTAAAGGGGTCGTTCACCCCACCTTCGTGTTCCAAACTTGTTTGATTTTTTTTTTTTTTTTCTGCAGAGCACAAAAGAAGATACTTTAAAAAAAAAAATTGGTAACCAAAGAGTTTTGGTAACATTGACATTTATTTTTATGGACAAATAAAACACTGAGACATTCCTCAAAATATCTTATTTTGTTTACCACCTAAGAAATAAAGTCATGCAGGTTTGGAACGACATGAGGATGAGTAAATAATGACAGAAATTAATTTTTGGTGAGCTATCTCTTTAGGTTTACAAATGGTTCACAGCACGTCAGTTCAAGTCAGAAGATTTCAGCACTCCGCGCAACGCTTCATTAATAAATCTACATGTTTCTATGTGGTTCTCAGTATTTCTAGAACGAGGAATGTTTTATAGGCTAGATTAAACGATCTGTAATATTTTTCATACAAATGATGGGTTATATTTCTCTATGAAACACCCCAAATTTATGAAGAATCGTTTGTGCTAATTTCAGACCACATCTCGAACTCTTTTTCGTTCGGAAATGCGCGAGACTCACAAGTGCAGCTCACAGCTCAACATGTTTCTTATTCGTCGCAAGAGCATTCCATCATCCTGTCCTACTTGGGGAAAAACATATGCATTTATAAAATTGATATTATTATTACATATTATTATACATGGTAATAAAAAGCCACTTGTGTGGTCAACAGAAAAAAACAGCGCTTTAAATTTAATAATAATAATCATAATAAAAAATAATAATTGTATTATTATTATTTAAGAAAAATAGTTAATTTAATGAATCTGTAAAATACAAAGAAGCCAAGTTAATACGATACGCTTCATCTTAAAGACTGGTCGCACACATGACACATGGTCCGAGAGAGTTTATTTTGACTCATTACACACATCTCAGCTGCCACGAGCTCATTACTCTTGAAAGCATCTGACCCTCTGATAGTAACGACTTTGTACATTAAGACTAGTTAATCTCGTTTTAATTAAGAATTCCAGGACCAGATATTAAGAGAACACTGAATGTGGCATTGATTTCAGTCATCTCCTCTTCTCTGTGTTCTTTAGTGTAAAGCTGATGCCATCAGTCAATGTTTCCGACTGTGGAAGGCCATGATGAGAAGATATTCCTAAAACGTGACAGATGAACGCAAAAGAAGATAGGTGATTCTGCGACGAGCATGCAGAGTACTATTTACGTTATAGCTAATAAAATAATCGAAAAGATCCATTGTTTTGAGAGTATACTTGAGGGGCTACAGTGTTTTGATACGGTCTTGAACATTCATCTTCTGGCATGGGCTTCTCATTCATAAAAACGGAACGGAAAGTGCATGGTTCGAGTCAGTGACCAATGTAATTGTTATGTGTATCATTAGATATCAGTGGAGACACCAAGTGTGTACCCACCTCTAAAGAAACATTCGCAGCGGTTACTAACATATCTTTATTTATGCACTCGTCTCGGTTGTTTTTGCCTGGAACATTAGTTCGGGTGTGTGGTGAAACAAAGCTTTCAGCGACAGCACAGAAATATTGTATAGCCTAGTATTTCACCGAAGGAAAAACATGGCCATGGTTTCGCATGATCATTTGACAAGCTATTGTCATAGAGCCATTACAATTGCTTGGCCTTCTGACGATTGTGATTGGATATAGATAGATAGATAATCTATTAAATATTTAAATGTGAGAATGCACAAAACAACCAAACATTACTAAAACAATCAATGCGTTGCATTCTACTAAGCAGTCAAAAAAAATGACTGGAATATTTTAGAATCAACATATCACTAATTAATGATTACATTTATAAAATTTGATTGTAGACTGTTTATTATCAACTCACACATTTTTAAGCCATTCCTAGAATCATGCATTTTGACCAGAATATATTTTGTTGCATTGCTAAAATGTAAGGTAATGATATTTGGGGCATTTGGGCCAACAGACGAGTTTGTTCGGTTGATTGAAGTGAACCGTCGAGTATGAATTCCGCTAATAATGTCAAAAATATCTTAATATTTCATATATGGTTATGGAAGTGTGTATTGTATAAAGAAGCTTTTCTTTGCTAAGAGCAAAATGTTCACTTATTTCAGGATGATTTGATTAACTGATATAGCCTATAATTGGCGCAAACAAACTATCATTTTAGGAGGAAATGCATATGCATATATTATATAAAACTGCATTTCACTTGACATTGTTCTTGTAATTTAATACATTCTTACGGAAGTTCTCTAGAAAAACGTAATTGTTTAATGTTTCTTTAGGTTTTGATTGGTTCAAAGTTTCTTTAAAAAAGTTACCAATCCAGCTTGTGATGCTTAGCCTATGCAATAATATTCTATTTCCCAAAAAGACAAATCGTCTGCTGCTAATTATGCGTATCTTCACAAAAGTTCCGATTTATCATTATTACAACATCATTCTAATTCTTATCATTCATAACAAATCTCGTCCTAATAATTATATGGTAAACTTAGGTTATGTTAATGTGTAATTTTAATTTGGGTGTCAATCAAATGTCATTGCCTTAATCAAAACAATAGGTTTCTGGGTCTACCACAAAAAAATAAATAAATAAAAAAGATGGAAAAAAGTGATCAGTTAGGCCGTAGGCAGATGATGAGATGAGTCACGAGAACGCTGAGAAAAGTGGCCCGGTTTTTTCTATATGGTCACTTTCAAGACAGCATGTCACAAGCTTCGATAACATTGTGCTTTTATACGAGTTCTTTATACCTGGTCGCATTAGTGTGAGTTAATGGGAACAACAAAAACAATAATGATAACAATAACAACAATAATAATGATAATGATAATAATTATTATTATTTAAATAAGATAGCCTACATTAAACCAATCAATGAATTAAATCTAGTTTAATTTACATTTTAAAAGTTTAAAACGTTGTGGCATAAATTATTTTTTAAACATGTCTGGTTTACATTACTCAACGGTTATTATTTACAATTTTAAAGGATCAACTGATAACCATAACTTTTATCTACCAAATGGAATTGACACCATTAAACTGCTTTGCCAGTTAACACCTCTGAAAGGTTGACTGCTCCTGTAACTGAAATCCGGCCGTAATGAGGACTTCTGCAGATTAACGATGGGTGTTTGGGGCCAGAGCGGGATTTAGACGACAAAACCAACAATATTTACGATAGTTTTAAGCATCGATCACATCGACAGCTTTTACTTTCTCCACCTGTGTTTGATTAGCATTAAAGATTGCATTCCAGCCTAGTTCACCCTTTTTTTTACATAATTTACACGAAAATTTACATTCTATTTTTCATATTTATGTTTAATTCAACTGAAATGCTGTATAGGCCTATCCCACAGTCAAATTTAAAATGTTGTACGCCCTTTAATTTTTGAATTTTTAAAAGTAATTTATTTTTTACTTTAATTTCCCTCTTGTCTTTACGTTTGTACCACTATAGAGATCATCAAGAATATGATATATCCATTAGCCTATAATTTTGAATTTGTTTTTCAGAGGCATGATGGTGTAATTTTGACATTCTTCCAAAAAAAAAAAAAAAATCAGATAGCATGCCTCAGTTTCTACTTCATTGAACCTCTTTATTGTCTCATAGGGAAACTATTGCTATCTTAGCTTTTAATGCGGTTCCATATAACATCTCCAAGGTGAGAATGATGGGGAAGTAGCTCCCTCTGCTGTTCACGTTCCGTTATTACGTGGATAAGAACAAGATCCTGCGCACAGGACAATAGGCCTACATTTTCACCTTAACTCTTGTTTATCATTGCATACAAAAAAGTTTTATCGTGCATAGAGAGATTCATCAACTTCAAATTAAAAGGGAGCCAGTGAAACTCAAATTGTGTTGATTTAAGTTGCAGAAAGAGTACAAAACACTGTCAAACAGACCACTTACAGATTTCAGATCTGTTGTGCTATACTTATTTGGGGGCAGTAATGGGCCACTTAGTTAACTAGTGGCCCATTGTACCCGACAACTCCCTCCTCTCATATACTACATATACATTTACATAATATTTGCATATATAGCTACCTGCGGTATATACAAGCAAGTAAGCAAACGCGTAAAACTAAAAACTGAACTCATCATGCCTTACCACAGGGTTGTACAGGAAAACATTTCTTACTGTAGGCTACGATACGACGTATTGTCGTATCTGATGTGCAGTTGAAGATCCAACTTCTTTCAGCAACAGTGTTTCCTGGTCCTGGAGCACCCCCAAAAGCTGATTCGTATTACAATAAACCGTCAAAGTGCATGCATTTTCTGGTTGAAATTTTTAGCAAATTTACGGGCAACTAATTAATAGGTAGGTTCCAGCATTATGCAGTCTTCTTCTTTTTTTGCGTTCAGCATGGTAAATTACATGTTTATATAACAGCGAAGAAATGTAAAAAGTTGTAATGTGAAGAAATTGGCATTTTTTTGTCAGACCATGAACAGACAGTGGCGTCTTCATAATGATGAGTGCATGGAGAAATGAACAAAAGTTCTTAATTCTCGCAAGAAGATATCATAATAGTTGTGATAGGCTATAACTTATAGGCCCATTTGAAAATCGTTGTAGATTTATAAGTGCTGTGCATTGAATAGCTGGGTCATCGTTTTCTAAGTTGCACCTAAATTATTATAAAAACTTTATTTTATAAAATAATTATATTACTTCATATTAAAACAAAAATTTTGGGCAAGGCGTATCAGGTCTCGCCTCTTTTTTTAAATGACCTGTCACAGCCATTATCTCTGATTTGCTATGCTTGCCAGTTAGTGTCAGTCCCAGAAGACACGCCCACGGACCGCCCACTGTCTGTGTGCATCTTCCTTTCTTTCCTGATGATGTGAAAGAACAGAGGAATCGATTTGTAAAATGGAATGTCTTTGCTCAGTCAAGCGCTGTATTTGCAAGCGCATTACCTGAGTTTTGTTCGCGCTTGATTAATTCAAATATTCCTATAAATCTTAATAAAGTTGTTAAAGTAGCCTAGGCGATATTTGCTGTAAACTGTAAATGCAAAATGCTACTTTGTGCCAACTGTGAAAGGCAAAGGAGAATGCGTGTCGGTTATTTTAATGTCAGTTATAGCGCTTTAACGCAGGCGATTATTTCAGTTTAACGCTTAAAAATATTTAACGCAGGGGCGGGGCCAGGATTGGTCACCCCACTCACAACTGCACTTTTTCTTGACAAGAAGTGCTTTTATTTAGTAGCAGAAGTCTTTATGACCACATCAAACGGGAGACGTTTCAGACGCGCGCTCCAACTTCACTTCAGCGCCAGGCGCGAGACAAAAGAGCGCAGAAACTGTACTCGTAGCGCGTGCTCTTCAATTGCAAGCACAAAGGCACCGGCGCGCGCTGTAGCCTTTATCATTTCATAATATCAAAGGTTAAATATAACTACGTGCATGCAATGTCGTGGTCAGTTAAGTCATGAAGTTACCAAAAAGTCGATTAAATCTGCCTTAAAACTGTGCATGCATGTAATATGTTATATGAGTCACATTTAATAACATGTCTCTGAATAATTCGTACGAATTCGTACGACCTCACTCCTACAAATTCATACGATTTTTGCTAAATCGTACATATTTTATGAGTTGCCAATTGGTATGAATTAGTATGATTTACACCTAACCCCGCCCCTAAACCTACCCGTCACTGGAGTTTAGACAAATCTACTAAATCTTACAAGTGAGGTCATACGAATTCGTACCTCGAATTGCACGAGATAGGTTGGTTATTTAGCCTATGAGTCACATTTTTCAAATCTGTTTTGGAGCAGTCCAGCACTGTCTCCCTCATTTAACACACCCGATTCAACTCGTCAGCTCATTAGTAGAGACTTTAAGACCTGAAGTGGGTCAGAATAAGTAAAGAGATGCTGTCAGATCCGCGTCACGTTTAGCAGCGGCAGCTCTTAAAGAAACAGCAGCCAAATAACCTAATAACCCAGTTTCGGTGATGTGTTAATTAAAGGAAAAAAAGAAGAGGAAATCAATAACTTTTATAGCTTTAAAGATTCATCTATATTTAATTTAGAATTTGGTGTTTGCTGGGTTTATGTGAAGACTGTTTTAAGTTCACTTAAATTAGAAGTTATTTTTAAAAGTCTAGTAAATGTTAAAATTGATAGCTCTCAATCATTCTGTAATATTGAATGGCTATAGTCAGTGGTTAAATATTAGGGGGAAAACTATTTCACAAAGACAGTAGTATAGGTATCAGTGGCTTTCAGTCATAAAATAGATGCCATTAAACAAATATTAACAAATATACTGTCTTTGTTGTTTGCATTAATTTGAAGATTGAATGTGAAATTATTGAAATTTAAAAGTATATTTAAAACTTTAATGTTAGATGGGATTAATCGCGATTAATGTCAGATTTTTTTTTATTAATTACTTAATTATTTTTTAATCGATTTCTGCAGCATGCATGATATTTTAAGCCTTACCTGAGCGAGCCAATAGGTACGAAGATGACGCAATCACTGTATTTAAGCTTTTTTTGCGAGTCTAATATTAAGAGTTTTGTTTTATACTTTTGCGCCATTATTTAACATATTTTTCACTCGCTCAGATAACCCTAGAATGGAAAGTACGAACAAAATAACTTCAGACTCATTGCTTACATGTCAGTCAGATGGCTTTTCTGTCTAAAGCCCTGTTTACATATAGTAGCTATTAGATCCGTCTTTGGAAGCTTGCATTTAAACTAATATGGAGTTCTACTCCAAGGCCTGAAACTGAAAACCAAAAACTAAAAGAATTATGTACAATTAAAAATTTACATAATTTCATTAAATGGCCATATTTAATAGGCCTACTGTTCCAAATGTCGTCTTACAGACCATACCTTCCAGATCACAGGTGGCTTTTTGTCTTAATGTAACTATGTTCATATAGGCTATTTATGTGGCTTAAATTGATAGTTCATTTTCTCACCTTCATGTTGTTGCAAATCTGAGTTTCTTTTTTCTGTGGCACACAAACATTTTTGGATGTTGGTTTTGCTTAGCTAATATTGACTTTCATTGTATGAGTAAAACACTGTCATTTTTGAAAATATCTTATTTTGTGTTCTACATAAGAAAGTAGGTCATACAGGTTTGGAATAACAGAGAGTGAGTAAATAAAGAAGTTTTATTTTTAGGTGAACTACTATTACCATGGCAAACTATTCTGGAGGCTATTGTATCATGATGTTAGTTTAAGGGTGTATTTCTGCCCTGACCCTTAAAATCACACCTGTTTAACTAATAATATTTATATTACATAATATTTAAATAATATTTTTAACTTCAGTAAGAACAGATAGTTTAATTCAGTAAAAACATTGTTAAAAACAGTTACAGTAGGCCTATGTATGTTTTTATGAAGCATCCTGAGCAACAAAAATAATAGGATGTTGAGCACTATTTTATTTTCTTAAAAATCAGTGAAAATGCTCAAAGTGTTACAGATGTACAGATTGTTACAGTTAGGCTACAGAAGTGTTAGAGTTTAAGCATACATCTAAATTATATGATTTGTTGAACTTAATTATTGCAATTTGCAGTTAGCCCCCAGCCATATTTAAATCTCATAAAATATTGATTTTTGTTGGTTGCTGTTCACACTTTCTGTAGATTATTCTCTGATTCCTGTTGTCTGACTCTTGGGCTTGAGAAGGGTAAATATTTGACAGTGAAGAGCTCTTGGGTATTTGAGAGTGCACACTTTTCCTCGAGCATACTTCTATCTGTGGGTGTCTAATAGATTAAGGAGATACGAGAGGTCATTAGAAACTAAACTGTGTGTCTACACGGGGCTTTGTTTATTCTTTGAGAGCGTGCGCCTAAATTCCAAGAGCTTGGCAAACATTTGAACTCACTTTATACAGGTTAACATCGATACGTGAATGCAGCTTGTTACAGTTACTAACCGACGAGCGCTATTAAGAACCGAACATCATATGACAAAAAATAACCATTAGCCTAATAAAATCTATTAAAAAATCTGTCATTCCGAGTCTCGTCTTTATCTTGACCATCGGAAGATTTAAGAAAATTATAAACAGAGAATTTTCACAATTAAAGAAATGTTGTATTTTAATACGTTAAAAGTTATTTTAGAAGACTTTGATTAATCGGGAGACAGCTTGAAGTTTTATGGAAACGAAAACGCATAACTAATAATTCAGTAGACGTAAGCAGCTAGACGTGTAGCAGTAGATAGTTGCCCAGATCCCGTTCGGCCCTATTCAAAACCATGACAACAAGAAACAAGCACGGATTTATTTGAGAAAGTTAAAGGACATTGTGCGGGGGCGTCAATCAAGCATTATTTCAGGACTGAACAAATGCAAAATCTTGACTGGAACAAATGCTTCCAACGGGTCTCGGACGCGGGGCTACATTTCCCTCTTTTGTTCCCGGTCGCTGGTTGGCATGTATTTGTGTTCCTTTTTTCGCCCGACCACCCAGGACGACTAGACGAGAACGGATACTCACTCTGTTTGGGAGGGTCTATGCAGTCATCCAGAGCGCGCTAAGGCTAGGCGATCTCGGGAATCATCAGAACGCAATGATATGCCTAATGCACTTACTGGTGAGGTGGAGGAGTAAGCAATAGTCCATAATGAAAAATTACTGTCTCCTTGATGCCTGGATCTTTTCCCAAATAGAAGTTCTTATTTCAGATTTCTCGCTCGTTAGGAAGAAATGACCTTCTAAGTTAAACAGAACTGATGTAAAAAAAAACGAATGTCGGATATAGGCTAGCTGTAAGGAAACATCCTTTCAATTAAAAAAAAAAATCTAGCAATAAGGATTTTTTTGTGCTTTTACAGTATACAAGGGTGAGCCACTTTTCCATTAGCCACGAATATAAATGTCATTAATTACCATGTAATAACTATCACCCCACTGTACTGAGAGAGTGCACATTTAACCCGTGTTTGTGCAATAACACCTGCAATAAACGACAATACCCCAATAAACGAATTAGGAAAACCAACTCTGGGACGCTAATGGATCACTTTGTATGCAAATATCTGATATGTTATTTGAGCGGGGGAAAAGAAGGGAGGGCTCTTGTTGTCACTTACCACCCAAGACGTGATTCAGCCTCAACAATTACCATTATCTGTTTCCCACTTTTCACGAAATCGGACGAATCAGTAATTATGAAGAGTGTTACCGTCCATCATTGTGAAAGTAACGGCCTATTCTTTGCCGAGTTCACACCTACCATTACAGGGATTTAAGTACACGAGTCATTGAGGTACTTAGAACCCATAAGGAGGAGAGGCCTCAAAGCAGCCACCAAGTGCTGTTTATATAAACACCGCGACATCAGTGGACACATTGTCACTTGGATGCGCGTCTTGAGAACGCACAGATCACTTCAGCACTACGCGACCGAGGATAGCTCTTCAAGATCGAGGACCAGTCCTGGAACTAACAGCAATCCAGCGCTACAGATGGCTATTTCTAACAAGTTCAGTTTCACTGTGAGAAGTATTTTGGATTTGCCAGAAAATGACACCGAGAGCATCGCGCACCATTCTCCAGTGGACTCCTTCTCCGTCTCACCTTACTCGTCCTGGACTGAAAACGAGAGAGGACATATATGTAAGTTCTCAAAACATTTTCCAGTCAATTTTAAGAATACGTTTTTAAATGTCCATATCATGAGGGGTTATAATTTATTTTAGTTTGATTAACTATTGAAGTTCTACATGTTACATTTGGTAACTTTAAAGCACATATATACACATATAGTTTTTTTTTTCCCCTCAGAGGATAGATAAATAAAGGCTAATCATGTTTTTTTTTCTTTAGCGTCAGACGAGAGCAATCTGGAGGCTTCACCAGACTCCACCGGACCAGACGTGCTTTCAGTGGATACAGAGCATGAAAAGCGGAAGAAGCGTCGCGTGTTATTCTCCAAGGCTCAGACATATGAACTGGAGAGACGCTTTCGTCAGCAGCGGTACCTGTCCTCTCCAGAACGAGAGCAGCTCGCGCACCTGCTACGCCTCACGCCCACGCAGGTGAAGATCTGGTTCCAAAACCACAGATACAAGATGAAGAGAGCGCGGATAGAGTGCGCTCAGGACCTCAATCAGCCTCCAGTGCTGCGCAGAGTCGTGGTGCCCATTTTGGTCCGAGATGGCAAACCGTATCAGAACTGCACTATTGATGCAGAAAAAGGAAGCTGCATCGTTCCACCAACAGTACCATCCTCACCCTTCAGCGTTCAAGGTTTCCAGTCTTTACAGCAACAAACGCCCTTTGCGCTTTTCCCCACATACCAGCACTTTACCAACACAGCGGCCTCCCGTCACCACTTCTGTGTTTGGTGAGATTCACTTAGGACCACACGAACTATTTCTGGGACTTACCCCACAGGACAGCGCATGGATTCCTCTTGATTCAAGCTGTTTTTAATTACATAAAGTGTTAGGTTTATTAAAGTAGAAACTCTCGGCATTGATAAGATAATAAATAAATGCTGTTTGCACATATTATATGTTCTATTTAGCTGCATTTCGTGAGAGTTTTGTATTAATTGATGTTGTTTATAATTGCCTAGATAGTGTATTTTTGAACTGTTTGTGTTTGTTTTAAACCAAAAGTTTATATATCAGTGAGAAAAAAATGTTTTATGTTTTATACTGTGAATAATGTAGTAATTTGATGAAATTGCCTCATCTTAAAGTGTTACACGTTTTCGTTCTTTATTCTATGTATTACAAAAAAAAGAGAGAATAAAAAAAATATTTTTTAGCAATTTATAGTTGTTTGAATTGTTCAAATTATTGTTGGTTTATATACTAAATATTCCGTAAGATTAAAATCACTCCTTTTAATTATTAATGCTTTAAAATATTTAATTTCTTTAGGATTATTATTATTTTTATTTATTTTTTTTACATATGTTTAATTCGTTCACATTTATTGTTAATCTCTTCGATTGTTACATACTGTTTGTACAAAAGATCTCAGACTGAACTGAAAAAGAGTAGTCTATGAGAATTAGCGCACAGCAAGAGATGAGTGGCTTTTGTAATGTTAAGACGTCCACTTTCACCCAACAGAGAAGACCAAATAACCAGTTTAAAAGAAGAACCCTTATTTAAGACTCAAAGTATGTAAACACTGAACAAGAAATGTAGGATGCACAATGGTTATTGATTCTTGTGTGAGTGAAATTTTAACATTCTGGCTTTTATCGTCTTTTTACGTAGGCTATACCGCATTAAAGGCCTTTTAAGCATATTTGAGTGTTGGTTGAAGCTTTGATGACCAAATAAGAAAACAGAAGTTGTTAAATGTTCTTAAAATTGTTACCCCAGCACACCCAAAAATGAATTAAGCAGCGGTTTGTCACAATTCACTGTCTGCTCCATATTTTAAAGGAGGTGATCATTGTCGTAACATTAATGAAAGAGGCGTGATTTCTCTAGCTTTCTCAATCCCGAGCTTGTCCCAATTAATTCAGCGACCCGGTTAGTATCATCCTTGTCACCTGGCCTTTTGTCCCTCTCTCAGGCCACCTTGTACTACATATGGAGGGGACTGACCGCAGCGCTCTCTTCTCTACATCTTCCCTAAAACACTTTTTTGTATCGTCCTCTGAAAGGACCATTGTGTGGTTCCCAAAGGGACCTAGACAAAATCCGCAGCGTCTCAATTCTCGTGATGTTTAATCAGTCCCGGGTGACAAATTTATGGGCCTTAACAAGACAATGGAGTTTTAGAAGTCGTTGGGTTTTGGGAGTGACAAAGACAGGCTTTAAGAGGTCTCCTCTGGTTTATGGCGAGACTTGGCCACAAAAACTTGGTAGTAACATAGAACGCACCAACTGCGCTTATGAAGTTATGCTTTTCTTTGAAGTAGGTCTACCTATTTCTTTCAAGATTTAAATCATGTGCTTCGATTAATCATTTACCTTTCAAATACACCGATAGAAGATTAAATCAAATGTAACTGACAAAAACTGATAATTTGACCAAACCAGATCAATCTATCAAAGTTATAGGCCTTACTATATAATCTGGCAATTTTTGTTCGATGTTTTGTTTATATTTGTCAAGACATGATTAATAAAGTAAACCTTGAAACGAATTATTATAATGAACTATTATCATTTTGCTTTTTTTAAAAAAACGACTCTGTGCCGTATTAAATAATAGGCTAAATACTCTTTACATGTCATTACAAATGCGTTTTATGCCCCCAGTTGGTTGGTCAGATTTCACCGTTAACAACAATGTGAAGATAGCGGGGAAGAGGCGTGACATCATCAATATGTGATGTCCACCGTCTCGGTTGCCTGGCTGTAAACGGTGCCACTCTGCCACCTTGAGGTGAACCGCTTCCGGTGGTGAGCTTGATCTGATTGCGCTCAGAGGGGGACGTGCACCTCTCTGCTATAAACTGTTCCTGCAAAAACGGCATGGTTGCCAATCTCCACTAGATGTCACAATAGCACCGTGGAGTCTCAAGTTTGAGTGTTCTGCTGTCAAAATGTACTGCACCTTATGAGCATCAACAACACTCCCGTTCCACCGTAAACAAACGTTCAAGTAAAAATTTACTCACGTTATAAGTAAAAATAAGCCACCGATACTATAATATATAATATAATATAATATAGCCTAATATAATATAATATAGCCTAATATAATATAATATATAGCCTAACGCCTTTGGATAAATTATGGCATTATTCCTTATACATTCATAAGCATATATGCATATTGAAAACATTGGCCACCCAGGTAGCGCTGAACATAATTGTCCGGATTGTCAATAGGAAAAGATATTAAAAACAAGACAAAGCATACTACTAATTGCCGTTAATTGGCCATGATAGCCGTACTCCAGTAGAGAGGACTGAGCCTGATTAAGATAATTAAGAGAGCCTTTTGTAAACTGGATCAAGTAGCCCGAACACCTTGAAAGCAACGTCGGACGCCCCATAGTTTTGACACTAATTGTTATAATTGCTCTCGCGATTATCATCACTGGTACACAAACTATGCCCACCTGTGCTAACTTCAACCTAGAGAAATGCGTTTTCTTAGTTTAAGGATGATACAATTTCATTTCGCTTTAAAAGGTGACAAGCGTTCTGTAAAGTTGGAGTACTGGCCAAAGATGTTAACGCTGCATATTAGCTATGTAAATATTCGTAATGTTACGAATGATTTTTTTTTTCCGAAACTGTAAAAAGTTGCTAATGTGTTGTGGCATTTGACAAAACTAAAATGATCAGTCTACGCACACTTGAACAAAGCTTTTTCGTCTTGTCAAATATTCAGTGACCACCAGAAGACGCTGTATTTCCTCCTGTTAAACGTTTGTTGGCTCATCCTAATAGCTTATGACATGTTATGTTATTCTGCGTCATGCATAGGCTATTTGTTATTATTGTGCCGTACAGTTTGTATTTTATTTACAATTTTTTTAGTCTGTGCTCCTGGCTCTTCAGAGCAGCTGCTTATTTCATATTAACACGTTATGTGTTCCATAAAATCGCAAAGATACAAAGAAATACATAACGTAAAGAAAGTTGCCGTTTTTCTGAAGGTGACATTTGAATTCCGGCAGCAAACATTAAAAAGCGCAATAAAATAATAATAAAAATGAGTCGGAATTTGTGTTCCCTGATTTTATATTCACAATAATCTCATAATCAGTCACCGACTAATTTCTGTGGCTTTTTTGGGTCTTTAGATGAGCTACTGTAGACACTCGGAAAATAAATAGCACGGTATCTTTGCAAAGAGAAAATTAAATTATTATGTTTTTAGCCTTAACTCTATTACAAATTAAAATAATAAATTAGTCTTAAACCATAAACAGAGTCTTTGTAATCCCTGGCCGCTATAAAGACCAAATGATCAGTGGTTCCCGTCAAAATTTGCTTAAGATTTTTTTTAACTTGCTGTTACATGTTGTTTAGCCGTTTAGAAGGTTGCGGCGTTCAGAGACTGAATGAACGCAAAAGAACTAAAGTTTACACCGAATATTTCAGTCTACAACTGGTGGATCTTACCCCCATGAGAGTTGCCTGCATTTCAAGTCATTGTTTTATCCAAAAGACATGAATACTTGGTGTCCCAAAATGTCTTTTTACTTTTTACTAGCAGTTTTAAATTTGATACGCTAAATTGTTGTTATTGTAAGTAATTGTATGTTAACGCCTCACATTAATTTATCCAAGCCGGACGAGGGGAACAATTTAATTGTATCTTATCATTATTGTAACAGATATTAGATTGAGAGTAGCATAGGACACCGCGTTGTTTTGCAAATAGCTATAAATTCAATTTTTATATTTGTTAAAATGGTGAAATAATAATAATAATTATTATTATTATTATTGCAATTGTTGTTGTTGTCGTCGTTTTTATTTATAATAATAAAGAAGAGTATGAAATGAAAAGTCTGTTTTGTTCAATACATCTCTCAAAACCGATTTCGTTAAGTCTACTATCCAACTCTCATCCAGATTCGATTCTGTAAAACAGTTTTTCTGTCCAGTTATACTGAGGAAGTCCTAGGGCGTCAGGACGATGCTGTAAGCAATGCATTACTGAACTTACGCGGAGTTACTTCAGGACTTACTCAGGTTATTTCAGCGTCGTTAACTTTACCTGAGAGCCTCTCGTCCTCCCGAGTTCATTTTCCTCAGTACCGCGCGTCTCAGCCGAGTGGATGGATGGGAATTTGGACGAGACGCTGCCTATGTCCAATAATATCAAACGGAATGGGGCTTAATCATTTACTTGGCCTCTTAACACGCGCATATGTATTTATTTATTTGTCAGTCAGTGTTCCTGAGTCGTCGCAAGGGCCCTTTGCATGTTTGAGTACGATGGAGCATAATACAAACACGCCTGCAATCACCAGAAGCCTCTTGTGGCCATTAAAAGTCAGTAGTTCAACTCGAGCTTTTTTCAGAAACTGAGTGGTTCTCAAAGTCTGAAGTCCGCATATGCACTCACATCAAGGGGCCCTTATAAACATCACTCCAACTGTCAATATTTCATCCTTTGCTGTGTTCCTTGCCGTTCACGCAAGCCTCGCCACCGCGAAATAAACAGCCTCGCGCTGAAAATGAACTATGGACGAATTAAATTTACGCACAGGTGCTGTTGCATGCTTAAATGTTTTCGGGGTTGGGGGAAGGCATGGGTAGTTGAAGACCGCGTAATAGAAATTGTGCGTGGGTGCACAGATGATAGCGCTGCTTTGTATTGTTGCCCTGGCTGCTGATGCCCCGCCTCTGATGGAAGCCTTAAACCTGGCACCAAGCTAAAACAAACGAAAGTCAGCTTCGAGCTCCCACTCAAACCAATTAAGGCGGACTCCAGTGCACACTCATACGTCTCCATCCTGCTGCAGCGACGGTGAAACAACAGGAACAGAGGAGCTGGCCAAAAAAAAGAAGGAGAGATTGCCGTGCCTTCTAATTTCTCCCTTTCCAACACAGAACAATGTCGATGAGCCCTAAGCATACGACTCCTTTTTCTGTATCCGATATCTTAAGTCCTCTTGAAGAAAGCTACAAAAAAGTGAGTATGGAGGGGAACAACTTGGGGGCTCCTCTTGCCTCGTACAGACAACCCCAAGTCACGCAAGCGGCGATGCAGCAGCACCACATGGGCCACAATGGAACAGTACCCGCTGCCTACCACATGACTGCAGCTGGAGTTTCCCAGCTGTCACATACAGCCATGGGGGGCTACTGTAACGGAAATTTGGGCAACATGAGCGACCTGCCGGCCTATCAAGACGGCATGAGAGGCAGCACGACGGCCACCAGCTGGTACGGAACGAATCCCGACCCACGCTTCTCTACAAGTACGTGAGATTGACACTTTGTCGTATTTGCAAGAACTGTTTGTGAATTTTGAACGATAGCTATTTTAAAATATATTAAACATGTCAGCTACGATTTTTTTTTATTCATGTTGCTCTGTAAAACTCCAAGTGAGCGTGGGGCTTTTGGCAGTGTTGAAGGGAATTATGTTAAGCCAGCCGCACGTTAAACGCGCCAGGTGTTTTATCTAAACCCAAACAAACTGATAACAATTAACAGACTCTTAACTGCAGTTCCAGTGTTTGTCCAAAACTAGGAATTTAAACAAGAGACGACTGCGTAATTGTGCACAATCGCTATATTCGCTCATCTTGTTGTAACTCTGAGCTTTTGTATTTTCTGTAGTCATCATATATGATACTGAACCTGCGCTGTTTGTGTCTGCTGTTGTCAAATGCAAAGCTAAATATGACTGTTCTTCTTGCAGTCTCTCGTTTCATGGGCTCCTCGTCTGGTATGAATATGGGCAGTATGAGCACGCTGAGTTCACTGGCGGATGTTGGCAAAGGCATGGGTCCGCTGACCAGCACGCCTCGCAGGAAGAGACGAGTACTCTTCTCCCAGGCGCAGGTGTACGAGCTTGAGCGACGGTTCAAGCAGCAGAAGTACCTCTCCGCGCCGGAAAGGGAACATCTGGCCAGCATGATTCACTTGACTCCGACTCAAGTTAAAATTTGGTTTCAAAACCACCGATATAAAATGAAAAGGCAGGCCAAGGACAAAGTGTCCCAGCAGCAAATGCAACAAGACAATGGCTCCTGTCAGCAGCAGCAACAGTCTCCACGGCGGGTGGCCGTGCCAGTGTTGGTGAAAGACGGAAAGCCATGCCAAGGCAGCAGCCATACACCCAACACTGGTGTACAAAACCACCATCACCAGGGGGGAAACGTCATGATTATGTCCAATAACAGTTCTTCAATGGGCCAGCATCAAAGCCAGCAGGTAGGCAGCGCCGGCCAGTCCCCAGATCTGGGTCAACACGCTGCAAGCCCCCCATCTCTCCAAACCCAGGTATCCGGCCTGTCGCACCTGAACTCTTCCGGTTCCGAGTATGGAGCTGCCTTGCCCTGCTCCGCTCTGCTCTATGGCAGGACGTGGTGACATCGGAACAGACAATAACACAATAACAAAATGACAGGTGGATGCAGATAATCTGTACACCCTGCTCAAAAAGACCATGAGAACAGTGGTTGCGCTCTGAAAACAAAGTCTCCTTTCTGGAGGGAGACATGACAAGGCTACAAGCAACACGAGGATTGCCAAATGTCAAAGGTATCGAATCTTTTATTTTGAGGATGAGCGCCAAAACACCATTAAGAAGATGGAATTATTTATATACGCTAGATTTTAAATGGAGACTGATTTAAACACTAAAATCAAATATTCTGTCACCCTGTTGGATTTAAAAAAAAAGTCCCGACAATGAAGACATCTCCCCTCACAGTTAGACTGCTAAATACCTTTCATGATTTCTTATAGATTTCACTGTAAACGTAGCTTGTATATTTCTGTAAAAGGTTTGGACTGATTACATAGTTTTTAGCGATATGTATATTGTACAAAATTTTTATCGATATTAAGGGTCACATGTTTTTCAGTTTCATTGTTATTTGTACGTTTAACTTTCTTGTAACTTATATAGATATTTGACTTAAACGCAGTCATACAATCATATTAATAAATTATGACAATAATTACAATAGCCTAACAATACGTTTGTTTTAAATTTGGGTGTAAGAATCAATCACTCGGCGGTGCTAAAAGTGGGACCTGACTAATTTAACATTTTTCTTCAAGAAAACAAGTTTAAAAGCCATCAAGCTTCCACACAATTAGCCATTACATTTGTAAAGCTTCCTGAATACGCATTCGAAGGATTTTTGCAGCAGTTGATTTCTACAGTTTGTATTGGATCTCCTTCAGTGTGACAGGTTTGTGGAGCTGCTTCTGCATCACAGGTCTTATAGTAAAGTGTTCCTTCTACAAATAGTTATGCCGTTTTCTGTGTGTCGCAACACCTCTGGAGTCTAACGCCAAATATTATCAGGCTACATGTTCATGGAATCAATTTTGCGTCGTGTAAAAACGTTTATACAACTGACAAAACCCGGGATCTATTTAGGCACAAAATGAAACCCGTTTGTGCATTTTTGCACGAAACAATTATTAAATATTTTACAAATGCTTAGCTTATATAAACCTTATATACCAATTTGATTGTAAAATCTAATTCCAACGATGTGTTTTCGACCCCAAGCTAAATACTTATTTAATACGTCGTAGTCTGTGACTTTTTCTGAGAAAAGTGTTGGTACAGGTTTGTTTTTGGAGCGTGTTGTTTGTCGTAAGAGAATGAGTCAGTGCAGGTGAGGTCTCCACTCCTTGAGAGAAACTCACATCAAACAAACGCGAACTTATCAATCACATCGCTGTACAAACAGCAGCATTCTGCACAATAACTTTGCGAGACGAAATAAACACACTTATCAGACCGCCGTCCATCAATACCGTGTTTGTGAAGATCAGAGGTACAATCAAATATCCCCGTGTTTACGGATTGATAAAGACCGTCAACATCTGAGGAGCGAGGTAATATTGACTGAGGTGCCAGACAGAAAGAATGAAATATGACAGAGACATTTCCATTCAACTTTTGACCAGTTCAGAATCAAATAAAAATCAATTTATATAAATAGCCCACACACGGAAAACAGAAAAGGTACAAACTATTTGTTACACACAGGAATCGGTTGTGGACTGAAACTGTCTTTGACTTCATTTCTTTCTTTCTTTCTTTCTTCTTTCTTTCTTGCTTTCATATAGCATCCAAATGATTTATCCTTTCTCTTTTTTTGTGGACATTATACTCTCTTTTCGAAAACAATTTTGGACTTCTTTGAATTATGTTTTTTTCGCTTGCGTGATTACAAGGAATGGTAGTCTACTGCATGCAGATTTGGGAAACATAACTATCGTTTATGTGATGGCAAAATATTGATTTAACTTTTAAATTTTAAAGTTTCGTCTTTGTTTTCTTATTTCAATTATTTTAATTACTTTTTTCAAAACTAAACAATTGGCATCATTGTTGCTTTTATGACATAATTACGGCGTTCTCTTGCCATTATAATTCCAAAAATACATATTTACTAAATTGACCAAAATTGTATTTCTAGAATAAGACTATCTGTAGGGCCTGAGATTAACCCCAGCGTTGTGATGGGGGGTGGAGGACTATAGTAAACTGTGCACTATTTAGCCTGATAGGATTTTTTTAGGCTGCACCGCTGCAGCAGCTGTAGTAGCTCTAATTGATGCAAAGCAAAACATGTACATCTAGGCCATTAGCCAAATGCTCGGTATGGCCCGTGTGGCTGTTCACACCTGGGTTTTTGTACCTTTTAATCGCAAATAAAACCCTCTGCATGTAGTAAACCTTCAACTGATGAAGGTATTTATGTGAAGCTCTCGCGCCAATAATCGGGCAGTGGGGCGCGCGTTTTAATGACTCGCTGATTGTAATGGCGCTCTTCTTTTCTGTGAAGGGTCTTAAATCAACAGATCATTTTGTCGATTATGTCCGAAATTATACTTTCGAAGGCCTACAGATGCTTCTTTTACTTGCACTGATACTCAATTATATGTAACCTCCACCTAAAACTCTAAGCAATATCTAGCCTACAATGTCTAAAAATACAAGATCAATGGGCGAATACTGGATATTATAATGTGATATTTTTCACCCAACCTAAAAAAAGGTTTGAGAATTTTAAATATTCGTCCTTAAACGAGATGTTAGTCAGTTTATCGTGACAAGATATAATATTTATAAAGTTTACTTTAATTTACAAGGAGCGAAAATTGAAAGTGTGCCTATAGTAAACATGACAAATGTTTGAGGATGTCTGCTATCCTAACCGTGCGTACTTTGCAAGGCTGGATAAATTGATTAACCACATACATGAAATAAATGTTCATTTTATGGGCAAGTAAGATTTTCTCTTTTATCCGTTGCGCAAATTCAATCATTTTCCACAGCAATCTACCGGCACCGAAAGAGTCTATTAGGATTTCTGGGATTCGTTTTGTTAGAGCTCCTCTGAAAGACTCCAGATTACATTAACATGTCTGAGGCTCGGTGTGTGGTCTTTGTGGGGAGCTTGTAGCTGTTGAAAATGACTTGTTGGAAGCGTGTATGCTCTCATCACTCTCACTCAACACACGATGCACAACTGCGGACTGTCCTCGAGGCTTTGGGTGCAAAGGTCCCAGTCACCTCCCTGCAATTAGACCCCAATCTCAACGCAATCATACTAGAGTTAGGGTTTCTGAGGTTCGTTCCCTGCTTATTCTAGTGTAGTTAGGAGAAAGGGGTTTATATACACTATCTGCATTTATAGCGTGTTTTGTATTGAATCTTATAGATAAACCACAAAGTTTGGACTCTGTGGTATCGACAAAAAATAATCATATTCATATATTTCATATAATAATGTTATTAATTCATATTAATAATTAGATGTATTTAAGAGCAACGTCCTACTAAGAATTTTAGTGTAGAAAGAAACAACGCAAATGTAAACACCAGATAGGCCTAAGTGTCAGATAAAACAAATACGTCTTTATGCTTACACTAATAACCAATAATCATGTCAATTGATTTTACTCAAGCGACCATTTTTTATTTACACCGCTCGCTGACTTGAAACATGTCCACACAAAACAAACCTGTTTCAGCTACACCTTCGAAACGAAAGGTTATGCAATGATTTGCCTCCATTATGTAGTATTTTAGTTCGCATTATGTCATTTGCTCGGGAGCTGTCCGGGGTGCTGAAGTTTTTTCCGCCAGCATTGCCATGTAAACTATAGGATGCTTAATTAATAAAAACTTTATTTCCAAACACAACAGTTTCGAAGTAAAATTGCAAAAGTATAACTTAAAACCACAAATGTAGTTTTAAATGAAATGCTTAACATGACAATTTAGCTACAGTCCGCAGCAAAGTCAGACGAGAACGGTCCAGACGTCTGTTCAATTGACGGAACATGATTCTTTTATTTAAATACCACCACGTTTCAGCGTAATACACACTCTATTCTTGACACAACAGCACATATAAAGGGAATGAAAAGGCAACTACAGCAAAAGTAGGAAAACACTGCAAGATGCTAAACATTATAATATTATAAAGTCTTATTGTAAAGACTTGGTCGTTTGCAGTTATACAGCCAAATAAATATGTCTTAGTCTTTAAAACTAAAGAACAGTACAAGCCTCTGCTTAAAATGGACAAATAAATGCTCGTGTAGAAAACTCCAACTTTCGAATGCATACCCATCTTCCATCTTGTTTAATCTAAATACATCTTAAATGGGATTTGTAAAAGTAAAGTAACAAAAAGAAATTAAGATGAGCAAGACTGGTTTTCGTGTACGACTTCCAACACTTCATTCTTAGACCAGCTTCATCTGAGTATGACAAATGGCACAATTACACATTAACTGCAATCACCTCCTTTAGTAAATCTTATTGTCAACTAGTAGCAAAAATATATTTAATTGTCCAGCGTTTATCTGCTTCTGGAGGCCATTGTGCTGCGCACGCAGACGAGGGTCGTTTGCAAGAAGAAATACTTAGCATGCAGCGCGGAACACAAGATGCAGTAATACTTGACCTTTCAGTGTAATTGTGGCACCAGTGAAATGCAGCGCATTCAGCCTTATGTGAATGGAGCCTTTCTCATCCAATGAATAAAAACTGCATTTTCATACCTTCCCGTTTCTTTGCTGTTTTTATTTATTTATTTATTTTGTTTTCTCCTCAAAGAAAATTACTTTTCTAATGGCGGTGTCTTTTAGAATCCTACAGTTTAAATGGTCAAATTTACACCGAGGCAAATTATCATGAACTGCAGAAATGTTCCGAAAAGAAAATAGGCCTACCTCATTTCTTGTTAGCTGGGAAAGATATTAAATTGATGAGTCACCCGGAAAATGACAGTTTGATCATTTGCTTTATTTTGCTTTTATAGCAGAATCTTGAGGACTCTGAGGACAGACAACATTCTGTAAGAATGGGGAGACATAAATTAAATATTTCTGCTAAATGGCATTCAAATTAAAACAGAATTGCTTATAACTAGGAATATGAAACCATGTTTTAATATTTCTGCTAAATGGCATTCAAATAAAAACAGAATTGCTTATAACTAGGAATATGAAACCATGTTTTAAGGCAGTTTTTTCCTGTGTCAGGTAACCTAATATGAACGCTCTTCTTGCGTTCTTAAGACTTCAGACATTATGCTTAATGATTAAATGCATTGAGACTCCCATTTCTATGAGAGTTTGAGGTGTGCAAAGAGAGAAAACAGAGTAAGTCTGTAGGCTATAACACGTCTTCGGAAATATCAAGCTTCTGTGAATAATGTTTAATATTTGAATGTTCTGCAATGTCGGAGTGGCTCGTGCTGCAGCACGCGGGTCATGACTCAATAATGAAATTCTGAGCAGACAAGAGGCGCTCCAGCGCAGTCTATACTGTACCAGCGGGAGTCCTTTGGTGATCAACGAACCATCACTAACCGTGTTAACACTTCCTCCCCCGCTAAATAACATGTAATCACCTCACCCCACTGCTATTTTGATCAACTTTTTGTCACTTAAACACTATCTGATTGCTTAAGCGTGGTACAACAAAAACTATTAAAACAGCATCAATATTTAACATAGCGGATATAAACCATTAGCCTGCAGTCACCGCCAGCCATCATTTGTAGGCCCCAACAATCGATCTACATAATGCAATTAAAAATGAAATAATAGCAGCGAGAGAATAGAGAAATTCAACATTTGTATATCTTAACATCATCATAAAAAGCTAATGCAGTTGAATTGCAGATGCATTGAATTGCATACTGTTTAGTAAAAATGTAATGTTTTGTCAGATACATATAAATTAACTTTTTTATTCGCTTGAAAATCAATCTGATATGTACTCAAACAAACCTCACTCTTATGGGAGTCAGTTTTCATTTATGGGTGAATTAACCCTTGAAGGATCAAGGTTTTCTCTTTTTACAGTGTTTGTGGTGCAGGGCCTATTTAGCATGCAATCCAACGTCACATACGAATAGAATGAATAAGAAGCGTTCTAGCTAAATACTTTAATGCATTAAACTCTATTTTCTAAAACGTAAGCAATAAAAGACAGTGCAACTCAATGTAGTCTACATTTGTAATACTAGCTAATAAATGAGTAAGAGAAGCACATTTCAATGTAATGTTTATGCACCGTTTCGCGTTCATCCCATTGCGTCTGGTCAGTCGTTGTATAAAAAATGATTCGAAAAATGTGTCTATAGAGAATGTGAAAACGCATGTAGCCTAGCTATAGTGCACAAATGATTAACATCCCTTAATAGTTTCCATAAGACCTTTAAGCGATTATACAGTAAAAACCAATGCATGCTGTCATGTCAGGCCTAAATACGACCGAGCTTGGAGTCTGAGGAACACAATGAAGAATCGGCCTATAAACGGGAGTGCAGTGGCTTAAACATTAAGACCTGTTGAGATGATGGGGTTTTTTTCTCTGTAGAACCGGAAGGAGGGATGCTATTTGCCCCTTTATAAAATATGTCATTAGGAAGAATTCATGTCACACAAAGGGACTGCAGTCAAAAATTGCCCCACCACTGTTCAGTAATTATATAGTTTGCCCAGGCTGCGGGCTGTCATGCGTCGAGGCAGGTGGCAAGTCCATCATGCAAATGGCTTGGCGGTGCCGCCATAATTAGCCAGCGCGAGTCGCCCAAATTAACAATTAGCTAACATGCAATTCTCTCTGTGAGCGCAGCGGCTTGCCGTTGTGTGACCATTGTATTACGCAGCCAATTGCACGTATGGCGTATCATTTATCATTTCTATGCTCAATTTACAATTCTATGGCAAAGAAAATCAGGGTAAACGTCTGTGACGATTAGAATTTCTGTCACTGGTTGTTCGGTTTCCGGGGAAAGCTATATATGCAAAATACAAATCACATACATTCAGGCCTATTTTACCAGTCTCAAAGACGCACCAACACTCCCCCAGTCAACTTGCCTTTGTAATTTCAGCGAATTTCTCCTTGCCGCAGTTAGCTCGTTTTGCTATATTCTCTAAAGCTTTGGAACGATTGAAAAATGATGCAAATAGGTTGCATATATTTTTAATGAATTATTAGCGGCAACCTAAAATTGTTGACTTTGCCCACCTGGTCATTCCATAAAACATAACGCAGGTGTCACTGAATTTGGATTGGTTTCAATTTCAGTTTTAGTTTGAACTCTGTATCACCAACCGAGTCCAAGCGAACGTTTCAGGTTGTTGGTTAAAATGGAAGACGGGCCCATGCTGTGCAGCAGTTAAAAGTAATCCAGACCTAAGAGGTACTGCTTTTTTAACCCCTCCAGTGATCTCCTTGCACCCGGCAGACTAAACGCCTCCCCAGCAGATAGCCCACCCACTTACTCATTATTCCGGGCTGCCCTCCGACATGACACGAGAACAAAGTAGGCGTTAAGCCACATTAGAGCCGGGATGGGAGTCATCAGTAACCCGTTATCAGTTAATGAAGGGAAACACATGCGGGGCGATACACAGTAGCCGATCAATAGCGCGCTCGGACAATGAGCGACTGCTCACAAAAAAGAGAAATGCAGATCAATTAGAAACCTTGTTTGCTTCAGGTCGCTCAGTCTATTCCCAGCAATTACATGTTCATTAAAGCTAATTTAACCGGGATGCTGCCGCAGGGACAACAACAGTTGTTTGTTGCTCCATCATTTTCAAAGGCAGAGAATGACAGCATAATGCGTTATAGCTTAATGGCGACCGTCCACAGGGAGATTTCCAATTATGTGGCTTATTCATTTTAGGAGATTTTAGGCAAACCCCCAAAAAAGCGACCTTCAAAACAGGCTTTTTTGAAGACATCAAATGCGTGCCAAATATATGTCAAGAATGGTCTTGGTCATTTTACAAGTTTAATTTTTCTTGACAAAATCTCTAAACACATAGGCCTACACTTTAAATGCAAAAAAGTAACACTAGCTTACAGTGGTTTTCAATCACTGAGTGCAATTTTTGCATGTCTCCCTTATCAAACACACCTGATTTATATCACACTCCTGAAATAAGTGTGTCAGATTAAGGAAGGCATTCAAAATGTGCCACGGTTTAGATCTTCTGCTCTATATCATCAACCTTGATTGAGGATGACATTGCTTTTTCATTTCTGCATCATACTGCTGGCATGGTACCCGTGGCACCAAACCACAGCTTAAATATGTATCCAAAACAAGGAATGGAAAGGGCTCCCTGACTCGGCTAATGAAGTTCCTCTGCCCGCTAAGACAACAAACACTTCAGACACCTTCAGATACACCAGTTTGGCAGTGAACACGTGTAAGTTTGAATCAGCTCTTTCATATTATAAGAAGATCTTTGCCAAATCGACTGCCGATTGAGAGCCATTTTGAGTAAGCATACTTGACGTGAGCTATGTATAGTGACACGCTGAAGTTTATCTGATGAATGGTAAATGAAAGGGGTTAAAGCTAAAATCATCCACATGATTGCACGGCTGTTCTTTCCAGGAAAAAAGTCTGCATGGGGTGGATTCATGGTGGCAACAAAATGCATTTATGAATTAGAATGACTTCAATCAGACTGGAATAGAAAGGAGCATAGATATCATAGATGTGAAGGCTTTTGTTCATAAGTATGTTGAGTATTTGAGATATTTCCATTTATTTCAGACTATACAGTATATTCAGTCACAAAACTGTCAGATAAGATGGACATTTGCAACAACTTTTCATTAATTTAGTGGTTTTATAGTATTTCAGAGCACCAGACTGACTTAAATAGATCTGTCATCATTTAATCACCTGTTCAAAACCTTTATGACTTTATTTCTTCTTCAGAACACAAAGGAATATATTATGAAGAAATATTGTTTTGTGCATACAGTGAAAGTCACTGGAGTCCAAAACAACAGTTTTGACTTTCATTATATGAAAGAAGACTTATAGGTTTAGAACAACATGAGAAAGAGTGAATGAAGAATATTTTGATGATCCCTTTAACTGAAAGTCTAATTAGACTAATATGCGCATGACCTTCTGATGACTACAGCTTTTATGCAATAATGTAATAGCAGAACTTGGAGTAGTTGCAATTTCATACACTTGCTTGTGGGGTCTTTCTAAATTTTCTCATAAAAGAGATTTATTTCATGAGAACAAAATCAAGCGTTGACACTTTACAATGCTGTGAATAGCTTTGTAATGTTGTACAGTGTGTCTAATAAAGCACATTATGATAATATCTAATAAAGCCCAACATGCTCCACTTGATTTGCTACTTCATTTATGTTGTTTCAGTGTGATTTAAGAGCGAAACGAAGTACCATTCGCTTGCTGGTAATGTTGATGTTGCTTTTTTGTGCACAATGAACAGTCACCTGGGGCCATCACATGTAACTTAATATTTTTAAGCTTCTCATTAACATCTCATTCACAGCCTCGTGTTTGCCATCTTGCAATTTCATATACAGCATTACGGCGGTGGTGTGCAAAGACTTTTTTGCCATGTGATCACGCAGACCCCTGCCCCCGTTTTCAAGCTTTTGCCCCCCCTCCTCCTCCCGATTCCAGTTAGCTTCCTAGTGCAGGACCGTGGCATGCTGTGTTTTGGCAGAAAATCAATAAAGGGGAAAATCTGCTCTAATCATCCGCACATTTACCATCACAATCAACAATCAAAGCCAAGACCTGAGTCTTTATTTGTAGGCCTGAGCTGCCCAATTTTCCCACTGTGAAAGGCAGGCTAAATTAGAACCCTTGGTTCCTGTTAGCAGCTCTTAATGGCTCTGATTTGTGAACTGCTAAATGAGGTTATGTAAATTGATCCTGAGTGCAGGCAGGGGCCCCCAGGTGACAGGTGCAGCTTCCTGTGAGCGCGGGCAGAGGGGGAGTTATGAGACAAGGAGGGAGAAGACTTAGCAAGGCTGCAGGAGCAAATACCCATCAATAAAAGACACAACAGTATTAGATGGATTTTCAATTAAACTCTTAAAAAGTACAGTTGACTTTCATTAGCGAAGAAATAATTGTAATGTTTGCTAATTGTCTGTGTGTTGACTTCAAGACAATGTAGCTAAGATGCTTCTACAAAATCGACTCGTTACACAAGAGGAAAATGGCATTAAATCGATTGTTTTTCTTTCATCCTTCATTTTTTTTCTTTGTTTTGTTGATCAATTGGTGTTTCTCTTCACCACATGTAGAATGTCTAGTGTTGTTAATATTTTTAAAGATGTTTCGGTCACACTTTATTTTAAGGTCCAATTCTCACTAATATCAAACAATGAACTACTATGTTTGCCTCAATAAACTCCTAATTTGCTGCTTATTAATAGTTAGTAAGGTAGTTGTTAAGTTTAGGTATTGAGTAGGATTAGGGATGTAGAATATGGTTGGGCAGAATATGTGCTTTATAAGTAGTAAACAGCCAATATGTTAATAATAGGCATGCTAATAAGCAACTAGTTAATAGTGAGAATTGGTCCCTATACCAAAGTGTCACCAATGTTTCTTATAATGTAAATGTAGGATCAAAAATTTTTCAAAGTAGATGTTTGAACTAGACTAGAAAAAATTTTAAATTAGCTCTCATCTGATAGGTAGTGACCCAAAAATGGCACACAGGTCTGTTATGATAAAGTCTGCAAAATAAATGCTAATGCAATGATGCTTATTAAGCTTATTAAATAAGCAAAAATGTATTTGAAGTAAGGGCGGGGAACAAATCCTATATCTTTTTTGAAGTCAAATGTGTCCAGACCAACTCAATAATAATTTTGCAAATGCATCTGTTACTTGGTGAGCTTGGTGAGTTAAGCCACATTTTTTAAGCAGTTTTTTAGTATAGCTGTTAGGTTTATGCTTAGCATGAGTCAACTTTCAGAAAACTGGACAGTACATCATTTACATTTTCATTTCTATTAGCCATCCTACAGCTCCAAAACTAGAGCATGATGCAACACCAAGGTCATGGGTTCGATTCCCAGATAAAGCAAGAACTGTTTAATATATAACCTGAATTCAATGTAAAGTCAGTTTGTATAAAAAGCCCTCTCATTTGATGGGATGGTGTTCCACCAAATACTCTACAACATTACTATATTGATAACAGAATCGGTAAGCTGTTCTGTAAACAAGAAATTATGAAATAAATAAGCACACTGACAAGTTATAAGTTGGTATACCGTGACTTTGTTCATCCTTACAATAAATGCAATAAATTCACAATGGAAATGTTCTGTTACATTTTATTTCTGTTAAATGTTTTTCTTCTGCATTTCACAATGTTGTGTTCTTGTATCATTTCAGTAATATCTCCATGATTTAAAGAGAAAACATCCATACCTCATGCAGAAATTATGCACAAAACAGGCTGCTTAATAGAAACATCAGCTATGTATGTCAGAAATATGTTGTGAATGCATACATTCTTACAGATTCGGATGTGGTGTACCTAATATACCTTAAGGTTGTTTTGAAGAAATGAAACATGGCTGACGCTACTTCCTTTCTATAAAATCTGATCACTATTTGTACAGCAGATATAGATGAAAGCACCTGAGGTCACTATTACATATTAGGTATGTCTTAGATATTTCTAAATTGAATGGTCCTCTTCCTCTCTCTTTCAGGTTCTTTGAGTCTCCCCATTGACCTTGTTTTTTATATATATGCTCTTTTATGCTGTAGTATAAAACAGAGAGAAAGAAAGGACGAGATACAAAGGCAAAATCATTTTTATTAAGAGATGCAGCTGAACAGGATATAGGAGAAACAATTATGATAGATCTGCTCTTGCACATTCTGCTCACAGTTGCTGGGTAAAACAGAACTGGTTCCTGAACTGAAAACTGATGACTGTACCTTCTGACAAGACATTGCTTTTTTAATATTATTTAATTTTTTCCAAAAGACATCAAAATCCCGTTTGGGTGATTTTCGAAAGCTCCATAACACCATGCATGTTTGGTCTCTTAGCATCAGAAACTTTCCAAGGTTTTTATTTTTTATTATTTTTTCCCAAAGTAAATGAGACTCAGAGGGCCAGTTTATCTCATTGAATGCACCAACACAATCAGATATTTAGAGTGTATAAGAACTGTTTGTAGTATGCTTGTAAAGTACTTGCTGTTATTTGAATGTCAACAAGGGTTATTTTTGAGTGCCTCGAGAGCAATGTAAACAGTGTTCTCAGTGAAAAGTATATTAAGTGAATGTTTTGGATCATGATCCATAAAGGATTATTGAAAACAAAGGATATGGAAGAAAAAAACAATCTTCTGCTAATCAAATGTCTGCAGCTGACAAACTTGTTTATATAATAGTATACCACATAATATGTTAGCTATTTTATATTGTTATATTATGTATATTACATAACACATTTTTAAAGGATGTGTTAAATTGATCAAAAGACAGTGTTATGAAAGACAAACAAACAGATACATTTCAAATAAATGCTGTTCATTTTTCAATTTCCATTCAAGAATCCAGGAAAAATGCATAATAGTTTCCACAAAAAATTAGTTGTAGTAGTTTTCAACATTGATATATATTTCTTGAGCAGCAATTCAGCATATTAGAATGATTTCTGAAGGATCATGTGACACTGAAGACTGGAGTAATGATGCTGAAAATTCAGTTCTGCAATTACAGGAATAATCTTAAATATATTAAAATAGAAAATGGTTATTTTAAATTGAAATAACATTTCAATATTCACAAATTCTCCAGTATTTTGATCAAATAAGTACAGCCTTGTTGAGCATAAGGTGCTTATTTTAAAAACATTAAAACAAATCTTAATTACAAACTCGACCGTGTGTGTGAGTATTTTACCTTAGAAAGATATTTCTAAAATATAATAAACTGAAAACCTGGTTTCTCCAAGTAGCCAACCCAAGGCACCTCTCTTCATGTGTCCTGCTGCGTGGGAATATGCTCAAACAGCAGAGTGTAAGAGGATGTCAAGTGTTACAGTTCTCCTCCAACTGGAGGAATTAAAGAGCGCCACAGAAAGGACTGGAGCTGAAAGGTTTGTCTCCAAAACCCTTCCTAAAATGATTAACCCTTCCAGAAGACATTACAGGGTTCAGCACCGAGCACTTGTGCTTTGTCATTGATGGTAATTGTTCTTTTTCTCAGTTGTTGCGTTCATCAGTCTCCTCATTATATGGAAAAAAAAGAAGAAAAAATGTATGAATAGACGAGGGAGATTTTCCCACACTTTCTCAGGACAGAAAAGAGCACCATTGTGAGCAGCTTCCCATCCCTATTGCCCTTGCACTATTGTTTGACAGTCGGTATTGCTATAAACGGGCAGCCTGCCTTTCAAAACGCTCCCTGGAAGAAAAACTTTGAGTGGTGAGCACAATCTGACAAATATCCCCTAAAGAGTGAAACGCCTGACGTTGAATATGATGGATACTGAACCGATGTCAAAACCCTTCAATTTGTCTTAAAGGTCACACTTATGGCCACAGTATACAAGCTCAACTGAGTTGACACTGCTTTGATTGACAGGGGAAGTGATTAACAAGAAGAGTGACGTTCTTATGACTCAAAACAAACCAGACTTTGACTACACTGACCACTGTGGGCCTATACCATGAATGATAACCAGAAAACTGCTGTCTAAACAAATGCATTAACACTGGTCATTTTACCTTTAACCATATGTTACAGAATATGTTATATAATATTTGACACAGAAAGGGTTATAAAATGTTGTTCATAGCCTACTTTATTTTAAAGTGTATTGAGTAAAATAACAACATGCACTTATAAAGTTAAGACTTGGTTTAGGGTAGTTGATTAATCATGCATAAATTAGTGTTATCACTATATGAAACATCTAACAAGGTCATATTCAAATAAAGTGACATATATATCATTATTATAGCTTCATAGCCTACAGTATGAAAACATGATAAAAGGGTACTAAGTATAGACATTTATACAGTACTTAAAGTTCTTTCAAAATAATGCCATGGGACTACCATAGTGCATGCCAAAAAAACATGGTATTACCTTGGTACATGTCCAAAAAGCAAGGTACATTTTATTTTTTTTACAACATAGATGCATTGTCTAATGTGGCATAATAAAAACACAACAGAACGTAACACAAGACAGACAGTGAACATAATAATAAATGTTAACTTTTAAAATTGAAGTAAAATTGCCTTTGTTTTGATTTCGCATATTTTGGAACCACGATTCTAAAGGAAGTGAGGTCATGTTATACAGGAGCGCGTTAGTCCAATCAGCGCTGCCGTCAGGAGCGGAAGTATGATGGCGGCGGACGGAGACAGACGCGATGCGTGTGCTGGAAGTAAACAGGAGCAGCGCAGCAGCCAGATTTCACATCATGGAGCACACCGGGATGTATTCAGAGACTGCATTGGCTCTATTATCCAGTCCCTCGCTGAGTTTGGAGCAAAGGTTTGTGTAAATAAGATGCACGCGCTTTAAAACAGGGTTGGGAAAACCGGGATAGTATCACAATCTCTTAGAGCACATAACAGTTATTGTAGTGGATCATTTGAGTATTATAAAACATGTAGATTTTCAAAGTAACAAGATCACCCATGTCCTGATTTATCAATAGTAGCAAACAGCATGCAGTAAAAGCGAATGCATATGTTTATTCTAAAATTGCTGCTGAAATAAACATCACCAGCCTGATTGTTTATTCTAAAATTGCTGCTGAAATAAACATCACCAGCCTGATTGTTTGATGGTCTCGCTGATCTTGCTTGTTTATGCTGGTCTTTACTTCCTGTCTGACCATCTGACAGCTGCTCAAAATCCCTCTCATAAACAATAAATAAACAGATGACCATCAATAAGTCACCTAACGTTAGGCTGGTTTAGTCATTTATGTTTTCAGTAGAGATGCTCATCAAAAGCAAATTGACGGTTTAGAAGCAACAACAATAAATCATGTTCTCTTGTTTTCCAGTTAAAAGTGGGTGATAAAGTGTTGAGCATCAGTGCCAATGTCAACAATGTAAACATCTCTGAACTTCAGCCATCTCAGGTGTATGCCTGTTTACAACAGCACATCTCCAAACTACAGGTAAAAATTGTTTTATCGTGCATTTTCTAATTTAATTAACACACCTCTATGGAATACTTGATTCTGAGTGATCAATTACAGCATCCTATTTGTCTATAATGACAACTGAACTGTATAGAGTAGACTAACAAGCCATGTCGTTTTTTTTTATTATTTTTGTTGCCATTTATTGATTTGTTTAATTATTGTACTTACGTTATTATTATTTGTAATAATATTATTTGTAACAAGTCATTGGTGTTTGGTGATGAGTTTTTGGCTCAAGCTCTGCATTTACAGTCACACCAGAGGTGTTAAACTGGGATTAGGACTTGGTTTTATGCAGACCAGTCAAGTTCTTCCACACTGACTGAATCAATCATTTTCTTTTTGAACCTTGTCTTATACACAGAGGCATTGTCATGTTAGAATAGAAAAGGGTCCTGTCCAAACTGTTGCTATAATATTAGAAGCACACAATTTCCTAGAATATCATTATATGCTTTAACATTAAGATTTGTACTCGTAGAAATTACTAAAGTAGTCAAACCTGTTCATTAGAAGGGGGCGACCCAATACTTTTGGCAATATAGTGTATCTATTGACAATAGATAGACAATGGTTGTATTGTTGTCATCAATCAGCTATTTAAAATACATCTACTTCTCACGGCCTTGCTGGAATTGGTGAATTTTTATTTATTTATCCTGAATTAGTTGTCGACCGATATTGTTGTTTTTTTAGAGCAGGGTGGTCAATGGCCAATATAAAGCCAATATAATATAATTTTTATTTATTCTAATTTAAAATATTTATCTACTTCTCACGGCCTTGCTGGAATTGGTGAATTTTTATTTATTTAGTCCGTAACTTTTTTTGGTTAAAAATGATCCGAAATCGATATTGTTGTTTTTTGAGAAAGTAGAGCAGGGTGGTAACCAATGGCCAATATAAAGTGTTCAAAACTATCACCAATATAATATAATTTTTATTTATTCTAATTAATATTTAGCCCGATTCACAACTGCAGTTATCTTATAATAATGTTTTCTAACTTTTTTGGGTTAAAAATGATCCGAAATCAATACTGGTAGGTGAGAAAGTACATAACCAGCCAGTCACGGGAAATTCAAAACTGAGCATCACCTGCTGCGTCATTAGCCCGATCACGTCACTGTAAACATAAAGTTAGTTGTCCCAGCTACTAATGTTTTCTAATTTGAGTGAGGATCCTGCAGGTGTAGGTTTTCAGATCGGGTTTATTTGAGCAGTCTTTTCTCACAAGCAGCTGCGAATAATTAAATTTATCATTTACGTCACGTGGCCGATGTAAACATAAAGAAGTCCAGAAAGGATGTCCCATGTGCTACTAGGCTATCTCATGTGAGGATGTGTGTGAATGAAATTAAATTATATTCCAGTTTTAAATATGCTTCTGATTACAGTTTAGCCTGGTCTTTTCTCACAAGATTACAGAAAGGATTATGTGTTTATGAAACAAGATTTGTATTTTAAAGAAAATTCCATTTCGATTTTGATGGCCGATTGTAATCCAGAAAGGATTATGTGTTTATGAAACATGTGTGAATGAAATTAAATTAGATTATTAACAAGTTTTAAATATGCTTATGATAGACTACAGATAGCCTAGAAATTACACAAGATTTGTACATGCTAAAGAAAACCATTACACACTCGAAGGGAGCATACCCAGTTTGCTTTTGGGGTTAGTCACGCAATGCTAGATGTATAACAATTAACAATATATTTAAGAATAAAGTAGAACAATAATGAAATATATTTGCTCAGTTAGCTAATACACACTATACCCATAGTCACGCATATGCTGAGCTAACCGATCTTTAGATTAAATCACCATTGGTAGCGCGATTTAAATAATTGTAAATGCTTTTTTCCTCAGTAATGGTCATGAACAAACGTGGCATGTGACTTGTTACTTACTTGTTCAGATGACAATATACGGTGAAAATTCTGATTTGGGTCATATATTCCAAGACATAGGCTAGAATCGGTGATTACTAAGTGTTAAATATATAAATAAAAAGGAAGTAAACACTGTCCTATCAGGGCTATCAGTAATCTGGGAAGTTTGTGTGCATTGGGAATATTTTTTTTCAAAGGTAACGCACAGCACACAGTGAAAATGACATGAACATGGATAAATGGATAAAGCGCAGCATAGTTTGAAATCACGAGTTTAAAGTTTGTCGATCGCGCCTCTCCAGTGAAACTGAACTCTCCTCCTGTCAGCATTCAATTTGCACAGACCAACCGTCACGCAGAGAACACGCGATCATGCAGGATACAAAGGCACATTTTATAAGACCTCAATCGTTGTAATACTTTTTTATATACCTTTTAATTCCTTTGTTTAAAATTCTATCTGTAATACTTTTTTATATACCTTATTAGATTCCTTTGTTTAAAACTTCTATCCCTATTAGAAATAACTTATTAGACCTGACTTCTGATCCCTATTAGAAATAACTTTTAACCTGTGACAGCAACCAGTGAAGAGGGAGAGTCAAAATAACACATCGGCCAAACAGAAAAACGTATCGGCCGATGCAATATTTGAAAAATGTCAGATATCTTGACAATATATCGGTCAACCACTATCCTGAATAAGGCCTGTAAGAAGGAATATGTGAATTAATTATTGCAAAATAAACCCTGACACAGCAAAACAAAATCTTTCTCTTTTAGTACAGAGTTCAGGGTTTATTTTGAGATGATGATCAGCTGACTGTACATTATCCCATATGTGACCCTGGACCACAAAACCAGTCTTAAGTTGCAAAAATCATTAGGATATTAAGTAAAGATCATGTTCCATGAAGATATTTTGTAACATTTCCTACTGTAAATATATCAAAACTTAATTTTTGATTAGTAATATGCATTGCTAAGGACTTCATTTGAACAACTTTAAAGGTGATTTTCTCAATATTTTTGTTTTTTTGTACCCTCAGATTCCAGATTTGCAAATAGTTGTATCTCGGCCAAAGATTGTCTTATCTTAACAAACCATACATCAATGTAAATCTTATTTATTCAACTTTCAGATAATGTGTAAATCTCAATTTCACAAATTTTACCGTTATGACTGGTTTTGTGGTCCAGGGTCACATATTTGTTTGCCTAAGCCATAATTTGTTATTATAGATACACATTGAAACTGAACTATCTGTGGAACTATCTGTTATCACTTTATAATTCATTTTTTGATTCTTTCAGTTAGTCTCTGAAAATCTGAAGCAAATGGTAGAGTCTGAAGACCACTCCAACCCAGGCAGCAGTGACAGGAAAAAAACAGCAGATACATCTGAGCAGATGATGATCGACGCAGAGCATCCTACATCTGACCACAGCATTGTCCATGAGGATCGTAACAAGACTCAAATCGATGATAATGTGCAGATAAAGGCTGCTAAATCTGAGGTAAAACATCTCAAGCATACCACTTCTCAAAATATAGAAATATTTGTTATAATTTTTATGTTTATAATTTTTATAGTATTATATACATTATATATTCTATAATGTTTATATATATATATTATAGATTTTTTTGTATTACTGTTCTTTTATAATCTTTAACCTTGTATGCACACAAAGAGGAGTGAGCATAATGATAAAACAGCCATGTCATGTTTTTTATGCTGCCAGTGACAAAGGAGTTCCATTATATATTTAAATATTATATATTTTGTCCTATTTAGTTGAACAGTTAGGCTATTATTGGTTTTATTTGTATGTACCAATGATTATTGTTGGACCAAATATTCCCTTTTTGCAAGTATTCAAGCAATCTCTTTTCACAAATGCAATTAAAATTGAATGTTTGACAGTCGCTATTTATTATTTGCATGTAATCTGCCTCAGTTGGTCAGTCATAAGGAGTGTGAATTGCTGTCTATGGACAGATAGTTGAGAATGAATGGAAGGCTCCTTCACCGCTTGCTTTCCTTCAGAGAGAAACAAATAGCCACCCACTTTGAGAGTCCTGAGAGAGGTCCTGGTCCTTGCTACGTTATGAAGTGGATGTTCATTACACGCTGAAATTGCATGTGGGCGAAGGACAAGGAGGCCCTCATTTTTATTGCTTATTTATTTACAGTCACTGTAATAAAAGGCCCAAGCAAATCACAACTATCTGAAATGGTTGCGTGTGAGAAATATTTTGATTTTTGGAATAATTGTGTCCACTGCGGTCACTTGTTAGTCATGCAGCCCATATGGCCTAGTGTTCCTCATTATAACTAAACGGCAAAAAAGAAGACAGTGGATTGATTTTTTTTCTTCAATAGCTCATCAGTCCGTCTCTCATTGCTCTCTCTCTCTTTCTCATTTTCTCAGATTGAACGAAGGATATCTGCATTTATAGAGCGCAAACAGCTGGAAATCAATGAAAACAATGTGAGGGAGTTTTGCAACGTGATCGACTGCAATCAGGGTGAGAATGGGAGGGCACTGACGGCATGGGGGGTGGTCAGATGGGTTACTGCACAATTGCCAATGTTTGTAAGAGTGCTGATTTCCACAGGTGTGAGGTCAAAATATACCCGTCATTTACAGACTAAATCCTTCAAATACAACCAGGTGTTAAACGCTCTTTATTTCTACCAAATCAGGTCATTTGCTTCAGACATTTGCAGGGTGTTTACTATTGCATATGTGTAAGGCAGTGATTAATTGATTATTAATCAATTAATCTGCAAATTAACAATAACTTTTTTTCATATGTGGTGTGTAGAGGACAGCTGTGCAAGAACTGATGCAGTATTTACACCATATCCTGGTTTCAAGAGTCATGTCAAAGGTTAGGCTCTTGTTCAATCTTGTTGTATGGAACCTCAAATCTGATGTTCAAATATATATAAATATATATATATATGGGTTGTTGACAAATAAAAATTGGACTGTGTCCTATGGTGTGACATAGCAAAAATGTAGAAAAAAAACAACAACATACAAATAATATGAGAAAAATGTATCTTCATTCTTAGTTACGAATAGCATGATCTTCAATGTTTTTTTTTTTTTACATTTTTCCATCACACCATAGGACACATTGATACGTCAACTACCCATATACAGTGCTGTTCAAAAGTTTGGGATCAGTAAGATTTTTTAAATACGTTTCTTATGCTCATCAAGGCTGCATTTATTTGATCAAAAATACAGAAAAAACTACAGTAATTTTGTGAAATATTATTGCAATTTAAAATAACAGTTTTCTATTTTAATATACTTTAAAATGTAATTCATTCCTGTGTAGCAAAGCTGAATTTTCAGCATCATTACTCCAGTCTTCAGTGTCACATGATCCTTCAGAAATCATTCTAATATGCTGATTTATAATCAGTGTTGTGCTGCTTAATTTACCTGTGATACTTTTTTCAGGATTCTTTGATAAATCAAAAGTTAAAAAGAACAGTGTTTATTCAAAATATAAATTTTGTGTCACAATATACACTACTATTCAAAAATTCGGGGTCTGTCAATTTTTTTCTTTTTTTTAAAGAAATTAATACTTTTTTGAAATTAATAATTGATTTTTTTTTTTAACGGTTAAGAGATTTATAAGATTTCTGTTTCCAGATTTCTTTCTATTCATCAAAGAATCCTAAAAAGCTGTATCATCATATTAGGATGATTTCTGACAGATCATGTGACACTAAAGACTGGAGTAATGATGCTGAAAATTCAGCTTTGCCATTACAGGAATACATTATATTTTTAAATATATTAAAATAGAAAACTGTTATTTGAAATTGTAATAATAATACTGTTTTTACTGTATTAAACATATGTAGCCATTGTGAGCAGACTTCTTTCAAAAACATTAAAAAATCATACCAACCCCAAACTTTTGAGCAGTTGCGTACTTGTACATACATGCACATTGTTAACAGAAATTTAGTAATATGAAATGATAGTAAATACAGAAATATAACTATATATTTTAATGTATGTATACACTGTGTGAGTAGTGATTAATGTACTTGCCCTCACATTCTAGACTAATAATAACAGGATGATCGGTTGATTTGTGGAGCATTAATCAGTGTTTGTTTGTTATTGCAGTGACGCGTGTTATAAATACATATGGACCTCAAACCAGAGGGACACACGCTGAGCTGGCAGTCCAGCAGCAGGGATCCATGAACAGAGACTGTGGAAACCATGCCGTGGAGGAGAGGCTCCAAAACATGGAATCTCACCTTAAACTGCCACCAGGTACATGAGATCAATAGAAGAGCATTACAAAGTTAAATGTCCTAATGTTTCACATGTATGCTGACAGATGAACATTCTACTGTTACTGTATCTGTACTGTAGCAGGTCCAGTTCCTCAAAGCATTTATCAGCGGCTAAAGAAACTTGAAGATCGAATTCTGGAGCTTGAGGGTCTTTCCCCAGAGTACTTCCACTCCACGGTAAGTGGTAGGAAAAGAGCGAGAGAGAATGTGTGTGTGTTCTTGTTTGTTGGAGGAGTGGATGATCAGATATTGAATTAGTTTGTTCATCTTAGCAGTGTCATTCCACAAGTTCCACGCTCTTTGAACATCCACAGTATCTTATGAACACTGAGAACCACACATTGGGGGATTTTGATAGGGAGTTGTTTTTTTCTTCTTTTTTTAAATGAGTCACACACACAACATGTATTCAACCTTCTAATACACAGTGTTTATGTATTCTAAAAATAAACTAGTAGAGAAAAGTGGTTAAAAGAATGTAGACATGCCACTGGTGCTCATTTTGAGGCCATTGCTATTCTGCTTAAAATGACAGTTTGTACTTTTTTGTCTTAAGAATTAATCTGAAGATTAAAACAGTGTCTTACAAAGTGATATTCATTCAAATTTATATTGGCGTTTTGAGATATTAGTAAAAATAAATTAAATTCAATAAAACAAAACACAGCTTGACAGTTGCACGTAACTGGCATTAAGAAAAGAACTTGAAAATGTGTCTGAAGAAAAAAATGTCAGGATATATAAAGAACTGGAAAAATAGATGCCAATATTGATATATTCTGTTTTCTGGGCCATATATAATTGTTGCTCATTTTTTAAGGAGAATCTCCCCTCATTTATTTTGAAACATGATGATTTCACCCTGACCTTAACCATTTATGTGGCAAATTTGAGTGCAGATTGTTTTAAGAATCTGTCACAATGTAATACAGGCTTTGCAAAGAGTCTTTGCTTAAGACAAGCACTGTCGCTCATGTCACATGCAAAGGATCGTTTCTTAAAGGCACAGGCACAGAGGGTTGTGCAGTATACATACCATTCAAAAGGGTTTTCCATTTTTAATTTTTTTTTTGAAAGAAAAAATGTGTACTCCTATTCAGCGAGGACATATTAAGTTGATCAAAAGTGACAGTAAAGACTTCTTTCAATTAAATTCTATTCTTTGAACTTTCTGTTTATCAAAGTATCATTAACAATATAAACAGCACAACTGTTTTCAGCATTAATGATGAGATGTTTCTGAGCAGAAAATCAGCATATTATAATGATTTCTGAAGGATCATGTGACACTGAAGACTGGAGTAATGATGCTGAAAATCCAGCTTTTCATCACAGGAATAAATTACATTTTCATATATATTAAAATAGAAAACTGTCATTTTAAATTGCAATAATATTTCACAAAATAAGTTTTTTTCTGTATTTTTATTATCAAATAAATGCAGCCTTGATGAGCATAATAAACTTATTTAAAAACCATTAAAAATCTTACTGAGCCCAGACTTTTGAACAGCACTGTATATATATTTATATATACAATGCATTCAGAAAATATTCAGACCCCTTCACTTTTTTCAGTTTTATGTTGCAGCCTGATACTACAATTGTTTAAATTCATTTTTTTCTCATTAATCTACACTCCGTACCTCATAATGACAAAGTGAAAACTGAATTTTAGAAATGTCTGTAAATTTATTAAAAAGATAAAACTGAAATATCATATTTACATAAGTATTCAGACCCTTTACTCAGTAGTTGGCGCACCTTTGGTTGCAGTGCTTATTTCACAACAGTATTGTTTTTGCTATATTATTAATCAATTAAATGCCGCCTTGATGAGCATAAGCGACTTTAAGACATTTGAACTTTTGAAAGGTAATCTAAGTCTACACCAAGAGAAATAATTAAACGCTAAAAATGACAACCTGTTTATGGTGTTAGACTGAGTTTGACCTCTGGCTTCTCTGTTTGTTTTTACACTGTACCGCACACGTCCTTGTTACGCTGAAGACTTCTCACTTATGTGTTTCCTCCTGCGCTCACGACAGTCGGCCGGAGAGTTCTTCAAAACCATTAAAAGCTGATATGAGTGATATTTTTTTCCCTCACTTCAGAATTTGTTATCCCTGTCAGATTGTAGCCCATCAAAGTTAGCTGAGTAAGTGCTCTTGAACCGTTTCTACGCCTCCTCACACCAGCTTCTCTTAGTTCAGTGCTGGGCTGAAAGCTAGCTGATTTCCATGTCCTTTACAATGTGTGTGTGTGTGTGTGTGTGTATTGCCTGTAAAGTGGGACATTAAGTGCCGTCAAATTTGCTGATCTTCTTAGTTTGTGGCGCAGCTTTCAGCAAGTCGAATGAATTAATTGAACTCTGCTGACCAGGGTGAGCAGATATCATGCATCTGCCAAGTGGGTCCATATGCACACTGAAAAGTGATTAAAATGAAGACAAATTATGGGTAATAGATAAAAAGAGATGGACAGAATAAATGAAAGGGCCACTGGGTGACAGAAAGAATCCCGATGGCCCCACTTAATACTGTTAATCAGTGTAAGTCTATGGCGGCTCGGCTCTGTTGGCAGTGATTGAGTGATGCTGAAGGACATCTCTGTCTCTGTTTCATACTCTAATCATGTGCCGTTTCTGTCCACTTACAGTTGTCCTTGGTTCAACTTATTGTTTTGGCTGCCATTATGCCCCCCCCCTTTTTTTCTGTGAAAAACAGCCATGTGAGAGATTTTTGTTTAGTGTGATATTGAGATAAATGCTTTGCCATTTCATTGAGTGACGACTGATGTGCATTGTTCATATAAATCGGCATTCATTTCATGCTTTTATTTCTTTTTACCTCAGAATTACTCGCACAAACGACCTAAAGCTTCAGTGTCGCAGGTAAGTTCCATTACTGATGCATTTGTGTATTCATGAAGGGAAAAATATGAAGGTCCTGCTGTTCAATGAGAGCGTATTAGCTGATGAAAACGTTCTTGTTTTCACAGAACTACAGTCTCGCTGAGCTGGATGGGAAGATCAGTGCCGTCAAAGCTGCTTTGATGAAAAAATCCTGCGAGTTCCAGCCCACAGACGCAGGGGAGTTTTCATTCTGACACGTGGACTCTTGCATTCAACATTTTTTATGCCTTCTCATTATGAGTTAGATCTTCTGTTTTGGTCATGTACAGAAATGTGATGAGTATATAATTTCAGAGTAGATTTGGGTTTTGTGTGCCGTTGAATATTTTATATCTGTAAAATGTACGTTTTCCTTTGTCATGTATGTTTATGTACATCACTTATGTAAATAAATTCATGCATCCGAATTCATATGCTGTTTTTTTTTTTTTATTTGAACATTCCTTTTCCCAGCTTATACATACATTCCAGTAGTTTTCAGAAAATAAAGTGTATCCTCAGAATGTGTTGTGTACAATGAATTTGGAGGCTCAAAATACTCTACATTTTTTCATTAAAGAGAAAATATAACGTTGAACTCTTATTATCAGACTTAAATTGGAATATAAATGGTCTGCAAGGTAGTTCCTTGAGGAGTTGTGAGGAATTAGCTCCCATGTTATATAGTTGCTGTTAAAAAAAGGGTAGAAAGTACCGTTTGGAAGATTTTTATAAAAGGATTGATGGCATGCATATATGGTAACAATTTTGTAACCATATTATTGTTCTTGATTTTTGCAGAATTAATGCCAATCTTTTTTTTTTTTTTTTTGTATAATGAAAAGTTTGTTTTGCAAAAACAGATAACTTTTTTTTTTTTGTGTGTGTTCTAATAATAATGTGATGTATTGTCAAGTATGGTGACCCATACTCGAAATTGGTGCTCTGCATTTAACCCATCCAAGTGCACACACACAGCAGTGAGTAGTGAACACACACACTGTGAACACGCACCCGGAGCAGTGGGCAGCCATTGCTCCAGCGCCCGGGGAGCAATTGGGGGTTCGGTGCCTTGCTCAAGAGCACCTCAGTCGTGGTATTGAAGGTGGAGAGAGTGCTGTTCATTCACAATCCCCACCTTCAATCCCTGCCGGACCTGAGATTCGAACCCGCAACCTTTGGATTACAAGTCTGACTCTCTAACCATTAGGCCACAAAATACACGACTTATTGTGTATTTTGTTAGTTAGCTGTATTTTTTTAGTTGTTTGTACTTGATGAAAATAACCAACTTGCAGTTTGATTGAGTTTAATTGGAACGCACAATGATAAAACATGATAACTCTTCAAATAATACTGAAATGATAAAGAACTGTTACAGATATTAAAATTATGATCAAATATTTCTGTTTATTTTCTGGAAAAATGACGGAAATTCAGGCTATTTTGCTATTTCTATTTTAAATGTGCAAGAAATATTTCAAGAATAATTCTTAAGCAGCCATGTCAGCAAGGGGCCCATGAATATGTTAACATGTTAAAACCGATCTATGATTATTACATGTGATTGAGGGTAGAGGTGACTGCTTAAAGAATATGTGAATGTGATTGCAAACGGCAGGCAGTGTGAGCAGACAGAAGTCGCTGCTGGGAATCACAGCATTTAACTCTACCCTCTCACTAAATGCAAGATCATCGTATTAATGAGTTCTATATAAGAACTTAAAAGTGTCAGTTATATTTTTGTAAAGTTGGAAATTGAAATAACCAATTTATGTTTAAAGTCAATGCAGTGCTATGTACATTTCTTAATTTGTATATTTTTTTCTTTCTTTCTTGAAGCTTTTTATAATAGAAAATTAATGGAATTGTTCACCCCAAAATTAATTTACTCACCCTCGTGTTGCTCCAAATCTGACAGACTTTTGAGAAACAATGGAAGTCAGTGGTCAAATTTTTTCTGCAAGAAAGTCATGCAGGTTAGGAACAACATGAGGGTGAGTACAATAAATGGTGACTGAATTTTTGGGTGAATTATCCTTTTAGGACGTTAGACTGGAAGACTTTTAGACTGGACAGAAAACGTATTTAAACTACACATCGAAAAATCTTATATATGGAAAAACAGGACATTCGCACATACAAAAGGCATGTTTGGATCTTGCTGTACTTTTATTGCACAAGCTGTACCTTGGGTTTCTGTTCCTCTCAGCTCAGACCCACATTCACAATCCCGACAACTCCATCATGACAGGTAATTAAAACTGTCTGAGTGAAGGCTTGTCAAAACACGGGACTTGTTGGAATTCTCTGTGTGAGGGCTGCGATCTGTTGTAACAGTGAAGTGGGAAGCAAAAGCTGACTCCTCCAGGTGTTCTACCAGACCTCTTTAATTTTTGCTCCAGCTTTCTGAGCCCGAAAAAGGCCCGCAATGCACCCTGGGAGGTGTGTACTTGAACAGTAACAAAGCAAACGGGGGGAGTTGGCCATTGTTACCCCTCAGCTTTTGTCTCAGGCTTGGACCCTTATGTAGCTTAAGAGAACAAATTGGCCTGACAATAACAAATGGATGATAAAAGTGAATTAAGGCTTTTGTTCTGAAGTATAGTGTCCGTGTGTCCCTGTGGTCATTAAGCTGAGAACGCAGGCAGGTGAAGAATAGTCTACATCAGCGACTGTCAGTCTCCGTCCTTTGTTGACTTATTCTACAAATTGGTTCCTCATTTCTTTTCTTGTTTTCCTAAATATATGAGACTTGAGTAATCTTTTACATTTTAGTGGTGGAGAATCAATGCATTGCTCCACAACCACCATATGTGGGAAACAAAATCCTTTTTTTTACAAGTAGAAGCATACCAAAAATGCTGCGTAAGAAGCCTGTAGAGCAGTCAGCGGCTATATTCTCATGATTTTACAAGGGTAGAGGGGGACGTTTTGAGGCCCCCGGAGGATTAACTCTGTTCCCCACCCCCATCCACTCCACTTCACCCAGCCATTCTGTCTGTAGCAAAAGGTACTTCCGTCCCGATTCGTTTACTGGTTTCTCTCTGTCACACGCTTTCTCACTCTTTCGCTACCTTTTACTATCTCTTCTGTTCTGCCTGTATGTGATTAAGACTTTTTGCAAGTCTCAAGAAAAGCCAGTTAGGTTTTTCTCTTTTTCTTTGGCTCTCCTACATTGTGCGAGGGAGAGAAACGGACTCATAACCATTCATAACTCCCAAACTCTTAATGGGCTTCAACCCTCCAAAAAGAAGGAAAGAAAGCTTTCCCCCCCCCTCTCTCTTCTGTGACTAGTCAGCTTCAGTCTTTCTTCCCCCCATGGCTCTGTGTCAAAAAAGACTGTTGCTCGTTTGTGCGGGGAACAATGACGAACAAGGCTGAATCTCTAGCGCTGAACAAAAGGAAGAAAACAGGTTTTTCATTCTGCGGAACATTAGATTCTGACACATTTTAGCATGGCAGCTTTTTTCCGTCCTGAGTGCAGTGGCTAGGCTCTTTAAAAAGGACCACCTGTTGGCTAGCAGGCTGCTCTTCATTACGCCAGCAACTATTATCACAGAGAGAGGAGCTCCACAGGGGAGTTCTGAAGTTAACCCTGCCGGTCTGAGCCCGCACGCTTCCTGCCATGCAGCAGGAAGTCACACGCTCATGCTGGTACAATGCATCTACTTCAAGAGGTGTCTGGATGTACTTTTTGATTTTCCAAGTTTTAATGGAATGTAGGTAAATCAGCAAGGCATTTCATTAAACGATGTCTTGGTAATGAGCTTTTGACTGACTTGTGCATCAAGAAAGTACAACAGGCAAGATGTTTTTTTGAATAGTTAACAGATAGGAATCTGACTTTATTATTGCATCCCAATGACAAGATGTACAACCACAGAGCCCACACCTTTCAAACAATAATGCAGTATTTTGAAAAATATTGTAACACATTCAATTAAAAGAAATCAATCAACATAATCACCATCAAAGAATAAATACATAACCAATAGTGGCAACACTTAAGATAAGGGAACACACATTCACAATTAAGAGTTTTTCCTCAATAAACTCCAAATTTGCTGCTTATCAATAGTTAGTAAGGTAGTTGTTAAGTTTAGGTATTGGGATGAGTTAAGGGATCTAGAATATGGTCATACAGAATAAGGCATTATTATGTGCCCAATAATTACTAATAAACAGCCAATATGCTAGTAATATGCATGCTATTAAGCCAAAATAAAGGATTTTTGTTAGGAAATAAATAAAGGAAATACATTTATTTTTGGTCCTTAAAATAAAGTGTTACCCAAATAGTTATAAAATCAACAAGTTAGACAGATAGATCTAGAGAGAGAGAGAAATAATAGAATAGAATAGAATAGAGGCAGCTATAAACAAATATAAAATACAAAAATACATAATATGACAGTCACTGAGCATATTCCAGAAAATCCCACAAAGACCAAAAAAACAAAAATAAAAATATCAGGGTTTGGCAAATTATTTACAGCCAGACTCATACACATTTTACCAGAAGGCATCTGTGAAGTTGACCAGAAATATATCAAAATTACATGCATCACAATCCAGATCCAAATCAAATTTGCAAGTCTTAATTTTTAAATTACTCCAAAATTTACCAAAATATTCATCCATGATGATTTATAGGTAATCAGAATACGTTTATCCTGGAATCCAAACCCATGACCTTTGCTAGCGCCGTGCTCTACCAGCTACTGGAACAGAATTAAAGATAAATATTTAAACCAAAATAATTGAGGGGGACATAAAAGCTAATTTGTCCTCATTCTCGAGCGCAATTCAAATTGAAATGAAAGGCAATATATTTAGAAACCTTTGACCAGATGCTGCCCAAGCGGAGTCAAATATAACATCCTTCCAAACAGCCAAAGGGCTGTGTGGCAGTATCTAGGCTTGCTGGGGTTAAAATGTGGCAGTTATATTGCCAGGATGGAGCAGCGGGAGCCGAATTCAGGCAATTACAATCAAGTCAGGGCACAGTTAGAGCGTAGGCCTGGAACATGAGTAGGATGCTGATGAGACACTTAGCCACACAGCCTCAGCCGTTGGCCCTCTCCGCTGACTGCCAACCCCCCCTGCTGGACGGCCTTAGATCCCTGCATCCCATACTTGCACATACTCTCTCACGTTCAGCCAGGAGTGCATCTGTGTCATTGAAAATCATAAATATGCGACGTAAGGGCTGCTCTAGTTGACTATGTGGAGGTGGACATTTGTATATTATCCTCTCAAGCAGTTGAATTGTGTTTTCTTGTCAAACACGAAACACTTGACAACTTATGTCATGATTTAGTAATTATTTACAAGTTTTCCCGTTAAGGAAATGTATTAGGAAGCGGTATAATTGGCTCTCACGTTAACGGCGAGAGTCGCGCAACTCATATTGTGACCTTGCGAAAACATGCTGCAAGGAGTCTTTCCACCTTACAAAAAGCGAGCTTTTCAAAGAGAATGTACACCTACACTCACGCTCCAACACAAATACACTCTTGAACATCGATGCATTAGGTTGCACACCTGAGGCCTGCGCCTGCCCTGTGTGAGCTCTAATCTAGGGTCCATTCATCAGAGTGGGCCCGTCTGACACACATAGGGGAGAGGTGGGGGTGTGTTCCCCATCCTGATTACTCCAACCCATCCCAGCTTCACTCCGGCCTCCTGCAACGCCAGCATCTACACAAATCACTTTTGCCCTCCTTCTGGTGGCAGAGTCACTGTGCATTGAGAGGAAGACACCTGAAAGCAATTAGGAGCTCAACTGTAGCATGGAACTGGTGACTTTTCGAGAGCTTTTCAAACTTTTTTCCCCCACTGGTTGATGTTTTTGTCATGCGAAGACACAAACCTGATTCCGAAGCACTTGAGATGCTTTGGAGCCCAGCTGCTTCAAAACAAAGTGGGATATTTTTAGTAATTGCACGAGAAGCAGCGTAACTTCAACATGACATTCTCCTGGATTCCTGAAGCTTGTAGCTGCTGAAATGCAAAACAGCGCATTGCAAGTTTTTCTCGTGGCATGGAAACCTCATCTTGCTGCATCTAAGCTGTAATCCACATAAAATATGTTTCCGCATGTCTCATGTCTCGGCAGAGCTCTGTTTTGGGCTAGATTGCTAGTTAGACACCTCAATTTACCCGTGGCTTTCTCTCACTTGATGTTTTGGAAGCCACTTCCCATCTGTATTGTCGACTTGGGGGTTCTGTTGTCCTGAAACACCTCTCACCCAATTCCTCTCGTAATGGCTGTTTTTTAACAGCGCTTTATCTTCCCCCTGGATCCCAGGCGCTGGTCTTGGCGACTCCATTCTTTCAAATTATTCCATTTTTGCACAGAGAGAGAAATTGGATTGTGTTGATCCCGTTTTTGCAGCGGGGAAGGTGGCCGTAGCATTATCCTCGGTTTACACTGGTGACGGAGAGGCAATCACACAGAGGCCTCACTCTGACACAAACACTCCAGCCTTTGGACGAGGAAATTACACCACAATAAGCTTGGACTCTGTGTTTTGAGGTCAGAAACTGCCTCACAAACACACACACGCACACACAAGAGTCATAGTGTGATGTGATCACCTGCTGAAAGGCATTATCCATATCACTAGATGTCTCATTTATTTTCTCATTTTGTTCAGTCAAGTGTATTTTCTGTGAAGAGCCAATAAAGTGAATAACTTTTGTTAAGGGAAACTGATAACATTTGTATGAACCAGCTTCACCTCTATCAAGGTCTTCTAGTTTAAAAACAAATGTTTACATTTTCTCCCCCAAAAAAATGGTGGTTTAAAACTTGCTGTACAATGGTAGGGTGTTGTGGGTAGTTGCCAGGGTGTTGATATGTGGTTATTTACTGGCCCAAGTCAAAAAAGCATAGTCTAGTCCCTACATAAATAAGTCTATGGGATTGTTTCACCTGTTAGAAGCAAAAAAATGTGTCCAGTCGCTTTCAAAATAACAGCTCAACAAGCCATGCAATTTTTAGTTATTCAAGGGCGGGATGTGGTGTGCACCAAGGTTTAAGGTTTTGTTTGTTAACCCTAAAGCTTGTTCACATTAAAGAATGTTAACTATAACGATAACTATAGCCCACACCAATGGTTTATTCTAAAGTCAGATGGCTTCTGATTGGTTGTCAGGTTTAAAAAATGGTAACACTTTATTTTAAGGTGTCCTTGTTACAAGTTACATGTACTTACTATTATGATAACAATAAATTATGCATAATTATTACATGCAAATAACATTACTCTAATCCTAACCCTAACCATGTAGTTAATTAATATCACTCAGTACTTAAATGTATAATTACACTGTAGCAAGGACACCTTAAAATAAAGTGTAACCTAAAAAAATCAATCCTAAAGTTATTCCATAGATTTTTTCTTCACCATTTTCCACTTGTTAAGTCATGATGTAAAGAATACCGTTTCCGGGCCCAAGCCTCTAGTAAGAATGCTATCTTTAACAGCTGTTTATGAGAGCTTTTTATTGCACACATTAAGCTGAGCAATGTACACTACAGTCTCCAGGCTCACGGTGTCCTGGACACCAATATTTTTGGACCTGGAAACATTAGCGCATACATCGAACTTATCCAATTATATAGTTGTGGTGTGGACTAATTTTTAAAGCTACATGAGTTGGATTTATCATACTTGTTGTGAACTTAAGAATGAACAACAGTGATGTTGGTCTAAATGATGTTGGTGTTGTAGTACTCGAGTCCAGACAAGACTGGATTTGGATTCAAATGGAGCTAGTATTCACAAGTCATAGAAATTATGGTCTTGGATTCAGACTTTCAGTACCACAACACTAATAATTTGCAGATATGCTGCATGACCATGGGCCTGTTTCATAAAACAAGTTTACCAAATAAGCCAGGTTTATTTCAGTTAGTCTGACTTATTGTCAGTTGATTTGGTTCAAAATAAGTCAAACTAACTGAAATAAGCCTGGCTTATATGGTAAACTTGTTTTATGAAGCAGGCCCCATGTAAAGGTATCAATCTCAAACGTAGACTGAAACTCATAGATCATAGATTAGACAGCTTTGCCTTATTTAGAGTGTTATACATTCAGTGCAACACATTGCACATCGAAAACAGTACTGCTGGAGCTATTACACAAATGAAGACAAGCAGATGAACGTGTCCCGCCGCATAAAAAACAATCCATTAACATTCATTGTGTCAACTACCCAGTTGAATCTGGGGATCAGGCAAAGCTCTTTGTGCAAGAGCCCTGACCCCCTACTATTTACACACAGAGACACGGCCCAGCTGATACCACCCCAGCAGAACTACCTTACACATACAGACCTGTGATTACCACCCCGCCTTCTCTCTCCACACCGCACAGCCGCCCATTTCCACAAGAGACCTTAATCTCTCCTCCAATAGGCAACTCCTTTTAAACTCCTTGACATGCCGAGCCGTGCAGGAGACACACAGGCCCCATGAATAATCAATAGCACGCTATTTACGCCGAGGCCGAGACAAGCATGTGCCACAACAGGTCATTTCTGCTCGCGATTGCTTGCAGATTAGAGTTGAGATTAGAATTTCAGAGGCGGACGGGGCGGAGGGGGGCTCTGTGCAAAATGGAGGGAAAGACAAGGGCTGCAGAGGAGAAGAAATTAGAATAGAGACACTGAGACACATGTGGGATTCTAGATAGTTAATTAGCTGGCTTTCATTTTCCTCGCTAAAGAAACGCTCCTGAGCACAGGAAAAAAACACATCATGCTCTCTTTTGTACGCCGAGAGCGCACGCGTCGCACACACACGCGAGCGCACACCTACGGATACGAGGACCGAACCCAATTTCATCTGCAAGGGGCAGAAATCAATCTCATATCTCTCTAGTTAATCCGCAATGGCTCTCCACAGATCCTGACACTAATAAGGTATTGAGCAGGTGAGGCCAAGGGATGCAGGGAAACAGGCAGCCCGGAGGAGGAGGGGGGCAGAGTCTGGCTCTATTCCAGTTCAATTATGTGACTTGTGTACAGGAGAGTGGAGTGCAGGAGACAGAAAAGAGAGAGAGAGAGAGAGAGAGAGAGAAAGAAAGAGGGAGAGGGGAGCGTAGAGAAGAAGGGCCACGGCCCACGAGATGAGAGGCAGAGGAGGAGAGCTAGGTGAAAGACTTTAGAGAAGGGGGTTGAGAAAGGCATGTAAGGTTGGTGGAGAAGGAGAGAAAGAATGAGTGCGACCCGAAGAGCGGGGGGGTTAAAATCGATCCCATCTGTGGTATGATGGTTAATTAAAGCAGCTCTCGAGTAGACTAAGGATGAGAGGTTTGGCTGGGATCCTGCAGGCAGGGCTCTGATTGCTCTGAGAATGGCTGCTTTCTCGGCTTTGAGAGCGGGAGGGCTGCCGCTGGCATCCACAGACTCGGCCGCGCTCTCCAACGGAAATGCGCAAATGCATGTTTGAACAAACACGGGCATATAGACAGCCGCAGATTCAAGTTCACCTAAGGATGTCGTTTAAAAGATTTCAATATGTGCGAGAGGCTCGTTCTCAAGCAAATCGCTGACCTCTGCCATGGCCGTGACGATTTGTTTTGTTGGATTCGCTTTTCATGCCTCGACATTTTTATGGAGATGCACTGAAAAAAGCTTTTCTCCTTTGTGTTTATAAAGTAGACTAAGCGAAAGCAAGTAGTAGATAACAAATTACAGGTCTCAGGGATAGTAATAAAAAGACTGGGTTGTTTGGTCACATTGACCTCTATGGTTTCTGAAACAGGTTTTTTAGGACGTCAACATATCCTGCTGTTTTTAAACAGCGTTTTGATCATTATTTCATCATTTTAATTATATTAATTAAGAAAGTACTGGACTTTTTAAAATTCAGAAATGATTAATCATATTTTTCCTACTAACACAAAAAATATATCTAAAATATTGATGTTGATTAAAAAAAAGTATTTTTTTGTGTATGGAATACAAAATGCTTATATATCCATGTTTAACTACACTATTTGCTATTAATTAGGTTCAAATATACTGTTTTTTGGGATTTACACATTTAAGTATTTACATTTTTCTCTAAAAAAGAACTTCCTTTATGTGTATTTCAGAGTATATTTTGGTTTGAGAACAATTTCCTTTACAAATCGATGAGTTTTGTAAGATGGCTTTTCAGCATTGTTAATGTTGTTTGAATGCACAAAAGCCTGACTGTCCGTCAGGTGCCTACTCGTACGACAAAAGACATGATTAGCATTATCATGTCAAGATTAGCCAACCAATATACATCCAATCCACACCAGAACTGACAATGGCAAGACTTAGAGGTTTAAATTAGAGCATGTCTACTGCTTAATCTACTTATTCATTAACTTTCTACTGTTGAAGTGACAGGCGAGTCTCTAACCCACCCGCTTTGCACTGTAGCCTGTGCTCTACTACCATTTCTGCACCCAAAATTCTGTCATCATTACTCACCCTCACCCATATGACTTTCTTTCCCTAAAGGAAAAATTTAGAAGATTGTAATGGTTACTCTTTTTCATGTAAATAAATATGGACAAGAGCTGTCAAGCTTAAAAATGATGCAAAACCACCATACACTCTTAAAATTAAAGTTTCCTAAAGGGTTTTTTGCAGTGATTGCATAGAACAGGGGTGTCAAACTCAGTTCCTGGAGGGCCGCAGCCCTGCAGAGTTTAGATCCAACCCTGCTCCAACACACAAACCATCCCTGCGTCCCAATGTGCATACTATCCACCCTACCTGCCCTAAATAGTATTGAAAATTACTACCATCACATACAATTTAGGATGGATAGTATGCACATTGGGACGTAGGCCATGTGGTTTTCAAATGAGCCTGAAGGACTTGATTAGCTGGATCAGGTGTGTTTAATTATAGGGTTGGAGCTAAACTCTGCAGGGCTGTGGCCCTCCAGAAATTGAGTTTGACACCCCTGCCATAGAAGAACATTTTTTGGTTCCGCAAAGAACCTTTCAGTGAACAGTTCTTAAAAGAACCATTGTTTCTTAGTTCAAAGAAAATTTAAAAAATCTAAAAAAAAATAAAACATAAGGTTCCATGGTTGTTAAAGGTTCTTTGTTGAACCATCAATGCCAATAAAGAACCTTTATTTTTAAGAGTGTAAAAGTGGACCATACAACTTAAGGTTCAACTCATACGACTTAAATTTTGGGCTTTTCCATACACAGCTATTGTATAAGTTTAAATGACTTGGAATATCACAAATGAGACATATAGACCATTTTAAGGATACTTCTATGGTGATTTTCAAACTTTTTGCACTTTGAAAGCTTGCTATCCTCCTCTAAAAGTCCTCTTCCACATTTGAGTACAAAAGCTAAAAATGGGCATCCCATGTCAAGAAGACTTAAAACAGAGCCTACTGCCCAAATGACTGAAAATGCTCATAAACCAGAACTGTTGAGTAAATCCCAAGAAACTATAAAAGAAGAGGACTATTTTCTTATGAAGTGACGGCAAACCACGCAGATTAATCTGTAATCATACTCTTCATGTTGCAGAAGTGTGGAAATAGAGCACATCCCTTCACAGGTGTATGAATTATGTATATGGAGATGATTTGATGGGTGTGAAAGAGAGCGTGTCTGATTGAAATCCCGTATGTCGCGCATTACGCCGTCTCCTCGCTCCCTCCGCATGCAACGTCGGGGTCAGAGCCCCGCGCTAATTTGCGAAGGGCCAACTGCTTGTGAGGGAAATGAGAAAATTATACATTCCAGCAGGAATCAGCTGTGGTTCTTCAGGATCCGTGCACTATGCCGTCTGCAGCCGGCTTTATGTGGCACACACCTGCCAGCTTCTCAATGGCTTGAATCTACATGCCTGAAACTCATATACAAACACGCCCACACCTAGAAGTACATCAAGGAAAATTACCACATCAAAAGCCTGAGCTGAGAAATTTGATGTATCTCAACACTTCTTGCAGCAGCACGTAACATAGAAGCTGTGGAATATGTTTTAAATGGTATGTTTCTGGGAAAATTGAGAATACATGAGCTAAATGTTCTGGTTGAATACTTGAATCTTATTTCATAGATAGCTATGCTAGTTTCATGTCTCTTGTATCACACCATGGTCCCTTTTTAAAATAAATAGTCTCTTTTCAAATGAGTAGTTTATGTGCATTTTATATTTATTTTGTACAGGGATGTGCCAAACAACATTTTCATCCACCATCAGCATTTTGGGGCCTTAAATGCACACATTTGAAAATAGGTCTTAAAGTGCAAGTTTTTGAAAACGATACTGTTATCATCTCTGTTTTAATGGTAACGATGATGTTGTGCGAAAGTGAATTCAGTAAAGGAATTTGTATGTGCACAGGAACATAGTGTTTCTTTACTGGCCTGGCATGCATAAGTGTGTAAGTTGTTTTGTGGACCCATGTGAATGGGGATGGTTTTGACCACTTTGTTGTCTGTATGCAAAACTTTTCAAAAACACAAAGGGAAAAACTTTTGTTTTTAGTGCATTGTTGTCATATAAACGTACTAGAGTTTCTCTCCGATACTAATTAAACAGCTAATTAGCTAAAGTAACAACACGCTAATTGAAGCAAAGCTACTGAAATATATCAATACTAAAATATACAGAACAAGAAAAAATCTACACAATCTAGTCAGCCTCACTAGTTGACTAGTGAGTTATTAACTGACAAGCCAAACATTGTTAAGTAGTTGTGGGGGATGGTATACAGTCGGCTAGTCATAATAGCAAGATATAGCATGGCTTCAATATAAGCTGTTTTTAGAATAACGAGAAAGTTTTGAGTTCTAAAAACATACAGAATATTTTTATATCACTATGACGGCTTATATGACAAAAGATCAACAGAATTTTGATTTCTCAGTTCATGACCCCTTTAAAATATTCAATTTTAGTGATGAGCTCCAGAAGCTTTAAATACTGTAAAGGTGGATTGTATCAGTGTTGCTTTGGCTTATTGTGTGACAATTCCTCAAGATTTACTTTTGTGCTTAATTTTCCAAAAAATTTGTCACCGGACTTGTCAACAAGTCAACCAGTGTGACCCATCCTAGTAACTAGCAATAGAGCATCACGAAATAATCCTATACACAAACATGAATCCTCTCTTCACGTGAAACTATGAGTTTTTTTCATAGTAATGATCAGCTGACTACACATTACACCTTCTGTAGGGTACCAGACATGGAAAGCTTTACCTTCAGTAAAAGGCTGACAGTAGAAACGTGTTTGACCCAAATGAAGGTTTATGTTAGAGGTCATCACAAGCTTTAACTCTGACAACGATTAACTCTTTCTTATATGCTTGAGATAAGTTCCCACTTGAGTTGCCTCTCCTGAGCACCAGCCATGTCTGTCTACAGTATGCGAGCGGAGAAAAGAACATGCAGCATCATTTCACCAAGTGGAAGAGTGGAGAGGTCTTCAGGGAAGATTTTAAGAGGAGAAAAGCGCTAAGTCGAGCATGGGGTGAGCGTTGAGCATTCTCGAAAGGGCATAGCACTCTATTTGCGCACTCACAATATTAATTGTCACTTCTATTGCTTTTAATTGCCGAGTTTTTCACCCTTGCGTGCCATTCAACCCAGTGCACTGATCCCTCCTTTAAATACTTACAGGTTGCTAAGACAACGAAGGTTCGGAGCAACACGGCATTCTGGCTTTCCTTCAGCTCTCGCCCAGAAACAAATAAACACTCATGTACAATTTGACCCTCAATTCGTGTTTCACACAGTTCACTGTGTGATATTTCTCATGGGGTTTCTTCTTAATTAATAGCACTTTACAAATATAAAAACATGTTTTTTAAAAACATATTCCGTCTTCAATCACCTTCTAGCATTACCTCTTGGTGAACTAAACTACAACAAAAAAACTGCCCAATAATTCACCCTAAAGGTGACATCCCTCATGGCCACAGTCACACCCTACAAACATCTATACAACAAAGCCTTGCCCCGTCTTTCTTTCGCTCTCTCTCGCTGGTTTACTGGAGGGAGGCTGATAATCTTGAGCAAATATCATTAACTGTTTGCTCCTATCGGCCTCAGAGAGTGTGGCAGTGACTCTTTTGTGCTGCTATCAGGAGTTTAAAGAGGTTTCATGCCATAAAGCAGTGCCAGTCCTTTCAAGTGGCGATTCACCCGCTGAACTCTCCTGCACATGGATCAGAAATTAGACTTATATAACGTCTGAGCCTCTAAACACTGTTGAGATTAGAAAGTATATCCGCGGACCACAGGAAGTCTCCGAGTTCAGTATCCTGTCCAGCTCCAGAGTAACAGGAATGAGGGTTGATTTGTGGAGAGAAAATGTACTCGGCTCTGTTTGGCCTGAGCTAACACAGGTCAGAGGAACCCACGGCCGAGATTAAAGGAGGTGATTTAAGAGAGAGTCGACCTGTCTCGCTTCCTGCACTATGCTTGATGGGGTTGACATCAACGCACACACATGCACACACACCTACTCAACACAAAAGGAAAGAAGCGGCACTGCTTTAAAATCCCATTTAACAAATATTTTGTAAGTATTTCATTACATTTGGCACATATAGTAGCTTTGTTTCAAATAATAGTGAGCTGTCTTGATGTCTATGGCCTATATAGGCAAGCTGCCTTAAGTGAAATGGAACCTCATAACTGACTGATTGGAACACACTATTTAGCATTCTTTACATGCAGTTTACAGGAAGTTTGATTCTCAGTTGATTCCAATAGAGTTATAATGTTATAATGTTGCTAAGCTAACAACATGATAATCTAATCATAGATAGGTATGCATGTGTCGCGGTACTCTCGTGAACGCAAGTCAAAGACTCACAAAGAAGAGAAGTCGTCGTTGAATAAAGTCATTATTTTTTGTTTTCTTTATGCACAAAAAGTATTCTCGTAGGTCATAGCTTCATAACATTACGGATGAACCACTGATGTCACATGGACTATTTTAACAATGTCCTTATTACCTTTCTGGGCCTGGGAACGTTTCAGTTGCATTGCTGTCTATGCATGGTCAGAAAGCTCTTAATTTGTGTTCTAAAGATGCACTTCTTACGGGTTTGGAACAATATGAATAATTAATGGCAGAATAATTTTTTTGGGGGTGAACTATCTCTTTAAAAAATGTAATCAATGTAATCTGTTGCAGATAGAGATATTCATAAGTTCATTTGAAAGATAATCTGTAGAAATGTTCTAAATGGATTTAAACCTAATAAAATGTGTTAAAATGAGCTGAGAGAACTACACTTTTATGGTAGCATGATCATATTAGCCAAAATATGTAATAAACAAACATTAGAATAGGGATGTATAAAATAAAAAATATGCAAAATGTTATTTTTTGTATAAAATTTAAGTGCTGTCAAATGATTAATCACAAAGTTTTTGTTTACATAATAAATGTATGTGTACTGTGCATATTTATTATGTATAGGCCTATATAAATACACACACATGCATGTATATATTTAATAAAAAATAGGTTATTTTATATATAAAATATATTTATATATAGTATAAATTATATGAATATCAATATACATGTAAATACATGTAAATATTTTCCAAATATATACTGTATGCGTGTGTATTTATATATACATAATAAATATACACAGAACACACATATATTATGCAAACAAAACCTTTTATTTTGGATGCGATTAATCGTTTGACAGCACTAATAAAATTCATATAAAGCAAAAAAGGACCTTGTAGGCAGTGCTCTGAGCAGAGATTCAGGTTCAATAGGACATAAAAAACAGTTTTTTACTCAGATTGAACTATATTTATCAATACTTTTAGATACTGAATCAGATTTATTCATAATACCATTTCTCTTGATCTGCACCATTTCCATATAGATCCAGCATAATTCCTACCTTTTGGAACAGCCTTTGTGGTGTGATCGGTAGTGCCTCAAAATGCTTTCTAAGTTGGTTTTGGAACAGAAGCTGCATTCTGTGCTAAAGTGCACATGTTCATATATCATTATGTTAACAACACAATTTATCTGCCTCTGATCTGACCTCCATCAAAAAGGTCAAGGAGAAGTATACATCTGATTGTCCATCACACACACCACAGCAAAGAGAAAAAGATCCAGTGACAGACGGAGAGGGAGGGTTAGTGGAAGTGTAGGTCTGATCACAACCCCTACAGTGGTGAGTAAATACAGTCTAATGGCCACTGATTAATTCTGCATTGCTCTCATCGGCCCAGTAAAGAGAGATGTAATGACCTGCCTGTGTCTGTCATTCTCTTCTTCTCCCTCTCCCTCCCGACTCCCTCTCCCGCTCAATTTTTGATTATAAATTAAAAGGGATTGTAAATGGTGTAATGCTGGTTTGAGGTTCCTGATTGCTGTATTTGATTAGAGAATGTCAGTGCACGCATTTTCCCCTCTCTCTTGCACTTCAATAGCTGCAACACTCAGCAATGCACAAAGAACACAATGGACCAACTGCTTAACACTACCAACTAAACCATAACTAGCACTAGCTGCAATCAAACACATTCTTTTAGCCTCCCTTTTCTCTTTCCGCTCGTTTTCTCTCAGCATGGCTCTTTGGTGACTTTTCGGAGTTTGTTTCAGGTGTGCAAAACAACAACAAGTGAAAATCACCAGCAATTAAAAAGCATTCACTCATGCAGGTATGAGGAACGTATGACCCTTTGTCTCTCTCCATTATGGTGATGTGTTGTTTCTCCCAGCATACAATGTCAGGTGTTTCATGATAATAGGTTTTCAGAAGGACTTAAATAGGAGTCAGAGAGGAGGGTGATGATGACAGATGTAGTGACAGCATAAATTATCATTTAAAAAGTACATGTTAGTACTTTTTAGTGTGAAATATTGTAACTTGTAAGGCAAGGGAGATAAAATGCTTTTTTTATCTTATGATGATAGGAGATATATAAATATATGCATTCAAAACTTCAGGGTCAGCAAGATTTTTTTTTTCTTTAAAAGAAATTCATACTTTGATTCAGCAAGGATGCTTTAATGTAACAAAGGATTTCTATCTCAAATAAATGCTGTTATGACTACAACCTGAATTCCGGAAATGTTGGGACGTTTTTTAAATTTGAATAAAATGAAAACTAAAAGACTTTCAAATCACATGAATCAATATTTTATTCACAATAGAACAAAGAGAACATAACAAATGTTTAAACTGAGAAATTTTACACTTTTATCCACTAAATGAGCTCATTTCAAATTTGATGCCTGCTACAGGTCTCACAAAAGTTGGCATGGGGCAACAAAGGGCTGAAAAAGCAAGACATTTTGAAAAGATTCAGCTGGGAGAACATCTAGCAACTAATTAAGTTAATTGACATCAGGTCTGTAACATGATTAGCTATAAAAGGCATGTCTTAGAGAGGCAGAGTCTCTCAGAAGTAAAGATGGGCAGAGGCTCTCCAATCTGTGAAAGAGTGCGTAAAAAGATTGTGGAATACTTTAAAAACAACGTTCCTCAACATCAGATTGCAAAGGCTTTGCTAATCTCATCATCTACAATGCATAACATCATCAAAAGATTCAGAGAAACTGGAGAAATATCTGTGCATAAGGGAAAAGGCCGAAGAACTTTGTTGGATGCCCGTGGTCTTCGGGCCCTCAGACGACACTGCATCACTCATCGGCATGATTCTGTCATTGACATTACTAAATGGGCCCAGGAATACTTCCAGAAATCACTGTCGGTAAACACAATCCACCATGCCATCTGAAGATGCCAACTAAAGCTCTATCATGCAAAAAGGAAGCCATATGTGAACATGGTCCAGAAGCGCTGTCATGTCCTGACTGTCATGTTCGACTGTTTCAAAGTGGAAAAGTGTTCCATGGTCAGACGAGTCCAAATTTGACATTCTTGTTGGAAATCACGGACGCCGTGTCCTCCGGGCTAAAGAGGAGGGAGACCTTCCAGCGTGTTATCAGCGTTCAGTTCAAGAGCCAGCATCTCTGATGTATGGGGGTGCATAAGTGCATACGGTATGGGCAGCTTGCATGTTTTGGAAGGCACTATGAATGCTGAAAGGTATATAAAGGTTTTAGAGCAACATATGCTCCCCTCCAGATAACGTCTATTTCAGGGAAGGCCTTGTGTATTTCAGCAGGACAATGCAAAACCACATACTGCAGCTATTACAACAGCATGGCTTCGTAGTAGAAGAGTCTGGGTGCTGAATTGGCCTGCGTGCAGTCCAGATCTTTCACCCATAGAGAACATTTGGCGCATCATTAAATGAAAAATACGTCAAAGACGACCACAAACACTTCAGCAGCTAGAAACCTATATCAGGCAAGAATGGGACCAAATTCCAACACCAAAACTCCAGAAACTCATAACCTCGATGCCATCTTGCAGTCTTCAAACTGTTTTGAAAAGAAGAGGAGATGCTACACCATGGTAAACATGCCCCCGTCCCAACTATTTTGAGACATGTAGCAGGCATCATATTTGAAATGAGCTCATTTTGTGCATAAAATTTTAAAAATGTCTCAGTTTAAACATTTGTTATGTTATCTATGTTCTATTGTGAATAAAGTATTGGCTCATGTGATTTGAAATTATTTTAGTCTTCACTTTATTCAAATTTAAAAAACGTCCCAACATTTCCGGAATTCGGGTTGTATATACTTTCTTTATCAGAAGAAAGCACCACAACTGTTTTCAACATTGATAATATTAAATGTTTCTCCAGTTTCTAAAGTTTCTTGTATCAGCATAATAGAATGATTTCTGAAGGAACATGTGACATTGAAGACTGAAGTAATGGCTGCTGAAAATTCAGCTTTGCTATCACAGGATCCTTTTTAAATTATAGAAAACAGTCATTTTTAATTGTCACAATATTTGACAAAATGAATGTTTTGCTGTTTTTTATCAAATAAATGCAGTCTCAGTGAACGCTAGAGACTTCTTTCAAAACCTTTTACCAACCCAAAACTTTTGTGGTATGGATAACATCTAATTACATACAGAATTTTCAGTAAAATCAAAACACATTTAGATTGACCAAATTTATATGAATATGTGATTTCGGTAACACTTTATTTTAAGGTGTCCTTGTTACACATGTTACATGTACTTACTATTATGATAACAATTAATTATGCATAATTGCATGCAAGTAACCCTAAGCCAAACCCTAATCCTAACCCTAACCCTAACTATATAGTAAGTACATGTAGGTAATTAATATTACTCAGTACTTAAATGTATAATTACACTCTAACAAGGACACCTTAAAATAAAATGTAACTGCGATTTCTATCATTGTGTTCTGACAAACACTTTTTTATTACCAACATTAATCATACCAACTTAATTACCAAAGATACAAATTATTTTTTGGAAGTTGCATTCAAAATCCATTTGGCTCCCAAATCCAAGGGAAGCATGATTGAATGAGCCTGATGCTTCTGATTTCTATTTTTTGGTGCTCAATCCCAAAAATGCTGCCTGTGAATGTCCCCTCAGCCCCTCAGTTAGTACGCTCAACACTCCTCTTTCTTTCTGTCTCTCTCTCCCCTCTGCCCTCAGTCTCGTTCGTCCATTGGAGGGTGGAAAAAGAATTTCTGTTCCTTTCTTTCCATTGCATTTATTCGTGGCCGGGGTCATTCCACAGCGCCGTATAGTGAGGTGGGGGAGAACACACTGGTAATAGGACCATCAGCACCAACCAAGACACACACACACACACATATGCTCACTGCCGGCCATAGGGTCAGATCAAGTGTGTACAAACGTAAATCAATTCTCCTGTCCAACCTGAAGAAAAAAGACACCCAAGGACATTTTTCCCATCTGCAAGTAGGCACAAAGAACAGGAAAAGAAAGCAGCAGGACAGGAACTAGAAAGGTCTGATATTTACCCATCGGGGTCATCAAAAAAATCAAGGTGGCTCGATCAGAAAAGCTGATGAATTTGAGAAGGAAAGGAAGGAGCACAAGGTGCTTTCTCCCACCAGTGAGACTCAAGAAACCTCTCTACAACTTCACAGGATGGGAAAAAAAAAGCTCTCAACGGAGCACAAGGTTACACGAGGATGGGTCTGAAGAGGATGGGAAAAGGGAAGCTCAAGGTGAGGATGTAGAAGGAGTGAGGGAGGGTGTTAATGAGAAAAAGGGGGTCATGTTTTTGGGAGATGCTTTGTGTCAGGCCTCTTGCATTATGTTGTTGACTCTCTCCCTCGGAAGGGCTGGATAATGGGCCTCAGGGTGCAGGCCAGGAAAAATGCCCCACTGAAGAAAGTCAGGAGGGGGTGGAAGGTAAAAGGGTGAGTTTGAGCAGCTCATTCTCTCAAGACTCCTGATATCCATGGCTGCATTTTCCTACCGATGTCTTCCTCAAGCCCCTTACTCTTTCTTCTCTGCCTGTCCCCTTAACCCTGGGCCTCATCAAGCCTCTTATATGTGTCAGTCATTCTGTGAGAGGCACCCAAGCTCTTTAGCTGGAAAGTAGGAACAGATGAGCGGCCCAAAAGGTACTCTATGCAAGTATATGAATACAAAACTAGCAATGCAAACTCAAATTAATGCTATTAAGCAAGTATGCATTCAATTGATCAAAAGTGACATTAAAGACATTTATAAAATATTTCTATCTCAAATACATTCTGTTCTTTTGAACTTTCCATCAAAGAATCTTGAAAATGTTTTATCATAGTTTCCGCAAAAATACTAAGAACTGTTTTCGACATTTGGTTTCTTAAGCACCAAATCAGCATATTAAAATGATTTCTGAAGGATCCTGTGGCATTTAAGATTAGAGTAATGTCTGCAGCTAGCATTGTTGCTTTCTGAAATTCTAGAAATTCAATTCTACAGCCAATTTTCTCTTTAAGGTACGCTACGTCTATGCCCTATGTCATCCGGCTGGAACGCCACTCTCGTGAATGCACATACCAGTTAGTGGAAGCTAGAGGTTATGGTTTATAAAGTTTTAAATATGGATGTTTTTCTTACAAACACGCATTGATTCACTTTAGGAGGCCTTTATTAACACCCCCCTCCTCCAACAGCTGTGTGGAGCATTTTCCTGGATTGGAGCAGTTTATTGAACTTCTATTGTACTATAGAATATCACCCATTTATTACCATTATAAAGCTTGTAAGAGCCAGAACAATTTTTTTTTATTTAACTCCGATTGCATTCGTCTGAAAGAAGAAAGTCATATACACCTAGGATGGCTTGAGAGTGAGTAAATTATGGGGTAATTTTCATTTTTGGGTGAACTGTCTCTATAAGGCTACAATACACTACATGGATTTTTAAATCATTACAGAGAAACACTGGGTATCAAATACTAAACGACTGAGGGTCACACACTACAAGATTTTTTTAAGTCATTGAGAAAACAACAAACTCACATAATACCACACAAAAGCATGCAACTCATTGCTAGGAGACACATGACAAAAGAAAACAATAAATGCTCTAATATTGACTCAAAATATCAAACATGTTTGAAATCCTCCAACTCTATAAAATTAAAGTCTGAAGCTATCCATCATATACTAAGCAATTTTCTATTAAATCTGTCAACTCTGACTGCCCAAAATCTGCAGAATGGCTCTGAATTTCAGCAACTAGCGTTGACTCGTCCACATTATAAATCGGGGGAAAATCTGTGCAAAATTTGTGTAGTGTATTCCAGCCTTTTGTTATATTTACGAATTCTAAAGATGGCTCTCAGTGATACAGGACACATTAAAGTAGCATTGGTGTAATGAACAACCGGTGTCCTGACATTTAATCCTATTTGCATTACTGTAAGGGGTAGGTTTAGGGTTGGGGTAGGTGTAAAATTAATGAAACACAATCTAATAGGTAGAAAAAATAATTTATTGTTGGTTCCGGCCATAGCTGTGTCCCTTCTAGCCACAACCCTGAACAACACATAATTACTGTATTTGCATTACTGTAAGGGTAGGTTTAGGTTGGGGTAGGTGTAGACATTAATAAACCATAAATGACAGGTGGCATTTTTTGTTACATTTTTAAGATTTAATTAATTATAATCAACTCACAATCCTACTGCAGTTCTTACATTAAGCCCAGTTTGGGAAAACCTTGTTTAATGCTTCTTATCATGTTAATATAATTTTTTTTCTCTTTGCTTTTTTATATTAATATGGTTAAATATGTTAAATGGTAAGGTTAAAACAGTTAGATAAAAAAGTAATCTAATAGTAATCTTAAAAGCAGTCAGAATACATTACCTAAAATGAGTAGCTAACCTAGATTACATTACTAACTACAGTTTTTATAATGCAATCTATAATCAGTAATGGACTACAATTTGTAAGTAATCTACAGCTCTGACTGCTAGCCAGGGATAGCTGTTTGTAATTGTAGCGTAGGCTATCATTTCTTATGCATACAGGCACAAATTTAGCCTTATTTTATGGGCTTTATTAAAATGTTATTATTTAGCATTTTGTTATTTGCATGTCTTGCCAAATTATCAACGGTAAATGAGATTTAATAAGCTAGAAGACTAACAGACTAACAGTATCCTAAGCTAGTATGGTAGTTAATGAACAAGAAATATATAATTTCACAATATGTAAAAGACTTTAAAAGACATTAATATGCATGATTAAGACACACACACACATTTCATGAATTAAATCGGTTTTCTAATCACAGAGTACCTATTAAAAGGCCTTTCAGCCAATGGTAGACTCATTTGTTCATGATACTGATTTTAGTTAACCGGACAATGTTACTAGTTGGCAATGAATATTAGTAAATATCTGATCCCACAAATACACGACTGACCTGTCAGAATGGAGTACTGAGAAAACCATGTAAAACAATAAAACATGCAACTGTTGATCTTGTTCCCTACACAAGCATACAGAGTTAATGAGAGCATTCAACGTACATTTTCAGGGCTTCGCAAGGAAGCATAAGGATAACGCTCACACCTTCCCGCACGCAAACACATCCCTTCCCAACCCCGCTGCACCCCATCCCTAAAAGTATAACCATAAACAAAATCAGAGGATACAGTAAGATCTCTAATCAAGGCAATCAGTGCTGTTTTCAAACGTGCACGGTGCACGAACAGCGAGCTGGGCTCATCTTTGTCTGCGGTTTAATTACTTGTTTTTGCATTCTGATGGAGGGGGGTGATTGTGCCTTGTCACCTATTTCTGAAGATAAAGGACTAGCCAATTACTTTGTTTGGATGCTAATGATTGGGTTTCATTAGTGGCCGCTCTTAGCCCCCCTCACCCGGTAAATGAATGAATATGCTATGATTTCAATTATTGGAATTATGAAAATTGCTTTTAAAAAGACGACACGGGTATCATCAACTCTCCGCTGTGACATAATGTCATTTTAATTTCCATAATAGTTTTAATTGTCGGTGGCCCTGTTGCGCGTTAATCATTTAATTGTATTGTCTTTTTCCGTCGGAGACACCCACATCCATCCGCCCCTCAGCCACACCAAATCACAATCAGAATTAGCTGAGGAGTTGACAAAGGCCAGTTGAAGGTGCAATTTAAAAGTTTCAGAGATGGTTTTGACACCATCCGTGGCCCGAGTCAATGACGCCGCGAACTGAATTACCAAAGGAGAAGGTCAAGTGTCACCTCTAAACTCCAAGACTGATCGTGAAGCAACTTTTGCATTACACAACATGACATCTGGCCTCCCACAAGTGTCGTGCGTTCCATCTAGTGTGATGGCAATAAAAATGTAGATTCAGGTTGATTCAGAGGGTTAATTGGTACTTGAATCCTTAAGCTCAGACGAAACTGTACGTCCACGTATACTCCATGAAGACTTGTTTTTGCCTGCTTTTATGGGGACTTGTTTTCTCCAAGCTCCTGAAGGAATGCAGCCTTTTCTTTTTCCGAGCATTCATGAAAAAACACATGATGATGAACCGAGGTGTGAAAAGTAGACAAATTACCAGCCTACACGGACCAGCACAATGAAAAAAGAAACATAGACATGTAAACCATTCAATTCCTGAACCGAGTGGCTGGAGCACAATCAACTGTAAATCACCTCTGAATCCAGGTCTGTTATCATCAGTGCGATGGAGACTGGTGGAAAAATAAAAGCCTTTGCTCAAACAAAGGACAAGCATCCCTAATGGTGATGTGGGTCAAGGCCCAGCGAGGCCTTTGACAAGTGACAGAAAAGAATCCTTAAGCATTGCTCTCCAAGGCCAGTGCTTCTATAGATTTAAATAAAAGATTTCGTTTTTTGTGCTATGAAGGTTACCGGGCCACAGCAGACAGAGAATGGACAGATTTACAGCATAATGTACACAAAACATAGGATCCATTAGTGCAGAAGTATATTTGCATGGAGCATAGAATCAATTAAAGGAGAGGTTTCAGGCAAGGCCAGGTAGGTTTATTTGTGTGCTCAGAAACCTGAGTTTTTCCTTCATCTCCATGGAGATGGAGTCTGCCAGAACAAACGGCCACGATCAAAGGGCACCGCAGAGGACGAGACCTCATTCACAGCCGAGCCAAGAACAACGAGGACGGATTTCAGGAAAAACTAAACATCTGTCTAAATCTAAAAGCGCAAAGCAATGAAAATGGATATGTATCTAAATGACATTTTTGTTTTGAATCAAACAGCATTGTCCATTAGTATTTTCTGAAATATCAAAACAAAAGAAAGAGAAGCGCTATTTGACATTGGATAAGTGAGATGCTTCACACAGACTGTGAGGGCACGTTTCCACAGTTATCATAATTCTATATATAATAATAAACAGTTATCAGATATCAGTTTTTTATATTTTCTGTAAAAAAAATTATGTACATTTATTACACTATACATTGTGTCATATAATGTTGGTGTTAACTGACTGTCATATAACTTGGTGTTAAGTATTTCTAATAAAAGGAAGTGACAGCAAATTTGACATCTTTCTGTCTTCTGACCACTGTAACACTCAATGTTTTAATATTTTATATCTTTGGAAAGTCTTAAAAATTGGGACAAATGGGCACGCAAAAATGATATTTGTTGTAGTTTCTGCTAACCACTATTGAAGTTTATCTAACTACGACAACTTCCACTTCTGAGAACCACAGAAATGTAAAAATGGTACAAAAGTAAAGAAACATGCCCTTAAAAATGCAAATGTATTGTTATCAATATCATCAATAATTGCTATTATTAATATATATTATTATTATAATTAGTGAATAAACACAGATTGTGTCCCAATGTATTATTTCAGTAAATTATTAATATAATAAAAAATAGTATTGATAATTGTACTATTATTCATTTGAATTATATTAAATATTATATTAAATTCTACAATATTAAAACAGCATACAATTATTATTATTATTATTGTATTGATAGCTGACTGGGGAAAACACATTGGGACACAACTATATTTGTTCTCATGGCAGGTGAACCTGTTTAATGTTGTCTAGGTTGTTTTTTTTATCTTGCATTTTTATGTTTTAGCTTAAATTGAGCTTGATTTGAAGCATGGCCTTTAACATCAACAACATAAGACACAGAATGTGTTGGATTATGGGAAGCTTTATTTAAAATATATTGATTTGCCAACCTTAACTATGCACTAATACACCACCACTATGTCAGTCGCATTTCATTATTTGCATTTAACACTGTTAATCCATTGCAATATCCTAACAGGTTCATTTTTAGGTTGCACCCCACCACTGTTTTATAAGGTCATGCGTTGAGCAGTTCAGGAAGTAGTTCGGTTGACTCCCAACAGGCCCCAATGGAGTCAGCGAGCGTGTGACTGACAGCTTTAAGCAGCTCTCTAACCTCTCTCCTACATCTCTCAGTGTGCCAGAAAGGGGCGGTCAAGTGAGCCCCTCAAAACTGGAAAAAAGAGACATTCAGATGCAACCATGCAGAACACCTCACTGACTGCCATCCCTCCTCAAGCAGAGACGTTTCTCTTGAGTGCAGGTCAGAATATGAGAGGATGTGAATATGGGTTAGGGTGGGGGCATAGTAAAGACAAACTCATTTCCCTGAAGACTTCAAACCATCTTCAAGTCTCCTCGGGTAAATGAGAAACATCTCAGCAGCACAAACACACCCACCGACGTTCAAATTTACAACTGATGTTGACGGCGCAGTGCTGGAAATGACATTCAGCGTGTAAAATCCTGTTTCTTCAATAGTTTAGAAACAGGTGTGCTTCTCTTAAAGCCTTTGAACGCCACTTCATGCATTGGAGTAGAAAGATGGAAAGACTGCAAGAGAGCGATGCCCATCAGGACGTACGGTAACTGTACGACTTCTGAAGAGTAGACAGCTTGGAGATGAGGATACTTGTGGTGCCCATAGGACTCAAAAAGTGTGGTAGAAAGGACACAGAAGGTGGGGGAAGGGTGCTTGCGCCTCTGTGCTTGTGCAAGTATGCCACCTGCTGGATAGTAAGAGAACAACAGCTCGGGCAACTACCTAGAAACACACTTCTGCATGGTATCTTGAAATAAAACAGTAGACATGGAATCATATGTTTCATCTGTCTCTCTCTCTCTCTTTCTCTCTCACACACATACAGTCACCTTGCATTTGGTTTGCCTCAGAGAGACGGCCTCTATCAGGCTCCATTGTGTTTTGAGTGCTGAGAGGCCCTTCTGGCAGGCTAAGGTAGAGAGAGAGGGTTAGAGGCTATACTAGAGAAGAGGGATGAGAGCGATTCAATCGCTCAACAAATGGACCAGGCTAATAGAGGCAGCCTCTGATCCTATCCGACACACAGCTGGGGGCCTTCTAATAAGAAAGGGTTGAAGAGGAGAGACGAGAGAAAGCGAGAGAGAAATGGAAGAGGAAAGGGTAAACAGGGACTGCTCTATTGGCCTAATTATGAAGCAGATATAATATTAAGGGTATAAGTTGATGCGCTATTTAGACACTGAAGCGTAAGACGGTCTTGTGCGGAGAAGCCCATTTCGATCCTGTAGGAGCTAATCAATGACTAAGAGACTAAATTACCATGGTAACTCTCTTTCATTCATTGGACCATTGATATTAATGTTTTTGATGCTTTAATAAGCTGCAGTAACTTGGTAACATAATAAAAAGTAAAAAAAAGGATGAATGCTTTGAATAGCAAACACTGTAAAAGATGTTTGTAGTTTGTACAGTAAAAAAAACTACAGTATCCTGTGAGTTATGATTTAACATGGCATTATATATTTTACTAGAAGTACTGTGAGATAAGTGGCTTCTGGAAGTAAAATCCATGAATTATCATAGAATTTACTGGGGGAAACTGTATAAGAGGACATTCCCAGAAGTCCCTGCATGTGACATCAAATATGATTGTTTTATTTCAATAGTTTTGTTTTAGTTTTTTCCTATTTTTGTTTTAGTAATGTACATTAGATTGTTTTGTGTTACATTTTCTAATAATTAGTTAAGGTTTATTCCATTACTTGTGTCATGTGTTACCTTAATGGTGTTTTGTATTTGTTTGTGTGACCCTGTGCCTGTGCAGCATCTATATACAGTAGGAGTCTTGGCCATGTTTAGACAGGCCACGATGAATTCTGATTCATCATGTGATTTTATATTGTCCCTTCAGTATTATAATGGCTATCAGTACAATTTAAGGTAAATTTTGGTGGTTCAAGTTGTTATCACTTCATTGCATATTTCATACATGGTTGTAAGAAGTCAAATATACAGGCATTATCCCATCCCACTGAAACATTGTTTTTAATAGTGAATTTCAAATATATATATTAGTGCTCTCAAACGATTAATTGCGATTAATCGCATTCAAAATAAAAAATAATTGTTCACATAATATATGTATGTGTACTGTGTATATTAATTATGTATATATAAATACACACACACATACAGTATATATTTTGAAAATATTTCCATGTATATACATTTATATATTTATATTTTATAAAAATATATTTAATTTATAAACAATATATTTGTCTTAAATATATACATGCATTTGTTTGTATTTATATATACGTAATAAATATACACAGTACACACACATATATTATGTAAACTAAAACTTTTATTTTGGATGCAATTAATCACGATTAATCGTTTGACAGCACTAATATATATATATATATGCAGTGAGTTCAGCTTGTATGAAACTACTAAGAGTTAAATCAAGACATTTTTTATATAAATTGTATAATAATAAACAGTAGATAATTAGGTTACACTTTATTTTGATAGTCCACTTTAGACATTCTACTAACTATAAGTAACTTTGTAACTGTATGTCAACTACATGTCTACTAACTCTCAGAGTAGACTGTTAGGGTAGGTTTAGGGTTGGTAGAATAAGTTGACATATACTTGCAAAGTTTCTCATACTCAGTATGTTGTATGTTGTGGACCCATCAAAATAAAGTGTTAGAAGATATTAAGCAGAGAGTCTACTAATACTCTAATGACTGCTAGTCGACATGTAGTAGCAAAGTTACTTACTATTAATAGAATGTCTAAAGTGGACTATTGAAATAAAGTGTTACTGATAATTAATGATACATAGACATCATTTGCATGAAATATTCAGTGTCATATCATGTGACAGCATACTGCTGTTTAAAACTTATTGTTGCATATTTATGGAACTGTGTACTTTATATTAGATTTAGCAAATTTGTATAACATGGCCACAAATTAGTAAGTCGGATGAACTTTTTATTATTATTATTATTTTGCACGTCATGTGCAGGGATCGGTAATTTTTTTAACATAAAGATTATAAATAGTATACAGAGAGCAGTATACCATATTAAACAATGACAGAAAGACTCCACTATTTAAAGAAAATCCCATGTATATTATTATTAACATACGCATAGTGCATCACTGCAGTACTATGATTTTTACAGCACACAAAATAAAGCTTACCATGATACAATTTTTTTTAAGAGGGGAAAGAGAATCATAATTTCAATGCACAAGTGCTAAGACTCGCTAAATATTTTTGTTTTACATTGCAGCATTGCATTCAAATGAAATGTAATGTGTATTGGGAAGACAATGGATGGACATTACCATACTTTTAACACCCAGACTGACCAAAAAAATCCATGGACAACAGCACAGACTGTCATACTACCTTCTAATCTCCCAGACACGTCTGCTGAAAACTGATACAACCATCTCTGATGGTTGTATCATCTCTGTGTCACTTTCTCTTCTACAGTGTGTGGGAGATGTGGATGGACGTAGGATATCCCTACTCTTAACACACACAAAGAGCTACTTAACATCCACACAGCAGGAAAGCTACAGGGAAAGAGAGGAGGAGCTTGTAACCCATGCACTGGCTTCATCAATGTCACTGTAACTTTGTTTATATATATGTGCATAACGCCAGCAATTAATCTCCCAGAGGTGAGTTATGATCAAAAACACGAGTAGAACATTAAATAATTCCTCCGAGACACACACACAGAAAGTCTGTCCCTCCCACTGTGTTTCCTTTGTGTTGGCCATTGTAACAGTTTTGTCCGGACATATGGAGTGGTTTAGGCCGCTGGGACCCCCAACGGCTCTGGCTTTGTGCCGGGGTCACAAAGGTTGCTGGGATTGTGTTCCAAGCTAATTCCCCCTTTCTCTGACTCCAGATCAGAGTCTATAATGATCTGGGCGGTGCTGTACCGGGGTTAGATTATGGCTGTGACACCCACAGGGTGGGAAGGGAGAGAGCGAGAGAGAGAGACGGACCCCCACGAGGGCAGCAAGTCTTTAAATGAAACATTCTTGTGTTTTGCGCTTGGCATCTCCAGACTCTCTCTTTAACTTGTGGTATCAATGGCCGGGACACACACACTCACTCCCACTGTTATAGCCACACACACACACACACACACACATCGTTTTCCACCTCATTTCCCAATTGCAGGCTGAGCAAACATTATAAAGAGGGAAGAGTGCGGGCACTGAAGAGAGCTAGTGTAATTGTAACAATAATGAAAGAGTTGTGAAGAGAGGCTCTTACTTCCTATGGCCCCTGCATACTTCCTCATCTCCACACACTCACACACAGCGCAGTAACCATCGTTATGACTGTAGATGGATGTGTCCTTTCAACATTTGGACATTTCTACAGTTTCATCCCAGAAATTCAATATGGTACCTATATGAAACATTAAATCAGAACTGACCCTGTTTATTTTTTTTTACTACACATGATACATCAGTATGCAGTGCCAAAAGAATGATTTATGCAGAATAAAAAAATATTGGTAAACTTTTAGCAAGAAGTAATAACTTTTCTGCCTCTGAAACGAATCTTCTTTTCTGCTGACATCACCATGCCCACCAAAAATCCCACCATCATTTATTTTTGAATGAAGCATTGAATGTTCTGTTTTGTTCAATTTTGATCACATTACAGAAGAAAAATAGGTTGCAAATATGTTTGTCTTTAAAAGTGCAAATATTTCGCATTAAAAATGTTGTACCTACTGAAATTAAAAGTACTAATTGACAGATATGTTGACATTGTAGTGACGTGATGAAGTCTCAGTGGCCTTTAAAAGCATTTTTATTTATTTTTTATTTTATTATTTATTTATTTTGTCACCTCTCGGTTGCAGCCATGTTGAGATCACATGACTAGTCAAATAGTACTCTGTAAACACCCTATAACAGATATTGTGTGATTTTTTTTTAAATTATCATACCTGTGAAAAGAATATTAGTACAGCGATATTAGTAGTAGCGAAACAACAGAAGAAGAAAACAAATCATAAGACTCTGAATTAGCGTTCTTTTGAATATGTCCTTTCTTATCAACATGTTGTGGAATTTTTTAATTATTATGTGATAAACATACCTGTGAAAGGAATATTAGTGAATATTTGTGTAATGCTGCATCCACACCAATAGGTGCCAGTATAAACTCCAAGAAGCATATCAACCACAAGAACCATAAAAGTATGTCATGTTTGTGAATTTTTTGTTAAATTCTCATGTGATAAACATACCTGTGAAGAGTATTAGTTTAATATTTGTGTAATGCTGCATCCACTCCAATAGGTGTCAGTATAAACTCCAAGCACCATATCAGCTGATGAAACAACAACAACAAAAAACACTAAGACTGCGTCCAAAATCTCACACTCTCTGAATTAGTATTCTTTTGAATAGGTACTTTCTTCTCGACCATTAAAATGTCATGTTGTCGTTATCAAGTGACTTTTGGCATTAGTTGGCAATCACTTCATTGTCATTCACAACTTCTCTCCTGAAGGATTTGTGCATGGCATACTAAAATGCCTCATGGGATAGTTAAGTGTCCATTGGATTCTCAGTTCAGTCATCTGGGAACTTACAGGAGCTACAGTTTTATGAGAATTGTGAATTTGGACATACTACTTTTTTTTTTTACTATAAAGTAGGCATATTAAGATTCAGCCTAATTGAATGTGTTTCTTTTACAAACACATATCTACATATATATCTGAAATTATATTAAATTAAGAATGTATTTTACAAAACAGCAACTTCATATTCCTGTTGTGATAACACAAATTCATAGCCAGTAACAAATCACAGGTATTTTGTTGATTGCAAGAGGTTATGTACCATTCACTGTATGACTGGACATCCTTTAAAGCCAAAGAAAAAGAGTTTAGCAAAAGCGGCACGAGGCGCACTGAGCCATTAACCTTCAGCTGGAGTATCATGGCTGTCTCTAATTCTGATGAGCAGAAGTAAATAGAGATATTTCCACCGCTGATATCACAAAGCCATTCTGACAGATATGCACATATGCGTCATATTCGCTACAATATCCACGAGTGTTCTCCACTCGGCGAGAGCTCGCGCAATCACTCACAGAGACACTTATAGTCTGCATGGGAGCGGGGCTGAGTGACTGAGAGAATGAGGGCTAAATTAAGAGCTCTCTCTGTTTGCTATTGTTAAAACAGCATTCTGCTGATGAGCTCAACTCGCACGCTTTTAAAGATCATACTTTTCGGTGTTTTGTTTTTCGATATTATAGATTCATACTGACATCTTTGCTTTTTTACCACGCCGTTCTCTGTCTCTCTCGCTGACTGTCATTCAAATTCATGTTCTCAAGGACCCAGTGCACACAAGGCCTGGGGAATAATAGGCAAACCCATTTATCGGCTGCCTTTGTTTTTTTATTCCTCTTTCCCCCCTTTGGGAAATTCTGAGAGGCCATGTTCCATGTAAGATGGCAGCTGTCTCCTGACCATTAGCATTGCAAATGAGGTCAGAAGAGAGAGACCCTCAGCCCAGCATTTAGGGGCCAGAGACTGGGTCTCAACAAGCCCCATATAGACAGGCGTTGAGCGCCGTCCAGTTTTGTCAAAGTGAAGGGTGACTGTTCAAGAGAGTAATTGGTCATTTGCAAAAAAGTGCTCGGCATTTATTATGTGACGAAAAAGGGGTCTGAACAGAAGCGAATGGTGAACGGAACTTCAGCGGCGTGTTGTTTTATTTTATAAGTGATTGTGAACAAAATAAATTGTGCTGTGCAAATACAAAAATGTCAGTTCATGATGTTATTTGATTAGTTCCTGTCTGTAAAAAGCAATGTATTACAGTTCCGCAAATTTTATGTTGCTGTGGTCGTTCATTGAAAAAATACGCTTTTTGTGCGATGCTCGTTCCTTTAGAAAAAATATATATAGTATAGTGGCGCTATTGTTCTCAGAGGCTGCACAGACCTCAACGGCCAGCGAAGCAACTCACAGGTGATTGTTCTCCGAACCCTCAGCGAGCACTATTGTCATGGTAACCGGAAAGTACTTCAGATCACAGAGGGCACAGACACACACACCCATCGCTGACACACACACACACACACACACACACGATAAACAAACTCCAGTGAAGTTTGGTGAGCCCCAAACACTCTTGCTAATCAATGTTGATTAACTTTCCCTCTAAATGACACTTAATAGTTCACCCAAAAATGAAAAGTCTGTCATTATTTATTCACTCACATATTGTTCCAAACCTGTATGCAAGAAGATATTTTGAAGAATGTTGATAACATTGACTTCCATTGTATTTTTTGTCCGTACACTAGAAGTCAATGGGAACAGTTACCAATATTCTTCAAAATATCTTTTTTTGTGTTGCACAGATGAAAGACAGATTCAGGTTTGGAACAAGATTTGTCAGATTTGTCAGTCAAATTTGTTGCATAAAAGGTTGTATATACTGTTTGTACAAGACATCATCAAAATGCACACTGTACTAATCTATAATAATATTTTTAGATTTGGCTGTCACATTCTCCAGAGGGTCAAACTCCTTAAAACAACACCAGAGTCCACACAAATGACGTTCATTCAAATGCATGGCATGGATCAGTGAAATTGTTGACCTCAAATTACATGGCTAATATATTCCAATTGGGTAGACACTCAAATCCACATGCACAGAGACATAAAGAGAAGCTGAAAGCACAATAGATTTACACTGCTGTCCTCACTGATACTGTAACACGCTCCTCACAACAAAAGCAATGGGCTAATTCTGATAGCATGCATTGCTTCTTTGGGAATATTTATCTGTAGTCAAGAAAAACAAAGCAATGTGAAACTCTTTAGATACTTTGCTGTGTGTTTGCATGAGTGCAGGCTTTGTGTTGAAGGCACAGGAAGCACAGGGGGGTTGTGGTGACCAGGCCTGGGTCAGCTTTGTCTGTCTAGCTTTCCATCAACGGCATGATGGATCTGTAGGGTGGACAGAGGAGACGGACCCAAACAATCTACAAACTTCACTTTCTTCATGAGTGCTATACATACAGTCTATATATGTATACTACTCTTATGCTGCATTCAAAGCTGCATTTATTTGATCAAAAATACAGTAAAAAACGTAATATTGAGAAATATGATTGCAATTTAAAAGAACTAAATATTATTGCAATTTAAAATAACTGTTTTCTATTTGAATATATTTTATATGTAATTTATTCCTGTGAAGGCAAAGCTGGATTTTCAGCAATCTCCAGTCTTTAGTGTCACATGATTCTTCAGAAATCAACAGAATATGCTGATTTGTTGAAATAGAAACATTTCTTATTTTCAGTGTTGAAAACAGCTGTGCTGCTTAATTTTAAAAAAAAATTCAGGATGATTTCATGAATAGAAATTTCAAAAGAACAGCATTTATTTGAAACAGAAATTTTATGTAAAACTTACTGAAGTATTAAATAATGAATTTATTTCAAAGGAAATCATACTGACCCCAAACTTTTGAAAGGTAGTGTATTTCTGTAAATATAAAAACATTTTAACTGATATTTGCGTCACTTTAATTCATTTATTTTGAAAGTAGCCATGTAATAAATGGGAAAAGGTACAGGCAGCAAGTCATTGTCACAAAATAAAGGATTCAGGATGATGTAGGAAAATATAAATATATACGAAAAATGTCCGATTTGCATGTTCTGTGAAATTTACATAGTAAATATTCTTCAAAGAATACCATGGTATAAAAGTAAAATTTTATGTAATATGTACAGATTTCCTATGCAATTCCCTTCAGGCAGTTTTCTACATGGCTCTGCTAGACTAAATAATCTTGTTAACTTCATTAGTTTCAAAACGCAAACCTGTAGCTGTGAAAAAAGTGGGATTGTGTACAGTTAATCATAATCTCACACAGAGTTGTCAGCGGCATCACAAATCTTTGATATTATCCCTTACATAAGTAAAAGGTCAGTAAATGCATAGTCCTCTATTTCTATGAACTCAAACTCTTGCCAAGCGCCGTTTCACCTCACTCCTCACCCTGCGACCCACAGATGAGCCATTAGTGTGTGTTTGTGTGTGTGGGATTGCCATGGGGACAGCTGGGTGTGGGAAGCTAGTGCAAACACGGCGAGGCCTGGACGGTGACTCCGACCGACTCACAGGGAGACAATAGAGGCTCCCGTCGGAGCTAATGGGGACACATGTAACGGGATTACGGCTCTGGACAGACACTGATGGTGAAGGTTGGGGAGGGGGAGACCACATTGGTAGCTCCTGCACTTCTACACACCTCCCCCTCATCTGTCCCTCCTGCCGTACCCTGAGAACATCCCACTCAATCACATCCCACTGACACACTCAGCCACAGCAGGCCCATTCAGAGCCTCCAGGAGCACTCCAACCTGAACGGGCCTTTCCCACAGCCTGCTCCACGGAAACCTCTGCTGCTTCTATTCAAATCACTGTCACTGTACACAAGGCAGGTTTATGACAGTGGTTTGAGTCCAAACTTGTGAATATGGAAAAAGGCAAGCATCACTAGGGTTAGGAATTTGAACAACACACACAAAAAAACCCAAAACCAAAATAGTATAATATATACAGTCTATTGATGTATGATAGAAACAGTTTATTGGTCCGGATCTATACTTTACTTAAAAATACAATTAAAAATGTAATTCATACAGACAGAGACTTAAATACACCTCTTACACTTTTTAAAAAAAAAAATACATTAAGTAAAAATATCAGGGTGATACAACTATAACTGTTCATTTTTAGGGTCTGTAAGAATTGTAAAAGTTTTTAAAGGTGCATTGGTAACACTTTAGTATAGGGACCAGTTCTCACTATTAATTTGTTTATTATTAGCATGCCTATTAATAACATTTTGGCTGTTTATTAGAAAGCACATATTCTGCATGACCATATCCTACATCCCTAATCCTACTCAATACCTAAACTTAAACATCTACCTTACTAACTATTAATAAGAAGCAAATTAGGAGTTTATTAAAGGTGAATGTTGTAGTTAATGGTTTGTTAATGGCGTGAATTGGACCTTAGAATAAAGTGTGTCCCGCGTCGACATAGAGTGGCATTGCACTACGGGTGTCCCAAGTTCGAAACCCAACTTTCTGATCCTGCTCCACTATCTCTCTCCCACTTCTCTTCCTGTCAGCTCTGATCTGTCCTATTATAATAAAGGCAAAAATGGCAAAAATTTAAAATTTAAAGTATAAAAATAAAGTGTGACCAGTGAATTTATTTAAAGGAAAATACAGTCAAAAAATGTATACTGAAATATTATTACAATTTAACTTTTCTATTTAAATATTTATTTAATTAATATAATTTATTCCTGTGATGGCAACACTAAATTTTTGGCATCATTCAGTGTCACAGGATCCTTCAGCTATTATAATAGGCTAATTTGCTGCTCAATAAACATTTATTATCATTATAGCATTGAAAACAGTTGTGCCGCTTCATATTTTTGGAATTTAAGTATTTATTTGAAATAGAAATCTTTTGTAACAAATGACTTTTGAATAGCCTAATTTAATACACCCTTGCTGAATAACAGTAACAATTTCTTTGAAAAAAACTAACCGGCCCAAACTTTTAAATGGTAGTGTATATACAGATATCATAATGTAGAAATAAATGATTAAAAAGGATTAAATTCATGAAAAGAAAAGCTTTTCAACTAGTTTGGCATAATATTTCATCATTATAAAAATATTACAATTAATACATTTTGTTGAAATTTTGCAACATGCAGAAACGTACAGGAATCATTTTAAGTTTTTGTTAAAAATTGTTCATTTGATTTTTTTTTTATTCTGTGGTGTTTTCTATTAAAAAAAAAAAAAAAAAAACTGTGTATTCAGTCTTTTTACTTATACTTATTTAGTATTTTTTTTTACTTATTCCAACACGGTACCATGGCACTGTCACAGTATATTTGGTAGATATATTCTAAGTGGCTGTATTTAAGATTTTCACCTGACAAAGCATTTTTTGGGTGTTGGGGGGTGGAAATCAGAAACTGGGGCTTGGGCTCATAATTAACCTCTCAGAACACACTAGCAACCACTCAGAACCGCCTAACAGCTGCATAGCAACATGCTGAAAACCACTCAAAACACCTTAGCAACCACTCAGCAACACCCTAGCAACCATCCACAACACCATAGTATTGAGACATTGACTTTTGCACTTGCTAGCACCGCTTCCATTTTTCCCCTCAGAAATGTAAATATCTAGTTGACATTTATGATTGAGTAGGAGGTCCAGGCTAAGCTGCGAGGCAGTCCTTCCTCTCCTTTTTCTCCCTCAGCCAAATTCCTACACTCCTTCCAAGACACCCAGTCAATTAATAAGACATCGTCTCCACCCCTTTGCAGCCCCCTGCACAAGAGGCCACCCAGGAGCGGGCGGCCCTGTCTCTAAAGCAGCTTCTCTGGTGGCCCAGTGGAATGCCAGGCAGACAGGAGGGAAGGGCCCCGGGACCGAGCTGGAGAAGAAAAGAAAAAGTCCCATCATTGCTCGCCAGGGCAGCCTGGTCAAAATTTGGGGGAGACAATAGGAGATGTAGGTCCCGTGCAGAATTCCTGTATTTCCCGCCACTGACTCTTCAACACCTCCCACTTTAGACCCCAAGCCCTTTCTGCTTTCTGTCCTGATCAGTGCATTTTGGAGCTTGTTACCCAGATACACCCATCTGTGCTCAAATCAGCACTTCAAATGATGGACCTGTGCTTCACTGGTTTGAATCTAGTAAATTTGGTTAAATTATATAATAATCTTGATTTTTTTTTTTTTTTTGAAGATTTACATTTTTGAAAGAAATAATCTTAATGGCAAGTTCTGATGCTTCGAGATATCTTTTGATGTACATAATGAGAACAGTGTTCAAACATAAAAATATATACTAAATTAAGTCACTCTGGCATGTTTTTTTAAAAATGTTAATATAACATGTTTTTTTTCAAGTAGTGTTGTCTTTTGAAAGATACAATGCAATGGTCTGATTCTTATATATTCTTCTGCTTCTTCTATATATTATTATGATTCTTAATATATAATAGCCACCAAAAGACATCACCATGATAATAATAATATTATTATTATTATTATCATTATTTATAATTACAATAATAATGATAATAATAACATTATTATTTATAATTACGATGATAATAATAACATTATTATTATTTTGTCTTTTGAAAGATACAATGCAATGGTCTGATTCTTCTATTTATTATTCTGATTCTTAATATATAATAGCCACCAAAAGACATCACCATGATGATAATAATAATAATGTAAAACATATAAATGGCAAAACATTTCATTTCACAATTTTCCGACAAATATAATTATTATTATTGTTATTATTATGGTGTTGTCTTTTGAAAGATAAAATGCAATGGTCTCATTATGAAAATATGTACATTATGTGAACAAAAGACATTAAAACGAATCTGTGTGTGTGTGCATGTGTGCCTGAGGAAGAGTCTGGGGATATCAATATTATATTTTAATATATAATCTATAAACTTATTATATATCAAAAAAAAGAAGAATTACACGAGTCTTGAAAATTTTAAGTGAAACAAAATTTGCATGATAGTCATTTTGAAAAATAAATCAAACATTACAATCATTTACATTTATGCATTTAGCAGACGCTTTTATCCAAAGCGACTTACAGTTTCAAGTTACAGTTTTACATTTTATCAGCTCTTGCTTTCCCTGGGAATCGAACCCATGATCTTGGCGTTGCTAGCGTCATGCGTTACTACTTGAGCTACAATCAAAGGCTTAATAATATTCATGGGCTTCAAACAAGTCTGTAAGAAGTTTTTTTTTTTCTTTTTCATTTTTTTTTCTTTAGTAAAGCAAGAATATTTGGATAAAACATTATTATAGCCACTCAGAACATAATATAAACTGAAAATATAGAAAACTGTTTTTGTTCCTATACCAAAACATCAGAATAAATGCACACAATACATGAGCATTTTTGTGAATTTAGAGGTTTTATTCCATTTGTGACCATTTCAATTATATTACTCTTGTTCAATAAGATATGTATTCATAACTTTAAAGCCCTTAATTTTTTTATAAACACCTCAAACATATTTTGAATCACAAAACAAACAGGAAAACAGCTGCTAACAAGACCAGAAGGATCATACTTTCTGATTCAACTCATCTGAGACTAAAACACTCATGCAAGACACTCCAGTTCAGATTTGTATCAACACAATGAACTGATAGAAGCACACAATCCTTGAAAATATGAACTTTCCATGTATACTGTGTTCTATTATTTCAAAAGAACATAATCTTGAAAACAAAGAAATGGGCACATCAACAGTGTTCAGTGTCATACTGTGTGGTGAAGTATATGGCTTAGCACTTACAAAACACATACATAGCATTAAAACTCACTATAAATATGACTTTATTTTAGTGCTTTTAAGCGTTATAGTTTAATAATAATTTAATTATATTAAATTAATTAATATGAGGAAAAACTCTAGCCCAGCTAGATAAACACCATTTTTTTATGATATGCCATTCAATCTCATGTTGAAATCTATCTCCATGTAATGGCTAAATATTAAACATCTAGTGCACAGTGAAGACTAATACAGAGTCTAGAGACAGAAAAGCTCTTATATACATCCCATAATCAATGACCATCAACACAAACTCAAAACTGTGTAAACAGCACCTCTTGGTGGCAGCGTTTGGTTGCACACCAGGAGGAAGAGAGCCTGTGAATGTTTACAAAACCCTTTTAATCCAAAATTCCCTTTGCAATTTAATGCAACTTGTGCTAGACCAACTGGACAATAAAATGCAAAAATACATATTTCAAAACTAAGCGGCTTTGCAAGACATTTCAATTTTAGATGTTTTTAGATCATCACGATCACAATATGTGAATTTGCTGCAACACCAGACGAATATTATTGACAGTTACATTATCAAACCCATAAGCCCATAGACAGCAAGAACGCATATGATGTACATTTTGCATTATGCTTTTTTGGTGGCTTTGTGGAAAGTGCAATTAAGGTAAACATGGTCCATTTCTACGTCAGACGGGGGGAAAAAATAAAAATAAATCATAGGATTGTGCTAGTAATTTATGCTGCTTAATATGACTCAAAACAAACAGAATTACATTTATAAATGTGCTTCACAGCAGGAACTGCTGGAAGACGGAAGCACATGGACAAGAACCTAACCAAATCAACAGATTTTTTAAAGACTACTATTCAAAAAAATTCAAGCTTGGTGTATGTTGAAAAAGGCTGTGATTTTGCATTAAGTTTCACTGCTACAAATGACGACTTTGGTAAAATAAAACAGATATGTCATTTATTCAATTATAAACCCCCCTTTCTATAGATTCAGACTAAGCGGAGACTCAAACATCCAAGGCATCGCATGCATGGATATTTTCAGAAAGGAAACAGGACAGTGTTCGTCGGTGGAGACGCTTCCATCAAAACAATGTACAGAGTCTGTTTTCGTTTTACGTAATCCATTCAAAATGTTACATAATTTGTTTAAAACTGTCGAAAGCTATTTTCCAACACCGTATAAATATTTAATGCAACTTCAAGGCTTTTGAATAAAAGCTTTGTGCCAGGGACAACAAACTTCAAAAAATGATTGTTTGTACTGTCACTTAACATACAGCCAATAAGGCTGGCTATATTACTGCCATTCAGATGTTTGGGGTTAGTAATGTTTTTATGCGAAGTATGTTAAATATTCTTAACATTTAAAAGCAAGATTTCTATTTGAATACATTTTAAAATGTAATTCATTTCTGTGATGGCAAAGCTGAATTTTCAGAATCCATTACTCCAGCCTTCAGTGTCACATGATCCTTCAGAAATCATTTTAATATGCTGATTTGCTGCATAATAAACATTACTTATTAGGTATTAAATCAAATTTCACGATTCGATTTGATTTCTATTCACAAGCTTGCGATTCGAATCGATTCTGATTGGATTCGATTCAATATTGATTATTTTGGATATATATCAGGTACAATATTTGGCAAATTTTCTTAAGGAAAATCTCTCAACTAATCTACATGAAAGTCAGCTGGCGGTATATTATAATATTGGGGTTAAAATTAACTTATTTGTTTACAAACACTTAAATTTAAGTTTTTATAATAATAGAGTTATACCACTAACTTTACAATTACAATTATATTTCCACTCCAAATCGTTTTTTGAAATATAAACATTTAAATGGTGGCTGTCATAACTTTCGTGGATTTAGCTATTCAAACATAAATTAAATATTAATTAATAATAATAAAAATGATAACGAATGTGTTATATGGTGCATATATTTAGGGAAATGCTCCTCTACAGAGATCATTTTTCCAGATGACTAACGAGTTTGTGGTGACCGAACATATTGTTTACATGCTGTTATACTGATGTCTTTTCGAGGTTGAGCGATTACATAAAGCAGGATACGGATTTCGGTAAGTTGTACTGTTTCTTTTAACACCTTCATACATACCAGATGTTCATTCATGTTTATTTTGTGCTGTAACTGGTTAAAGCGGAGGAGATGATCACTCCACATTAAACAGCGCCAAACAGTATTTATTTTTTGTATGTTGTAATAAAATGGACAGAATTTGAAATCTGAGACTTTGTTTCATATCAAAAGTATCAAAGCACAAAGCTTATTTCAATTTTTTTGGATCGGAGCTGCGCTACAACATTCCATTTATTAAATAAAAACAGGATAGACTAATCGATTCTTGGAATTTATGAATCAGCATTGTTTCATAAAAATGAGAATTGGTTGGAAGTCGAGAAATCAATATTTTTTACCCAGCCCTATTTCTTATTATTATAGTGTTGAAGTGTTGAAATCAGTGTTGAAATAGGTTGCGCTGCTTAATATTTTTGTGGAAACTGTTATATATATATCTTACTGACCCTGAATGGTAGTGTATGTTGACAAGTAGAAAGTTGTATTTGGGTAGCTGAAATATTTCAAGCATTAACATCAGTGCATCGCATTGTGATGTGCTACACAATCTAAAACTATTTTAAACAACATTGTTTCTTTGAAAAATCTCAGTTACATGCTCTTTTTGTACTTTTAAAAAATAATTCGCTGCACTACTGAAGTGAACAGGGAAAAAAATCTTGATATAATTTGATATAATTAATATATAATACATAGATTCTTGACTCCAAGACCCCCAAATGTCCACAACAATTTAAGGCCCCATGACCTTTCCAGCTGTTCATGCTTGATCAAGCAAAAGGATTTTTAAAAATATTTGTACAAATTTTTAAGCAGATAAAATATTTTGAATTTTATTATTAAAATGCCCATGGAGTTATAAATCGTTCATAATTCACATGACTTTTCAACATCTAGGCCACTGAGGACCCCTGGTTGAGAACCACTGATATATCAAAATTAAAATTTTAACCTAAAATTTTGATGCTGAAAAAATAAAAGTTCTTGATCATGTTATTTGTCAACTACCCCTAGCCACTTTTTTAAGTCAATGTAAAAATGAACAGGCTCCTTGCTTTTTTAAAGTTTCAAATGACAGTTTTGAACTTTCAAAGTTTGACTTTAACATCTAAAGCACAGCCACCTCTAGAACAAGGCAATTCTACTAAAGATATCATGAAACAGAATGGGAACAAGTTTCCATGCAATTAAACAAATCAATTTATAGTACATTCCAACATTAAAGTGATAGTTTCATTAAAGTGAAAATTCTGTCATCATGTCCTCACCCTCCAACTTGTTCCAAACCTGTCTGAGTTTATTTTGTCTGTTGAACACAAAAGAAGATATTTTGAAGAATGTTGGTAACCAAACAGTTGATGGTAGCCATTTACATCTATAGCATTTTCCCCATACTATATAAGCCAATGGCTACCATCAAATGCTTTGTTACCAGCATTCTTCAAAATATATTTTATGCTAAACAGAATAAAGACACTTATACAGGTTTGAAACAACTTTGGAGGATGATTAAATAACATAATTTTCATTTTGAGTGAACTCAACTCTCCAACTTCAAATCCACAGCCCCTTTAAAAACAAGGTATATCTTCAAAAGTCTAATCAGCCCATCTCCACGAGCAGATGAGCCGCCCACACCCGGCGCTATCACAGATACAAGCGCACAGAGCCCCTCGGTTACATTTCACAAGCAGACAACACAATTTACAAGCACCCAAGAGCACTGAAATAGGGCAACAAAAATGGAGTGCAAAGATCAAAGGAGTGCGTTCAGTTTAAGGGCCGATTCTCACTACGCTTCTATAAACAAACGCTAAACGAAAACCCACGTCTGGCCTTTAATCTCATATCAGCTAAAACAAGAGGAAAATCCCCTAAAAACTTATCAAACCTTAAAACAAGCTTCATGTTTGTGCGATTGGATGCAGGGAGCCAGTGGGACAAACAGCAGCACGACAAACCATCCAATAAAGCCTCAGTCCCCAAGGAGAGTTCAATGTAGGACTCTCTCTGCCTCCCCTCATTCCTGTTCTATTAATACACCCAAACAAAAGGAGGAGGCAGTAATGAGGGAGCTTCAGGGAGAACAGTGATGAGGAAAAGGCCGAACGCAGCGGCTTTCAGACACATGAAAGTGAGCTGAGCTCCTGCTGTTCTTATTGCTCTTATCCTTTGCCCGGGTTCGAGTGGGCAGGAGCACCAGTTTATGTGTGTTTGATGTGTGTGTGTGTGTGCGTTCGTGCGTGTGTGCGTACCCGCCGCTGGGTCCCGATCCAGCCCTCGCTATTTAAAAGCTCAATGACGGGATGTCACATCTCAGTTAGTGCACAGGAAGTGGAATGCATGATTTACTTGGAGACCACAGCCTTGCGTCTGTCCCTAAAAATGGCAGTTATGTTTGCACTGATGAGGCACTGTTTAGGTTCAGTATTTTCTAATGCATAAAGGTCTTTCAGGATATGAACAGAAACATAAGAGGAAAGGAAGAAAATAACTTTTGCATAGCAATGTAGAGTTCAAGTGCCTTTCAAATAGTTTTATAGTGCTTGAAAGATATGAATACCACCATGTCAACCATCACAGCATAATGCTCTGAATAATACAGATGGTCATTCAGGCTTAAGATAAAACCATTCCTTTCAACTGTAAAAATGCCACCACCAGCTAGAAAACACAAACACCGAGAACCACATAATCAGCTCAGCAGTGTTGTACACTCTTAAAATTAAAGGTTCTGTATTGGCATCAATGATTCATCGAGGAACCTTTAACAACCATGGAACCAAGTGGAAAAAGGTTTTTCAGATTATTAAATGTTCTTCACACTTCGAAAGATACGTGTTATATTAGGAACTCTAAATCTTATATTAGGAATCCAAAATGGTTCCTCTATGGCATTGCTACCATAGAACAGAGGAAAAAAACTTTTTGAATCCTTTTTATTTTTATGTGTAGTACTCAAGTCCAGACAAGACTGGATTTGGACTCAAGAGTCCAGGCTAAGTGCAAAAGCTCCTGAAAATATGAACTTGAGTCCTGCAACATTGCACTTCATTGTCACAAAACCTCCAAGGCTTGTGAAACAGATGATGTCAAGAAGAAAAAAATGCAAGCGCATCGTTTTAAACACCACAGACTCAACCACAGCATGTCTTTAAGCATCATTCATCTAACACGGGGCCAAAAACACAACATACCACCATCAAACAGGAAACCACAGATGTCTTTTAGCTGGCGTATAACTTCATTTCGGGCTAAAATGTGGCCCTGCAGTCAGTTATCTTCTTTAAGATAAGCGTGTCATTAGGCTTTGCAGATGCTTAAAGTCAGCATGAGTCAAATCCCATTTTCTTTCTATCATGTGATGCATTCTCTAGTGAAACAGTATAACAAGACAAAAATGTAGGGAGGGACATGAGTCTATCCATCTGAAACTGATTGGATCATGAAAAGTGGCAGCATTACAGAGCAGAATACAGCCAGATTGAATGCAAGTTTGGTAAAACTGTGGCAAAAGAGCCATTTAGCTACTGGTTAGCATTATCCAATAGCCTGAGAGGCCTAAGTGATCGAAAAGAAAGAGTTACATTTTGGTTTGTCACTGTTTACAATAGAATTTGGTGCATTAAAATTTTTAAATGAGTCCATTTGGATTTTACGTTGACTTTAAATAAGCAGATTCATTCTCAGCTTGAACTTACACTCAGGCATAAAACTTTGAGTAAAACAACACCCAAAGCAACACCTCTAGAGTTCTCTCATTTAAGACATGGTCACATTAGTGGAAATTTCAGTGATAAACCAAAAAACGTACATTGTCTACTGTAGATATTAGCAATGCTCACAAAGAAGTCACTTTCAAACCAAACAGCATCTTCTTCTGGTCATCAAATTTGTGTGAAAAAACTGAACCTGATGAAAAATCTGCCTGGAGAAATGTTTCGCACCTCTGCAAAATTTCTAAATGCGCAGATTCCTATTGATATAACTGGATTTCGCCCACAAAATTTCTTAGAGCAAGAGTAAATGTGACTGCACCTTCAGTCTCTTAAAAAATATATTCAAGTTTAAAAGAACAAATAAATAACCTGAGGAAAGGATCTCAACAGAAATTTCAAATAACATGTAAATATGAAACAAGCCGTCTTTTTTACCTTGCCAAGGGTAACTAACAATAATTTTACAATGAAATGCTTCCATGGAAACTATTAACACCTAATTGTTGCTACTTCAGTAAAATATTTTTGAAGAAGTCAAAGATCGAAGTTAGATATGTGAATCAATACCACAAAGCTCCCAGCACAAATGGAGCTGTCATATTTGACAAATTGGTATATCCCAAATATGTATCATATACCAAATTTGAGAGAAGTCTGTATAAACTAAATTGTATTAAAATTTAATAAATTATATCTATATTATTTTAAAATACATATCCCTTTCCTTTTTTTGCCCAAAGCAAAGTGCCTGGTCTTTCAGGACACTGCAGAAGCAGACTTTCCTTTTTTCACCATCAGTGGAAGGTTTGATGCTCCTAAAAGTGAAGTTCACCCTCCTGTTTGAGACACTGGACTGAATGCAGTGAGGTTTCGCCATGCAGGACTTGAGCCAGAAGTTCACTCAAGCTCAGTATTCAGCACTCATGGTATGCATCTATTGCTAGTGATGGATTTGATTTGGTCCCCGCATGCAAATTCTGGAGTTGTACGGCCTTGCCAGAGCGTGAGGAGAAAGAACGGTGGGATAATTATGTATCCTAATTATGTAACCTATCCTGTTGTCCGACTCTCAGACTGGTTTACTCTGTAAATGTGAAGGCAGGCTGGGGTTCGCCCTGAGAGGGCTCATCATCAGGGCCCAGAGTGAGAGGTGTGCTCACAGAGGCCTGAGGAATAATGGCTGTCTCTCCACCTGGTGACGTCTTATCCTGAGACTGGGAGGAAGAGGATGATGAGTGTGTGCTCTCGCTGGAGCTGCTGCGGGTCTCTGTGCTGGTGCTGGTCTTCTTCATCTTTCTGCGTTTGGCCAAAGGAGCCTTGTCAACTGTCTGGAGTCGGAAGCCCTCCCGCTTACACTTATTAAAGGCCTGGGGAAGACAACAACAGTATTATGTTATGTTGTAATCTTTATTTTCTAGCATCCTTCTGTTTTTTTCTCTTTCTTACATTGAAGGTGGCTTTGACACAGGTGTGCACTGATATGGTAGAAGATCCCAGGATGCCAGGGGTCATAAGAGGGTTGGAAGAGAGCTGACTGTCATCCTGCAGCCAGGCATTATAGCGTAGGCCACACATTTTTATCCGCTTGTCAGGGTCCACCGTCAGCAGCTCTGAACCATGAGTAGGTCAGGCACATTTAAGTTTTAACAAATGCATTCCAATTTAAATAACTGTAAAACTGTCTCTAAACATCTTCAGCTGTGTCTTACCTTGTATCAGATCTTTGGCCTGATTGGACACATTCCTCCAGGCTTCACCTTCGAAAGAGAAGTCTCCTTGTTTGATCTTCCTCATAATCTCTTCTGCACTTGTGTGCATTAGACTCTTCCCATGGCACTGAAACGGGACCTGGCCAGATAGCATGGTGTACTGCAACAAAATAAAAAAACAAAAGTGCACCTTAATGTAGGGTACCTCAAGGTTCTATCTTAGGACAAATTAGTTTTCTTCATATGCGATTCATTAAGAAAAAAAATACATGAAATTTACCTTCACTCACTGTTATGCAAATGATACAGAGCTGTACCTTCCTTTTAAAGTCAAATTTATTTTCCAAATACATGTTCTTGATTTTATTGTGCACAAACCATTAATATGCATTATTCCGAAGAAAAAAAATGTATCTGTAAAAATGTAATGTAAAAATTTTAATAATTTTATAAAGTTTATTTTAGTAATCTTTCATGAAAAAGTTATCATTTGATCCACCTCTGAGACAACTTCCTGTTTTGAAGATGTCACCAGGACTATGCTGTTGAGGGAAACACTGTAGTCCTCACACAATTGACTGTAAACACTCTTTTTGATCCAATCAATTCCTGATGAATAAACTCAAGCCCTGCCTTACATTTAATGTGATAAGAAATATGTCACATTATGGATGTATAATGGATTAAAATTTTAAATCCTTTTTTGATTGCCAAGATGATGTTTAAATGTTGGGACAGTTCACGTTAATTTTCATCTTTTTTTTTAATTTTTAATTAAAAGTTAATTTTTTCATCTTTAGTCCCTGGAAATAATGTTACAGCTAGAAACAAAATATAAAATCAAAATCACACATCATCATCTATCAACATATTAAAGCTGTTTTGAAGAGTTTAATCTCCTAGCTTAGAGCTATTACCAAACTAAAATCTTTCTTGTCTTGAACAGGACAATGAGTGAGCTTCTGACTGTTACCATCAAGAGGGACCATATTTCTTCTACGGACACAGTATACAGTTTTGTTATGCTTTTAAAGCTGTAAGTGTAATATAACCTTGTTACTCTGATCTCTTCAGTTTCCATCACACCTACAGATCTCTTAATTGTGCCAACCAGCTGCTCCTTACTCACTCTTGGTGCTTTATGTTTAAAGATAATTGTGCCTTCTCTATTGGTGCCGAGGTCAGAAAATAGCCACACTCCATTGTGTCCTCATCAATACATTCAAATTGTGCCTTAAGACTTATTTATTCTAGCTGGATATTGTCACAATGTAACGATCATTGTGTGCTGGACAGATGTAATGTGTATTTTCCATTTGTCTGTTTGAGCACAAAACACTGATCAACTTTTTGTTTTTAAATGTGCTATATCAATAAATTAAGAGATAAGAACACATAATTGTTATGAAAAGTAAATGGAAAGAAGTGCACAGCTGAATAAGTTACAAAGCTCTCGTCTTTCTCAGCACTGTGGTCTCTCTCCATGCTGTGCAGAGCTCCAGGGTCTCTTAGCTCACAGCCTGTCAGAGATCATCACGTCAAACTCTGCTGCACTACTCTGTTCTCCCCCCAGCCAAGTCCTGCTCCCCAGTACAGAGTGCCACAAAAATAACTAATCTATGGACATCTCCCCCTGGCTCCATATCGCTATCTCCTCTCATCTTTCTTCTCAATGAAGTCCTAGCTGGAAAAATCTCTGCTTAAGGGTAGTCGCGAGGACTCCGATCAGGAATGCTAAACTGTTTTGGAAAGGCTTGACAGTTTGTTTATTTTGGTTGGTGTTCAAGTGAATAAGTGTCAGAAACAGCAAGACATGGATTCATATCCAAAAGGAGTAAATAATCTACATGAAGGAGGATAAAAGCTTGTGTGGATACAGAATCTCATATTTCCAGAAACAGGAGAAAGCACTCATATATTCATACAAAATGCACCATTCAGTGTTTTATTTCCATTAAAAAAGGCTGAAAAATGAGATACTTCTGTGTGACAAAGGTGCATTTAGCACTTGCCCCTTTCTCTTCTCCATAAAATTAGTTTCAAACCCTAGTGGGCTTCCCTGCAGATTAGTGGTCGACCGATATGGATTTTTTTTTAATGCTGTTATCGGGTGGCCAATAGCCGATATAAAACCAATATACATTATATGATATCAAAGTATTTAATTTAGAGATAATGACTTTAATTGACATAATATTTACTAAAATAGAAATAAATAATTTGAAAATGAATCAAATGAATCTGAACTTGATAAAAATACATTTTTAAAATGATTAGATTTATATTTTAGATAGCAATTTTCAAAAAAAACGGTTTGGTTTGGCATGGCAGAATGCCAGCAAATAGTGCTGCTTTTATAATCTCTAAAAAGATAACATCTCAGTTCATCGCAATCTCACAAAGCTCTGTTAAAGCACAATGAATATATGCATAATGAATCTTTCATAAAGTCTACAATTCGTGTGTTATAATGAGAGGATTCGTGAGCACGCACATTTTAGCACTGCACTCCTGACTGGCCATTGCGTTCCAGAAATGAACATTGCTCAATGCAGCAAACACGTGGTATACCCTAAATAAAAACTCTGCCTATGCTTGCGCCTGTTAATTGTTTTTATTTTATATTAGTTCTTATTGCTTTTGTGCAATAAGTTTACTATGTAAATTACTAAGTAATGCGTTACTGCCCAACACTGCTGAGAACTAACTGAAATAGGACCTCAAAAACAATAATTTGTAAAGATCTTCATAGGAAGCAACTTTAAGTCACTCACACTCATTTAGCACTCGGCAGCCATCATGGTAATGCATAAATATGAGCAATCTTGAAAAAAAAAAAGAAAAAAAAAATCCTTCCTAGTACTTGTACCTTACATACTGTAGGCATTACGTGCAGTATGAATATTGGCCTTACCAAAATGACTCCGAAACTCCAGAGGTCACAGGACTCATCGTAACCGTCGTAGTTGAGGATTTCCGGTGCAGCGTACTGAAGAGTGAAGCAGGGGGTCTTCAGGAGCTGATTGTCAAGGGGTTTGAGCCGTGCAAAGCCAAAGTCAATAACTTTTATCTCTGAATTCTCAGTGTCATCAGTGAAGAGCAAATTCTACAAAGAGAAAAGAGATTAAAGAAAACTCCATTACACAGTCAGAAAAAATGAAGCAAAATAAACCTTATTAGTTTACCAACACAAATGTTTACTAATTCACTGCTCACCAAACTGAAATACAAGCAAAATTGAGGAACATAAACTTTACAAGGCAGATGTTTCTTGAACAAGTTTCCTTTTAATTAAGTGAGAATTGTCAATCCTGAGGCCTAACTACTATGTAAAGTTCTGCCCAACCTGTACTTTGGGCCCATCGGCCTGGAGTGCTGTGACATGTGGGTTGTACATTTGAGATAATGACAGTGGATGTGTTGTGGCGTGCTGTACCTCTGGTTTGAGGTCCCTGTGCACCACACCAACATCATGCATGTGGCTGACGGCAGACACTAGTCTGCGCATGATGCGGCTGGCCTCCGTCTCGCTGAAGTGCTGTTTCCTTCTGATCCTCTCCAGCAGCTCTCCACCTTGCAGGAGCTCCAGAACAAGATATGTGTGTAGCTACACAAACAAAGTAGTTTTATTTTAATATCATTGATATACTATTATAGGTTTGTTAATATTTTGAACTAGATTTTAATTTTTATATTTTCTCTTTTCACTTTTTAGTTTTAGCTATATAGTTTGTATTAATTTTTATTTATTCATTTTAGTTTTTTAATGCTTTCAGATTAATGAAAATGAGAAATGCTTGCCTTGCAACTAGCTGAAATACGTTTTTTTAAACTTATTTCAGTAAATGTTTATTTTATTTTCTTAAAATGTATTTTTATGGTTATGTTTTTAGTTTAAGTTAACTATAATAACAGTGTTAGAGAGCTCAAGTCATTCAGTGTCACAACGCAGTGGTTATTGCATGCGCTCCAGAAATTTTGAGCCGTGGTGCTCATTTGAGCAATAGGGTTTGAGTCTGGCCTCAAAATTTCTCCTCTCTTTCCAATAATTTCATGACACTTTCTTATCAATCCACATAATAATAGAGGCATAGGCAGTGCTGATCTTCCCTACGCACAAAAGTGCACAAGCAAAAAGTGGTTATTTTTTCATTTTTCATTTCACAATGACATGACAGATTATTGTGATACACAGTAAACAAAGATACAGACTGAACATTTAAAGAAGAGTAAACAAAAAGTAACTATGCCTTTATTCTTTCTGTTTTAAACTGATGTGTGTCATTTGTTCTGAGACTGTAGTCTGGTAAACGTGAAAATATTATTTGGACTTTTAAATGTTCTTAATTTTTCATATATTCCAGTATCTCTGCTTATTCATTTCAAATAATAATTTATCAAAACATATTGGAATTGTTCATGATAGCCGTTAGTCTCTAATGATAAGATTTCTTGAGAGTCATTATCATTATTATTATATTTTTTAAATATATCAAGGTGGCCCCTATCTCTGTTGTTGATGGTTTTTTCTTTCTTTCTCTGCTCATATTTTATTATTAATTTGTCTGTATAATGAGTGTGTTGTAGGTCTGTGCTTTATTGGTTGTTTTCTCCCCTCTTCCCATCTACACTCCCACTTTTCCACAGTTTTACAAGCCCATTTCTTGAGTCTTCTTCAAATCTGAGGTGTGAACGACCAGTGCTAAAACAGGGGAGTTTCATGACACTTTAATCTAGTACTACTGTGTGATTAACAGAATTTTAGTTTTAATTTAGATTTTGGCTTCCAACAATTATGACACCATGCCACGTAACATCCAAAGTCAAATCATGTAACAGGACTGTTGTAATATACAGTCTCCTGCTGGATGTGCTCAATACTACACAAGAAATAATGATTATTGAGCTGCGAAAGAGTAAAAGGGAAACAGTGAAACATGGACAAGTATAAGCTATTTAAGGCTTCAGGTGTGCGCTAAAAGGTGCAATAAGTAATTTCGGAGAAACACTGTTGATATTTGAACTTACCAAAACAAATGCCCCTACCCAAAAAGATAACACACCTATTTTGATAGCTCCGCCCCCAAATTCACAAACATGTTATGCAACACAGGCAACTCCCCCCATCATGTGAACACGCCCCTTACTGTTGATTGGCTACAAGTGTGTTTTGGTGCTCAGTCTGTTTCTCTGAAATCACTTACTGCACTTCAAAAAGACAAATACAGACAAAAACATGTCAAAATGTTCGTATTGGAGAGTTTTCACATCCTTGTAAAGTAAATTCTGACAATTGTTTCTAAATTAAAAAAAATATTATTATGTGATGTATTGTCAAGTATGGTGACCCATACTCGAAATTGGTGCTCTGCATTTAACCCATCCAAGTGCACACACACAGCAGTGAGTAGTGAACACACACACACTGTGAACACGCACCCGTATGTATAAACACATTATAAATGTTAGAAATGCATTGCTGAAACATGTTACAAAGATTGTGAACTATGTAGTACTTAATTGTGAAGTTAGACCGTTAAACAGTTTTATTGTTTATTCAGAGGGCTGTGCTCATTATGGGAAAGTAGCTGAATGTTTAGCAGTATATTAAATCTCAGTTTTCATTCAGATTTAAAGTGACAGCAGCCTAATAATCCTGCTGTTGTAGGCTACTATTTTTAGTAGGCTAAATTGTTTATTTTGTATCTTTTGTTTATAATTCTTTTTTTTATTGTACTACTGACTGTTTTAACTCACTGTTGTTTGTTGACAGTGAAACTGCTCTGAAAGTACAGATTAAATTGTTGAAGGATATTTTGGATGCACTGACAGGGAACCCCTGACAAAGCTTTGCTTTGGGCCCCAAGAACTCTAGGACCAGCACTGGGCATAAGACTAAATATAAAATTAGGCACCACATAGAAATACATTATTTGCAAGAATAACCACATGGAACAGTATATGATCGCAATTACACAGATAGATAATCTATTATGAAATGCAGGTGGAGATGTACATTTAATGACAGAAAGAAAGTCAGAGGGAATGCTGCCTTTGAACTTAAAAGGAGCTGGAAAAATCACTTGGCAAAGGTTCAGATTCAAGATGATTTAATAAATGGGCTTCAGTCTCATTATACGCTGAATGAGTGTGAATAAGTGAACGGCAGAACAAGTGTTTGCGTGCCGTACGTGGGTGGGATGAGATTGAAAAGAGTGTGTGTGTGTTTGTGTGTGTGCACGAAAGAAGAAAGAGAGGCAAATGAAAAAGAGCAAGCTAATATCTCTCATTATCTCTGGTATAGAGGAACAAAGACCCTGACCGGGCAGGACGGCTTTGCTTTTCATCTGGGGCACGGCTCTGGGTACAGAGGGTGGGGGTTGATAACCTCCAATTGGCAAGCGGGCACGCACACACACATACACATTTTACAGATCTGAAGAGGTGCCCAACTGACTCAAGCTTATCATACTAATGAATAGTAGGACGATGGATCAGGATGTCTGGCACACACACACAAAATAAAAAGAATACAAATAACACATATACATGTGTGTGTGTGTGTGTATATATATACTGTATATAAATAAATAAGTTTTATATACAATATATATAAGTTTTCCCCAATAAATTATTTAAAACTTTTATTAAGCAAGGGTGCACCAGAATGAAAATTTAAATGCACCAAAATATTTCTATTTTAAATAAACACTGTTCTTTTGAACCTTCTATTCTTCAAAGAAGCTTGAAAAAAAGTGTATATTGGTTTCCAGAAAAACATTAAGCTGCACAACTGTTTTCAACATTAATAACAAATGTTTCTTGAGCAGCATATTAAGAAATAATTAGAAATATTTCTGAAGGATCATGTGACACTGAAAACTGGAGTAATTGCTGCTGAAAATTCAGCAATGCCATTAAAGGAATTTATTACATTTTAAAATAGAAAACATTGTACATAGTGATATTTCACAATATTACATTTTTATTGCATTTTTGATCACATAAATGCAGCTTTGTTGAACATGGTGTTCTTTTTTCAAGAACATAAAAAATATTTTATTTTGATGAAATATAATTTTTGTAATTCTAAAACAAACTTTATTACAGTGTTTACTGTACAAGCTGTCTTCGTAATCTAGTTTTTTTAGTCTGTTTTTAGTCTCCCATTGACTTTCTTTGGCAAAGCAGATGCACTTCTATTTTTTTACTGCCCTGCAGGAAATGTAAATCTATGTTTTTCTCTAGGATTTAATAAATAAGTAAAAAGGACCAATTTGATGTTGTTGTAGTGAAAACCAACCATGGTGTTATTTCTCCAGTTAGTTTTAACCTTCTTTGGTGCTGCATCTGATAAAGACTGGACTGTAATTGAGACGAAGTACAAAGAAAAGGAAGGGGACAGTTTATGAACAGGAGGGAATTAAATCTGGGGCAGGTGTGAGGACAAAGAGAGTTCAAACTTATTCAGGCTAGCCCAGTTCATTGAGAGAATGAGGCTTTGATGTGCACATGAGCTCTAGGTTTCAGTCTCAAACACAGTCTTACCTGGTCGTGGTAGATCTCATGTAGCTTGACTATGTTGGGGTGTCCATCACACAGTTTGAGAGCAGCGATCTCTTTCTGCGTCTGTGCCTCCATTCTGCAGAACAGTAAACTACAAATTACTTCCATAACTATTAGCCTATATAATTTAACTGAACTTTAAATACATAAAAAAAACTCTGTTAGCAGGCTGCATAGCTGGTACCTTTTACTGACAATCTTTACAGCATATTTCTGTCCAGTCTTTTTGTGAGTGCACTGTCTGCAGATGGAGAAGCTTCCCTCTCCCAGAGCGTTCTCCCTCAGGTCCATCTCATAGTTCATGTAGAACGGAGAGTCCTACAGTCAGTTCGTTAGAAGTTTAGAGGTCAGGTAAAATCCACTTACAATGTTAATCAAGGTTTCTTGCACCAAAACAATTGTTATTTACTTTCACATGACCTGGCACTTAGAATTAAATGAGTTAATTTGTTTCCATACCTTTAAAATTTTTATATGTAAATGAGCCCTGTTTTGATTGTCTAGCCTCTATATTTTGTTGAATTTCAAACTGATATTTATCAGAATCAAATTCATGATTAATGCGAAACTGCTGCAAAGGTCATATGTTATTGTGCTTATGGTTTGATGATTTCTGAATGATCAGTTTTTGCTGATTTATTTTGATAAATGGTCTGGATGGACTGTGAAGGGAGCTTTGGATGTAAATGTTGCAGTATGTCTGCAGAGTACATCAAAAATCTTTTCTTTTAGAAAAGCAAAGAAAATCCAGCTGCTCTTGATAGTTTCTGACACTTCTGGAGAAGGGTATAAAATAGTAAATATATTTTGTTTTATATTTACAAAATATAAAAATGTCAGGTTTTTATATTTTGTGCTACTATTTTTAATTGCTGGTCTACGTACACACAAGAGATGGATGTCATTGGCTTTTTTAGTGTATCTAAACTATCTAGTGTATCTGTAGTGTAGTGGATCCGGGGGCAAAATAGACATCTTCAGTGTGCTGAGAGTGTACATCAGCAACATTTTATGATAGTATGCGCATTTATGCGCCACTTCTGCTAAATACCACTGCACTCCATCTAGCTGTTTTTAAACAAGAAATGTGTGAAAGCCCCTCAAAATGTTTGCCACTCAACAGTGAAGCTGTCATTGTAATATTTTGCATAGTGAATTGTAGTAGGACTTTTGTTCTCATGTCAATTTATTCTTCTCTACTGCACATTACTATCTATTTCTCTATCTCACCCTCTATTTATCTTCTCTTACATCATTTAATTTACCAAAAACTAGAAATCAACCAAAATACTGATATTATGGTATAATTGTGTGATAATCAATATGCATTCAATATGCATTCCTGTAGTTCAACCAGTAGAGCATGGCACCAGCTTTGGAAAGAAGTAGCTGCCAAACACATAAATGTAAATCTATAACCAATAACAATTTGTTCCTGTATTATTTAATAAAAGAAAGTGTAATTATTTATGCAATGTTAAGTTACTGTACCTGTGAACTATGTTGTACACGGTGGTGTAACGGCAGTATTACAGTAGATGCTATTTTCTTAAGACTTAAGGTCCTTGCACACTGAGTCCAAAATTTCCATATGCGTTTTTTTAATTCTTTCGTATTCGTCATCCTTTCCAATCAAAATGCTTGCTACGGATGCGAAAATGCAGAAAATCGAATCTGGTCCAAATTTTTTTTATTACAGACTAAAGTTTCGGAGGCAGTGTGTAAACGTGATTGACAACATGAGGTCGTATTTATTTTTTAACGTGCGAAAATTTTGGACGATAATTTCAGACTCCGTGTGCACAGACCTTTTAATTTAAGATGGCGTAAAACCGATATTTCAAGAACCGATAACCGCTTTAGTAAAAAAGTGTAAAGTAGTTTAATGGTCTATCACTATCAAAAACTAATTTGCTGCCTAATAAGCACTGGCATTTCTTTCAATGTTTTTGCAAAAACAGTGACTGTTTTCAAACAGGTTTCCTGAAGATTTCACCCTTTTTCCATTGGTCGCGTTGGGAGAAATGTTTACACTTTTAGGTCAAATCAACAAACAAATGGCTTGCTTACAGTTGCACCAAACATTAAACTGGGATAGGAGACAGTATTTTAAAACTGAAAAAATGACATACTTCAGCTTTAAATGTTGTAATGTTTTACAAAGCAGCAATATGCAGACTGACCTTCATCATAGCGCTACGGGCAACAGCGGCGGAGCCCGGCCTCTCTGACCGTCCGCACAACTGAGCTGGGTCGTCCATCACTGCGTTCCTCTTAAACAGAATGGAGGGAGCCATGAAGGAATAGCCCTGCAGATACAAACATTTATAAACACACTCACTAACAGAAGAGGGAACTAATGCAGAGGAAGTTTCAGGGACACTGACAGAACTCAAACACCAAGGCCTTTTGCATTTCTGCAAATCCTTCATGCTGTGGGACAACTGCATCATGTGCGCCCATCTAAATAAAGCCTCCGACAACCCATGTCCCACTTACACGGCCAGACTGCAGCTGTGTGCTACATGGGCGGAGGAGTGGCTGGCTGGATGAGAGGATGGCTGGACGGAAGGATGAGGAGATGAATGGTTGAAATGCTTTTAATTGCTAAGCCAAGGTATTTGATTGCCCTGCTTTTCAAATTATCACAGTCCTCTAATGCAGCTTAATTTCAGTTTGTGAGGAGTTTGAGGGGGTGGCTGGGTTTATATACGGCTATGCATGTGTGTGTGCGCTGTGGAGCGCTTCGTAAGTTATCATTGCAGACGTCGCTGCAATTGTACCACCCAAGAATTACGAAGGATCAAAATTCCAGCACACATGAAAGGCGAACGCTTAGAAAAGCCAAGATGAAGTTGGCAATCAAAGGTTGAAGGAGTAATTGAGCCAGACATGGTTGTTCTCGCAGACGCCGACCTTTTATTCCATGACAGAGCCGTTTAATGGCGGCATTGATCCGCCAGACTGAAGGATTCAGAAGGCAATCATAGACACCATCTCTTTCGCAGCCTCCCATTTCAGCTGGCATCATGCTATAGGCAACGTTATGGATCAAGCAGCATCAAAAATAGTCATTCACATCTGATGCTTGAATCCATCTCCATATCACCATAATTACATCTCCAAACAGCTCTCTAATTCATCTGAATACCAACATAGACAGCCGGGCTCATGTTGCGTAAGTGATCATTATAAAGGCTGACTTGCCCATATCCACTTCGGTACTTCCTGCTTACTAATAATGGAGGGTTAACTGAACAATTATATTCTAAAGCAACATCAAATGTCCACTCGTGTGCAGAAATTCATTCTCAGTGTCATAAATAAATGCTCAGTGCAAATCAATATTGTTTTAGGTACATCACACATTGGATGACATTAGTGAAAAACTGATATATTGGCCAGGAAAAGAAATCAGACGATATTTGGTAGTTTTCGGACAATTCTGCTTCAAAAGCTGAAAATGTTTTGAGTGAACTGAGTAAATTTGCATAAAATACACTACCATTCAAAATTTGGGGTCAGTAAGATTTTTGTTGAAAGAAGCTAATACTTGCATGCAGCAAATATGCATTCATTTGATCAAAAGTGGCAGTAAAGACTTACAATCAATTTAGAATTATACTAAAAAAATAATTCTATTCATAAAAGAATTCTGAAAAACAATGCATCACAGTTTCCAGAAAAATATTAAGCAGCACAACTGTTTTCAACATTGAAAATAATAAGAAATGTTTCTTGCAATCAGCACATGACAATGTTTTCTGAAGGATCATGTAAAAACTGGAGTAATTGCTGCTGTAAAAATTCAGCTTTTCCATCATAATAACATAACTAATAATAACATAATAATATAATATAACTTAATAATATAATTGCGTATACGTTATATCATTGCATGATTACATAAACGATCTAATGAATTGAACCAGTTAGTGGAAAAGAATAGTACTTCCCTGTTTGCCTGACGCTATAGATTAAAGGTAGTAATGTTGTAAATAAAATTCAGTTTTCTTGCACAGACCGATAGTTTCACTTCATTAGATCTCAATATATCGTCAGGAGCCATGGGAATTAATTTTGTGCTGCATGTTTTTATATTCTCAAAGACGGGCAGCTGTTGACATGCATTTTATGAATCACCAAGCACCATGGTTTAAGCTAAAAATCTTCTTTACTGTTCTACCCAAGAAAAAAAGTCATCTATATCTTGGATGACCAGAGAGTGAGTAAACTAACAGCATTTTTTTTATTTTTGGATGAACTATCCCTTTAAATTCCTCACTTTCACACATCATGTTAGGCCGTTTGACTTGCAAATAACCAAAAATATCTGCCAATAAACAAATATTATAATACAATAAAATTAGTTATTAATTCTACTACCTGGAAGATGCGGTCACAGTTGTTTGGAAGTGCCGCTGGGGAGTATGTTGGGTCCATCTCTGTAAACTCCTCAGCAAAGTTGCTAACATCCTGCTCATAACGAATTACAGGCTTAAACGGAGCCGGAACCTTCTTAGCAGCTAGATCCTCCCAGTTCATTTTCTGAATCAACCATAGTCAAACATTTTAGATGGTGAATTAACTTTAAAATGCCAATGAAATGACTAGGGAGATAATTATTCTTCTCTACTAAAATTAATTTGTTGTGGAAAAAAGTAAATTATTCATTTTCATCTTGCCTGATAAAATGGATGGCTTTTCACATTCTGGGCCCCTGAGGGCCCGGAGCCCAGCCTCTTCTTTGGGTCTTTTATTAGCAATCGCTGGATAATGTCTTTGGCCAGAGGCCCCATGTCTTTAGAGAATGGAGGATCCTTTTTCATAATTCTCCTATTGGGCAAAGAGAGAGAATAAATAAAAAAAAAAAAAACAACAACTGTACCCTTCTTTCAGATTTGTATTGGAATTATAATAAAACCAAGAAGGGTTAAAAAAAAAGAGTGCAGCTTTAAGAAGATAATTCAATGATTTTGTCAATATGCTGATGCAATCAAACAGTCAACTCATGATTTCAAAGCAAGGCAGACTTCTAGATAATAAAAAGAGAACTGGTGTTTAACCACATAAAGGCGTGCAGAGAATTAGTGTTGGAAACCGAGAACCAGTTATTATTCAAAACAAGAATTCAAGAATTCAAAAGAACAAATCAAAAATGAAATTAATTTTTGAGTTTTCAGATCTGTTCAAGTCTGAATCCTGAACAAATTACTCCTATGAGCCACCAAATTTCGTCTTGTCAGATTCAAAATTAACCCCCCAAAAAACTATTCTTGCTATCTGTATGTAAGGCTCATGATACTCTAATAGTGTAGTTGACTGATCATATCTGTTCATATGACAATGTGTGTTCATAACAAACAGTATTGGTACCCAATGACTTCCTTTCCATACAACGAAAGTCAATAGGAACTGAAACCGTATAGCTACCAACATTCTTCAAAAGTATTTTCTGTTGTTTACACAGAAGAAAGTAGGTCATACGGGTTTGGAACATCATGAGGGTAAGTAAAGTATTTTCATTTTTGGGTGAACTATCCTTTTAAAGAATCATTAATGGAACCAGAGATGCTAAGAGGAATCAGAATCATTAAATTTCTTACTCCCATACAGCGCTGAGTGTATGTGTGTGTGTGTATATGTTGGTCTTACTCAGCAATGTCAGAATGAGAGTTCTCATCGCCATCGACAGTGAAAGGAGAGCCTCCGGTCAACAGCTCATACATCAGAACTCCCATACTCCACCAGTCCACCGCCTGCAGGAGCACAACACAAGGGTTATATTCCCAAAAGCATGCACAAATGTATGCTGATTAGTGCAAAAATGAATGAATCACTTTTCAAAGTCAAACTTTAAGCTGCTGTGTATAATTTAAGAAAATGACATGCGTAATTAAATAGCACTTAAAAATGTGGTGAACGGGTGGATAAGCAATTCACTTTACCTTGTCATGTCCTGACTCTCCTCCTGCTACAATCTCAGGAGCCATGTACTCAATAGTGCCACAGATGGAATAAGTCCTCTCTACCTACAAGACCAAAAGGAATTATTTTACCGTTTGCAAAAACCTGTATCTCCCTTGCTTCCAAATTTCCTACAGTTTCAGTTTTCACAATTGTCTTAGTTTGTAGCATTCAGAAATTATTTTCGTTCGGAAACACAGATATGTGAATGTTTGGTTTAGGGCTGAGTATCAGCAATTAGCTCATGATATGCTGCATATCAAATACAAGTCACGATTCAATACATCAGCATGTTTACTCAACCCAAAATTCTCATTAATCTACCATATGCCAGTTGTCTTACACTACTGACAGTGGAAGCATGGACACAGAATGTTCACTAACAATGGACCAATCAGCTTTGAGAATTTCTTTGTTTACTACTTTATTATCAATAAAAAATACATTGGTATTAAAAAAACAAAGAAAGAAAGAAAGATTACATTTGGTCAGACAAAAAACATTCAAACTCGTAGGCCAGAGACCAGAAACATAATGAGCTGGCTTTGCAGTAATGGTCAAAAATATTCACATATATACACTACTGTTCAAAGGTTTGGGGTTGGTAAGATTTTTATAATGCATGTTTTTGAAAGAAGTTTTATACTCAAGGCTGCATTTATTTTATCAACAATATAGTAAAAACTGTAATATTTTTGAAAAAGTGTTACAATTTATAACTGTTTTCTGTTTTCATATATTTTAAAAGGTATTATAATATATTCCTGTGAAGGCAAAGCTGATTTTCCAGCAGCCATGACTCCAGCCTTCAGTGTCACATGATCCTCCAGAAATCATTCTCATATGCTGATTTGCTGCTCAAGAAAATGTCTTATTATAATCAATGTTTCTTATTATCAACGATTCTTTGCATAGAAAGTTCAAAAGAACAGCATTTATTTGAAACAGAAATCTTCTGTAACATTTTAATTGTCTTTACTGTCACTTTTGATAAATTTAATATATTCTTGCTAAATAAAAGTATTAATTTCCTTCAAAAAAAATCTTACCGACCCCCTTTTCACTCGTAGTGTATCAATTGCAACAAAGTGATTTAAAAGTTAAAAATAAAATGAAATGTAAACCTATGCATCGAAACATGCTTCTTCATTCTAGAATGATTAATTACAGCACTTAGATGCTGTTGAGGCTAAGACTAAATGCCATCTGTGCTTTCTAAATTGGGCAAAACTGCTTTCTGAATTATGCGGCATATTTACGGAATGAAATACATGAAAACATCTGGAACAATCTTCTTTAATATCCTATGTACATTTAACATTGTTGCCACATGTTTACCGTTACAAGCACATGGCTTTTATAATTAAAGTTCCTGCGTACATTTATTAATTGCTTTTATTTTTATGCATCTCATAATCAGCACATTTCTGTCGGATGAATTTACTCGTTTTATGTGTGCCGGTTTATATGTTCGCTATAAAGTCTTAATAGTCACAGGCGTGTTTTCAAACCACACTTGTAAAAAAAATTCTGGCTGAAATGGGTCGTTAGCTAGTACAACAAAGGTCAAACTGAGAAAAACAAAAAGTTAATATAATCTTTTAGAACAAAGCACACCAAAATATGCATGATAAGCGATTACAGCATTGAGTAAACAGCCTTGCGCTGTAATTGCATCCATGGGACGGAGGGAGGTTCTGTGTGAACTATTGAATCATCAAACAGAGCATCACTGACAGGGCAGGACACGTGCGGGACATTGGGTGGTCCCCGGGAATAAACAATAATTTGTTATAGATGCACTTCTCAAAGATGAATGTTAAAACCCTACACAACAATGCAACAAGAACTCTATTAATACAGATCTTTCAACATTTGTCTCAAACACCTATAACAAAAATTTAGAAAAGTGGAAGTCTGGTCGTTTTTAATAAGGAACACTTAGTATTGAGATAACGCAAATATCATGACAACAACAGCTGTGAAATATTAAACACTTGTTGGCTGGTCTAATCAAATATCTTCTAACCCTCCCAGTAGTTCCTAAACTGGAATGTCACCCTAACACAATGTTCCCTCTAAATATTTGTTCCAGCAAAACCTATTTCTATTGGGCAAACCCACGGAGCCGACCATCTGAGCAGAAACACCCCTTGCGACAGACCCATGAGGTGTTCAATGGGTCATCACTTACAAAGAAACTAATATATAAATAACCATCAACAATTAATAACAGTTAATTTCTTCAAACGTTTTCGTTATTTGGCTATTTTAAGGTGTTTTGGGGGTGTGAGGGTGTTTTTTACAGAAGCTAAAAAATATTTATATATTTATTAATATATTTATATATATACACTACTGTTAAACCATTTAAGGTCAGTGAGATTTTAATCAGCAAGGAAGACTTGAATTGATAAAAAGATAGATATTCAAAAATATTTCCATTTCAAATACATGCTGTTCGATTTAAGTTTTTATTCAAAGAATCCTGAAAAAAAAAAACAGCTCAACATTGGATAATAATAAATGTTTTTTGAGCTACAAATTATTTCTGAAGGATCGTGTGACACTGAAGACTGGAGTCATGGCTGCTGAAAAATCACCTGAGCCAGAGGAACAGATTAAATTGAATTCATCATAAATTTAAATTTACTTGCATTCAAATAGAAAAACAGTTATTTTATATTGTAGTAATATTTTGTAAAATTACTGTTTTTACTGTATTTTAGTTCAAATAAAATGTAAACCTATGCATCGAAACATGCTTCTTCATTCTAGAATGATTAATTACTGCACTTAGAGGCTGTTGAGGCTAAGACTAAATGCCATCTGTGCTGTGTGTAAATCATATGCATGTAATGTACTGCAATATTCACTTTAAATGTAGCATTTATGATGCAGGACAATGGTTGGTAATTTTCTTTAAGTGGTTGTAAAGCTTATTCAGCCTTTTTTTCCTTGGCTGGACAACAACTTATCTGATGGCTCCCATGTTTGTTTGCACAGGTTGAGCGCATGGTTTTGTGGTGTATGTGCTGCTGCAGACAAGCTATTTTTGCAAACCACATGGAACTTATCTGTATCTGTATCTGTTATGTTTTGCCCTTAGCGTGCTTTTCAATAACCAGAATTATAAATAATTTGATCCAGATTTATATGAAAAAGAATCATTATGCAGTTAATATGAACTGCTATGAACTAGGAAGACTGTGCTAGGATGCAGCCTTATCTCATGAATTAATCTGCACTGTTTATGTCTGCAAATTAATTCTCCCATTTTCACTTCCACACTGAAAATCTGTGGATATGTGGACAGACTCCAGCTGAAACACTGAAAACTAAAAAGAAATTCCACACAACCTGCATTCTGTGCAATAACAATATCAAAAGCGAAGCCTAGTGGGAACAATGGGAAACACTTTAGGGCTGTACAATACATTGGTACCATAGGTTACTGGCTGATATATATATACACAGTGCCGTGAAAACGTTTTTGCCCCCTTCCTGTTTATTTTTTGCATATTTGTCACACTTAAAAGATTCAGATCATCAAACAAATGTTAATATTACACAAAGATAACCCGAGTAATTACAAAATGCAGTTTTGAAATAATGATTTCATTTATTAAGGGAAAAAAGCTGTCCAAACCTGTCTGGCCCCATGTGAAAAAGTAATTGCCCCCTAAATCTACTAACTGGTTGTGCCAAACTTTGCAGCAACAACTGCAATCAAGCATTTGCGATAACTGGCAATGAGTCTTTCACATCGCTGTGGAGGAATTTTGGCCCACACTTCTTTTTGTTTAATTGTTTTAATTCAGCTACATTGGAGGGGTTTCAAGCATGAAAGGACTGTTTAATGTCATGCCACAGCATCTCAATTGGATTTAAGTCCGGACTTTGACTTGGCCACTCCAAAACCTTAATTTTGTTTTTCTTGAGCCATTCAGAGGTGGATTTGTTGGTGTGTTTGGGATCATTGTCCTGCTGCATAACCCAAGTGCGCTTGAGCTTGAGGTCACAAACTGATGGCTGGACATTCTTCTTCAGGATTTTCTGATAGAGTGCAGAAATCATGGTTCCATCAATTATGGCAAGTCATCCAGGTCTTGAAGCTGCAAAGCAGCCCCAGACCATCACACTACCACCTCCATGTTTGACTGTTGGTATGATGTGCTTTTTATGAAATGCTGTGTTGGCTTTACGCCAGATGTAATGGGACACACACCTTCCAAAAAGTTCAACTTTTGTCTCATCAGTCCACAGAATATTTGCCCAAATGTCTTGGGGATAATCAAGATATTTGTTGGCAAATGTGAGACGAGCCTTTGTGTTCTTTTTGGTCAGCAGTGGCTTTTGCCTTGGAACTCTCCCATGGATGCCGTTTTTTTGCCCAGTCTCTTTCTTATTGTTGAATCATGAACACTGACCTTAATTGATGCAAGTGAGGCCTGTAGTTCTTTAGATGTTGTTCTGGGTTCTTTTATGACCTCCTGGATGAGTCGTCACTGCGCTCTTGGAGTAATTTTGGTAGGCCGGCCACTCCTGGGAAGGTTCACCACTGTTACAAGTTTTCTCCATTTGTAGATAATGGCTCTGACCGTGGTTCGCTGGAGTCCCAAAGCCTTTGAAATTGCTTTATAACCCTTTCCAGACTGATACATGTCAACTATTTTGTTTCTCATCTGTTCTTGAATTTCTTTAGATCCCGGCATGATGTGTTGCTCTTTAAGCATGCTTCACTTTGTCAGACAGGTTCTATTTAAGTGATTTCTTGATTCAGCAGGTCTGGCAGTAATCAGGCCTTGGTTTGGCTAGTGAAATTTAACTCCGCTTTCTAAAATAATGTGGTTAATCACAGTTCTTTCATGATTTAACAGGAGGGGACAATTCATTTTTCATGTAGGGCCAGGTAGGTTTGGACAGCTTTTTTCCCTTAATAAATGAAATCATCATAATATAATCATAATAACGCGTTAACGCAAATTCATTTTAACGGCACTAATTTTTTTAACACGCGATTAACGTAGCGCGTATTTTCTGTTTGACCCGTGGCCCAACCCATAGTTGGAGAAATGGAGATGCACAGTGTTGCTAACTTAGCAACATTGCAGACGACCCCTTTAGCGACTTTTTTCCCTTCAAAAAAACGCCCAAACCTAGTTTCTGAGAATAGCCGGTACTGCCACGCGAGCGCAAGGTCTTGCTCTCCCAGCACGCGCACACACCTCTCTCTCTCTCTCTCTGCATCTGCTCAGTTTCTCTTCAGCGCGTGCACACACCTCTCTCTCTCTCTGCTCAGTTTCTCTTCAGCGCGTGCACACACCTCTCTCTCTCTCTCTCTGCTCAGTTTCTCTTCAGCGCGTGCACACACCTCTCTCTCTCTCTCTGCTCAGTTTCTCTTCAGCGCGCGCACACACCTCTCTCTCTCTCTCTGCTCAGTTTCTCTTCAGCGCATGCACACACCTCTCTCTCTCTGCTCAGTTTCTCTTCAGCGCGTGCACACACCTCTCTCTCTCTCTCTCTGCTCAGTTTCTCTTCAGCGCATGCACACACCTCTCTCTCTCTCTCTGCTCAGTTTCTCTTCAGCGCGCGCACACACCTCTCTCTCTCTCTCTCTCTCTGCATCTGCTCAGCTTCTCTTCAGCGCGCGGCAGAGAGAAGCAGTGCTTTAATTCAGTTAAACACAGATATTATGTTGCCTCTCTAATTTTACATGCAAGTATAGCCGAAATCACAGCACAGCTATTGTCTTTATCTTATGTGTATTTGATTTCATCAGGCGACTGTGCGATTATCATGATTTTTTTGTGCAGATTAACATCTTGGAAGGGAGAGCTAGTTAATGTAGTCTTAATGGGTCGCGTTTCAGTCACTATTTCATATTCATTCCGTTGTCTGACAACAGAAACAGTAAAATATACCAATGAAAACAGTTTTATTGAGAATTTAGCTTCATCAAAATACAGTATGTGGGCACAGAGAGGGAAACAAATGTAATAATAAATAATAAATGTACATTTTGCAATTTCAGAAGAAGAGCTGCCCTGTGCGCAAAAAATGTAAACAGGTTTGTCACAAATTGTGTCAGTAAATTGCTCAGTGCAAAGAAAGACAAGTAATGGGAACCTGGTATTTCTTTTTTCATGTGTCTACTCTTCATGCTTTATGTTGACTATGGTTTCAATAATAATAAACATACATTTGCATAAAGCATCCATATTTGTCCATGCCCATGTTGATTAGCGTATTAAAAACTTGAAAAGTATTAATTTAAGGTACATTTAGAACAAATAAAAATGTGTGATTAATCGCGAGTTAACTCATGACAATCATGCGATTAATCACGATTAAATTTGTTAATCGATTGACAGCCCTAATAGTAACACAAACTCACCTCATGGAACTCCTTACTAAGGCCAAAATCCGTCAACACGATGTGACCGTTTGAATCAAGAAGTATATTCTCAAGTTTTAGGTCTCTGTAGACGATTCCCAGCTGAAAAACAAAAAGGAACGAATAAGCTCTTATGTTTAGACGTGTGACCAAATACTTCAATTTTCATGTCATAATTCACCCAATTTTTTTGTCATCCTTGCCAAAAGAATTTGCTCAAATGTTGTGTTCACAACCTTAACTTGTCTGGGGTCATAAAATGTAGCCATTCACCTGGAAAATGCACCAATACTTTAATAAATAATAAATGGCAACATAATAGGCAATGACAAAAAAATGAGACTGAACCAAAACAATGTTAATCTCACTGTCAAGGTCCTTCCTACAAATGCTGCAATGCCTCTAGGGCAACTCTCTTCTCTCTTAATAATGGCTGCTATGCACAGAACAAGCATGCATTAAAAACACTTTTCTTCCTCTTTTTGTAAACAGCCTTCGAGAAACTTTGAGTGCTGCAGATACATTTGCCCTGGCCTGGTTAACTGAGTGAGGAATTGATCTGAGTAGGCAGGAGAGAGGAGAAGTACCTTCTGAGTAAAGGAAGGAATTACTTTCACTATTCTCTCGAAATGAGGTGCCGTTCAGTCAGATTGCAAAGGAAATGAAGAGTGAAAATAAGTGTGCAATTTTTGCAGCAATTTTACCTTATGCAAGTGCTCCAGTGCTAGCACAATCTCCCCGCTGTACAAGGTAACCTCTTGTTCTTTAAAGCGAACTCTTTGGACCAAGTGTGTGAAGAGCTCACCTCCATTCACATAGTCTGCAATTGAAGGTATATAAAACAAAATTGCATCTGGTCAAAGACACTTTTATATTTCTTATGCACCTGGTATTGTGCAAAATCCTGCTTTAATGCTGACACTGACACAATCGGCTCCAAGCATTACCACAAAACCAAGAGTTCCTGTAGTGGCATACAGGCTTCCGCTTTTCATTATTAAAGCACATTAACTGCGTTGCAATTCACAGGGTCCCTAAACAGAGTTAACTGGTCTCTACACACTCGAGAAGGGATGTGTAAAAGTTCACTTTATTTCAAATGTCCTACAGCTTCATCAAACAACACCTGAGTCACACAAAGAAAGGGTTTCAAGCGTGATAATGTACAAACAAAAAACATAAATTACTTATATATTCAGCTAAATTATTTAATTTAATGTTATAAATTATACACTGCAGTTTGGGATCAGTAAAATTAAAGAAAAAAAATGTTTCTTGAGGATCAAATCAGCATATAAAAATGATTTCTGAAGGATCATGTGACACTAAAGACTGGAGTAATGATGCTGAAAATTCAGCTTTGTTATCACGGGAACACACAACATTTTTAAATATATTAAATATATTAAAATTGTAATAATATTTCACTATATTACTGTTTTTAACTGTATTTTTATTTAAATAAATGCAGCCTTGGTGAACATTTGACCCTTCTTTCAAAAACATTACAAAAATCCCCAAACTTTGCAACAGTAGTGTATAGTATGTGTATTTTCTATAAAAATCGACAATATTATACAATTATTAAAAAGAGGTCAACATTTTTACGTATGTACCTGTTATGAAACATAATAATAATGGTATTCTAACAGTCACATCTGCTGCACTTTATACTCTCGCACTGCCTAGCAACCACTTCTGAGGTTAATTAAGCTGAATAAAAACGCCGGAGATTGTGCACAATGACTGATGGGTAAATTTCCCTGCCCACTTCCTGTGAAGTGAGATATCAGTGTATACTTGTTCACTAAGCTATCTGCAGTCAGACTGACTAAACGCTCCCTATGACTGAATCACACTTGATGGCCAAAACCTTATAAAGTCTGCTTGGTAGAGCACTAGTAGACAACAGGAACATACCCATAGTTCACTATAACAATACTGGTGAGCAAGAATGCAGAGGAATTACTCAGTCTGCACAGGTCGCACTCTTTTAAATGCAGAAGTAAAATTGAAGCATACAGAACAGTTTGCACTTTTGCAATCCACGAGAGAGAGGAGAGAACGTACCTAGAATGAGATGCAATTTGGTGTCTGTCTGGAAGGCATAATGGAGTGTAACCAGGAAAGGAGACTGTCTGATATGCTCGAGGACCTGTCTCTCTGTGCGTGTGTGCTCTGCCGTCTTCGCCTTCTGCACAATAGTGGCCTTTTTCAACACCTTCATGGCATAGAGTTTACCCGAATCATGGCTGCTCACCTTGCGAACCAAGAACACCTTGCCGTAGGCTGCCCAGAGGAGAGGAACAATTTGTTAGTGGAGTAGGAACAAAGATAAGCAGAGAACACAGAGTTCACATACTTGAACTATCACTGACCTCCTGTTCCCAGCACTTTCAGCAGCTCAAAGTTCTCAATGCCCACTCGCTCCACGTGACCCGTCAGATTGGCTGGGGAAAGATTTAAACACATCCATCTGGTCACACGGCCAAGAAATCGTGTTCTTCACTTGGATTACATACAAGAAAACCTCCTGTAAACCTTCTCAACTTTGGTTACTTGAACCTTTGCCACTTTCTCACAACAGTGAGAACAGAAAATGTGTTCAAAATGGTGAACCCTTGGAGATGAGCCTCCAGCTGTTTGTATACAGCATGCAGCTTATAAACAGGTCCAGATGGAATCTTTGTTTAATGCATTTTCTGCACTGACTTTAAATATTTTAACACGCTAAAACAAAAGTGGCAGTCGAAAGCATTATGAAATCAGGCAAAAAGAATAATTTAAACACTACCATTCACATTTTTGGGGTCAGTAATTTTATTTTTTTTATTTTTTAAAGCAATTCATATCTTTATTTAGCAAGGATCCATTAAATTGCTCAAAAGTGACAGTATAGACTTTTATCATGTTACAATAGACTTCTATTTCAAATGTGATGTTCTTTTGAAATGTCTAATCTTTAAAGAATCTGAAAAGAACTAGGGCTGCAAAACGATTAATCGCATTCAAAATAAAGGTTTATGTTTACATACTATGTGTACTGTACTGTGTATATATAAATACACATATGTATATATATATTTTTAATTGTATACAGTTATACTTGTATATAATTTATATTTATATAAACATTTTATATATAGAACATATTTTCCTTAATATATAATCATCAGGCTCTCTCTCTCTCTCATATATATATATATATATATATATATATATATATATCATGTGTGTGTATTTATATATACATAATAAATATACACAGAACAGTACACACACATATAGTATGCAAACAAACTTTTATTTTGAATGCGATTAATCACTATTAATCATTTTCCAGTTATCAACATTGATAATAATAAGATAAATCAGCATATTAAAATTATTTCTAAATGATTCTGTAACACTGTAGATTGGAGTAATAGCTGCTGAAAATTCAGCTTTGCCATCCCAGGAATAAATTATATTTTAAAATAAAATAAATAAATAAATGCTATTTTAAATTGCAATAATATTTCAGAATATTACAGAAAATGTCTGTATTTTCTGATTTTTTTTCTGTATTTTTGATTAAATAAATGCAGCCTTGGTGAGCATAGGAGACTTCTTTAAAAAAAAATACAAAAATAAAAAAACAACCCCAAACCTTTGAACAGTAATGTCAATAAACAAGAGGCAGAACTATGAATTAAATGCATGCAAATTCTGCAGAAATCCGAGTTCTGCAGGTGCAGATTCTGTGTGGGCCTGCTCATTAATAACGAAGAGCCTGATGATTCAGAGGAAACAAAACAGCATTCATGAATGAGACATGGAAGAATGCGAGCCCGTGTGTGGTATACGTTTACACGGTAGCATGCAGCCTGAAGTAAGGTCACTTGTTTTATGCAGTAGACACCAATGAGCGTGACCAGTGAAGTGAACACATTCCTGCTGTTATCCTCAATCACAGTAGTACTGCATCTCACACAAAATCATGATCTTTCTCCGTCTTTGCAAATGATCTGATTTTAGAAGGAAAAAAAAAAACATTCTACCACATCCTCTGACTGGATATCAAGCAGCATATTTAAGGTGTGTGCAAGCAATAGAGAGGCCCATGGAAACTACCATGTTTAGTAATACGCTTCCAAACCCTGACTTTCTCCACTCGGGATCCAAAAGCATTAATGGAAAGAATCTGGTCCCTATAGGGCTTTCTTAGGTGAGCCTTATCAGGTGAGTGCCTTCTAGTCTTTAGTTCTTCATTCTTATCTTACACACTTTGTTAATCATAACTAGCCAGACACAATTACGTGCCCGTAAACTGATCACCCGCATTGACCTGCATTAATGATACAGTAAAGCTCAGAGTCTAATATTTGAATCTGGATTAGCAGCTTAAATACTTGAGACTTGTGGTCGACTGATATGGGTTTCTAATGGCTGAAACCAATATCTAGAGTACAAAGTGGTCAATCACAAAATACAATTTAATGACTGCAGAACAATATACAATATTTCCTGAAAACAGAAAATGTGATCTATTCACAAATCTCTCTTTTGGAAATGCTATTAATAACCACATGGAATAACCACTACTGATAATTTGTCCTGGCCGATACTTCAGTAATTGGAACTCATTTTATGATATGATGCACAAGTCAAAACAGACCTTTAGACATGAGATCTTCTGTGTCAAGATGGCAAAATAAATATTGACGATTTTCACTGATATAGTAAAAAACAGGGCCTGAAACACTAAAAAAAAAAAATGGTCAGAGAAAGAAGGTTCTTAACCTTCAGAAAGTGGTTGATTGTCAACTTCAGGTTAAACTAAATTTTTATGAGCTGTTTTACTCACTATGCTTTTTTGAGGTTTTTCTTCAAAGTTTTTGTTATGAAAATTTGTCGAAATACAGTTAGTCGGGAAAGGTCCACGAGTTGGGAATCGAGCTTGGGATGCCCGAAGCGCAATGCCATTATATGTCGGTGCATTGCCACAAGGCTATCAGCGCCGACTAGTTTGAATAATTAAATATGAATGTAATAATTTATAAAACAAATTATTACATTGAATTATATAAAATGATTAGAAAAAAAGTATTTTGGTTACAAAAATTGGGATGTCAAAATACCGTTTAACCAATTAAAGAAAAATATCTGGTTGATCATTTTTTTCTTACAATAGTGCGAGTAACAGGGTTGAATTGCTTAGCTTAATGAATGCAGTCATACTATATTTTTTTTAAAATGTGAGAAAATTAAATGAGATTACATCCCATGATGCTGCAGTGAAAGATTCAATTATGGGGGGGGGGGACATGTTACATGTTCTTTAACATTGCAATAACATTTTCTGATAGATTGTCAACAATTAGGCCTACTACATTGAATTGTATTGTCTGACACACTCTGAAGATGACGAGGCAAGCCAAAATCCCCGTTTTATAGTGGCCATACAGACATTTGAAAGTAGTTTCTCATGTTAGGTTAATTTTATGTTGCATTATATTTTATCAAACATATCTAATAGGTCTCACAACAAAAATGTGGCATTGGTGCATCTAAAACAGTCATAAGACAACGAAGTACTGTACCATATTGATGGAATGTGCCTGCTAAGCATTTACTAAGACAGGCAAGTGAGGACACAAATCTGGTAACTTCATTTACTATACAAAGACAGCATCAGGGCCCTAGAGATTAAATTAGCTCCAGTAATTGGTTTCCTTGGACTCAAGGCCATGTCATGACTGAGCAACTACTGAAACCACTGACATATAATAAATGCAATTAATTCCATACAGTACAATCCTCTTCTTCAATGTCAATTTGATTTCTTTCAAATGTTTCAAACACAACATGCACTGAAATGCAAGTGCACTTAAGTGCAACTGCGGTTATGAATGTGAATTATGCAATTACACACGCAGAACATCCTCTAACCTCAAAGTACCCCAGGCTGGAGGATCATTTGTGATACAGATATCAATATATTAATATAGGCTACTAATAGCATTTACTCAAGCTTTTACACTAGCCGACCAGCTAACATTAAAGCTGTCTCTTCCACTATATATCGAAAACATTATTTATTAATAAGCGTTGTTTCTTAAATATAAGCGCAGGACAGCCTGCCCGGCGTTCATTTACCGTTTCTGAGCTCGTGTTTGACGGTAAACAGGTCACCTTCCCCCGAAGAGCCCTCCATCGTAGACGGCATTACTCGCGTGACTGAAGCGCGCACTCTTTCCTCTGCTCGCTGCACGACACTAATGCAAATACTACGACAGAGACAGTCACAGCACGATTACATAAACGGAGTTGTTGCTATAAAACAACCTTTTAGAAAATAATGTAAATGACAATAACTGCATTCTCGTGGGAAGGGCAGCGGGGCTGTAAATACTACAGCTACACTAACTGAGACACACACGCCGAGCCCCATTAGACACGCCCACAGAAGCTGCTGGGAAAAATACTTGCGCTCTATTGGACCCCCCGACTGTCACTCAACGCCCATCGCACAACGAACAGTTGTACTTTAACTATTTACTGCAAAAATGTTAGAGACAAATTAAATATTAGTATTGTTAAACAATGAATATTACTAAAATATATTATACTATATTAATAAATATATAAAAAATACTGTTAAATAAATAAATACATAAATAGTTCTTGCAGGAATTTATGCTTATGTATTTTATCTTATTAGTTCATCAGAAAACTGCCCTTTTTGGAAGGGTGCTTAGATGTTCTTCAGAAGGTTCCAAATGTCAATTTAAGTTTGTTTTGTTGTTGTTGTTGTTGTTGTTTTTGTTTTGTTTTTTTGTTGTTGTTGTTTTTTTTTTTTGGGGGGGGGGGGGGGGGTGTTTTGTTTAGTTTTAGTTTAGTTTTGTTTTGTTTGGGGGGGGGTTGTTTTGTTTAGTTTAGTTTTGTTTGGGGAGGGTTGTTTTGTTTAGTTTTTGTTTTTGTTTGGTTTGGGGGGAGGTTGTTTTGTTTAGTTTTTTTTTTTTTTTGGGGGGGGGTTGTTTTGTTTTGTTTTGTTTAGTTTAGTTTTGTTTGGGGGGGGTTGTTTTGTTTAGTTTTTGTTTTTGTTTGGTTTGGGGGGAGGTTGTTTTTTACAGAGTATTATTAAAAAACAGATTTTGTTTTTTTTACAGCTCAAGAATGACATCTGAAACTTAAAGGGATAGTTCACCCAAAATTTTGATTCTATCATCACAGCCAAACAGTTGACGTTAACCATTGACATCCATAGTACTTTTTTTCATATATGGAAGTCAGTGGCTACTGTCATCTGTTTGGTTAACAACATTCTTCAAAATACCTTTTTCTGTGTTCAACTGAAGAAAGAAACTCATATAAGTTTGGAAAAAGTGGAGGGGGAGAAAATTTTCATATTTGGGTGAATTGGACAGATTAGCAGTGTATTAGCTAGCTGCCTACAGTAGGAATATGCTGTAATGTAATGAGTGGACATTAATTGCCCTTCAATCACTGTTTCCACTCTATTGTATGTTTGATAAGAGAGTTGACAGTGTGCATTATGTGCATATATACACTCCAGTGGTACACTTCTAAATGCCTGAGGCTGTTGAGAGAAAAGAGCAGGTTTATAATTTCTCAAGGGGGGAGGGAAGCCTGTGTCCTCGTTTGGACAAGCTAAGGCCTGTTAACTCCACTTCTATTGTGTTCTATTATAATAACTTTACTTCTTTTTAGTGCAATCACAGGGAACACCCATACTCCCAGTATTTACTGTAAACTGCCTTCACAGTTATAGATATTTACCATGTAAATGTTCCCTAAACAAATTGATTTAGACGTTTACACAATGTACAGACAAGAAGTTGTAGCCAAACAGACACACAAATACAGGTAGGGAAGGCACACCTGTGCATGTAGTGCAAACAAGCAGAGCTTATTAAGATCATTCTTAATGTTTGTCGATGGTCTGCATGGTTCTGTCTGTAAAGAATAACAGGTTTCCAGTTTTCCATAGAGAGAATGTGGCAGTAATTGTCTCATTCTGTTTTGTTTACTACACAAGCTGTTCCTTTTGTAGGTACTTTGCTCATAATATAGTGTCTTAATAACATTCTAGACAAATAAGTAGGGACCAATATAGGTAACAGCATTGTTCTGTTGTATTTATTGCAGCACAATAGAATCCTAAAACCTAGAAAAGAATTACCACTTCTGAGTCATCATGATAAAGTTAAATTAAACTTCAAGAGAAGTAACACTTTCTAATTTACTGTTTATAGGTTTTAAAGCAACAGCTTTTGATTCATGATAGCATCAACTTGAAGAGAAGGTTAACATTACTTGGACTGCCAGGATTTCTACAACATAAATTACACAGTCACCGTGTTTTCTGAAAGTGTAGGTTGCTAACAACTTGCTAAATACAGTTTGCTATATTTTAAAACAAAACATGAAAATCTCTTAACCTAATGTTAGCCTCAGAGCTGATTCTACTCATAAACTAAATCTAATTTTCCAGAGGAACCCATGGCAAATTAGTCTTTCGGATTGAGGTAAATTGACATCATTACTGAACAGCTCTTAATACAGTGATGATTTCAGTAAAAACAACATAATTTTTTTGCAAATGAAAATTAGGCTAGGTGAGGACAGATGTACAGGCTGCTCAATAGGTTGTTCCATAACACATTTAATTCAATGAAATTATGAAATTACAATCTGAGAATTAAATATGGCAATGTGTTTGTTCTGTACTCTTAAAAATCTTAAAAACACAAAACCTTTTAAAAGAGTTACAGGACGTAGTTTTAGCACAAATTAAAAGGTTAAGTCTGTATCTTTAAAAGTATATCTGAATATATTTGTTAGAAAACTTTTTTTTTTGTATCACAAAACTAAATACAAATAAATTAAAACAAACATTTTCTATTTTTACCAACACCCTCTTTTTAACAGTTTTATTCAATAATCAAATGGAAGGTACAACCACAACCCAAGTGTCTTGTGAACTTTTATTTTGAAGCTCTGTCCATGTTGTCAGTGTTGTTGAGGTTTGCGCGCGCTGCGGCGCTCAGCCAATCCCGCCCCTGACACGAGGCACGTCACTCATTGCAGAATGGCGGCTCTTTTGGAATCGTTACTGCTCAGTAAAGTGGAGTTAAGCGAGGCCGTGCTCTGGCTCAGAGGACAACACGTAAGAGTTTACACCGCGCTGTTTTCTCTCTAATGCTGTGGTGTCGCACTGTCACTGCGTGGCGGAGTGGAAGAGTGATTGTTTTCCTGAAATTCAGTCTGCTAATCTATAGCTACGTTAGCAAACAAACATTAAGGATTCGCTTATTTTGGATATTTACACTTTTGTTTTGTAGTTAAATTAAAGTTTTACTTTTAGACGATAACTGTTAACGCCACAGAACATCTCCGAGGAATAAGCAGGAACGTTGTCATTAACAAGTTTCTTTTTGGTGGAAAATTACAAACTGGTTTTGGGGAATGTAAATATTTCATACACAATAACTTCCAAGTTGTTATATTTGTTGTGATTGAGAGTAACGTTAGTACAATATTACATTTAACGTTACTTCGATAATTGTGAATTCATTTTTGTGTTAGAATAATAGCTAAGCTTTTAACGCGGTATGTACAGTGATGATTTAGTATTATTTATAGTATTTATTAATACTGTATTTTGAATTAGTTTTTTTTTTAGTATTTTTGTATTTCCTAATTTCATTTTAGTTTTAGTGAGTTTATGTAATGTTACTTTTTCATTTCTATTAATTTCTATTTAACTTTATCCTATGTTTAACTTTATTTCAGTTTTAGTTTTATTTTATTTAACTTATTTTAGTTAGTTGCCAAGGCTAACTTTTCCTTTAGTTTAGGTATTTTTTTTAATTTTATTTAAAATTTTATTTCAAAATTTAAGTTAATGAAAAAGTTTTAGTTTCAGTTAATGATAACACTGATAAATAATATGAAGTTGAAAAAAATCCAAATAAAATTCATATTGTTCTTTTAGCTGTGAGCACACAAGTAACTTGTTTGAGATTGATTATTTCATACATAAAGTGTCATACAATTTGCATGGTTTTATTTATTGTGATTTCATTAACATAATTATGATTTAGTTAAGAAATTCAAATGGATACTTTACATTTTAAATTTAAATTGTAAACTTTAAATTATGTATTTCTGTTGCTGAGAATTTACTTGCTTTGCCAGATAATTTAATATAAGTTATTTTATAATCATAACTAAAATTTTGTCTGTACTTTAAATGTATTCAATTCATGTAGCTAGTGTCTTGGATCATGACTTAAATTTGATGTTTCTTTTTGTTTTGCCAGGTTTGTGAATCCCAAAACTTTCCATTCAAGTTCAGCAAAGAGGAGTTTGTGCCTTTCCTATTGAATTTTTTGCGGGATCAGAGCAGTCAGACTTTGACCCATGGCCCCACCACACCTGCCAAGACCCCCAGCACCTCCAGATCTGTCAGGACTCAGGACTGTTCTGATCGGAGAGGCAAAAAATCCACGCCAGTTCAGGGTCCACGCAGCGCCAGCCGAGTCCAGCTCTTCTCTCCTGCCCCGTCTGTGTCCCCGGTGGGCGGGAGGAGTGAGCAGGAGACCCCATTTACCGGCTCTCATTGTTTGAGTGGTGTCAGTGCCCTCAGTAGCCCTTCCTTTAGCTCTGTGTGGAGCCCTGCTCCCCGCAACACCCCCTCTGAGCGCCGCTCCGCCCAGCGCCCCAGTCTTGGGGACTTCATGACATCACCTCCAGAGATGCAGCCCAGCCCCTCCGCACAGCAGCACAGAGGCCGCAGGAGGAGTGGGGGGTTTGGGGGGTGTGCGCCCGGCCGTCAGACGGCAACTCGCGGTGCTGTGTCGGAGGAAGGAGGTCGCTGGGATGGAGGAGGCAGGAGGAACAGAGGTGTGGGGAGGATTGAAACAGTGTCACCTCCAACACAGGTGCAGCTCAACTTCAATAATTTGGAAGACTTTCCTCCAGTGGGTGCCGCCCAGTCTTCACCAGTGTAAGTGAGGAGTCAGTGACTAATATTACAGGGGGGGCAAAAAAAAAATCTAGTTGAAAACATGTTTCAATATCTTGGAAATGCATTAATTTTGGTTTCAAATGGTTTAAAAAAAACAACTTTATACCAGTTTAAACAAAAGCTTATTCTCATTTACATACATACATTTATATATACACATACACATTAGAAAAAAAAATATATATATTGCTCTTTTTTTGGTTTTGATTGCTTCTATTATCATCATCGCTTTGGATAAGTGTTTGCTAAATGACTAAATGGAAATGTGTGTATGTGTATAAATAGTTTATTTGCAAAAACAGTTAACTCAGTTTTTTACAATTTTTATTGTTATCATATTTTTATTGTTAGTTATCTGTATTTCTTAGTTATTTTTTAACCTAATCAGAATAACCCAACTGCAGTTTGGTTGAGATTAATTGAAATGCACAGTGAAAAAACATTATGTTTGAAAATTGTTAAAAACGGAGTTATGTTTTTGCAAAAGAACTCTTCATATATATAAATAAATAAATATATATATATAATGTGTGTGTGTGTGTATATGAGGATCTGCAGGGGTCCTTGCAATCATGTAATTTCCTGCTTTTTGGTATCTTAGTTTCCTGCATGTTTTTGCATGATTTCTTTTAAGTTTTTCAAATATTAATAAGCAGTGATATGGTTCTGTTAAACAATTTCTATTTTTTGAAATATTAGAAAAAAATATGCCATAGTATTTATTTTATGTAATGTGTGTGTGTGTGTGTATAAATAAATATATATTTATATACACACACACACACACACACATTACATAATATAAATATTATGGCATATTTATATATACACAGTACATATATATTTATATACACAGTATATATATTTAATGTATATTTAATATTGCATTTTTCTTCATCATACAATCAGGACAGTTGCATGCATCACCCTGACATTTTTATATTATGTCCCCTAAAATATTAAAATGAATTTAAATGACATTGAATCACAAATTAACATGTTCATTATAGTATAGGTGAATTCAAGTCATTTTATGTATGAATTGTATTTTTAGAGTCACCATAAAATCACAATGGACAATTCTTTTTATAGAATATTTGCAGTGTTTATAATAAATTAAAGTTATAAACTATTTAGTCAGTTCTTAGTGAACTAAATCAAACTATGCACTACATTTTTTTTTCAGAAGCTGCAAAAGAAGAATGCTATTTCTGGTTCATTCTCATTTTAATATATTTTAAAACATTAATTAAAAAAATTATCTTACGGCATTTACCAAAAATTGACAAAATGAAAATAGAGAAAGGTTAGATTCTCTCTGTATTTTAATTTTGCACATCCTTTGAATGTTCTAATTGGTGCGTATGTGCATTCATTGCAATTTCATGATAAATGTAATATGAAAGGTAAAACAAACTTTTCTCCTGCTTTTCCAGAGCAACCAAACCTTCACGGAGAATCAACCCAACCCCTGTAAGTGCAGAGCGGCCTAACTCCAAACCTAAGAGCTGCTTCACATCCACTCCGCTCAGCCTGCCTACCAGCCCCCCTACCATACCAGAGAGCGCTGGGGCCAATCTGACCGCTGGCAGTCATCACAGTCTGCAGGAAGAGAGAGAGTTGCTTAGGAGAGAAAGGTATGTTGGGGCTGTAAGATTTAGTTCGAATGATATCCCTGTGTTTATGTCACTAATTGTCCTCTTGTCTTCTCTAGGTCTAAACTTGCCCAGCAGACCAGCTCTCCACTGAAAACCACTCCTGCCATCTGTACACCAACCAAAACAGTGCACAGACCTGACCCTCAGTCACCTTGCCCTGATCCTGACAAAGTGACACACAAATCAGCGCTGGATCTCTTAGCAGAGCTGTATTGTACCTGCATTTCAGGTGAATGGCCTCCAGAGGGTGCTGTATACAGCTGTAATCTTTTACGGTTGATCAAAGTTTGATCCTTATTTTTTTGGGGGGGAAAATCAGTTAATATGACTGAAAGGAATGTACATCTACGGTTCAAAATATTGGTTTGTTTTTTTTTTTTTAAAGAAAAAAATGATTTTATTCAGCAGGGATGCAAAATTCTGCTTTGCCATCACAGGAATAAATTACCTTCTAAAAAAAAAAAATATATATATATATATATAAAAAGTAGTATATATTTTCATAGAATAAGATGAAGTCTGTTTTAAAGTTTAATGTGTTTTGCTTCTAGAGAACCTGGTTCCTTGTGTCTTTCTGGAGCTGTTCTTCGTGCTGCAGCTCTTGACATCTCGTGGTGTGTCTGGATCTGGGGAGGAAGGAATCCGTGTCTGTGAAGACAGCCCAGGTGAGTTTGATCGCACACTGTCAGTAATTTAAAGTTTATGTAATCCTTTAAGCTTTTTGACAACACTTACATGTTAAATCATGCTGAAGAAATGTTATAAGGCTATCAGCAGGAGAGTACAGCTTTAAAAATGCATTACTCATACATTATTCTGTGCTGGAAGCTACACTTTATAACATTTATGATCAGCGTTTGTCATCTTTTTAAAATTGTACTGTTCTACAAAGTAAATTTCTTAAACTCAGTGTATTTTACAGTAAATGGTATTATTGCAATTATAAGTAATATTTTGCTACTGATACTATTACTATAGCTAATACTATTATACTAATCAATATTAATTTAATTATAATTATACTAATTCTAATATACAATTATACAATGATAAAGTTATTATAATTATTAATAATAATAATATGGTTAATAATTATATGTATATTATTGTTGTTGTATAGTCATATTGAATGGGTTCACTAGTGGAGTTTATGAATTTTAAAGTGTGGATTTTAAAAAACAATATATGCTACATAATTGCATCACTGTGCTTGTTAGATATTTATTCTAGGTTTGAGAATGAAAATCTCAAAATGAATAATAAACCTTAGAGAGATTAGATGCAATATTGAATTTTATATGGATGAAAACGAGGCTTTGAGGGACAGACTTAGTCTTTAAAATGTGTTTTGCACTAAATAAAGGTCCTAGAAACCCATAATTTTCACAACTTTCAAAACTTTTAAGGACCTTGTCAACTGAAATGTTTTTTCGAAAGACATTTTATCAGCTGAAAAATTGGTATGTTGTTAAACAACAGTACAATCCATTGAACGCACTGTTCTTCCGTCTCTTACAGCCTTAGTTTCATTCCTGTCAAAAATAAATTTTGCGCTACACTGCTTAAGGTCTATGATGCTGAATTTGATCTGTTTGCTGTTCATTTATGGTCATGCAGATGTGTTGGAGAAAGCTTACCTGGGAACTGTGCACAACTGTGTGTATTTTTCTGTGAGGGTGTTGGAGAATCAGTTTGAGTAAGTCTGATTATTGTTTAATTACTGCTCTCTCAGATCGGTCTCAGAGTGTCTGACTTTCTGTCTTCTCTGTTTGTCAGGTTGGTGTCACACCTGGACAAATGCACGCTACGGCTTCTGTCTGAGAATGAAAGAGTCGGGACTTTCTCCTCATCGCTGAAAGATCGTCTGGCACAAGCTCAGGACAACTGCACAGCTAAAGTAAGCATTAGTTTAAAAGCAACCAATAAGTTACCTTTGAAAGCTCACACTGAATAATCCCCTCACTTCCTCAGGTGATCCCCAGTCCACCTTTGTTCGTTCATTCAGTCCCGTTCCAGCCCGCCAAAGACAACCGCTCTAATTTTAGCAGTGATAGGGCCTTCCATACCTTTAAAAAGCAAAGGTACACTGCAAACCATTAATATTTTTCAAATATATAAGAAGTTTCAGGCCATGTATCAATTTGATATGATTCGTGTTATGTTTTCTGCTTTTGTAGGGATGTGTTTTACGGTTTTCTCAGAGAATGGGAGGACTCTCATAAAGAACCTGGCTGGGATTTTGAGGCTGCATTAGGCAGTAGAGTCAGGTGACTTTTTTTTTTTAATGGACATTTATGCTCTTGGTATGATATACATATCCTCCCTAAATCATTTTGTTTGTTAATCATATTGTATGTTTTTTATTTAATTTATACCCGCAGAATGACGGTCAGTCAGCTCACAGCAGCAGGAAGCCATTCTCACTTTGCTAGACTCTTCCAGAAACAGCTGATCCAGGTGAGCCACAATGGCTGATTATTCTCACATTTCTTCTTATCCTCTGTTTGGCTGTTTTATATTCTTTCTGTTCGTTCTCTAGATGTGCAAAGGCCCTTGTGTGCTGGGCTCCTCCAGTGATGCCCCTGATGCTGATTTGCTCGGCATGCTGGGAGCAGACAGCCTGGGTCGTCTGAAGCGCTTGCAGCAGCGTCTGGTCCAGCCTCAAGGACTCATTGGTCCCTGCCCTCCACCATCCTTTCCTGGTCATCAGGAGTTCTTCAAGTGCTTCCTTCAAACAGCCAGCTGGTAAATGTTGTTGTCACAGGCCTTGAACTTTTCGAAATTTGAGTGCAGTTTAAATTCCTGTTGACATTTTTGTTGAAACAGGAAGTGCGCAGGACTAATGAAAGTGCTTATCTCTTTGTTTAAACAGCAAATAGTTATTCATTTACATCACAGCACAGAAAAATCACAGCTTGGTGAAATGCCGGCAAAAGCAATGGAAATACTCACCAGAGCTACATTTAATTAAAAATATAGTAACTGTACTATTGTGAAATGTTATTACAATTTAAAATTACTTTTAATAGGGATGCACGATATTGGATTTTTGCCATTTTCCAAACATTATATATATATATATATATATACAGCTGTATAACCAGATACACACCCAGGTATCGGATCAGTACTCTGTATCGGCCATCTGTATCTGACATCTCTAGATTTTAAGGCATCAATTACTCCTTTATTTAATCAGAAACACAGTCTAAATATTATTTGTGTATTTTGCTTTCATTTTATTAGAAGTAGGCCAACAGCGCCCCCTACGGAATTAAGACCCCTTACTGAGCGGGCATTAGGACCGCGTGCTATTACTGTTTACTCTGTCACGCACCGAACGCGTCATTCTGTACTGCATTCTCAGTTTAAATGCAGCAATCCAAAACAGTGAATCTAATCACCATTCAGGCAAAACTTTGCTTCAAGAATGAGCCACACTGTTGACGTGATCTAATCGCCAGCACACCCCTGAGCACATGTGAGTTAATGTATTCCTCTTATTAGCAAGACATATCGGCATCATTTTTCATATCGGGCCGATGCCGATATTTACATTTAAAGCCATTATCGGCAGATTCCGATACTGGTCCGATAATATCATGCATCCCTAACTTAAGTTTTTTTTTTTTATGTTATTTATTCATGTGATGTAAAGTCATTACTCTAGTCATCAGTGTCACATGATCTCAAGAAACATTTTATTTTTTATCGTTGTGGAAACTGTTTTTTTTTGCTTATATGAGTATTAATTTCTTTAAAAAAAATTACTGATCCTAAACACTAGTGTATACCTGCTTAAAGTACATTTTGTCAGCTTTTAGGAGTACAGTGACATATGTCAAAGCTAATAATAATAGATTAAAGTCTCAACACTTTCATTTTGAATTAATGGATTCATTATGTGTTTTGGTGCTTGGCTCTAATTCCTGTCATCTTTATACTAGCTGTCAGCTAAACCAGCATCTGAAAGATGGTCTGTGTCAGCAGCTGCTGAAGTTAGATGAGGTGTCCATCCTCGGTCCAGATGCCAGCCCTGCCCGGGGAGAGGAGACAGGTGATGGAGACATGGAGCAGCAGGTTAGAGCAGAAAGCAAAATATTCACATGCTCCACAGTAATCAGAGGCTTGAATGGGTATAAAACATATCTGTGGTCTTTGTTTTAGGATGAGAAGCAGCGTTTCTCCTCTGTGCTTCTCATGGCTCGACTTCTGGCCAAGTTTTTGGGCTTCATCTCTTTCCTGCCTTACCAGACCTCTGAGCTGCCATCAAGAGACATACAGGATACTGCGATCACTCTGCGGAGCAAGGTAAGGATTGTATGAGGGCAAGATTTTATTTTGCCTGGAAGCTAGTATGTTTCACAAACTGATTTGTTTTTATATATGTATATTGTCAGAGTTCTCCAGTGCTGGATGTGTGTGCGGTGTTGAGGAGTTCAGTGCATCGGAGACGCACCATTCTGACAGTGCCCTGGATAGTGGAGTTCTTGTCCATGCTGGATTACGTCGGCCCATTTCTTCCTTTTTACAGGACTGCTCTGTACCTTCTGCTCCAGATCTACAAGTGAGTTTATGACATATAGGTCAAAGATGATCTCTTTGTGTGATTGTGTTGTTAATTATGGTTATGTGTGTGTGTCAGGAGGATGGTATTGGGTCGAGGAGGTGAGCTGTGTTACATGAATCAGCTGCTCATGGTGGCAGTTTTGGGCTGGCTCTTCCAGGTGAGATATCTCAAGTGAGGCTCCAAAATTGATTTGAAATTGTGTAAAAAATATTTAAATGTGCGATATTGCCAAACAGCAGAACACAGCTATCTAATAAAAGACATATAAGCTGAAATAAAAATGGGTGGTGTGACAGTAAAAGTTTCAATGAGTAGAGACACTGCTGATTTCTGAAAATTTGACACCAGTGTGAAAGCTATTGCTACTCTGCAAAAACTGTTGTAGACGGAGACCTCTAATGTGTACAACTGTGTGTACAGTTGGACAAATTTACTTATGACTAGGGGTCAACAGATGTGTTTTTCAGGGCCGATGCCCATACCGATTATTACAGATCAAGTAGACCGATATTTTGAATCGACATATGTCTGGTAAAAAATGAAAATGTCAAAATTAAGAACAACAAGGGCTCTGACAAAAACTTTCTTTAAGTGCTTTTAAATTATTTCAATGGCAAATCGCTTTTGAAAATGACCGATACTGATAGCTGTAAAAATAATTAATATCGGCGCCGATAATAGGTCGACTCCTACTTATGACACATCAACCCATGCCATCATTTATTATAAAGTCCAAAAATATACTTTTTTTTTCAAAAATGTATCCAGAATGCACCTAAATAGTGATCGGAATCTACTTTTATAAGCAGGTGTAAATGAAAAGATAACTGGGTTCTTTTTCGCTTTTGCTAACTGAAAGAGGTCTGAGTTTGGTAAAGAGCAGCTGAACATGGGCTAAAAATTACTTAATTATTTACTGTTGAAGATGAGCAGCTTTTATAATGCATTATGAGGTGATAATTATTTATCATATCACAATTGTGCAGTCTAGACAAAGAGATGAGTTATGAACCTGTCAAATCTTTCTGTAACTGTCTCTCTTTTAGATCCCTATCTTCCCTGAAGATCTCTTCTTTAGCACAGATCTAAAGGAAGAAGTTAAGGAACTGGAGAATATTACAAGCTCTCAGGGGCTGGTGAGTGGGTCACTGATTTTTTGCTCTGGATACATTTAACTTTTTCCTTTAAGGAAGGAAAGAAGTGCTTATTTATCTTTCCTTTTTCTGAGTTCACAATGTGTATAATACTGTATATTTACTTTTCAGGACACCCTCCCGTTAGTGGACCAACAGCTTCTCTACACTTGCTGTCCATATTTAGGTGAGAGTGAACTGTTTTCTGAAAAAATGTGGCTTAAAATGATGTATTTTACCAAGCTTCGGTTGGAATAGATTCCAGTTGAGGGTGATGGATGTATCTTTGTCATTCTTTTGGCAGGGGAGTTTCGTAAACTTCTTGCTGCTTTTGTGGCTGGTAGTACATCCAAGAGCGGAGGCTTAATTCGCAAGATCACCCCCACGTCTGCAGAACTGAGGGGACCTTCCATCACCCGTTCACAGCAGAAACTTCAGGTTTGCTGCCAGCAAATTGCCTTCTGTAGAAGAATCGAGGGCATATCGTCCATGTGTGGCTGTTCATGTTTTTCCATGTGTTTTTCCATAGGTTGACCTGGAACAGGCCTTCTTTCACAACCAGCCCCCGTCTCTCAGACGGACTGTAGAGTTTGTTGCTGAGAGAGTCGGTTCCAACTGCGTCAAATACATCAAGTCAGTCTCTCACCATTTAGTCAGTTTTTTTGTCTTTTTCTGTATGTTAGTCTGTGTAAATCAATTAAGATTTGCTTTTCATCATTTCATATTTTCCTAACTCTGTGTGTGGTAGGGCTACGCTTGTGTTGGAGCTCGTGAAGGGTGGAGAGAAAACTCTCAGAGATGGTTTGGGTTTGGGGGGTGTCAACACGGCCAAGTTAAACGATTCTATCTGTGCTCAGCTGTGTGACGCCGGCATGCAGGCTCTAGAGACCGCAACCAGGTCAGCAGCTCTCTTCTCTCATTACATATATATCATGTTGTTGAACATGTTTTGGACTAGTTGTTCTCGGTCACATCCTCTCATGAAAGGTTCTGCACTGAAAATGCCCCTGGAGCTGTCAGAGTACTTCTTCCTCTGGAGACGTCTCCTTCTGTGAGTAAAACAGTTACTATTCATCAATTCAATCCATTTAAAACCCTGTTGCAATGCTCAAACACAGTGTTTGTCTTGGGTGTACAGTGTTGTACAGAATTACTTTTTTTTTTATTTTGGTCATCTCCTTTCCTGATTAATTTTAGAAAAAGCCTTCAAGTTCATTTATTTACTTTGCGATTATGATTAATATTTTGTGGTGTGGTTTAGGTCCTGACCACTGCTGAAAGCATCACCACTCGTTTGGCTACAGAAAAGGCTTGCAGCTGGCTCTCCGCCAACATCACAAGTAGTGAAGCCTAATTTTAGTGACATTTTAAAATGGCAAATGCTCCATTACTTATTTTGTAGCATGTTTTTTTAAACAAGGATTTGAAATATTCCTATTTGAATTTATCCCTCAGCACTGCTGAAGAGGGAGTGGAAGAGTGTGTTTGAGAGGGTGATGAAGAGTGTGCCCTCATCCGTCAGTTTGGATGCTGAAGAGGGCGAGGGATCAAGCAGGAGTCAACAGGTCCAGAAGAGTACCTCAGGGCTTAGTGCTGGGTCCTCTTGTGTTTCAGACTGCACCCATAAAGTTCCACTGGGATCAGAAGTCCTGATTGAAATAAAGGTGATTATTGCTTATTGGGTGTCAGAAAAGTTGTACAAACTAGTTAAAACCGATTAATTGAAGACTGGTGGATTGCTGATTGTGATTTTTACAAAATATAATTTAATGGTGAGAAATGAGGCATTGCTGAAAATAAACACGTAATTCACAATTACTCAGCGAAACAATATATATTTTTTAATTCTAAGACAACATTATCAGAAGTGTTATTATTGTATATTAAATCTAAAGCTATTTAAAACCATTTTCATTATTTTAAACAGTTAAAATAATCCGTCTTACTACTAATAATACAACAGTTGTAACAAGAAAGCAATGAGCAAACCTATGGTAATTTAGGGTCATTTTCAAATATGAGTGAGTCAGATCACAAACCATGTTGTCTCATGTTTCAGGAGGTTCTAAGTGTTGCTGTAGGACCCAGATCTGATGAGGAGGCTTACACTGTTCATCAGATTGAGTCTCTGCTGGACAGAGTGGAACAAACACTTGGATGCAAAAAAGTAATCAGAACCCCTTCAGCGTACTTGATTCAAAACTTTATAGTCCACATCATTCAATGTTTTTAATACATTATTTTAACTGTTTACTTTACTTACACAATCTCTCCTTTGTCCTGGTCTTTTTCTAGCTCCTCTCCCCGGTGGTTGAGCAGATGTTGTTGCGTTGTACTGTTCAGCTTGCCTGCAAACTTGGTGAGAGTGCAATTAATGGAAAATTGAGAAGAGTACATGAAGTCAATGCTGAACATGATTAATATCCTATTGTGTCTGTTTGGATTTGTTTCCATGTGCAGTATCCGGGGAGCTGCCACTTGTCTCCTCAGCCGAGGGCAACAAGAGATCTGCTCTTCTGGAAAAATTTCTAGTTCTGTGGTCTCAGACTCCCTCTCCGCCTCTGCACCTTCTCCTCAGTGAACCCACTTTGACTGCCATTTTTAGTGCCACAGATAGTGAGGTAAAACCACTGATCAAACCTTGATGATTTTGTTGCAGTTTACTTGTAAATATAACCTTTATTCTGTATTAACAGTAACAACACTGGTGAAGTGATTAAATTGCGTTTTATCCTTTAATATCCCAGAGAACTGACTACCTGTTCCTGATAAGACAGCTAATACAGAGGGGTCTTTTAGGAGAGGAGGAAGTGGGCACTAACTGGCCAAAGTTGTCAGCGTTATCTTGGCCAGAGGTAATTGCTTCTTACATATGATGTTAACTCATTTTAGAGAGAGCAAAACATTACGTTTTGAGGCTGGAATTCTCACAAATCACTGTCTGATGGCTTTTCTCGTTTGCTCTTGTAGGAGACTGTAGAGAAGTTTCAGCAGCTCTCTCTGGCCACCCAGTTCCCATTGCCTTCACTGCCAAACCACAGGGACATACTGCAGGTCTCTCAATGACCACTAGGGGGACACATGAGTCTACATTACCAACTGTACACATGAATCCCAGCCAAACACTATTGTATTAACAGAGGAGTGATGCATATTTGAACAAAAGAAAGAATGTTTAAACCTGCAATATATATGATTTTAAAAATATTTTAAAGTCTGATTTATTGTTAGTTGCAAGGAAAGTATTTGCTGCTTAAACATGCTCAGTTGATAAACCAGTCATTGATAGATTATATACCTTAAAACACATTTTGTGGGGAAATTTTAGCAGGACTTTGCCAGTTTTCACCTATACTGCCACACAGTAGAAAAAGATAAAGACCATTCACTGTGCTTTATTGTCTTTATAAAATCCTATTTATTTGTTTTAAGTGTGTGTAAATGTTTTTCTGCTTGTTGGTTGGCGAGTGTGTCTGTTTGTATGCATTTCTTAGTCTATATTTGCGGAAAATTTGCACTGTTAATGTTGGACAATGTTTTCATCTGTTTAATGCTAAACCTATCTAATGTAATAAACTGTAATTTTGTGAATAATGTGTCTTTCATGTGTTAGATTTATAGCTCAGCTGGACTATAATATGCAAGGCTGCACTTTTGACAAATTTCATGGGAATTGACCATTTTAAAAATGGAAATGAAAAAAAATATATTAAGGAGAAATCAGGGAAATTTCTATAGATAATATTAATTTTCCCTGTAGAAATAATGCCTCTCCGTGTCATGAATTACTCCTGTGATGGCAAAGCTGAAATTTCAGCGGCCAGTGCTCCACTTTTCAGTGTCCCGTGATCCTTCAGAAATCATTCTAATATGCAAATTTGATGCTCAAGAATTTTTTTTTTCAATCTTGAAAGCATTTTTGCTGCTTAATAATTTTGTAGAAACTGTGATAACGAACAGCATTCAACAATAAAGCATTTATTTGCAAGAGATAATGTCATGACTGTCATTTTTAACCAATTTAGCGCGTCCTTGCTGAATAAAAGTATTAATTTATTTTAGAAAACTTTTACTAAGCCCATAATTTTGAACATACGTGTATATGCTTTTAAAAGCGGAAAAACGATTGTCCTAATTAGCGTACACGGGATTATAATAAAGCAGAGACATGTAGTTAAAGCGTGCCTTCAGGCGAACACTTCGCCTTTGTTTCTTTTTCCAAAGTTTCCTACTATGGCGATGGCTTGGCTCATGAATATTAAATACATACTGACGTTGCTTCCTGGATTGACCAGTAAAATATTTGAGCCCCGCCTTATTCAAAATTCAAGATTCGTTCAGCAAATCCGATGGAACTGTTAGAACTAACGTCATCCTGCCTTCTTAATATTCATGAGCGAAGCCTTCGCCATAGTAGGACTCGCGAGCTCCCCTCCAGCAGAGACGCCAGGAAGTTTCAGCGCAGTTCAACTGCGGCCGCGGCTTTATGCTGTGCTCTGTGATTATAACATGACCCGAAAAACCTGCTATCGGTTTCCTCACTCTGCTCGGAATAATTCAGTGCTCTGGAGGGGTTTAATAAATGGACTCTAACGGACAGCGGAACTTCAATTCATCGTTTCCCTCCGCCCGGTGTCAAACGAATGGCAAACGTGAAAGTCGCGGTTCGAGTCCGTCCGCTGAACTCCAGGTACGATAAGCTTTCGTGAATCTTAAATGGCATTAATTATCTGTAAAAGTGCACGATAAAAACTAATGAATACAGTCATAAGGAGTTTATAAACAGCCTTGAGTTGTTGGTGCTGTTGCTATGTCTGGGAATAGACCTGCGCTGACTGAACGCCAACTGAAACCAATAAACTGCCATTCAATAAAACTATTGCGCGAGCTCTGCATTTACACATCTCATTATATTGCAAATCTATATGATGTACTATATATGCAAGTAATTTAAACTCGTCAATCTAGAGTTAAAAAAATGAATGATAGCTATTCAAAAACAACGCATAAGCATGCATTAAATATATAATGCATAAGCAGTGCATACATGAAGATAATGCATAAGCAGTGCATATGAAGTTGTATTGAGCAACGCTGTTTTTGTGCACGATAAATGTACTATAATCTCCAAAAATGTCCTTGAATCCCCTTAAAACCCCTTCCCCCAAAGAAACTGACAGTACTGTATAATTGTAATGTCTTGTTTGTATCAATTTTACAGAATTGCATTACAAATGTGTTGCATCAGTAAAATCTAATGGATGTGTTTTGCTTTAACTTTTTAAAAAGGGGGGTATCCTGTACACAGAGTTTGCCTCATGAGAGTCCACTGCCCCACCCTTCAGCATTAGCCAAATTACTACAGTATGTGGGTGCTGGACAGGGGGGTAAAGAAACTCCTCCCAGATTGACACACAAAGCTGTGTGCGTGTGTTTGGCCAGAGCTGCTAGCCTTGACATTTAAAGAGTCTCCCTGAAGTGTGCATCACAAAGGACGACTTCATGGCTGTCCGTCTCTATTGTGCAAATTAAGATGGCTTTTTAACAGGCAGCCGTTGGTTTTATGAGTATGCGCATAATAAATATGTGACTTTATGCACTTTGTGCTTTTGTCAAAAAAATTATGAGTTTTAGCTGCTGCAGATAGCAGGAATTGTGTGGGAATGGCACAGAAATCCAAGTTTGTTAAACATGTTCTCCTCATAACGAGAGTTATTTTTTCTTTCCACTGATTATGTTATAAAATGCACCGTTTCTAGGCAAAAGTATACACACACACAAACACACACACTGACAGGCGAAGCAGGCTGTTGTGGTTGTGGGTAGGGCCTCCATTCATCATTGGCAGAGTGAAACAGACCCACATGGTACTACACAAGCTAAGAGCTTCATAACTCTGAGCATTCAGTGGGAAGGTCCATTGCTTGAAGGTGTGTAACATCTGCTGCATTATCAGCAGCAAACAGAACTGGAAAATAGGTTGATTTTGTACATTTTCAAATATAAATTTGTGCAAAAAAACTTGCCATGAGACTAGGGTTTCTGAGGTGCTCCAAATTGTTTTTAGTGTGCTTCTGTGCAGTTGCTAGGGTGTTTTGGATGGTTTCTAGGGTGTTCTTACTGGTTAAAAGTCAAACAGAGTCAAAGGAACCCATCCTCAAAGTTGAAGTAACATGTAGTAGGCCTATTTTTAATACAATTTTTATTTGATACATATACACTACTGGTCAAAAGTTTGGATTTGAAAAATTTCGGCTGCATTTATTTGATTAAAATAATTTAGTGAATATTGTTACTATTAATAATATTACCATTGGAAAAACTGTTTTCAATTTATGTTATGTAATGTATGTTTTAATTAGTAATTTTCAGCATCATTACTCCAGTCTTCATTGTCACGTGATCCATCCGAAATCATTTTAAAATCATTTTAATATGCTGTACTAAATTATTATTGGGGAAAAAATTTTTATGTAAATCATGATACATATTTTTTTAAGGATTCTTTGATGAAAAAAAATCCAGCATATGAAATATCTTTTTACTTTTGATCAATTTAATTTCATTTATATTTTAAAATTAATTAATTTATTATATTATTTACTAAATTATTAATAACTGTTCTAATTATTATTTGTTATTGTTATTTATTATTATTAATATTTAAGTTTAACACATATCCCATGGTGGACCTGAACATCTTGATTCTCATCAATTTATACAAACTTTTTCACTTCATTTTTAGTCAACAACAAACAGATAGTCCCGCCCCAAACCCACACCATTGGTTGAGCCAGAAGTTGACGTTGACAGTGTTTTGAAAGCACCTCAGAGCCACAGTGTGAAAGTCCACATACTGTACGAATAGCTTACTTATAGTTGTGTGTGCGCATTAAACTAAATAGGAAAACGTATTTTAACATTGAAAAATGACACACTGTGAGATGAAATTTAGATAAACAAGGCCTTCCCCGGCCTGCGCACGTTGTCAGAGTTTAGATCTGTACACAGCCGTGCTCCTACACTGGATTTCATTCTCTTGCATCAGTTTTATCTGGAACCCGATAGTGGAGAGATTGCACAGCTGTCCTCGCTGCTCTCTCACACACTGACACGCATATCCTCCACGCTCACACACACACCTGCTTCAGCTGTCTGTTTTCATTTGAATCTGACCTTCTCATGCGGCGCAGCAGAGCTGTGCAGACGAATCCTCCAGACCCCCGGCCTCTCACTCCACTGCCCTGTCTGAATATGGGCCTGGATGTGATCACAGCCAAATAAACATGCCTCTGAGGATTGTAGAAGGTTTATGGTTAACCTGGAGCCAATCAAACCATGCAATATAAAAACAAAAAAGTAAAATATCAATTAAGAAGTCTGTTATCTTAGGGGAAACATTTACTTATATTTCCACTTACATTTTTTTTCAGAATTCTTTGATGAATAGAATGTTTAAAAGAGCAGCATTTATTAGAAATATAAATCTTTTGTAACATTGTAAATGTCTAAGCTGTCACTTTTGATCAGTTTAATCCAACCTTGCTGAATAAATGTATTAATGTCTTTAAAAAAAATTTTTTTAGAAAAATCATACATGCTCCAAACTTTTGAACGCTAGTGTAAAAAACAAAGGAATTCAACATGGGCATTTTTTCCTGCATATTTCAAATAACTAGGTCATATTTGACACTTTAAATGGCATTTCCCCCTCAAGCCTTGGTTATTTTCTGACCCTAGTAACTTGTTATTCTACACTCTCACATGTTCAGTAATTAATGAGCCTTTAGCCTGTTTTAAGATTCATGAACTTTAACAAGGCACTAGTTTGTCAAAAAAAAAAATATATATGGTTGTTCTATCTTGAATATCAGTCTGTTTGTTTTTGTTCTGCAGAGAGAGTCTGGATGGAGGACGATTAGCTGTACAAGTGGAAGACAAAGTGGTGAGGGTCCGAAATGTGAAGGTAGGTCCATTTCTGTTTAAATATTAGTTCATATGTAATATTTATGATTATTTATGAAATATTTAGTTGAATCTTTTAGCTTATGGTGCCAGAAAGTACCTTTTTTTTTAAATTGGCAGTTGTTGACGTTGTAAGAGTTCAAAGAGGAGGCAGTCAGGGTTAGATGGCTACTTGCAGTATCTCAACAACAGGAAGTTGATAGTGAAAATTATTCTCTTCCTGCTGGATTACTCACTTGTTTATTTATTCCGTTTATGAAAAGCAAAAACATATTTGATTGCAGAAGCAACCTCATTCTTGACTAAATGAGAGCTTCAAAACCTGATTTGTGGGATGTTCTCTGCTGCTGGACCAAATAGTGTGGTGATGACTACAAGCACTACAGGCCAAAAATATTTTAAAAAATATTAATACATATATTAGTGCTGTCAATCGATAAAAAAATTAACTAATTAATCAGACATTTTTTCTGAAATTCCACCTAACATTAAAGTTTTTAAATATACTTTTGTATTGCAATAATTTCACATTCAATCTTCAAAATAATGTAGAAACAACACACATACAGTATATTTTTAATATTTGTTTAATGGCATCTTTTTTATGACTGAAGGTGAGTATCACTGATACAAATATTACTGATGTCTCTTGGAAATTGTTATTTTTTCCCTAATATTTAACCATCAACTATATCCATTCAACATTACAGTATAATTGAGCGATCAATTTGAACATTTATTAGACTTTAAAAAATAACAACTTCTAGAGTACGCGTCTGAAAAGTCCTTTTTGATGTTGTCGTAAAGATGTTCTGCTTCTAAATAGGGGTCGACCGATATGCATTTTTCAGGGCCGATACCGATTATTACAGACCACGTAGACCGATAACCGATATTTTGAACCGATATATGTCTGGTGTAAAAATGACAATTAATGTCAAAATTAAGAATAACAAGGGCTCTGACAAAAACTGCCTTCCCTGGTGTTGGTTGCACTTCTTACTCTTGTCTTCCTCCATGCATCCATCTACAATAAGTGTAATATAAAGAGAGAGTTAAAAGTGGGGCCACTGTAAGGCTGCACGATATATTGCATGCGATTGTCATGTGCATCTCTTCAGTAAAGCCGGTTCTGTGATTAGTATTAAATCTCCATGAGTCTTTTTGGGAAAGATGCAACAAGTTTTTCACACCTGGATTTGGGGATCCTCTGCCATTCCTCCTTGCAGATCCTCTCCAGTTCTGTCAGGTTGGATGGTAAACGTTGGTGGACAGCCATTTTTAGGTCTCTCCAGAGATGCTCAATTGGGTTTAAGTCAGGGCTCTGGCTGGGCCATTCAAGAACAGTCACGGAGTTGTTGTGAAGCCACTCCTTCGTTATTTTAGCTGTGTGCTTAGGGTCATTGTCTTGTTGGAAGGTAAACCTTCGGCCCAGTCTGAGGTCCTGAGCACTCTGGAGAAGGTTTTCGTCCAGGATATCCCTGTACTTGGCCGCATTCATCTTTCCCTCGATTGCAACCAGTCGTCCTGTCCCTGCAGCTGAAAAACACCCCCACAGCATGATGCTGCCACCACCATGCTTCACTGTTGGGACTGTATTGGACAGGTGATGAGCAGTGCCTGGTTTTCTCCACACATACCGCTTAGAATTAAGGCCAAAAAGTTCTATCTTGGTCTCATCAGACCAGAGAATCCTTCAGGTGTTTTTTAGCAAACTCCATGCGGGCTTTCATGTGTCTTGCACTGAGGAGAGGCTTCCGTCGGGCCACTCTGCCATAAAGCCCCGACTGGTGGAGGGCTGCAGTGATGGTTGACTTTCTACAACTTTCTCCCATCTCCCGAATGCATCTCTGGAGCTCAGCCACAGTGATCTTTGGGTTCTTCTTTACCTCTCTCACCAAGGCTCTTCTCCCCCGATAGCTCAGTTTGGCCGGACGGCCAGCTCTAGGAAGGGTTCTGGTCGTCCCAAACGTCTTCCATTTAAGGATTATGGAGGCCACTGTGCTCTTAGGAACCTTAAGTGCAGCAGAATTTTTTTTGTAACCTTGGCCAGATCTGTGAGCTCTTCAGGCAGTTCCTTTGACCTCATGATTCTCATTTGCTCTGACATGCACTGTGAGCTGTAAGGTCTTATATAGACAGGTGTGTGGCTTTCCTAATCAAGTCCAATCAGTATAATCAAACACAGCTGGACTCAAATGAAGGTGTAGAACCATCTCAAGGATGATCAGAAGAAATGGACAGCACCTGAGTTAAATATATGAGTGTCACAGCAAAGGGTCTGAATACTTAGGACCATGTGATATTTCAGTTTTTCTTTTTTAATAAATCTGCAAAAATGTCAACAATTCTGTGTTTTTCTGTCAATATGGGGTGCTGTGTGTACATTAATGAGGAAAAAAAAATGAACTTAAATGATTTTAGCAAATGGCTGCAATATAACAAAGAGTGAAAAATTTAAGGGGGTCTGAATACTTTCCGCACCCACTGTATGTATAGAATCTATACATAATACACGTGTTAATTATATCTATCATAGATAGATAGATATAATTAACACAGTGAAGACTAATTAATTTACACAATGTATGTAGCGTTTCTTATTTATTGTAGTTTTTGTCCTATTGCTTGCAATTAGTTTCTTATTCTTATTTCATCACTGACTTTATTTATCTTCAGTGAGCTTGAGTTTTTTTTGTGTCTCTCTTTTTAGGCTTGTATTAGTTTGATATTGACATTGGTGACAAGGATTATGACCATTCTATAGTATCAAAGATTTTAATATCATAAAAACCTTTTTAAAAGAAAAAAAATACTATATCAGGATATATATCGTTATCGTGATATAAAATTAGTCATATCGTGATATAAGATTTTGGTCATATCGCCCACCCCTATGTGACAGTATCTTAATCTTGGCCTATGTGACAGTATCTTAATCTTGGCCTATGTGACAGTATCTTAATCTTGGCCTATGTGGACAGTATCTTAATCTTGGACTATGTGACCATAATTTCCATTAGTTTTAATTTACAGTGCAGTGCAAATGAAGGCATACAACATTAATTTAATTTATCTTTTAATCAAATGAGAGTTAAACTCTATTTTTGGCAAAAAAATGGGTTTACTATTAAAATTAAAACATGGAAGAAATAGCGTATTGTGTGATTATTCTTTTAAACAAAAGTTGTAATAATTGCTGTAGTAGTATTACTAGATAAACCTAATTTTTATTTTGACGGGTTGCCATGAGGACCTCTTAAGTTTCTGTAGCCTATGTATGATATGACGATCGTTTTACTCAAATGAAATGGTCAAATGCTCATGAAGTAACTCTCAGAGCAGTTCTGGGGATGTTGTTCACGTATTTATGTCCTCATTTAGTGAGATGGCAGATGCTGAAAACACTGCGAGTGTCGCGCACTTCTGTGTGTGTGTGTGTGATCAAAACCGCGCATCTGTGCCATTCACATATACAGAGACACGCAGAACATGCAGAATTTATATTTAAATAGTCTTTTCGTGGCTTAATGTTTACAGTTACTAGTCCATAGCGCGAGTCTATTTAAGTGTACTGACCTACTTTTGATTAATTCATCCAAACTTTGACAAATTCCGTGACTCCGCGTTATACAGTAAATTCCATTTATATGACTGGATTCCGTGATTCCGTCCACGTTTCCCCATCGTGGAAACCATAAATAGATAATATTGAGGTGTTTTGCAACTTTTGCAACTGAGTTTGCAACTCAGTGTAGTGGATTGTGATTCATTGCAACTTGAGCAACGTCTGCTGCTGCCTTTGAGAGACAACTGATGCGTGATCACTGAAACAAGCAGCTCCAGTTAGCAAGCGCTTTCGGTGTGAGAGTGCCTTTAGTCTTCAGCATTGATTGGTCGGACTCGTGACTCCCAACAAATCAGATGCGCGGTGGGCGGAGACTGCTCTAGCCCAACAGAGTGGTGAGCTCCGACAGGCTGCTTTAGAGCCAAATAGCGCATTTCAAAATTAAATAATTTTATCGGCACATCGATTTTGAAAATTACCGATAATCATAAAAATGCTTAATATCGGCGGCGATAATCGGCCAGGCCGATAATCGGTCGACCCCTACTTCTAAATAAACGCAATTGTTGTCAAGAAAAAGAGACAAGCAGCAGTTGAGTGGGGGGGCCAACCCTAGCTCCACCCCAGCGTTAAGTGCGTTAAATATTTTTAACACCCAATTTAAACTGGAAAAAGTAATCGCTTGTGAAAATTAAATATAATAAATACTATTGTTCAAAAGTTTGGGATCAGTAAAATTGTTTTTTCTTTAGAAGAAATTAATACTTTTATTCAGCAAGAATGCTTTACTTTGATCAAAAGTGACAGTAAAGACTTTTATATTGTTACAAATAAAAATCTATTTCAAATGAATGTATCTGAAATGGCTTTTAATGTAACTGTGTGTCGCAAATGTATAGACACATTCTTACTTCTGAAGCAGGAAATACTCCCTTGCATTCAGCACTTGATTAATGAAATGGTAGAAGCCACATCTGGTCACCTGCTGTGAGCACGAGAGCAAGATAAAGACTTATATTCCACCAGTTTTTTAAAGAAAGTAAGATGGTTTTCAAGGGAAAAGATGGGCTGACATAAAGACAAGCGTGGAAGGCAGACAGTAAAAACAGCAAGAAACACATTTTCACATTGTATTATTTGTTCATGCTGCACACATTAGAGGAATAAGTGGTCTATGATCAGATCATTGTTCTTTTTGATACTAGTGTCCCGGGGCAGAGAGCAGTCACATTAACTGAGTGATGAATGTCATGAGCCCAGTGTGTCAGTCGACGGAATCTCATTTAGAGAGAAATGAGAATCCAGAGGTCCAAGGAAGTCTGAAAGATGCGTTATTATGTCTTTATTCTTTGTTCACCTAAATGTTAGGCTCTGGATTGATATCACCATCTTGAAATAATCAAAATGTTATCAAAGCCATGGCCTGGCTGTTAACACAGATGCTTTGACACACTGTCTATACTACAGTTTCATGAACAATAGTGTGAAAGTTAAATACTAAAGTAGTGCATGTTTCCCAGATCAGATTGTTTGTTATAAAGTAAAATATAATAGTTAAAATAGTTGAATGAACACTCTGTCATCATTTACTCACCTTCATGTCATTCTAAACCTGTATAACTTTCTTTCTTCTGTGGAACAAAAAAGAAGGTATTTTAAACATTGTCATTAATCAGTTTTAGTGACCTTTGGCTTCTATTGTATGGACAAAAAAATTGCAAAATGTCTTCGTACATGGTGTTATTTTAGTATTTTTATATACTATTACAGTTATTATTTGTATTTTGAATAAACTTTATTTTTAATATTTTCAGTTTTTGTTTTAATTTAAGGTTTTTGTTATGTGCTTTTGTCATTTTTATTCTTTTTTAAAATATCTTTATTTACAAATATTTCTTCAATTTATTTTATTTAAGTTTACTTGTAATAATTTTAGTACGAAATTCTACTTTAATTGTTGGTCAGGCAACATTTCCAATTTTCACTTAAGTTTAACTTTAGGTTTTTCATCTAATATTTATATTTGAATTTATTGTCTTAATGAAAATTATTTTTAATAGTTTTAGTTAACTAACAATACTGCATACAGGTTTGGAGAGTGCGTAAACAAAAAAAGGGGGTAAGTTAGGCCTATCTTTTTAAGTGCAATTTTAGAGGATCCATGACAAGTGAATGAATGCTAAATCTTTGGCCACTACTTTGAGAAGTGGTCCTATAAAATATTTGGATGTTTAAGCCACACTTAAAAATATATGATTGCCATTGAAATATAATGTTTTTTAATGTTGGTAACAATGCTTTTGGGACAGTTAAAATAGTAAAGTACTAATAAATATAGTACTTGTATTAAAGTACTCCAGTTTCGGGAAATCAGGCCAATTGGAGCATGGCCATATTATTAGATCTGATTTTGTGTATTACTGTTGAGCCTAAATGTAACGGTGCTGAGTGCAATGTTGGGGCTCATTAGTGAAGCTGTGGGCCATATTGTGAGGTCATTAAGTCAGCTGCTGGATTGCAATTGTGTGAATAATTACACACCAGAGCCGCAAATGTAACGTTGTCTGGGTGACAGGTTGGCAATGCCCGGGCATGTTTCTGCACGCTCCTCCAAATGCACACGCTGTGCCGTGAAGATCTGTTTGACTGGGCGAATAATGAGCTGAGATATACATGATCTCTGTTTGCTGAGATCTGGGAAATAACTTACGCTGACGGGTCGGATCGCGTCGGGTCATGCTCGGATGCTCAAGTCATTTGTCTCCCAGCCTAACTACTTCCTAATTGTTGTTTTTGAGCCCACTAAAGAGTATCCCAGGCGTAAGCTACAGGCTCACAGCCTTGCTTCTTGGCATCAGTGTGCTGTAACATTATTAGTGGAAAAATTGAGGACATAAAGGGCTGGTCTCCCAGTAACTGATTAAATGGGCTAAATAGATTTTCAATGGAAAATCACTTTTCTCAATAAAGTCTAATGTAGTTTGTGAAAGCACTTAATGAGAAAGAATCATAATGAAGGGTTATCAGCTGTTACGAGTGTTGTATAAGAAAATCGGTGTAATATACAACTTGGCTGGGTGGATAACTAAGTATGTGAAATGTCTTCAATCATTTCAACAGAAAACATGATATCACTGGTGCCAGTGAGTAGCTGTGTGATGTAATATGATTTATGTTTTAGTGAAGTTGTTAAATAACACTACTCATCATATTTGAGGATTTCAACAAACCACTAACCCTAAACACAACTCCAGAATGTAACTTAAGAATGAGACCTTAAATTGTGTGTTGATAGCCCTAATAGATGCACTATTGCTATTTAGCATCCACCTAGCAGCAAGCAACCTTATAGAAATGCACTAAAAACAGGGGTGCGAATCAAGCTCACTATAGACAAGTAAACAGTCAACGATTAAATAAGAAATTAATTACTAGCAATAGGACAAAAAAACTACAGTAGAACAAATAAATAAGAAATGCTACATACATTGTATAAATCAAATGTATAAAAACACTGCATATTCTTCATTGTGTAAATTAAATTTATATTTCTTCTTATTAAAGTTACAAAAGCAATTTAGTCAAGAGCAGTGAGAGATTTTTTTCTCTTTTGTTTTATTAACATGAATGACAGGCAGCAGGAATTTTAGACTGCTGTCACTTTAAGAGCTGCCCGGATCCAATACTGTTACACATGTGTTTTCTTCCTCAGCTGTTTGCTTTCACTTAAGACCTACTGTGTTTGAGGATACTTGCAAAGACGGGCATTTTGACACATACAGATGTGTGCGTTTAACTGTTCAAGGCCTATAAATCGGCAAAAATGACTCCGTTCAATACTCCCGAGCTCTATGAGGACCGTCTTCACATGTGCGCGTCTCTCAGACAGTGTTCAGATATAGCGAAATGAGTTCTCTTTCACTGCTGATTGTGTTTTAACAGCTTAAAATCACTTGATTTAAAAATGCAATGCTTAAAAGCGCATACAAATGATAAGATTTTGTGACCATGTAGCACAGCAACATCACGTGAGCATGTAACCGCGATAGAGACGAAAGTCCAAAATCTCTACCGGCTGACAAATTTTTACCTGTTAACCGTGTCTACCGGTATATCGCCCTCCCCTACCTGGGGGAACCCATGATTGAACAAAACATCTGGAAATAAAGCAAAACAACAGGGTACCAAAATAGTGAAGTAGTCTTCTGATGCCATGTTTGTTATTTACATCAATAATCTGACATTAATTTGATCTCAAATCGATTAATTAGCAGAAGTTATTACACCACGACCTAGAGCTGCACGATTAATCGTTAAAAGATCGCGATCTCGATTCAAATACCCACACGATCTAATTTCTGAATGACAACGATTCGCCCGTGTCTATTAAAACTTTGAAAAAATCATACCGGAACATTCAAATCTGCATTCGCGCTGCTGCTGATCCAGAGAGCAGACAGTTAACATGTTTAGGTAAGAAAAAGCTTCACAAACAGTCTTTTCAACTACACAGTATTATTTCTGTCTTACAGTCATTCATAGAAATACTGGGATAAAAGTTTATAGTTTGGCTACAAACATTGATGTCTATGGTAGCGATCAAAATAGAGCCACTCATCTTTTGAAAGCAACTGGCGCTTCAAATAACGTTTGTGTCGATTGCATCATTTCGCCACTAGGTGGCGACAAGTGACTGTTAAAAAATGTATTTGTTATTGAATCATTCATTCGAGATTCGTTCAAAAACACTGATTCATCCATTAATGAAACAAGTGAGGTATGAGTGAGTCATTGAATCATTAATACAAACCAATTTTTCATCATTTTAATTCTAAAAGTTGGTGTATTAAATACACTATATTTTAAATACATATACCCCGGGTTTCACAGACAAGGCTTAAGCCTAGTCCTAGACAAAAATGTAAATCTGAGCTGTTTCAACTGAAAGAAACTCGCATTGACTGATCTTAAAATATATCAGTGCCTTTGTTTTGTCTCAAGATGCACACCAGTAATGTTTTTTTCTAAGCATGTTTATAAAAATTGCTTAAATGTCTTAATTGAACTATGATCTAATCCTGGCTTAGTCTAAGCCCCGTCTGTGAAACCTGGCCATACTGTATTATATATTAAAATGTTTAATAATTCATTTAAATTAAACACTTTTAAATGGACTGCAGCAATTAATATTTTGTCACACATTATTTTGTTTAGTTCAGAATCGTGGGAGAATCGTGATCTCTATTTGAGAAAAAAAATCGTGATTCTAAATTTATCCAGAATCGTGCAGCTGTGGCACGACCTGTGTGATTCTGATTGTGACAATAACATCATATATGTGGTTAGTTAATTATATAGTTAATTAAAATGCATTATACTAGGGTAATTAAGTAAACCACAGAACGGCACTGTGGGAAGAAGCACCAATCTTAGGAAATAAAAAATAAAAATAAAAATCTAGTTTATTTTGCTAACCATCTTTTTGCCAACCACCATTTTTGTTCTCTATGTAGTTGGAGGGGCGTTTGGACGGGCGATCAGAAGGTCTGCCTGACTCCAGGGAGAAGTTAATGGAGTTTGGGTTTGATTTCTGCTACTGGTCCGTGGATCCAGCAGCTCCCAACTATGCATCACAAGAGGAGGTGAGCTTCCACTTTAATGCATGTTTAGTGTATCTGCACTGATGTTGATGTTACACTGATGAGCTTGTATATCTCCTGTGTCCTGGGTGGAGGCTGGTGCATGATAATCGGAGGACTGCAGGATGATCGCGTAATCAAAACCTTTGACCCACCAGGAAAAGGTCTGAGGAAATATTATCCCTCAGCAGAATCAAAACACTGCTTAGAGTAGAAGATATTACATCATCTCTGTAAAGGGAGTATTCCCTCCCTACATAGTCTGAGATTTCTTTTATTTTAACCTGTCCTGTATGTGGGTGTGCAAAGTTGGCTGGACGATTAAGGTCAGAAACATACTCTATACAAGTGCGCACGTGTAGTTGTGAAGGCTGATACTGACTGATAGTCGAATCATATGTTTGGAGGCGGGGCAAAATACATTACCAAGAGTCAAGTCAGACATTCGACAGTCATAATTACTGATGTTAACTAACACACAGGGAAAATGTGTAAGGACGCCTCGCAGATATAAATGGGTAAATAATATTTTATGTTTTGATTAAAAGACATCCGCGTGGACATAGAACGTTCTATGTTGTTTACGTTTTGATTTGAACAAAAATCAACAAAAATCCGCGTGGCGAAGCTGACACAGAACAGCATACGCTGTTTACGTTCAGTAGATACTTTCCAAAATGGCGCTATAGGGTGATGCGGAGGAGACGAATTGTTGAATAAAGACGTTATTTCTGTTTTCTTTGCCTACAAAAAGTATTCTCGTAGCTTCGTAAAATTACGGTTGAACCCCTGATGTCACATGGAATATTTTACAGATCTTCTTGGTACGTTTCTGGACCTTGATCGTGGTAATTACATTGCTGTGTATGGGAGGGTCATAGAGCTCTCAGAATGCTTCAAAAATATCTTAAATTGTGTTCTGAAGATGAACGAAGGTCTTACGGGTTTGGAACGACATGAGGGTAATGAGTAATTAATGACAGAATTTTCATTTTTGGGTGAATTATCCCTTTAACTCAAACTTCCACAACTTCTCTGTCCTTTGTGAAGTAGAATTGTCAGAATTAAAGCCAATCATAAGACATTTTGTAGAGTGGGATATTGAAACAATGCGATTTCATTGATTCAACAATAATTGAAACTAATTGAATACTGCTGGATTGCTGCAAAAACCACAAGTTCTCTCAAACTTCAGACCAACAAGCACGGATCTCATACACATAGTACTCACAGTTAACCAAGTTAAGTTAAACAAGTGAACTATATCTTTCCTTTGTCAGTGAATCTTCTCCTCAGTCACGCCCTGGTGTCCCTTCAGAGTGTCTTTGTCCACACTGTATGAAAGACTGAGCTGTGATGGCCCACTCACAGAGGATGACCTTGTCTGCACAACACTTTTCTTTCTCTTCTCTCGCTTCCTCTCTTTCAATTTTGCCCAGTCAGAGCTTTACGGCAGAAGCCTGGAGCTTGCATTCCTTGGGCGGCCTGCAGCAAAGTCTGGTCAGAGAGAAAGAAACTGACCTCTTTTTGGAGTCCTGTGAGAGGTTTACATCAAAATTTTCAAAATTACAAAGTATACTCGTTGGGCTTTAGTGTACATTACTAGTCTTGTGGTGATCAATTCATCAATGAAAGTTAATTCACAGGACAAAATATGTTTGTCTTTGTAAACTTTAATAAAAATCTGGAAATATGCTTCCCCTCTGGATTGATGTTTCTTCTCTGGTGACGTCAGTTTGACGTTGGAGACAAAATCCTTGAACAATTTTCCTCAAAAAAAGGGCAGTTTGCTGTGAGCTAGTGATTGTGAGGGGGTGTGTTGAAATCAGGCCTCTTTTTTTTTTCTCATTCAGTATTCTAATTCACTCAGAAATATGTCACAAGTGAAGCTAGTCTTTTATTTCACAGACTCAAATTTTGTAATAACATTAATAGCTGATGCAAAGTTACCGCAGTTTTAATGTAATACCAATAACTCTAGAAACTGTGGCATTTTGAATTAAACTTTGGTTAGCATGTAAATATTTGCATGAGTAAGAGACCACATTACAGTCAGGATAAATGCTTTTCTCTGTTCAGCTCTCTTTCTTCTTTTTATTTATTAAAGATCATTCATTTAATTTTACATTTGCCACTGTGCAGTTTTCAGCCTAATTACACACGTTGCTGACATGTGAATCGTTTTATCCAATTTAGTTTAATTGTTTTTAGGGAAAAGAGTCTCATGAAGTCTCACATGTTGCTCTTTAATTGGATCTTCCTGTGAACTGCTGTTCTCTGTGGCTGCAAGCAACAGAATGAGACTGGAGCTTCTCCTTCCTGTGGGGTCTCCAGAGACGCCTCAGTGGAGGGGAAACCAGCCGCGCTCCTTCTCTCCAACTTCTCCCCCACTCTTCCCCTTTAGAAGCCAGCTGCCCCTCCCTGCGCTTCTCTCTGTGCATGTGGGAATATACTTTGTTTTTTTAGTGGCTAAAATATTGGTGGTTGTCTCTGGAGGAACATGTCTATCTGTATATGTCCATGTCTGAAGAGAAAGCAGAGGACTTGGAGAGATGGATCAGGCCTTGGAGCAGAATAGATAAAGATGGGTAATGGAAGCCAGCTGTTGTGAAGGCAAGGTTGGATCACATCCTGAATGCATTATTGGGTATTGGATTAAACAGCATCTAAACCATCCGTAAAGCTTTTAGTGCATACTTTTGTAACAGAATAACCATTGGTGAATCATTCTGAGTTAGTTCTTTTTAATGAACCAGTTGAACCAATGCACCAAATTGGTTGTTGATTGAATGAAGGCAGATCTTAATATGAGCTTGCAGTTGATTGTAGGAAAGGGGCAGGGTTATGCAGACTAAATGATTGGAAGGTCCAGCTAAAAAAAAAAATTATAATAATAATAAAAACTCTAATAATTTCTAATAATAATAATAATTTCTCACAATGAGATAAGTAACATGCAGTCTAAAAATAAAAACTTTATTCAACAATTCTTCTTGCATGCATCGTGATACTCTCTATAATGGCGGAATATGTGATTTGGAAGAGAAGAATTGCATTTGCATTTGCATCATACAGTTGCATTGCTGCCTATGCAGGGTGAAAGAGCTCTCAGATTTCATCAAAAATATCTTAATTTGTGCTCCGAAGATGAACGAAGGTCTTACGGGTTTGGAACGACATGAGACTGAGTAATTAATGACAGAATTTTAATTTTTGGGTGAACTATCCCTTTAAATAAAACAAAGATTATTGGAGTATGTTTTACAAGAAAATACTATTTCAGTCTTTCTACTTCAAAATTTCACATTTAATTCAATTCATATTGAACATATGTGCCCTTTAAATCTCTTCTATTTCAGTTTCAATTGATTTGATTTTCTCAGGTTTTCATAGCTTGAAGTAATGAAATTGTTTGAGAGAGTTGAGATGACATTAAACAAAAGATGAGAGTGTAAAGTAGAGGACGGTGAAGGGCACTGGGGTCGCTTTTAGCTACAGCCCCTCTCTTGCCAGCAGCACAGCTGCTTTAGTAAATGATCTTTCACAGACAGATTGCACTGAGAGGACGTCATTGGTCCAGAGCTGGAGCACAATGCTGGTTTTCTTTTCCAAGTGAAGTCAGCTTTGTGTTTTTTAACCTCCCTCTTTCTCTTTATCACTCTCTCTCTCCCCTCCCTCTTTTTCTTTTGGATACAGTGGATGACTTTATTATGCTCTTGGTATTTCTGGGTTTCTGTGTCAGTGGCGTGAAGAAAAAAAAACACAAAGCATCTTTACACACAGACTGACCACGTAAAATCAATTTTTTTCAATGACGCAGAAATGAACACGTGTCTTATGAACTTTATATTCATCAAAGATTCCTGAAAGGAAATCATGATTTATTATTAAGCAACATAAATGTTTCTTGAGCTCCAAATCAGCATATTAGAATGATTTCTGAAGGACTGGAATAATGATGCTGAAAATTCAGCTTTGCCATCACAGAAGTAGATTACATTTTAAAATATATTAAAATACAAAACAGTTATTTTAACTTGAAAAAATAATTAAAAAAAAACTTTAGAGACATTAAAGAAATTTTACAGATTCCAAACTTTTTACTATATGTACCTCCCCAGGGTGGACTTTAAATTGTGCTGCAGGCTGTGAAAGTCATTTACCCTAATAAGACCAGCTGTGATACGGGCAACTTTTATTAGAGTGGGATTGGAGGAGGAGATTGGGGGAAAAACTCCACTGGTTTTGTGTCTTTTTTTTAATCCTGTAGTTTAGCCTCCTGTTGGCTCATTGGCTGATTGCAGCAACAGTTGGTGTCTTGGAATTCCTGCAGAAACTCCAGTCCAGTCCAGTCTCTCACTCACTCTCATTCTTTAGCTCATTTGTTTTCTAGGTCGTTTCTGTGTAGCCCTCAGAATCCCCTGACCTCTTTCCCTCCCCTTGCAAATTTGACCCACATAATGTCTGCGAAAGTATGACAAACGAGAAGCGAGTTGAACTCCTGCCAATCAGCTCTGTGTCGTTCTCTTTCTCCCACAGTCCACCCCTTTAACCCAGCTTTCCCTACAGTCGCATGCAGCTATAAACATGCAGGATCTCAGAATCATAACATGAAACTATCACCAAGCCTAGTTGTATTTATTACCAGGTTTGAAGGTCACATACATTATTTGGAACTTCTACTATATGTTAGCAACAATAACACAGTTTTAGTGAGATTGTTTACTCGTTTACTCATTATTTATGTTGTTCCAAACATGACTTTTTTTCTTTTGCATGGATCATAAAAGGAGATATTTAGCACAATATCCAAGCTGTTCTAAAATTATCATTTATGGTTGTCATCACCATCCACTTCCATTGTTAACATTTTGCATTTTTGGTTTAGCATTGTTGATCTAGATTTTATATTTGAAATTTGTAATATTTATTATTTATATTAATACTGTTCAAAAGTTTGGGGATGGTAATTTTTTTTTTAAATGCTTTTGAAAGAAGCCTCTTATACTCACTAAGACTGCATCAGAAATATAGTAAAAACCGTAACAGAGTGACATATTATTACATTTGAAAGTAACCTTTTTGTATTTTAATGTATTTTAAAATATCATTTATTCCTGTGATAGCAAGCTGAATTTTCAGCATCATAACTCCAGCACTGCAAAAAATGGCTTATCTTACTTAGTAGTTTTGTCTTGTTTCTAGTCAAAATATCTAAATTCTTAAATCAAGATACTTTTACTAGAGTAGTAAAAGTAAATGTATCTTGATTTAAGAATTTAGATATTTTGACTAGAAACAAGACAAAAATACTAAGTAAGATGAGCCATTTTTTGCAGTCAGTCTTCAGTGTCACATGATATGATCCTTCAGAAATCATAATATACTGATTTGGTGCTCAAGAAATATTCTTTATTATGTCTTTACTATCACTTTTGATTAATTTATTTTAAAGCAAAATGGTATGGCACATCTGATACCGTCATGCATCTGGTATGGTAGAGTACATTTTGTATACATTTTTTAATATTGACTTCTTGATTTCATATGTTTTGTTGATATTTGTGTGATTTCTCAAGTTCCTGCAATGTAAACCATGTGTTTCAGTATTTTGTCCCTGTACTGTATATGCAAGAGGAACTGACGTATTGGTCTGTGGTCTGGGACAGCCTTTGCCTTGGATGGGCTTCAGTTGGCGCTCCCCATGAGATCTCACAAGAAACAAGGAGTTTTTCAGAGGTGGCTATTAAAAAAGCCACATTAAAGAGCCTTTCCCCACTGTAGCGCTTCACACACTGATTACAGGCCTTAAGATTTTAAAGTGGGTGTATTACGCACTAACAGTTTATTAATGGAGTTTCTCTTCTTTCGTATCCATCCCTATTTTCTGCTTGAATAATTCATCTTGAAGCATTCTGCTTTTAGCCTCTCTTTTACTACATCTTTGACCACGGCATTTAAACCCTTTAACTGAGAAGCCAAGACCATACCCTGCGATAGTGTTGTTTGTTATTGAAAGACGTCATCTCCCTTAATTTAGACCGCCTGACTCTTCCTTTCCACTGCCCCACTTTTTGGTTTGTCCCTCCCTGATCGTGCGTCTCCTCATAGGGGTCTTTGGGATCACGTTGCCTGAAGCACTAACCTTCTGGACAACTTCCTGTCCAGAATCAACTCTATATTCAGCTTTCCTCTTGCATTGTGACCAAAAGTCCAATTGTTTTTGTTTGTGGTATGAGGAGGGAAAAGGAGGAAAGCAAACATCAGATGCTTTTGTCCAAGGTTTCCCATGGCTGTACACATGCACACATTCATAATTTCATGCACTAACATAATAATACAGGGGGATTTAATTCAATTATTATTATTATTATTATTGTGTGGTCATATTGAGTGGTTTCTGTAAAAACAACAATGTGAATGTGGCGTGAGGCAACTGAAGTAGAGAGAGATTTTTTTTAATGGTGCATATTATGAAAATCTGTCTTTTTCTGCATTTAAGTGCATTTAACTGGGTCCTCGGTGCATCTACCAACCCAGGAAATGTGAAAAAGAACAACCCAATAATTTTTTGGTAAGCCTTTTTCTGCAAGCTTGTGAAATAATGAGTGCATCAGATTTCGCTCCCCCCGTGCCGTAGAAAGCAGATCTTATTATAATATTTACCGCCCCTTAATTTGCACGTTTCCACCCACGGTGCCACCATTGTGTTTTTGCAAGGGACAACAGTGTACCAGTTCTAACGTCATGGCGAAAGTTCAAGCAAAGCATGCTAACTGTTCTGTCTTTGGCTGCACAGATGAGCACAGAACACTATTCAGGATCCCAGCCTCAGAGGAGACAAGAGAGCAGTGGATTTATTGATTTATTTACTGTTTATTACGCTGCTGCCACACAAATCTAATATAAACATGCAATTTCTTTTCCAGCTGTTTACCTTCACAGACATAACCGAGTGTTTTTGTGTGTTTTTAACAAACTTGACAGTTTAAGCGCAACAAGACATGAAAGAGTTTAGTACTGTGTGACAGCCGGTTTCTGTGCGTGTGCTTCTGATGTTTGCGCTCAGAAAACCGTATATCAGAAGTCACCGTATATCTTTACCTTCTCTGAAAACTCCTACTTTTTTGATGGTGCTTCTAAATGTTTTTAAATTGTTAGCAAAAGTGAACAAATTTTGCTTTTAGTGAAGTTAGACACATTACTTGTCATGTGCGGTGTGCCATTTCACTACTACCCACCCTAAACACATGGCTGTTTAAGAAGTTGTTAGAGAGTGCTCTGGCAAAAGTCCAGTGGCGACAGGGAGAGCAAATTAAAAGAACGTGCTGTGACAGTGAAAAAAAAGCATCTTACATGAGCAGAGTTCAGTGGAGAGTGAGTTAAGATGGACTGCTCTAACAAGCTCCCTCACTGATTCTTTCAAGCTGAAGAAGCTCGGAGCTCAGGCTAATTAGAGTGAATCAGACAGAAGCGGCTGCTAGATGCTGACCCGCTCTCCCTGCAGACAGCATCCCAATTAGCATCCATTCACACCCTACATAGAGACCGCAACAGCCCCAGGACGCTCCTCATCTCAGCCAAATACATACCTGGGTTACAATACTCTGAGAGAGTCTATTGTTTTGCTGACTGGTTTTCAATGGACGTGAAGGTCAAATTACTTTCTCTCTCCCACACCTGTATTACACAATAAGAAATATGGTCTTTTATGCATTTAGTTTTTGTAATGCTTTTGAAAGTTCATGAAGATAGACAAAGGTGTGTGAAAAACAATCGTTTGGCAGTTGAGCATTAACCTGTTTTTCTTTCTTTTTCTTTTTTTGGCTATTAATACCTCCTTTAAGGGTTGGCATGAGGGCAAGGCTGTTTGAAGAATACATTACAGTGCCATATACTGGCCAGTCTTATAGATTTTGCTTTGTTTCTCGTGTGTTAGCTGTTAAACATTATTATAATGTGTACATGCTTTCTCTCTGAGATCTACAATGCCTCTTTTATTACCCATCTACACAGTTACTCTACTATAATAGGGGTTGTTTTCTTACATGTCCAGAGTGTCAGATAGTCTTACAGGCATAGTTCACCCCAAAACCCTCATGTTGCTCCAAACCTGTATGATTTTCTGTGGAACGTAAATGGAGGAATCTGAATAATGTAAAGTTACAATGAATGGGAAATAGAGCTTTTAAGCTTTAATAAATAAAATTACTGTAAATGTGTCCACATGTGTCACCCAGGCAATTCATAAGAATCCTCCCCTCCAGTGGTCTGTTGACAGTACCAAGGAAAACATCAGTCAGATTTGTGAATTAACCATTCAGACCAGTTTTGTGAAATTAATAAACCGATTCATTGAAAAGATCAGTCTAAAAATAATATTTCACAAATTGATTAATGATGACATAATATTAGTTTTTAAACTATTCCTTTAAATTTGTGTTTATTGTATTTTGTGTATCTTTATTGTATTGTAATTGTATTTTTTTGGAATCTACTGTTTAAGGATCAGTATTACAATTGTGTACACTTTAAAGAAAACCCCAACCCTACTATGAGTAATAGTGATGCTTGCCTCTATAAAATAGTGATGCACCAACATTTTTTACTAAAACCAAAATTAAAGTTTTCATTTTGCCAAAAAAGGAAACCGAAAATAAAGCTTTGGTAATTAAATTTGGGTAATTGAACTCAGTGTTGTGTTCTCAAGTGATAAATGAAACCAGTTGTAATCATGTTATTTGGCAATGAACCGCCTGTCGATATTTTACATATTGCTACTCTAGCGTCATTTTTGGTCACGATGTAGTGTGTCCACACTATGTGTATGAAAGAGACGCTGACACAGTCAAAATGCAATATTGGAAAAGCTAATTAAATGTTACTGTTTCGGTCAGTGGTTTCTGCCCTCCAAAACTATTTTGGCTAAAACCAAAAGTTTTTTTGTTTGCTGTTTTAGCCGAATATTTTTGGTTGCTGCAATTTTGATGCATCACTACTCTTTAGAAACAGCAAAGTTGATTGAGAACTTTGCCCTCACCAGACATGCATCAAGCCAGTGTCGTAGCCAAGATGAAGTGTAATACAAATACAGGGTAAATGCCAGCGTAGTGGAACATTCTTTCAAAGCGATTTCGTTAAGACACAGGGGTTCAATAATTCTGAAGGAAGAGAAAGAGGAAAATAAAGCAGTCCAAGTGGGGCTGGTGAGAGAGCAGTAGGTCTCTGTGTTTTAATTTCTCCTCTCCTAACGGTGAGAGCGGCAGAAGTTTGATCTCCACACACTGTCTGAGAACTTCAGGCGAACACAGATGCAGCACATTCTCTTTGCTTGAAACCTGCACAAACATAACCTTCAGAGAACAGGCACGCTCTCTTTCTCTCAAATAAACACAGATCAACAATCAAATTCTGTCAACAAACCTATTCAAAGAGCACAGAACAAGAATGTCACCTGTGCGTCAGAACATTAGACAAATAAATAGAGATTACAGTAAAAAATGCTTTTCTTAAACTGTGTGTGTCAAAAGTGTGCTTTCTCCTCCTGTAGGTGTTTCAAGACCTGGGTGTGTGTGTCCTGTCTGGAGCTTCAGAGGGGTATAACGTGTGTCTGTTTGCGTATGGACAGACGGGCTCAGGGAAAACTTACACCATGATGGGCACTCCAGTGAGTAACTAATTGTATGAGATAAAGTTAATGGTGAAGCACTATTTCAACCTAAATTTTATGGATCCTCTTTATCTGTGCAGGACTCCATTGGCCTGACACCAAGGATCTGTCAAGTAAGTTACTGGCATTTAAGGGATAGTTCACCCAAAAATTTAAATTCTGTCATCAGTTACTCACCCTCATGGCGTTCCAAAGCCATAAGACTTCAATGATTTTTGTCCCTACACAACCACATTTTGATGTTTCAAAAAGTTCATAAAGACATTTTTGCCGTAAACTTGAGAAGGTTAATTCAAGTCTTCTGAAGATACACAATCAATTTAAACAGAAAATGGAAGATGTTTGCTGACACACATGCATCAAGTGAGTATGGTCAAGTTTGTGCTTACAATATTTGATGTGCTCTTTGTATGTATGTTGGTCAGTGATCATAAAAAAGTGGTTGTCTTTTTGGAAGACTTGGATTAAACCTAGGGCCCTATGATTTACGCGATGAGTCATAAAAATAGAATTTACTGTATAATGCAGAATGTCAAGTAATTTGCCAGACTATAGATGAATAAATCAAAAATAGGTCAGTACACTTAAAGCAAAATGTGATATGATCTAGTGTCTGTGAATATTAAGCCACAAAATACTATTTAATTATGGATCCTGTTCTGCATGTCTCTGTGTGAATAAATGGCACAGGTTTAGTTTACTACACGCATACTAATAAAAAAGGTAAATACAAAACAGTATTTCTGAAAAAAAAATCAATCATTTAGAGATGCTTTTGATTATTAACATTTTTGAAACCATTAAAATGGAATTTATAAAATTAATGGAAATCAGAATTTGGTAAAATAAAAAAAGAGAAAAAATAAAACATTTCATAGGGCCTTAATTTTTTTTTAAATAAATTGCTGTTAAATTGTGTAAGTTTCATGATTTTAATTACTTAGACATGCTTTTTGATTAATACAATTTAATTGAACCATTAAAACAGGGTTTAGAAGAATTAAAACGGGGGGAAAGGGAATCCAGAAAAGTTAAAACGTAAAAAACAGAAATTTGAGAAAAAATCAAATGAATTTCATAGGGCCCTAGATTAAACTTCTTGATTCATATGGATTACTTTTATGATGTCTTTTTGAGCTTTTTGAAGCATCAAATTTTGGTTGCATTGACTTTCAACGGAGGAACAGAAATCTCTCAGGTTTCATCAAATATGACTTCAATTGTTTTTTGAAGATGAATGAAAATTGTATGGTTTTGGAACAACATGAGGGTGAGTAAATGATTTGAGTACATGATAATGGGGTTACCTCCTATGAATATTTTCTTACTAGAGCCTATTTTTTACCCTTTGTTAAAGGGTCTTTTTAGGTCAGGAGTTGAGTCTGCAGATGGACAGAGCTGTAGAGTTGAAATAAGGTGAGAAGGAAACCCTCTGTTTCTTTTTCTTTGGCTCTTTCGCAACAGTATCAGAAAGCCTATCCTGAGAATGAAGCAAGAAGTACGCCTGTAAGCAAAAGCAAATCACAACCTCATTTTCCCTCAGTTTTTTAGAGATCTATAATGAGCGTGTGCGTGATCTGCTGAGAGGTGCGGAGCAGAAGAAGCCAGCACCCCTGAGGGTTCGAGAACACCCAGAGAAGGGGCCCTATGTGCAGGGTGAGTGTTCACAAAAGCAAACGTAAAATGCCCTTCATGCTGATTTGTTGTAGAAAGAAGTCTGGTGAAGCCCTTCAAACAAAGTCAGATTACCTCGTGTAACCAGTATTAATGAAAACATGAGGAAAGCGCTCACTGTGTTATAACGTTTGATGAATGGTTGTGTATTTTTATTAAAGAGGTAATTGTGTACATAAGTTCCTGACTGTTTGCATTTGTAACTCAATTCCCACCACAGCTTGTGCTGAGAGTAGCCAGCATGTATGACTGTATCTGCTGCTCCTCTTTCTTTTGCTCTCTCTCTTTCTCCCTTCTTGTCCAACATCCAGTCATTGTGTGTATTAGGAGAAAGCCCAGTGCAGCAAAGGAAGTGACCTCACTTCCATGTGGCCGCTGGAAGCTCAGTACAGAGGCATTGTGTATTGACCGAGATGTGTTTCTCACACATGTAAACACAGTGACCTCAAAAAGTATTTGGACACTTGAGACACTTAAAATATGTAAAATATTGAATACTAAACTATATATATAAAAAAAAGTATTTGTAACAATTCTGTTCATTCCTGACAGATTAACAACCAGTTAGACAACAAAAAAGTGTCCAAATACTAAAATATCTTGTAATTTAAAACCTAACAACTAAATGTACAGAAATGCACACAGCAACTGTGACTAAACACAAGCCCAATTACACTCTAAAAGATCAATTAATAAATGTTTTAGCACCACAGGCCACTTTACATACAGAAAGATGATTTAGCATCATCTCTTCCTGATATTGTTCCATTTCTATTCTCTAGCAGGGTGACTCAAATCATGGAAAGGATGATGATGCTATTATGTGTTTATCTTAGGTCTCTCTCAGCATGTAGTGACTGACTACAAACAAGCAGTGGATCTGCTTGAGGAGGGCATCGCTAACCGCATCACAGCCGCTACACATGTCCATGACGCTAGCAGTCGATCTCATGCCATCTTTTCCATTCAATACACACAGGTTTGAATCTCATTCAATTCATAGCAACAGAAGATCTCTCATCAGTCTTTTTTATCACAAACTGCATTTTTTGTGTAACTAAATAGCTGCTAGTCACACTAGATATTTTACACATATTTCACTCTAGACACTAGTTATTTTGCTTTATTATCCATATGCCAAAAATGTAGTGAAATCACCTTTTCATTACTGATTTTGTACAGTTTGGGGTCAGTAGGATTTTATTTTCTAAAGAAATTAGTACTTTTATTCAGCAAAGATGGATTAAATTGATCCAAAGTAACAGTGAACACTTTTATAATGTTATAAAAGATTTCTATTTCTAGTAAGTGCTGTTCTTTTGAACATATTATTCATGCAAAAATCATGGTTTCCACAAAAAATATTAATCAGCACAACTGTTTTCAACATACTGTAGATAATAATAAGAAATGTTTCTTGGGCACTAAATCAGCATATCCATCACAGGAATAATTGGCAATTTAAAATGTATTAAAATGGAAACCAGTTATCTTAAATTTTAATAATATTACACAATTTTACCGTTGGTCACACTTTATTTTAAGGTCCAATTATCGCAATTAACAAACCATTAACTACGACTTTTTCCTCAGTAAACTCCTTATTTGCTGCTTATTAATAATTAGTAAGGTAGTTGTTAAGTTTAGGTATTGATGTAGAATATGGTCATGCAGAATATGTGCTTTATAAGTACTAATAAACAGCCAATATGCTAATAAGCAACTAGTTAATAGTAAAAATGGGTCCCTATACTAAAGTGTTACCTTACTGTTTTTACTGTATTTTTTAACAAATAAATGCAGTCTTGATAAGCATAAGAGGCTTCTTTCCAAAACGTTAATCTTACTGGCCCCAAACTTTTGAATGCTAATATTCTTGTGAAAATAGTATTTTCTTTTTATAGGCTATTCTAGAGAATAACCTTCCCTCAGAAATAGTGAGCAAGATCAACTTGGTGGACCTGGCTGGCAGGTTAGTGTCTTAGTTTAAACTTAAACCAAAGTCTCCTAGTTTAAAATCCAGAAAACTGCTTTCACTGACACGAAACAATGATATATTACCAAGTTGCCCTCTAGTGGTTGATCGCATAATGGTGAACAGTAAAGTGCTAACTTGAGTTGAAATATCACTCTTTGTGCTGTGTCAGTGAACGAGCCGACCCTCAATACTGCAGAGACAGAATAACAGAAGGCGCCAACATCAACAAATCTCTTGTCACCCTTGGCATCGTGATCTCTGCTCTTGGTAGGCACTGGCCTTCTTTATTCTTACTATCCTCTCTCATCTTCCTTGTCATGACTTTGCACTTTGTTTTTCTAGCCCAGAACTCTCAGATGTTCAGCAGCAGTCAGAGCATTAACAGTGTGCTCAGTGAGGGTGACGGGAGCACTGTGGGTAGTCAGTCCAGCTCTCTGTCGGGCAGCGGGCGCAGACAATGCTTCATTCCCTACAGGGACTCTGTCCTCACCTGGCTTCTCAAAGACAGTCTGGGCGGCAACTCCAAAACCATCATGATTGCAAGTAAGCCATTCAGAGTAAAGATTTGGTGGTTGCTGCATTGGTTTCAGTGCTAGTGGAATTGATTCTGAGATTCAATTTTCCTCCAGCTGTCTCACCATCCAGCAGCAGCTACAATGAGACTCTGAGCACCCTCCGCTATGCAGCTCACGCCAGGAACATCGTCAACAAGCCAAGAGTCAATGAGGTGTGTTTAGATGTGTACAGAACTTGCTGTACCACCATCAACAGAAAATTATGTTAATGAAACTAAAATAAAACATTTTGTTTTATCTCAGGATGCCAATGTGAGGTTGATCAGAGAACTGCGAGAGGAAATTGATCGTCTGAAGAACATGCTGCTCAGCTTTGAAATGGTACCAGATTTTAACAGCTCGACCTGAATAAGTTCACCACACGTTTTATGTGTCAAGTAACTACAACATCATTACAAGACATTTTGAACATTTCTCAGGTTTACTAACAAGCTATATGGAGTGAAAATTTGACAAATGAGATTTCAGATGTGGGCAGGGCTCCATGGCACCATCAGCAAAAATAGAAACCAAGTCTTGTTGTCTTGTGCTGTTTAATGTTGCAGCTGGTTAGGATTAAAATGGAATGGACACGTGTCAGGTACCTGGTTAGGACATGGTGTTACAAAGCCGTTGATTTCCATATTCACATAAACCAAAAGTTTTGCAAAAGTGACTGATAATTGTCTTTTCCATCCACAGCAAAGGAATCCCAGTCCATCTCTCAGTGATGAGAGAGAAGGTAGCTTGTCTGATATAGTCCTACAGAATGAACTGAAGGTTAGTCCACCTACATGAAATGCTGGAGTCTGATATTAATTCTGAGCTAGTTCTGTAGGACCTTATTTATGTACTCTGCTTGTTAAAAGGTCGGGATTGGTAAGAGTTTTTGTTTTTGAAAGAAGTCTCTTACACTCACCAAGGTTGCATTTCATATCTTGCAATGAGACTTTATATATCATGATTGCAGCTTGGTTTCTTGTAATTACTCACAATTTTACTTTAAATCTCGCAATTGCGACTACTTCTATACAAGTCATTGGTGTTTGGTGATGAGTTTTTATCAAGGTCTGCATTTACAGTCACACCAGAGGTGTTAAACTGGGATTAGGACTTGGTTTTATGCAGACCAGTTAAGTTCTTCCACACTGACTGAATCAATCATTTTCTTTTTGAACCTTGCCGTATACACAGAGGCATTGTCATGTTAGAATAGAAAAGGGTCCTGTCCAAACTGTTGCTATAATATTAGAAGCACACAATTTCCTAGAATATCATTATATGCTTTAACATTAAGATTTGTACTCATAGAAATTACTAAAGTAGTCAAACCTGTTCATTAGAAGGGGGCGACCAATACTTTTGGCAATATAGTGTATCTTGTAAATTTCACTGTTGATCTTACAATAGCAACATAATGTCTTGCAATTGTGACATATACTATACAATGTGACTATATCAATTATGGCTTTGATGCTCTTTTTTTTTTTTAAATACATTTTAAAATGTACAGTAATGCATTTGGCAAAGCTGAATTTTCAGCAGCCATTACTTGTCTTCAGTGTCACATGATCCTTCAGAAATCATTCTAATATGCTGCTTAATATTTCTGTGGAAACTGGACTTTTTTCAGGATTCTTTGATGAATAGGAAGTTCAAAAGAACAGCATTTATTTGAAATAGAAATCTTTTGTGACATTACAAATGTATTTACTGTCACTTTTGATAAATTTCCAGACTTTTGAACAGTTGTGTAAACTGTAGTGTGGGTCTCCTTAGAATGATTTTACTTATTTCTACAGAATTCAGTTTTTTTATGTTTTTTAATTTCTTTATCATTATCATTCTTTTGTTTTGTTTTTTATTCACAGTTAACTTTTCACCTGCTAATTTTCAGTCGCTCATGTATTCCTCTGCAGGTGGAGCAGCTGACTAAAGACTGGTCTGACAGTTGGCATGATAAGCGAGCCCTGTTGGAGCGCTACAGTGTGGACATTAACCAGAACAGAGCAGGAGTCCTCATTCACTCGCTCTTGCCCCACCTCATCGCTCTAGAGCCAGACGTCCTCAGCACAGGGGTCACCATCTACCACCTTCGGGTACAATTATTCAGCTAGTTATACGCAATATATTGCTTTTTCCTATCACATCCATATAACCTTTAGCTAGCCTTCTCTCTACAAAATCCTTTGTCCTTTCGGGTCATTAACCTATGGTTCTTTCTCTTTTCCCTCCAATAGATTCTCCCTTCATTTCTCTTCTATCTTTTCTACTTTTGTTCTGTGTGCAAAACTCTTGAGATACCTCTCACAGGAAGGTAAAACAGCCCAGAGCTTTGGTCATGTGGTCCAGACATTCCCTCCTCTTCTTTTCACTTTCCTCTTTCGTACTTTTGTGTGATTGTGCAGGAACATTTTAGTGAGAGTTACTCAGTGGTGTTTACGTAAAGAAAGGTTAGTTCTGATAGCCCATAAAAGGCTAACGGCTGTGCAATTTCAGCAGTTTCCTTGCTTTAAAAGCTAAAGCCACCTGGGAATGATTGTGCGCCCATGTGTCCGGGCTTATATAAGCAGGTATTTTATCCTTCATAAACAGTAGACAAATCGTTTGCTTGGCTTTGAGGTGTATAAGGAACAAAAAATAAGACATGGAAGAAGATTTTTTTTTATTTTGGACTAAATCCTCTTATTGACTTCTGTTAATGTTTGTTATATTTTGGTGCTACAGGAAGGGGTAACAAGAATCGGGCCTCAGGATGACAATCTGGAAGAGCCTCACATAGGTATCTCATATTCATCTCAGCATCTTTAAGTACTATGTTCAATTTACATCTGGTAATAACAGCATTAAATAGTGCTGCAGGGATGACACATTTTTGTAGGCCAAAAACCAGAAACAATTGAGCAATTTTAGCACTTCCTGTTCCATCGTCCCAAAATCATTGGGTTTTTTGAATGGGTGTTTAGTTAAATGCCTGAAATAACATCTGCAGTTAATACAAGAATAAGACGTTTTCACATTTTATTCTAAGATTGTGACATTTTTTAAAAAGCTTTTACTTGTCTTAAAAAAGATGGTTGCTAACAAGTGGCTAAATAGGACTACAGAGGTCATCACTCATCTACTTATTTCACTTCCACAGCCTCCTTGTGTTTATGAGCATTCTCTTGCACACTTATTCAAACATATTCTAACTCAGAATTTCAGTAAAGTTTTTTTTTAATATTTTTATAAATGAAGTCAGAAGCTCAAAGTCTGAGTTGTCAGAAGCTTAGTGGTGGTGACGTTGAAGTCATGCAACCGTGGTGTTGTTCATTTATAGGCTACATTTAACATTTGACTTCTGGCAACTATATTCATTTTTTCAAGTTGTTCATTTGTGAAGATTATCATGATAAACAAAACATGTAAGTATAATAAACATTTGTTTGTCTCAGAGCTTATTTTCTGCAATAATCTAAAAGCCAATGGAAATATCTTGTTGGGTTGGCCTACAAAACTATGTCATCATTGCAGCAATCTGTACTAGTGTAAATGGGATCTAAAGCATCTTGTGATCTGATCACTCAAACCACTTTCGGTGGTCAGGGGCGCATATATAAAAAAAATAGTCTGTTAAAGTCCTGTTTAGCAATAGATTTGTTTTAAGTGGACAGCAGTGATTAACCTGCACCTCAACCCCTCAGTCTTGCCAGAAGGTTCCTCCTGCGAGATTGAGAATAAGAGCGGGGTGGTGATGCTGAAGCCGGTCTCAGGGAACATCTGCATGGTCAATGAAAGAGAGATCAAGGAGCCCTGCAGACTTGCACAAGGTAAATTAAACGTTCAAAATACAACCCATTATACCCAATTCGTGTAAAACAAAATCAAAATAAAGAAAACAAAATATATATTTACATTAGTAGATACTGAGAATATCCTGATGTATCATTGCGCATCTCTATTTCCCCTAAGGTGCAGTGATTACCTTGGGAGGACTCCATAAGTTCAGGTTCAACCACCCTGCAGAGGCGGCTATTCTGAGGGAGAGAAGACGGGTACAGTCCATGCTTTGCAATGCATATGTTCACTAAAATGACCTTGAGATTAGATGGCTAAATGTATTTGCAAAAATGGCTCCGAAAATTCAAGTTCGTTCAGGAAAATGGAATAGCATCGCTTGTTTGTGAATGCAATTTGTTTTGATATTTTGCAACTAGTACTATGGCATTCAGACATTAAGTATTTTTTTAAAGGGTTAATTCACCCAAAACTGACAATTGTTATAATTTACTCATTAAACATGATGATTAGACATTATTGTTACATACCATAATTTATTTTTGTTTTATAATGGTACTACATTAAAAAATAATGCACACAATTTGGTACTGAGAATTGCTTGAATTAGCATTACTGATATTTATATTTATACTGATATATACTGTATAGATATATTTATTTTTTTTTTTTATCTATGCAGACCAGTGATGAAGGTCTGGTCTACAACTCTACAGAGCTCAACTCATCCAGTTCTGACATAAGGTAGATGTTTTGTTCATTCAAGAGCAGTACATTTTTGAACCATAGATATATTGTACAAGTTCATGTTGTTTCTAAATGTTGAACTGGTATTGAGCCCTCTGGAGAAACTGTTGTTTATGTGGTGTTGCTTGGTTACTATAGTGAGTATGCAGACAACAAAAGAAAAAAAGGGATGGAAGTAAACTAGTTTCTTTGCTGTGTTATTGTAACTTTCTTTGAATCTTTTGTTTCTAATTTTTCAGAACTAGTGGTCATATATCTGGTTGGCTGGTGCATCATTGAGTTTGGGTTTGTTGTGTGCTCAGGGTTGCAGGAGGAGGTTGTCATGAGAACGGCAATGGGACGGCTCCCAGGCAGCGACTAGAGGAACAGCAGTGGTACATAGAGTGTCTACGAGAGGAGATTCAGATGGAGCAGAAAAGAGCGGAGAGAGATCTTCTTACTGCATGTCTATGGTAAAATTATTGGTGGGTGGTGCAGTTAACAGGGTTTTGTTTGAAATGAAGCTCATGAGTGATTTGGGTTGCAGTTGGGGCTCACAGGCCGATGGAAAGCAGTGTACATAGTGCGAGTCTCACGAGGGCATCAAGAATTCAGAAAGAGTTTGAAGGATCTGCATCACAGCTCCGGGCAGTTTGCATTATTAAATTGAATTTACATTTCGCTTTGGTGAAAAGTGAAAAAAATGCTCTTCTGTAAGTAACTTTATTTCTCCTAAAATGTAAGCTTTTAAGAAATGGATTAAGACATTGGTTATATTTTACACACTTTGTGCTGAGATATTTTTATTTTGGCAGCACATATATAGTCTTAAACAAAGCTTAAAAAACATGAATATTGAATACCTGACAATAAGAAATTGTCCAAATTTCAATTATAAAGCCTTAAATTCTTCTAAACTCTGGTTTATTTTGCATCTAAAGTCAAGCAGTGGATCTTGCAAGAAAAGCAACGGCTTGAAGCCCACAGGGAAAAGGGAACATTGGAGTCAGGGGTTCAGACAGATCTCATACTTCATAGTGGATTATCATGTCAGATGACTGAGGAGCAAGGCAGTGCTGAAAGAGTCCCACCATCACCTTTAATGGGTGACAGGAAAAGAGTGGTGCAGGAGGAACTGCTGAAGCACCATGCATTGCGCAGAGCTGAGAACCGTGTGCGCCGCAAAAGGTTACATTACCAACTGGAGAAGATTGCACGAAAGCGCCATCTGTTGGAGGCGAAGCGAGAGCTGCAGAGGCTAGAAAAAGAGCTTTTTGAAGGGGGCGATGAAGCCTCATCTCCAGATCTGGGGTACCTCTCAAAGTCCAGGGGACGTCCAATGACTTTACGAAGGCATTCATTTTCTGCTGATCTGCTGTCCCGACTGTACCCCCAGCACACTCCCATTTTCAGGTGGGTATAATCATTTGCTGAGAGTGACGAAAGGCTTTAAAGGAAGGGTTGTGCAGAAAGCCCTTATATGGAGATGATGTATGCGTGTTTAATGCAAATTGCTAACCTTTTGTATGCGATCACTCATTTAGAATCATTTAGATTTAATTAATATTAGAGCAATGTTAAGAACAAACCCCACGTGTTAGGTGGATTTTTTTTGTGAAAAGTTCTCCTTTGTATGCAAAAACAAATAAATCAATGCAATTGTAAGTAAAAGAGAACCACTGTGCATGTTTTGGAGTTTACCTGGTCTAAAGAATGAAGTAGTAAATCTTACTGAACAAGGTGTTATTCATGTTTAAATTACATTGTTATTTAAAATGATTATTTCAATAACACCAAGAACAGTGGATTGTGTTTTTACTTTTAAATATATACATATTTTTTTTTTTCTCCAAACAGCCAGTTCCTCAAAAGGAATAGATCTTCTGAGTTTACAGCGTCTCTATCTGGTCTTGCTTGTGCCACTAAATGGGAATCTGATGAATGTCTCAGAGATCAAAAGATTAGAAGACGTTCAAATACAATGCCCTCAAGATATGATCAAGGATCCTTAAGATTGGCCAGTTTTTCTGACAGCATCAAAAGTCCCTTAAAAGTTGCAAGTTCAACTGAAGCTACAAAATTAAAAACTGCCTCCTCAAGGTTGATTGTCAAGAAAAGCACAAGTGACCAAGACAAGAATTGTCTGTATTCAAACACCAAAGCCACTAGAAAAGTATTACCGATAATAAAACAGAAAAGTTCTGTGAAGGGAACAAAGACTCTGTCTCAAGGTGGAAATAAAGGTTTAGAGACCATCCGCAAGGTTTTTGCCCACTCCGTTGGCTCTGGGATCAGAAGTGCTTTGACAAAAGTTTTCCGCAAGCCACCATCAGGCTTACGGGGACATAGAAGTGTGAAATCTGTGAACAAAATGATAAGTCAACTTAATGACAAATCAAACAAAAACAAGACTGTGAAAGACTTTGAGCAAAAACAGGAAAAGTGCCCTATCAAACCGACAATGTCTTATGAAAGTTTGGAGCAGCTTAACTCACTAAAACATAAGCAACAGAGACACTGGCGTAGTGCAGAAGTTCTAACGAGTACCAAGCAATGGGTTGCAGTGCAAAAAGAAACAGCTGGATGGGTGGAACACGGTGGTTGGGAAGATCCCAACGGATCTTCAGATTGTGATAGTATCTCCTCATTGGATTCACTGTCATCAGCTTACACTACAGCTCTGGCTGAGCAACTTAAGCAGGAGGAATGTGATTCCAGTGACGCTGAGAGTGAAGACAGTCAGATGTCTCAAGATTCTCTTGCTATGGAGAGCAGTGGGAAGCATGTGACTGCCAGACCAATGCTGAGGTTTAAAAAAGGTCCAAGCCACTTAACCACCCCTACAATACTGGCTTCATGCAGCTCTCAGGCAATTGGCAATAAAGAGCAGATGAGAATATCCAAAGATGTACCTGCAGAGGTTTTCTGGAGCCTTAATGGTAGTCAGAAGTTGAAAACGGAGAATGGCCAAGGCATTGCTAGAGAGCCTTCACACATCTCTTGTCTAGCATCTGAATCAAGACCTTGTAGTGGTGCAAGTATGAGAGAAACAGAGAATCCACTTGCTCTTACTGATGCTTGGTCATCTACTGATGCAGCAGACAGTCCCAGAATCATCAGGGCTGCAGGACACTTGATCAAACAGGATCCACACACACTAATAGAGAGCAGTAGATGCCAAAGCTCTACAAGTCTAGATCTATCAGACAACATGAATGCCTCAGAAAGCCAGAGCTCACCTCGTTCTGACTCCACTCAGGACGGAAATACAACACTTGAAGAACAAAATGACACATCCTTTGAAAATACCCTGTTGTTAGAGAGTGATCTCAGTTTTATCCCAGGGCAGGAGATCTATTTTAAGGAACTGACTACCAATGCAGGACCATGTACAACTCACACAGTCTGTGACTCTACAGATTCTTCAGATGGGGTAGCAGACCCAAATACCCCAACCACTGAATATGAACCACTGAATCCCACTGTGACTGAAGCATTGCTGATCAACTCTTGTTCCAAAGATGGTGAGATCTCAATAAATACCACTTGCTTCCCAGTTAACTCTAGTAGGGAAGATTTACATGTTAGAGAGGAGCCATCATCATCCCTAGTGTACCCTGAGGATTGTTCTCTGAAGTCAAACTTAAACCTGACAGAAGGTTATCAGGTTTCAACATGTGACAATGCAGGAGATCCAGAAGTTAAAAATTCTAAAGCAGCACAGATTCTAAATGAATCACACAACAATGCAAGCACTGCCAATGGCAAAACCATTGAACACTGTGATGAAGAAAATAAGTACTTCTATACAAAACAGTGCACAGAAATGGCTTGCACAACAGATAACAAAGATTATGCATTGACAATCAAACAATCAGACAAGCATGTCGAAGAAGTTAATAGATTTGGCAGAGATGGCGAACACTTTGGTGTACAGTTGGAGAATGAGCCAGTCATTGGTGCATGCAAAATGAACGACCCTCATGCAGGCTTTGTGGGAAATATGAAGCTTCCAAAGAAAAGTGATGAATATGTTTCACACACTGAGACTGCACTTTTAAATATAGATCAGGAACAGTCGTCTGCTTGTTCAACTACCAATGCAGAATCTGTAAAAAAGATATCTCTTTTGGAAAACTGGCTAACACCTAATATGATGGAAAACTCTGATCAAGAGCTAGAGGGCCAAAAAAATGCACCATTAGCTAGTGATGATCACAAGACTTTAATCAGCAAAGATCACGTTAATACATTTAGAAATGACAGTAGTGTATGCGATAGTGGGCTGACACAAACTAATTGTACTAGCCTGAAATCCTCTAGGAGTCCAGAGATTAAAAACATTATTGACAACAGTAAAGAGGATAGAAAAGATGCAGGCCAGATTGTGGAGAGAGAGGCCAATAACAGATATTTTCAGATGAGCGACTTGGCAATTAATGATAAAATATCAGAGGTGGTGAAAGAACATTTTATGATGTCTCTAAGAGAAGACTACAGTGAAGATCAAGAGCCAAACACAAAGAAAGAAAATACTTCTTCAGCTAAACTGGATCATTTGAAATCCAAAACAAACAAAAATGAATTTAATTATGAAAGTACTCAGGCTGGACATGGCGAGAGTAATAGTCCCCAGACTTTCTCGTGTATGTCAAAATCAGAGATTCATGAAGACAACTCTACTGTGCACTTGAATAATGGCAACGCACCAACAGAACCAAGACATTCTTTGACTTTGAAGGATCACATAGTCTTGAACTCCAGTGGCACAGAAGAGCATATTATAAGGATGAAAGAGAAGAAAGTTGAACAAGAAAGTCCAAAATGTGGATATGTCAGTGATAACATGGAATCAGTACTATACTGCACTATAGAGGAACAGAGCACAGATAAACTAAAAACAAGTGAATCAGTGTTTTCGTGTGTCAAAGAAACTATTATTGATGTGAATACATCAAGAGAGAACATTATTGTCTGCACCCAACTGAGAAAGGATTATGTTGATGCTTCAAACCCTGTTCAAAGGAAAGATTACATCAGCGAAGGGGTTTTAGAGGGTGGTAGAGTCACAGTATTAAAACCACTGCTTCCCTGCATGTATGCACAAGATAATTTATCTCTTAAGCTGACAAATGGGTTGGAGAAAGTTCAGAACGTAAATCAGTACTTGCACCAGAATGCACAGGTAGTTGACAACAAAACAAAACCAAATGAAAGTGCAATGATCTCTAAGGAAATGCACAATTGTGATGATAAACCACTAACCCATGGACATTCAAGGCTTTTGAATGAAATTTTGTGCTCACCCAGTGAAAACTGTCTTATGAAGGTCTCAACTCCAGTAAAGTCCAGTAAATGCAAAATTCCTCAGGTGACATTGTCCTCTGAAGCAACAGGGAAACATACTGTCTCAGGTATACACTCCGAATATGTGGCTGATACTTTTCAGCAAACCATGGAGGCACAAAATAAAAAGACATGTTCATATAACTCTTCAATATCAAGTATGGAAGATTACCACTCAACAGTGGATGGCAATTACCCAACTCCTGAAGCCCGGCCTTTAAGCAATCTTGCATTTTATGAATTTGGTCCAGGAAATCTTGGAAAACATAATGGTTGTGTCAGCCAAGATAAAACTTGTACTAAACATTCCTTGGAAACTGCCACTATCAGTAGTAATTGTGATAAAGACAAAGAAAGACCTGTGGAGTACATACTCAATGGTTACTCTGAAGATTTAAGAAAAGATGCCACCATTTCAGATTTAAGCCAGGCACCACAAAGAATACAAATGCACAATTTGCTTAAAACCTGTGATACTGGAAAAATCGACAAGGATCCACAATCAGAGAATCAGTCAATCAACACAAGTAATCAAATGGAAATGGTGGTTACATCTCCGTATAATGATGGCAGCATCAAAGGAATGCAAAGTTGTGATAACCAACAACTGAAAAATCAAGTGCCAAATATGCCTAAAAATCACCAGTCAACTTGTATGCAAAAAAGAGAGCCTGGTAAATCTGTTGAGGTATATCACAATGCAAAACAAACTCACTGCAGTCAAAACGCAAATGAATATTATAATAACACATGTAAATCTACAGACAGAGCAGAACATGTCACATCAACGAATGCTACAAAACATTTTGTTGGCGATGGTAATGATGACAGACGGAAAGGAAAACAAAAGCGATACAGAAAGGCCCACTTTATAGCACCTCCAAGTTCATCCACTGATTCTGCACCCGATTTATCTTTGGATGAAAGTACCACATCTAAAAGTCATGTGTCTCGTACAAAACCTGCTTCTCAAGCAAACCTGCTTCCTACCAGTCAAAATGCTCTTGGCAAATACAAAAGTTCTCCACTTGATGAACAAAGGATTCCTTCACCTTCAGCAATTAGTCCAAGATCATTAGAAGCACAATCAGGACAGAGATGCACCCAGCAGCCTAGAGAGATTCTTACCATACGTAGCGAAGCTGAGATTGAGACAATTGCATGTCAACAAGATCATGGTTCTACTCAAGAAATGCGAAAGATAGAGATGACAGAATCAAAGGGTGATAAAGACATTACTTTAAGGAAGAATGCTTCTTCTGAGGATATTTCAGTTTGTGTGGAAGACCATGCTCAGCCATTTAAGGAGACTGTCCCACAGACAAGAGATTCTGCAATGCATTTTGCTTCAAGTGATATTAACCCATTTATTCATTCAAGAACTACTGTGGCGGTTAACACAGCAGTCCACAAAAAGCAGACCTTTGGAAGTGCTGCCAATTTATCCTGCAAACACTCTCCACTCAATACTTCCAACAAGAATATGACGAGGTGCTGTAGTGTAGACAATGGCTTAAATATTCAGGACTCCCCTTTCAGTTCCCATTTGAGCGCTTATGTAAATCATAAAGGCCTCTCTAGCACACTGAGTAGTAATGAATATTCTAGAGATCAAATTTCTTCTGAACCTCTGCTGAAGGCAGCTTCTTCTTCTTCCTCTAGCAGTTCAAATAAGCAGACCCTAACAGCTTTGAAATGCGACTCTTACAATGGTGCCTCAGAAGAGTTATGCCAAAGTTCAGGTCAAGTTGACGAAATAGTGCTGGCCTACTCCTCTGAGTATGAATCTCAGGAACATCCGAGTCCAAGCAGGTGTGATCAAGGCACACAAACCATTGAGGTTAATAAGGACCTTAAAAGAAAGAGCCGTCACAGAAGAAGCAGCACTCAGACACCAGTGTCCAAACCAGGGAATGGTGCCCCAACCACATGGACAAGTCTGCAGAACATGTCTGAACATCTCTCTGACCTGATACACAACACCTCTGATCTTCTGGGTAACATACAGTGTATGCGAACAGGGGAAAAGCCACCAAAATATGACCAGCCTAAACACTGTTTCCAGGTTTCATCTGGCAGTAACGACAAGAGGGACTGTTGTACACAAACTTCACTGGACATTGGAGTCCAGACAGAGAACGCTCCAAGGTCAACAAATGCTACAGCCCATGAAGTAAATGTTATTGTTAAAGTTATTGGCTCAGATATTTGTAATGTGTCCCAGCTTGATGGTGATGCCAAGATCTTGAAGAATAAATGTAAAAGTGAACAGGCCTATGAAAGGATTAAAAGCCTGCCTGATTTACGTCCCAAAGGTTTAAAGGTGACTGAGAGTCAAAATTGATTCCTCCCCAAAAGGTTCTTTCATTAGAGACTCTTGTGCCAAATCAGGATGCTCCCACTTTGGAAGCATTTGAAGGAAACACAGTAGATAATTCCTGTAAGAAGTCTTCATCCAGCTACCTTGGAGCAAAACGCTCGCATATGAAGCAAGAGGAGAAGCAGACTTATCACAGAAATGTAGACCTAAGGAATTGCTTTAATAAACAAATTATGCTTATGGATCGTGCATGCTCCCCTATCCTTACAGTGAAGGCTGCAAGATACACCCAGCAAAGACAAGTAAAAACAACCCAGGCTTCAACAAACCATAAAACTGAGGGACAAGAGAATCAGTACTCAAATGTATACAACGTGCCATTGAAAGGTCATAAAATGTCCAACCATGAGAATAAGGTACTAGATCAGGAGAACCTTTGTATCCTTCACAGTAAAAATGCAAGAACAGCATCTACATCAATGTCATCTGTGACCTATGAAAACCTGAGTGACCTTAGTTGTCCAAATCTAGGTGCTCTGATGACTTCTCAAATAGCATCTGTCCCCGCAGCAAATGCATGAAAAATGAGAGGCATGAATATTCTCATGAAGTTGAAGACAGGGTAATAAGTAAACCCACTATTAACCATTCCCTATCTCAGCCACAAAGAATGTCCCTCTCCCCTCCAAGCAGTACCATTGGTGTCCAACTTGCATCCTCCTCAGATAACGTCAGACAATCTAAAATGGAAAACCTAGAAAGACCTCATTTGTCAACTGTGAACAGTCATTTGAGTCACCGATCTTCTGGGTATATAATAAAGAGTTGGGATCATTCAAAACAAAGTACTGTGCAACAGCAGGAAGATGACGTGATGTCTCTGGTGCCAAGCGAGTGCAACACAGATGTTCTGGTCAGCATCAATCCTCTGGCAGAAACCAGCACGCTCAAAGAACATCAGTGGATCCCTAATGATCTGCCCATCCACAACAAATTTACTAACTGGTCTGGCATTAATCAGCACCCACCATCAACACTTAGTAAGATTCACAGACCAACTGGACAGCACTTCACAAAGCTCAGCCCCAGTTACTGGCAAGAGCCATCAGAGAAAACAGACAGGAGAGCACAAGAAATTGAGAAGCTGAGGAAAGAACGTGAGCGGGTTTTAGCCTCTGTACATATGGATCTGAGCCCTCATCAGCTGACTGTTGAACTCACAGAGGCCAAGCTGCATTATGGCCAAGGGGAAACAGACACTCTGCTTAAAATTCTCAAGTCTGGTTCTAAAGAGGCATCTTCAGCCTGTAACAAACAGGAGCTCCTTAACAGGTCTGTATAATCTGTGATTACATTTTATTTGAAGTATTACAAAGTTTGTACAATATTTAAAGGGGTCCTGAACGGCCTTTGTTTTTTATTTTGTACTGTTCTCTGAGGTCCACTTATAATGTTATCAAGATTTTTACATCAAAAAACATAATTTAGAAGTAATAAGTTATTTTCTGTCCTGCTTTGACACCCCTCATTAAAATGCTCTGTTTGAATAGGTGTGGCGGATTGTAAACTTGGAAGTAAACGTCCACTGCTATGATTGGTTAACAGTTGTGTATGTTTGACAGCCTACATCCTTCATAGATGGATGCTTCTGTGATTTAGGTTAAAAATTCATAAATACTCCGTACATATCAAACAATCTGTAATAATAGACAAAGCAATAGTGACCACGTAATAAAAACGGTTACTCACACTTGTGTTGTGCAACAATACTGTCGGATCCAATATAGTCGGCACAGCATTGTGCTTTATTTTCAATCTGTGTCAAATTGTGCCTTGTTTGTAAATGAATCTTCGGTAAAATGTAGTGAACAAAGGACCAAGTTTTTACTCATGTTTCTGGCACTTCATTAAAAATAAAGTTCATCAAAAAAAGTTTAGCGTTTTGTTTCTGTGGTAGACCTGCGTTTGCAGCTCTTCTCGTTTACCTACTACATGCGTAAACGGGCGGGCTAAAACAGGCAGTTCTAAGCAGAACTTCTTCATCTTAAACTCGCATAACCACACCCATTTAGCCAAACACCACATTATAAAACCCTCAATTACACAACTGTCTCACATAAGAGTTTTTTTAAGTTCTACAAGAAAGAAATGTTTCTAAACTTACAGAATGTAAATGTCAAACTTACCATTTCAAAAGATCAGGGAATTTGATTCCCAGACCTTTAAAAGTTTTTTTTTTTTTTTTGAAATACATTTATTTGTGCTTTCACACACTAATCACTTTGATGTGTACCCATTGTTTTTGTCATTAGAATGGTGGTGGCGTAGGATGATGTGAATGCCTCCAGCAGACATTGATGTTCTTTACAAACATTTGCAATATATTTGACCATAGACCAGGGGCGAGGCCAGAAATGTTTAAGTGGGTGGGCCTGCATAAAACCGGGTGGGCAATTGGTGTAGCGTGTAAAAACTGCATATCAAATTGCCAACAGAAATTACAGCACAAAGATTCAATACACAATACTTCTAAAGCATTGATTAATATTAATTTTAATTTCAACATTTACTAATACATTACTTATTAAAATTAAAAGTTACATTTACATTTTACATTTATGCATTTAGCAGACGCTTTTATCCAAAGCGACTTACATTGCATTCAAGTTACAGTTTTTACATTTTTTGTCAGCTCTTGCTTTCCCTGGGAATCGAACCCATGATCTTGGCGTTGCTAGCGCCATGCTCTACTATTTGAGCTACAGGAAAGCCTGTAAGATAAAGTTTTATCTGTTAAACACCTGAGCTAACAAAAAGTTGAAACTAATTAATACTGTAACAAATGTATTTCTCATTGTTAATGTTAGTTAATGCATTGCCTAACGTTAACTTGTATGTGTAAAGCATTAACGTTACCTTAGTCTGAGACGACGGGGCTTCGCAGATGATCTCAAGTGTCTCGCGTTCAAAGGAGAGATATCGAGGACCGTAGAAATGAGCGCAGATGCAGTTTGTTGTGGAGAAGAGTATCTAGCGTAACATTTATTTGTTTCTTTCCACAAAGAACGCATCCATTTAGCGGATCAAACACTATACGCATGCTAATATGATGCTTTAAACTCGTTTGGCTCAGAAGTTTCCAATCTATAAATCCATCACCCGGTGGTCTGGTTTCATTTGTTGGCGGTCCGGATTCAGCGCTAAGACTTACATTTCGTTTGGGATATCCAATATATACTTTTTAAAGACTGAAAGAGGTTTGTTTCACTATTTTCAAATTCAACTTTTGCGTTCTCACGTCATTAACATAATTGTGGGTGGGACTAACAGAAATTGATGAATCGGCATTTTGACAAGCGTATGCACCTATAGGAAGAGGGAAAATTAAGAAACGGCCTGTAATTGACCATAAAAACTCACGTTAAATATATTTTAAAGTACATATATGAAGTTATAGTGAAACTATATGTTTATTATTATCATCATCTAATAAATATCATTCATCTGGAAAATTACCAGCTTCTCACTGGGTTCTCACTTCGCCACTGCCATAGACATAAGCGCATTTCTGTGTTGACGCATGGGAAACCAAACCAAATGTTCAAAAGCCATAGTACATAGAGATGAGCAACACTATGGATTTTGCTGCCTTCTTCTACATGGTCATTAACAAGCAATAAAACCTGTGGTTTAGACCCCAAAAATATAGTGTATACACAATATACTCAAACTGGGGCCAGGTAGGTAGCATTCCATAGCATCCCATTTAACAGCAAGCAATTGGACTAATCCCTGTATAAAGCATGTAATTTTCACTCCAAACAAAACATAGAATCTCGCTCAATCAGGAAAGAAAAGCCTCCATCATTCCTCAAGGGAGGCCTCATATAACTTTCCCTTCTACTAGGAGCTCAAGTCAACAGTATAGCATCGGATCCCTATAAATTATGAGGACATCAGCTCTTTCAGAAATGCGAAACCATTTCAGGGATACTCAGCCCTCAGACAGAGATTGTCGAAACCAAAGAATTCTACACAGTTCCTATTCCATTCTTTGTAATATTCTAACATCTAACATCTAGAACCGGATCCTTTCAGAGTTTAAATTCCAACTTCCAAAATACTCAAATATCTAAAACAGAACTTCCTGACCTGATTCAGTCAGCACGCGAAAGAGCAAGCGCATAGAATGCACTAGCTAGGAGAAGAGAAGACTACAGCAGCAAGCTCTCTCACAGGCAGTGAAGGTCAGTGACACTTGATCATTTTAAAACTTGTAAGAATCAAGAAAAATCAACCTTTGCTGTTTTGAAATAGTTTTGTGATTTCTTTTCCTCTTTCCCTGTGTCTTATGTAGGATGACCTGCGGTTTCGCACACGCATTAGTAACAGTACTTTATGTAGTGGTTCGAACCTGAGTCTTTCCTCAGGGCCCACTTCAGGGTACAACAGCAGCAATGCTGCCATACTGAAAGACATTACCTCACCATTAATACAGGTAAGGAACCACACTAAGCAGTTTAACATGCTTCCATGATAATTTAATTTAAAATGCTATTTTTCAATCTCTTCACCTCATTCCTCAGGTAAACGGAGTCTCAGAATTCAAAGTAAGGACTCGACCTCCGGTGATCCCGTTGCAGACTTCAAAAGCTCAGCGTAGATGGCTGTCGGTCCAGGGTGAGCGATAACCTATAAACAATTGAAAACCCAATGGCTATGCTTCGAATCCACTTAATCAGATCTCCTATTCTCTCCAGATGTCAGCCTGGAGACATCTGTCACTGGATATGAGCCTGAGTCCTCCTCCACTCCATCATCTCCTTCCTGTGCTCGACAGCGCACTCTCTCCTTTGGCTCTCCTTCGTCTATATCAACTTCATATCAGGATATCGCAGACTGTACTCTTGCCAGTGCTATTTCAGAAGTATGCTACTTTCACGTTTCAAAATATGCAAGAGCATGTCGATTTCAAATGCTTCATGGACTTTCATGCTTGTTTGTTTTAGGTATATTTGGCCTCTGGTGGTGATGCGAGGAATCTGCTGGCTGGGAAGGCAGCTGCTGGTTGGAGGTACACTAATTTGCATATTTTGCATGTATAAACCTCTTAGAAGTATTCCGTCCTCATGTTCCATTTCTCACCAGGCATCAAGGTGTGGAGAGAGGCGTTCAAGTCTTTCACAAGGCTACTTCCAGGCCCTCAGCTCATGGGTTTCTTGGAGCAGTTGAGCTGGAGAGACCTTTGGCCAGTCTGTGGTCTATAGTTCGAGATCACTCAAAGACTCACCTGTACCACGAGTCTATTAAATCTGCCTGGACACGACCACTGGACGAAAGCACACAACTAGGTAAAGCTCAGTGCACAATATATGATTCTGAAAAATTTCTGGGATTGTAAGGTATTTCTGTTGTCTTAGGGTAAAATCATGAGTCTTTGATAATCTAGTGTCACATGTTCACTGACGGGCAATTAATGGTCTTTGCGATGAATCAGAAAATTAGGGTCACACTGCTACAATGTGACTGCTCCTAAGGCTCGCGTGCACTGAAGAATCAGTATGTGGTTTCTGCAAGTCTTAAGTGGAGTTTCCATAAATGAAGGCCTAAGAAGGTCATAAATCGGAGCAGATAGTCTTAAAGGGATAGTTCACCCAATAATGAAAATTGTCATTAATTACTCACCCTCATCTCGTTCCAATCCTGTAAGACCTTTGTTTATCTTCAGAACACAAATTAAGATATTTTTGATGAAATCCGAGAGCTCTCTGACCGTGCATAGACAGCAATGTAACGGAAATATTTCCAGGCCCAGAAAGGTAGGTTGAACACTGTACATGTCGCACAGACTGCCTTGTCTCTGTTTTTGAGATCATTACGTCATTTCGTTATCTTAAAGGATTCAAAAAATTGTACAGTATATAGCAGGCTTAATAGGTAAGATATAATGATTATAACTTACCTTCAAATGCAGGCAAAAGCAAAATGTACCTTCACTGATTGTATTGCTTAGTCTTGTCTTTCTCTTCAATCAGTCTATCTTTTGACGGACGTATCCAACTGCCAGCTGAAGCAGCCGCGGGACTTCTGCTGCCTCAGTACAGAATCTAAACAGGTGTTCTTTACACTATTCTGTGATCAGCTTTATCCAGAAGTACCTTGCCTTAATCACACACTATTTTGATCTGTCCTCTTTTCTTTAGGATGATATGTGGGTGCTGGCCATGCAGTCTGTATTTGAGGAGACACTGCCACGTCCCAGTATGGATACTATTCGTGGTGAGATGCTACCCAGTGCGTGGATCCTTCAACCCAGCCAGCGTAACGGTCGAGAGGTTGTCACTGTCATCTACTTGTTACAAGTAAGATAGCTTGCCCTTGTATACTTTCCTTCATCGTGTATCAGTTTATACAAAATTAGCATTTGCTAATTCCTCATTGTTTCCGGTGTCTCCCCCTATAGGTGGATTTGGGAAGCCCGTCCTTGGCTCCTAGACTGCTGAATACAGTGTCTAGGAAGCAAGCAGCTGTCATAGCAGACCTCGATTCTTTCTTCTCTTTATGACAAATCAGGTTACACATGTAGCAACAAGCACTTACACTAAAACCCCGAAGGTTTTTGCTAAGATTTGCACCTCATGTTCTTGCTCTTTACTTGATTCTTTTTCACATAGCACTGATGGTATGATTATATTGTGTAACACATTATCTTGCCTTATTTTATTTTGTCTTTTTGTTGTTATTAGATAACTTTGCCCCCATGTGCCAAAGTATTAATTATTGTAAAAAGATTATAATACTTTGATTGATCAAAGTAAAATCCCAAAGCTATTTTTTCATGTATGTATAGTTATCACTTGATTATCATTTGATATAGACTAAACTATGCATAGCTCTGTTATTTGTAAGGAAGGATATTCATATAAAAATAATCAACTGCATTACAGTATTCTTTTAATGCATAGAATTGTCTTAAGCTACTATCAGAAATAACTAGTATGTAAAACTTGAACTTGACATCAGCTGTAGAGACTTTTTAAACATTATTCTGTAATATGCAGTACAGTGCCTTTCATAAACATGTCCAATTCCTTTCTTTTTTATGGGTTGTTTGCTGGTAGTATAGTTTTTCAGCCATTTTCATTTTTGTTTGTGCAAATTTCATGCAATTTCTGTATAACTGCTTATACAATTTATGACGAGTTCTATATTGGCTGAAATGGGATAGATTGACTGTTATAAAACTGTTATTGACTGCAGTGCTATTGTTATTGATACTTTCAGTATTTTTTATTTTTGTAAAATGTGCATGCAAAATATTCTTTTAAATTTCTGTGTAATGAAATGCAAACAAAAGTTAATCATTTTTAACATGAACTGTTATACTTTCTACAGTGTATAGATAATACACATATTTGGATTTGCATTAAAGACATTACATTTTGACAGTGATCAAGAGGGCCTTTGCTCAAGCACTGTAGAATGATACAAGACCAGTGGTTTTATTTGTAACTTAGCTGATCTGTAAAACGTTGTTGCCGCTGAAACAAAAAAGTATACTGTATAAATGAAGGATATTTCTTTTTTTAATTACATCACATTTTTTAATATACTGTAAATGTCTTCTATAATATGTAATCTATCATCTAAATGTAAAATAATTTATCATTTGTTATGTTTTAAAATGTTCTCTTCATTTTTACTGTTTTTTATGTTTCTGTGGAAGAGCTTCCAAAATCTTAATGACTTAATTTATGAACCAAACATATTTTTATTAAATACATGTGGCTTTTTTCATATGTTTCTTGTTTTCAGTCTTTATTTTAGTATTTAAAAGTATCTCACTTGGTTTAAGTGCAAGGCCATGACCACATGGGGGACCAAATGAATTTGTAAGGGAAAGTGTGTAGCATACATGTTTAAATTACTTTATGTAAAAAAAAAACATATGAACTGTAATATAATATGTTTTGTATATAAAATATTAAGCATTAATAGTTTAAATAGCATTAATATATATCCAAAGCAACTTACAAATGAGGACAATGTAAGCAATCAAAATCAACAAAAGAGCAATGATATTCAAGTGCAAGTCTCACTTTCTTTAAGAAAACAAGCAGTTAGTAAATGAATAGAGTGCAAGTCTAAAAGGGGCAAGTTATATATATATATATATATATTTACATTTTGCATTTACATTTATGCATTTAGCAAAGCTTTTATCCAAAGCAACTTACAGTGCATTCAGGCTATACTTTTTTTTTTATCAGTACGTGTGTTCCCTGGGATATATATATATATGCATATAAGAGATGCAGAAATGTGAGATGAGAGAACAAAAGTAAAGTATATGATAAATGGAAATCAGACAATATTGAAAAAAATCATTTTACATGAACTAGGCCTAAAGTAAAAAAAACACTGATGCAGTTCTTTCTTTCTTTACAGTCCACAATGATATTGATATTTTTGTACTGCGGTTCTATAAAACATTTAAGACACTGTACTCTGTGGGATTCTAAACTGCATTATTACATGCAGCCGTTACCATGACGATCATCACTATCTGAGCCAGAGCCATCAACAGAGTGTGCAGCTCGAGGTGAGTGACAGTAATTCTCCCACCGAAAATAGCCTATTTGTAATACTTCACGTAAATGTATACTTTATTTTTAATTTTTTTTGTATTAGTTTATAGTTTGTTTATCTGTAATTCTGTATATTCAGTATTTTTAATTTGAGAATCCCATTAACAAGTGGATTTGAAGACTGACCTCAACAGGATATTTGCTGGTATGAAATCAATAAACTACATTCACTGTAAAAAAAAAAAAAAAGTTGTTTCAACTTAAAATAATTTGTTAAGTCAACCTTAAATTTTTTAGTTTTAGCTGCCTTAAAAGTTGTCCTTTGTCCTTATTTTTCAGCAGTAACTTAAAATTTCATTTTGGTTAACTTTTTGAACAGTTTTTTTTTTTACAGTGCTGTATAAGTGTAGGCAAGTTAAGTTGTTCAGATCTATCTGTATTTTTAATCTTAAATACTTGACCGTGAACAGTAGCGTGAATAACTTGGTTACTTGAACGAAGCAGTAAGCCCAAAAGAAGATGATTACTCGGGCCATTAGTGGTGCGATGATGACCTCTGATGGTGATCTGATGTAACTGTTAAAACAGAAATCCTATACAAGCCTAAGAAATGGTAAAAAGATGAGGTGAGTGATCAGCAGTAAGTTATTAACAGTATAATTATCCTTACATGTCTTACAATTAAACAGAAATATGTATTACAATTATTGGATGGATCTATTTTTTTTTTACTTGAACGAACTAGATGTATAAGATTATGGTGTGATGATGCTTGAATTGCCAAAATCTGTCATCAGAGAACTGTTGATGACTCAGTGATTCTGATGTAGATTTTTATCATCCCCTCCTGTTATGGCCGGTCTCGGTACGCTGTACCGGGACACAACTCATCCTTTCTCCCCCTCTTTCTGTAGCAACGATTTACATTGTCTCTTTCCACAAATATCGTCTGTTTTCTGTCTCTACTGATTTACTTATGGTTCTAAAATATGAGGCAAAAAACACTAGGCCATAAAAAGAAAATAACTGAAAGGTAAAAAGATGAGGTGAGTGATCAGGTAAGTAAATTTTTGCATGCCATTTTTACTAAGATGGCCTCATCAGATCTGTTGGCTGTTTCGACTGAAATCCCTCTTTCCCTCAAAAAAGTAAGGCCAAAAACAAGGCCACTAAAAAATAAAAGGAAGATGAGTGCTAAAAAAATAAAAGGTAATTCAGGTAAGTATAATTTTAGCATTCAAATTAATCTAAACATGTAATAATTGTGGTGTCTCTTTATTCTTTATTACAGGACTGATGGCCTAATCACATCAGATCTGTTGGCTGTCTGGCCTGGGAACACAATCCCCTCTTTCCCTCAATTTCTGTTCGGAATTAGTTTCATTTAAGGCCAAAACAAGGCGCCGAGTCATGGTTTCCTTTATTACAGGATCTATCAGATCCCCTTCTTTCCGGAGTCATTTCTGATCTTATGTAAATCACTGTCCTGTCTGTCTCTACTGCCAATCCCAAAATTTATTAGTAATTATTCAACGCTGATAAGGCAAAAAAAAAAAAGTAAGGTAAGCAGGTGAAATAAGTAATTAAAGGCAATCACATTGAGTAATTTAAGGCATTAATCAAATATTTCTAAAAACAGAAAATACAGAAAGACTGTCTGTGTAAAGAATTTGACACAATCTATCCAAATGTATTTATTTATCAATGTAATGTAGCTATAGTAGCCTATAATGTATTTGTAGTCATTACGTAATGTGTTAATACTATGTAAGAGAATACAGTTGTTTGCAGTATTGTTGGCTTTTACAAAGCTAGAGGTTTAAATGTTTTATTGTCAGATAGACAGAAAGAAAGTCAGATGAAAACAGAAAAACAAATGAAATTTCAACCAGGACCACTTCAGACCTCATGTGACCTCATTACACTCAAAAGGAACCATAGCAAATCAGTTTAGTAAATTATATTTCTGACGTAATAATTTAGCTAATGTTTTAACATGTCCAGAAAATGTTTTAAAAGACTGCTAGCGCATTTCTAACACATTTTAGCATGTTGCTAGCATGTTTTAGCACTGTTAGCATTTTTTAACACATTAGTATGTCTAAGCTAGTTGCAAGGCTTTGCATGCTTTCCTGAAAGCCTTAAGTAAATTCAAGAAAAAGATTCTTAAAACTTGAACAAGGTCAAACATGTGGCTTTGAGTGTGGTTGTGATTTATTAAAATGACAGATTCATTTATTGAAATAAAAATATTATTTGCAAACATATAGTTCTAGGTTGTTGTTTTTTTATATATATATTTATTTTTCTTTACTCACTTAAATCCCTTTAAACTCTTTATTTCTTTAATTCCTTACTTGAAATATAAAAGATCAGTACATCTGTGACAACATCACCAACCCAGGGTTATTTTGCATTGGAAAGTGTACATATTTGTAGCAAAATAACTTTAATAAATGTTACCAACCAATAAATAAGTAAATAAGTAAATATTCTACATATAGGCTACACCTGGGCAAAAAAACAAACATAAAAAAACGGTATAGTACGGTAAACAAAATGTATAGTGGAAAATAATTTATTGTTCATGTGTAGTTTTTTGTTTGGGGGGGACTAAACCGCGAACAAGCAACAGGTGTTCAACGTGTAAAATAACAACGTGTTTTTAAGTAGCACATCCATTCTGGCGCAATTCCCTATCGATTAGTAGCGAATTGTAAATAATTGGGTTTTTCAGTTATGCAGGGGTTGTGATATTGCAGTAGAGGCGGGCAGTGGAAGGGTGGGGAACGCCATTTAAAGTCAGTGACTCTTGACAGGAATGCTCCGCTCCGCTGGTCTGCTTTATTTTTAACACTTTGGGTGGGTCAAACAGCGGCTGAGGAGAATGAGCGACCCTGCAGCAGCTCTCTCCCACCGTGACCTACACCTCAGCGCCTCTCATGGGATTACTACTGCCCTTCAAATAACGGACTTTATTCTAAAGACATCGACAAAGAAGCGTGTCATTCTCCCGTACTGTTTTTCAGTTGTATAGGTACGTTTACTTTTACATTTGAAACTCATAGTTTTAGAGCCTGTCTTCAGTTTGGGCTTCCCAATGTCATTTGATATTAGATGTATCAGAACAGTTTGTTTTTGGTTTTGTTTTAATCACATATAGGCTATTTATGTTTAATATTGCAATGACACGTTTAATTAGCCTATAGTTATTTTCGTAAAAGTATTGCACTATTATGAGAAGTGCAGCGACCTGTTGAGCACTGAACACTATGTGTGTACAAAAAGCCCTCGGAGAAAACATACTGGATACAAACCAATGCAAATATGTAAGAACTGTACATTTTCCTACATACTGTAATTATCTGCTTTTCACTATGAGAACTTGAGAAATATGACAGTTAAATTCTCTTCATATTTGATTATTTTCAGCTCTCATCTTTCTTCTTTATGATCATTAATTTGACTCTGTGAGCAACTCTAAATGAGGTCCAAGCTGTTCATTAGCTGAGTCAACCTTGTCTAAACTGGTAGACCACATTGGACCAGAAACAAACCAGCTTGTTATGTAAGTTTAAGGCAGTCAAGCTGGATTTTGGAACATAGACCAGTTTGGGCATCTAGAAACTATAGCCACCATGTTCCAACAGCTACAGCTATCAGCTGGACTTTCCAACAGAGGATCAACACACAATCGGCTGATCTCTGTTTCTCATTGAATAAACAGAAGAAAGCTGTTTCACAGCATTAGTAAAAGAAAAACAGCTGTCACTAAGCCTTTGAAATAATACAATTCTGTGAGCTGTTTCATGCTCACCTTATAGGGAGAACCGCTGAGGTGTAAACACCATTACTGCCCAGAACTTCATAAAATGACCATAATGTTCATTCCAGGAATAGTTTGTGTTATTCTGTCTGTTAATTGCATGCTCTGCTTGCCTGAACTGAACTTACTGCATCTTTAACGGAACAGTTTAGTCAAGCATTAAAATCATGTCAGCCTTTTTTGTGTTCATCGTATGGAAAGGAGCAGTGTGTACATTCCTTGAAACATCTCTTTTTGTGTTTTACAGATGAAAGAAAGTCATGCGGGTTTAGTAGATATGAGTGTGAATAATTAATGACAGAATTTCGGTTTCAGGGTAAACTAATTTACTTTCCTTAATTTAATTTAAACACAGAATACTCTAGTGCCATAGTGCCAGGCTCCAGCTGTTCCTACAGTAACATGGCACACACAGTGCGTCATGATTCATACCACACCTAAGTGTGGCCTCTCCCCTCACATATGTGAGAAATAACCCGCCGTGTCAGCTTCCTGGACAGTAGATAGCCGCCCTCTCAGCTTCGGTTGCAGAATTTGAGAGTAAACACACTGTGACATTATCATGGCAGTGATAGATATTATTAGCTAGAGATACAGCTCTTATAGAATTTCAATTACAGTTTTTATTGCCAAATATAATGTTAATGACCTAAAATTTAACAGATTCAATAATGTAGCATATGTAGTTATTTAAATGGTTCACACACACACACAACAAAAAAAAATAATAATAAAGCATGCGCAACTGCAAATGGGATTTAAGAGCTACCACAGAGTATGTTTTTCAGTGAACAACAAATTAAATTTTGGTCTGTTACTCATGCAAAGCTATCATAATGAAATCAAATCACTTATTAAGGGCTACTTGTCATTTTTGGAGCTTGAAAGCGTGGTTAATATAAATTTACACTGTATGGAAAAGAGCAGCATCAGTATTCTTCAAACTTTCTTCTTTTGTGTTCTATAGAAGAAAGAACGTCATACAGGTTTGGAATGACATGACATGATTTTCTTTTTTAGGTGAAGAATTTTGTCAAAGCAGTCTCGACTGTCTCTTTTTCAGTTGAGATAGTAGATACTTTGTCATAAACTGTATGTGTGCACGTGAGCATATTGCAGAGACGAGCAGAGAGAGCAGCAAAGTTGTGCCTCTTGTGATAACGGCTTTCCCGCTGGTGGGTGGAGAATAGTTCTTTGATAACATCCCCCCTGTGCTGGCCTGATACAGAGAGAGAGAGAGAGAGGAAGAGTGAAAACCACCATCACCACTCTTTCTGACACCTGTTAGATTCTCTTCTTCTCACAGTTCTTGAGCCAGATGTTGATTGTGTCATTTATTTTCATTTTGTATATTGCACAGCTGACGCCTAGCATTGTTACAGTACACTAACCCTGACTACACAAACTACAAATAGTAGGTGAAGTTCATTTGGTCCAGTGCTTTTCAATGGCCTAGATATTTGGAGCCAACTAGAGCAGAAGCATTGGATTGTCTCAAGAAGTTCACTGCTAATGTTTAGCAAGGATTTTTCCCCCTAATTATCTGACTGTGAGAAGAAACACGCAAGCAAATATCTGATCACGTAGCACGTGACGAAGTAGGAAAATTTGTGAAGGGTGCTCTTTACATTCTTTAACCCAAAGGGGTTGCCCAGCCCCCTGTGTAGGGTGATAAGACTACACATGAGCAACATGCCTCACAAAGATAGAACTATCTTAGCGGCTAACCTTCACCCGCCATTCCACAGTAGCACGCGCAAATACACACCCTCGTTAAGAGTGACGGTTAGAGGACATGTGCTGAAAATGGCGGCCTTTGGAATCTTGAGGGTGTAGAGAAACACTCTATAAGGAAAACAGGTATACTTTTATTAATTGTATTATTTATTTATTACTTATAGACAGGGACAAGCAGAGAGGCAGGTAATGAAAGGAAGATGGGCAACTACAAGTGTCAGTTTTTGGCATAAGTACCACCACAAATTTGCATATGTACTCTGTAGAGTCTTAAATTATCATCTACTTTCATAAATTATTCTACCAGTCATGCTTCCCACATATATTTGTGTGAATTTGAGACCACTTGTGAACATTGTGTTTTTCTAATTAAAAACCTTTTTTTATTACAAGTTATATCAATATACAATTTGAGTGAAAATTTGAATTTGAATTTAATTCAATTATTAAATTGAATCATTTCTTATAAGCTTGTCTCTCTCTCTCTTTTCCCCTTTTTTAATGGCAGCAGCTCTTGAGCTGAAATGAACAAAACCTGATCATCATGTTATCCAGCACAATTTAAAAATGTTCCAAGGAGCATCTTGTGCTTCAATGTAAGCAAGAATGCAGAAGCTTTATCATTTCTTATTTTGACATTTTCAAAATTCTAAAACTTTAAATTTGATTTAATTCAGTTTTCAGCATCCTCATTTTACAGCATTTTTTACACAAGTGCCTAAAACTTTTAATAGTACTGTAGCTTTGCAGGTAGGTCTCTTGAAGCATCTTAGAGACATTGCCACAGTTCTTCTGGATTTAGTCTGTCTCAGTTTGTTCTGTTTCTTCTTGTCATTCCAGACAGACTGGATGATGATGAGATCAGATCTCTGTGTGGAGCACTGGCTGTTGTCAGACAAAAATCTCACTGGATTATTACAATTAATGGCAAAATGAATGTTTGGAAATGTAAACTGATATTTCCTAATGACACACTACAGCAAAAGCTAGAAGTAACTGACATGAAAAAAAACATTGTTTAGCTGGCGAAAATACTACTGTTCTAATAATTTTGGCCACCACTGTATATAAATAGGCTTATATAATCATGGTATGTGGGACAGATCAAGGGGCTGTTCACACAGATCACATTTTTGCATTCTTGTACTTCAGTGTTTTTCTATTTAAACATGCGCTAGATGATTATGTTTGACCATTGCGGTTGCATCTTTTCCAGATTCTTGCACTTGACAAAGCGTTTTAAAAACAGACTTCTCAAGTTGCCTCAGGACCTCAGGTTGCCTTTTTTTCCCCATTCCACTGCCCATGTTTTGCATTTTTTGTGTGAACAGTCACTTACAAGTATCTAAATGTAGTGTGGTGCAAATATAAATTTCAAAATGTATAATGTTCACTTCAGTGCAAAATCTGAAAAAGATAAATGTGCACTTAAACTCCTCCTCCATCTCTTTCACCTTTCAGATCATCCATCTCTGGCATTCCTCTGTCTTGTCTTTGTGTGGCACGCTGAGGTGTTTGGTCCCTCTCATTCCTCTTCATCTTGATGGCAACTATGACCTCCACGACAGACTTTGACAATGCTGAAATCACTCAGCAGTACAGCCGTATCAATACCCGCTTCGAACTGTCTGACGAAGAGCTCGACAATGACAACTGCTCGGCCAGACTCTTTGAGCGCTCACGCATTAAAGCGCTTGCAGGTGAGTCGTCTCAAGTGACATAAAACTGAGCACATGTTGCTTTGGCTTAGATATACAGAGCCCACAAATGTGCAAATACATATACAGACGTACATGCAGCTGAACCCTATCCTCTCCTGCCCCCCTTGACCAGCCAGGATCATTTGCACATACCCAGCATGCCTTGGTATGACTGAGCTGGACAGCTGCCCTGCCCGTCTGTGCCCATAGCTTAGATCTCCGGGATGGTTGCAGGAGCTTGTAATTTTTGGCACACCTGTGGGGTCTGCTGCTCTCAGAGACAGCAAGTTTTTAATAGCAATTTCATGACCAGACTTACAAGACCCTTTCCAGGGACTGGGTAATCCACATAGGACAGTTATGAAAACTGTTTGAGTGACAGTACACTATCATACATTTTTTTTCAGAAGAAAACGTGAGTGGTGCTTCACATGCTGTGTGGTTGCTCGGGTGTTCCGAGTGGTTTCTGAGGCATTGTTAGGAGGTTGCTTATTGGCCCAAGTCAAAGCCTCACGGAAAGACCTCTTTGACTGCATTAACAGAGTATCACATTTTTGCATCCAATTTGGGACATTTCTCCAAGCTAATTTTATCATTGTAACAGAATATTGCTTTATAGCTGTGCATATCTACACTAAATACTTCTAGAGATATGAGATGTCATGGTTTTGATGGTCATTTTACATAAAGGAGCAAGTGCAGTGTGTACTTTCCCCCACAAAACATTACAGAAGGCAGGACAAGCAGTTTGGAGAATGGGCGGATGGATGGATTAAAATATGAGGCATGAATCAAAATACATGTGTGAACTGAATGTAAAGTTTTTTGGCAATTAAAGAGATACAGTAGTTCACCAAAAAATTAAATTTTGTTGTTAATTTACTCAACCTCAGGCCATCCAAGATTTTTCTTCAGTAGAACGGTAAAGAAGATTTATTGCTAAAACCATGGTCCTTGGTGATTCGTTAACTTGTAAATCTGCGATACTCGAGCCTTGAACTGTTTTAGACGGTTCATTCTGATTTGGTGAACTGGTTCAGGTAATAAAGTAAAAAAGTTTACAGAACAAAAAATTATTGTTTCAAAAGAGCCAGTTCAATTTCTTCACAGAACTCACTTCATATAAAAATTTATTTAGTTCAAAGTGCATTTTAAACTGACACATGGTTCACATTTACAAAAAATCTTTTACTATATCTTGGATGGCCTGAGGGTGAGTAAATTAAAAACAAAGCTTCATTTTTGGGTGAACTATTCTTTTAATTGCATGATAATTGCAGTTAAATGAAAATATACTATAGTTTAAATTTGTATTAAATGCAGTTAGCTGAAATTTAAGGTGTTTTTTCTCCACTCATGTAGGATTGAAATACATCTTTATATTTTCAAAATTACTTTGAAATATGGTTATATTATCTTTGGTTAAAGTGTACTGGTGAACAGTTATGGTAAACTAAAATATACTGCAATGTTATATTAATTAAAACTTGTATGTCATGCATTTAATTTTGTGAGAATAAGTTATGTTTTTGTTATTTAAGGCTAGGGGTCTTTCTGTTTTGAAATGCATTAGCGATTGTGCACTCATACTCGGCCTGCTTCTTTAAGCCAAGTGTATGTTGCTGAGCCAGGGGGAGTGTGATGTGTTCTGTCGGTGCGTCTGTGCTTTGCTCTTTCTGTAATGCAATTAGATAGAGTTAAAAAGTGAGGGAGGGCGGCGGAGAGGAGAGAGAGAAAGAAGTGGTTCCCATTCTTCACCGTTGATTTACGGCTTCTGAACAGACACACATCCCTCTGAGTATATTACGTACACTTTGAGTACACAGTCATTAATACATTTGTAGTTTGTATTTACATCAGGGCCTAAACCGCTTATGCACGCACTTACAGTCTGTTACAGTCACATTGTATTTGTAACAAATCAAAACACATACACAAACACATGCACAGCCATTTGATGACATTTTAGATGAGTGTGTGTGTTGTGGGGCGGACAGGAACGGGGGCATATTATATGCATGGCTGGGGTGCTGGAGAACCACTCCATGTGCTGCCGGGGAGAGGCACAACAGCATCACTGCTAAGTGAAGAGTGAGTGAGTGAGGGAGGGAAGGAGAAAGAGAGGGAGGGAGGGCGGGCAAGAGGAAGAGGGAGAAGATAACAGGACTCGAGACAGAAGGAGGGAAGAAGTGTCCTGTTTGTCTTACTCTTTCCCGGCCTTGCGTGTTGATTTAGCGTGGTGAGGATGAGCAGCCCCTGCTTGTGTCGTGCGGTGCCCGTGAGCCAGACCCGGCTGAGGGAGGTCAAACTCAGCTTGAAGACCAGCAGAGAGACCATCGCGATCCGCCCTACCCCAGTCGTCCGAGAAGTCAGCAGCCGGCAATATACCACGGTAAAAGAAGTCCCGACCCGGACCAATGCACCAGGCAGTCGGAGCAGGAGCACCCCGCCGGTTTACAGGGCCCAGAGCAGAGGGGGCAAAACTAAAAGTCCCCACATTCGCGAACCCGAACACCTGCCGGAGAGGAACGGAACTTTACTGGGCATCACACCTAAAGTAGCACCCATGACTCTTACTTCAGTCTCCTCAACCTCATCATCCTCTTCCGTCTGCACCCCGAGGGGCCATCGGCCCTCGCCTCCACGATCCTCACCATCTTGCCCCCTTTCCCCGTCCCGGAGTATGAAACGAGCACGCTGGCTGAGCTACAGTGCTTCCAACATCTGCTTTAACAACTCCATTCTGGATGGGCGGTTCAGACAACTGCAAGGTAGTATCCTGCTGGAGTTTTTTTTCCCTCCCATCCTCAAAGAGGGGGCAGTCTTTCCTGGCATACCCTCCACCCTGCCACAGGGGAGTTATTAGGTAGAGATCCAGAATGGGAAGGGCGTTAAGGTGGTATGCTAGATTGTTTTCTGTGGGGTGCTGTGGGAACTGGTTTGTCTTTTTATGTGCAGTATTTATTAATTTCATTATTTATGCTGTATATACGCCCCAATTGCTCACTGCGTTCCCTCTAAATATTTAATGGCAAACTCATAAAAAGGCCATTCAGTGGAAAAAGTACTTCTTGCCTCCCACCACATCAATCTTTTTCTTGCTGAATTACAAAGCAGACCATCTACTTCTTGTCTTCAGCTATTCTTACCTCTTACAGGAAAATGTATTTTTCTCTGATTTGGGGTATTCAGCATTGAGGTCTCCAACCTCACTTATTCTCTCCTGGCAGCTCTGTTTATTTTTAGAGAGAAGTTGACTGTCACTGTTAATTTGCGTAAAACTGAGCTTCCTCTTTCTCTCTGATGAGAGTGTTTTTTTAATGCTGTGGAACAGAAAGAGCATAGTTCATAGTTATTTTTTTCTATAACTATCACAAATATTTACATGTACAGTATGAATAAAAGGGATTAAACCTTGGTAGTGTAAAGACAAATAGACAGACTAGTTTGCATACTACTTTTCTACTGCTTAATGGTGTTTGGCATGCATTACTACTACTAATGCTCATTCTTAGGGTTATGGGTTTTATGGAAACCGATAATTGTGAGGTAAAGTTTAAAATAAGAAATATAGTAACACTGTGAGATATGAAGTCACACTGTAAGATCTAAAGTCGCAATTGTGAAATATAGTCACAGTTGGCGACTATAAAGTTGCAATCAAGAGAAATATAGTTGCAAGTACCTAAGACATGAGTTCTATCTAAAACTGAGCAGGTTTGTTCTGATGGACCATAAAATGGGTGAAAAATCATAAATATTTATATTGAAGGAGGGACTCAAGCCATATCTATGAACAAGAACATCATAAAGATCATCCAAACCACCTCCATCATGGCTGCAGGTGATACATGGGAAAGCACTGTTTGCATTGCATCTAAATCTATTGCTTTGTGTGTGTCCTTCTGTCACAAAGCTCTCTGTTACTTGTGACTTTGTGTTGGTAAGGACCTAATCTTGTAGGTCCAGAGCCCAAACAATGACTCAGGTATGAGAATTTAGTGAGACTGCAGGTCACATCCAGTGGAGGCTGACTGTGGGGAAAAAAAAACTGGCTTGTTGTGTACAGGGAAAATCCATCAATATGAATATTTCACAGACCTTTCATGTGAGCTGGAGAGAATATCAGAGATCACCAGGACCCTGGTGAAACAAATTCTATTTAGACTCACTGCTGTTCTAATGGAGAGAGAGAGAATCATTTAGTAGAGGTTAGACTACAGTCCTGCTGTACAAAGTGTGGACAGGAAGAGGAATAATTTGGCAGTAGTTTGATCATAAAATATGTAACGTTGCCAAGCTTAGCTCTCTTATTATGCTTTAGCACATCTGGAGCTTTCCTAACTCGAGCAGGAACATGGTAAATTGCACTTTAAAAAGTGAAACGGTGCAGTTGTTGTTTTATAGAGCTTCTCCTACCTGACCTGACCCTAAAAGTTACTCTTTTTGTGTGTGTGTGTGTAACCCAACAAGTCAAGGTTTGCCTGGTTAGCATGGTCTCCTAACTGGGTGGTAGATGCTATACTTGTACCATCTGGACACAAAACAAACAAACAAACAAAGTCCATTGATAGCTGATAAAATTTGCCATTTATATATATATATATATATATATATATATTAGGGATGCTCCGATCGATCGGTATCGGCCGATCATCACATTTTATGACTCATTTTATGTACTCGATCGGTACTCGTACGATTTGTCTCATGTACCGATCGCAATTTCAGCGATGATGTCAGCGCTTGTAGGACGTAACGTGGGACATAAATGATTTGGTGGTGTGGAAATGCTATGACGTTTTGAGAAACAATGAAAAATTCGCTATATGTCGTGTATGTTTTGCATGATGATATGATGAATGGATTGTTCATTTTTAACAGCAGATTCAGATCACTGCACGCGTCTCCACGGGAGCCGGAGCTGATCGCGGCCGCTCTATGAACATTTATTTATAAAACAAAATATCTTCTTTGGCCATATTAACCTACTCAATAGCATTAACACAGGCTTTACTCCTTTCAAACTTTATCTGGAATGTCACCATTTCTGGAACACACACACACACAAATTAAATCATTTGCCTGATGAAAAAATTTGTTTAAAAAAATGTAGTTAATATTGCATAATTTATGATTTATTTTATCCACCCGCTAATAATCAGAATGCATTTTTTTATTACCCGACCCATGGATTATCCGTAGCGCCCGGATATAACTGTGATCAAACTACTCCGTTTTGTTCTTTCAGTAGTTTAAATGTTTCTATTTATTTTTTTTCCTCTTCAGTCTTATATTGGACAGTATTAAACCTTATGAGTTACATCAGACTTCTCCATATTGGAGTTTAAACGTTTCTATTTATTTTGTCCTCTCTCTAACATTGGATAGGCTAATCAAAACATTCTCATCTTGAGCAGAAAAGAAAGATAACAGTTTCAAAGTTTAAATTCCAACCTAGCCATCTAACAACTATTTATATATATATATATATATATATATAATGTTCTTAGCCTACAGATTAATAATGCTAAATGTAGATCAGAAACGTTTTGTTACATCTGGTTTGAGTCGTAGGTTACTTATAGATAAATAGATAGAAAAATAACAATATTTGCAGCATTGTTTTTTTTTCTTGCTTCTATAATTTGACCTCTCTGTTTCTGTTTTTGTAAAATCAGCTCTTGAACTTGGCGCCGGTGTCCGCGCGCGTCCAAAGAGAGAGAGAGAGAGAGGGAGAGAGAGAGAGGGGAGAGAGAGAGAAAGCGCACGGAGCTGAAAGGGAAACTATGAATAAAGCGCGTTTAGCTTTAGATAAAAATACGAGGATATAGCGCTTAAGACCCGACCCTGTGCGCTTGATCTGCTCCGCTGTTTTGATGCGCTGCTCTCTTAATGGTGCTGTGCGACGGCTCGCGGTCCGGATGGATGCAGGGGTGCGGATGCACTTATAGAACTGGTATAAGACTCGGTTGCTTTTAAAATATTCACAAGTCCTTTTCCTCGATCGAGTAAAGTCTGGGTCATTTCAGGTCAAGTCAAGGTGTGTGTCATTAAGGCTATAAAAATGCGACTCGATCTCTGCCTTGTGGTGCATCAGACACAATTTTTGTCTTATATTAAGTATCCTGATAATACATAGTTAATGCATAAACACCTTTTTGTGTGTGTGTGTGTGGTTCACTGTATAAGGAATCATTTTTGTGATTATTTATATAACATTATTATTACATATAAGGTTAATGCTTGAAGCATCACATCGGTATCGGCCGATCACCATGACAAGAAATTGGTACTTGGTATCGGCTGCAAAAATCCTGATCGGAGCATCCATGGCACGGTACACAGATGTCTACGGTTCGGTACGTCACGGTTTGATACAATTTCGGTGAAAAAAAAGAAATTACTATGCTGTTTCTTTTCATTTATTTTGAACAGACAGTAGTGCAAATTACAATTTAGATGTGAAAATAGTAAATATTATTACATGTTATATATATGCATCTCAATAAATTAGAACGTGTAATTCAACTCAAATTGTGAAACTCAATGCAAACAGACAGTCTTTGGTTCTTTTAATTGTGATGATTTAGGCTCATATTTAACAAAAACCCACCAATTCACTATCTCAATTAGACTTCATAAGACCAATAAAAAAAAATTTTTAGTGAATTGTTGGCCTTCAATATTTACTGTATATGCCATCAATTTGGAATTTGGCACTGCTGAGGTGGTAAGGTTTCTTTGACAATGACCTTATCATCTTAATTAATCTTCCTCTTACCTTAGATTCTCTATGGGGTTCAGGTCAGGCGAGTTTGCTGGCCAATCAAGCACAGACACCATGGTCATTGAACCAGCTTTTGGTACCTTTGGCTTTTGGTAGTGTGGGCAGGTGGGCAGGCCAATTCCTGCTGGAAAATTCCTGCTGGAAATCAGCATCTCCATAAAGCTTGTCAGCAGAAGGAAGTTCTCTAAAATTTCACGCTGTGAGGACTTCAGAAAACACAGTGGACCAACACCAGCTGATGACATGGCAGACATAAACTGACTGTGGAAACTTCACACGATCAAGCAACATGGATTCTGTGCCTCTCCACTCTTCCTCCACTCTGGGACCTTGATTTCCAAATGAAATGAATTTACTTTAATCTGAAAAGAGGACTTTGGCCTAGTCCAGTTCTTTTTCTCCACAGCCCAGGTAAGATTGACGTTATGGTTCAGAAGTGGCTTGGTAGCCCTTTTCCTGAAGACGTCTGAAGCGTGGTGACTCTTGATGCACTGACTGCAGCTTCAGTCCACTCCTTATGAAGCTCTCCAAGTTTGAATCAGCTTTGCTTGACAGTATTCTCAAGCTTGCAGTCATCCCTGTTGCTTGTGCACCTTTTCCTCCCCAAATTCTTCCTTCCAGTCAACTTTGCATTTAACATGCTTTGATACAGCACTCTGTAAACAGCCACACCTTTCAGTAATGACCTTCTGTGACTTACCCTCTTTGTGGAGGGTGTAATTCATCTTCTTCAAGTCAGCAGTCTTCTCCTTTCAAAGAACAAGAGATACCCAGAATTTATACTGTAGAGATGGTCATTAATTGAAACTCAAATGTAAATATTCTAATATTTTGAGATACTGATTTTTGACTTTCATGAGCTGTAAGCTCTAATCATCAAAATTAAAACAAAAAAACTTTTGAAATGTTTTACTTTACATGCAATGAATCTAAAATATATGAAAGTTTCACTTTTTGAAATAACTTAAAAGAAAAAATGAACTTTTTCACGACATTCTAATTTATTGAGATGCACCTGTATATAATCTGTTTTCATTGTGAGTGTACACAAATAAAAGCAGACCTTTATACATATATGTTGAAGTAATCGCGCCGGAGCATACACACACATAGGCTACATACACACACACACAACACACACACACACACAAAAATAAAAAAAATAACTCGCACATCAGTTCCAGCATTGCTAACTTGACAGAACAGTTGGTACTTAATCAAAATAAAATACAGTGAGCCAAACATCAGCGCGCCCGCCTCTGTCACCGCTGGAACACGACTGAAGTACAAAGCCTATAATTTACATAATAAATAATAGTTTAGCTTTCAGATACATTACATTGCAAATATGGAAATATTATGGAATATTTGGATTTGTGCCGATTGAGAGAGGTAGGATACACGAGCACAAAGCCCCATTTCACAAACAGTTGAGTGCGCAAGCCTTTAAAGTATACTCCATTGTCAGTATATGTGAGAGACGCATTCAGAATCAGTACATTGTTTTCAAGTGTGCAACTCATGGCATTCGCTTTCGCTGTTCTTCTGCTGGCGCTGGCGGTTATCAAACAGTGTTGCATTACTGCGGGCGCCCCCTTCTGTATTGAGGGTGAATTGCCTGTATTCGTTAATAACGGCAGTTTCACACATACTCCGTTTGCAGTGCATATTTTTTTCCGCACCCATGTTGACGGATTAAAGCGTTCACACTGCACGCAGTTGCGGTCTGGCAGTGCGTTCCAGGAGTGGTGCGGCACGCGCTGAATTAAAGTGACAGCGCTTTGTTCACTGTACAAATGAACATGGATTGACATGGAAATGTAGTAATTTCCCAATGAATATATATAATTAAAGTCTACTGTGTTTCACAGGCTTTTTGGCTAGGTTTAAAACAAAGAAAAGTGTACTTTTAGACAAACAAGGCAACATATGCACTTGTGTCTTGTGGAGGTAGAAAATCAAAGTTCTTTAAGACTCGCGGGACTGTTTGTAATAAAGCTTTAAATGTAAAAGGCACGAGAGCCGACTGTTTCTGTCAGTGGTAAGTTTTAATTAAAAATATTTGTGAAAAGTAGGCTATGCTGTGTATAAATGTGTTTCCATGCTTGAGCAACTTAATTTACAAATCTATCAACAAATGCTCTTTTATCAAGATACAGTTACACAGTCTTTCATAGACATATTCGCGTTTAAACTCAATTTAAACTCAATTAACGTATACGTTGTTTATATTAATTGAGTTTAAACGTGAATATGTCTATGAAAGATTGTGTAACTGTATCTTGATAAAAGAGGATCAGTATAGGCTAACAACGTTTGGTTTTAAAATCAAAATAATGGATAAATGTTGTGTTTGTGGTAAACAGCTGCTGATCAGGACCGGACTTCAAACATGTCCTGTGTGAAAGTACAATGAGTCCGTGGTGCTTCTGCACCGCATACGTAACGCACACGGACTGCAAACGCACTGTAGACGGAGCATGTGTGAAACAAGCGTAAGGCCTCATGCACCTAACCGAGATGTCCGTACCATGACGGTTCGGCACGAATACATGTACGGTGCCACCCCTAATATATATATTTATTTAATCATTCATTCATTCACAAGCAACATGTTTTTATATTTCATTGTATTGCAGTAGATGTTTTACCTGTCATGATAACAAGATGAAGGGCTTATTGGGACTGATTGCCAGTCACTGTTGTTGTGACAGCATTTTCCTTTGGCTCCAGGGTAATTAGCCACATGAAATTTACGGCTCAAGATATTGCCTAAAACATTTTGCAAACATTTTATAACAAACTTTGAATTTAGGTTGATTCATTCATTTAAAAATTATATTTTGCAAACATTTTATAACAAACTTTGAATTTAGAGGTATGATTCATTCATTTAAAAATTATATTTTTGATATTTTTTACATGTTTGATACTAAAAACATTATTTTTTTTATGCAACTATACAGTTTTGTTTTGCTGTGCCTTAATTTTGTTGGGTTGTAAAGGTGCATGGAAACATTAACCTTAACATTAATAATATGAAACTTGAAGGATTTGTATGACATTTCAAACTTAAATGTTTATGGCATTTAAGTTAGTTTAAGAAAGCTATTTTGTCTCTCTACAGCAGTGGTTCTCAAACCTGTCCTGGAGTACCCCCAGCCCTGCACATTTTGTATGTCTCCCTCATCTATCACACTTGATTCAACTAATCAGCTCATTAGCGGAGACTGCAAGACCTGAAGTGGGTGTGTCAGACAGATATAGGGAGACATACAAAATGTGCAGTGCTGGGGGTACTTCATGGAGAGTTTTGAGAGCCACTGTTCTACAGAATACAGATGTACTTCTAAAGAATGTGCTTTTGACTCAACATTGTTCTAATCAAGTAATTTGTATTTTTAAAGCCACAATCCATTTGAAAATCCATGCCATTTAAACGGCTTTAAAAAAAAAAAAATCATTGTACAGAACATTGTACGTTGTGCAGAACTAACATTGGTATACAACTCACTAATCGTAACACCTCTGAAGGATTGTTCCTGCACATGCTCAAAAATAGTTCAGACATCATGCATTACACATTTGAATATTCATTATTTTTTTATTGTTTTGTGATCCAGATGGTGGAGACATGCTTTCATATTGTAGTTATTCCATTCAGAGAATAAACTTCAGGGTAATTTAACAGTGTTGTAGTCAAGATCAGTTAATTCTAATCCAAGTCCAGACCAAGACCTGAGAAGGTTGAGTCTGATTCAAGGTTGAGACACGAAGAGGGTCAAGTCTTAGAAGGTTTATGTAGTTTATGCATAAATGGGAAGGTAATGTTTCTAGATTGGCTTAAAAGAATACATCCATTCTCCACCCACTTCACATTATAATGTTTTATAATGTCTTTTTCAAACTCCTCTCTCACTCGCTGTTTTTTTCTACCTCTCTTTTTGTCATTTCCATCCCTTCATCTTTCCAGTTTCCTGCAGCCATAGGATCTGAATCATTTATAAAACGCATCATTAAGAATGCACAATTTTGTTCTTTTTGTGGTATAAACTTAAATAAACGTGGTGCTGCAGAAGATTTGCTCAGGAAAAACATATGGACATACATAACAATACACTTTAAAGAATACACATACATATAGATGAATCACTATATGACTGTGACAATATAAGCTGTCTTTTTGGATTTTCAAAGAGGGCTTTTTGTTTTGCGTGTAAGATGTAAAAAAATATGGCTTTAGGGCATTTGTGCAATTCACACCTACTGTATGTTTATCTATTTTAATACATAATGCATTCCAAATATTCCTATTCTCAATCTAAATGGGTGAATCTCATGAAAACTGTCAAGAAATAAAAAAAATTAAGCCTGTTTTTATGGCCATTAATATTTTATGCATTGCGACATTATTTTCAGTACAATGGAGTACACTGACAATTAAGAACATCTACAGTAATGGGATTTTTCAAAACATTTGAACGTTATTGCACAATTCGAAGTATACATTGTGACAGTATTTATTGTACTGAATTTAATTTAAGCTGATATAAAAATGAAAATGCCTAATTGCCATTATATTGTCACTGAAAAAAATGGTCCTACAAATAGGCCTTTTTATTTATTCAAAATATTATTTCTTATTTTATTATTTTGATTCTGATATATTTCTGCAATTCATTTAATTTTAAATTATGTTTAAATCCACTTTATTTTCCCTGCAAATAAAACAGCAGATGTAAAACTACTATGCCACATCAGAGTAGCTGAATGTTTTTCCCTTGCTGTCAAAACTAGATGAGCGAGAGGCTGTCCAGAAGAAGACCTTCACAAAATGGGTGAATTCAATATTAGCCAGAGTTAGCTGCCGAATCTCAGATCTCTATCTAGACCTTCGGGATGGGAGAATGCTCATCAAACTACTGGAGGTTCTGTCAGGGGAGAGACTGGTAAGTGTAACGTGTTTAATATGTAACAGTGTCAAGCCTTGATTGACATTTACTGAAGTCATTCCATTAATATCTTTGACTCTCCATCTTTTTCCACCATTCAGCCCAAGCCTACCAAGGGCCGAATGCGCATTCACTGTCTGGAGAATGTGGACAAAGCTCTACAGTTTCTAAAGGAACAGAGGGTGCACTTAGAGAACATGGGATCACATGATATTGTAGATGGGAACCACCGACTCATCCTAGGCCTTATCTGGACCATCATTCTTCGCTTCCAGGTCAGCCAATTATTCTTCTATACTTTTTTGACCACTCTATTGATTCTGTGCCTCTTAAGTGTAATTTAAACCAACCAATAAGGAATAAGGAAAGTTTAGATGTTAAAAACTAAAACAAAACATTTCTCATGCTATAATACACACAGAACAATCCAGACTTTCTGATATTACAGTGGACCTACAACAGAGATTTTGTAATGTGTCTTTGGCTGATAAGAAAAGCTAACATTTGTTTGGCTGATTGGAAAAGCTTATATTTATTTTTAAATATCTTATTTTGATAGCAGGATATTTTTAGCCCAGCTACTTCAAACAATGTAGTCTGCTACATAATTCAGACCTTTAAAAATGAAAGGAAAAAAACGGAACAGGAATTGTTGATTGCTCTTTATTCTGCCTGCTTCCCACAGCGATGTGCAAACTATTGAGATATAAAAAGTCAGAATCTAAATAAAGTAACAATGCCACTGCATATCCAAGAATGGATGCAATACATACAGTAGCTCTTTTAAATAATGTGAGATTTAGAGTACATGAAATGTCAACCGATATGAGAATTTACTGCTTTTAAATGTTTAGAATCAAAAGGAATGTCTAGTTGATAGAAAAACAGTAAGAGTGACAGAAAGAGGTATGCATATAGTTTAAATGCACATGTGGGATTCATTTCAGTTTTTGTTCATTCTTTCCTCATACAGATTCAAGACATTATAGTAGAGACAGGACAAGCTGACCAGACAGGCCGGCAAGTGACCCGCTCGGCCAAAGATGCATTGCTCCTCTGGTGCCAGATGAAGACTGCAGGGTAGGTCAACAGTTGTCATACTTCAGTAGTAATGAAGCTGACAGCAAATCCTCTATTTTTATGAGAAATCTGTGGTTTCAGATTTGTCTGATGTCGTTTGTCTCTGCAGGTACCCCAATGTAAACATCACCAATTTCACCACAAGCTGGAAAGATGGCATGGCTTTCAACGCTCTCATACACAAACACAGGTGATAAATATAAAAACAAAATATCAAGACAAAAAGTAAATATTAAAACAAAAGATAGCTTGTGGAGATATTGTTTAGTGGTTAGGAGACATGCATTGATACACTGAGCAGATGTGCTCATATGGATAACAATTGTGTCTTCTAGACACCACTAAGATTAAATGGAGAGAAACTCTAGACCTTTGCTTAAATCTCATGTTTCTTAGATTTCCCTAAGAATTTAGATTACATTTCTTAGAATCTCATATGTACCAACCTTCCCAAACTGTCACAAACTGTTATTGCAATAGTACAATATTGGCCAAGAATCTGATATTTTAATATCTACAATCATCCTCAAAACGAGCTGATTACACCATGTTCACTAAATGAACTACACTTATCAATTAAACCTCCTAAGCAACCAAAGAGAAATGAAACTGATCATGTTCCTCTTCATACTATCCTATCGATAAAACAATAGATATAAACCAAAGAACCTCTTCATTTTACTCCATCAGGCCAGATCTGATGGACTATGGCAATCTACAGAGGTCCAATCCCACTCACAACCTTCAGCAGGCCTTTAATGTAGCTGAAAAAAAGCTTGGTGTCACCAAGCTCCTGGACCCAGAGGGCAAGTAACACCTGCTGACTATTAAGCCAAACATATAATAATTATCCTCCCATTTTAGAGAAAACATCATTATATTGTATTGTTTACAGATGTATTCACTGAGAACCCAGATGAGAAGTCCATAATCACATACGTTGTTGCATTTTACCACTACTTTCCATATAGAAATCAATATCATACTATGTAAATGTACTCTCAGAACAGATGTCATCACTAGCGAGAACTAGCACTAGATCACAGTCAACTCATCAGCATAGTCAGAATTGCCAGCATTTGCATCACTCACTAACTTAGAGCAAGTAAAGTCAGCACTTCTCAATGGTCCATGGCCAGATGGAGCAATGTAGCACATTGCTGAAGCACTGTGAGCATGTCAGAGAAACTATGCTATGTATCCAGAGCATATAGTCACAGAGAACATATATGCATCATTCACCTGACAGATGACTGATCATGCTACGTATCGGCATAGACTCTAAGATGCCGACAGCCTGAGCAGACACGATCATCATGAGGCATGTTCCATAGCTACATGCATTGTTAGCATGGCAATTATGTACCAGCTGTCAGACAAGCACAGCAAGTACATTCACGACTGCATTACAGCAAGTCCAGACTAGCAACATACATCGTCAAATCTACTAACACCGTACACATTGATATACTTCTCCATGAAAGCTCTGGCAGTTGAGGGCAAGCGAGTTGGCAAGGTGCAAAATTTGAGCCAGTCCGCACCCATGTGAATTTTATGTGTTTAATGCAAGAGGACATTTGCATTGATCTATATTCATATTCTACAGGTGCTAGACCAGGCCATTGAAACAGAGAAGATGATTGAGAAGTATGAGACATTGTCATCAGACCTGCTAACATGGATTGAGCAAACCATTATTGTGCTGAACAACCGCAAGCTTGCTAACTCCCTTACAGGCGTCCAACAGCAACTTCAGGCTTTCAACTCTTACCGTACCGTTGAGAAACCTCCTAAGTAATTCAGGCTATTTATGAACAAATGTCTCTTTTTTGTAGTAAGCAACCAACTGCTAAACAACCAACTTTTTAACTCTAACTCTTCAGATTCCAGGAGAAAGGCAACTTGGAAGTACTGCTGTTTACCATCCAGAGCAGAATGAGGGCCAACAATCAGAGAGTCTACACACCGAAAGAGGGTGCACTGGTGTCTGATATCAACAAGGTAAGATGCTAAGGTTAATGCTGCATTGATTTAAACTCAGAAAGTATGAATTTCCAACCTCCACTTAGGGAAGGTGCAATATAATGCCACTTGAAGTCAAACTTTGAACATGACCTAATATCTGAACCTAAATCTGCAAAACAGTATTTGCCTTTTTATCTTCTAAACTTTGAACAATAGAATATGGTGGTTATCTGGTGAGATCAAGTAGAAATATCCCATATCTGACTTTAAATGGGGGGCACAATAAGCACAGTTATATCAATAAATTCATGAGAAACATTGTTATGAACCACACCTCGTGTGTTTCATTAGTGTGGTAATGTCCCCCCATGTTCGAAGCAGAGTCCGAGATTTCTACTTGAGTGTGACCGTGCTGTGTTCTATTGGCAATGGGGTTTGATAAGAAGAGCAAAGACCGTTTTGCAGAGCGGGTCCTAAGAGATGAACTCATTAGGCAGGAGAAGTTGGAGCAGATGGCTCGTCGCTTTGACAGGAAGGCAGCTATGAGAGAGACCTGGCTTCAAGAGAATCAGAGACTGGTTACACAGGTAACTCACAATCCACAGCCTTCATCTAAAAGATGAAAGGTGCAGAGAGCCTTTATTTATTTAGATACCCATTATTTCATGGTTGCCAACACCTGAAGATTGAAATGAATGATAATCATTATTTTGCTTTCTACTTTAAAGGACAACTTTGGCTATGACTTACCAGCAGTGGAGGCAGCTAAGAAGAAACATGATGCAATAGAGACAGACATTGCTGCATATGAAGAACGCGTTCAGGCACTGGTGGCCCTGTCTAAAGAACTGGAAGCAGAAAGATACCATGATGCTAAACGCATTGATGCTAGAAAAGACAATATCTTGAGGCTGTGGGACTACCTGCAGGAGCTACTGAAAGCTCGCAGAGGTCGTCTAGACAAGAACCTTACCCTTCAGAGAATCTTCCAGGAGATGCTCCACATCATCAGCTGGATGGATGAAATGAAAGTAGGAAGGACCAATTTGTAAATTGTGTGCTTGATTTATATGTTTTGCTTGAATATTATGGTTGCATTGAAACTCATGTAATTGAAGAAAAACCACATGATCAATCTTCTTATGTGACATGTTTTTCTTCAGAGCCGACTCTTGTCCCCAGACTTTGGAAAACACTTATTGGAAGTGGAAGACTTGTTGCAGAAACATTCATTGCTAGAAGCTGATATAGCAGTGCAGGCAGAAAGAGTTCGATCAGCCAATGCAGCTGCTCTTAAATTTGCCAATGGTGACAGTGAGTACAGTTGAATCCTTATGTAATAGATGTGAAGCACTCTCTGTAGTCTTTTTTGTTGCAATTGTGACACATTGTGACATTGTTATTTTACTTTTCTGCTCTTAATTTTCTAGGTTATAAACCATGTGACCCACAAGTGATCCGTGATCGGGTACAACACTTGGACCTGTGCTACCAGGAGTTGTGTGCTCTGGCAGCGCAGAGGAAAGCCCGACTTGAGCAGTCACGACGACTTTGGAACTTTTTATGGGAAATTGCAGAGTTGGAGAGCTGGATTCGGGAAAAGGAGCACATTTTCTCCTCTCTTGACTATGGTAAGGACCTGACCAGTGTGCTGATACTGCAGAGCAAACACAGCGTCTTTGAGGATGAGCTTGCTGCCAGACAGGACAACTTGAAGCAGGTGATGGATGAGGGAGAGAGCATGATTCAGGCCAAGCACTTGGGTTCCCCCAAAGTGCAGCAGCGCATGGATGATGTGCGAAATCAGTGGCAGCAGCTGGAGGAACTGGCTGCCTTCCGTAAACAGAATCTGCAAGACACCCAACGCTTCTTCCAGTTTCAGGGTGATGCTGATGACCTCAAAGCCTGGCTGGTTGATGCTATGCGGCAGATGAGCAGTGATGACGTTGGGCATGATGAGTACACAACGCAGCGGCTGCTCAAGAAACTCCGTGACTTGAGAGACGAGGCCGCTAAGAACGGAGCCACCATTGATGCTCTATCTAAGCAGGCCAATGCACTTCCTGAGGAATTAAGGAACACACCAGACATCCAGGGGCGTCTGAACGATATCCGGGATATGTATATTGAGCTTTTGACCCTTTCAGACCTGAGGCAGAAGAAGCTAGATGACACCATGGCTCTTTACAAAATCTTCAGTGAGACAGACGCTTGTGAGCTCTGGATGGGCCAGAAGGAGACCTGGCTGGTTGGGCTGGAGACACCAGAGAATTTGGAAGATCTAGAAGTTGTACAAAACAGGTATTGCTATTGGGTTTATGAACCCAGAGACAGTACTGTAAGTGTGTTTCATAAACTGGGAAACTATTTCAATTTATGCCACTTTTATAAAATGTTCTGTTTGTTTGCAGGCTAAGCATCCTTGCTCAGGAAATGGGTAATATGCAGGCTCGGGTTGATAACGTCAATAAAGCAGCCAAACAACTTGAAGACAGCAGACATCCACAAACAAAACAAGTGAAAGACTGTCAAACTCATCTCAATAGAAGGTAAGAGTTATAATCCTTGATGTGAAAGCCAGTTCTAATGAAAAATACTTTATTAATCTGTATTGTTCCCTTTTATATCTTCTCATAGATGGGAAGCTTTTAAAGCAATGGTAGAGGATAAGAAACACAAAGTAGATTCAGCCCTCAGCCTACATAACTATGATCTTGAATGTGATGAGACGGAATCATGGATAAAAGAGAAGACACGGGTCATTGAGTCAACACAGGACCTTGGGAATGACCTGGCTGCAGTCATTACCATTCAGAGAAAGCTCTTTGGCATGGAAAGAGACCTTGCTGCCATCCAAGATAAGTTGGATTTTCTGCGTAATGAGGCCCAGAATCTTGTGAAGGACCACCCAGAACATTCTTCTGATATACTTGCAAGACAGGAAGAGTTGGATGCAGCATGGGACAACTTGAAACACACCCTGAAAAACCGTGAAGACTCTCTTGGGGAGGTCAGCAAGCTGCAGACATTTCTACAGGACATGGATGATTTTCAAGCCTGGCTGTTCAAAACACAGAAGGCTGTTGCATCTGAAGATGTGCCTGATGGTTTACCAGAGGCAGAGCATTTCCTGAGTCTCCATGATGCTGTGAGGGCTGATATGGATGGCCATGAAGAAGACTACCACTGTGTGAGGGACACAGGAGCAGCTGTCATTCAGGGCCAAGAAGATGATCCTCAGTACCAGCAGCTGGAGCAGAGGCTGGGCGGTCTTGATAAGGGATGGGATGAGCTGCACAAAATGTGGGACAGCCGCAAGAGCTTCCTAGATCAGGGTCTCGGCTTCCAACAGTTCATGAGGGATGCCAAGCAGGCTGAGGCCATCTTAAATAACCAGGTATACATACATACTAGTGATGCGCGGATGAGCTAAAACGTCACCCGAATCCGCAGCTTCAAATAAATTATCCACCCGCACCTATATTTTTGTCTGATTTAGATAACCGCACCCGACCCAAACGATCGTCACATTCAGGGTTCATACGGTCATGAAAAACCTGGAAAAGTCATGGTCATATGGAATTTTTAATACAGCAATTTCCATGCTGGAAAGTTTTGAAAAATAATAACCCATGGGAAAAGTCTGCAGAAAGTTTTGGAAAAGTCATGTTTCACAATTCTCTGTACAATATGTTTAATCAGGTCCTGAATTTCGGTGCGGGATTGCGCATATATTCCCGCAGATTTCGACTTTAAAATGAGGGAAATTCCTGCAAAACATTTATTCAATATAGCGTGTAGGTTAGATGAGTAAATAAAGTCACACAAACCAGCAGATCAAGTCAGTCATTTGAAAACAGCGTGAGTGATTCAGCTGTACCGCGTCTTCTCTCTTTGACTTTCTCTTCACATCGGCACATCTAGTGCTGCTGCACGCTGCGATACAAGACTTAACTCGCGTTTCAGAACAGTTGACAGAATTGTCAATTGCCTAATCGGTCATTGTTGCCTCGTCACAAAAATGTATCATTTGCACATCTTTTTAAGCCTTTCGGTACTCGCGCGCTCACAGTCACATCAGTCACACAAGTGGCCAAATACACACAAAATAACGTAAAAATGGTCGTCCTGGTGAGTATCCTCACAAGCACTGTCGGTTTTGTCTTAAGTTAATGTAAACAGTTACGAATGAAAACGCATGTGTATCAGTATTAGATCTGTGAAATAGCCTAGGTCTTGTGACAGCAGCCTAATAAAGCTGTGCGGTCTGTCATTAATGTTAATCAAACAACAAAAGACAGAGAAAATCCCTCACTGCTCTGTTGACTAAATAATGTTTTGTTGAATAACTTTAATATGTTAATTTACACTTTATTGAATTTCTGTATCCTATTTAAAACACGTTCATATTTTAGAAAATTTCGTTAATATTTGCATGATTAATGATTTATCTTATCCACCCGCGACCCACCTGCAAATAATCAAAATGCAATTTTTTATTACCCGACCCGTGGATCATCCACAGCGCCCGCGGATATAACCGCCATCCACGCATCACTAATACATACAGTTTTCATCTGATGAACCTTGTAATGAAATCAGACATTTGGGAAACCCAAACCTTGCCAATATTGCTACCTGCTTAATATTATTTGCCAATAACCTTCAATTGCAGTTCCATAATATTGTTTCTCCCTTTTAATTTGCCATGTCTCTTTCTGTGACTTTTTCCTGTACTTTTTAAAAGGAATACACTCTAGCCCACATAGACAAGCCTGACACCCTGGATGGAGCAGAAAAGTCCCTGAAGAAACATGAGGACTTTGTTACCACCATGGATGCTAATGAGGAGAAGATACTCAGCACACTGGAGACTGGTCAGAGGCTGGTGGACAGTGGAAACCTTTACTCAGAAAGGGTCAAAGACAAGATGGGCTCTATTGAAGATAGGTCTGTTTTTTAATATTATTTCACCTATTTTACATCTAAGGTCAGACATACAACATAATTTACATATAAAATTCCTCTTTGACCTAGCATATGAACTATAAACTAAATAAACTTGCCATTTCAATCCAAATTCCATGCTTAATTAGACAGTAAAAGTATACAAGACAGAGGATTTTCAGTTCAATAGGCTCCAGCATCCCACATGACCCTACATAAGAAAAGTTAATGCAAAAGTTAATCATTTTGCCTATTACTTATACTCTGGACCAGTAAATAAATGGAATGACAAGAACATTTACATCAAATAATTGACTGTTGTCAACCCACAATGTCAGTGTAATTCAGAAAGCAATCATAGGTTTCTCCTATGATTACGGCTACTCACAAATCAGGTAACCAATGACCTATCTACCACGCTATTGCTCCAATGACACATTAGTAACTCCACCACATCGACCCACTTCCTCATTACTTGTAAACCTCACATATCTGACATAGCACACAGCCTCCTCTCCGCAGGTCACCTTTCGGCGTAACACATACACGCGCTCTCCATCCCTCTCCTCCTCGCCTTATCTTAAGGTTTCTCATCATCAGCATACCTTCACCCTCTCAGTTCAGCACTGGACACCAAACAGTGCTACTGACACTCTTTGCTTCACTCTAACATCTTGCTTAGACAACTTTGCCCCTTTCATCAGACAGCACGCACCCCTGCCCCTGGTTGTCGAAGTTCTCCGTGAACATCGTGCTAAACTAAGGGCTGCAGAGAGGAAATGGCACAAATCCAAAACTCTAACCGACTAGGTGTATCAGTCACACACTCTCTTCTTTCCTTCTCTGCAATGTCTCCACTGCTAAATGACATACTACCACACAAAATTAACAACTGTTCCGAGGTTCGCACACTCTTCAAAACTTTCTCTCTCTTCTCTGTCCGCCTCCCCCTCCCCCTTCATCAACTCTTACAGCTGATGACTTTGCAATTTTCTCAAAATAAAACAAAACCATCAGTGACCAATTCTTCTACCACACAAACTTTTAATAACCTTCATCATGGCACACATACACATCTCTCAACCTCTTTTCTCTCGCTCCGTAGACGAGGTTCTTTACATTCCTTTCCAATCATCTACTACTTGTCCACTAGATCCTATCGCGCCACCCACCTCCTCAAGCATTTCCCTTCTTCATCATTATCTCGCTTACTCACATAAATCAACACCTCGCTTCATACTGTACATTTCCACAGCATTTACACTCTAAGCCCACTTGCTTAAATAAAGCTCTAAATAATCCACAAAAACTACAGACCGTATCCCCTTTCCCATTCATTGCAAAGACACTGGAGCGAGTGTTCAACCAACTCTCTTTGTTTCCTTGCACAGAAACACATCTGAACAACAACCATCTGGCTTCAGAAGTGGCCACTCTCACTGAGACTGCCCTACTCTCGGTTACAGAGGCCTGAGACTGGCAAGAGCAGCTTCCAAATCCTCTGTACTCATCTGCTGGATCTCTTCTGCTGCTTTTTACACAGTAACACCAGATCCTCCTGTCCACTCAGAAAGATGGGCATCTCAGAACTGTTCGAGTCTTACCTCTCAGATAGGTCCTTCAGGGTGTCTTGGAGGGGAGGTTTCAAAGTCACAACTTCTTGCTACTGGAGTTCTCAAGGTCAGTGCTTGGACCAATTCTCTTTCCATCTACATGTCGTCATTAATCGGTCATTCAGAAGCAGGGCTTTCTTACACTGCTATCTGAGACACTCAACTCTACTTCTCATTCCACCAGATATCCGACGGTAACTGCTCGCATTGCGCCTGTCTGAGTGACATTTCTAGCTGGATGATGGACCATCACCTTCAGCTTAATCTTGCTAGACAGAACTGCTCGTGGTCTCAGCAAACCCCATCACTTCACCACAATTCTCTATACAGCTGGGTCGTCAATCAACCATAATTCTTCCAGACAGCCAGGACCTTGGAGTTGTGATCGATTGATCATTAAGCTTCACAGACCATATTGCTAACAACGCCAGTCCTGCAGATTTGCCTTACAACATTAGAAGATTAGGCCCTTCCTGTCAGAGCAAGCCGCAAACTCCTTGTCCAAGCTTGTTCTCTCCAGACTGGACTATGTAATGCTCTCTTGGAAGGCTTCCCATGTACTATCAAGCCTCTGCAACTGATCAGAAGGCAGCAGCCAGATGGTCTTTAAGAGCGAAAAAAGCACGTTACCCTCTCTTCATCAGGTTACACTAGCTACCAATAGCCGCTCGCATCAATTCAAGGTATGATGTTTGCCTACAAGACCACAACTGGCACTGGCACCAATATACCTAAAACTTGCTAGTTCACAATATGCGCCCTCCAAACTTGCATTCGCAAGGAACGACCCTGTGTGCCATCCCTAAGAGGACATATCAACTCTCCAAGACCTTACCTGGACTGTGCCCAGCTTGTTGAATGACCTCCGATCCAATCGAACAGCTGATGTCTTTAGCCATTTTCAAAAAATCTAAAGGACATCTTTTTTCGCCAGCACTGACCAACTACTATACTAGCACTTACCTATTCTATTTAAAAGAAAGAAAAAAAAAAAATCTATCTACGTTTACTGTGCTAGACTAACTGAGACTTGTCATGGCACTTGTATTCTGTTGCTCTCTCTGGTCTGATTGCTTCTATTGATTTCTCCTCTTTTGTCTCATTTGTACGTCGCTTTGGATAAAAGTGTCTGCTAAATGATTAAATGTAAATGTTCTCCTCAAAGTTCATGTTAATGCACCCATGCATTTGTGCTTTCTTTGTGCTGAATTGGCAGTGAGTGAGAAGAATTATACTGTAAAGGAGTGGCCTGCATTTCCCCCATTAGCCCAGGCAGTCTGTAGTTCCTTAAGATGGGTGCCTGCCCTGATGGGTATTGATCTCTTTGTGAAAGTATACCTAATCCATTGGCTTATGTTGCTTTTTTAAAGTGTTCTCTCTGCAGTGAGAAAATGGAGGAGTAAAGAAAAGCCATTTTAATGTCAGCCAGTATTCACATTTAACCATATAAAGTTCTTACACCAATTTGCACAAGAGACCAACCATAAATAACCCATGTATTTATGTGTATATGTCTTCAGGCACAACAAGAATCGAGACAAAGCCAAGGAAGTCTCAGGGAAACTGAAGGACAACAGGGAACTTCAGCACTTCCTTCAAATACCAGGATGTGAGTAATGCTTTACTAAAAAATTTCATATGCAAGATCTCACAGATTTGCTTCTAATGTAAAGTTCTTTGTGACTTTTTCTCTCATTCAATGTACTTTTACTTCTCTTTTTTAGCTTACACTATGGATAAATGAGAAAATGCTGACTGCACAGGATACATCATATGATGAGGCTCGTAACCTCCTAGCAAGATAAACACCTCTCATCATCACAACTCAACAAATCACAACATTATGGCATACATAATTGATAATATTGATAAGGTATATAGCAATTTTATATGTACTTTAATACAGACGCAGTTGGGTTCAAGAAAGAAGAAAGAAAAGAAAACATCCTCCAATAATCTACGGGAACATTTTTACAATTCTTAAATCATTTAAAGACAGACCTACCTTGAGCTCTAATTTGTTATTAAACAATATAAGATTCTGTTGAAGCCCTATTATCAATGTGAAAGAGCAGAACCCAATAAAATTTGACAAATCCTGTTTACAAGCCTTCTTTCCTTCCAATATCCACCTGATCTAGAATTCTCATTACTCACAATTTACTAACTTACATTGTTATCCTACGTTCTCCTGTCATTATAAAATCATTCCTAAATCTATATAGTCACTTGATAGCCTCCCATTAAAATCTTCTTTTTATATATTTCACCTCTATCTTCATACAATATCCAAACATTCTCCCCACCTGAAATATGCAACCAGAATAACAAAACAATCAAAATATTAACCACGAACTACTTTCACTATCATCTCCACATCTAAAGAAAACCAACAACTTCCCCACCCATTTTTTGTTTTTTAATACAAACATTTTTAACTCCTAAAACACATGACCCCCCCTTTAATTGCTGGCACATTATAGAATACTTTAAATAGCTATACTTTAGATGGACAGAGAATTCACAGTTCGATCGTGCACGGGAGCTTGAAGAACTCCAAGAAGCTGTACAGCAGCATGCTTCTTTTAGAGAGGACCAACCTGAGCTTGAAATTGAGCAGCAGACACTTCAGAGGGACTTCCAGAAGCTCCTCACACCTCTCGCCCAACGCAGGGGCAAGCTGGAGGCCGCTAAGGCTGTGCACCAGTTCTTCAGAGATCTTGCAGATGAGATAGTATGTGCATGTCTAGCATTACAGCTTCTCAGAATGCATCATTAGATTTTGTTGACCTTTCTTACTAAAAGAATTTCTTTGCTAATTTTATTTTTGCATCCTCAGCTTTGGTTAACGAGATGTTCCAATGGCAATGCTCAGGAGAACATGGAACACAATCTTCATGACTGTCCCAACTTTGCTCAGAAGAACAGTGAGTTTTATTTATTTCATCTCATCCTATATCATTCCTAATTATCCAGTTTGGTAGAACACAACATGACTTCACAACATGGTCTTTCTCCATCTATGGTCTATTTCAACTTGTATTGCTAGTCATTTCTATTATGTTCACCGTGTGATCATGCCTCCTTTCATATACATTATCCACCCCTTTAATATAATCCTTTCATATCCTGCACAGTCTCTTCAAAAAGAGATCGACGGTCACCAGCCACGCATTGATGAAGTGTTAGAGCGTGGTCGGCGAATGGTGGCAGCAGCAGAGGGTAGTCCAGAAGAAGAACACATGTCTGAGGAGATGAAGAAGCTTCAGGATGTGTGGGCAAAGCTGCAGGATGAAATGGCCAAACGGAAAGCACGGCTCTATGGCTCTAATGAGGCCCAGCAGTATTACAATGATGCAGATGAGGCTGAGGCCTGGATAGGGGAACAAGAACTCTACATGATTGCTGATGAGAAGGCCAAGGTAGAGTGTACAGAAGAACAGTATTGTTGTTTTATGCTGCTTGTTTTTTAAAAAAAAATCTTCAAAATGCCAAGTTATGTCAACTCTGTGCTGGCTCCAAAATTTGTGTGCAATGAAAAGCCATACTAAAATAAACTGTCTCTGACAATTAACCTCTCTGGGTTGTAGGATGAACAGAGTGCTATGATCATGCTGAAGCGACACCTGCTTCTGAAGCAGGCAGTGGATGACTATGCACACTCCATCCAGCAGCTGGCAGACCGTGCCCAGAAGATGCTGGCTGAAGAGCACCCAGATGGGTATATTGGGCTAATTGCATGTCTTTACACAATGTATTGTATATTGAGATAAGTGGGCCAAGCTGAACTGAATCTTGAGGCACCTCAATGTAGGTTAAAAACACTCAATAACAAAGATTAATCGTTATTTGTTTATGTTATGAGGGCTCTTGCGGAGACAAGGAATGTGGCATGATGGGCCAAGCGAGACGACTGAAACCAAATGAAGGAAAAGAAGCTGGACCACACATATCATCATTTCTTGCTTAGTCGTGAAGTGGAAGATCTTGAGCAGTGGATTGCAGAGCGTGATGTGGTGGCCTCTTCACAAGAGATGGGCCAAGACCTTGACCATGTGACGGTAAATAGGAACTTGCCCCCAGACAAAGCACAATTACTGTCTCTCACACAAAAGCATGTCTTGACATGTCAGTCATACTTATATTTTTGGTAAATATAATTACAATCAATATTCTCCTGATTCCATCAATATTTTAGATCCTGCGAGATAAGTTCAGGGAGTTTGCACGGGAGACAGGGACAGTGGGTCAAGAACGTGTAGACACTGTGAACCGGATCATAGATGATCTGATCGAAGCAGGCCACAGTGAGGCAGCAACCCAAGCGGAGTGGAAGGATGGAGTCAATGAGAGTTGGGCAGATTTGCTGGAGCTCATCGACACTCGTGCCCAGCTCCTTACAGCCTCCTATGACCTGCTTAAGTAAGTAAAAAATAATTTAATAGATTAAATGTCACTAAAGAGTGCATTGCTTTTATAAGATCACATTATTCCTACTGACTCACTGTATCTCACATAAAAACAAGCCTATGGTGGAACAAGATTCTAATTATTTAACAATATCTTCACTGGTGTGAAGTGTTGTAAGGGGTACAGAATTAGACTGGACAATTACATAAAATATTCTGTGAATTTGGTCAGGTATTTTTATGATGGGAAGGAGCTGGTCACTCAGATTGAGGAGAAAAAGAATGAGCTTCCTGAGGATCTTGGAGAAGACTTCAGCAAAGCAGAGTCCTTCCACCGAATGCATGCTGCATTTGAAAGGGCCATCAGCTCCCTTGGCAAACAGGCAAGGAAAACACATCACATGAACAAGTGGTTGTCATAATAAGTTTCATGTTTTCATCTCTGGCTTGTACGTATTTATCTCAAAATTTAGGGATTTTTCATATCTCTTTCCTTGCAGGTGAAACAGTTCCAGGAGACCGCAACTAGACTGTATGCCCAGTATGCAGGAGATCAGGCCACTGCTATTCAAGCAACTGAAAAAGAGATTGTGGAGGCCTGGAATGGTCTGCTGGCTGCTTGCGCAGGCAGGAGGAAGCAGCTGGAGGATACTGCGGACAAATTCCGCTTTTTCACCATGGTGAGAGACCTGCTGGCCTGGATGGAAAGCATCATTCAGCAGATAGAGACACAGGAAAAGCCACGGTATGAAAATGTATCATTGTAATCATCACAGTAGAGATGTCCATGTTCCTTTTTGTGATGAAATTTGTTTCTTGTTGTCCAATGAAGAGATGTCTCCTCAGTGGAGCTCCTGATTAAGTATCACCAAGGGATCCGTGCTGAAATTGAGACGCGTGGGCCAAAGTTTAATCAGTGTGTGGAGCTGGGCAGGGCCCTCCTGGAACACAAGCATAAGGACTCTGCAGAGGTAATAAGACATGGAAGGTAGCAGGTGAAGCCACAACAAAATATCTGGAAAGGCATCCATTTTCATGTACACTTCTTGTGCTTACAGATTAAAGAGAAGCTGATGCAACTGGTAGAGAAAAGGAAAGAGATGATGCTCAAATGGGATGAAAGATGGGAATGGCTTAGACTTTGTAAGTTCACAAATGTCAACAAGCACACATGAAAAGACTCACAAACATACACACTACTGCATATTACAGCTGCTTATAAATATATCTCCTTCTAGTGTTGGAGGTATGTCAGTTTGCCAGGGATGCATCTGTGGCAGAGGCCTGGCTGATTGCCCAGGAGCCATACGTGGTCAGCAGGGATCTGGGTGAGACAGTGGATGAGGTCGAAAAACTGCTCAAGAGACATGAAGCCTTTGAGAAATCCACTGCTACATGGGAAGAGCGTTTCTCAGCACTGGAACGTCTTACAACAGTATGTGTGTTTTAAACTTTGACATATTAAACTCATTAATGATACCTCAAATTATGTGAAATGTTTGTATTGACAGGCACCACTCACTGCCTATTAATAATCTGTTGTAGTTGGAGCTGTTGGAAATTCGGAAACAACAACAGGACATGGAACAGTACAGACAAGAGGCGGAAAAAGACAGCAGGTATTGGGGTAACACTGCACTACCCTAAAGCCATATTCCATACAAAAATTTGACTTTCAAAATTTGACCTTAGGAGAGAAGACACCGGGTTTGCAGAGGAGTCTTCACAACTCTACACCACAGAAGAACAGTCTCTGGTGAGTTCAAGTTTTTGTAGGAATCTCATCATCTTTCTCTTCATTAACAACATTTATAATTTTCTCTGGTACACTGCAAATGTTTGTTAAATTAATACCTGTAATACTTGTTTGACTCTGTACCCAAACTTTGTTCTTTTGTGATCTTCAGTCTGGTTTAGGAGTAATAGAGCCAAGTTCCGTGGGAGTTGATGGCACAGCGGGGGACTCCACTGTGCCTTTAATCTCAGAGATGCAGGAAAGTGGCTCGCTGGAGTTGGATCCTTCCACATCCATCCAGGTTACCAAGGAGACAGAAAAAGCTGCCACGCTTCCCACTGAATCTTCGCAAGTTCAACCAGTCTTGATGGAGGGAGCTCTATCACGCAAACATGAGATGGAGGGACCTAATAAGAAGGCATCCAACAGGTTAGCTGTTGTCTAGAGACACATTGAAGTAACCAAGCCATTGACCAGAATATAACAGTGACTTGGGCTAAATCAAAAGTAGTGATCATTTTACTAGTGAACTTAATTTAAAACTGTCCACCTTCTATCTCTTGTCTCAGGTCCTGGAACAACATTTACTTTGTGCTCAAACCCGGGCAGCTCTCTGCTTACAAGGACGCCAAGAGCTTTAGTCACAGTGTCACCTACCATGGCGAGGAACCCCTGAACCTCACCAATGGTTCTTGCGAGATCTTGACTAACTATAAGAAAAAGAAGCAGGTGTTCAAACTCCAGTAAGCATCTTGGTCATCAATCTTGATATTCATTTTTAAATAAAAATGTATTTAATTATTGTTTTTTATATTACATATAAGACTTACTTTTTTTTATCCTTGTTCCATTTGCAGACTTGAAGATGGAAGTGAATATCTGTTCCAGTGTAAAGATGAGGTGCACTACTGACTGCTTCTTCTAATTAGTCCCTTATTAGTTAATATAATCTTTGAAATATGCCAGTAAACAACATTAATGATGTATGTTTTTGACCACAGGAGGAACTCCAGAACTGGACTCAGGCTATAGAGCAGGCAGCACAAGCTGTGACAGAAGAACCAGTTGCAGGGCCATCAGGAGTGAAGGCACAAAGCCTACCTCCACCTTCTTCCTCTACTCTAGAGGTTCCCTCAACCAAGAAGGAGAAGGAGAAGAGGTTTAGTCTGTTCGCTAAGAAGAAATAAACCCCTGGACAGAATGTGACACAGGTGAAATGGAACAGATTTGTAACACAATTTTTTAAACATTATTTTAATTTGTAAGAATTTAGCTATATGAAATGTAGATTACACTTTTGCCTGTATCTAAGCTAATGAAGTGTTGCTAATGTCCACACGTTTGCTTTTTTATGTTTTGTTGTATTTTTCCGATACTAGAGTCACATATCACATTTACTCTGTATACAAATAAAAGCACAGGAACCGATCAAATTTAACCAAACATATTTGTAAGAAAAAAGGATTTCTTCTTGTCTTGATTTTTTTATGTTGAGTTTCTTCTAGGCATGCTTCAGTATGTATTTTGACTATAAATAACATGCTTAGTTTAGTTAATCTGCCTTATTCATTTAAAATGGTTGCAAATGTAATACTGTGCTCTTTGCATTGGAACTTATAGAATTTAAATAGAGGTTGGCATTGGAGAGGTGTTTCTTTTTGTAAATGGCCATCAGCTAGCAGGAGGTGTGATGATGAAGGTGTTTAACACTGTACACTATTGCGTTAACATGCACTATATGCAATAAGCAGTGTTTAGTGTACTTTTAGACTGTTTAGGTGTTGTATTTTTCATTATTCCAACAAACATATGAATATTAATATTATATTCAAATGTGAACATATTAATGCCATTATGTAGCAATGCATTAAGAAGTACAGCCATGGTACTAAAGAGAATACAAAGATGAGAGAGGTAGCTTTTTTCTACTTTTCCAAAACCTTAACTGTGTTGAATGCTTTTGCAAAGCATGAACTGATATATTTATTTAATATGGTGCTATATCTTTAAGATAAGAGTTTTACCCTCTCATAACTCAGGTTCCCGTATAAGTCACACATTATAAATGATTGTTAACAACAAAAGCCTTTATAATTGTAAAACTTCATCAAAGTATTAATGATTAAACTTGAAAGTGATGTGTACAGCTTGGATAATGCAGTATAAATTAAACTTGGTAGCCAATGAATGTTTGAAAACATGGAGAATAGTGTGTCATACAAATATGAATGTAGAAAAAATGCTAAAGGGAAAATTTTACCTGTAACAATAATAATAATAACTTGCTAAATACATTTAAACTGAATGCCCATATTCAGATCATAGCTAATTAAATATTCATTATACATACATTTTTATTCACAAGTTTTTGAAATGTTATATCAAAACAGTAATTGAATTTAACACAGAATTTAAGTGCCCTATTTCCAAAGTCTTAGTTTTTTCAGTATCATATTAACATGGAAGTATCCATACTGTTTCTGCCAGGCACTGCAAGCTAAAACAAGTTTTTTTTTGTTCGCATTTTTTAATTGCAGAAACATTTTTAACAATAGTTAAATTTCATCTCACTGTTGTTGTTTTTTTTGGATATGAATATGTTTACAGAGTCATTTTTTGTGAGGGTTAGCGTGGTGCTTTAATAAGATGGTGTTTTTTTTTGGCCATTACATCTTGGACCTCCAAATCTTTCTCTCTCTCTCTCTCTCTCTTTGGTTTAAAAACACTGCAGTTTACATTAGAATGAACTCCCTTTAAACTAATATGCCTCCATTCTCTCTTCTCCTTTCATATCTGTATGTTCAATGCAAAATCACATATAATAAGTTTGAAAGATCAGATCAGTATATAGATCAGTGGGTATGACTCGTTTTAGGAGTATGACAATCAATAAACTATCTGTTTGCAGTAACCATTGCCCATTGTTGTCTGTTTAAGGACTTGTAGTGTGTGTTTATGTCTGAGTCTTATTTACTTTCCTATTAAGTGAGTATTACAGTCTGATCAGGTAAAGTTGATTAACTTCACTAAGTACAATCTTGTCCTGTAGAAGACACTGTTGTGCTGAGTAAGAAGTGTACGTAAGAAAATGATGTTTACTTAATGAAATTCATAGAGTAACATTTACACTACACTACTACATATTTTGGATTCAAAAACGATTATTAAATCTACAGTAATCGATGAACCAACGACAAAAAAAAAAAGTTTTTTTTTTTTAAAGTTGCATTTAAAATTTGACTAAAAAACTGAGGGGCACATGACGCTACTGATTCATGACCTTTATAAATCAATGCTTCGAGCGTTAATCCAGCGTATAATAATAGTCCAAAGTGGATATTTTAAAGGTAGAGGATTCATAAAAGCACGGAAGTGTGCGAAACAAAGTGTACATTTTCAAAATGTACAAAAAACATACTTTTTACCTGCTGAGGGTGCCATCGAGCTGCACCGTTGAGGGCTAGTTGTCCCGACAACAGTTTGGGGCTGTTGGTTACGTAATTTTGAATGAAACCCAGTACTCACAAGCCTGCTATTGGTCGGTTTACTAGCACCCGCCTGTGGATCCGCGCAGCTGATTGGCTGTTGAGCACGTCACTCTCCTGTGCTGTTCATGCGGGTGCAGGTTGAATACGCGGCGACAAAGTAACTCCTCCAGCAATCGCTGAGTAAATGGAGAGGAGTTGAACTTTAATCGCGCAAGTCCGCATAGACTGCAGCGTTTTATTTTTTACGTAGCTGTAACCTTTCACTATTGGGATTGCAAGTCATTTCAAAGTTTTAAAACTGTTACCTCAAAGGATGTCTTTTTATTTCCAGAATGGATTTGATTGGCGTCCCCTGCATTGTTCTGCTGCGGACAGTAATGTGGAGTACATAAAGCCTTAGAGGAACCCGACGCACTTTGTTTTTTATTTATTTCTTTAGACGCACCTTCAGTTGCAAACAATTTTAACTCTTGCGTGGGTATTTTGTTTGTTGTTCCCCCCAAAATGGATATTACAGTGTCTGAACTCATGTCTAACTTCATGGATTCGCCGCTTGTGGTTTGGGTAAGTCACAAAGACACGATAGCACCTGCTGTGTGTGCGGAGTTTGTATTTGCATTGAGTAGTTTTTTTTGCTGACAGTTTGCAGATGATTCAATACTAATTTACTTTAATGTTTTCTCAAAACCTTGTGGAAAGTGACTAACATGCTTTTCATTTAGATGTGTATGAGCGTATTAAAATTATGCTTAAACTTCATTGCAACATTTTGTTATTGTTTTTTTTATCTATATTTTAATACATATAACTAAGTGCTAAAAGTTGTATTTGTTTGTTTGTTCATTTTATTTTGTTCATATTTTATTCTGTATTTTTTCTCTACTTATGTAAGATACGTTTTAAAATGAATAGTTTCTTACTTATAATTATATATTATATTTTTTTAATATATTAAGAAATTATATTATTATTTATTTATGTATTATATAATTTAATTTGATTTCATGAATTGATTTATTTATTTATTTCATTATATGATTATATTTTATTTATTTTAAGAAATCCCACTAGGTAGATATGTTTTTAAATCTGTACACACAACAGCTTAACATTAGTACTTTTTGTGTGCATACTTCATTCTACACGAAGAGTTTAATGACACTTGACAGGGTTTGGCGAAACCTGCGGAACTTCCTCTGACCCCCTTACCCTGACCTCTGTGTCTTGTTTGGCTGTGCTTTCTCTGACCACTGTGTTTCCAACTCATACGTCACCATCTCAACCCACATTAGACAATCATCATCACTCCCATGTTGACATGTGTGCTGTTCCATGATACTGTATAACATTGAAAGAAACATAAACACACATAGTAATTGGATGACAGTTATGTTTAGTTTTTAGAGTTGAACACAGACTGTTTTTATTTACAAACAATATTTACTTGTATTTAATAAAAACGATCTTACAAGTATCTCTTTGTATATATTTAAAATTTTGTACACTCTGCAGTTCAGTTCTGAAACAGAAAGCATGCTTGTGCAGCTGTGCGTGCATCCTGTCATGATATTACTACCTACTTTATTTGATTTCTTAATTTTTTTTACAGGTCAAGACTTTTGGACCCCTTGGGTCCAGTTCAGAAGACAAGCTCTCCATGTTCATGGATTTAGTGGATGGTGTCTTCCTCCATAAGATAATGACACACATGTGAGTGACAGACACAGAACTGTGTGTGTGTGAGACTGTGCCTACATGCTGTAATCTAGCAGCTGTTACAGGCCTATCTTTTTTTCATTAGAAACCACATCCTATCCTTTCCTGCCTGCCATCTAACTGTGCAGACACTCAATCCGAATCTTCACGCTCCATCAGTTTTGTTCCTCTTCCATAATTAGTGTGTTAATAAAGGGTCTCCGTCTGATTTGGGGCTGTACTTTGCCAAGAGTTTTAAGGTCACGTGTAACATCAGTTTGCAAGCATGCGGTATAAATTTCAGCCGCGTCTGACTGAATTTTAGGCCACGGAAATTTCGGTTAGCTCAAGCTGTAACCTCAGCTAACAGGTGACTAGGCAGCAGCACTGTCGCGTGTGAGTCTTACTAATGAACAAGGAAATCTCTTCTTTTGAGAGTATTTGCATCATGCAAAGCAGCTCATTACACATATTTTGACACCTAGAGTTTATGCATCCGATTGAGCTTTATAAAACACTGTTTTCGACTTCTTGAAGCCACTGCATCAGCATTGTCCTTTAACCTACTTTTACTCGAGAAGCTTTGCTGCCCTCTCTGCCTTAATCAGGGGCTTAAACACTAGACCTCATCAGACAAAGGAAATATTTTCTCTATAAATGGGGGGGGGGGTATGTCTGATGGGAGGATGACACATGTACTGTATTAGCTGTCCTCAGACACTCTTGTCGCTGTCCTCGATAGATTATTGTACCCTGGTGTGATGTTCTCTGTCTGTCATGTCACTTTGGGCATGGACTGCATCAGTTTTATTCCTCTAGGTCCCTTAAAGTCAACATGAAATGGCATTTGGAACCCGTTCTGCTTTCCTAGCGTGACATATTTCATACTGAATGAATTCAGTAAGTCAGCATGAAATCAAAGCTTATGATTTTAATGCAATATTGTAGCCTTCATTATAAATTATTTATCCATGCACATTTTAATGTAAACATTAATGTCCCCTCACAACAGTGTCTTTTTATGGTATGTCTATTGATGCAAGGACTGGGCAATAACTCCTCACTTTCATTTATTTATATGAGATTGCAACAGTTAGCAATTTTTCTAATTTTGAGAATGTTTCACTCGCATATGCATGGTAATGGAGAAGAAAAGATAATCACTATTTCCATTTCATGTCGATGTAAAGATGAGGAAAAAACTTGCCTTGGCAGCTAGCTGAAAAAAAATGTTTATTAAAAAAATAATTAAAAGTAAAAGTAAAGTTTAATAAAAGTAAAACAAAGAAACAAAAACTTAAAGCTTAAATTAAAATGAAAACTGAAAATATAAAGTAAAATCTATAATACTATATAAATTAACACTAGCCCAGTTTTTCTATAAGCTCTTCCTAAGAAACATTAGTAAGATGGGTCTAAGAAAAATATATAAAGAAACATTTGATCAGGGTCAAGTGAACACAAAACCAGACTATTTATTTATTTACTAATTACCTAGTTGATTATAGTTTTGCAACCTAAAAGTTACCTAGCATATATGTGAGCTTAAAAGATAATAAAAGAATAATGTTACAAGAATAATACATTTTGTACATCGTTAGTATGAAGACTCACATACTCAGGTGTCCAGTGTATTTCCACTGAACCATTACAAATGAGTGGAGATGTGGAATGTTGAGGGCAATGTACACACTGCTCCTTTCTCCTCACCCACATTCATTTTTAATGTGCCCACACCCGTATGCCTGTAGCAAACCGATAGCCTTGACAGTGTATTCGTGCACCAGGTATGCGGTAACACCATTGCTGTTATGCTAACGCATTCCATCTGGCAGATGTCCTCTGCATGCACCCTATACCCTTCCCTTGACTTTTACTAAACAATCATTGTTTTTCCAACCATGCTGTCAGTTGCAATATCCATGCTCGTAAAAAGCACAAAAGTGAAACTCACTGCAGTGTTCTTGGCTTCAGGCAATAGAAAACAGTTGAGCCAGACAGCAGAGGGAAAAAGAAAACTGACCCTGATCTTTTAAGGTTCTTTCACTTGCAAGCGAGAATTTGTGGGCCAAGCTGGCAGAATTTGCATGCCATTCTCACAAAACGAATGTAAATGAGGATCGCACAAACAGAGTCTATCTAGGACCTCAGAACTGTTTGTGCCAAGACAAGGACCCACTTACTGGCTTCAACCTTTACATCCAAAGATCCAGTCATATAAGAATAACTTGTATTTTTTTGTTGACGTAAAGGATATAGTTTATTCAGAACAAGGATTTGTTTGTAATGCAAGAAAAAATCTATATGCAAAGTAAAGTAATGCAATATTCCAAAGTGTAATGCAAAGATCAGGTCACTGTGCATTCAAATTAAAATTATTGATGTGCAAAACTATGTATCTTATAAATCAAGTTTTCAGCATTAATGACAGATCATTCAGAATGCTTTTTGTTGTTTTGGAAACATTCCTACTAAATATGAATTAGAATAAAAGATCAAAGATTAGAATAAAAGGGCAAAAAAAAGTGTTTTATTGTGTACCTGTGAAAATAATGAGAGAGAGATGTTGCATTTGGATAGAGACATGAGAGATTCCAAATGTAGCCAAGTAGAGTAATTCATGATATATTGATAAAGAATAGAATAAAAGAAAAAGAGAAAGTCAAGAAACTTCAACACACAACTTTTTGTATTGTTAACCAGATTAAAAATATGAACCAAGGTATTTATTACTTGAAAAATGAAAGTAAAAATGAATAAAATACAGCTCAGTTTATGAAAGTGATGGATAATGATTAGGCCTATTTGTAGCGCAGTCTCAGGGTGGGTTGTTTGAATGACTAGTCGACTGATCTTGAAGAAATCATGTGTAATTGGGTTCACCAAACTGTTAAAAAGTAAACTAGTCGACCTCACTAATTAACTAGGTTGTTGAATGATAGTCAAACATCCTGCCCAGCCATTAAAAAAGTGCTTATGCGAGATTTTCAAATGTACTCTTGTTGCTCTTGCTCCACAGAGACCCAAGCCCCATGAATCAGCGAGTCAACAAACAAGTCAACAATGATGTCAACCTGAGAATACAGAACCTCAACACTGTCATCCGACACATCAAAAACTACTACCAGGTGAGATCTCTTCCTCCATGTCCTGTTGCAACGGGAAAAGTACTTCCTGATTAATACATTTTTTTTTTTTAAAGACAGCATTGTGTATGTGTGTGATTGTATTAAATGCCAGACAGCAGCTGGTCTCTGCAGACATAAGGTGGTGATTCCGGTGTCATGGGGATTAAACCTGTCTGCAGATGTGACTGAAATTGTGGGTAGCCTTATCTTTTTATCGCCTAGCCTTTTATCTGCATAGAAGAGATTCCGTTACGTCAAGCCTGTTTAAACTTCTGATGTTAATTATTATGTGAAGGCAGCCAGTAAGGGATGTGTAAATATATGTATAATCTAAATCAGCTAGTTGGTGGGTCACTGGGTATAATTTAGCTGGTTTAGCGTCATGCCCGCCAGCCACCAATCAGAGATGTTTCCTATTGATATTTGAACTAAAAACATTTAAAAGCAAAGAAAAATCTACTAGCTGACCTCCATTACTGATCAGTTGGTTGTTGGACTAGTTGACCCTCCTCACTCATCCATCAGACATTCTAGGGATGCATGATGATATTGGTTATAATTTTTAAAAAATGTATCAATAGATATCGGCCAAATTTATATCAGCCAATATTTGAAATTTACATTTTGTTTACATACTTTTTACCAGCATCCCAAAGCTAAACTTAAAAAAATGATATATATATTATTATAAATGGCAATTTAGTAAAATTTTAAATGTTCTGTTTAGTAAATTTTATAATGAATATCCAGTTTCTTACTGTATGTACATTATAATCTTATGATGCCTAAATTCACTAATGGCATTAAAACTGTTTATTTTAGTAGTATTGTAATTGTTTTATTTTGAATTTATTTAGACAAAATAGTGAATAATTGTAATATTGGCCATTTACCGACCATAACATGAAAATAATTATTGGATTAGTAGTATTAACAATATTTTAAAATCCTTGTATATATCACACCAAAGTGTTTTGTGAACACATTTTTAGAAAGTATTTTATATGGATGTTCATTGGGATAATATAGGAGTGAGAATGGTTTGCAAGACCTGAGTTGAAGGTGGTCTATAAGAGGTTGAAAGTTTTTACGAGAGACTGTCATAATCATAGTAATTATTGTGAAGAAAACAGGGAGACGTGAAAGGACAAGGTCTTTCTCAACACCATATTAGAGAAAATGTAGCATTGACTCATAATTTCTGGTCTCACAGAAAACGGTTCTCACTCACAATTCCTGCTGGAAGGAGGTTTTTATGTTTTTGGTTTTGGGAGTTGAAATCGTTTGGTTGGTTCTGGGCAGCGTCCCACCATCTGAGTAAGCGTTTGCCACATCTGACCCCCTTTTCTCTTGGCAGAGCGTCTCAGAAGCATTCCTGCTCAGACCTCACTGCTTTCCATCCCAACTTAGAAAAAGAAGACTGATTGTGTGTCAGTTGCTGGGAATTGTCTTGGTTTTCTGCTCACACTTGTTTACGAAATAAAATGTAGATAAATCATTGGTTCACTCATTTTATTTCTGTAGATTGTTCTTTTTTCCAAACACTTTCAAGGATGTAACCAAATATTCTGTACTGGGGTGTAAAGGTTTAGCATTAGATCCTAACCAAGTGTGATTCATGTTTGTTGTTTGTTAAGATACATGGGTACTCTTTTCTTGCTTATCACTTTATCATGTTAAATATGGTTAGGACACTGTAAATAATGGGGGAGGGGGTATCTGTGATGGTTATAGTCTTTTATTTTTGCCCTGCCTTACTTTTGCCATCCAACAGGTCCTTTCTTTGTCCAGTTTTAAATGAACACTCTGCAGTAGGCAGCTGAGATATTAAAGTAACCTCTTACTGATTAGTGTTATTATGTATTATGCAAGATTTTGGCAGAGTGTCAGAATGTAGTAATCATCCACAGTGCACACTCCTCCAGTGATGGAAGGCCCCCTTAACCATATATTTGGCTTGGGTGGAGCTCAACTTAGTGTTTTTTTGTTTTTGTTTTTATAGGTCACCCAATGGGCTCAGTAATAAGTAACTGAGAAGTTTGTGTTCATACAGAAGTGCCCTCACCTTGGCATAAAATGCACTTTAACTAGAAAAGGGGCTCTCAGTCAGATATCTTGAGTCAGCCTGGTAAAACTCAGCTTCTTCGTTAATATTCTTTGCACTGAATACACACTTTGGGTTGTTTGTGGTGTTTGAAACTGGCCAGCAGTCTTCAATTTCCTCATGTAGCTTGTCCAAGACACACACTAAGTGCACAGTCTCGGCCCAAGAGAAACTGTCCTATGTGACCCCGGAAATGGACTTCAGAAAGGCAACATTTGAGCATCTGATGTGGGTCAGCACTCTGCTGAACATAACCAGATGTGTTGTTTTATCCTGTGTTAATCGCTCCTCCTGAGACCCACATATGGGGGTCTAGATGGGGGAAGGGTCACTGTAATGTGAGAACTGAAACCCTCAGGACCCCCTGAAATGCAGTCCTAAAGACATTAGGCTAATAGCCAGAGGAAATGCTTTTGTCATGCATTAGCTCTCTCGCTTCAAATTAGGCCTGTTTGTTTTCTTCTGATGATTTAGGAGTTGGGTCATTAACTCTTTGTTCAGTATCTTCTCACTTATGTCCTTCTAAGCTATAGTGATCCCTCACAGACAACCTGGGCCCCAAGTACATAACACACTGATAAAAAATAAGGTGTCAGCACTGAATCAGTTGACTCAATGTTATGGTTAGCTGAAGTTTACCATCTACAAATCTGTAATTTATTCATTTATTACCCAGAAATATTACATGGTGACTACATGGCTTGATAAGGTATTTTCTTTAAAGTTCCTTTAACAAGAGACCGACTAATTTATTATATTATACTATAAAATGAATGTAACTTTTAAACGACAATGAATGTACAAATATATCAAATTACAAACATAGTAACATGTCAAGTCAAGTCAAGTCACCTTTATTTATATAGCACTTTTAACAATACAAATTGTGTCAAAGCAACTGCACAATATCAAAATGGGAAAATAGTGTCAATAATGTAAAATGACAAGATTAAACACTCATAAATTTCATAGTAACATGTCAAGTCAGTGATCAAGTCACCTTTATTTATAGTTAGCACTTTTAACAATACAAATTGTCAAAGCAACTGCACAATATCAAAATGGGAAAATAGTGTCTATAATAAACACTAACAATTTTCATTGTGTCAAAGCAACTGCACAATATCAAAATGGGAAAATAGTGTCTAATCTAAAATGATCGTCCAAGAAGTTCAAACTCAGATCAGTTCGACGCTGCAGTGATGGTCCAAATCGTCCAGCATTATCGCAACGAGTTCGACAGTTTCTGTTCCATCGGTGACAGAACGGAGAAAAAACCGAGTCGACGATATTCGCTGTCGACAACTGCTGCAGTGTCCCCATTTTTGTTGTCGACTAAGCAAGCCAGAGGCGACAGCGGCAAGGTTTCGGTAAAATGCTTGGGAGAAATTGAGGCTCAGATGTAAAGGCCTGATACTGCGGTTTGACCACTGCTCGCAAAGTCAGATTGTAGAGGGCTCAAGTTTCTGTTGCGTCCCGACACAGTCAATTGCTTCAGAGCGACATTAATCCAAACTCGACAACATGAGCGGCAATAAAAAATTGCTTTCCTCTCAATCGACAAATCATTTTGGTTGTCGACAGTCGTTTGCAGACCTAAGTTCAATAAGAGCCTCCAACTGCGGTCTGGAGTGTGGCGCTGCAGATAAGGGACTCTATGTGGAGCCCTCCTGGATGCTGTAGCTGCTCAAGAGAAGAACACACACAGCATCCAAGTTCAGTCGTAACATTACTCCAAAGTTTTGGTCACAATAGTCCAACTTGAGCGACGTTTGGATGAATATGTAAATATATATTGCGCGCCAAATATGTTTGTTGTGACAGCTTTACGGTATTAAACATGACCATGAATGTTAAAAATGCATGCTGATTACAGTTCACGATGTGGATTTTGCTGTGTGCAGTTCAGCCCTCCTGGATAACATTGTTTATTTATATAGTAGACTCCAGTAGAGTTCGGCACTTGAAGCATTGTTTATTTATATAGTACTTTAGCAAATGCATTAACTGAAAAACATGAAGCAGTCTTTGCGCGCTTTCCTCTCAATAACAAGAGGTAGTGTCGCTTATCAGCATGTTGTGAATTATTAAGCTCTAAAGCAGCTCTGATTACAACGAGCTAGCATGAGCTGTGCAGTGGAAAAAATAATAATTTCATTAAGCTCACGTAACATACTCTATAAGGTATTTTAAGACAGTATGTTGTGAAGTTTGTGTCACATTGTTTATTTATATAGTACTTTATGCAATAGATAGGGCTGTTTTGATTATCATAACCCTATAAGGTAGACATTATGTTGTGAATAAAATATGTTTATCCAAAGAAGTTAGTGTCGCATGTAGCTAATTAAATGAGATCTATATGAGCTCCTTACAAAAGGAGATGTTAGGCAGTGTGATTGCTAATGAAAAATATTGTTATTAGTGGTCATTCAGTTACTTTTTCATAAGGTTAGCTAATTAAATGATGAGATTTGTTAGATCTCATTTTGTGTGCTTGATCTATTGTTAACATTACATTATCATAGGTACCCATTTGTTAACATTAGTTAATAGTTATCCAAAGCATCTCATCACTTACCTTTATTTTTTTCTTATCTATAGACTTACAAAAATGTATTATGTATCAGAATGTGCAAAATGAAATTAACATTAAGATTAACATGTCACAAGGCCTCTGCATTTATAGGCAATGTAAAAAAAACATCTTGTGATTTAATAATGCATGTAACATTACAATAAGTATCTTTACATTAGTTAATGTATTAATTAAAGGAAGTCCATTTATTCATTATTAATTACAGTTAGTTCATTTAGTTCAAGGCAATTTATTTATATATGCACATTTCATACACAAAAAAAATCAAAAACATCAAATAGTGCTTATCATAAAAGGAAGTGAAATATGACATTAAAAAATAATAATCACAACAATAAAAACAAGGAAATCACAACAATAAAAACAAGGAATTAAAAAAAAGATTATGCAATAAAAACATATTACCGTTATTCGAATAGAAAATAGGCAAGGATTATACATAAAATACAGAGCAGCACATTTCATACACAAAAAAAAATCAAAAACACATGTTAACTAATGTTAACTAATACTTAATGTAAAGGTTAAATTGTAGTAATCACAACAAAAAAAACAATTGTAATTACATAATATGCTTTTCTGATTAATCACTGAAGTGACCTTTATTTATAAAACAAGTTAAATATGATAAAACCGTCTAACTAATTGCAAAAACTGAATAATCAATCAAAGTCTACTTAATAATCAGCGAAATAATACGACGATTAGTCGTAATTACATAATATTAAGCGTCTAATAATCGTAGATTAATCGATTATGACCAAATAATCGTTTGTGCAGCCCTAGTATAACTTAATATTCTAATGGCTGTCTAATTGCAAAAACTGAATAATCAATCAAAGTCTACCAGCGAAATAATCGACGATTAGTCGATTAATCGTTCTAAAAATCGGTAGATTAATCGATTATCAAATTAATCGTTGGTTGCAGCCCTGTGCTCTAGGCCATTCACTGCGTCTCTGGGCTCATCTGTCCTTCTCCGTGACATTCAGGGCTGTAGAGGTCGTCTCTCTAGGTGCTAGATGTGCACCCCATTCTGATCTGGTCAGACTTGCAGCATGACCTGGAATAAGAAAGAAAGACAATAATTAGTAAGTCAATCTTCTTACTTACATAACAAGTACATTCGGTTATGGGAAGTGTCCTTCGTTGATCTAATTAATGCAGCCTAACAATCCTTTAACGGATTTGAATAATAGAGTGTATTAGTGTGTTTATGTGAAAGCCAGTAAAGAGATGTGTCTTTATCTAGATTAAACTGACAAGTGTGTTCTGCCTCCCGAACAGTGTTTGGTAGATTGTTCCCAGAGTGGTGTCTAAAATAGGAAAAAAGATCTGCCGCCCGCAGTTGATTTGATATTCTATGCATTATCAATGGCCAGAGTTTGAGACGCACGGACGTGAAGGACTATATGTGATAAGAGCTCGCTCAAGTACTGAGGAGCTAAACCATTCAGGGTTTATAAGTAGTTAAACAAGTTTTAAATCTATACATGTGTTTTAGGGAGCCAGTGCAGTGTTGAAGAACGGCTAATGTGGTCATACTCCTGTTAATACTCTAGCTGCTGCATTTGAACCATCTGTAATTTGTTTATTAAGCGTGCAGAACACCACCAATAAAGCATTACAATAATCTAACTGAGTCATAAATGCATGAATTATATATTTCTGCATTTGAATTGAGATGCATAGGTACTCATTTAGATATATTTAAAGATGAAAAATGCAGTTTTACAAATGCAAAACGTGCTATCAAGGAGAGATTAGCTATCAAATAGCACACCTAGTTCCTGACTGATGACGAAGAATCGACAGAGCAGCAGCCATAAGTTTAGACAGTGTTCTAGGTTATTACTTCTTGTGGGGTTTTTGGGTCGTAATTAAACCTCTGTTTTTTTTCAGATTTAGCAGTAAAAATGACTGTCATCAGTTTATATCGACATGTCAGTGCAATAAATTGGCATCAGTGAGGTTGAAACTTGCTGTGCTCCTATGTGCACAATGCATGTATCTTTTTATCAATAAATTTGCATTCAGAGTCAGACACAACATAGCATCACTTATGCGTCTGCTATGAAAATGTGTTGCCTTATTTGACACATCATTGAAGTACCATATTTGGCTGATAATCAAAAACAACATTTTGTAACACAACAACATAAGTTGTGTAATTTTTTGATTCACCAAGTGGAGTTGAAAAGTAATGGTTAGCCTACTTCCAAAAACATTTCGCAAATACTTCTGCTGCACCAGTTTACATTGTTGGGATTGACTTCTGCTACATTTTTTAAATGTGACCTGTGACACCATTGGTAAAATCATTTTCAAAAACCATCAGTGAGATAGATACCAACACTAGATACTAACACCAACCACACTATTGAATACCAGTAATCAATAGTAAATATATATAGTGTTGCATAATCACAATCAATATTAGTGACAAATTCTGACAATACACCATTCATGAATGGAACTAATCAATTTGTTGTCTTCCTTATTCCATCAATTTGGATTGATTTGCAGAAATAACTGGAGCATTCTATTCGCGATCAACACAGAAATCTGAGATGAACTAACATTCTTTTTGCAAAGTGTTTTCTCTCTCAGCTATAAACTACATTGTGTCTGAGTGTCAACATTGGTCTCAGCCACTGTGTACAGAAATGACCCAGAAGGCCAGTGAGATAAGCGGGCGGCTGTAGACTGGTCTTTTATGCTCATGTGAACAAGTCGAACAATGTTATACATTTCTAAAAAGATCTATAAACTGGAAAATGGTTGTTGACATGAAGGGTAAAATAACACATTGTCTGAGCATGTTCATGCGGCAGCAGCACAGGAAGTGAGTGTGATAAAGGAAGATGCATACGATTTTAGTGATTAATTAGTGGTGTTTGCTAAGGCAAGTCTTGCCTTTTCTACTGCTTGTACTATTTCATCACCCGTAAGCAAGAGTATTAAACTTTGGTGCATTTTTGTTCCACCCTGTTTATGCTAGAAACATGAATAATAGCTGAAATCATGAGGATTATTATGGAGAGGGGTGTGCTTACTTTGCTTAGCCTTAAGACTTAATTTTTTTTGCATGATGAACAATAAGATTTGCAACCAAATCTCTTACTTCCATTAAATGAAAACTGAGCCATGTCAGAATCAGGAACCAATTGCATTGGAGAACTGAGAGTGGAAAGTTCGAGACTGTTTATGTAGTCACATGAAGTACAAAGCATTGGTTGCTTCTCAAGTAGTGTTGCTTTCGTCAACGAAAATTATGACTAAATATCGTCATCAACGAACCTTTATATCTATCCCGCGGCATTAGAGTCAGCACTCCAGGAGGCCCATCGTAGATCGCACACCCATCAGCGACAGCAGAGACACTCGAGCCTGTGGCAGGGAATCAGACCATTACGGACTACAAGCCCCCACCACAGACCTGTGACAGCACCATCCCCCTGCTGAACGAGCTGAATGCCTTCTTTGCTCGCTGAGGCACAAAACGGCACCACTTTGCACAGAAGACTACACCTCCTCCCGGCGACCAGGTGATGTCGCTGTCCCCAGACAGACCGTGAGGAGATCCCTCAGCAGGATCAATGCACGAAAAGCGTGACAACATTCCTGGGCGTGTACTGAGAGACTGTGCAGTGGAATTCTCACTGATGTCTTCACAGTGGACATTTTCAACATCTCACTACTGATGCCAGGCTGTTGACATTTTCCCCACATGCTTCAAAGCTAACCACCATCATGCTCCAGTCCCGAAGAAGTCATCTCCATCCTCCCGAAGAAGCTTCAATGACTACCTGACTACCGTCCAGTAGCACTCACTCCTATTCTCATGAAGTGCTTTGAACGGTTAGTCATGCAACACATCAAATCTGTCCTCCCCCCCTCCCTGGACCCCTTCCAGTTTGCATATAGGTCCAATCGCTCGACCGATGATGCCATCGCCACTGCCCTCCACCCAGCCATCACACACATCTGGACAAAACGGACACGAATGTCAGACATAGACTTCAGTTCAGCATTCAACACAATCATCCCTCAACAGCTCATTCATAAACTGGTCCATCTGGGGCTCAATACATCGCTGTGCAAGCTGTTGGACTTTCTGACGGGAGACCTCAGGTACAGTAGGGTCGGCAGTAACATGCATCCAGCACCATCACACTGAACACAGGGGCCCCCCAAGGATGTGTGCTGAGCCCCCTCCTCTTCACTCTGCTGACCCACGACTGCACACCGTCACACAACTCCAACCTCTTCATTAAATTTGCGGATGACACGATGGTATCATCAGCAACAGAGATGAGACAAACTACAGGAGCGAGGTGAGCCGCCTGGCCGGGTGGTGCAGTGACAACAATCTCTCTCATGTGGAGAAGACGAGAGGAGGTGTTGTCAGGAGAGTGTTCAGGAGAGTGCACACTCAGCATGCTCCTCTGACCATGCGACCAATGGTGCGACCGTGAGCAGCACACAAGTTCCTAGGTGTACACATCACAGAGGACCTCTCCTGTACCAACAACACTGCAGCACTAGTCAAGAAAGCACAACAGCGTCTCTACTTCTTCCGCAAACTTAGAAGAGCCAGAGCCCCGCCCCCTCATGTGCACCTTCTACAGAGGCACCATCGAGAGCATTGACTACTGACTGCATCACTGTGTGGTATGGCGCCTGCAACGCATCCTGCCGCAAGTCCTTCAACGGATAGTGAGAAGGACATCTACAGCACCGTCTCACCCGCAAAGCCCTCTACATTGCAGGTGATACCACCCACCCGCTGTTTCCATCAGGGAGAGACTGCGTAGTCTCCAGGCCAGGACCAACAGACTGAAGGACAGCTTCATTCACCAGGCTGTCAGGAAGCTGAACTCCCTCCCGTCCTTGCCCCCCCCCCTCTCTCTACACCACGCACCACTACACCACGCACCACTGAACACCCTCGACCCCACCCCCCCACACACACCACACACACACACACACACTGTGACAAGCACCAGTCACTTTGTACAGCATTGGACTGACCTCATTCAACTACCTCTTCTGACAGTCTGAATAAAGACTGCTCTCTTTTTGTCACTTTAAAAGAACAGACTTAATAAGCTCTTTGCACTACACCATTCATATTCTGCACTGTCTGTGTATTTCACTGGTTGCACTATTTACCATGTGCCTTATGCCACTTTATCTATTTTTTTATTATATTATTTTTATTTTTTTTTCCTACATGTCCTTATTTGTATATTTGTGCGTTCTACTGTTAGTGTTTAGTGTTATCTGTATGCACCAGGGAGTAAGAGAGTAATGCAATTTCAATTCTCTGTATGTATGTACGGTACATGTGGTAGAATTGACAATAAAGCCTTTGACTTTGACTTTTTGACTAAATATGTGCTGGTCATGACGATGACGATAATTAAATGTATAATGCAATATCGTTGATGATAATTAAAACGCGACTAAATGTGGTTTACAAAATAATAACTATGCTAAATGTCTCTTCATTTTCGTTGACCAAAACGAGACGAAAACAAATGTTATATTTGTCTCGTTTAGTCGCATTATTATTATTTGCAGTATTCTGTTCATGTGACTTAACGTTACTTCAGGAGCTGTCAGGTTGCCAGGTTTTCGCAAAAAAACCGCCCATTGCTAACAAAACTAGCCCAATCGCATTTCGAGGGGTTTCCCGGTAGTGTTCCAGGGTCTAAATATTCCATTCCAGCATTCCAGGGCTAAATAATACACGTTATTGGTTGCTGCTTCAACCCGTGGACATGAAAAACAACCCACGCAACAGTGTTAAAGTAGCCCAATTTCGCGGACTTGGCAACAGTCTGCACAGACGCAGGCGCGTCACTTCCTCAAGCTCCACTCGTGGCATTATTAGAAGGCGACAACAAACAAAGTAAGTATGACACAGAGAAAGGGACCGATGGCCGGCTTCATCTGACTTCAGTTTACAGCAATACAAGTAACACAGACACACACATTTTATTTGCACTTTTTAGTATGTTATTGTAGCTCGAGCATTCAAGCACCTTGTCTCTTTTGTTTTGAATGTATATCTATGTATTTCTACGGCATTGTTCTATATGTTTATATATTTTCTTTTCTATTGTTTGTATTGTTTTATTTATTATTTAATTTATGTGTGTGTACTTCTAATATGTTTGCTTGGTAAATAAATGTTGTAAATTCAAATCAGAGTGTCTTTGGATGTATTCTTGAGTCTATAAGGTAACAATGATTGATAAGATAACCTTGTTTTGAAATGGTTGGCTAAAATAAATTTGGTTTGTTTATGCTGCTAGGTACTTATACTATATTGACTGGGTTAAATAGAATTGCATTACTAAAAAGAGACTAAAATACAATTTTCATTGACTAAAACTAGACGAAAATAGTCATGGATAATTCTGACTAAAATAAGACTAAAATGCTCAGACTTTTAGTTGACTAAAACTTGACTAGACTAAAAAGAGTATGAATGTGACTAAAACTAATAAAAACTAAAATGACAGCTTCACACAAAGACTAGACTAAAACTAAAATTTAAACAGGCCGCCAAAAACAACACTATTCTCAAGTCAGTGGAAATGCAGGTTCACTTCCAAATCACCCCAACCAGGAACTGGCACCAGTACCATTTTTGTGGAAAAGGGGTGTCAGAACCATAGATATATATACGTAGATGCCTCATTAGCGACTGTTTCTATGGGCCGCTATACGTAAGCCGTCCGCCATATTGCAGCGGTAAACTTGACGTCATTCACCATAGTAATCACTGAATATTCGAAAGATGCCACAATCATGCACAGAATTCCTAGGTCTGTGCAACGCTCTGTACGAACCCTACCGTATGTGGCCTACAATGCTCTCCTTCGTTCGGATCGTCGATTAGGGAGTTAACTATGGTCCATCTTAGAATTAAAAGACCCTCACCACACCACACCATGCTGTCCACTTTTGCACAAATATTTACTGTAGTTATTTTAACCTAAGTAAGCCAGATTGACATGACATTGTTGTTTCAAGATGGTCTGGTATAATGTGAATGTGTCACTCTGTGTCTGGCACGTGGACTATTGCAGCCTGGGTAGATCAAAAACATCCTCTTAAGTCTGGATCCCACAGATCAATGATAGGTACTGGAATGACTTTCTAATGACTTGTGATCTGGTGAATCTGTTAGATGCTCTCGAGGGGTGAAAATGTGTTTTGATGAAGAGATTGATCTCCAGTTGTTGAAGAATTACTGTGAGGAAGTGGGAATATTAACCCTTTGGGTGATTTATCAAAAGATTTGAAAGTTTTATCAGTTGAATTAAAAACCATAGTAGACTGTGTTCGGTGTAGGAAAATGGGGAAAGTCGGTTTCACACTTTGGCTCTTGGTGTTGTTTAGTTAGTATGGTGGGGGGGGTTATGTAACCAGAAAGCATCCCACCACAGAGATCAGGGCTACAGAGTATGTATGAAAAAGTGTAGGGTAGGATTTGTTACAAAGGACGGAGACGCGTTCGATCGACCGGGTTCAAAGGCCGGAGTGGCATCCATTTAATAATTTTAATTAAAATTAAAATCTACACTCACTCAATAAGTTATTTCATACATGCAATACTGAGGTTGCCACTATTTGCAATAAGTAAATATTATGGGTTTTATAAACAAGTGCACTGATGATGTGACTTCAAGGTGTACTCTACTAATAAGCCGTGGCTGACAGGTGAAGTTTGCTCCTTACTGAGGCTCCGCGACGGCATTTAGATCTGGTGACATTGGTTCGCCATCAAAAAAGGCCTTTGGGATAAAACAGAAGGGATTTCAAATGGCCACTGGCCAAAACCTACAGCAAAAGCAATGGCAATGATCCATCTCTTCCTGATGATAAGAACACCCGAGCTGCTCACATTTTTGAGCTGACAGTAGACAGCGTCAAGAGGGTCTTCACTAAGATCAACCCACGGAAAGCTGCGGCCTGGTTCATGGTCCAATCCATCCTCAATGAATGTTCCATAGCTTTGATTAGGGCTATGAAGTGTTTTGAGCATCTAGTGATGAGTCACATCAGGTCTTGTCTTCCAACAAAGACCCACTTCAGTTTGCGTATAGAGCATAACTGAGGACGCCATCTCCACCCTGTTCCACCTACACACCTGGAGAACAAGAACACCTACGCCAGGAATGGACTTCAGCTCAGGCCTCAACATATGGAAAAGTTGTTGTTGCTGGGTTCAGGAGTGTGCAGGTGGATTATGAACTTTCTGACAGAGAGACGACACAGTCAGAGTTGGCAGTTTACATATGTTGCCACAAGGGTGCGTTCTGAGTCCTTTATTGTTCACGCTACTGACATGGGTTACTGCCAGTTTTAAAGTAACCATGTCATCAAGTTCGCAGACGATACCACTGTTGTCGGCCTTATTACCAACAAGGAATGGGTTGCACAATTGGGTCATAGATTTCAGGAGGGCTGGTCAACATCACCATCTCCCTCTGACTATAAATAGGAGGGGGGGATCCATCTGGACAAGCTGACTAACAGAGATAACACCTCAGCTGTCATCAAGAAGGCCCAACACAACGCCTTCATTTTCTACAGCAGACTGAAGAAGGTGGAACTTCCTATTCCATGGGACCCTGTTTTATGTAGCTGTAAATCTTGTGAGAACAGCAGAGAAAATTATTGGTGTCTCACTGCCACAGCTACAAGATATCTTGCGGAGAGCTTAGCATACTGCTCACATCATCCATTTTATGGACATTTTGTCAGAAAAAGAGTAAAAACCAGAACAACTTACAGCAATTCGGATCTGTTAATTCAGAGTTTGTGGGTGTGGTTAGAATATTTATGCTTTAGTATTGTAAATAACTTTATTGAATTAATTATATGTTAATGTTGTTGTAGTATTTTTATAGTAGTTAGAATTTGTTTTTTAGTTAGTATAAATAGGATTTGTATAGTACTTTGGGGTATTTGGTTTATTGTGTTAGGTTTTTTTTGGTTTTTTGGTGAGTGGTTATGACCACACACAATACATATTATTGAATTTTGTTGTTGGTAGGTATCAGAGTTTCTAGATTTATGTTTTTTGTCATATTATACATTTTGCGTTCTGCTCTTTTTTATGTAGTTTTCAAGTATTTAGTTCATACAATAATTATATTTAATGCTATTTAATCCCTGCTATTTAATCCCATGCTGAACAAAAAAATATAAAATAAAAAACAGCACATAATTTGTAATGGTTTTACGGATTTATAATGAGAATTATGGCTGCACGATTATGACAAAAATCATATTGTCGATTATCCTTGAGATTGTAATTGCGATTATTAATAACGATTATTTTTTGAACAGATTTATGCCATTTTTGAAGCTGCATGCCATATTTTTTATAAAATATATTATATAAAAAAAGCCCTGAAAACACTCTTTCCTGAACTTTTATTGCTTTTCTATAGCATTGAGCCTCAAATGTCAACTATACATTGGTTTGGTTTTCTTCTTTAAAAAACACAAAAAAAAGGTAAAATTAGCATGGTATATGTTATACTAAAACTAAAAGAAAAAAAATGGTTTACTAAAAGCTATATATTTCATTTACAATTAAACAGAACATTTTACAGTACAATTTTATATGATCAGGGCTCCAGACTAACATTGAGAGCAGTGGCACCAGCACCTGATTTGGTAGTGAAATGTGTAATATTACAAGTTTTGTCTCTTAGAATGTACATTAGAACAGGAGCTTGAGTTCAGAGTAGCAGGAGCTTGAGTGGGATGCAGATGTACATTTGACAGCATTGTGAAAAAACTGTAACAGCTCATCTTTTACAAACCAAAAGTACAGCACCTCATTACCATGGTAATAAAGTAGCCTAACTATATTGGTTTCTTCTATGGTGTTTGCATTGAAAAAACAGAAGCCTAAAGACATTCACTCAATTACAAATCCACATCAACTGATAGAATAATTAACTAAATAATGTAATTATATTCATTACTCCTTTAACCTATTTAGTATATTAATAATATAATAATACTCAATATAATATCTACTTTTCTGCCACCTTATCATTGTTAACCTTAGTGTTACTACAGTAAAACTATGGTAAATGTGGGGTATTGGGTGACTGAAACGTCTTCTAACTGGATCGTTGTTGCACTGTTTCTGCATCAGTGTTGAGAATAACAGCAGCTCCGAATTATTTGGCTTTAAACTTGTTTAAATTATAGAGACGTGATTTGTCTGGAAACTCTGCGTTGAACTCGAGTGCTTCTTACTGATTTCACACAGCGTTGTTTAGCGCGTGATCGCGGTCACTGTAATAAACGCATACCTCTCAAGCTTGCGCTGCGCTGTTTTCTTTTTGAGGCGCGCGGATATAAGACTGTGTGGCGCGCAGTTCAAACGAGTTCCACTTTTGACACGTTTGACGTTTAATATATCTATCATGCACAACAAAGTGACAAGGACTATCAGTTAGACATTAGACAATGTCTTTTATCCAGTGTTTTGAGTTTGTTAACCAGCGCTGCAAAACCTCTTAAGCACACAGAATAATGCAAGTGGGCATTTTTAACTATTTATTTTAGTAATCGCGGCTTTGAACGAATATGTAATCGTGGCATCAATAATCGTAATCGCGATTAGAAATTCGATTAATTGTGCAGCCCTAATGAGAATTGTATTGGTTTTAATGGAAACTGTAATGGTGCCTGTTGGTCTCTACTGGTAATTGGTCATTTTAAAAAAAAAACACTAAGTCCTAATGTAATATGTTACAAACATTTGTAATGTTTGGAATGGTATTTGTAGTGGAAATCATTAGAATTTCTGTGATAGTTTCTATTGTTTTTGTCAGCAGTGTCACCATGGGTTTTGTGATGTTATTTGCCATAAATGCGACAGGATTGCTGTAATATTGTGAGATATAGCGTCTGTTTGTACTGTAGTTGTGGTGGGCCTATTTGGGAGAAAATCCAGGGCCGTTTTTTACTCCCAGTCCATCCCTGGTGGGAACAATGGACCTCTGGGGGAGGGGAGGGGTAGTATGTTGGTTCCTCCCTGCCTATTGTCTGGAGAGCAAGTCGTTGTGAGCATGAGCTCCTGTAAGCCGACTCTTCTCAGCACTGGAACATGAGATATGTGGCCTTGCCGGGCCCCTGATCTGCCCAGGGCCCGTGCCTAATGAACTGCAGTGGACCGCAGCAACGCATAACATCATGTTAGAACATCCATCCAAAGCTGTTTTGTTTTAGAGTTTGGATCTAATTGGTTCATTTGAAAATGTTTCACACAGTTCTGGCTAAAATTTTGTCTTAGACAATGACGTGCCAACGGTTTCTGTTTCTGAATTAGGTTTGAGGGCTGACCCCTTCACCTGCTCTTTTCAGCCAGACTAAAAGTTTGAGAGTTCCCCGCTGGTCTGTAAGTGGTTGCATTCCTCAGTTCCACATGCAATATTGTAAAAGCAAAACCCCCTCTTCACTATTACTGCATGTCCAATCTTCACGGTTTGATTCAGTTCGCTGCCATAGCTGTCTTAAAGGATGTGGTTAAGACTCATTCGTAGAATTTGTGAATAACCCTCACGCAAGCCCTGTAAACGAGGACAGTCGTGTGTTGAATTGGCGTTCCACACACTTGGCGGGTTTTTACAGGTTTCACCATGGCTCTGAAAGAAGGGAGGTGTCTTTGAGTTAGCCTGCTAGCTCTTTGTTCTACTGTTTGCTTGCGTACAGTGGAGATGACATGGCCGTTCCCAGAGGTGTACAGTTTCCCTTTTGCCATATGCGTGAGCAGGCCCTAGAGGCATCTTTTACTTACACTGTTTAATTTCTGCATGACATGCTTCACTTCAGTATTTCTCTCAGGCACACATGAACATACACTCTCTCTTGTTCATTACCTTTATAAGGCATGTACTGTATGTTTGTAGCTGAACACAGGAAACCCCCTCCAGAGACCGGCTGCTGTGGGAAACCCAAAAACAAAGCCTCCTGGACTGCTATAAGCTTATTTTATTCTCATACCCTCTCCATCCCATATTCTCTGCCTCTCTTTCTCATCTCTGCCAGCACTGAACAGTTACAAGATACAAAGTACACAAAACGTGACAGTCACTTGTTCATTTACTTGCCCAAAGATTTCCAAGCTAGTAGAGAGGAAAATTTGCTACAGCAGACTTTGGCACAGCATGTTTTCACGTGTTTAGCGAGATCATAAGTTCACTCACTGTGCAAAAATATGGAGACTAGGTTTAGGAAAGGCTGTAATGTAAAATCCGAATGAGGTAACTCAGGCAAATAGTCATGATTATGCTGCCTTTAACTCTTGCTGGGAATTTCCTACTTGGAAATTGTAATTATCATATGATGAGTTCTTTTCTTTTTCACTTGCATTTTTAGTGCTAGTGCAACAAAATTGCAAAAAAAAAGCAAAGGAAACATATTACACTGTGTTCTGATCAGCTATGATGCAACAAGATTCTGGCAACAAGCAGTTTGTTTGTCCACATTGAATGCAAAAATGGGGAATGATGCAGTTGCAGTTTACCTCCAGTCAAAATATATAACTCCAATCCAAATGCATTAACTATGCATGCTCTGCAACCTGTAAGTACAAATACCTATACCTTCTGTGGCACATCTTAACTCGCAATGCTCTACACAGTGTAAATTGTACGTTGGATTTCCATGCTTCTCACATGTGCTTCCTACTCCCCAGTTTTTAGGATTTAGTGTTTGAAATCTATTAACTTGAGTGTTGTCGCAGTCATGGCAGGGCAAACTCCTGATTAACATGGAAGATATATATTAGGACGTGATGTTAGGTGTGTAATTGACACTTAATCTGTGTATGTTAGCATTCATGTGCCACCTCTAGAGAATTATGGGAAATGTAGGTATTTGACAAACTGCTAAATAAGTAGTATTTTCTTCTGGATATTCCTCATCAACATTAAACAAAAAGTTAATAATTCTGACAAGACAACAACCCTAAGTTTTGAACCCTACTTTTTTTGTTGGCGTTATAGATTATGCATCATCATCCTGTTGTTGTTTATGGACATAGTGCTCATTTTATATGATGCTTTTTTTGCATATGAGGTCATGGCTGAGCCTGTATTGTTTTAGGGCAGATCTTTGTTTCTGTGTCTCTATTGTTGGTCCTTGTTTTTGCTCCAGATAACTCCAGAATGAAGGTTTCTCTGTTTATTAGCTGCCATATGGAGCAGTTCTAGCCTTCCATGTGTCTTTGATGGACATCTGTTGCTTCCAAATGTGACACTTTTGTAGCAAACATCGCCTCTGTGGGTCTTTAAAAGGTAATGATTTAACCCCCCCTTACCAAGATCCTTTTGGGCAAGCCAAGAAGTCTCTTTCTCCTCCGCTGGGGTGTATTGTTAGTCTAGGCTGCTTGGAGACAGAGATCCCAGCATCTGAATATCTACCCAGATTTGATCCAGCTGCTGTGGTGGTCACTCTACCTCTCTGGAATGGGACAGAAGTGGGGGGAGGTTACACTAGGCTGCTTTTATTTAATGGAGAATTGGGGGAAAGAGGGAGGTGGTGTGGCACTCTAGGTCAATTAGAGTTGCCAGGGAGTCTGGAATGCCCCTCTCTCCCGTCTGTCCCTGCTGTTGCCCTCAGAGTCAATAGGAATTGAAAGCTTGTGTCCACACATACAGAGCCTGTAGAAATTAGGTTTTCCATTCTGAAGTTCTGTTTTCTTGGGTTTAAAAAGTTACCTACCTGAATACAGTATGCGTTATGCTTTGCTGTTCTTTGTGATCTTACAGTGCTTTGTGGAGGTATCACAAAGGCTGTGAGATTTCTGATAACAGGACGTGGCGACATGACTTCTGGCGGATGTGTCACATGGCAGCAGCACTGCACTGGCGGGTCTCTTGACTATGTCGTGTGCTGATATTAATGCTCCTCTGTTTGGACACTAGTTGATTTCTTGGTCTTTATGTGGTTTCCAGCTTTTATGACTCCCCACATTCTTCCAATAGAAGGTTGAATAGGTACTCAAATTGCACATCCTACATCAGAAACAATGTGACTGGAACAGCCATATTGTGTGTTGGGAGAAAAAGAACCAAAGGTTCAGTTCTAAACACGAAGAACAACAGAATTCCTTTGAAATGTCCTTCAGAGGGATACACAAAATACTGGTTATTGGGCAGTGTTCAAATAAAAATTAAACACTGTACTTAGTATTTTTGGAGCTTTTGAAAACATGGCATTCTGACAATATAAAGAACCGTCAAGATTCTAATATTGCCTGCTGTGTTTTGACAGGAACTTTGTGGATTGGTCTTATTTTAAGTCTGGCTAACATGTGGGTGTGTGTTCATGTACAAAACTGTAGACAGCGTGTGGTTTACTCCACACTAGAGTGAATATAGAACACTGGGCCACTGAGTAGAGACAGAAATGGAGCCACAATTTAGGTGAAATTGACCTTCACTTTCAATAACATAAATAGACATAGACACTTGTATATGAGCATGTTCACCACAGCCCTGGGTGAACGTGGCATGACCTGGTCTGGTGAATTAGGTATTGATCATTTGTGGGCTTCTCCATTGCATATTAAGTGAAGAGCCCTCAGGCACAACTGCAATATGGGTCACTGTAACACAGAAGATCTCATCTGAAGAGGACCACCATGACCATTGATCAGCCCCTGTTAACAGTATAGCCTACTTGTGGCAATTGTTACTATGCGTTTGCCTCACTTTTCTCCAGTGTAAGATTAGAAAATTAAACTGTCACTTTTTCCCAGTTGCAAAGACACATTTACTGAAAAACATTCATTTCTCAAAAAAGACACAAACATAAGTCCATTTATAAATAAACCATTAAAATTATTCACAAACACGGAAATCATACCACAAGATGATTATTATATTTATTAAGGTGCCATAGCCTGAAAAACTGTATTTTACCTTGGCAAAAGATTTGAATAATAATACTCAGTACAGGAAATGACATAACCTTGAGCCTCTCAAACCCATTTTTCTCCTCCTTATGTAAATCTCGTGAATGCAAAAGACCACTGAAAAATAGGCGAATCAGAAAATAACACCCGTCTGTGACGTTACAGTTGGGATCACTAATAGTTACGCCCCAACATTGCATTATCCCGCCATGTTCAGGATGGGGGGGGTGTCATGTCAGGGCTGGACTGGGACAAAAAAATCGGCCATGGCATTTTTTGGTCCAGACGGCCACCACACATATTATATATATATATATATATATATATTATATATATATATATTATATATATATTAATTATTATATTTATATTATATTATAATATATATATATAAAGATATGATATTACATACTTACATTCAAAAGTTTTTGAAATAAGATTTTTATATTATTTTTTTAAAGAGTCTCTTCTGTTCACCAAGCTGTATTTGTTTGATCCAAATACAGCAAAACATAATATTGTGAAATGTTTTTAATATTTAAAATATATTTAAAAATGTAATTTATTCCTGTGATCAAAGCTGAATTTTCAGCATCATTACTCCAGTCACATGATATTCAGAAATCATTCAAATATTCTGATTTGCTGCTCAAATATTTTTTATTATTATTATTATTTTATATGTATTATGAAAACACAAGCTGAGTAGATTTTTTTTCCAGGTTTCTTTTGATGAATAGAAAGTTCAGAAGAACAGCATTTATCTGAAATAAAAATTTTGTAACATTATAAATGTCTTTATCATCATTTTGATCAATTTAAAGCATCCTTGCTAAAATAAAAGTATTAATTTTATATATTTCTTTCCAAAAAACTAAAAAAAATTATACTGACTCCATTCTTTTGAATGGTAGGCTATAGAGTAAATGTTACAAAAGCTTTTTTATTTCAGATAAACGCTGATCTTTGATCTTTCTATTCATCAAAGAATCCAGAAAAAAAATACTCGACTGTTTTTAATATTGATAATAATATAATAATAATATAATATAATAATAAATGTTTCTTGAGCAGCAAATCAGCATATTAGCATGATTTGAAGGATCATGTGGACACTGAAGACTGGAGTAATGATGCTGAAAATTCAGCTTTGATCACAGAAATATAATTAACATTTAAAAATATTCAAATAGAAAGCAGTTATTTTATTTTAATGGTTAATATTTCACAATATTACTGCTTTTACTGTATTTTGGAAAAATAAATGCAGGCTTGGTGAGCAAGAAGAGAAATCATTAAAAAAAAATATCTAAATCTTACTGTTCAAAAAACTTTTGATCTGTAGTGAGATATGTATCATTGCATCTATTGTTTGATAAGAATTAAAACTCACGACAATATCGTGTCTTTCCGAAGTTAAATCTAGAATTTATTCGTAATTGGGCCATGACCCTCCAGAACACACATGACTGACTCTTGGGGTGACAAAAAAATTGCGGTCGAAATTTACGGTTTATTAAAAGTGTTAAATTAAATAAAAAATGTATTAAAAAGCGTATTCTGCACTCATGGCGCACCGGCGCGCCACAACACTAATGCCTGGCTCCGTTCCGAGTCCTTATTAAGCACTTTACCGATTCAACTACTCTCCCTCCCTCCCCTCCCTCCTGCCTGCTCTTTGGCTCGCATCACTCACCCGCAGAGCAAGCTGTTTTATAAAGCTGCTGTGAAACGTGGGAACGATACGAAGAAGTTGGGGTTTATTTAGGCGGCAGCAAAATACTTCATCGCTCTGTCTATATAGCGCATTGTGATTGAGGTGTTTACGCTGTCAATGCAGGAGACAAACCAATGGGACTGACTGCTCGTTGTCCCTGCGTGGTGGTCTTGGCAAAAAAAAACAACACAAAACAACTAATTCTGTCGGCCCCTTCAGTGCGTCGGCCCACCGGAAAATGCCGGTATGCCGATTACCAGTCCAGCCCTGGTGTCTGTATTCAGAAAGCACGAAAGCAAAAATACGTGTTCTAATAAAACACAGCTAAGAACGCCACCAACGCGACTGGTTTAGTCCCTCTAGCGTAGCCTGTTACATTACATTACATACGATTTCACTTACCACATAAACAGAGTAAGGAGAGATGACTAAGGATGATGGCGACATGATTTACGAGACCTGAGCACCATGACAAGCATCTGATCTTGTAAAATGTGTTGGTAAGTATGCGCTCCTTAGTATTAAACAGAGTACGTGCGATAGCGAATCTCGAAAGTGAAAACTAAAAAAGCGATCGTGCATTTGAAAGCAGTTTTCACATGCCAGCATATTAATAGCGGCTCCTGAATGCCGCATTTTATTATTTACAGTATAATACCAACGATATAACACTGCGCGAGAGAAAGTATTGAAAAATATATTTTACCCTGTTCCTCCCTGTGTGAGCTACTGAAATGAGCCGCACTGTGAAACAGCCAATCAGAGCAGAGCTCAAATTGGCGCACTGTGAACAGCAGTCAGAGCAGAGCTCACATTATTATTCATGACCCTTCGAAATAAGGTAATAACAGACCATTTCATTCTAGGGTGAAATCCTAGGGTTGTAAATGCACATGTAAATCCGTTTCTGGAGAATTTTTGCCCTTACCTAAGCCACATACCTTCTATGGTATTCTAGATAGGGCTGTCGCGATAACCGCAATATCGCCATACCGCGCTACTGACGAGCATAACCGCAGAGGAATGCAACAACCGCAGCAACCGTGATATTTCTTTTTTTTTTTTTTTTTCGTAAGGTTAAGCCCTTCTCGTTTTATACTTAGTGCATATTAGAGGTAGACCGATTAATCGGGTTTGCCGATTAATCGGCACCGATAGTTGATTTGCGAAACTATCGGTTATCGGCAAAATCCATTCGAATAGTTTTCCTGTGTGCATCTGTTGTGGAGTGGTGCGAATGGTTGTGTCATTATACAGTACGAGAGCAGCCCTCTGGAGGTGGAAATCACTGACAGACGTGTTGTTTGTTTTGGCATGTGACACTGCGCGTTGCCCGATAGGAAACTCCAGACTCGCATTTAAATACAGCCGACAGAAAAATCCTGCGCGGAAACAGAGCGCATCACATAGTTTTCTATTAAAAACATTTTGTACATTAAATGATTTGGGGACAAATATAATGACTTTCACCTAGGTGATAAATTCTCATAGAATTTAAAATCTTCATTTTTAATTTTAAAGTGTCTTTTTTTACATTAGTAAACTATGAAATAACTTTTATGATCAATATATTATATATTAATACTAATTTGTATTCATTTACAAAGTATGGTTCAGTACTGTTACTGCTTTTCAAAATAGCAAAGCTCTATTTTATTTTTGTTTTCGTTCAGTATCCGTTTTAAAAAAACTTCGGGTTGATTATTCGGTATCGGCAGTGTGGTCAAACCTAGCTATCGGTAAAAATCAAATATCGGTCGACCTCTTAGTGCATATTGTATATTATTATTATTATAATATTAGTAATGATAACAATGTGTACCATGCTGATTTGTACAGAGGCTCAGTAATTTGCACTTAGCAAGCCTAAACAGACAGCGAATGAGAGAGAGATCGACTGAGCGAGTGCGATTTAACTGCGTCTGTCTTCAGGCCGAGTCGTGTATATTGTGGGAAAAACACAGGTTGTCCATGTCCAGGAAAGCGAATCTGTCTTCGCATCGACGCTCTGCTGGTCAGCAGTAGCCATGCTTAAAGTGGCGTCAAAGTTAAATGATTTCAACAGCGTGTTTCATTACATATCTCGAATGAATCAGCGTTTTGATCGGTAGTGGAAAGAACGGTTTAAAGACTCACCCCAAGAGGCAGACCGACCGCCTCCGTGTGGCCTTGTTGGCAATGCAACAATGGAAACTGCACTGACTGACAGCCGTCTAGAACTTGCAGGTGAAATATCAACAGAAAAAAGTATCTTGTCAGTCAGATTCGAGGATCAGAACTAACTGTTATATACAGGTGCATCTCAATAAATTAGAATGTCATGAAAAAGTTCATTTTTATTTCAAAAAGTTAAACTTTCATATATTTTAGATTCATTGCATGTAAAGTAAAACATTTCAAAAGTTTTTTTTTAAAATTTTGATGATTAGAGCTTACAGCTCATGAAAGAAAAAATCAGTATCTCAAATATTAAGACTATATTTATATTGAGTTTCAATAAATGACCATCCATACAGTATAAATTCTGGGTAAAGTGTTCTTTGAAACCACAATAAGATTGCTGACTTGGCAATGTTCCAGTGACGAACATTGATGCCCTCCACAAAGAGGGTAAGTCACAGAGGGTCATTACTGAAAGGTGTGGCTGTTTACCGAGTGCTGTATCAAAGCATATTAAATGCAAAGTTGACTGGAAGGAAGAATTTGAGTAGGAAAAGGTGCACAAGCAACAGGGATGACTGCAAGCTTGAGAATATGTAAGCTGATTCAAACACTTGTGAGAGCTTCACAAGGAGTGGACTGAAGCTGGAGTCAGTGCATCAAGAGGTCACCATGCTCAGACATCTTCAGGAAAATGGCTACCAAGCCACTTCTGAACCAGAGACAACGTCAGAAGCATCTTACCTGGGCTGTGGAGAAAAAGAAGACTGTTGCTCAGGCTATCCAAAGTCCTCTTTTCGATGAAAGTAAATTTTGCATTTCATTTGGAAACAAGGTCCCAGAGTCTGGAGGAAGAGTGGAGAGCACAGAATCCATGTTGGCTTGAAGTCCAGTGTGAAGTTTCCACAGTGATGATTTGGGCTGCCAATGTCATCTGCTGGTGTTGGTCCACTGTGTTTTCTGATGTACACCGTCAACGCAGCCATCTACCAAGGAAATTTTAGAGCACTCTCAAAGGAGGGCTGACAAGCTTTATGGAGATGCTGACATTTTCCAGCAGGACTTGGCACCTGCCCACACTGCCAAAGGGTACCAAAAGCTGGTTCAATGACCATGGTGTTACTGTGCTTGATTGGCCAGCAAACTCGCCTGACCTGAAACATAGAGAATCTATGGGGTATTGTCAAGAGGAAGATGAGAGACACCAGACCCAACAATGCAGATGGGAAGCCCGCTATCAAAGAAACCTGGGATTCCATACCACTCAGCTGTGCCACAATTGATCACCTCCAATGCCATGAAAGTAATTGAGGCAGTAATTAAAGCAAAAGGAGCCCCTACCAAGTATTGATGTACATATGAGTTAAATGAACATACTTTCCCAAGAAGGCCAACAATTCACTAAAAATGTTTGGTCTTATGAAGTATTCTAATTTGTTGAGATAGTGAATTGGGTGGGTTTTTGTTAAATGTGAGCCTAAATAATCACAATTAAACGCAAGAACCAAAGACTTAAACTACTTCAGTCTGTGTGCATTGATTTATTTAATACATGAGAACAATTTGAGTTGAATTACTGAACTCCACGACATTCTAAGCTTTTTTGAGATGCACCTGTGTGTGTGTGTATATATATATATATATATATTTATATATATATTATATATATATATTATTATATATTATATATTATATATATTATATATATATATATTAGTGTTGTCAAAAGACCCGGTACTTTGGTACCAAGTCGGTACTGCATGTCACGGTACTACTTTTTTCAAGTTCCGGTGGTACCGAGGACCCGGTCAACCCGGTTTCTTGACCCGTACAGCTCTGATTTCCTCGATGCAGAAAACGCGGACGGAATCCAGTTATAAAAACGGAATTTACAGTTTAGCACGGAATTTGTCAAAGTTTAGATGAGAATTAATCAAAAGTGGTCATTACACCTTAAATCAAATCGCGACATGGACTAGTATCTGTAAATATTATGCCGCAAACGTCGATTCATATGAATACTGCATGTTCTGCGAGTCTGTGTGTGAATGAATGAATGGCAGAGACGCGTGTTTTTTTTTACTACATACACTGAAGCGCGCGTGACGCTCGCAGTGATCAGCATCTACCGTCTCAATGGAGGGACATAAATTACATAAAACTACATCTCCAGAACTGCTATGAGAAGTCACTTTACAAGCATTTTACCATTTCATTTGAGTAAAACCAGCGTCATATCATAGCTACACGCATAATGTAAAGGTATTCACGGCACCCGTCAAAATAAAAGTTGTTTTACTTAAAAGACATGTGCCAGAAATATATTAGTATTATTAATTATTAGTAGAATGTATGTGATACTATTACTACTGTTGAAAAAATTAATATCTTTATTTTGAAAGAAATAATTATTTTCTTCCATTTTAATTTTAACAGTAAATCCCCTTTATTTACCAAAAAATAAAATGTTTTTAAATTTCATTAATTAAAAGGACAAATTATTATTTGGGTGAAATTTGTTTACTGTTTTTCATACTTTATTACTGGGCGAAAAAATTTGAAACAATTTGTAAATTAAATATTAACAATGGCATTGATTTTTTTACATTTTATTTGAGTGTTTGACTTTATTAATAAAAATAGTATGAATTAGCTTTTATGTTTTGCTTTGGTACCGAAATTTTTACTGGTACCGAGAACCGTGGATTCACTGGTATGCTCGGTACCGAATACTGAAATGTTGGTACCGTGGACAACACTAATTAATATTATTAATTTTTTTTTATATTATATCTATATTTAATTATATATATATATATATATATATATATATATATATATATATATATACTGTTACTGTATATACTGATAGTATATATTTCATTGGTTTCTGAATATGACCTCGTTACACCGTAACACATACACACAGATTATATATATATATATATATATATACAGTGCCCTCCACTAATATTGGCACCTTGGTAAATATGACCAAAGGCGGCTGTGAAAATAAATCTGCATTGTTTATCCTTTTTATCTTTCATTAAAAAATTCACAAAATCCAACCTATCAGGTGAAGTAAGCAATTTGAAAGTGGGGAGAAAATCTCATGATTAATAAATGCTTTCATATTTCATGTTGGCCACAATTATTGGCACCCAATTATTGCAACGTCCTTTTCCCAGGGTAACAGCTCTGATTAATGCCTGAAGAGTTTGGAGAACACCTGATAAGAGATCAGAGACCATTTTCTTCATTACAGAATCTCTCCAGATCCTTCAGATTCGTGTCAGTCCATGACGGTGAATTCAGTTCACCTCACTCATTTTCTGTAGGGTTCAGGTCAGAGGACAGAGACAGCAATGGTAAAAAGAATTTTGTGCTCAGTGACCCATTTTTGTGTTTATTTTGATGTTTGTTTTGGATTGTTGTCCTGGTGGAAGATCCAAACACGGCCCATTATAAGATTTCTAACAGAGGCAGTCAATTTGATATCTGTTGGTATTTGATAGAATCCAATGCGTTGCATCTGAACAAGATTGACCTCCAGTAGAACAAACCCACGCCCACAACATTAAAGATCCAGCAGTATATTTAACCGTGGACATGGGGTACTTTTTTACCTGTTTGTTACTAAACTCATCTGGTGGGTTTGCTGCCAAAAAGCTATTTCGTTAATAGAAGCCAGTGCATTTGAGTTCCAGTCGTGTCTGACAACTGAATTTGCTGGATGGATTAAGAATGTATGTGATACTTGCTATCTTGTTCTTCACATCTCTGTTTTTTTTTGTTGTGGAAGTCAAATTGCAAGTCATTATGTATCATCTTTATGTGGCCAACTGTTGTATTTCATGATTTTCTCCCCAACTTCACACGCAATGAAAGATCGATTCTCACACGCCTTTCCAGTCAATTCCCAGTAAATCCCCTTTTTTCTGACTGTATTTGTTTTTCCGAAGATGTGATTTTTCATATTGTGGCCCCAATTGCGATATTATTCACTCCAATACCAATTTTGCTCTTATGTACTTGAATTTCTAATCCAAAATAACATGCTCTCAGTCTGAGACCATTTTGGTTTCTGATATTGTATACTGTTAATGTTAAGTCATATGATTGTAGTGTGTCGGGGAGCAGTTGCGCGAACCCTGAAGAAAACTTTGGCCCGAGTCCTTTAAGAATTGCACTAAATGTCAAATATTTTTGATAATTACTCTAAAATGTACACAACTGTTCAGAAGGTTTTTTTATCCCATATGCTCAGCGAGCCAACTTTTATTTTAACAAAAAATACAAGAGAAATTCTAATACTGGGATATTATTATTTAAAATAACTGTTTTCTCTGTTAATGAATCTCAGTTTTCAGCATCATTACACCAGCCTTCAGTGTCACATGATCCTTCAGAAATCATTCTATTATGCTGATGCTTAAGAAACGTTCTCATAGAATATAGCCAACAATTGTTTAGATTAATTGATATTTAATGCATGTCTTTAAAAAAATGACTCCAAACCTTTTGCATAACATAACTTAAAGGAGTAGTTCACCCAAAAATGAAAATTACCCCATGTCACCCTCAATATATTATACAGTCGGAGTTACATTAAAAATGTTCTGGCTCTTCCAGTCTTTTAAAGGCATGAATGGAGTGGTTTTATGGCTCTGGGTTTGAATTAATCTTGTTTAATGTTTGCACGTTCATGAATGTGTCCCGACCGTAGGCCTAGCCCGAGCATGCACTTGAAACATTCACTGAGGAGTATAGACGGCCAACTCGCACTCCCACGTCGTCACCTCAATCCGATTCCGACTCGATTTGTCGTGACCACTGATGGTACAACGTAAAATAATTACAAAATAGTTGTTGTTTAGAATAATATAACTTAAAAACATACAAGCAGCAAATTAGAAACATACAAAGAGTGCTTTCAGTATTATCTATGTTTTCCATTCAAGAACTATTGATTTTTCTTCATCTATAAGTAACGGTTGCAACACTTTTTGCATATCAGATTGCATTATAATAATACAAATCGGCTACTCGGGTAAAACAACGGTTATTTATACCGCTTATTATGAATAGACAAAGTCAAATGTTGCACTGACCCCACAACAGGGCATTCATTAAAATGTAATTAAGAAACCATTCTTTATCATTGAATTTTGCAGTTTCTTATTTGTTTGTGCATAGACATGGTTCTTTAATAAGTAAATTGGCTGTATCAGACAAAGAATAGTAAATGGAAGAAAAAAAAAATCAAGTAACAACCTTGTCTTGGTTAATTATTACAATACATTTGAACTTCATTTAATCAGAATCAAGACACATGTAATAATAGCCTACTTCTGGTTAACATCTGTGAAAGGTTACTGAACTAAGGTCAGTTGCATGGAACATAGTCACTAACTTAAGGGTGTCTTATTTGACCAACTAGCTAACCAAGTTTATTTGTGGCCAAAAAAAGGGACAACATGTTGCAACTTCCATACACTTAGACAGCCGTGAAATAATACTTGGTATAATAGCTTGACTCAAAATCTTTGACACATGCTAGCTACTATTAGAATTTTATCACAAAATCATAATGTTTTTACAACTGCTTCACGCAAATTGCAACTGATGGACAGATTTATGACAAAAAAATCTGATTATTAAAAAAATACTTGTACCATGAAAATTATTTTTTGTAAAAGGAATGGCATGTGCCTGATTTCATCCAGGAAGATGGGGGCTGATTTAGCATGTGCAGTATGAATATCATCACTGCTGCTCATTCCTGATTGAAGAAATAAGCGCATGTTGCAACCGTCCCCACTTTGACTGTTGTTTTTTACTGAACGAGGAGATCTATTAAGCTGCATTCACGCACAGATCTTTTTTGAAATATAAGAAGTTAATGTGATTTGTCCTGGCGGTATCCCTTAACATAACTGGCTGTGTTTACATTAATGTTGTGTCATAAAACCATTTTGAGACGCAAGTACATTAAACCATACGGAGTCGCGCACTCACAGTTTTTTTCGCATTTGCACGAGCAGTCTCAATAACAAAGCACACGTCAGCATTTGAATTGAAAACAGCCTTCTGTTAGTGAGGTTCATATATAAATATATATTCCACTGCATTCCAAACCACATAAGTGATGACTTCGTAGAGCATTTGTAAGGAAAATACTGACGGGCGAGACCGCACACTTCGTGTCTCATCAAACAAAGCGCGCGTCTCTCAGCGCATCCTGTGCAATGAAGCCCGTGAATGTCCTTGTAATTCGCTTCAACCTTTCCGAACTTTGAAAGATTATTTTATGGAAGGTTCGAGTGGTGTATGTGTGTGAGGAATTGGAAGCAAGCAAAATACGGGTGTTTCTAAAGCAAACTCAGCGTCATCGCACATCTGGTTAAAAACTAAGCTCAGAATCGATTCTGAAATTCTCAGAATCGATCCAGAATCGTTGGAGAGAGAATCGCGATGCATCGATTTTTTTTTCTCCCACCCCTACCTGTAATGCTGAACCCAGCAGGGGTTGGGCAGATACCAGTGTGTACCTCAGTGAAAACAGCCACAGAGCCAAAGATCTCCTGTCCTACTTTACCGTTCAGGCATTGTTCCACACAGCAACAGAGGAAATGACCTCAGGAAAGTTTCTATGGAACTTTCCAACTATTCTGACCAGTTGCACAATGACTTCATGAGACATATGCCAAACCACCATTTTTTTGTGGATGTTCCTGTGGCGTAATAAAGCATGAAGGTGCTGAGGTTATCTTTGTTGTCCTGATTTTACAGTGGAACATGCCGCTTGAATACTGAGTGAGGTTTAGGAGGCTGGCAAAACCAACACTCCCATATTTCCTCCATGTTTTCTCCATTTTATAGAATTGTTGTGGGAGTCTTTTAACAAACGCCTAGTTGGCATTGTGATATGGATACATGCCCATCAATAATTTACTTCAGGCAGGTAGTTTTCGGTAATGATTCAATTGCAGGCCCAGGCCGGTGTTGTCTTGTTATTATCTGTATGATGAAAAGTTATCTTTGTGGTGACATTACATTTCACACAACAGTTCTTCCCTGTTTTGTGTATTTGCAGTAGATTCTACAGTCGTAATATATCTGAAATAGTGTAGGCACCTTAAGTTCCCTAAGTCCGTCTCTGTCAGACAAGAAGCGTTAACTGATCCTTCATCGTTTTTTCCATCCTCAGCTGTTAGTTGAAACCAGATACTAACGCTGGCACGAAAGCCTCCTCGTCTTGCATATGACTCAAATCTAGTAATTAGCCTGCTTGAATTTAGCAGCGCAGAAATGATCAGGTTAACTGGCAATTAAAGAATGAGGTGTTTATGGAGAGAACGCTTAGCGTGACACTATGTACGCTCCAGTATAATAGACAGTGAATCAAATCACAAGAGAATTTTTTCAGGTTGAAATGTGCTCCTTTATGTAATTATACACACCAGACTGGCTGTCAGTCAGAAACACTTAGGTTTCTTCCCAGAGTGCTTTGCTTGTTCCATTGTGCATAGTTATCTCAGAAGTGGTCTTGCATCAGTGGTCATGAAAATACAGGAACGACAAGTGGAACGACAACTACTCAAGTGGATTTTAAGGTTTGTCTTGCGTTTAGTGAAAAGAAGTAAAACATGATATAAAAGAGCACGTAGCTGATTATTCAAGTTTATTTACTCAAGTTTAGCTGATGTAACTGCGATGTATAAATGCATTGCAATATAATAGACTTGGACTAGAGTAAATTTCTGAAATGAGTAGTTCACAAAAAAGGAAAACTCTTACACAAATATTATTACAATGTTAGTCTATGGTGTCCATGGCTCTTGAACTCTTTAAAGGACAAAGGACCTATAGTCATATTTGTCTTTGCATCACTTTTACTGTTTATAGTGTAAATTCCGGGTCAATCTTGTTGATAATTAGGAATTTGATCTGGAGTTTCATGTGAGGGCAAAATATTTAAAAACATTGGCACAAGGTCGTTGAACAGTAAGTTGCTTGGTTTGAAAGTGATTTCTGTGTTGGCAGGTTGTTTCATCCATTTGCCCACAAAATTTTGCGAATATGACCACTCCTTAAGGATAAGTTGGTACAATATTGGTTTTGTTCAAGTCACAGAGAATCATACTGAACTATTTATCAGAGTTTGATGTTTATTATTATGTGTCTAGTATCTTAAGCCATTCACCTAATGGATCATTAGTTCATGATTTAATATTGACATATTAACACTAATAATTTATTATTGCCAATGACAGTAACATTTAAATAACTGATCATATTTCTTATTAATTTAAACAACAAAATTTTACAGAATTTTAATATTGGTCAGTTATCAGCTATAAAAATAATGAATCATTTATATTGGCAACATTTTTATATCAGTGCAGACTAGCTACAGATTATTTAAAGTCTTCTGAGTTTAAGTCATTATTCTCTGAAAATCCCTCTATCGTAGTTTACAAATACCATTTCTGCTTGCATAGGCCAATATTTAAATGACGCAAGAAGAGGTTTTTTTCCATTATGGAGTCTTAATAGTTGAAAGAAAGTTATCGTGTCATTCATTCAAAGAGTTTGGAAGCCAATCAAATCTTGTGTTTATCAGTGGAGGAAAGAAATTGATGAAAGTCCTGGCTTGCTCTAGTCCAAATATTGTACTGTCAGCATAAAGGAGAGTATTTGGGTGCTGGTAACTTTTGAAGTATATCAGTGTTTCTGATGAGCAGGCCATCTAACAAGGAAGGGTAAAGAAAGAATGATTGACAAAGGAGGTTCTGGCCCCGGCATACATGGGCTGGCTATTAGCTTACTGGATTTGAGGGTTTCATCTCCGTTGGTCTCTACACACAAAGACCTCCCCTGGGAGTCACTCCTCTGAGAAGGAGATGGAGTTGTCAGCAGGGGGTCCAGGATTGATGATGTCAAATGGGATAGCACACTTTCTCATTAGCTGTGTAGCCATGCATTTGGGTGAAAGTGTGTCCATTTGCTTACAGCATTATTCTGTTGGAATGGCAACACTATTTTGCAGATTTAATAGTTAGTGGGCTGCCTCGAACCAGGCCTGTAGAGAATCTATCAGGGGTATTTCATTTAAGAGCCAGAGACCCAATGGAATGGAAAGAACACATGGGCTCCATGTCAAAAGAAACTTTTGTGGACTATTTTTAGTCATTATGGCCAATAGTAATTAGGGAAACTGAAGGAGCCCCTACCAGTAAATACTTACAAGTAATTCCAGTAAAATTCACTGTAATGTTTTATCTATGAAGCTCTAATATGCATATTGAGATTAGGTGGGATGTCTTGGGGATCATCACATTCCTGAAAACTATAGTTTCTTGTGCAGTTGAATTTGATTTAATATAACGATCAGGTATGTAATTCTGTCTGTGATTTCAGTGCTCTTATCTAAGTGTGTTTTGGAATGAAGGGTTTGGTCAATTGGACCTGTTTGGTCTTGTCCTTTGTGTACTTTGCTGAGCTTAGTTACCCTGGAGGCCATTGTGCCTGAAGTCAAATCCATTTGTTCATGGGCATACATGCAGTCCTGCATATCTAGACATTTATGCCCTCAATTCTGGATGGCACTTTTTTCCTTTGACTTGTTTTTTTTAAATACTGCTCATATTTTGCCCGTATGCTGGAATTTGATGTTCCCCACCCAAGACATGCCTTGTCTAGGGCCGCTAATGTTTCCCATTTCCAGTTTGATTTCCTGCCGGTCTGTTTGCATGTAGGAGTTTCCTGTTCCCACGTTACCAGTGACCCTGTTTTAGGTCCTCACCCCAAATATTGACACCCGTCCATCTCTTGGGCTGGCTGCCATCTTGAACCATGCCTCCTTCGCCACTCACTGTTGTCTTTTTACACAGGTCAAATGTTTAGGGTGCCATCACTGTGGTCTGCCTGTTTACAGTGAGCATGTTTTCTGTTTTCTCTCAGGAGCATCTTCAGCAGCTCATCCTCATGAACTTGCCCAATGTGTTGGCCATCGCCAAGGACCCATTATCAGGTATTGCTCATATATTGTAAATAAGCCACTAGATCATTCTACAAAACGGGTGTCTTTCCAGTGAATTTTAAGTGAACTTTTAAATTCTTTCAGACATATGATGTGTTAAGAAAATGCACTGTGCCATCTCAAGCTAAATTACATAATTTGTTAAAAAAAAATAGGATACATACTGTACTGTAAACCTTCATAAAGCTAACAGAATTGATGGTAACAGGGTTGATGGTTTTATAGTTTAGTTGGAAATTAGGCCTATAAGATTAAAAAAATATGTAAGCTAGGGCTGGGCAATATATCTCATGCGATATGCATGCGCATCTCGTCAGTAAAGCCGGTTCCTTGATTAGCGATAAATCTCCATTCACCTGTTTTCAGGATGGAAGCGGCATTTACTACACGGAGCCGTAAGTTCACTGAACAAGCTACGCAGTATCGCGTTCATATCGCGGTTCATCTGCGATAATGAAAGCGATATGCGTAGCTTGTCAGTGGAACTACGGCTCGTGTAGTAAATGACTGCTCCATTTGAAAACAGGTGATCTATCGCTAATCAAGGAACGTTTTACTGACGAGATGCGCATGCATATCGCATGAGATATATCGCCCAGCCCTAATGTAAGGTTCATTTTAGATAATTTACAGGAACGATTGCAAGTGTTTCTACTCAAGTGGATTTTAAGTTTGTCTTGCGTTTAAGGGTTTTTTACCCATTTTTCAATAGGTTTGTCTTGCGTTTAGTGAAAAGAAATCAGGTTTGTCATTAGGGTTTTTTGCAAAATTATGGAATAAACATTAGGTTGATATGTTGATAGCTGCAAAGAGCACGTGCAAAGCTGAGCTGCAAAGAGCACGTATTAGCAGAACCGATGCTGATGTTAAAGGATATGCATTGCATAGAGTACCAGAGATTTCTAGAGTAACTGAGGGATGCTCTTAGAGCACGGGTTTTTTACTCAACGTTAGATTTAGGATTTCATCTCCTTGAAGTAAAAGATTTGGAGTTTCTGTGAGGGTTGAGGTGGTCTTGAACAAGTTGCTTGGGTGACAATATATGCAATATGCCTTACAATATGGATCCTTTTCAAATGAGGATCATATGTGATATGTGCAATTATATGAAGTTGTGATAGTATAACTGAATTTTCATTTAATATTGTATTTATGATCGTAACAGGATTGATTCATAACCTGGAGACAGAATGTCATGAGAAAATAATCATATAATTTGTTTTCATCAAAATGTGCAAGAAGAAATTGGAAAAAAAAGAAGGGGAAAGAGAAAAAATAATAATAAACCTACTGGGTTTTTGTTTAGAGAATGTTTGTATTAATGTATATTAAAAGTTAGCATAAGCTATTCATTGCTTCTTATCATTAATCATTTTTTACACACATGTATATGACAACACTCATTCTGTAGAATCACCTCACTTTCAGCATACTTCAATTTTCTATCTATTTGTATCAGTTGCTGAATCTTCACTATAGTCACTATAATCACCTACTACCACGTTTAACTGTGCCCCAATGCAAAATGTACGCCATGCTGAACAAACCTCCTCATTCATCACCTCACACACACACTCCAGCCTTCATAAACACCCTCTCACCTTCTGATACGGGGTGCGCATACAGGGTTCAGGGAAGGAAACGTGTGTTGTGGACCTTGTAATGTCAGGAGGAAAGGAGAAAGGCCGGAGGAAGCTTTTTGGGACCACGCCCAGGCCTGAGCGCTGACTTTGGATCCTGCTGTTAACAGTAGAGAACAGCTATGTCGGAAATCATGTCTGGAGCTATCGTCAATTATATATATTTTTTTGAGTCATTATACAAAAAATTTGACTGTGTAGAATGCTGGAATGCTTGCGATCAGAATCAAGTGATAAAATATTTAAAATTATAGATAAAAAATAGTTCTGTCAAAACGATTAATCGCATACAAAATAAAAGTTTTTGTTTACATTATATATGTATGTGTACTGTGTATATTTATTATGTGTATATATATAAATACACACACATACAGTATATATTTTGAAAATATTTACGTTAATACATTTATATATTCATATTATTATATTTTATATTATATATAAATATATTTAATATATAAACAACATATTTTTCTTAAATATATACACGCATATGTTTTATTTATATATACATAATAAATATACACAGTGTACACACGTATATTATGGAAACAAAAACTTTTATTTTGGATGCGATTAATCGTTTGACAGCACTAATATAAAATGAAATGAGATTTAGAAAAAATGCTGAATGTAACACAATAAATTTGACAATGTTGTTAGCTGATAAATTTCACAATGGCCGAATGTTGTTGAGATATCACTACTTGTTTAAAATGTGACGGACTTCTATTTTTACTGTAAGGTTTGTTTTGAAATTGCTTTCATATCAGGTGACCCTGACACCTGATCACTTCTGCACGTCTACTACAAAACACATGGTACAGTAGACTGTCGACAAGAGACTTATAACAGGCCTTTGTTATATTGAGGTGTGATTCTGACCTGCAGGTTGACATTTATAAATGTGCATAGACAATATTTCCTTCTCTGCTCATGGTTGATGCGTTATAATGCTTTTGCATATACAAAAATAACCCTTATCATAACTATGGTGTCTTTTTCTGCTTGTGATAGGTTATCAAAACAGTCTGAGATTCCGTGTTTCTCCTGGGTGCTGTATTAGTTTATGTCAGCACATATTTGTTCAATAGGCTACTTGTGACCACGTTCTGGTCATGAAATGCTAGGAAGTAATGTTGTCAGGAAAAACTGGCTGTATTATGAATATATTTCCCCTTCACAGAAGTCAGTAAGGCTTTACATGTTTCAGGATGGGTTTTGTGTGTGCTGGTGTGTATGTTTCATATCTTGTGTCACCTGTGCAACGTTTAGCTCTTGTATGTTTGTGTTTTTACATTAAGCTTCACTTGTAATGGACAATAGTGTGTTTTCCCCACGGCTCCTCCTCTGCTGTGTGTGTAAAGGGGGGTACGCTGTAGGGTGGGGTGGCTTTGAGCAACAAACGGTCGCTATGGCGACGGCACCCCCACACCCAATCCATTCTCTCCAGAGTATTTATTAGTCTAAGACTGCCAGACGCAAACAAACTCACCAACACACAGACACAAGCTTCAAAAAAGTAATTAAAAATAACTTTACCTCAAAGGGTTTGTGTAATTCTGGATGAGTTTGTGTGCTTTGTAACGGTTTGTGTCCTCAGTTTTAAATGGTACGAAAACACTGACTGCATGTGAATGTTTGTTTAATTTAATGGTTGAAGAAAGAGAATATCTTTCTCACATCCTTTCTTCATGGCTCAGGTGAAATTGAATATTCAAACTGCTAGAGCGATATTTAAACAGTGATGGCAGACCCTTTAGCTGTGAGGTTTGACTGAAAAAAAGACTTCTTTTATACAATTCTCTTATACCATGGTAAACATAGTTTCCTCCAAAATACCATAACTAATAAGATTGTTACAACTGTAAGAAAAATAATTTATTGCGGTGTTTCATTGTGTAAATTGATGATTTTGCCCACAGTCACTGGTATCTCATAAAGCGGGTGATTTCAATAATTTAATCTTCAAACCATCTTGGCATTTACTACACGGAGCCGTAGTACTAGTAGTTCATTTATAATTACTAATTCGCATCAAGGATGACGAATGCCTAACATGAGTAAGGTATTTTACCATTAGGACTTTTTTATATTTTGTGTTCTCTTTTTTTATTTAAGTTTGACTTTTGTATTTTGGTACTGGCTTTTATAGTTTTTTTTTATGTATGAAATAATTTTAAGCCATAACAAAACCAAAATTTTTTTTTTAATAACTAAAAGTTTTAGTCATTTTAGACCTGTATTATGAAATAAAGATTTATGTTAAAATATTTTATATAATATTTTAAATTAGTTTTTAAAAAGTGGTTGACTGTTTTTTGTCTAGGCTTGATTGTCTTTATGGGGTGCATCTAGCATGTTCATGCTTGTTTTTTTTTTAAAACGCATTATTTTTCACATAATTTACCTTTATTCCACACCCCTCTGTCCCTTCTCTGACAACACGCCTCGATTTATTTCCTGGTTTTATGAAGTCCCTCGATGGGCTGAGATTGGTTAGCTGGCTCAGTGTGTTATGATTGGCTAAACCGCCTCTACTGCACGTCTGAACGTCCCGCCCCTCTCCTCAGCGGCATGTGCTCCGGTTGAATTGTAAACAGTGGTGTTGTCTATAATGCTTATCAATTTGAGCCCGATTGAGACTACACAGAGGATATTAGTGAAGAGGATCGTGCAGAACCTGTGCAAGCACGGCTCTTAATGGTATGTTTGGTTGTTGTTGTCTCATACTTTTAAATACGCTGCTATTTGTAAGTGCTACTGCTTCTGTTAGCTTTTAATATACGGTTTTATCCTCTGATTAAAGCTTTAATACAGCACAGCAACCGCACGCACCATTTATAATGCTTCTCACATTGCTGTGTGAAAATACGTGTATAATTGGAACAGTTTGTTGGAGCTGATCTGACGATCTGAATGAGAGAGGAGAGAGAGAGAGAGGCCGAGAGAGAGATGCAGAGCAGGGCGACAGAGTAACAGTATTAAGAACTGCTGTGCTTTAATGATTTTGAAACTTGAGAATCCATTAGAATCGTTAGAAGACAGAATCGCGAATTATGAATAGATTATTTTTTACGTACATCCCTAGTTTTCTCTTCCTCTTCTCTAAAGCAGCGCAGCATCCCGGGGGCGGGGTTATCTGGGTCTGTGACGAAACTAGGGGTCGACCGATATGCATTTTTCAGGGCCGATACCGATTATTACAGACCAACTAGACCGATAACCGATATTTTGAACCGATATATGTCTGGTGTAAAAATGACAATTAATGTACAAAATTTAGAATAACAAGGGTTTTTTCTGACAAAAACTGCCTTCCCTGGTGTTGGTTGCACTTCTTACTCTTGTATCTTCCTCCATTGCAATCTACAATAAGGGTAATATAAAGAGAGAGTTAAGTGGGGCCACTGTAGGGCTGCACGATTTATTATATTTGCGATATGTCATGTTCTCTTCAAAAGCCGGTTCTGTGATTAGTTTACAAATCTCCGTCACACGTTTCCAACCCAGTAGATGGAGCGGAAGTTAATACACAGAGCCGTAGTTCACTGACAAGCTACGCAATTCGTGCTCATAATCACAGATGAATCACCTTCGATAATGAACGTGATGTTGCGTAGCTTGTCAGTGAACTACGGCTCTGTGTATTAAATGCCGCTCCATCTGAAAGCAGGTGATGGAGATTTACTGCTAATCACAGAACCGGCTTTACTGACGAGATGCACATGACAATCGCATGGAATATATTGTGCAGCCCTAGGCCACTGTATGCTTCATGATTAAGCCTATGAATACTGTACTACAGCTAAACAGCTTGGGGAAATGTAAGTATTTGGCTTCACTAATTTACATGTTGGAAATGTATGTGTAATGAATGAATGAATGAATGAATGATGCATTTATATAGCGCTTTATTGTGTATTGCCATACACCCAAAGCGCTTTACAATCATGTGGGGGGTCACTCCTCAACCACCACCAGTGTGCAGCATCCACTTGGATGATGCGACGGCAGCCACAGGACAACGGCGCCAGTGCGCTCACCACACACCAGCTACAGGTGGAGAGGAGAGAGAGTCATAGAGCCAATCAAGTGGATGAGGATTATTTGGAGGCCATGATAGACAAGGGCCAGTGGAGGGAATTTTGGCCAGGACACCGGGGTTACACCCCTACTCTTTACGAGAAGTGCTATGGGATTTTTAGTGACCACAGAGAGTCAGGACCTCGGTTTAACATCTCATCTGAAAGACGGTGCTTTTTACAGTATAGTGTCCCCATCACTATACTGGGGCATTAGAACCCACACAGACCACAGGGTGAGCACCCCCTGCTGGCCTCACTAACACCTCTTCCAACAGCAACCTAGTTTTCCCAGGAGGTCTCCCATCCAGGTACTGACCAGGCTCAACCCTGCTTAGCTTCAGTGGGCAACCAGTCTTGGGCTGCAGGGTGATATGGCTGTGGTAATAGCATAACCTCTCATAATTCTTCATTAATTATTTTCTGATGACTAAATCATAACCTACAAGAGGTGACTATTCAATTCATCATCTAATGCACATCAATTGATTAACTTAAAAAGCACAATGTATATAATTGTGTCTTCCCATGGCTCCATTGTAGAAGTGTAAGAAGACACTGCAACTAGGGTTTTTGAAACTATAAACGGCCTATTATAGGCACCCCCACACTTGGTTCAATCCATTCTCTGGCTCTATGTGACAGTAATTTATTAGTTTTAATTTACTGCCAGTGCAAACTCACCAGGCACACAACATTTCAATCTTTTAATCAAAAGAGTAATTAAACTCTATAACTTTGGCAAACAAGGGTTTAATTAAAATGAAAACATGGAAGAAATAGCGTTTGTATGATTTATTCTTTGTAAACTGTAATAATTGTTGTCCTCGGTTATTAGTATGTTACGATAAACCAAACTGACTGCATGTGACCTCTTAATGTTTTGTAGTCTAATGTATGATATGATCGTTTTACTCAAATGAAGTCAAATGCTCATGAAGTAACTCTCAGCATCTTTCTTCTGGGGTGTTGTGATATGTCCTCATTTCAGTGAGACTGCTAGATGCGAAAACACTGCGATCGCGCAGACTTCTCTCTGTGTGTGTTGTGACTGAAAAAAAAGACTCTTTTTATACAATTTTCTTATACCATGGTAAACATAGTTTCCTCCAAAATACCATAACTAATAAGATTGTTACAACTGTAAAATTATCATTGTGTTGGATTGATGCCCACATTTTGAGTTTGATACCAGTCACTGGTATCTCAGTTTCAATAATAAACCAATCAGTGTTATTTTAGTATTATTTATTTATTATTATAATATTTATTAATATTTTTAATTAGCTTTTTTATATTTTGTGTTCTCTTTTTTATTTAAGTTTGACTTTTTTTTATAATTTGGTACTGGCTTTTGTCATTTATATTAGTTTTTGTTTTTTAAATATTTCTTTTTTTCAGTTTTAGTCATTTTAGTACTTAAACCTTTATTATAAAATATTAAAATATTATTTTAATAGTGTTTTAAAATATTTTAGTTGCCAAGACAACATTTGTAATTTAAATTTTTTAAGTTTAAGTAAATTTTAGATTTTTTATTTATTTTATTTGCTTTATTTCCATTAACGTAAACAATTTTATTTTTAGCTAACAATAGCAACACTGAAATCAATATGTAAACAGGGTTGTTGTTTAGGAATGTGGGACTATAAAAGATTATTTAATATTTTTTTTTACTAAGGCTTAACTAGGGGTGTCTGCTGAAGTTTTCATGTTAACTTCTCTTCTTAGCTAAAATTATTGTTTATTTCTTTCATTTCTGTTGTATTATTTATAGTATCTTGCTTTCAGTTCTTGTGATTTCTAACCATTTCATTCCCTCAGGTAAAAGCATGGAGGAGGTGAAGAGAATGCTGTTGCTGGTACTGGGCTGTGCTGTTCAGGTAAACTGATTGAACTATAGCAGAGATCCCTAACCCACATTTTAAGACCAATGCAGGAAATCATATCCACATCACCATGCCTGGGCATGCCTCTGCTTTTCCAGAGAAAAATGAACACACACTCATTATGCTACAAAATGAAGCATTCATCCAGATATGTCTCAGAGAAGTCAGCACAGATTATTGGGTTGGATTTGCTAAAATGTTTTTCTGTCTCCTCCTTTTCCTGAGGATTGTTCCTAACATGTCTGTTCTGCTTTCCTCCTACTTTTACACTTTTAGCCCCCTCTCTAGTTGTTTTTTCTGGTTCTGTGAATAGATAATAAACAGCTCACATTGATTTAGAGCCTTAAACTTCACAGCGTAAGATTTGCCTACTGATTTGCTTTCTGTTCAGAGTCTCTTTGAGCTGGTCTAATCCTGCACCATAACTTCCTCTCACAGTATTCCAGTCACGAGGCACACAACTCTCTTTGTCCCGTTTGAAAGTATCTCCTGCACTCTTTTATTAAGAGGGGCTCAATCTCTGACTTAATTCCCACTCTTTCATCTGTACCAGCAGTTTATTTGACTAATCACCATTAAGGCATACTAATGAATTCATGGGCAATGTTGAATTTCATAAAAAGACAGAATAGTTTTTTTATGTGGTCTGGATTGTACAGCATCTATGGTAGACTTAGACTGTAACTCTTCTCTGCTTATCTTTACTCATCCTCTTCCCTTTCCTTTTCCTATCTTTATCTCTTCTCTTACAATTTCCACATTTCCTCTCCCCCTTCTGCTTCCTCTTCCCTTTTCTGTTCCTTCACCTTTCCCTTTTCCATGCTTTCCTTTTTCCTTTCTTTTCCTCATCTTCATCCTCCTTCCCTTTCCGGTTCTTTCCTCTTTCCTTATTCCTCTTCCCTTTCCCTTTTCATTTCCCCTTTTCGTTCTCTTTCCATTTCCTTTTCTTATCCTTTCCTCTTCCCTTTCAATTTCCCTTGCTCTTCCTCTTTGCTTTTCTGTTCCTTCAACTTTCACATTTTCCATACTTTTCCCTTCCTCTTCTTTCTCATCTTTCCCTTTCCCTACTTTCTTCATCTTCCCTTTTCAATTATTTCCTCTTCCTTTTCTGATTCCTTCCCCTTCCTCTTCCTCTTTGATTTTCTGTTCCTTCAACTTTCCCCTTTTCTATACTTTCCCTTCCTCTTCTTTCTCCTCTTTCCCTTCTTTCTTCCTCCTCCCTTTTCAAATACAATTCATTTTCAATTCTTTCCTCTTCCCATTCCCTTTGCTTCTCCTTCCTCTTTCTCATCCTCTTCCCCTTTCTTTTTCCCTTTCCCATCCTCTCCTCATCTCTTTCCCCTTCTCTTTCCATCCCTTCTGTTTTTCCTCACTCTCTTAATTTCTCCCAACAGTGTGATCGTAAAGAAGAAATGATTGAGAAGATCAAGCTGCTTGACATTGAAACACAGGCCGCCATCGTGACGCACATTCAAGAAGTGAGCTTCCCTGATTTTTCAGCCAATATCTTCTTATGTATATCATAAATAGAGCATATATTTGAGGTGCAAAATCCCTTTTGATTGCAGGTTACTCACAACCAGGAGAATGTCCTGGACCTGCAGTGGATGGAGGTCGGGGAGATCCCAGCTGAGCAGTTGGACCCTCTGTCTCGGACCATGGCCTTTCACCTACGCAAACTCATAGACGAGCGAGATGAGTCTGCTGAGGTAAGCTAATCTTAACAGCAGCAATGACAATCATCTATTTATTAGGAAGTTGTACTAAACTTCCTCAAGACATTGATCATCACTGATTAGTTGCTGACAGGTCTGTTTTGTGTCCTTAGCTGATCATAGAGCTGACCCAGGAGAGGGACTATCTTCAGTCCCAGCATCCATCCAGTCTCTTGGGCTTTCCCAGCCCTGAGCACACATCTCTATCCCCCATCACGCTACTGTCTAAAGAAGATCGTCAGCATTTAGCTGTGGAGCTGGCCGACACAAAGGCCAAACTCCGGCGCTCCCGCCAAGAGTTGTAAGTGTGTTCTGTACAGTTATTTATTTTTGTTTTACCTTGTTTTTATTCGGGTTTCAAACTTTATTGATAAGCCTCAGTGCTGTCAAAATAAAAGTCTTGTTTCTGACACTTAGCGGCCAAACAGAAACATTTTTCAGCCGATGCCCATAATCAGCCGATATTTGTCCTTGGCTGTATGGTCGTCCACTAGTGCAGCCTATCAGTGTTGTAAGGGTTTACTCCTGTGTATTTGCTTTCTACAGAGAAGAGAAGACCGAGCAGTTGATAGATGCCAAGAGCGAGATTGAGCGCCTGGATGCAGAGATCCAGAAACTCAAGCAGGAGGTATCATATCAAAACTCTTTGTTTTCTTACATTCACACTTCACATGGTTGACTCAAACCGGGAAACACTTTACTGAAGCTTCAGCAAACAATTAGTCATCTGTTGTATTTGTGTGTGAGTAGAACATGCAGTTGCTGGCAGAGGCACGTTCGGTGCGGGTGTACCGTGATGAGGTGGATGCTCTGAGGGAACGTGCTGGAAAAGTGGATCGCCTGGAAACCGAACTGGCTCGCTTCAAAGAGAAGCTAAATGATGTCCATTTTTACAAGACACGCATAGAGGTAACCACTCACCAACCTATATTACATTTTAACATTTTAATGACTTCAGCATTGTATAAAAAACAGAGCCAGACATCTCTGTCATTACCTGGAAAAAATCAGAAGGGTTGGTTTCTTTGTAAGGTGACTGATGTACAGCTGCATGCTGAGGGCTCCTGCTGCTTTTATTTCTCAGATATAAAGCCTCAGGTGTCTGCTGAGGCCCTGAGCTGTCACTGACAGCCCCCTGACTCTCTCAGTCTGCTGTCGTCATCCTCTCTATCCCTTTTGATCTTTTCTTTTGGTCCATCTCTTCATTTTTCTCTCTCGTCTCTCTTTTGTGCACAGGAGATAAGAGAGGACAATATGACCCTGCTGGAGACAAAGTCCATGCTGGAGGAGCAGCTTGCTGGTGCCAGGGGGCGCTGTGACAAACTGCATGAACTTGAGAAAGAGAACCTCCAGCTGCGCTCCAAATTGCATGATATGGAAATTGCAAGTGTTAAGGGAAATTATTTTATGCATCTGTGTTGAGAAAGTTTATCTTTATGCACCTTACAATTTAAATTGGTTTTGATTCACAATGTGATTACGAAACAATCCTTGATACATCTTATTGTTTTGTAATGTAGGGGCAATAAAACATGCTGTAGACCTAGTTGATTCATTTCCAAAGTATGTGGTAGCTTTGAGACCTGATACTTTAGGCTTCTTTGGAATTGACCACAAGAATGCCATTGTTCCGTCAACTGTGGGTGGAAACATGCATTATGTAATGTCATATTGCTGACTTATTTTAGTTTAAAGCCTGTTCACATTGACTACCAACCTTACCAAATATTTTTTTAAAAATTTTTGGAAGCTGTATAATTTGAGAAAACATCACATTGAATCTCTGAATGTAGTACTCTTTTTAAGTATATGATTTTTCCTGTTTTGTATGTGGTTTAGGACAGGGACAGTGATAAGAAACGTCTAGAGGAGTTGCTGGAGGAGAACATGTTGCTGGAGATCTCTCAGAAGCAAAGCATGAATGAGTCTACTCACCTTGGCTGGGAACTGGAGCAATTGGCCAAGAACAATGAGGTCAATGAAGGTGAGTCCACCACAGCGCTTTCACACAAAAGCTTAGTTTAAAACCTTCTGAGACCGTCTCTTTACTCTTGAACTTAGAATTTGTGTTTTTAATGCTAACCCAACACAGACTGATTTAGAAAGCACAGCATAAAGAGTGAAATTTGGGTCATGTGCTGATGGCCTGTTTTATGTTTGTTGCTTGTTTAAGAACCCACCCCAATGCAAATATATTGCCAACAGAGAATCTTGCCGTTTGGTTCATGCAAAGTGAACAAACGCTCATTTTCTACTAATAGAGCTTTTGAACGTGAAGTTTCTAAAAACATTAAGCAGGCACAAATGGGAGAATTTTGGAGTTGATTAGCACTAAGTCAATGTTGACTTGAAAAAAAAAAATGGTTCCTGAAATATCTCTAGCCTCAGGCTGTTTGTAAGCCGTTAGGTGTGTATACATATTGTTTTGATGGTAATGCACAGGTGACTCAGCATCTGCCTGCTGGATGTTTGCCACCCAGACTGCTCAAATCTCAAATGAGTATAAATACTAAATACATAAATACAATACAATATATGCAAAGTATTAAAGGGGCCATCAGATGCCCATTTTCCACAAGATGGTATGGTTATTTAGGGTCTTCATAAAGTCTATAAAATAACACATAAACTAAATTAAATTTTGGTTAAAATTTCTCAATGGCAGTATAAAACAACATCCTTTTTACCTTATCAAAATCCGCTCTGTTCACAGCTCCCCGTTTCAGTGCATGTTCCTTTAAATGATAATGAGCTACAGCTCACCCCACCCTTCTCTCTTGTTCTTGCTAAAGTCACCATTCTTATTCATGGAGTTATAACTGCCCAAAAACAATTTAAAATACATTTGTAAATTACTTATTAGTCATTAACAATCACCTTTACAAACCCTCTACAAAGGCAACCTTAATGTAGTGTAGTGGACGAGACAAAGCAACCATTGCAAATCATTTGAACTTTGTGTCAGTATGTCATGAATAGAATGAGGCAGCAGTCCTCTCTCAATCTTGGGGATTTGTCTGTCACACCGCATCCAGTGTAGACAGCATCACTGATTATAATGAGTTCCACTGTATGTTTGTTGCACCCGGTGTAGACACGGTGTGAGACTGTTAATTTTAGCCACATTCGTCATGGAACTTGTTAACTAGCACATTATTAGGAAAGGTGATTTGCAAATATTCATAAATAAAAACGTACACTCACTTCTTCTGGTGATGAAGCTATCACAAACAGTTGGTACCAATCCATCTTTCACAAACAACTTTTTAGCAAAACCTGCTTTTTTACTGACCCTTGTTTACAAACCAGTCTGGTGTAAAATGAATCGCGCAAACATAAACACATTTAGGTAGATCGAGGGGGACATTCCCTTCAAAAACAAAAGTAATCCACTGTGTCTTCAGCAGCTCAGATTGGGAGTAAATGACGACTGCTATGTTCATTATTACATCCAACAACAAAACATCTCAATCGCTTAGGAGACATTCTTGTCTACATCTGCTCCAGTGTCAAAACAATGGCAGACTGTTTACAGCTTACTCAGGGCATGTCTATACTAAAACGGCAGTGTCCGTCAACAGTCATGGGAGGGGCCTGGGCAAACTGACGTCACTTTGCCCCGAATCTGTGAACGGCTTGCTCTGAAAAAGTGGTTACGATTTGTATGGATTCAAAAAAAGCACTGCGTGGATTTTTATCAATATAGGGTGGTTGTGTACACACACTGCCAAGACGCATTTAAGTTCAAACACCATGAAAAAGTGAATTTTTCATCCGATGTCCCCTTTAAGAAACAATATAAAGATTATAGTTGATAAATATTTATAGTTAAGTATATAGTTGATAATATAAAGAACCCGTTTTTGAGATCTGAAGAGTACAAAAGGTTTGCTAATAGCTAATTTAATACCTTTACAGGGGAGTTCAAAATCTCATACTATGTTAACAACATGGGATTTAACATCTAGCTTAATATACCATTATTTATATATTATCAATTATTATAAATTATTGGTAGATCTTGGAGCTGGTATACTTTTAGTAAAAAGGCACAATCTTTGGTTGATGCCCCTCATCTAGTCTGGTCAATATGTAATATAGAGCTACATTGTTTTTTGGTCATCCACTACTACAGCCCGTAAGTCATTTGGGTTTGAGCTGAACGAGACAGCATCCAGCCAACTGTTGAAGCTGGAGAAGGAGAACCAATGCCTTCAGAGCACCATCCAGGAGTTGAGAGAGGCCTCCATTAACATGGAAGAAGGTCAGCTACACGCACTGGAACTGGAAAAAGAGAATCAGAGCCTCAGCAAGAAGGTACATCAAATTTCTGCATTTCCTTTAAATGTTAACTGAGAGCCAGGATATTGAATGCTGATGAGATCTCTTCTGCGTTGTGTGTTTTAGTTGGAGCGTCTGCAGTCCCAGTTGGACCAGGAGAAACAGACAACTCAGGATATGGAGAACCTTGGAGAGGAGCTGCTAAAGGACAAACAGAGACTGGAAAAAACTCTAGAGACAATTCAGGCAGATAAAGAAAGACAGGTTAACATTTAAAGAAAGAAAAACTATGATGATCAGAACATTATATGAATTATTCATTCATAAATGTTGTTTATTTGTATGTGTGTGTGGCCTATTAGATCTCAGAGTTGGAGCAGGAGAAAGAACACCTGACCCAAGCCGTAAACTCCCTCAGGAAACGTGCTCAGGTGAACAGCGAGGCTCGTGTGAGGGAGGTGGAGACAGAAAACCGTGTTCTCCACCAGACCATCTCTGAAACGGCAGTAAACTGGCTCGTCTGGAGGCTGAGAAACGGCAGGTGACTAAAGAGGTCGACTCTCTCCGTGAACGAGGAGAGCACTGTGAGGAGTTGGAGAGGGAGGTAACATGTCTGGAGCGAGTCCGAGAACAGCTACAGAGGGAAGCTGCCTCCTTGAAGATTGGCAGTGAACGTGCCGAGGCCCTGGAGCGTGAGAACGCTACTCTGGAACAAGACAATCGCCGGCTGAAGAAGCTGGCTGACACGGCGCAGAATGCCAGCCTGCGCTTGGCTGTTCTGGAGAAGGATCACCATCAACTTGAGGAGGAGAACCTGGAGCAGCGACGTGCCTTGGAGACCCTGCGGATGGCGGCCGCTCGCCTGGCTCAACTACAGCAGGAACATGCCGAGCTAGAGCGGGAACACGAGGAGATGTGCCGCATGCTGGAGGAGCTCCGCTCCCAGGCCAAGAGAAGCGAAAGACTGGAGAAAAACTGCAGCAGTCTGAGCCAGGAAAACCAACGGCTTCAGCAGACCCTGGACAACAGCGCCACCAAGATTCAAGGTCTAGAGGGCGAGCTGAAGCAGAATGAGGCGGAGATGAAAGATCTGCGGCGAGAGTTAGAGGGGTTGAGGCAGACGGTGTCATGGGCGGAAGCAGTGGAGAAAGAGAAGAGAGGAATGGAGCAGGAATTGTGCCAGGTGGAGAAGGAGAAGAAGCAGCTGGAGAAGGAGATGCGTAGGTTGAGGCAGCAGTTGGAGGTGAAGGAGACAGCGCTGGAAGAGAACTGCCTCAGGCTGGGCAGCATGGAGAAAGAAAGCATGGCTCTCAATAAAGAGTTGGGCCGCCTTAAAGAGGCTGCAGGGAGACTTAAAGAGCTGGAGAGAGAAAACAAAGACCTGCAGAAACAGGCCACTATAGAAAAGAAGACTCTGGCCACACTAAGAGAGGTATGACACATTTAGAATGAGTCAATTACATATAAGATAGTCCATAAGGAAAAAACATTTTATTTTAAGGTCCAATTCTTGCTATTAACAAACCATTAACTGCAACTTCTGCCTCAATAAACTCCTAATTTGTTGCTTATTAATAGTTAGTTGGCTAGTTGTTAAGTTCAGGTATCGGATAGGATTAGGGATGTAGAATATGGTCATGCAGAATAGGTGCTGTATAAGTACTAATAAACAGCCAATATGTTAATAATAGACATGCTTGTTGCTTATTAAAGAAACTAGTTAATAGTTAGAATTGGTCCCTATACTAAAATGTTACCAAAATCTTTCAAAAAATTATTTGAAGTGTACCAAGTTCTCTTTGTATTCATATGGTTTTGAAAAAAAAAAAAATAAATATTTTCAAGAAAAGTTGAAATTAAATTACTTTAAAATGTCAAGTGGTAACCATCAAGTAAACATTTTAAAATAGGGGCAGGATTTAGGTGGACTAAATGATTGGAGAAGTCTGTCATTTGTCACCAGAGACCAATTATGTCTATTTACTGGAAGATCAAATTATGACATTTTGATGAAACATTTGGTCATATTTTGTTGAGCAGGAGCTGGTGAACGAGAAACTGAGGGTGCAGCAGCAGTGTAATGAACTGGAGAAGCTGAGCCACGAGCTGGAGAAGATCGGCTTGAACCGAGAGAAACTCTTACAGGAAGAACACAGCTGTGAAGACAAGTGAGTGAGATTTGTAATTAAGAAAATGATCAGTCATATCTTTTATCAGGTTTAGATTGCATTGCTAGTTTGTAAGTACAAAGTGTTATAAGATCCTATAAAGTGTCTTGTTTGTTTTATGTGAACGCTGCCCTCTGAAAGGTGTAGCAGGTGAGGTGTTGCTAAAGATGTAGATGTATTTGTTTCTGTCTCAAATACTGTACACCATCACCACTTGTCTCCACTCTGTCTCTTTTTCCTCTTGCGGAAAGTGTTGGGATTAACATATCATGAGTAACATGCATACATTAGGACTATTTTTTATAAGTGAGGATAAAGTAACTCATTACATTTTGAAAGTACACTGTAAACAAAAAGTGAGAAAGTCTAATGTAAAACTAACATACTACCTCCTATGTAATAAATGAGTTTTATTAGGAGAGTTATTTGTTTCCCCAACACTGTTCATTGCCTTATAATCTTATAATCTTTAGTGTGTTGCAGTGTTCTAAGATCTTTATATTATTGTGGTGAGAAGGAGGTTTGCTGTGTGTAGTGGTGTGTTTATAATCTTTTCTTTCATATTGAGGCCACAGTATGAAGTAATAACAGGCCTGACTCCAGTTTGATTAGTTTTCACTGGAATGTTCCCTGTAGAGGGTTCAGTAGTGAAGTATCTTTCTCTATAAGGAAGTATACTCACTCCCTCTCTCCCCCACCTCTAACCTCTAACCCTTTATTGCAGTGAGTGTGACAAGTGACACGTATTTGTAAGTTAGATCAAAAGAAACAAGCGTGACTGAATGTGGGCTGAAACATTTCTCACCAGCTAATAGTGTCATAAAATGCTAGCTGTCGCTAATCACTTAATGTTTGAAGACGTTTACTACTAACAGCCACATTCCACTTTGCTTAGTAATCCATCCAAGAGAGTGTCTTGTGTGTGTGTGCATGCATGTTTCTATTATGAATTATATTAAATTGTTCCTTTTAGCTATTGAAGTGTTGATATTGTTAACTAAATCTATTATAATTGGTTTGTTGTAAGCTGAAATAAAATAAAATATACAGTATTAAGGCCGTTTAACACTGGACGCGATGTGAAAAAGCGAGGCGAATCGCCGACGAACGGTGCTTTCACACCGAGCGCGAAACGAATGTTCGTCTTCTGGTAATTCACGCCTGCACGCTAGGTGGCGCTGACCAATAATGCATTTTTCCTCAGATATGTATCTCATATATGGATTTAACATAGTCTGCTGCTCAATATATATCATTAAATTTACCTACATTTCACTACTGATTATACCCTGTATGATTGTGTATGTGACAAATAAACAAGAACCTTGAACCTTAAATTAATATAGCTAAATAAAGTTTGGTTCTACGCCAGAAACACAAACTATCCATAATGCTTTACAAGAAAACATCTTGAAGTATAAATAGAAGTACAATAAATATCGAGCCACATTTGAAAATGTATGTGATTATTAATGTTTTTGCTTAAAACCCACCTTAAACCATCATCGAGTGCTTGTAATAACTTCTGATTGTGATCTATAGTTGATTTTGATTCTATAATAGGCAGACATGCACTCTTTGTATGTTTAATAACGCCACACAGCTTATAGTCATAAACATCCTTTATTGTTATAAAAATACCATGAGCTGCATACAAAACACATACAGAAAATATAGCTTCATAATCATGTCTATTTGCTTTCATATTTCATGTGTAGAAAAATGTTTCACTCGATTTTTTTAATATGGAAAATCTAACATTAGAGAGTAAACGCGCACGTGGGAGAAAACGGACACTCCAGATCACATAATTCAGAGGAGAATTAATAGAAATTATATTAAGATCATGAGAATAAATAAGTTCTCAGAAACCAAAGATAACAAGAACTCGGCATCTACTCTCTTCTCTCAGAATACTCTTCTTCTGTGTTTGTTTACACTGGTTTTTGAAACAGCGCAACCACTCCTGCCTTTTTGTGCAACAGCAGCTGCTCCGGCCACGTGATCTAAGCTCAAATCTGATTGGACGGCCCGTTTCTTCACGGAGCGACGGGGGAAAAAATCGACACACAGGACGAAAAAAAAATCCTCGCTTTTTCGCGCCGCGAATGATCGCGCCTGATGTGAATAGCTCCATAGGGATCTATTGTTTCGATTCAAAAGTGTCATCGCCCCGAATTTTCGCGTTCAGTGTGAAAAGCCCTTTAGATGAAAAAAAAAACTTAGAAAATGAAAAGTTGAAGTTGAAGTTAAAGTACTAAAATGACTGACAACAAAAAGTAATAAAAGTGACAAAATCTTAAAACAAAATTAGTAAAACATAAAATGAAAACTGAAAATCCAATTAAAATCCAATTTACTATAATAGTATGTAAATAATACTAAAATAGTACTATGGACATTTTCAGCCTTTTTCTTAAAAGCTTCCTTAAAATACTCACTAGTTTATTTGTCTGCTGAATGTGCTGATATTATCCAACAGTGAAAATTCTCTTTTTCATTATATATAAAAAAATAAAAATTCACTCAGATCGCAAATCAGCATTTGTTCTATGGTGGAAATGGCATTTTAAATGTTTTATTTTTTAAATGACCTACTACTTTGTCTTACTAAAGCTAGTTTTATTGTTAGCATTTTAATGTATCCTAAAGATACACAGTTCAATATTTTTACGTTTGTCATATCTATACAAGATTACAGCAATTAGAAATGACCTTGATAGAAAAAGATTCATTAGAGGACTATGCCACAACTAAGGGACAGTCATAATATGTGTAAAAATTCATGTCATCCATTTTCACACAATAATTTATAATGGTATGTTTATTTCATTTTAATTCTATTTTGTAATTATTCAGTTTGTTATGATATCATTGAAACATTTTGATAAGTTTGTTTTATTAGATATATCTCGTGAAGAAAACTAAGGATAATGATAAAATATTTGAATTGTCTAAATTGATGAATAATGATTGATGACGACTTGTATTTGATTTATCAGATTCTGATGCTCACGCAGGTTGAACATTGTAATATACTGACATTCCACTTTCTCATCCTTCAGTAAATATAAGATCCTGGAGACAAAGATAGAGTCGGCACTTAAGAAGACTCTGGAGCTGAGAGAGGAGAAGATCCAGGGCCTGGAGTCTCGGCTGGAGGAGAGCAGCAGCTTAAACCAGCAACTTCGCACTGAACTCAGCTCTGTATGTTCATGCTTTCTCAAACTACAAACATGCATGTACTTGTCAAAACAAAGAAAGCTGGGGAGAAAGCGAAAGGAGGTCTCTGAATTGTTACATCTTATGTCAGACCCAATTTTCTTCTGATCTGTCCTCACCAGGTGAAAAAGAACCTGGAGGCCCTCAAGCAAAGACAAGAGGAAGAGGCGGCTCACTCTGAGATCTCCCAGCAGTCGTTGGGGCAGGATAGATCGAGCCCAAATAAAGAGAAGTGGGAGACTGAGCATAGGGAGACCACAGCCGAACTGCTCAAGCAGAAGGACCGACTAATCGATGTTGAGAAGAATGTAAGACAGCATATTTACTTTCAGCCTTGTGGATTTTTCTTTAAATTAAACTTGAAGACTTTGAATGCTCACTAGTTTGTTTGTTTATTAACATTATCCAACTGTGACCTCCCCAGAATGCTGCCCTGCTGACAGAGAAAAATCTTCTGAAGGAGCAGCTGAAGCAGTTAGGTTCCCAGAATGCACAGCTCAACGCACAAACACTAGCTCTGCAGAAACAGTCAGCGTCCTTACAAGAGCACAACACCTCTCTTCATAGAGAGACTGCTAAACTGCAGGTACAAAAACATTGTATTTTCACCATGTCTTACTTTTCTAACATATGCCTTTGTTGTTTGAAAATTAACATAGCCTCTAACAAACAAATTACGAATAGATACAATATATAGGTAATGTACATAGTCAAAGATAAATCATTAATTGTGAATAATGGTCTGTAACGACATAATGTAATTATCTGAATTTGGCATTTACAAATTTGGAAATTCTCCTGCACATGGTCCATTAAACCTCTTGAGATTGTACAGCTGATCAGTACTTTTTGATCTCCAAAAATATCTGACATAGTCAGATATAGAAACACTGCCACTGCTTAGAAGGGCCACAAATACCATAAGAAAGAACAGGTGAGGAAGCCTCTTCTGTTTTTTGGTTGTGTAAGGGTCTTTAGTGACACGAGAAAGCAATTCTGTGACCTTAAGGACTAAATAAATGGCAGGTGTAATGCTGTTGAGGAGGATTGACATTTCCGGAATGAGAACAGCATGTTCAACTGTTCACCTCTGACCCATACAGCAAGAAAGGCAGTTGCTTTTCAAGTCTAAAGGGATTGTTCACCCAAAAATAAAATTGTTAGTTACTCAGTCATGTCATTCCAAACCACTATGAATTTCTTGACTACAAGGAATACATTTTTTTTTATTATTTTATTTATCAGAAAAAAGAGGGAGTTAAATAACCTCTTTGTTTTATTTTGATTTTATTTGATCTGAGACCCTTTTTACCATATATATTTTTTTAATTTATATTTAATGTGAGATTATGAAAGCTTAAAATATACAAAACAGAATCAATAAATGTCCAATTCTGACTTTTATGTTGTGTTCAGGTAGAAAATTCGACACTAAGCTCCCAGAGCTCATCTCTCATGGCTCAGTACGGATCTTTACAGGCCCAGCTGCAAACTCTGGAGTCAGAGGCCGAGTCTCTTCAGAAACAGCGTGAGGAGACGTGTGTGGCCCGCAACCGGGTCACGCAGGACCACGAGCGCCTGCTTGCCGTGCACGAAAGGCAGGCGACTGAGTATGAGCAGCTAATGGCCCGACACACGGAACTGAAGGGCAACCAGAGAGCTCTGGAGCAAGAACACCGCGCACTGGAGAGCAAGTCAGTTCCTTTCCAACTCAGTCAGTCCTCTAAATATGCATTCATCTGCCATACTGCTCTACTTCAAAAAATGATGCCATTATGCCTATATGTGAAATATATGATATATAACCTACTACTTTAAAAGGGATAGTTCACCCAAAAATGAAAATTCTGTTATTAATTACTCACTCTCATGTCGTTTTCATCAAAAATATCTTAATTTGTGTTCTGAAGATGAACAAAGGTCTTACGGATTTGGAACAACATTAGGGTGAGTTATTAATGACAGAATTTTCATTTTTGGGTGAACTATCCCTTTAAGAAGTATACCATTATCAGATGGCATTGCCAAAATGAATAATGAACATATCCACTAAGAATCCTTCACATTTAGCCTTATTTTCTGTAGTAGTTGACACAGTTGGTGACCTCTGTTGAGTTATTGACCCCTCCATAGGTGGCAGCTTATATATCTTTCTGTCTGCCTAAGGAGGCTGGGTAACAATAGAGTAATGAACTGCGTCTGGTCTAAGCGGAGACGCCACAATGACCCTCATACCATTAGGACCGCTGACAGTGACAGAGACGTTGAGAGATGGAGGACTTTTAAAGGGATAGTTCACCCAAAAATAAAAATTGAATGATAGAATGTTCATTTTTGGGAACTGTCACTTTACTAGCAAGGAACAGTCGGTGTTTAGTTCTTGTAAAAATTGTCTTTGCTGTAAGTAGATGCTTCCGGACTAGCATTATTTTTAACTATGAATGCAAATATTTTTGATAACATTTTTAGGCATTAAGGCCCGACTTGTCCTGCAAGGTAGTTTTTAAATGTTTGGATTTCAGTGGTGTTGCTAAAGAAACAGCCCCACTGGGAATCTGGTGGGCCACAGTGGAAAATGTCCCTTATTTTTATCCGCACACATTAGACATTAATGAGCACAACCTGCTCTAATACACACTAATCCTCTCACGCGTGCCTGTCACACTCATTTTTCCATGGTGCAATGTGGAAAGTTGTGTCTTTTTGTTAGAGACAGGAAAAACATGGTTCTGTTTGCCTTAATGTATTTTCGTAGTCTCCCCTTGGCTCTTTTATCTCTACCTCATGAATAATGCAGTAGTGTGTCTCTGGGGGCCTCAGCTGAGGGGTTCAGCAGATGGCTGTCAGGGCCCCAATCAGCTGGAATGCCCGCCAGCCTCAGCGTCCATGTCCAACACTCCACATGTCACACACACTCAATTTCCTAATTACTTTATTTATGTAAATTACCTCCATCCATTTACAACACAACTGTATTTGGAGGAGTGTTGGAATATGAAATGGGTTCCCAAGCTTTTTTTGTCAGCTGAAACCCCTGTGGCTTGAATTATTTACTTGAAATACCCCCTATGATTTTAAGTCATGTTAACCTTTCAATAAATAATGTAACATCTCCACAAATAATTAAAGCCGTCATGGAGAAATAGAATTTGGAGAAGTGATGGGAAATAAACAGAAAAAGTCTGAGGCACTTTTTCTGGTTCAAAAGTAAAAAAAAAAAAAGATTTGGCACGTCACACATGCACATTAAAATTGTCAAACAAAGTATAATAATAATCATAATGCATTTTGAAAACTGTCTTCTTTAGTGTGTCAGTGTCAACACAAATTTATTGTATATATATATATATATATACATATTACCAAAGTGTTTGGTTTAATGTGTTTGAATGATTTATTCTTAGTTTTATTTATTTTAATAATTTCCAGTCATTTAAAAAATTCTTATAATTTAAAATATATTAATATATATATGTTTGTTTTTTTAATACATTATTTAATTTGGCATTGTCAGTTCCATCATAACCCCCTAAGGAATTGTGAATGTAAACCCCCCAATGGACGTTTGTCAAGACAGATGCCATCTTTAATTTGACGGAAATGAAAATGAGGCTGTGATGGATAGATCTACAATAGGTCACATTGTCTTCTTGAGGTCCTAGGCCATGTCTAGTTGTTAAAATACTTTTTTTTTTTACTAGAAATAAATAAGATAATATAAGAAATTTTTAGTGTTTTGTTGGCTGTACTGCTGGTCAGCCTCATTTTCATTGACAATGACATCAAATTAAATATAGCATCTTCCTTCACTTCCTGGAAGATCAGAGGGGAAATCCTGCTCTACATGAGTTTTAATCTGAATGTGCTTCCTTATGCTCCTGAATCATTTGACTTGAATGTGTTTTAGAGAGAAGTTTAGTTTGAATCACTGTATGTGTGTTTGTGTTGAACAGATACACGGTTCTCCTGAAGCAGAAGGATGCTATGGAGGCACTGGAGGCGTCTCTACACAGGGACAGAGAGAGTCTGGGAGAGGAAATTCACAAGAACACTCTTATCCTGGGAGAGAACCGCAGTTTGAGAGAAGAAGTAGACAGGTTAGAGACTCTTTTTATCAAAAAAAACACACTCAGTAGTCAGTTTTAAGTTGAAAACATGCAAGAGGCTCAGGTGAAGGATTTACGCTATATATGTTCTGCCCTCTGCTGGCTGGATAGACTACAACACTAGAGCAGTAGTAACAGCTTTTATGGATGCACGCACAGTATTTCAGTTACTATATCATCACAGTTAATTCTATATTATAATTGGCATTGTTAATTTGTTATAAAATATAATATGCACATACACAGAATTATTTTTAAACTATAGGGTACAATACAATAGTGGCTAAAAGCTGACCTGGGTAAATGGTGCATTTGACTTTCTTCTCCTTTAAACCACTAGATGGCACAAAAAATCACCTTAAGGCACAGTGATAAACGTTATAATAAATAGCCGGCTGACATAATTAAATTCAGATGGTAAATATCATATATTAAGTTGTGTGTCCACCTCCATAATGAAACCATCATATTTAAAATAAAATATCAGATATATGTATTGTTACTACTGTGAAGCTATATTGAGATCTCCTTTAATCCATTTAGAATCTTTTCTATTTTAAAATAATTCTGTTCCTGTCATTTTCAAAATGACCGTATTTTAATTTATTGATCAAAAATATATTTTTTATTCATCAACGTAAAGAGAAAATAGGACAAACTTTGCTAAAGTGATGGGAGTAGTGAAAAGCACCCTTTTCTTAAAAGGTTAATTCACCCCAAAATGAAAATTCTGTCATTAATTATTTAACCGGATGTAGTTCCAAACCGGTAAGACCTTCCTTCATCTTCAGAACACAAATTAAGATATTTTTGATGAAATCCGAGAGCTTTCTGACCCTGCATAGACAGTAATGCAACTACCATGTTCAAGGCCCAGAAATGTACAGTAGTGAGGACATCATAAAATAGTTGTCTTTGCATACCAAAAGTATTCTCATAGCTTAAATTATGGTTGAACCACTGATGTCACATGGACTATTTTATCGATGTCCTTGCTACCTTTCTGGGCCTTGAACATCAAAATATCAAAAATAACTTAATTTGTGTTCTGAAGATGAATAAAGGTCTTAGGTTTGGAACGACATGAGGGTGAGTAATTAATGACAGAATTTTCATTTTTGGGTGAACGGTCACTTTAAGGTGTTCCTTTAGCCCCGTTGTACCCTTTGTATTTTAGACATAATATTTAGGTAAAATAAGCAACACATACAATTGAGGGCATATGAATGTATCTAAGCCTCTGATTGTGTACCTGCAGACTGACACAGACGCACATGCAGCAGAGGCAGGAGTATGACAGCCTGCAACTGCAGACCAAAGAACTGAAGACCTCTCTGAATGAGTCCCAGCTGGAACTGAATCGCTGGCAGGCGCGTTACGACCAACTGAAAGAGCAGCATCAGGGCCTGGACATCTCAATGACCAAACTGGACAACCACTGTGAGGTGAGAGAGACCTTATAAAAGGAGTTAACTGAAACTAGATACACAATCTGCTTCTTCGGAGAACCCAAGACTATTATGCCTGTGATGTATTACACCATCACAGATGAGACTAGATATTGATCCCAGACCTTGAAATTGATTATTTTTAGCAGCTAGTGCTAAGATATCTTTCTTTCTCTCAATTTAGCTGCTAACCCGTTTGAAAGGAAACTTGGAAGAGGAAAACCATCATCTACTCAGTCAGATCCAGATGCTCAGCCAACAAAATCAGACCCTGCTGGAGAGAACCATGGAGAGCAAAGAACATTACCACGAAGAGCAGAAACAATACATGTGAGCAGTGTGTCATCATATCATTTTTAATCAATGATTTCTAACCCCGGTACTAGGTATATGATCCTAGTAAAGTATATGATCTTGCTCTGTTGAAGCTATAAAAGAGAAATTACCAATGAAAATATTAGTTGATTAAAATAGCTCTTTGTGATGAATGTCATACTTTGATTTGATTTTATTTTTCTTACTTTTTTGACCATATACTTTTTATTGTGAATGATTCATCTGTGCAGGTAGAATTTTTTTTTTTTTTTTTTTTTTTTACCTCATACGGTTTCATCAATGTCATAACTGGACCTTTCTTACGATTGACACATTCATATCTGCCTTCATCCAGTCAACAACTGCTACATAGAACCAAGTCCCTAACATACTCGATAGTCTGTTTCACTCAGATATATATCATAGTACGGGAAAAAAGAATCTGTGGCTAATTCTGTCTCAAAACTACTTCAAATGAATATATTTATTATCTGGGGTCCTTGATTGAGGTGGGGGTATCTAAGAAAACCTGTTGGAAAACTAATCAAGAAACTTGTGTTCAAAATGTCCTAATGCCATGCTTTTAATTTTTCTTGTTTTCTTTTACAGTGATAAGCTGAATTCTTTACGGCGACAGAAGGAGAAATTAGAGGAGAAGATCATGGACCAGTATAAGTTCTATGACCCGACTCCTAAAAAGTGAGTCCATCTGTGGAATCTAAACTGATCAGGACTGAATTGACTGTACTTCTAGGCCTATTTGTCAAGTTTAACTTCTTTTTACTATGAACTTTTAATACAAGAGGATATTTTGTGACATTTTTTTCTCTAACACAGGAGCCGGCATTGGGCTGGAGCCAAAGCAATAGTGAAATTCATCAAACCTAAGAAAGATAGTCAACGAGAACGAACTGACGCTCCACGCGAGATAATCCGAAGTGTTCCAGACATCCCTCTGCCGGAGATCCCCACATGTATAGACTGTCCCGAGAGTGCACCACCCCTTCCCCCTCCACCGCTGCCCCCCAGACAGTCACGTCTCAGTCTGGACTCCATAAACAACCCCCCCGGAGAGGAGAATCAAATACAGTCCCCAACCCTTTCACCTGCCCTTAATGGCCGAGGTGAGTGCTGCTGTCACAGGGCTGAACTGAGCCCTCACATGAAGTAACATCCATCCCAATATTATTTAAAGGAATAGTTGACCAAAAAATTTGAATTCTGTAATTTTACTCTCTCTGTGGAACATAAGAGAAGATATTTCGAGAAATTTCTTAAAAAATGTTTTTCCCTCTTATATAATGGAAGACAGTGGTACCAAAACTTTTTGGTTACCAACATTCTTCAAAATATCTTCTTTTATGTTCCACAGAAGAAAGAAAGTCAAACAGGTTTGGAACGACATGAGGATGAGTAAATGATGACAGCATTTTTGTGTGAACTATCCCTTTAAATCTCAACTGCATTATTTTTGATTTAGAAATTATACCATATTAGATAAGTGGCATCATCAATGGGGATAGTGATGGTAAATTAGCTCAATTGCTTTAGTATCGATTGTGAATTGCACTAGAGTCCATATGAATCATATTCCAGATGCCCATTTTCAAGTGACTTTTAGAGTCTTGGCCCCTAAACGAGTTCAGAAAACAGCTTTCACACCAACTGGACATCCTCAGGTCTGCACTTAAATCTCAAATCAGCTCAAAAAGTTGGAACACTTTCATTCAAACACATTTTAGTTGGCAAATACTAGCTTTAATTGTGCTTCAGGTATCTGTCTTTTCCACTAGGCGGCGCCATGCGACTCTATTTTTTCAGGGTTACAATAATTACAACCTCTTTTTCCTCCTGACGTCCACTCAATGAACTAATCCCGTTGTAAATTTCCAATTTCAGTCTATCATTTCTCAGCTTTCCAAGTAATAATACTTTCCCAAGTTTCACGCTATATTGCATGGCCAAAATAGTCTTCAAAGTGAACCTCGGGGGCTTCATTCTTCATGAATCATAAATGTAACCATTTTTTTATTCTCTGAATCATCATTTCTTTTCTTCCACTGACCCATCTCTCTCCCTGTCTGTGTATCTGTCTGTACATTAACCCTCACACACTCCAGCCCCTCCAGCAGCGAAGCGTTTCTGCTTTCTCAGGAGCAAGAGCCAGGAGAAAATGCGCGTTCAGGGGACGCCGCCGCCCTCTCGACGATCCTCCATTACCAGACGCCTACGCTTCTGGTCTTCATCTGACAACATCGTTCCCTGCTCCCCCACCGAGCCCTTTTCGCATATCGGCCATTTCTAACACTTCATCCTTTCCATCATCATCACAGTCGCCATAACAGCTGCTTACCTCATCATTACTCTTCCCATATACCATTATTCATTATTTTTCTTTTTAAAAAACATCAAGCTACACTTACTAGCCAGCCAATGAACACTCTGAGCTAAACGCTAAAGAAAAAAACACGCCAAAATAGATTTTCCTGTCACTCTCACCACCACAGGCTCACAGTGCTAACTCAAAATGAAGAAACACACATACATACGCACAACACACACCTTGCAACTCATTTAAATGCTCTGGGGGGCTCTGGGACTGGGCTGTGGGACTCTGAATGCAACCCTGCAGTAAGTAATGTGTATTAAACAGAGCGAAATGCAGCCGGCTTTGCGCTTGCCATGAGAAATGTGTGTGTGATATTGCTCACACTGAATAAGGTGGGCTGAGGTGACCACAGTTGCTGCCTGCAGTCAATAGTAATCAAATTAAGTGCATGAATACAGAGAGAGATTGAAGGAGGAAGGCAGACGGAGGCGACAACTTAATTAGATACCTTTAGTTGAAAGATAGATTTATGCTGTGTGGTTTGATGTGTGGCTTGTGAACGTGCATTGCTTAATGTTTGCTCTGCAATATTTTACTTATATCCAGCAACCAGTGTCCATGTGTTTTTTGCATCATTAACATTTCTCTCTGTACATCCACTGTGTGTTATGTGCATCCGACTGTCCAATTTATGTTCAGGGGGTTCATTTGCAAATGAGATAGACTTGGCTGAGATGCATTGATTTATACCTAAGCCTTTTTATGTAGGGCACACGCATCCATTCCTGGGGGTATCACCATAATCACCATTCTTAAGACAGCACAAGGTATCTTAATTGTCTAGCTGCTTTAATAAGAATAAAATATTTAGATTTGCATGAAGATATTGCATCATTTTCATGTTAAGAAGGTTCTGAAGATAGTGTTACAAGTGTGATAAGATTTGTGCATCATGCAGAAAGAAAACCTCAACGTCTGCACATCCTGTGAACTTATTTTTGATGTGAAACGGATGTTCACAACTTGAATTTTTGTGCGTGGACTATTTTTGTATCTCCCCATCTAATTTTTGTATTGTATGTTTTAAAAAAGATGCAGAATAGCCTAGCAGTTGGCACGTTGAGATATGGTGCACATACACACATTGCTTGTTTGAGTCTGACATTTCCCATCTCATTTTTGTCATCAAAAGTGGAAAAAGGCTCAACAGTTATGTAGGCTCTCTGACACATTGAGTTATGATGCTCAAATAGACAATGCATGTTAAGTTTAGCTTGTGACATTTCCCCTTCTCATTTCTGTCATTAAAAAGAAAAGAGAATTCAGACACAGCTTAGAGGTTAGCACATCCACTTCACACAGTGAAGACAGACCAATTTTTGCACATGCTTACAAATTCTTTATTAAACCTAAGTTCAAAACCCGACAGAATACAAAACTGAAAAAGAGAGCAGTTTGCTATATTTCTACAGTACTAAAATATTGATGTATATTGAATTATATTTGCTAGTTATGGAAGAATGAATTGATTTGAGAGAAGTGTTTTGTAGTTTTAGTGCTTAGTGAATGTGTAAATAACTGCTGTGCCAAGTTGAAAGTTGGTGTGGAGAACTGTCAAAAAGTGCCATAAGTATTGAGAAATGTGTCCTAGCAAGTGTAAGACCTCAAAAATGATCTAGAATTACTCAGATTAGTATTTTAGCACATGCACTTTGATACATTGAGCAAAGCTGCTCATAAAGACAATGCACATTTAAGTCTGGTTTGAAAAAAAGTATTGAGAAATGTGTCCTACCAATTGTAAAAAAAAAAAAAGAACAGGTCTGCTATTGCTATATGTAAATGTACTCTGGTACATTGAGTCATGATGTTAATACAGACAATGCATGTTTGAGTCTGGCTTGCAACATTTCCCTTCTTATTTATGTCATTTAAAGTTGTTAAAAGCCCCAAAATTATGTAGAACTACCCTTGATGATTTTTCAGGCAGATATAGTAACTACTTTTTCCTTTTAAAAATTGTGAGGGATCGTTTTCAGCATGACTCTAATAAAGAGAATCTGGTGGAGCACCAGCTGGTGTTTTAATTTGGCCACAGCAGTCAAGCTTAAAGGAATGTTTTGGGTTCAATACAAGTTAAACTCTGTCTATAGCATCTGTGGCATGATGTCAGTTCATTAAAAAATTAATATGACGTGTTCCTCAATTTGTCAAAGCAAACAAAATTCATGTTTACAGTAATGTCTGTCTAGGGGGCAAGAGATTGCGCCAGCATGTGTTTAAATGTGCACTTCTGGCTATATTGCATGTCGAAAGTATAGCTACAAGACTTAAAAGGATAGTTCACCCTCCAAAAAATGAAAATTCTATTATCATTTACTCACCCTGATGTTGTCCCAAACTTGTATGAGGTTTGAATGCAAAAGAAGATAATTTGAAGAATTTTGCTAACCAAAACTGGTAGTAATTGGCTTCCATATTAGGGAAAAATACTATTCAAGTCATTGGGGAACAGAAACTGTTTAGTTACCAACATTCTTCAAAATAGCTTTTGTTTTCAGTAGAGCGAAATTCATACAGGTTTGGAACAACATGAGGGTGAGTAAATGATGATAACATTTTCATTTTTGGGTGAACTATTCCTAAGAAGATATGATAGAATCACTCATTCAGTTATTCAAGTTGTTGTACAATCTTTCAACTCTTGCATGACAATGTAAAGCCTATAAGTACAGTGACTTTTGGATGTTGAATATAATTGTCTGAAAAAAATATTTAAATATGGATCATAATAAGACAATTTGGACAGCTCTGCATCTCACATAACACATTTTTGCATGCCCTATAAATGTCCAATGTAGGAGTATAACGGAAACCATGAGTATGAGTCACAGATGCTGCTGATACAGCTTGAATTGTATTGAACCAGAAATGTTCCTTTAACTGTCTAAAACTGTCACCGGTGTCCTGCTTAAGTGTTTTTTGGAGTTGATTAATTTTACTAACATATGCTTGTGCTTTTGACCCAACACCTTCTTAGCTGCCCACAGCATCACTGAAGCCCAGCAGCAGCGCTTGCACTGCACATGCTCTGTATGCACACACACACACTGACCTTTCTCTTGATTTTTTTTTTTTTTTTAAGTGTTGAAAGACAGTGGAGGGTCCAGAGGTAGAGAGGGCTATCGCTCAGTAGGGGGCGGTAGTGAGAGCATGAACGGATACGAAGAACTGATCCAGTTGCGGGGCCGAGAGCCAGGAGCCACCTGTTCAACTCCACTGAGCCGCAACTCCCACAATGCACCAGGCTACACGTCGTCCTCCAGCATGCGGCCAGGACGCAGGCCAAAGGGTAACGCTAAATTATGTTGTTTATTAGACTACGTGTCAGTTGCCTTGAGCCTCAAATGACAGACCATGTTCATTCTGCCATGTACGCTTGTAAATTTACTCATCCTTAGAGGCACTTTATGATTTATTGGTTTGTGTTCAATTTTATTCCTGTGATGGCAAAGCTGAATTGTCAGAAGCCATTAAAGTGTCACATGATCCTTCAGAAATTATCCTAATATGCTGATTTGCAGCTCAGGAAACATTAGTGTTATCAAAAATGTTGAAAACAGTTGTTCTACTTAATGTTTTTTTTTAATATACATTTTTTCGGGATTCTTTGGTGAATAGAAAGTTTAAAAATACCATTTAGTTGAAATATAGTATTTTGTTAGTTTATTAATGCCTTTACTGTCACTTTTGATCATTTTAATACATCCCTGCTGAATAAAGCTTTTAAAGTGCCCCTATTATGGGTAATGAAATGTTCATATTTTGGTTTTGGGAGTCCCCAACAACAGGTTGACATGCATGCAAGATCATAAAACACTTTCATTGTCTTATAATATGCATTTATTTTTACCTTAATTGCTCAACGACTCCCAAACGATTCATTTAGCGATTCATTTTTCCAAACCCCTCCTTTGCGTGACGTTAATCAGCGATGATTGGTCTCATTTTCGTTTCATCATGCCTGTAATGCCTGATAAAGCAGCGTTTGTGAGCGCAGTGCTGCTTTGTGTACAGCGTTACCAGGGAAACAGCTATTTTACACTCCAAAAGCGGCACCTAGTGGCAAAGAATGAATTTACATTTTCATTCTGACCAACTTGAAAAGACCAACAAGAGGGCGGGCAATATGCTAATGTTTCATGTTGACAAAAACGGCTTGGGATTCGTTTTAAAAATGACTCGTTTCAATGATTCAGAGTCGACTCTTTCTTTTAAGAGACAGTAACTTTTTACATGGTGGACTTTCAGATTTAAAACTTTGCAAGATGTTTTCATTCACTTAGAGCTGTGTTACACACTGCATGGAAGGTAATTTTCAAAAATCCTTAATAGGGGCACTTTAAATTCTTAAAGACCTACTGACCCCAAATTTGAATAGAAATGTACAATATACAACAAAAGCTTAAAAAATGAGAAGTTTATTATTTTGTTTTCAAACTCTTTGGATTCTTCAGTAAAAAAAAGTTTATTTAAGAGCTGTAAAGCGGTCTTCTGTAAATCATCCTTTTGAAATGGGACTATCTTTCTAGCTAGATGAATGTCTGCTTTGGGGGTTGCAGTTGTACTATAAACACCATTCATTTTTCAATTTGAGGGATGAGTGGAAATAATTTTCCTTTGGTAATCAATAGCAGGCCATGGATAGAGCTTACAGCGGCATCACGCTAGCCAAGTTTTTAAACCGATTTCTAGTCATAAGGTTAAATTATGGGTGGGCGTTCACAGTTAATGGCCCTACCTACTCACTCAACTCAACCTTTCTACGTTTTCCATATTTAAGTGCAGAAGTTTTCATTAAGTGATGTTGTTGTGTTTTCCATCCTGTATTGGTTTATTTAGCCATTAGCAAGTTTATAATGTGTAATGTACCACCATGTACACGAGGGCTTCAGCTTTAAACACCACTGACCCTCTCAGTGACTCTCACCTCCCAGCCAAAAAGCCTGAAGCTCATTTCATCAAGTCACTGTCAGCGTAATAACAAAGCGTTCGTTCTAAATGAATGTTTATTTTCAAGTGCTTCAAGCTTTCTCAGATATCCACTGCACTGCGTAAACAAGCAGTCATGTTCGTACAAACGCACACCGGAAGACTGCAGTAGCCAAAGGCCCGCCGTGTCCCTTAATGACACTGTCCTTAGGAGAGCATCTTTAAAAGGGAAACTGAATTGTGTGAAATAAAGATAATGATAATAATAATTAGTGGTACTAATTAATCAAATGTCTTTATGAAATGTTGGCAGAGGGATAAACTGTATATATACTGATATATTCAGTGCTTCATTGTTGGGTGACACTCTTATCTGCAGGATTGGTCTCAGAGGAAGACTTGCGCCGTCATTCCCCAGATGCTGGCTTTGGGAGCGGTGTCCATGGAAACACAGGTAAGAGAATTAACTAAATCAATACATGTTGCCTCGACAGCCTTGCTTTATTTCTTTATGTGCTTATATGTGATATGTGCCCCCCTCTACAGGCCACCGGCCCAGCTCTGCCGAATTCACCTCCAGCAGCAATTCCCCTGTCAGCTCCAAAGGTGTGTGTGTGTGTCTGTGTGTGTCTGTCTGTGTGTCTGTCTGTGTGTCTGTGTGTGTCTGTGTGTGTGGTCTATTACATATGCATGCATAGCCACTTCATTAGCCAGCTATGGAAACTGCCACCCCCACACACACTCTCTCTCTCAAGTACTATTGAGACAGTAATTGTTTCTCAGAGTAAAACAAACGTCTTTACAAGAACATTTGCATAAATTAATTTGCAGAGGCAGCTCTGTTGTTGAGCAAGCATTATTTTATCATAAATAATTCAATTATTTAAATTAATCAAATAAAAGTTTAATTATTGAAATAGTTATTATTCATTATTTAAGCCATTGAAATCGTTTTTTTTATGTTGGTCTATATTGTGGTATAATTCTGCTGTTCGAAAGTTTGGGCTCAGTAAGATTTTATTTATAAAGAAATCAATGCTGCTGTTTTCAGCTTTGATAATAAGAAATGTTTCTTGAGCAGCAGATCGGCATATTAGAATGATTTCTGAAGGATCAGATTTCAGATTAACCAATCACTACAAATGGAACATAAAACACTCATATAATTGGTTAGCAAATTTACATGCTGTCTTTCTCTCTTAAGTGGGTGTTTTTTGACCAGAATAAGCTATGGGCCAGTACTTTTGCCATTTAGTCAATGGTCTGACTATGTGAGAATACCGTTATAATGACCTTTGAGACAGTTTACTCATTTGGCGACTCAAATTTTCTCTCACAATGACTGGTGTGGCAGTGTGATTCGTGGTGCTTGCTAACAAAAGATAAAAAGATGTGCTTTTAATGATAAACATCTTGCATTATGTCCATCATTAATGAGAGATCTCTTCATAATGGTGAGAGCTATTAGTGGCGTGATTTCTTATGAACTCATTAGACTCAAAAATGTGTTGGTTGTGAAAGCTCTTCCTTCCATCCTTTTTTTTTATTAGTGGTGTTTGATAAGGCAAGCATCACTACCCTAGTGAAAAATTGTATTTGAAGCTCTCTTTAGGTACACTTAAATAGCCTTTTATTGAATTAAAATTAAATAATAATCTGCAAGTGCAGTTTTTGAGGGTGTGCTCACACTTGGCATGTTTTTTTTTAAAGAAGACCTGTTTTTTCTCGCCATAGTCATGATGTTTTTCGCTACAATTTTACGGTACAAGTTTGATACAGTCGTCTGAACCGCATCTCTTTGCAGCAGATCTTTGTTTGTTTGTATGACAGAGGAATTTCTGCTGCTGTTTTGACACCATTTTATAAGCTCTTCACAAGTTCTCTGCTGGTAAAAGTACCATGATATGTACGCATATACAATAAGCGCATCGTTTTGGATGTTCAGCAAAAATATACGTTATAAAAGCCCCTTGGTTCTTGTGAATGCTAAGCGAACCAGGAATAATGTGAACACATTCTAAAAATACTGTTAAGATTTACTGTTAAGAAACTACAAGTGCACATTCAGTACACTCATTATGCTCACTCCTTGTCATTTCAAGGGTATTACTATTGCTCATATCAAGAATTTGAGATTTGGACATACCCGTAACATTAGGTTGACTTCAGCACATATTAGGGGCATTGCAAAGCCATTATACTTTTTTTTTTTTATGGATAATAAACCATGCAGAAAAAATCTAATAGATTCGCACTGAAGAACCCTGATCCATATCTACAGACCAGAATAACATGGATGGATGGATATGGTCTCTTTTGAGTTGGGCCAGTAAGCAACCACCTAGCAATGCCCTATTAACTAGTTACCACCGATGACACCTTAAAAACAACATAGCAACATGATTATAAATGCTCTGAACACCTTAGCATCGCAAAACCTCACACATCAAATCATTCACACTACAGTAAAATTGATTTCATTACCATGCAAAGTGTCAAGTAAAAGCCCAGCAGCACTTAGCCGAGGCCAATTTTTCCTTGTCAAGTCAGATGTTGATTCAGAAAGCCGTTACATCACTGATGCTTGTGAGTGCATGTAAATGCTGAAATGACCGGCCATGATTATACTTACTGTGTGAATAGCACTGTTGTCACACAAACCTCCATTAGCTAGCTTTTAATGTGCACATTTTTATGACATCTTACACTCTTAAATTGTACAGCTCATGTTCTAATTTCCTGGCTTCCTCCAGGTTCTCTGGACTGCCTGCAGGGCCGATCTGCCAGTCTGTCCAGCGATGATGTTGTCAGACTGGGACATGAAGGCTCACGTCTCAGTCAGTTGTCTCTGATTCCTCGTAGCTCCACCCTTCCCTGTGATGCCCCGTCTGCTTCACATTCTTCCCAGCGGCCCACTTCTCAGCGGCTGTCCTCTCCTGACAGCGAAATGGTCACCCTGGAGGAGTTCTTGCAGGAGAGTAACGCCCTGTCCCCACCCACTGTAAGTTGTTTTAACACTAACAACATTTTAACACTTCTCAGCAGACTTGTTTGTTTGATGGTTTGACCTTTTGAAGAATTAATGACACATTACTAGAAGAATTTGCATACATTTGCAGGGGATTTTAAAATGCGTGGTGAATCTCACATCGTTCAAATATCCTGTATCTTTTTTTAACATATCAATATTATGTGTGCATGTTTATGCAGTGAGAATAGCAAAAGGGATTTTTTTTTATATTTTACTCATGATCAGCAGAGACATTTATGCTCCTAATTAAATTACGCCTGGTATTTGACTCTGCACTATGGATTGTTGTTTGCTAATTGGGGATTATTAAGATGTCTTTGAGTGCTGTGTCAAATGTCTTTGAGTGCTGTGTCAAATGTTCATAATGGAGACACCAAGTGATGGACCTTCACTATTTCAGCTAGTGGTCATACTGAGGTTGATATCACATGTCATATTTGATGTACATATCTCCATCTGTTACCGTAATAGATTTTAATGTGTTTTTGTTGTAAGACATGGCGCAAATTATAAGAAATGCATGCACAGGATTCCCATGGCTATGAACAAATATGGGGGAAATATCATTTTAAAAACAATGATTTCTAGCAATAGGGGATATTTGGGGGTCAGTGAAAAAAAAAATCACCTTATTTTTTTATTTTTATACAGATTATTATTTACGGTCATATTTAAGTCAACATTAATTGCATTATTTTATTCAATTAACAATTCTTTATTCAGTTAAGGTCATTGCACACTGAGTCCGAAATTTTTGCATGCGTTTTTCAGTTTTTTCGTATTCCTCATCCTTTCCTATCAAAATGCATGCTACGGATGCGAAAATGCAGAAAATCGAACCTGATCCAAATTTTTTTATGACGGACGAAAGTTTCGGAGGCAGTGTGTAAATGTGATTTGGCGCGTTTCCATTACAGATTTGCGCAAAACTTGGGCGATATTTTATAAATGTCGATAAAAAAGTATTTCGAAATGACGGCGTTTCCATTAACCAATGTTATGCGACTAAAACGTAACCTTTTGCCTCTCGCGATAAGTCATGGCAACGGATTTTGGTGAGATTTGACAGATTTTGGATATATTTATTCAAAGGAGGCGTAAGCGTGTATCTTTACAGAAGCAGCACGGAGAGCCACTTCAGAAACATGCGTGGCGTGGCTGGAATAAACACATGCATTGAGTAGTGGCCGCAGTCAGCTTCAGTGGCCGTATCAGAGCCACACTGCACCGCAGACGTGTGCAGTGTAAATTGTCTAAGCATTAATGGCAGGGAAAGCCCCTTATACTCGAGAGCGACCACGTATGAAGTGTTTCTTGGAGGTTATAGTACATTGACATATCTGACTTTTTACATACGCCATGTGACCTGTAAATGCGAAAAAAAACTTTCCATTGCAGTTTTGCGAAATATTCCTTTTTCGAATTGCCTGAAAAACCACCTCATGCGAGCGTAAAAACTTTTTTGCGATATATGGGAGTTTTTGCGAAATTGACGCCTTTCCATTAGGCGTATTTTCAATTCGCAATTTTAATTTGCGCAATTTGAGGGGTAATGGAAACGTGCCTATTGACACATCGTGAGGTCATATTTATTTTTTAACGTGCGAAACTTTCGGACGAAAATTTCGGACTCAGTGTGCAATGACCTTTAGTCTTTAGTTTTAACAGTAAGAATAAAAAATAAATATTTTTTTGTTTAATATAGGCATATATCTTACAAGTTGTATCTTCTCTGTTGGAATTAAGTATTATTAGTAATATAAAGTATTATGAAGTAATATTTTCCATAAAATTTTCATGGTCACACTTTATTTTAAGGTCCAATTCTCGCTATTAACAAACCATTAACTACAACTTTGCCTCAAACTCCTAATTTGCTGCTTATTAACAGTTAGTAAGGTAGTTGCTAAGTTTAGGTATTGAGTAGGATTAGGGATGTAGAATATGGTCATGCAGAATATGTGATTTATAAGTACTAAAAATCAGTCAATATGTTAATAATAGGCATGCAAATAAGCAACTAGTTAATAAATTGGTCCCTATGCTAAAGTGTTACCATTTTCATAACATTTTAATTAAATGTTTGGTCATTTTTCCAATACTGGAATTGGGGCACAGTTAAAACCACATGCTTTTTGCAAAAATATTTATGATGATTTAAATGTCTTTCAGGTGCAGACAGGAAGTCGAGAGGATCTGATGAGTGATTATTTCACCAGATCTACTCGACCTGTCCCTCCGAGAGATGGCGCTAAAACCCCCACCAATTATGTCACACCAACCATCAAGACTACTCCACCAGAACTAGATGGTCGGGCCCCCAAACCTGGACACAGCGTCAAACCAAGCGTTCGGCTCACGGAGACCTCCACACCTCCTTCTCATTCGCAAACCCTTCCTAACAGAGGAGCAGGACTGCGGTCCGCACCTTTACAGCAGTCCAGTCCTCGTGGAAGTGTGGGCAGCAGCACCAGCCTGAGTCGTACATTTAGCCTGGCCTCCGCAGACCTCCTCCGCTCCAACGGACCAGACAATTACCGCACCGAGGCAAGTTCTCCCAGCCAAAACGATGTAGTGATGAGGAGGTCTGGTGTTGTCACCAGAGAGAGGCCGATGTCCGCTAGGCTGGCTGGTTCTTCACCACTGCCTGGAGACCCGGGGCACATATCCGTGGACCCCCGCCGTCTATCTCTCGCTCCACCGAGAGATGAGTTGTCCCTAGCTAGTCCACCTCCAGCGCACTCTTCATCTATGTCCCTGCAGGCTGAACGGGAATACATTGGGAGCAGTAGCAGCAGGGCAGGAGCGGTCCGTTCTGGACCTGCTCAAACCCGAGCAGCCCCCCATCGTGGCGAGGTGGCCATGGTGACTCCGGTGCGAGCCGTATCGGCGCTGAGGCTGAATGATTTGAAGGAGGAACCTCAGGAGCAAAGACAGGCAGAGTCGCCTGGTGTTGAAGAAAGCAGACACTGCGAACTTAAGTTATGCCACCAAGGAGCAGCCCACCAGCAAACCTGCTTCTCCAGACCCCAACAATGACCCTCAGACTGTTTGGTATGAGTACGGCTGTGTGTAGAACCTCAGACTTGGTGAAGAAACACGTATGAAACTTTTGAATGTTTATCAACTGAAACATGTCCTTCCTCTCTAAGTTTCTCTAGGTGCTTCAAAGGCACCAGTTGCATTTGAGGGTCTTGCACATGTTCACACTGACCTGAAAACTAATGTATGGGGCACTTGAATGTATTTTTCCCCTTCGTATCCAATCGAATGCCATTGATTTCCGCAGCTCTCCGCAGCTCCATGGCAGGCCAGTTCACGGTCTATTCTGAATGTGGAAAACAAATGTTGGGCTGTGTGCTAGGAGCCACTCCCAGCGTAATTACTGAGTAGCGACTGCATCCATCTTTAGGAGGCGCAGGACAGTTGCAGGTCCATCACCGAGACAGCCTCATAGGGACCCATTACGGGAAGCGGCCTCTCTCTCATTTGCTCCCTGCTGACATACCAAACAATCTGCTCTTTTCTGCTTCTTGTGGGTGACCATGTATTTGCTGTAGGACCTGGGTTTGGCTCAGACTGTGTTCAGAAGCACGCAATGCTGAGCCAGAAAGTGAGACGGACAGAAGACCATTGGACATGAGAATAAGAAAGCACCTACCTTGTGATATAAGGTGGAAGAATGTATCGGGAATCGGTTTTGAGGGGGAATCTGGAGTGCTGGACATATTGCCCAGTTTCAGCATTTAAAGTAGTACTAAAAAGAAATTGAAGCTTAGTTTGGTGTTTTTTTGTTTTGTTTTGTTTTTCCAACACTCTCATTTTATAACACTGCACAACTGTTCTAATGACCCGAAGTTCTTTTATTGGTTTATTTATTAATGTCCTTGAGACAATTAATGACACTTGTTTGTGTTGTTGTTTTGAAGTGTGTGTATGCAAGTGTATGCCTCATTTTTCCAAAACTGCTTTTTTGTTCCGTGTGATTGGTTAAGTCTGATGATGTTGAACAATGGAAGAATGGAGTAGTCTGATTATAATTTGTATGTTTTTTTCTCGTAAGAGAAGCATGTAGGTAAAAAAGCCCATGGAATCCTGGAATCCCTCACTCATGTCACCAACCTAGCACCCCTTGTTCCTTATCAGTGGAGCTTTTTTGCCATCTCGTGTCACAATCTCCAACTTCTGATGGTCTGCCAGGGCTTTCACAAGTCAAAGGCAAGAGCTGACCAAAGGCAATGGTGTATCTTCATAGAAATATATTTGGATCAAGCATTCACACTGGGTGTGTGAATATAAGGAGAGTCTCCTGTTTGAATGTGCACAACTACTGGTTAAATGATTTTAGATAAACAGCTGTTTTTATACACTACTGCACATGAGCATAGATCAGTACCTGTAAGATATTGTGTGTTTGAGGTAAGGACTAGATACCCTAACAACCTTTTATACTTAATGTAAAGTTTGTGAATGATAGAAGCCTGCTTAGAGAGAACTGTTTTCCAAAACCTGAACTCTTTGTAATAAAGCTTTTAAAAAAAAAAAAATCTTACATGAGTAAATTCGTTTTTATGACATGCATAAAGTTTAAAACTGATTTTCCAGCTCAGAATGAATAAACATAAAAATTAAACATACAAAATTCTCAAAAAAAGAAAGAAACTATGCCAGAATGGGTAAAGGGGTTGCTGCATATCTTGAGATGTCACTTGATCTATCCAGCTAATTTGGCTGGATATTTCCCATAGATTTCAAGACAAAATACTTGTTTGGTCTTCTTTCAATAACTTCAACAAGTCTTATTTCAGTAACAGGAGCTAAAGTTTGAACTTGACAAATGAAGCTAAAAACTGAGAAAAGAGATGAGATTTAGTTGTCCTGTCATAAAGTGTGTCTAAGTTATGACTTGGTTGTAACAATTTTAAGCAATGTAAAAATGTTTGTAACTGAGGAAATCATGCAGTAACAGGGGTGGACCAAATATGGCATTTTATATATATATATATATATATATCATGCTAGCTTAAATTTGTTAAATAACAGTTTATCAAACATATATAGTCTCACAAAAATGCGTTAAAAACGTTATAGGACACCAAAGTGTGAGTATTCGAGGAATGCAACAGTTTGAAACGCGTCCCTTCCATTGCGCTCGGTCCAAACGCTGTGAACAATTTCACTCAGGAAACCTTAACTGTTTACTTATGCATACATACATAATTAACCTTATTCTCAACAGGTAGATAAACATGAGTCTATTATGCAGGTAGACCTGTCTACCTAGACACTTTCATGTCGGTGTTTCACTTTCATGACCTGTCTGTGCAGGCAGGTCACTATAGGATACGCGACACATCCTGTGTCTGTGGAAGGCACTTGAGATGAGAGTTTCGCTCTGAGTGATTACGCGCATCATCACGTATAAAAATGTTGACGCAATTTTCCCCCCTTTCCGACGCGACAACCGAGTAAACGAGAAGAAACACTCAAATCTCAATGACAGAGTCGGTGGAGCGGTTGAGCTTGAGGATGTTTATCACACTTCAGAAATGCCTCGAACGAGTCGCGTGGGATTAAAACCAGCGATTTTAAGGTAATGTACTTTCATTAAATCTGATATAGGCTACTCTCCTATTCCTTAAAAACATATCAGTAATTGTTGCTACAGTAAACTGAGTATTGTGTTCTACTGTCAATAAAAATAAAAAAGCAGGAGACAGTAATGCAATATGAGCATTTTGTTTAAAATCAGTTATAACGAAAATTATAACCATTGTAGTATTTTATTATTATTCGTAGTAAAGTAGGCAAATAAATGATGCTGATTAATATTTTACAGCTTTCCGATATCTATTTGTAACGCACTTTTACAATATAGCCTATCAGCTAGATCATTTCTCAAGTACTACAAGTGAGAATCTACAAATTGCACTTCTGACCAAAATAGGCCTACTGTCTGTGAAATTATTCAGACACATTTATTAAGATGTTACAATTTTATAATGTGATCATAGGCTACCTATTCCAAATGGTGTAATGAATTGCGCACAACAGAGCAATAGCCTACTATATTAATAATAAAACGAATATTCATGTACCAACTAATACTAGTTTTTTTTCTGTATTACAACACGTCATGTTTACATGTCAAACTTTGGTCAAAATGCAACCGGTGGATTACAGTACATGGCTTTAATAGGTTAAACATTTAATGTCCAAATTAAGCGTGTTGGCTTGATAGGCACGTTCAAGCAAACGTTTTACCACATTTGCTGTCCGAGTAACGTTATTAGGTTTATGTTAGACAATAATAATAGACCTGAATTAGCTGTTTTTTTTCCCCCCCCTTTTTTTTTCATAATTTCATTTATGCAAGAATTGGGTAGCATAAAATATACATAATCTAAGCTAGAACTTTTCTATTTCTGCTGTGTAACAATAAAAAATGCGTGCGTGTGTGAATAGATAGATATAGATTTGACTGAATTCTGATTGGATAAAATGCGTTCGAAGCTTTTGTAGACAGATCCACATCTGTGTCCACACTTCAACTGAATTCTGCATTGGTCAGCAACCACAATCATATTACAGTTTGGCATGAAAAAAAACTGTTCTATAATTAGTAATGATTAATGTATTTATTGGATTATTGACGCATTGTTGTGCTTAAGAACACCCCATACCCAAAAGTACAGTAACACATTGCTTCATTATTCTGACCAAACCATTTTTTTGTTTGAACGGGAATAGAACTGCTTGTGTTATCATACAGTATAGGACTTCATCAAAGTTTCATAGAGGAACAGCTTCATAGTTTGCTTGGGAAATGTCAAATCTCTATAGGTAAGTCTCTGTAGGCTAGCTGAAGCTGACTTCATATAGAATATAAAAGACAAAATCTGAAGTAACTTCCAAGAACAGAACACAATTGTACTGAAAACAGTTTTCCCATATTGAGACTGGTCTGGGTATTACTGCTGTACTTACACAGATGATGTTTAGCATGTCTGAGCAGTATTATTGAAGATGTCGTGTATTTCTCAGATTCAGGGACAAATTCTTAAGCATTTAATGGATTGGTGATGAAACATGTTGTTCACGCTGCTTTATTGGTCTCTTTTGTTATGTTCCACAGTAGTCACTGCAGTCAAGGTCTCAATCCCACTATATCTCACACCTTTCATCAGCATTCTGCGAACCAGGCCACAGTCAGATTAAAAAGGGCAATGTATGTTACTCAAATCCATGACATGAATTAGGATTTATATATATAAGATGTTTAAGATGCTTTAATAGCATTGCAAAGGCTCTGCTCAACAAAGAAAACACCTACGTAGACATCAAAGCCAAGTGGAAAAGACGTATTGCGTAGCTGGATTTGTCATATGGCATATTGTAAAAGTAGTAGATGAGTTTCACACTTCCTTCAACTTTATAATGCCTCTTCCTGTATGTTTAGAATAGTTTAGAGGTTGAAGGACACAGCCCACACACAAAACGTTTGTCGCTCAGCTGCCATCTTGATAACATCCCCAGAAAGCTATTTTCAGGCATGCAGAAGTACAACTTCTGTCTGCTTGAACTGAGAAAAACCCAAATCTGTTTGACAAGTATTTACTGAAATTACCATCAAAAGTTTGATTTTTTTAAGATAACCTTCACAGATGAACTCAACTTTTCCATGACGTCTAATACGTACGTCAGAGTTTCAGTGAAAGTTGTAGCTTATCAGGGTATTTTCTGGGATGTATGCATACTGTGGTGGTATTTGGACACACTAATTATGCTATTTTGTTTGCTTCCCACAGAATCCATGGAATGTTATCTGGAGACCTCTGTTGATTACGAACTTACCTACACTTGTTGAATAAGACTCTGCGAACATGAAGTTAGAAATATGAACATGTCTGAGGAGCAAATAAACTGCACTATAAGCCACGAGATTCACCAGTACCTGTTTTCGGGTGCGTACATCCTTGTCCTGCTAGTGGGTCTTCCCGCCAACGCTTACTCTCTCTACCATGCTGGCTGCAACTGAAAGCCCGCAATGAGCTGGGGGTCTACTTGTTAAACCTGACCATATCCGATCTGCTGTACCTGGCCTCCCTTCCCCTCTGGCTCAAGTACATCTTCCAAGGGGATGACTGGAGCAGCTCGGAGTGGCTCTGTCAACTGTGTGGTTTCCTGCTCTACGAGAACATCTACGTCAGCATTGGTTTTCTGTGTTGTATCTCCATTGACCGTTACCTGGCAGTGGTCTACCCTTTCCGCTTCTCGGCTTTCCGAACGGTGCGAGCAGCAACGCTGGTCAGTACGGTGGTCTGGCTCAAAGAGATTGTCGTAGGAGTGGTGTTCTTCCGGCACAAGGAGCTCAGCAGGGACAAGCACAACCAATCTGTGTGCTTTGAGCACTATCCCATGAAGACATGGGAGTACCCAATAAACTACTACCGCTTTTACATAGGTTTCCTGTTCCCTTTAGCAATCCTCTCCGTGTCGTACTTTAGGGTTCTCCGAGCAGTGGGCAAGAGTGCAGGCACGCAGACTGCCCAGAAAACTCGCATCAAGTACCTGGTGACCAGCACCATCGTCATCTTCCTGGTTTGCTTCTCACCATACCACGTCTTCCTGCTGATACGCACCATATTGGAGCGGGACTGCGACTTCATTGAGAAAATTTTCAACTACTACCATTTCTCGCTGTTGCTTACTAGTTTTAACTGCGTGGCAGATCCGGCGCTCTACTGTTTTATCAGTGAGAGCGCCCAAAAGGGCATCCAGAAGGCTCAGGAAGCTTGCACTCGGGTCTTATGCTGTTGCTCAAAAAGCCATGCAAGGTTCAACACGCACTCTACTGAGCTTGCAGTCACCAATAATAATGTTACAGGCACCTCAGTGGTAACACTCTTGCAGCAGGTCAAAACTGATGTTTAAACATTTTTGTTGTATTAGTTATCTATACAATGGACATCATACCGTTTAGCCACAGGCTCCTCAGATGTACAGCTGCTGCATACTGTTTTTCATTTTGCATGGGTTAGACCATTAGCCTATTTTGTCAGAGTCAGTCCTGTATTTTGTTCTAAAATTAAACTGCAATATTTCATGGTTTTGGTAAGCTAACATGCTACAGTTATGTGGTGTAATTCTCAGGGATTGCAACCTTGATAATCACCATAGGTTGACATTTGAGGTTTTAGGAACCGATGAGCTAAACTTTTTCTGTACTGCTCCAAGTCCCTTTAGCGACATGTGCATGTAGCAGTTAAAACTTTGTCCAAGACTAAAACCAATTCTGCTTTCAAACCTCATTGGTTTCAGTTCCTTTAATACTGTACTTCAACCCAAAAATCACAATTCCGTCATCATTTACTCACCCTAATGCCTACGGCATGTTGTTATCACTACAAATCTATTTTTGCAGATGCAAACTTCGCATGTCAGATTTAGCTACGAAGCGTGCGAAACGTTTGGCTCATTGATATCAAACCAGACACAATGCAACTTGATGAAAATGTATGCATGCTTAATTTGATTTGCAGGGAGGGGAAAATTATCATTCAATATATAAATTGTGGTTGTATGGCTTTAGAAGTTTCATAGACCAATGTGATGATACTTTTATGGTGCTTTTATGTTCTTTTTGGTGTTTAACAGTTCCTGCTTACAATCTGCTCTTATTTTAGGAAAAATAACAGCATGGCTTTTGGTATTTCATGATAGAAAATTAAAGTCATTCAGGTTTGGAACATCATGAAGGTGGGTAAATGATAACGGAATTTTAATTTTGGGATGAACCTTTTCTCTAAGGAAACAATAGCAATGAAGCTGTATATTTGTTGCCTACTCACCTTTGACATGGTTAGACATGGAGCACACAGACAGTTAACAAGCATAAAAAGGTACGCAGGGTGGGTGTGAAGGGTCAACCGCCTCCAAACAGACCATTTTAACCTGGACAGCTTCCCACTGTGATTTCATATCCTGGGAAAATAGTTGAGGAAGAAGTGATTGATGGTTGCTTCCGGAAATCATGGATCTTCTGTTTGCTCAAACCGCTGAGGTAAATAAAGGTGATGAGTGTTTGGCGCAGTGTTTACATTTTTATGATGGAAGTTTAAATTAATGACCTGAACTGAAAGAACAGACATTTGGAAGTGTTCTCTTTTTCCTGCTCATTCAATCCAATGTTTACAATGAATAATCAACATGCATGCAGATTGTATGTAGGCTATATGTAACTAAATCAAGATTGTTTTCAGGTTATTTCATTGATTTTATATAGTGACCGCAGTTCAGGTTCATATATGGAACTTTTTATTATTGGTTGTACACTCTGTTGTTTGTTGCACAAATCACTGGCAATGATTGTATTGTTGCACAGTACATGGAGACAGAAATTGTGCTGTGATGTATTGCAGGGGTGTAAAAAGTACTTTTACTTTTTTCATACTTTGTAAGATAGTATGTTCTCTCTAGATGTCTATTAATTGAATTTCGTTTTTGTTTGGCTTGTTAGCCTCAAGGGCACAACATACTGAAAATAATAGGTAAAGCAAACCCTTGCTGCAAATATATGATATATGTGGAGCAAAAATATGATTACATCTGTGTTGCACTTCCTCTCTCTCTACTAGCCACTTCTGGCTTTCTTGTCTGCATACTTTGTGCATTCAAATGATCTAATTTCTCCAAGTACTAATAATAATATTTTCTTTTATAATATTATTAAAAACTAAAACTTGTCCCGTATGAATAATAAAAATAGGTCTGAATTATTAATAAATTAGGATAGAATTATCCCTTTAATGCAAACAGGAGATGGTATCAATTCCCCTTTAAAAAAAGATTGCTCAGAGAAACACTTTCATCAAGTCCTTTTTGTTTAATCGTGGTCTTTCTTTGGTTTTGATTATTTAACTCTACTGGAATTGTGACATTAAACAAGGTGCATAAACATATATACAGATGGGATTAATTAGTATAAAGTCATATTCCCAGTAGAAACATATCTAGCACCGTTTTAAAAGAAATTGAGAGATTGGCCTATTTATTTTATTTTCATGCTTGTTAATCCGGTCCCAGAGAAATGTTTAATACTCTCAGGTGTAACCAGAGCCAGACTAATTAAAAGTCTGCTGTTTATTTGACTTTATGATTAAGGGTTTTGGGATGGTCTTCTCCAGTGTTGATTTTGGTTGAACCTTGGAAGAGAGAAAGACACTTAACTCTAAAAAGGCCAGTGATAATATACAAATTTCCAAATAACATGAATGTGTTATGTAACATGGATCTGAACTAAAAGAGCTGCCTGTACTCTCCGATACGCGCGAGTTGTGTAATAATACCATGGTATTTTTTTTAATTTTTTTATTGGAGTAGGCCTATAACATGAATATTATGGTATGAATATCATGTATGGATCAAGTACCTAAAATCACAATAACCACAATAAAGCACCACCCAAAAATGTAACCAAATATGGCCATTCATTTGATTTAATCAAAACTGCTACTGAACTTGGGCCAGTACCGCCGCTCCCTATACGCAGAGTACGCAGTTTGCGTAGGGCACCAACTCCCGGGGGCGCCATTCCCATGTTTGCGTCTGAATGCAAATTATTATAATTGATGGACAACTATGCCAGTTAAAAGACATCAGAAATCCGGCGCCAAGAAAAAAACAAAAAACAAAGATGATAAAAACGAATTGCCCGTCATTTTCAGGTAGGCTACATTCATAAAATCATGTCAAACTTTTTTTGGGTGTTGAGGTTAATAACGTGTTTAAATGTCGGTAATAATTTCACCACCCCCACCAACGCATCTAATATTCTCTCCGAGTTTCCATGTTCACTTATACAAAAGCCATGGTTTTAACACGAATAATAAAAAAAAAATCATGGTTGTCGTATCCTTTCTTTGAGTTGGTCAGGCCCCGGTTTCACCTGGGTATCACCTATATCTTGAACAGTAATACTGACTTGAACAGGTGTTGCTACCAAGGGTCTGTTGAGACAGTTCCCTCAGTGAGCTCATGCAGAGCAAGCGGTAGCCTGGGTGACAGGCCAGGACCTAGCTACTATCCTAGCACTTGGCCTATCCCCTTAAAGGAACCTTTTCTTATGATTCTAAGCCTTTGAGCTCTACCCTGGTCCGGAGTCCGCCCTTAACAGGTAAGTTTCAGGGTATGCAGCTCGGGTCTTTGGCCGTAGGGGATAATGTCACTAACAGCCGTCTAACCGTCCCAGGGGCAACTCCCTTAGCCGGGTAGAGTTGGCACTTAGTGCTCGCCGCAAATTAACCTTGGTTTTGTTACTTCAAATAATAATATAAAAAGCAGTATTAAGATAATATATTTTTGTGGTTATAAAAACAAACCTAAGCCAACAACAGTCTTTAAAATGACTTATACATTATATAAAAGCAATGAGGCAACCCTGCTGAAAAAAACAATAGAACCATCACAGAAAATTCTAATACCATCACAAAAGATTCACAAATACCATTACAAACCATCAACTTTTAACCATTAAAAAAACAATGGTTTTCTTCTGTAGTGTGTTTTGGGACATGTTTCATTAGGATTTATTGGTTTTAACAAGCCACCAATAGAAGGTGACCAATTACCAGTAGAGACCAACAGGGCCATTATGTTTCCATTAATACAATACAAGTCCCATTAGAACCAGTAAAACCATTACACATTTTGTGATGGTATCTAATGTTTTTTTTTTTTTTTTCAACATTACATGTTATAAATGGCTGTAAAGGGCACCAAAGGCCTGGTAATTGCTGCCGTTACACTTACAGGACGATCATATTCTTGTTTAATGGGCTATTGACCAAACATTTAATTCAAATATCCACTTAACCTTTATTTTTTGGCCACCTTTTTGCTATAGATGACACAGCCTCTATAATTTCTTAAACAAAAAAAAAACAAAAACATGTGGACATCACAACCCTTACAAAAACTAACCATGGTTTTATCGTAGTAAAACTGCTTAATTTTCTTTTGCATGATTTCTGAATGCTTGAGAGCATAAAATCAATCAGACAACTGTATTAATAAAATAATAGCCATAGGTAACTGTCTAGAGCTACAATTGTAATTTGTAAATAATACAATTTATTTACTTTTATATTTTATTAAAGTTCTATTTTGACCCTTATATGTGTTTTTTTACTTTAATATTTGAGGGAGGGGGCACAACAATACAATCCTGCTTAGGGCACCCATTTGGCCAGCAGCGGCCCTGACTTGGGCCTTTTTATCGCATTCTGTGGTTGAAAATAAAATTGCATGCAACTGCATGGATGAATCACATGGTTTTAAGTAATCAATATCGCCATTAAAAATTGGATCAGTCACACAGTACAAACCATAGTGATAGTAGTAAGAAATGTTCAAAGTATATCAGAAAAAAAGTAATTTGAGCAACAAGCCTATCCGTTGTGGGATCTTATTTTGTTTTGATGGGGGTTTTGTGACTTTACCTCACTGCAGTTCGAAGTTTCAGTTTCGACAGATGGGTGATTCTTCTCAGATTTGCCGTTTTACCATCCATGTTTATGATAGCTAGCTCATCAGACAAAATCTACACAACATTATTGTTGCAAGATACAGTTGCCGCCAAGCCGGATACTCACGGACATGACGTAACCTGGTTCCCACAAAATCTGACCCGACAGCGTAAAATGCGAATCATTATAGGCTACTTTTTTATTATTATTTTTTATGATCTAGCGTAATAATAGTATTTCATTCATCTTTAAACACAAAACCTTAGATAGCCCAGCTTTAAAATCCCATATTGTTGACTGAATAATCAGTAGGACATGTCCCTTAGTGTATATGGTATATTTGTAATATCTTGAAATTAATGGTTCATTTTTTTATTCAAATGCTGCATACAGCAAGAAATAGGCTAGAAAGTGAGAAGCAACATAGATTGTTTAATAAGGTGAGAGCATAAAAAATGAAACACTACTTTGTAGATTGTCATAAATAACCAACAAAATGTTACAATGGCAGCTCTTTCTATTACATTCCCATATTCATATTCATCATGTGCGTCTTGGTTCCTGTGGCTATGTGATTGTGATGTGTCTGTGACGTTGGCCACACTATGACATCAGGCAAGGGTGAGATCTCTAAGCCGCTGTATGATGTCAGAATGGTAGGGGTGAAAGGTCAATCCATCCACCTCCAGTCCCAGGTTTGCCGTTTTACCGCTGCGGACACCATATTTCACCAAAATGTGGAGCATCTCTTCCTCCTGTTTTTCAAATAGAAGCACCACATCAAGTCATTTTTGTCTTTGCAGCTGGATTTTGTGTCTTCAATCTTTGGTAATGCATTCAGCGGTAATGGTCTTTTATTTTAAGCCACATGTGGGAGTGGGAATTTTAAAAACAGGAAGTGTTATTAAAGCGTCAATCCGTAGCGGCGACTGAGGAGAAACAACATGATGGACACAGAAAATATTTAGGCTAACAGAAAGGAATGTGAATACAGGGTTAACGGGCTGGTTCCAGCCATTGTGGCCGTGATAATTATAACGTACACTGGCAGAGGTTCTGAAGTGGTCTGCAGTTCACCGCAAATATAAAAATGGCCAGGGTTGACTGGAAGCAGCACTGTGAAGCGCCTGAAAGTATACCAGTGGATTTCCACTGAAAATAAAACGGGATACAAAGTCAACAGTATGAGGTGATATTATGAGGTGCTTAAACTCTTCCAGAGACACCCTTAAGCCGCAATGTAAAACGTTTTTGAGAACAACAGATGTTTTAATGTAATGTAGGACTGAACTTAGCCATCATTATCATTGGCCATCATCAATTATTTTTTGATAATACTGTGGTATACCTTGGCTACAGTGGGCAGGCAGGCCGTCCACAGGCTCTGTTGATCAGGTGTGGGTGACAGACCCAAACCACTGTGGAGGTACCGCCAGTGTATTGGGCAGAGATTGAGAACATACAGAGCACAGGCGATAGCATAGCCACCCCAGTTGGACACTCCTACACAGGAAGCGGACGTTAGGTATGCTAAGAAAAGTTCATGGTACACTATCATTGTGGTGCAAATACAAGCTTTTGTAGAAACCAAAATAATATACACTCTTCCAATCAAAAAGTTTGGAATAATTGAGATTTTTTTAATGTTTTTAAAAGAAGTCTCTTATGTTCACCAAGGCTACACTTACTGTATTTGATCAAAGTATAAATAAAAACAGTAATATTGTGAAATATTATTACAATTTAAAGTAACTGTTCTATTTTAATATATGTTAAAATGATATTTAGAGTCTTGTGACTGCAAAGCTTAATTTTCAGCAGCCATTACGGTTGCATTTTTCACGATATACTACCATTCAAAAGTTTGGGGTAAGATTTAAAATGAGAAAAAAACAAAAAAATGAATACTGTTACTCAGCAAGGATGCATTAAATTGATCAAAGATGATAGTAAATACATTTTTAATGTTAATACAATTTTCAAATAAATAGTGTTCATTAAACTATATATATTCATCAAAAAATCCTGAAAAAATTAATACATTGATAGAAATATTATGCAGAACATTTACAACATTAATATTATATGTGACCCTGGACCAGAAAACCAGTCATAAGTGTCAATTTTTGAAATTGAGATTACATCATCTGAAAGCTGAATAAATGAGCTTTCCATTGATGTATGGTTTGTTATGATAGGACAATATTTGGCCGAGATACAACTATTAGAAAATCTGGAATCTGAGGGTGCAAAAAACTCAAAATACTGAGAAAATCGCCTTTAAAGTTGTCCAAATGAAGTTATTAGCAATGCATATTACTAATCAAAAATAAGGTTTTGATATATTTACGGTAGGAAATTCACTAAATATCTTCATGGAACATGATCTTTACTTAATATTCTAATGATTTTTGGCATAAAAGAAAATCGATAATTTTGACCCATACAATGTATTTTTGGCTATTGCTACAAATATACCCCAGCGACTTAAGACGGGTTTTGTGGTCCAGGGTCACATATTATGATCCATTATTAATAACCGAAGACCAAATCAGCATAACAATGATTTCTGAAAGATTGTGACACTGAAGAAAATTAAATAAATTAAAAACATTTTTATTAAATAAATGCAGCCTTGGTGAGAATGAAAAAAAACTACAAACTTTTGACCAATAGTGCATTCCAATTGTAAAATGCTAAAATAAATAGCACACATACATGAACACAAATAAAATTGCATAAATAATGTTTGCATTGTTTTACGGACAATATTCTGAGTTACAGTACAAGATCTTTTAACTGCAAATGTGACATGCTAAACAGTCCCAACAGTCTCTAAACATTTTTGTTGTTGTTAATCAATACAGCTTAACTTGTACTTAATCTGAAACATTAAATTATATAGTATCTAAATGCACTACTATTCAAAAAGTGCATTTGAAATCTTGGCTTAGGCAAGAAATTAGAATTCAAGATATTCTTATTATTCTCAACATTACATTCCTTTGTCGGAAATCATTATATATATATTTACCAGACAGACACTAGGCAGCACTGACTATGTCAAATAACATCTCTGATCCACTTCCTGTGATATCAGAAACTAACATTCTTTCTTTAGCCCCCTTAATAACGAACTAGCAGATGTAATGTAAAACTTGGTACCACTGTGACCACATGTTTGGGTGCAACGTGCTTTTTTCCCCAGCTAGCAGGAAGCATGTAGGCACGCTATGTGGTCTATGTGTGAGGTGCACTTACCTGTTGTGATGGCAAAATCAGCAGCCACATCACACGCAATCAGATTTCCATTAGGCATGTATGCTTTAACTGCTGCTTTGACTTTGCCCATACCAAGCTCATTACCTCCATCCCCGATCCCTGTACACACACATACACACACAATTAATCCTGTTCCAAAGAGGTGACAGATCTCATTAAACCGCTCCCTGGTGCCAACCAAACTTATCGTTAATTGGGAACAAAGTTGGAGATTCAAGCATTGTGATCGTTAAAAGAGATTAGGCCATTGACTACATCAGAGAAGGTACGGATAAAGCCACAATCAAACTATACTTCTATTTTTATTACACAGTAACATTTGCTAGTGTAAGTTAATCACAGCGAAGCTCTGGCTTTGTTACCTGTGGTAGTGATGCCCGCAATAGTGCTGGCAGTGGTGAAGAGGTCATCTATCGGGTCGACTAGATGCTTGATGTTCACCCCCCTCATGTTGTAGTAGTTCCCGTCGGAAGCCCGGCCGCTGCGCTCTATTGCCACCAAGTGGTCAAACCTTTTTAGTATACATGATTTCAGTTAAACATGGTAAACAAGACATGGGCTGTGTTTGGATTAGCATACTAGTCTTCTTTCTGTGGTCTAGTATGTATACTGTGGCACAATGTGTACATTTTCTGAATGCATAAAACATGGATGACCTGCGCTGTCAATCAACCTTGCATTTCTATATGTGACAAATTACATAATATTAACAGTAATTTTAACATCTCTTTCTTTGAATGAAGGTTAAAAAAAATTAAAGTTAAGCTCAATTGACAGCATTTGTGATATAATGTTAATGAACTAATTTCCATATCCATCATTATTTTTAAAGAACTATAGTGCGGCACTTACAATGGAAATGAATGGAGCCTATTCAGGAACATTAAAATCCTCACTATTTAAATAGTTTAGCGACAAGATGTAAACAATATCTTTGTTCGAATGATTTTAGTGTGATACAATCACTTAATCTTTTCTGTGTAATTTTACAAGTTCATTGCAGTGGTTACATAACATGTAAAGCCCTAAAATGACAGTAAAACTGACAAGAGCTGCATAATTAGTGTAAGTGATTTTATAAAACTATAAGCTTCACATTTCTGCATTTCACTGCCTCACTGTAACCTCAAATTTTGCTTTTATTATTAAAAAGGTGGGACAAGTCAATATGATTTTTTTTTTTTGTGGTATCATTATGCCACAAATGCTGTTGATTGAGCTTAAGATGTATTGAATCCGGAATATTCCTTTAATAATGCAGTAAGTGAGGAATAATGCACAGTCATTATCAAAATAAACCTCAACATCACCCTGAAATTAGTTATTTTATTATAATGATTGGCTGACTGTACATTAATCCTCTGATTATACAGCTAATGACCAAATAATTAGATAAATGGGCATAAAATATTGATTTGAGATGGAAGAGACCACAGAGTGACGAGAAACATGAAACTACCAACAATCAGTTATACAGTTTAGCAGTCATTATACAAAATTATAATACAGGGCTGTTGAATGCTTGAATCTGATTGGCTGACGAGCATTCTAAGGTGTGCAATTATTTTCAGGGAAACAGCTAAAAACAAAAAAACTAAACAAAAGGCATTATACCATATGCATTTTCCATTGACGCCATTTTCGGCCATATTCCATCACACGTGATCTTAATAACAACCAACGCTGAGTCGCAGTTCACATAGTATTTGTCTTAAATATTATTCGAAATTAAAATTAAGTGTCTCAAATCATAGTATGTTAAAATGAGTATCTCGACAGTTTACTATTTCCTTTGAAAATTCGAAGAGCAGATTCATGCACACTCCAATGGCTAATATTGCCCACAACCCATTGCGCATTGGATGCAGATTCGATTAGAACTACGAACACAAATAAAAAGTCGATATGCGAGACTGACGGTGAAGTAGAGATGCTTAGATAAAGGGATTTGCGTAATAATACCTGACCTGATTAAAAACCAATAATAACTATTAATTGGTATCTGCATTATATTTGCGAACATTGAAAACCTTTATAAAGATATTTTTGGTTATTAACTTTTAAATGCATCATTATGAAAACACATTAGGAGAGTTCAAAGCATTAAAGACCCATGACTGGCAGATTAATGTGCTTCTTCATTTCTCTCCAATACTAAAATTAAATGACGCAATGATGATGAAGTAGTATGTCCCAAAGCGTGTCTACTATTCTCCTACATACTCAAAAGTATGTAGTTTTTCTTCATAAAAAAAGTATATACTTTTAGGGCATAATAAGTAAGTAGGCGAATTGGAATGCAGCACAAGAGAAAGCAGTGGATGGAAAATGAGATTGAACCACATTACACCTGGGCTTAGTGGGATCTCCATCACGGCACAGGAAGTGAAGTGCTGAGTCAGGGCCATTACTCTGGAAACTTATTACTGGCACTGCAGTCTTTATCACACCTGTTAGTGAACAAACACACACACATTCAGAAATCATGGTACAGTACTAATACCCTGTCCTAACCAGACATGACAAGTCTACCCCCCAAAATGTTAATTTGCATGTCGCTTATGTGGCTAGCATAACCGAAGAATAACTTAAAAACACTAAATCCGCAATGATGGAGGCACCTTTCTCCACAGCATCCCGCATGATGTGCTGATTCATCTCCAAAGCGCGCCCATCCGTCACGATGACCACGTCTTTGCGGAGTGCTTGAAGCATAGCTGCCATGGCGATGGCCCCGGGCGGGCCATCAGTCTCTTCAGGGGGGTTGTGCATGTAGTGTGTGGGGAAACCAGTGGTGATGAGAACAGAGGAGGAATGGGACAGCGAGAGACAGGCCTTTAGGAGCTCATCCTGCAAGAACAGGGCCCGGATACCTCTTGAACCTGCACACAAACCACAGAGTTACTACTTTACGTGTTTTAAAGTCATGAACTAGCAACAGATCTTTTCCTCATTGTAACATGTGAGTGTAATGGATTATAAAAAAAAAAAAAAAAAAAATGTAGGATGGGGACTTGGTTCTATGCATCGGTTGTTGAGATGCAGGCACTGCATGAGTGGAGACTAAATAATTGGAGAACTCCTGCATATGTCACTAGAGAGAAGTCTTTTGTTTTCACTGGAAGGTGCAATTATGACATTTTATTTAAACATTACAGTATAAAAAAAAAAAAAATAATAATAATAATATTCACAATGACAGACAGTAATACCAAAAAATTATTTGTACACATTAGGGCCACACTTAATGTATAAATGTCAATAATAGTGCACTCAATAGCACAACTACTAAACAAAAATGGCAATGTTGTCGTGGACGTGCACTAACACCTAGTGGTGTGGATGTAGCATTACACAGATATTTTGAGTTTACAATGTCAGCGCACAAATTCATGTTTCCAGGATATTATTTGGACGTAGCTTTTATGGTATCTAGTAAATATTGTGTCACCAATAAGATTTGAGATGGATTCTTTTAAAATGTATTCAAGGCCATATACAGATTTAAGAAAAATATTGATGATGAGAGTATTATTTATTTATTTTTCTGGTATCATTTTAAGGTTTTATTAAGGGAGATTTCTGGAACTTACATTATTTTGGAAAATAAAAATATCTTATTTTTAAGACAAACCTTTAGAAAATTTGTTTATATTATTATCTTGAAAACTATTGTAAAGACTTGAACATTTATCCAGAACTTTTTCAGACTTTTGTATTTGTTTGGAATTAATGATGTTTTTAAATGTATTTTCTGCTTTCTATTTTATAAAAATAAAAAAAATTATACTAAGATGTTTCTCAAATTATCTTATTTTATGTTCCATACTTTACGTTAAGCCATTGTAGCCTAAACATTTTAAACAATACTAGCTTGAAACTATCTTTTGGGGGTATTTTCACAGCCATATTTAGTTTGCGATAATTAATCGCAGCACCCTGTAATTAATTAGATTAAATATTTTAATCGACTGACAGCCCTAATTTAAACACTTTTAGGGGGGTCAGAATTGTGCTGCTTCATACCTGGGTCTTCAACAACAAGCTCCTCAATTGCTTGAATTTGTTGAACAGCTCTTTTGCTAGTGATACTGTAATGCTGAGGATTCTGGGAAATGCAGAAACTCAAAGGGCATTGTGCTGGCTCAAGAGTGAGGGGTGAAATAGTTTCTGCCTTTTGATCGGTGATGAACATGCAGCCAGGAGAGTGTGTGAACGCCAGAGCGGGCTCTGCAACATTAAAAAACAAAAGGTCAACATGCAGTTCTTCTCCAACACACTGCATAAAAATGATCCGTGTATGCCGCAAAAAATGACATTACAGAAACAAAACCTCAAGTGTACTGAAAACCCAGTGACATTAAATCTTAAAGGTGAAGTGTGTAATTTCTGCTCCACTAGCAGCACCAAACAGTGCAACTACATTTTTACAGTTTTTGGAGAAACCTTACTGCAGCTCTGTACAGCTTCAACACCAGTGACCCCACAGGCCCAGAACACAGGCACGTCACCGGGACACTCCTTCACCGGGTCCCCATAGTCTGGTTGTGACAAGTCCTGGATACCCAGTAGCTCTGTAAGAGAATTAAGGGTGTTTATGAGATGTTTAAAGAGGAGTACATTTTTCCACATCCAAGCCCCTAAAATGTTAACAGTTGGAGTATGTTTAGACATGTTTTGATCAGACACACGCAGTGAAGTATTATAGATGGGCTCTTAGGGGCAAATTCCACCATTAGTCATATCCTCCATGAACCTGCTTGCTATTTACAATGGTCCCAAAAAGTATTTGGACACTTAAAAATGTATTCTTAAAAAAACAGCATATCTAAGAGCAGCTGAGTCCTTAGCCATCTTTAAGAAACGGCTAAAAACACCTCTTCCATCTTTATTTGACCCTCTAATTCTAGCACTCTCTATTCTAATTCTATTTTATCTATCTGTCTTCTTTGTATCTATTTGACCCTCTAACACTAGCTTTCTTTTTTCTATTCTATCTACTTGTTTTCTTAAAAAAAATAGCTTCTTTTTTTCCCTGTTCTACTTGTTTTCTTTCATAAAAAAAAAACAAAAACAAAAAAATCCTTGCTACGTGTACTGCGTTAGACTAACCAGGACTTGTCATAGTGCTTGCATATTGTTGCTCTTTTGTTGGTTTTGATTGCTTCAATTGTCCTCATTTGTAAGTTGCTTTGGATAAAAGCATCTGCTAAATGACTAAATGTAAATGTAAAAGCCATTGTTTTTATTGTTAACTTAAATTATAAAAAAAACATTTTCATTATTACACTATTTTGGGCAGAAGCGAATGGTTTAAAGTTAAAATGCCTTAATGATGGATGTTTCTTACAAACACACAGCTGTTCAATTCTCAAGACATCAATTAATGCAGTTGAGAGGATTATTGTAATGTTTTTATCAGCTGTTTGGACTCTCATTCTGACGGCACCCATTCATTGCAGAGGATCCATTGGTGAGCAAGTGATGTGATGGAAAATATCTCCAAATCTGTTCTGACGAGGAAACAAACTCATCTACATCTCAGATGGCCTGAGGGTGGGTGCATTTTCAGCAAATTTTCATTTTTGGGTGAATTATTCCTTTAAACGAAATTAAGTCGAAATAAAATAAAATATAGATGAAAAACGTATTATTTACAGTTAGTTCCGAAGGAAATGTTTATAATTTTAAGTACTATAATTACTAAAACTTAAAATAAATAAATACATCTAAATAGAAATATTTACAAAATGACAAAAGTATGTAACAAAATCACTGAAATAAACTAAAAATAAAATGAAAACTGAAAGTAGAAAAATAAAAGTTAATTCATAATATAATAGCACTATAATAGCATATAAACAATACAAAAATACAACTAATCAAATCAAGTACAATTTATTAAGAAAAATATAGCACAAACATTTTAAGCAAAAAGTTTTTTTTTAAAGCACTTTATTTATTTAAATGGATAAACCAATAGATATACTATTAAAAATAAATAAACTGACTAACTGTTAATTTGAGGGGAACTGACAAACTGATCTATTGAAAATCACCTTAAGATCATTAAAAGTTGTATATGATTAGTGAGAAATTTTTTTTTTTATAAATAAGTACATACTAGGGTCTCCAATATGGACGGGGCCTCCATGTGCCAGTGGGATCACGTGTGTGCTTTGAGCCGCAGCGTCCAGCTTGTCTTCTGGTACAGGTCTCATGCTCACCACCATCGGACAGTGAAACTGACCTGCTCTAATACAAGCTACTGAGGTCTGCAAAAACAAAGCAAAACAAAACAAAAACAGGCATAAGCACTCTGACCTAAAGGATTTTCCTTTTGGTCATTCTTTCAATTTCAAAACAGGGAAAACATCTGACACAAGCAAAATCAAGTAATAAGCTGTAGGCGCTACTGCACATGGATGTAATCCAGGCCCGAGGTGTTTACTGACCTTGTACATGCTGACATTTTTACCCTGTTCCACATTTCTCACTGGAACCCCAGCGGCCTTCAAGGCTGATTCAAAACCAAAACTACAGCCAAGGTAGAATGTAACCATGTCCTGAAGTTGAGGAGTGTAAGAGGATAAACTAGAGACCTTCTTCATCAGCACACCGTTCTCAAACACACAGTACTCTGAACAGTCCTCCCTGAGAGAAAGTTAATTATAATCATTTTTGAAGAATGTTGGTAATCAAACAGTTGACAGTAGCTATTGACTTGGAAGTCAACGGCTACTGTCAACAGAAGAAAACAACTCATAGAGGTTTGGAACAATATGAGGGTAAGTAGATGATAACAGAATTTTTATATTTGGGTGAACTATCCCTTTAAATGTTGTCCAGCCCTTTTTTCCTAGTCCATCTCTGGGTGTAATTATTAAATGACAAGATGGCATTAGAACACTTTGTCAAAAAAGATTAATTTTTTACAGCTGTCTATGACTAATCTATAAAGGAAAAGCCTCTTATTTAACAGGATTTAATTTTATTTTCTCACCACCTATTTACTGAATAGTTAGTGAATAAAAATAAAATAAAATAAAAAGTGTTGTGTGAAGATACCTGATGTCAGATCCTGTGGCGAGGGGGCCGCAGCTCCATTCTCCACATTTGCTCCTGTACAGCAGCGGTAGGGGGCTGCTGTTAGCTCGGCAAAACCCCTCGAAGTCATCAGCAAGATCCTTGTGCAAGATCACCACGTTAGCCTGCTGATACCCTGTCAGTAAACATACAGTCATATTGTCTGTGAGATCTTGTAGCTGTCTCCATGCTTGCAGACTTAAAATCTTTAAAAATGTTTTGCAGATTAAGGATATACAATTTGGTATGTAAAAAATGTTCTAAATAATATAAAAAAATTATTTGGATCCATCCTAGAGTCCCATAAAAAGATCCTACTAGAACAACGAACTGAAGTTTCAGCTTTCAGTTTATATTGTACACTTATATTTGACACTTACATGACTCATGTTTTATTTATTTAGAGTTCAAAATTGCACTAGAAACATTAGCATTCCTTTAGGGTTTTTGGAGAAAGTCATCCAGCTTACATGCCAAAGTCTGAAAGAGTGAAGGTTCACAGTATCTTAATGCAGTAGTCGCACATTATTTGTGCACTATACGCAGAAAGTTCTGGCACAAATTATTTAAATTAAAAAATGTTCCTCATCTGTTCACAGAAAGTGAATACTGTAAATTCAATCAATGCATTCGCTGATCAATATACTGCATAACTAGAATTGTGAGTTTGAAGGTTAATTTTTTTTTTTGTCAAGCTGGAATACGCTTTGCTAATGCAATGATAAAATCATAACATCAACAAGATTTACAGTGTATTTACTAAACATACCATGGCATCTAATCATAATTTCACCCTTCATACCTGCAGCGATACCAGAGGTGTTCTTAATATCCCGACTCTGAAGCCGAATAATGCTCCGCAGAGCACTGGGAGACAGACCCTCTGACTGCCACATGCTAAATCCTGTGCTTTATGACAGCCTGACACTTTAAAGTCCAGCTGGTTAATGATTTTAAGCTGATGTAACCCACTGCTGTAAATGTTAATGCATAATGGTGCATAGTAACTAAAACCAAACCACTTGTAAATCATACCTGACTTCATCTTTGCCCGGGTGCTGTAATTCAGGCCTTTCAGTCGAACAGCACGACGGAGAAAATGTGTCGCACATTTCAACAGCCCTGCAGGAAACACTGTCACAGGTTACTGATCTGGAAATATCAGAGAAACTGAAAAACTGATTTCAAAGCCAAGAACAGCCATATGTTTGTGTATGCATATAGGGCCTATACACTGGAAAAGTTTTTTGTTGACTAACTTTTTTCTTTTGAAATATCAAGATTTTAGGTTCTAATTTACATCGGAAACACAAGGGATAAATACAAGGTTTTTCAGCATAATATTGTTTTCTCTGTGGGTTTTGTATGGTAGGATAATTTTTGTTTTTCTATAGTTGTTGAGTGAACAAGCACACAAAATAAAACCATAATAGTATACAATAAGGCAAGAAAACTATAACTATAATAAAGGTACATTGTAACCAAAATGTTGAACTGTGTTCATAAGTCAGGCAGTCAATTTTCATAACTGCAATTTGTCAGATGTGTTTTCAGTTTTATAATTCTATAATTTAAAATTGACTAAATAATGACTTTTATTGGTCAAAACAATGGTTTGATATTTTTGTATATTACCCTTTTACATGTTTTACTGTTTCATGAATTGTTTTGCATTTCATATTTTAGGCCTACTGCCAAATATCTATTTTAAAGTATATAATAGGCCGTTTAATGTCAGGTACCACTGTGACAAATTAACTTACCCCATAAAAAGTGACATGTTCCACTATCGACTTTGTGTTCAAACAACTAAGTTTTTCCTGAACAATAACTGTAGAAATGTAACACATTGTGTATTAAATGTGCAGTAAGCAGTGTGACAACTAACCCCGGTCTCAGCCATGTAGAACTGTGGAAAAGTGAGAGCAGCCTATATTTTATATAGCCTATTGCAACTGTCAACATTAAGTTTATAGACAATTTTAGAGTGACGCACATTCATTTTTATCCCCTGTCATTAAAACTCTCCAATAATTACACAAGCATAACAAAACAGTTAAAAAATAGTTGTAGTCACGTTTTACCACGCCTGCGTTACGTCGCCAGCGCTGTTGCTACGCTTCACCTTGGCGCCACAGGTAAATCATGCATTTCAAAAATGCAAAACTATAATAAAAGCATATAACTATAGTACAACAAATAGCGGAAAATAGACGTTTTAGAAGCGCACTGACACTTCCGTCATTGCCTCTTAAAAACAAACACAACGCGACCTGCATACTTGCACACACAGTAGTTATCTTTTCGATGCCAATTCCGATTTGGCGACATAACGACGTTAACTTGAGTATTTATAAAACTCACACATCTCTGTGCATCAGAAGCGACTGCAGAAGGACAACAACGATTCCATTTCGGAAGTAAACACAAAATGGCCAGAACTGCAGTTACTGGCTTTATACATGCGGGGGCGCTAAAAACTCACTCAATGGCCAAATGCATGACAGACACCCAAGAAACACATTTATAAACTGTATAATTTAATTATTTTCTGCATACAATACTCGTATGCTTCATATATTGTTGTTCATATTCTTTTTAGATTATTGCTTTACAGTAAAATGCATTGGTTGGATACATCCATTGCAAGACAATACATTCAAGTTACACACCAACGTCTTGTGTTGAAAATCATTAAATCTGTACCTTACAAAAGGTGTCCTATATGCTGTTCCACTCACAGTGCAGCAGGTCACTCGTGGAGCAGTTGCGCATGTATCTGTGCATGTGTGCGTTTAATAAATCAAGACACCGCATGAGAAGTTCTCATACTCTTGTGCATATGCATGCGTGGCAGAGTCATTTGAAGCATTTTCCTTTAAGTTTTCAGCCTAGAGTGCATATAAGTCTATTCATGTAAGAGTGCTATACTGGCAACAAAGACATCCCGTCTGAAGTGACCCGATGAAACATTAATCAAACCACTCCGGAGGTCCGAAGTTTATAAAATGCAATTAAATGTCAAAAAATACTCATCTCAGTTCAAATATAATGGTAGCATTTACATCAAGCATGGCACAAATAACCTGCGACAAAGTAAAGGATAGTGTGCTGACAAATAGATTCAAATACATCTAGTATATGAATACACTGTCTATTGCACTGGCAAAAGAGATTTCCCAAAACAACCAGGGAGAAACTAACATAAAAAATAGAAACTGGCACCAAAGAATTCATTTAATGCTGGAAAAAAAACAGTTTTTAACTATTTAACGTGGCAACCAGCATAGGAAGAAGCTTTAGAAGCTCCTCAGACAGTGTGCGTATGGTGTGAATAATGTAATCGTACAGATCACTGAGTAACACCACAGAACAAAGAACGAAAGCGAATCATCACGACACCACCGTCATTCACCACCAGCACATAGCCACAATAAACTAAAGTCGACATTCTACAGAATGGCAATTATGTGATGTAAGATTAGATGACAGAATCTGCATGCATGTGTTACAGCGGTGGGCGACTTCAGCAGCTTTCACAAACATGGCTCATCTATGAAAATAAAATCTCCGCACTCGGCCCTCACCGACTGAGATTGCATATATCATATATAATGTGTACATCAAATACGGCAACACCTGTCTTTTTGCACAGACAACAGCGACAGCACCTCCTAGCACTTAACAACGACAGCTTCTACGACTGACAAAGACACAAAGACACGCTCGTTCCCCTAAGATCAAGTTCAGATCTCCTGAGCCCACTAGCAGCTGAGTGAATGGGGTTCCTGTAGCTGCCATTTAGGGGTGAATCTCAGGAAACCTGTCGAGGTCAAGTTGAGGTCATATTTCGACACAAAATCAAAGAAATAAGCTAATTATTTTTATGCTTAAAGAAAAAGAAGTCTCTAAGACCATTATAATTTAGTTTTTGTACTGTGGCATCACGGTGAGCGCATTTTCTACCACAAACATCATTACCGTAATTTTCATTACTGCAACGAAAAAATCTCTCATTACCACAATAGGGGAAAAAAAACTCATTACGTAATGCAAAAACCTAATTTAAATAAAAAATTATTTAAATGTACACCTCAATTCTCATTACAATAATTTTCATTACTGCAAAAAATAAAAATTACCACATTTTTTTAAAAAAATCATACAATAATACAATCAAAACATTTCCATGGCCTTGTAACAAAACCTTAATCCTATTACTGTAATGCAAAAAATATCATTACGGTAATTAAATATCATAATGGTCATTTAAAATTTATGCTAATTTAAATATATTTTATTACAGTATGCACAAATTACAGTATGAAGTCCGCATGCATTACAGCAGTGAGAATCCAGGGTTGAAAATGTGCTTAAATTTTATGAAAATAAATGTTGCAATGCAGATAAACATTAAAAGGTCTTTAAACTTCGTTTCCTTGCACAATCAAATTTTTTTCTTTTGATTTTGGGATGAAATATGACCTGGGCACAGTTTCTTGAGATTCGTTCTTGTAGGAACATTGACATGAGCTCACAAAGCTTTTGCCCTGCTTTAAAAATGGCTTCTTTGTGTTAAATCATGCATCACAGACAAACGGTAATAAATATCCAGAGAGGGAGGTTAGGGATGCATTGGAAATAAAGAAAAAGTGGCTGCTTTGGTCACTTATGTAAATGCACCCTCACCTCCCATCATCTGTAAGGAAGCACTGGTTCAAACAGGATCAGTAATGTTATATTTACATATAAACAAACAAAAACAAAAAATCTTCTATTTGTAGCATGTTTGCAAAATCCAGGATCTCTGTTTGTGATGTCATCAGTATGTGTTTGCCACAGTTGTCAGTCATCGTCCATACTGCGAAACAAGTAAAGAGCGGTCCTGAGGGTCATCTGCTCTGGTCTGAACGAGAGGTGAGGAGCAGCTTTTGATGTGTGCTTTATGATTGGTTCCATTCACTGGTTAATGCAGATCTGGAATAATAAAGGGGAAACCAAAACGTGTCCAATTTTAGAGCCTCTGTTTCCATGTGTTAGAAGCTGGTCCACTCGCTGACCTCTCCGATGGGCACCTGCCGGAAGCTCTCAGCAGGAAATATATGATCCAGCTCATGAGCATTTCATAACAGCCCCCTGCCGCACGATCCATACAGAAAATGCTTCACATCTTCCATGCGTCTTATTTCCACAGTTTTCTTGTGTGTAACGAGCTGCGAGAATCACTTTCTTGCTCGAGGGCAGTCATTTCATGTCAGTTCCATCTTTTTATTGTGCCACATCAAGGACGTACTTTAATTTTTTCATTCCGGAGGAAATAAATTAATATGATATAGATGTTTTATGCCACATATAAAGTGCATTATGTTCATGTTCATGTCATACGTTGTCTCAAGGGAAGAGAAATGAGAAAATGTAGATTGCTAATGCATACAGGAATGAGCAGCATTCTTTGTCAGTGCCATGTGTGTGTGCAGTTTGTGATGTAAGTGTACACTTCGAATCCTTCTGCTCTTAACAAGATATTTACGGGCTGCATTGTGATTGTCCAAGGTCCAGAAGTGGAAGAATATCCAGTTATAAAGAGAGCTGCCAAGGAGAATTTAATTTCCTGGAATTGATGGAGAAAGTTGCGAGTCAACGGTCTTCTGGGAAATGCAGTTCCTCCATCTGAGCCACAGTGGTTTGAATGTGCAGCGGGAAACAGTGGTTTTCTTCAACAGTAGGGAGTTTAAAGAGAGAGGAAACAGCAGAATCATTGGTGATTTTGGTTGCAGGTTTATCCCGGAGGTATTTTGGTTCAAAGCCCATGGAAATCATCTAGTCTAGACACCTTATTGGCACATGGGCAGGTTGACAAAAGTGAAGACATTGTATTCGATCAAGATGGAAAAGCATAGGAAGATGGCATACAGAACAAGCACGTATATGCCCAGCTTAAAGTCCAACCTCCACTTGTTCACATGGATCCCCAGCACCTGAAAGTGGACAAACAAAATCATTCGTAGGAAGCCAGAGAAAATAATCTTCTATACACTGTATGGACACCTAAACAATCGTAATCTCTAGCTTCCGCTAACTGACGTACGCACGTTCACGAGAGAGTGGTGTTCCAGTGGATGACGTAGGTGTAGTGTAAGCTCCGGTGAGAATATGCAAGTCTCATGAGAAACCAAGTTTTGTTTACAGCAAATGAAAACCAGTCTCCTCTTGGCTTATTTCGAAATACCTCCGACATTTGTCTTTACAAATCCTCATTTTGTACTTCTAATTCATGACCGGTGTTTTTTTTTTTTGCTCTCTTCACATCACTTCCTTGTTCGTCATTTCTGCATTCGTCACTGCGGTCGCCTACGTTCTACGTCATCTGCTGGAACGCCACTCTCTTATGAATGCATGTACGACATGTAGCAGAAGCTAGAGATTACGGTTTATAAAGTTTTAAATATGGATATTTTTCTTACACAAACGCATTGATACGCTTCAGAAGGCCTTTATTAACCCCCCAGAGGTGTGTAGAGCACTTTTTATGATGGATGGATGCACTTTATTGGACTTCTATTGGACTATTGAATATCAGCCCCGATTCACTGCCATTATAAAGCTTGAAGAGCCAGGACATTTTTAAATTGATTGTATTCGAAGAAAGTCTACACCTAGGATGGCTTGAGAAATCATAGGGTAAATCATGGGGTAATCTTCATTTTTGGCTGAACTATCTCTATTTATTAAAAAAAAAAACAAGATCGATCTTGTTTAAGTCTACTCTATACTTACATTCAGTGGCTGTTTAAAAATGTATTTGTAAACTCAGCTTCTAATTCTGCAGACGCTGCTGTGTTCTACTCAGCTACATATTTGGACTAGAGATCAACCTATATATCAGTTTGAGCAATGAATGGTATTACAGTATAACAATAATGTGAGAACACATGGATAAATTATATATACATGCCATTTAAAAAAAAATATATTAAAAAGTTAACTTTATTTGATCCTTTTTTTCCATTTCAGTAATGTACCAGGAGCCGGTTCTTTTGGAAATCAGGCTACACTGGATTGGATTAACATAAACGTTTAATTAAATGTTTAAAAAGCAGTTAGAAGTTTAAATCAGTCTGAAACACTGCCCTGTATAAATTAAAAGAGAAATAATTTATACATTTGTATGCAAGCAAAATATAACCAAACCAAATCTATATACACTCAGCTATAGAATTTTTGTAGATGTTTTGTCTTCAGTGGAATTAGAGGTTCTAACTAAAACTAAAAAGGGGTGTCCATGTATTGTATTTCTGAAGTGAATTGTCCTTTACATTTACTCACAGTTAAAGCCACCGAACCCAGCAGCAGAACAACGGAGTAAACCAATCCTCTACTGTTGATTTTAACCTAAATAGGACACAAAAAAAAGAAAGGTAATTTTACGGTCTTTGTGGAATTGTGTGTGCGTGTACGTTTGAGGAGTGACAAAGACAGATACCACAGAGCCATAGTTGACAGCCATTGTCTGGATGCCCCAGGGAACGCCGAGTCCAACCAGGATATCAAAGACGTTACTGCCAATCGTGTTGGAGACAGCCATGTCCCCCAGGCCTGAGCACACAGACACAAAGCCAAAGCTGAAAAGTCAGCTCAACATGGATGAAAGATAAGCGAAGGTAGAAAAACCAAGAAAATTAAATAAAGAAGAGCTCTACCTTGTCGTGCGACAATGAGACTGGCTATGCAGTCGGGAACACTGGTGCCAGCAGCCAGGAAAGTTATACCCATAATGACATCTGGGATTCCAAGTGTGTATCCAGCGATTGTGACCTGCACACAGCAACCCACATGAATGAGCCTCAATGAAATGCTTATAGGAATAGTGATGTAACATGCCTGCAAGCAGAATGACCTAAAATAAGCAAAATTCAAAGAAATCGTGTCAAAACAAAGACGATTTTAAAATGGCATCCAAGGAACCCCAGGGGCTGCTAGGGGGCTAATAAAAAGATTTTACAAAATTTACTATGGCAGTCACAGTTAAGATTCAATATTTTAAATATTGTATTCACACAATTCATTATTAAGTATATTTAATAAATTGAATAACGCAAGAGGAAAAAGACATGAAAAATGCTTACATACACAAAGATACTGAAACTCACCATCCACACCATGACGTAAGAGAAGATGGCGATCCACAGCGTAGAGAGGAAGAAGGACAGCATGAAGAAGCGCTCCCACCGTGGTTTGGCACAATTGGGTATGGTGAAGAACAGCAACACCAAAATGGGCCAGGAAATGAAAAACTTCACTTTATCCATAGCGCCCCCTACAGTCACATGGCACAGCATGTCAGTAATCAGCCCTCCAAAAGTCTTCTCTTTATGGCATTCAGTTGACCATCCGATCCTAGCTCATAGCTCAGATAATAGCAGAGCTCACAAGAAAACACATAAGAAATGCCCATGCAGTGCATAATATTAAGGCTACGGAAGAGGATTAGGGCCAAGCAATATTAAAAAAATAAAACCATCTTGAGATTAAAGTCATTATAATACGAGATTAAACTCGTTAAATTTCAAGAAAAATGTCGAAATAAAATGTTGAGATTAAACTCATTAAATTGCGAGAATAAAGTCGTTATGTTTCGAGATAAAACTCATAAAAAAAGACGAAATAAAATGTTGAGAAACTCATTTCATTACGAGAAAAAAAGTCGTGTTTCAAGAAAAAAACTAGTTAGATTTCGAGAAAAAAGTCGAGAATAAACACTTGTGTCATTCATTTCATCTCATTGGACAGAGTCAAATGGTTTCAGCAGTGGCGTAGGTTGGAGAGTAATGTGCATGGATGTAGCGTGTGATGCGATCGACTAGGGTTCAAAACTGTATTTAGCCGAAGTCGCTTTTCTTCCTTTTCTCATCACATTGGAAAAGTGAAAATCAATTGCTTAACGAGTGTTTATAAGGCACTCCAAACACAGGCAGTGAATAAAAAAAACTATAATCTCAACAAAACGAGAGATCCATAACAAAAGTGATCCCTTTCTCATGTGATTTTATCACAATAGTTTTACTCTGAACTGACTGAACAATGCATTGCACTCACACACACTGTGTTCTTGTGGTACCAAGCATATTTACAATCAATCAATCAATACAGACCAAAAATAAACAAACAAGTAAATACATATTTTAAAATACTGTGAATGTGACCAATGTGATTTCACTGTGGGCAGGACTTAAAGGTGCAATAGGTGATTGTCTTTAGATTTTTTTTTGTTATGCTGGTTGAAAGTCTCTTCACATCCCGATAGCAGTCATTAAGTTAAGTGGTCTAAATGTATTTATCTGTTTTTAACCAAGAAATGTTCGTCCAATCAAAACGCTTGTTCCGAGCGTTTTGATTGACTTTCCTACCTGCCTGTCAACATACATGTATTTGTATACCTCTGCACATCCGGTTCGCACAGACAGGATACGTCATCAGCGTGTTCACGCACACTATGCACGCTGACAGAGCAAGAATGGCAGGCAAACATCAACAACCTGATCTTCCTTCCTGGTATTGTTGTACTTTTACTAACTGTGCTATAAAGTTCTCTCACCGGTGAATGACATATGATGTATTGTAGTAATGTTGTCTCTGATCGTCAATCTGCATGCGCATATGCGTTCAGGGGGTGTGGCTTTGGACGGCGATTTGCAGGGAGGGTGGGGCGTACGCTTTCAGTGCTATCAGCCTAAAGTTAGCATTTTCCAAGATCTCCTACTGCACCTTTAATTATACTCATGACTGACAAAAACAGATTAACATGGACGTTCAACATTTCCAAGACTTCTACAGTTTTTCCTTTTTGTACAGCCTTATGCTTACCAAGGCTACATTTATGTCATCAAAAATACAGTAAAATTAGACATTTTAAAATATTATTACAATTTAAAATAGCTTTCTATTTTAATATACATTAACATGTAATTTATTCCTGTGGTGACAAATATTGAAAAACATTCTAATATGCTGATTTGGTTCTCAAGAAACATTTCTTATTATTATCATTGTTGTGTTGCATAATATGTCATGATTGGAATAGTGCTAAATTTTTCAGGACGCATGATAAATAAAGTTCATTTATTTGAACTAGAAATGTTCTGTAATATTGTAAATGTCTTTAATGTAATTTTGAAAAAAAAAAAAATCATACTAACATACAAACACACGCACAACTATTTTAATATATAATTATTTCCATTACTTACTAGAATCCAGATCTAGATATCCCAATTTTAAAATAACCTGATATTTCCATTTTTAATATCACTACAGGGATCTTGCTGGTTAGTACACAGTGTAAGGACTATGTGAATAGATCCAGTATACTATGACTTCAGATGCACTGATGTCAGTACATGCGGTTAAAGAGCCAATGTGTTAATGTGTGAGAAAGTGAAACCGCCTCACCAGGCAAGACGAAGGGAGATGACAGCTCACTCTCCGGCTCCTCAGTGAGTTTGTCCTCCGCTACGTTGCCATTTTCTATGGTGTCAGCTTTCTTTTCAGCCACCAACACTGCATCCGCCCCATTGGCCATCTTCACCAGCCGCTGCTGCTGTATGAGGGGCAGCGAGCAAAAACTGCTTTATAATTCACTCTTATCCATTTCCTCACAAACCCACGCTTTTCTAAGCTAATTTGAATTTGTCCCCACTAGTATGATGCTCATTTTCTGAAACACTTGGAAATAACATGAGAGCGAGTAAATAAGGATTTTTTATTTTTATTTCTGGGTGTACTATCCCTTAAAAATCCTTTAAGACCTTTTGTGTCAAAGTACTAAGTTTAACACCATTCCCAGCCTCAATTCCCTTAACTAGCTGACATGTCACCATCAAATTCCTCAGCAGTCTTTGTAGCAGGGGTTTGAATTTCTAACACAATTCTTTGAACGCCAGCGTGTGGATATTTATAGAAACAGTTTAATCAGCCTCACACCCAGAACTAGGCTACCTGACGTGAGAACTCTACAGTGCTGAGTTAGCCAACAAAGACTGGCCCATAAGCTCTTCTGAACTCCGGCTTATAATCCAGTCTCCGGGTTCCCAGTGTTAAATATGCTCTATTATAACCGGATAGTGCAGACGCGGAATTCTCAACAGATGAGCCTCATTTGAAGAGCTTGTAAAATAGCTGAACACATCTGCAACTCTAATCTGTTGAATTCAACATGAATCAGCGTTCAGAACCCATTTAACTTCTGTATTGTGACATTTTCCAAACGAAAGATGATGTTCGAAAAAGGAACAATAAGTAAGATGGGGATTCAAATTTTATCCATCAGGAATTGAATGTATTGTGAAAAGTTCTCTAGATACTAGCTATGTTTCCATCCACCTATTTTTATGCGCATTTTATAATATTGCATAAAGACGCTGGATGGAAATGCCTAGATGCGCATAAATTAAAAAAATTAACATAAAACTTATGCGCACAATTGAGTAGGATAAACTTTTTATCTGGTAAGAAAAATGCACAAACTACAATGGAAACACATTTACCGATTAAATTCCACCATGCAAATAAAAAAAAAGTCATGTGACTTTGCACGATGGGATGGGATAATTTGACTACCCAGCGGACTGATCTCATTGCACAGCATCTGAAATGTTGTTTTGGTCGTTCTGAAATGCCTGTGCAAGTCTGTCATCAAAATATTTCTTTATAATTGTCTTACATGACTGCGTTCCCAAACAGCACGCATACTAGTGATGCGCGGGTAACCCGCGGGGCGGGTTGGGGCGGGTCAAGAAATTGTCACTTTATTTGCGGGGCGGGTCATAAAAAAAAAAAAAAAAAAAAAATCCATGTATGTTGCGTGCAATTCCCTATAGTCAATATTAAATATTTGGGAATATCTATTTTCATATTTTTTAAGGTTCTTTGATAAGGTTACAATACGAAGGCCTACGTAGCAACGTAACTTGCTTGATGTCCCCAAACCTTTGGTGTCACGTGAGACGTCACGAAAGCGCCAAGCAGCTCTGTATCCCATTCCCAGCCACAAGCGCATCAAGAGAGCGCACATTCAGCTCTGCTGGCCGGGTGCTGGAGTCTAGGTGTAATAGATTAAACCCCGGTACAGTGGATGCCATTCTTTTTTTGCACAGCGAACGTAAAAAAGCTAAATGAACATTTCCGTGTGTTAAATAAAACAAAAGTTCAGTGGTTATGTAGCGTAGGCTGTAAACTGTAGGCCTATACAAATCTGAAATAAAAAATTGTTTAGCCTATTAGATGAATACAAACGCTGCTTTGTAAATGTTGAAAATGTTTATCATTATCTTGTTATTAATATGACCTGATTTATGGTTCATATTCATAATCGTATGTTGTTGCCAGTTTACAGGGCGATGTTTCCAAGCACTTTCAGGCTGAAATAAAGGCTGTTTTCATTTACATTACAATGCCTAGTATGTCTATTTAATGGTCGCGGGTGCGGGGCGGGGCGGGTTGTAAAAATAGATACAGTGGTGCGGGGCGGGCTGGGGTGGGCCAAATAATTTCATAAAAGCGGGACCCGCGGGTTGGAAAAAAACCCGACCCGTGCATCACTAACGCATACACCTCCGAGACGCAAGTAATTTATCATATATGAAAATTATATTCAATGGCTTCTCCTACTTTTCTTAGTGATATTTATTGCCAGTTTATCAGGAAGTGACGATTTTGTTCTCTTTTACTCGTTGGATGGAAACTGCTTTATTCACAAATGTTTTATGCGATATTCCAGTTTTCTGCATTAGTTAAATTCGCATCTTTGGATGGAAACATAGCTACTGTAGGTTGTGAAGGGGATGTTTTTTGTTTTTTTCATATAATGGTACTCAACAGGGTTCAAAACAACACAGACTTTCATTGTATGGACCATATATAACCGTTCACTCAGCGAGTGTATTTTCTTGCCTCATTGATGATAAGGCGGCTTGCCATGCGCAGACGTGTCTTGGGCCCAAAGTGGTTGGTGATCATGACCCTGAGTCCGGCCTCTGGGAACCGATAATGTGGAGGGCTTGCATTTATCATCTCGTCCACCATCACAATAGAGCCCCTAGTGTACTCTTTACCGGGCTTTACTGCAGACACAGTGGAAAAATTGTTTGTAAGTGCACCTATACATTGTACTCATGCTCAATACGTGCAGCATGTACAGTATGTGTTCATAAAACACACACATAGCCGTCAAACCTGCCCTAAGAGACCAAAAATAAATAAATCCTCAACAACTGTGCACAGAAACCAGCAGGACTGTAAGCACACACTCAAAAAAAAAAGGATGTGTCCATTTTCAATCTAAAGTCCTATTTGTCAGTGAGAGACTGATTCCTGCTGGGATACACTGTAGGCCCACCTCTAAGCGCCTCAGGATACAGTCAGAAACCATGGACACACAGAATATTGACATGAAATGAAATCCTCAACTATCCTGCAGATTACTGCTGGACACCACAGGAAGAGCTCTACTGCCAATACACTATTAACTACATACAGACAAACACAATGACCAAAGACATTCACAATATTAAAGGAATATTCTTGGTTAAATCTAACTTGAAGGTAAAATGAGTGATTTCTGTGCCTCAAGTGCTAATAAATGGCTAATAAATAAAACATTTTTTTTCTCTGTGGGACAACATGCATTGATAAACTGTACACAATGACACCAGGAACATTCTCAATTCTGATTTAATGTTGTGATGTTACCATATCTGTATTTCACTTGCCTTTGTCCTTGGCAGATATCTTTACAAAACCTCAAATGAATACATGAATACAAACCTTATCAATCTGACACAGTGACAGATACTATTTTGTAAATGAGTGGAAGTATCACTGGTTCTGAGAGAAAGACATGAACACACACACACACACACACACACAGAGAGAGCACTGCAGGATGAGACGAGGGCAGATTTAGTAAGGCTAAACAGACAGGCTTCAGCAGGGGGGTGACAGAGACTGTCACGAAGCACAACGGTTAGAACTGCACTACAGGACACCACACTCTGAAACAGAAAGCGCACCGCAGTTATTCAGCAAGGAAGCAAAGTGTCAGCCTCTCATAAGAGATGTCAGATGGCTACGCTTTCAGTAAGTGCTGTTGGCGTAGGTTTTACAAACAGCAGAAATACAGATATTAGAGTGGAATTCATTTAAAGGGAACAAGATCTGACTTTGTTGCAAGCGGCAGAGGGTTAGTCGCTACAAGCCCACGAGGAAGCCTGTCTAGTTACCCTTACCTGGTCTGAGTAACGGCCATGATGGATCATCCCAAAACTGATCATAACATGTATTACCATCCTCCATCTCACTGATGACCGTATTACCATTGGCGACACTCCTGTCTTCCTTCCCCGAAAAGTAGTTCTGAATGCTAGTGTTAAACCTAAAAAACAAAACAAAAAAAAAACACACTAACTGATTTCTCAGGCAAAAAAGGTCAATTGTCTATTGTCAATAGTGTAGTGATGTATGAAGCACAGCTCACACAGAAGTGACTTTCAAACCAAGCAGCTTTCTGTTGTTCGATATGGCAAATGACCAACTTAAACAAAATCTGCATGGGGAAATCTTTGACTCACACAAAAATCCTGACTGTGTAAAATCCTATTTACGTAAATGACTGGATTTTGCCATGAAAAATTACTGAACAGCAGGAAATGTAACTGCACCTTAATTCAGCACATCAAAGTACCGTGTAGTTCTATGTTGTCACTTTACTAAAATCTAAGTAGTCAGTATAGCAATACCAGCAAAGACTCAATATTAAACACTTATTTCATACCACAGCAATAAACATTTGAATAACACACTCCTTTATTTAAAAGGTCAAATATTAATGGACAACACGATAATTTAAAGATACTTAAGGCTAAACAGTTTTAACTAATCAGGTGTTTAAATAAAAGTATACAAAACGAAGGAGGACTTACTTCATGATGATAATGTAGCCAACATACATGACAATCAGTATCAGACTCTCCCACCTGCAGAGACAGAGGAAGACAATTATGTGTCTGCCTTCAACCAATCAGAATAAAATATACTCAGATGTTCACTTACCACAAAATCTTTTCATCATAAATAAACTGAAAGAAAAGTTCAGAGTCTGTGTAAATATTCATGGAGTGACAGCAGATTTTCAGTCTTAATTACATGCTCCATCGAGCTTAAAAGTGACAACCTATTATTTTCTTCATGATTTCCTTCAGATTTAAAAACTTGAACCAAACCAAAGTATTGTCTTTATGTCTGTGTACTTCAAGGGATAGTTCACTCAAAAGTGAAAATTCTGTCATTAATTACTCACCCTCATGTCGTTCCAAACCCGTAAGACCTTCGTTCAACTTCAGAACACAGATGAAGATATTTTTGATGAAATCCAAGAGCTTTCTCACCCTCCATAGACAGCAATGCAACTGACACATTCAAGGCCCAGAAAGGTAGTAAAGACATCGTTAAAATAGTCCATGTGACATCAGTGGTTCAACCTTAATTTTATAAAGCTATGAGAATACTTTTTGTGTGCAAAGAAAATAAAAATAACTACTTTATTCAAAAATGTATTCTCTTCTGTTCACAAGAATACCACAACACGTGTGCGTCTTCCTCTGCTTGTAAACAAGGCGCAGTGCATCCGGTTCTACGTCAGAGCGCCAGCTCCTGTGTCAGCAGCACCACACACGTGTCGTGGTACTCTCGTGAACGCGTGCGAAGACTAACACAGAAGACAAGTAATGGTTGAATAAAGTCTTTTTGTTTTCTTTGCGCATAAAAATTATTCTTGTAGCTTCATAACATTACGGTTGAACCACAGTTTTCACATGGACTTTTTAATGATGTTCTTACTTCCTTTGTGGGCCTTAAACGTTGCGTTGCTGTCTATGCAGGGTCAGAAACCTCTCAGATTTCATGAAAAATATGCGTTCCGAAAATGAATCTTACGGGTTTGGAACATTTAGAAATACTCTGCTCCATAATGGCAGCAACTTCTACAAGCATTACTGACTTTTCTTCATAAAAGCTTCTAAACCATCCTCAAAGCTCATGGTACACCTATTTTGAAAGATATTTTTTTTGTTATTGCTAGTTATCAGTTTATTTGCGGAGAAATTTAATGGGATTTTTACTTCTAGAACCTACTCTATTTTGCCACTTAGTTACCCATGCTCATTAGATTAATGGCACTTACTACAATAAGGGCGACCACAGATAAAGTGTAGTAGATTGAGTCTCTGAACACTGCAAACTTGGTGAGAATAACAACCTAGTGGGAAAAGAGAAGATCTTTGTAAACAAGTCAACAAGTATTTTTGCTTTGTTAAATTTATCATGTCTACTGTACCCTCAAGTCATGCCATAAGCCACAACAAAAAAGGTTTTATTTCTCAAAAGACAAAAATATCACAGCGGTGTGCTTTTAAAAAGGCCTTTTCTTGGACCTCATTACAGTAACCAAAGTATTTGCCTGCAAAGCCTATATTTAATGTGGTAGAACTTTTACTTTTTTAATGGAATATTTAAAAATAAATCATTGTTTGAAATGAGAGAAAGAAGGGAAAAAACAATCCTGTAGATTAATTTTCACATTGCAATGCTCAGATGAAAACATGAAAAGGTCAAAAGTGGCAGCAGCTCCAAAGGAAGAGAGGTGTATATAGAGTTCAGAGAGATTCTCACCTGCCCCGCAAATATCCCACACACGCCGATGATGCACAGGATGTTGAACACGGCTGAGCCCACTATGGTACCCACCCCCACATCTCCATGTGTTATGAACACACCTGCAAAACAAAGCAAGAGTGTCCTGATCCACAGCATCTGTTGACACATGACTAATGCACATACAAGCACCTGTACGTGTGGCTTACCAATTATAGAGGCAAACAGCTCGGGGGCGGAGCTTCCAGCTGCCATGAAGGTCGCTCCTGCTACATCTTCACTAAGGTGCAGATTCTGATGGATGGGAGGAACATACAGAATCACACAGAGGATGTGCGGAGGCCATAATTAAAAGGTCTAAATAGACACCAGACATGAGCAAAACTGTAATTGGGTTGTTTGAATGACTAGCAGCTCTTAAAGGAACAGTTCGATCTAAAATGATTTTAGTCATTACTTTTTACACTAAGAACTGGAAAAGAGCAGCATGAAGATAATGGTTTTATATTTTATTATTTTCAGTCGTAATTTATTCCTGTGATAGCAATGCAAAATTTTCAGTATCAGTACTCCAGTCTTTAATGTGACATGATCCTTCAGAAATCTTTCTAATGTGCTAATTTGCTGCTGCAGTAAAATTAATTTTTGCTGCTCAAATAAAATAATCAAATCATCATCAATTGAAAACAGTTTTTGTGTAAACTTTTTTTTCAGGATTCTTTTATGAATAAATGAATTTGATGATTTTTTTAGTAACAAATGCCAGTCTTTACTATCATTTTTGATTCATTTAATGTGTTTTTGTTGAATAAAAGCATTAATTTCTTGCAAAAAAACATTACTGACTCCAAACATTTGAATGACAGTATATATGCCTTAATGGAGTCAGTCACTGTCATTACATTTAAAACATTTGCATAAAAACCCTTCTAAAAAAATATATTGCTACACCACAAAAATAAAGCAGGTTTCAAACAATATGAAGTAAATAAATAAATAAATTACAATTGAGAATGTGTAAATAAATTGAGTAAACTATTCCTTTAAGGAATTGGCTGGGTTAAGAGTCATGTTGCCAGACACTGATCAGGCACATTTTTAGGGATATTTTGACACTAAATGCTGAGTAATTGACAGATATTCAATAAATAAATAAATCAGCTGAATAACTATAAACTTTAGTGATGAATTTTAAAGGATTATGCATAATAAGAACATTGCCCGCAGCAGGCGATTTTAAGTCAGACAGTAATTTGTCTTGAAGTTTATTGTAAAAGATGGTGAATTTATTACAAAGACAGTGCTTTGATGGCTAAAGCACAGCAGGCTGCCAGCATGCTAAAACCTTCTCTAAGAAATTGCTTATTAAAAAATATATTAAAACTAAAAAGAAAAACTCAAACAACCACCCTTACCTACACCTATCTCTAATAGAGTTGCATATTAGTATTACAAGATCTAGTATCCAGCATAACAGGAAGGTGTTGGAAATGGGTTTAGAAGAACAGGTCAAAGTGATTCTGGGAACTGGAAGCTCACCGTTGCAACAGCAAATTTATTCTCACCTCACAGATCTTCTCTAGAGTGGTCACAAAGTAGTCATCACAGACAATAGCAAGGGCCAGAAACATATATAGAGCCTGAAATGGGAAGATAGACAAGAATGAGATGCTCAATAATGAGCTTGATGTGCAGAAATAATTCAAGTTGCATGTCTAAATGGTTTTCTGATCTATAAGCAGTTCTTGACAGGGCGGTTACTGCGCCGTGAACCCAATGGCAAACTCATAACCAGTCATAAATGATGGCGAGAGCTGACAAACTATTTATAATTGTCATAAAATTCTCAGACAAGCACTATTTATCCTGGATGACAAGGTCAACTGGTGAGCAAGGCTAGACGTTGATTGACGTGCGCACACAAAGTTCTCCTACCGCAAATATGTGTAGAAGTACAGCTCCTTGCGTACGCTCTCTGTTGGTGAATATATCCTCGGGGAACTCGTGGACGGCTGCATTGAAAATGAGAAAGAAAAAGTCACTTTGGCGCAAGTTGTCACTTTCCATAAAAATGATCCAGATAAAAACCTGATGGTACAGTCCGTAAAACCAGATCCGCATGAGATTCCAAGGAACGTTTGGAATGTGTGGGCAACAGAATATAAATCATGCCCTAGGGACAAGCGACTTCATCATAATGCAGGAAAAAACACATTGTACATGTAGTACACATGGTCACCAGTGCATGAGACTGCATTATTATTTCACACACTGACATTCATCACAGCCAAAGGTACGCTCAATTTAGTTATAGGAAAGAAAATGCTACACTGAAAATGCTACACCGTAAACATGATATGTTTTTGACAAAAAATAGTGATGAGTCCAAAATCCTTTTCTTTTATGACTGACATTTTGCCACAAATGCTGCTGATAGAGCTTAACTTCATATGGAACCCAAAACATCCCTTTAAATCTGGTTTATATGCCTCCAAGGCCTTCTGTTAGTGCAATCTCACCAAACATCAAAACCCCCACAAACACATGGCAGGGTAGGTCACACGTCTGTACATTCTGTCATGGCAGCCCTGTTTGTGACCCGGGCAGCCCTGTAGGTCAAATAATCCCCAATGGGACAAGATGCTGCCTGTCAGGGCCGCACTAGTCTCAGCCTCAGATGTCAAGCCCACGGATTGCTGGCTGTACGTCTGATGCATACGGCACACTTAGCTGGAAACAATTCAGGAGTTTCGAAGTTGTCATCGGATTGATTAGATTATACAGGATTTCCGGGAGACGTGTGTGTCGCGTACTTTAACGTTCTCTTTAACGTTCTTTAACGTTCCGCCTGGAAACAAAAATGGCGTCACCGTGGCGCCAAACCCCCTCACGAAAGAAGAAAGACGTTGTTTTTACAACTGTGACGATGAGCGCTTATCAGGATCAACTAAAAACGTTGGATTTTCAAAAGTATGTGAAAAATTTAAAGTTTGCGGCATGGAATCTTTAAAATATGTCCGAGAGTTTTACACACCGGTCTGTTATTGTGGAGACATTTCCACGCCCCTAAACATGACGCGCCACAAAACGAAACGTGATTGGTTTCTTTACCTGTCAGTCATATGGCCTCTTGGGCGGGCCTTGGCCATTCAAAGCGGCCAAAGTTCCAAGACCTTCAGCCGTCAGTCTAAAGGTCTGGCTACGCGAGACTAGGGAAACCCTAAAAAGCTCATAAAGCTCACAACATAAATCAACATCATGCCATAATCTATACAGTCACCCTCCCCTCTAAAGCTAATGAGCTTTTTTGACATTTTCGTTAGGGACTTGCCACCCCCAAGTCTCCATATTCTGCACCCTAGATATGGCCTGTGACCTTTTCTGCCCATATTACTGTCCTTCAGAGCAAATACCACTAATGAAAGCGTCTGCTGTTTAAAAGCATCAAAAACTGCTTAAAAATCTTCTACTGCCAACTAATTTTTCAGTCTGTAGAGCTCATTAAAACACTTGTGACACTAATAGCTCTTCCTGTTAAGAAGCGATCTGTTATAAATGACGGCAATTGTGGCGTGATGTTTAATCATCACAACCACCATCATCATTTCCATCGCTGTTATCTGAAGGGTTGAGAAAAACGAAGAATCCCAACAGGTTTTATCCATCAAGCGGAAGAGAGTTGTCGGTGCCCTGATCACATTTCCCTTCCCACAGCTCACCCCTCCCATAACACATGAGGAGGAGAAAGAGAGGACACCCTCAAGGTCATCTCCAGAGAGAAGCCACAGAGCACATGCAGACATACGAAGTGTCATCCACAGACTACCACATACTCAGAAACACAATACACATACTGTACACACACTAGTCTCAAAGAAGCCACATAAAGCAACTGAACTGCTTGGCATTACGGAAGAAGTTAATTTCACTGGGGCAGAAGAAAAAATAAATAAAAAATTTGAATTTGAACATGAAAGATTTTTTGCTAAAATAATAGTGGCCTATGACCACACTGCCTGTGGTGGTTGCCAGGTATTTCTAAGCAGTTGCTAGGGAATTCTGCGTGGATTTTAAGGAGGTGCCAATCAAAGAGTCTACCAACAAGTCTCTGTTCTCCTTCCTAGATATGGCACAGTTCCCCCTCTCCTTCAGTGCAAACCTAATAAAAAATTTCAGCCATTATACTCTTTAGTCCACGAAGCAAAACTCATTAAGTATTTCTGATAATTTAATACAGGGGCGCCCAACCCTGGTCCTGGAGATCTACCTGCCTGCAGAGTTCAGTTCCAGCCCTGATCAAACACACCTGTCTGTAATTATCAAGTGCTCCTTCAGATCCTAATTACAGGTGCATCTCAATAAATTAGAATGTCGTGGAAAAGTTCATTTATTTCAGTAATTCAACTCAAATTGTGAAACTCGTGTATTAAATAAATTAAATGCACACAGACTGAAGTAGTTTAAGTCTTTGGTTCTTTAAATTGTGATGATTTAGGTTCACATTTAACAAAAACCCACCAATTCACTATCTCAACAAATTAGAATACTTCATAAGACCAATAAAAAAAAACATTTTTAGTGAATTGTTGGCCTTCTGTAAAGTATGTTCATTTACTGTATATGTACTCAATACTTGGTAGGGGCTCCTTTTGCTTTAATTACTGCCTCAATTCGGCGTGGCATGGAGGTGATCAGTTTGTGGCACTGCTGAGGTGGTATGGAAGCCCAGGTTTCTTTGACAGTGGCCTTCAGCTCATCTGCATTTTTTGGTCTCTTGTTTCTCATTTTCCTCTTGACAATACCCCATAGATTCAGGTCTGGTGAGTTTGCTGGCCAATCAAGCACACCAACACCATGGTCATTTAACCAACTTTTGGTGCTTTTGGCAGTGTGGGCAGGTGCCAAATCCTGCTGGAAAATGAAATCAGCATCTTTAAAAAGCTGGTCAGCAGAAGGAAGCATGGAGTGCTCCAAAATTTCTTGGTAAACGGGTGCAGTGACGTTGGATTTCAAAAAACACAATGGACCAACACCAGCAGATGACATTGCACCCCAAATCATCACAGACTGTGGAAACCTAACACTGGACTTCATGCAACTTGGGCTATGAGCTTCTCCACCCTTCCTCCAGACTCTAGGACCTTGGTTTCCAAATGAAATACAAAACTTGCTCTCATCTGAAAAGAGGACTTTGGACCACTGGGCAACAGTCCACTTCTTCTTCTCCTTAGCCCAGGTAAGACGCCTCTGACGTTGTCTGTGGTTCAGGAGTGGCTTAACAAGAGGAATATGACAACTGTAGCCAAATTCCTTGACACGTCTGTGTGTGGTGGCTCTTGATGCCTTGACCCCAGCCTCAGTCCATTCCTTGTGAAGTTCACCCAAATTCTTGAATCGATTTTGCTTGACAATCCTCATAAGCCTGCGGTTCTCTCGGTTGGTTGTGCATCTTTTTCTTCCACACTTTTTCCTTCCACTCAACTTTCTGTTAACATGCTTGGATACAGCACTCTGTGAACATCCAGCTTCTTTGGCAATGAATGTTTGTGGCTTACCCTCCTTGTGAAGGGTGTCAATGATTGTCTTCTGGACAACTGTCAGATCAGCAGTCTTCCCCATGATTGTGTAGCCTAGTGAACCAAACTGAGAGACCATTTTGAAGGCTCAGGAAACCTTTGCAGGTGTTTTGAGTTGATTAGCTGATTGGCATGTCACCATATTCTAATTTGTTGATATAGTGAATTGGTGGGCTTTTGTTAAATGTGAGCCTAAATAATCACAATTAAAAGAACCAAAGACTTAAACTACTTCAGTCTGTGTGCACTGAATTTATTTAATACACGAGTTTCACAATCTGAGTTGAATTACTGAAATAAATGAACTTTTCCACGACATTCTAATTTATTGAGATACACCTGTAGTTGGTTCAGTTGTGTTTGATCAGGCTTGGAGCTGAACTCTGCAGGAAGGTAGATCTCCAGGAACAGGGTTGGGCACCACTGATTTAATAAAACAAAAACACTCCTCAAACTACATGATTTCATTTTTTCCCCCCTCGCACAATGAAAGTAAATGGGGTCCAAAATAACATCAAACCTCAAAGACATTCATTGTATATATATACATACACACACACACATATACAGTGCCCTCCTCTAATATTGGCACCCTTGATAAATATGAGCAGAGGCGGCTGTGAAAATAAATCTGCATTGTTTATCCTTTTGATTTTTCACTCAAAAAAAATCACAAAATTCTAACCTATCATTTAAGTAAAACAATTGAAAGTGGGGAGAAAATCTCATGATGAAATAAATGTTTTTCTCCAATGAATGTTGGCCACAATTATTGGCATCCCTAGAAATTCTTATGAGTAAAATATCTCTGAAGTATATTCCCATTCATATTTAAATTGTGACTAGGAGCATGAAATTGTCCAGCCATGACAGGATTATAAATATGAGAAACACAAAGGCCAAATTCCCTTAATCATCCATCACAAGGAGTAAAACCTAAGAATATAGTTCTGATGTGCAGAACAAGATTGTTGAGCATCACAAAATAGAATGTGGCTGTAAGAAAAAGAGTTAAAGCATTGCAAATCCCCATTTCCACCATCAGGGTAATAATTAAGAGGTTCCAATCAATTAAAGATGTTAAAAATCTACCTGGAAGAGGACGTGTCTATATCGTCCTTATGCACGGTGAGGAGGAGAGTTTGAGTGGCCAAAGACTCTCCAAGGATCACAGCTGTAGAATTGTAAAGAGTCTTGGGGCCAGAAACCTACAAAAAAATATATCAAACATCCCCTACATCACCACATGTTGTTCGGGAGGGTTTCAAGGAAAATTCTCCCCACTCATCCAAAAACAAACTCCAGCAAATTCAGTTGTCAGACACGACTGGAACTTCAAATGGCACTGGCTTCAATGGTCAGATGAAACTGAAAAAGAGCTTTTTGGCAGCAAACCCACCAGATGAGTTTAGTACAAACAGGGATAAAAAAGTACCCCATGTCCACGGCTAAATATACTGCTGGATCTTTAATGTTGTGGGCCTGTTTTTCTGCTGGAGGTCCTGAACATCTTGTTCAGATGCATGGCATCATGGATTCTATCAAATACCAACAGATAAAAAATCAAAACCTGACTGCCTCTGTTAGAAATCTTATAATGGGCCGTGTTTGGATCTTCCACCAGGACAACAATCCAAAACAAACATCAAAATAAACACAACAATGGGTCACTGAGCACAAAATGAATCTTTTACCATGACTGTCCCTGTCCTCTGACCTGAACCCTACAGAAAATGAGTGAGGTGAACTGAAGAGAATAAGTACTAACATGGAGCTGTGAATCTGAAGGATCTGGAGAGACTCTGGATGAAGAAAATGGTCTCTGATCTCTTATCAGGTGTTCTCCGAACTCTTCAGGCATTATAGGAGAAAACTCAGAGCTGTTACCCTGGGAAAAGGACGTTGCAATAATTGGGTGCCAATAATTGTGGCCAACATGAACTAGAGAAAGCATTTATTTCACAATGAGATTCCCCCCCCCCACTTTCAATTGTTTTACTTCAATGATAGGTTGGAATTTTGTGAATTTTTTGAATGAAAGATAAAAAGGATAAACAATGCATATTTATTTTTTTCACAGCGCCTTTGCTCATATTTACCAAGGGTGCCAATATTAGTGGAGGGCACTGTATATATCAGTCAAAGTAAAAGCCAAAGTCTTGCTTATTGTCAATTCTGCCACATGTACCGTACATACATACAGAGAATTGAAATTACTCTCAGACCCTTGGTGCATACAGATAACACTAAACGCTAACAGAGAAAGTAAAAATACAGATAAATACAAATCTAAGGGGCCATAAATATATATGCATATATATATGCAACTATTACAAATATACAAATAAGGACATGTGCCAAAAAAGCGTGATAATAATAAAAAAATAGATAAAGTAGCATAAGGCACATGGTAGATAGAGTGAGTTTTTACTTATTATTATTTTTTTTTAATCTTATTCCTACCTATATTTAAATATATGCTCCTGTGTTATGTATCAAACACTGTCCATTGAGCAGTGATTATACCCTGTATGATTGTGTATGTGACAAATTAAACAAGAATAACCTTGAGAACCTTGAAAAATACAGATAAATACAAATCAAATATAAATATATATATATATATGCAACTATTACAAATATACAAATAAGGACATGTAAAAAAATTATAATAATAAAAAAATAGATAAAGTAGCATAAGGCACATGGTAGATAGAGTGCAAACCAGTGAAATAAACAAGCAGTCTATTTAAAGTGACAAAAAGCTCAGAGAGCAGTCTTTATTCAAACTGTCAGAAGAGGTAGTTGAATGAGGTCAGTCCAATGCTGTACAAAGTGACTGGTGCTGGTCACAGTGCATGTGTGTGTGTGTGTGTGTGTGTGTGTGTGGTGGGGGGGGGGGGGGAGTCAAAGGGTCAGAGTTCAATGGTGCATGTGGCAAAAGAGGGGGGGGGGGGGGGATGGGAGAGAGTTGAGCTTCCTGACAGCCTTATGTATGAAGCTGTCCTTCAGTCTGCTGGTCCTCGCCTGGATTCTCCGCGGTCTCCTCCCTGATGGTAGCAGACTGAAGAAGCTGTGTGACGGGTGGGTGGGATCACCTGCAATGCAGAGGGCTTTGCGGGTGAGATGGGTGCTGTAGATGTCCTGGAGGGAGGGGAGAGAGACACTAACAATCTTCTGAGCTGCTCTCAGTATCCGTTGAAGGGTCTTGCGCCAGGATGCGTTGCAGGCGCCATACCACACAGTGATGCAGCTAGTCAGGATGCTCTCGATGGTGCCTCTGTAGAAGGTGCACATGATGGGGGCCGGGGCTCTGGCTCTTCTGAGTTTGCGGAGGAAGTAGAGACGCTGCTGTGCTTTCTTGGCCAGACCCCTTTAGCTACTTTTTTCCCCCCTCTTCAAAAAAGCGCCTAGCGACAAATCTTTAGGGTTTGCTCAAACCTTATTTAGTTTCTGAGACTCGCTGGTACTGTCGCGCGAGGTCTTGCTGTCCCAGCACGCGCACACACCTCTCACTCTCTGTGCATTTGCATTGTTCAGCGAGCGGCGGAGAGGAGCAGCACTTTCAGTTAAACACAGATATTATGTTGCTTCTCTAATCTTACATGCAAGTATAGGCGAAATCACAGCACAGCTATTGTCATTATCTTATGTGTATTTGATTTCATCAGACGATGGCTCGATTATCAGGATTTTTGTGCAGATTAACATCTTGGAAGGGAGAGCTGGTTATGTAGTCTTAATGAGTCGCGTTTCAGTCACTATTTCATATTCATTCCGTTGTCTGACAACAGAAACAGTAAAATATATCAATGAAAACAGCTTTATTGAGAATTTAGCTGCATCAAAATACAGTATGTGGGCACAGAGATGCAAACAAATCTAATAATAAATAATAAATGTATATTTTGCATGTTCAGAAGAAGTGAGCTGCCCTGTCGTGCAAAAATGTAAACAGGTTTGTGTAAGTAAATTGCTCAGTGCAAAGAAAAAAAAGTAATGGGAACCTGGTACTTATTTTTCCATGTGTCTAATAGACATGAACAAGTTCTTTGAAAAACATCTATGACCTTTGAAACATGTCTAGTCTTTATGCTCTATGTTGACTATGGTTTCAATAATAATAAACATACATTTGCATAAAGCATCCATATTTGTCCATACCCATGTTGATTAGAGTATTAAAAACTTGAAAAGTATTAATTTAAGGTACATTTAGAACAAATAAAAGTGTGTGATTAAGTTGCGATTAATCACGAGTTAACTCATGGCTATCATGCGATTCTAATGTTATTTTCAAAAGGATTGACAGCCCAGATGCATTAGACATATATATATATGGCTTTGTTAGTGCACATTTTGATTTAGAATAGAATGTCAATCATTTGTGTGTATTGAAGTAAAAGTTATTAAAAAAAAATGCAGACAATTTTTTTGATACCAGGATAATAATTAATCGCACATTTTTCTAATATTAAGCGTGATTAATCGCGATTAATCCGGCCTAACATTAAAGTTTTTAAATATAATTTTATATTGCAATAATTTCACATTCAATCTTCAAATGTACAATGTACAAACAACATAAAGACAGTATATTTTTTTATATTTCTTTAATGGCATCTTTTTTATGATTGTTGGCCAGCATCACTGATATCAATACTACTGATGTCTCTATAAAATAGTTTTTCCCCCTTAATATTTAACCATTGACTGTAGCCATTCAGCATTACAGTATAATTGACAGCTATCAATTTTAACATTTATTAGACTTAACTTCTAATTTAAGTGAACTTAAATCAATCTTCACATGAACCCATTATAATAAAATGACATATTTAGCTACATGTGCCCTTCAGCAGAAATATACAGAAAATGAATAGTTACCAAACACTAAATTCTAAATTAAATATAGATGAACCCCTTAAAGCTATAAAAGTTATTGATTTCCTCTTTTTATTCTTTTGTTCTTGGATTAATAGACATCACAGCAGCTGGTTATTATTATTTGCTGCTTTCTGACCCACTTCAGGTCTTAAAGTCTCTACTAATGAGCGGAGGAGTTGAATCTGGTGTGTTAGATGAGGGAGACAGTGCTGGGGTGCCTCAGGAAAGTTTTGAAAACCATTTCAGAGACATGTTCTTAAATGTGACGCATATATAACATATTGCATGCATGCACACAGTTTTAAGGCAGCTTTAATCGCCTTTTTGGTAACTTCATGCCTTAACTGACGGCATAACTAGGACATTGCATGCACGTAGTTTCTTTCGCTGTTTGATATGAAATGATACAGGCTACAGCACGCGCCGGCACCTTTGTGCGTGTATTTGAAGAGCGCGCGCTACGAGCACAGTATCTTTTACGTGCTCGTTTGACTCGCGCCTGGCGCGGAGGCGACGTTAGAGCGCGCGTCTGAAACGTCTCCCGTTTGATGTGGTCATAAAGATGTTCTGCATCTAAATAAATGCAATCCTTTTCAAGAAAAAAGAGACAGAGGCAGCAGTTGTGAATGGGGTGGCCAACCCTATCCCCGCCACTGCGTTAATTGCGTTAAATATTTTTAAAGCGTTAATCTGAAAAAATTAATCTCCCGCGTTAACGTGCTAATTTTGACACCACTAATATATATATATTAGGGCTGTCAATCGATTAAAATATATGTCAGTCATGACATTCCAAAGCTGTATTCAATGACATGAGGCTGAGTAAATGATAAGAGATTTTTAACGGATGGCTCACACATTTCATTCCAAACCCATTAGTCTTTTGTTTATCTTTAAAACATATTTTATACATTTTTTATCATTCTCTGATCATTTTTGTCCATTAATTTACATTCATGCACTTTGCAGATGCTTTTATCCAAAGCGACTTACATTGCTTCCAAGGTATACTTTTTCAGTTAATGCATTCCTTGGGAATTGAACCCATAACTTTGGGGTTGCTAGCACCATTCTATATTCATTAACCAAAACGTTCACACATCACAGTACAAAAAGACACTGAAAAAAGTACTTCATATGGATAGAGAAGTTGAATACAATCTTGTGAAGAAGCACAGTCATTTTATATGATAAACAAATTGAATTTAGGCTTTTATTTATATATAAACATTAATCAACATACATACATTAAGCTCATCAAATACCATACACATTGAAGTGTAACCATGTTTGCTAGACACAGGAGAACAAATGAGATTTACAGATATATAAACATGAGCAAATATGATTAAATATTAGCCAATATGCATGATGAAAATTTTCCAGAGATGCTGCTTCTGCAGTACAGGACTTCATATTCAGCAGGACCTGCTGTTTGTTGACACTGGAGGTTGTTTTCCTCCAGGTTGATGCACTTGTGCGAAGCATCGCAATCTCTTGCAGGTAAATCCATTAAAGTCCTTAGGAGCTCTAGCTCACTGCATCAATTATTAATGATGGTACCATTAAACACAAACTCTCTCTGTCTCTGTGGGCATCATGACAGTACCTTCAGGTGGAGGCTTAATCGAGGTCTCCAAACAAATGGTGAACAACATACAAGCATGTATGTACAAGTATGTGCTTTGGGTTTGTATCTGCTGGATGAACAGCATATCGTCTTGGCTACTGTGGACAAGCATCTCAGGTAGAGTGAGACAGTATGTGCTTTGTTGTCTCCTGTCATCTGATGACCTTATCCATCAGCGTCTGTCCTGATGTGAACACACATGGCAGGATCAGCGCCTCACAGTTGGATATACTGAGCTGAACTAGATGTGTGTGTGTGTGTGTGTGTGTGTGTGTGTGTTGTGTGTGTGTGTGTGTGCGCGTGTGCATCAGTGTAGCTTGTTATGGTGTGCACACCAAAAGTGAAGTGAATATTCGCATCACGTTACTCGCTCCAGATTACTCACGGGATGTTTTTCGCATCACTTGCACAAATAAAAACATAATAATGCTCTCCATTTTCTGATTCAACAAGACGTGTCAATAAGCTATTCGCTGATTGGTTTGCGCAACAACGTGTCATCCGAGTTTCCCCACACGAGTTTAAATTTTTCAACTTGTGTGGAAGATATGATTGAGGCAAAAATTGCACTTTCGCGGCAATCGCATTGCCCAATTCGCGTCATTTGCACCGTCTGCCAAGAATTTGTGTCTATTTGCGTCAATGCATTGACTTGTATGTAATCCAGTTATGCAAATAATTCAATTCGCTTTTGGTGTGCACACATCTTTAGTAAAAAAATAAATAAAAAAAGTATGTGGGTGTGTTCGGAATTGCATAATACATACTATGTTTTGTAAAATGTACATCCTTATGGTTCATAATATAGTGCATTGCCTTCTTGAGCATCAATGAATGTTTGTATCTTTTGTAATAATCGTGTCTCAAATGTCCACAATATGAAAAAATGGATCAACATCACATAACCACATTTGGGAAGAGCTCAAAGTGCAGAAGATGCTGGAAAACCATAGATTGTGCGACAGGCTCAATTAAAAATGCAAATTCACACACTGCCAGTAGGTGGCGCCTATAAGAAAGCAAAAAAGCCCTGGTTACTGCGGTTCATAAAGTGTTGTGCACCATTTTTGACACCTGCTTGTCATGGAAAAGGAAGTCAAAGGGTGTTTAGATGTTTTCTAACAGCCGTTTGGATTTTTTTTATTTGCTATGGTGTCTATCAGACAAACACCACCAAATATAAGGTTTAGGCCTGTTTACTATATTAGGGTCAAAACCAATGGACGACAATGTAATGACAGTGAACTGTCCGTAAAAAACAATAATAAAAAAAATCCCAAAAACCCATTTCATGTTCAACTCTGGGTTAAGTGTGTGGCTTTTACCAGTAAATACAACCTACAGCATAACATAAGACTGATTTCCCACATGATTTGCGAGCAGAATTACACTAGTCAAGGCATTGTAAGGATTTAAATGTCAATAAATAGTTACAAGTCTTTTATGGAATAAACTGTAGTTCATTTACAGCAGCAATCCAGAAAGAGCACCGTTAATACTGGATGAAATACAATGCCGCCTCCAGCCCCATCTCTATGTGACAATCCTCCCTCTGTAACGGTATTATGTTTTCTTTATGAGATATGCTACATAACTGTAAAGCTGTTGAATAGTGTATTAACCTATTTGTTAGTGCCTGAGCTTGCAGTTATGTCACATCTTAAAAGTGCACACACAAAGCGCCCACCCCATCACATTCCACCTTTTTTCCCTTACGAACGGGTCGATCAATCTGTTCCAGTCTGTAAAAAATGCAAGTTCTTAAAATAACCCCTCTTCAGGCACAGGAGCATTCTGCTTATTCAAATTTCAGTCAACAAGCTGGCATCCAACCCAGACTGTCTGAGCGCTCTCTCTCTTTCAGATTACTTATTGATTTGAGCTGCTTCTGAGGAGCACAAACATCATGGAGGCCGCTCTCATCAAAGCACCTGCTTGTTTGCCTATGTGAACGCCTGTTCAGTGAGATTCTCCTGTTACAAATCCTGCAAAATATATTTTCTTTAGAGCTAAAAAATTAATTTGGCATGCTAACTGAATTGTGCCATTTGAGTATTTTTATGAGTTGTTTCATGTCATTCCTGACCTGAAGAGATTGGTGTGATGCCCTCATCACATCAAATTAAATCAACTCATTTCACACCACATGACAATGAAGGAACATCTTATTTAGCAAAAACAGAACTGATGACAACCTCCACAACTGTCTCGGCTTCAGAAAGTACATTCATGAACCCGTTAGGGACCATCTGATGCACACTGCAAACAAAAAAATTACAGGATCTGGCCAGCTCCAATTTGATTGGTTAACTGCTATGCAACTTCCAGGAGTCAGTGTGCACTTGAATTTAATCAGTCTGCTAGGAATGAGTGTTTACAAGTTCCCCAGGCTACTACAATGAGCGATTTAGAGGAAGAACCAACTGCTGTATTCGCCAAAGTGTACAAGGTGAATGGCAAAAAATCTTTAAAAGATATTTGAGAGGCAATTATCATTAGGTAAACATCAGAGTAAACATGTTATTCTATAGTCAGGACTGTTTACAGAAATAACTGCTACTTATTACTTTTAAACGGATGACATTTCTGGCCACAAAGCTGCAAAACATTTTAAACAAATTACTTAAGTGTTTTCTGTGTAAGCTTTCACAGAGATTGCAGTATCTTCAAGTCAAGTCAAGTTGAGCTTTATTGTCATTCCGCTGCATGTGGGGACATGCAGAGGAACGAAATGTCGTGCCTCACAGGACCACGGTGCTACATAAATACAGACATACAACAATGAAGTAAAACACTATAAACCTATACACAAAACTAACCTACTGACAGATTTGACTAGGTATACTATATATAGATGTTTACCCTATACAACTAAAGATAAAGATAGAAAATACAAACTATACAAACTGTTTACCCTAAATGTTTATCCTATACAACTAAAGATAAAGATAAAAAATACAAACTATACAAACTATGCGAATGCTTCACATAAATACTGTACATGTGCAGAGAGAAACATTGGGAGTCAGCAGCTGGCTGGGGAACAGTACAAGATGATTTGTAGTGGTGCATGAGCATGTAAACATGCATATATTGCCGAGTCTTTGTGGGATTGTGTACATAGCAGTGTTAGGAAAAGTGTCTAGTGCATAGAGGAGAGTGTGTTACTACAGGTGGTTTGTACAGGCCCACCACCTGTGTGTAGCACACTTGGATTGCACAGAAAAAAAAAAAAAAAAAAAAAAAAAAAAAGTTTACAGTTTTTTCTTTGGTGTGGTAAGGTTGGGGGATGTTGGGAGGGGGGGGGTGTGGTCCATGTTTCAGGAGGTAGGGGGTTGCATGGGGTTTCAGAGGGAGGCGGGGGTGATCTGAGTTCAGGGCTCTCACAGCCAGGGGAAAAAGCTGTTGAGCAGTCTGGCGGAGCGGGCTCTGATGCTCCGTACCGTCTTCCTGATGGTAGGAGCTGGAAGGTGGAGAGGTGGTGGAAGGGACTGTGGGGGGGGGGGGGTCCTTCACGATGCTGTTGGTTTTGCTGGAGCATCGTGCAAGGAACATGTCCAGGATGGATGGGAGAGGGGCACCGATGATCTTTGCAGCCGTGTTCACTGTCCGCTGGAGGGTCTTGCGGTCAGCAGCACTGCAGTTCCCGTACCAGACAGTGATGCAGCTGGTCAGCACACTCTCAATGGTGCCCTGTAGAATGTGGTGAGGATGGGTGGTGGGAGACTTGCTCTTTTCAGCCGGCGGAGAAAGTGTAGGCGCTGTTGTGCCTTCTTGGAGAGTGACATGGTGTTGGTGGTCCAGGTGAGATCCTCTGCGATGTGCACCCCAGGAATTTAGTGCTGCTGACTCTCTCCACAGTCGAACTGTCGATGGTCAGTGGGGGGTTGGTCAACGGAGTTTCTCCTGAAGTCCATCACAACCTCCTTTGTCTTCTTCCACATTGAGGGACAGATTGTTAGTGCCACACCATTCCCGCCAGCTGTGTCACCTCCTCTCTGTAGTGCGTTTCATCGTTGTTGCTGATGAGACCTACCACTGTTGTGTCATCAGCAAACTTGATGATGTGGTTGGAGCTGAACTTGGCAGTGCAGTCGTGGGTCAGCAGCGTGAAGAGCAGCGGGCTGAGCACACAGCCTTGTGGGGCACCTGTGCTCAGTGTGTGTAGTGCTCGAGGTGTTGTGGCCGACACGGACTGACTGAGGTCTTCCGGTTAAAAGTCCAGGATCCAATTGCAAAGGGAATTGTTAAGGCCCAGCAGGTTTAGTTTATTTATGAGCTGTTGTGGGATAATTGTGTTGAATGCTGAGCTGAAGTCGATGAACAGCATTCTAACGTAGGAGTCTTTATTTTCTAGGTGGGTAAGAGCCAGGTGGAGGGTGGAGAGATTGCATCGTCGCGTAGAGCGTTTGGACGGTATGCAAACTGCAGCGGTCAAGTGTGTTGGGAGGCTGTTTTGATGTTGTGCATGACTAACCTCTCAAAGCACTTCATCATGATTGGAGTCAGTGCTATGGGGCGGTAGTCGTTTAGACAGGACACAGGTGATTTCTTTGGTACCGGTATGATTGTTGTGGGATTTGACATGTGGGGACGACTGCCTGGCTCAGCGAGGTGTTGAAGATATCTGTTAGGACATCCGTCAGCTGTGCAGCACAGTCTTTCAGTACACGGCCAGGTATGTTGTCAGGACCCGCAGCCTTGCGTGGGTTAATCCTAGATAGGGTCTTCCTTACGTCGGCTGGAGACAGACAAAGCGCCGGTCGTTGGGAGGTGTGGGCAGTTTTTGTGCAGGTGTGTCATTCTGCATTTCAAACCGTGAATAAAAGTGGTTGAGTGCATCGGGGAGGGATGTGTCCTCATCACAGGCCTGTGGCGGGGCTTGTAGTCAGTGATGGTCTGAATGGCTTGCCACAGGCTCCGTGTGTCTCTGCTGTCTGTGAAGTGATTGTTGATTTTTTGAGCATGTGACCGTTTTGCATTTTTGATGCCACAGGACAGATTGGCTCTTGCTGTTTTGAGGGCCGCTTTATCTCCTGATCTGAATGCTTCGTCTCTGGTCTTTAGCAGCCCACGAACCTCTGCTGTCATCCATGGTTTCTTGGTTTGCACGTGTGGTGATGGTCTGGTGACTGTCACATCATCCATGCACTTTTTGATGTAAGCAGTCACAGTTTCAGTGTACTCATGCAGGTCTGTGTGGTTGTTGTAGGTGGCTGCCTCTTTAAACATGTTCCAGTCTGTGCACTGAAAGCAGTCCTGTAGTGTTGAGGTAGCATCATTTGGCCAAATTGTAATGAGTTTTTGAACCGGTTTGGCAAGCTTGAAAGTGGTCTGTATGCTGGGATTAGCATAACAGAGATGTGATCCGAGTACCCGAGGTGGGGGCGGGGTTCAGCTTTGTATGCGTTTTTTCCCTGTTGTATAAAAAAACAAATCCAGTGTATTATTTCCCCTTGTCGCAAAGTTCACATGTTGGTAGAACTTTGGCAAAACTGTCTTTAGTTTTGCGTGGTTAAAGTCACCGGCTATGATGAAAAAGCCGTCGGGGTTATTTGTTTGTTGTTCACTGATGGCGCAATACAGTTCACGAAGCGCGTCCTTAGCGTTTGCACACGGTGGAATGTAAACCGCGGCAATAACAATGGCCGTGAACTCCCGCGGCAGATAGAACGGTCGACACTTCACAAACATAAACTCCACCAGCGATGAACAGTGTTTTGATATTACCGCAGCATTGTTACACCATTCTTTGTTGATATAAACACACAAGCCACCCCCGCGGGTCTTACCAGACAGTGATGAGTCCCTGTCTGCTCGGTAGCAGTTTAATCCGTGTAACTGAATGGCGGAGTCGGGATGTTGTTGTTTAGCCATGTTTCGGTGAAAACAAACACACAGCAATCCCTTGCCTCATGCTGTGTAGACCGAGTGAGTTGAATTAAGTCCAGTTTGTTTTCCAGAGAGCGAACGTTTGAGAGCATGAGTGTTGGGAGAGCCGGTCTTGTGGGATTAGCCCTTAGCCTGGCTCGTATACCTCCGCGTTTACCGCGCTTCCGTCCTCTCTCACACCGCTTGCGACGCTGCCTTGTGCGGGTAGCGTCAGTAGGCGAGGCCGTGGTCTCGAGGTCCGGCTCCAGCAGTAAACAAAGGCCCGTAGCTTCTCAGTATACGCCTGCGAGAGTTGGTGGTGTTTGTACGCGTTGCCGATGTCCACAAGGCTTCGGCGATCATATATGTGTTTTTCCTTATGAGTTAGCGGTAAATTTAAACTATTTGGAGACGAACAGACGACATTAAAAGACATAAAAGCACCGTCTTTGGGACCTGGAGCAGCCGCTGCGTCAGAACGCGCCGCCATCTTCCTTCCAAAAAAAAAGGAATGAATGCACCACCACTTTGCACATTGGCTGATTATTATAGCATCATCTATATTCCCATTTACCTGCCTCTAAACATCACATAAAACAAAAAAACTCTGGTTGGTTGCTTTTTAATGTCGATCAGATGGGCTTTCTGTCTCTAAGTGGCTTATTATTGGTCAGAACAATCCATCTTGTGGCAAATTTCTAATGTTTTACTCTGCAATACAATCTATAGTATAATTTACTGATGCTGCTTTGCACAACATCTTGATTTAATAACAATCTGATGGCAAACGCTATACCTCAAGAGAAGCTGCATCAATGAACTCATTACTCATCTTCATTCTGTTAGAGCTATAGTTACAGTATGTGTGGGCACTGTGATGTCTACATCAAGGGATGAACAATGGTTTAAGGAAAACATAAGATGTTGCTGGACTGCTGCTCTGATGCATTTTGGAAATAAGCCACAGAAGATCTGGGCTGGAGCTCAAATGAAACTAAGGGCTGTACAGAAATATCAGCAGTTTTACCACAGGGAGACGAATCCTGCAATATAAACACTAAATGTTGACTGGAAATTCTGCATTCCAAAGGTTTGATTGAAGGTTGAGATAAAACAGTATCTTTTTTAAAAGCTTGCACTTTGAAATCCGTTTTTCAAAATAGGCCTTCCAAAGGGGTTCTCCAAATGTCACCCCCCCCCCAAAAAAAAAAAACAGGCAAATAACAACAAACAAACAAACCAAAAAAAAATAGAAATAAGCATTCAAATAAGCTAAAATAACTAAAAATCAAGCTGGTTCTTATTTTAACCTGTTAACCTGCCCCATATTGGAAATCACAGCTGAAAATGACTATTAAAATGGACAGCTCCTGACTTCAGTGTGCCACACACACAATTGTGGTGTCTTTGAAAGAAGACCCTTTGGCCTTTACTATCCATCATCTCCAGAGTTGATGATGCTCAAAAATATAAAAAGTTATAGACACTGATGCCTTGATAAAAACCACACTGAATTATTTTTTATTTCATATAAAAATACATGAAATCAGTCCTGGAGGAAATCCAGAAAAGTAATGGTTGAAAGTCACATGTCTCATGAGTTTATATTTCAAATCTGAAGAAGATACATGAAAAATGAGATTCCTGCATACATTTGAGATTCTAGTCCCCCCCCCCCACCCCCTAGTCGTTTGAGGAAAATATTTACCAAATTAGAAGAGTTCTACTACAAACTATTTAGTCATTATACATGCACTGCTTGCAATTATAAAACTGTAAACAGACATCGTATCAGTGATTTATTTGAGCACTAGAATAATACCATAATAAAATTTTTGAGTGATGAAAAAAACAATAATAATATAAAAAAAAATAACTTAATTACATACTGATTTCCTGACAGATGCTCTCCTGCTCTCCTGCTCATACATTAGGTAATCACATGCTGACGATCATTCTACAGATGCAAATCATACTGATGGCTGCCCAATATAGTCAATATTCACATTAAAGATATTCACACTGATATCTGTGAACAGTGTAATTACACGCTGATTATCAGCCATAGAGATGTCAGCATAGAGATCATACTGATACAGGCACATTCTCCACAAAACACGCAAACATATATCCACAAAACACGAATATACTGCTGAAGAAGAAAAAAAAGAAATGTTTATTTGTGCTAAAAAGATCGCTAAGTTACGCCCCATCAGACGACTACAGCGTGCGTCATGCGTCGTCGCGAGGGACGCGACTCAGAATCTCAATCTTCCGTGTATCTTTGACTTTTTTTTTTTTTTGATGATTTCATTCTGTTAAACAATGGAACATTGTCCTGCTACTTTTTTTTTTGGATGATTTCATTCTCGTTCTTATTTTGCTGTTTTTTTAGGGGCAGGCTAAAAAAATCAACTAAAAAAATCAAACAAACATGATATACTCATGATATACACATTGTGCTACACATTCTGTAGAGAGAGCTGGTTCTTACTCACGTACTAGGGGCCAAATGATTAACGATCTCAATGACGTTGTTGTTTCTTTGACTACAAGACGATTGTGCGATGGACATGTTGTTCAGGTGTGTGGATTCTGTACCCTTACCAAGACACCGATATTTAAGTGGAGACGTTTGATGAGTCGTTATCACAGCTTATATTGAATGGCATGTACACATGTTTTGGTGTATGTTATCAATTGTGCCAAATACATGATGTAATAGTGTGGCTAAATACCACCTATCCGCAGAAGAAGATCAGAATCACTGCCCTGTTTAGCACCCGATATAGATTCACGCACAAGATATGTGAATCATTTTGAACACAAGTTTCTGCAAACAAAGAGCGATAAAGATGACAACAAAGAGTGCGCCCGCGTCCTCTGCTGTGCAGTGCCACAGTTGTGGTCCTGTCTTTTCATTGCCTTCCTTCTGATCCTAACGGAATAGGTTAAAGGGCCATTGAGTCATACTTTATTCTGGTAGTGATGTATTTCCGATGGACGGTTGGATATATGGAGGGCGTGGTTTTTTTTTGGCTCCTCCTCTCTGTTTCTCACTCATGACTAACGGTTGGAGGGGTGTGTTTTAGGATATTCTGGCCAAGCCGTCAAACTGACGTGAAGCAATTCAGAGAAGGAATGCCTTCCAGAGCTGAAGCAATTAACAAGGGTTCCCACGCTTCATGTCACACGCCAGCAAGGACTTCATCAAGACTTTTTTAAGCACCAGAGTATATGTTTTGATGTGTAGGTTCATTTTAATATCAGACTCCCGTTTTGATCAAAGTCGTGTTCACACGCCTGATGTAGTGTCATGAAAGACCTGAAGTACAATACTGGTACCTTTATTCATTAAAAATGCAGAGTAATAATGTTTTTGAATGTGTAGGTTCATAAATTGTACGTTTGGAGCAAATTTTAAAATTAATAAAAAGTCGTGTTCAAGTGAAATTTATAACAACCTGTCAATACTGGTATTCTGCACATTCTATAGCCTAAAAATATGCATCAAACTGTTTTTTGCTGTAGTTCTTGTACAAATTTAAATTTGAAAGAATTTCACAATTTTAAATTAATAAAAAGTGGTTAAATGTTGTAATAACACATCCATTTTTTCACCTGTAACCATTAAAAATGCACATTCTCTATAGAGACGTTATTCATTAATAAATAAACTCAAGTCAAAATTATTTTGTAAATCACTTATTGTACATCCCATTTTTTCATCTTTGACAGTTCTAGACTTGCTTAATATGCTGCAGTTCAAAACTTCAATATTTTTTTTAAAAAATTGTCAGAACATTTTACACCTTGTACATGTGCAAATCTGCAAAAAAAAAAAAAAAAAAAAAATAGGACTTTCTATTCGCAAGGACTTTCTACTGTAAACACTTTCTTTTCTTAGCTGTTTTTTAGCTTATTTTCAGTTCTACTTTCTCCTTAGAAGAGTTCATTTTATTATTCATTTTCTCCTTCCTGAAAGTCTGTCTTGCCAGAGATTTAATATAAACATGAGTAAAATGACTTCAGATTCTGGAAGATAAATTCTTACCAGAGGACAAATGCTGGTCCAAGTGGTACCAGAGGTCACTCTCGTGATGCTTATGGTCCTCCATAAAGAGCTTCTGTCCATAAACTATAAAAAAAAATAGCATTTTTAGGTATTTCACAACAAGCAGTCTCATGTTATTCTTATTGGACCTTGACTGGAGTACATTTTTAGGATTTTTAACCACAAGCAATGATGGCGCTGGAGCCTTATTGTAGCCTTAGCGGAGACTCCAGGTAGGTTGCAGTTCTGGAAAATGATGGCGCTGGAGCCTTATGGCTCGTATCCACTGAGCGGTACGGCGCAAACACAAAAAAATATACTGTGTATTTTATCATTTTATATTTTCACATGCGTTCTGTTCAGACAATAGCCGTTTTCAATTGGCCCCCAAACGCTTGTGAAATGTCAATATTACCCGCGTAATTTTCAAAATATTACTTATTCTGTCATGAAATGTAGTTTTACACGTTTTAATGCTCAGGCGCAATGTAGTTAGTTCAGAAAGTTTAAAATCAATCTCGGGTTTATTTTAAGACAGAGCCTATTTGAATTGCTATGCCGCCATTTCGGAGCTCCAGTGTATCACTGGGCGCTCTGTGTCATGTATCCGCCTCGAGTTAGCTCGGCTAGTCCTTCCGACATTTTGCTGCTGGCCTGATGTCTGTGTGATTAAACATGAGATCTGAATTGTTTGCTTTTGTCTTTATTTCCTCTTATATATCCTCTTATCCTACAACTTACACTTTTATAATGGCTATATTACATAAAAGAGGGCGGAGTTGTGCTATTGTCGCGCTTTATTGTTGATCACTACTTTCCGGCATACCCACCCTATAAAGTAAAGGTACTGTTGCAGTGGAAACGCACGCAAGCTGGATCTTCGGTTCCCGAACCGTCCGAACTGTACTGTACGTACCCGGACCCGCTACTGGCTCATGAGGGCTGATGGTTTACATTCTTAATTATTTGCAGTTACATGGGTCTTTTCTGATCTCCACTTAATTATTTTGCAGTTTTTTTTTGGGTCTTTTCTTCTCCACCTGTTTTTTTTTCCCTGCTGACCCTATGAGTATTGACCAATGGTGACCAATGGTCAATGCCTTAACTTGGCACTTGGCATATTGCATTAGTATTTAATATTTCTCATTGGGGATAGTAATTTTTGACTTTTCAGTAATCTCTTTTTGACTTTTCAGCTCATTTCATCTGTAAAGAAAACCTGCCTAATAATTTGCACACCTGAATATAAGTTTCTGCACACCTCACTATCCAGCATTCAGACAATTTATATCACATCTTGGAAAAAAATATGATCACAAGTGCCTAATAATTATTCACGCACTTGGAAAAAAAATAAAGATGTTCAACGTGCCTTTACACAGGGTGAGCGTGATCGCTCACTTTACACAAAGCGTGATCAAAATCGAAAGTGCGAGCGCTCACTGCAAATGTGATTTCAATACCCCACATATTGATGGTGATAGCGTGAAAATTATATACATACTAGGGCTGGAGCGGGACACACACGTTGCGGGAGGTCAAAACTAAGCGGGAAAAGGCTTCCGCGCAGGGCTCTAGGCTTCAGAGGGCGCATCAACACAACGCTACTGTTCCGCGCAGGCTACCCATCTCAACATTAGTGCCGTTTATTCTGTCTTGACAGACACACATAAGGGCAATTTTTGAAATAGTGCCATAAACTAAATTGATTTGACAGCACAAATTTAATAAAGGGCACTTTCAAGGAAACCTATGTTTGTTTCAAGTACTTTGCTATGTTTGTTTTCAAGTAGGCTTGAATCCATATGTCTGAAATGCAAGTCTTTCAAGAAGCGTGGGAGTACCCTGAATATTAAGATTACAAAGACAAACCATTTTTTTCAGCGGATTAACTTGCACGGTATAATTGTTCACATCAAGACTAGCACTGTGCGCTAATAAAGTAAATAAAGTCAATTTTGATTTCATGCAGACTTTAATGAAGTTCCAGACCATGTCAGCAAGAACTTGGTCTTTTGTTCACTTCATTTTATCGTGGATTCTTTTACAAACAAAGCATAACTCTACGCAGAATTTACAGAAAGACTCAAGTGTGATTAAAGTGTGAGCAACTTTTTATTATGTGATCCCTTTTATTTTATTACGTGATCACTATTGATTTGTCTGTTGGTTTGATCTGTACTGAGTATTTATGAGTTTTAAAATAGTAGAATCCATGAAGAACTTTTAGTTCTTATTACTTAAAGCATTTGGTAACACTTTATTTTAGGGTCTCTTAACTAGTTGCTTAGCATGCATATTACTAGAATATTAGCCATTTATTAGTAGTAATTAAACACATATTAATGCCTTATTCTACATGACCTTATACTACATCCTTAATCCTACCCAATACCTAAACTTAACAACTATCTTACTAACTATTAATAAGCTAATTAGGAATTTATTGAGGGAAAAGTCATAGTCAATAATGAATAAGTGTTCCCTATTCTAAAGTGTTACCAAGCATTTTATTTTCTATGTTCACTCAGAAGGAAGCTGATAATGTGGTAGCTGAATTATTCAAGTTAAGCTATATTTAGCTTTATAAGCAGTTGTCGTGCAAGTGCTATTTGCTATTTTTTTAATACATTTGATGACACCAAGATGATGTGCTGCCACTGTACTGCTCCATCTCTGATTACAATGGTCTCAAGGGTATCTTTGTAGGCAGAGTTTTGAGAATTTTTGAATGAATTTGGTAACAGCTAACAGCTTTAATTCCTAAAAATAATAAATGACATTATAACAGCGAGAAAGAAGCGTTCCCTGCAAACTCTCACACGCAGCGGGATGTAAATGCATGAGCGAATGTTTCACAATTGTGACAGTCAACGTGACCTCCACCTGGCCTTCAGCTCGGAGGGTTGCTGACAGAGATGGACAGATCTCATCTTTCTTCTTCCTTCTCGCTCATGTAGCTGGCAAAGACCTCAGATCACCGCTCGCTCACATTCTGGCTGGGAGCAGCAAGGCTAAGATCCACGATGTCAGCGCTTGACGAAGGAGCGTGGTGTACCGCTGAGCAAATCTGCCTTAAAGCGGTGCTATTCCACACTCCCTGAGACACTGAAACATTCATTATGGTAGCAAGCAAATTGAAAGGGCAGATTTCATCAGCCCACGATGACAAACTTCCTCAGCTCACGACTCTAATAGAGACACAACCCCTGAAACGTTCCTTAATCTCACATCACAGTGCAAACAGGGTCACGTGCAACAAACTGCGGCGTTGGGCAAATAAGAGCCGCTTAATGAGAAAGCCCTCGGGTGCTGAGATGCCAGGACTCCCAAGATACATCCAAAGATCTGGCCTCATCTTCCCCAGCATCTCCTATGGTCACAGGGATGTCGAGGGGACAATGTCTAAAAATACCCTTCCTGCTTCCATTTATAGAAAGCACAAGGCAAAGCCACAGATCCATTTCTCTCATAATCACACAAAGCTTTCCACAAAGCTGACAAGAGCGATAAGAGCGATAACAATTTCCAGTCAGAGCTGCTTAATTTACTGTTGGAATAATTCATATCAATAAGTTGGCAGGACCAGGCTCCATTCCATTGACGTTTTCATGCATATATTACATTTCGTTAAAGATTTATGTCTTTATCAGCATTGCCTTGTCAATATCAGTGACAATAGACAAAAGGGAATGATATTGTGAAGCAAGTCGAATTTCCCAAAGTGTGGACCAATAGACACACAATAAATCAAAAGACACTGAAATTATATAATATGGGATAAATTTGATTACTAAATAGAAAAACTTTTAAATCAATGACACTCTTAAATGGAACAGATTCCCAAAGCAAGCGGTAGGTTTTCTGTGTGCAGTTTTAGCAGACCATCTGTTTTGAGTGAGTAGTGAATATTGAGCTTAATCTCCACTAAACTTAATATTCAGCCATATATCAAAATGCAGAAACATCACAAATCATTAGATAAGCTGCTTGAAAACAATTGGGCCTGTGACAAATATTTTTGTATGCTTCTTAAACTTCAATGTGAATACTGAATGAATGTTTTTTGTGGATTTGTGTTATGAATGTCATTTGTAGATAGATGGATAACCCTTGAGAGATCTTACAATAGTAACAAACCATGTTGGAGGTTTTTCAATAGATTTCCAACTGCCTGGGGTACCTTTTTTTTTTTTTTTTTTTACATTTGGTAAGCCCTGCATTGATGTCTTTTCTCAGTATGAAGTTCAAGACAAGTGATCACTCAAATGGGGAAAAGGCATTAATCATTATGAAGTGATGATGTATGAATTACCTGGTTCTGTGCAGTTCTTCTCTGTCTCATTGTCGCCCGCTACTGCCATAAGCCTTCGGCCCAGGTGATCTCTGGGAACAGCAAACCCCTCCTGAAACACCAGCCCATGACCTGTTAATGAAGATACACACACATTATTTAAGTTTACAAATTCAGAGCGTAGGCGCAAAAGCTTGTGAATCCGCTTACCCGGATCCATCCATATCCAGCACAGATTTGCAGAAAATTACTGTCATTTAGCAAATAAATAATTTGACAGAAAGTAATACATAAGCAAATAAATAATTTGTTACATACATAATCCCAACAATTTAATCAAAGGAATTTATAGTAATTAATAATGCCAAATTCTCTAGTTTTTGGACTCATTCTCTCAAGTTTGTGCATCGGTATGGAGTTTGTGCAGCACCCACCTTATGCACCCACCTGCAAATTAAATTATATATAAAAATATTAGTACTTAGCTAATTCCTAAACCTAATATAACTCCACGAATGAGTTCAAAAGTCAAATTTTGTTTTAATATAACCTCACACACAAATACCCTACTGTTTAAAATAGTTTTATAAGTTTAGCATGTCACCTTGCATTACAATTCTTGTCAACTATCCAAATACTTATCATCATCAAAGAATAGTTAACAACTTTGAGATAATTAGCTAAATTACTTGTGGGTCAGGCTTGGGGTTAGTGTGTGATACTGCGGCCTTGATCTGCCTGGCTTTCCGTTTTAATCACTGTTCCTCCGTGATGTGCATTGTATGATGGTTAGCAGCACCACGGGGGTTATTTATTTTGAGAAAATCATAGAAAGAAAGTGGTGTGAAGATTCAACCATGCATACTGTCCTAACAGCCATATCTTGAATTAGGATTTTATGCCTCATATTTTGCCTGCATTTCTATGCTTCAGCAGTCGATTCCAGCACATCATTTTTTCATGAGGATATGAAGTGTGGTCCAAAAAAAACAGGATGATCACATTTGTCTTTTTCTGAAACTATGGCACATATTTAGTGGAACATATTTATTGGACAGTTGGCATTACAGCTGTTATTCATTGAACACATTGTGTTTATTCAAATTATTTATTAGAAAAAAAAGAAACACGCAATTTCTGACAAAAATAAAATGTACAATGTTACTTAACTAGTAGAATGACTAGGTAGCTGTAGTAATCATTCAGTTCTATCTTTAAGGATTTTCATGACGTTCAACTCTGAAGACTTGAAACACTGCACTAAAACACTGTGACAGTTTTTTCCAGAAAAAAAAACATATTTTAGCTGAATTTTGAGCTCTTCACATTAAGATTAAATTGCAAAAGACAAGGGTGCACTAAATACTACAAAACAATAAACAGACATTAAATCTGATGCCTACAATGTTTTTGCTGGTTACACGCAACAACAAATTAGCATGAGCAGTGTAGCCTACTACACAAACTTTATAATGAATCGGTCCAAAACTGACTCACAGACCATCAGTTTTAATCAGTCCAGTGACTCACTTACTGAGTAAATTGGTTTGATGAGTGGTTGAATTAGTGGTTCTAGACTGGTTAAATTTGACACAACCAGCTCAGATGTTAGAGTGTGAAATAGGTTGTTTTTGAAATGTCAAAATATTTTCTATCCCACTTTAATATGCAATCAGCTAGCCAGCCCTAAAATAACATAAAAAGTATTTAACTTGCAAAAAAGGTTATCAAAAATAATATCTATACATTTGTCCAGTATTATTACTGTTAAAAATATACTGTAGTCGAGACCAGTTACATTGATTTTTTTACTCAAAGAATCATTTTTGGAATTAAAGAAACAACACTGACTACGTTTACATGGACATCAGTAATCTAGTTACTTACCTTATTCTGAATAAGACAATATTATGATTAAGGTGTTTACATGAGTTGCTTTAAGAATAATCCTTTCATGTTCCTGTTTTACATGTTATAGTACATAGATCATGCCACGTTACGTCCCCACGCGATGCCATCCGACATCCCCCTCCAGAATTTCACATAAACAAAGAGTTCGTCTTCATGATGATGCCATATACAGTTTTGGGTGTTTCATTTTTAATTTTATGAAAGCTTCAAGTGCAGGTAATTATTTGTACATGCATTCAGATGACGGCGGTGTTGAAGCTCTTTTATTTTGCCGTCAAACGGTTGATCACTGCCGTGTGTGTGTGTCCTGTCGCAAAAAGCGGCGAAAAGTCCTACACGACGGTAATAGTTTGACTAAGGTGTTTACATGTCTGTACTGCACTTCAATAATGCGACTAAAATAGGAATACTCCACATGTCTTAATTCGATTTGTGTTTACTTCGATTATGACTTTAGCCGGATTAAGGTAATTAAAAATCTCTGTTTACATGGTAGATTCTTAATCAGAGTACTGTCTTAATCATATTAAAATCGGAGTATTGATGGCCATGTAAACATAGTCACTGTTAACTTCCAAACAATTCCCTTCCTTAGTCCCTATTTATTTGATGAAATAAAAAAGAGTAATGAAAAGATAAGGGTGATGACAATTTTCATTTTCAGGTGAACTATTCTTTTAATGCACACAATATTCCCCACATCACGAGTAGCTAGACAGAAAGTGAAAAAATTCCACAAACTGAAAACTACTGCAGCAAAACCTGTCAAAAATATTCCAACTGCTCCTAAATCAAGAACAGAATGACCCACTAACAGCTTATGAGAGGCAGGAAAAAAAAAGAGCAGTAAAGTTGTGTAACGACGTGTCACAGAAGGAGGACAGAATAATGAACTCAACAGCAATAAAAAGTTCATTAAGCAGCATTTTCAGCCTGCACTAACTTCCCTATAGTTATCGATGGAGGATAATGAGAAGGTGCAGCAGACCAGGAATGAGATTTGGGAAGCTGGCCCATATTAGGTGTGATGTTCTGTAATCACAGCAGGAGTGCACACCAGATGGACTCCTGACAGGCTTATCAGATATGCCAGCATCCGTAGAACCATTAAGCAGAAAGCACATATTCAGCATCCTCATCATTACAATATCATGTGCAGGTAATCCCTTAAGCCGCTTGTAATTTTGGCGTAATTAAACTCAACCGCACCCACTAGTATCACTCAGCCAAGCAGGCTGTACACTTTGTAGACATTAAGAGTAATGGAAAAGCGTGATGCAAAATCCCCTGTAATGAGACATCATTTGTGTCTGAGATGTGCTTATACCACAGGGGTTTGATCTGTGCTCTGTTTATAACCACCTAGGCTCAATGGGTGTTCATTTCAGCTGGAATCTGCAGTCAATTGTATGTGTAGGTAATTCATACAACTGACTGCAGTTTCCAGCTGAAATGAACGCAAGTGGCAGTAAAACACCAACTTTTATTCCTTTTTTACAAATTATGATTACAGGGGTAGATTATAAATACTTAAATACTGTTTTCAGTGCAGTGCTATGTTATGACCTCAAACACTTTTACCATAGTGCATGATTTGTAAATTTATACATTTTGATGTTTGCATCACATAACCAGCTCTATATGTTTGGCTTTTCTGACTTTGTAAACTTGCTCGGTAGCTCACCTGGTACAGCATTGCATTTGCAATCACTGTACAAGTCCTGAGAAACAGTCACAATAAAAGAGCTCAAGAAAACTGCTAAAAATGGCACGGTTACTTCAGCAAATGCATTTTTATTCGAAGTTTGCTTTGGTTACCGCTATTGATTAGGTTTAGGGTAGGGTTTAGAGATGGAATGTTATTTTCAAATGTGACAGCATTAACTTTTAAAGGGATCATGAACTGAGAAATCAAAATTCCCTTGATCTTTTGACATATAAGAGGTTGTCATACTATAAAAACAGTCTGTAAGTTTCAGAACTCAAACTTTCTCATTAGTCTAAAAACAGCTTATATTGAAGCCAATCTGCCAAAATGACAGGTTGTGGAATGTGCCACTTTATGACGTAATGGTGTGGCTAAACACTGCCTCCGCAGAAAAAGATCAACGCCTGCTTCTACATCACTGCCTGTTTAGCCCCACCCACCGATTCGCGCATGTAGTGTAAATAACTAGAGAGGCAAACACAGGTCTACACAGAAACAAAAAGATAGCTCCAAAGACAACTTCACTTCATTTTACCATGGGTTTGTTTACAAACAAAGCATAATTCTATGTAGGATTTTCAGAAAGATTGAAACTAAATGCTGTGCAGAATATATTGGATCTGACAGTAATGTTGCAACACACAAGTATGAGTACCTTTTTTATATTATGTGGTCACTATTGCTTTGTCTGTTATTACAGATCATTTGATATGTACTGAGCATTTATGTGCTTTTAACCTAAATCACAGCAGTGTCCTTCCATGAAGGATGTAGGCTGTGAAACATACACAACTGTTTAGCCAATCACAACAGTGGGCGTTTACTTCTGAGTCTACAATCCGCCACGCCTATTCAAACAGAGTGTTCTGATGAAGGGGTCAAAACATGACAGAAAATAGCCTTTTACTTCTAAATGATGATGTTTTGATGTAAAAATCTTGATAACATTATAAGTGGACCTCAGAGAATAGTACAATATAATAAAGGCATTTCATGACCCCTTTAATGCAATTTACTGGAAATCTCACTTTGAAATTGCTGCGAAACATGCAAGAAGCAGTGTAATATTTTTCAGAAATGTCACCACAGGCATTTTTTTTCAGTGAACCTCTGTTGGTCTATAAAGGTATCATAGTTTGGATACTGTGTGTGGCTCTTCACCTGGCACTGATTCCATTTCCTGTGTCCTCTAGGACGCTTTTCATCTCCATACTTAAATTACACATGAGAATGAGATTGTTATACCCTCCATCTTACAGATGTGATTTTTTATTCCAATTCGTAAAACTGCCTTCCCTCAAATCCCCCTTCAACTTCCTTTCACAGTACTCTTGTGGAGAGATAAAAAAGAAAACATCAGACCCTTTGGATATCAGAATGTCTGCCGGCTAATGATCAGTGGGGGTCTCAGAGCTCCGCACATAACTTTAGTTTTATTAACCGGTATGACCTAATTTCTTCAATGGAACACAGAGATGTTAACTAAATATTCAAGATGCAAACCTCCACACATTTTTGAAGTGAGCTGGGGAACAGTAGTATCGACTGGAATTTTTTCTTTTTTGATAATCCATTTCACTCAGATGTACATCATGATACAGAAGAAATGATCTGTTGCTTCTTCCATGTCATCTCAACTTTAAGAGCTAAAGCTACCAAGAAAGTTTTTCCCGTAGTAAAACTATACACTGTAAAAATGGATTTTTCCAATTATTGGATTGATTGTTTTGGATGTTTTACACAAAAAAATATTTCAGTATGTTCAGTATGTTACTTGTTTCTTTGTAATTAATTGAGAAATTTACTTGTAATTTCTGAGTGAAAACGGTTTCTAAATTTCCTGTAGCTCAAATGGTAGAGCATGGCGCTAGCAACGCCAAGATCATGGGTTCGATTCCCAGGGAAAGCAAGAGCTGATAAAATGTAAAACTGTAACTTGAATGCAATGTAAGTCGCTTTGGATAAAAGCGTCTGCTATAAATGTAAATGTAAATTCCAATTTTTTTTTTTGTTGAACGACATTCAAGTAAATTTTCACAGTTGTTGTTAGAACATGAGTGTCAGAAAATGTCAACATAGTCTCAGCCTCGCATGTCACGCCCACAAACCATTTACTTAATGTCTGATGCATATGGCACACAAAACTGAAAACACTTCAGGAGTTTCCAAGTCGCCATCTGATTGGTTGAATTCTACATGATTTCCGTGAGTGTGCATCACATTCTTTAACAGCCCACCTGGAAAAAGCTATCATGATTCCAAATCCTCATGGAAGAAAGCTGTCATGTGACAATCAATGCTTATCAGGAACAACTAGATGATGGATTTTCAAAAGGTATGTGAAGTTCATGGCATACCCTCATTAAAATACATCCAAGAGTTTTACATGCCTATCTGTTACTGTACATCAACTTTACATTTTCACACCCTTAAACATGACACTAAACAAAACAAACTGTGATTGTTTGCTTAACTTCAGTGAGAAGGCAGTTGGCCAATGAAAGCTGCTAGAGTCCAGACCTTCAGACTGATGGCAGAAGGTCTGGACTCTATAGCAGCTTTCATTGGAGCAGTCTGTCTATGCGAGACTAATAATGCTAACATGGCAATTTACATTACATTTAGCTAGTCTTCTGGACGACGGCTTATGAGACTTACAATATGGGACATAAGTTCATGGAAGAGGAGGCATCAGACAGAAGTCTCGAGTTCAGTCATTGTCAAATAAGGTAGCAAGGAAGGAGAGAAGATAAGTAAAGACAGAACAATCAGACAGAATAGAAAAATTTCAGGGCTTGATGTTTTAGATCAGCTTCATTGGAGTCATTGTGAACGTTTTTGTTCTGAGTTGTTTGAGCCTCTCTGTGATGGTACCACAAGGCGTCGCTCACTAGCAGATCTCAGACTTCTGGAGGGGATGTAGATTCGTAATAGTGAGTGGAAGTAGGAGGGTGCTGAGCCTGTGGTCGTTCTGTATGCAAGCATCAGTGTCTTGAACTTGATGCGAGCTGCCACTGGTAGCCAGTGCAGTGAGATGAAGAGAGGTGTAACATGGTTTCTTTTGGGCTCATTGAAGACCAGTCGTGCCGCTGCATTCTGAATCATTTGTAGAGGTTTGATTGTGTTTGCTGGAAGACCAGCCAGAAGAGCATTGCAGTAGTCCAGCCTAGAAACGACAAGGGCCTGGACAAGAAGTTGCGCAGCATGCTCTGTCAGGAAGGGCCTGATTTTTCTGATGTTGTGTAGTGCAAACCTGCAAGATCGAGCAGTCTTTGCAATGTGCTCTTTGAAGGTCAGCTGGTCATCAAAGATTACACCAAGATTTCTGACCGAAGTTGATGGGGTAATTATTGATGTGCCTAACTGAATCGAGAAGTCATGCTGTAGAGTCGGAGTGGCAGGGATGACAAGAAGCTCAGTCTTTGCCAGGTTGAGCTGTAGGTGATGTTCTTTCATCCATGCCGAGATGTCCGCCAGGCAGCCTGAGATCCGTGCAGCTACCGTTGGATCATCTGGTTGAAAAGAGAGATAGAGCTGTGTGTCATCGGCGTAGCAATGGTAGGAGAAGCCATGTGCCTGTATGATGGGTCCCAGTGATGTAGTGTATGTGGAGAAGAGGAGGGGTCCAAGAACCGATCCCTGAGGAACCCCAGTGACCAGTTGATGTGCTTTGGATACCTCCCCTCCCCAGGCCACCCTGAAGGACCTACCGGTGAGATAGGATTCAAACCAGCGAAGTGGAATCCCAGTGATGCCCAGCGATGAGAGGGTGGACAGGAGGATCTGATGATTGACAGTGTCAAAAGCAGCAGAAAGATCCAGCAGAATGAGGACTGATGATTTGGAATCGGCCTTTGCGACTCGCAGGGCTTCAGTGACTGAGAGTAGCGCGGTCTCTGTTGAATGGCCACTCCTGAAACCTGACTGTTTAGCATCCAGTTTGTTGTACTGTGAAAGAAACAGTGAGAGCTGGTTGAAGACAACTCGTTCGAGTGTTTTCGCTACGAATGGAAGGAGAGAGACAGGTCTGTAGTTTTCTAAAAGAGAAGTGTTTAATGTAGGTTTTTTGAGCAGTGGGGTTACCCGGGCCTGCTTGAACGCTGTGGGGAAGATGCCAGTGTGGAGAGATGTGTTGATAATGTGTGTGAGTGCCGGTAAGAGTGTGGGAGAGATTGCTTGGAGAAGGTGAGAGGGGATTGGGTCAAGAGGACATGTTGTAGGATGGCTGGAGAGGAGAAGTTTGGATACTTCCACCTCGGTGAGGGGACAGAAGGAGAAGATGGGAGTTTGAGCAGTGGATGTGGTTGGTTGGAGGTCCTGTGTGTGTGGAGGTGAGAACTGGTTACTGATTGTTCTAGTTTTGTCTGTGAAAAAAGTGGCAAAGTCGTCAGCTGTTATAGAAGTGGTGGGCGGTGGTGGAGGGGGACAGAGGAGAGAATTAAATGTTCTGAAGAGATTACGCATGTCTGGAGCGCTGTTGATCTTGTTGTGGAAATGTGAGGATTTGGCAGTGTGGACTTCAGTAGAGAAAGATGAAAGCAAAGAACGATACCTAGTCAGGTCCGACGGATCGTTTGATTTGCGCCATTTTCTCTCTGCCGCTCTGAGTTTGGTCCGATGCTCACGAAGAACATCGGATAACCAGGGGTTAGAAGGGGCAGCCCGTGCTGGCCTGGAGGAGAGAGGACAAATGTCGTCTAGACAAGAGGTTAAGGTAGAGCATAAAGTGTCAGTAGCTGCATTCACATCCAGAGATGTGAAATGGGTAGGTGAGGGAAGAGAGGAGGATACTACAGAGGAAAGATGGGTGGGGGAAAGGGAGCGTAGGTTACGTCTGAAAGTAACCGGTAAGGGAGCTGGTGGCACCCGGGTAGCAAAATGTAAGGTAAATGTAATGAAGAAATGGTCAGAGATATGTAGTGGTTGTACCAGAATGTTATCTGTAGTACAGTTGCGTGTGTAAATTAAATCAAGTTGGTTGCCTGATTTGTGCGTGCTAGTAGTAGTAAGGCGTTTGAGATCAAATGAAGCTAGGAGTGAATGGAAGTCTGTAGCATAAGGCCTGTCTAGGTGAATGTTGAAATCGCCAAAGACTAAGAGTGGAGTGCCATCCTCCATGAAAGAGGACAGCAGGCCGTCCAGCTCCTCTAGGAAGGTGGCTAGGATTTGGCCAGGGGGACGGTAGATTACTACTATCTGGAGTTTTATAGGAGCCGTTACCGTAATCGCATGAGATTCAAATGAGTTGTGATTGCCTAGGGGAGAGTGGGTTGAGTATTTCCAATTGTTTGAAATGAGCAGACCAGTGCCCACCCCGGCCAACTTGCCTTGGGGTGTGAGAGAAAGAGAAATTGTGAGAGAGAGCAGCCGGGGTAGCGGAGTCTTCAGGACGAATCCAGGTCTCAGTCAAGCCCAAGATGCTGAGTGTGGATCGTAAGGAAAAAGCAGAAATGAAGTCAGCTTTGTTGACCGCTGACTGGCAATTCCAAAGACCCACAGAGAAAGAAAGAGGTGTAGTAGAAGATGTAGCGATCGGGCGCAGGTTAGCAGGATTACGTTGCCGTCTGCGTGTGTTTTTAGAGCGTGGTTGAGAGAGAACCGGAATGGTTTGGAAACACATGTTAGCGGTGGAAGGATAGTGGATAGGGAAGGAGAGTGTGTGAGGGAAGATAGAAATGATACTTAAGTGTGTGCTCGGTGTCGTTGCTCGGTTGAAGTCACGCAGGAAAAGTCGTCTGTCTTTACACTCGTTGGTCTTCACACGAGGAGGCTGAGCACGATGGCTGAACGCTTCCGCGTCAGCGCTCTGACATCAAATAAATACGGTCTAGGAGACTAGAGTGAAAACAGCTGAGGCCGGCTTCTGCTCAGCACAGCCAATAACCTTAAAGGACTGCTAATTGCTGGATACGAAACTAAACACTTCGCACAATCACACCGGCTCGTTCTTAGCTGAGGCGCAAATTACTCTAATTACCAGTAAGCGCAATCAAACATATAAACCTCAACGAAAATGCACAATAGAAATAGGTAGGAAACGAAGTATTCCTTCCTAGCAGCAAGTAAATAATTTAAACAACAGAACTGCGAAAAAGTATTACAACACTTACGCGAGCTGCCGTCCTTCTCTTCTGGTGACTAATCGGCTTTCCCGATTTTTTTTTAAATTTATTACATTCTAGAATATATTCTTAATACACACCTTCATATCTAAAAATGTACTTCAAGGTCAAGAAGTTGGTTATTCACTGAATACAGAAAATTCATATCAACATAACATTCATGAAAGTAATCAAATCAAGTCTTGATCTGCCTGTGGCTTTATTGACTCCGCCCTTCAGAATCGTGACACGCCCATCTAAACGTTTGACTCCGCCCATGTGGGCTCGATTCAAACTCAGACAGACAGCTTGAAACAGGCAGCTAACGTTAAACCGTCGAATACAATGAAACGGTGCATTCAATTTTTATCGTACCGTTACACATAAACACAATCAGGGACTGTCTGTGACATAGTTTGGACATGAAACCATAGCTTGAAATCATCGTCGTTTGTTTGTTTCATTGTTGACATATAATAAGACGGCTTTAAATACTGTACAACGTGTAACCAAGCCAACCGCCACATCTCCCCACAAAATAGCCCAAATAATAATAACTGACGTTGTAAAGATGCTGTCAACCCTTCTTGTGCATTTATTCATGTAAATCCCGAGAAAAGGGATGTTCTCCCCACTCACAGCAGCCTCTATTCACACCACAGTGAATAATTCAACGTCTGACGTCCCAAAAAAGGACAAGTATGTACTGCTGCCTTGTCGGCGCATTATTAATACACTAAACGATAACGACACACGTAAGTAACGTTAGCGATGTATAGCCCCAACAATACATACAGGGACATACAGTCACAACAATACATACAGGGACAGTCACTCACTCACCAGTTTTTGTGAGCAACGCCGACATACACCACGCCAAGAACAGGACGCTGCAGATGAAGCACACTTGCACGAACAGCATCTCTCTCCTTTTGCGAACTTTAAACATTTTGGTAATGATGCTCTTTTTAGATAAACTGCAGCTCTGCTCCAGCTCCATGGTCGTCTGCGGCTGGGTCATTTTGTGAGTGGATTTCAGTGTAATTGAAGCCACACAGATGGCCGGGACCGCAGGAAATCAGGCTCGGGATGAGGTCTTCCTCATGTCCACCGCGCAGATCCCGTCTCTCTCTCTCTCTCTCTCTGTGTGTGTGTGTGAGACTGTGAGAGCTTCAGTCCCAGGTGCCTCCTCCACGCGCTCGTGCTGATGTTGTATTATTAAAGCATCCCGCTTGTCCTGTTGCGAGAAAAAAATGCTAATTCAACTGAAATTAATCACTGGACATATTTTGGACGGTGTGCAGTCGGGCTTCTCAGTTGTCTGGTGATAGTAAGACTAAAACCCATATTCTCTTTGACATAAGAGCTACAGGGTGAGCTAGGAGTCCTGGTATTTCATGAAATATATTAGCAGCCCTGTCAGTAAATGTCTTTAGGATCCATGCCGTTGAGGTTTCATCTCCCTCTCGTGCAGCTGCTGTGACTTCTACATGAGAGAGACTGTTACGCGCGTTCACGTGACACTGATGACGTATGCACACTGAGCCTACTACACTCACTAGGCTAGGCTACTATAATCCTTGGAAAAGGCATGACTTCTTCTACCATATAAATAGTGTAGGCTATTCTCAATAAAGCCACTGTAAAATACTGTACATCACACTAATGATATCAATAGTAAATTCAGAAATTATCATTTTATCATGTGGATCATATTTTCTTTAAATGTTCTCTTTTTAGGCAGGGGTTTAATTATAGGATGCAATGTTTTATTTTCTTTTGATTTAGACTACTGTTCAAACGTCTAAGGCCAGTAAGAATTAATGTTTTTAATACTTTTATTAAGCAAGGATGTATTAAATTGACAGTAAACACATTAATAATATAACAAAAGCTGTTCTTTTGAACGTTCTATTCATCAAATAATCCTGGAAAAGTTTCCACAAAAAAATATTAAGCTGCTTGACTGTTTAGAACAATAATAATGTTTCTTGAGCAAATCAGCATTACAATGATTTCTGAAAGATCGTGTGACATTGAAGACTGGAGTAATGGCTGCTGAAAATTCAGCTTTGCTATCAAAGTAAATAATATTTTTTTAAATACATTAAAATAGACAGTTAGTTATACCCAAGTTTGAGATTTTCATGGATGTGTATAGCTCAATAATATTAACCATTGAACATTTAAAGTTACAGTCTCATAAAAAGCCATTTCATATTTTTTGTTTGATGTTTTTCTTAATTGAGAACTTCTGTTTGTTATTTCAGTTACAGTAAAACAGTACTATAGCTATACAAACCTTTTTTCTACATTTTCCATAAAATTGCCCTATTAAAAATGATGGGTTGTTGTAAATTAATCCTTGGTGAGTAACTTTGACAGACGTAGGTAGAAAGCAGCTTATATTGGTGACTAATGGCTGAGCAACATTTTTTCCAGGCTTTTTCCATGGGTTCTTATTGTGTGAGGCCCAAATAACATGTCTGCAATGGAAACAAATCATCAGCCTGAATAGCTGATGTTTCTCAGTCACAACTTGTCCACTTCAAATTTCAATTCCATTTTTAATGCAGTCTGGGATTTGACCTAATAATATCAGTTTTCACCGACATAAAATGCAGTTTGTGTGTTTTTTTATTTCTAGCTTTTTGATATCTGTTCTCGACTTCAGGCTGTTGTCTGGCTGACTTCACTGCATCAATATACTTTTCTGAGAGCAGAAGCCACTTCCTTCCTAGTCTCAGCCTCAGTCAGTGAACCTGTCTGCTGCTAGTCAAAAGTATATTCATGGTTAGACTACTTCCTGACTGTCTTAATATCTAGGGCAAAGTTATGCCCAGTTGCCTTTTGGATTATCTGATACACTTGTATTGACTGAGACTGAGTAGAATTGATGGTCAGAATGAAAATCATTAGCAGGTTGCTATGGAGGGTCACCCAGGACCCTTCACAGGAGGTGAGATTTGACGTAATGGATCCTATTTAGAAATATCAATTTTCTGAATATCTGTTTCTCTTTCTCTGTGCTGTATCTCTCTTCTTCTCCCTTTGTGTGCCCATTCAAAGGAATAGCCTCCATGGGACTTAGTATTTCAGCAAAAACAGCAACTGACTGACCAATGAAAAGTTTTTTCCTATGGCAGTCAACCTGTTTTTATTTTACACAAACACAATTTCAAGGAATAGTTCACCCAACAATGAACATTTGCTGAAAATGTACTCACCCTCAGGTCATCTGAGATGTGAGTTTGTTTCTTCATCGGAATAGATTTGGAGAAATGTAACATCACATCAGTTGCTCACCAATGAATCCTCTGCAGTGAATGGGTGCCATCAGAATGAGAGTCCAAACAGCTGATAAAAACATTACAATAATCCACAAGTTACACAACTCCAATCCATCAATTAACATCTTGTGAAGTGAAAAGTTGAGTGTTTGTAAGAAACAAATCCCTCATGAAGGCATTTTAACTTTTAAACCATTGCTTCTGGCAAAAATGCAAGACCACAATTGACCGTTTGCAAAAAGCTTGATTGACAGACGATCTGACCAATCATAAGTCCGAATCCACCATCTTGCCCAACAAACAAATCAGACGGGAGAGTAGATTAACTTCGGTGGATTTAAATATGAAAAATTGTGTGTATTGAAATAAAATACATTATGGTGTTCATTCATGTTTATTTCGTGCTTTAAGTAAATATGAAAAGACGATCGGTTCACATCAGAAGTAACCTGCTCTGTTTTGTCTGTCGGCACGTTGTCAGTTTCCTCTTTGCAACGCAATGTATTTTTTACTGCATGAGAACATGGTGTGTAGTGTGAGAGTGGCATGGCTTGTCGGACATAGCAACAGTAACTAAGGAAGGTGGGTGTTTGCAAAGGGTCAATTCATAATGCCACTTCACCCAGAGGAAAAGTCTATACCCTGTTGTCCTCACACATCAAAAATCAAACATATTTGTTTAGAACTGTTTTGGATGGTCTTCGCTTATAAATGGTGTTAGATCTGTGCATAATATGTATCTCCAGATTCAGATGACACAACATTTTCACTGGAGAAAGCAATATTGTGAATCAAAGACTAGAAGCAATAGTTTATATTAATGGTTTTCTTTCAAATACGCTGCTTTTCACTTCATGAAACATTGATTGTACTGGAGTTTGTGTGGATTACTTGTGGATTATTATGAAGTTTTTATCAAACTGAATTTCTCCAAATATGTTCTGATGAAGAAACAAACTCATCTACATATTGGATGGCCTGAGGGTGAGTACATTTGCAGCAAATGTCCATTTTTGGGTGAACTATTCCTTGGTTTAGCCTAGAAATGGTGTAGAAACAATCACAATTTGCTAGTAAATTTCACAAACAATTTCAAAGAAACTTGAAACAAATTAAACATGATTTTTTTGTGAAACTACAGTGCAAAACTAAACAAATTTCTAACAGCTAAGCCCAGCACACCAGTTTGTGCGTGGTAAAGCTCAACAACAAGGAATCAGCCTCAGGGTGGACTGTTAATGCGGTCTTTTTTGCTGGGCCATCGTTCAATTGCCTGAACTATATGCATCGCCAGACAAAAGTTGAAGCAAGAGGATGTTGCATGCTCGCTACAGCCTACGCTGGCTGATGTCAGTGCTTTTTAATGTCAGTTTTTTGCTAACCATTCTTCAGGCTACAAGAACAGGACTGTGTGATGGTTAGCAAGATTTACTGGACACTGATGCTACCGGTGTGCCCCCTGCAGTGCACGCTGGGTAAGTTTGTGTGGAATAGCTCAGAAGTCAAGCTGCCTTCTTGTAATCATGTGAATGGTCTGAATTCTCTAGTGGTGTGTAAGTATGAGTGTGTGAGAGAGAGTATGAGTGAGTGTGGTGAGTGCAGTTTTAAAGGTCAGCTGGTGAGAATTTAGTCTGAGGTACTGTACGAGGTGAAATCCTCGATGCTGTGGTGATTTGTTGTAATACTGAGAGACAGTATATGTTTGATTAAGACAGGGGCTGTACAGAGCCAGCAATCTCCCTCCCAGACAACCATCCTAAGAAAGTTAGATTACCTCAACATTTTATCACAACTTTCATTAAAAACGTGAATATAATGACTGTGGGATTACTAATGTTAATTCAAATAGGTAGAAATTTCCTATATGTTGTTGAAGAAATTTTAAAAATGTATATTTTATTTAAATATTTTTTATTTATTTATAATTTTTTTATACTACTGTTCAAAATTTTGGGGTTGGTAAGATTTTTAATTTCATTTTCAAAACAAATGCTGACCAATTCAAATTGCAATAATATTTTGCAATATTACTTTTTACTGTAGTTTTGATCAAATGTTACTCTAGTCTAAACATTTCTTATTATTATCATGCTGAAAACAGCTGTGCTGCTTAATAATAATATATATATATATATATATATACAGTGCTGCTGGAAAGTTTGTGAACCCTTTAGAATTTTCTATATTTCTCACTGTAAAAAAAAGTTGTTTCAACTTAAAATAATTTGTTACCCCGCTGACTTAAAATATTTAGTTTAGTCAACTTGAAATTTTAATATACTCAATGTTAATTTAAGGGACAACTGGAATATTTTAGTTGACTAAACTAAAAATTTTAAGTCAGCGGGGTAACAAATTATTTTAAGCTGAAACAATTTTTTTTTTTTTTACAGTGATTACAGCAGTTAGCTACAGCCCCCAAATTCAGCATTCAAGGAGTGCAGATATTTGCCCCAAACACAATGAAATATTTTACTTTTGTGAAACTTTGCTTGTTTTACTCTGGTTGAGTCTGCGTGCTGCTTGATGACACACCATATTTCATAAATAGGCTTCTTATCACTGTAAAAAGTGATAAGTTGACTTAACTTAAAAAAATTTAGGAAACCCGTTGCCTTAAAATTATTAAGTAATTAAGTAATTAATAAAGTTAAGTCAGCATCACTTTTTACAGTGGCATAAATATGACCAAAAACATAATCAGATTTCCGCAAAGTCCTGAAACCCAACCAAACAAATGAGACAAAAATATTTTCTTTGACATTTATTTATTCAGGAAAATTATCCAATATTGCATATCTGTGAGTGGCAAAAGTATGTGAATCTCTTGGATTAGCAGTTAATTTAAAGGTGAAATTAGAGTCCATCTGTGCAGAGGTTTTTCAGTCAGTGCAATGACTATCAAATGTCAGTACGTGACATGTTTTATTCAAAGAACAGGGATCTATCAAAGTCTGATCATGTTTGTGAAAGTGAATCATGCCACAAACAAAGGAGATTACTGAGGACCTCAGAAAAAGAGTTTATGTTGCTCATCAGGTTAGAAAAGGTTACAAAACCATCTTGGACTTCACAAATCCACAGTCAGACATATTGTGTACAAATGGAGGAAATTCAAGACCACTGTTACCTTCCAGAGAATTGGTCGACCAACAAAGATCACTCCAAAGCAGAACGTGTAATAGTCTGCGAGGTTGCAAAAGTTCCCAGGGTAACTTCTAAGCAACTAAAGGCCTTTCTCACATTGGCTAATGTTAATGTTCATGAGCCCTCCATCAGGAGAACACTGAGCAACCATGGTGTGCATGGCAGAGTTGCAAGAATAAAGCCACTGTTCTCCAAAGAGAAAATTGTTTGCTAAAGATCATGTGGACAAGCCAGAGGACTATTGGAGGAAGGTTTAATGGATGGATGAAACCAAAATAGAACTTATTGGTTTAAATGAGAAGCTATTATGTTCGGAGAAAAGAACCCACTGCATTCCAGCTTAAGAATCTTATCCCATCTGTGAAACATGGTGGTGGTAGTATCATGGCTTGGGCCTGTTTTGCTGCATCTTGGCCAGGACAGCCTGCCATCATTGATCGAACAATGAATTCTGAATTATACCAGCAAATTCTAAAGGAAAACGTCAGGACATCTGTTTAAGAACAGAGCCTCAAGAGAACGTGGGTCATGCAGCAAGACAACATCCCCAAGCACACAAGTCATTCTACCAAAGAATGGTTAAGGAAGAACAAATTTAATGTTTTGGAATGGCTGAGTCAAAGTCCAGACCTTAATCCAATTAAAATATTGTGGAAGGACCTAAGCAAGCAGTTCATATGAGGAAACATAGGAGAAACCAACATCACAGAGTTTTAAGTGGTTCTGCACTAAGGAATGGGCTAAACCTCCTACATGTTATTGTGCAGGACTGATCAGCATTTACAAGAAACTTTACCTTCAGTTACTGCAGCAAAAGGGGGTCACACCAGATACTGAAAGCAAAGATTCACATACTTTTGCAATGCACAGAAATGTAACACTGGATCATTCTTCTCAATAAATAAATGACAAAGAAAATATTTTTCTCTCACTTGTTTGATTCGGTTCTCTTTGTCTACTTTCAGGACTTATATGAAGATCTGATGATGTTTTGGGTCATATTTATGCAGAAATATAGAAAATTCTAAAGGGTTCACAAACTTTCAAGCAGCACTGTATATATACAGTTTATATATATATATATATATATATACCTGTATATATATATATAAATAGTGTGTGTGTGTGTGTGTGTGTGTGTATATATATATATATATATATATACAGTATATGTGTGTGTGTGTGTGTGTGTATATATATATATATATATTATACAACCCGAATTCCGGAAATGTTGGGATGTTTTTTAAATTTGAATAAAATGAAAACTAAAAGATTTTCAAATCACATGAGCCAATATTTTATTCACAATATAACATAAATAACATAAATGTTTAAACTGAGAAATTTTACAATTTTATGCACAAAATGAGCTCATTTCAAATTTGATGCCTGCTACAGGTCTCAAAATAGTTGGGACGGGGCATGTTTACCACGGTGTAGCATCTCCTCTTCTTTTCAAAACAGTTTGAAGACATCTGGGCATCGAGGTTATGAGTTTTTGGAGTTTATATACCTTTCAGCATTCATAGTGCCTTCCAAAACATGCAAGCTTCCCATACCGTATGCACTTGTGCACCCCCATACCATCAGAGATGCTGGCTTTTGAACTGAACGCTGATAACACGCTGGAAGGTCTCCCTCCTCTTTAGCCCGGAGGACACGGCATCCGTGATTTCCAACAAGAATGTCAAATTTGGACTCGTCTGACAATAGAACACTTTTCCACTTTGAAACAGTCCATTTCAAATGAGGCTTGGCCCACAGGACACGACGGCGCTTCTGGACCATGTTCACATATGCCTTCCTTTTTGCATGATAGAGATTTAGTTGGCATCTGCCGATGGCACGGTGGATTGTGTTTACCGACAGTGGTTTCTGGAAGTATTCCTGGGCCCATTTAGTAATGTCAATGACAGAATCATGCCGATGATTGATGCAGTGTCATCTGAGGGCCCGAAGACCATGGGCATCCAACAAAGGTCTTCGGCCTTGCCCCTTACGCGCAGAGATTTCTCCAGTTTCTCTGAATCTTTTGATGATATTATGCACTGTAGATGATGAGATTTGCAAAGCCTTTGCAATTTGACGTTGAGGAACGTTGTTTTTAAAGTATTCCACAATCTTTATACGCACTCTTTCACAGATTGGAGAGCCTCTGCCCATCTTTACTTCTGAGAGACTCTGCCTCTCTAAGACATGCCTTTTATAGCTAATCATGTTACAGACCTGATGTCAGTTAACTTAATTAGTTGCTAGATGTTCTCCAAGCTGAATCTTTTCAAAATGTATTGCTTTTTCAGCCCTTTGTTGCCCCCATGCCAACTTTTTTGAGACCTGTAGCAGGCATCAAATTTGAAATAAGCTCATTTAGTGGATAAAAGTGTAAAATTTGAAAAATTGGATCCAAGATGGCAGCGCGTTCAGACGCAGCGGCTGCTCCAGGTCCCAAAGATGGTGCCTTTATGTCTTTTAATGTCGTCTGTTCGTCTCCAAATAGTGTAAATTTACCGCTAACTCATAAGGAAATCACTCCAAAACACATATATGATCGCCGAAGCCTTTTGGATATCGGCAACGCGTACAAACACCAACTCTCGCCGGCGGCTACTGAGAAGCTACAAGGCCTTTGTTTACTGTTGGAGCCGGACCTCGAGACCGCAGCCTCGCCTACTGACGCTACCCGCACAAGGCAGCGTCGCAAGCAGTGTGAGAGAGGACGGAAGCGCGGTAAGCGCGGAGGTATATGAGCGAGGCTAAGAGCTAATCCCACAAGACCGGCTCTTCCAACACTCATGCTCTCAAACGTTCGCTCTCTGGAAAACAAACTGGACTTAATTCAACTGAGTCGGTCTACACAGCATGAGGCAAGGGATTGTTGTGTGTTTGTTTTCACTGAAACATGGCTAAATGATAACATCCCGGACTCCGCCATTCAGTTGAACAGGCTAACATGCCACCGATCGGACAGAGACACAACACTTTCTGGTAAGAGCCGCGGTGGTGGCTTGTGTGTTTATATCAACAAAGAATGGTGTAACAATACTCCGGTATTATCAAAACACTGCTCATCACTGGTGGAGTTTATGTTTGTGAAGTGCCGACCGTTCTATCTGCCGCGGGAGTTCACGGCCATTGTTATTGTCGCGGTTTACATTCCACCGTGTGCAAACGCTAAGGACGCGCTTCGTGAACTGTATAGCGCCATCAGTGAACAACAAACAAATAACCCCGACGGCTTTTTCATCATAGCCGGTGACTTCAACCACGCAAATTTAAAGACAGTTTTGCCAAAGTTCTACCAACATGTAAACTTTGCAACAAGAGGAAATAATACGCTGGACTTTGTTTACACAACCGTAAAGAACGTTTACAAGGCTGTACCCCGCCCCCACCTCGGGTACTCAGACCACATCTCTGTTATGCTAATCCCAGCATATAGACCACTTCTGAAACTCGCCAAACCGGTTCAAAAACTCATCACAATTTGGCCAGAGAATGCTACTTCAACACTACAGGACTGCTTTCAGTGCACAGACTGGAACATGTATAAAGAGGCGGCCACCTACAACAACCACTCAGACCTGCAGGAGTTGACTGCTTACATCAAAAAGTGCATGGATGATGTGATCAGTCACAAAGACCATCACCACACGTGCAAACCAAAAGCCGTGGATGACAGCAGAGGTTCGTGGGCTGCTAAAAACCAGAGATGAAGCATTCAGATCAGGAGACAAAGCAGCCCTCAAAACAGCAAGAGCCAATCTGTCCTGCGGCATCAAAAATGCAAAACGGTCACATGCTCAAAAAATCAATAATCACTTCACGGACAGCAGAGACACACGGAGCCTGTGGCAAGCCATTCAGACCATCACTGACTACAAGCCCCCGCCACAGGCCTGTGATGATGATCCATCCCTCCCCGATACACTCAACCACTTTTATTCACGGTTTGAAATGCAGAACAACACACCTGCGCAAAAACTGCCAACACCTCCCAACGACCAGGCGCTCTGTCTGTCTGCAGCCGACGTAAGAAAGACCCTATCCAGGATTAACCCACGAAAGGCTGTGGGTCCTGCCAACATACCTGGCCGTGTACTGAAAGACTGTGCTGCACAGCTGACGGATGTCCTAACAGATATCTTCAACACCTCGCTGAGCCAGGCAGTCGTCCCCACATGTCTAAAATCCACAACAATCATACCGGTACCAAAGAAATCACCGGTGTCCTGTTTAAACAACTACCGTTCCATAGCACTGACTCCAATCATGATGAAGTGCTTTGAGAGGTTAGTCATGCAAAAAATCAAAAACAGCCTCCCCAACACACTCGATCCGCTCCAGTTTGCATACCGCCCAAACCGCTCTACGGACGATGCAATCTCCTCCACCCTCCACCTGGCTCTTACCCACTTAGAAAACAAAGACTCCTATGTTAGAATGCTGTTCATTGACTTCAGCTCGGCATTCAACACAATAATCCCACAACAGCTCATAAATAAACTAAACCTGCTGGGCCTTAACAATTCCCTCTGTAATTGGATCCTGGACTTTTTAACCGGAAGACCTCAGTCAGTCCGTGTCGGCCACAACACCTTGAGCACTACCACACTGAGCACAGGTGCCCCACAAGGCTGTGTGCTCAGCCCGCTGCTCTTCACCCTGCTGACCCATGACTGCACTGCCAAGTTCAGCTCCACCCACATTATCAAGTTTGCTGATGACACAAAAGTGGTAGGTCTCATCAGCAACAACGATGAAACGCACTACAGAGAGGAAGTGGCACAGCTGGCTGAATGGTGTGGCGCTAACAATCTGTCCCTCAATGTGGAGAAGACAAAGGAGGTTGTGATGGACTTCAGGAGGAGGAATTCCACTGACCACCCCCCCACTGACCATCAACAGCTCGACTGTGGAGAGAGTCAGCAGCACTAAATTCCTGGGGGTGCACATCACGGAGGATCTCACCTGGACCACCAACACCATGTCACTCTCCAAGAAGGCACAACAGCGCCTACACTTTCTCCGCCGGCTGAAAAGAGCAAGTCTCCCACCACCTATCCTCACCACATTCTACAGGGGCACCATTGAGAGTGTGCTGACCAGCTGCATCACTGTCTGGTACGGGAACTGCAGTGCTGCTGACCGCAAGACCCTCCAGCTGACAGTGAACACGGCTGCAAAGATCATCAGTGCCCCTCTCCCATCCATCCTGGACATTTTCCTTGCACGATGCTCCAGAAAAACCAACAGCATCGTGAAGGACCCCACCCACCCCTCCCACAGTCTCTTCCAGCTCCTACCATCAGGAAGATGGTACCGTTGCATCAGAGCCCGCTCCACCAGACTGCTCAACAGCTTTTTCCCCCAGGCTGTGAGAGCCCTTAACTCAGATCACCCCGCCCCCCTCTGAAACCCCATGCAAACCCCTGCCTCCTGAAACATGGACCCCCCCGCCCTCCCTCTCCAAACACCCTCCAACCTTACCACACCAAATAAAAAACTGTGAACTTTTTTGTGCAATTCAAGTGTGCTACACACAGGTGAGTGGGCCTGTACAAACCACCTGTAGCAGCACACTCTCCTCTATGCACTAGACACTTTTCCTAACACTGCTATGTGTACACAATCCCACAAAAGACTCAGCAATATATGTTTGTTTACATGCTCATGCACTACTACAAATCATTTTGTACTGTTCCTCAGCTAGCTGCTTGACTCACAATGTTTCTCTCTGCACATGTACAGTATTTATGTGAAGCATTTGCATAGTTTGTATAGATTGTATTTTTTATCTTTACCTTTAGTTGTATAGGGAAAACATTTATATATAGTATACTTATCAATATAGTATAGCTACTTAGTCAAAATCTGTCAGTAGGTTAGTTGTGTATAGGTTTATAGTGTTTTACTTCATTGTTGTATGTCTGTATTTATGTAGCACCGTGGACCCGTGAGGCACGACATTTCGTTCCACTGTATGTCCCCATTTGTAGCGTGTAACACTGTTTGTAGAACGGGAAGAAGGAGGCGGGAACCGGCGAACATTTAAAAGACTTTAATAAAATAAACAAACACAAAAGTAAAGCGGCAGCCCCTCACGGACGACTGCCGCACACAAAACACAAATTAAAGTCCAGGCCTGGTCCTCTCTCGTCTTGCACTGTCGTCGATCCTCCTTTTATCCTTCCGGAGCTCCTCCGTGGGACTCGAGACCGGTGAGTGGTGCAGGTGTCGCTCATCATCATTAACTCCACCGGCCTCGCTCCGTTCCCACGGCTCTCGGCCCCGCCCCACTCGTCACATAGCGGAATGACAATAAAGCTCAACTTGAACTTGAACTTGAAAAATCTCTGTTTGAAAATCTGGAAATGCAGCTTTGTGCAGAATTATCTTGCTTGCGTGGTCTGTATTCCGGCACGGCTGCAGTGCGGATGAATCTGATGTTTTGAGGTGAATGTGTAGCTGTTAGTCACCGCACCGGTGTGGATGTTTACTGTACTTCGCAATCACAGATTCTAGCCTACGTCTTGGAATATATGACCCAAATAAGAATGTCCACTGCATATTGCCATCTAAACAAGTAACAAGTCTGCCATGTTTGTTCTGCCCAACTGAGGAAAAAAGCATTAAATCTCGCTACCAATGGTGATTTAATCTAAAGATAGGTCAGCTCACATCACATTCAACCGTGTACAAAGTATTATCATTGTTATACTTTATTCTCAAATTATTAACGTTAACAACATCAGCATTGCGTGATTATAGTGTGTATTAGCGTGTAGATTTCAATTTCTGTACAGTCTAATATCTAATGGTCATACCATTTGAATTTCATATTAAGAAATTATTTTAACCCAAAAAGCAAACTATGCTCCCTTCAAACTGTTTTTTTAAAAAAAAAAATACAAATCTTGTGTCAGGCTATCTGTAATCAGAAGCACATTTAAAACTGGAATATAATTTAATTTCATTCACATGTGTTTCATAAATACATAATCCTTTCTGGATTACAATCGGCCATCAAAATGATACATTTAATTATTCTAGCTGCTTTGAGAAAAGGCTAAACGATCCTCACATGCTGATAGCCTACTAGCCGGGACAACTTCTTTATGTTTACAGACGTGACGTAATGATGCAGTGCCATGTTCGAATCTCCTGCAAAAACCTACCAGTACCACTCAAATTAGAAAACATTATTATAAGATAACAGTTGTGAATCGGGCTAAAGTAAGGCAATAGTTTTGAACACTGGCTGGTTATGTATTGCTCAAATATTGTTTTCGGATAATTTTTAACCAAAAATAGTTACGGACTACAGCTTTAAGAATGAAAACTATTAAATAATCAGCAATTCATTTGACTATTGTTTGAGCTTGGATTTATAGACTTTTTGTGAATCTTTACCAACCATAAAATCCAGTATTAATATATATTTATAGTAGTAGTAGTTGGAAGTAAACCTTGGAATACAATATACTGGAATACAAAATACTTGAATGAAAAAAAAAGTTTTATGTGCTGTACTTTTGTTCATATTCATTCATTTCCTATGCAATGGCCTAACAGGAAGGATAATAATTCATGAAACTTTAACGTTCTAGAGTCTATAACATGTGTTTCAAAGTAAGTGTCAATACAGTAACCTTTCCAAAAAGTTCCAGATATTCACTGGAGTAAAACATGTGACAACTAGCCTTGGTCTAGGTTAAGTACTATAAGTACTATACATACTTTAGTATAAATTTCATTTTCAGTAAATATACAGTTAAAATGTTAATTTACATGTAATTAACCTTTTAGCAAATGGATAATTTAATGACATGTACAAGGAGAAGGATCTTGTGTGCTGCTAAAAAAACAGATTTTTGTATTTGGTGAGGTTAGGGTCTTCACTGTAAGGTATGTGGGAGCACAGCCCCAGGTAACACTAGACAGCTTTCAGCATTCAGATATAACATTATTAAAATAGTTGGTCCTGCAGCAGGAGAATGTAATTTATTATGTGTTGCAGTTAATCACAGAACATTTATAAATTTTTTTCCAGGAGGGTTTTCTACAGAAGGTTTTCCAGGAACATATTGGTACTTTTCCTTACTAAAGAAGGATTCATGCTGTTTACCCCTCTCTCTCTCTCTCTCTCTCTCTCTCATTCCTTTGAATCATGTGTTTAGTTCAGATGACTTGCTTCCCCAGACGATAATGACGAAAGACTTGAGCCTTTTTCCATGTTAAAGCCTTGAAGAAAGACTGTGACTGTTTTAACCAAGTGGTAATGTGAATTGAAGAAACTCTGTACTTCCTGTGCTTTTCAGCGATATAGTGAATATTGTTCTTGAAGAACAGACATGTGATGAACATGCCAGTAAGATTCGCTCCCATGTAAAGTGTGCTAAATACATTAGTACATGCATTTGCAGAATGATGTGGAATCAGCCTTGTTGTTAGACTATGTTAACTGTCAAATTTCACATATACGTTTGTTGTTGACTGGCAAAACTATTCTGACTATAGCCAACTTGGACTGAGATAATGTGTGTTTTTCCTTTACCGCTCTGCTGGCTCAGGGATCATAATGATGACTCCTTAGACAGGGATGATTAAGCAAGATTTAATGCTGTCACTCAAAACCTTCACAGCCGTTTACATCAGCTGTAACCGGATCAGGCTCTAGATGTAAATGAAACTGGAGTATAGCCAAACCTCATTATGGAAGTTGAACGTCCAAAATCAAGATTTCTTTTAAGGAGAATTCAGGGACTTGAACTTGATGACCGTCTGTTGAACTCTATTATGTCAATCTGTAGACCCGACTCCCTGACTTTGACTGAGCAGCAGAAGGCTCTATTACACTAAAAACATTTGACAATTTTGTTTGGTTTGTTGCACAACTTTATGCTGCCTTTAATAATTCACCTGAATTATTGTTAATAATATTCCTAGTCAATAAACAGCCTCTTAAGTTGTATTTACGACTGGAAAAATCTGAGATAATTAATAAGTTGGGCGAGCCATACACTTTAAACAAATCTTTTACAGTCAAGTATTTACATATAAATAAATATTTGATTCATTTTGTATGTATTTTACGCAGCAAAAACAACATTTATTTTACTGTCAAGAAAGAGTGGTGAATATATACACTAATATGGGTGAAGTTTATATGGTTGTCAATGAATGTAATGCTACATAGTATTCAAAATATTGTATGTTGACTAAATATCTCACATTTTGGCTTAATAAGATTTCTCTAAGAAAAAGGTAAGGATGAACATGGTGTCCTCCATGATTCCTATTCCTTCCAACAACAAAGCACTTGAACACAACAAACTCGTAGTTATAGAAGTGGGAACACTCTTAAAGAGTTAGTTAACCCAAAAATGAAAATTCTGTCATTAATTACTCTCAAGTCGTTCCAAACACATAAGACCTTTGTTCAACTTCAGAACACAAATTAAAATATTTCTGATGAAATCTGAGAACTTTCTGACCCCAACGCAACTACCACGTTCAAGGCCTAGAAATGTAGTAAGGGCATTGTTAAAATGTCCATGTGACATCAGTGGTTCAATCTTAATTTTATGAAGCTATACGAGAATACTTTTTGTGTGCAAAGAAAACAAAAATAACGACTTAATTCAACCATTTCTTCTCTTCCATGTCAGTCTTTGATTTGTGTTCATGAGAGACCACAATGCATGCATGTGATGCAGCTGATGCAGGAGCATTGAATTGAAATTGAAATTCATTCACTGTGTATCCACAAAAAAATAAAAATAAAAGGATTGCATGCAGAGATACTGGAATTCTTATTTTAATATAACAAGTGCAAAAAATAAAGTGCTTAGTGCATTTAAAATCCACAACAAACAGGACCTTCCTCACTGTTCACATTCTGTTTAAGCATATCATCTTTAATAATCTAAAATAATATTTTTTCACTATAAAGAATCTTTTGTGCAGTGGAAAGGTGTCATTGATGTTAAAGGTTCTGCATGGAACCATTGATGCCGAGAAAGAACCTAAAGGTTCTAAAGGTTAATTACATTCAATCCACATGAATTTGTAAAATTCAAGTTAATTTTGTTTAGGTGAATCTTAACTCTTTTGTGTTGGGACTACATGAAACATTTTGTTGACCTACAGTATTTGGACAGAGCAAATGTTGAAATTCTGTGTTATTTCATGTGTTTTTGCATAAAGAGAAAGGGTAATTAAGTATAGCATGCACATGCTATTTCTAACGAATTGTTGTCTAACACAAAAACTTTAATTTTTTAATGTTTGTTAAACAAAACATTTGTGGAAATTGACTTGTTGATTGTACAAACCTAAATGAATACAAACTCACACAAGCCATTTACCAATGCATTCAGAAATTCTGAAGCGGATCAACATTTCCCCATGGCATCTGAACCTCGCCAGCTAGGAGTCCAAAGGGCTCGCCGCCAAGCCATTGAGAAGGGAACAAAACGGCTCCTGGGACATACTCTGCTCTGGTAGTAGCAGCTCCCCACTGGCATACAGAAACACATAGCCTCGTTTCAAAGAGAGCCACCCAAGGTAACCGTGCTTACCCCAGAGGAAAACCCCCTCCACAGCCAACCTTCCTGTTTGCACAGATAAATTATTTCTCCACTGCTTTCATCTTACCTTCCACTCTGAAGTAAACACCCCTTTAAATGATGTATCTGTGCCTCATACTATCCCCTAGACATGTCAAACTCTTTTTATATGCTTCAGTGTCCTCATTAAACAACCACAAATGTCATACTGCAAGAGGTTGGACAACTTTGCATGTGTGTAAACACTTGTGTGGTACAATTTTGATCTTTTTTGGCTAACGATCAAGGATACACTACTCTCTTTTATCCTATAACTAAATTTAAGTAAAAATGGACATTGTTCATATAGTTGTCATACTTGTGTATATACTGTAGGCCTCTGCTCTTTATTTATTATTATGAATTTTTATAATTACTATTTTCCTGTGCATTGCACTCATTCTTTTGCATGCATAACAATAAACAATCACATTTTAACTACCAGTAACTGCTGTCCATGTGTTGTTTTGTTCTCAGCATTTATTGTAGTTTGTGGAAAGTGTGTGTGGAACGACTTTGTAATTGTTGTAAAATATTTCTGTTGAGCTTTTTTAAGTACTTAAACTTAAATTTATTTTATTATATTTAGTTTTTAATCTAATTTTAATCATATTTTAATTCATCTTTATTTCAATAACAAACACATTTAAAAAAAAAAATGTAGTTAACGATATCAACACTAATTCAAAGGAAACTAATTGATTGCGAAAAGTGAGGTTTCCATACTTGAATATGACGCTGAAACTATAAAAGGTTTGTTCAAGGAATCCAAGGTCATTTCTTGAGCTTCTGCTGTCTGGGAATGAGATGGTGATTAGCATAAGGAGGCTGAAGGTCTACATATCACTGTCTGGCCTAAGTAACGTCAACAGAAAAAAAATTCAAAGACGGAGCACGATAATTAAATTTGCTGGGAGATTAAGAAGACAAAAAAATTTTTTTTTGGGAATAAGGTGCACAGATTAAAACACAAGGAAGGGAAATCGACAAGAAAAGCTTACTAAGAAAGTAAATATTGTCCATTTTGATTTCATGCTGACTATAATCCTTACTAAACATTGAGGACCTGCTGATGTATTATGTACTGGTGTAGAGACTCAGCTTAGCAGTCATGCTGCCTTCCTGCCTGTAATCATGTGAATGGTCTGAATACAGCAGTGTGTGAGTGTGTGCCTCGGGTTCAGGCTTCAAGGATTGGTCAGCTGATGAGAATTTGGGGTTTGAGGCACCAGGCTGTAAAGTCAGCTGAGGATTCGGACACTGTCGGGAAGTATGTTTTTCATTTTGAGTATTAGTGTGTGTCTGCAGTAAAAAGCTGCAGGACATGCACATGACACACACTTCAAATCTTTACATTTACTCCATCTCATTCTCTACTGTAATATATGTATATGTATATTTGTAGCAATAGCCAACAATACATTGTATAGGCCAAATTATGGATTTTTCTTTCATGCCAAAAATCATTAGGATATTAAGATCATGTTCCATGAATATATTTAGTAATTTCCCTACCGTAAATATATTAAACTTAATTTTTAACAAACCATACATCAATGGAACAATGACCATTATTACTGGTTTTGTGGTCCAGGGTCACATATATCATATTTAACCTTGAATTTTGTGTTGTATTGAATGTGATGAAATAAGACCAAGAAGGCAAAATAATGGCAAAAAGTCTTTCTATTAAGCTGTCCCCATGAGCTGCACACAGAAATACATACACTACCAGTAGTCTGAACAAATGACAAATGTGCTGCTGTTTATGAATTAAGAATAATGAAGATCTAAAAGGGATAGTTCACCCAAAAATGAAAATTCTGTCATGAATTACTCACCCTCATGCGTTCCAAACCCACTAGGCCTTCTTTCATCTTTGGAACACAAACTGAAATATTTTTGATGAAATCCGAGAGCTTTCTGACCCTGCATAGACAGCAACACAACTACCACGTTCAAGACCCAGAAAGGTTGTAAGGACATTGTTAAAATAGTCCATGTGACATCTGTGGTTTATAATGTTATAAAGCTACGAGAATACTTTTTGTACACAAAAAACAACTTTATTTAACAATTTATTTTCTTCCGTGTCAGTCTTTGACACATGTTCATGAGAGTACCAACGCATGCGCGTGCATTTCTCTGCTTGCAAACAAGCCGCAGCGCATCCAGGGTCTACGTTAGAACATCATATAATATATATATATATATATAGATAGATAGATAGATAGATAGATAGATAGATAGATTATACAGATATAGTTGTATTTTATCATTTGCACTGAACATTTGCATTTCTTTTGCAACCTTATCAGGTGTGTTTTGGGTCATGGCTCACCAGTTAAGAACTGGTCTGGACAGTATTCCTTTGCGTGCGTATCTAGATAATGCTATACACTAATTCTAATAATGAATGGCTGTCATGTGCACCTCCACCTCAGACTGTTCCCTCAAGCATGAACTGTAATAATCATAAATAAATCCATAATATACAGTCATTATAACTATCAATAATTGAAGAGTACAATTAATATTAAAATGAATACTAATTTAATGGGGCTTAATAGAGGGAACGGCACTTGCCGCATGCTGTTTGCCAGCAGGGACCGTCAGGACTTGGCCGTTCTCCACCTTGCTGTTTCGTAGCAGCTTGTTCCATTAACATGGTGCTGCTCGGACAGAGCTGGCATTACAGCCACAGTAAGAGGATTAGCTGATGGACATTTCTGCCATGCCTGGTCAATTATGAAAATGAAAAATGGACAAAAGGTCAGAGTTGACATACACTCCATATCACAAAACTCTACGCAAATGCCCATACACACATAGTGGCAAACAAAGAGGGTTATTGTAGGCCACCACATGGGAAAAAAGGATTGAGCGTGACATAAACAGCAAATATGCTGTTAGAGGACATTGTCATATATTCTATGTTTTTCTTGGCTTGGCTGGTTTCTTCATGCATGTACTGTGTTCTCATTCTCTATAAATGAAGCCGGCTGTTTGTGTCTTGTATTTGTACCTCAGTGGCGTGTAATAGCGAGAAGTGGAGCATGAAATAAAGTCTAACAACCTGAACATCAACATTAGTGAACGCCGGCAGAACTGTTATGCATTTACGGAGTGAAGCTTCACTTTGTAATGCAACCCTTCCTTCAAATTACACCTTGATTGTAAAAACCGCACAAATGTCTATGGATCAGTACGTTGGTAAATGTCATCTGACGTCCTCTGAAATCAATCAAATTTTCCATATAGCATGCATAAATGATACAGATTAACCTCATGTGACGGTGTTGCCTCCAAAACAGCATAGAACATTCTCATGACCTTCCAACAAATATTTAATAAACACTGTTAGACTTTGTAATGGCAGACGTTGCCAGCATGTGTCTTTAAAGGAAAAGATTCAAATTCTAACATGAGTTATTCACCTTCAATGACAGTTTCAATCTGTTATTATTATTATTATAAAGTCATTAAATGAGTAGCAAAAAGCTGCATACAAATCTTCAAAATGTGTCCTTTGTAATGGCAAACATTGTCAGAAAGTTACAATAACCTCACTGTAATTGTGTACAGTAAAATAAACAGTTTACAGTAACCTATTGACAGTTCTCAAATAATAAAAATAGTAAAGAAAATTCATAATAATAATAATAATAATAATAATAATTAGTATTATTATCATCATCATCATCATTATTATTATTATTATTATTATATAAAAGTTTAGGATGACATGAGGACGAGTACATTAGATGATAGAATTATTAGTAATAAATTAATAGCAAGAAGCTGCATACAAATCTCCAAAATGTACCCTTTGATACTTTCAGACAGATATTTTGCAGTAGTTTATCAATAATGATCAAATATTAAAAATAATTATAAAATAAATAATAATAATAATAATTATTATTATTACATTAATATATTATTATTATTATATATCCAAGTGACAAACATTAAATATAATAATAATACGTGTCTTTTAAAGGAAATAATACAATTCTGTCATCATTTATTTACTCTCAATGGCAGATAGAGGTGTTGGCAAATAACAAAAACCTGCATATAAATCTTCAAAATGTATACTTTTGTGAGTAAAAATAATAGCATATGGGTTTGGGATGAAAAGAGGGTGAGTACATAAAATTACAGAATTATTACTAATAATTAAATAGTAAAAAGCTGCATACAAATATCTGAAATGTACTCTTTCTTTCAGACATTTTGCAGTAGTTTATTGATAATTGTCAAATATTACAAATAATAAATATTTATTATTATTATTGTTATTAATAATAAAGTGTAGTGTCAAATATTAAAAATAAAGAAACTTTATTGTGAATAATAATACATCATTAAATAAGAACAACAACAACAACAATAATAATAATAATTATTATTATTATACGCGTCTTTAAAAGGAAATAATAAAATTCCATTATTTATTCACCCTCAATGGCGTTTCAAGGTGTTAGTCTATAGCAAAGAAAAAAAAAAGCATACAAATCTTAAAACCAAAATGTATTCTTCTGTGAGTAAAAACAACAGTAAATGGGTTTGATGACATGAGAGTGAGTGTATTAAATGACAGATTTATCATTTGAAAGTTAACTGTCCTTTTAAAGGGTACTACACAAGTTGAAATGCTTGTAGTCACTGTCCCTGATGATTCTCTGCTTGTGGAAAGTCATATGATATAATGTGGAAAACAGGACAGCCACTAACTGGGAGTGCTGACTTCATATCCTGTCACTGCCGTCACATCCCATCATCTTCATACTCCATTTTGTTTACCACTACATTTTTGTTTTACATGTTGTCTTTAGTGCTATTCATGTGACTGTTCAGAGCAGAACTGCAGTGGACAAACCAATCAGCATCTTTCACAGCGCAGTAGTTCTGAAATAGTTTCGCAGCTCTCTGTCGCCTCTCTGTGGTCTGATTGTGTAACTGCAGTCATTATAGAGCGCTAGCATCTCCTCTGTAGGTGTTTGGTGATTTATTACTGAGGACAAAGATCAACGAACACAGCCATTCTGCGCACAAGTGATATAGCAGCGATTAAAGCGGAGTAAAACATAGAAATTACGCTTTGGAGAAAAAAATAATAATAATGCAATGTCATTGATTTTCTAAAGGGATTTACATGGTTTCATGCAGCGTGTGAAAACGGTGTTGTGTGTGAGGAATCACTGTACATGTTTACCCCTCTGTACTGTACATGTTTACACTGTACATGTTTACACTGTGTACATGTGTACACAGTGAATCACTGTACATGAACATAGTTTAGTGCATGTTAATGTTTTATTGAATGTGTTAAAGGAATACTTGGAAGTTAGGCCATCATTTACTTACCCTTTGTCGTTTTAAACCCTTGCTTCCATGGAAAACACATTTTCATTTTTCTTTCATAAAAGTATCATGAAATATTGTAAAAGCAGTTTATATTGCTTGTGTGTTATTTTCCAAGTTTGAAGCCTATGACAGCTTTATGAGATGAACTGAAATTGAAGTATGTTATGTTATTAATCGCTAATAATTATACACTCTGGTAAACTCAACCGCTGTGACTGGAGCTTATATCTTCACATGCACAGATTTTCATCAGTTTGTGAATGCAATTAATTTAAGGGGTATTTTTCACCCCAAAAATACAATTCTATCATTTCATCATTTTCTCATCTTCAAATTGTATTTTTCACCCCAAAATACAATTCTATCATTTCATCATTTTCTCATCCTCACACAGTTGTTCTGAGTTTCTTTCTTCTTCTGAACACAAAAGAAGATATTTTGAAGAATGTTGATAACCAAACATTGACTTCTTTAGTAAATGATGACAGAATTTTCATTTTTGGGTGAACTACACTTTTCAGGTTCTGAAAATAATTTTATTTAGAAAGCAGAAAGCTCTCGGATTTCATCAAAATATCTTAATTTGTGTTCAGAAGATGAATGAAGGTCTTACGGGTTTGGAACGACATGAGGGTGAGTAATTACTGACAGAATTTTCATTTTTGGGTGAACTATGCCTTAAAAAATCCTCATAATTACAGCAACAGCTAGGGCCTATAGTGTTTGTTTATTTATTTATTTAAGTCAATTCAAAAGTCAAAGTCTGCTTTATTGTCAATTCTGCCACATGTACAGCACAAACATACAGATAATTGGGGGGTCGTAGTGTCAGAGTTCAGTGGTGCGTGGTGTAAGAGAGGGGAGGGGGGGCAAGGTCGGGAGGGAGTTCAGCTTCCTGACAGCCTGATGTATGAAGCTGTCCTTCAGTCTGCTGGTCCTCGCCTGGAGACTCCGCGGTCTCCTCCCTGATGGCAGCAGACTGAAGAAGTTGTGTGTCGGGTGGGTGGGATCACCTGCAATGCAGAGGGCTTTGCGGGTGAGACAGGTGCTGTAAATGTCCTGGAGGGAGGGGAGAGAGACACCAACGATCTCCTCAGCTGCTCTCACTATGCGTTGAAGGGACTTGCAGCAGGATGCGTTGCAGGCGCCATACCACACAGTGATGCAGCTAGTCAGAATGCTCTCGATGGTGCCTCTGTAGAAGGTGCACATGATGGAGGCTGGGGCTCTGGCTCTTCTGAGTTTGCGGAGGAAGTAGAGACGCTGCTGTGCTTTCTTGGCTAGTGCTGCAGTGTTGTTGGTCCAGGAGAGGTCCTCTGTGATGTGTACACCCAGGAACTTGGTGCTGCTCGCTCTCTCCACGGTCGCACCGTTGATGGTCAGAGGAGCATGCCGAGTGTGCACTCTCCTGAAGTCAACGACAATCTCCTTCGTCTTCTCCACATTCAGAGAGAGATTGTTGTCACTGCACCACCCGGCCAGGCGGCTCACCTCGCTCCTGTAGTTTGTCTCATCTCTGTTGCTAATGAGATGAGACATTATATTTAATGAATAATCACTTAAATTTCTTGTCTATATAATTCAGAAAACTTGAAATATACCACACGAGTTGTCTACTTTGATGTGTTTTGTGTCCTTATGGAGCTTGACAGCCTTTTAATTGATTAACATTAAATCTATATATTTTTTCACTCAGATTAAAATTTCGTTTGTAAATGTCATTTCATGTTGTCTTTGATTTCTGAAAATTTCAAAAGAAAAAAAAATACTGTGATCTCTATCCTTATGGCAATAATATTGCTAATTCTAATTAGATATCACAGATCATAAACATGACAAGACTCAGTTGTTTAAAAAGTATTTATTGTGCTGCAAAGAAACAAAATAATACAAGAAACTGGAAAAAAATCTGCTGTGCTACAGGATTCTGAGTCAACTTTCCATCTACCCTTTTTATAAATCTGCAGTATCATGACCCATGTTGACATTATTATTTTTTTACATGAACATTAAACACCAGTAGTACACAAACTCCAGAAGGGTTGATATTGTATGTAGAAAGAAAGAAAGAGAGGGTGGAGAGGGGAAACGGGGACACATTTCTAGAAGCTTCTTGGGCTTCAGATTCTTGGAACAAATAAACTTGTTTAGCATCCTTTTGAAAAAAAACAGACATTGGTGTGCTCTCAGAAGAACCAAAATAATGAAAAAATAAAGAACAAACGGACACTCTATGAAGTCTTGAACCTTGAAACGCTCTTTGAGAGATCGACACAACGCAAACATCTGTGATTTGAGCCGTGTCCTCCGCTAAGTTCACTTTTTCTGCTCAACAATAAATTATTAAGGTCATAGACAATATATTAAATCTCTAATTCTTTTTCACTCCAAACCTTTTTTGTATTTTTTATTCAACTTTTTTTTTTGTAAGTTTTGGCGAGTGACACTCAAGTATTTACAACAATACTTAGAGAATGCACAAAAAAAAAAAAAAAAAAAAATCAAGACTACACCCCGTAAGACCCAAATAAATGTGCAGGTCTGCCCGAATCAAATCCAGTCAGTGGTGTTCATTGGCTTTCATCCATGAACTCAAGCACAGTGTGTTCAGAGGCAATGAGGAGGAAATGTTGTTTTGTGTGTGGAAAATGCATTTCAACTTGAAAGTGGGCTATGCACAGATTTCACATCGCTCATTAAATATGGATGACCTCTTGCTGAAATGCTGTTGAGTTTATTTTTGTAAAGGTGGTTGGGTCCTCCAGAGCAACGCTCTCTCCAGCGATCCATTAATAATTCTTGTTTACCCTCTCTCTGATGCTTTTTGATTGGCCGTGACCGAAAGACAGGACTACAAATCAATTGTTTCACTTCCACAAAACAGAAACGTGGTAAAGAATAAACAGGAGTGAAGGTCCAAATCTCTGTAATTATCCTTATATCCTCGAGAGGATATTTGCTTCTTTGTGAGTTAAAACTTACATCTCAGTTATATCTATAAATTTACGTGCTTGAATCAAGGCTAAACAGCGACTTTGTGGTCATAATGCAGTAAATGATATTGTGAACACATGCCTAAGCATTTATTACATAATTGAATGTTGTAGTTAAAAAGTTCTGAAACAAACGTATCATTGTGTGAATCCTTTCAAAAAAACGACATCTGTGTCATATTTCAGTCCAACATCAAAAGAAAATAAAACCATTATACATTTACACGTAATAATTCATGACAACTTTCATGACAATTAAGCACATTTTCCATCACAACTATCATTACCGTAATGTAATTCCTATTACTCTAACGAGAAAAAAATTATTTGAAAAATATAAAAAATATATATACTTCTATTAATCTGCATTTAATAGACAACAACAACAACAAAATAATAATAATACAAAAGTGTTCTGGAGAACGTGTGCTTAATTGTCGTAAAAAATTATGTAATAATGCAAACTGTGTTTTAAAAATAGGCTTGATTTTCTTACTTCAGAATGTAATATCTAAATATTTTTATTTTTGCATTTGATTTAGGGGTGAAATGTGACTTGGAAGTGTTTTCATGAGATTCTCCAGATTTCTCCTGCACAGGGTCCCACAAGGGTTTAGAAAAATATTAAAATAAAAAAAATACAAAAGAAGGGCAAACTCTGTCTACTAAAAAGATTAGTTAGAAAACAAACAAAACCAAAACAAGAAAGAAACACACAGGTTACTTCTCTCTGTATAAAAGTGCCAAGTTGTATAGCTCTACAAACAATATCACATATAGATAAAGATACAACCAATACAAACTATCACAAATAACCAGCCCCACCCATTCTCCCTCCCACAGCCCCGCCCCTTGCCCCGCCCCCTCACTTCAACAGCTTATGTCCATCAACATTCCAGTAGTTCTGACACCTGAAGGGACTCACGACAGGAAACGATCAAACGAGAGCTTCATCGTTCAGCTGTAAGATCACAATAGATGGCAACGTGACATTGCTTCACGTACAGAAACGAAGGCTTTGTTGCACACAAATTCATTTTTTAATTTTATCTTTAGAATTGGCTGTCTTTTGTAAAAATTAGATTTCTCTTGGTCTAATATTTCACACTACAAAAAACAATTTAAAAGTTGGATAAGCCAAAACGTGATTATTTTTTGCCTGTCTAAACAAAGCCAAAGTGACTCTTATGGGCCCCAAAACGTTCAACTGAGCCAAGCTCTATATGTGAAAACGAAAGGGAAAAAATACACACAAAAATAAGGATAGAATGAGATGTTTGTCTTTCTTTCTGTATCATCATCGTCTGTGCTTTTTTAATTACCACCAAACAAGAAAGGCAATGGAATATGCCTGTCATCATCAGTTTGCCATTATATAAATCTCTTATTTTGCTCAATCATAAATACATTCATTAGGAAAATGAACTAAGAACCTTACCGATGAAGAGAAGTCATGTGTGCGCACTCGTACGTACATGCGAACACATATACATACACACATACATATATACTCACATAATATTTCAGGTCTTTTCATTTTAGCAATAATATGTACATAAATGTTCCTATAATAGCTTTGGATTTTTGAAGCCAAATTCGTTCTCAGCTAGAAAACCAGAACACAAAGGTGCCTCAGTAATGTTTCAAAGCTTCCAGAAAAGGAGGCAGTTTCGTGAACAGTACAAATAAAGAAAACAGAAAACATTTAACCAAAAACAGTATACGTTTCTCTCAGATCCCCTACCAAAAGTAATTCGATCTTTCTTTAGACCTCATTCACAAAACGCTGTAAATCGTAAAATGCTGTAAATCGCTTGTAAAATCATTCTCCCATAAATTTCAATTCTGCGTCAATTCTACGTAGAACTACTAGTAATAATTTGTAAGACCATTACCAATGTAACTTTCAGATTGGTGTAAATTGTTAGTAAAAACATTTGTAAATTTTTGGTAACTTAGAACTTGTGTAAATAGTTATTACTAGTATGAAGCAATCATAAGACCATTCGTATGTAAACTGCCGACAATTCAAAATCTTTTTTTGTGTAAATTATTCATGGAACTAATAGTATTTAGAAGTCATTTATAAGATTGATCTTAGGTAAATTGCCATCAATTTTGTATTTTGTTTTTGTGTATTATTTTTTTTTCTTTCTATGAAACGGCATAAGAATGGTTATAAAATGGATAGTTCTGGTCCTTGATTCCGTACGAATGTTTTTACAAGCGATTTAGACAAAAACCCATTTTGCTCGCATTTCAGGAACAAGGCCCTTTGATTCTGTTTTCTTGGTAAATGTTTCTTAAAGACGAAAACAATCCTCACTACTGGTTTTTATCCCTACAAAATGAGGTTTAAAGAATCAAAGCAAAAAAAGCAGCACTTGTAAAGCATAGCCTCAAATCCAAACCACTATCGCTATGTTCCTACATCTCGCTTCACAATCCTCGGATTCGTTTCAGGAAAATATATATATTTGCTAGGAGTGTCTGCCCTTAGTTGTGGGAGAAAGAGCAAATGGTGTTTGTATGATTAAATGGGAAAACGCTCGTACATATAAGCAGAAATACAACATAGAGACCCCACACATCCATTAACAGGAAGAACTCATGTCCACAGAGCAGTTTACTCTGCTTTCCTCCTTTTGTCTTTAAAAGAGAAAAAAATGGCCAAACTCACCCACAACACTGGGGAAATCACAATCTTACAGTAGAATCTTCTACAAAAATGCATCTGTTGCAGCAACAGATTTTCTTTAGTCTGATTTTCCCTCTACCCATCTCTCTGCTGTGCTCCGTACACAGTCCAGCGCCTCCTCTGTCTCGGGGATGTGAACGTCCCCTCACCCGATCTGGGCATATCAGGTTTCGTAGACAGAGAAGCTTTGGTTCAGCGTTAAGCGTTCACACAAGCACTTGTGTCAAAAATGTATCACTCCTAAAATAATTTCTCTCTTTTCCAACAGAAAAAGTTAGGAATGCAGGAAAAATATTGTTGAAAAGAAACAAACAAACAAATAAAAATCACCCCAGTTGTCTTAATCCCAAAAACTTTCATTTGACTTCACAACTACCTTCAACTTGTGCCTGAACATCCACGAAATCTCACGCTTACACACAAAAGATGCTCAACCTACCATACCACTGATTCACAAAAATATTCTGGAAGAGTCCTCTCCAATTTAACAATCACACTCCGTAATGGTTCAGTTACATAGGTGCTGCTTCCATCTCCTGGTGAGACTTTCTGTTGTCAACGTGTGATATATTTTTTTCGATTTGCTTGGAGTGACTTATGTGAATATTATAATTGTTATTCGGTATCAGGGTCTCTTCTCTGACCACTTGGTTTGGTGGTTTTGTCCGTCCCTCTCTCAGTTTTTTAGTAGGTGTCCATGTGCCGCAAAGGTTTGGCAGCTGAACACGGGCTCAGTCTCTCTCTTTCTCGTTCACTCACTCTCTCTCTCTCTCCTGTGTCTCACGCGGTCTGGTAGAAGTTGTCAGCTTGCAGGTTGTTCTGTTTCTGCATGCTGTAGTAACCGCTGTATCTTGAGTCAGGATCTGCAATGCGGAGCATGCGTTGGGAACTGTCCACCTGGACCTTTGTCCCCTTCTGGCAGTCCACATACACCAGCTGGTTATTGAGACTCGTAGGCTATACAGGACAAAAAAAATACAGTGAGTCTTGAACCATGGAGAGAATTTTCTCATGCTTACGCAACTAAATGCTGGAATACACTACACAACATTTGCCTAGATTTTTGTTCCAATTTGAAGTCTTGTGGAGCCCATGCTGGGTGACAGATTTCACAGAAAATCACATAGTTAGTATATAAAGGGTATAGACCTTTTTAATTTGTCATGCGTCTCCTGGCAATGAGGTGCATGTTTCTGCATGAGTTTGTTGTGTTCAAACCAATTTGAAAGTGTGACCCTCATTTAGTGTATGATGCCCAGTGTTTTTCTGTAACCATTTACAAATCCAGCAAAAGTATGATGCCTAGTGCTTTAAAATCTGTTCCAATTTTAAAAGTTGTGTGGCGTATTCCAGCCTTAAGTACCATTTTTGGTAATTCAAATAAATATTCTAAACTTAAAAAAACGTAATCATTCAATTCTGCATCTTGTTTTGGTTATGTTAATTCAAAATTGTATTTCACGGTAACGAGAATATATATATATATATATATAACAATATAGTTATTTTTGCTTTAAATAAGGTCTTTATGATATCAACATTTTGATGCCATAGAAGTTTCATAATTCTTGTCACCACTTTCAATATTACAAAAAATACTAATACAGCTCACTAAAGACAAGTAAACAGTTAGAGAATAAAAAAGAATAAGACAAGCAGTTAGAGAATAAAATAAGAATAAGGTTCACAATGCTACATACAGCTACATAATTATACAATATCCAAGATGGCAGAGCCGTGTTGGCAGCCGTGTTGCGAGCAACTCTATAATTCGTATGTTTTATTTGTTATTTTGTTGTTTTATGTGTTGGATGTTGTTAGTATAACGATAAAGAAACACGAACACTCACCGGGACAACAGACACATCAGATATTTAGACTACTTCGTCCCTCGAAGCCCGCTCAGACAACAAACTCTGCGAATTGCGGGCGCGCATCTCATACCAACGAGAAACAAGGGACTGCTGCATTATTTGCTCAAAGAAACATTTTACATTTTATACATTTAGCAGATGCTTTTATCCAAAGCGACTTACAGTGAATTCAGGCTATACATTTTTTTTTTTTATCAGTATGTGTGTTCCCTGGGAATTGAACCCACAACCTTTTGCGCTGCTAACGCAATGCTCTACCACTGAGCCACAAGAACACGGATGTCTGCAGTGGTTCCAGACTCAGCCATCGAGCTTACGGGGTTCTCCGTGCACCGCTCGGACAGAACGAAAGAGCTCACAGGGAAAAGCAGAGGTGGGGGCGTATGTTTCTTTATCAACAACTCGTGGTGTGATGAAAGGAATCTACACTCTATTAAATCCTTCTGCTCCCCTGATCTGGAATTTCATATGCTTCTGTGTCGACCATTCTGTCTACCGAGGGAATTTACAGCGATCATAATCACAGCTGTATACATTCCCCCTCAAGCCAACACAGACCAGGCACTCAAGGAACTGTATGGGAATATAAGCGAGCAGGAAACCGCGTACCCAGAGGCAGCGTTTATTGTTACGGGGGACGTTAACAAAGCCAACTTCAGAACAATAGCTCCAAAATACTTTCAACACATCACCATCAACACGCGTGGCGATCGTGTACTGGACCACTGCTACTCTCCTTTCCGGGACGCCTACAAATCGCTCCCCCGCCCACCTTTCGGCAAATCAGATCATTCTTCCGTTCTGCTCCTGCCTGCTTATAGGCAGAAACTGAAACGAGAAGCACCCGCCCTCAGGACAATTCAATGCTGGTCGGACCAATCGGACGCTATACTGCAGGACTGTTTTGATCACGTGGACTGGGACATGCTCCGGGCAGCGTCTGATGACGAATATAGAGGGTACTCAGATTCTGTAACGTGTTTCATAAGGAAGTGCGTAAAGCGTAACGTGGTTCCGACCAAAACAATCCGTGTCTACCCCAACCAAAAAACGTGGATTAACAGCGATGTTCGAGCAGCCTTGTCAGCACGGACATCTGCCTTTAAATCCGGGAACTTTGACGATCGAAAACAAGCCAGTTACGATCTCAGGAAATCCATCAAAGCCGCCAAACGACAGTATAAAAACAAAGTTGAAGAACAATTCAACACCAACAACGCAAGAAGCATGTGGCAGGGCATCAATAACATCACTGATTGTAAATGGAATAAACCAGCTACAGTGAACATTGCCGCCTCTCTACCGGACGAGCTTAATCTTTTTTATGCTCGTTTCGAGGCTCACAACCCCGCCCACACAGAGAGCGCTCCCGCGGCTGTTGCAGAAGAGGCAAGTGCATTTTCCATTTCTGTCGCTGATGTAACCCGATCCTTCAAACGGGTGAATATCCATAAGGCTGTGGGTCCTGATGGCATCCCAGGCCGTGTGCTCCGAGCATGTGCATTCCAGCTAGCCGGAGTTTTCACAGACATTTTCAACCTCTCCCTCTCTCTGTCTGTGGTTCCCTCATGCTTCAAAAAATCCACCATTGTGCCCATACCAAAGAAAAATAAAATCACATGCTTGAATGACTGGAGGCCCGTTGCTCTAACACCCATCTTCAGCAAGTGTTTTGAGAAACTCATCAGAGACTACATCTGCTCTGTGCTGCCTGCCTCACTGAATCCGCTGCAATTTGCATATCGCAGCAACCGTTCCACAGACGATGCTATTGCCTTCACCCTGCATACTGCTCTCTCCCACCTGGAAAACAAGAATGCCTATGTGAGGATGCTTTTTGTGGACTACAGCTCCGCATTCAATACCATAGTGCCTGCCACACTGGTTACGAAACTCCAGAATCTAGGACTAAACAGATCTCTGTGCAGCTGGATCCTGGACTTTCTGACAGGCAGAAGTCAGGTGGTCAGAATGGGCAACAACACTTCATCTCCGCTGACCCTCAACACTGGTGCTCTGCAGGGCTGCGTTCTCAGCCCACTCCTGTACTCCCTGTACACACATGACTGTACAGCCACACACAGCTCCAACGTCATCGTCAAATTCGCTGACGACACAACGGTGATAGGCCTGATCACTGACAACGATGAGACGGCCTACAGAGCGGAGGTGAGTACCCTGACTAAATGGTGTCAGGAGAACCACCTCTCACTCAACATCGACAAGACCAAGGAGCTGGTGGTGGATTTCAGGAGACAGAGCAGAGAACACACACCCATCACCATCGACAAGACACCTGTGGAGCGGGTAAACAGCTTTAAGTTCTCCGAGTGTTCACTACCGAGGATCTCACATGGTCCACTCACACAGATGCAGTGCTGAAGAAGTCACATCAACGCCTCTTCTTCCTGAGACGGCTGAGGAGAAGTTTGGAATGAGCCCCAGCATCCTCAGATCATTCTACACCTGCACTGTGGAGAGCATCCTGACCGGCTGCATCACCGCCTGGTTTGGAAACAGCACCGCTGGCAACTGCAAAGCTCTGCAAAGGGTTGTGCGAACTGCCCGCCACATTGTTGGAGGTGAGCTTCCCTCCCTCCAGGACATCTACACCAGGCGGTGTATAAGGAAAGCCCGGAGGATCACCAATGACTCCAGCCACCCGTCCCACAGACTGTTCTCTCTGCTGCCCTCAGGAAGACGTCTCCGCAGCATCCGATCCCGCACTAGCCGACTGAGGGATAGCTTTTCCCTCAGGATATCAGGCTAATGAACAGCCAGAACTAATACACCTTACAGCACACTCCCACTTTACAATATGCCACGCACTGCACTTTAACTCCACAGTTCAAACTGGACTACACGTACACACTGCACAAATACAACAATCTGCTACCACTGGATACCATCCAATGCACATCCATGACATTTGCGTATCCAGCTTATGTACAATCTACTGCACCGTTGCACATTACTGTGTATGTATATATGTGTACATAATGTAGAATGTGTACATACGGTGTATAATGTGTATTGATAACTGTAAGTATGTCTAACAGTACACTGTGTGTACTGAGTATATGTATGTGTATATTGCACATTGTCATCTGTATAAGTCTGTAAGTATGTAATGGTACTGTCTATGTTAATTGTTTCTGCACTGTCTGGAGCACGCTCTCAAGAATTTCACTCATCAAGGCACATGTGCTGTGATGATGTGACAATAAAAGTGATTTGAAAGTGATTTGATTTGATTTTGTACAAGTAATCAAATGTATAAAAACACTGCATATTCTTCACTGTGTAAATTAAATATATATTTCTTCTTATTAAAGTTACAAAAGTGATTTTGTCAAGAGCAGTGAGAGATTTTCTTTCTTTTGTTGTTTGATTAACACGAATGACAGACAGCAGGAATTTTAGACTGCTGTCACTTTAAGAGCTGCCCGGATCCAATACTGTTACACATGTGTTTTTCTTTTCAATTGCTTTCACTTAAGACCTAAATTACAGTTACAAGGATACTTGCAAAGATGGGCATTTTGGCAAAAATAACTCCGTTCAATACTCCCACGCTCTATGAGCATTGTCTTCACTAGTGTGCACCTCTCTGACAGCGCTCAGACACAGTCTCTCAGACAGCACTTGCATATAGCGAAATGAGTTTTCTTTCACTGCTGATTGCGTTTCAAGGGCTTAAAACCACGTATCGTTTGCAATGCTTAAAAATGCAAGCAAACGATAAGTTTTCGTGACCACGTAGCACAGCAACGTCACGTGAGTGTGTAACCTTGATAGAGACAATAGTGCAAAATCTCTACCGGTTGGCAAATTTCTACCGATTAATCGTGTCTCCCAGTATATCGCCAGCCCCAAGTATCCATGTAGCAAACTGGGACATATAGGCAGGTACCTTATTGGGTGTGCGGTAGCAAGGCACAGGGATCCACTGCTTACGCTGGTTGACCAACAGCAGGGCGGCGATAGTGAGCATCATCATTAGGATGGGCAGTGCCACCCAGGCCCAGTGCAGACCAGCATCCTCACTGGACATTGGTGTCTTGCCGTCTAGGTAGGGCATCTGCAGACTTCCGAATTCACCTGGAACAACCCACAACACACCTGTTGGCACATTTTGCAACTGATAGCCGTGATTCATTGAGCAGTGACTCACTGGGGCGATGTTGAACAATTCAGAATTGAATCATGCCATATGAAATGCAAATTGGGCTTGATTGTAAAAGCAGGTAATGTCAGACATCCATGTCAGCAATTAAGGCAAATGCCAGAGTCTTGACAGACAGACACTCACTCACTCCTCACTCACTCACTCACTCACTCACATCAGCCTTAACTAAAGCAACACATGGAAAATCAAGAAGAAATTACAGATTGCTAACAGGGAAAATCAAAAGAAACAAACAGCCAGCTTTGTGAAAGTGAAGTTTGATTAAAATGACTTCAGAAGTTACAGAATTGTCTCGCTAATTCTCTACCACAAGCTCATGAAATTGCTCAATGGAATGAAATCAAGAGAAATCATAGTTAGCTATAAACATGTAACAGCTTAAGTAGTTTGATAAGCAAGTAGTTAAAAGCTATAGTTAACTAGCAGCTGTAGGAGAAGTAGTAAGTCTTCTAAAACCAAAGTTGTAGAACTAGCTCATACGATATAACCTCTTAAACAGTGGCTCGTGCTATACTGTTATTATCAGAGGATACATAATGTGTGTCCTTGTACTTTTGTACGTTTTGATTCTTCATTATACTTGTAGTCGAAACTAGTTCTATTCATGCCAAAGAACAGTGCATGTAAAAAGCAAAGATAGCATAGTGTAATCCGAATTCATTAATCATCAGACTACACTGGTTGTGCTGTGGCTTATTTTGTGCATTAAGCTAAGACAGCCCAACAAAGACTTGCTGTCTATATATCGTCCCGTACTCTTGTACGTACCTCTGAACTGGGCATAATATCTTTTCGCTATGAGTCGGCCAGGATGGTTGATGTCTCTGCTTGTCTCCTCGTTGGTCCGTCTTCTCGATAGGCACATTTGTGGGAGCGTAACTCTCTGTAATTAAAACATCAGAGACACGGGGACACAAAGAAAGAAACAAAGAGAGAAGAACAGCGTGTTACAGAAAAACACACACCAAAGCACATAATACAAATCGTAACTACATTAAGAGGAGTTGTCCACTCAGAACAAACAAGATTCGGGTCAGCGTGAAATTGCGGGCCGCAGGCTAATTAAAAGCTCATCTTCAGAGCTGCGTCTTTGAGTGGGAAAGCACCAAGGGTGAGTGATTACCCAGAGTGCACACGACACCACTCTCAACCCCTCATTGATCCAGAGCCAAGTGACACAGCAATAAAGAGGGCCGTGATCAATGACATTATCTCCCAAATGCAAAGAGAGCTAATTTAGCCTCTGTCCGGCTTCGACTTAATCAATCCTTTTAAATGATTCATCTCAACGAGCCCGTATTTAGACGAAAGACCCATTCAATTAGAGAGAAGGTTCTAAGTAAACACTGCTTTATGAGAGCAAGACAGAGAGAGAGACAACGAGATTAGGAGAGAGCGTGAAAAAGAGAGAGAGACGTGTGACAGAACTACAGAGAGCAAAACTGCAGGGTACTTGAATCAGTGATACTGCCATTTATTCTAGTCATTGTGAAGTAGTCTATAGCTACTGTTCCATCCACTTCAATTTATGTGGAGCAAAATGCAAACCAGATTGCAAATAAAGCAGAATTTAACTCCAGTAGTGGGCTGTACATTAGAATTAAATGGAATATTAAACAATAAACAGTAGAACACTGATTTTATCCATCAGGATTTAATTGGGGGTGAAAAGGGCTTTTATTATTTTCCCCACCCCTGTGGTCTTGATTACGTCAGCAGAGAAATAAAACTGTTTTAAAGCCAAACAAAGTAATTTCTATTCTTAATTTTTATTTTATTTTACAAAAACAAACCTACAATTTTATAAATATTTTTTTTTAATTTAGTCTTTTACATGAAACAAGATCTTATATAAAACTATAATGTTTCTAATAATTATAATGATCAATTTTACTACAAATATAGTAAAACGATAAATTATTATAAATATGTATTATCTTATAATAATTCTATTATTATTTAACTAATAATAAATGATGATTATTTAATTGTACTAATTTGACAGATTGCTATTATTTAAGTATTATTATTTTTTTATTCATTCAAGCACTTATTTCAGTTAGTTGTCAAGGCCAAATTTCTAATTCCCATTAAGGTTTTTCATCTAATATTTGTTTTAGAATCATTCATATAATATTTAGTTTTTTAAGCTCATTTGGACATTTGGAGTTCAGTGTCTGCTTAAAATAGCAGTCCAACATAAATAAAGATCAAAAAAGTATTTGGATCTAAATTAAAGAAAGACATCACAAACACAATTTTCAAATTGCTAAATATTTTACAAAAAGCTAAATGTTTCACTAAAACACATTTGTTAGCTAAGAAGTTTGACACTAGTTCTGAAAAAGGTTGTACATTGTTTGTGATGCCACCTGGTTAAATATTTTAACCATGCAAAGAAACTCAGATATTTAATTATTATTATTATTATTATTATATTATTTGCCATGCAGATTCACTGTCTCTCATTCTGTTCTACTAATCTGATCTAATCTCTATGTGAACACACAGCACATAAATCCTGACCTGGACACATGGGGCAGCAGCTGCCCTCCACGGTGACCGGCTGATGGCAGGGTAAGACAGGACAGCTGACAGTCGAGCAGAGGGTCTGGCCTTGCAGGCAATAGCAGTGAGTGCAGCTGTCAATGTCCCATCGCTCCTCATCCATGTACGTCTTCCCGTTGAAATGACACACGGCCCTCGGCGTGGCATCTGGTGAAGAGGTGGGAGAGACGCTTGGTCATAGCTATGTCATTAACACCCACATATGATCAGAAGGCAACTTAACTTGGCCGTCTGATCCGGGGCAATACGATCTTCAGCTGTGCACAGATTTACATACCGAGACAGTATGGGCAACACTGGCCCTTCCTGAGCACGGGCCGGGCACAGTTGACTGGTGGGCAGGACTCAGAGAAGCAGCTGATGGCTCCGTCTAGACACACGCAGCTGGAGCAGACGTTGGGCTTCCAGGACTCAGCGGCCAAGAAGATATCACCATCCTCATTCCTGCAGTAGCTGGGCATGCTGTCGTTACTGGGCATCTGAGGGGTGACTGGATCATCTGAAGCAAGGGATACATATAAACGGATTTCTATCATGACAACTATTTGAAGATTTTAGCATGGTAAAGATATGACAATGTTCATGTATTTGGTCTTGGCGGAATAGATCTGCTACGCTGCTGAATTGCTGCTGCTGTTGGTTATTGCTGTTGTTGTAGATTATTGCTTCTGCTGCAAAGCAAGTACAGGAACATGCTACTGCCAATACATACGGTGATACAGTGCTTTGAGTATTTAAGACATACTGCTGCTGCACAAATAGCATATAAAATAACCCGTAGCAGCAGGTGGAGCTGTGGAAGGAGGAGGGTTTCAGAAAAAACTCGTGCTGTGAAATGCTCTAGTGAATGCTAACCAACCAATTTAAATGCAGCAAGCTCATTGGCTGCGTATGCAACATGAACCAATCAGCTTGTGCCAAGGAGTTTAAAGCCTGGAATACACTGCATGATTTTTGCCCTGATTTTCCACCGATTTACAGTCTGGAGAAGTCGACGCTAGTTGCCGAAAGTCAAAGCCAGTCTGCAGATTTGAGTTGACAGATTCCATAGAAAATCTCATAGTGTACGATGGTCACAGACTCAGATTTTTTAGCTTCAGACTTTAAATCCACCCAGTCGGAGGATATCAAACATGTTTGATATTTTCAGCTAATTTTAGAACACATATTGTTTTTATTTGTCAATCGTCTCCTAGAAACAAGGCGCACGTTTCTGTGTGAGTTTGTTGTGATCGGTATGACTTCAAAGTCTGCTAGTATATCATCTTCAGTCGTATAGTGTATGATGTCCAGTTTTCCTGTCACTGAAAAAGTCAGTAAGTGTATGATGCCTAGTGTTTCAAAAATCTGTTCAGATTTTAAAAGTCATGTAGAGTATTCCAGCCTTAACGCTGTGAATATCATTAGTTAGCATTAACAATCCATCAGCCTGCACCATCTAGAGTTTAATGATGACAGAACTATAAAGACTTTTTTCTTTAAATCCTTCACAATAAGACCAGAAATGTATTAAGGAAGTAAACAGTTTTGATGTTGACTTCAGTGACATTCAGTTTACAAGCTAAAATGAAACTGACAGTCTAGAATTTCTAATAGTCTCCAATTAAGCATGTGACACTACCTCTTTGATTTCAAGCTTTGAAATTTGCTAATAAGTTCACCATATTTCTCTGGGGCTGTATTTGATCACATATTATAGTGAGAGTGAAAAAGTTTTGAGTAGTTTCTCTTGTAACTAAAGAAGGGAACGTCAACATACTTTGACTAAAACACAAATGACTCAAAAACATAAATATTCATAGCAACTCAAACAATCCAATCTTGAAAAACAAATCTTTCATTTAGAAAGCCGAAAATTATTTCAGCGGTGTTGAGAACATTTAAAAGAGCAGAGTTATAGTTGAAACATTCTCTGAAATGTGCATCCATTCTATTCCTCTGTCATCCTTTCGGCTCAGACTGTTGATCATGTGCTCCTGCGCCCATGCAGTATTCATCATTTCCACCAAACACATGCATTATGCACGTTCACATTTTGTTAACTTTTCTCCCGTTGAAGGTGTCTTACGCCTCTATGCTCTAAAAGTCCTTACAATAATGAATCTTTTAAAAAATGATGTTTTTCCGCCTCCCTTGACTGTACTCCTACAAGATCCAAATATCACAGCTACTTTGGCTTCTCCATGCCCTTCAAGTTTTCACAACATGCTTCAAAACTAAAGTTTTGGTAAGTTAGAGCAGGCCTGTCAATGCTTTTCAAACATAAAGGCTTTCGTTGACAGCGCACCTGGACAGTGAGGGCAGCAGGAATCCTGCGTTCTGATTGGACTGTGGCAGAGCAGGGGCGGGCACACCTCCGTCTCACAGAGCACACGGCCGCTGTGGCAGGTGCACTGAGTGCAGGAGTCAATGTTCCATGTCTCTCCCTCCACAAAGTACTCTCCACCTGGAGCCAAACACACGGACGCCTCGCTCAGCTCCGGCTTATGGGAACTGGACTCTTCTGAAAGAGATAATAAATAGTTTAACATGTAAAATCCATCCTGAAGTATCAACGGAGATCGTAATGTAAGTATGTTGCAGTATTGGCTCACCTGGACAGGTGGGGCAGCAGTGGCCAGGTCGGATGGTGGGGTTATCACAGGGGGGAACCGGGCAAGAAATAAGGGCACACATTTCTCTCCCAGCATGGCAGTAACAGTCCCTGCATCCGTCATGCCAGCTTTGCCCGTTCTCGTGCCTGCGGCCATCCATAGACAAGCAGGAGCCCAGTTTCACTGCTGGAGCCACAGACGACGAGCTCTGATCTGCACAGAGAAACCAATGAATGAACAATAAACACATCAACTGAAAAAAGAAAGCATCGACTCTGACCAGCCTAAACCAGTCGTCAGTAATTCGAATCCCACTTCTGTAACAGCTACACGTCACGGGGTAACACATTTGCATAATGCCCTCCTATGTTCTACACAGCAATGTAAACCGCCCTCAAACACTGTAGCTTGTTCGTCATGCCGAGAAGACGCTGTGTTCCACACTGTGAAAGTAAATTCATTTTGTTTTCACTTCTGAAAGATGAGGCTGCAAAGAATCAGTGGTTAAAATATTTTTTTTCCACAGTACCACAGCAGTACAACCCCAGTCTTTGTTGTGTTCCCGTCATTTTACTGACGACTGCTTCTCTAATCTCTGTGAGCTCAATGCGGGATTCACAAAACACTTGAAAGATGGCTTAGTACTATTTGGACCAGCTGGCTCCACTGAATCACAACCTGTAAGTATACTACATAAATGATAATATTTTATATTTTTTCTATCGAGCGTTTAAAATATGGAACTATGGCAATAGGCATCATTTCCGACACGCACTGTGTGCGGTAGATCAATCACAACAGACTGGGCCATCTGACCAATCAGAGCACAGTAGGCTCACGGAAAGGAGGGGTTTAGAGAGACTGAATCTTAGAACTGCTTCGAACGAATCGTTTGAGAATTGTTAGAAAATGAGGTGATATTAAATGCATATTTTGAGAAAACTAAAGCATTTTTTGACTTTGCATGCATTTATATATACCTATTGTAGGGAGACTCCCAAAACAATACGAGGAACCTTAAAAATGGCATTATAGAGGCACTTTAACTAATAATAATGAGAGAATATACCTCATACATTTATATGATTTTTAAACAAAACAAACTACTTTTATGATTTATTTTCCCCCCCCCCAAAAAAACCATCATGTTCCACCTTCACAAAGCTGCAATTTAGAAAATTCCCAAGCGATTGTGGCACTATTCAGAAGCATGATCAAAACTAGTCAGTGTACTCACACAGCAAGGCCAAAAAGGAAAAGACAATCACAACTTTTTCCGTTTCTTGCTAAATTGAACATCATCAAAAAACATGATACTATAAACTACAATCTATTAAATACAAGTTCACACTTGGAATGAGGATAAACATTATTTGAATTATTGGCTACTGAGAACATAAAACCATTGAAATTTAGTTGAGATTTAACTCAAACGCTGCAAATGCTTAACCCAAATGCTCAAACAAAACAAGAGAACAACTGCTTTGTGGTAAAGGCAGACCACAATTTGAAATGATCAAACTGATTTTTATTTTAGACACAGTGTAAAAATATGTTTATATAGTCTGGTCCGGATGGATTCTTTGGCATATTAATAGCGAAACGGGAAAGCCAGAGGATTCCCTGAATCATTTTTACATTTATATTCCAGACATTTGACCTCTTCAGTGAAACATTTTCACCGGCTGCACCACAAACAGCGTGAAATGACAAAATATGCAAGTGATGCCTCGCACGCCCCAAACCCCAGAGCACAAAACATTCTCAAATCTCATTCTATCTGCCAAGAGCGTCACCTCTCACTGCCTCTCCATAACAGCGGCAGGGCTCCAGCCAGGCCCCAGTCGATATCACAGAACCATTTCACATTGATTAAAATTCTGTCTGGGTGATGTGTGGAGGATGCACGCTTTCAAAAATTCAACGCGAGGGAGATTAAAAAAGGGTATTTTTCCTTGCTCTCTCGTCTCATTAAACGAACCGAGCTTGTGAATATTTCACGTGCCAGCTTCATTATTGTAGATGAATCAAACGAGAACACAAGAGTCGTATAAATAATGGAGGGCTGTGAGTAACTGTGGGCCCGGCTTTTGTATATACAACAGGTGGCCCTCAAAATAAATGGAAAATATGGGGAGGGGGGGATGAGTCATGCTGGAGACCCTGGTCTCCTGAATTGGAGGCCCAGCAGTCCTCTGTGTGCACATGGCTCACACTTGGAAATTAAAGGAATAACACCTCAGCATATCGATTCAGCTGTATGGGGCCAATGTAGCACTAGATCAGCTCTGGACATGAAAAAAAAGAGCTTTTGAGTTATATTACTTAGATTTTTAAATATAAATGACTTACACAATTGTATTTGATTTTAATGTTTTTAAAATGGGAAAAAAATATTTGATCCATGTTAGCTGTCTACTTCAGGGGCATTTGAACAGATTTAGCTTATGTATTAAAGCAATAAGCCATAAGCTGCAGTGATTTTACCTTGGGTAAGGGCTGTTCATGTGTCTATAAAACGCATTGCCTAGAGTATCTTATTGTGTTTGTAAAATTGCCACAACAGTAATATGATAAAAGTCACCAATATGTAATATATAATTGTAATTCTTAATTATATTAATCAGAATAAACTTATACGGTTCATTACAATGTTGTAGTTAAAACGAAAAAAAAAATTAAGCTTATTAAATTATTTTTGTTTTAACTAAAATAAAGCTGAAATAAAAAATAAGATGAACAACTTAGAAACTGAAGTACTAAAATTACTAAAACTATAAATGAAATAAAAATAAAATAATCTGAATAGCCAAAGTTAAATAGAAAGGAATACAAAGCGAAAAGCACATACCAAAATTTGTAAAATGTATGATATAAATATTAAAATAAAAGCTAATTCAAAATATTTCTAAATTGGTGCTTAAACATAGAATTCAAAAGATGTGCATTTACAGGCGTACATTTTTTGAATCAGATTTCTAATTTGGAAATATCAAGTTTATATGATAAATGTAACAGTCATGCTGTAGTTAAACTAGATAATACAAAATCACTAGTTCTATAAAAGGCAAAACAGTGACTTACCTCTACACTGGCAAATCAGACACCCCAACTCATCATGCTGGAAGCCCATTGGACAGGACTTGTCACATGTCAGTTCAGGGCATTTCTTACAACGGCAGGTGTCACAGCCATGCTTGTTCTTACTGATAACAAAAAACGAAATAGGGAGAAAGAACAAGAAAGCTTAAAAAAAGTCATACATACATACATACTTAATGCAGTAAGTTTTCCCTTATTTAAAAAAGAAATACAAAGTTTTGTCATGAAGGTCTAGATAGCGCAGACCGATAGCTTCTAATGCCGAGTTCACACTGCATGATTTTCAAAGTCATCGGATCACGATGTTTTCACACTGCACGACTATCTGGGGTAGCATTCAGTCGCTGCTGTGTTCACATTGCATGATGGATCGGCGACAGGAGGTTACACACTGCATGACTTTACAATAGGAAGAATCGCCGACAACTCTGTCTGGTCTGCAAACTACAGCCAAACGCATGCGAGAAATTATAATAACGCAAGATCACGCTGATATTATGGTCTATAAGTCCTCCCCAATCACACAATAATTAACGAAGATGACTTGTTAACAAACATACTTCTGCTGGGATATTTTTATATACACAAATCTATTATAATGAGTTTATTTCTTATAGCCTATAAAAGCCCTCAAAGTGATGAAAAAGAAAAATGCAATAAATCTTGTGTCCTTCATAGAAGAATATTAGGCTATTTACAGGAAAAACCCTAGCCCCTTCTTCATCTGCATGTAGCCTACCTGTTCTGTATATAGGCACGTTGTTTTTGTAAATGGCTAATCGCTTTGTTAAAAAAAAAAAAGTCCTCCCCGAACTTCCCGCTGCCCTGTATCGTGCTCTCTCATTGGCTGTAGGTCATCGCCGATGTGTTTTTCAGTCAGAACTCATTCACACAGCATGATTTTGAATCGCCGACAGCTCCAGATATTTAGCATGCCAAATATTTCACGACGCATCTGCGTTATTGTCACTCGCGTGAACGAGCACCGATTTGAAAAATCGGGCTAAAATCGTGCAGTGTGAACTTGGCATAACTCAATCTGATGTAATCACATCATTATTCACACAGCCCAGCTGGTTGGTTTCTTTTTACATCAGCAGCCAATGAGCTTGCTGCTCAAAATTCAAATACTTGGCTAGTGTTTGCTCTAGCAGTTGCAGAAACCCTTCACCTTCCCCAGCTCCACCTGTATAGATCCACTACGGGGTATTTTCATGTATGTTATATATGGGGGTTATTTTATATATATTACATGTGCAGCAGCAGTATTCCTTACATGCTCACAGCAGCATGTCTGTGGATGTATTGGTCGTAGCAAGTCTCGGTACTTGCTCTGCCGCAGCAGCAGTGTAGCAGATCTTTTCCACCAAGACCAAACACATTAACACTGTCATGTATATTACCATGCTAAACTCTCAGCAAGTTGTCATGACATCTCTTAGATAACAATAACATACTTCCAAAAATATATGTATATATTTTTTTAAATAAATGATGTATGTGCAAATAATGTAGAAATGAAGACGCAAGACATATCAATACTCCTTATGTGATATCAATTTTTTATGTATCTAAACGTGCGTTAGATGGATTGTTTTTGACTTTTGTCAAATCAAAACTCAAATCAAAATATGTTAACTTTAAAAATGGCGGCCGTACATTTTTCCTATTTCACTGCTCACACCTCCCATTTTACCACATTTTTATTTATGGATTGCTGGATCCATACCACTAGGTGTCAGTATAAGTTGGCCAGCACAACATATACAAAAAAAACCAACAAAAAAAACAGAGTGCACCTTTAAAATAACTCTTCAAGACATATGGACTTCATAAAGAGTCAGTGCACACTCTCAGCACACTTTGTCATTGGCACATCAAAGCTTGGCATTATACACCAGGTGCCAAAGACACGGTCCAATGTCATCCGTTAACACCGGAACAGAGCGAGAAGGAGAGAGAGAGGAAAGAAAGAAAGAGAGAGTCTTTATTGACCTTACTTGGAGTCCTGTCAGCAGATGGCACATTAAAGACGACTAACCAAAACGACCAATCAAAATGCTCCCTGATGTCGAAGGCACCTTCCTTGGAGAACAAACTCATCCAGGGCACACTGGCCTGAACCCCAACTGCCCATCTTATACACACACACACACACACATACACGCTTCTTCCCATCCTTCATCCCCCTATCCGCTCTTATCGGATGAATAATAGGGCTGAGAAGCAGCCATGTGCAGTGCGTATTTGGTTTGGTGATAAGAAGCTATCAGGTATGATGTCAGTAGTTGGGAATATCAATATTCTTTGTGCAAGAGGATGAAGTCTGCGCTAAGATGCATGCATTATTCAGGCCGTGAGCTTGATCCTCGGCCATAACTTTGAGGGGGCATAAATATATATCTAAAATTAGAATCTGAGATGCAAGCATTTGCACTTGTGTGCTCATTCATGACGGAAGAATTGAGGTGGGAAGAGACAACGATGGGCCAAGGGCTGAACTCAGATAAATAAAGACTCTTCTTTATTCAACTACACCTGAGGGAATGAGCCTCAGATAGGAGACTATAGAGATGCAAGACCAGCCAAGCTGCTGCCTCATTCTCTGCACTTGTCATAACAATCTTTATTATATTTTAAAGGAACAGTACACCTATTTTTTGAATCCTTTTAGCATTTTGGGGGTTATTTCACGAGACAGTAGAGAGGAAGGGGTAGCCATGGAATCATCGATGTCAGCCCCGCTGCAATTTGGAGCATTTAGCCAAGCCCAGGCCCAGTTCTATGGGGGTGTTAGAGGGTGATAAATACCCTCAAACAAAAGCAACCTCAGTTGAAAATCTGGAAAAATATCCAGTGTGTATTTGTGGTTGCGCTCTGGAGACCATCAAAACTTACTATTTACATTGTGTTTTTGCAATGTTGAGCAATGTAGCCAATCACAGACATATCAGTTGATTTCCTGAACACAATGGCCAAACATAAATGTGTTAGCTGGTCAGAATTCACTCACTGCTGAAAATGCTGGAGTTTTTGTTCAGTGCAGTTCTGTGCACTCGTCAATCATCTCATAACAAAAAAAGTGCAGATGCAATGTAAATAAAAGTTTCAGGTTACACTTTATTTTAAGGTGTCCTTGTTACAGTGTAATTATACATTTAAGTACTGAGTAATTAATTAACTACATGTACTTACTATATGGTTAGGGTTAGGATTAGGGTTTGGCTTAGGGTTACTTGCATGTAATTACGCATAATTTATTGTTATTATAATAGTAAGTACATGTAACGTGTAACAAGGACACCGTAAAATAAAGTGTTACCGATGTTCATTGTGCAGAGTAAATAGATTCATTCAGGGTTGCCAGGTTTTCGAAACAAAACCCACCCAACTGCTACTCAAAACTAGCCCTAAAAATAGCCCAGTTGTGTTTTGAGTGGGGTCCAGGGGTTAAATATCATGCTACTGGGGTTGCTCCTGCGGACATGAAAAACAACCCACGGCAACGGTGTTAAAGTAGCCCAAATCCACGGGAAAACCGCAGACTTGCAACACTGGATTCATTGATTATAACAGAACTTTGTGAGATCATGGGGAGCGGCCTAAAGGGAGCACTCCTTACCTGATTTCTAGGCTATAAAACATTCAGAATTTGTATGAAACTTTTGTTTTTCGGACACATATATGCTGCAAAGTTTCGGGCATGACAGCCGCATCTTTATGCTGGATTCACTCTCGAAATAGTGACTGAAACAGTGATACCCATAGCAATGGACGGGACAAAAATATATGCAAGAGTACCCTCATGATTTAATTCTGGAACTGTGCCTGGCAAAGCCTCCACAGACAGCGCGCGTCCTGAGCGAGATCCAGTTCAAGGACCAAAAACGTGTGTAAACTTGATTGAGATCTGGCTATATCAACCACTAATTTAATTTCCAGCAATTTATGACTGGCTTAAATATAGTGCCAAATCTGATTGTTTTTTCTTCTTCACGTGTCTTGCATTTGGCGTCAACAAATCCAAACGGACATCGCATCACCATTCAAATCAGCAGCGAGTCAAAACTAGTCCACAGTTTAGTAAACATTGGCAACCTCTTAGTTATTCTCAACTGTATTGCTGATGTGGTGCGATAAGGTAGGACATTGTTTTGATACTTATATTCGTAAAGACTTTGTTTGAGAAGAAATCGAGAGTTAAATGTCGCCCATGTTAAACATCATACGTAGTATAATCAGATGTTATAGTGTCATGTTGTTGAGCATTTTGTTTTCAATGCGATAGAAAAAATACTTGGTGGAAATATGTGTTGGGCCTTGAGTGTGATGCATCTTTACAGACAAAATGACAATCATTGAAGCCACAACCTAGTATTTAGTGCACATGCTCTGACACCTCATTGACTGTTGGTGCTCATATGGGTTTTTTAAATTTGAATCTGGCTCGCAACAGATTCAAGTTCCAAATCCTTTTCCTCCACTACCTGTGCTCTCTTCACTGTCGCATGAAAACAATCCCCTGACAATTAGGCATCAGTCACTGAAAGTAGTCGTGTGTACTTTCTTGCACTTTTCTTCTCTTTCTCATCTCCATTCGTCACAAGATGTCTCTTTAACCTGCCGACTGCACAGCTCCACAAAAGTTTGTACAAATTGGCTCGGTGATCTGCCTGTGTAATTGGAGCAGTTTTTTTGCAGATGTGGAGCAGCAGTGTTTATTCGTAGTTGTGTCGAGACATGGTGTTGTGTAGATTAGGCGTTCAGCTTCGCTATCGCAGCTCATCCTTTACGCGGCGCAATCAGAGGCGCTGATCTGAGCCGGCCCTAATTAGCTGTCAGCTCTAAACTTGCAGTCGGCCACAAACAAGCACAGCGGAGCGCAGGGGATCATTTTGTCATTCACAATTTCTCTAGACCATGCTAGGAACAGTGTGGGATTCGCTTTAGTTTGTGACAACTAATGACTGCTGCCTTTCCTGATAGTTTAGAAAATCATTGGGGTGACTATGACATAAAATGAAGGATAAAAATGGTTTGGAACCATATTATTACTTAAGTCAGGGGAGACTTAGGAAGAAGTAAGACATTCTTATTCTAATCCTTAAAGCTATAAAACTAACACGTAGTTGAACTTTTATCCAAATTGCCTTAAATTGAAACTACTGTGACTGTCTCTCAGGACCAGCCTGGCTCAAGGAAACAATGTCAGGAAGAGCTTTATGGTTTTTCATAAAGTTATCAGAGATTTAATCACATGCTGTTCCACTAACAATGAACGTTTATTAGAAACTGTACTTCTTGTTATTGTTAACTCAGTGAATCAGATAATTGTTTTCTTACATGTAGCCGAAGGGGCAGTCCTTGGCACAGGCCACAGCTTTGCACTTCTTGTGACGTGGGCGACACTGGCAAACATCACAGCCGTGAATGTCAGTCTGGAAGCCAAAAGGGCATTTCAGAGTGCAGCTGGCAATTAGACTACCGCACAACTCATCTCCTGAAGGTTAGAAGAAAACAGAAGAGACTAATTAATTACAGCTTTAGACATTAATTACCTTAACATACAAGCTTTAAGATCAACACAGACAGGGAGGCAAAAACAAGAGAAATGCAACATATGCTAATACATCAATAAATTTTATTCTATTCTATTCAATAGAATAGAATAGAAAAATATAATGCTGTATTTCCTTCATTTTCTTCAAGTCATCCACTATTATTGTTTAATTTTCATATTTAATTTATTTAATTAAAATTTAGATTGTTTGACGCTTTTAATTCAATGTAATCCATTACATTGAATGCTTTTCTGTTTTTCCTTCACTATCTTCAACTTATCCATTATTTTATTTGATTTTATTTTATTTGTAGTTTGAGAAGCAACTAACATTATATTATATTATATTATATAAAACAACAACAAAACATGTACTGGTGATTTTCTGCAAGGATATTATCCCGTAATTTTACAGACATTTCCTTTATCAACGCAATGAGGTGCAAAATTCAAAATAAATAAAAAATAAATATAGAAATAATTATATAAAATAAAAAATAAATATAGAAAATTCCTCCATATTAATGCAGTACATTGTGCCTTTTTAATATTTTTATTACAATGTATTACATATGTAAAATATGTTGTATCATAACATTATAATATATTTGTATATTAATATTATATTGTATTTACTATAAAAATAAATAATTAAATTTAAGCATATATTTGCATTCAGATTTAAGCATATATTTACATTGTGTCCAAAAGTTTGCCAAGTATTGCATATATTAAAATAGTATTATTTATAATCCACAACCAGGCTTGTGGTCCCACCCTAAATCATTAAAATCAGCATTATTCTCTTTTTCCTTTGACATTTGTTAGACTTGGATTCACTCAGCCTTTCTTAGCATAAAAACAATCCCTTAATCCATCTGTCCTTCAGTGTTTATCCTCATAAACATCTCTGCTAAAGCCAGTCAGTGTCTGGAGAGAAGAGCGCTAAAGACCGCCTGACAGCGTCTGTATGGGCTGAGGAAGATGAAGCACTTCTCCAGTGACGTCTCAGCTCACTTACGTGTCTTGCAGCTGCACGTCCTGCAGCCGCTGGAGTCCAGCTGGAAGCCGAACGGGCAGCTCTTGTCCCCCAGCGTGCAGTTGTCCAGAGAGCCGCAGGCAGGGGGCGCCATCGTGATGTAGGTGGGTTCTGGAAAACAAACAAATTCCCCCAGAGGATGTGAGTCACTCTTGACTAAGTCAGATAGTTAAACAGACAGAGAAAGAATACGGGATCGTAGGGGCTCAAGCGGGACTACACTTATGAGTCATAAGAGGCAAACAGTTTTACACAGACTTTCTTTTAGTTTCAGTTAAAAAGACAAAAACAAAAATCCTGCCATGACTCACTCATCCTTATGTTGAGAATTTTTGGAGAATATCCTGGTCACTCTTTTCAATATAATATAACCAGTGTTATTTTAGTATTATTTATATACTATTATAATATTTATATTATTTTAAGGTAGCTTTTATTTTTATATTTTAAGTTTATTTTTATAAGAATTTTTGAAGAATATCCTGGTCACTCTTTTCGTTATAACATAACCAGTGTTATTTTAGCATTATTTATATACTATTATAACATATTAAATATTTTAAATAAGCTTTTATTTTTATATTTTAAGTTTTCATTATTATTTTGATGATAATTTTTTAAGAATATCCAGGCCACTTTTTTCAATATAGTATAACCAGTGACATTTTAGTATCATTTATATATTATTATAATATTTAAAATGAGCTTTTATCTTTATATTTTAAGTTTTCATTTTTATTTTGATGAGAATTATGAAGAATATCCTGGTCACTCTTTTCAATATAATATAATCAGTGTTATTTTAGCATTATTTATATACTATTATAATATTTTTTTTTATATTTTAAACTAGCTTTTATTTTTATATTTTAAGTTTTTGTTTTGTATTTTTGGTAAAAAAAAAATTATGTGGTTTATATTTTTAGCTTATTTTCTATATTTCGATTTAGGTTTTTTTTCTTTCAGTTTTAGTAATTTTAGTACTTCAACTTATTTTACTTAAGTTAGTTGCCAAGACTCACTCATTTTGGCTTAATTTTTTTAATCTAATGTTTATAGTTTATTCTATTTTAGCTTTATTTCAATTACCAAAAATAATTTTGAATAATTTCACCCAAAACAACACTGAATAAAACTGAATTTTGGGTCAACTATCCCTAAATAAATGAGAAAAACAACAAATCTTATTGTCTCCATTCGATCGCAATGACATCTCAGTCTAATAAAAATCCCAAATGGATAAAAACCATTTGAATGAATCGATTACCAGATTACAGAGCCGTTTAATACATACGCTCATTGTATATCAATGACATGCAAACCATTTTTCCATTTAGGTTTGACACTTTCTGACAAGTTTCTATTTGATTCCGTTCCTTCCAATCAAAAGTTGTACAATGTTCTGATAAAGATGACAAACAGATGGACAGACGGAAAGAAAGATATTTAGATAAAGTTGTCAAGGTCTGAAATGGATAAAAACCTTCATGACTACAAATACAGTTGATGGCAGCAGTCCAAAAAACTGAACCATCATCACAGGAAATGGACTTTTTCACAGCACGACCAGAATCTATAATTCACCACTCCTGCAAAACCTGAATGCTTGTAGAACATGCTGAAATTACTGATTGAATTGATTGGTTTGTTCCTGTCAATCAGCTCATCCAATCAGCTTCCCTCTCGGTTCTTTTTTAGTCCCCCCCCCACACACATTTAACTCTGAACGCAGTAGGGAATCAATTTCATGATGAAGTACATAAGCAAACACGAGTATGCTTTTCAATTTCTCTCGACCAACAAAAGATGATCCATCTTAAAGGGACAATTTACACAAAAATTAAAATTCACAGTCAGATCTTGCAGTGTGTATTCTCAAAGCGAACTATACGGAGACGGTTTTATGCTAATTAGTAACTGCAGGTGCTCACTTCCTAGTAAAAAGAATAATCGGGAACCATTAACATTAAAACGTGGATGAGAACGAATGTATGTGCGTGCGCTACTTGTACGCAATTATTAGTGCAGCAGACCCACTGTGTTTTGTTTATGCTCATTAAGCTGCTCTTTTAAACAGCATGCTGTCTCTGGTGGGCTGACCCGAGACCGCACGGCTGCTGGGAGACACTGCGGTGGAGAGAGACAGACTTGTGTCAGAATTTGCAAATGAGTCAAGACACGTACCTCTTTTGATTGGCTTGCACCGCACATGGAGAAGAGAGAGACACGTGAGCTGTCAGTGGCCAAAAGAGAGTGCCTTCATTGCATTAATAACCAGTTGTTCAGTTCAGTTTAGTACACGCTTCTCGGACTGAATGTAAATACAGTTGTCACAGCCTGAATTTGGTTGAGAGCTCGAAAGCGGCTTTTATTGTATGGAAAAAGGAAGCGTAAGCAAAAATAAATAAATAAAATCATATAGAGTGAACTATCCTTGTAATAGATTCAAAACAGCTTTTTGGAAATTTCCTGCACCGTTACTGAATCTACAGCGCCAAGGCAAATAAAAATGAGCAGGCAATTTTTTTTTTTACGTCTGAAAATAAATGTAAAGAGATACACCGGGAAGTAAAAAAATATAAAGCATATAGTGTAATCAGGTTTAGTGACAGATTGATTGCTTGTTTTTTTTTAATCAGACAAAATACTCACAAACACATAAGTTACACAAGCTGGATTGAAACAGTCTGACAAATCCTTCATTGAATACTCGCTGAATTCAAGTCATCAAATCATTTTCAGATGATACCCCCTACCTTCCCCAGGGAAATTTTTTTTGGGGGGGTATGAATAAAAATAAAGCAAACTGAAATCAGTGTCATAACTGGCTGATTGTTTGTTTGTATGATACTGTGTAGTTGAATGTGGTTTCTTTGTATGAAAAATAATTAAATATTACCTGTTTTCAAATAAATGTAGCCTTGGTGAACATAAAAGACTTCTTTAAAAAATTATATATTTATTAATTATATAATTTTTTTTACTTTCATATATTTTTTTAACTTGACTCCAAAAATTGAAACGTGTACAAAAATGTAATAAATGTAAATGTAATGTACAAAAAATATAAAATATTAAGTAAGTAATAAATAAGTAGTAATAAATTAAGTAATAAGTGTAGTTTGGACCAGTTATGAGGGGTTTGAAATAGTGCTCTCAAACGATTAATCGCGATTAATCGCATCAAAATAAAAGTTTTTGTTCACATAATATATGTATGTGTGCTGTGTATATTTATTATGTATATGTAAATACACACACATACAGTATACATTTTGAAAATATTTACATGTATATACAATTATAAATTTATATTCTTATATTTTATATTATATATAAATACATATTTTTCTTAAATATATACATGCATGTGTTTGTATTTATAAATACATAATAAATATACACAGTACACACACATATATTATGTAAACAAAAACTTTTATTTTGGATGTGATTAATCGTTTGACAGCACTAGTTTGAACCATTTGTTTTTTTGTTGCTGTAAAAACCCATTCTCTAGCAAGCATTGGGTCACAAAATGTAGTCTATGATTCACAAAAGCCTATGTTTTTTTAATTAAACATGATCATATAAAGGCAGCAAATTGTGAGTCGTGTGCTACTTCTCTCTCCCCAACTTGTCTCAAATGTAAAGACATATGGTTATTAAATTAAAAACGAGCTCTCCATGATAAATATAAACCTGAGGCAAAAACAACAACAAAAAAAACAGAACATTTGTCCCCTATTCATTAAAGAGTGCTGTTTCAATTAACACTACTAACATTTGAAGCCATGTCGACATTGGTGCCTCATTTTGTTTCTTCCTATGTGGTCCAGCAACCAACAGAGCAGGCTCATATTCAAAGACTTTTAGAAATAAACAAGTGCATTGTATGTGAGAATTAAGGCACATATTTAAATATGGAATAATTTTAGTACAAAACGCTAATGGCTGTGGGTTTCGCTTCAAAACGTGATGTGCGATCTTTGGGGGTTCAACCCAACCCTGACAGCTTTCATTTGCTTAATTACACACGCTGCGTCTGTACAATAACTTGCCTCTGACAGGGAGAGGGTGTCACCTTGAGGAAATGAGGTCTTCTAACAAATAATAATTAGGAAATAAAAATGCACAGAGTGCAGGGCAGCTGGCAAATGAGCTAAATTAAGCTGTCCTGGGACCGGGGGATAGAGTCAGGGCTGTGTCCAACAGGGCCCAGAGGACAGTTGCAGGACTGAGGCGGGACATGGACTCACACCAGCAGCGGTGGCATGGTTTCAGTGCCAAAAGACACCACTGGAGTGGACGCATCTGTTCACAAAGAAGGACAAACACACCAGCGCTTGTGCTGCGGGTATATTGAATATGTACAATATATTCAATATTATACAACAGTCACTTCTGGTCTGATAATTAGTAAAATAATATAAATAGTAATTACATACTTACTAACTGGTTAGATTTAGTAGATTCTGAAAAAAGTTAATATAATATATATATAAAAAAAATAATAAATATTATATGAACTAACAATACAAATATGAACAGATTTTAATGATATTTATGATTTGAGGATTAAGTCAGTAAGCAATCACTCATAAAAATAAAAAAAATTGTATATATATATATTATACGCCAAGAATTAGTACTTGTAATTAGATAAATCATTTTAAAATACTCATAACATACATCATTATACATTACGAGCAAAATTTTATGAAAACATTTATCAGATTATTTTAAAACTTTTTTCACTCGTACTTATTGATTCTTCATCACATTTTTTTACACTGGATAAAAATCATTAATTGGAGGTATATAAATATTTATTCTAGCTTTATTTAAATTTAAGTACGAAGTTACTTATGTAAAGTTCCTTTAATGTAATGTATGAGATTTTCTGAATCTCTCAAATAAACTTTATCAATGATTTCTAAATCAATGTAAACGGATTAGTTAATGAGTTATAAAAGTAGATCTGATCATTACAGTTGGTAATTAATAACATAGTAAAAAGGATTACTATCATAGTTCTAACTAGACCTTCAGTACTAATGTAGCATAAAAGCAAGAGTGATGGGAAACGGCTCTGGAATGTGTCCATCACGTTCCGCAGTGAGAAAGTTCTGCGGCTGCATGTAACATGCCACATGTTAATGTGAGGCATATGGCCACAGTGAGAGCAGAGTTCTCTAGACCTTGCCATCAGGTAGAGCTATTTAAGACCTCTATCGAGGGGGATATCAGGCATCATTACAGCTGCCTTTTATTTCCCCATTTCCCATCTTGTAATAGTGCCACATATGGCTCTGCTGAATGCATATGGCTATTTCTCTGCTTTACCCATCAAGAAAAAAAAAGAGTTCATCATTGAATGGAGAAACAGTCCTATCTTTATTTTTGATTGCAGAACTGCTGTCACAAGACTGCCGACACTCGAGACAGGCTTTGTTATAAAAGGAACCAAGGTAACAAAAACAGCACTGTGTGTACTACTTGTGTGTAACAGAGTCACGGCCACACTAAACTGTTGTTCTCCATGGCATATGAATCTTTCTGTACACAAATAGCATTGAACATATTTAGTGACTGTAATCCTTAAATTAGTACTTAAAGTTCTGGGTTCAAAACTAGTCACATTATATGATTAGAAACTCAGTTGTAAAAACAAGCAAATACAGTATGTAATGCACTTTTTATTTTTTTCTTTTTTTAAATACGGCCATATTACATAAACCTTACACACATTACCATGAGACTAATGTCACAAAATCATTTATTAACCTTGTTTTTGCCTTATATCTTCAACTCATTTATATTAAACTCTTTTGATTACCACGTAAAGACAATAAACCCAGTAAGTTTTGCATTATAAAGCCAAAAGAAAGGATTCCACTCAGTTATTGCCTTGGTAACTAGACGTCAAGACATCCATTCACATAAAACAGTAGTCACCTTATGAAGTATTCTAATTTGTTGAGGTAGTGAATTGGTGAGTTTTTGTTAAATGTGACCTTTCAAAGAACAATTTGAGACAGACATTCATAGCAAGTGTACTAATTCATAGCAAAACTACAAAACTTTTTTGTTTAACAAATTGAGTCTAAAAATGCAGTCTTCATTTATTGACTTGAGGCCAATGATGCTTTCAAAAAAGCTTAACTTGTGTTGAACCTGGAACATCTATTTAAAGATCCTAGATTACACTGTGGCCATGGAGAATGGATGCCCAAATATATATCAACCCTTTAGTGCTACTACTGCTCCCTACTGACATTGAGCTGATGCTTTTATCCAGAGCAACAGTATACAATATTTATTACAGTGAAAGTAGCCCTGAAGCAACTTAGAGCCTTGCACAAGGGCACAATTGTAATGCTTAATGAATGACTCCTTGCTGGCTTCAAACCCGCAACCTTTTGGAAACCATTCCAGATCTTTAAAGGAACAGATCACAAAACAATTGTAAATAAAACACAGAATAAAAGTGGTCCATATCATCTCAAAAACTATATTCCAAGTCTTCTGAAACGATAGGTTTGTCTGAGTAATGACTTATACATATAGTTGACAATTGGCCAATGACCGAGTGTTGTTGAGAGTTGGCACTATTTCAGTAGTGAACAGTAACTATACTGGATGTATTTTTACTTCTCTGTACTTTACTGGAGTATTTTTATTTTGTGGAGGAGGCTTTTTGTCCAGTTGAGCATGTTAAATCGGCAATGGAGCCAGTCGGTGAGAGAGATCACTCTGATTGGCTGTTCAGCTTACCAAACAGTACACAAGAAGAAAAATGAACGTGGCAAAGGCAATCAAATGATCAGACGTTTGTGGTAAGTGAGATTGGTGTGAAAATGCTAATACAGACTACTGCCACCTAGTGGTATGGAGAGTTATTTATTTTCTCACACAGGCACAGCATCTATGGCCTAGTTTGCTGTTGTCTTTGCACTATTCAAAGACAACAGCACATTGTTGTACATTTTGGATACTTTGCACTATTCAAAGACAACAGCACATTTTGCCCCAGACAGAGGCAACGTAAGGTGACACTACAGTCAGCTTTTGTTGCCGCTTGTTCTTTGATGTCGGTTTGGTGTGTCACGGCATCAAAAGAGTGGAGTTTAATTATTTACATTTCAGTCTGTCATCACACAAAGCTATTTCATAACTTTCATTTCAGACCACTTTCATGTCACTTCTGGAGCTTGACAGGTACTTTGTTTACTACATGAACATGCTAAGAGATTGTACAAAATAACTTATTTTGTGCACTGTGGTAGAATGTGTAAATATGCCCATGGACTGCCTTTATGTTTTGAGACAATCTGCTAAACTTATTTTACTTTCTGGAGAAGTTATGCTCCATGGAAATAAGATTTTCGTAAGAAGTTATGCTCCATGGAACTGCTAAGCTACACCAGTCGACTAGCAAAATATGGAGTAATTAATTCATATGAAGCACTAAGCGGTTAGTCACCTTGCCGTCACAGCGAGAGGATTTCGAAACCGTTTGAATATTTTTACATTCATGTAGTCTATCTGTGCTTAACCTTTCACTGCAGTCCGTGATGATGAGCAGGCACACACAGTGCCTTTGATCTACCTCTGCACCGCCCGGAGAAAGAGTGAGAGAGAGAGAATTCAAATAAAGAGAGAGCGCTGTATTTGAGATGTGGTTGGCGATGCAGCGGAGGTATTGTGTGTATAGAACTTTGTATGGAAAGCCATAGTGCACTACCCCCTCACTTCACCTCAGTACTGATGTGAGTGCTCTCCACGGTCAGGCAGACCCATCTAAACCTCTAATTGCTTCACAGGCCGAAAGGCGTATGAAAGATTAATTGAAAAGGGGTGAATGTGAGCTTGCTGCTCTGAGCAGGTCTGCAGACAAGCTGCTGTCACTCTCTGTCCATGTACTGCTCTCTTGTCCTCTCTCTCTCTCACACTACCTCAACTAGCTCAAACAACCTCAAGTCTTATGGGCCACTAACCAGACCTTTTACACCCTGATTCAGAAGGACAGAATACATTTTTACTTTGACACACACTCGCAAAACTCATGCCACAGTGATAGGGTATTGTCAAGTAGTTGCTAAGGGGCTAAATAATAACAATAAAAACAAGAACAACAATAAATAAAAAACAAACAAACAAACAAACAAACAGCAATGAGCAAATTATTATTATATACTGTCACCATTTTATAAAATTACATATGCTGACATATTTTTTATAAAAAATATATAAATAAATATATATTAAATTAAATATTAGATTATATAACATAGGGTAGGCAGTACTATAAAAGTAAAAGTATTATAAAGTTATAGGCTATATATTTTATAAAAGTATATATTGGATTTGTTTTTTTTAATAAACAAAACATTACTATTATTATTATTATTAATAATAATAATACAAATTATTATGATTATATATTTTTTATTTTACTTTAGATTTATATATGAAAAAAACAGTTTTAATTATTGGAGAATTAATTAAATTAAATACAATTACAAATGGTATGTCATTTCATTTGATTATTATTATTTATTTAAAAATCGATTGATGCAAACCGTACAAATCTAAATGTGCTAAAACTGTATTTGAAATACATATTTAAACTTAAAAATGGCAAAAAAATGTGTGTAGTTGGAATGTATCTCTTTTGTCTTGTTTGAGACATATTTCATCCGGCCGCACAAATATACATTTATTTATATTATCAAACTATATGTATCATCATCATATGACCAACATAAGTAGATTGTACTCAAAGAAGAAAATGATCTAGACCAGGGGCGCGTCAAGTGATCACAAGCGAGACTATGGGTGCTCCAGAGCGGGAACAAAATGTCAAAAACAAAAAGTGGATTCCATTACAAAACAAAAAATCCACATCCAGGCACTCACATAGCAAGTGAAGTACAAAAACTTTTATTAGACAGAGCTACATATTAAAAAACACTAACGCGTATCAGCCCAAGCAGGCCTTCGTCAGGGTGTGGATAAGTAGATTGTGTTGAGAACAGTCAAGCTTAAAATCACTAAATATTCAATGCAAATTCTTTGGGACTTTTTGAAAGATTTATCATACACCACATGCAAGTCATGCTGCTTAGAATCTGCTTCTCAACATGCAACACAATTTGAGGCATCACTCATGTCCGTGGCACATTTGTTGACATCCCTAACCCTGAGTGTCAGCCACAGTAATAGTAATGCTAGCCTTCACTATTATCAAGCATCACTATGAGATGAAGCACTCCAGACGTTGTTTTCTCTCAATATACTGAGCCAGAGCAAGAGAAGGATGCTTCATTTGCTTGGATCTTTAATTGGAAGGAGGGTGAAGGTGCAGAGGGTAGATGAGAAAGACAGGAATCCTATTACCCCCGGTGTGACTCAATTCCACTGGAACGGCATTGATCATAACCAACACGACAGTTGGTGGAGCCTCGCCCCCACAGCCGCAAAAAAGCCGTGGTTGTTTAGTATGATTTTTCATAACCTCCTCCACACATATTGTCAGTCTGGCATTTAGGATGGCCTGATAAGATTGTTAATTGCTCTGAACAAGCTTTCCATTCCCGGCGATCCCAAGACTACAAGTAACAGGAGGAGAAAAAAAAAACATCATGTAGCTTTTGTGATTTGAAAATCTAGACGGCAAACAGAGACGTGAGAAAATCTATATTCTCCAGCTCTTTTCAAAAGGATGATGTCATCGGTCTACACACAGCCAATCCCGGGAGAAATTCATTATCCGACATTCCTGCCACTCATCTATCACTCGCTCGCTTCTTCCCATGTGTGAAATAACCTTTAGAAACCCTCTCTACAAAAATGTAGTCCATGCCCCGGCGAACCGACCTGCATTCCTGCATACCGAGGTGCACGTCCATACCTCGCGGTGCTTAATCAAAGCTTATGATGAGATACAAAACGATGCAAAGCTCTCGTGCGCAGCAAACACCGAGGGGAAAACCTAGCCAGCTGCAGTGGGAGTGGAAGTCCCAGGGGTAACTGCTACAGATCTGTGAGTAGTATGAAAAACACACTGGCAGGCGGGATATGATATTCCACTGCTGGTGAGGGTAGGGAGCAAGGTCTAATGGAGGGAAATCCACAGGAATGTTTCGGTGCAGTGTTGCATGACAGTAAAGGAGACACAACACGATAGACCTGAGATATGAGGCGATGGACATGTTTGGGTTGTGCTGGAAGTGGGTTGCTGGGGGATCCAGGTAAGCAACTGCCTGCATTGCTCTCAGACTAGAAGATTATTCACACATACGGTATGTGACTGGAATTGAAACTCAAAAACACACTGAGTGCTAGAGAACACTGAGAGGAAATGGAGAAAGAAAGCGTTTGCTCACACACATAGACACTAGTCTTGAGAATTCCAGGTTATTTTAGTCTGATGGTAGTTTGTTTCATTAAAGCAGTTCGAAAAAAAAAAATCACAGTGATGTCTTCATCACTTTGTAGGCAAATAAATGCATTTTTAGGCCCTGTCCCAAATGGCACCCTAAGCCCTTGTGGCCATCTTTATGATTCCACACTTTTGTGATGTGCTGCCGCTTTGACTATCAGGTAGAAGTCTGCTGTGGAGCTCTCCTCAGATCTGCCAAAGTGCACACTGTGAGCACCTTTCTGAAACCGTAAATGAGGAATGGGACACCCTACGGTAGGGGTGTCCAAGCATGCTCCTGGAGGGCCAACGTCCTGCAGAGTTTATCTCCAACCAGCTCCTGCCTGGATGCAGGAGCTGGATGCAACACACTTGCCTGGATGCTTCTAGTCAGCCTGAAGACCTTGATTAGCTGGTTCAGGTATGTTTAATTAGGGATGGTGTTAAACTTTTTTTGGAGTTACTTTTTAAAATAAGTAACCCAAGTTACTTTGTTTTCTCATTTATTTACTGACAGCTCTCCTATCCCCAATTTGATTGGGAGTTGAGGTAAGGAGGCACTTCCTTTAGCCTGATGCTTATTAATTTAATTTTTGGTGTGAAAGGGCCTTTCCAGTTGCCAAAATTTAACTTTTGGGGGTTTTGTTATTAAAAAACAAAAAAGCAAGCCCAGGTAATAAAAAGTACCGCAAAAGTAACGTAATGCATTAACACAATAAGTAACGTTTTATGGAGTAATGCAATATTGTAATGCATTGCTTTTAAAAGTAACTTTTCCCAACTCTGCTCAAAGCCACTCAGAACACATTAGCAACAGTCTAGCATTTCACAAGCAACAACCTAGAAATCTTTAACATTGTAGAAGTGAGGTTTGTAAGCATTATGATAGTAGTATTGTGTAGTGAGTGCAAGCTCCACTCACATTTTATTTAGAAAATGTAAATTTATACTTTTGTAAAATATTGTAAAATATTATTATTAAATATTTATTTTGTTATAAATATTAGTAAATAAAATATTCTGAAATATGAAATATGTAAAATATCTATAATATATTTTTGTTACTGATAAAACAAAACAATTTTACTAGACTTTTCTATGTAAAAAAAAGAAGATTCATTTGTGATAATGAATTTTTGAGGTCGCTATCCCCAGTCTGAATTACTGTAATTACAAGATTCTATGTCTTGTAAAAAGCATTTATGTCCTTGTAGAACTTGTAATTACCACGTTGTAAACTAACATTTTCTGAGAGCTCCTATTTGACTGCTGCAACATCACAGAAAATAGAGACGGCTTCAGCAGTAAACAGTAGAGATATTCTTGTAATCTTTCTGTTTAATAATTCCTATAATTGACTAATGTTAATGCCTTAATAATGCAAGATTCATCTGAAAATAAAATATATACAATACAGTTTAATGTATTTAGCACAGATTTGGATGACTAATGTCTAATATCCTGCTAAAAAACAAATTTATTAATAAAGCATTTGCGTAATGACTGTTACTTGTATTGTCTACTGATTACTCCAATTACAGAGATTCATTTTGCCATTGTCATAGAAACGGATAAGTCAGAGGTCCGAGTAGAATGTCTGGGTTGTTAGCTGGTAATTACATGACGGGAGCGTGACTTAACACCAAAAAAAAAAAAAAGGGTGTACAAGGGTACTGCCCTGCGTATGGACTACTAGATTTAGCCACTACGAACTGTCATCATATCACAATACCTACTTAAAGATTCTTATAAAATGCCTACTTGTGTCAAAAAATAACAGCATGTGTATGTAGAATGAATTAACAAGGCATCTTGCTCAGCAATACTAAACTGTAGCTTCACCATTAGAGTAGTTGATCCAGATACTGACTATGGAAGAAGTTAGTTTATACTGGTTATAGTGGCGTTTATGCAACGCCGAGATTGCAATGCATACTAAAACTGTGGAATGATTACGATTGGACACATTTCATAACAATGCATAACTATAATTATCTGTGTTCATGTGCTGCCACAGAGTGTGTTTTATGTCTGAGAATAATACACTCAACCCAACACAATTCCAAACCGCATCCATAAAGTGCATCTGTTCTTACCCTCACACACAGGGCAGCACTCTCCGGGCACAGTGACAGGATTGAGACAGCTGTGGCCGCAGGCAGCTGCCACACAGCGGGCCTCTCCACTCACACACTGGCAGAAGGTACAGTCGTCCTCACGCCAATGATCTCCGTGAGCCAGGATCTGCCCATTCACATAGCAGCCGGCTAAATTGAGCACTGGGTAGATGGGGTCTATATGGAAGAAGTTAAGAGAACAGAAAGACAAGATGATGATAGCTGCCACACATCAGTACTGACATTGTGCAAAATGTACCCTGCTGGAAAAGTCAGTTTAAGCTGTTTTATTAGAACATAGCAGAACACCTTAACTTTGTACAAGCAACTGGTGGGTGGTTTGTTGCTGGTTCTGGATGGTCTACAAGTTTGCACAAGCTAATAACCAGCTTGGACCAGCTAATGACCAATTTAGATAATCTAATGACTAATTTGGACCAGCTAATGACCATCTGGGACCAATTTGGACTAACTAAATACTAGTCTGGACTAGCTAATACCCAGCATATACTAGCTAACGACCAGCTTAGACCATTTAATGACCAGCTTGGACAAGTTTGGACCAGATAATGATGTCCTATACACAGAGATTCTGGAAAGTTTCTGTTCCTGTACCATTCTGAGATTGCACGATTTTGTTCATTCACACTGCCGGAGCTTTATTGTGTTCCATGTTTTACTGTTTTCCAGTTACCGGCTCAAGATGATTTTTTCAGCAGGGTTAGTGTTATAAACTAACAGAGTTACAATGAAAGAAAACAACATATATTAGGAATGAGCCAACAAATCAATCCTAAACAGCAAAGTGCTATTTCTAAAGGTGCAATCACATTTATTGTTTTCAGCATTTTTATGGTCAAGGTTTTTTAAAATGTCACAGGAATTTTTGCTTTGGGTTCAAGTTGATCATGCAAATTTGCCACATTGACCAATGGAAAGCTATGTATAAAAGTGACTTCTTGTGTACCTTTTTTGCCTGTGAAATTTCCCTTATGTGAACTCAGATTGGTGGTTCTCAACCGAAGGCTGGTGCCCAATAGGCAGCCTCAGCAAACTTACTAGGGGGCCCCAAAATGACTTAATTTAATATAAGACAAAACAAACATTACAGTAAGTGTAAACAAAATTCAACATGTTTCACAGTTTAAAGAGATAGTTCACCCTAAAATGAAAATTCTGTCATTAATTGCTCACCCTCATGTCGTTCCAAACCTGTAAGACCTTTGTTCATCTTCAGAACACAAATTAAGATATTTTTGATGAAATCCGAGAGCATTCTGACCCTCCCATAGACAACAAATGAACTGACACATTTAAGGTCCAGAAAGGTAGTAAGGACATTGTTAAAATAGTCAATTTGACATCAGTGGTTCAAGCTATGAGAATACTTTTCAACAAAAAAATATTCAACAATTCTTAATTAATAACTTAATTTGTGTTCCGAAGATGAACGAAGGTCTTGGGTTTGGAACGACATGAGGGTGAGTAATTATTGACAGAATTTAAATTTTTAGGTGAACTACCCCTTTAATCCATCTTCTCAAAAATAGTTTTCATTGAAATATATGGATTTTCACATTCCTAGAAAACATGGATGTATAGTGAAGCCTAACTGTAAAAGTGTAATTTCTAGAACTGGAAAGTCAAGTAAATTAATGAAATTGTACAACTCCATTTTTCTAGCCATGCCAAAATCTAAAAAACTTCATCAGGTAGAAATTGTGTATAAAAAATATTTTTAAAAACTCTTATCCAGTGCATCTTGAATGTCATGGGGCTTTTGTATATTGTTGTGGCCCCAAAAAGGTTGAGAACCACTGTTCTAAGTGGTTGATTAAAATTATTTACCTCCTTCATAAACCAAGACTGCCTATGAGTCAGAGTATGGAGTCATACAGGCTTACATTTACTGTGAGCCGTCTAACTTTAGTTGGCTGATTTCATTTGTTTAATTCACGGCAATAAAACTCTCAGGAGGAAAGCTACAGGGGAGTGAGGGAGTTTCACTTTAATTAACTACATAACAGCAAAATCGTTCGCAAACTAATTTCAACATGACCACAATCTGATAAATATAACATGAGCGGAAAATGTAGCAAGGTAATTCCAAGCAGTAATGTATTGGACAACAAAACCTGCCCACAAGAGAAGCATAGCAATCGAAATTACATGCTCCCTGGCAGCCTATTACAGGTTGTCTACAAAATAAAACAATGAACAGTTTCCCTGAACTAATTAGCCCTGGATGCTCCCTGAATTGGGAGAACGCAAGCACACAAAGAATTTATCCTGCAAATTTAACGTCCAATCGACAGAATCTTCCACATCATGTAATGCAAAATGCACAATATCTTCAGAGAAGGTAAAAAACTAGTCATGCCATAATTGCTTTAGAATCTAGTTTTGGACCTGGATGACACTATTCATTAAAATTCACAAAAATCACCTCAATTACAGGCAGAGCATCAACAGCAAATGCAAAACAGGCCCTAAGGCACAAGGCTAAAGCTAAAGACAGCTTGAGATCATTTGGAGAAAGGTGCACATATGCCGGCTATACGCTCTTGACAAGCAGTTTTATGAAGAACAGGAATATTTTCTCTTTCTAACCTTCACAGACAGGACAACACTCTCCGTCAGGGACGTAGTAGCGTTCACAGTGGAGGACGCCGCACTGGGCTGTAAAGCACACGGACACCCCACCCTGACAGCGGCAGAAGCGACAGGCGTCCATCCTGAACATGTCCCCGTCATGGTACTCCACTCCGTTGAAAGTGCAGGCCGGCTTCGTCTCTGCAAAACACAGTAATCCGGATGCAGTGCATTAGAGGTTATATGACTGACAGCACAACAAAACAAATAGGGTCTTGATGACAGGGCCAAGAAGAATAGTTAGTTATGGGGTACGCAGGGACCTAAACGGTGTGCATTTGTGTCCAAGAGAGCTTTTAGCAGCCGAGTTTCAGATAGCTGTGGAATTGATGCTCACCGGTCACCATGGCAACCCATAGGTACCAAATTCCTCTTTCAACTCATGCATTATAATGCCTACACTTGTGTACATGAGACCAGCCTGCTTTTTGCTCCAAAATGAAACTTAATGAAGGTCTCTTTATATGTGTTCCAACTCTGCGGACTTATGTTAATGCAGTTGTTTTTTGGAAATTAAAGAAAAGTAATAGATCACAAACAGAACAAAAATTCACACACAGAACTCAATGCACATAATGTGATATTTCGCTTTGATGATGATTAAATTGCATCATAAAAAAACTGTAAATAACATACTTTTGCCAAATGTCCCACGTGAGTTTGATTTCTAAACAAAATACCCCATAACGTCACTTTCAAAAATCCATTATGTATATATATATAATATTATATTATGGTTTTATATTTAAATATAATATCATTATTGCATTTTCTATTTTAATATACAAAATATTATTTTTTCCTGTGGTGGCAAACCTGAATTTTCATCAGCCTTTACTCCAGCCTTCAATGTCACATGATCTTTCAGAAATCATTCTAATATGCTGATCTTTTATCAATGTTGGAAACAGTTGTGCTGCTTAATATGTTTTTGGAACTTGTGAATTTTTTTTCAAGGTTATCTGATGAATAAAAAGTTAAAATGGCAAGAAGTTAAGAACGGTATTTATTAAAAATAGATTTTTTTTTTAAATAATACAAGTGTTTACTATCACTGTTTATCAATTTAACATATCCTTGCTTAAAAATATATATGTACTGTCCTTCGTATTGTCCTTCAAACAAATTAAATTAGAAAGAAAAATTAAGATAAAATTTTTGCATAAATCTTCCTTCCTATGATAAATTAGGAGATAAATGATTAGTTTTAGTTTAGTCTTTATAAATTAGATAAACATCTTGTTTATTGAAAGATATGGAAAATAAAAACCTTTTTTCTTATTTTTTAATCAGTGACAGTAATTCTTTGGTTTCAACACCAAGACATGTTTGATTCAGGGAATGTGTGTCACTTCCCCTCCTTGTGCTTATGTTGAATGACGCCAAACACGTCCTTGAAAACACCTCTGATCACAAAATATTTGACAGACCCAAGTCATCTGAAGGAACTCGGCCTATGACAAACAAGAGGCCTTGGAACATTCCATAAAATCCTATCACACGAAAGAGTGACAGATTATCAAAGCAATCTATTAAAAGAGGAATTATTAGAAACCTGGAGCTAACAAAAAGCACCCAGAGCCAAGTAAGAATTGATCTCTGCACGCATAACTGTTGAAAGATCCGCCAAATGCGGTGCACAGCGTTTTTAATTCCAGTGAATAATTTTGTCAATTAGTACAGGCTCAGTGAATTACCTAATAATCTGGTGTGGCAACTGTGAGGTTGTCACACTAGACCGGCTTCACAGAGGACTGTGTGAATTTGCTCAGTTTTCTAATCAAAGCTTTTTTTGTTCCATCAGCCTGGGTCTGTCACTCTCCTCTGGGTGACTGCTACCGCTTCTGAGAGCGGCAACTAATTGGAAGGAGCTGCTTAAAAATCAATGTGCAAAAGAAAAAAAAACGTTTTAAAAGTAATAAAAGAAATAACCCCCTGCCATTAGACAGCTGTAAAGGAACTGGATGCTAAAAGGAGCTGTACAGGTGGAGTTGAGATGTCTATTAAAGGACAGCTCTCTGTGAGTGTAAAATGTCAAGTGTCTTGTGTTAACAGGTGTCATCTGTGTTATATGAGCTTAATGATATAGTACGCCAGAAGGATGAGAAGAAGGATTCAGATCTGTTATTAATGAAATATAACATGTTTAATTGTTGATCACACACTTTCAAGAACAGAAGGCATTAGATGTGTGCTATCTGGGCAATTAGCTGAGGAATAGTAGGTTATCAAGAGGTCATTAGCTTTTAGGTTGAAATCCAAGATGGTGAAGAGATTACAACAAATTACTCATTAGCAAGAGCAACACATCGATATTTCCTACATGTCTTGGGAAGCAAGACAAACAATCTTAAAAGTATTAATCAAATAAGTATTTGAACATAATTTAATATATCTCATAAAATATCTTACTCTCATGTTTGGAAATTCAAGCAATTTTTGTTAATCGGTCTGCAAAGAATTGGCAAATTTATATCTATACATCTATAAAACAGTTAATGTAACTGCTAATGTAAATGAACCAGTTGCAAAAACTATTCACTGATTCTCTGCAAACAGTTAATTAGTTATAAATTAACCTATTTACTAATACTTTTGAGTACTTGTGAATGTTAAATCACTACAACAATGATTTATTGGTTCTTTGAAACCCTTGCAAACTGTCAAAAAAGACTCAATTCTTTTGAGTCCTTGCAAAAAGTAAATTGGTTAAAAATTATTAATTTGTTCAAATCCTTGTAAAAAGTGAATCATTAATAAACAAACAAACAAACAAACAAAAAGCTAGGTAATTATTTTCAATCCTTGCACATTTAGATATTTATCAGTTCAAGTTTAATCCTAATTAAAGATCCACATTATTTTGTGCCAAGAAATAAATGTAAAAAATGTTTGGAACAACATGAAGATGAGAAATTAATTTTTGGGTGAACTAACTATCCCTTAAACTACTTTACATTATAAGTAGCTTGTAAATCTGAAATAGTTTCCACAAAACTGCTCACTACCCTATACTATCAATGCCCTGACCAATTCTCTATACTAACCTGTTCTACTCAAACTCCCTTTCCCTCAACACATATCCTACCAATATTATTTTTCCCATTCCCAACTCAATTAACCATGCTATCCTGCCCATTCCCTACCCAATTTCCCCTATCCTACATATTCCCTACTCAATTAACGAAGGCTTACAAACAATATCATTAAAAAATCTAAATGCACATTCATACATTCTATGCAAGCAATAAGGGTAAACAGGATTGGCTTGATCTCTGCAATGAAGGGGCTCACGCTTGAGACTTGACTCAAGCTCTAAAACACCCCTCCGGACCTAATTACAGAAATAAATAGTGCTGGGGTGGTGGAAAGAGTGAAACAGCTGTTTATATACACTTTGCATTGGGATTGCAATGGTATATGAACACACTTCCCTCATACGTTTACTTGGAACTCCGTTTTGTGGGAAGAAGTTTAATTTGAAATTACAATCTTGAACGCAACATCTCATGCTTTTTGTTTTAAGTGCAATAAACCTTTTTCATTTATCTTAATGACTAATGAGCTTCATCCCATAGGCGCGATGGTGCAGCCACAGCCAGGTGACATGTTGTGGCAGAGGTGAATAATTAGTGGAGGCGTGAGTGATAGTTACATCAGCATATTGAACTTCCCAGATGTTCAGTGCAGTGGCCTCACCCAAATGGATCTCATTCTTTAAAAATGACACAAGTGGCCACATCACAGTTAGACTCAGTGTTGGGTCTTTTAGAGGTGACTCTGACATGGTAAGGGAAGGTACGACCTGTTTCTTTGTTTTGTCTCATTGAATGTCAGTGTTTATGTAAACCGGCTGCTTTAAACCCCTGCTGCATCTCTTAAGTTTTCAAGATAAAATCTGACCCAAGCCGTCTGGATGCCGTGAAAGATTTGTAGGAGAGCAGATAGCGAGCTCGCCCCCACTTGTTTTGCTGGCTGTTATGACCTCACAGAAGAAGAAGAAATTCTGCAGAGAAATGGTAAAAAGGAGAATCTGGCTTTCCTGCTGCATTTCCGTTTTTGAAGGGCAAGCCATAAGTGCTGGTGTGTAAACAGCTGGCCGAGGCTCACGGAGAGCTGGTGTCTGCTCTAGGGCTTATTCCTCTCTCACCACAGTAGGACAAGCTGGTTGTTGAACAAATATGCAAAGTTTGTCAGGCTTGAGCTGGTGGCTCCATTTCTCAACCCACTGGCTGCCTTGATTTGGGACTTTACCCATCACAAAGGATTATACAACTGCAGCAAATTCCTTCATAGTTTTATGGAAAAGTCTTTGACTTGGACTTATTCCGGAATCCTCTGGCATTAGGGATTGGGCGTCGTGTAGGGAGAACGAGCTTGAATGAATTCTGTTTAATATTCAGAATTTCGTCCTGGAGCTGTAATCCTGTAACAACTCTGTCAGGAAAGAAAATGCTGATTCAAAGTCTCAGTAAACTTTTTGAAAGAACTTCTTGGAGATGGCCAGGGTTGTTCTAGAACGGAGTGTGGCTCATTACTGCATGTTCTTCACTGCCAAACAGCTAAACTGTTGTGTTCTGACTGAGTTGAAGGGTGAAGGAGGTGTATTAGCCCAAGAAAAATGTATAAATATCACAAATATATCAGTGAGTGCAATACCACTTGGAGACTCTAGTATCTGCACCAGTTCCTCTCAAGTCTTTAGAAACACAAAGAAGAAGAATACCGAGAAAAAAAGGTTCTTGGACCCAGATTAAATTAAATATGATATAAAAAAAACACCTTAAAAGCACCTTTAAAATCTACTTCACACCACTGTCATTTCTTGTAAAAGTCGCACTATTTGGCCTTCTGTGTCAAAGGTGTGTGAACAGTTCTCCTTTTTTCTCTCTCTGCAACACCTATAGATGAGAGGAACTATGAAAAGGTACAAAAAACTTGATTTGGCAGTTTCTTTTATTCTGTTCAGGTCTGAAGATTTGAGTCTTAGAACATTTTACACTAGTGTGTTACACTTTCAGCCTCAGGGCCGTCACTAGTGGGGTGAAAGATTGTGACAATTATAGGGGCCCATGGCTATGGGGGGCCACTGGGTTTTGAATCGCCCCAGCTACTGCTCTGTCTAGCCTTTAAGGCATCTGTACATGTTGTGCCAAGAAAATTACACAAAGTTGAGTTTATTTAAATTTCCATTTGTTCAAATAATATATTAAATATGAAATGTATACACAAAATACTGTTTTATGATGAATATATTAACAATTGCTGAATTCAAATTCCTTAATGAATATGTTCTCAATTGTTAAAATCAAAATATTACCATAGTTCTGTATAATTACAAGCAGTGAGGCGGTATGAAAAAAATATTAAAATATATAAAAAATATTAAAAATATATGTATATATTACAAATGTTTAAATTTGTGTCTGTAGTGTCATGTGGTACAACCAATCTGCACAAATACCCAGGGGAAAAAACCTGCAGGCCCATTAATGTGTCAAGGTCATACATTTTAAAAATATGATAATTTGAGCTTTTTATGACATGGCAAGGTTAGTTCCAGTTGTAATATTTTGTGTAGTTTTACCACCTAGAAAACTTACTGGTATTTTTTAATTAATAATAATAATGAGGTGTTAGAAAAAAGATGTTATTCATTTTTGCTTGAGGGTTACACCACATGACATATACCAACAACCATGTAAAAAACATTTTTCAGCATGCACCATGAATTTACCATTTTTAAATTTATTTGATAGAATTCCTTAGATTTTCCTCTAAAAATCAGTGCAGAACATCTAAAAGTCTGAAGATTCCATCTTGCTGACATTTTAATAATTTACGTACAATAATAATCACGTACAAGCATCATCTAATACAAAATTCGGAGTGGAGGAGATTCTTTCTCTCATCTCGAAACACCACACCTCAGTGTAAATTAGTGGAAGAGAATGGTAACCATGGAAACACTACCCTGAGACGCCAAAGCCTAGTTTTCTCTGCCTCAAGACCGATCCAACAGGTCCCCTCCCCTCCGAGGCCTTGAGGCCAACAGCTGTTAACTGGCCCCACCTGAATTGTTAAGAGTGTATGACGGCACTTGCAGGGTCTGTACGAGATGAGGTAAGTGACAGAAGTCAACTATGTAATCTATATGACTGCCCAACCCTCCACACATCTGTATGAGTACAAATTAAGAATGGCTACTACCTGTGTTCTCATATGGCTTTCTGAAAACAGAGATATAGAATCGCACACACATACACACAGAGTCTTTCTTATTACACAAAGGCCATCTGAAGCAGGAGGAAAAAGAGCCCATTTATATTTAACTCTAAGAGTTTGACAGGATTGTGAAGAGGCAGTAATGCAATTCTCCATCTGGAGATTAAAACACCTCCACATCTCAGTCTCACAGTTCCTGAACAGAGCACTGAAGTGCAACCTAAAATAACAACATCTATTACCGTTCAAAAGCTGCTAACCTTAACGTGGAGGATTTACATAATCTTCCACCTCCAGTCGCAAACTTGTACTTGTGCAGATTCCTCCCGCTTGAGATCATGGTTAAACACGGACCAGTGTGCACTAAATGTAACGTAGCAGAAGAATCACAGGCAGTCTTTCAACTTCGATCCAGGCACCACAAACCGAGTCTCGTCGGGTCTTTAAAGGAGCCATATTGTATACTTTAGTAGCATTTTATATTTCCCCCTGAAGTCCACTTTTATTGTTAGTTCAGGTTTCCTGCACCAAAACTGTTGTAATTTAGTTTTATATGACCATTTTCCTCCTCCCTTCTGTCCTTTAGAATAAAAAGTGCTGTATTTTGGAATTCTACACTGCCCAACTACCTGATTGATATCAATGAAATAGGCATTTTGAGCAATCATGCCTGTCTCTGTGACTGCCAGTGGCTCTGCAAACAGCAAAACAAGAGTCAAGAGGGCGGCCCGAGCTTTTTGGCCAGAAAACTAGCCAATCTGCCAGTGATCTATTTTGTGGGTTGGGGTCGTTGACATCTTTTGATGCTGACATCTTTTAATAGGACATCTTTGTGAGGGTTTTTGGTAAAGGGTGTGTGGTTGATAGCAGAAAAATGGTAGAAGCTAGAAAAATAGCTAACTAGCTTTAAACAAGTTATTTTTGCTACTGTGTATATTTAAGATTTCTATATGCAAATGACCTCTGTTATAATTGGCTAACCTGCTGTTTGCATGTGAAATGAGGCCTAGTTCACAGTGCCACTCATCAGGGTGGGTCAAACTGCTCAATGCTGAATAAAGCTGGGCGCACACGGATGAGAAGCGCAGCGCCGCGTCGCGCCACACCACGTCTTTACATTGTTTTGAATTGTTGCTAGGTGCCGCTGGTGCGTACGCTTATAGAAAACAATGTGTTCGAATTTTAAAGACATGGTGTGGCATGGCGTGGATTGGCGTGGCGCGATGTGGCACGACACTTCTGGTCCAGTGTGCGACCAGCTTAAGTGTTAGCATGCTGTCTGCGCCGATAGCCTCATGGTTAGTGCGCCGACATATAGCACAGTTGTGATCACAGCGACCCGAGTTCGATTCCCGTCTCGAGGTCCTTTGCTGATCCCTCTCCCTTCCAGATGTTTTCCTGTCATCTCTCTACTGTCCTGTCCATTAAAGGCATAAAAGCCCAAAAATATAACTTAAAAAAGTGTTAGCATTCTAATATGCTAATGGTTGTGGAGGGAATAATATTGGTTTTAATGGAAACTGTAACAGTCCTTGTGGGCCTCTACTGGTAATTTGTTGCCTTCTTTCTGTGATTTTTTTAAAACCACTAAATCCTAATGGAATATGTCCCAAAACATACTACAGGAAACAATTTTTAATGATTTTAATGGCTAATAGTTGATGGTTTGTAATGATTGTAATGGTATTTGTAGAGAAAACCATTAGAATTTCTGTGATGGTTTCTATTGTTTTTCCATCAGTGTATCAGTAATACACTAATTTAAAAGTAAATTCATTGATTTATTTGAATAATCAGATTTTTTTTGTGTGTACTTGTAGTAGCTTGTAACAGATGCTTTTTTCAAAAGTATAGCTTAACTGTAGTTGAAATGCCAAGTTCTGTCATGAAACTCTAGATGGCACAGGCTGATGGGTTGTTAACGCAAATTGATGATATTCACAGTGTTAAACTACTTGGCACAAGGTGACTGGTTCATGTTGCTTACACAGCTAATGAGCTTGTTGCTTTACATTTAAATAATTGGTTAGCATTTACTTGAGCATTTCGCAGCATGCTTTCAGAGTTCCTCTGAAACCCCCCACCTTCCCAAGCTCCACCTGTATAGATCTGCTATTTTGTATGCTACTTCTGCAGCAGCAATATGTCTTAAATACTCACAGCACTGTTTTTCGGTGTATGTATTGGCAGTAGCAAGTTCCTGTACTTGATTTGCTGTAGCAGCAGCAATAATCTACAACAACTGCAATAACTAACAGCAGCAACAATTCAGCAGCATAGTAGATCTATTCCACCAAGACCAAATACATGAACATTGTCATATCCATTACCATGCTAAAATCTTCTGAGTGTTGTCATGATATAACTAGTTAAAGTAGCTTAGTGAACTAAAATTTCAAAATCCATATTCTGCTGCGAAACAAATATCTAAGGTATGTCAGAAATCGCATACTGTCTGAGTAGGTACTACATTGGATGAAGAACGAAGTTCACTACTATATTCTATATAGTATGAATGTGTGGTATGAAGTAGTAGGTCATCTGGGTACTTTCATAAAGAACCTTTTGTGGAATGGAAATGTTCCATAGATAATAAAGGGTTAATAAAATAAACCTTTATTTTTAAGAGTGAACTGTTTTAGGAATACTGTGAATTTGGGAAGAATATTCATTTCACATACTGTTTTTCACTTACTGTATCGTAGGGGCTTAGACACATTCAGATGCAAGGTTAGTTTCTAACTAAAGGAAGGGAGAAAACAATCTGAACCATGAAGAAGAAATAGATTTTGAAGGCCGAGGAGATTGTGGTTATCATCCTCTCAGATGCTTGAGATGCTTTTTTTCTGTGTTAGGTAGGAAAACGCCTCTCTAGAAGGACTCAGTCCAGCATTTCTTTTCTCTTCCTGTCCTAGAGCCCAACAGGAGCTGCCTCCCGGTGTTTTTCAGCCCTCCCTCATGCTGCAGGCTAGCTTGTTTTGGCTGCAACTGCTGAGAGGCAGACTAAATAATGTGATAACTCGCCTCTCCACAGTTGCGCCGTGTGCTGCCAAGACCCGCCACTGCTCTGGACATGCAAATCACTACAACCGCACAACACCTGCAAATCAAGGCTAAGTTGTCGAGAAACAAAACAAAACAAAAAGACGGCGCCTTTGTGTGCATGTTTTCCCATTTTTTATCAGTGAAAGATAGCGGCCGCTGTGTTGGAGCAGACATAAATAAAAGCTGAGTATAAAAGGGAGAGCATAGTGCCTACGGGGCCCGTCAATCATCATAGGCTTCACAGTGCACACGTTATTTGAATGGCCCCTCGGTGACTCCTATTCGAGCCCTACCTTAAAATCACTTTCCTCTTCCGACGACGCTTTCTCTGAAAAGAGAAAACGAGACGCCCGTGCTTCTCGCCGGGCCATGGTGTCATGTTTACGCTAGCGGTAAAACTAAAACGTTATGTCATTTACTGGCTGAGCCTGGTAAAAACGTGGTTTCAAGGCTTATAATCTCTCGGAAGAATGAACAGCTGTTTAAGCATTTCCTTCAGAGTGAAGTGTCCTAATCCACGCTTGTCCTCTGAAAGAGTGTGCATTGTTCTTCCATACGTCATTTGAGGCAGAACAACATGCTACTGTTTACAGAGCTAATCCTAATGCTAACCGCTTAAGCGTCGACAACACAATCAAGCTTCTCGACGCTTAGAAGAGGATCTAAATCAGCACTCACAACCTCTATTACATCGCCCTTCTATCCCTAGGTTGAACAGCTCGCGCAAACCGCCAGTCATGCCCTTCTCCATGACAACCACTCTCTGGGTAAACATTAACGTAATGATGGGGCTCGTAGCAGTGGGGCTGTATGAATGGGGACTGACAGGTGCGCCTGTTCATGTGTGAAGATGCACAAAGCTAATTATGGGACTAAAAATATCGCTAATGACAAAGCAAATCTACCATGCACAAATGTGGCAGGGTGGCTGCTGTTTTGCTGCGGTCAAACAACATGTTCGCATATTCACTTGTTGATCAACACGTTCTAATTTTAATGTGTGCTTCAATGCAAAAGTGAAAAAGCTGCGAATTAAAAGAGTAAACACAGTGCGCCAAACACAGTGGAGAAGCACAACAAAAAACTAAATTATCTTTAGCAACACATTTGCTTGGTACATTACGAGATGCATAAAACTGTGAAATTCCTTGGTGTGGTCAAAGTTAGTTCACGTTAGATCACTTTCGGAAAGGAGTTGCGATTAGCTCATGGTGGGAATGTTCTAGATTAGATGCACACATACACTTACTAATCAGTCCTTCTTATCTACTCCCCAAAAGGGTGACATCACTGTCTGAGAGAGAAATGTGGTGCACAAACACTGTCTGAGAATGCTCACTCTCTTGCCATCCCAAACACTTGCCTTTGGAAGTGTGTGCGGGCACCTTGGGGAGAGAGTGAGTGAGCGACTGGCACAGAAAGATGGCATTATGTCTGTCTGACATCTGCTGTTTCTAGAATCATCAAGCCGTGAATTTGTTCAGAAATGGCATGGTTGATCTACTCAAATATTCGTCGGAAACTTCAAAGTTTTGATTCTCTATGTAGATAACGTTTCCTGTATTTACAGTGCCCTGCTGAACAAATACAGATTAGGGTGGTCAAGCCGGTTTTAGGAATAATAATGAATGGGGAAAACAAAAATGTAAAAGTAGTTTGACAGTTTACACTTTAGGTCTATTAAAATGTTTAAAGTGGTGGCCATAAATTTCTTTAATGACTCATTATATGTTATAATAGGTATCCAGATCAGTTCAGACCTCAATATTACATACTTGGTAAAGAGATGCCATTGAAAAAGTATAATGTAAAATATACTTTGTTTATATGATATAGTTTGAGCATTATTTATAAAAAGTTTACAAATACAATTTGTTATAATGTTTTTAATTGTGATTAATTGTGATTAAATCACAAAACATTTTTATTAACTTTGCTAAAATGTTTTACGTAATTAACAACAACAACAAAAAAGACTTATTGTTTGATAAAAAAAAATCGTGTCAGCCTATTATTGTAGTTGGTCAATTTACATGTCAGTCACATGGCCTCCTTCCATCTAAACAGGCAGGTTGTTTGTTTCTTTGTCAGAATAAGCTGCAACCAGGTCCCGAGTTTATGCTGACAGTAAAACATCTGGCTACTAGAGACTAATCTAGACCATCTTGGATCAGCTAATGACCAGTTTGCAATATGTCCATGAGGTGCCAATGTGACAAATCTACAGGGAAAAACTTCAAATAAACACAATATAAACTGAATTTAATAAGCCTCAATTCCTCATTAAGGCATGCCGCATTGAATAAATCTTATCACACATTACAGAGGACAGAAGTGAAAGATGCCGGCTCCTTCTTCCAATTAAAGATTCATATAGACAGTTTCCAGCAGCCCAGCATTATGTAAATCAAATTAAAGGGATAGTCCGACCCAAAATGAATATTCTGTCATTATCTATTCACCCTCATGTCGTTAAAATCCCGTATGACTTTACTTCTTTAGTGGAACACAAAAAGAGAAATTCTGAAGAATATTCTGGCCACTCATTACAAAATAATGAAAGTAAATAAGGACATGGGCTGTTGCACTCCAAAATGGTGGTAAATACGATTTGTGGACAATATTTGAAGACTTCTGAAGTCATACGATAGCTTTGCCGGAAAAAAACAGGCCAGAATCTAATTATTCACTAAAAAGCTCTCTTTTGACACATTCATGAGAATATGGTGTCTGATTTGTGAACGAATCATTCTTTTGAGTTGGATCTTTTTAATACAGTAAGTCAGTTAATACAGTTCACAAGATTCACTTAATTCATTTGAATCATATGTTCATGAATTGGACTTCACTTGGTTCAATGATCCTTCAACTAAAAGGTAGAGGGGAAGATTATCAGGTGAATTACAACTCAAAGGAATATTTGGCCCAAAAAATGCAAGATCTGTCATAATTTACTCACCCTAATAGGTTGTTCCAAACCTGTATGACTTTCTTATATGTGACCCAGGACCACAAAACCAGTCATAAGGGTCAGTTTTCTCGTAATATACAGCATATTAAAGCTGAATAAATAAGCTTTCCATTGATGTATGGTTTGTTAGGATTGGACAATATTTGGCTGAGATACAACTATTTGAAAATCTAGAATCTGAGGGTCAAAAAAAAAAAAAAAAAATATTGAGAAAATCGCCTTTAAAGCTGTCCAAGTGAAGTCCCCAGCAATGCATATTACTAATCAAGAATTAAGTTTTGATATATTTACGGTAGGATATTTACAAAATAACTTCATGGAACATTATGATTTTTACTTAACATCCTAATGATTTTTGGCATAAAAGAAAAATCGATAATTTTGACCCATACAATGTACTTATGGCAATTGCTACAAATATACTCATGCTACTTATGACTGGTTTTGTGCTCCAGGGTCACATATTTTGAAGAATGTTGGTAATATTTGATTAGATATTTCTCAAAATATGTTATTTTATGTTCCACAGAATAAAGTCCTTCAGGTTGAGAAGTTATGAAGGTGACAGAATAAATGACAAAATGATGACAGAATTTTCATTTTTGGATGAACTAGTTAAATTGCTAATCTAAAGTTCATCACACAATGCTATTGTCTCTTGTGGGTTATTTTTAATGATACTTTTATGGTGTTTTGGATAAATTTATTTTAAGCTAAAAAGCTTTAGTCTCCATTCACTACCATTCCACTGATATATTAGTAAAAATTTGGTCTTTTTGTTCCACAGAAGAAAGAAATACAGGAATTTCAACATCGGCTGACGTGACCATTTGTGGTTTTCTCGCATCCGTCTGCAGTGTATTCATCTGTTGTGTCAATTTGTTCATGCCACGACAGTCTCGAGAAGGTCACTCATCTAATGACGTCCGTGTGATATCTTTTGAATATTAATCAGTTTCTGTCCATCCAAGGTGATGAGTTCATTTTCTCTTTTTGTCGCTCCTTCATGTTCTCCCCACCCCCCTCAGCTATGGAATATGAGATCGGCCTCTACACTGTACACAGCCACCGGTGGCCAGATGTTCAATTAGCCTGTTTTTCTGTTCAGAGCTTTGATGCTCCCCGCGCTGCTCTCCGGCCTCAGCGCTTTGTTCTCAAATCAGCCTAAGGCTAATTTCGCCGCCCGCTGTGAAGACGACACACAACCAGGCACCTCACACCACACCGCTATTAATGCTAGCTTGTTTATATACATACGTGCTTGAAAGGAAGGTGACTCGCCAAATGACAAATATGGAAAAGTGAGTCCTTGGGTCGCACTCGCTTTGCTTCCCTTTGTTGGTACGTCTTTCATGTATTGTGTGCCCTAGGCCTGGCTATAGGTGAAGAAGGAAGGAAATAAACATTTAGAGGGGAAGTGGGATTGTTTTCATGAGTCCCTTTATTCAAAGCACCACTCTTGAGCCTTTGTGTTTGGATGGAGCCCTGATTCTGTTGTCTCTCGGCGGTTGTCTATCCATGAATATGGAAAAGGCCCAATGCGCGACATACGGCCTGGTGCTCGCTGATGTTTCCAGCTTTGATTTGGTGCTGATTTCCTGTGGCTTTTGTCCACCTGTCGCCTGCAGTCTCTTCATCTGAAAGAGTTCTCCACCACCTGCACACAGCTCTGCCCACAGTGACTGTGGGGTTAAGCTCTCTCTTTCTGTCCCAACTCTCAGCGCAGGTTTTATTAGTTAGGGAGCACTGCATAGTGTTTGTGTACGGCTGTGCACAAGAGGCACAAGTGCTTTCAAAAAGTGGGGAACCGCAGATGTCCCTTATGAATAACAATGTATTGTGTGTGTTATACAGCATATATATATATATATATATATATATATATATATATAACAATTGTTTTTATACTATTGTTATACCATCTGCTCATGTGAGTGTCTCTCTTGTTGAGATGTTCCATTTTCCTTCTACACTTCTCACACACACAAACATATACTTAAATTGCAATGGTGGTCTAAGCCTCTTTTTTGGTACCACCATTTCTACACAAGATGTCACAAAAATAGACGTGAATTAAACTTGAAGTGTAACATTGTTGTAATTTTGTTTGAAAATGGCACAGATAAATATATTTACCAGACCGTGCTTCTTTATTTTGAGTGTTTGCTCTCCATTTGGCAAAAACAAGGAAAAAAAACAACAACAACAACAACAAAGAACAAAGAATATGCAACCTTATTTCAAGAATTCAAAAATGAAGAAAAATAAATTCACCATCAAACAGTATAAATAAAAAATACAAATATCAAATTATCAATTATATTAACTTCAAATTATAAGTATAAAAGGCATAAAATCTTAAATTTGCAAATTTATAGTAATATAATTCAACTTAGCTAAAGCTATTTTCTGAAATGATCAGGAAATTGCTGTTAATGTAGCTCTAACTGCAATACTCAGCCGACATTCACTTATGCCTTGCAGAGACACAGAAAGAGCAATTTGGGGAACAATAATAAGCTATGCCTTTTTGGGGTTTATTAAACCCATTAAACGTAAAATGAATTAAAATTCCATCCAATTAACATTAAAAACACTGCAAATTGATTTTTAAAAGAGAGAAACATATGTAGTAAAAGTGTGTATTTTCTGTAGTGTGTTTTAGGTAATGTTCTGTTTGAGCTAATGGCCGGTCACTATGGCAGCAGCGACAGGGTTCTGCCCACTGACTTCCCAAAACACCTACACATAAACACTAATTAAGACACACAGAAAACAGAACCTACCGTTGACACACTCAAACACATCGCAGCACCTCCCAGGTGTTCCATCGCCACGGGACATGGCCTGTGGGGAAGTCCCCGCTGAGCACTGTGGGAAGGTGCAGAGGCCAGGCAAACACTCACATCTGAGTGAGAGAGAGAGAGAGAGAGTGATGCTGGCGGGGGGCCTGTCATACCTAATTTATAACAACAAAACACTCTCTTCTGTCACTCTGAAGTTATTAACTTTCAGTGCTGAAATAATACAATATTAATACTCTGAGACACACTGGGACTTGAGAGCTAGTGCTAAAATAGTGAAAAATATAAGTTTTTTTTTTTTGGACAATCGTTTTGCTCTAACCTGGATTAATAGCATGAGACAGGTGTGATGTCTAACCTTGACTGTGAGTGAGAGACAGGTTTAAATGTGCAACCTGGACTGTGTGTGTGACAGATGCATGAGACAGTTGTATGTCTAACCTATACTGTAACAAGTGTAATGTCTAAACTGGATTATGAACATGAAACGTGTAACATCTCACCTGGATTGCCAGAATGAGAGAGGCAATGTCTAACCTAAATTGCGAGCTCCAGATTGATGTAACATCTAAGCTTGATTGTGAGTGTGAGAGTAGATGTATCAGTCTAACTTTGACTGTAAGCATGAGACAGGTGTAACATCTAATCAAGATCGTGAGCATGAGACAGGTGTAACGGTCTAAATGGGATTGTGAGAGTAAGTCAGATGTGAAGCCTAACCTAGACTGAATTGTAAGTGTGAAAGAGATGAAACATGTAATGTCTAATCAGGATTGTCAGCATGAGACGGGTATAATGGTCTATTTGGAATTGTGCGAGTGAGACAGATGCAACGTCTAACCTGGACTGTGAATGTGAAACATATAAAGCAGTGTAACTACGATTGTGAGAGTTAGACAGGTGTAACATCTAATTAGGATCGTGAGCATGAAACCAGTGTAATGGTGTTACTGACTGTGAGAGTGAGACAGGTGTTACTTCTAACTTGAATTGTCATTGCAAAACTAACCTACATTGTGAGCATCAATCAGATGTAACAGTCTAACCTCAATTGTGAGTGTGAGACAGTTGTAACATCTAACCTGGTAGGAAGGGTGCAGCAGCCATCTGCTGTCAGTCTGATCTGAGTCTCATAGCTGTCTGCTGGACACTGGACAGGCTTCACTTGTGGACACTCTACTGTGCTGCAGTCTACACTGAACACTGAACACAAAACAAGACTAAAACATTTAGCACTTCTCATCAAAGCAGCGATTTACTTGTTATATCACACCATAAACTTCAACACATGCTGTTTATAGTGCTTCAGTCATTATATAATGTAGGTTTAATGTCAATCATTGAGTAGTAAGTTATGATTATCTTTCAATTACATAATTACGAATAATGTGAGCTGATCAATTCTTTAAAAATCTGAAGGTGTGCAGCACTCCCCATACTAGAAAGCCAACAGACCCAACAGAACACTGTCAGCAAATATTTTCTGATCATGATGTTCAAAATAATCAATAGCTAGTCTGTGCTGGGTAAAACACTGGACAGGCATACTCATGTAACATTATTAAGACACTCTACTGATCAGCTAAGCAAAGTCTGGCAACCAAACAGAAAGATGTGGAAGACTGAAAACTATCATTCGAATGGATCTGATAGTCAAAAACGCAAAGACTCACAATGATCAGCTCCAGGTGATCAAAGAAAGTCTTTACCTGTGAGACTCACACCACTGTAACATTTTTACCTATGTGAAGCAAGCTATCAGCAAGAAGCCCCCGCAAAGTCTCATTGTTGAAAATGAAGAGGTTACAGGTGCCAAAGAATTGATGGCCTAAGAGAAATGGCACAATATTTGTGTGGACTGATGAAGCAAGATTGTTCTTTTTGGTCTAGGGGCGCAGACAAATCAGACGACCTCAAACACAATGAATTCAAGCCAAGTACACTGTGAAGACAGTGAAAATTGGTGGCGCAAGCATCATGATAGGGCATGTTTCTCATACTACCTATTGACTATTATCGCATTCAGGAATCATGGCAGTTTGAGTACATGTATATCTGTGATACTTAAAGAGGTTATGTTGCCATGCCCTGGAAATGTTTCAACAAGACAACAACCCCAAACCACCAGTGCGAGCAGCATCTGGTTCCAGACCAACAAGATTAACGTGTCACCACCTTAATATAGAAACTGACATCAGGATGCTGTTTCTGAGGCAAAACCAGAAATGCAGAGGAATTGTGGTCTGTAGTAAGAGCAATCGTCTGGGTGGAATACCTGTATGGTGCCAGACTCCATGCAACACAGATGTGAAGCAGTTTCAGAAAACCGTGGCTATACAACTTAGTTCAGGCTGCATTCACAAGAAAGCTAATCTTCTTTTCTTGTGTTTTATACGGTAAATGTTTGGCTTTGTAAAGACAAATGCAGACACTGCATCTAATATTCCTTTTTCTTTCACTTTCTGTAAAGTACTCATTTGCTAAATCTTTCTCATATTTTGATTAGAATAGAATGTGCAGTGTTCCAATGCATTTGTGTGTATTGAAGTAAAAGTTATTATAAATTTACTCGCTTTTTTACATGTAAATTTTACTTGTTGTTCAGAAAAGTGTCTTTTACAAAATCGAACCCAATGCATTCAATGTGTCCTATCTACCAAACTGTCTCTGGAAGCAGAACCACTCATGTATTTTCAACAGCCCATGGCTTTAGCGTGTCTCAAAGGCTTTGGCAAACTCCCAAATCACGAAATACTCTTTAGTGTGTTGGGAAATGAATTACTGTTGTTTTTTATGCCATGTTGAAGCCAAGTGCCTATCTCTGCACAAGGCTGCCATATTGCAGCAAAATTCAGCATGACAGAAGAAGATATATTAAAATTAAGGTACTATGACAGCATCTTGAGATACCCTGCAAATAATTCAAATCTATCACTAGGCGGTTCCTGGTGTGGATTCCCAAGACTCTACAACAATCCATCCATTGCTATAGCAGGAAAAGAATTTGATATTGCAAGAAAAGTTGACACTGCATGCTTTTTATTTTAGAAAAAACAACATAGAGATATTGTTTGTTTTTCATTGAACATAAAAGTTGGAGCTCTAAGAAAAACCTTTACACAAGTCATTGTCATACAATCAGGGATGTCAAAAATGGACATGATGGATAGAATTTTCTTTTTTTTGGAGATATACTCCTTTATAACGTGCTAGCGCAGACCGGTTTATACCAGCTTGGTTGCTGTTAGCTAGTTGACCTACATGGTGCATCATGTGAAGATAGAATCAAGGAAGTCACAACATAACTTAATATTGAACTTTATTACCTGGTTTGCATTCGTAGAGATCACAGCACTCCCCAGGTTTGCCTGAGCTCTTGGATACCAGGATGTTGAGGTGCCCGGGTTGGCAAACTTTCCTCAGACACCCAGCTGGGCTACACACGCAGCGGCTGGGAAGGGGGCAACATTCACCTGGTGGAGCGTAGCCCTCGATCAATATGGAGTCCTCAGGGCAGCGTGGAGAAAACTGCACCTCACATCTTGCCTTGGAGCAGTCCGGCCTTTCCTCTGCAAAGAAAAAGAACACAAGTTTGTCATTTCTGATGCTCAGCCATGCTTAATAGATATTCTTTTCTTGTGAGTAAAAACTGGCAAATAAATAAAGTTACTCAAAGAGTTACTCACTGGTAACATTATTAAGAACTGCAATATGGTTTAAACTGAATTGTAAGAGCGATAGTCAGACTGTTGCAGATGTAAGAGACATACATGATTTAAATCAAAAACCAAAACAAACTATTAAAGAAAACATCTGTCAGGACTCACACCACACATTTTTACCTCAAAACTCCATGTGGTGATACATATGCGGAATATTCCTTGCATTAAGCCTCCAAAATGAAAATATGAGGTATTTGTCTTCATGATTTTTGTGACAGGTACCGTTTCACCAAGAGACAGACTAGTTTGTCATGTATATGAGCTGTGACACATTGACATGCTGTTTGTCACATATATATGCATGACCAAATAAATAATAATAACCACATTGTCATGAGAACAAAAGTAATCAAATTAATGAAGTTTCATTGGTATGGTCAGTAAGTCTCTTATGCTGACCAAGGCTGCATTTATCTGATCAAAAATAAAACAGTAATATCGTGAAATATTACTGCAATTTAAAATAACTGTTTTCTATTTAAATTTATTATAAAATATAATTTATTTGGTTTTAGTTTTATTTAGTCTATTTAACTTACAGCAGTCATTACTCCAGTCTTCAGTGTCACATGATCCTTCAGAATTCATTCTAGAATTCTTACCTGTTGAAAACAGTTGTGCTGCTTAACATTTTTGTGCAAAAAAAGGATTATTTGATATATTGAAAGTTCAAAAGAACAGTATTTATTTGAAATTGTTGAAAAGTGACAGTAAAGACAAAATCTATTTAATAGACCATTGCTGAATCAAAGTATTAATTTCTTTAAAAAAATAAATCTTAATGTTTCCAAACTTGATGATAATAATAATAACTTTAAAATATTTTTGTACACTATGGCCAATTAATTCTAAATTCACCTGGCAATAGCAGGTGGTAAAAAAAGGAAGTATACTCTATATATATTTTCTCAATTTCTTCCTAGTAATTTAAGATGATGTTATAAAAGTAGGACTGACTGACATTTCACTACCTCGAGCATACAGACGATGAGCAGCTGCTTCACTCCCTTATTTTGAACTGAATATTGACCATGCAGGTCAAAGTCCTGCGTTTATGAACACACTCAATTTGACCTTCCGTCATTCAAGGCATGATTGCTTTTATTTGTTCTTTACAAGAGAACAACAAGCTAACAAAGGAGGAAGGCAGAGAAATTGAAAAGGTGCATGGGAGAGACATAAAAAGAACCACAGAAAAGAAAACTCATGCTGATGTGAATGTGAATGAACGGCAAATGTCAGCAGGAGAGAAACGGCTGGCATGCTGTAATGCTCCTGTTGCTTGTGTGCTGTCTGATAACACTTGGTGGAGGGGTGTGTAACGACTCTAGACACGGCGCTACATGTTAAAACACGGGCGGCAGTATTAATACAGCCACGGTGTCTGGTTTATGTAAACAAAATAAACCGATCTGGGCCATACTGTGGATTATCCATCAATATATGCAGTCTTAAAGGGATGGTTCCCCCAAAATTTAAATTTTGTAATCAGATTTTTTGTAAAATGTTTCTCTGAACACTATGGACTACTTTATAATATTTTTTTAAGCTTGCCAGCCACACTTGTTACCATTCTGCTAAATAACACCTTTTGTCTGCCATAGGAAAAAATACTTGTTTAAAGTGATGGGCAGATTAAATAAGTTATTTATCAATTATTTCTTCAGAATTATTATTTTTGGTTGGAATGACATTTTCAAGCTTCAAAACACCAAATGTATTACATTACACAGTAGTTTGTCTTAAAAACATACTGACATTTTAATATATATTAACTGTCAATCTTTTCTTCGAGTGAGCTGTTAAATGCTGCAAATGAATCACTGAGTCAGAACAGATCAGTCTGATTCAAGTTTGGTTTTATGAACCATATCATTGAAAAGATTGGCCTTAAAAGGACAATACTATTTCACCTATTAATGTGCCAAGGATTTATGCCTTCAAAAATGGTACGCGAGTTGCATGGACCACTTTAATGGTACTTTTAAGTGTTTTATGTCCATTTTGAGTTACAAGTTACAGTCCCTATTCACGGTAATGAATCGGAAAAAAAGAGCAACCTTCACAGTCTTCAGAATTTCTTTTGTCCGGTATGGAAAAATGCTTGTTTAAAATCATAAAAGGATGAAAAGGTGATTTTTTTTGGGCCTGAACCTTATGAGCTTCAAAACAAAATAAAAGAAAACACTAAAAATATGGTTGATATAATCTTTCCTTCAACTGTGAACTCTTCAACTTCATTCATTTTTTTTTTTTATATTTATGTATATTCTTTGTGTTTGTATTCCATATAATTGCACTGTCCATGGAGCGGACCTGACTAACATTTCACTGCTGGTTATACTCTGTATAATTGTGTATGTGACAAATAAAAATCTTGAATCTTGAATCTTGAACTGTAAAAAGCTACGAACGAATCAGTCAGTGACTCAAACTTGAGAAACAGATCAGTGTGATTTGAGTAACATTTTCTAAAGAGATTCATTGAAAAGAACATCAATATTTCCCCTGCCATATTTTAATATGCCAAGGATTTCTGGTTTTAAAAGACTTATATTGCAGACTTACAGAGACTTGATTGCATAGACTGCTTTCATGACACATTCATGTGTTTTATATCCATTTTGAAGCTTGAAAGTTTCGGTCCCCTATCAATGTGAATGGAAAAGCGTGACCTTCACAGTCTTCAAAATTACTCCTTTTGTGTTCCATGGAAGAAAGAAAGTACTTATTTCGACCAACATAAGTGTGAGTAAATTATGCCAATTTTCATATTCAAGTGAACTATCCCTTTAAAAGACGTCAAGACCCCTACCCTCAGAAACGCAAGTATATAATGATCAAACAATTGCTCTGAAATGATGAATAGCAAGAAAAAATGCACCGCAGGGCAAAACCACTGACTTTGTTGACTAAGGTTATATACTACGCAAGCATTACTCTGACACTGATTAATTAACTGCTAAACTTATTAAAGAGATGTACTCAAGCCATTAAACACATTGTTCACCGCTTTGTTTGATCTTGTAGAAAAATTACATCTGATGTATGAAATGCATGCCTTACAAAGAGGCTATGGCCTATTATTGCCTTTTGATGTGTTAGGAGAGGAGAGTCCTCCATAGAGGTACTCCTCTTTTGAGAGAGAGAGAGGGTGTAATTACCTCAAATAATAGAAAGAGAGAGAACATAATGCTTCTGAATTCACAATAAGAGCAGTGAAGATAGATACCTCTTTAAAAAGCTCCTCGTATTTAAGCACTGTGTTTATGTGTCATTATACAAGCGCCCAGGCTTTTTGTTCTCACCAAGGATTTAAGGACAATTATGACGGCATTATTTTTTGTTTGCTGGCAAATGCCACTTGAATGTGAAATGACTTGATGCACGAAGATGCGATGGGTGAAAATGAGACAAGAGTGAATAAGTGACATGGTGAAGTGTCAAATGAGACGTGTTGCAGTCACCAAATGAGACAGAGTATCACAACACCTTGCAGTGATGGATGTGACATTTCATTTAACAAATGTATTAGACAGATGCTTTCATGGAAAGCGACTTGCAGTACATTCAAAGTATGTGTGCTGCCTGGGAATCGAACCCATGACCTTGTCGTTCCTAGCGCAATGCCCTACCAGATGAGCTACAGGAGACAGAAACTCATGTTACTAAATTTTACATTCTTCTTGTCATTACAGTTCATCGAGCACACTTGTTCCATCTACTGCCATTAACAATTTAGAATTTTCATAGTGGATCGACTTCATAGTGAATAAAATTCCAGGAGTTCATTTAAAGTTCATATGTTTATATGGGTCTCCAAGTTGCCGTTTAAACATTTTCAGAGAAACCACCACAAATGGAAGCCCCTCCATCCCCTTTCATCATCTGTACTTCCTCTCTCCTCTCAAAATATTCAACAATCCCCAATACATCAACAAATCTATCCTTCAGCTTTAGTATATGTGTTATGTCTCTCTCAGGAGTGCACTGCTGTAGATAAACAGCCTTTAATTTGGTTTTATACTCAGAGCACAACCCAGCGTTGAACCACAAAAGCCTTGCGGTGTACTATACATACATCTTACTTGGGAAAAAAAAAAATACCCCAAAAGGATTGTGCGAAATGCTTCAGCTGACTTCCACCTAACTGTTGTGTGCTGAAAACATTTAAGAATTTAATGTAACCACAAAACATACAGCTATCAACACTCACTGATATCGACTACGGTGTGAAAAACTGCTTATCTAAAACTGATTAGTTGGTGGGGTGCCTTAAAGGGATAGTTCACCCAAAAATGAAAATTCTGTCATTAATTACTCACCCTAATGTCGTTCCAAACCTGTAAGATCTTCGTTCATCTTCGAAACACAAATTAAGATATTTTTGATGAATTCCGAGAGCTCTCTGACCCTCGCATAGGCAGCACGGATCTTAACACTTAATCAAGGTCCAGAAACATATAGGACATTGTTAAAATTATTCATGTGACATTGGTGGTTCAACCGTAATTTTACGAAGCTACGAGATACTTTTTGTGCGCAAAGAAAACAATAATAATTACTTTATTCAACAATTCGTCTCCTCCACATCCCCCTGGCGCCATTTTGGAGAGTATCACATATGTAAACAACGTATGCAACGTATGTACACGGATACATTGTTTACGTCGTTAAATCTTTGATCTGAACGTAAACAACGTATCCGCACCTTAGTCAACCAAAAGTCCGTCTGAATATTTATGCTGTAGCACTGGTGCTATAAAAGGGATGACTTCAAAATAAAATAACTTATTTTATGATACAGCATTATTTAAATAGATCAGTTAGATTATTAAAAATCTTATTACTTTTCAGCAGGGATACATTCATTTGATAACAAATAAATTCCAGAGAATTGGAAGTGTCATAAATCAGTAACACTTTACTTAAAGCCTTTATATATAATGCATTACAAAAGTAGTTTCAATGCATTAATCATGCCACATTATAATACCTTGTATGATCTCATGAATAATTGTAACCACACTTATAATACATTATATTACTTATCTACTCATTGTTACAGCTTTAGTAAGTATAATGCATTAAAAAACACATGACAAATAAGCCTTCAAATTAGTGCTGTCAAATGATTAATCGCATCCAAAATCAAAGTTTTTGTATACATAATATATGTATGTGTACTGTGTATATTTATGATGTATATATAAATACACACATATACTGTATATATATTGAAAATATTTACATGTATATACATTTATATATTTAGATTCTTATATTTTATATTATATATAAATATATTTAATATATAAACATAACATATTTTTCTTAAATACATACATGCATGTGTTTGTATTTATATATGCATAATAAATATACACAGAATACACACATATATTATGTAAACAAAAACTTTGATTTTGGATGCGATTAATCGTTTAACAGCACTACTTCAAATATATTATAACATTTTATCTTTGGGTACAATTATTTATGGGCATTGGAGAATTAATTTTCTGTTTATTGGCAGTTTTAATGACTGGAAGTTGATATTTATGGACATATATATATATATATATATATTTCACACTTTTACACTCCCAATCCTCCATGAAAAAATAATAAAAAAGTAAAACCAATTGTTTTACATTCTACAATTTGTTATAACATTACAATGTACAGTATAACATTGAATAATAATTTTGAGGTCAGTGGCCAATATATATAAAATACCAACAGATATGAATAATAAAAAAATCAAGTCTATTATCAGTCAATAAGCAATAAGTTAAGTATATATCTTGTAACAAAAACAACACTGCTGTTAAACAAAATCATGAAAATATATTAGAAACAAATCTATATAAAGAGTAAACCTGACAGACTATTAGTTGGTTGCTGGCCCATCAATAGTCAACCATCACGATGATTGTTTGCAGGACTGTACTTCTTGCTGAGCCTTAATGGTTCTTATTAATTACACACTGATGAAAGAAAAGGTGAGAAAAACACTTCCTCACAATGACCCCCTCCTTCGGTACGACGAGAGCTACCGCTCAGTTCCTTTTTCAAGTTTTTTTTCACAGCCTTCGCTGTGATTTCTCTTTTGACAATGACAGCTGTTCACCACTGATCGCATGGACGTGGTTGCCAGGCATCTGCTGCTGAGATGGAAACAGATTGTTACATATAAATTCAATCTGGGAGCAGCCTCGACCCCTGGGTTTATCATACTTCCACCTCCTGAGATGCGACAGAACACACATCTCCAGCCTCTCACCATAATGAAGTCCAGAAACACCTGGTACAGTGCGAGTGCACAAAAGAACAGTAATGTCCGTTTAGATACCAGATGGAAATCTATACGGTTCACATCTATGCCGAAACATCGAGAAATGAAGTTTAGACATTGATTATTGTGCAATAATGAGCTTGTTCGTACAGAGCACGTAATTTCGACCGATGAAAAGACTCGCCGTGCATAATTATTGCCTATAGAAAAGCTGTTCTTCAAAGCACATCATCAAATCAGCCGTCATTGATGGAGACAGGGCTCTGGCTGGGAGCAGCAGGTTGGCTTGGCACTGTAAAGTCATTACTTGTTATTCCACAGAGCCGGTGTAGGCTGCAAAGTCCTATGTGGCCACGGAGACCAGGGAGAAAGTGGCAGAGAAAAGCAAAGCCCATGGAGAATATGGAAAACCCATCAAATTGCAGATAAACAAGCAGGCAGCTCCTACCAAGTAATCATTCTCAGAAAGGTTCATGGGTGTAGAAGGGCTTCAATAAGTGCAGTAGGTATCAAATATATATAAGCATGATCTATAACTTTAAAAACACTGCTCTGGATATGTCATTTAATTGAATGCTTTCCAGATCATTCTGTTTGTGTCCAATCAAGAGCATCACAATACTGTTTGGTAGTCCTCACACTGTTAAATGTCATGCATTTGCTCTGGTTTGGAGAACAAATCTCAATTCGCGATGGCTTCAATCTTGTTGTGGACCTCTCTTATTCTCCACCTACATCACAAATGAGTCAGCTAAGAAAACCCACGACAATATTACATGACAGGCTTATGTGAATTTTTTTTAAATATATTTTAATTTCATGTGTCATGTCATGACTTATATATTATATAATAATATAATATAATATATTATGGATGCTGTTGGATTTATTTATACTGATGTTTTATATGCAATTTCTATTCAATAGATTTATTTATAGTTTATGACCTTTTTTGCAGTCAGTTGTGTTTTTGATCACTGGTAGCAGTTTAATACTTTGTTCAGTTTTGAATTTTATATCATGTACAATATGCAGAAATGTCTGATGTTTAGTACAAACCAAATTATGTGAAAATCTGTTGTAAAGAACTGTTCGCATGTATCAGTTCACTTTCCATGCTTTTAACATGCCCATTCTTGACTTTTCAAACATAGTGGACGTGCATATATTTATATTATTTATATCATATGCACTACTGTTTAAAAGATCAGTTAGATTTTTTTTATTACTTTTCAGCAGGGATACATTCATTTGATAAAAAAGAAACCATAGAGACAGGTCTAATGTTACTTTTTTATTTATTGTTTTACTTTCTATTCAACAAGAAAAAAATGTATCATGGTTTCTACAAAATTATTAAGCAGCACACCTGTTTTCAACATTAATAAGAACATGAAATGTTTCCTGTGCACCAAATCATATTAGGATTTTAGGAAGATTTCTGAAGGATCATGTGATGTTAATATTATTTTACAATATTAGTGTTTTACTGCATTTTTGATCAAATAAATGCAGCCTCGGTAAGCATAAGCATTATATACAGCATCATATATTATATGGTGTTATTTTACATCGTATATTATCGCATGCCTGGAATGCTGTATTAGCATTAACAATCAACTTCCTATTAAATCATGGTCCTATGCCTATCACATTCACGGCTATGGAGGCTGTTAATGAGGCCGTGTGTGGATTTATACAATACCTGCTGCCTGTACCAAACCCAGGCTTTTCCTTGCACATGCATTACATTTCGAAAGGAAAAGCTCCATCCCTGGATCATAGTGCTAAAAACCATAAAAAGCAGTTAGTTTTATCATATAAAAATTAATTTAGAACATCAGTCAAACAGTTGTGGTTAAGTAAAAGGGTATATAAAATTTAATTAATTAATTAATATTAAAAAAAAAAAAATAAATAAATAAATAAATATATTTATTTAAAAAAAAAAAAAAAAAAAAAAAAAAAAAAAAAAAAAAAAAAAAAAAAAGAACATCTGATTTACCTTCCCACATGTCAGCGATCCATTAAAATGCAAAACGACAGAGAGAGGTTTGATGAAATGTAAATAAGGAAGGTGAAAGATCAGCCTTCTCAGCCTAAGGCAAACAAGAATGAGGAATGATTTGAGACGGTTCATGTTTTTCTTCACTGATGGAAGCTGCTCTGAAAGAAGCAAGGCACATCTGTACACAGTGTGCAGTTAAAGCACATTAACACTGGAGTGAGTTTAGCCACGTTCCAAAACACAGTGAGCTGCCTACATAGAGAACATTTTAAGGCAGTGGTTCTCAACCTTTTTGGCTCCAAAGCCCCTTTGTCCAAGACAATATTCAAAGGACTCTGGCACTTCTATTATAAAATAAATATGTAGATATGATGCGAGTTTTATGTTAAAAATGTATTTTATTGGTATTTTTTTTATTTAGCTTAGTTGTTTTTAGAATTCTAATCAAAAATTAAATAATTCTAAGACTTTCTGGCCTGCAGGTTGAGAAACACTGTTTTAATTGATTACTAGCTATTAATTACATCTTCAACAGAGTAATTTTATTTCTGTACCATTTACTCTCTCTAAAAATTATTGCATTACTTATTACTACTTTATAAATCCCATATCAACTTCAACCAGTTGAACAGTACAAGGATGGACATGAAACCACTCTTTCAATGCTATCAAATAAACAATATAAAATTGCATAAATTATTCTTGAAGTTCTTTAAAGGGTAAGGTTACATTAAAAACATGCATTTTAATATTAAATTTTGATGTTAAATCTCTATTTTTTTATATAGGCTAGAATTGTTCTATAATCCCTACAGTATTCAAGTAACGTAATTTAACGTAAATTAAATTACAGAAAAAGTAAGAGTAATCCCTCACTTAACTTTTTTCAAGGGAAAAGTAATTAAATTACAGTAATGAATTACATAGTAATCCATTACACCTAAAACTGCGAGGGATTAGTATATACTGGATTTAAATGCAAATACAATTTTCTTTATTGGTATCTACTGTTCCATGAAAAACATCCATAGAACCTTTCCATTGTACAAAAGGTTCAAGTAACACTTCAGTATAGGGACCAATTCTCACTATTAACTAGTTGCTTATTTGCATGCCTATTATTAACATATTAGCTGTTTATTAGTGCTTATAAAGCACATATTCTGCATGACCATATTCTACATCCCTAATCCTACTCAATACCCAGGCAAAAGTTGTAGTTACTGGTTTGTTAATAGTGAGAATTGGACCTTAAAATAAAGTGTGACCAAGGTTCATTATGGTGGAAAAAGGACCTTTAAATTATTAATTATTCACACTCAAAAGGTTCTTTTAAGAAAACCAAAATGGTTCTTCTACTGCACTCACTGAGGAAACTCCCCATTTTGAGCCTTTATTTTTAAGAGTGTAGGTTCCATTAGACAGTCAAATGCATATATTTTCACACTGGATCCAGACACAACCCAGCAGAGAGTACACATAAAGAGAAATGAATCAAAATGAGTGCACATGAATACGGCCCTCTGATGACTCATTACGGGTGCTGGTTAATTGAGACAGTCAGAGAGAGCTCTTTACACTCCAACAACTATCCACTCCACAATACCCTGCCCCTGGAGAACACCGCTGACACACTTCAACCAACCCATTATACCCATCTGGCTTTGGAGAGCCTGTAATGGTTCACATCTGTAGAGCGTGCATGACCAGCAGCGAGGGTGACTGAAGAGCATGCATGCACCAGCGCACACACGCGTTACGCCACGGTCCACATTTACTGTGTAAATCATTCCATGCTCAGAGGTGTTGTTAGCACATCATCATCATCGAGCATCCATATGGACACGGCAACACTTTGTCCCTGTGTCTCGTTTCGTTGGCAACCATTCACAAGTGTGTTTGGTGAGCCCTCACACAGTGAGGTGAGAAACATCTTAACACATTTTCAAGATGACCGCGTAAAACATTAGGTGGGATGAAAACAGTCGCTGTAAGAGGGAGAGATGTTTTTCTTTCCAAAGATGGTAAGAGCCCACTATTATTCTGTATTTATGAATGTCTTGTTCAAATTCTAGTAACATCATGAATACTTCTGCACTGAATATTTTTCTCATTGCTAAATGATTTAAAAAGCAATTTAGCCTAAAAAGTCTTGCCTTTAATAACCAGCATCTGCAAAATAAAACCATTATTAAAATAATTATAAGTGCTAAGCCCAAAGTATACTTTGGTTTTTACAAATATGTGCAGTGCATTTAATGTAATTTTCATTATCAGTATAGTACACGCGTACTGCACATGCACAGACAATAATAATAAAAAAAAAACATGCATACTCTGTATGATTTTTTGCACTAATAGGTTTGTGCACAAGGTGGCAACACTGGCCCCGCCAGTCTTTTCATAGTCAAAGAAGAAACGAAGGAGATGGAACAACGACAAACCACTGGAGACCACAAAAATAATAGATGATTGCATTGAAAAAATTCCTGATAATTTACTCACCCCCATGTCATCCAAGAAGTCCTTCTTTCTTCAGTTGAAAAAAAGAAAAAAGTTTTTGAGGAAAACATTGCAGGATTTTCCTACATGTAGTGGACTTCAACAGCTAGGGAGCAACGGTTTAAAGGTCCAAATTGTCGTTTCAACACAGCATCAAAGGGCTCTACACGATCCCAGCCAAGGAATAAAGGTATTTTCCAGTGAAACAATAAGCCATTTAAAAAAAAAAAAACACAAATGCTCATCTTGCCCTAGTTCTGCAATGTGCGCCCACGACTTCACACATTACGTAATCACATTGGAAAGGCCACAGCGTGACTTAGGTAGAAGCAGAGGCGGACAAAGTACACAACTCCATTACTTGAGTGAAAGTACAGATACTGCTGGTCAAATATTACTCCATTACAAGTAAAAGTTGTAAAGACAGATTTTTACTTAAGCAAAAGTACAGAAGTACTTGCTTTTAAAAGTACTTAAGTACCAAAAGTAAATGTCCTTTTTTATGTCAATGCACTGTTTTATTACTGTTCTACGTAATACTTGCAATACCTCTGAAGCAACTTACAATACATTACACCTACTGAATACACTGACTAGCTTGTAGTATCTTTGGAATAAAGAGCTTTTAGAATGTTAAAAACCTATGGGTAAAAAAAACAAAAACAAACAAAAAATTATTTAACACCCCTACCCACCCCCACAAAAGCCGGATGGTAGTGATCTCACACAGCTCTGACAGTGTGTGCACACATCTATGTGTAGCCATTCATCCACATTTGAACAGAGTGGACAGTGAAATTACTGTAAATAGAGTGATAAGGAAGAAAATAAAATCAAACCTGCTTTAAAACCCAGCAACACAACTGTAGCTGTATAACTTTACAACAGCAACACTGCTTTAACAAAAAAGCAAAACAGCAAGACTTATTTGACATCAAAACAAAAATGTTAAAAATGCTGTCTAATCGCTCTCGCAGTACTTTGATGTCACACACAGAACGGTCTGTGCAGTGCTGCTTCAAGTCCAACACCTGTGCTTTAATAGTAGATGCACAACAGTTCTTCTGTGGCTTTATAGGTAATATTTTCATTTACACAATTTAGCAAAATCAGACAATATTGTGTCTAATATATACCACAATATTAACTTATTATTGAATTGTTGTAAATAAATATCACAATTGCAACTGGTCAGTGTTCAAAAAATGCTGGGAAATCACTTCATGTAGCCCTACAAGAGTGATTACTGATAAACTGTCTGAAAAAAAGAAAGTCACGTTTTAGAAAAGAAAAAAAATCACCCACTGACTTTCAAAGCTGCTACATAGTAACGACTTTCTACTTCGAAGACCTTGATTGAAATGTAGTGGAGTGAAAAGTACAATATTTGTCTTTCAAATGTAGTGAAGTTAAAGTCATAAGTTTCCAGAAAAATTAATACTCGAGTAAAGTACAGATACTCAAAAAGTGTACTTAAGTACAATACTCAAGTAAATGTACTTGGTTACTGTCCGCCTCTGGGTAGAAGTATTACCAAACTTCATCTGATTTTCTCCTCCAACTTCAAAATCGTCCGACATCATTGTTTTACCTTTTTCCATAAAGGGCGTTGATTTAGATTTAGTATTTGCACGTTCGCTTTGTTAACACTGGGTTGGTGTGTCCACCTACGTCATCCGTGACCTTTCCAATGTGACTATGTAATGCGTGAATTTGTGGACGTGCATCGCAGAACTAGTGCAAGATGAGCATTTGTGATTAAAAAGTATATAATTTTTTACATTTTTTAGAAAATGACCAATAGTTTTGCTAGAAAATACCCTTATTCCTTGGCTGGGATTGTGTAGAGCCCTTTGAAGCTGCATTGAAACTGCAATTTAGACCTTCAACCCATTGGGTCCCATTGAAGTCCAGTATATGGGGACAAATCCTGGAATGTTTTCTTTAAAATCCTTAATTTCTTTTTGACTGAAGAAAGAAAGACATGAACATCTTGGATGATATGGGTGTGTGTAAATTATCAGGAAATTTTTATTCTGGAAGTGAACTAATCCTTTAAAAAATCCTGTATACTTTGGTCTCTACATTTGAACTTTCCATTGATAAATATGAAAAATTGTGAGTAAGTTCAACTCAACAGTTTCTAGATAGTTTCCAAGACTGTGTGATGATTTACATTGCAACTGTAAATTAGTCACCTTATTGTCACCAAGTTTATCTAAGGAAAGAAAAAGAGTTTGTATCAAAGTTTAAGCATAATTTGGACTTTCAAAGCAGGCTGTAAATTTAATGTTTGGCTAAGATACAAATATATTAGCCAGTTTATAGCCAGTTTCCCAGACTTTTGTGATGGTTTACACTGCAATTAGTAAATTAAATGGTCGCCTTGTTGTCACTAAGTTTATCTAATAACTTACAGTAATGACACATTTCTGGCATTACGACACCAAAAACAGTATTTGAGGGAAAAACTTGACGAGATGTTTTTATGACAGATGGCACCCTGTCACTTACACACTTCACAATTTTGGCATTAAATGTGGTGTGAATCCTCTAAATTATCATTCCGTGTTTGTACAGACACTCCTGGTGGTTGAAACAGCGCTAACTATATAACGTTTTGGCATTTCACCACTGTAAACAAGAAAAATTAATGCCAACAGTTTAACAGTAGCGACTGCAAACACATTATAGCTGGCAAACCTCCGTTGACAACGGTGGCATGTTGTGTTCATGCTCATTAGCAGCTGCTTTTAAAATTACGCTTTAAAAAAAAAAGCTTAATGCTAAATACAGTTTTGTGAGAAATGTTTATGTCCAGTAAACTCTCAATTCACCGCCCAATAACAAGTGTGGTGAAAAGTTAATTTTCTACAAGGCTATAGTTCAGTTCCTCTGGGGCTGGTTGAAAGATGGTTTGGTTGAGCAGACGTTGAGAAAATGAGGCGAGAGAGAGAGAGCGAGAGAGAAAATTGAGGGGAGTTCAGGGACCGGTTTTACAGCCAGATAACTCGCCTTCACTGTGTAAGCCACACACCCCAGTGAGCAGTTTACTCTCCATTAAATGACACAAACACTGACCCAGTGCCTGGTTTCGTGCACAATACAGGCTTCTTTACCAGACAATAAGCTCAACATTGCAGTCCACTGATGGGGAATGAGTCAGCTAAGTGCCATTGAAAGGATTATTGCGGTTTTCTTGTAAGCACCTATACTCTTCGGGGTCCGTATCTTCGAATTAGAAAGCCACACGAAAAACACATGAAAATATGGAGGACTGTCAGGTAGAAAAAGCCGTTTTACATGTCAAAAAGATGACCCTGATCATGTTTTGGAACCGGCAGTGCAGAGGAATAATGCTGCGAGGACACAAGATGATAGGGGAGTGCCGCCAGGTGTGGTTTTGCGCCTTCACACAAGCTCCATTCTGTGACAGTCTGGCCACCGCTGAGAAATAACGCCCAGCGCAGGGAGTGTCTGAAAAAACAGTCAATGCTGAGCTCCCATTAGCCCCATCAGCCGCTTTTTCATGGAGTGTTAGATTACAAGTCCCATGGAGAGGATGGTTTGTTTGTTTATTATTGGGTCTTTGGCGCTGACTGCGCCACGCTGTGCTGTCAAGTGCCCTACAAACTAGAATAAAGACCGATCTTGACACAATAAGGCGCCAAATTGGGATTTATGTTTTGGAGCTTATTGTCATCATGACACTTTAATTATTATACCTACAAGACAAACCTTAATGATTTATTCTGCCAGCAGGGTTCTTTAGGCACGAAAGCTCGCAAACAAAAACCAGGCTGTGGACAATGTTTGCATAGATCAGCGACAAAAATTGTCACATGGACTGACCACAAACTGGACGAGGATGTATACTTTCACCTTTAGCATTGCTGCAAAGGGACGCAGAACCTGATTTTACCAAGTGTGACATGTTCCTGCATCTTTGTGTATCAAAATGGAATTTGAACGAATTTTGTTTCTTTACTGTTTTTTTTTGACCAACTACTGTCAAGGTGAAGCAATGATTTAAAGAGAAATTTGCTAAGCAAATTAGTCACCATCGACAAACAATTCATAGAATGTTTCTGTATACTGCACACAAAATGGCAAGAACTTTTTCAAAACGACAAGCTTTAATCTGATTGGCTGGTTTTTACACAACTTTTGGGAGTTAGAGATCAAGTCAAGGTTGTGTTTACAAGTTCCCTGGCTAGTACCAACTGCTTCCAGTGAGAAATGTTGATTAGATTTGACAAAGTTTGTGAGGTTCATGGTATTGAAATTTTAAAAAGTTTTGTTTGAGGCCTTTAGACGTGACTAAATTCAAGATTCATTGAAAACACCTGTATATTCTGTATTCTTGTTCAGTGTTAAATGTCATGCTGTTAAATGTTCAGAAATGCCACTTTCAAGACACATAGACACATTTGACTCCAAAAAAAAAAACTCTTCCGGGTTTCAATTAACCTGGCAAAAATTTGGAGATTCATTCATCCTGCATCCCGACTGCCAGGAATCGTGTAAAGGGAGCAAATCAGAACAGAGCTTGGCACATCGAGAAAGCGCTTTCCATTTTGAGTAGGCTGAAGCTTGGAAGCATTTAACTTCAGTGGTTGAGAGCTTAAATCTCCACACTACAGCAAAAAGCAGATCAACAACACAGTTTGCAGAGAAAAAATGCTGACCGAAGAGAGATTTGGCAATCTCCTCCACTGACAGACTGATAACCACTGCTGTGAGGAGATACTTACAACCGATAGAGCGGATTAAAAATAGGCCAATGTTATACAGTGGTGATCGGAGACGGGAGACCACACCGAAAATCTGGATTCAAAATTTTAAGGTTTACTTTTTAATATTTGTAAAAAAGTTTTTCGTGCTTCAAACGTCTCCATTGCTTGAAATAAAGTAAATGTTAAATGAAATAAAATATAAAACACTTAAATGTATTTCATTGCAGATAGTTGCCAAAGGCAAAATGTAAAATTTTTATTTAGTTTTTAACAGTAAAGAAAGAAAATTCAAAACATTAATAGAAACTATAATAGTATGTCAATAATACTCAATGAGCACAATAGATTGGACTAGAAGAGCAGTCTGCAGACGCATTTTTGAATATTGAAGTAATTTTAATGTGCCATGCTGCTTTAAAATCATGACACAAGATGTTAAAACAGATAAATAAATAATAAATAAATAAATAGCATTTATAGTAAATACTATAGTGTTTTTGAACCATCCTATAGTAAAGTACTTGAATTAATTGTTGTGATAATTCTATAGTTGCTGTGGTAATATAACAACTATAGTAATATAAACAAATTACTTTACCCAATACTGTACTAAGTTTTCTACAACTAGGGAATATTATACTACAATACACTACAGTTTACTGTAGTAAAAACTAAAGTATACTACAGTATTTATTACAGTTTATCAGTTCACTATAGTTAATACTACAGTATGCTGTAGCATTCATTAACAAAGTGTTGTAAATACTATAATATATACAGTATAATACACTTTACTATAGTATGGTTCAAAAACACTATAGTATTTACTATAAATTACTATAGTATTTTTTCATGGACCAGAATCTAAACAAAAGACTGGGAAAAAAATACCATTTTAAAAGGTACTAAAATCAAAGGCCACACAAATGTTCTCTTCACCTGAGAACAGCCCCAAGATTTAAATACACTTGACTTGTCTGTAACTAATTCAAAGCTGAGCGGCTCTTTAGAGATGCATGTGCCTCGCAGGCCTAGCATGTGGCGCACTTTTCATTGCAGGTAAACGCCGAGCGCTCCTCCAGCAAACACTATCATCTCGCTGACAGCCGGACCGCTGTCTCTTAAGATGTTTGACACCACAGCAAATGGAAGAGAGAAAGCAAGATGTGGACAGACAAAAAAAGAAAAGACTCAAGACACAGAGGGAGGCAGGAGATAGGAAACCGCAGCAAAACAGAGGCAGAGGATAGAGCGTGAAAGATGTACAACACCACAAAGATAGCAAGAAAAAGAGAGGGAAAAAAACAGATGGAGTGAGGTGACAGAAAAGAGAGAAAGCAGACAGACAGGCAGAAAGAGATCTGCAGCTCTCTGGCCCATAGCCAGGCAGGGTGAGGATCAATCTGTCTCTGACTACACCAGAAGTCTCCATGAATAATGCAGCCTCATTCCCAGGTGTAGTCCTGCCTGTAATCTGCATAGCAGGAACGATTTTACCCCCAGGTTGCTGTTCTGCACAATCACCGCTGGCCTTTGTTTATTTATTTATTTACTTTAGTTCATCAGGACGCGCAGACCCGTAAGATCACAGTCATTTCCTGACGGCTGAGCTCCCCGTGCCGTGTGGACGTGAGGCACTGATGAATTACAAGGAGCGCTGAACTCTCCTCATTTCTGTGTTTATTCCTTGTGTGTGCGAGTGTGCATTAAAAGAGAAAAGATACACGAGTTGTCTCATAAAGAAATGTCCTGGAATTCAGTCCAAACTCAAAAGAATACAATGTAAAATTATATTCAGCATAAAAAAAATTAAGCCTATTTGTAGGACCATTGAGATTATTCAGCATATTTCGCATACCCAAATTTTCATGACTGCAATGCACATTGATTTTTAAAATTAAAATGTGCATAAATTAAAACATATTTATTTAAAATGTGCTAATTTCTTTGCAATTCACACTACAGTAGCTACTAAGAATGCTAAAGTGTAATTTCAAGAAATAATTTTAAAGTGCAAACGAAAATGTAACTTAAAATATGCCAAAATACCACATTATATAGTTATTTATATATATATATATATATATATATATATATATATATATATATATATATAAATATATATTTATATATATATATATTATACACACATTAACACACTACTACAAATTTAAAACAATTGTTTTCTATTTTCCTATATTTAAAAAAAAAAAATTAAAGCTGCCTTAAAAACCAAAATGATAGTAAATACTGTAAAATATGATTAAAATTATCATTTTTATTGTAATATTTTTAAATGAATTTTTCTCCGGTAATGATAAAGCTGAATTTTCCACAACCTTACTCCAGTCTTCAGTGTGGCACTCAGAAATCATTCTAATATGTCGATTTTGAGCTTTTATTATCATAAATCTTGAAAACAGTTGAGCTGATTAATATTTTTTGTGGAAAATGTGATACTTGTTGATGAATAGAACAGAAGAAAGAACAGTATATATTTGAAATCAATTTTCCTTTGTAACATTATAAATGTTTTTATTATCACTTTCATCAATTTAATGTATCCTGGCTAACTAAAGCATTAATTTAAAAAAATGTTTACTGTAAATTTAAGAACGCTTAAGTGGATATACTCCACACACACATAGTTTTCTTACCTAAACAGACTTTGTTATTTTGTGCACTGTAGATGTCCTTTAGCTATGCTTCTGTGCAGAATACAAACAATGCTATTTACAGTGATAGCACAGCTTAGCTGGCTTAGGTTTGAAAGTTTGTCATATTTTAAATTTTCTCAAAAGATTAAGTCTCTCAAAGCCTGAGAGCTGAGGTGCAGTAAACAGTAAACAGTACACATACTCCACTCATCTGCCTTCTGCTCTGTCAAACGCACCAAGGAGTGAGAACAACACCTGGAAAACACTGATCTTGTCTCAGTTTCTCTCTCTCTTCCCGCCAGGTTTGTTGTGAGTGAGTGAGTGTGTCTGTGTGACTTTATGTGTCAGTAAACGAGTATGTCTGTCTGTTTTTGAGTGGTGGAGAACTTCAGGAGCCAGACGGATTAGTGAATTTCTATCTTATTAAAAAAACTTCCAAAATTGAAATGCACAGCCACTGGATTTGCCCTGGAATGCAAAATGAGTGATTTCATCATCGCCTAAAACAGTTTCAAACATTCCACACCTCCAGAAAAAAATGAACCTTTGCTTCTTAGCGAAAACCTCCCCCTTGGCACAATTCTTGTTATGTTTTTCAGGTTAAGACAACAGATAAGAGTAAAATGCCAAGAGTTCAACACAAAGGAAAGAACAGACCTTTCAAATACCTTCATCCCCTGTGATACTGAGCTACATTCATTGAACTACATGGCTAACTGTGTTATTTCTTACAGATGTAAAATGAGATTTCCCAACTGAATTCCTCCACAGATTAAGTGTCCCTCTAAAAGCGAATAAGCAAACCTTGAATCTTAGCTTTTCAAACACTGCAGCTAGTCATTGTTAAAAAAAAACAGTTCATCATTTGCTTTGCCTGTTCTGACTGCATACAGAATGTCTTAATAAACAGCATTGATTTTCTACGGCTTTCTCGACCGTAAGGTCTTCATATGTATCGATCACAACAGTCGGGTCATGGCACCAGATCTGGAGAAGCTTAAGCTTTAGCTCTAGCTTTTCAAGAGAAGTTTTTATATTCTACAGGCTGTTTTCCTTTGGGAAAATCCAGCTGATTTTTATCGAAGCTAGCTTTATATAGATTTGTAGCAGGTTCAAACTGGACCTTGACCATGATAAATAAAAGGAAACGTTAGTTCTTTTGTTTAAATTAAATGTACTCTGCATATTCATGTTGGTTTCATATGGTTAAAAATGAAAAATATAGTCGGCGTCGATTGCCTTGTGGGCAGTGCGTCAACATACATACGGGTGTCCTGTGTTCGAATCCCGACTCAAGGACCTTTCCCGATCCCGCCCCCTCTCTCCCACTCAGCTTTCTGTCAATTCTGATCTGTCCTGTCACAATAAAGGCAAGAAATGCCAAAAAAAAAAAAAAAAAAAATATATATATATATATATATATATAGATGCAAAAAATGTAATGTGATGTAACCATCAAAGGTACACATCTTAATAAATGTAATTTTTTTACATTTTATTCCCCAAATTTTTTTTGACTTTATGCCAAAAATAAATTTTCATTTGGAAATGAAATACATGCTCAACTTAGAAGAGGTGAATTTTTTGATGTACAGTTAAAGGGATAGTCCACCAAAAACGAAAATTCTGTCATTAATTATTCACCCTCATGTCGTTCCAAACCTGTAACACCTTCGTTCATCTTCGGAACACAAAATATTAAGATATTTTTGATGAAATCCGAGAGCTTTCTGACCCTGCATAGACAGCAACGGAACTAGCTATGCGAATACTTTTTGTGCGCAAAGAAAACAATGCATGGCGTGGTACAAAGACTGACAAGGAAGAAAATAAATTGTTGAATAAAGTCATTATTTTTGTTTTCTTTGCACACAAAAAGTAGCTTCATAACATTACAGTTGACCATAGATGTCACATGGACTATTTTAATGGTGTTCTTACTTCCTTTCTGGGCCTTGAACGTGGTAGTTCTGTTGCTGTCTATGCAGAGTCAGACAGCTCTCAGATTTCATCAAAAATATCATAATTTGTGTTCAGAAGATAAATGAAGGTCTTACTGATTTGGAACGACTTGAGGGTGAGTAATTAATGACATAATTTCAGTTTTTGGGTGAACTATCCCTTTAAATAACTACTAGACAGGGTTTCCATTTAACAAGCCAATAGAAATCTGCTTGGTCGATCATGTGGTCTTCCAAAGTTGGCACCAAAGTCGACCTAATAATCCATGTTGGTCAAGCAGGTCAAAGCTGGTAAAGCACAAAAAAAAAGTCAACATGTTCCAAAACAAGCTTGACCACCTTAAGCTGGCATGACCTGGATTTTCCAACAGGGTTGGGTGATATTTGAAAAAAAAATTCAACATTAGAATTACAGTTTTTTTTTTAATGATAAAAGGACACTAATATTGCAAACTAGGAACCTCAAACTCTCAAATGTCACATTGGTCCATTATAAACTACAGTAAAAGCAGAGGACATAACAGGAATACTTAAGAATACTTTCAGAATGACTCAGTACTACACTCCACCAACTAATGGTGGGAAAACATTTATGCCCATTTATGCCCATTTAACACCCACATACTCTTCACTCATTGTGACCAGAAGTCAGCCTGTCATGCTCTAATCTCTGGGTCTGGTGGACCAGTCTTCATCAAAAGTAAGACTGTGAGTAAGAATGAGTCGTCTTGTGTCGAAAGGAGTTGGAGTGTGATATGAGCGGTTCAGATGGAAAAGCAGATGAAATAGCTCAGCCGAGAGTGTGATTTAAAAAGGCTCTGTTCAGAATGAAATCGGCACCCTGTGTGAGGAAATGACTAGAGAGATTGCACAACGCTGGGTTAAAAATGAAACGAGAAGCTTAAGCTTCTAGGCTGCAACGGCCTCATTTCTATGATCAGGTCGCTTGAGTCCCAGATTTCCCAGAGCATTAAACTTGAATATGAATAACTACTTCGTATCATCTTTTTTTTTCATGTAACGCAAACATCACTATTACAATTGCTCATACTTAGAATTTGAACAAACCCCGAAAGTTAAGCATCAAACTTGGGTGTATAACTCATCTCACTACAGAAATGAATGATATCTCTCATCCAGTGGCTTATTTCAGGAGAGGTGCGCTATACTTTTCTAAGTGAGCAGCCTTATTATTTTTATTTTTTTGCTTGATGGATGGATAGAAAAAAATCTCATAGATTTATATTTTATCATACCAAGAAAAAAGTCATATATTACTGCATTACCACATGCCATTTTTAAAGTTTTACAAAAACTAACCTCGACTTGTCATAAATATTCATTCGGGTCTGGAGAGGTCGTCACTATGATTTTTCCTGTTTTTTTTATTTTTTAACATTTTTATTTATTTATGTATTTATTTATTTATTTTTGCATGTTTCTACATGAATGTGTTGGATGCACCACATGATTTTGATATGGACATTAAAAAATACTGTATTACTGTGTAGAGAAGTACAGTAAATACATTAACAAATAAATATGCCGAACTACTTTTATTTTTTCAAGAATTACATTATTTTAATTCATTATTATCATTACGATATCAGAACAGTTGTAGCACCCACCTCACAAAATAATAAAAACAAATGTAAAAAATAAAATAAAACAAAATAAAATAAAGGTTTGTACACATTAATAAATCTGGACAAAAGGTAGAAAAAAAACAACTGAAAATTATACTTAATTTGACAATTATTTTGTTTCAAAAATGAAGGGAATTTGACACTTTTAGAAACATTTAAATATTAATTTAGGTAAACAATTTCTAATATAAGTACACACCTAACTAACTGGTAACTGGCAGAACATTTTATTATCAAAATAATTAATTGTCAGCCAACTTGAAACTGTTTTTACATGATTCTCATGATCTCAGCAGCTTGTCTACGCTTCGAAAACCAATCTATGATATAAAACAGTTGATGAAAGGAAGGAAACAAAACAATTCTGTGAGCTGACAGAAAAATATGTGATGCAAAGTATGATTCATTACCAAAGCGACAAAAGAAACACTGCAAGCTCTAGACATCTCATCTCCACATTATTATTGGCTGATAAGAGGTGCTTTTAATGCAGGAACCAATTACGAGGAGCGACTCGGTCTGATAAGCCATCGGCTCGAACATCCAAATACTCCGACAGTGGTATTACATGATGAATCAAACAACGAACGCCAACGCAATCTTTTCTGTCCCCTCCACAATAACCTCAGATGTAACGAAGATAAAAAACAGACTGCTAACAGCGTTGTAATAATGCATCAGGACAGAAAGTTGACTCCACCGTCTACCCCGTCCTTCAGTTTTTTTTCTCTCTTTCACTCCATCCTGACACTCGTTGGCCCCATCGTTCTCTGCGTTTTTCACACTGTCCTTGATGCGCGTCATCCCGCTACCTGCTGCAACGCCACACTTCCTGCATTCCAGCACGTGGCCAGTCATGCAGAACGCAGTGCCACTAGGACTCAAAGTCACAAATGATTTCCCAACATGTGTTCTGCTGGGTTATTAATAAACGCGGTGGCACGGAGCAAGGCCCAGCTCTGGGCAGGAATGGCACTAAAAGGACTTACACGGACTGGAAATCAACAGGCCCCAACATAGAAGGTGAGCTTTTCGCCCCTATGAGCGTTACGGGAAATGAGCAGGAAATGGGGGTTACCGCAGATTAGGGGACGTGCTCCTGGAAAAATATCAGACCATATGGTATAGTGCTTTGCCATTACACAACAACAACAACAACAACAACAACAACATGGATCTATTCGCCATTCTGGCCTCTAAAAAAGAGACTCTGGTGTCTCAGCTAGTTGTGGCCGTCTGAGTTTGGGGGTTGTGTTTGAGGGCCATTAGCACATGCTATTACATTTAAGGTTCAGGTCAGAGCGCTCCACCAAAGAGAAGTATAAAAAGAGTGACACGCAGCCACTTTCCTCAATCGCCCTCATTCACCGCCTTTATGTTCTCTTTGAGTACAGTTTCCCTTGGGAAGCACACAGTATCACCAGTATCTACATGACATTGTTAAGAAGAATACACAATATCGACCAGTATTAGGGTTTTTAAATTATCAACATTAGTATGAATTAAGCAGCAATTAATCATTAAAAAGTTAGTTGTCTTTTCTACAGTGAATTTTAAGGTTTTAATAATGAATTTATTTATAATTGTGCATTTATTGATTTTTATGCAAGCATCAGTGCATTTGATCACTACAAACATACCATGGTAATCAAACACATGACCATGGCATTACAGAAAAAAAAATAAAAAATAATAATATTTTATATATTATACAAATTTATTTATTTTGGAAGAAAAGGGGAATGGGATCAATAAATGCATATTCAATAGCAGTGTAATTTATACACTATTATAGTATTTATGATTTTAATTTTTTCCATTTTACAATTTTAACTGTAATTCCAAATTGTGTTTTTATTAGTTTTTGTTTGTTAAAAATATTTAGATTTCTATGATTATTATTTATTTATATATATATATATATATATATATATATATATATATATATATATATATGTATATCTAGTATTTTATTTCTACAATTTACTTTTGATATTTATAATGTATTTTATGTCAGCTTTGTTTTAATTAACTAAAATTACAGTTTTTGGTCATTCTGTTTTAATTTTATTTATCAATACAACACTGTTTGATAGTGAATCTAATTCATCTAATATATAATATCAAATCAGTAACCAACCATATGGATTATTCAGCAGTAGAAATATCAGAAGTAAAATGCTGGTAATTCACAATCAAGTCTACGCATCCCCCAACTTTTGCATATTATTATTTTTTTTTTGATAATGAATTTTGATAATGCTAATTGGTTTAAATCCAATCTGCAAATTTATGCACACTTCCCCCCACAATCAGCACAGAAATGCAAAACAAGTCTGCAGATTCAGACTAAGATTGACCTTAACCAAAATAATTGCCAGCTATCATAATGCCATAAACTTCTACAGACTCGTACAAATCTCTCCTGTCAGGGACATACTAAGTGTAGCAAAGCAGACACTGTATTCCTTCAGAGTAAGGGACATAAAACCACCAAACTGTCAAATAAATTGCTAACCTTAATAAAAAAAACTTGAGTAAGGACTGCTTTAAATGCCCCGCGTTCATCTATTCATCAAATCTTTTTTTATCCTTGACACATATGAGAGCGAAACACAGCATGCAGAAAGTCGCATGGAAAGAAATCCCTCTCAAATCATTTTTCAGAGACACAGCACGCGCTCTCTCGCACACACACAGACAGACACGCACCGCAAAAAAAAAGCTGTGGCTGGAAAAACAAAACAACACACTGAGTGAATTAATCATTTCAATAAGAAGCCAGTGAGCGGCTCAGCGGAGGAAGATCAGCTGATTGTCGTCGTGTGAGCACTACATCCCCGGCTTTCTGTTTTCTTTGCCACTTTCCTCTCGCTTTTTGGCAAGGCGCCCCTTCGTAATCTTTCTCCCTCAGCGGCTCTCTAATTGAATCTGTTTAATAAAACATTCCTCTAATTGCCATGTCAGATCTGAATCACTGTATGGCCAACAAAGGCGCAAGCACAGATACCTGCTCTGAATCACCCTGTTTAGACCAATATGGCCTCACATAATTTAGTTTAGCGTACAGATAACCAGCAAACTTAACCCTTTCAGTGCTGTGTTTCTTCAAACATTGGAAGATGGATGATAAGCTGAATAGTTTTGAGGTAACGATGGCTCTCCATCACTGACAACCGCACATGCAATGCTGTTACCCAATTAGGGTGCTATCTATTCTAATTAGAATTTAAGATTAAGATTAGTGTGTCCCAAATCAGAGTACGCTTAAAAATAGTATGTCAAAGGTTTCGGATGTTGTACTAATTCTGTTGGATTTTCAAAGACTGCAGCTGTTATGCAAATTAGCTAATTTCCCCCACAATTCCATGCGCTACAGAAGAATAGCTTGACTGTGTTTAGAATACAGCTCTAGATTAGTACTTAAGATTGTGCAGTATATGGTGCATTCAAGTCACGCATTCATGTATTTCATGTGTTGAACAATCATGAACAGCACCAGTTGGGAGCATGTCATTGATAAAATTAATTACTGAAATTTATGAGGTAAGCATCATTGATTAGAGGATTTGTCATTTTCGTTGAAATTAAATGCAATCGCATTACTGACTGGTAACTAACACTAAATTAACCAACTGTAAAAATTTGGCATCTTTCATTGTGTTCCATGGAGAAAGTAATGTAAACATACCAATTGTTACACATAGCAAGAAAGTGTCTTTTTAGATGACTGTTACTTAATTACTTTTTGAATATTTTTGGAAGCAAGACTTTCAGATGATTGAGCATGACCTCGTTTACCATATTTTATATATTCTAAATGTATTGGATACTGAAGGTGAGGATTGGAATAAATACTCTTTGAGGATAAATACATGTACGGAAGCTATGAACTGTACATTCTACGAAAGACATGGTGTAGTAAGTCCATGGTATGGTTCTACACCTTACAGTCTCTGATAAGTACTCATGGACTGAGCTACACACAGCACCCCTGTGTTTGATTATAGATTAGAATTAGCATGTTCTAGCAGATTATGTCTATTCAAGGAAATATCACACTGCTATGATACACCTGCCTAGCTAAGAGTGGCCTGATGCTTAGACTGTGGCTGATGCAGTAAGCTTCGGGGCTTTATATTTCGGGGCCCTACCAGTCTAGTGGAAAAAGTTGCTAAAAACACCTGGATCTTTTTCAGTCTGAAACCTTAGATGACTTGGATAAAATCATTTGACTCATATGGATTACTTTGAAAACGCCTTAATTAACTTTTTGAAGCTTGAAAATTTTGGTTGAATAGACTTTCAATGGTGCGACAGAAATCTCTAAGGTTTCATTTGTTCTTCAAAAATGAATGAACAATTTGTGGGATTGGAATGACATGAGGATAAATAAATAGTGACAGAATTTATATTTTTTGGGTGAACTATTCCTTTAAGATTGCAGTCAATATCACACACTACAAGTATTATTTATTTTAAGAGTGGGAGACTAAACTCCCACAAGAGGCCTTTCAAAAATGTTATATCACCGCTTTTACCCAGTTTTAAGGAGAAAAGACACAATAAACCGGCTGGGTTAAAAAAAAAAAAAATGTAGTTCTCAAGAGAAACTAGAGAAACGTAGTTGTGAAAGTTATGCCCCTGAAGCCACAAACAAGTTGTCAACAGCATGGGGGAGAAAGAGCGACAGAGAAAGACGCACATTAATGACAAAAAGTAAAACCAGCAACCATTTATTTCCCCAAAGTCTGCCACACTGACGTAATACTACAACTGTTGCATTAAAACAAACTATAAAGCTTTCCATAAGATTCATCATTCATTAAGCAGTCATTCATACATCTTCTCTCTTTTGGCACATACATAGATTATCACACGCATTCATAACTGTATGAAATTCTGCAGCATTATCACATTCTACAGTAGGAGAAAAAGGTGCTAACTGGGGCCTGTTCTAAACCTGCTCACTAATCAATTTTTTTGGAGTGGATTCTCCACCACTACCTGTTACTGCCACCACTACCTACTACCTGCTACCTGCTACTGACAGAGATCGCGGTCAGTTTGTACCTTAGTACCTTTAAAACTGTTTGTAGTTGAAGAGGTAGAGGAATGCTGGGATAATTGTCTCAGAAGTGAGGTAAGAAACTGCATATATGTCCTTGAACTGTGATTGACAGGATTAGAGGAATACAATCTTTCGTTTGGAACTCCGTTTAGCTGAATCAGGCAGTTTATTAAAAAATCTCGCATAGTGCTGTAAATCATATGTGCTTCCAAAACACGTTCTGACAAACCATTAATCTAACCTGCTTGTGCAAACAATAAGTTATTTGCGTGTCTTTGCTATTCATAATATCAAAGAATGCTGAACACACAACCTCCATTCACCGTGTGAGTTCAACTATAAGAACATTATGTATGTACAGTAACTGTAAGAATATGAAACGGCATATGACTGGCTACAGGAAATATACATGAGGTCTCAATCTCCCTTCCCTCATAAATGGATTTCATTTACTTTTGTTCCCTGGTTACACATAAGATATCTTACAATAACTAAACCTTTTGGACAATGTGTAACTCATTTCTTAACACAGAAGTAGATTTTTATATTTTCTGTGAGTGAACACATGTGAGTAGTGCTTGCCTGTGCAAAGACATCCATATGTGGTTGCTAAGGTGTTCTGAGTGTAATGTGTTGCTCTGCAGTTGCTAGGGTGTTATGGGGTAGTTGCTAACTGGCCTAAGTCAAAAGAGCCAACCCTCAAGTCTTTAGAGTTGTGTATGTAACGGAGGCCAGCGGGTAGGTGCTGTGCAGGTAAACCTCACTCTCCTGATCTCAAGAGGGCGCACTAGTGACTGACGCTATTGGCTGCAGTCTTTAGCCTCCTTGTTAGTGCACTATGTACACACTGCAAAGCTTCAGGAGTGAGAACTGATTTTAAATGCAGAGGGAATCTGCTAAAATGTCATTGCAAGTGGGAACAGAATGCACAACCACACCGGAGTAACTACCAAAATAACAGTATCAGATTTTAAAGGGGTCATCGGATGCCCATTTTCCACAAGTTGATATGATTCTTTAGGGTCTTAATGAAAAGTCTATAACATGCTTTGGTTAAAATGTATCAATGGTAGTGTAAAACAACACCCTTTTTACCCTGTCAAAAACAGCTCTTTTTACAGCAACCTGTTTTGTAGCATGTCCCTTTAAATGCTAATGAGCTCTGCTGACCCCGCCCCTCTCTTCTGTGGGGTGACCGCATTTAGCCATCTGAGAATGGCTTGATTTGAGAAAGGGATAATTATTTATGGCAATTAAAAAAATAAACACTGTGTAGGATTTTTATCATTATAGGGTGGATGTGTACACACACTGCCAACACACATTTATGTTCAAACAACATTTGAACATAAATGTGTAAAAGTGAATTTTCCATCCGATGACCCCTTTAAATTCAGAGTTAATCTGATAAATTGTCATTGCAAATGTTAATGGAATACACAACCAAAATGGACTCACTATAGCAAATGACAGTACTAACAGGTTTAAATTCAGAGTTAATCTGCTAAATTGTCAATGCAAGTGTGAAAGGAATACACAACAAAAAGGGAGTTTTTTTTTTTCTTTTTCTTAATGCCCTTTCAGCATCTATGGCTACATTCATGGCGAGAACCAGTTAATCCATACACAAAGTCAATCCATACACAAGTCTGTTATACGAATAAATCGGAGGAGGAGGGGGGGGGGATTTAGAATCTTCAATTCACTTAACCTGCATGTCTTTGGGGTGTGGTAGGATCCAACCAAAATGGAGTCACTACCAAAATGACAGTACCAACCAGCAATGTTTTTTTTTTTTTTTTGTAAATAAGAAACGTAGATGGCAAAAATTTGAACCTGTCTATTTTTAAGATGGACTTAATTGTAATCTGGTTGTCACAACCTAAATTTTTCAGGAGTGAATCCAGTTTTTAGAATACTATTCTCAGTCACTCCCATAAATTTCCAAAATACTAAAATACAGAACAGGATTAAACACAAGAGGAGTGACAACTGTATTTAGCTGCAGTGTGTATGTGTTGTTCCTCCAAGTGTTGTTATAATTAACTAAAAAAAACTTTTTTTGTTTATTAAAATATTCAAAAAATAAAAGAAAATAAAAATGTTAGATGACGAACAAGCTAAATGAAAATTTTGAAACATTGATCAAAAACATCAGATCATTAACGCCCACATCACACACACTGTTGCAAAGTGTAATCGTTATTATGGTTAAGAATTAATTAAAATGCCTAACCCCAATTATGAGCAATTGTAATAATGATGCCTGTCTTAGCAACCACTGCAAATTAGATCAACCTGCCATAAATGATGGTCTTGCCACTGACCAAATTGCTTCACACTACATTCGAGGCTCTTCTGTTCTTTGACAAGCTCTCTCAATAATTATGGAGAAGATTGAATCTGCTCCTCAAGCTTTCACACCTGGGCAATGATCAAAAGATGCAATATCAGGCTATTGATTTTGTGGTAATGATAAAAATGTAGATCACTATTGGAAGATGTTTGAAAATTTAGTAAATCATCTGCTGAGGATAAACTATTTGTTGTCTGTTGAGTAGGTTCCAGCTGCTGTTTCCCATGGGACCACATGGAAGCAGTTGAATTTTTATGTAAATACAGTGACCAAACCTATATTTCTTGTTTATGTCACACAAACACACAAAATGTGCAGAGAAGATCCCAGGAGAGTTATGCTGTGGAACAGCGTCTCTTCTGCGGTGATCTCGCCTATCAAATTTACCGTTACAATCTGCTGCACTCTCAGTTGTCACAAACCTTCCTGTCAAGAGCAAACCGGTCACACGTGACGAAAGCGCAGCACTATGGGAATTCATTGTGCCTCTGGCTGGGGCTACTCTATGCTTTAATGTCCTATATTTCTTCAATGCTCTGCTTGTTCAACGAAATCCATTCCCAAATTGAACACTACCTCAAATAAAGACAGACAGACGTCAACATAAATAAAAAAAAAGTCCTTCCTGAGGACTCCACGGTTTCGAACCAGCAGTTTCAGACTTCAAAAAACTCAGAACCCTCCATAACTCGAAATGAAGGCAGTACTAGTGCAATATTTACTGCTTTAAAGGAATGCTTTACCCAATAATGAAACTTCCCTCACTTTTTTCCTGCAGACGTGAAATTATCATTTGGAATATTGTAATGCTGTGCAGAAAGGGTGATTACAGAGAGGGCAGGCAGGACATGTCATAATGATCATGCTGAATTAACAATTATTAACAGTCATTATCTGTCTCTCAGCGGACATGAAGAAACCGTGCTGATATGTTCCTCATGGCTCTTGAGGTGATGGTTCAGGATGTGATCGCCCACTTAAACCAGCTGGAAAGCTCAGCTGTAGACTCCTAATCACGTCAGAGAAGAGGCACATCTTTCCGAACAGAAATTTCATACATTCCAATCCTAGTATCAACATTTGATGGCATGTTTACGTAAAAAGGCAAGAGTTGGTAAAAAATCATCAATTTTGGAAGATTGCTGCTTCACAGATGCACACGTTTTAGTTTGCCTGGAAACAAAGTTTTGTTTACAAGTTGCCCGGCTGCTGCATAGAGTGGTACAATTCTAATATTATTTTTTGTCTATTAAATTGATAGCAGAAATTCTGACTGCACAGTTTATGCACATTTTAGGCACACTCATTTATAAAACACAAGAAAAGTGATTTGTGTGCAGACTGATATAAACAAAATGTATGGATCAACTAAAATGATTAGAAATTAGCCATAGAAAATTGCTGTTTATTTACAAATGTAACTTGTTTTCTGTTAACTTTAGACTGTAAAATATTAGCACTTTACAATAAGGTTCAATTTAAGATAATGATACACAAGCAGAAATATTTCTGTGTAAATTTTTCATAAAACCATTCTTGCATAAATTACTGCAGTGTGCCAGTAGTTTTACAAACAGTTTTACAAACTAAAACTATTGCCACAGAAATTTGTTGTGTTTGTTTATCATAATTGAGGCCTACTTTCTTCTGTTTTCTGTAAACTTTACATCATAAATTGTCAATACAATAAGGTTTAATTTAAAATAATTCAAATAGCCATTCTTACTGTAGGGCAACAATCGTTTTACAAACAAAAATAATGGATTTACTACTACCATTTATACATTTTTGACATTCTAAGTTGTATAAATTAACATTAATGTATCATGAATTAACACAAATAAAGAATAATGGTATATTTATAAATTACCATTAACCAACATTGATAAATACTGCATAAAGTAAAAGAATTGAACTTTACTGTAAAGCGTTAACCTGTAAACCTTTACACTTTGGGTCAGTTTTACTAAACAGGGCAAATTAGCGTTAGAAAGCAATTCCATAAAAGCACCGATGGGAGGGGAAAATTCTTTAGATTTACTGACAATGCACATATTAAGTAATGACCAGCGCAATCTACCAAGAGCAGTGCAAATTACCGCTTGCTTTAAGACATGATTTTTTGGGGGCATTAAATAATGGTGCAAATGCCAGTAGTTTGACGAGCGCAAATGTTAGTAAATCGCATTGCGTGATTCATTTTAAAGAGGACCTATTATGCTCCTTTTTACAAGATGTAAAATAAGTCTCTGATATCCCCAGAGTGTGTATGTGAAGTTTTAGCTCAAAATACCCCACAGATAAATTTTTATAGCTTGTTAAATTTGCCACTTTTAGGGTGTGAGCCAAAACGCTCTGATTTTGAGAATGTTGCTTTAATGCAAATGAGCTGTTGCTCCCGGAGAAGAGGGTGGAGCTTCAAGAGCTCAAGCTTCCACATTAGCAGTACTAGCCTTTGCAAATAAACATTCCCCTATTAGTACAAGCCTGTTTTCTTTACAGAAAACATACTCGGTTGAAAAGTCAGTCATCTGATTGTACTGTGCATAATAAATTTGCGTTTATGAATTACACAGACGGGAGCACGGCGGGATAAAAATAACAACATAGCTGGTCTCATGGTGCATGGCATGCTATCACAAACTTTATAAGTCCCACTCGTGATTATGAGCTCAACAAACTCAAGCGATCGACTTACATTGCTTTCATATGCAACTTTTAACCACCACATTCCTATTCACGATCATTCATGAAGACAGCACCAGTGAATACAGGCAGAGACAATGGTAGCTTTAGCATCATCAGCCTTACAGAGTGCCAAGAAGCTCTTTCATAAGGGCAATTTGGAAAACAAACGCGTGATACTTACTTTGTCTGGAGCTGATGTTCACGCACAAAGCGTTGGTACCGATTCCTACACGTATTGGGGACTTTAAAGATTTTTTTCCTGGACATTTCCTTAGACAATGAAACTTAACCATAGTGTCCTCAGCTGCTCAGATGGAGGGAGTCTATGGAGACTCCTATGTTTGTTAGTGCATCCCAAAACACAACACTAGAAATCCCTCTTTGGCGCTGACAGTGTATATCTCTGCTGAAGAGCTGATAAAATGTAAAAAAAAAAAAAATCCTAACTTGAATGCAAGTCGCTTTGGATAAAAGCGTCTGCTAAATGCATAAATGTAAATGTAAATCTCCAGCAGCTACAGCAAGTAATCAGTAATGGCGGAGGTGGTCCACAGCTTCTCACTCAGGGCTGTGTCTATGCTTATAGGACTTTTTCCCCTCAGTGATGTGAACAGAGGGAGAATCTGAAACTGCTCATTCTGAGAGACTGTTTATGATTTTTTTTAGATTATAAATAAATGAGTGGGTGGATTTTTACCATTATAGGCTGGTTGTTTTCACACACTGCAGCCACACAACTGTGTTCAAACACCTTATAAAAGTGATTTTTGCATAATAGGTCCCCTTTAATACTCTTCTCCCATAAATTTTGCATCTGAAAGGAAAACTCCTACAAATAAATATTCAATAAGGTCAGGCGCAAAAATAACTGTGTCCACGCTGTTTCAGCACTAATTATTTACTGTGTGTCTTTAGTAAATCCTGACAGTACTATTTTAACCCCAAAAGATGGTTTGTGCTGGCGCAAGCTATTAGTAAATCTAGCCCTAAGACTGCTGTGCCATTATTGAAAAATGAACTTCCACATTGTTGCACTAGTATCAGACTAGTATTTTGGTAACACTGATTCCAGATTTACTCCCTCCTAAACATCATCTCATGAAAAGAAAGGAACAAACAAACTGATTGTTCAATTACAGATGGTTGGTCAGATGGCCAAGTGGGCGTTTCTTGGCTAGAATAAGCTACAGGGTGGACCAGATTTTAGGCCAATACTCAAAAGTCTGGCTCTGTCAGACTAGACCCTTCCAAATTTTAGGCCTGGGCTTTTATCCACTGTCTCATCCGAAGCTTACCCCCCTCTTGTGACGGTGCTTGCAGAGCTCTGATCTGAACGTACAGGGTGTGATTAGCCACGTGCCCTTTCCACCTGTGTCTCTGTGCATTACAGCTTCAGCCGTTAGCCTTGACGGGCCCTGACGTCCCGCATAAATCCACCCACTTCCTGTCAGGTACGTGTTATAAATGAAGGACACCGGTGGAAGAACGTAGGAAAGATTTCATTTTTCCATTTGTGTTCTTTCTGCTGGCAGGGCAGATGGGAGGGTGATGGATGTGTCCATGTGAGGTCTGCGCTGGTGAGGAGCGAATGCAAGAGCATGCCGAGCCAGCATGTACCGCCCCATGTCGTCAAAAACCCGCCAGCCGCACAGCATGCATACATCAACGGCAACCGACGTGGCGGAAAGAAGGAGTGAGCTGACAAGCAGATAACCGTGGCACTGACAGGTCTATCTATCACATGTCTTTATTCGTCATGTTAAGGTTTGTTTTTCAAACGACTGGACATCTGTGCATTCATATGTCTTTTTTTTTTCCTGAGCCTTTTCTCTTCGTTGAGAACTAAGTTACAGAAACAGTTCACCAAATAAATAAATACAATACAATACATAAATAAAGTTGGCTGCCAAACGTCACTGGTTATCATGTGTCTTGTAATAAAATGCACCATGACAAACTGGAATATGCACATATGCAAATGAGATTTGAAAGCTACTCTAGAGGACAAGAAGTTAAGTGAAGCACAAGTCATATTGATCACTTTTAAGAAACTTTTATGGTGTTTTTGGATGCCAAAATAAAAGCTCAATAGTTTAATGTAAAAAAATATATAAAAAAATAGCCATAAATATTAGTAATCATTTTACTGTTGTACTGTGAAATATTATTATTATTATTATTAACAACAACAACAACAATAATAATAATCTTTTTATTTTACTGTCAAATATTAATCTTATTATACCAAAATTTTCTCATTTTGTTTAATTTTTTTTATTATTATCTTTCATTTTATTATTGATAAACTAACAAATGAATGAATAAATGATTGAGTACATACATACATACTATTTTTTTATTTTATTGTTAAATATTAATATTTTATTAATACAAACATTTTCATTCTGTTTAATATTTTTAAATTACTATTATTATTAATGATAAATAAACAAATGAATGAATATCTATCATCTATCTATCCATCAATCCATCTATCCATCCATCCATCCATCCATCTATAGCAGTGCCAACATTTTTACAAAATTCTCCATTTGTGTTCTACAGAAGACAGAAAGTCATGTGGTTTGGAATGAAATGCAGGTGAGTAAATGACCAAATTACCAAATTTTTGTGTGAACTATTTCTTAAAATGGAGACCCAAATGGAAAAATTCTAGATTCTGAGTAGATAAATCAATAAACAGACACCTCAACTGTCTTATTGGTGGTTAAATTGAAAGACATAACGTTCACCTGTTTAACACAAAGCCTTTTGACATTTCTCTTTGTGACGAAAGTGATAAAATGAAACAGAGAATTACATTTGACATTTCAATTCAAAGTATCTGATGTGTTTCTTGTGTGGCTTAATCTGGTCCAAAGGAATGGCAGCCATTTTGCATTTCCCTTGGAGACCGGTGGTTAAGTGGAAGGATAAGGATCACAAAAAGGCCCCTTCCAATTCAAAATAACATCTCCAGGATAAATGAGACTCTCAGAGCGCTCGTATTTCACCTGTTACGAGGACTATTTGAGATGAATACTATGCCAGTTGAAAAAAAAAGTCTCTCAGCAGTCGATCTCATTAATGTACAAGCTTTGCACAGACAGATAAATCTGTAGTTAGCTATGTGGCATTTCTAGCATTCGTGCTTGTCTCGCAGTGAATCAATATTGTTGACCTTTACTGACGGCAGTCATATTGAACGCCAAGCCATCATTTGCCTGAAAACACACAGACAGAAGTATTGAAATATTGAAAGAGACAAGGAGACTATTTTCCCTCAGGGTTTATATACAGTGGTTTGAAACATTACTAGGGCTTGAGGGAGCCAGTGGCTCTTTTACAACTCAAGAAAGGTCTTAAATTCAATACAGTTGTCAATTACTGGCTGCTTCAATTGTACGGGTTAGGGGTGGCCAATATACCAGTTTGACACCATAAACCTTTACATATTTTTGAGTATGATTTCTATCATGTTTTATGCCAAATCGCTTAAAACTGCTTAAAAACTGCTTTGCTGCGACCAACAATTTAAAAACTGGATGCAAGAATGTCTAATTTTTTAGTTGAATTAAAAAAAAAGCTGAGCAATACAGAATATTTTACTATCTATCTATCTATCTATATATAGATAGATCATATATATAACATTTAAAAAAATAATAGCCTATATAATTACTTATTTACATTATTTGATGTCAGGACATTTTTAATGTTTTTTTTCATTGCAATTTATATACCTAACAAAATGATATACATTAATAATAATAATACATATCCATATCCATATACATATGCATACATAAAGTATTAGTGCTGTATTGTATGTAAACAAACTTTTATTTTGGATTTGATTACGCGATTTGACAGCACTAATACTTTATGTATATATGTGTATTAGTACTTTATATAAATATAAAGACACTACAACTAAGTTTTTGAACAGTAAGATTTTTTATGTTTTTTAAAGAAGTCTCTTCTGCTCACCAAGCCTGCATTTATTTGATCCAAAGTACAACAAAAACAGTACAATTTTGAAATGTTTACTATTGAAAATAACTGTTTTCAATTTGAATATATTTTAAAATGGAATTTATTCCTGATTTCAAAACTAAATTTTTAGCATCATTACTCAGTATGGACTACTCAGTATCATTACTCAGTATATTATTCAGTATCACATGATCCTTCAGAAACCATTCTAATATTCTGATTTGCTGCTCAAATTTTTTTTATTATTATTTTTTCAGGTTTCTTTGATGAATAGAATGTTCAGAAGAACAGCATTTATGTGAAATAGAAATCTTTTGTAACATTATAAATGTTTTTATAGTCACTTTTGATCAATTTTAAGCATCCTTGCTAAATAAAAGTATTAATTTCTATATCCGCCCCCTCATACATATATATATATTGAATGGTATAGTGTATGATGTTACAAATGTTTTTTTATTATTATTAGTATTTCAGATAAATGCTGATGTTAATAATAAAAATGTTTCTTGAACAACAAATCAGCCTATTAGAATAATTTCTGAAGGATCATGTGACACTGAAGACTGGGGTAATGTTGTAAAATATTGCACAATTTTACTGCTTTTGCTGTATTTTGGATCAAATAAATGCAGGCTTGGTGAGCAGAAGATAATTCTTTAAAAAAACATTAAAAATAAAAGTACTAATATAAAAAAATGCTATATATTTACTTTGAACATTATTAGTCATTAGGACCTTTTTGTATTTTTAAGTTTTGAATATATTTTCAATAATAAAAAACAATGTGCATAATGTACTACAGTATATATCGTGATAATTTCTTGATAATAATGTATGCTTATATCAGTCCAACCTTGCTTGATAATAGGATGGAGGTTTTTGAGGAGTGAAGGTCTCACTTCCCTGTTTTTAATACCGTCACCAATCCTCCCAACAGCAGGGCATTCTCTCATACACCTACAGTGACATTCCTTCATCAGACTGTTCAGGCTTTAGAGTAGCCTCAAGTCCAATACTCATATACTGTGAGGTGTGTGTGTCTGTGTGTAAAGAGGCAATGAGGCAAGAGAGGAAAGAGAGAGAGATGAATTCAGGCACTGAGAGAGAGAAGATGATGAAAAGGAACTCAATTAAAGAAGCTGTGGCATGTTACACATTCCAAACGATAAGTCGTAACATGCTCTCCGGGATAAATCCATAACAAATATGCGGTTACAAAAACCAACATAACCATTAGATGGCTAATGCTGTCTTCTGACAAGAAGACTGTGAACTAAAGACGTTTTATTTTTTACAAAAAATAATTAGGAAAACAGCCTTTTGAGGAGCAGTATATTTTTAAGAACAAATTCACCTTTATTACATTCTATTATTTATACCCCATCATGTCATTCCAAACCTGTATGATTTTTTTTTATTCTATGGAAAACAAAAGGAGAAATTTCGAAGAAAATAGCAACTTATTGCTTTTTACCATGTAAATGAAAGGAGATATGGATTGTCATGCTCCAAAAAGTGACCATAAACATTGATAAAAGTAGTCCATGTGTTTTGTGTTCTATATTTCAGAAACTAAATCAACCAAAATGAAATCAATTTTCACAGATTTCCCCATCTGCCACAGGTTTATGTTAAAATAAGGACTGCCAAGACACACTGTGCCAGATTTAACATTAATGATGTCAAACGTATGCCGTATTTATTATTTAACTGCATGGAAAACAGCAGCCAGAATAATCTATAAAATAACCTAATTTAAGCTCCAAAATGTAAGTGGCATTCAGATGTTTTAGAAGGACCTTTGCTTGTTTTTCTACTAGAATGTGCATCTTGTTCTTCAGATCTTTTCTAAAAATAATATTTCATCTCTGTGCCAAGAGGGATAACTGATGTAGGTAAATTACTGCATGGATAAACTGAGCTTTGAAATCCTGTCTCGTGCTACATCTAAATGTAGCCTCAAGTGAACCATGTCAAGTTCCTCTCTGCGACTGAATCAGGGGCCCGATTTTTCCATCAAACCTCTTGCTTTCTTCATTCTTCCAGAATAAGCTCACTGAGACAAATATATACTTTTCTCTTTTTTTCTTCTCTGCAATGAAATTTTGTCGGAATGACACAACAAACTTTCTTTCTCAGCCAGACTGCCAGTCAAAGCGACACATGACCCACTGGGTCTCTCCACAATCGGCGAACAATAAGCTCTTGTTTTTTCACATTTCATGTTTTTCCCCCTCACAGCTACTTTTGTTGTGAATTATGCGCTCTGAGGAAAAAAAGGTTAATTTTCTCCTCATAACCCACACACACTTTTGTCAAAACAAGCGCACACACACACAGAGACTCACAGTTTTCTGTGTTCATTGTAAACAGCCAGCACTGACCTCTCCAGAGCTGAAATGGGTTAGTAGAGGTCACTCTCGAACAACAATTCAAAGCTCTTATCTGATCTACAGTCACCTTTGTCGAAGACCACACAAAAAGGCATCAGTATTTGAATAGTTGAGACCGGTGAGCGGTCAAAAAAAAAGCACATTAAATAAATGTTCGGTTAAATGAGATCAGCAGAGTGATTCTGAGAGAATGAGACCTGAAATATCACTTCGAGGCCTAAGACTCGAGTTCAGTAACTTGATTATAAAATATAGTTTATTGGAAATTTTCATCCTCATTTACTTCACAGCAAGGGTGGAAACCATACTGTAGTGAACGCAGATGAAAGCCCCATTAGATAACAACAATTGGCAAAAATTCAACAGCTTTAACACATCATATTAATTCTCACAGTTGTTAATATACAAAGCTAGCAAAACTGTGTAAAAATAACATACTGTAATGCCACAATTTCTTTTTGAAAGAATAACAAATAAGGAAGAATCCGTGTTCAATTATAATCAACTGGCAAACCAAACAATCCAAAATCAAAGAAAAGCAAAACAAAACAAATTTCAATGGATTTTTTAATGCAAACATCCATAGTGCATGATTTAGATGTGAGTGTCATAACATCAACATTCACATCTTAGCAAAAACAATATTAGTGATGGCAGGCATCCTGTTTTGAAAATTGTAATTCAAACTACATTTAGAAAACAAAACCTGTTGAAATATTGCTTTTTTTGTCAGCACTGCTTATAATGATCAGGGAACTAAATATTCGAAACCATCAGAAACTAAGTTGGCAGTGCTGATTAATTATTTACTATATTCTAGTAATCCTTATAAATATAACAGAAGCTGAGAAAAGACTGTAAATGATGTAGAACATTTTTCAGTCCTTTGACAATGTGAAAAAGTACAGCTTCTGTATTTTTCCCAATTGATCATTTGACGAACTGTCAGAATAATTGATAAAGCACTCAAAATGAATTGTTAGTTGAAGCCTTGAGTGTCTCATCTGTTATATCCATTTGGATTCAAGACAACAGGATGTGTATGATTCCTCTTTCCTGTCAATTTGACAATGCAACCTCTTCCGCAAAGCAACAATTAGAGTGTCTTTGTGAAAAGGCAGATACAGAAATCTTTCAATTATACTGACATGGTCACTCTGGCCCACATATACATTTTCCTCACACCATCTGATCAAATGTTCAAAGTACATAGAGCGAGCAAAAAGCAGTCAAGGACCATGCTGCGAGAGAAAAAAAAAAGCTCCCTTAAAGGTTCTGTGTTATCTTTACCAATTTAAAGGACAAACGAGTGGCACGCTTCGACGGGCCGCAGTGTGATTCATCGTTATCAGCGAACCACACCAAACCCTCAGACCACGCATCTACTGCCAGACACCACAGGGACACCAGAATGTCAACAATTGACTTACAAACAAAACGCCTCACTTCCCCCCAAAATATCATCACATCTGCCATTTCAAGTCCATAGCCATTGCATCCCACCTCAGCACTGAGTAATTGCTGGCCTGAGGCAGAAATCACGAGGAAATAAGCTTATCACAAACGCAGCAGTTTTAAAGCTCTTACAGGAAATGAAAGAAACTGACCAAACTAAATATGTTATCTGTAAAGGAAGCAATGATTGTAGGCAAGTGTCAGTCTAAATGTCAAACTTTTAAAAGAGCGGTTCGAGGTGCACATATTTTATCCATTTCTGTCAAGGAAAGTTTACAAGATGTTTGCTGTATGGCATTAAAGCGATGAGCTAAGAGGCCACATGTTCTTACTCGTCCAACACTTTAATACAAACTTCACATTGTCAACAATATACTGTATAATACGACAACTATAATTGATAGTAATGATAACAATAATATCAATAAATGGTTAAATACAATTACAAAATATAATGGAAAAAGTATGTGAACCCCTTTGAATTTACCAGGATTTCTGCGTAATCGCTGTGTAATCTGATCTGTGACTTACTGTAGTTAACTGCGACTCTATGTCTTGTAAAATTCTCAACGTTTGATTCTGTTCAGTCCATATGAACACAATGAAGGCTCCTGAGGGTCCATATGTCCTCACCAAAATATCAAAGTAATAATTCAATATCAATATACAGTATATTGCGATATATTTTTTCAATAAAGGTGATATTGTTTTTAAACACATTTCCGATATTTCAATATACATTACCAGTGTTTCCCATACATTGATTTATTTGCGGCGGCCGTTGAATAAACATGAGCACTGCACGTTTCAAAATCAAAGCGAGTGTTTTATATGAATGTATCTTTGAAGGGAACCGAGTGTCTTCAGAAAAGTTTCGATGGCATTTTCATTTTATCTGATAAAGCAGCATTTATGAGAGAAACAGTGCTTTGTGTACAGCCGTTACCAGGGAAACTGATGTTTCTGCCACCCCAAAAGCGCCTCCTGCTGGCAGAGAATAAATTAGCATTTTCAAAATGCCCGTCTCCAGCAACATTTGTTTTTGTTGTTGCTCACTCTTTTTTTTCTGTTTTCTGCAGCAGGTACAATTTCATATTCTTTATCCTGGCTGAAGCACTTTCTTATTCAAACCAGAATAAACAGAGGATGAACAAAGAGAGATGGACGTTTTACGTCAGAACGCCGGCTCCTGCGTCAGCAGCATCACATGCATAAGTCAAAGGTCTTTAGTGTTTGGAACGACATGAGGGTGAGTAATTAATGACAGAATTTTCATTTTTGGGTGAACTATCCCTTTAAGTCCAACATGACACAATACAGTACAACTTTATTTAGAAAATGAACATGGAAACCTTCAAAAAAATGTGTATAGTTATATTATTGTAATAATTATCACATTTATATAATTTGTTAGTCTAAGTGTAGGCAATTTAAAGTGCACTAGCGAATGTGACATTTTTTGTAAAAAAATAAAAAATAAAAATGCATTGACCAACAACAATTTTACCGTTACCTTTACAGTGCGCTAATGTACTGTAAAATGTGCATTCATGTTTGCGTTTATCTGCATTTTACAACAAATATGAGTGTTGCTTATCCAACAAATGAAAGTTGGAATTATCTTTTATAATGTGGCATTTTCCACAGTTCGGTCTGAATTAAACCGCTTCAACTCTACATAATCCCCTTGTTATATTAATTAATTAGGAAATTTGAAATCAATTTGATAGGCTTTCATACCGAACAAGTTACGCTGCTAACAAGTGGCACTTTTGTTAAGCTCTAGCTGTGCTGTACTCCAAACACTGCCCCATGAAATCCATCACTGGGAAGTAACAGCACTGATGTATCTGCAGCTCTGTTGATAGGATTAACCGCATGTGACACGAATCTCTCAATCAGCTGAGATGAACCAGGCTGGGAGACCCATGTCAACATCCGACTTGTCCTACATGTGTCAGAGGCTTGAAATCTTCCATACCAGTGGAGCTGTCAATACTATGAACGTACAGAGCAGATTAAAAACCGCTGGGGACTGACCGCAAGGGTGTTAACAGATTAATTATTGGAATAAGGCCACTGGGCTAATGGTGATTTCAGATAATGTAATTCGATTGTCATTGTTCCAACCACAAAGGGCATACTGGCTATTTTTTGCGGTGTTGGATCATTGGGGAATCTAGTTCACTGGGCTTCACCAAAGCTCTGACTGGGTCACAACACTGCTGGGGTGACCCTCCATGTTCGACTAAACCAAGAAGGAACTTTTATTGCTAAGAGGTTGCTCTTTCCATTAGCTAGGAGGTCTCAGCTATGTATTAAAGTCACTTTGGTCTCAGAAGAAAAAACAACATAAAAATGGTTGCTGTAAGAGTATAGAGCTATAAAATTATGTGGAAAGCATACTTCAAATAATTTGGTTTTGGGAGAATCAGATGAGAATTGTTCGAGTTCACATTTCACATTACTTTTGAGGTCTGAGATATTAGAAATGTAGCTTTTGCATTCATGTTTGTTTAATACGGTTTTGAAAAACTTATACCACTGTATAAAATAAAAACAGTTTCAATTTAATGACTGTCATGTGGTTCAACCATCAAGTAAAATTATTTTTTCTTATACACTGAATACACTTAATACATCAAAAGTTTTTAATTATATTTTTATTAATTAATTATTTATTTCAAACATATTATTATTATTATTATTAATAATAATAATAATAATAATATGATATTAATAATAAGTTATTAATTTATAAATACCATTAAAATATTTTTAGTTTTTAATTATTATAATTTTTTATATTTTTTTTTACCTTGATTTTAATTAAGGTCAATTCTTTCTTGCTTTTTCTTTCTTTCTTTCTTCCTTTCTTTCTTTTACAAACAACATTAGGTATTACTTCACTAATATTATTAAATATTTTTACATTTTAATTATATTTACTTATTTATTTTCAAATATCATGGGTTATAAATTCATGAATATCATTTATTTTAAATTTTAATCATATACAGTTTTTTATTTACTTATTTAAATATATACAAATTTTGGAGAGTCACACCACACTTTACAGCCTGTCAGTGTAAATAAATCATCAATGAGCTGAACATTAAAACGTCAATATTGTCAATATTTGAAGACGTTACTTACATTGACTGATCTTGTGAGAAAAATCTTAAAAGGAGGAAAATTTAAGCAAAGTGACCTTTTTACCTTTCTAGTGCATCAGCAGTCAGTAAATGGTGACCCTGCTGCAAATACCTTGTAATCAATTAATTAATTAATTGTAAGTCGATGTCTAAGTCCAACAAAGCTCCTTATACTGCGCCCGGAGGATAAGATGTCACGGTCACCAGTGAGGCCACGGCAGCTCACACGCCACTAAACTCCCAAACAAGATTTATTTACAAGGTAAATGAAAAAGATTTGATTTAAAAGGCGATAAGCTCTTAAAGAAGTTCTACTGACAGGTCTCTGGCAGAAAACTGCACATGGCAAAGGTGACGGAATCAATGGTATTAACAGCGCTAATTTTCCGCCTCAGGAGAAAGAAAGGAAACTACTCATGTCGTGCAGTAGAGCTGACCCTGCAGATGTGACAGGGCCGCATCCTATTAACGCCTGTTTGCGATGTGGCGGCACTCTGGTTCTCACAACGTCTAGCATGTCCAGACGCCCGGACAGATTGATGTGAGCGAGTTTCGAAAGCTGCATCGCCTCTAAATCTTGGCTCCTGAGAAGAGGAAGAACACATTCGCGCTGAACAGACAGTTGTCCTCAAACATTTACGACTGCCAAAGTCAGGGAGGATAAAATAACACGCAGCAAGAATGCTGTGGATATTTTTACAGACCTTTGAAAAACCACAGAGATTAATTACACTCTGCCCCTATAAATAATTAATTAATGCATACAGCACTAAAAATGAGGTTGTATATTCATATGTAAATAAATCGAAAAGTATTTATTTATTATTTTTTATTTATTTAATTTTTTTTATACTTTTTGGCAATTTTAGCAGCCGTGAATTAATTAGCATGCTGACAGCTTGCTGTACTTTTAGACAGCTGGCATGAGAAAAACACTCTAAAAAAGTTTATTTCAATTAAAAATTAAATTCAGTCCCTTTAAAGCACCACATACACATTCAGAGAGCTGTGTTTTGCAGCTGCATCAACGTTCTTGCCCTTTTTTAACATGTAGCCACAAGCTGCACTTTTAAGATGTCATGCCAAGTTAAAAACAGTGTTTTTCAGTCTAAAAATAAGTCTTGAGAAACCCATGCTTTCGGTTTCACTCCGCTGTTCTCCGTCCAGATGCTGTCTGATGTAAAACATCGAATTGGTGTGAACCTGAAACCAGTCTAAATATACAGGGCTTCTTTAAAAGTGATTGTTATGTATTATTACATTTTTTAAAGTTTAGAAATTATAGGTTTGCACATTTTGATTTGAATGCACTTTTTATTTTACCATTGAGTGTGATAAAACCGATAAAAAATTAACATCTCTTTGATGGTGTTAGAGTTAGTTAAATCTCAATTTTCAATTGATTCATTTAAAATTCTAATGTATTTGCATTATTAAATAGTCACAGAAGTCCTTGCATGGCATTTTTATTATTACTTTAAAAATAGAATAAGTTTGAAATGCTGTTTTGATGCACTGTTATATTTGTGCATAGAAATGAAAATTATTTTCATAGAAATTAATGATTACTTTTAACTTTATTGAAACTGTAATTCTTGCATTTACTTGTCAGCAATGACTGTTCGATCAAAATGATGGGTCCTCCGAGCCATTTCAGAGCAAATACATCAATATTGTGTACATGTATTATGTATATTGAATATGGTCCAAAAGGAGAAAAATATTTTAATACTTTTTCAGCAGTATTACCCAGCCCTAGTCATCTTGAGAACTGAATACAATTTTGAAACTAGTAGCAGTTTGTTCATGGTGCACACACCCTCACACATGGAGCTCTGCCCATGTTCCACATCAAACGGCTGAATGCCTTTGCGTTGGCCTCTACGGGACAACAGGGAAAGTCAAAGTACAGTACTTTCAGGCATTCCGTTCTTGGGTTTGGCCAACCCCCCACGCTCTCTTTGAAAACAGGACATTGTTAAAACAGAAACATGTTGCTTTTGGCATGAGAGGCTGCTCAGTGCTCTCTCCCTGCATACAACGGGGCCTGCAATTAGCATGGCCGGCTCTCCAGAACAAATATTCTCCACTGTAATCCTGCCAAGGCAGCAGAGACACAGCTCTACTGCAAGAATGCTTGGCATTTCCTTTAATGTGCTTTGGCCGAGCTGGGTCAGAGAAAACCAACAGTAACAGCAGAACAGAGTCCCACACAACAAAACTTCCTGTTCACGCTCACTTTCTCCCTCGAACACGCACGCTTTCCCTATAGAAAGAAAAACATATTTCCATCCCATCATTCTTTTTACCTGCTACTGTTCTCTAATGGTTTTATATTATGTTATCACACACGTGGCTTACATACGTGTGTATGCTAAATAAGCTTTCTATTTCCATAGAAACATTCTGGCAAAATGTCAAGATATATCTTTCAAGCGACAGTTTCTAAAAGTAGTGCATTCATCCACTTACCAAATTACTGCAACCTCTAGGTCAGGGGTCTAAACTGGATCAGTGGAAGACTACCATTCACCTCCATGTTAATTTCAAATACAGGCTCTCTCTAAAAGAGATCCAGTACATTCCTTTACCACCGCTTAGCCCAGTCATTTCACATTGACAGTAAAATTGCCATTGAATAACCTGGACCCACATCCTCAGAAGTCTTGTTGGTCCGAAAAAAACTTCTGTTTGATGGTTAAAAACACTCCACCGTTAAAACAAGTGCTTGACACCCTGAAACAAGCACTTAGACCCTTTCCCCATCTGTATTTCTTCAAAATTTTGAAATAATTTTGAAGAAATATCTCTCTGCTGCAAATACACGTGAATGACATACTGTCTTGCACACAGAAGTCCCTTCAAAGTAATTTCAGTTGGCGGCCATCTTGGCAACAGGCATACAAGTTCAGCTGCTGTCTACTTGAATGGGGGAAAATCTATTTGTCAATGACATCTTAAATTAGCAAACAAATCTGACAGCAACAGTCTCAAACATTTCCATAGCCATTTTTGTAGCCATTCTAGAAACAGACAATGCCCCTGTCTACTGTCTCAGACTCATTTTAACACACGTTACCATATTTAAATCCATTCCCATTGTATAACACATATTTTCTCCCTCAATATGTGTGAAAATATACCAAGGGGAACAGATTCTGTGTGGGGCTAACCTTGGTTGGCCAAAAATGTAATTCCTCAATGTGTCATAGTTTAAATATTAACATCTCAAGCAAATGGACTTGACTAAATAATTCTGAGAACAGTGTCTCAGTACCTTAAAGATCAATCTTTTTACCATCCTTCTAGTCTCACTTAGACCAACTATTCTTGCTAAGAACCACCCACTTAGTGACTGACTTTTAAAGCAACTGGCCACCGTTTTTTTCTTCTCACGTGCCATTGGGTTTATTTAAAACAGATCATGCTACAACAGATGAAGCAGGATGTGAAAACTAACATCTTTCCATCAGGTCTGGTGATGATTTACTGCTCTGGAATATTTTTTTTCCCCTGAGATAAAATCTACTTAGACACCAAAGGTCAACATATTATTACGGTTTTATTGGGGATTGATTTCCTGTAGTACCAACGGTAGCAGAATATGGATGTCATTAGAGAACCTTGAAGAGGGCACTGTGACGGCATTATCAATCTTTACCGTCCTTTCAAAAGACCCCACTCACAGTGCTGGCTGAAGAAATTCAAGAGGTCACAGCACTCTTCAAAATAGAGCCTGCTCCGATTCGCTACTGATAATATCAATAGCACTTATCTATTCAGCGTTCGCCCTTGTGTCTGCCAGCTTCCCGTAAACACAAAACATTCCCTTGTGAGGAAGGACGTTTTTCCATCGGGCTGAATAGGGTGAATGACCTCGAAGAACGAGCCCATATTTCAGGTGATTCTGATTTGGTTGCACGTGCAGTTGCTTAAATACACTTCTTCCTCTTCCCTTCACCAGCAGCACAAAGAGAACAACGGAACTGAAGTGCGAGATAGAATTTAATCATATTAAGGCGATGGCTCCACTTCTGTGTGACAGAAGCAATTGTTTAATGTAAAATCAATAAAATCTCACAATGTCTGCTGACTCTAGACAAAAAAGATGGCCAGGTTGATGAATCACGACAGTAATGTTTTTCTTATGCAAATGATAACTGCTGAGCGCATACCATTACAACACTGCAAAACATGTGCTTTGGCCCACGCTCCTCACGGCACTGAACGCAAACAGATGTATGAGGAGATTGGAGGAAAAACAACTTTACGCAACAGCCAGAAAATGCATCACGTTCTCAAGCAACAAAAAGTGTATTATGTACGACAGCTAGGTGGGTAGTGTCTCTACACGCTCTGGTAAAAACTTTTATTATTGAACTTGCTTTGTACTAGCATGAGCAAAACAAATCTTCAGATATTAAGCACTAAAAACACTAAAACAAATATAATACTATAAAATTAGTCATTTTTTATTATCTGAAAAATTGTGAGTGTTTGCCTGTGCAAATTTAGCGGTTGCTAAGGTGTTCCAAGTAGTTTTTTTTTTCTTTCTTTTTGTCATTTCTGCAACATAGGCTCATTGGGAAAAACATGTTGTAAACTAATACATTTTGATGTTTACATCACATAACCAGCTTCACATGTGTATATTTTCTAGCATAGTAAACTTGCTTGGTAGTGCACCTCATACAGCAGGTATGAGTCCAATAAAACACAAGTCACAATAAAAGAGCTCAAAGACTTTTAGAAGCAAGCTAAATGGCATGTTTTTTTGTTTTTTTTTAAACTTATTTTTATTTTATGTTAACATTATCAGTTAGGTCTAGGGTAGGGTTTTATGAAGGTGGTATGCTATTTTGCTACTCACCAGACATTTTATTAAAAACTGCCGAAATACATACTGAACAAAACTGAACACATTTTTAGTGTCACTCTGGACATTTCACTTTGAAACTTGCAACGAGCAATGTAATGTCATTTTTGCTGTAATTTTGCCACAGGCACATTTTTCCAATTAGAAAGGGGTTGCATTTACGTGGTTGTCAGTCTGTTACCAGGGTGGTCCAAGTCAAGCCCACCACCAACTCCCTATGATATTTTTTTCAGCAGGATATTGCTTGAGATTTTTTTGCCTGTTTTATCAGTTTGGCACAACTAATAAAACACTGTAAAGGGACAAAGACATCAAAATGATAGACAACAACAACGAGCTACTCATCAAGAGAATTAAGTAACTATTAGACAAAACATTTCTAGTAAATTGACAACTTTACAAACAGACAAGCAAAACAACATCCCAGACTAGACACAACATCACAATAAACAAGTGACAACTGCAACAACTCTGAAGCACTAGTCAAAACAAGATGACAAGCACCTATTAGTAAAACAAAACGGGGTAAACCTTCAAAAATAGCCACCGTCTGCTTCAGGGATGACGGAAAGCACACCTGCCGCAATAAAACAACAAGCCCTGCACCCGTTGCCAGGACAGTTGTGATAACAAGCATGTATTTTTATGTTTAATTGCCAGTGTGCCACCAGCTCAGACTCAACGCACAGGCACGCTCAGAGAATGCGAGCAAGTATCCATCAGGGACCGCATTTTTCAACGCAACATTTGCATTCTGATAGCTCTAAAAGGAGCCTTATCAGCTTCTAGTAAATCAGCTTGTTTGTTTGTTTAATCACAGGCTTCTAAAAAAACCTGTCATATAAGCAAGATGCCTCTTTTTCTACCCCACCCTTTAGAAAAGAATAGGAATTAGAACAAACAACCATGTAAAAAAAAAACACAGCTCCAGGGATTTCGAACACATTGGTTATGCAGATGGTTATGCAGTTGCTTAGGAAAGGCAAAACTTTTTGCGAAACAAGTATTTGTTTGGAGGTTTTATTTAGAGGAAATTTGAACAAGACACAAAAATAGCTTGGGAAATGACCTACTGCACATTTGCACAAAAAAAAACAAAAAACAACAACAAAATAACAACTGTATTGACTGTCGCTGACATTCTCAGTTTTATTAATATGCATTAATTTAAATTAGTTCACAGGTTGAATCATCCCTTCAATGATGCCACAAATTAACACTTAGATTATTTTTGGATTCTCTCAAAACTAATAAGTAAGCTTATTACAATTAGCAAAGCTAATTATAGATAATTAAGAAGAATTAATGGCAGAAGAACGCATCAAATTCTTGATATTTTTATTAACATGCAAGTTTTACCTTGCAACAATTGTACAGGGACTCATTATAAAGCCTGTTTTTAAGTATGCTCACAAAATCAAGCAATCGAGAGTTCAAACGCATATTTTAAAGATGAAACCCATCAAGGACGCATTAAACAGCATGATGACATTATGACTACTGCAGAAAGATATGAGCATGCAGGTACAAGTTCTACTCTAGAAGTAGACAGAGAGAAAAGATAATGAGAATGGAGAAATAAGAGGTACCTTCAATCTTCTGCAGGGCTGTCTGACAGGCTTCCTGGCTAGCGAACTCAAATGGGTTGTTGCATGTTCGTACACTGTCACATTCACACTTCCCATCAATGATGTTACAGCCCGTAACCAGGTTTTCATTGCATGGCTCAAAGCCCAAGAGCTGGTCGTCATCCCAGTTTTCATCTGAGCGAAAATGAAAGAGACACATATCAATGAGGATGCCACAGAAACAGAAATTTGTAGTAATAAATTATCAGATCAAACAGAGCAACCAGATTTTCAAATTCAGAATCATCCTGATATATTTTTATAGTATCATTAAAATTGTGGGTTCCCCAAAGCCAACAGGTCTGGCGATGCTTAAGTAATGAGGCTACTGAATGCTAGAGAGGAGCACATGGCCAATTACATGTGCATTTGAGGTCCAAGGGGTATCGTAGAACTCGGAAATAAGAGAGAAACGTAGACTTGTTATAAAGGATTATGCAGTTCCTACATTCCTAGCCTCTCACGACTTACACGATAGATAAATGATGGCAGAGAGCAGCGCATTTTCAAAATAAGAATGACCCCGACCCTGAAGAAGCTCCTATCTGCCAGCTACATTATGAAGTCTTATTTGCAGTGCAAACACACATTGCTGATACAAGCGCTGGTATTTCAGCCCACTGCGTGTTCACCTTATCGGTGCGCATGCACGTTTGTGTGCTTAGGACGGATGAATACACTCAAGATGGGTGTTAGCTGATATACTGAATATTTATATTAAAAAAAGACATTTAATAAAAACTATATATGTATATCAAAAGTTTGGGATCAGTAAGATTTTTAATGTAATGTTTAATTTCTCTTATGCTCATCAAGGCTGCATTTATCTGCAAAAATACAGGGAAAAAACGGTAATATTGTAAAATATTATTACAATTTTCAATTTTTGGTAATACATTATTATAGGGACCAATTCTCACTATTAACTAGTTGCTTATTAGCATGCCTATTATTAACATATTGGGTGTTTATTAGTACTTATAAAGCACATATTCTGAATGACCATATTCCATATCCTACCCAATATCTAAACTTAAAGGGGTGGTTGACTGTTTTTTTTCTAGGCTTGATTGTGTTTATGGGGTGCAGTCTAGCATGTGTTCATGCTTGTTTTTTTTAAAAACGCATTATTTTTCACATAATTTACCTTTATTCCACACCTCTCTGTCCCTTCTCTGACAAACGCCTCGATTTATTTCCTGGTTTTATGAAGCTCCTCCTTCAGAAATACGCGATGGGCTGAGATTGGTTAGCTGGCTCAGTGTGTTGTGATTGGCTAAACCGCCTCTACTGCACGTCTGAACGTCCCGCCCCTCTCCTCAGTGGCATGTGCTCCGGTTGAATTGTAAACAGTGGCGTTGTCTATAATGCTTATCAATTTGAGCCCGATTGAGACCCAGAGGATATTAGTGAAGAGGATCGTGCAGAACCTGTGCAAGCACGGCTCTTAATGGTATGTTTGATTGTTGTTGTCTCATACTTTTAAATACGCTGCTATTTGTAAGTGCTACTGCTTCTGTTAGCTTTTAATATACGGTTTTATCCTGATTAAAGCTTTAATACAGCACAGCAACTGCACGCGTGTCCATTTATAATGCTTCTCATTGCTGTGTGAAAATAAGTGCATAATTGGAACAGTTTGTTGGAGCTGATCTGACGAAATGAATGAGAGAGAGAGAGAGAGAGAGAGATGCAGAGCAGGGCGACACGAGTAACAGTATTAAGACCTGCTGCTTTAATGATTTTGAAACTTGTGAATCCATTAGAATCGTTAGAAGACAGAATCGCGATTCATATGAATAGATTTTTACGTACATCCCTAGTTTTCTCTTCCTCTTCTCTAAAGGAGCGCAGCATGGCCTCGCCCCCTTTGCTGCGTGTTCCCGGGGGCGGGGTTTATCTGGGTCTGTGACGTATCAGACCCGGGAAGTAACTCGTTGTAGTCCCTTACCAGTCGTTTTTGTAGGCATTAAACTGCCAGAATTTTAAAAGACGATATCTCCGTTTGCATTGAACTTTCAGCGCTGCAACTCTGCAGATATTGTTTATGCTCAAACAGCAACATTACACACTAACTAATGTTAAAAAAGTGAAATCGCAATCAACCACCCCTTTAACAACTAACTTACTAAATTTAAAAAACAGCAAATTGGTTTATTAAGTTTATTGAGGCAAAATTCAATGAATAGTTTGTTAATAGCGAGAATCGGATCTTAAAATAAAGTGCGACCTAATTTTTTGGTTTTCTATTTTAATATACTTTAAAATTTAATTTATTCCTGTGATGCAAAGCTGAATGTTCATCAGCCATTACTTCAGTCTTTTTTTTTTTTTTTTTGGAAATTTGTGATACTTTCTTTGATAAATTAAAAAGTAAAAAGGACAGCAGTTAAAGTAATATTTAAATTATTATTATTATTTCTTTAAAAACATTAAAAAATATTTAAATATTTATAAATAACTAATTTAAATTAATACTTAATATTTATACATAAAAAAATAATATAAAAAATTGATATTTATTTTAATACATTTCTTAAGGCCATTAATTTTATATGCAAGACCTCAGTAACACATAAATGACAACTGAGTCAAGTTTCAATGAATCAGTCAAAAAACACAGATTTACTTGCATATACATCAACCAGCCCGAGTGCATACTAAGTACCAGCGCATGCATGCAGATGCATCTGCATGCATGTAATTTGTGTCTGTTGGTCTTTGAGGAATGCAGCCCGCTTGCCAATAAATAACAGGCCTTGCGCATCTATGAGCAATTCGGCTGTTGAGTCAGAACCGTTTCTGCAGAAACCTGCCTCATACTGCAGAGCAACCTCAATTTGATTTAGCAAAAATGAGACTACATGAACTACAAAATGACTTTGTTTTGTATCCATAACTTCTCAACCCCTGGGTGGGTCACTTTAAATACTCCGAGGATAAACAAGTCATGGAAAAACACTCCTCTCACTCGCCCCGTGTCTGTTTGTTGTAGGGTCAGTCATCTGTTCAGCTACCAGTGCACAGCTGCACACTTGCGGCCCACTGTTTCGTCATCTGGATATGATGGGTGTGATTACAGTTGTACAGCACAACACCCATACAGTGGGCCGAAAGAACACAAGCCTATCACTATCCCTGTCTATAGGGGACTGTGAGTATGTGTGAGCTTGTGATCTCCTAACAATCAAGGACTGGAAGCTGATGTTCCAAAGCCCCTGCGCTTGTTGTTTTCACCAAAGCCACAGGGGTGAAGTCCCCAAATAGCTGCTGTCAACAACTGATTCCTCAGTAACTAAGCATGGCTCTCCAGAACAGCTCTGGGTCGTTTAGCTGGGCGTGGAGGGTTGAGTCTCCTGCCAAACAAGGGTTGTCTGTAGCCTGGCATAGGGTTCACATGATAAACACATCGCGGCGGTCTGAACCACACACCGGGACTCGGCCTTTCGTGTTCACAGACAGCATTGCCTTGAAGACCTCCTGGGAAGTTCCTACTTACGAGTTCAGAAATCATAATTACGACGTGATGCGCATTCAAGTGATTTCAGTCAGAGAAAAACTGACACACTGTCATATTTCTTTCTCTCTTTCACACAATGTTTTTAGTGCTAATGCAACAAAATGAAGTGCAAATATGCATAATATATGTAACTACAGTGCCCTCCACTAATATTGGCACCCTTGGTAAATATGAACAAAGGCAGCTGTGAAAATAAATCTGGATTGTTTATCCTTTTTATCTTTCATTCAAAAAATTCACAAAATTCTAACCTATCATTGAAGTAATGCAATTGAAAGTGGGGGGGAAATTGAGTTCTCCAATTATTGGCACCCAATTACAAGGTAACAGCTCTGAGTGCCTGATGAGGTTAAGAACACCTGATAAGAGATCAAGACCATCCTTCATCCAGAATCTCTCCAGATCCTTCAGATTCCCAGCTCCATTTGGTGCTTCTTCCTTCAGTTCATCCCACTCATTTTCTATAGGTTCAGGTCAAGGACTGGGACGGCCATGGCATGCTCATGACACGTTTTTGTGTTGATTTTGATGTTTGTTTGGATTATTGTCCTGATTGAAGATCCAACCACTGCCCATGATAAGATTTCTTACAGCAGTCTGGTTTAGAATTTTTATCTCCATGATGCCATGCATCTGAACAAGCATATCCAAGATACCTCCGCAGAAAAACAGGCCCACAACATTAAAGATCCAGCAGCTTGGGGCAGGGTACTTTTTATCCCTTTTGTACTAAACCCATCTGGTGGGTCTGCTGCAAAAAGCTATTTTTTCAGTTTCATCTGACCATAGAAGCCAGTACCATTTGAAGTTCCAGTCGTGTCTGACAACTGAATATGCTGGAGTTTGTTTTTGGATGAGCTAGAATTTTTCTTGAAACCCTCCCGAACAACATGTGGTGATGTAGGGGCTTGTTTGATTTTTTTTTATTTTTTTTTTGGCTTTCTGACCCGAGACTCAACTAATCTCTGCAATTCTCCAGCTGTGATCCTTGGAGAGTCTTTGGCCACTGAAACTCTCCTCCTCACGGTGCATTGGGACGATATAGACACACATCATCTTCAGGCAGATTTGTAACATTTTAGTTGATTGGAACATCTCAATTATTGCCCTGATGGTGGAAATGGGGATTTTCAATCAATGCTTTAGCCGCTTTACAGCCGCTTTCTATTTTGTGAAGCTCAACAATCTTGTTCTGCACATCAGAACTATATTCTTTGGTTTTACTCCTTGTGATGGATGATTAAGGAATTTGGCCTTTGTGTTCCTTATATTTTATCCTGTGGAACAGGAAGTCATAGCTGGACAATTTAATGCGCCTAGTCACCCTGGTGTGCTAAAAAATGAATGAATGAATATACTTCAGAGATAAATATGCCAATAATTGTGGGCAACATGTATTGGAGAAAAACATTTATTTCACCATAATATTTTCTCCCATTTTCAATTGTTTTACTTCAGGTAATTTTTTTGTGAATGAATCTAAAAAAGAAAAACAATGAAGATTTATTTTCACAGCCGCCTTTGCTCATATTTACCAAGGGTGTCAATATTAGTGGAGGGCACTGTATGTATTTTATCATTCTTGTGTTGCCATTCACAATAAATGATGAGAAATGCCAAGCCAAGTCAGCCCATAAACCAGCTACATTAGCCGTATTTACTAGAATTATTCACTACACAAAATGCATACTAGAGATGTCAATCAATTAAAACATTAACCAAATTAATTACATGATATGCTCATTAATTAATCAAATTCAATCACAATATTTGCTAAAAAAAGCCCACAAATGAAGATAATTCAAAGATACTATTGTGCCAGATGAGAAAATCATTAAATAAACATTACCAAGTCATTAAATAGACATTACAACAATATTGTTTGCTGTATTTCCATGTTAAATGTAAGCCTATCACTGGTGTTTTCAGTTAAAAGCAGGTTGAGCTTTTTAAAAACACTGTTCGACCAAAGATAGGGTCTGAAGTTTTTCCATATTTAATGATTTCAATATAATTAATCACAGTCAATTATTATGCTAGTTGATAACCCTAGTACAATGTAATTGTAGAGCAAACATTGACAATAACAACTTCAATCATGACTAACTTGCTCATATCATGAGTCTTTAATTGACATGCCCCTAAAACCCAACAAAGAAAATCTGAGCTCAATAAAATATAATTTCCCACTGGAAATGACAACATTGTGGAGGTTACCATGTGTGTTCTGAAAAGACAATCAATCGGACACAACCTTACAACAGGATTACTGTATTGTAGCCCCAAAACTGGGCAAACACTTTAAGTCATGTAATGGAAATAGCGACAGATTTTTTTTTTTGGTAACACTTTATTTTAAGGACCACTTCTCACTATATTAATTAGTTGCTTATTAGCCAGTGGCGTTCCGTCCATAAGCTGCGAATGCTCTGCATACCCAGGCCATTTGAGAGAATAAGTTCACGGGATAACTAATATAAACATGATTATATGTTGATCCCTTGTCGTTTGAAATGTAACTTAAAGCTTAAAGAGTTAGGAATAAGTATGTAAAAATATTTATTTGCCAAACGGCAGTTATTTTCTGTAAATCTACATCAGTTACGGTTGCTTCCGGGCGAGCGGATTCTCCGCAGCTTTCTCGTCTCCGCTCTGTTGCTATGACTCTTCAGGATTGAGGCGCGTTCTCATTGGTTTGCTGGTCTGCGGCTGATTTAAAGGTGCACTGTGTAATATTTAGGATGATCTATAGACAGAAATGCAATATAATATACATAACTACGTTTTCAGAGGAGTATAAAGACCTTACTTAATGAACTGTTATGTTTTTATTACCTTAGAATGAGTGATTTATAACTACATATACCGTGGGTCCCCTCACATGGAAGTCGCCATCATGTTTCTACAGTAGCCCTTAACGGACAAACTGCTCTACAGAGTGCGTATCGTCATTATGTTGTTCTCGCGAAAAAACACTGACACAGTGATGAACAAGTAACAGTAATATTCGCAATGACATCGTTTATTGAATAATTAAGTAAATATAATTCCTTAATTTACCTTTGTAAAGAAACCTCATTGCTCTCTGCGGCCCTGTATCGGACTGTCGGCAAGTGAGCGGCGGGGGAGCGGGGACTGAGCCGTTGGTTGCAATTCGCAAACTCAACCGCTAGATGCCGCTAAAAACTACACACTGCACCTTTAATGCGCGAGGTAAGCTGTCCGCGAAGCGCTCGCCCAAGCGGAAAAATACGCTGTTGCTGTCAGATCTCGATTGCCGAAAATCACATTGTGTTTGATGCAAAACCAACTCGACTAGATCAAAAGAAAAAACACGCTGTAATTGTATTTTTATGTTTTCTCAAGCAAAGCAAATTTTAAAAGTCCACTGAAAACACAGCTTCTTATATTTTTGGCCATAGACAACGTATGTTGAAGATATACATTATTGTCAACATGCCTAAGCAAACTAAAAAAAAAAAAAAATTTTAAAAACATCTCCTTTCTCTGAACATTTTGAACATTAACATTTTATTTTTCCCTTTGTTTTGCGTATGCTTTGCTTACAGTTAAGGTCCTTCTCTGATTTTATTGTTGTCTGAATATGTAGCAATGTTACTTGGCAATATTTTAAATATAAAAACCTTTAAAAGTTTTGCAACCGGGAGAATCAAATCAAATAAAATAAAATAAAAAACCTTTAGCAGATGCAGAGACATATAGACCGGGGGAATCCCCCATCTCCCTCTAAATATTACCTATAATAACGTAACTACGTGAAAACGTTATTTTGGCGGTTTTTATTTAGGAAACCAGCTATATTTTTCTAGCATTCGAATAACAATGTATAAACCTGATGTCACGGTGCACACAGCAGGGAGAAACGAGGAACACGCAGACGAGGAGATACTTCAAAATAATAGTCTTTAATGACGACATCAAGGTAAGACAGGGCAATGCAGACACACAGAAACACCGGGAATAACAAGTAGACCAGACGACATGGAACTCAACAGACAGGACTTAAATACACATGGTAATAAACACATAATCACAAACGCACACCTAACACATAACATATATGACAAAAGCGGGAACACAAGACACACACGACAGAGGTCTGACACCTGAAACGATAGAAGAAGGATTGGAGATTAATTTAATTTACAAATAAGGTAGGAAATGTGCATACTTTTAAATCGACACCTGCCATGGTGGTTCTTATTTGTCATCTTTGAGTGCGTCCCAACAGTTGATCGGGGGAGGGCGGGGAGGGGCTTAATTTTATCACTCAGCATACCCGGTTAAAAAAAGTCACCGCTCGCCACTGTTATTAGCATGCATATTACTAGCATATTGGCTGTTTACCAGTACTTATTAGGCACATATTAATGCCCTGCCTGCCCATATTCTAGATCCCTTAACCCTAGACAATACATAAACTTAACAACTAGCCTCACTAACTATTGATAAGCACCAAATTAGGAGTTTATTGAGGGAAAACTCTTAGTGAATATGCGTTCCCTAATCTAAAGTGTTACTAATTTTTTTTCTGTATTGTGACATACACCTGAGTGAAATACTGTATGTTATCCAAAAAAAAAACAATAATTGTAATGTAGGGGATCGGTTTCATTTATCAAATGTTCATTAGATGAAGGCAGATCTGAATTACAAGCTTGTAAAATAGGGGCAGGATTTAAGCAGACTAAAATGATTGGAGAAGACAGACATAAACAGTACGTCACAAGAGAGAACTCTGTTGTTTCACTGGAAGGATGAGTTGTGATATTTTTATTAAATTACGAGCTCAAAAAAATCAAACATTAAGAAAATAGACAACTTTAACATATTATCACAGTCTCTGTTTGAAGCATGCCACAGATTAATGTGGTCAGAGAGTTATAACAATAACAGTTTTAGAAAGTATGACTGCTCTTATTACATTATCTTAGGAATTCCATTCAACTTGTATTAAAACAGAGTGAAAACACTATCCTCTCACATTGCCTAATATAGATTGTCTGGTAGATGAAGAAGCTGCTAAAACAATCTCACAAAAAAGCTTGTGAAATCACAAAAACTGGAGGAAAAAAAATGAGCCCACATTCAACACAGCGGTTCTTCATAATACAAACACAGTGAAAAGTGTTGTTTTGCTGATATCAAGGCATATTAAATCGCTGCTCATCCTCTGCTAGCTGATACATGGCCTTCCTGCTGTACTTTGCAGTGGCACCTGGTTGTTATCAAGGTAGGAGTCCTTCCTGAAGCAAGAGATGCTTTCTAATTTGCAACCAAACCAATTAATTACTCTGTCGGAAAAAGACAGCATTTTTAACACCCAAGTCGTTAAATGCTACTATGTGACTAATATAAGAAACCGAAGACAGGAAGACAAATATACTCATAATAAATCACAAAAGCTATTAATACACCAAATCTGGCAATAAATGTAACATGACATCAGAATTAAGCTTTTATTTAATGCATATTCCTGGTGTTAATGTGAGCGACTCATCAGCACATTAAAAACAAATGTCAAAAATTACTGAAATAGAAGACATTAGAGTAATAAGTAATAATGTATTATTTCATCATTTTACATAAATATATAAATAATAAAATTAAAATGTAGGCCATTCAAGCTATCTACTGGATAATGGTAACCAGTACAGTGGGGGGAAACAAAATTATTTGATCCCCTGCTGATTTTGTACGTTTGCCCAGTGACAAAGAATGATCAGTCTATAATTTTAATGGTAGGTTTATTTTAACAGTGAGAGACAGAATAACAACAAAAAAATCCAGAAAAACACATTTCAATAAAGTTATAAATTGATTTGCATTTTAATGAGTGAAATAAGTATTTGATCCACAATCAATCAGCAAGATTTCTGGCTCCCAGGTGTCTTTTATACAGGTAAGGAGCTGAGATTAGGAGCACTCTCTTAAAGGGAGTGCTCCTAATCTCAGTTTGTTACCTGTATAAAAGACACCTGTCCACAGAAGCAATCAATCAATCAGAGTCCAAACTCTCCACCATGGCCAAGACCAAAGAGCTGTCTAAGGATGTCAGGGACAAGATTGTAGACCTACACAAGGCTGGAATGGGCTACAAGACCATCGCCAAGCAGCTTGGTGAGAAGGTGACAACAGTTGGTTGGGATTATTCGCAAATGGAAGAAACACAAAATAACCATCAATCTCCCTCGGTCTGGAGCTCCATGCAAGATCTCACCTAGTGGTTCTCATGATTTCAATGATCATGAGAACGGTGAGGAATCAGCCCAGAACTACACGGGAGGATCTTGTCAATTATCTCAAGGCAGCTGGGACCATAGTCACCAAGAAAACAATTGGTAACACACTACCCCATGAAGGACTGAAATCCTGCAGCGCCCGCAAGGTCCCCCTGCTCAAGAAAGCACATGTACAGGCCCGTCTGAAGTTTGCCAATGAACATCTGAATGATTCAGAAGAGAACTGGGTGAAAGTGTTGTGGTCAGATGAGACCAAAATCGAGCTCTTTGGCATCAACTCAACTCGCCGTGTTTGGAGGAGGAGGAATGCTGCCTATGACCCCAAGAACACAATCCCCACCATCAAACATGGAGGTGGAAACATTATGCTTTGGGGGTGTTTTTCTGCTAAGGGGACAGCACAACTTCACTGCATCAAATGGACGATGGACAGGGCCATGTACCGTCAGGGCCAGGGCATTGAAGCCACCCAGGGCATTGAAAATGGGTCGTGGATGGGTATTCCAGCATGACAATGACCCAAAAAACACAGCCAAGGCAACAAAAGAGTGGCTCAAGAAGAAGCACATTAAGGTCCTGGAGTGGCCTAGCCAGTCTCCAGACCTTAATCCCATAGAAAATCTGTGGAGGGAGCTGCAGCCTCGAAACCTTAATGACTTGGAGAGGATCTGCAAAGAGGAGTGGGACAAAATCCCTCCTGAGATGTGTGCAAACCTGGTGGCCAACTACAAGAAACGTCTGACCTCTGTGATTGCCAACAAGGGTATTGCCACCAAGTACTAAGTCATGTTTTGTGAAGGGGGCAAATACTTATTTGACTCATTAAAATGCAAATCAATTTATAACCTTTTTGAAATGCGTTTTTTTTTCTGGATTTTTTTGTTGTTATTCCATCTCTCACTGTTCAAATAAACTTACCATTAAAATTATAGACTGATCATCTCTTTGTCAGTGGGCAAACGTACAAAATCAGCAGGGGATCAAATATTTTTTTCCCCCACTGTAAGTAAAAACACCTAAAAAAACTCTCATGGCAGTTCGTAATTATTTGACATTTTGGCAAATTGGTGGCTAATACGTATTTTTTCCTCAATGAATATTCGATTCACTCATAAATATGTTACAATACCGAAGCAAATGGGCTGCAAAGCCAATTCAGAGTTGACTTCAGCAATAGAGGACTTTTTTTTGCAAAAGTGACTACAGTCTGTGTCCTCTGTTCATTGTTCAAACACGGACCCCCTTGTGACACCAACTCTCCAATCTCTGAATTATAACCCCCGAAAAGTCCCGCTGGCCCCTACGCAGCACCCCCTGAGAACACTTAGTACTCTGAGGAGCAGAAGAGAGACTTCAGGGAAGTGCGTGACAGGGAGGCTGCCGAACGGGGTACACTTTTCCGCTTGTCTTCACTGACTACACCAGACAACCAGTTTCTCTCAACAAATTTCAGCCTGCCCGCTCTGTCCCTTTTTGTGAAAAAGAAGAAAAACATAGGCAAAGACATGCCCTTTGGCTGGCAGTGATGCTCTGCTTTGAAGAAATATTTCACCCCAAGATTCTGTCGCCAGTTACTCACCCTCACCATGTTAGTCTAGACATGTATTACTGTTTTGTTACATTTACATTTTTCATTTATCCAAAGCAGCTTACAAATGAGCAACACAACATGTGATTCATCATAAAGAGGCCAATAAAACACGAAAAGTGCTCATAATACAAAGTTTCAGACATCATTTAGAATAGTACAAGCTACAACAGGGAGGCATTAAGACGAATAGGGACTTGAAAATAGCCACCTGATCTAGATCTTGAGTAGCTCATCTAAAAATTCTGTCACAATTTACTCATCCTCACCGTGTTACTCCAAACCTGTATTACTATTCTTATCTTTTATTCCGTATACAGTAATTACAAAGAATGGGGACTAGAGCTTCAAAATGGTCACATGATCCAGATCTTGAGTTAGTTCAACTCACTGACTCAACGATCCGTCAGTTAATGGCTCACTGGAGGGGAAGAATATCAATAAATAACGACTTTAATTTCAATCTGTCTTTCAGAAGACTTGGAATACAAAACACATTTCATGTGAAACATTAGTAGGACATATTTACAGTGCTTTTTCATCCTTTTTGAGGTTTGGAAGCTCCAATAATTGCAAAAGCAACTGGTTCATTTTTTTAAATATCTCCTTTTGGGTTTAGCAGATAAAACATGTTTTTGGAGAAGGTTTGGAACAACATGAAGTAGCAACCACTTAGAAATCCTAGCAACTTAACAGTAACACTCTGACAACCATCATAGCATAATTAATATGACATTTGCATGTCATCACCACCCTAATACTAAAAAATCTAATTAAATCTGCAAATTCTGAGCACACCTGGTAGCAGGGTTGGGGAAGTTACTAATAAGTATTACAATATTGCCTTACTCCACAAAAAGTAACTAATTGTGTTACTTAGTTACTTTTTATTGAAAGTAATGCATTGTTACTTTTGCGTTACTTTTTGTCTCCTGAGCTAGGCTTTTTTTCACATCAAAAGTGAAATTAATTAGCCTTAGTCTGAAGGAAGTGCCTCTATACCTCACTCCCAATTTCTCTCAACATGGGGACAGGAGAGGTGTGAGTGAATAGATGGGAAAACAAAGTAACTTGCTTTAAAAAAGTAACTCAGATATTTTCTTGTAAATGTATAGGTAATGTATTACTTTGCTAGTTACTTGAAAAAAGTAATCTGATTACGTAACTCGCATTACTTTTAACGCATTACTCCCAGCACTGCCTGCTAGTGAGGGAAAATTAAACTATATATATTAAAATGATAAGAACTGTTCATATCTCTCTAACTTGGATTACTTTCTTAGTTTATTTGTGTCATGAATTGCATTATGTTTCCCAGTCATCACATAACCTTTATTTATTTGGGTCATTTAGTGTTTTTGGCAAAGGAATGCCTTAGACAAAAAGCACTCCGTCTGACAGTGATTATGGCCAATGTGGAGCTGCTTTGTTAGTAGACAGAGTCCAGGGTTTGTATGGATGACATTAATAAGGGCAGGCACGCTTCATTCTCCAGGTGTTCTCTGCAAACAGATTGTGTATAATCATGTTCCATTCTTCCCAGTCTGACGCCATTTAAATGATAAAGACCACTGCTTTTCTCCTAGTCAGGAAGATTATGATTTGAGCCCAGAGCTGTATTAACAGTAATGTGGTGCAGTCAGTTGGGGATATGAACTGTCAAGCTCAGGGCTCCAATTCCAGATGGTTGGACAAGGTGAAGCTTCAGTAAATATACTGGAGCATAAATGGTCAGCGCGAGTATGTCAAAAATTTCAACCATGCGTGTTGTCATGGAGAAGGATGTCAGCTGCACAAATTAATAAATTATTTTCTTACAGTGCAACAGAACTAGAGCAAGGTAAATGTAATTTCCAATAAAATAAAAAAAAACAGTAAATATGTGTTGTTTTTTTAAGGCACAAAGTTATGTAGAAATTCTACAAACAAATTTTACATATTTTAAATAAACATAATAATAATAATAATTAATATTATATAAACATATAGCAAACAATATGAAAGATGGATAAATATTTCTATTCAAAACTGCTATAGAACCAACTATGCTTTCTGAATAACTAAGAAAATATGTGCTAATAATAATGAATTGTTTTCCACATTAAAGATTTTGTGTTTCTGGTTTCAAATTTCATGCTTTTTTTCAAGAAATCAAATCCACTCTTAAAGGGATAGTTCACCCAATAATGAAAATTCTGTCAAATGTACTTGTTCCAAAACCTGTATGAACTTCCTCTTCTTCTATTTATTTATTTGCTGAACATTAAAGGTGGCATTTTAAAGAAAACTATTGTGTACAAAAAGGTAGTTTTGCAGAGGAAAAAAAGTCATACAGGTTAAAAATGACATGAGGGTGAGTAAATTATGATATGTCCATTTTCCTCCATCCATTTAAGGATTCATCAAATTTCTAATATCAGCGGGCAGTTGTCAATATATTAAGCATCCCTAAAAAGCAGCATGCCAAGTCTTTAAATTTCCAGATGCCTCAAGTTCAACTTAGATGTTCCTTTCTGGCTCCATACTAGGTCTTCCACTGACTGGCTTCATAAAAATAGAGCAATCTGTGCTTTACAAGGCACATTTTCTTCTGATACTAGTAAAATCTGTTATAATCATCAGAAAACATATGAATGTCAACAAAACCTATAAAGCAGTTCTACAAGAAAACCACAATAAAGCAAAAATAGCAAAGCAAAAATAATCGATAGATTAATAATTATAGATTTCAAACATTTGTGATTTGGAATGTCTCTTGAAAAATAAGTAGTGATAAGTAGTGAATTTAAAACACTATGACTGCACCTGTACTGATGAAATTGACTCAGTTTGAGCAAATGTTGTATAAAGGTCTTTTCTTGTTAAGATAAGGCCTAAAGTAACTCCCAAATACAGCCAGCTTCACACAGGGACCCCTGACTGCTTTCTCTGAATAGAGAAGTGAGACATCATACATCACTTCCAAGGGAAAGCTCACCTGGAGGGTCCTGACACTAAACCCCCTGGGTGTTCCATGTGATGTGCTTGGTAAGCCCATCTCCAGAGAAGCCCGCGGGGCATTTCAAGACCATCATCTCGAATGTATGTGTTCACTGTAAACAGCCTATCCAAAGTAATCTCATGCTTTGGAATGCACAGGAATTTATGGACTTGGACCTGAAACGTAGGGTCAGTTCAAACAGAAAAATGCTTTTGTTGTTTTCTCCTCCACCCCTGTGGATTGTGGTGCTCGATTTAAAGGAACATTTCACCTAAAAATGAAAATTCTGTCATTATTTACTCACCAGTTGTGTCTCAACAAACCTCAATGTATTTGTTTCCTCTGTGAAACACAAAAGTTATTCGTTTATGTATATAATGACTTAATTTTTTGTCTACTCAGCTTCAGATATGAGCCACTTTACTGATGATCTTTGAAGCCTAACAGCCCCAGCTGTCAATCACTTTCATTTAATTAAAAACACGGCCAGGATATTCTTCCGAAATTCACATTTTGTGTTATACAGAAGAAAGCAAGCAAGCCAGACAGGTTTGGAATGACATGAGGGTGAATAAATGATGACAGAATTTTCATTTTTGGGTGAACTTTTCCTTTAAAGGCCAGTACAAATCTTTGATGTCGCATAACACAGAGAACTTTGAGATATTCAGAATTCATGGTGACTCACGGCAGGCACGGTCTACAGCAGATGTACTTTAGAGACTAATTCACTGTTAAGACCCTCTGAGGTCTTAGTTTGTTAGGAGGTGAGGGTGGAGGTTAGCAGGACATGGCCTAGACTGGCATTCGCTGCGCTCTCTCATCTGACTCATTTATCTGACAGCCGTAGCTGTGGCACTCAATGCCGCAGTGTTTTCTTGGCTGAATTACAGCAGATGTCACCCCGGCAGTTACATGTCAAACGGTCGAGACGCCTTCAATTTTCATAGCCAGCCATGCTGAAACCTGACCCGTGACATTGCAATGCATGTCCTCTGACCAAGCCGGCGTTCCAACTTGGACTAGGCCTAACAAGCGATGGGACTCTTCGGAGAAAAAGTAGACTGATACATCGTGCAAGCATGCAGAAAATGTTACAGTCTGTTCGAAATCTGTCTAAATAGCAAATATGACAGGTTTGATCATTGCTGCGCCAGTTTTAGATCTCTAGGGTTATTTTCTTGAGATGACACCACATTCTGGTATAGTTGCTTCATTAGTTTACAAAGCCTGCAAAGTTTCAGTAAAGATTTATGGTTTTGATCTTCAGCAGCAGAAACACAACTTAAAAAATAATGACAGGCCGATAAATTGGCTGATGCTTGACACTGACAGCATTGTGAGTAGATAAACATTTTAATTGCATTTTGACTGAAGAATACCTGTTTTTATATTTGTAAACTGTGGGTTTACATTCTTATATGCTTATTTATGAAGTCAATAGTATTGACTGGACAAATACCGATTTAAACAGGATTTTCCATCTGTGAAATGTCACGTAAATCAGCTCTGGCTATATCAAAGTCTCCAAAAACTATTACTTAATATATTTTCTTCGCTGTGTAGTTAACACGTTTTCCAATTCATTTATCTCAGATGCAGAAACTAAACAGTGAGGTGAAAGTTTATTTAACAGCACAGAGCTCATGAATATTTAATCGGGTAGGCAATGACGCTAAACAACGTGCTTCTATCACCGTATGGTTTCACACTGTAAACACGCACTTGAGTAGGGCTTCATAACTAATGGTTTAAAAACACCCTTTCAAACTGAAATGTAGGCCTACTAAGCCAGGATTAAAAGGAATGTGAAGTACAGAGAGAAAACCCCTACAGAGAAGACCCTGAGCTAAGACAAACGCTTGACAGCACAATTAACTGAATCAAGGTGAGGTGAGTAAAACGCATCCAGAGAAGCAAAGCCTCATGGCTGAGGGTATTAGAAGCGCACGTCCCTCGACGGTCCGATGTCAAATACTGGCTGAGGCGCAAGTGAAGTTGCATAGCAGACATTCCGATGAAAAACCAACAAGCCTCGGCGGAAAGAGCGAGGCTGGCACCACGTCCAAAAACAGCACGGAATCCGTTAGCCATACCCCAAAGAAACGGAAAACCGACATGCTGCAAACACATTAACCAGCTTCCCCTCTCTTTCACGCTACTCCAAACGACCGTCATGTTTGAAGGCAGGGGAAATGTGTCATAGTCTTCTAGACAGGACCAACGCTGACATTCAGGCTCATGCCGACTATATATCTGCGCATTCTATCTGATAGATTCTTATACACATGTAGATTACGATAATTAATGAGCTGATAATGGTTCGATTCTACTCAAATTAACTGTAATCATGACACATAATGTTCAGGGGTTTTTCATTTCTCGAAGCTGAGCTACCGTACTGTTAACCAGGTTAACATCTTAATGAACAACTCATTGTATTGCAGATTTAGCATACTTCAGAATTTTATTTTCCCTTCCATATGGACAGATACTGTGGCAAGCCGCTTAAACATGCATCACTTTTTTTAAAGCTAACAAGTATCTATTTTATGTTACAAGTAGCCCTACACATAATTAAATACTCCAATAGTGACAAATATTTTTTTTTCAGGTTCACTAATATGAAAGATAATAGCAATAGAGGCAAATAACATTTTCTTTGTTACTGGTAATTCTTTGTTTATATGGATTCATTTGTGGTCCAGATATGGATTATTCATATCCAACTATGTTGGGCTATATGTTGCTGTTGCTATCACTTATTTACTACTAACTAACTACTATATTAGCAAACTAAATGTATAGAAGTGAATACTTTATATATGAAAACCAGATTTCAAAATTCAGAAATAATGAATTTTAGAAATATTTGAATAATGTCAGCAGTACTATAGGGATACTAACTAATGATTAATGATACTCCATTTGTTAGAGCTTGATTAATAGTGAATTATTTTGAATATTTTAAATTTGACATTCCAGTTTAAAAAATAAAGTAAAAAAAGATTAGTTTGTTATATTGAAGATAAATGTTAAAATGGCTTTGCCAGAAACACATCCGCTTGGATTAGTTGTTTCCCCAAATAAATACACGGAACGGAGGCAGAGCAGATTGATTTTATTAATTCCTTCACCCATCATTAGGCGCGATTGAAGCAATGAACATGGATGACAACTTCTCAAAGAGTAGATGAAATGTGTATACAGACCTTCACAAACTCCAACCTCGTACTGCGTGATGGAGCCGCCGTTTAACGGGGGTCTGATCACGCACCGGAGTCCGCGGTCGCAGGTCCCGTACAGACCGTAAACGCCGCCGCAGCTCTCGTTCTTCTGCTTGGCACAAACCGAGCAGCAGCCGCAGATCCCCAACACCACGGAGCCCGTGCAGTGCTTGGGCTCCTCGCATTTGGACTTATCACATGGCAAACAAATGAGCGCCCGACTGTTCTTCGTGATCAACACCACAAGTTGGAAAATCAGCATGCATTTCATAAGAAGATACATCCTGGAGGAGGCCATGAAGGAAAAGTGAAAAATATAGATATCCACCCCACCCCCTGTCCCCCAAACTACACGATGAGGAACGGATCCTCCAGCCAAACCAACAAATAACAGAAGAAAACAGCGACTCTGGACGAGCGCGAGAAATGTTCCGTTCAGAAAGACGCGTTTTCTTGTCGAACAGAAAAATACGGCGTTCCTGGTGTCAAACTTTTGTTGAAGAAAGCCACCAAAAAGGCATCCCCTTCAAACGAACGGCACCAGGAGAACTATCCCACGCTGTACAACCAGTGCATGGCTTATGCGTCACGATTTCTGCACTGTTCCGTCCAGTTTGTTTTCGCGTAGGAAAACTTTCCTCACGCGCTTCTTCCTTTGAGTCTTTCGTATGCAAGCCTGTCCTGCGCCTATAAAGCCAACGCGCGATGTTTTTCAATAGTTCCCTGTCGAAGGAAACGCGGTCCTGTTATATATTTTTTGTTGTTGCCAGCAGAGCTTCATTCAGCTGTGCGAATAAATGTTTCCAGCTTTCGCGTCCGTCTCATGTCTACCGCTTGCGCTCGCTACTGAGCGTTCAGCTCAGTCCCTCACCGTGACCTCATAACGGAACCACTCCCATCTCGCATTACTTTGCTCCATTGGAGAGTTCGTTCGTTCCAGATATGAAACACAGGAAATGCTGGTAACACGACACGCTCAAAAGCAGGAGTCTGTGATATAGTTCCCGCTGGTGAAGGTGCACATGTGGAATGTGGGGCCCGCATAACTTTGAAAGAATCTCGAGTTTGGGTGGCTGCTCACCTTTAGTACGATTTTGTAAAAAGGATTGTTATGTCTTGCTTTGCCCATACATTGTTTCCTAACATCCAAACAAATACATTAGGAGTGTTTACACACTATATCAGTGAGACAGCCATGTTAAAACAAATCTTATCATAACTAGTCATCCAAATTGTGCAATTCAGTATATATTTAAAAGGTTTTGTCATAAAATATTATCAGAATTCATAATCAGGAGTCTAGATTTAAGCAATTCTTATTGGTCTTATTGTGAGTCTTGGACAAACCCATTGCTACAGTTTCTCTCTTAGAAAAAAATATATACAAAAATTGTGCTAGTTTTTAACTTTTTTAGGGATATAACAGCTTGTCAGTGGGGCAGTACTTAAAGTACCCTCTTTACCCCTAAAGGGTTCAAAATACCATAAGAGTATATACATATTACTACTCTAAGGTACTAATACACAACCTTTTTTGGTAAAGAAGGTATATGTCCCTTTGAGGGTACTGAGGGCTACCTGTAATGGTACAATTGTTGCACTTTTTTTCTGACAGTGTACATGTGTTCATATTAGTGGTCAGTGAATTCACTGATCTTTCCTCATTTACTTATTGAACACTGAGCAGCTGAATGTACTGTAAGTCTCCAAAAACCAGCACATTTATACCAGAAACATGCATTAACAAAATTATGTAATTGTTGTTTTCATACTTTTGGTAAGTAAGTAAACATTTAAAGCATTATTTACGTTCATTAATATTACATGTTCCTGGTCATCAATGAGTGTATTTTATTCCTAAAGAAAATACTACTAATAATATATATATATATTCATCAAAATCTTTTTGCAAAATATAACTTGCTCTCCCTCAGTAACACCTTTTTTTTCTTGTTCAACATTCACTTTGATATTTTAAAATGCAAAATGTTTATTTTAAAATATAAATAAAACAGAATCTTAAATGTTAAATAAAACATAAAACACATTCGAATTAATTTAAGGATTAATCTTATGCTACTTTCTTAAGCAAATAAAATAAAATATAATTAAAGTGCTTTCTAAATACTTTAGATTTATTTTTGATCAGCTATGTATTTTTAAATTCAGCCTCAAACAGAAATTGCAGTCATCTTTTCTATAATGATGTATGTCCAAGAACGGCTTCTCAAACAAGAAGAATTGTTGGGTGGGACTTGCTTTTGTCCAATGGGAACTTATTGGATCATCTGCTGATCTCATGTGAGTGACAGGTTGCTGGAGGGGATGGATTATTGCCCGGTGTACACAACATCAGAGAAGATGTGTCATTGCGAGAGGGAGGAGACATTAATGTTTTTGATTAAAGATTACGAGGGCTCATGAATTGTTTAGAAATAATGATGTGCATTTATAATAAATGCTGCAATATTCCATAAAAAAACAGAATTGACCATTTTGATTTGGTGGTGACTCTAAATCACAATTGTACAAGTGAGCAGTTATCTGCAGCATGCTTTATCTTACATCCGACGCCCCATACTGAAGCTTTTCTCTGCAGAGTTATATTAGTGCTATCAGATGTCATAATCCTGTAGATGATGACTGATAAATGTGGTAAAAGCCAAGAAGAGGGCCTCTCTTTTTGCCTTGATAAACCATTTGTACAGCAATCTCTGAAGAAATCAGATATCTTTGGATTATGTTTGCTGTTCTTTCATCTCTTCTCTTTTTACTGCAATGGTGTCCTGGCTTTGGGCGGTAGCCAAATAGCAATAGCCTCTATACAAGTTAGCTATGAATATCATTGTCAAACACAATATCAGAGGCTAGAGTTGGGGTCTAGATATAGTTTTAGGCTGTTTGGCTGCTGCTAAATGGATATGATTGCAGACACATTGCCTCTGTTAATTCTGTTCTCTATGCAGGACATGCCGATCCCCAGAGGGGCTCAAACGTACGACATGAAGCCCTTTTGATGCAGAGATGCTGTTTTTATCGATCGATAAACCACTGTCTTGCCCACCTTCAAATTCTATTTATTTTCTTTCCTTCCTCTTTTCACATCAAATTTGAACTTGTCTGTGGGATTTAAGATTTTTTTATTTTTTTGCCTATCCTCACTGGTGTTTCAGAGAGTATTTGAATGCAGCAATACCCAATAGGAGTTTTTTTTTTAAAGGAGGGGTGCTGCTCAGAGCAAAACCATACTGTTTGCTCTCATGTAGGCCTAGGCTTTGACATTATTTCCCAAAAGGCAGTAAAACTGGTAGCAGTTCTAAGAGCCAATGGACACAGAACTGCGAGAGTGTATATAATGTGAGATATCTTATAAAAAAATCCCTTTAAACCAGACCACTTAAACCAGACAATACATTTTTTATAGCGCTTCAAATTAATTCCTTTTTATAGCTACCTGTGGTATTGTTATTCCTAAAGATTGTATATTTTGTTATGTCAGAAAGAGACATCCAGGCTCCTTAGAGAGGAAAAATGTTGGGTCTAAATTTAAACCCATTTTGTTCAGTCCATATTGAAATTTATTTTTTATTATTTTATTTTATTTAGCTTTGTATAGTTTGAGTTGATATTGAAATCAATTTTGATGGCATAATTAGGTTTTTTGGCAAGTCTCGGCACAGTTTAAAACATTGTTGTAATCCCTTCTGAAACTACAGGAATTATGTTTTGTATCAAAAGAGAGACATCCAGGCTTTTTTTATGAAAAAAAGGCTCTATTTTTTTGTTTTGTTTCATTTTATTGAAATCAGCACATTTTAAGATACTGTTAAGATCTCATCAGAAACATCCAGTGTCCTTAAAGAGGAAATCATGATGACTCTAAATTTAAACCAGTATTTACATTTTATTTTATTTTGAGTTCATATTGAAATCTCTTTTGATTGCAGACTTTGGTATCTTGGCAAGTCTCAAGCAGCACAGTTTGAGCATTGTTTCCTTCTGAGGAGACACGCAACATTACTGTGGTATTTTCTAAAAGAGAAAAATCCAAGAAGCAGGAGATTTCAACAAAAATCCTAATTTCCTCCTATTTAATCTAATTTCTGCCTACAAAACATAATATTACTTTAAAGTATTAGGAGGTTTTTTGTTTGTACAGGGTTTCTTAATGCACAATGTTCTTTGGGAAACGACACTGACATTGCGAGGAGGAGTTAACTGGCACGATGCTTCGGGTTGTTTTCATTTGGATGTGTCTAATTGTTTAATGATGTTAGGTGCTGGCTAATTGAACACCCACTGTTCCAGTACCACTGTTTGTTGTGAAAGTTCCTGGGGAAACAGCCACCGGTGTTCCTGCACCCCATTGAATTAGCCCTGATGAGCCTGGTCTTATCAGCCATCTCCTTTCAGTCACAATATGACCCTCAGAAGTCCTCTCTCGAAACCGACAACATTATGTATGCCAAGGACGGTGAGGAATGCTTCCCAACGAAAGGTCCCTCGTGCACTCAGCATAATCTTGGTCATCAGCCCCCCCGTATCATGTTCAAATGAGGGTAGAATCTCTCAAACGTCTTGGGAAACAGCTCATATTTAGTCAAACCACCCCAATCCCATTTAGCAGGCTTTTAACAGCTGTAGCCATCAACTGCTCAAATATGTAGGTGGCATTCCCGCTGAGGAACACAATTAGATTTTACATTAAAATGACTAAGACTTTGTTTTTCGCAACTCAAGACTCAACTCACTTTCTTGACATGTTTTCCTGTCTAGGCTGTCACGTCAAATTCGAACTCTGAATGACCATTGAACATCTACCTGCGGCGATACAGACGTCTGTCAACGTCTAACTCCATTAATGCCACCTTCCTCAAAACATCACCAACACATTGGCTCAGCACTCACCAGCCCTTTTTCAATAATCATTAAGTCCTTCTTCTTTCGCCTCTCAGCCTCATTGTGGTTTCCAGGTACTGAATGATGGTTGGCTATTGTACACCAGACAATGTCCTAGACAGCGCAATTTTTTTTTGTAGCTCGGAGGACAGTCTGTGGCTGTATTGTGTTATATGTAAATTATAATCTCTGTGGCATCTCCTTTGTTGGAGCTGCTGTATTTAACGCAGATGATTTGATATTGTCTCCCAGAGGCGGCACTTGTGAGCCTGTATCAAATTCATAGAGGTCAGTGGGGGAAGAGAGATGGAGTGTTGGATAAAGCAGTGAAGCATCTGATGTTTTATGGAGATTTGCAGCCGTGTGTGTGTAATCGGTGGCTGATCCTACTATTACCATCAGGTCTGTTTCCAAATGTTTAACCGCCTCGTTCTTTCTCGCACAGCTGCCTTCTGTATCATTTGCGCAAATGCGTGTTTGACGCGCACAAACAATGTTTAGGTTGATTAGACGAGTACTACATTAATAGTTGTTATTCTCGTTGTCCCTCCCATGGCCTTTCCGCACAGCAAGTGTTTACTTTGGCATTTACTTCTTCGCTTTTTCTCCTCATGCACCACAACAATGGCTTAGATTAATGGCATATCTTAAATTAAATAACAAAAGCCAAATGCAATCTGCTCAGGATAGGGCAAAATAAGGGACAGAGGAAAAAAAACTCAGAAGAAAACAAATAATTAATGTTGCACAAGGAGTGACGGCTCCAATTCATGAAGCAATTTTATTCCCTGGCCGCTGAGACATGCAGAAGCTGTAAACGTTGGGCCAGGGAGCAGCATGAGGGTGCAGAGGAGCGCTGATGACAGCCAGTAGACTCATTGTGACTGGAGCATTGGCTCTGCAGCCGCTGGGCTAACTGCTCCATTAATCATCCACACAGGCCTGCACCCCCCCCCCCCCCCCCCCCCACCCCACCACCAAATGCACAGCAGCAAAAAGCCAAGCATTTATCCCAAAGTGGAAGGAGTACTGGAACCTGCCTTCTACAATCTTTGCTAGTTACTCAATGAAATATTTCCACTTCAATGGCTCAAAATGATAAAATTACCATAGATAGATAGATAGATAGATTGAGCAAATTATTTAATGACTCAGTCATGAATATGGACACTCAGTTTGTTCCTGAATAAATTGGTTGAGCAAATGATTCAATGACTCACTCAAAAAGACAATGGCTGCATCCAAAATCGCATATTCTCTGACTGGGTACTTCTTTTGAATAAGTAATTACTTAAATTATATATAATCAATTTAATGGAAGTAAATAGGACCCTCAGCATTAACACTTTAAAAACCATGCAAAATGTTGGGCGTAAATACTGTCATTTATTTACTTTTCCCTTGAAAAAGTTAAGTAACAATTGCATATAAAACAATAGTGGATTTAACATCCAAATGTAACATCTGATGTCACAATGTATGTAACGTTCTCCCTTTAAATACTTTGGTCTGCTCAAGAATATTTGATATGATTTCATATTATTTATTTCAAAGAATTAAAAGAGCAGTTTCATGTCTACCCTTGTATTGTTGAGGTCAATATGGGATTTAGAAAGTAATTAGTAATAAGTAATGCAATCATTTTTAATTAGTAGCTAGTAATGAATTACTCTTTAAAAGTAACTTACCCAACACTGGTGAACACACAGTGAAGTATGACGTAAGCATGTTGTGAAGCTTGTGCGAGAAGTGACACAGAAGCTTCACGATGTGCTGACACTTACGTAACAGGTGAAATCATTAATGTGCTTATGGCAGTTGTTCTGAAGCGATGGTTTATAGTTAAAAAAGTTTAAAATAGTAGTATTTTTCTCACTCACACCACACATCGCTTCACTTTAGAAAACATTAATTCCTCAGTTGGAGTTGTTTGGGTTACCATTGTGTTTGTTTTATTCTTCAGGCAAACAAGTGCACAGTCAACTTTAGAATTCAGATTTAGAACTTTAGAACTCTATAGCATCAGTGTAGAAGAGTAATTACCTGGTGAAGAGGATTTACTTATTGTAGAGTTAACAAAAGTTATCATGTGCATTGTAATGTTCGAAGCATATGTAAACTTGTGCCCCTATTTTACTATTCAAAACATGGCAGAGACTCCTCTTATCTAGACTCACTTTCACAAGCATGTGAACCATGAAGCAGTACACTAAGAATAACCCCTGCAGAAACTGTCTCATGTTGAAAACATCTACACTGAATAAACGTTTTGTGATGACAGAACAATTACTTCATAATTTAATTTAAGGCTCATTGTCCGTGAGGCACAGAAAGCTTGGGCTAATGGCTTTCATTCAAATGACAGCCAGCATTCATCTGCACTCATCAGAGCATTCCAAACATCTCAACCATTCCCCAACGGTCCAATGTTTATACACTGGAATGCAAGTAAAATGGGCCTGATAATTATCAGCATAACTTTGGATCTGATGATTTTAGACTGTACAGTTGAACACATTGTTCTTTCTTCACAGCCCATGATAAAATACAGACACACATGTATAAAAGAAAATAAAAATGTTCCCAGACAACATAAACATGGAATAATCAACATAAACATATTTATTTCAAGGTTGCTTAAAAAACATGACCACATCCTTGATTATTTTTCAGATGTGGTTCTCCTTTGAAACACCAGCCACATACAAACTCTCTGACACACTGTAACACAGAAAGGGTTAACCCTAACTGTAATTCATCCCTTGTGTCTCATACCTTTTTTTCCCTCGTCTTTTTGTGAGCACATGATAAAAGAATGCATGGAATGCCAGTGAGCGCGGCGCCAGCAGCGTTTCCAGTAGCACTGGCCGATGAGAACTGGGAGGGTGGAGGTGGGGTCGAGCCTGGAGACTGGGCTTTCTTTACTGTGTTTGGGGAAATTACTGCTTTTTTCCATATAAAGTAGTGCATTCCACAGGCTGACTGGCAAACGAAACCTCCTCTTGCTTCGTGAAGGGACAGAATTAGAGACACAAGGAAAGAGACATAAAAACTGAAGAGGGGAAACACATTCCTAAATCCTGGAACTTTACAGCGCTTGAAAGTAATGTACAGTTACAGGAAAAAGACTGAATCAGACCAGTAAATGTATTCAGCATATGACATCACTTCCTTAAAGTGTTAGTTCACCCAAAATTTTTAATTCTGTCATTAATTACTCACCCCCATGTCGTTTCAAGTATGTTTTAAGTATGTTAAGTAAGTATAACATTTAAGTATGTTACATTTTGTATCATTCACGATTCAAATAGACCTTATGTTTTGTTTTAGAATGTGACCTCTTAATGCACTTAAAGGGATAGTATGCACAAAAATTCTAATTCTGTCGTTAATTACTCACCCTCATGTCGTTCCAAACCCGTAAGACCTTCGTTCATCTTTGTAACACAAATTAAGATATTTTTGATGGAATCTGAGAGCTTTCTGGCCCTGCATAGACAGCAATACAACTGAAATGTTCTCAAATCCAGAAACAGCTGCGTCACTCCGCATATGTTTCCTACATTGTTGTGATTTGATCTGAACGAAAACAACGTATCCGTGTGACGCAGCTGACACAGAACTGCATACGTTGTTTACGTCCAGCGGATACTCTCCAAAATGGCGCCAGGGTGACGCGGAGGAGATGAATTGTTGAATAAAGTCGTTTTTTTTTTCTTTAATGCACAAAAAGTATTCTTGTAGCTTTGTAAAATTACAGTTGAACCCCTGATGTCACATGGACTATTTTACCGATCTCCTTGCTACGTTTCTGGACATTTCAGTTGTATTGCTGTCTATGCAAGGCCAGAGAGCTCTCAGATTCCATCAAAAATATCTTAATTTGTGTTCCGAAGATGAACGAAGGTCTTACGGGTTTGGAACGACATGAGGGTGAGAAATTAATGACAGAATTTTCATTTTTGGGTGAACTATCCCTTTAAGTGCATCCAGAGGTCAATGAATAAATCAAATAAAATGTTATTGACTGAACAATTTAGGTGAATTATTTAATGACTTACAAATGAAGACACTCACTTGATTTGTTCCTGAATGAATCGGTTGAGTAAATAATTCAATGACTCATTCATAAAGACAATAGCTGTATCCAAAATGGCATACTCTCTGAGTAGGTACTTTTTTTGAATAAGCAATAACTAAAAAGTATGTTCTTTAAAGTATGAATGTAACATGCTAAATTCGTCATGTTGTCATGTAACTTACCAGCGTCAGTTGTGTCGCTTTACTGCCAAAATGGACTATGAATTCCATTTTATGTTGATTTATGCACCTGACATATAAACTTATGTGATATACACAGATGAGCATGTTATTGACTATATTGATTACCCAGCACGAGAAATATATTTTATAATGAGTGATTTTTAAGTTGATTTTATGGAAAGAAACAGCATTGCAATATTCTTAGTCAATTTGACTGTTAATGATATGTTAAAACCCGAAACAAAAGATGTTGCAGGGTGAAAATGAGTCTGATATCAAATGGAACATATACAAAGGTCTCCATTTCATAAACAGCTCTAGGGTAGGTCAGCCATTATCCTATGTGAAATTCAGGGTGATAAATCCTGAGTTCCCCCTCTGGTAATGCATGCCACTCAGTCTTGGTCATAGATGGTAGTTCATTCAGATTCTCTAAAAGAAGATTAAATTGAATTGTATGTTCTGTGCAGATAAAATTCAAATCGCATATTGCCATTATTTGATCTTTTCAAATTCACCAGGGGAAAATGTGTTTTCTTGCAAAAAGGTAATTTTACACCGTTGCCTCGGTAGTCATAAGGTTCAATCTAGTGCAGCATTTCAGTATGGCTTTTCTTTTTTTTAAAGTAAATAATATACTTCCCACATGCTTCAACTCAGACAGGCTTGCATTTAAAACTTATTTTTTTAATAAGCCATTTGCCTGAATATATACTGAATATGCTGCTGCCTTGATGTATTGTGTCTATCAAATTACTAAACATTAATATTTATTTAAACGTCATGTTGTGTTCTGGTCATATTGCTTATTTTCTCGAAAATGCTAGTTAATGTTATTGCATTGGACTACACCCCCCCCAAACTTGTAAAAAGTTTATTAAATAATAACATTTTAATAATAACAACATCAGACACTGAAAGAAATTTCCAATGAAAGTCTTTAAACTGAAACATTGTGTTATTTATGCTTCCACCTTATACTGTAAATGGTCCCACTTTTTGTTGGGTGGCCACTATGTACTTACATTTACATTAATAATTTGATACAATGCACTTACTGTGTACATAAATGTTTTACATTGTACTTATATTTAAAAAAAAATACCTGCACGTAATTACATCTGTGATTAATTTCTGTAATTACATTTATAATTACACTGTTGACCCATCCCTTACATCTCAACCCACCTTTACCCATACCACCAAACCTGTCCCTAACCTTACCCGTATCCCATCTCAATAGCAGCAAAAGTGTTTTGCAATACAATATGAACACAATAAGTACATTGTACTTATCTTTGATATAAGTACATAGCAGTTAAGGCCACGTAATATAAAGTGGGACCCTGTAAACTAACTATATAATACATTACAGTTGCACCAACTCACCAAACCCAACAGAAAACCGTAATTTCTAGTTTAAGGTTGTTATACACATATGCATTATGTAGTATGTTGTAAATGCATTATTTTCCTCTTATATTTGCAGTTTTAATGTATAATACAATTTTGTGCCTTCTAAAAAGCACATCAGAAAAAAATAAAATGTTGAACTAATGCCCCCTCTTTTCTTTTCTCTAGTCCTGCTATGTTAACCCTCTCCGAACCTCTCGGCACAGCAAGAAAGCCTAAATGACAGTGATAAAGATATACAGACACAGCACTCAGCACTTCTTTCTTTGTTGCACCGGAGTGCTGCTCCACCTTTACTCAAACCATGAGGTCGGATTCGTCCTGAAACAGCACTGAGAGCCGAAAGAATCAAAACAAGTCAAAGTGCTCATTCCGCTGGAGTTTCTGAGATGCCATTAGAGAAGTCACTCGGGTTCATTCTTCACTTGACACATAATGAACAACAGTAGCCAGACACAAACCCATAATCTGCTAATGTGTTGGGCCCTCATAGCAAGCTTCACTGGGCAGCTATGCCGTAATGACGCTCTTGTCCTCTCTTTTCCGTGTGCATGGAGACGTGAAGCTTCACAACATCGAAACAATATGGACATAGATGATGTTTGTTTCTGGCCTGGTAAAGTCAAAGAGAGGATCATTTCATCTCATCAAGTCTGATTCACTTCACCCGTCCCTCTAAAATACATTCAAATGTGCCTTCAGTAAAAGATTGGTTTTCAGTTTTCACTTCACAGAGACCAGAAAGTATGTTGAATTTATTTAGTTATTTTTCTGATAGTATAACCTCATAATACCCATTACAAAAAAAAAAGAACTATAATAAAAGCTATTTGTTCTTCACTCATTTCTGTTTCTATGTTACACCCTAAAGAGGCACTCAATATATCTCAGGTCTTTTAATGCAGTCCATAACCTCACAAACCTTCATAAACACGCTGAATTGTTGTGGCAATAACATTCACAGTACATTTTGATTCAGCTCGTATATTGATGTAATATGCATCCTTTGCTATTTATAGCATCATGTTGCTTGTCACATTTCAGAACAGACAGAATTCCCTGTTTAGTGGATGGTGTATTGTCAAAGTGATCTAATTAGATATGTTCTCTTTAACAAACCGCCAGAGGCAGCTCTGTACCCCTTCAATTTCTTTAGCCTGTCTTTCTAAACAGGATTTAGATTTCATCAACCTCATTTGTCTTCTCCGAATCTGCTATTGCTGTTTAAAAACAGACTTTCTTGAGTCTCTATTCAAATATTTGGGCTCTTTCTATCAACAATCAAAGGCTGTGAAGTTGTTAGTCTTTAATCCCATAAAGCCTATACTGTAGCATATGTAATACATGGATTTCTAAGGCCTCTATATTATCAACATGATCAAAACTTTGCTGAAAAAACAGTTGCACACAATCTACTACATGCCTTCTGTCATCTGACTGTTAGTTAGTATGTAAAAGACCTCTCAGTATAATTCTAAAAATGCATTTCAGGTGGTGGTACACGTGTCTTTTTGCTGTGAAATCTTTAATAAAGTAAGTTTATATTGTTATCAGCATTGTTATCATGTTAGTAATATTTCAAGATAAACATTTACTGAACTGAAGCAACTTAGGTTTACTGATACAACAGGCTTTATATATATATATATGGGTCGTTGGCAAATAAAAATTGGACTGTGTCCTATGTGTGACAGAGCAAAGATGTAAAAAAAAATAAATAAACCTTAACATACAAATAACATGAGAAAAATGTATATTTATTCTTACAGTTACAAATAGCATGAGAGAGGTGTATCTTCAATGTTAGAGTTCATTTGTGACTTATGGCTTTTTTCCAACATTCCGTGCACAAAGCCGTCAAACAGACCCATGGCTGCAAAGCAAATGCATTTTGTATCATATTTAATACATCTTAGCTCATATGTGACCCTGGACCACAAAACCAGCCATAATCCTCACAGGTATATTTGCAGCAATATACTACTATATTATATAGGTTCAATAAACTGTTCCATTAAAAATATGGTCCCACTGACTTGCTACCCCGTATTTTAATGTTAGTTAATTTCAATGTTAGTTAATTTTTCTGGTCTTGTTTTTATTCATTTCACCAACAGCTCATCTTGTCAATAATTATGCTAGTATAAACCTTAAAAATAACAAAACAAATTTGACAAATATACACTATTTCTTTTCCAGTAAAAGTGATCCTAAAATGCTCCTATAACTGGTAAAGTATGGAACTGGCAACCAAGGTCACGGATTCAAGCTGCAGGAAACATACACATAAAGCAAAATGTATATGCTGAATTCATTAGTTTGCAGTTAGCCCCTGCTGGCAGATATCATTACTACACCATCAGACTACCATTCAAAAGTAATCAGTGTAAGACAAGATAACTCATGCATTTACACAACTCTTTAAAGTGTGTAACGATAACAGTATGCAGGTTGCATACTTCTTGGGGCGCAACTACTGTAGAACTCCTTGGTTTTGATGGGCTCTGATGAACACTAAGGGTTATTTTAGACCTTTGTTATGTCCATAACTCTAACCTCGATTTTGTATAATTCTTATAATATAATTAAATATAATTGTATCATGTAGTCACTTCTTCTCAAAGCCACTATAAAATGATTATTATTTATTTTTTTAATTCAGCATGATGTCCTTGCTTAACTCTGTCTCTTTCAGCAGTGAGATGGACTAGAGTCTTAAAAATCACATTGCAAAAAATGACCCATAAAAACACCTTTATTTTTAATGCAGTTGGTATTACATAATATTATATAAAAAAAATCTTGAATAACACTGGTTAATTTAAATGACCACATGAAACACATTTTAGGTTACCTGCCAAAACATTTCTACAGTGCTTTTTAAGAAATCATAAGTGGCTTAGTCAGCTAGTGAAAATCTGCATAGAACTCTTCATGCCCCCTCCAAAAATCCTTATAGTACCTTTGGGAATAGCACTGCATGATTATTATAGTTTAAAAGTGTCACATTCACAATAACATATCTAAATTTGAATCGTAATTTCCAGAATTAATATGCTTTTTAACTAAAACTTTAGTCATCATCTACCCACCCTCAGAAACTCTTTTTTATTCTGTGGCCTTAAACAAAAATAGGTGCCTGACACCAGTGCTCCTCATGTTCTTTGTGTGTAGCACACTTGGCAAAGCAAGAGGACGTCATGCTGCTGACTGTGGCTTCCAGAAGAATGGGTCATCCGACCTTCATGTGTGCGCAGCAGGGTTCGTGATGGCTTCGCCACATGCTGCAAAAAGGTCCCCTGACATACATACACTAATTAATGTTTAAGAGCAAGAAATGAGCAACCTTTGACTGTGTGTCCATTAGTTCTGTAATCATTGTCCATGTTAGTGCATTCATACATGTGCAGTTCATTCAATGGTATAATTTGAGCCTCAATTTTCTGTGCAATTTTTTGCACATTTTCTCTCTATTCCAGGTAGGTCCCTAATGTGTTTTGATATCTTTTGAGTATGATGTCATGAGACTCAGGGGTGTGTGTGTTGAGCAGGTTTCGAACCCTGTCGGGACGTGATGCACATGTAATAAGAGCCGCTACGGTGAGCTGTTTGCTGCTTCTCTGACCTTGCAGTGCATTTGGGCTGCACTCATGCATAAATGCAGCCTCTTACAGTCCTTTTGGACATCATTATCAAACGATACACCTACTAGACAGATATTATTTGTTGGATGTTACTCTGATAGATTACACATCAACACTGTCGGTGTGGCTGGGAATAAACTAGAGAGTGCATTAAGCCGATCTGTTTCATATCCTTTGTTGTTTTCATCATAGCGCTCATTTGCAGTATTATTCTTCATTTGAACAACATAAAGCTTAATCAGATGCATCCAAATGTTACTGAGAATGTACGCCTCATAAAAAACACATCCCACAATTCCTTCACACCATTGCACCGTGATTGTCTGCTGCCAGATTTATCTTTATTTGAACTGAAAACAACGTGTGCAAGCACAGCTATGGTCTTTAGGTATTCCAGGACTGTGAAAATGTCTTGCGTGCCAAGAAAGTGATATAAATTGAGAATGTGTATGAAGTGAAAACAATAGCAGGAAATCTACCAAAATTCATCTGTAGAAATAATTACAGCTTGTGATGTGTGCTGGTGGAAGCTAATGGCGGTAATAAAAATGTTAAAAGCCTTTGAAGACGAGGCCAAACCATAAGACATCAATTTGGTGGTATTAAGGCACATTTCTACTTAGTTTAACACTAAGTACTTGGAAATTAGGGTAATAAAAACAAGATGAAGCGCAAAGTCTTCTTGATCCAAAATGCATCTGCTGAAGCTCATCATTATCCATTCGTCGCTGTAAACATTTTATCTGTATTTTAAAAAAACTGTTTCAGAGGTCATATAAACTCTGTAACTTTAATTATAATGTTAGAGAACATGAATGAATGGATGGATAGACCTCACGAGATAGATATAATAAGATAGATATGGCATAATCTGAGTAAGACTTTTTATTGAATAAGCAATAACTAAATGCTGGAAAGTATGTTCTTATCAAGTATGAATGTAACATGCTAAATTCGTCATGTTGTCATGTAACTTACCAGCGTCAGTTGTGTCGCTTTACTGCCAAAATGGACTATGAATTCATTTTATGTTATCATGCACCTGACATATAAACTTATGTGATATACAACAGAGAAAACAGCTATATTGATTACCCAGCACGTTTATAATGTGATTCTTTAAGTTGATTTTATGAAAGAAACAGCATTGCAATATTCTTAGTCAATTTGACTGTTAATGATATGTTAAAACCCGAAACAAAAGATGTTGCAGGGTGAAAATGAGTCTGATATCAAATGGAACATATACAAAGGTCTCCATTTCATAAACAGCTCTAGGGTAGGTCAGCACATTATCCTATGTGAAATTCAGGGTGATTAAATTGGTTCCCCCTCTGGTAATGCATGCTCATCTCAGCCCCGGTGTCATACCGTCATAGATGGTAGTTCGGATCTCTAAAAAGAAGATTAAATTGAATTGTATGTTCTGTGCAGATAAAATTCAAATCGCATATTGGCCTGATCTTTTCTTGAAAATGTGTTTTCTTGCAAAAAGGTAATTTTACACCGTTGCCTCGGTAGTCATAAGGTTCAAATCTAGTGCCAGCTTTATTTCAGTATGGCTTCTCCTCTTTTTTTTCCGCGAGGGTAAATAATATGTTCCCACATGCTATCAACTCAGACAGGCTTGCATTTAAAACTTATTTTTTTAATAAGCCATTTGCCTGGAATATATACTGAATATGCTGCTCTTGATGTATTGTGTCTATCAAATTACTAAACATTAATATTTATTTAAACGTCATGTTGTGTTCTGGTCATATTGCTTATTTTCTCGAAAATGCTAGTTAATGTTATTGCATTGGACGAGGAGGGCGTGAGGCCCCCCCAAACTTGTAAAAAGTTTATTAAATAATAACATTTTAATAATAACAACATCAGACACTGAAAGAAATTTCCCAATGAAAGTCTTTAAACTGAAACATTGTGTTATTTATGCTTCCACCTTATCTGTAAATGGTCCCACTTTTTGTTGGGTGGCCACTATGTACTTACATTTACATTAATAATTTGATACAATGCACTTACTGTGTACATAAATGTTTTACATTGTACACAAAAAAATACCTGCACGTAATTACATCTGTGATTAATTTCTGTAATTACATTTATAATTACACTGTTGACCCATCCCATACATCTCAACCCACCTTACCCATACCACCAAACCTTGTCCCTAACCTTACCCGTATCCCAGGCTCGCAGCAAAAGTGTTTTGCAATACAATATGAACACAATAAGTACATTGTACTTATCTGTTGATGGTAAGTACATAGCAGTTGTAGCTTCGCGTGTCAGGGGCAGCAGTAATATAAAGTGGGACCCCCCGTGGGTAAACGCTCGTACATTACAGTGAGCACCAACTCCCCAAACCGTAATTTCTAGTTTAAGGTTGTTATACACATATGCATTATGTAGTATGGTTGGTAAATGCATTATTTTCCTCTTATTTACAAATGTATAATACAATTTTGTGCTAAAAAGCAACAGAAAAAAAAAAAATGTTGAACTAATGCCCCCTCTTTTCTTTTCTCGTCCATTGGGGTCTGCTAGGCTTTTAACCCTCTCGGAACCTCTCGGCACAGCAAGAAAGCCTACTCAACCAACCCTTTGTGATAAAGATATACAGACACAGCACTCAGCACTTCTTTCTTTGTTGCAGCTTGCTGCTCCACCTTTACCTCAAACCATGAGGTCGGATTCGTCCTGAAACAGCACTTGAGAGCCGAAAGAATCAAAACAAGTCAAAGTGCTCATTCCGCGGAGAGTGTTGTTTGTTGCACTGAGATGCCATTGGAAGACCCTCACTACGACTTAAGCTGTAGCCAGACGTTCTCCGGGGGGGCTTGGGCGGCACGACGTATGCTCGTTGAATCCATACAAACTTCCACGGGGTGACTTGGGCCCTCATAGCCCGTCCGGACCGCGCTTTCACTTGGGCAGATCTCACGCCGGCGTATCCAGATGACGAGGTGGCCCCTCTCGTCCGTGCGCATCGTGAAGCTTTCGAAACAATATGGACATAGAAGACATGTTTGTCTCTATGAATGGCCTGGTAAAGTCAATCTCATCTCATCAAGTCTGATTCACTAGACCCGTCCCTCTAAAATGCTTTTGTGTCGGCTTCAGTAAAAGATTGGACAGTTTTCACCGTCACAGAGACCAGAAAGTATGTAGTTGGCAGTTATTTTTCTGATGGTATAACCTCAGGCCGGGAATACCATTACAAAAAAAAAAAAAAAAAGAACTATAATAAAATATTTGTTTCGCGGCGGCCGGCTTCAACTCATTTCTGACTTGCCCCCCATTTCTCCCTATGATCCATACACCCCTAAAGAGGCCGCTTGCACTCGTCGCGCCGTCTCGAGAGGTCTTTTAATCACAGGAAAAGATCTTATAAACACGCTGAATCTTTGGTACCGAACCAACATTCACACAGTACATTTTGATTCCCCAGCTCGATGTAACACTCGCTTCTGCATTTCAGACGTCCGAAGACAGAATTCCCATCGTGGGATGTGCTGTAGATGTAACATTGTCAAAGTGATCTAATTAGAGTTCTCTTTAACAAACCGCCAGAGGCAGCTCTGTACCCCTTCAATAGTTTTATTTTTTTTAGCCTGTCTCCCGGTTCAACATCATTTGTACCTTCTTCCGAATCTGCTATTGCTGTGTTTATAAAAACAGATTTCTTGAGTCTCTATTCAAATATTTGAAGGGCTTCTTTCTATCAACAAGTCAAAGGCGGTGAACCGAGTTGAGGTCTTGTGTGGCCGTAATCCCATAAAGCCCTGTAGCATATGTAATACATGGATTTCCTAAGGCTCTCTATATTATGCAACCGGGGCGTGGGATCAAAACTTTGCTGAAAAAACAGTTGCACCACAACTACATGTCCTTCTGCCTTCTGTTGTTAGTTAGTATGTAAAAGACCTCTCTGTAATTCGAAGCAAAGAGATGCATTTCAGTCTCTGGTGGTACACGAATCTTTTTGCTGTGAAATCTTGTTTAAGCTGAAAAAGGGTAAGTTTATATTGTTCCACCCTGTTCAGCATTGTTATCATGTTAGTAATAGCTCAATGCAAAACAAAAAAAGCTCTCTCTGAACTGAAGAACTTTTTAGGTCGCACTGATACAACAGGAATATCATATATATATGGGTAGTTGACAAATAAAAATTGGACTGTGTCCTATGTGAAAACCAGCAAAGATGTAAAAAAAAAAAAAAAATCTTAACAGTTACAAATAACAGAAGTGAGAAAACAATGTATATTTATTCTTACAGTTACAAATACATGAAGAGAGAGAATCTTCTAATGTTAGAAGTTTTTTTTTTTTTTTAAACATTTTTCTCGTCACACCAGGACCATAAGCAAATGCATATTGTTATTAATACACCTGTTAGCTCATATATATGACCCTGTCACAAAATATTAGCATAACGGGGAGGGGCTCACAGGTATATTTGCAGAAATATAGGTTCAATAAACGGTTATCCCCCATAAAAAATATGGTCCCACTGACTTGCTACCCCGTATTTTAATCGGTGTTAGTTAATTTCAATGTTAGTTAATATTCTGAGGTTAGTTTGAGGTTCAATTTCACAACAGCTTCATCTTGTCAATAATTATGCTAGTATAAATTAAAAATAACAAAGCAAATTTGACAAATATACACTATTTCTTTTCCAGTAAAAGTGATCCTAAAATGCTCCTATAACGTAAAGTATGGAACTGGAAACCAAGGTCACGGATTCAAGCCGCAGGAAACATACACATAAAGCAAAATGTATATGCTGAATTCATTAGTTTGCAGTTAGCCCCTGCTGGCAGATATCATTACTACACCATACTACCATTCAAAAGTAATCAGTGTAAACAAGATACACTCATGCATAACGATAACAGTATGCAGGTTGCATACTTCTTGGGGCGCAACTACTGTAGAACTCCGTTTTGATGGGCTCTGATGAACACTAAGGGTTATTTTAGACCTTTGTTATGTCCATAACTCTAACCTCGATTTTGTATAATTCTTATAATATAATTAAATATAATTGTATCATGTAGTCACTTCTTCTCAAAGCCACTATAAAATGATTATTTTTTTTTTTTTTTAATTCCAAGAGCAGTCCTTGCTTAGACTCTGTAGGGGGACTGAGGTCTCAGGATGGAGCTAGGAGATTTCTTAAAAATCCACATTGCAAAAAATGACCCATAAAAACACTTTTATTTTTAATGCAGTTGGTATTACATAATATTATATATTTTTAAAAAATCTTGAATAACACTGGTTAATTTAAATGACCACATGAAACACATTTTAGGTTACCTGCCAAAACATTTCTACAGTGCTTTTTAAGAAATCAATAAGTGCTTAGTCAGCTAGTGTCTTGCATAGAACTCTGTCCCCCCTCCAAAAATCCTTATAGTACCTTTGGGAATAGCACTGCATGATTATTAATAGTTTAAAAGTGTCACATTCACAATAACATATCTAAATTTGAAATCGCAATTTCCAGAATTAATATGCTTTTTAACTAAAACTTTAGTCATCATCTACCCACCCTCAGGGACTCTTTTTTATTGGCCTTAAACAAAAATAGGTGCCTGACACCAGTGCTCCTCATGTTCTTTCGTGTGGTAGCACACTTGGCAAAGCAAGAGGACGTCATGCTGCTGACTGTGGCTTCCAGAAGAATGGGTCATCCGACCTTCCATGTGTGCGCAGCAGGGTTCGTGATGGCTTCGCCACATGCTGCAAAAAGGTCCCCTGACATACATACACTAATTAATGTTTAAGAGCAAGAAATGAGCAACCTTTGACTGTGTGTCAATTAGTTCTGTAATCATTGTCGGTTATGTTAGTGCATTCATACATGTGCCAGTTCATTCAATGGTATAATTCTTAGCCTCAATTTTCTGTGCAATTTTTTGCACTTCTCTATTGTAGGTCCCTAATGTGTTTTGATATCTTTTGAGTATGATGCATGAGACTCAGGGGTGTGTGTGTTGAGCAGACGTTTCGAACCCTGTCGGGACGTGATGCCATGTAATAAGAGCCGCTACGTGAGCTGTTTGCTGCTTCTCTGACCTTGCAGTGCATTTGGGCTGCACTCATGCATAAATGCAGCCTCTTACGTCCTTTTGGACATCATTATCAAACGATACACCTACTAGGCAGATATTATTTGTTGGATGTTACTCTGATAGATTACACATCAACACTGTCGGTGTGGCTGGGATAAACGATCTGTTTCATATCCTTTGTTGTTTTCATCCATAGCGCTCATTTGCAGTATTATTTCTTCATTTGAACAACATAAACTTAATCAGATGCATCCAAAGTTACTGAGAATGTACGCCTCATAAAAAACACATCCCACAATTCCTTCACACCATTGCACCGTGATTGTCTTGCTGCCAGATTTATCTTTATTTGAACTGAAAACAACGTGTGCAAGCACCGCTATGGTCTTTAGGTATTCCAGGACTGTGGTCTTGCGCCAAGTGGATATAAATTGAGAATGTGTATGAAGTGAAAACAATAGCAGGAAATCTACCAAAATTCATCAGGGGTAGAAATAATTACAGCTTGTGAGTGCTGGTGGAAGCTAATGGCGGTAATAAAAATGTTAAAAGCCTTTGAAGATGAGGCCAAACCATAAGACATCAATTTGGTGGTATTAAGGCACATTTCTACTTAGCTAACACTAAGTACTTGAAATGAGGGTAATAAAAACAAGACGAAGCGCAAAGTCTTCTTGATCCAAAATGACAAAATCTGCTGAAGCTCATCATTATCCATTCGTCGCTGTAAACATTTTATCTGTATTTTAAAAAAACTGTTTCAGAGGTCATATAAACTCTGTAACTTTAATTATAATGTTAGAGAACATGAATGAATGGATGGATAGACCACTAGATAGATAGATAGATAGATAGATAGATAGACGGAAATACAGATATGGATATAGAAAATCAATATGCATTTTGTCAGAATGCACAGGCTGCTTTTTAACGCTCGTCAATGAAGAACAAATCTTTTTTTTACAGCAAAAAGATGTAGTTGCATCATCAACCAGCAGAGGCTCAATGCCAAATCATGCAAGGTCATAATTTGGTCTTGAGAGAATTTGATAAAAAATGTTTGTGTTCATACCAAAATATTTGACTTGTGATAACAGACTCATGTCTTGGTAAATCTGAGCTCAGTTAGAGACATTTCTGAGATTTCTTTTTGGCATGAATGATGTTTGGTTACTTTATCAAAGTCTCCATTTGATGACCATTTATTCTCATTGTTTACAAGAAGCAATTCAAAAAGGAGATATCATTCGTGGTTTTACTTTCCTATGGGAAAGAAAATTGGAATTGGCACCTGCATTTCAAACAATGCAATTTATTTAGCGTTGCATTTCAGATCTAATCAACGGTTTTAAGCTCCATCAGAGACTCATCACCTACTGGTATTAACCCAAAACACACTAACAAATGAGTACACGTACATGCATGAATTCCTGATTCATCAGCCTCAGAGTCAATGCGGTTAGGTGAGAGACCAAGAACTGTTTTATGTAGAGGTGAAGCAGAATCCCAAGAGACAGATCAGAGGGAATTATGATGAGAAAGAGAGAAAGAGAAAGACCTAGTACAATGCTTACTGCATCAACACTTCAAAAGCAGTTTCCTCCCCACCACCCTGTCTGAATTAACACAGCAAAAAGAAATAGAGATAATTTATGAAAGCGTTTACGCAGAAAATATCATTGCCAGATCAGAGACCCTGACTGATGGACTCATCTAATTCACATATAATATAACGCAATTACCACATTTAAAGCTAACTAGAAACATTTTTTGTCATTTTAAACCGCATAAATTGAAAGCAATATAGCTCAAGATCAGGTTTTGTAACTGAATAGGAGATAGAATAGAAACCATGCAAAACATGCTGTAGCGCGACAGGAAGCCTGCTCTTCCGAGAACACCATTTTCTCAGTGAAAAGGATTCACTGCCCATCCGAAAAAGAAGAAAACGAGCGAAAGGTTTTAAAACAAAAATCGTTTTCTCTCATAAAGGGCGTGTATGTCACTGTTTCTAGTGGTCTGTTTACAAGGAGGGTATTCCTGTTTCTTTCATTTTGTGTGTGGCTCTTATGCACTTAAACTTTTATCTTTAGGAGTGTGTGTGCCTGGTTCATCATGCCTAACAGCTTTGCGACATTTTCATCAGAAGAGCAGCACTAGCACTATTACAAACTTTGTGCTAAATACGTCGGCCGTTCAGTGAAGGTCAGACCATTAATCTCACCCTTCAGGAGAGCTACAGTGTAGTTGGTTTCGCACGCGAGCACACGGTTCTAATGTATAGCGTGGCTGAGGTCCAAGAAAAAAAAAAACTGTTTCCCTTTACAGAACTTTTATGTTTGCTTTTTTATGAGGTAATTTGCAACAATTACAGTTTTCAACAAGTAGAATATGCATTCATTATTCACGGCTGTCTAGTCAGATCCTCACCACTGTATGCATCCTATGCAACGGTGTAGAAATAATTTGAAAGTGGGGGTGGACACATTTAGACAGGTGCATTGATTATTTCCCAAAAAGTGGGGACAGCAAAATAAATTTGTAAAGCACTGTTTTTTAAAACCTAGTGAGCTGTCTTGAGTGTGGCTCAGAGTAAACATATAAAAAGCTGTGACTTTATTTCTCAGTGCAACACTTGTATCGTTTGTTTCTTTAAACTTTGTTATCGTGATTTAATGCAGTGACAAATGCAAATTCATTTATCACAAATTTTGTATTTATATCCAAATTGCAGTATTAACTTCGTTTCTGCTGAACATATTGTGACATCATATTCAAATGACATCAACTGCTGCAACTTATTCATTGCTCACAATTGTGACGTAATAATTCACTTGAATTTTCCAATTGTGTAAATCAGAATTGATGTTTATTTCTAACAGTTTATGACTCATAATTGAATATTGCTAAAACTCAAAATTGCATAGTTTGCACACATATAAACTCCACTCCTCATGATTTATTGCTTGCTATATTCCACATGACTGTGCATATTCCTCTATGATCAGATTTACATATATCAACTTCACACTCTCACAATTGTTCACAATTATTTCACTCTTAATTGCACTGAAATTGACATTTCATACTTTATTTCTTGTAGCTGTGACTATTACTCACAATTGTGGATTTCAGTATGTGACTTAATATCTCACAATTTTGACTTAATTTTTATACTTTATTTCTTGTAATTGCAACTATTTTACACATTGCTCATTTATTTCTCACAGTTTGGACTTCAAATTTGACAATTGCGGTTTCATTCTCATTATACTTCATACTTCTTGTAGATGTGGCTATTTATCATGATTTCACATTTATATCTTACTAATATGACTTCATAACTCAGAATTTTGACTTCATATTTGACTTCATACATTATTGCCTGTATTGCAACTATTTCTCATGAATACTCATTTACAGTATATCTCAATATCTGTGACTTCATATCTCACAATGTGAATTCATATTTTACAATTGCATCTAACTTTCTATTTTCCTTTCTGGGTGAAGACCATCTTAGATTTGCAGAAGGCAACATAATAATGCTACCTATCTCCAGACATCATGCTTATAGCCCATTAGAAAGCACTGATTAAGATATTACGGTTATACATGTGGAATGCAGAATAGAGATAATATATATCTGAGTGTATATGCACACATGTGCATATGCACAGTATAAGCATATATTATGTGGACAACATGACACAGCACACTCACATCTGACAAGTATTGTGTTTTACTCAAGCATGAAACATCATTAAGCTTTTTATCCTCACATCATTAAGCATCAGGCAGCACTAGTTACTATTGAAGAATTGAGGCAGTATTGAAGAAGACAGATCTATGAGGACTGCCTATATGTGTTTTTTTAATAGACCAGTTGTGCAGTCCAATTGCTCTTTCTGCACTGCAAAACAGGTGTTAAATAATAAATTTAATTCCGGATCACCGGAATGTTGAATATCTCCGTGAGGCAAAAAGATTAAATCCCAGACAAGCCAGGTGGGCTTTGTTTTTTATTTTCAGATTTTCAAAAACCTTCCATCTGGTTCCTCTGAAAGGACTTCCAACAGCAATGGAAACAGCTGAGGTACTGTTTAACCATGTCTTTCGTAACTTTGGCATTCCTGAAGATATCGTATCTGATAGAGGTCCACAGTTTATCTCACGTGTATGGAGAGCTCCAGGAGAGTGAGAGGATTGGGACTCAGCACGTCCAGGAGAGTACAGGACAGTCTAAGACGTCTCAGCACGTCAATCTGATGTCTACAGCGGACAGTAAGAGATCAAACCATCTGAGCCAGAGCCCCTGCTCCCACCTTCCAGCCAGACATGGCTCTCCACTCGGGAACGTGTAATCAAGCTGACGTCCAATACCCTGATCAAGCCCCAGTCCGAGAGCCCCAGCTCCATGTTTCACCTGCTCAAACCCTGTCACCAAGTACTCCACTCGGGAACCGGAGAATTGCGCCGGTGGCCTGTAAGGCCAGTACCCAGGTATATTGGTCCCTGCCCTCCGCATTTACCCTACGAATAAACTCAACTTCCGAATTCGCCATTTACCCACATTCGGTTTCATTGCTCATCCCTGTCCAGGGGCCAAAAATGGAACTCATTGGGGAACGAGTGGAAGCCCCAGGTGGCAGACAAGATTGTTGTTGTTGTTTTTGTGCCTAACCTGAATTCGCCATTTAATAATAAAATTCGCACTTGTGCAGGGCTTCAAGGCAGGAGATCTGACTCGACTATTGAAGGAGTTAAACATTGGAAGGCCCTGGAGCAGAGAGGAACTGTCCTCAGCAAGTGCAGTAGGTCAGTTAATACATACTATTGTAGTTTTATCTTTGTTTACTTAGGCTACAAATGTAAAGAGAAGTAGCAATTATAATATTCATAATTACATAGCAGATAAATATTCACATAGTTAACGGGTTTAGAGGAGTTTATGGCAGCCCTTAGAAATTACCGTGGTTTTACTAAAAATAAAACCAAAAAAACAGGTTACTATAGTTAACCATGAACCACAAATTATAATGGTTTTGATAAAGTTTCATATGGTACCAGTAAAATTTGTGGTTATACAAATAGTAATCAATCCCAAAACATGGTTACTTTACCATAGGTCATAATACCATGTTAATTTTCCTTAGGCCCATCAAAAACCTATGATAAAAGATTTTTCATTAAATTTTCAAGATTGTAGATGTACTATTAATTGACAAGCTAATTTTCATGTACTATGTGCAAACAAATTAATGAGGTGGCTGTTTTTGCAACATGGGCCGGAAAGTGGCATAGAGTGTTGCCGGTAAAAAACAGGTAAACGGCACATGAGAGACCAGGAAAATGAAGAGACTAGGAATTTTTGGACCAGCCTAGGAATTTACATATGCAAAAAATATGTCTGGTTTCAAAATGTTGTTGTTGAGGTGTATGGATGGCCTGGATGAGAGTGAGAAACCTGTCACCCACCTGTTCTCCCTGTTTCCACACAGCCTGGTACTACAGACAAACCTCCTCTCCCGATGGTGCTTGAAGATGGAACAACATACTCGGTAAGGGAGATTCTGAGTTCCTGGCATCATGGTGGCAGATTGGAGTACCTCGTAGACTGGAGGGTACGGCCCCGAGGAGAGATCATGGGTTCCAAGGGATGATATCCTCGACCCCAATCTGTTGACATAATTCCATGCCTCCCATCCTTATGATCCAGCTCCACGCAGTAGGGGTCGCACACCAAGACGTCGGTATCTTCGGCCCTCAGGAGTGGGCCGTGGAGAGGGGGTTCTGTCACGGACATGGCAGGCTCTTCCACCTATCAGCCCTCACAATCACCGGAATACTGATCATGCACACCTGACTGTCATTCATTAATCACCCACACAGCACTATAAGAACACACAGTTCACACAGCCACATCGTCTGGTCTCCCAAGTGGAAAATGACTCAAACCAATGCTGAATGACTTACCTGTTGTTCCACGACTCCTTGATCTCCTGTGTCTCCCTCGTGTGTTCCTGTGTGTGTGTGCTCCATCTACTTACCTGCATCCAGTCCGTTACACCAGCTCCTGGAAACACCACGATCCTCACTGTCTCCATCCGACCTGGTAACCAAGAGCGTCTCTGTCAGTATCCTCCTCTATTCCGTTAAAGACTCTAAGTTTGCAATACTCACCAGTTCTTTGGTCATCCCCATCCTGAATAATAAACCAGTCTGTTTGATTCTAACTCACCTGTGTCTTGAGTCTGACTTCCCGTTACAGGTATAATGTATCTCAACAATAACATACTGTATACAGTGCAATGACAAGTGAATACAATCTAATGTACGCTATGACACAAGGAAGTGCTAGTACTTCTGTTAATTTGTCACTTATTGCATAACATCATACTGCACCTTAAGGAATGCTGGTTGTTGTTGTTTGGATATTACATAACATACACTATATTGCCAAAAGTATTGGGTCGCCCCCTTCTAATGAACAGGTTTGACTACTTTAGTAATTTCTATGAGTACAAATCTTAATGTTAAAGCATATAATGATATTCTAAGAAATTGTGTGCTTCTAATATTATAGCAACAGTTTGGACAGGACCCTTTTCTATTCTAACATGACAATGCCTCTGTGTATAAGACAAGGTTCAAAAAGAAAATGATTGATTCAGTCAGTGTGGAAGAACTTGACTGGTCTGCATAAAACCAAGTCCTAATCCCAGTTTAACACCTCTGGTGTGACTGTAAATGCAGACCTTGAGCCAAAAACTCATCACCAAACACCAATGTTATACAAATACTCACAACACAGCCAAATACAGAAACGCACTGCAAATACAGAAATGCGCAGCAAATACTCACAACACAACCAAATACAGAATCACACTGCAAATACGCACAGACCTCATTGGAAATGTTTAACGGAACATTATTATGAGTTGAGAGTATTTTTGAGTATTTGCAGCACATTTCTGTATTTGGTTGTGTTGCGAGTGTTTGCAGAGCGTTTGTGTATTTTGGTTATATTGCGAGTATTTACAGAGTGTTTCTGTATTTGGTTGTGTTGCGAGTATTTACAGAGTGTTTCTGTATTTGGTTGTGTTGTGAGTATTTGCAGGGCGTTTCTGTATTTGGTTGTGTTGCGAGTATTTGCAGAGCGTTTCTGTATTTTATTGTGTTATGTATTTGCAGTGTATTGCTGTATTTTGAGTATTTGCAGCATGTGGTGGTGCTTTTTTATTTGCAAGTAAGTTGCAAGGAAGTTTTAAGTTGCAGCACGTTGAGCTTTCTCGGCCACTGTATACCCCCCCCCACTAAACATAAAGATGTACATTAAACATTAAACTGGTTTCATATTTATTTTTATTGCAACATTAGTATCAGAGGTACATTTCAGGAAGTATTTTTAATATTATCTTGACATCAAAAAGTTTGAGAACCACTGGACTAAACTAAAGTTTTTATGTTATTGGTTCATGCTGTACTACACTTTGCAGAAATTTACAAAAAAGAAACCTTTGACAGGCTATAATTGAAGCACTGAAAATAAATATCGTCAATGTGCACTTCAATATTTGCTGCAGTAAAACCATTTGGAAGAAGTGGTTGCGCCATTCAAAGGACATTTCACTTTGCACGTTTAACATTCTGAAAACGCATACTGCATAAAAAAGAACAGTATTCTCACAACTCTTTGCTTTTTCTGGGGAAGTGTGAATCTGTTGGGGATGTGTTCATAGGGCAAATAAAGGCCAACCGCTTTTACAACCACAAAGAAGAACAATTCCTGATAAGAGAATGTCGAGAGAGACAATTTCCTCCTGTTCCAGCTGACATGCATGTGACTAACCTTAGAGAGTGTTTTTTAACAAGAAAACAGAGTTCTTTCGTCCACTATTCCCTTTGGACAGTATGAACGCTTGACATGGGTTTACTCTACCTAATACGACTTTAATATTTTAAAAGACTGTTTCCTTCGTCCTTCCTTGTTCTGTCACTGCACAGTTGAATATGTCAGCATGGAAAGAGAAACTAAGGAGAGTTGTTACAGTGGAGCCGGTGATTTTCCTCTACATGACCAGCACTTTCATCGTAACACCTGCATATCAACAGATGATTATCACAAAGGTAAGAGAGCTGTTACTGTTGCGATTTAAAGCAGGAAAAGTAAAGAGAGAGAGTGAAAGGAAGAGACATTAATCAAGTGTGTCCGGCGAGTCAGTGTTTTGTTCTTTGAACTGAAAAACAGGTCAGCAGGGTCCAGTTCTAGTACACAAAACGGAAATGCCCGAAGCAGAACCACGGAGCGCTTGGAGAATAGCAGTGGAGCTCGAGATGTACTCAAAACCCAAAACTACAGCAGGCATTAATCAAGCCGAACCGGCCATGACAGTCCCAGAGCAAAACAACAGGCGCTGTGATCACTCATGCACCAGATTAAACAATCGCTGACAGTCATTAGTCTGTATTCTGTTGCTGAACTTAAACATTGGCTATGCTTGAGAAATTGCAGTATCTTTGTTTTAACCTTGTGCAATGACATGAAATTGTACTTTTTTTTTCATGAGCTGACATGTCCTGCCATGTGACATACAACATGGAAATCTTTTTAAACAGCTTTTGCTATTTAAATATAACCATTGAATATAATATTAAATATAATAATGAAATTAAAGTTTAATTTAAAAAGAAGGGAAGACTACATGAAAAATTTATACATTCAAAATTTTTGCTTTCCCATTTGTTCCAATAGCAAAAAAGAAGAAGAAAAAAAAGCTTAAGTTTTTAAGTTTTATATATTAGAAAAATAATAATAAAAAAAATATTATTATAAAATATAAAAATATATTTGTCTTTTGACATGCCCTTAAAGCAAACACTTGAAGGCAAAAATGATGATTAAAAACAAAAACGGCTTGGCTAATGTCTATTTCATTTGCACAGTAAAAAGTAAATGTATACAGTAAAAGTAAATGTGTGTGTGTGTGTGTGTGTTTCTGTGTACACAGAAACACACACACACACACACACACACATTTACTTTTACTGTATACATTTTACTTTTCAAGTATGTGACCCTGGAGCACAAAACCAGTCATAAGTAGCACGGGTAGCAATAGCCAAAAATACACTGAATGGGTCAAAATGATTGATTTTTCTTTTATGCCAAAAACCATTAGGATATTAAGTAAAGATCATGTTCCATGAAGAAATTTTGTAAATTTCCTACCGTAAATATATTCAAACTTAATTTTTGATTAGTAATATGCATTGCTAAGAACTTCATTTGGACAACTTTAAGGCAATTTTCGCAATATTTTGATTTTTTTGCACCCTCAGATTACAGATTTTCAAATAGTTGTATCTCAGCCAAATATTGTCCTATTTATTTAAGCTTATTCATTCAGCTTTCAGATGATGTATAAATCTAAAAAAAAAAAAAAAAAGACCCTTATGACAGATTTTGTGGTCCAGGGTCTCTCTCTCTCTCTCTTTTAAACATTAATAATAACTTTAACTTTTGTCTAAAAAGAAACAAAAAGCATCAAAGTAAAACAGAAAATGCAGGAAAAATAATATGTGTGGACTGTAAAGACATTTCTATGAATATAAATAATGCAGTGAATATATGCATTTGCTTAAGGGTGACTCTTTCCAAAACATGCAGCTGTTTTTAGTTCCTGCTCTTGTCATATTGCATATTTTTCCTTTTCCTGAGCGAGTGTCCTTCCTTTCCTCTCTCCTTTAAATTCTCTTACCCTTCCAATGAACTCTGCAGCTCCACACATAACAGCCCTCAGAAAAATGTGGATGAATATATCATATGAATGAGCACAACTCCATGCAGTGAAAACTGTTCAAAGATTAAAGAGGGTCCAATCATTTATTGCAAAGTGCTCATTTATGCCACTCTTAATGGCCTCGATTCTTGCCATTTACTCCTTGATATCATCATATTTGTGAGGTTGCAGTTCGTGAGCTTCTCCGAGGTTTGTTCTTACAATAACTGAGGGCGTCCCCCGGCGCGATGACTTAATGCTCGGGTTGTGCATCATTCCCATAATGCCTTAGAGCATCATTACTGACACTGAATAAAAAAAGGACTGTTAGCTTGTGCTGTTAATTAGAGTTCACTTAAGTAGCAAAAGCAACCTGACCAAGCAGGTAATAAAACACAACATGAATTTCAGACCATCTCAGAACGAAACAGTGTTAATAACAGTATATCTGAGCAGGAGTCATATTTTTTTTGATGGAAATGCGGTATGATGTATGAGCAGGAGTAGCATGGTTGATCATAAAACACAATGCAGGCAGTGCTATGAGCAGGAGTGTTCAGTTAAAGTTTGGTTCATATGGAGTCTGCGATAGGCCACAAAAGCACATGCTAATCAGTGGTGTTTTGTTCAATGCAGCTTCCGGTTGAGTGATTAGGCAACATAATATGTTCAACTTGCGTAAAGTGTGTTCCTGAATGGTTATAACGTGACTGTTGATTCACTCCTATCTCAGTTCATCCAAACGGAGACAAATCATGATAGTGATGCAGTGAATGACATACTAGCATCAGGCAGTCGGTGGAGTTAATGGTAATACTCAAGAACAGTAGCCTGAAGGATAATAAAAGGAGAGCCACAAAAGCAGTGTCTCCAAGCAACATAATAGTGGTGTTTTGTTCAAATTGAACCAGTCGGTTGAGTGAATGACTTAATGATTCACTCGTAAAGTGTCTGTTCCTGAACAAATCAGTATTTTTTTGACAAATCGGTTTAGTGTATGAATGGATGATTCACTCAGTGAATGACAGTCACTACTGCCATAGAGATTAAAATGCAAAAAAATCTTGCTATTATGTTTATTTGTTACTATTTTACATTTTGGCAAACTGAAAGCTAATGAATTCGTAAGACTGCATGTGAGCATTTTTGTACGATCTGCTTACACCCCAGTAACGGTCGGTGGACCTTCATAATTGTTTTTTTTTAACAGTCATACATATTTGCAGTAATCACAATTTATTGTAGGCGCACAGCACTTAGCATCCCAATGTTAAAAAATAAAATTGTTAGTATTAGGAATGTTTTCCCTGTGCAGCCAGACACACAAACTACTAGCCAGGTTGTTTAATGACTCGTTCCAAATGACTCACATACTCAAGAGCAGGGTTTGAATCACTCTGATGAATCATTCACTGAATGAACTCAATCTGACCACTTTCTGAACTGCAAATATTACTCTCTTGAGATGAAAATACCTTCTTGAAAAGAAGGATTATATCATTAGCACATTCAACAGTTATTTTTGTACTAGAAAGTATTAATATTTTCTAAGAAAGTCATATTAAAAAAAATAATACATTCAGAGCAACGTGTAGCTATACAGCTATGGAAAAAAAAGAGACCACTTGAAAATGATCGGTGTCTCTGGATTTGTGTAAAAATAATTTTTTTTCAACTACTGATGACATTTCTTCTAAATTGTAAATAAAATGTCATTTAGAACATTTTCTAACAATTGGTCAAAATAACCAAAAAGTTTTCAGACATGTTTATATTCATTTTTATACAATACCAATACCAATGTTTTAACTTCAATATCAATATTTGGTGGAATACCCCTGATTTTCAATCACAACAAATGTAAACACACACGCACACGCACACGCACACGCACACACACACACACACACACACACACACACACACACACACACACACACACACACACACACACACACACACACACAATGTATATTATATATTATACAAGTATTATACAAGTATATAATATAAATAAAGTGATATATATATATATAAATAATATAGAATAAACTATATTACTTGTTCTAGATAGATCTACTCAAGCTCAGTGACCTTTAGCTTTTTTTTTTTGTTATGTTTACTCGACAGTGCTGTGGTGCTCTATATATAAATTTATATTTGAACTTATTTTGAATATCTTTTGTAGGTGTGTCAAGAATTGCTGAAGAATGATACTGTCTGCAGTAACCCTGAGCACCACAAAGGGGACGAGGAGGTTCAGACGACAGCATCCTACATCCTGCTTTTGTTCAACGCCACCCTCAGCCTGGTCTCCATCCCTCCCGCCATAATGCTGGGCTCCTGGTCTGACCGCGCTGGCCGTCGCTGGGTCATGGCGCTCCCGTCTGTGTTGTCCCTGTTGAGCGGGGGGTTGCTCTTGGCTGTAGACTTGTTGGAAAACATCAGCGTTTACTGGACCCTGATCGCTGCTGCCCTAACAGGCCTGACAGGTGGCCATGTCTCCATTTTCCTCAGCTCATTCAGCTACCTGGCCGACCTGACCATGGGCTCCAGCTCCAGTCGCACTTTACGCATGGCAGTAGCCGAGTCCATGATATTCGTTGGAGGCACAGTGGGATTCCTACTGGTGGATTCTTGGAGCAAGAAGTCGGACTCCAGGCAGCATTCGGGGCCTACATTGGCTGCCACGTCCTGTCGGTGCTTTATATTGTGCTTTGGCTGAGGGACCCTATGATGAGAGAAAATACACGTATAGCTCCCTATAAAGAGGATACGGCTGAGCAAGGGGCTCAAGCAGACAAGTCCCGTCTGTTTATCCTAAAGTACGCCAAGCTGTCTTTCAAAACAGTGTTCAAGAGGAGGTCAGGGCAGGACAGACTGAAATTGCACTTTCTCATTCTCTGCACCTTCATAAATAACCTGGTGGCTGTTGGTCAGTGCAAACTCACACATACACTAACACAGATATATACACTGTAGGCCAGTGGGGAAAAAAAGGTGTGGAAACAACTTTCACACAAAACTGGTAATTTTAACAATTAATTACAAAAAATGGCATGTAACACATCGAATTAACCTAAAGATGGCTGATATCGCCTGCGATAATATACTCCGTAATCGTTTTTTTGCAAGTGACAAGTTTAAGTTTTATACCAACATTATCGTTAAAATACTTAAGAAATTCAAGTGCAATTTTATGACATTAAAAATACTTATTCTTTATAATTGTAATTTTTATGAAATAATTTTATCATTTAAAATACTATAATGTAATAATAAAATAACATTTAAAAATCACTATTTTAAAATATGCAATAATAAATTTAAATACATATGAAGTTTTAAATACATGCATTACATATCTTATAGCTGACGCTTTTACAATTTACACTTTTATGCATTTATTGACGCTTTTATCCAAGCGACTTACATTGCATTCAAGTTACAGTTTTACTATTTGATCAGCTAAGCTTGCTGTTTCCTGGAATGAACCATGTCTTTGGCTAGCGCCTATTTCTACCATACCATTTGAGCTACAGGAAACAGATTTTTATAAATGTAATAAACAGTAATTAATACATTGAATGTATTTATTAATACCAATAAAATTAATATATATTAATATTAAATATATTTTAAATCATAATATCATTAAACAGTATTTACATGATTAAAGTACAGTACAACAAATACTTTTTTATTTCATGCTTTAAAACTATTCAGACCTTAACACATTAACTTTTAGTAAGAGGAGTTTAAAATTAAATATATGTGAAATAATGAAATAATACACGATAAACTTTGAGATGGCTCAAATGAATTATCAGTGCAGCTAATATGTGCCCCGTGGTCAAGTCAACTGCTTATGATGATAATAATGCTGAGGCACTGCAGGGAGGTTTTAAAGCACTCAATCTGAGTACTGTCACTCCTGAGGCCAGAGAGAGAGCGAGGGAGAGAGAGAGAGAGAGAGAGAGAGAGAGAGAGAGAGAGAGAGGGACAGTGATGTATATGTCTCTATCAATTTCCATAAATTTTTACAATTTGATATTAGTGTTCCTAATAACGCCTTTAATTTTACCAAATATAATTGTCGTTATTTTTATAGGTTCATAATTGTTCAAAGCGTCGTTTGAATTACACTCTGTATTGCTTTGAAAAATATTGATCTTTGAAAGTCGTGGCAATAAAGAGCTGGAGAGAGAGGGGACATTAATAATAATGTGCTTTTATGTGCGTTTGTGTCTCCAGGGGATCAGTCGATCTTGCTGTTGTATTTGATGTATGAGCCTAGAGAGTTCACAACTGCCCTGTTTGGGGTGTTTAACTCTGTGAGGATGCTGTTGTTGGTAAGTGGTCTTGTTTAATGCAGTAATGCTTTCTCTGATGACTCATGTCTTTTAGCTAACTCAGAGTGGAGATCCGTGGACGTCCTTGAAATACCACTAAATCTTTCGATTTTAGCCTCAAACAGCAGTGGCCCTGAAGTACGGCCATTGACTGGACACAGCTGAGTCTTTGCCTTCTCTTCATTTGAGTCTCTTCTCTAGCACACACAGCTCAGCACAATGCCCTTGCACACACACCCCTTTGAAAACCAAACGTATGTTCTTTATGATTATTTATGGGATTTTCCACTGTGGCCATAGAAAGAACGAAATGGTAAACGACAGGGGACTGACACAACTCGAACAGACAGCACACAACAAGATACAGCATCAGTCCATTCAGCTTTTTTCCATCACACGGCCGGTTCTGCTCCATACGAGCTGCAGTAATTTGGCAAAGAGGGACGTATACATTCACATGCTGTAAAACCAAGAATGTATAGGTTATTGTAGACACCGTCAGCAATGTTTAGTCTTTATGACTGTAAATATAAAGTCTGCTAAAGGTGTCAAATTAGCAAATGATTGTGACATTATGTCAGTATAAAATATGTTTCTTAGATAAATAGTGCTGGGAAAACACACACACACACACACTAATATTGGCACCCTTGATAAATATGAACAGAGGTGAAAATAAATCTGCATTGTTTATCCTTTTGATCTTTCACTCAAAAAAATCACAAAATTCTAACCTATCATTGAAGTAAAACAATTGAAAGTGGGGGGAAAATCTCATGATGAAATAAATGTTTTTCTCCAATGAATGTTGGCCACAATTATTGGCACCCCACTGTAAAAAAAAAAAAAAAAAGTTGAGCTACCTAAAATTTTAAGTCAACCAGCTAAAGCAGATTTTTTAGTTTTCTCAATTTATTTTTTAGGAAATTTCTCAACTTTTTTGTTGTATAAACTTAAAATGGGTCACTGAGCACAAAATTAATCTTTTACCATGGCTGTCCCTGTTCTCTGAACCCTATAGAAAATGAGTGGGTGAACTGAAGAGAATAAGTGTTTGGTGATGAGTTTTTGGCTCAAGGTCTGCATTTACAGTCACACCAGAGGTGTTAAACTGGGATTAGGACTTGGTTTTATGCAGACCAGTCAAGTTCTTCCACACTGACTGAATCAATCATTTTCTTTTTGAACCTTGTCTTATACACAGAGGCATTGTCATGTTAGAATAGAAAAGGGTCCTGTCCAAACTGTTGCTATAATATTAGAAGCACACAATTTCCTAGAATATCATTATATGCTTTAACATTAAGAATTGTACTTTAGTAAGAAATTACTAAAGTAGTCAAACCTGTTCATTAGAAGGGGCGACCCAATACTTTTGGCAATATAGTGTATTTACCAAAGGTGCCAATAGTAGTGGAGGGCACTGTATATATATATATATATATATATATATATATAATAGTGCTGGATATATATATATATATATATATATCCAGCACTATTTCTATTAGTGCTGTCAAATGATTAATCGCGATTAATCGCATACAAAATAAAAGTTTTTGTTTGCATAATATACGTGTGTGTTCTGTGTATATTTATTATGCATATATAAATACACACACATTACAGTATATATTTTGAAAATATTTACAAGTATTTACATGTGCCTATAGTTGTATTATATCATATATATATTTTTATTAATAATAATAATATTTCATATTAGTAGTTATATTATATGTGTACAAATTTTATGTGTTGTTTTTTTAACTTTTAACAGCACTTTTTATGCCATATTTTTTTTATTATTATTATTAACTTTTTTATTTACTTATTTTTAAAATTAAGCTTTCTATTGCCATATAATCAGGTGAGGTAAATTAGGAGGTAAGTTGAATTAATTCTATAATTATTATTTATTGTGTATTATTATTATTAATTATATTATTATTCATTAAATGTCTCAAATTTAATCTCCCAATGTAGATTGTAATTATATTTCTTGTGATGTTAAGATAATCCAATCAACTGTTACCCTTGTCATGGTCCAAGTGTTGAAGTCTTTAGTGGCATTTTAAGTTATTTAATTGGTGATATTATTAGTTACAGTAAGCAATTTGCTCTCTCTATACTCTTTTGGGTATAAGTTTGGGTCCAATAAATAATTTATTTATTTATTTATTAATTTATTTGTATGATTGTTTAAAAAAACAAAACTTTTATTCTGCAAAAATACATTAAATGAATAAAAAAGACTTTTACATGGCTGCAGAAGAATTCTATTTAAAAAAAGTATCATGGTTTCCACAAAAATATATACATTTTCAACATTGATAATAATAAGAAATGTGTTTTATTTATTTTTTGCAGCAAATCAGCATATTAATATAATGAGGAAGTCTGGGGAAGATGGATCACTTGTTATTTTGACATGAAGTCTGTGTTGTTTCTAATAGGACACGTGTTAGTATAAATATTAAGTAAATCAATAAAGTATGGTGTTGCTTTTTTGGGAAGAAAGTCCATTTTTAAAACTAAGAGAATTATGACTTTTAATATTGATTACCCTTTCAAAAAATCATTGTCTTGTTCCTTCACCGTGGCATTAGCAGAGTAGCTTTGCAGCGTGAGGCTGTCTGTACAGCGGTAGTGATGGGAAACGGGTTGAAGTCTGCTTTGTTTTCACCGTCTGTCATGAGGAACCCTTCCTCCGAGCAGGTCGATGCAGTGTCTTAGAGTGACACTTAAACAAAGCCTGCCAGTTAAGGAGCACCCTTCCTGATTGGAGAGGTGATGGCTCTCCATTTATATCAGGATACACCACTGGGGCTCCAATCGCTCGACTGCCTTTTGTGTTGAAGCCGAAAGCATCGATCCTGATAGAACCTATTATACACTCTGTCTGTAGGGGATGTCAGCTAGCGGGCCGCCACCCAATACACGAAGCGAAAAGTTTTAATTAACCGCAACTGAAAGAGTCAATTGGGGGGAAAAAAAGCGAGAAAAGGACAGACAAAGAAACTTTTTTTGAATACAAAGCCATCGTGGAGGGGAGCCGATCTTGTGCTTCTAAAGATCTGAAGCATCAAAATCTTGGCAGGTCTGGCTGTGGTGAGCGCACGGCTCCACGCTCGCGGTTTTTATAAATGGCTGCGGGGCTGGAATTGACTTGTAATTAGGGTGGCGTAGAGTTGGTGAGGAATTATTAAACACTCCAGGCTCTAATGAGTTGATGAAAGTAAAAACACGGAGCGTTGACCTTTTCCGTGGAATGTTTATGCATTCCCATTATGTTTTCTGCTGCAAATCAGAGGCGGTGGCAAAGTCTGTTGATCAACCTCTTCACTGGCCCCCCAATTAATCACATTTGGTGATAGCAAGACAGCACTGCACCTGAGTCACGGCGTGCACCTCTCACGCGTCTTCGCACGCAAATGCAGATGCAGGTGAGTTCGCTTTCAAGTGCTCTCAGACGTTCTGAGTGGGGCAGCCTGACTGTTTTTGACACTGTTTCATCAGGCACAAACCCTGAAGGTTAATTAATTCACTGGTTAGGTTTAAACGCGTCTGAGAGAATCTAAATATTTATGGGCTTTGTTTTCATACAAGCTGAACCACAGGACTGTGCAGTGCTTATGTATTCTAGTGCGGTGCTTCTGTATTTCCAAGATCACACAGCTGTTATATTACATTATTCAACATCAGCATCATTTTAAGCATTTTGAATTATACATAGATCTTAGTACTCACCAAATGATCGGATTTATGGATGATAAAATGGGTGAAAAATCCCATAAATTTACACTTTAGGAGGGAGCATAGACATATCTCTCTTGGGCAACTACATAGCAAATAATAAGAATGCTCTAGCAATGCTAAAAACTCTCCAAACACTATAGCAAATGCATAGCAATGTTAAAGCATTGTATCAGCAAGTTTCACACTATTCACCACCCCACTATATTTTAAAATGTAAAAACAACTAAAATGCTGTATTATTTATGCCAAGCCAGTAGATGGCGATGTCACTTTTGTAAAGGGACAATCAAAAATTAGCATTTTCAACCCCCCCAAAACACAATTGTTCTGTAAATGAAAGGCCATACATTCCATGTTTAGTTGGTGACTCTAGTCCCACCTTACAGATAAATTAGCCAACTGAATTTTTGATGGATGAATGAAAGTCCCACCTTCAAAGAGTCAATCGCATTTTGAATAAAAGTCACATTTGGAAAGTCAAAGGTGCAGCCACATTTACGAATTTTCACCGCCAAAATCCAGTCATTTCTATAGACCAATTCAGTGTTTGTAAACAGTGATGATATTTTTTGTGGGCGGAGACTATCTGGTGACAGAAAATGACTGTTTTCAAGTAGCAGTCTATGGAAGCCATGGAATAAAAGTAAATTTGAGTTTATAATTCAAATTTTTACTTTCTTTTTGAAATTCCGAGATTATATATTACAATTCTGATAAGGAAAAGCAACTCGTCATTCTATATTTTCCCCTCGGCTCAGAATCATGAGTTTACTTCTGGCGTTTTTTCCTCAGAATTGACAAACTCGCTACTGTTGCGTTAAATTGAATTATAAAGTCCGAACTTGGAGATATAAACTTGCATTTGTGAGAAACAAATAGTCAGAATTGTGAGATAAAATCGGTAAATGTTATGTAAAATGTTAGTAGTAATATGTTTAAATACTATTTTGTGCTGTAACTGTAGGGCTACAATATGTCCCCTATGAGCTGCATATTTGAATATTTAGACCTATTGTTTAAATCAAAGTTATGCTTAGTAGAGTAATCATAGCAGTTTTCATCCATAGTCTGTCTGTTTAAATGTCTGCGTTTTCAAACGGCATCTTTGACGACAGTATTCTATAAAAATGATTTGTATTCTGATCCTGAAATACAAAGGCCACAAATATATATATATTTTTCTCTTATTCCATGGATTTTTACCCGTTTCCCTCCACTTGTTACCAGTGTTTTTCTGCGCGCAGCTGCAACTGAGGTAACTGTGACGTCTACCCTGAATTGATCTACAGTAATCCACATGACTGGGAATTTCACACGAGGGCGGAATATTTTCCTGCACATATTTCACATCTAGTTCAAGTTGGTCATGTTTGGTTTGAAATGGGTTTACATCGCTACACTTTTGACAATGGATCCATTTTGCCTGCGAAAACTACACTAATGTGACTGCACTTTTATATAAAAGAGTCAGTGGTCTTTTTCATTTGAGCATCATCTGTTTGTTTACTCTTGAATATGCATTATCTTGGCCAGACTAAAAGAAATATTGTTGAGCTAAAGAAGCTCAATTTATTAAACATCTTATTTATTATAACTGTCTTTTTCTTAAGTGGATAGTGTTATCAAGATGGCAGCCAAATGGATCAACGGTTTAAATTTTGGTTTATGCAGTGTGTTTTAGATTTTCAACATTTTTAGCCTTATTTTAACCATTTTTAAATTATACATAGATCTTAAAGTGAAATTAAATGTGGTTACCAACAATTGATCTATAGCAGATTGCATGGATCCCTATAGCTTCCATTACACTCTTTGCTCTTTTTCAAAAGTTTTAATGGACTGAACTTCAACCAAATGATGGCAAAAAAAAAAAAAATCATCTTGGCAAGGTTTTTGAGCTCTAACCTGCTGTGCTGCTCTCTGGCAGGGCTTTGGTCTTCTGGGTCTATTTCCTGTGCTGATGAGGTGTATGAAGGAGATGACATTAGCCAAACTCAGCGCTTTGTCCAGAATCGCCTCTTACGTCCTACTCGCCCTCTCAAGCAACACATGGATGGTCTTCCTCGGTAAGCTCCCATCACTCAAATGACTCAAATGATTTATATAAATGATATATTGACATAATGAAGGTCCTTGCAAAGTTATTGTGCATGAAGAATGATCGAGAAAACCATTAAGTTAATGATGCAGTAGGGTCAATGATGTGATTTATTTTGTCCAGACCTATTAATTTATTCAAAAATACATTAAATATGTATTTCATACATACAGTAACTTGATTACACATATTATATGATAAGCTATTGTTGATTTCTGAATTACAATTAATATTGATATTTTCTTGGTGGCATAAAGTAAAAAAATATATATAATATGCTATTTGTTTGTTTTTGCTTGTTTTTTGTTTATGAAAGTGATAGAATTTAATACTGTAATATAATAATTATTATTAAATGGCATTATATTACACTACCACCCAAAAGGATAAAAAAATAAATAATACTTTTATTGAACAAGGATACAATAAATTAATCAAAAACGACAGTAAACTCATCAATCCAAGGCACTCGAAAATATTGTGAAAAGTAAAAAACCTTTATTCACATGGCATTGACATTAAAAACAACACACATGTGCACCGACGCGTTGCCTTGGATTGATGAGTTTTTTGATGACATAAAAGAATCCCGCATCCAAAGAGCACCAATTCATGGAGTTCACACCCTGTGGCATTTTTTTTTTACGACAGTAAATACATTTATAATGTTCATTCACTTTAATTTCAAATAATTTAACTTAAAATAATTTCAATTTAAAATAAATATTATTCTGTACTTTCAATTCATCAAAGAATCCTGGAAAAGTATGATGGTGTCCACAACAATATTAAACAGCATGACTGTTTTCAACCTTGATAACAATAATAAGAAATATTTCTTGAACATTAAATCAGCATATTAGAATGATATTTAAAGTATCACGTGAGACTGAAGACTGGAGTAATGGCTTTTAAGACGTTTAAATAGAAAATATTTATTTTAAATTGTAAAAATATTTGACAATATGACCATTTTTACCCCATTTTTTTAAAGGAAAGTCTTTTAAAATATGTGTATTTATTTTTAATGTTTTTATTTAATTTAATTTGTCATTGACTTGGTAGTACTGTTGTGGTAGTGATATGTGTCATGTTGTCACATGGTAACGTGGGAAGGTTTTACACTTCAAGATGGTTAGAAACAGCACAACTGACCCTATTTCAAATCTGTCAGCGAGCATATCAAAGCACGTCTCTCTTCCCTAAAACAATGTAGATTTCTTTTGTCAGCATGTGACATGCACAAAGCAAATGTTTCCCACTCGAGGCCGAAGGTCTTCACTTGAGCTGCCTGTTTTAACAAGACACTCAAATGGCTAAATGTTTTGGAAAAACAGTCAACCTGACCAGACTTTTTATGGTTCACATTCATTCCTCACTGCTGTCTGAACTCATTGCCTTGTTCCAGGGGGGCTCCACCTCCAAAGAGGAGTTCTCAGAGTGGTAAGTAATGATAACATTGTGCCGGCCTTCATAGATGGCCACTCTCAGGGAGAGACAGCCAGATCGGCGTTAATACTGTTAATTAAATAAATGGTTGTGGAAATTGTTATTCTAATCGATGTGGCAGACAAAAGCCTTTTAAAAGGAGATGAGTGGCGGCTCTGATGAATAATCAGTGCCAGGGAGGGTGGAATTTGCATGCTGGTCTTTTCTGTTGGCTGTGATAATGAGGGGCACAGCGGCAGCACACGGGAGTCATAACCTCCATTCTGAAAGTACAGCGCATGTGTGGTGTGTGCAGAACCGACACACACACACACACGGACACGTGCGCACACACATACACCCCACCGCATACACATTAACGCAAATACAGAAAATCTTTTGTTCCCTTGAGGATCTGCTTTTCTTGATCACGCATGATCAGGCTGCTGCGACGAGCGAGACACTTTAAAATCTGAGCCATTAGGAGAAGCCCATGCTTTGTAATCACAATTACCTCGCAGAATTTCATACATATAGATTAAGCTCATGAATTATTGAATATTCCATTTAGATTCACTTATATTTCAGAACTGGTTAGCATTCCTCTGGTCTCACCAGAGAGATTAGTTAATTGTGTATTTATGTTTAATTTTAAGTAATGTTTCTTAATACAGTGTAGGCCTATATATTAATATATGATGTTGTTTACAGTTAATCTTAGCAGTTTTATGAACTGGTATTGAAGTTTGTGTGGTTTGTCCTGTGGTTTTGTAGTTGCTGTGGTTGGCGCTCCAGCTGGTATCAGCCAAGCAGTGATTCGTTCTTTGTCTTCTGCCATCGTAGGAGCTGATGAACAAGGTATTGATATAAATTCACAATTCAATGAGAGAAAGAGAGAGACACAACAAAAATAAAGTACTAAGATTTTGAACTTTCATGGTTTTGGACACAGTAGGTAAAACAGTATGATAAAATCATGTTTTGTTACATTCCTTTTGGAAATCAAACAATGGTGTTTGTAGTAAGACCACAATAACCACATATTTACTATTGTCTTACTGTAATATACTGTACTAACCTTTTACTACCATATTCAACTATTATATTTACAATTAAACTTTTGTAATAAAAATTATAATAAATCTGCCAATAAACTTGGTTAATGCAATTTTACAGTAGTAAAACCATGGTTCATTTTCATATAAGAGACGTGTTTGGTAAAATCAAACCTGGTAAAATCCTTATTTAAAAAAAAAAAAATTTGTAGCAATACTGTCGTAAAATTGTAGCTTTCAGATATATACAATGGTAATACAATTTTTGGACATGGCAGGAAGGTAAAATCATGATTTTTGGATAGATATACCTTGGGGAAAATGCCTATGGTATTTATAGTAAAACCAAAACAACCACAAATTTACAATTGTTTTACTACATTGACTATATTTTAACCGTGATATTTGTAGTAAAATTATAGTAATAAAAATGATAATAAACCTGAAAAAACCAACAAATAAACAAACAAATATGGTTTTAGGATATGATACCATGGTAATAGCACATGTGCATGGATGTATAGCATAGTAAAATATATATTTATGTATATAAATATATATTTATATTTTTGCATAGCCCTTTTAGAATGAACCAATTGTATTTGTAGTAAGACCAAATATCTACTATTGTTTTACCACAATAACTACATTTAAATGGTGACATTTGTATTAAAACTATGGTAATAAAAATCATAATAAAGCTCCAAAAAAGTTAAAAACAAAAAGATATTAGGTTCATTTTCATAAGCGAGATGCCATGGTCACACTTTAAATATGTATCATCGTTAAATGGTTAAATATGCATGTATGTATTTGCAGACATACCATGGTACAAATGTGGTTTCTGTATAGACACCATGGAAATAACATGTTTTTGTACATTTGACATAATAAGTAAAAGCACCTATTGTTTGTAAAGTTGCTGTGAAACTATTTGTGTTATTAAAAAAGCCTATATAAATAAATCCAATTGTTCTGAATCTTAGAGGGAATACCATGAATATACAATAGTAATCATTCAGTACCATGGTATTATCATCTGAAACCATCCCTGTGTGTGTGTTTTTTATTAGAGTGTGTTGCATTGTGTAATGTGTACATCACAGCACTCCTTTCTTCTCCCTGTTTGATCTACAAGCCCACAAATGAGCTGAAATATCCTGAGGAAACTGCAAAGTGTTTTGACCTTCATATGACAAATAGATTTGAGTCAGGCCTTTCTTTTAAATCTTTACTTTCTTTGACACTTGTTTCTGCCTGATAACGTAGCTAAATCCCAAGATTTAATCTCCATTGTCCTTTCACAAATCCTTAATGAGAGGCGTCGCAGTATGCATAATTAACCGGGGAACTGAACACCGGCTTTCTCAAAAAAAAAATCATAGAATTATCAAACTCGGCTAAGTGGAAAACAATGCAGGAGGAAAAGAGCAACAACAAACAACATCTTGAGTACACTTTCATATTCATATATCCATCCCGGCTTGTTTCTACTACTCACGCAGCGCGCAGCTGTAAGCCAAACTGAAAAGAAATATTTAGTTTGTGGACACAAACATCTTTCTTCCCATTACTTTTATTTATTTTCCTGTTGATGCAAGAGTGATACAACTGTGAGAGGACACAGTGATGACAGGCCATTCCCATCCATAAATGCACTGTTTTCACCATGCAATCCACCTCTCTCCACTTTGACAGCCGTTTCCTTGGCCTGTGTCTCAGATTGCATGTGTCACTGACTCTATTGCAGTTTCCAGTCTTTCCTAGGCACTCACACGACTTCCAGCTCCGGGGAAGATCAATAAGTATTGCATGTTCCAGGCACTTACAGGCTGCCCTGATGCTCCACGACTCATTCTGCTCCAGTTAGTCAGAGCAGTCACGAAGTTCAGCGTAGCTCAGGGAGATATTTTATCAAAGTGGATCAAACCATTATTCATGCCAACGATCTACTGCACAGACCTCAGTTTCCATGGCTATTATTCTTTCATTCAGATAAAATCATAGGTTATGAATTTCAGGTGAATCCACGGCATATTAATGAAACGGGGCTAGCTTTATCCACAACGTTAAAGATAACTTTATTAGAAACACATGTTTTTAATTTAGGTGTAATTGTTGGGCTCCACTATGTAATCATTTATTGGTCCCACTTTATATTAAGTGGCCTTAACTACTATGCACTTAAATAAAATATAAATACATTCTACAATGTGTTCATATTGTATTGCAAAACACTTTAGCCGCTATTGAGGTGGGATCCGGGTAAGGTTAGGGACAGGTTTGGTGGTATGGGTAGGTTTAAGGGTGGTTTAAGGTGTAAGGGATGGTCAACAGTGTAATTATAAATTTAATTACAGATATAATTACATGCAGGTATTTAAAAAAGAAAAGAAAAGTACATTGTAAAAACATGTATGTACACAATAAATGCATTGTACCAAGTGATTCATTCAAATGTAAGTACATAGTAGTTAAGGCTACTTAATATTAAGTGGGACCCATTTATGTGTTTGTTTGTTTATTTCAAATAAAATAAATGTATTAATATAAATTAATTAAAAAATACCTCCAACAAATTTTCCATGGACCGTTTACATATTTCTCAGGTTCTCAGAAGCAGAAGTCAGAAAAGATGGGCAACTTCTATGGTAATGACAGAAAAGTACAACAAATATATCAAAAGGGGGAAAAAAAACATAGTAGCACAATAATGTTACGACTTTACAAAAGGGGGAAAAATATTGAAAGATTTTGGTCAGAAGAGAGAAAGAGGTCACATTCATGCAGTGTTTCTTTAATTTAACCTCACTGTAAAAACACAAGGAGTTATAAATGTACATTATTATTATTATTATGAAATATAAAAAAACTTATTAGATTTATGATGTTAATAACTGGAAATGTGTTATCACAGTCCAATGGGACCTCTGGCATAGCCAAACTGTAGCTCGAAAGCACTTTCAGTTAATTTAGATAAAACTGGCTGTCAAATGTATCAATTTTAAATATGGACAACATTTAACAGAAGTTTGTTGTTTGTTTTAGTGTAAAGAATGCTTTCTTTGTAATATAAACTAAATTAATGAGTACAAAGAACTACAGCACAAACAGTTTTTTTTCCCTGAAAAAAATGTAAGATTTTTATTTTAAATCATTAATAGTGATATAAATATTTATGACAGCTTTTTTTGTGCGTGTTGTGATTTCCCATTCATGTTATAAAAGTTACAAATAGTCAATTTTCTCCTCCTTTATATGTTGAACCAGCAAGCTAATTGTAACATTTTACTGTTACAAAAAATAAACAAGTAAATAAATCAAATAAAAATAATAATGTCTTATTCTCATAAAAATGCAATTCACTAAAATGTATTTCTCACTAGTAAACTAAGCCTGGTTCAGCTGAATTTCTCTGGATGTCTGTTTCACGTCTTTATTGACTTGAATGTTGATGTCCTCAGGTGCCATGTTCTCCTTCTCGGCCTCAGTGGAAGCGAGCTGCATCCTTATTGCTGCTGCGATCTTTAACGGGCTGTACCCCCTGACCCTGCCTACCTTCCCCGGGATGCCCTTCATCATCATGGCAGTCTTCACGCTCATCGTGCTCATTCTCTTGCAGTAAGTGAATCTTTCCTTTACATGGAGACTACAGGAAGTACAATATATCATAATATTGTGAAATATTATTACATTATTACATATATAATAACTGTTTCTTTCTTTCTTTTGTAATTTATTCCTGTTATGGATTTTCAGAATCAATTATTCCAGTATTCAGTGTCATTTCTCACTATCAATGTTGAAAAGAGTTGTGCTTGATTGATTGATTTCTTTCATGATACTTTTTTAGGATCCTTTGATGAATAGAAATAAATTAGAAAATAAAAACAAATTCTTACTCACCCCAGTGAGTGCTTGTTGCCAATCCCCCAAAAAATCCTTAGGGAATTTCTAAAGCTTTATAAAATAAGATATGTGATTATTATTTAATGTTTTGTTCTACAACATAAATTACACACAGTCATACTTTAATGTAAATTTATAATCTGTGTGCTTTACATTTTTTCTAAGTGTACAGTAGTGCTGGCGAAAAAAGGGAAAAAAATCAAATAAACCTAACTGCACAGTCATTCTGCATCCAACATGCTAACTATTCTTGAAGTTAACGAGTCGTGGCTGTTGCAATATCTAGCATGATTGTAAACCACACTACAGTTTCAGAATATTATCTGAGGTGTGACTATGTGCAATTTATGTTGCAGAACAAAACAGGACTCTTCAGGTAATGTTATCCACAGACTGCTGCTCTAAAAGCCCATTAGAAATTCCCGAGAGAACCCATGGCTCAAAAATGCTAATTCTCTTCTGGGTATTAGGGCTACAAACTGAACACCTCTATTCAATTTATTTGTATAGAGCTTTTCACAATACTTATTGTTCAAAAAGCAGCTTTACAAAGAATAGTGCCTTAAACCCCCAGCGAGCAAGCCAACTCGACATTGGCAAACAAAAACTCCCTAAGATATTTAAATAGATGAGGAAGAACATTTGGGAGGAACCAAGACACAGTTGGAGAAGCTCTCCTTCTCATATATTTAAAAGCATACATAAATGCATACATGTGTTTTAATTTGAACAGATGTAATCTAGTTACTTGATTTTAATAATAATTATATTTATTATTGGGTAATTTGTTTTTCAATTAAATGTCATGATCAGTGTTCTCCTATTTTTCTCTTCCACAATTCACAATAGTGCCTCAGATATACAGTGTGATTGTTGGCATGGCAACTCTTTTGGTCAAATGAGGTCACAATTATTGTCCAATTTTAATGTTAATTGCTTGCTTAGTGTCTGGGATAATTTGATTAAATATTCATTTTTAGGTAATACCAAGTGGAGCCATAGTTTAAAACGAATGTTTATTTTAATAGCTGCTTAATAAGATACTCACATAAACCGTATTGTGTTTCAAAAATATATTTCATACCAAATGAGGGGAAGCATCCGGGAACATTGTCCCGGGCCTTGTGATTAAGATGGGCCGTTATGGTTCTCTATGGTTTAGTAGTACTTCCCAGTGGTTTTTAACTAGTTTTGCTTCGAGATTAAGATTTTACAAGCAAAATGTTTAGCGCACAAAATAATTGAACTTTCAAGGTAACTAATGTGAGCTTTTAATGCAAAGTTCTCATCAATACTGTATGCTAATTGCAACCCACATAATAGGTCTAATATGTGTTTTACATTGAAGTATGTCTGCATCTCCATTGGTTTTGTTTTTTATATATTTGGAGAAGATGAGCATGACATATTGTGTGATAATAGCATAACATTAGTACTTACATTTGTCATGTGAAGAAATACAGAGGATGGCAAATTAGATATTGATCCATCTCTTGTGTATTCTTCAGCATTTATAGTGAGAGAGGGATCTTAATACATTTCTACTCTTCTCCACATGTGATGTTACATGTCTAAACTCAATCTACCCACTAAGGTCTAGTTTCAAGTAGATTCATGTTTTTTTTTTTTTTTAAATGTTCTTTAAAGTTTTTTAAGAGTTCTTTAAAGGTAATTTGGTGATATCAGTATTGTAGACTTTTAAGGGAGGTCAGTGTGGCTACACTGGAGTTTGTGCTTGTTTGAGACCCCAGACTGTGGAATTCAATGTCTGTTTGTTAATTAAACATGTTATTCTAACAAAATAGAGCACTGTTTTACAATAACATGCATTACAATAATGCGATGGTGGTGATGGCTCTTGATAAATGCTCTTTATGTAATGGTCTTCCCATTTGCCATTAAATGGACAGATGGGCAACTTCTATCAAAACACATTACTATGTCTGACTCAACCGGACTACATTATGTTACATTAGAGCACAGTGCTAGCAACACCAAGGCCATGGGCCCAATTTCTAGGAAATGCATGGAGTGATACAATGTATACATTTAATGCAAATATAAGTTACTTTGGATATAAACATCAGCAAATTGTATAAATGTAAATGTAGTCAATGGTATCCACTATAGTTTGTACTCAAAATATCTTAAAGGTTTTCAGTGACACAAGGGTGTGTACATTATAATGTAATTAATGCTTTAATTTAGCAAAGATTCATTAAATTGACACTAACTGAAACAACTGAATATTTGACAGTAAATATTTCTAAATGCTGTTCTTTTGAACTTTTTATTTATCAAGGAGTCTTAAAAAATTATCTTGTTTCCAACAAAAATATTAAGGTGAACAACCATTTATAGAAAATGAAATGCTTCTTGAGCAGCAAATCAGCATATTAAAATGATTTCTGAAGGATCATTTGACACTGAAGACTGGAGTAATGGTGCTGAAAATTCAGCTTTTCCATTAAAGAAATAAATTACACTTTAAAATATATTGCAATTATTTTAGAATGTAAAATTGTTATTTTAAATCGTTATAATATTACATTTTTTTACTGTATTTTTGATAAATGCAGCCTTGGTGAGCATAAGAGACTTCTTACCAAAACCACAAAAAAAATCTTACCATGCCTAAACTGTGAATTATGATATCATTTTCATTTAAAATTCTCCTTCTTATAAACATTTGACAAGAAAAATTAAGTAAATGGTATGAGACAAATTCATCCAGTTTCACCCGAAAGCAAAACTATTTTTGTAGTTTAGACGGCATTCATTTTATCTCTAGTATCTTTAGCTCATTGATTCAAAAAGATAACCTGCTATGCACAATCAGAGTAAAAGCTCTTTCAAGGGGTTCCCTGAAAAGCTTTGATCTAACTGACACACTTGTCAGGTTGGCAATAAACAGTTCTACCGCCTCCATTATCAGCCTTCAAATTGATTCTGACGTGCATTTGATGTTCTTCCTCAGACTATATAATTAAGTGATTGTCTTAGGTAATGAAGGCATTAAGTAATGTACACCTGCAATAAAGTCTGTGTGTGGTGGGTAGTGAAGTGTAGCATGGTTATCACACCCAGGCTGTAATTACACCACTAATGGGCTGTTCCCGGAGGCAGTGCCCGCTCAGGGTCTTGCAGTCTCCTCTGTTCCCGAGCAGCCCACTATTAAACCTGTGCAATTCAGAGGAAGACATATGGTTCTTAATTCATACTTAATCCATTATCCTGCTAGGAAATGATACGTGTCAAATCAGAAATTGCAGGCTGTCTCGTGAAAACTCAAATTACACCCTTTGACGTTGGCTTTTTCATTTGCGTCGAGTGAATTTGAGAACGGCACCCATACACGCAATATAAGCTCATTGGAAAAACATGCATCTCTACCTGATTTTTGCAAACTTACAAAACTCAAAACACTTTTATCGATTCTGATTCCAATACCAATTCTGCTTATCGATTCCGATTCTTATCAATTCCCAGTTTCAATTTCGACAAGCTAAAAATAATAATAATAATAATAATAAAATAAAATAAACATTTAGATATCAAACATATTTATTCTGTCTTTTTGCAAAACTTTCTAATTGCAGCTAAATACCATTGAACAAAATCAACAGCCAACAGAACACTACAGAACAAAAATTACCACAGCAAAATCAACTACTAATTAGTATACATTTCAAACATTATTATTAAGAAGGATACAGTCAGTAATAAAATAAGGATATTTAAAAGAAAGGATGAATACCACTGAACAAAGTTCAGATACAGAAATTTAAATCAAAAGGAATCAAATGTAAATAAGCAAGGCAAAGGTTTTCTTTTTATAAATAAAATTTTGATTAATCCTCATTAAAGTTTCAAAAGTCATTCACTTTTTTATGATTAGCATTAATGACAAATACAGCAGCAAGTTTATTAGGCTGCTGTCATTTTAAGACTGCATGGATGCAGATCTTTTGACATAATTGTGTGTGTATTAAGCACAAGAAGATGCAAAAGAGAACTCAATTCAGTATTTGAGTACTATATGAGAGCGGCTTTTTGTGCGCATGTTTTGGATTTTTATGCAGCACGAAAACAGTGCACGAGTGCTGAATTGAGTTCTCTTTCACATCTTCTTGCACTTCAATGGTCACATTTAAAATGTGCACACAGGAATTAATAAGTGGAATTTAAATATGTATCTTATTGAATCCGTGATTCTTGAAAATGTGGAAACGGTTCTAAAATGGAACTGGTTCTTGAAACCCAACCGCATTTACCATAGTGCATAATTTGTAAACTGATACATTTTAACATATGCATCACACGTATGTAAAATTCATATGTAAGGCTTCAAAAAAATCTTACTAACCCTAAACCTTTAAACTATAGTATATGTGGACTTTCTTTCAGACAAAGTAAACTTGCTCAGTAGCTCAACGCAATCATTTTGCAGAATGGCGCAACAGCCACTTTTTCTAATGAGCCTGGGTTGCATAAATGCCTGAACGGTGTGGGTTTGAACATCCCTGCACTACATAATTCCACTCTTATCGACATGAAAAAGCTTTTCAGAGAAAACAAATGTGAAACGTGACTAACCACTAGTTATTTTGTTCATTGTCATCAGTGCCAAGAGCTTCACCAAGGTTCCATCTCAGCCTTCAGGGATGTTTCTATTTCACGTGTGTGTGCTTGTGCACATCTTCGAGATGTCAGTCAAAGTGAGGAGGAATTGCAGAGTGTATGATACCTGGCCCTATGGAATATTGATGAGTCTGAGGAGAAATAAAAGAGAATAAAAGAAAAAGTAATGACAGAGTCCGGGTGGGTGAATAAGAGCAGTCTGCCTCTGTGGTGCCACTGACTCAAATCAGAGTTTACACAGGGACTCTAGAGACTGCAGACTTAAGACTGGTCTTAATCCATCCATCAAAGCCTCTCTCTCATTATGCTCCACAATTACCGGGACTATGAAGGGCTTGTCTGTTAAAATCTAACTTCAAACAGTCTTTTTTGTATTTAAGCGCTTATGTCCTCTTTCTTTCCCCTTCATCTCTGGCCTCATATTGAGGATTTTGAATGTGATTATATCTGCTCAAACACCGTAACTAGAGCTGTACTGTTTAGAGAGAGTGTTTACACCGGTGGCAAGTGACTTAACGACGATGCAATATGAGGTTGGATTTTATAAATAATAAAAACCACACAATGGCCCCGTCGCCCTAAGCCTCCTCTGGGTCCATGCTTTGGTGACGTAATAGACTGTTTGGTAGCAGAAGGCCATTTCAAGTCGGCAAGACTGCAGGTGTGCCATTTGATGCAGGACTGATGTATTATTTGAGGAACATGGAAATACAAAATGGACATCCATTCTTTGAAATAAAATAAAAGGTTTTAAAGTATGACGCTACAGGAGAACCTGTTTAAAGGGTTAGTTCAACCAAAAATGAAAAGTCTATTATCATTTACTTACAAGAACATCTGTCCAAATAAGCCATAAGGCTTTCGTTCATCTTGCTAACACTAACAAACATTTTTTAATATTCTCACATTATTTTTGTCTATTGGTAGAAAGTCCATGCAACTAAAAATTTCAAGCTTCAGAAAGGTCATAAAGACATAAGTTCATTATGTAATCAATTTGAATCGAGCGGCTCAAATCAAGTTCTCTGAAGAGATCACTTTAAATGGTGAACAGATTTAATCAAGGCCAGTTGTCACATATAAACATTGATCAATGCACACATATGAAGCTCATCAAATATGGATGCATGAATGCTTTACATGCAAGAACCAATGAGGTTATTGTATATATTGTAAATATATGTATATTTTCGGGCTGTCAATTTAATGCGATAATTTAATTAATTTATGATTAACAAGTAATTATATATATACAGGCTTTTATGAAAAAAAATAGGTTTAAGTGCAATACAAATGATACAAATGAAAATCTAACTAGGATTATCTCATATCTTAAGACACATCCAGTATATTTAAGATACAGTAAATATTTTCCAGGTCATATTTTAATCATTTTCTTTGACATTAATACAATGATATATAGTCAAATTATTTAATTTTGGAAACAACAGGTGTCATCAGACGTGCACTCCTTAATGTCTTTCCCTATGCACTTGTATTGCACTGTTCTGTACTACATTGTTTTGATCATTTTTACAAACTAGGTGATCAAAAAAAAAAAAATCAATATTTCACAATCGCTGTTAATGCAGCTTGTCTGTTTGTACATAGTATTATATTTCAAAGTGTTTGAGTGGCAGGATTGTAACTGTGATTGCACAATAATGTGGCAAGGTGTTTATGGAGGTTTTCAGTCATCCGTAACACAACTGAGGTAAAACTCATTAAGAATTCAGGACTTGCTGAAGATGTTTTGCTGCTCATCCAGGTAAAAACCGGTGGAAAGCCTTTTTTCTCACATTTGTATTTTAGAGAGCTGCAAGAAGAATAGATTTTCACACTTCATTCAGACATATGTTTGTGTGTTATTCATTTTTAAGTCACTTATTTGATAAAAAATCCAGTAAAATAGTAATATTATTACCATAAAAAAACGGTTTTCTATTTTAATATAATTTAAAATGTAATTTATTCCTGTGATGCAAAGCTGAATTTTCATCATCATTACTCCAGTCTTCAGTGTCACATGATCCTTCAGAAATCATTACGGCTCAAGAAGCATTTCATATTTCATATTATTATTATTAGTTGAAAATGACTGTGCTGCACAATAAAGTGTGGACGTATTTTTGTCAGGGATCTTGATGAATAGAAAGTTTGCAGAACAAAACTATACAATGTCTTTATTGTCATTTTTGATAACATTTAATTTGTCTTTGTTGAATTAAAATTTTGAATTAATAAAAATAATAATTCAGAAAGAAAGAAAGAAAGTCAAAAATGGCTGACCAAGACATTTGAACAGTAGTGTACATGTCTACATTGTCTGTTAAAATAATACTATAACTATACTATAAGCGGCGGCATGATGCAGTTTCAGACATGACTGACATTTAAATCTGTACACAGAGTATTGCTAAACCTCTTGTGATCATTTAAAGTGGATTTATTCTGTTTTTCCGATGAAAACAAATCCACAACTCAAGCTGGACCTTTATTGCAGAGCTTGAAGCTAAAATGTGCATGGCAGTTGGTCAATACATTCCTCTTGTTTTAATTGTTTATTTATTTATCGGCTCTACTGAAGAAATGTGTATTGGTGTTAGCCTAGAGGGAAGTACAGTGCTGAGATCCTTGGAGTAAATTGTGTGTCTGGTTACCATGGCGGCACCATGAAAATGAGTGTTGCTTTGCGCTGTGAATCTATAATGACGGAGAGTTCCAGTCTGGAGATTATAAAAGAGATTTGTGAGTGCCGTGGCCAAAATATAGCCTGCACTGCTTTGACATCTGCACCTCGGGTTTTGTAAAGCGCCCCTTTTTCATGTCACGGAATTCATTTCATATTGCAGAGTGTTGTTAAGATTAATGTTTGATGACTCTTGACTTTATTGGACAGATGCGGGATGCATGTGTGTGGTTTTGAATGCAGAGAGGAGGTCTTTTGCGTGGCTGCCTTTAAATATGCAAGACCCCTGAGACTTTGTTTGTTGTTTCAATTCCTGTTCTATTTTCATCATGAATAATTATGTTTTTTTCTCAGCCAAAACAAGAGCATGGCAGTTTTTCAGGTGTGGGTTATGGCCCAGTGCCTTAAATGAACCTGTGAACTGAAACAAAAATGTGAAACCACACAGGCTACAACTTAAAACTTACATTTAATATTCCAAAAGTGCAAAAATAAAATAAAATCATTTTAATGTCATTTAATGTAATAATTTGCATGTAACTTAATAATTACATAGTGATTTTGTTGTTATTATTATTATTATTATTATTATTAATGTTGTTGTTGTTGTTGTTGTTGTTAAATATTATTTACAATTATTTACAAAGACTAATTGAGTTGCATGCAAGTTAGTTTCCAAATATGCAAAATTATTTACCTTTAATTGAATACATAATTTTTAATTAATTAAAAATTGCTATGATTAGTATTTATATATATATGTATATATTTTTTTTTACAATTTAAAATAATTAAAAACACAAAAACATTAAATGTTACATTTCGTTATATTCCAAGCACATAAAAATCACATTAAACTACATTTTATAAAACTAACAACAACAACAGCAACAACAAAAATAATAATAATAATTAATAAAAAAATAAAATAAAAATAAAATTATAATAATAGTAAGAATAATACAGTATTATTTACAATGTAAAAATAACTAAACGCAAAAACATTAAATGTTACATTTAGTTATATTTCAAGTATAAATTCACATTAAACTATATTAAAATCAAATTGTATTCTACTAATTTAGTTTAAAACAGCTGTTTTTCTATAATTGTTGTTGTTGTTTATAAAATTTATAAAATTAAAAAGTATCAAAAAGTGATCTCAACTCATGAAATTAATTATTAAACTGCATCATAGAAATAGTTTCCCTCTGACTCTTTCACAATGCAATGGTAATTTCAAATGGGCTGAAATGATGAACATTTCTGATACGATTTTGCAATTAGCACCCTATTCAACCTCCGTGTGGCTCAGACAACGAGGTTCAGCAAAACTTTGGGACGATGGCAATGCCAGTGGCCAGCTAACACAGTTCAGCACCTGTACTCTCTCATTAAGCATGAAAATAAAGGCCTATCTCACTGTCTGCCAAAGCCAAATGCGTTCAGACTGAGCCGTGTGACACACCTGCACTCTGCCTGACAACAACAATTAGCCGTCCACACTGCAGCGCAATCCAACCCTCTGCTGAATCTGTTTAATTAGTGTCATTCAAGGGCTGCTTTGTTAAAGCCTCTTTTTGAGATTGCATGTGGAGGAAATGGCTTTTGCATATTTATTATTGACCTATCCCAGTATTAAAAACTATTATGCTCTTATATGCTTTTTTTTTTCTTTCATATGCTCAAACCTGGAAAGCAAACCTAGAATATTTATCAGGATATGGAGATGGACTCAGATTAATGTGTCTGGAAATGGGAGAAAGTGCTTCTCTGATTGCATATTTGCGAGTTGCAAGCAAATAACTCATTCAGCCAGCTGTTGTTGTCAAAAGTATTAGTCAAATTTATTGGCATAAAATTCTGGCATTTTCTCCATTAGTATTTCCTTTTGTGAAAATTGATTCACTCTGGTTCCTCTACTCACTTGGATGTTTATTGTAACCCTTTACTTTAACTAATTATTACTTCACGTACAGTACTTTCTAATAAGAAACAAATACAAATATGTAGTATATAGTATACACAGTATAACTGGAAGAAATCAATACTAGGGTGTTGTAAGTGGTTGCTAGGGCATTGCTATGCAGTTGCTAAGGTGTTTTAAGTGTTTTTACCAAGTGTATTCTGAGTGGTTGCTTGCTGGACTCAAGTCTCTGAGATTTTCTTCTCATTATTTATGGCTTGGGTCCATCTTCCAATGTAAGTCTATGGGATTTTGTTTCATATCCAGTTGCAAAAAGAAAAGTAATAACACACCTTTCCTCAATTCAAACCCCTAAACCTAAGTTTCAGCAAATAGCAAAATATCAGCAAACATCACAAATAATATAAATAATGAATTAATGGTAAGACAGGTTGTATTTATTAACATTACTTAATGCATTTGCTAACTTGAACCCACAATGGACATGATTGGTTTACATCATTAGTTGGTTCATTTTAACTGTTACATATACTAATGCATTTCTTAACATTAGCTTATTTTTTTACAACTCTTTAAAACATTAATAATCTTAGTTTATGTTCTTTTATACATTTCATTACTTAACATTCAAAGTCTGCTCATGCATGCTGTGTGTTAACATTACTTAAAGCATTAGTTTTCATGAACTAACATTGAACAGCACTTTATTAGTTATTTAAAAGCAACAGAGTTTTTTGTGAACCTCATTGTAAAAACCATTTCAACATCAGATAATGTGTTTCTACTTATTGTGGGCTCCCTACTAACGTGATTTATCTTTATTATGTAATTTATTATGCACTTTGTGAACCCTCTTGTATAATTGCGGTATATTTTAACATTACATGATGTTACTAATTTTGCAGGCTCTTTACTAACATTATTTAACAGGAAAAGAGCATTATTAGGGGTATTGCTGGGTCTTATTGTAGTGTTGTTCATTGTTCATGTTAACTAATGAATTAATTGATGCTAAGAAATTCAGCTATTAATGTTAATAAAAACATTAGTATATTACGTACAAATTAGCATTATCAATAATTAGGTAATGCTGTACATGCAGTCTTGTTCATTGTTATTTAACAGTTCCAATCTTAAAGAGTTTGTTCACTCAAAAATGAAAATACTGTCATTAATTACTCATCCTCATGTCATAAGGGCCACATTCATCTTTGAAACACAAATTAAGAAATTAATTTTTGATGAAATCCGAGAGCTTTCTGACCCTGCATAGACAGCAATGCAACTGACACGTCCAAGGCCCAGAAAGGTAGTAAGGACATCATTAAAATAGTCCATGTACCATCAGCAGTTCAACCTGAATTTAATGAAGTTACGAGAATATTTTTTTATGCGCAAAGAAAATAAAAACAATGACTTGTATTCAACAATTTCTTCTCTTACTTGTCAGTGATTGATGCACATTCACGACAGTACCACAATGCCCTTATTACCTATAAAAAATATATTTATTATTATTTACAGTTATTTACAAATTTTACATGTAGTTACATGAATGTTTTGATAATTAATAATTAAAATCGCTACCCAACTCAACACTAAACATAAAATGTTATATTACATTCCAAATATAATAAAACTACATTAAAATCTGTTAAATGAAAATAAATATTTATATAATTAGGTCTACTTGCATGCACGTACTACAAGGAGACCTGTAGAGGAATTATGGTGCAATGCCAGTAGAAAACACATAAGACAGGCGCATTTATGCATGTGCCAACACTTTTATCCAAAAATGCAATAAAACAAATTTTTCCTTTCCCACTGAGCGACAAGAAAAGACTTCAGCTGCTAGTGAAAGCCACAGAGACAGGAAGGTTTTCGTTTGCCCTTGACATTGCATAGACCTCCATGTGAATTATGAATGGCCTATTTATGACACCTGGTGGCCTGCTGCCATTCCCAAGCCAGCAACTGAATTACACATACAAGTTATTATTTATTTATTTGCTTTTCCTTCTTTATTTGACAAAGATGTATTTCTATGATCAAATGTTATTGTTTTAAAATAAATGACATGCTGATTTCAAACTAAAATCATGCTTAAATCACTATAGAGGAGGGAGGTTTACATGAAGTATACAGTGAAGTGTGGAGTGTCTCTGTTCTGTGGCACCTCTTATTGTGACTGATGTGTCTCTCTCTGTTGGCTTTTAGGTGGATTAGTGAGATGCCCGCCACTCATCCTCGGCTTGTGGTTTCAGACTGAATCTCCTCCTTCTGGGTTATTCTTTCAGCACAAAGTGGATCCATGATTGGATATTGCACGCTTTTCTGTGGCAAACTGATCTTCTCTAAAAGTCTCCACGAAAAAAAAAAAAAACCTTTTTCTTTTTTTTGTGCACTTACTGGTACATATTCCATCACAAGCAAAATTTTGAAACTTGAAGAATTCACCAGTTGCACTTTAAACTGATTCATATGTACAGTAATATATGTAAGTACTGTATAATAAATAACAAACTACAGAATGATATAATGCAAAAAAGACTCTCCCTAAGTTCTTTAGTGAGTTGAAATGTGCTGCAGTCTGCATGAGCGTGTGGTGAGAAAGCATTAATAACCTTTTAATAAAATTAGAACGGTGAAAGGTCAGCTCCAGAATTGGAAGAAGTAAATGTGAATCGCTGCACTGAATTGTTCTCCCCGATAAGCCATCCACCACAATTATACTGACACAGGGTAGAATCCTGGAGTTGTTGGACAATTAAATACATTTCATGCATAAAGTTGAGATTTAAGTTGAGTTTAAAAGCATTTCCTCCATTAACTGGGCCACAGACGTCTCTTTGTGGCTCTTCGTCTCAGAACTCAGAGTGGCAGAAAGCCATATGGGCTCTGCTGTCAACCGCAAAACTTCAATCAAAGGTAGTCTGTTGGGAAGGAACTAAATATGGAAGGGAAGATTACATGGGAGGCTTGTTTATGGACTTTTGAAAAGGTATGTTTCTTTTTCCAAAATGTACAAAAGGCTGCCATGAATGAACTTCCTTAATGTGGAATAGATGGTGTTTACGGTACAGCTATATTGGTGTCCTACATGGACAAGCCAGTCAAGTTAACATGAAATGGTGTTTTCAAGCAAATTTACTGATGAAATCTGATGTATTTCCAAGTGAAACAGTATATTTATTGGGAAAAAAATTGAGCTGAAATTAATTTTATCCATTAGGAATTGATTGGGTAGTGAAACGTGTCTCTATGACATGACTGTAGGGGATGTAAACAACAACAACAACAACAACAACAATATTTTACATTAGAGCAAAGATTAATACAAAGAATATATATATATATATATATATATATATATATATGTATATATAAAGAAAACACACACACACAGAGTAATACTAATACTAATAATCAATCAATCAATCAATCAAACAAATAAATGGTGTTTTTTAAACTTTCTATTCACCAACTAACCTTATTATCTTATACATAAAATAATCAGCTTATTGGAATGATTTGCCATCACAGAAATAAATTACATTTCAAAATGTATTAAAATAGAAAACACTTATTTTTAAATTTTTCTGTATTTTTGACCAAATAAATGCAGCCTTGGAGAGCAAAAGACATCTTTCAAAGACATTAAAAATCCTTACCAACCCCAAACTTGTTGGTAGCATTTCATTATTTCTGATAAACTGCACATAATAGAACCAAGATCGTCTATTAGACAGTAAATAGGGTTAATTTCTGTTTTTATGGTGACTTTAAATCACACTAATACAATTATTGATCACAGACATACTGTGTGATCAATCATCAGAATGGACCGTGATACTCTCCTATACATATATGTATAACACTAATTTGCTCATTAAGCTGGTGATAAATATAAATATATTGAGGAGCAAAATACCATTTCATTGAATGATACTCCTTGCTGCAACTCGTCCCAATCAAACCTGCCGCGTTATGATGTAAAACAGTATCTTGAGGCTGCTTGATATTGACTGGCTGATTGTGATGGGAATGAGAATAGAAGAGCTCCCTCAACAGCCTTTGGAAGTTTGGACACATGCAAACGCATCCAAACACACAAGCACAAACCTGAGCGGCGAGGGCCAGAGTCTCCCAAAACTACCATCTCTGATAAGGCTGAAGAGAATCTCATTACAAGCGATACACACACCGCAAACGCTTCCCATCAGTTGTAATTATCATTGGTATACCCAGTGCAAGCGCTGGCAAGATCAATCCAATCACGCCACTGCAGCGTGACTGAAATTGAATCTTATCGTATTTAAATGATCAGACTGATATCAACCACATCAAACTGAAAATGCAGAGTTGGGTGAAGTTATCCTCACAAAGCCGTTTAAAGTGGGCTGGAATCATACCTCCGTTTTGTTCCTCCAAAATAACAGAGGCAGTGCCATGTACACATCATAAAGCCGGCGCAGCTCTGTGTTTGTGTTTCAGGAGACTGCACTGCCCTTGAGCCCCGGGTACAGATGATGCTGACACCCACTGTAATGAGAAATAGAAGACGCCATTAATTGCCTGGCATGCGTTGTGAAGCGGTCGAAAAAGCCATTCAATCTCCAGGCATCTCTCAGAGCAATATCTATGCATAAGTATAGAAGGGAATCATTGTTTTTCAATAGTCTTCCCTAATTGCAGCTCTGATCAATACAATTTCACACGCCCGGATGGAACTGCGGAGGACTTTCTACGGCTTTATTGCATCACTGCCCGCATTAGTGCTGACCACAGGGGGTTTCTGTGCCAATAGTGTTTGACAAAACATATCATTTGAATTGTACTGAGTGCTGTATTGAGGCTGTTTTAGATGGGAAGAGAGATATCATGATGCTATCATCTTGCAATTCAGAAGATTTATGACTGAGATGCTGTTTAAAAGGGTCTTCAAGTCATCTTGGTACACAGGCTTAAAAGAATCGGTGACTTCTTTCACTTTTTCTGTGCTGAGTTTAGGGGGGAAATGCAAAATAAATTAAATATGGTAGTAAATGTTAAACAGAAATAAATGGCTTAGTAATCATAGTAGCAGTCTTTTTTTCCATCAGGATCATAATCACATAAACAATAGGCCTACTGTCATTATTTAAAATTTTAGATTTGCATTTAAACATATATCACAAATAAGGCATTTAATGTTAGGTTAATTGGAGTGCCACATAACAATATGGGTCAAATATGATGAAACTGTGTTCCTTCAGATTTTCCTGCAGAAGTTTCTTAAAAAAAATAAAAAATAATAACTAATAAAAGTATAAATATAAGTATAATAAAAAAATAATAACTAAATCTTTATATTAGTTATATACTTCACTTGCAGTTAAAAAAAGTAACACCTTTTGTACCTGTTTTATGAATCCATGTGCTTAGATTCATACAATACTTAATTCAGAGAATTTAAGTTTGAAATTGAAAACATTAGATTTATTTAGTCCAATTAAACAACTACAGCTGTTTATCATAATGTTATTTTTAAACATTGAACAAATGTGCCTGAGATTTACTATATTTAACCCACATAGCAGGTTCTGTATCTTCTGTGTTTAATTATTATTATATTTATTCCAAGCAGGCACATGCACAGATAGACCTCAACTGCAGCTAGCATCGGTGCTTTTTTTCTTTATTAATTTTATATTTTAATTTGTATTAATTTCTAAGTTCATCGCCCTGCGGAGCAGCATCCATGTGCATCCACTGCCTTCATTTGTGACAGCCAGGTAGCACTGGTGTTTATCCTAAGCTTCATCATTGTTTGCACTGCTGTGAAATTAAACCACCATTAAAACATCTCAGTACAGCCAGATAACTTAGGCAGTAGCCCTTCATTAAGCTTTACAACAAGCAAGCTAGTCTGGCATTGGTATATGTTGAATATTGGCATACATTTTTTTGAAAATGCCAACAAAATTTAGAATAGGATATGATTTTATTTTTAAATTTGTATTATTTATTTTTTACAACATATATTTAATATTTTTTTTCACACAAGCTAGAGTGCTTGTGAATATTCAAAATATCAGCAACACTTTAGCACTTTAGTATAGGGACCAATTCTCACTGTGAACTAGTTGCTTATCAGCATTCATATTATTAACATATTGGCTGTTTAAATAATACTTATAAAGCACACATTCTGCATGACCATATTCTACATCCCTAATCCTACCCAAAACAAACTTAACAACTACCTTGCTAACTATTAAGCAGCAAATTAGGAGTTTGTTGAGGCAAAAGTCACAGTTAATGGTTTGTTAAAGGCAAGAATTGGACCTTAAAATAAATTGTGACCCTTGCTTTGTTCATGGATGAATCAGCTGTTTTTTAACAAATCAACATTCCATATATTTAAAACAGTAATCTCACAACATTATTTATTGAATTGTAATTACAACGTAAATTCATTCATTCCACCTCAGAGCTGCATTAAGACATCTATGTAAATGCATCTAAATGCCACTTTAGAAGTTTCTGTGGCACATATGTAGCGCAAAGATGAATTTGGACAATACTGGTTTCATTTAATTGGTAACAACCCTACTATGTTAATGCATGTTAATGATTAAAAGTTCTACAGTATGTAACTATTTATTTATTTATTAATAATTAAATGAAGCAAGGGTACTCTTTTTTTTTTTTTTTTTACACCTGCCCCAAAGAATGTCTGTTGATGGCCCTGCTTCCTATCCTCCAATGGCTTTCAGCCATGATAGCAACAGAGAATTAATGCATCAAGCAAAGAACACAGGTGTGCTGCCATTTTTCCAGGTTTCCTCAAGACCTGCTGTGTTGTTGGTAACTGCATTGCTGCATTTCACAGATGGTAAGAAATCCAGTGGAAATGTTATTAACAGATATCCTCCTCTCCAGGGGAGGCATTCATACAGTTAATACTTTACAACACACACTCTCTCCCCAATGCCAAACGCATAAAGAGAGTCTTCAAACTGTGGCCCCTTGGCCCTGAATTAAATCAGATACTTGTGTGAAGCATTTACCATCATACCTCGGAATCTGAAGGGCGGAAGAGAGAAAGAGATGTAGAAATCCAAGAGAGGGAGAAATGGAAGAGGAAACTTACCACCTTGACACCCACAGACTCAAGACAATCATGTCTGACATGCAGTGAGGAAACAAGGCTTGTAATTTTAAAGCACTTCACATGCATCTGTTCGTGAATCAGACACATAAATATTCCTTTTAAATACTTCAGTTGATGCACTATTAATAAGTATGCTTAAGCATAAAAGGTTATGAAAAAAAGTGAATTAAGCGTACATGTTGTTACATGTTATTTCAGTGATAAACTCGTCAATTGTGTTCCTTTTTTGAAAGCCATTTTTTCTTGCTCAGCGGAGCATACAGCTAAAAGGTTTTGCCGATCCAGGATATTTTATTTGCCAGAGTCGGTCAGTGTTTTGGATGACTGCAAACACAATCAGTCAAGAAACTGCTTTCAAGCGAGGCTGCAGGAAACAGCCGTGCAAATGGTACATCGTCACAAATCAATCAACTTTAGATTAATATATGTGTGTATATTGCATATTTCATGATGTTCCTTTTTAAAATTCAATGCAAGATGTAGCTAATTTTGGCTAATGAGTGGAAAATATTAATATACTGTGAACTGGTTTATGCCCACAAATGTTTCAAAAGAGCACATTCCCTTTACTCCCTTATGTATTTACTTTTGTTTAGATTAGAAACACTACCATCACCAAAGTGGAAAATTGTGGCTTTGGCTTCACAACATGTTTTTATGGTTAAAAAAAGTTATATGGTAAAAATAAATAAGTAAGCAAGCAAGTAAATAAATAAATTAATTAATTAGTTATGCATCTAATATTTAACATTTATTTACTACTTTATGATAAACTTTATAATATAATATAATATAATATAATATACAACGTAATATAATGTAATATAATATACCACCTCAAAGCAATGCTTAATGGTTCTGCAGAAACATAAATATAAAATAATCTAAAATATAAAAATAAGTTATGCATTTAATAGTTAATGTTTATTTACTACATAATATAATATAATATTATATCAACTTAAAGCACTGCTTAAATATAAATAATACAAAATATTAAAAAAGTGAATAACATTTACATATTTTAAAAAGCTTTATAAAAAATAATATTATATCTTAATATTATGTAATATTGCCTTATATATATATATATATATATATATATAAAAAAAAACAACAACAACAACAACAAAAAAATCTGTCTAATTGCTGACTTACTGCAACACTAACAGCGCTGCCTCTGCAGCTGCTCATTCTCATTAAAAAGACACAAGGACACTCTTAGTTTTCTAGTTAGCACTGGATTAACATATTATTTTATTCTACCACACACACTTGCTTTAGTTTCTGCGGTCATCAGCTAACTGGTAGGTTTTTATGTCTAAATATTTGCTTAATTGTGTCTTTTGTAGAATTTAAAAATCATCATAAAGCTTTTATTGTTTCAATCAGACTTTCATGATGTCCATTTGCCGCTGAAAACCACCCTAATGTTGCTCATAACTGCAGCTGTTGATGTGGTGCTACTGTATAATCTTATTTGTTGCACAAACACATTTAATGCAATCCACTAAAAAAGGTTTCAAATAATAAAAAGTAAATATACTGTTCAAAATGAAATCTGAATACTTTCTGGTTATGAAATATTCGTGGAACATGTTAATGTGATTCTCTACACCTGTGTTACTCTGCCAGGATGCCTTTGTGAAATTGAGAGAAACTGACTTCATATATCGAATAAAATTCACCTTGACACCAGCTGATTAAATGTAGCTAAAAAACTGGCTAAGAAATGTGCAATACTGGTAAATGATGTGACTGTAGAGCACCTTTTACTTACATCTACTTACAGCTGTTTCATTTCCAAGCTCATTCATGAGAGCAGGATGCCATCTTGCATATTCAATCAGAGCAGATGCTCTCTAATTGAATCACATTAGACTTCCTAATGTGACCTTAAATTGTGAATGACGTTTAGATCTAATACTATCATATAAACACTCATTTATTCAGATCTGGATTTCTAGTTAGAAACAGTTCAGTAAAGGACACAGCTGACCTCCTCTTCCTCCCCAGTCCACTCATTCAGTTTTTCAGACAGTCACCGCTTCCAGGTGTATAAAAACTGAAGTTGTCTTACATGACCCATTCACCTTTCCAATCCACAGTACAGCAAGTGCCTATAGCTCACTTGCCTCAGTCAGAATATCAGACTCAGCAGATATACTGACATAATCTTATACTTTTATAGGAATAGTTCACTCAAAATGATTTACTCTGGGTTTTTACGTGCTGATTTGCAATCCGCAATTACAAGAAAGCTGCAAATGCAAGATATAGTCACACTTACGAGAAATAGTAACGAGATTTAAAGTCAAATTTTGAGATCATAAGATGCAATTACAAAAAACCTAGCTGCACTAGTGAGATATAAAATCTGAGTTGCAATACATAAAGTCACATGTGAAAAAAGATGAAATTGTGATATATAAAGTCACAATTACATGATTTTGTCACATTTCGAGGTATGAATTCATGATTACAGCAAAGCTGCAATTGTGAGATATAATCTCAATTATGGGCCAGATTTACTAACATTGTTAGTAACATTGTTACTAAATGCATTGTTAGTAAATCACCTGCAGAATTTTCCCCTCCCATTGCGTTAATTTGCCCTGTTTAGTAAATCTGGCCCTATGTCTCATAATTGTGACTATATCTCACAATTGCACATATAGTCACAATAACAAGTCGCAATAACAAGATTTAAAGTTGAATTGTGAAATATAAAGTTGCAATTATGAGAAACCAAGCTACACTTGTGAGAAATAAAGTTGGGTTTATTTCAGTCGGGTTCAAGGCCCCATCATAGCACAGAAATTGTACTTGTTAAAATTACAAATGACTTGCTTCTTGCATCAGACCAAGGCTGCATCTCATTGCTAGTTTTACTTGACTTAGGGCTGCGTTCGACACTATAGATCATGACATACTCATAGATCGATTACAAAACTATACAGGTATTCAAGGGCAGGCTTTAAGATGGTTTAGATCCTACCTTTCCGATCGCTATCACTTTGTCTATTTAAACAGGGAATCATCTCAATTAAATCCAGTAAAGTATGGAGTGCCGCAAGGATCTGTCCTAGGCCCTCTGCTAATTTCAATATACATGTTGCCCCTTGGTAATATTATTAGAAAATACGATATTAGTTTCCATTGTTATGCTGATGATACTCAACTATATTTCAACAAGACCAGATGAAACTTCTAAATTATCTAAGCTAACAGAGTGTGTTAAAAATATAAAAGACTGGATGACCAATACTTTTCTCCTATTAAATTCGGATAAGGCCGAGATATTACTTTTTGGACCAAAAAACAGTACATAGAATCTCGTAGATTACAATTTGCATCTAGGCGGATGTACTGTTACTTCCTCTACAGTTATATTAGATTACTGTATATTAGACAGCAACTTGTCTTTTGAAAATCATATTTCCCATGTTACATAAATAGCATTCTTCCATCTTAGAAACATTGCCAAGTTACGGAACATGCTACCTGTTTATGATGCAGAAAAACTAGTTCATACATTCATGACCTCTAGACTGGACTATTGTAATGCACTGCTAGGTGGTTGTCCTGTATCTTCAATAAACAAGCTACAGGTAGTCCAAAATGCAGCTTCTAGAGTCCTTACCAGGTCAAGAAAATATGATCATATTACCTCAATTTTACATTCTTTGCACTGGCTACCTATTAAGTTCCGTATCAGTTACAAAATATTACTACTTACTTATAAGGCCCTAAATGGTTTAGCTCCTGCGTACCTAACTAGTCTTCTATCACGCTACAATCAATCCCGCTCCCTAAGTTCGCAAAACTCTGGACTCTTGGCAGTTCCTAGGATAGCAAAGTCCACTAAAGGAGGTAGAGCTTTTTCACATTTGGCTGAACACATCATTTTTTGCTTAGTAGGAACAGCAGCTATGCTATTTTTTCTCTATTACCTTCTCTGTTTCTGCCACGGGATGCAACTAGGAATTACACAAGCTTCAGTCTGGATCCAGCCCTTACAAAGACCTGAAATGACCAAACACCTGAGAAGAGATGATGCAAACCCTCCAGAGGACCTCAGATGATGCCAACCCTCAGACAACATACAAAACTACCAAATTTTGCTATAAGTTTGATCGCAACAAATAATCATTGCAGTTAATAGTGTTCACTGTCTGTTTGATTACATGACATTAACTAACTGCTTGATTTTAACTTTACATTACTGCCATATGGACATCAACTAGAGATAGTCACCACTCTCTTCCATAGACATGTCCCACGTAACAGACACAACTTAATCGTACCTAGAGAATTTGGTATTTCAGCAATACCCCAACGAATTGTTTTGATTCTGTACCTCTTTTCTTTCAGTAGAACCGGTCCGGTGTTGACGTTGCGGCGCTCTGTGCGCGCGCTGCGGCTCGGCGACCTCGTGCTCGGCGCTGTCTGATCGGGCAACGCTGACTGAAGGCTTTTGCGTTCGGCGAATGGGCAGGCAGCAAACAATCATGAAACAAGGAACATTCCAAGATAAAAACACAAAGGCAAGATACGGCAAGGAAACACAGAAGTCCAGAAAACATTACAGGCTAGCAATTGATAGCGATGTGAAAGTGTGTGTGTGTCATTATTATAGTGAGACTAATGAGCTAATGAGAGACAGGTGATATCAATTGGTGATGAGTGCAGATGAGTCCGGGCAAAGGATTATGGGAAATGGAGTCCTGGGTGAATGGTAAAAGTCAGGGATGGAGTGCTCACTGATGGAGTTCATGGGCACTCCAGTTGGTGATCGTGACAGTGTAATAAGACTAGTGCTGTCAAACGATTAATCGCATCCAAAATAAAAGTTTTTGTTTGCATAATATATGTGTGTGTACTGTTTATTTATTATGTGATTTATTATACTGTATATATTTAAGAAAAATATGTTACGTTTATATATTAAATATATTTATATATGATTTAAATTATATGAATATAAATATATACATGTAAATAGCCTACATGTAAATATTTTCAAAATATATGCTGTATGTGTGTGTATTTATATATACATAATAAATATACACAATACACACACATACTGTATATTATGTAAACAAAAACTTTTATTTTGGATGTGATTAATCGTTTGACATCACTATATAAGACAAATGACAAAGGATAAGTGTCATGAAAACACAATACCCACTATCAGAAACATTCCTATCCAGATGTGATTCCATTTCTCAGTGGCGAAAAAACCCCCCCAAAAAACCTTGAGATTCAAACTCGCAATGTTTCATGTGATTGACGCCCCCATAGAGTAGCTAAGCGAGTTATTAAGTAAATTATTCATGTTACTCTTATGTATGGCTGTTTGATCATTAGACGCAAAGGGAGTTTTAGCACATATCATCCTGTAAGAACATTAAGATGTCACTGGGACAACAAACGCTGTCATGTGCGAGCCAGGTACATCACCTTAAGGTGAAAAATGACACATGTTGTATTGATGGTTATGTGTGACGTGTCAACACGCTACAGCATGCAAATTACATACATAGCCGCCGGAAGCCTTTATGCTGATCAAATGGAATACAAAACAGCTGACTGATGAACTGAACTACAGTCTATAAGACTGCCACACACTGAACAAATCATCTGGATTACCAGTTAGTCTGAAAAACAGCCTAAACGGCACCTCGTAGAATCTATCAGCATACTGTATGTTTATGAACAGCTTAAGAGACTGAATTGTTTACAAATCGCATGGTCATTGAATATCAATTAATGGATTGATTTAAATGAGATCAATGAGATGTGATATTGGTATTTCTTTTACACATTTATCTAATTTGACCTTACAATGGCTTAATTCTGATTTATAAGGACCGGTTGGAGTCATTGTGACAGCACAGACAAATCATTTCCTGATAAATGAGAGTTCCACTATGAGATTGTGTTGAACTCACTCATGTGTAATTTATTTTCCAACCCAAGGATTCTTCAGAGGATTTGTAAATATTTGTATGTCTCTCAAATTCTTGTCTTGGAGAAAGTACTTTCAAACTGTAGCTTATTATTTAAAACCCCTTAACTGTCACCCCCCATTTTTGAACATATACGTGAGAGTGCACTATCCAAACTTAAACTCTTAAAATTCATGAATGCTTTGGAATACAGATATAAGTTTGGTCTCTTTTTAAGAAGACAAATCAGCAGATTACGTAGAAGTGGAATTAATTTTAAAATATGAAAGTAACAAAAAGTTATAGAAGTTTAAATTTACTGTAAAGAAAATACACAGTACTAAATTTTTCATATTTTATATAAAATAAATATTTTACATAACAGGTTTTACTCTAGAATTGATATAAAATTAAAGCCTTATGTCTAAATAAGTTATGTTCCAAATTTGAAGTTGATATGAAAAAAATCGAGGTTTCTGTGAGATTTTATTTAGGGCGTCATACTTCAAACAGCCACCGGGGGCAATTCAAACTCCATTGAATTGTTTTTATGCATTTTTCTGCAACAAATTTCTAAATTTCTCTGTCGATATTACTCTGATCACAAAGAGACCACCAATATGGAATCCTGAAGTCAGACCTCTCGGCGATATGAATTTTGTCAAGATTATAAAACGTTTTGATTCTAAAAGACCGTAATGCATTGTGTAATATGACACTTGACACCGCTCACTAAGGGGGAGGAGACCGCCAAAAGATTTTAAAGTACCATTTCCATGGTAACGCAATATCCGATTTCAAAATGGTTTTCACAGGATGAATTTTGAGGTTTTAAGCTTTCAAATGATATATAATTTATGATGATTACTAAAATATTTGATAGGGAAAAAAGACAACGAAAAAAAGAGCTCCAAGCGTCCCACAGGTGGGACGGTGAAAGTTAAGGGGTTAAGTATTTAACTATTAGATGTGTGCAGAGAAGAAATTATCTGCATATGAATCTACTGTATATCTGTAGAAACGACAAAATTATATTTTTCTATGTATGTATTCAGATAGAGTCAGGTATGAGCAGGGTTCGAACTGAAAGGTTATCATCATGAAATAAAACTAAAACACACTGTCATTACTTTAAAGATTAACTGAAATAAAATATAAAAAAAATATTTCAGCTAGTTGCCAAGGCAACATTTTTTCATTTTCATTTAGTTAAGTTGAAGTGCTAAAATAACAAAAATAAAATAAAAATGAAGCTTGCTATAATAATAATAATAATAAAACTACAATAGTATATTAGTTATTATACTATAAAAACTACAATAGTATATTAATGGTACAAAACCTAAACAAAAGCCTATTTTTACATGTAACTCCATTTTTTTTTTCATGTCACTTTTCCAATAGCTTTCATTTACAAATGTATAATTGTATAATTCATAAAAGGTTTTATGTATGTATGCATTTATCAATCTGTATGTATTAATTTATCAATAAAAAAAAAAAAACAGAAAACCAATGAGGAAATAAAAAGCACATAAATGCAAGAATAACAACAACAAAAATAAAATGAATTCAAAATATTAACAAATACTACAATAGTATATTAATGTTACTAAACTAAACAAAAAGCCTGTTTTTACATGTACCTCCATTTTTTTTTTTACACGTTTACATTTTCATGTAACTTTTCCAATAGCTTTCATCTACCATTTTTTTTTTCATTGTATAATTCATAAAAGGTGTTTATTAAGTCCAAAGGTGTTTAGTTGGGGAAGTTGTGGCCTAATGGTTAGAGAGTTGGACTCGTAACCTAAAGGTTGTGAGTTCGAGTCTCAGGTGTGGCAGGAATTGTAGGTGGGGGGAGTGAATGTGCAGCACTCTCTCCACCTTCAATAACACGAATGAGGTGTCTTGAGCAAGGCACCGAACCCCCAACTTCTCCCCGGGTGCCGTAGCATAAATGGCTGCCCACTGCTCCGGGTGTGTGTTCACGGTGTGTGTGTGTGTTCACTGCTGTCTGTGTGCACTTTGGATGGGTTAAATGAGGAGCACAAATTCTGAGTATGGGTCACCATACTTGGCCACATGTCACATCACTTTCACTTTATTTATTCATTCATTTAACAACCTTTATGTAAAATAAAGCATAAAGATTCGTTCAGATTCATTCACGGAGACCGTGAGTCAATTGAATCATTAACTAAACGGATCCATAAATAACACTTGTTATTGAATTCAGGCACTATAGTCAAAAAGGTTGAATTCTCTGTAGTTCCTCCACATACTGCTAACAGATAGTAGCTCACTGCATTGGAGCTACTCAAGGAAGCAAAATATATACTGCATTTTTAACTGTCTGATGGTAGAATTTATAATTTAATGAAAGCTGGAACAAAACAATGAGGGGTTTACATGGATCTCAAGGGGTTAGCAATAAACTTGAACAAATACATTACACACAACTACAAAAGAAGAATGCATATCAACTGATTTACATAACTGAGTCAGAAGAAAATAGCAACACACAGCAGCTCTTTTCAAAAAGTAGACCATAAGTGCTGCAGGGACATGAATCTGTGACTCATTGTTTGACACGAACCATCCATAAACAAACTGATTCACAGTGACTCTCGCTTCCCAAACTCACATAGAAAGGGGTATTTTAAAGAGGTATTTGCACTAGGACACTCAAATTTGATATGAACATTGCATTTACACTTGTCCACATAAATGTCTACTATATATCCATGCTGTATGCAAAAAGAGCTCATGGAGATTCTAATGCTAAGCAGTGAAGTTTCTGCTTTTTCACCCCATATGGCAATTAGTGTTTGAATTTTGCGGTTGCCTGAATGCGAATGAAATCACACTTGTATTACGAATGCAAAACTGACATTTAGAAAAGTCTCCACCACAGTGAACACTCTGCAATATCAGATAAATCTAAATAGCTATATGCTAATATTTGGCTCTTACATGGTGAAAGCCAAAACTGAATGAATAAAGTTTTGTAAAGTGGTACACAAAGGCCATGATTTGTATACAACTGTGTGGCTACTGACCTTTTCAGTGCATACAAACTCCCTCACAGCCTCAGACCAAACATTAGATTCTAGAGAAACTAGAAATGGAGCCAATGAGGCGAGATTTCCTCATTTCTCAACTTAGATCATCAGGCCAGGAAAGTTAATGCGATCCATAGCATCACCTCACACTTCTCACATACAACTTCCATTTGGAGGCTGTGTTTACACATTAGCGCCGTGAGGACAGCTAGCTTGCACAGACCAGTGCTCTGGTTCCCTACATATTCCCTACATATCAGCTCTGAAGAATTAGTTACACAGAGCATCTTATAAAGGTTTTATGGCTTTCACAAGGATATCGGGATCCATTTTGTTTATACATCATGTGTCTTGGTGCATGAAATTGCTTTTTTCCCCTCATGTTTCCTGTTACAATAAAACATTGAGGTATAGACTCCGCAAGAATATTTTAGCAGGAAGAAATGCCAAGACTCTTGATTATGACTGCAGCTATGAATGACAAAGGGTTCACCTCAGGCCACCGACACCATAAATGACCAAATATGTACTGTAATTTGTTTTGTACACATTACATTGGGGATATCAAATATATCTACGCCACTTAAACTGCTTGAAGCATTTCCCTATTTCAATTTATTCATAGTGCCTTTCTTAAAAATACATTTTAGGCTCATAACACACTCTACACAAGTATGTGAACACAAAGGGGTCATTCCTACTATGCAATACATTTTGATTTCTCTATCAAATATAGTGGTAATAAATTAACATTAACACACTTTTAAAAAAAATGCAAATCATATAGGGGCATTTATACAACATTGTTTTCATCTAAGAATGGAAAATGCGTTTTGACCATTCTTTTAAATAACAACAACATTTTGGGGGCCCGAAAACTTAGAAAACGAGTTTCAAAGTGCAAGTTTTTGAAAACTATAACATTATCATCAAAACACGAATTTGTGAAAAACAGTGATGTCCGTACTGTTTCTTTAAAAAGTGACATCGCCAACTACTGGCCTGGCATACACAATACAGCAATTGTAGTTGTTTTCAGGGATCCGTGTGAACAGAGATTGTTTTGACATATGCATAACTTTCCAAAAATAGAGGAAGCATTGGATTAGAATTTTCTGATTTCTTTTTTTGCAATTTGGTTTCTGTTTAACCCTAAAAGGGGTGACGTATCCTGGGGGCTGTGGGGAGAGGCAGTGGAAGTGTAGGTGCCATTTCTTGGTTTCATGTCAAAAGAGTGTTTATTTATGTATGTAATATTTAGATCTGGTGACTTTGTTCATACACTCTTTGTTTAGCTCACAGGTAGCATTTAAAAACATCATGGCCACCTGTTGTGGGAAACTACTCACCCTTAATGTATTTCACATATTTCCAATATTTGTAGGGCACTTACATGTTTACAAAGTTGCAAAGTTAATTTTTTTTTCATTTTATTATTATAATTTTTTTGTATGTTGTTTATTTCTGAAGGTCGGTTGAATGAAACTTTGCTTGTTAAAGTTATTTGGTGATCAAGTAAGTTTGAGTGGTGTGTGTCATTTTTCATTTATTTGGTTTACTTGTCCCAAACATAAAAAGGGTAAATTGTTGGTTATCGTTCCTTTAATATGTCATTCTGACATGCTGGCAGAATAACCTGTATGCACCAAATACAAAATTTTTAGAGCAACAGGGCAGATCATCGAGCAGGTACAGAAGAGAGTACCGTCCTTTATGAAAGCTGCCGATACAGAAAAAAACAATTCTTGGCACTGTGAAAAAAGCATAATTGCTGCTTATAATTGCTGTCATAGTAACAGTTTGAAGAAAATCTTGCTGAGCAAGTTAGTTAAAGTCAACATTTTTATAACCAGTTATATACAGATCCGGCTTAATTGCACAGATATATGTAACTTCATCACCCCCTTGAGTATTGAGGTTTGATACCACCACAGCAAGTGATAGCGCATGTTAAGTGCGTTCTTTGCTATGCATTTGTGTACTTCAGTTGTTGACTGACTTTAGACTTTTTTTTTTTGGTCTATTGACACAAGTTACTGCACAAAATTAATTTGGAAGTCCAGAATGCGCAGGTGAAAGGCAATCAAACACGAGGGCAGAGAGATTAATGAAACTGTGCTTCTGGCTTTGTCACATTAAACAATAGCAGAAAGGTGACACTGTCGCTGCCATTCTGTGATGCATTGTTTGACATTAAGGCTAATTACACTATATGTACACATTTATAAACACTGCTTTATCTTCCTCTTCGATGTCCCTGCGTACCCACAGCATCAGTTCCTCAAATAGACAGACACAAATTGAAATCCAAAGCTCATTTCAGTTCTTATGTGACCCATTATGTTGCTTAGTGCCTAAAATGTGAATGTTTTTATGTTTATGCATGATACCTGGAGAGGCTGCCTATCAGTGGAGCTTGCAAAACAGTGCGCTCATCTTTGAATTATTTAAAACAGTGTCTCAATGAAGAAAACATACAGCTCCAATTCACATCCACCGCACCACACATCAGGGAATATCTGCTTTCTGAGACTCCACAAGCTTTGTGTTACTTTGATTTGATTTAGATAAATAAGATGCCCTGCTCTGATTATTGATGTTTGAAAAGAAATAGGTAGGGAACTTAAAAACAAACAAACAAAAAAACAGGGTTCTTCACTTGGGCAAGTAAATAATTTTATGAATGCTTTTTATTATAATGAATGCATTAAATTAATGCATTAAATATTTATACATTATTACATTTTTATTTATGTAATAACAATATAATTTATTATTAATAAATAATACATTCAAATAAAATCATGTTTTATAATAGTAATATTATAGCATGTTATAAAATATAAAAAGCAAAAATGTACTGTATTATAAAATATAAACAATATTATATTTAAGAATGTTAATAACATATTATAATTTTATTTGGTAATTTAATATAAGCATAGTTATAAATAGTTTTAAATTGTTTTTAAATGTTAATTTTTGTAAAAAAAAAAAAGAAGGAAATTATTGATAATGATTATAAAATGATTAAATAATACAAAATATAAGGTATAAATTAAAAATATATATATTCTATTATAAATTATAAACGATATTGTATTTAATGATATAATGTTAATAATACAATCTTACAAGTTAGGTAATAAATGATAATATAAACTTTTATATAATTACATAATTATATTAATTAAGAGCCAGGGGATGAAAACTTTTGAACAGAATGAAGATGTGTACATTTTTCTTATTTTCAGAGGCTACAGAAGATAGTTATTTTTCCCAGAAGACAAAATAAGTTAAATTTATTTACCCCATCTTCAAATTCAAAAAGTTTTCACCCCCCTGCTCTTGTGCATTGTTTTTCCTTCTGGAGCATCAGTGAGCTTTTGAACCTTCTGTAATAGTTTCATATAGTCCCTCAGTTGTCCTCAGTGTGAAAAGATGGATCTCAAGATCATACAGTCATACAGTTGGAAAGTGTTCAAATACACAAAAAAGCTGGAAAACCAAATAATTTGTGGGACCTGAAGGATTTTTCTAAGAATAGCAGGCAGTTTAACTGTTCAGAACAAACAAGGGACTCATGAACAACTATCACTAAACAAAACAAAAAACACACACACACACACACACACACACACACACAAAACAGAGCTGAGGATCATTCAGGTAACAACACTCTCATAAATAAAGGTACAAAAGTGTACCTTTTGAAAAGGTAGAGTGAACACAGTATTAAGAATCAAGGGTATGTAAACGTCCGAACAGTGTTATTTTTATAAATTCAACTATTATTTTCTCTTGTGGACTATATGTAAACATATATTGTGTGAAATATCTTATTCAGGTCAGTACTAAATAAACAACAACATGCATTTTGTATGATCCCTCTTATTTTGGTAAATTAATTAACATTTTGCAGATTCTACAAGGTGTATGTAAACTGTACATATTATACAATATAAACAATATTATTTAAAACATGTATTTTTTAAACACATTTTGGTGAGATCTTTAAAATAAAAATATTTTAAGAATTTTAAAATATTAATGCTTTTTCATCTTCAACTGTCCAAAATTAATATTGAATCCTACACACAAACAAACAAAAACAGACAAAAGGCTAAAAACTAGAAATGAAGACTTCTTGAAAGAATGATAATGTCATCATAATGTATTTAAATCATTTTAAGTAATTAAGTAGTAAAGTACATACTTTTTTTCTAGGATGAAATTCGTTATTTAACACCGGTCCAAAGACAGACTGTATCCCCATTCTTGTTCAAAATTATGTCTAGATGCCTTTGAGATCTTATTTCTTCTGTAGAAGTTGTATTTGTAAATGACATCTAGTAATTTGTGTTTGCTGGATTTATTTATTCCTCAAAAGAATTAAGGCTCGGGAGATTAATTTGACTACTTTGAAGTCTTGGAGTGCTCCCATACATATTAAACTCATGTTTACTTCTAAATGCTCATAAATGGCAAAAATCTGTTGAAGATGCACACGCATATCAAGAATATCCGCTTGAATACGTGCATTTCCATGCATCGGTGTAAAAGATATCAAAGAGAACACGTTCCCAGGGAAATGTTAGATATTATGACTGCTACTAATTTCAATGGGACAGGATGAGTTACAGAAAGATAATATACAGGGGTGGGCGGGCAGAACACATCTTCAGAGGAGGCAGGATTAAAGTGATGTAGATGAACATCAAAACGTGCTGAGGGACTTGTGTTTTGTGTGGGAACATGAAAAAGAACTTCCTGATAGCGAGGCCTCTTGGCCCATTATGGCATCTCTCTCATAGAATTTTAACGAGCTCTCCAGCAGCGGTAGTTTTTGTCTTACCGCTCTTAGGGACGACTTTAATGTGCTCCCGACTCTGCTGCTAGAGAAGAGACAGCCTCTCTGCTTGAGTTTAACAAACTTGGCTTTACCGAGTGCTCACGTCCATATGCAGCACCATCACGGAGTCTCTTTTCTAAGGTTACGACATGTTTTCTTCCGTGTCAAAAACTCTCGGATGCATTTCCGAGTGATATCCGGGAATATTTTACATCAGTACTTCTCAACTGATTTTATGCGGGTCCCAGATTTTACATTGGGCAGCACAGTGCCAAAAACGTTCAGTACATAAAATCAAACAAAAATGACCTTAGAGTTGAACTGTGCATCAACTGCATTAGCCAAACAATATGCCAAAAATAAATGATTAAAAACAAATTATCAGATTTGCAAGATATAATCTCAGAATTGCGAGATATGAGATAAGAGAGAGTAAATAAAGAGAGATTTAAACAGTTTTTTCTATAAGAGATAAGAGCTGTGAGATAAAAACTCATAATTGTGAGAAAAAAGTCAGACTTGTGAGATATAAACTTTTAATTACGTGAAAAAGTCAGAATTGTGAGATATAAACTTTTAATTACGTGAAAAAGTCAGAATTGTGAATTTAAATTTGTAAAAGCAAGTGTAAAAAAGTCGAGAAAAAGTTATAGAATTTGTAAAAAAATCAGATATAAACTCAGAATTGTGTAATTGCGAGAAAGAAAGTTAAAAGTGAGAGTAAAATTGTGAGAAATTTATAAATTTGAAATTAAAAGATATAAACAGAAAAAAAGTCAGAATTGTGAGATATAAACGAGAAAAAGTCGTTAATACAGAATTGTGAGAAAAAGTCAGAATTGTGAGAAATTGCGAGAAAAGCCAGCCAAATTTGTGAAAAAGTCAAATGCAAGAAAAAGCAAGAAAAAGTCAGAATTGTGAGATATAAATTTGTAATTACGAGAAAAGTCAGAATTGTGAGATTTAATTTTGTATAAACGAGAAAATCAAGAAAAAGTCAGAATTACGATGCCGAATTGTAGGAGAGAAGTCATTGAATTGTGAGTTATAAAAAAATTGCGATATAACTTGTCGAGAGATATAATAATTGTGAATAATCAGAATTGTGATTTTGTCAATTGTGAAAAAGTAGATATGTGAGATTGCGAAGTTAAATGAGTAAGTTGTACTGAAAATATAATTGTGAGAGTCAAGTTGTGCGAGAAAAAGATATTAAATTCTTAAAACTCTGTCAGATGCAGAATTGTGAGTAAATGATAAATTGTGAGAGATATAAGTTGTGTCAAAAATTTGTAATATTAATAAAACAAATATAAAACACAACAACAAATGGATATATTGTTGATGCATTTAGACAAATATCTGCATTTACAGTCAAAGTTCATAGCTATTCATTGTTAGCTATTTATATACATGACAGACAAATCCCCTCATTCTGTAGATTACACTTGAGAAGTTTTCATTTTGTCTGTCCTTGTTGCAAGTATTTAATATGGTTTGTATTTTCGATAACATTTTTATATTTTTTTTGTACATGGTTTTTGAGTATGCCACATACTGTAGCTTGTCCCTGTTAGATCTGCATAATTTGATTAGCTTCTAGCTAGATTGGACACACAGCCTTTGATGTCAACAAAAAAGTTGATATGCCAGTTTATTTAGCTATTTATATAGCTTTTTATTATGTGCATTTAGCATTGCTATATTGTTTTATCCTGTGGTCCACAGCCAAATCTGAACAGACCTGCAGTCAGTTTTTTTTTTGTTTTTGTTTTGGTTGTGAACCATCACTGTTTTATGACCAAGCTTTTTTTGAGAAGCATATTCGGGCAGTAAAATAACTGAGATAAATACAAATAAAAACATTGTCCATTATTTCTCTTTGTGGTGACAGTTTCTGAACCATGTGGACCAATGTTTGTGTATTTAAGATCCTTATTTGTTACAAAACAGGTTATCAATCACATTGCGGGAACGCGCCTTAGAAAGATGTTAAATTACACAAGGTTCTTTATCTCTATGTAAATATTATGCTAATAGAGCTGAGCTAGTAATCTTAGATGCTGTGGTGCCTTTCATAGTCGACAATAGAATGAAAAGGCAAAATGCGTCGGCTGCCTTGTGCTATATGGAGAGCGATAGAACTGTGGCGACACATGATTGATGAGGTAATCCTTCTACAGGGTTATCAGTCGAGTGCAGTTGTGTTGCGTCTTTTCATACAAGCAAACCCACCTCATAGCTCTTTCTTCCTCTTCCTCTCTTTCATTTTCTGTCTCTTTCAGTTTCCTTGGGCAAGTAAACACAGCTGTCCAGATGCCATTATGTTCGTAAAGCATTGGAATGTTGTTATCTAAAAAAAGGCCCAATTTATTGACTGTGCCACCCGGTGGGCTGTTCGTGGGTCAGTGCTCCCGTAGGACTCAGCCCAGACCTATATGTGAATGCGTATAGGGGCATATTTTTGTAGAAATACTGGAATATTTTACACTTTATAATGAAATATGAAACTGTTACTTTTTTGGTAGGATGACTTTTAAAGTAATTTTTTTTTAAAGTTTGAAATATTTGGAAATCATACAACTAATGTGTCCAAAACTATTAAAAAGACTTTGCAATTGTATACTTCCCTACTATATAGTAGTGTTTTATGTCCAAATTGACAGTATCCATAAAACAGTAGGCAAAAATTCTGAGGTGTGCATCGAATGGACACGGTATCCCATGAGGCCACAGTGAAGGACATTACATGTCAATCATGTGGCAATGACAACATGGAAAATTTTGCACATCTGGATTAAATTCATACTGCACACATTAATACTATATACTTAACATTTTTTAGCAGTCACAAAGTAATTACTTATTCACAAGTACCTCCTCAGAAATTATGTAATTTAAAACAGTTATAAGTTATAAAAAAAATGTATTTTTGATTTAAAAGATAGAAAATTTAGTAGTAATAGGGTGGCTGCATAACATGGAGGCGTGTAAGTAAATCAATCAATCAATCAATAAATATTGAATATAGCATATAACAAAGATATAAAAATCAGTATACAGTATATGATATAACAGAGATGGACGACGAGACGGACGACGGACGAAACAAACGACAGACAAACAGACAGACGATCAGACAGACAACAGACAGACAAACAAGACAGACAGACAGACAGACAACAGACATCAGACAGACAGACAATCAGACAGACAATCAGATACAGACAGACAGACAGACAGAACAAGACAGACAGACAGCAGACAGACAGACAGAGAAAACAATCAGAACAAATCAGACAGACAAGACACAGACAGACAGACAGACAGACAGACAGACAGACCAGACAGACAGACAGACAGACAGACAGACAGACAGACAGACAGACAGACAATCAGACAGACAGACAAGACAGACAGACAGACAGACAGACAATCAGACAGACAGACAGACAGACAGACAGACAGACAGACAATCAGACAGACAGACAGACAGACAGACATCAGACAGACAGACAGACAGACAGACAGACAATCAGACAGACAGACAGACAGACAGACAGACAGACAGACAGACAGACAGACAGACAGACAGACAATCAGACAGACAGACAGACAGACAATCAGACAGACAGACAGACAGACAGACAGACAGATAGATAGATAGAAAAATGCAATTTTTGAAATATCAAATACCAAATATATTCCACATACAGTATTCTAGTGGGTAAAACAATGTGATTAAACATGTTTGAGCTGGTGCAGTGACTTGTGTAGCTGCTTAGAATAAAAGTGTGATCTCATTCTCCTCAGTCTCTCACTCCTACTTTTTCATCTCACTTACTGTCTCATAAATAAATGAAAGAAAAAAAAATCCTGCATGAAAGCTTTGGAAGCTCACCACTAGTGCCGCACATGCTGCTAACCCAAAGAAACTGTAAGACAGTGGCTCACATCTATAAATAAAATGCAAACAAACTGCTAGTATTTCAGGCAAAAACAGAAGCACGAAATTCCAAGCTGTGTGGCTGCCGTCAGGCGAGCATGAGGGTGGATGCTGGATGCCCTGTGGAGTGAAGTAATGTGTTTTCTTCATTCATGGGAACCTCAGGAAAATCATGAGGAGATTACGCTGGTGCAGCGGCTTCCCAAGGATATAAAGTGACCTGGTTATGGTGATGTCACCAAGTAACGGCATGCGTGATGGCGGTTTGATGTTTAAGCTCCTGTTAGCGTGGAGCGGGAGGGTGGAGGGTGCTATCGCAGCTTCTTAGCAGGTGCCTGAGGCAGCTCCACAGGCTAGAACTCACTCAGAATGGATAGTAAACTACTCTGATGTTGTTTGCAATGAAATGCGCACTGAAACTCAATAAATGATACGCCCTCCTCAGGCTCGTTCACTTGATAAACAGAAGCAAAGAGACAATGACTACTGTATATGCTTGTTTGTTTGTTTATTTATTTATTTATTTATTTATTTATATATTTTTAAATCAGTTTGTGCAATTACTTTAGCGGGATTGTCAGAGCATGAGCCCCCTGGTGCAATCAGAGCTGGAGGGGGGTTACCTGGAAATGTTCTGAATGCTTAAAGCTTCTTGGCTAACAATACGGCCCAAAACAGCCTAAAATTTCAGCTTGCTCTCGACTGTTTGATGTTTGGACTTGCATATCTGTGCTAGGTTTGGCAACTGTGAAACGGCAGCAATGTGTCAATGAGATTTGGCTCTGTTTATAACATTTTAAATGTTATATTATATTAAATGTTGTTTTCTCGACATATCAAGATGAGTTAGAATGTTAAATTTTGATAGGCATAGACTTGATTTGTTTTGTTTTGTTGAGCAATGTCATAATATAGACAAAGTCTTTGAAAGCTCAATTTAAAATTGAGTTTAAAATTAAAACATAATATAATAATACTTAATATATTATTATTATTATTATGTATTTTAATATAATACTTTTTATAACTCATAACAAATGCTGTTGTGATGCTGTTTTTACACTGATTCCTGACTTTTCATATTGTATTTAATCAAAAAATAAATATATTTCATGTAAATTTTATAATAATAATAATAATAAATTTTCTCAGCTTGACTGCTGCCAAAATGAACAGATCTTGACTAGCCGTTTGATGGCTTTGAAACAGCTTCTCTATTCATGAAAGAGCAGAAACCTGTGAATAAACAACTGGAGTACACACTGCAGTGGCCCATCAGCTAGAGTTTGTAGTGGATGGAGCGAAAAGAACTCCAATTTGTTTAAACACAGAAAGTTGATTTTTTTTTTCCCCCACTACTACATCAGAGACTAAAACCCAACCTCAACTCATTCAAAAACAGCACTTAACACATTTACTACCAATACTCCGCAGGCTATTTAGAAGAAGAGGACTGTACTGGAATTGTAATGTTTTATTTTTATGTAAGATGTATTAAACATTCTGTCCTTTGAAAACTTCAACACAACATTATTATTATTATTGTTGTTTTTATTTTTTATTTTTTTAATACCACACACACACACCAACAACATACTATATAAACCTACCATAAATAGAACTTGTTATGAAAATGTGAATGTACACTATTATTCTGACTATTTTCTGACAAAGTGGGAATTATGGGGGGTTTGGGGAAGGGGTAAATATAATTATTTAAAACTTTATTATAGATTTGCATCTCAACAATCATACAAATGTTAGTGTTCTATTTAAAAAGTATTTTAGATTAAATATTTTTGACTAATATATGTAGTAACTGTTTTATTTGCTTGTTTGTTTGTGTGTGTGTGTGCGCGTGCTGTTGAATACAGTAGCTTTCCAGAATTTTTTATTCATTTGGCCATTTTATGAGGTGACAGAGAACAAAACTCAATTTTTTCTTTATTCATATGGCAGCACAAGTGTAAGTCATGATAAATTACACAGATAAAGAATCAATTACACATCTAATTTGTATAATTTGCTCTTCACTTTGTTGCACTAGCCCTAAAAAACGTCCTGTCTTTGTCAGTAAATGAAACAACATCCCTTTTTTTCTGACAAAATCAACTGAACATCTTAATTATGACTATTATGACTTCCAAAGTGAGTAGGTGAGATTTGAATGCAGCATGGCATATTTGAACTTTTGCATGAATGCAGCATATATATTATTTTTACTTTATTACATGCTTCTTTTGAATACTTGATTTTGATTGATATTTTTTAATACCGACCATTGTTCATGGATTTGCTGATAACTGCATTTCATTTATTGACTGTAGTGAAAATGATTTCAGAGAACTTAATAAATAAATAAAAAATACTGTAGCAAAATGGAAAGGTACTGGTCATTTTCTGCCCGGACATTTTCTGTTAATTTTATGGACATTTTATGGACAATGGAAAATTCCTTAATATTAACCCAGTACCCAGTACCTTTCTTAGAGTCTACATTTTAGTACTGTAGTTTAATATAATAATCCAAGCAACATGTTAACATAATTTAAACTCAAATCAATATTCATGTATTGTATCATGTATAGTTAGCTTATTTTTTTATTTTTTCATCATTACAAACCTAAATTCGATCAACCCAATGTTATACACAGAAACTGCCCTTAATGTACTGAAACCTGGCAGTTTTTAAAATCCCGTCAGGGTTTAAAAGCAGATTTACAGAGAAAAAAATTACGATCATCAGCCTGCCACTAAGAAGCTGTTGGAAATGTCACAATTAATTACGAATAAAAACAACAATAAAAAACCTGTTGAATTAACGTGTCATTTTTAAGCAGAAAGATTGAAATGTATAAAATATATGAAAATATATATATATATATATATATATATATATATATATAATGTATATTTTGGTAAGTTGAGGGCAGTTTAAGTGTATAGCATTGAGCTGAATCGAATTCAGGTTTTTAATTAATGAAAAAATGCAAAATTAAGGTTAACAAATTTACTATGAAGATCCTATTTGATCTGTCTAGCCCTTGTCTAAATTGCATATAAGCTGGCATTTTTCAGAAGACTGCGCCGAAACCAAGTTTGAAGTAAAGTTGGGTTTTTGGAAAGCAGGTACTTGAAGAATTACCTGGCAGGCAGAAAAAAGCCATGCACTGGAAATTAAATGTGTTTTCTGAGATCAAAGAAAATATGGCTCAGTGGCCCGTTGCCGCTCCGTGGTCTGCAATGCCTGTTTCATAGGCCATTAGCCAGTCATGGGCAGAAAGGCAGGCGGTCTCCTCCCGCTGCGTGCATTCAGAGCGATGTCATTTTCCTCCACACGCCGACGATGGCCCGCTCCACAGTACCACGGCGACACAGCCTCTATCATCCATTTTCACATGCAGAGGAGTAGTTTAACTGCCATGGCCTCGCACGGCATGCATTAGAGATGCACCAGCATACTTATGAGGGCAGGACCAGTGGCTCAGATTCACTCGAGCTCAAAGAAAACTTTTAATGATGACAGTAAGTAAAAGGGTGGAATTCCCAGAGGGTGAGCGCATTAGTTTGTGAAAATGTTGTAGAAGAGACAAAGATGCCCGCGGCTAGCAATGTTGCTGTGATGTTGGTGTCGCGCATTCGGTGGCATCGAGAGTGTGACAAATACAATTTATTTTGTGGAGAAGCAGCTTAAGGGAAGCTCTCACGCTGAGGTCCAAAATCACAATCTGACCCAGAGTGATGCTGCCAAATGCATTAGTACCCGTGGCAAAAAGATGTGCATAACTCCGGGATCATGTAGTGCTATTAGAACTTCTTAACAGCAAACCACAAATCTGGGTAAATATAATTTAAGATTTGGGAAAGCTTTCAGCATTTTTCCATCCAGTGTATCTCATTATTCAGTGATTTATTGTATGCAGTAGTGTGACATTGATTAATAATATATATATATACACAGCCCGAATTCTGGAAATGTTGGGACGTTTTTTTTTTTTTAAATTGAATAAAATGAAAACTAAGAGACTTTCAAATCACATGAGCCAATATTTTATTCACAATAGAACATAGATAACATAAATGTTTAAACTGAGAAATTGTAAAATTCTATGCACAAAATGAGCTCATTTCAAATTTGATGCCTGCTACATGTCTCAAAATAGTTGGGACGGGGGCATGTTTACCATGTTGTAGCATCTCCTCTTCTTTTCAAAACAGTTTGAAGACGTCTGGGTATCGAGGTTATGAGTTTCTAGAGTTTTGGTGTTGGAATTTAGTCCCATTCTTGCCTGATTTAGGTTTCCAGTTGCTGAAGAGTTTGTGGTCATCTTTGATGTATTTTTCGTTTAATGATGCTCTAAATGTTCTCTATAAGTGAAAGATCTGGACTGCAGGCAGGCCAGTTCAGCACCCAGGCTCTTCTACTACGAAGCCATGCTGTTGTAATAACTGCAGTATGTGGTTTTGCATTGTCCTGCTGAAATAGACATCGTCTGGAGGGAAGCACATGTTGCTCTAAAACCTTTATATACCTTTCAGCATTCATAGTGCCTTCCAAAACATGCAAGCTGCCCATACCGTATGCACTTATGCACCCCATACCATCAGAGATGCTGGCTTTTGAATTGAAACGTTGATAAAACGTTGGAAGGTCTCCCTCCTCTTTAGCTCGGAGGACACGGTGTCTGTGATTTCCAACAAGAATGTCAAATTTGGACTCGTCTGACCATAGAACACTTTTCCACTTTGAAACAGTCCATTTCAAAGCCTTTTCCAGCCTTGGCCCACAGGACACGACGGCGCTTATGGACCATGTTCACATATGGCTTCCTTTTTGCATGATAGAACTTTAGTTGGCATCTGCAGATGGCACGGCGGATTGTGTTTACCGACAGTGGTTTCTGGAAGTGTTCCTGGGCCCATTTAGTAATGACAGAATCATGCCGATGAGTGATGCAGTGTCATCTGAGGGCCCAAAGACCAACAAAGGTCTTTGGCCTTGCTCCTTATGCACAGATATTTCTCCAGTTTCTCTGAATCTTTTGATGATGTTATGCACTGTAGATGTTGAGATTTGTAAAGCCTTTGCAATTTGACGTTGAGGAACGTTGTTTTTAAAGTATTCCACAATCTTTTTACGCACTCTTTCACAGATTGGAGAGCCTCTGCCCATCTTTACTTCCGAGAGACTCTGCCTCTCTAAGACATGCCTTTTATAGCTAATCATGTTACAGACCTGATGTCAATTAACTTAATTAGTTGCTAGATGTTCTCCAAGCTGAATCTTTTCAAAATGTCTTGCTTTTTCAGCCCTTTGTTACCCCATGCCAACTTTTTCGAGACCTGTAGCAGGCATCAAATTTGAAATGAGCTCATTTAGTGGATAAAAGTGTACAATTTCTCAGTTTAAACATTTGTTATGTTCTCTATGTTCTATTGTGAATACAATTTTGGCTCATGTGATTTGAAAGTATTTTAGTTTTCATTTTATTCAAATAAAAAACAAAATGCCCCAACATTTCCGGAATTCGGGTTGTTTGTGTGTGTGTGTGTGTGTAAATATACGTATATATATATATATATATATATATATATATACATATATATATGTGTGTGTGTGTGTGTGTAATAAAACAAAATTAAATAATTTTTTTTACACAATTAAAAAAATAATTAAAAGCCCTAAAAATCAAGACAACACGGTGCATTTATATATAATTTTTATTTTTAAATAAAACTTTTTTTGTTTTGCTTTTTTTAATTTGTTTATTCACTAACTGCAAAATGTGCCTGTTAGTTCAAAGCAAATAAATACATAAATAAATAAATTAAAAATAACAAAAAAAAAAAATCTTTCAAATAAAATAAATTTACAAAAATAATAATAAAAAATAAATAAAATAAAAAGCCCTAAAAATAAAGACAATACGGTGCATTTATATATATATTTTTAATTCTAAAATATTTTATTTGTTTATTCACTAACTTCAAAATGTGCCTGTCAGTTCAAAGCCACTTCATATTTCATATTCAGCAAAATACCAATAAAAAAGTACAAAGTTGCCAACCTTGCAACCTTGCAAAGTAAAAACATTGCATATTATAGTTCCCTGTCGATACTCCACTCGTACTGCGTCTTGATAAAGATGCATATGGGAAAAAGCCTTTTTTCTCCTGAACTGAAGTCTTATTCAATCACGCAGTGAAACTGCACGACTATTGGTTCGTGCAGTGGTAAAAAACGAACCAATGGGTTGGCAGCGGAGCTGCACGAACCTATGGAGACGATTCCCGCCAGATCCTGCCAGATCCCGCCAAAATGGGCGGGGAATCTGGCTATATAAGCGGTCGTTTCGCCATAGGATCCTCAGATTTCTTCTCCTTCAGCGACGACGACTTTGTCTACACTGACTCAGAAGCCTACTCGCCGTTGACACGCCTCGCAGCTGGACCCAGCGACCTCGATCTGCTCGGCTGATCTGCCTTTTCTACGCGCCCCAGCATCGCAGCAGTTCCGGTCCCGTTCGCTGCCGCCATCCGGCGATTATCACGTAAGTCTCTAAAAGAGCAAATCGGCGTTCTAATGCCGCGCCGTTACTGCGGCTCGTGCAGGTCTCCCCTGCACGCCGATGACGGTCACAGCGAGTATGTTTCCTGCTTGGGGAAATCCCATGCAGATGCCGCGCTCGCTGGCTCTGATTGTTCTCACTGCGAGAGCATCAGTCTTGCCTCTCTGCGCTCGCGGATCGCTTTCTTTTCAGAGAGCGACCCCGCCCCTCGCGCCCTCCCGTTTTCTTCCTCCCAGGGACCTGTGAGGAAAAAACAGCGGTGCAGAGGTTCTCAGCGCCCGGTTGAGAGCGAGCTCACGCCGGCTCAGATCCCGTGTGCCTCGCTTTCGCCACACAGAGAGGTGTCTCCCGTCCTTTTTTCCCAACCTGACCAGCGTCCCTCTGCAAGCGTGAGCGATCTGGTCTCGTTCGGGGGAAGTGACGATGAGCTGGCCGATGACAGCATGTCACTGGTAGCTTCAGATGCTGAGGAGCTGTCGGGCTCAGTGACTGACCCCGCCACCTCAGGTTTGCCCGCGCCCAGCGCCGCCAAAGCCGGGATGGATGCCGAACTTTTCCGTGTCCTCTCAAAAGCAGTTGAAGAGCTGGGTTTGGAGTGGTCTCCACCAGAGGAGCCCTCTCGCAGCCGTCTGGATGAGTGGTTTCTGCCGGGGCGCCGTCAGGCCCCTCAGCAACGACCATCGCCGTTCTTCCCTGAAGTTCACGACGAGCTCACGAGATCTTGGCGCTCCCCTTACTCTGCCCGCCTCCGTACTTCCGCTTCATCCGCCCTCACTACGATTGACGGCGCTGAAGAAAAGGGATATGAGAGGATGCCTCAACTGGATGAGTCAGTGGCTGCACATCTCTGCCCACCCACTGCCATCGGCTGGAAGGCGAAGGCCAGTCACCCGTCCAAGCCATGCAGGACCACTTCAGCGCTCGCTGGACGCTCCTACGCTTCAGCTGGACAGGCGGCTTCGGCGCTCCACTCTATGGCGGTTCTCCAGGTCTATCAGGCCAAGCTCCTCTCTGCCGTAGATGAGTCTGAGCCTGATCCAGCGACTCTCAGGGAGCTGAGAAGCGCAACGGACCTGGCTTTGCGAGCCACCAAGACTACCGCCCAAGCCATAGGAAGGTCTATGGCCAGCCTGGTAGTGCTCGAGCGCCACCTGTGGCTCACGCTGACGGAGATCAAGGACGCGGACAGGGTCTCCTTCCTTGATGCTCCAATTTCCCCCAGCGGCCTCTTTGGACCTGCGGTGGAAGGTCCAAGGTCGAAAAGTCCAAACTTTTGCGGTGGAAGGTCCAAGGTCGAAAAGTCCAAACTTTTTCGCAGTTCTGTTGTTTAAATTCTTTACTTGCTGCTAGGAAGGAATACTTCGTTTCCTACCTATTTCTATTGTGCATTTTCGTTGAGGTTTATATGTTTGATTGCACTTGCTGGCAATTTGAATAATTTGCACCTCAGCTAAGAACGAGCGTGTGTGATTGTGCGAAGTGTTTAGTTTCGTATCCAGCAATTAGCAGTCCTTTAAGGTTATTGGCTGTGCTGAGCAGAAGCCGGCCTCAGCTTTTTTCACTCTAGTCTCCTAGACCGTATTTATTTGACGTCTGTGCGCTGACGCGGAAGCGTCTGCGGAAGCGTTCAGCCATCGTGCTCTGCCTCCTCGTGTGAAGACCAACGAGTGTAAAGACAGACGACTTCTCCTGCGCGACTTCAACCGAGCAACGACACCGAGCACACACTTAAGTATCATTTCTATCTTCCCTCACACACTCTCCTTCCATATCCTCTATCCCTCCACCTCTATCATGTGTTTCGAAACCATTCCGGTTTCTCTCCAACCACGCTCCAAAATCACACGCAGACGGCAACGTAATCCTGCTAACCTGCGCCCGATCGCTACATCTTCTACTGCACCTCTTTCTTTCTCTGTGGGTCTTTGGAATTGCCAGTCAGCTGTCAACAAAGCTGACTTCATTTCTGCTTTTTCCTTACAATCCACTATCAGCATCTTGGGCTTGACTGAGACCTGGATTCGTCCAGAAGACTCCGCTACCCGCTGCTCTCTCTCAAAAATTTCTCTTTCTCTCACACCCCAAGGCAGGTTGGCCGGGTGGGGCACTGGTCTGCTCATTTCAAACAAATGGAAATACTCAACCCATTCTCCCTAGGCAATCACAACTCATTTGAATCTCATGCGATTACTGTAACGGCTCCTATAAAACTCCAGATAGTACTAATCTACCGTCCCCCTGGCCAAACTCTAGCTACCTTCCTAGAGGAGCTGGACGGCATGCTGTCCTCTTTCATGGAGGATGGCACTCCACTCCTAGTCTTTGGCGATTTCAACATTCACCTAGACAGGCCTTATGCTACAGACTTCCATTCACTCCTAGCTTCATTTGATCTCAAACGCCTTACCACTACTAGCACGCACAAATCAGGCAGCCAACTTGATTTAATTTACACACGCAACTGTACTACAGATAACATTCTGGTACAACCACTACATATCTCTGACCATTTCTTCATTACATTTACCTTACATTTTCTACCCAGGTGCCACCAGCTCCCTTACCGGTTACTTTCAGACGTAATCTACGCTCCCTTTTCCCCACCCTTCTTTCCTCTGTAGTATCCTCCTCTCTTCCCTCACCTATCCATTTCACATCTCTGGATGTGAATGCAGCTACTGACACTTTATGCTCTACCTTAACCTCTTGTCTAGACGACATTTGTCCCTCTCCTCCAGGCCAGCACGGGCTACCCCTTCTAACCCCTGGTTATCCGATGTTCTTCGTGAGCATCGGACCACACTCAGAACGGCAGAGAGAAAATGGCGCAAATCAAACGATCCGTCGGACCTGACTAGGTATCAGTCTTTGCTTTCGTCTTTCTCTACTGAAGTCCACACTGCCAAATCCTCACACTTCCACAACAAGATCAACAGTGCTCCAGACATGCGTGATCTCTTCAGAACATTTAATTCTCTCCTCTGTCCCCTCCACCACCGCCCACCACTTCTATAACAGCTGACGACTTTGCCACTTTTTTCACCGACAAAACTAGAACAATCGGTAACCAGTTCTCAACTCCACACACACAGGACCTCCAACCAACCACATCCACTGCTCAAACTCCATCTTCTCCTTCTGTCCCCTCACCGAGGCGGAAGTATCCAAACTTCTCCTCTCCTGCCATCCTACAACATGTCCTCTTGACCCAATCCCCTCTCACCTTCTCCAAGCAATCTCTCCCACACTCTTACCGGCACTCACACACATTATCAACACATCTCTCCGCACTGGCATCTTCCCCACAGCGTACAAGCAGGCCGGGTAACCCACTGCTCAAAAAACCTACATTAAACACTTCTCTTTTAGAAAACTACAGACCTGTCTCTCTCCTTCCATTCGTAGCGAAAACACTCGAAAGAGTTGTCTTCAACCAGCTCTCACTGTTCCTTTCACAGTACAACAAACTGGATGATAAACAGTCAGGTTTCAGGAGTGGCCATTCAACAGAGACTGCACTACTCTCAGTCACTGAAGCCCTAAGAGTCGCAAAGGCCAATTCCAAATCATCAGTCCTCATTCTGCTCGATCTTTCTGCTGCTTTTGACACTGTTAATCATCAGATCCTCCTGTCCACCCTCTCATCGCTGGGCATCACTGGGATTCCACTTCGCTGGTTTGAATCCTATCTCACCGGTAGGTCCTTCAGGGTGGCCTGGGGTGGGGAGGTATCCAAAGCACATCAACTGGTCACTGGGGTTCCTCAGGGATCGGTTCTTGGACCCCCTCCTCTTCTCAACATACACTACATCACTGGGACCCATCATACAGGCACATGGCTTCTCCTACCATTGCTACGCCGATGACACACAGCTCTATCTCTCTTTTCAACCAGATGATACAACGGTAGCTGCACGGATCTCAGGCTGCCTGGCGGACATCTCGGCATGGATGAAAGAACATCACCTACAGCTCAACCTGGCAAAGACTGAGCTACTTGTCGTCCCTGCCACTCCGACTCTACAGCATGACTTCTCGATTCAATTAGGCACATCAATAATTACCCCATCAACTTCGGTCAGAAATCTTGGTGTAATCTTTGATGACCAGCTGACCTTCAAAGAGCACATTGCAAAGACTGCTCGATCTTGCAGGTTTGCGCTACACAACATCAGAAAAATCAGGCCCTTCCTGACAGAGCATGCTGCGCAACTTCTTGTCCAGGCCCTTGTCATTTCTAGGCTGGACTACTGCAATGCCCTTCTGGCTGGTCTTCCATCAAACACAATCAAACCTCTACAAATGATTCAGAATGCAGCGGCACGACTGGTCTTCAATGAGCCCAAAAGAACCCATGTTACACCTCTCTTCATCTCACTGCACTGGCTACCAGTGGCAGCTCGCATCAAGTTCAAGACACTGATGCTTGCATACAGAACGACCACAGGCTCAGCACCCTCCTACTTCCACGCACTATTACAAATCTACATCCCCTCCAGAAGTCTGAGATCTGCTAGTGAGCGACGCCTTGTGGTACCATCACAGAGAGGCTCAAAATCACTCTCCAGAACATTCTCATTCACCATTCCTGGATGGTGGAATAATCTTCCCACCCCTATCCGGAATGCTGGATCCCTGTCAATCTTCAAGCAACAACTGAAGACTCATCTCTTTCGGTACTACTTGACTTCATCCTAAACTTAAAATAAAAAAAAAAAAAAAAAAAAAAAAAAACTTTCCCTTTATCTTTCTCTCTTCCCCCTTGCTAGCTTGTACTTATTTGAACAATGACTGAGACTTGGTGTTACGAGCACTTCCTCTGTCTGATTGCCTCTTCATGATGAATCGCTTTATGTACTCCCCAATTGTAAGTCGCTTTGGATAAAAGCGTCTGCCAAATGACTAAATGTGGAAGGATTCGCTGAGCGCTTCACAGAGGCACAGAAGGCGTCACAGGCTATGCGACACTTCCTGTCCAAGCGCTCCAGCCCAGCAGCTGCTCAGAGTCGCCCCAGGACTGCGCCGACTCAGCAGCCCGCGAAACCTGCACCTGCCGTTTCCGCCCCTCAGCCTGCTAGGACTCAGCAGCCGCAAGGGTGTTCACGCTCAGCCAGACGCCACCCCCCTCCGAAGCGCCAGGGCCCCCGACCCAAGATAGCGTTGGACCCTGCGCCTCCGGCGTCCTCCTGATCTGCAGGACAGGAAGAGGAGAGGGTCGAGTCCCGCCACGGCCGGACCGCCCACCAAAAGGCCTCTCGTGAGAAACCTCTTGGCACCCCGTTTTCTTCCGGGTGCAGACGGAATTGTGTTTGTTGCTACAGGGTCCGTACAAGCGCCCATGCAACCGTCCGCTGTGATAGTGGAAAAAATAAAACACAAACATTCTCAAAAAGAGAGCAATTTTCCTCTTCCGTCCCTCACGAGTGCCCTGCCTCCGTGCAGCCGGCCACTCGAGTTTATCCAACCCCTTGCCACGCGGGCCGAGGCCTGGCAGGCCATCCCCGGAGTGTCAGAGTGGGTTATTGGGATAATAAAACGAGGTTATTCACTCCAATTCGCTCGAAGACCCCCGCGTTTCAGCGGCGTGGTCTCCACCTCGGTGCAGGGCGAGAACGCTCGCGTTCTGCGCTCAGAGGTGATGATGTTGCTGGAAAAAGGAGCCATAGAAATGGTTCCTCCAGCTTTGAGTGAGTCAGGCTTTTACAGCCGTTACTTCCTCGTCCCCAAAAAGGATGGCGGCCTCCGGCCCATCCTCGATCTCAGACGCCTGAATCACGCCCTCATGAGACGGCCGTTCAGGATGATCACGCTGAAGCAGATCCTCTCGCAGATTCGCACAGGGGACTGGTTCTGTTCTCTGGACCTGAAAGACGCATACTTTCACATCCAGATAGCCCCCCATCACAGACGATTCTTGAGATTCGCCTTCGAGGGAGTGGCTTACCAGTGCACGGTCCTACCCTTTGGGCTGTCTCTGGCCTCCCGTACTTTTACGAAGTGCATGGACGCGGCTCTTTCCCCTCTGAGACAGATGGGAATCCGCATTCTCAACTACCTCGACGACTGGCTCATTCTGGCCCAGTCAGAGGTGGAACTACTTTCACACAGAAAACTCATCCTCAGCCACTTAGAGCGCCTGGGGCTCAGGGTCAATTTCGCCAAAAGCGCACTGTCTCCCAGCCAACGAGTATCGTTCCTGGGTACAGTTCTGGACTCAGCTCGCATGAGAGCGGTGATAGCGCCAGAACGCGCTCTGGCCATTCAGAAACTCGCGGCCACCTTCAAGAGCGACACCGCTCGCCCACTCAAAGTGTTTCAGAGAATGCTGGGCCTTATGGCCGCAGCATCGCCAGTGTTACAGCTGGGCCTGCTCCGCATGCGCCCCCTTCAATGCTGGTTGAAACCACGGGTTCCACACAACGCATGGTGTCACTGACGCTTGCATATCAGGGTGAATCAGGCCTGTGTGACAGCCCTGACCCCCTGGAAGAACCCACGGTGGATGAAGAAGGGCGTGGCCATGGGGTTGGTCCACACCAGGAAAGTTGTCACGACAGACGCCTCCAACACAGGTTGGGGGGCGCTGTACGAAGGCAAGCCGACCTTCGGCCATTGGTCGAAGGCGGAGAGCGGCTTCCACATCAACTGCTTGGAAATGCTAGCAGTTTGTCGAGCCTGCCAGTTTTTCCTGCCGGACCTAATAGGACGCCATGTGCTGATTCGCTCAGACAACATGTCTGTGGTGTCCTATATAAATCACCAGGGAGTTGTCTCCTCGAAGCGCCTCTTTATTCTGGCAGAGCGCCTTCGGGAATGGGCTCAGCTCAACCTGCGCTCGCTGAGGGCAGCACACCTGCCGGGCAGACTGAACCAAGGAGCGGATATGTTATCTCGGAGCAATGTCCCCTCAGAGGAGTGGATGCTCCATCCGCAGGTGGTTCAGAAGATCTGGAAGACCTTTGGCAAGGCAGAAGTAGACCTTTTCGCCTCCAAAGACAACTCTCACTGCCCAACTTATTATTCGAAGGACAGGGACGCGTTGGCCCACGACTGGCCCAACCTCCTCCTTTATGCATTCCCCACGATTGCCCTGCTTCCACAGGTCGTCAGGCGTGTCAGGGAACAGGGTCACAAGGTGCTATTGGTGTCCCCCTTGTGGAGGAACCAACCTTGGTTGTCAGAGCTGACTCAGCTACTGACAGCAGCCCCTGGCCCGTGCCCCTGAGACGGGATCTCCTCTCTCAGGCGAACGGAACAATATGGCACCCCCGGCCCGAGCTGTGGGCTCTCTACATTTGGCCGCTCAATGGGAGCCTACTGGCCTCCCAGAGCGAGTGTTAAACACCATTTCTGAGGCTAGAGCCCCGTCTACGAGACGCCTCTACGCCCTTAAGTGGTCTGTTTTCTCCTCTTGGTGCCTCAACCGTGGTGAAAACCCCTCTACCTCTGAGTTAGCGGTGGTTCTGTCCTTTCTGCAGGAACTGCTAGATAAAGGACGTTCTCACTCTACACTCAAGGTGTTCGTAGAAGCTATAGCGGCCTTTCATGCCCCTATAGCGGGCCAGTCAGTAGGCAGAGACAACTCAGTTGTCCGTTTTCTGAAGGGAGCCAGGAGGTTGAATCCACCTCAGCCCCTTACTGTCCCTACATGGGATCTGCCCACTGTACTGAGGGCCTTGAAAGGCCCTCCCTTTGAGCCGCTACAGTCTACGAACCTCCGCTCGCTTTCGCTGAAAACTGCTCTGCTACTAGCACTAGCATCGGTTAAGCGAGTTGGAGACCTATAGGCGCTCTCTATTAGCCCTGCCTGCCTGGAATTCGGGCCTAACGACTCCAAGGTCGTCCTGAAACCAAGGCATGGTTACGTACCTAAGGTACTTTCAACCCCGTTCAGAGCTCAGGTCATCACGCTCTCCGCGCTTCCTCCGTCTGAGGAGGACCGGGAGTTATCCTTGTTATGCCCTGTCGGAGCTCTGAGAATCTACTTTGAGCGTTCCGCCCCCTTTAGGCATGCGGAACAGCTCTTTGTTAGCTTCGGTAACCGCGCCAAAGGGCATCCGGTCCCGAAGCAGAGACTCTCTAAGTGGATAGTGGATGCTGTCATGCTGGCATACTCTTCTTTGGGCCTGCAATGCGCCATTGGAGTACGAGCCCATTCGACTAGAGGCATCTCCTCGTCATGGGCGTGGTCTAGCGGTGTGTCCATTACAGAGATTTGTGCGGCGGCTGGCTGGGCCACTCCGTCCACATTTGCTAGGTTTTATAACCTGGACATACCGGCCTTACAGGCCAGAGTCCTCTCTGCTTAGATGAGCTTGTATACATACGCTGTGGGAACAATCCTGTCAGAGATTTCTTGACCGCAATGCGCTCAGGCTCTCTGATTGGCACCCTGCATACTCCGGTTAACTGAGTATACAGGAGTCATATGGAACGATCATCCAGGCCGAGCATGACCTCTATGAGTTTAGCTCGCTTTAGCCTGAAGTATACTACTTACTTCCCTATGGGCATTTATGCTTATGGAGGTATATACAGTCGTTCATCTACCCTAGCACGGCGTGATTAAATTCAGTTCCCATATGCGTCTTTATCAAGACGCAGTACGAGTGGAGTATCGACAGGGAACGTACTCGGTTACTGTCGTAACCTCGGTTCCCTGAGATACGGAACGAGTACTGCGTACTTTGCCGTGCCAGGTAGCTGCACGACTCAGTCGTCGCTTCAGTCGAAGTAACCTGAGGATCCTATGGCGAAACGACCGCTTATATAGCCAGATTCCCCGCCCATTTTGGCGGGATCTGGCGGGATCTGGCGGGAATCGTCGCCATAGGTTCGTGCAGCTCTGCTGCCGACCCATTGGTTCGTTTTTTACCACTGCACGAACCAATAGTCGTGCAGTTTCACTGCGTGATTGAATAAGACTTCAGTTCAGGAGAAAAAAGGCTTTTTCCCATATGCGTCTTTATCAAGACGCAGTACTCGTTCCGTATCTCAGGGAACCGAGGTTACGATAGTAACCGAGTACGTTTCATGTTATGGAAACCCATTTCTACCATATAAAAAAAAAAGATTTGGTAAATCATGATTATGACACAAACATTTAATTATGAGGTATAAAATCATTATTATGAAATAAGTCTAAACTGAAACAATTAGATACAATTGAGACAAAAAGCATTATTAAGTCATAATGGGGAAGTCATGGCCTAATGGTTAGAGAGTCGGACTCGTAACCTAAAGGTTGCGAGTTCGAGTCTCAGGTCCGGCAGGAATTGTTGGTGGGGGGAGTGAATGTACAGGGCTCTCTCCACCCTCAATACCACGACTGAGGTGCACTTGAGCAAGGCACCAAACCCCCAACTGCTCCCTGGGCGCTGCAGCATTGGCTGCCCACTACTCCGTTCTGTTCACTGTTGTGTGTGTGCACTTTGGATGGGTGCACAAATTCTGAGTATGGGTCACCATACTTGGCCACATGTCACGTCACTAATTCTGCCTAAAAAGTGTTTCAATTATATCAAAATGTAAAATTCTGCAGCTAAAAGTTCATAATTATGACACAGCAATTGGAAATTATTATAAAAGATCAAAATTATAAGATAAAGTCAATTATATAAATCCAACTTTTCAACTTTTTTCTCATAATTATAACTTTTTATCTAATTATGACTATTGAAATAAACTATATTTTTATGTGATAATTATGATTTACAAAATTATCTTCCATATTCATATAGGTTCAGAAGCACCTTAAAATGTAATACAAAAACCTCAACAAGGCACATTAAGTAAAAAGATGAGCTATAACATCACAACATAAAGCAAATAACCAAAAGTGATAACAACAACAATAGCAAACAGGAAGACCCCCTCCCCCCCCCAAAAAAAAAGACAAACAAAAAACACCTGCCCTGCACTTAATGCATAATTTAGTTATGCTACAATGCATGCCATGAGCTCGCAAATCAGCGAACTGTATAATATGAAATACTGAATATATTTTCCAAGACATCTCTGTTGGTTACTTAAAACAAGGAGAATATTGTGAGTATAACTTGTGTTTTTATAGTATGGAGACCCAAAGTACTTTTTTTTTTATTTGTGACTCAAACAGCCTCATAAACTGGATAAAATATAATTGCATGTTTTACGGTCAACAATTTGAGTAATGCATTAGCTTACTGTTAAATACTTTAAATATTTAAACACTAAGTTTACCTTTTACTTTTAAGTGTGTTGATACAATCTTTATCACTATATCTGGATTTGTGGAAAATTTACATATTTGGCAGATGGACTGGACTCATGGGCTTAACGATTCATATTAAATTCTCTTTTTGTGTTACTTGTTTTATAAATCTGAAATGTGACCTTTAAAACATGGTAATAATAATTCCACAGCTTACTGGAGATTATATTGTTAGTACTGTTAAGACCCACATCAATAAGCAACAGGAACAGGAGACTGGAAATGCAATACGAACATCGTCTTCACATGCGTCTAAAACACATATCAACAAATCTGTGATGCTCCGATGTGACACTTTACAAGCAATAACTACCTCCATAATGGAGTACATCATAATGTTAAAGAATGCCTCCCTCAATCTACCACATTTTATTATGGATGTACATATCTCTTTTTTTTTTAATTTAGGTATCTGACAGGTCAGGGCAGGAAGGGGTTTTGCAACCTGTCTATGAAACTGAGATAAAAAGCCATACATTTCATCAGCAAACTCTTATCAGGTAATTGTTACTATAAACTTCAATTGATTACATCTGAAGGACAGTTCTCCAGAGACCATGACAAATGTTATCAGATGTTGAGATGATTGGTCCAGTATGAATAGGTCTTCCAGGATGTACAGTATATGCGGTATGCATTTAAAGGAACAGTTCACCCAAAAATGCAAATTCTGTCATCATTTACTCACCCTCATGTCATTCCAAACATGAAAGACTGTTTTTTTTCCCCATGAAAACAAATAACTCCTCCAAATATAAAAAGAACATAAAAGTGAATCTTCAAAGTAGTCCATATTTATGTTCATTCTCTAAATCATGGTGACTGAATCATTGAGTTGAGTGAGTTGAACTCAAGAACCAAATCAGTGAGCAAACCAAAACTGCGAGAACCGATTCAATGAAAAGATTAATCTCAAAGGAATGATTCAAACAAATCAGACTTCTCTACTTTTCTGAAAAACTTTCTTGACTATCAGGTGGCTCCAGAAGAATGGCTTCTGAGTCGTATTGATGTGTTTTATGGTATTGTATGTCTTTTCTAAGCTTAAAGACCACTCACCCTAAAATTAAAAAAACTGAAAGCCCCCCCCCCTATAAAAACAAAGAATTCTGCTCCTTGTCAATTTCCATACTGTCCCAATGGGTCAGTAAAAGTAAAATAGAAGTAAAAGTAATCATAAAAGTAGTCAATTTTAAAAGTGCACAATATAGCCGATAAAAATCTTCTGAAGTCATGAGATGAACAGACCAATGTTTAATTTGTTATTCAAAGATAATCTTCCCCTCCAGTGAGCTGTTAACTCAGCGAATCATTGTGACTGAATAAGTGAACAAACGTTTCTCAGGAACATTCATAACTCAGTCATACTGATCAATTTTATGATATTTTATGGTGCTTTTGTGTCCTTTGTGAATATTAAAATTACAATTACCGCCTGCTCATCATTTACTCACCATACTGTTTTCCCAAACCTGTATGACTGACATGTGGATGACTTCTGTGGAAAGATGTCCCAGTGTTTTGTTTGGACCGCATTGGCTTTCAATGAATGGACAAAAACGTTCTTCAAAACATCTTCTTTTGTGTTTCACGGAAGACAGACAGGTTTGGAACGAACCAAGGGTGAGTAAATGATGACAGAATGTTTATTTTTGGTGAACTAATCCTTTAAGAGGCGCAGAGAATGCTTGTCGCAAACTGATGAACAGACGGCAATGATGAGCCAGCAAAACCTGTCCTGGCATCACAATGGCCTATGCAGCATAATTCAACCCCATCATCCAGCAGCTCATTAAAATGTGCTTATTGGATGAGGCTGAAATGATCCATTAATATGAGGCGAAGACTTGATTGTAAATTATCCACTGCAGCTCTGTGGCTTTCGTAACACATATGGCACAGCCGCCGCAGTTCACGTCCTCTCCAGGACAGCAGCGCTCCGGCATTTGATCCGTTCATCACTATTCCCGCATGTTTGCAGCAGCTTAGATGACCTTTAATTAACTGTGACTTTCAACATTGTAACAATTATGCCTCGTGCACGCCTGACTGGCTTCCATTTAGCACAGAGAAGCTTTGTTATGACTGTTTATAATTGAGAATGTGGAGGCTGTTGAGATACTACGGTTATCATTAATTGGGAGAGCGCATGTACGTGGAGTATGTAATTGCCGAAGGATGGTTTGCTCTGTATAGTGTGCTCGAGCATCCATGCTGTGATGATTGTGCCATTTCGTGTTCTTTTCGACGTGGAACATTTTGTGCGCTATCGCTACTCAAAGCTCCTCCAGCTGAGTGTGTGAATGACAAGAGATCGCTCTGTGGAGGAATGTGTGTTTCTGTGTTTTTCAGAAAGAGACACAGAGAGAAAACACAGGTGAGGTTGGGTGCATTTGAGAAGGTGATTCTAATATGCAGTTTCCACAGAAAAAAAGAACAAGCTGAAGGTTGAAGTTGGACAGCTGGGTGAGTGGATAATGCTATAGATTCAAGACATGTCCTCTTCTAAAGGAAACTAGACAGGTTAAAAAAAGGTTGTCTACTGGTGGATATTTTCTGAAACTTTGTAAGTTAGAACTTAAATGTGTAAAAATACTTCCATCTCAGCTTATCAAGCAGGGACAAATTGGCTCAACCAATGAAGTGAGTTGGGGGCGGGGCTGTCTGTTTGTCTGAGCGATGAAGGACTGAAAGAACAATAACTTCGAATCAACTGGTTCCACTGTTATTACAGAACTTGTAACTGCACATTCCTATATACTTGAACTACCAAAATTGGCATTTTACCCTTTAAATGAACTGATAACTGATAACATATAGCCAGTAAAAAAAAAGGTTTTTTTTTTTTTTTGTAGAAGACCATTTTTGAAGAAGAAATGCATATATTTATGTAGTGTGAAGTCTGGTCTTTGAGAAAATATAAAGGGTCCCTAACTTCGTCAATTCTTTCATTGTTTTTTTTTTTTTACATTTTTACTGAACTGTACCATAAATTTGTCCTATGGTGTGACATAGCAAAAATTAAGAAAAAAAACAACCTCTTAATAATATATAAATAGCATGAGAGAGATTTATCTTCATTTTTAGACACTTATTTTCATATAGTGTTATTTATTTAATATGAAATTATAATTAACATAATTTTTTCCTCATGACTTGTTGGACAATTTCAAGACAAACTTTGATGTCATCTGTTCAAAACTGCTGAAAATTATACCATTTTAAGATAAGAGATATTTCTATCTCCCCTATTGCAATACTCAACTGTTTTTTTAAGATATTTTGAGATAAAAACAAATCTGTGGTTCTTTTATGTGTCACACCATAGGACATTACGTGACACTAAAGGACAGAAATGGTAGTTATTAAAGCATTTCTATTTAATTTCGAACATGTCAAATGAGAAAGAAAGTTTAATTTTGATACAAACAATATCAACATGTTTTTTTAAACAATATAATTAAAAATAATTTAAAAAAAACAAAAATAATTTTCATCAACAAAATTCAGTCTCGTAGTCAATCAGTATGTTACTGAAACTCTTCTAGCCCCCCTGCTGCATGTGCGGCACAGCTAAATATGATTGATTTTTATGATACAGATAAATATTATTGATATATGATTGAAACTATATTCATTATGATGTGAATGATTTTTTTTTAACTATATAGCTACTCTTTTTAAGGCATGATTTTGATTCTAATTACTATTTATCTATATATCCACGTCCTCTCTCTTCCACTAATTTTTCTCCCTCAATTCTTTCTGTTTCAAAAACAAAGTATCACATTTTATACTTATTTTCATGACACTTTATTACAGTACAAGTTTTCTGCAAAAACATCATAAAATAGTTTAATTAATGTAATTATTGCATTTAAGAACACTGAAAATAATCAAAAAAGAATAAAAAGGAGTTAAACCAATCGTATTTAATCATTTAAAATGCTTTTTAAAGAGACCTTGTCCTCTGGTGTAACATCTTTGTCCTGTGGTGTGACAGTACAGGCATCACACCGGAGGACATTTTCTGTCACACCATAGGACGTTTCAGCCTTTTGTGTCAATTAATGACCTTGCTATTCCTTTGCTATTATCATTAGCAGTTTGCAAGACACATTTGCATAATTTTCCATGATTATGTAGTTTAACATGCAGTTTTTAATTAAAACATATAATTTAGGGGTGTCACACCAAAGGACAACAAAATGTAACACTTTTGTAGTGGTTCCAAAAAAGTTCAATATTTGAACAATTCTGAGACAAAAATGGACCATCTGCTCATGTCATGGGCTCAACAGGGGGCTTCAGTAACACGACCATGAATGGGGTCTTTCAACTAATTAAAGTTTTCTCTGGAATAGGCCAATTTAAAATCAGGATATGGTGTCACACCATAGGACATGGTTTTCAGAAACAAAATGTATCAAGTTCCTACACTTTCAGAAATATATGGATAAAAAAATGATTGCCATTTACTTGAATAGACACTTGTATAATTATGCCGGTGGTATTTATTAACATTTTTATGCATTCTTTTTTTGTAAAAGTTGTAATTTATTGAACCATGCTTGAGACAGTCACACCATAGGACAATTTGACATTTTGTCACGTCAACAACCCATATACTGCACAGGTTCATACACACAAAGACAAAACACCATCAGAGAAAAAAAACTCACACAACACAAATATAATGCAATAAGTATTAACCAAATAACAAAACATGCTAATGTACATTAAAACTGAGAAATAAATTATAATATAATCATAATAAGGTGTCACACAGAGACTTCTAGGAATGCCCTTTTACTGTTGATTATGGTCATTTATATTGTAAAACCCTAAATTTGACAGTATTTTAGTAAAATTACATATATTAGTTTTTCACTGTATAATTAACAGGCTTTTACTGTGGCATTTTTACAGTATTTTTCTGTGAATAATAGGCTTACTAAACTTGCTGTCTATTTGTGACATGTTTGGCTTGAAAAAATTGCTTTGCTACAGTATATTACTTTCAAATCACTTATTTTGAATCTAATGCAATGACATTCACAGGCCACTGCATATTATCTTGAGGCCACTGCGTATTTTTTGTCAACAATCCAAAACATCCCAACCTAGAAAAGGGATTGAACATACAGACATTTATCTAAAAATATATGTAGAACTGCACATAGTTCCTTTCACTTCCAACACCATCCCACTCTTTCTTCGTCCCTATTTCATCCATTAAAATCTTTAATTATCACAATTTATTTATCATCTTTACACATTTTTCATTATCTCCATAAAGTCTCTAACATTCCTAACCAAACAATCTTCTCCTATTCTGATCTTTTTTTTATGTGCTTTATTAGCGTCTTATATGCTAATATATTCCTGGTCTGAAACCAATATTCTCAAATGTAGCTATTTTTACACATATGCAAGTACTATCAATATTATATTAATTCCACTAGAACTACTTCAGGAAGCTACTTCCTGAAATAATCATTACTGGACACTTTGCTCACTCATTTACTTATTCACTATTTCCTGGATAGGAAATGCCACAAATATGGGTTAGTGAACAAAAATGAGTGAGCGAATTTCGGACATTGCTGCAAATATTATACAGTATGCCAGAGAATGCTCCAGATCTGTTTTAGAATCATTTATACTGTTCAAAAATGAACAAAAATGGGGTTGGTAAAAATGTTAATACTTCTGAAAAAAGACTACATTTATCATCAAAAAGACAGTAAAATAGAAATATTGTAGAATATTATTACAATTTAAAATAACTGTTTTCTTTTGCAGATTAAGGTTAATATTTTAAAATATTATTTATTCTGAATTTAAGCTGAATTTTCAGTAACTACGATTCCGGTATTTAGTGTCACAAGATGAGTCAGAAATTATTCTACTAAAGTTCTAAAGAACAGAATTTATTTAAATATAAAAAAGATGAATAGAAAATTAATGAATCCTTGTTCAATAATAAATAAATGAAAAAAAAAATCTTACAGACCCCAAACTTTTGAACAGTACTGCATAATGCATATATGCACAATACAGGGAATAGTGGTTGGTTTTTGGGACACAGCTTTCTAAATTAAATTGAGAATTGGGATTTTCACATTAATGTGTACTTGTGCACTTTGGACTGTCTTTTATTGTGAATATCTCATTTGTAAAACCAAATTAGTTCTAAAATAGGATCCATCTGGTACAAGCTGTTTCACAGATAGTGTCTCCATCAAAGCAGAAAAAGTATTTTACAAATTTTTTGTTTGTCTGCCCAGGGCAGTGTCCCAGCTGAGGGCTTGCCCGATCCTGCAGCGTGCGTATGTGTTTGTGCCTCCTCTCATCTGTCCTAATGCCATCCAAACCGTCTGCTTCTCATCAAATCTGGCAGAGCTGCCATCTTCAATTCAAGCTTTGCTCCTCAGTGTGTCTCTCTGGCTCTTGTGGGCTCAAGTCTCTTCTCTGTACTGGCAGAGTATGAAAACACTCACTACAATTCAGAAGGTCTCACTCAATCTTGGCATAATAGTAAAACCTGGTTTGAATGAAGAGAGAGTTCAGAGAACTCACACAGTTTCAGCTTGATGAAAACCAATTCCACTGTCACACGATGCATATTTGATCATTTAGAACCGAGATATTAAAATTTCAGGTCTATGTAAAAACAGTCAATGGGAATTTAAGCATGCAATCACTCAAATGAAAACAATTTTTACAATACATTTTTTGCTGGGGTCAAACTGCCCTCAAACAGACTGAATTTCATTACAATGGATATCAGTCATACATAAGGGTAACTTCACTAATATCTGCCTGATAGTACAGTTAGAAGAGGAAAGTACAGTGCTAAAAGAATTTGAAAGGAAAATAAGAGGTTAATTTCGAAATTACTATAATTATTTTTAAGCATCATCAGGGCCTCAGGGAGTCAATCTCAACAGAACATGAGGGTTAATGAAGTTCATAAATGCTTACAGTATGTTAATTTCTCAGTGGTGCTCTTGCACAATAAGTGGATTAAAAAAAATGACAGTGGTAAAACCTAGTACAGCTTGTATTAATCTATTTTTGCTTTGAACTTCCGATATTCTCCATTATCACAAATCTTGCACTAAATTGCTTCTAAATGAAGCACAGTTTGAGGTTTAAAAATGCAGAAAACCACCTGTCACTCCACACCAATCAGTGAAGACACAGTATTTGCATATGCAAATCAAGGATGTTACACCCATATCAATAAGCACTAATACTGGGGAAACTAATACTTCAAGATTATTAAGAATGAATATGTCTCAATGAATTGCCCTTATCTTATTTCTCTACCCATTTCGTGAAATTTAAATATAATTTTACATCCCGTCTTCACTGCAAGAAAGCAACACAGGACAACAATGCTATTACATCCTTAACAATTATAATCAACAAGACCGTCTACACTGCATTATAATTATAATCAGTATGGTCACCTGCAGTGTAGATGGTTGCAGGTGTTATGGGCCAGTGCTACTTTTAAAGGGATTGTTCACTCAAAACGAAAATTATGTCATTATTATATCATTCCAAGCCTCTATGCAGTCCCCCCCCCCCCCCCCCCCCCCCCAGGTAGTTCCTCACTCAAGCTGTTGTATGGCTTCAGAAAACCTGGACTATCATGTATTGACTGGAAAAATAACACTGTTTGGAACGACATGACAGGATTTTGTATTTCACTATCTCTTTAAGGGACCAATAAGTAAAGCTCCTGGTGTTTTGGGGATGAACAGCTCAGAGTTCTTTGTTCCAAAAGTTCAGTAATGATAGGAGAGTTGGTTGATATTGTTTTTCTTTGGGAAAGACAGTAAAGTAAGGTCAGTCTGCCCCCAAAGCAGCTGATTAGTACTGCACTTGTGGTTGTCTAGTGGTGAGCTCTAGGTTGTTAATGTAAACCTTGTGGTTTTAATGTGATCTACTGGGTCAAAGTCAAACTTTTCACAATTATACTGTGCACGGCTTGGCTTTAAAACTCTCCTGGGAACTGTCATTACAAGCAGGACAGGAAAGTGTCAAAACAACTAATCAAAGTTTGTTTGCCAGCTTGGTATCTTGTAAACAAAACTTAGTTTCCCAGGGGACTGATAAAAACTTGACTCCTGGATGCAGTGTAAGAGCCATTAATGAAAAATTAGCACATGCGCAGATGCCTGGGGGCCCCAGAATCCCAGGGGCCCCAAGCAGTTAGAGGGCCCCCTCCCACACATAAATGTCAGTAGAGGGCCCAAATACCAAAACTCTCTGACAAAAAAGTCCCTCATCAGTTTCATGTATAGTATGTTCATGAACTGGGGTCAAATATGTAATAGAAGGCCCAACCGAGTTGAATAAATCATTATTTTTGTTTTCACATTTTTTATTATTATTATTATTATTATTATTAATGAGAATGTGATATTTAAATAATATATACGCTTTTTCATAAAAAAACCCTACAACTTAAATAAAGCTTTTTTTCAACATTTAACATATTTTTTTGCATTACAGTAATAAAAATATAATTTAAAATTATTATTTAACATTATTAAAATTATTTAAATATTGAAATATATTACTATTATTTTGTCATATTACCGAACGAGAACAAGATTACAGAATGAGAACAAGATTTGCTTTCTAAGTTCCCCATCTGTGAGAGAGTAGGGGCCCCTGCACTTCCATTATTATTTATTTTTTTTCTTCTTCTGTGCAACGTAGAAGATTATATTTTGAAGGTGTTTGAAGATATTTTGAAGAACGTTGGTAGCCAAAGAGTTTTGTTTCCCATTGACTTCTATTGTATTGACAAAAAATACAATAGGAACCAAAACATTCCTCAGAATATCTTTTACATTTCTAATTTTTAATTTGGGCATCAATCTCTTTTTTTGCATTACATTTTTTTTTATTCAAGTTGGCTAACATCACAGTTTTTAATCTTTGTTAACCTGGTCTTAACTTTGTCAGGTATTAATTGATTAAATAATCCGATTCTCATAATCTCTAGCATTCACCACATAATAACCTGAAGGAGATCTGCCATTACAATTATGAAGCCCAACTGATATTTCAGTGTTCAAAGCTTCTTTCCCATATTTAATCATCCTCTTCACTCTATTCATCTACTAATGCATTATTTATCTTTGTGGGTCAGATTTGTAATTATTTTCAAATTAGTTCAAGATAAACAAATAACTGCTGCTGTGGCCTGATATAGTAGCTAAACTGCACTGGAGGTTTTATCGTTTTTGTCACGGTTCGAGGATAGCGGTGTCTGGCCATGAAGGCCTCCTTTTGTGACTGAGGCCATTCGTCTTTCAATATGACTCAATTCTATTCGGAACACAGCAGGCAAGAAATTGGTGTAACAATGAGGCCAGAATCGCCAACCTACAAGAATACCCAGCACACTCTTGAAACTACAAGATTGTATTCAAATACTGCAATGCCTTTCTATTACAAAACCCAAATAACACAAACTACTTGTACAGCTGAAATACACTCATTTTAGAATAGACTTTCATGAAAGCATGGCGGCTCCATACACTCTTTTAGAAAAATTTTACCTTTAGGGGTACAACAGCTCGTCAATGGGGCTGTACCTCAAATGAACACATTTGCACCTTCTTTGCCCCTAAAAGATTCATAATAGTACAATAAGAGTACTTATTACTACCCTAAGGGTACATATTACCACTCTACATTAAACCCTTAATGAAGGTACAAATGTGTCCCTTTGAGGGTACTGACCCAGTGACAAACTGTTATACCCCTAAAGGTAAAATCTTTACACATTTAATCTAACTCTACAAGCAAGGACTGGCTTGAAAAAATGTCTTTATTTGAATACTGAACTTTTTTTTTTTTTGTAATTGCTGAGGAATTGAGTTTGTAATTTCGATATAACAAGACAAAACATTCAGGTCAATAAAAAAAATAAGCGAAAAAACAAAAAAAACAAAACTATATTTTGGATTTTATGTATATTTTAAGACCATTCAGAAATGTTTTCAATGAATAAGTGTTGAATTGTACCATTATTTGAGAGTAAAGTAAATTTCACTGTATACACAAATTCCTACAATTTAAATAATAAAGTTTTTTTCACATTTTACATTCCTCTTTTTGCATTACAGTAATACAAATGTGACGATTTAAATATGAAATTATTATTATTATTATTTACTAATTTAATAATATATATATATATATATATATATATATATATATATATATATTGTATTACAATAATGAAAATGCGTGATTTCTTAGCTTGACACCTAATTTCAATTATTTTTTAATAAAAAAACGACTTGATTGATTGACTGACTGACTGACTGAGCAACTGATTGATTGATTGATTGATTGATTGATTGATTGACAGATTGACTGATTGTTTGATTGAAAAGTAAAATATGGCCTGGATGACAGTCACACTTGTTTAGAGAGAAAAAGGCTCTAAAAATCATGTTCAATTCATATTCGTTTCAAGTCTTCCTGGTGGAAATAACAATGCGGCAAAAAGTGGTGGTGCATCAAAATAGCCCGTAACCAAATGCAAATACTACGCTCTATCTGTCTAGCATGTTCCACCTCTAAGAGACTAAATACATCTGAACTCAGATCACCTTACTCCCTTAATATTCCCTGCTTTATAGTTAACCCCTCTCATATCCCTCCATTAGTCATGTTACTTTGCTACCATTCTCTTAGCTAATTTGGAACAGGTCGTGTTCTTTCCGGCCCACTCAAAACCAGGCAGAGAGGTGTTAAATATATGTAGAAATCCTCCGTCCTGATAATTGACTCAACAAATGTGCTCTCATCTGAAGCCAGGTGGGTAAATTGCCATCAAAACGACCACCACATTGATATGATGCAGGAGAAAATAGGCTGACAATTTGAAGTGGATTTTCTGAATTAATTTGCATAGGCTTACATTCATGGTAGACAGACAGTCAGATGTATTCATATATATATGAACAAATAAATAAATAAATAATTAACATGACACTCACAATATTTCCTATTCCATATTTTTAAGACAAATGGAAATACTTCTAGATGTAGCCAAAAATTACACTGCACTGCGCCCTATACATATGTGAAACAGTAGCATGATGCTTGTTATTTAGTGCATTGTTTGATAGTAAAGAGGAAGCCTGCTGATACTGGCAGGCAGTAGATGAGAGGCCAGTTATATCTGAATTATCAGTCCGTAGATGTGAGCCCCACAGTGCCAGTAATTTGAAGTAAAAATGCAGCTTATTTTTCCTCACTATTTCCTGCAGCAAATAACTTCAAGTTAAATTGTGATTGTACTGTAAATTGCCCTGTTTTAATTAACATTTTTTCTCCACAGAAGACCTCATAGGACCTGCCATTATGCTAGCAACAGATGTTCTCCAATGTTGCTGTTGAACACAAGTCAGAGGGGTTTAGAGGTTGTGTTGCACACTCACAAATGAGCCAATTTAGCATTAGTATGCCTCTGAAGAGAACCATCCGACTAGAAGCCCACAGCCACGATCCATGCAAATATTGATTCTTTGTTTCACTGGCTGTGTTAGCTAACAGCTAAGCTAATATAATCTTCATATTTTCAGGCAGATGTATGAGACTTTATTTGCAAAACAATCACTAAAAGTTAATAGAACTGTGAATCTAAAAACCCTAAAGAGAGCCACTTTTAGAGTTTTCCATTAGCACTGTAGCTAATTTGCAAATGTTATATCAAACCTTTAGTCTGGCACAAATGAAACATAAACAGCCTCAAAATCAAAACACATCCTAAACAGAATGTTAGCGCTCTGCGAGTAACCTTTACCAAATAAGCTAGTATCTGTATGATTTCATGAAACGTGTACCTCTTGAGAGCTTAAATAAGTCATGTTTTCAATGTCGTTCTACTGTGAAATGTGTTTTACCACAGATTGAATGTCATCTCTGAATATTTTTATGCGCTCTAAAGGCCATATTCCCTCAACAAAGGTCCACACAATGGAGCACAGGTAGATAGAGGTGGGCAACGAGGCAGCGGGAAGCTTATAGAAATATTCTGCCGTTATGCACCGTATATTTTTCATAATGAACCCTACTGTGCGCAGCCATTCCGCCACATTGATTCATTTCAACCACGGGTTCATTCAGATGAACCACACGAACGCAGTTTTGCATAATCTGCTTTGTGTTTTTTTATATTTTTCACGCAAGGAGTTTCATCTGTGTCAATGATGTAGTTTGATTTCAATTAGTCGCTCATTGTTCCTCTACTTCGCCTGAGTTTCTGAGCTGAGAGAGTCACAGTTGTTCCACTCGAGCTGTACTTTCTGAGGAAATCTTTGCCCGCTGTGCTCAAGTGTGCTCTGGGAGAAGATACTTCAGGACCTGTAATGTGATGCTAACGGTGCAGGTCTGACTAAAACCTTTGTCTCCTTTCTTAACATTGCATCGTGAAGGAATGCTATCGAGCATACAAATGCCCAGCTTATTATTGTTGAATTACTGATTTCAGATTTACCCACAGATGTCATTTACTGTTATTACAGTGGGGGCTAGTCACGAGTCGGACTCATGTCCACAGATTAGTTGTTTAGAATGGTTTGTTCAATGCAAAATAAAAAATAAAAAAAATCAAAGAAAATGTATTTACGTCTCTTGAATTGAAAAGCTTTTCAGTGTTTTAATAAAATGCTATTGAACCCAACTCTGGTTCATATGTGATGATATATTGATTTATGAAGATTATTTTAGTATATTTTTAAGTAGATTAATTAGATCACATAGGAAAAGCAGCTTGCAAGTTTTTGGCATATGCACTACCGTTTAAGTTTGGGTTGCTGAGATTTTATTTTATTTTATTTTTGAATGAAATTAATACTTCTACATCAAAAAAAAAAGAAGAGTAAAGAAAATGTATATTTGAAATAAATGCTGCTCTTTTGAATATTATATTCAAAAAAAAAAAAAACAGTTTCCACAAAAATATTAGCAAAAACATGTTTTGTGTCATGTGACACTGAAGAATGGAGTAATGACTGCTGATAATTCTGCTTTTCAATTTTTCCATCACAGGAATAAATTAAATGTACAATATATATATAAAAAAACTAAAAAAATTGAAATAATATTTCACAATATTACTGGTTTTACTGTAATACGAATATTACAGTAACTTGATCAGATAAATGCAGCCTTTAGTGATCAAGAGACTTGTTTCACAAATATTTAAACAACTTATTTGCTCAAAACTTTTGAACAGTAGTGAACATGAACTATTTTAATATTGTTTTACAATCATCCTAATTCCTTATGAGAATGTTTGAATCATTTGAATTTTTGTCATGTTCATACTTTGATGTCATTGTTCTAAAAAAAAAAAAAAAAAAAAAAAATTTGAATCGTTGTGTCCAAACTTTCTGATCAGCTGGTCTAGCTATTGAAAAGAGCTTTTAACTTAAGTGGTTAAGCTCGTATAAGGGATAATGTTTCATTTTACTCTTTTTTGTTTTTTTGAATTCAGCAATATGATGTGATAACTACTTATTTAGAATATACATGTGTGTGTATATATATATATTTCAAAACTATTATCTATTACTTATTATCAGGCACAAATAAAAAGTTGTCTTAGCCATTGGAATTGCATTGAGGTCCAAGAAAACAAGTCCCAGTCCATTCCTGCAACTAGTGACAAGTCTGGTTCTTCAACGCTATAAACAGTATGGAGACTATGAGTGGCACGGCTATGATTACCTTCTGCTGTGCAACCAAAGGCATTATGTCCTCTCCTTACATTTTCCAGTGATGGACACAAGGAAGGGAAATGAGAAGGATGTCAGCACAACAGCAGACAGGGCAGTGATCTGTTCACGCTTTCCAGCAGCCCAGAGCCAATTAATTGCAGCAGTGAGTGTGAGTTGGCTAGTGTGGGTTTTGTGACCTTCTGACGTCTGTCTGTATTGCGCTCAAATGTCCAAAGACTGAGGCACCACCTGAAGCCTTCATCTTTGACCCAGACCCTCCCTGTTGACATTGTCCCCTGACAGATCATTACTCAGTCTACATACATTTACTGGAAGAGCTGATAATGACAAGACCAACTATTGTCATTCATCCAGTCAAGGTCCTTTATCTTGTCCAGAATGTATCAGAACAGAGCAGGATTGGAAACCCCTGGTCTAAATTATGAGATTCTATGACATAATTATGAAATCAAAATCAAAATGATGACATACTACTATAACGTTCAGTTAAAAAGTCAACATCATTGCATACTAAGTCAATAACAGAATTAGGTATGACTTTAATTTGATCATCTACTTTAGACATTCTAATTATTACAAGTAACTTTGCAACTACATGACAACAGTCATTAGATATTCTACTTCCTATAAGTAACTTGCAACCTAGGCTCATTGGAAATACGTGCCTCTATATACATTTTTTTCAAAACTGAAATGTACAAATCACTGCAGTTTCCAGTTGAAATGAACACTAGAGGCAGTAAAACTCTGACAACCTTTATTCCTTTTCACATAAAGCATGATTCACAGGTACAGAGTTTTGATTAACAAAGCCTAATTTTCACACAGTTACTTGCAGAGTATTATTTCATGACTTTAAAACAATTTTTACATCCTGTGAGATTGTGAAACTGGTACTTTTGAATGTTTTTGTCATATATACAGCTTCATATGCATGAGTTTTCTAATTCAATTGGTTTGCTGCATCAACTAATACGTTTTTATATCACTTTTGCATTTGTTAACATTTGGGTAAGTTTATGGTTGGATTTGGTGTAGGGGATATTTCCAACAAGATAGAGCATTAACCTTTAGCGACACTCCCTGGATATTTTAATTCTGAACAGCCGCAATATGTACCTCAAGCAGCGGAATAAAAATGCAGCAATACATGCCTGTACCAACGTAATAGAAACGTGCCACGGTCACGTATTGAATGTATGGTGGCCGAGAGAGCTCAATGCACTGCAAATAGAAAAAACACCTGCAAATTAAGAAAACAACTTCATCAATTTGACAACACATGCACTGCAAATGCTCACAACACAACCAAACGAAGAAACGCACTGCAAATAAAATTCTTTATTTGGTTGTGTTGTGAGCATTTGCAGCACCTGCTGTCAAATTGATGAAGATGTTTTCTTGATTTGCTGGTGCTTTTTCTATTTGCATGTGTTTTCTGAAGTTGAGCACGTTGAGCTCTCTCGGCCACCGTATGAATGTGTGTTTAAGAGCCACTCTCTGGACATTTCACTTTGAAACTGCTGCAAAATGTGCAGTAAGGTACGTAATTATGGTGTTGCAGAAATGTATCGGTACTTGTCAACATATTTTGATAATCCTAACTAACCTAACAGAGAAAAATAGAGACTTAAAAAGTGTTACCCATAATTATTACATAAAATTCAAAATTATGACTATGAGATGAAGTTCAAATTGAAATAACTATAGTCTAACTATATCATAAAAACTTGTAATTATGACATCAAAAGTCGAAATTGAGATGTCATGTCAAAATTGTGAGATAAATATAAAAAGTCACAATTATGAGCTAAAACTTTTGTATCATACTTATTACTTTTTATGTCATACTTTTAACTTTATCTCATAATTATGACTTAGTATGTCAATTTCCATAGTTTATTATTTTCATTATGTATAAAGATACATTGATTGCATGTAGCTTCTCAGGTGCTTCATGGGGGTTTTACTGTTCCACTCTACCTCTTTTCTGTACAATCAAATATGATAGGTTTTTTCTCAAATAGGAAACAACATTAAGAAATATTTATTTCAGGTAAATCGGTCATTCCACCATTAATTTCACACCCTAATATCATTCCCAAGTGGCATGAGTTTCTTGTTCACAAAACAAGATATTTAGCAAAATGTAAAAAAAAAAAAAGGAATTTTAGGAATAGGAATAGAAATGAATTGGAAATGAATAGGAGCTGTACAATCCCTGAAATCATAATATTATTACTGTGCTGAATAACTGATAACATTTTAAATGATCTCACTGTACAGTATATAACATAGTATAATTTTTCTGCATTTGTCACTATAATTTTATATGATCATTTATTTTCCTCTGTTCTGCCTCACTGGCTGAAGCTGCAGAGTTTCTTAGCCATTTATCAAATTGTTAATAGTCACAAAATGACATCAGCTTGAAGCAGAAGGTAAAAGGTTTGAAGGAAGCTGACACTGGCTCAGCAAATATTCTCAGCGTTTTAAAGGGCTAAAATAATACATGACTCCTCTTCTTGGTAATATTTTCAGCCACATGATACTCCAAATGCTATTTGACATAGCAACAAATCTTTAAACGTTTCATAAAATGAATCCCTCTTCAACTGTGCCTGACAAGGTCAAAGTGATTCACTGAAACTTGGCACAACAAAAAAACGCAGGCCAAAGCATCATTGCTTTACTTCTGGCTAAGTCTAATGCAAGAAATGATAAGGAACACTCGGCTCCAGTGCTCTGACAAAGTTATTTGATGAAGACAGATGGTGGAATTGGCTGCCAGCTTGGTTGCTGAAAATCGCATTAAAACCATTTTTTTCCCCCCCAAGGAATGGATTATGATATATGGGAGTCCAGTCTTGAGACAGTCACCTACTGGACTGACCTTGAACCTCCACATATGGGCCGGAGCTCATTCTCTCTAGCAACAGATCCTCAGAGATCCATTGAGAATTACTGTGTTTGTCATCGGTGCTCCACACTATTGTCCTCTCCTTGAGACAAAAATGAGGAATGAATGTTAAAGCATTAGTTCACATAAAAATGAAAAATCTGCCATTTACTTAGTCACATTATTTCAGACCACAAGGATACTGTTGTTTTTCAGTGGAACACAAAAAGAGAAGTTACAAAGAATTTGTACAGAGCTCCATATAAATGACCAGTAAATAACATGCAAAGGCTGATTTGCATGTGCAGCGGTGAGAAAAAAAGACAATGTGAGGTTCACCACTGTATGGAAGACCATTGTCACCTCAGATTAAAAAAAAAGAAAGAAAGAAGAAAAAAAATAAAAATAAAAAAAGGAAACAAAATTTCAAAATGACAAAAAAATTACAGCTGTTACATTTAAAATGACATGGTATCATATAAAGTCACATTGTTAGTCATAAAGCTATAATTACAAGAAACAAAGTTGCAACTGCGACATCTAAAGTCACATTGCAATAAAGTCACATAATGAGTTATACACGCAATTATGCAAAGCAGCAGTTGTGTTATTATTATGTTATTACATAAAGTCAAAATTATTTAAAAGTCGCAATTGCCATTAAAAATGGCATTGTAATAAAGTTGCAGAATTGAAATTTAAAGTTGCAATTGCAAGATGTAAAGTCACATTGTGACAGTGACAACAATGATTAAGTTGTAATTATAAAAAAAAAAAATTGTATCACAATTATCACAATTGTGCCATTTAAGTGTCACGGTGCACACAGCAGGGAGAAACGAGGAACACGCAGACGAGGATTAAACTCATATGGAATATGGAATAATATGGAAACATGAGGAACACATGACACACACGACAGAGGACTGACATTAAGTTTACATTGTGATATAGTAAGTCACACTGTGAGATATAAATTCACAGTTTGGACATATATAGTTACAAATGTGAAATTTAAAGTTGCAATTGCAAGATTTAAAGGCACATTGTGACAGTAACATTTTAAGTGATAAAGTTGCAAATATGTAAAAGTCACCATTTTACCATGCAAAGATTGAATTATGATACATGAAGTTACACTGTGAGATATAAATTCAAAATTGGGAGATATAAAGTTGCAAATGTCAAATTTAAAGTCACAATTGCAAGACTCAGTCACATTATGATATAGTGTCATTGTACGTTACAAATTTGCAGTTATGTAAAAGTTGCAATTGTGCCATTTAAAGTTAAATTGCCATATATGGTTACATAGTGAGATATAAATTCCTAACCGGGAGCTATAAAGTTGCAGATGAGAAATTTAAAGTTGCAATTGCAAGATTTAGAGTCACATTGTGACAGTGACACTATAAGTAGTAAAGTTACAGTTATATAAAAGTGGCAATTGTGCCATTTAGTTAAATTGCGATATATGAAGTTACACAAATTCACAAATGGGAGCTATAAAGTGGCAAATTAGAAATTTAAAGTTGCAATTGCAAGATTTAGAGTCACATTGTGACAGTTACATTATAAGTAATAAAGTTGGGACGTCTTTTACATTTGAATAAAATGAAAACTAAAAAGAATTTCAAATCACATGAGCCAATATTTTATTCACAATAGAGCATAGATTACATAAGTGTTTAAACTGAGTGTGGTGGAGAGACTTGGAAATTGTCTTACATCACTGTATTCACTGTTAATGTTGGTTCTGCTTGTTTGTATTTCCTCGTCTAGCTAAGTAGGCGTGGTTATAGGAAGAGCAAACTGAGAAAAGTTCTTAGTTTAACTAGTGTATGTAAGTGTTGGAGCAAATGTTTTGGGTTATTCGTTCTCTTTTTAATTGTATTTTAATTGTATATATCTACTTAAACTCTTGTTTCTACATCTCCTGTATATCATTAGAGTTAAAAGTTTCTTATAAAAAATGGTATGTTCCAAATTGGTGAGCGGGAAAAAATGTGTATTTAAGATGGCCGCCACTAGTAGTAAGGCAGTGGACGGATAGAGGCACTTGGGACAAGATTGCATTGCTGTGAAGGATGTGAAACTCCAGCCTCAACCTTGAAGAGGGGAGTTGGTACTATTTTTAGTACTTGCAGTTCTAGTTTTAGACTGTTTTTTATTGCAATCTTTGTCCTTCAACCTATATATTTGCACATTTTGCACTTCTGCTCTAAATAAATAACCCTTTGGACTCCAACTTCGCTGTCGATCCTCCTTGTGACTGCCCGGGTCGTTATCACACTGAGAAATTTTAACATTTTATGCACAAAATGAGCTCATTTCAAATTTGATGCCTGCTACAGGTCTCAAAATAGTTGGGACGGGGGCATGTTTAGCATGGTGTAGCATTTCCACTTCTTTTCAAAACAGTTTGAAGACATCTGGGCATCGAGGTTATGAGTTTCTGGAGTTTTGGTGTTGGAATTTGGTCCCACTCTTGCCTGATATAGGTTTCCAGCTGCTGAAGTGTTCATGGTCGTCTTTGATGTATTTTTAATTTAATGATGCTCTAAATGTTCTCTATAGATGAAAGATCTGGACTGCAGGCAGGCCAATTTAGCACCCGGACTCTTCTACTACGAAGCCATGCTGTTGTAATAGCTGTAGTATGTGGTTTTGCATTGACCTGCTGAAATAGACGTCGTCTGGAGGGGAGCATATGTTGCTCTAAAACCTTTATATACCTTTCAGCATTCATAGTGCCTTCCAAAACATGCAAGCTGCCCACACCGTATGCACTTATGCACCCCCATACCATCAGAGATGCTGGCTTTTGAACTGAACGCTGTTGACACGCTGGAAGGGCTCCCTCCTCTTTAGCCCGGAGGACACGGCGTCCGTGATTTCCAACAAGAATGTCAAATTTGGACTCGTCTGACCATAGAACAGTTTTCCACTTTGAAACAGTCCATTTTAAATGAGCCTTGGCTCACAGGACATGATGGCGCTTCTGGACCATGTTAACATATGACTTCCTTTTTGCATGAAAGGGCTTTAGTTGGCATCTGCAGATGGCAAGGCGGATTGTGTTTACCGACAGTGGTTTCTGGAAGTATTCCTGGGCCCATTTAGTAATGTCAATGACAGAATCATGCCGATGAGTGATGCAGTGTCGTCTGAGGGCCCGAAGACCACAGGCATCCAACAAAGGTCTTCGGCCTTGTCCCTTACGCACAGAGATTTCTCCAGTTTCTCTGAATTTTTTGATGATGTTATGCAATGTAAATGATGAGATTTGCAAAGCCTTTGCAAATTGTCGCTGAGGAACGTTGTTTTTAAAGTATTCCACAATCTTTGTATGCACTCTTTCACAGATTGGAGAGCCTCTGCTTCTCTAAGACATCCCTTTTATAGCTAATCATGTTACAGACCTGATGTCAACTAACTTAATTAGTTGCTAGATGTTCTCCCAGCTGAATCTTTTCAAAATTTCTTGCTTTTTTCAGCCATTTTGTTGCATGCCCTCATGCCAACTTTTTTGAGATCTGTAGCAGGCATCAAATTTGAAATGAGCTCATTTAGTGGATAAAAGTGTAAAATTTCTCCGTTTAAACATTTGTTATGTTCTCTATGTTCTATTGTGAATAAAATATTGGCTCATTCGATTTGAAAGTCTTTTAGTTTTCATTTTATTCAAAAAAAAAAAAAACGTCCCAACATTTTCGGAATGTATATAAAAGTCGTAATTGTGCCATTAAAGTTAAATTGTGATATACGAAGTTACACAAATTCACAACTGGGAGCTATAAAGCTGCAAATGAGAAATTTAAAGTTGCAGTTGCAAGATTTAGAGTCACATTGTTATATAGTTACATTATAATTAATAAAGTGGCAGCTATATAAAAGTCACAATTGTGCCATTGTGATATATGAAGTTACACTGTAAGATATAAATTCTTAAAATAAGATATAAATGGAAACGGCAAATGGGAAATTTAAAGATACAATTGTACAGTATATGAAAATATATTCACATTTGAGTGAAGCATAGTTGCAATATTAAAACTTAAAGTCACATTGACAAGATTTAATGTACAGTTGCATTACGAATTAGAAAGTTGCAGTTATTATTAAAAATTTAAAGTAACAATGCAATAGAAAGTGTAACATTGTGACATAAAATCAATTAGATAAAGCTACAATAACCTTTATATTAACCACTCTCAGGAAGAATCTGGGTTCGATACTGGGACAGGTGTAAATATTAGAGCACTGGAATGCTGTATTTCCTAAGATAAGCTATGTAGCAGAGTGTATATATTGTGCAATAGTAGGGTGGAAAGTGCAGGCTGTCATAAATATATGAATGTACAGTTATGGACTGTGTATATCAGAGCATCTGTAATGGTATATTTTCTATAACTGCACAAACATCTCTCGTGCAGCACAATCATGTTTCCCAATGTTGCAATGAACATGCATAATTCAGTAGAAGTGTTTTCTTCAGGATACAGTGGATAGCACCATATTATTTCTTTACATATAGGAAAAGAACAAAACAATAAATCAGTCTTCTGTACATTACAGCACATTTTCATTATTGATGGTTGCAGCCGCATTATATTCCAGTCAATATTTGGCTCCTCTACGAATAGATCCCACATGCAGCTCTCACACATTGGGTTATTATTCATTTACATGAATAATAACAGTGTGATAAGAGGATAGTCTGGCTTGTCTGGAGTGATTAGAGGAAAAGCATAAGGAGGGTTTCATTAGGCCCCAATGATTTTTTCATGGTGTGTATATATAACCTTCACATTAATATTTCACCTGTTTCATCCTGCGCTGGAGGCATTTCGATGTTCGTTTTTCTAAGCCTTTTAATAAAGAGAGGCAGTTCTAGTTCAGGATAATTCATGATACAAAGTAGAAACATCACGGTGCACTGCTGTGCCATGCTAGAAGAATGCATTATTGAAGCTCTTAGAAGCTGCCCCGCTATTGATGAATTATGGAGCATGACTAAAACTAGAATTTTGTAACTTTTCACATTTATGATATCTGAAGTTTCAAATGCAATGACTCTCTGTATCATCCTGTGTGGCTTCCTCTTCAAAGAAACGACATTCATTAATGACATTCTGAACTGTTTCTCTCGCACACAGCGCATATAAAGTTACGCAACTGAGCCAAGTTCAGACTACAAAACAAAGTGTTGTCTTAAAAGGATTTGCTGTTCTTTCATGCTCTAAGTTTGTGACTAATCTGCAACAAAAAGATCCACAGTGAAGTCAATTTACAATCGCAGCTGCTACACCAAATTTAAAACTGGTTTCTAGCTGAATATTCGTCAGGTGTGTTCACTATCCCAACTAGTGAGAAAGCAGCGCTGGGCAAATAAAACTGTGATGCGAGAAGGTTAAAGAGCACATGATATTGCATTAACACTTTCAATAGTGAACAGCACTTACCAGTTCAAAATGCAATACACAAAAGGTTAAATTAAAAAATGTCCATCATTTCATGAACTTAAATATGATTGTTAATTTAAATTTATTTCTATGGAGCTCCTAAAATAACATGGTGATGGTAAATGAGATGGGAGGTAAGATGTTTTAATGCTTTTGCGTTCTCTTGCAAAACTTTTGAGTTCAGTCGCAAAACTTGTGATTTAAACAATATTAGCTGGTAGGAAAATCTATATATTTCAGTGCTTTCTCAAGGAAACACAAAAAGTTTACAAGAGAACGCAAATGTTTTGAGAGTTAACGTACAATTTCTTGCTAGAATACAATATTTTTGTGTGCGAACACAGAAGCATTAAAAATAATTTAGCCTCCCATGAAATAAAAAAAAAAAAAACTTTTTTTTTTTTTAATTTCAATTCAATTCAAGTTTATTTGTATAGCGCCTTTTACGATACAATTGTTGCAAAGCAGCTTTACAGGAAATTAAGTTTCTACAATATATTTATATATTGTAGAAACTTAATATGTTTAACTTATGGCGAAATTTGGTAATTCTGCATGTTGTTGGGGGATCAGAGGTTGGCATCCTCTGAGGTCCTCTGAGGGGTTGGCATCATCTGGTCCAGACTGAAGCTTGTGTAATTCCTAGTTATGGCAGAAACAGAGAAACAAATAGAGACATAATTAGCGTAGCTGTTGTTCCATCCAAGCAAAAAAAATATTTGTTCAACCAAAGCTAAAGAATAATAATGTGCGTTTGATCAGATATAACTGCAGTACAAGATTATGATATACATTATATGAATGCATTATGTGAATGCTTGGCTAAAGAGATGTGTCTTTAATCTAGATTTAAACAGAGAGAGTGTGTCTGAACCCCGAACGTTATCAGGAAGGCTATTCCAGAGTTTGGGAGCCAAATATGAAAAAGCTCTACCTCCTTTAGTGGACTTTGCTATCCTAGGTACTACCAAGAGTCCAGAGTTTTGCGACCTTAGGGAGCGTGATGGATTGTAGCGAGATAGAAGACTAGTTAGGTACGTTAATCATGTCCTGTTAAGGGCTCTGTAGCTTTCTTGTTTTTCTTTCTTTATGTAATCTTAAATAAATAATATTAATAGGGATTAAAAATTAATCATCATTAGATATTGCTTACATAACTGAAAATGGAAATAAAAACATTTGCTTTTAAACCTTCATTAAAGTGGTCAAAATCCATCCCGGATCGACGCTGATAGCCACGTGGTCAGCACGCTGACATACAGTATAGCGCCATTATGCTTCAGGCGTCCAGAGTTCGAGTCCCAGCTTGTGGACCTTTTCCGATCCTGCCCCCCTCTCTCTCCCACTTCACCTCCTGTGAACTAACTGTCCTATCAAACTTAAGGCTAAAAGCGCCAAAAATAAATAATAAAAAAAATCAATAAAAAAATCATCCCATTCTACTACCAAATGTGTTTTCAGTTGCTATGTTGCTATGTCATTTACTTTCAACTAATATGTTAACTGAATTCAAATAATATTCCGAAAAGGCCTTCATGTAAACACCTCAAACAATCTGACTGAACTCAATCGGATTCAAAAAATACCTTGCACAGATGTGCAGTGCCATTGCTGGATGTTTTCACTGTAAACGTCTTATGAACAAGCGTATGTGTTTCTTTTTAACTGTTTTTTAAACTTTTTTTTTTTTTTTGGTCATGGTAGCTCTAGTGATATTATCATGATGGCTTTCTCAGCTTTTAAACATGGACACTAAACGCTAAAATGCTAATTTTAGTGCTAATTTTGCTTCATTGTAATTTCAACATTTACTAACACAATAAAAAAGTAGTATCTGTTTATATTGTTTAATGGACCTGAGCCAACAATGAACAGTTATATTTTTATTAACTAATGTTAACAGGATAATAACAAATACTGTATGTATAGCTCATTGTTAATGCTAGTTAATGCATTAACTAATGGGAACTTATTGTAATGTGTTACCCAATCTGGTTCAGAATAGATATAATGCACATGTAAATTAATAGCCTACGTGAATCAGATTGGAAAACTTTCACAATCTGAAATTACATTAGATTAATTCAGACTGACAAAAAATAGTGCATGTAAACATTTAATGATCCAGTCATGATCCGATTACAATGCATCTTGGGTGAATTTACTTCTGATATCCTTGTGCAAATCAGGACAGAAACAACTGCAAGTCCTTCCTCCATTTTGTTTGTTGACATGTATTCAATAATCAACATTCACATTGCTGTGTGCATAATCAGTGAACAAAATGCATGATCGTAACTACAGTAAGGCAGTGTAATTGAACTGTTATTTGTTGACTCAAGGTTCTTGTTTATTTGTCACATACACAATCATACAGGGTATAATCAGTAGTGAAATGTAGGTACGTACATGACAGAAAACAAGAAACAGTCTTTAAATGTGACATACTTCAGGCTTGATTTATCTTATGCTTCGAATTGAGTTTAATGGCCGCAAGACTGTGCCTGCAGAAATGTTTCATAGATCCACAAGAATATGATCCGATTCTGAATGCTGTATAGTTGTTATAGTGGTATGTTGAATCTAAGGTGTGTTTTGTACTTGGCATTGCAGGTATTTATGGTACATAGATTTAGTCAGATGTCTTTAAGCCTGGAGCTGTATTTATGAAACATCTCAAAGGATCAGGTTCCTGTTTGAGGCAGCCTCGCACTGAATCACAATATCTAAACTGCTCCAGCAGCAGCTATTCCTCCACAATATGCCTTGTGAGGTTTTCCTCTTTAAACAGTCATGTACAGCTGCTATTTGCTCAAGCAGAACAGAGGAAGCAAGAAGATGGAGGAGATGTGCTTTCAGTGACTTATCGAAGGGGGGAGAAAAATATGCCCCCTGTTGTTTTTCTCTGTAATTAAAATGTTTATTTCATTCAGGGACCCAGTTTTTTTCCACCAGCCAAACAAACACCTCTGTTCTGCATATGTTTAGAGCTAATAATCTCAAAACTGAATAATAGATGATGTTTTCTCCCTTGAAAGTATGTGTGTGTGTCAGAAATAACAAAGATATAAAGTTTCTGTGGCTAATTGAGATGGATTGTTGATCTATGGACCAATAAGAGTCATACTCAATTAAATATGATTATGATTTCTGTTGGAGCATAGAGCATTGGTCATTAAAAATAGAGCTTTTTTACATGCTCAATCATTTAGAGTTAATAGGAATACAGGTTTGAATCTGGCTTGTTGAAATGAATTATAGAGGAAAACTAGGTAGCACTCATTGATGTTGGGTTCCACGACTCCGGGCAGCAGACACCTCAAAAATTCGATGCCTTGTCATAAAAATCTATACAATCAGCATTTTCCACTGTAGCATGATGTTGATAAGCTACGTCTCCCTCTTTTCCATCTCTAACAGTGGTGTACTTACAGTGGCCCTCCACTAATATTTGATGTATCATTGTTTATATTGGTCTTATCACTGGCAGTGGGGAGAAAATCATTGTGAAAGTAGCACACTGCAATGAATTGAAATTGGTTTTTCTAGAATGAGCTGAAGCTCATTAGCACACTCAGGGTGAGCTAGGAATTCTCCTGAAGTATACTCACATATTTAATTTTTTTAGGAAAAACATCAGGGTTAGGACTTATCCTTCACTGTTCCATTTCAGGATTATAAATATGAGGAACACAAAGGTCAAATTCCCTTAATCATCCATCACAAGACCACTGATGTCCATTGAAAAGATTGTTGAGCTTCATAAAACATTGAAAAACCCATCAACTAAAGTTCCATCTGCCTCAGGACAGGGAGCCTACAATATCGTCCTGAGAGGATGCACGGTGAGGAGGAAGTTCTGAGTAGCCAAAGCAGTTCACAGTGGAGAATTGCATGGGTATATCACCACATGTTGTTCATTCAAGAAAAAAATACTCATCCAAAACAAACTCGGGCAGACATTGACTCCAGCAAATGGCAGTTGTCAGACACGACTGGAACTCTGTGCAATGGTCAGGATGCAAACCCACCAGATGAAAAAAAGAGTTTAGTTTAGGGATCTACCCCATGTCCACGGTTAAATATAGACTGCTGGATCTTTAAGGTCCTGAACATCTTTCAGATGCATGGATGGATTCTGATCTGATAAAAAATCAAAACCTAGCCGTAAATGGGCTGTGTTTCGATCTTTGGGACAACAATCCAAAACAAACATCAAAAAATGTTCATGTGACCTGAATTAGAACCAGCTGTCTCTGTCCTCTGACTGAAGAGAAGAAGCTGAACCGTCTGTAGAAGATGGATGAGGTGTTGAAGAGAAGAAGCACTGAAGGATCGTCACTGTCTCTGTCTGGAGAGATTCTTTAAAAGGTTATGTCTCTGATCTCTTATCAAGGCATTAGCTGTTGTCAGGCTGCGGGAAAGGAGGTTGAAAACTAAGCTGTTGTGCTGGGAAAAGGACGTGTGGCAATAATGTCCAATAATTGTGGCCAAGCAATTTAGTGAAAGCAATCCACAAAGAGCAATTGTTTTTACTTCAATGATAGGTGGAATAAACAAAGCAGAATTTTAAAAGATGATGATTTATTTGTCACAGCTGCCTTTTCTGTGTATATATCTAATTTTGATAAAACTGCAATACTATCAACAGATTAAAAATAGATTCACAGCTCATATAATACACAAAATAATTAATGCACAGTAGGTGCTTTTATGAAATTATAAGCTTCACACTTCTGCTTTCAAATCCTCCAAAATTAGTCCCATTTACATAAATTGTAAGTGCCTTGCAGTAAATGGAAATTATTTGGTAACACTTTACAACAAGGTTGATTAGTTAACATTAGTTATCAATGTTAGTTAACATGAACTAAGAATGAACAATACTTCTACAGCATTTATTGATCTTAGGTAATGTTAATTTCAGCATTTACTAATGCATTATCACAAGTTGTGTTTGTTAACATTAGTTAATGCACTGTGAACTAACATGGAACTAACAATGAACGACTGTATTTGTATTAACTAACATTAACAAAGATTAATAAATACTGTAATAAATTCATTGTTCATTGTTTGTTCATCTTAGTTAATACATTTACTAATGTTAACAAATGACACCTTATTGCAAAGTGTTACCAATTATTTTTCTGCTAATCTACATTATGCCACAAATGCTGCCGATTGAGCTCCATGTGTATTAAACCTGGAATATTCTTTTGAAAGTTAATGTTGATATAGAAAGGACAAATTAAGGTAAAATAATGTCATTATGGTAATTGAACAGTACAATATAAGGTCTAATTTCTTGAGAACAGCACAACGATCTGGAAGACTCTTTCTACCTCAGATAAATAAATAATCAATCAATCATGCAATTGTAAAATAAAGTCCACACTGTTAAATGTAAAGGTGCAAAAGTCGCAGCAGTCAGATATAAAGTCACAATTACAAGAAATAAAGTTGCAATTGTTAAAAGTGCAATTATAAAAAGTTTGCTCTGAGGCAGAAACATGCTTCCAGTAAGACAAATATTAATTTTTACTAAGTAATTAATATTTTAGTTGAGACTTCAAGATTCTGTCATTATTTACTCCCTCTCATGACATTTCAAATATGATTTACATTCTTCCATGAAACACAAAATGAGACGTTTTTGCTTTTTGTAAAATAAATTAAAGTGCTTTCTTTCAATACAATGCCAGCAGACAGCAGTTGTCAAAAACAAGTCGTTTATTGAAAATTGTACCTTTTATTATACGAAAAGGCACACTTTAAGCTAATTTTACACTACACAAAGAGTGCATAACCACTTTATTCAATCACTTTACTGTTTTCTCTTGTTCATAAACATGCATGTGAGTCCTTTCTTTTTTCATGCATTTATGATGCTGTATTCCCAAAGTTTCACGCATTATTTAGAGACTATAGCACTCATTGTATCCGGGCAGCAGAAATCTGCCTTGCTTCTGGTTTCTGGTAATCTTCAGTATGGCATAGCATTAGTACAGCTGTCATCTCACATTCACTCTTCTATCGAGACTAATGACGCATTAGGGAATGTGTTTCAGGGAGCCAGAAACTAAATTCACCATCATCTAAACTAGCAATGAAGTTTTGTAAATTAAATCTCAGCAGAGTGGCAGGCTTTGATGTACGTAATGGAAAGACCTATGAATTGAGTAGTGGAGCAAATCATATCGGCAAAATCAAGCAAGCTTAGTTTTTATCCTCGTATTATATTGGCATCCCTGGATGCAATTTACCTCTCGCTGAAAACATTCCTGATGCAATAGTTTCTCTACATCTGTCGGTGTGGAAATTAACACTATGCTTTGACACATTGCTTCTAATTCGGTCTAACCATCCAAATCATCTCAGCATTGAGAAGGAAATTGTTTTTGGATTAAAATTAGAGTACTTTATACCTGTCTGTTTAATTGTTTCTTTGAGAAATGATTAGACTATATTTGCGAAAAGAAGCAAAGACATCTCAGGGAAAGCCTGTGAATCCTTTCTTTTGATCCGGAATGATGTTGCAATGGATTGTGGGTAATGTCAGGGATTTCAAGTGCTTGCTGGAGTAAAAAGTGTTCCCTTTTGGTAAACATCCAGTTTGGCTGCCGATGTGAAATCGAACACCTGCGGTGAGCCATGACAAATCAGACCAGGAGAATGAGAGGCATCTCAAGCAGAAGCGTATGCAGGGCCTTCCAGACAATGTTGGCTCGGCAGGTTAATCCTGTTCATGGGCCTTGTGCTTCTACAACATGGTTTCTGTCTGTGTAAAATTGGCTAATCTTTTATTTACCTGAATATGTAAAGATGTTTTGAAATGCTGAACTAAGCTGCGCTTATATACGTAGATTGCATTTAGTCATTTCCAAGACACAGTTCAGCCAAAATGAAAATGCTGTCATTTATTTATTCATTGCAGCCTCAAGTTATTAGAAACCTGTATGCTGTTGTTTATAATGAGGAACACAAAAGCAAAAATATTTATGCCGCTCTTTCTGTACAATGATGGGGAAAAAAAGCACAAAAAAGCACATTGAAATGAAATGATAAAAAAAATAAATGAAGAACAAAAGGGCAATAATTAAGAAGCAAGCACAATAAAAGTTGTCAGTTTCCAGAAACTAGTGCTGTTTTGGCATCAGTTATATCAGGGGTTGTTTTGGTTCAAAGAGCATGTTCACACTTAGCAAGTTTGGTTCAATTAAAACTTCTGGTGCGATTGCTCTGTTAGTATGGTTCATTTAATTTACCCTTCGCAGGGAGTTTGGCTGACAGACAATCTCACTAATCGTAATGCAGAATCTGCCATTTTTGTCCGACAAACAAGCCAGACAGGAAAGTAGATTTACATCGGTGGACTTGAACTTGAAAAATGGTGTGTATTGATGTCTTTCGCGGTTGAAACAAGGTTCCTTCTGATGTTCATCCATGTTTAACTGCCAAGACGTCATTGGTCCTGCAGCCTTCCTGAAACCTGCTAAGGCAAGATAATTAAGTCGGAAATTCACAAACCATGCAAGACCCCAGGTGGGTTTTGGCACATAAACCTGCCTCTTGTTGTATACAGTGTAGGAACTTTATAGCCAAAATCAAAAAAAGCCCCAGAATGTTCCTTTAAGGTTAGGGGATTTGAAAACCCTCTCACACCATCATGATCACTCACTAGCTTGATAAGTCCATCATCATATTGTAGTGTGGGTTTTGGGCATAGTTCTAGCCAAGCATGAGAAATGTACACTCTCCAAAAGAACGCTCATAAATATACAGGCATTGGAATCCTGATTTTAGCAGGAGTATTCTACATCACGGTTGGGATAATACAGTACAAAATGTTTACTACATCAATGTCTTTTGCTTTGTATCATTGTGACTTTATCCTTATACCTTTAGATGGTGTTATAAGTTCACACTGACCACTGAATCAAGTGTGTTTTTAGTTTTACACAATAGCTTGTTTATTGTTCGTTTTACCCAACAAGTTTGTGACTTATTTAAACTTGTATTGAGCTTCTTGTGTGTCTGTAACAGTAGATCAGCTGCTGTCTGTCAGAGTATTTTGGTTCGAGTAAAAATGACAGATTATTTTTTTTAAATGCTGGTTTTACATCAGTATTGGAATCATTAAGTGTGAGTCACACACTCCTAAATGTGATTGACACAATCTTTTCACTAATTGTGTTCTAGTGCATCTTTCCTTATGGTACAGAAAGTGTCTTGATCATATTTCACACATCTTGATCTTGTTATGTTGTGTCAATTTAAACTTGGCACCACAAGCCTTCAAGGCAAACAGCAAAATAAAATCTTCGACACCATTCTTTACACTTGTGTACAGTGGCTTTGAGAGCTTGACAAATAAATTTAAAGCTCTATTGAATCCCTTGAAGTAACATCTGTTAGAACTTTTTACTTTTGTCTTCAACTGGTGGAAAAAAATTAAGAGCATAAGCTTGAATTAACAATATGCCAAAGACAGAGCTGAAATATGATGACCCACAGATTTTTTCATTTTGGATGTGAACTCGAAATGATAAAAATTGGGAAAGAATTGTGAGCATGTAAATGCTGCTCAAGCTGCAACATAACAGGATTATTTCTTCTCACTGTAAGTTGCTAGTATTGGCCATACACGCAATCTTCTGTACAGTTAATAGGTTTGTGAGAGTGCAGAAAATTCCTTGATTAAGAAAAATACCAAGCATGCTTGACATGGCTCCAATGAATGACATGCTGAACAATTTTGTTTTAATGAAATAGGCTTTTGTGTACGATTTATTTATTGACACACCCACAATTCAAAACAAACAATAAAACTGGGCAATTTGTTGCTAATGCAAAAATCACTGTATTTAAAAGTTTAAAAACGCTGTGCACAGTGAATTTACGGTTTAGACTACTGGCACAAAATAATCCAAAGTACAGGGTTAACTACATCAGTGTAAACTCTGTTAATGCAATCAATTAATGCAGGTAACCTATCCAATAACTGTAACATTACATAATTGAACGGCCATACTTAGAAAATGTAACTCCGATTAAACCTCTTAAAATCATGAAAAAGAATTAGCAAAACAATTAACATTTTACTTAAACATTCCCAGAACCCTGCATACAAGGTTAAAGTGATTGCTTATTTGGATGAAAATAACTAGTGTTCTTGTCAACATTGTATTACAACGCTAAATTAATGTTTAATTTCTGTTCAAATCAACATGGTGGTGTTTAGTTTTGTGTGAATGACAAATTCGCTTAATAAAAATGCTTTGTGTAAGGAAATGTGATGTTTTATCACCACTTTTGGAAGTTATTGTATTAAAGGTACAAAAAAAATATTTCAGTACTTGACCACACATGCAGGTTGGTATATTAAATTTCATTTGTGTTATGAAGCATTGTTATAAACTTTGGTAATCCGTAAAACAAAAAATGTTGCTCCTCTTTTTTTATCTCAAACACACATAACCCTCTTTGTGCTATCATTCAGTGTTTTACAACTGCATCATCACCCTACACATGTATGTAAATGACCACACCACATTTCAAAGATTTCAAAATAGTTATTGATTGATGCACAAACTTAGTTCAATCAAATAATTTGCTCTTGATATTTTTTATTGGTCCCATCGTTCCTCAAAATTTGCTATTTTAAACAACTTAACAGTTTAGTTAAAACCAGTGACTTTTAGGTCACATACGCAACAATGAAAATAGATATTGCCATCTGTTATATACTGCTATAATAAAAGACCCCAGAAACATTAAAACAATTCAGAGATCACTCTTTAAAAGCACCAGCCGCAGATGATAGCACTGTAAACAAATTTATGATGAATCATTTAAATGCAATAGCCTGTGCCACCATAATGCTATGCATGTAAAAACATATTTCATTGCATTTATATGCTTATAAGTGTACTGCAAGATCTGATGTTCGACCAAAAGCTGCTTCAATTAAATTTCTCTTGTCAAGGCACTGAAACATTAATACAAAATAACAAGAAAACCGTATTATAAATACCAATATGCAAATATTACTGACATATCCTCCAAAATTGGCTCACATAAATGGTACAATCCCTTCTGATAAATCTCTACATTCAAGTCATAAATCTTTGATGTCATTCAAATGCAAATGCTATGTATCATTGCCGCTCGCTATAAATCTCAAATCTGAATGAATCCTGGAAAATCTATCCCCTGGTTGATAAAGCAGGTGAAATACGTCCATGGCAACACCAAGATCAGTCCCATCCAACCCACATCCTACCAGGAAATCTCTCTTGCCCACACCTCTGAGGCCGCGCTTTCAAGTGTTCTCACAACAGATGCCTCCCAGATCCATCACGACATTCTAGTCTGTCCGCTGAACTGGACTTAGTGTCAAGACACACGCTCAGTGCCCTGCAGAGCATCTAATTTCCCATGTATCTGTTTACTCTCTGTAAAATAAAAATAGATATAAAAGATAAGATTAACTGGTTGACAATAAAGTAATCTGCTTGTATTACAGCAGGCAAAGAGTACACCAACAACCACGTCAGTTCATCCCTTGTTTGCATTCAACCTGATTGATTAAATGATTTTGATTGTTAGAACAAACTACAGTATTACGATTTTAAACAGAAGATCAGTGCTCTACAGGACCCAGCTAAGCTACCAGAAACAAAATATGTTTTTATTTCCTCTTTCATAGGAAGAACACTAATATTTAAAACGACGCTTATTTTTTTACGGTTTAAACTTGTCAAAGGGTTTCTTAATCCAGGGTCAGTTCATGTATTTTTTTGCTGCATTTAGTTGTGAGTTTTTTTTTTTACAGTAAAAGAATCTCAAACATCTCTTCAAATTCAAAAACACAACACTGTATTGATTTAATAGCTATTTTCATAAGGGTAAAAGCGTGTAAGTGTGTTTTATTCCTGTATTTACGAACCTGGCACCATAAGGCCTTAAGCATGAAGGTCAAGGCCAGATTTTCCCTCTTGCAGTGAACTTTGGATCCAAAATCACCCAATAACTCCCACCTGTGATAAGTAAACACATGGATATTCAGTCAGCTAAACTATTGAATCCCTATCAGAAGTGAAGATCCACCCTGCATGATTTTAAATACAATCTGTAGACTGAGACAGATCATGGACACAGCTATTCCTTTAACACTATGCTAATCTGGTAAACATTAGGCCTCCTCTCCATAAGGCAGTACAGCCCCTGAATGAGTGGAATATGTTTTAACAGTAGTAATCCAGTTCCTGCATTACCTCAGATTCCATTTGAGTGCAGGCCAGAGTCCATTCCATTTCACTCGTGTGGTGTGTCTTCAGTCCTATGGTTTGCTCGCCGCTAAGGGAATGTGGTTTCAAGGCAGCCATCTTGCGGATGTTCTTCTCAGCTTTCTTCATTCCATGGTCCTGCCAGCCTCAGCTATGTTCAAGGGTTGAGGGATCTTCTCCTTGGGGAAAGTGTTGGGCATATGAGTTTACCTCTGCCTCGTTTGGGTCTTTTAAATTTGAATAGACAGATTAATTGTTACTATACAGTTAGTGTTTTTCCAGCTTTATAGCCAAAATCAATCTTCAGAATGGACATCCAGGATTTGAAAGCTTCTCATCGACAAACTTGCTCTAGCTTGATATAGCATTTCAATACTTGAGAGCTATCATCTGTTCAGGATCCAGATATTACTGCTGGCATCCGTTCCAGCATCGTCATGTGTTTTTCCTTGTGGCTGTTATCCTTAGGTCATGATCCAGCTACCATTGCTATCTCTTATCTAGCTGGGATAAGCCTTCTCACAGCCATATCATCACAGGATCTGGGCTAGCTTTGGATCTAAAATGTCAATGTTTTACGTCTGTTTCTTGTTAGGACTGAAGATACTTAACAGTTTGTAAACTCTTCTACAAATAATCGCTGCACCTTGAATCAATTCAACATGAGAAATGTGGGATTTCATTACAACTGAGTACTTGAAGGCTATCTGTCTCCCAACTCTACTGGACCACCCAGAATATGTCTTGAGGCAACAGAATCTTGCTACAAAAGACACAAATATATAAATATATAAAAATGCACAACAGCTTTCTGAATATATAAATATATAAAAATAAGAGCAAATCATCAATATGCAGAGAGTGAAGTAAGATTGTACATCGTCAAAGGTCTTTCTGATAAATATTTTATAAACTGAAGTCAAGAAAGGTCTATTTCTTATCTTTGCATATAAGCAATCAGTGCATCAAAATGGATAAATAAGAGGCTGGTCGTGAAGTGAGGTAATTCATTCTAGCCCGGTCTGGTGAATCAACAACACGCAGGACCATGGGTTGTGGGGATATCTAATGGAAATCAAAAGATTGGCATGCATAAATTAAAATAACAGATTATATGCTGCTAAGATAAAAATAAACAATGGGTGACAAATAGTAATTGATTAATAAAAAAACTACTCACCACTGGCATCTGTGGAAGAGTTTGGAGTTTGTATGAATCTCTTGGGTGTTAACAGAAGCAAGCCTTCTATCTTACAGAGAGAGGGACAATCGTTGAGAGTGTCAGACTTCAGGTGGATTGACAGGCTTGTCTGGGAAGAAAGGGACAGCTGCATAGGATCCCAGATGTTCTAAAACCAGGATATTAACATAATATAGAACAAAGGAATGAGGACGGTGCTATTGACCAATCAGTAGCTCTACTCTGCATGAAATCTTTACCTACATTTGCATGCATCAGTCCATGACCACTGTCTACATTTCACAGACCCATAGTCAGGGAAATTAAATGTGCATCCATCAATGCACTGTAACCTGACAATTGATGTCTGTCATATAATGTGTCACTAGTTGTTGTCTGATCTAATGTGTAAGCTGAGCTACTTCTGGTAGAGCTGAAACAATACAGAGTCAACCCGATGCTTGTGTTTCTGGCTTGAAAAATGATGGGGCAGCAAGATGGTCATGCCAGGTGGTCACAATGTGTTGGTGTGTCAAATGACAATTGTCTTCAAAATATTTTTGAAGTTTTGAGCGTCATAGAAGCACCACTCGTTTAAAGTGCTTGGCCTCAAATCGCATCAAACATGCACCAGGGCCCCATGAACTTGATCATTATGCTCCACGTAGTGATGTTTAGGACGAGAGGCTACAGAGTGGGAATGTCTTCACAGTACTTGCTTGGGCTTTTCCTGTTGATCGTCTTTTGGAACTGAAAATATCTAAGGAATCAGTAATGGGATGAGTTGGGCTTAATTGCTAACTGCACTACCTCTTGTCAGTTCCATCAAAACTGTCTGCACCATTACCTTCTGGTACATTACACTGCCTAAAAGCAATGGACAGCAGTCGGAGAGAGTAGCATCAATTCATGCCCATTCCCTCCTAATCGTTCCTCGAGGCATTTTTTTGGGAATTGGTTAGAGGCCTATCCACTTTAATCAAAAGTTGATATGGGAATGCAAGCAAGCTTCAAGCTATGCAACTATTTGGTTCACAAATACTCAGAAGTTTACAACGTGAAGTACTTCGATCTGGATGAGAGGTCTTGAATTGCAGAGAGAAAGCTCCACAGGACTTTCCTCTCACTATACCAAAAATGACAGCATTAGAAGATCAGTTAAGGAAAGCATCTGATCAGGAAAGCCTGTGATGGATGGATAGTAATCCAGGGAGTCACGCAAGACACAACTAGATCCTGTCAAGTCACCAAAGTGGCACTTTGGAGGATTAGTGTCCTTCCTGAATGTACTTGCTGAAGTACTGAAAAGTATGAAGGTAGTGTGACTGTCTTTGTTCTTTATAAACTGCCTGGCTTCAGTTGCTGGAATTGTGCCACTGCAAGAAGTCTTGTGGAATCTACAGAGAATGTTGCAAACATAACTGCTTTAGAATAGAAAAACTCCACAAAGCCACCATTTAAGCCATGGGCAGCTAGAAATTCTCAGCAGATAGGACATGTTCGGGCCTTTGAAAAACATTGGCTTTCAATAAAGACACCATCCTGTTCAGAACATCACGTAATAATAGGAGTTTTATACCCAAAAAAACACTGCACGTCTTCACTTTTGCAAGCATTGCTAGCAGTATATTGTGTAATGCTGACCTGTATTTTGGTGACATATTGGCAAGTGCCCAGTATATACAGATCAAAGTTTGTGAATTTTACGTGATGTGCCAAGTGGGTTGGCAATTTCAAGCTTCATCTATAGCGAGTGTAGAATGAGATACGACACACTGTATGATAAATAATTCATTTGCGCTCAAGGTAAACAAATGAGATAAATCACATTGTAGCATGAGGCATATTGACCAGAATGTGTTTTATATGTGTCAGTAATCATTTTTGAATGTCTGTGTTTTTAGTGGAACAACTCCTGAAATCATTGAGGTGAAGGCAGATATGTTCCACGTTAGCTCCACGTCGCTGATACTCGACTGCATTATTGGTTGGTCAGTACACGTGGGATCACAAGCAAAGACTTTTCTGCGCTTGGATGTGGATAACTCTGCACCTTTAGAATAGTAGGCTATCTTTGGTAACAATTGGAATCCATAACACGTACACTTCATCTCAGTGCGAGATTCTGCCGACACTCGCTGCAATATTTCACGATCTTGTAATTGCCTCCTTGATCAAAGGCTGAGATAAGGAAGCAGACCTGATTTAAAGCACAGCTCCACTATCCAACCTTGTTGGTTCGTCTATTGCCTGTCTTCAAAAATAACTTCATTTGAGAGGTTTGGTTTTTTTAGTTTGTCAGTGTCACACTGGTACCATGCCAGAAGCCACACTGGATGTCTATAATTGTCAAGCCTGTAGGTTCTTCATACAAATCGTGTACTGTTCAACTGCAGGCTGAAATGCAAAGCAGAACTGGAGACCCCACTGAGCAAGTAGCTTTATAGCAGGGGTGATGCTTGGTGTGCCACTATCTACAAAGTTTAGTTCCGACCCCAATTGAGAATAAGTGAATGAAGAGTATGTTAAAAATTTGTGGTATGATAGCTACAATCCTTGTATGGCAAGCCACTGTATGTCATGATTTCACTATGCCTTCTAAGATGGCAGAAAAGAACAGATTCATGGTGCTGAGAGGATACATCTTAAGGAAGTCAGTAAGAGCCTGCTGAGAGTGTTCTGCACTACTGCCAAGTGGCGAGTATTAGAATGTCTTAAATGTACACATGCAAGTATAGATGCTTGGAACAGGAGGGTGTGGAACCATGTAAAGAAATAATAACTTGCAATCTGTCAGTAAAAGAAGCTGAGCACAACTTATACTAATGCCAAAACAAAAAGAAATAACTCAGCGTATACAAGCCAACAAAAAGAAAAACAACACTCATTAATGTTAGAAAGTGTATAGCAAATCCGATTGACTAAATACTTGAATCGTCAATGTTTAATAAGTAACTTAACTACAAGTCAATGCATTAACAGGTTAACTTGATCATGACCAGCGATACAACTACTCCACATTGTTTTCGTTGTAATGTGTTCAACTACAGATAGAATCCGATGTTAGTCAATAGCTGTTGCAAACCAACATAGAGCGGAACAAAGTACAACATATAATAAGACAAGGAGTTATCGGGAGACAGCATGGTCGGTCGATAACACAACTGTCGACTGAGCGAAAATGGAGATAAGGTATGCGACCTCTTGGCGCACACACACATATAAGACATCTCAGCGCTGTTTTTATATTTCTACAGCTGGCACGTCACAGACGTACACGTCAGAATGATGAAAGTGAAGCACAATAACGGCTCTACATCATTTTGCCAAATTACAGGCTTTACTGGCACATTTCTGCAATGGCAGGACAGCTCTCCAGCTCCCTAATATACGCAAAACACACGTACGTAACACAGCTAATAAAGTGGCAGCAACAGAGCATTGGGAAAAGCCTGCAACCTTTATATGAGGTCTAACTGTTATCTAGTTTTGTGCACACCAGACAGATTAGCATGAATAAGCAATGGATGTTCACGTCCTTTAATATCCGTGTCACGCATATAGCGACAGTCAACAAATCTCAGCGAACCCTAATGTCTTTAAAACAAATGTAATGTTGGCAGGCTAATTGTTATTTTTCTTATGAAAAACACAGCTGCTAAATTTAATGAAGACCCAGCCATTATTAGGAATAATTACAAGTATTTTTTTAAATATTAAATAACAGTATTTAAATACATATGTTAATTTATATTAAAAATTACAAACACATTATGCACGCATAGCACACACACAATGTTGAAACAACAAGAAATAAGTACAGTTAAATTATACACCTAAGTGGCACTTACTTAATCCCCCAAATTGTTTCAGTTAATTAAAAATAATCAGTAGTTCATAGGTCACTTAAAAAAGTCCACATAAACTCAAAATATTTAGGTTAGTAGAACTGTAACGCTACTCAATAATTTTAATTATTTTGAGCCAGTGTACACAGAAAACCATGAACATTTATTATCTGTCAAAAAGATGTTACAGACTGTTTTGGGACACACAGGGCTTTTGGGCTTTTCCTGTTGGATCAAGTCTGTTTAGAACACCAAAGCAATTCCATTATAAGAAATTTTAATGGGAACCCTGTTCAGTTCTTGATTATATGAAACAGTTTTGTGTTTTCTAAACAATTATATTATGACCATTAAAGTCAACATTAAAATTTTCTAAAGGCATTTTATGGAGAAAACACATCCATGCATTTATTTATTTAGCTTGTATTTTAAACAAAAGTTTTGCAAGCTTATCAACTAGCACACTGCTAATATAGCATGCTGGCTTAAGGCCCGATATACTTCACTTAGGGGTAAACAGAGGTTTGAGATACATGGGTATACTGAATATCCACTTGTAAATGTGCTGCACATCCTCTCAATCTCGTAATCTGATCATAGCAGTTTGGAAATTGCACCAGCTCTGCAATTCGGCCCTCCTGTCAAGTCACTTCATATTTATACGGCACTTTATACAGATTAGCGTTTTCCTGTTGTATTTTATACTTGCTGAAGGTAATGACTGAAAAGTAGTTTGACACATAGTGTGCAGGCATTGTATATAATCAACCAATTGTGCCATGCAAGAAGTTGGAATCTACAGAGAATGTTGCAGATACATGTACATATGATATATGAGGACTGTAGAGAGCACCTCAATAGAAAAACAAAGCCAAAACCCAGACATTTTTGGCAATTTAGAAATGTGGACAAACATATGTCTAAGCCCAAAACACACTGCACGATTTTAGCAATTCTTCACTGCATGTTCCGTGACAGGTGGGCACTTGGCATGTGTGTTATGTGAAACTTCTCATTCATTCCTATGGTATCGTACGTACGACGCATGGTTACAATTGACTGTCACACAACTTACACTTTAGCAGTCAATGTCAGTTTTTATGTGTGCTGAAAAAAGTGGAAATGGCGAAAGAGAAAGGGTTAAGAGCTTGAGGTAAGCAGCTTTATGTTTTAGCGCTACGTCGCAATGATTTCATGTCGCATTTTTATTGGTTGGTCAGTAAACGTGGATCACACCAGCAAACACACTGTGCGATGATCATGCTCTGTATTGTAGGCTATCTTTGGTCGCAAGATTGTGAAAACGTCCATCTTTGAATCTCTCTCACTTTGCGACATAAGAGCACCGATTAGGAGCCACGATCACAGAAATCGCCACGATTATATCACAATGTCAATCTTTTGTCTGGGACAGCCGAAAATCGTGCAGTGTGTTTAGGGCTTTAAAGCACAGGTTTCCAACCTTGTTCGTGGAAAGCTACCTTCCTGCAGTCTTCAGTTCCAGTCCTGCTCCAACACATCTGTCTATAATTATCAAGTTGCCCTGAAGAAGCTGATTAGCTGGTTCAGGTGTGTTTAATTAGGTTTGGAGCTGAACTGTGCATGATGGTAGCTCTTCAGAAGCAGGGTTGGAGAACCCTGTTTCTCCAAAACTGTTCCTGGAGGGCCACTATCCTGCAAAGTTTAGTTCCGACCCCAATTTAAATCACCTGAACGAGCTAATAAAGGTGTTCAGAGCACTGGAAGACAAGCCTGCAACCTTTAGCCAAAAAAGCGTAACAAGGTTATACTGCTGCATTCACGCCATATCGTAATTACCATAATTACAAGATGACAACAGTGATGTTCAACTCGGTACTGTTCACGTCCTTGGACTGGGGATTACGTCCGTTTCTATAGCGACCCGCGCGCGTAAAAATGTCACTGGCAGCTGTAAAACACATTATATTAAATTTGTATGCTACTGCTAAATGTTGCAAAACACAGAAACCATGTCAGGTAAAAATAATTACAAACCGTCTGTTTGTTTGTTTGTTATTATCAATGGTGATAAATATTGATAACCTAAACAAACCACAACAAAATAACAGTATGAACACTTACATAATGTTTTTATATTATAGTACATTATAGTATATATATTATGTATCTATTTTCCCCCTTTTTAGAGCAGTAATAGGTTTCTTTGAAAGCTCCGCCATTTAGTTCAGCTCTCTGAAAACTCCCAGTTCACAAGTTGTAATTACGAGTTCTACGAGGACGTGAACGCTTTTTACAAGTTGGTATCTCGTAATTCCGGTTATTACGATACGGCGTGAACACACCCTAACACTTCCGCTTTGGCGGTACGCAGGGAATGAGACCTTCCCTGACTTTGAATGGATGTCAATGGAGGAGAGGCTTCACTACATTGAATAAACAGATTTTGTGAGGAAACAGTCTTTTTTTGTGACAGGTGGGATTCAGCTTATGTAACTTCTCATTCATTCCTATCATTGACTGTATTCAATGTCGTCTATGGTTATCAAGGAACATGTGATGCAAGTTGACAGTGACGCTTTCTCCAATGGTAAGTAATACAGACCCTCGTGTCTCCCAATAATAATAGGCTTGTTCGACTTCATGTGGCGCTGCAAAGATCGGCTGCCGCCTGATGCATTCTAGTTAGAACATTCAAATTCAAATTCAAATTCAAGTTTATTTCTAAAGCACTGAATAAAACAACACAGTTGACTTTATCATAGTGCTGTACAAACATAAAAGGGATCATATCCTCAATGAATACACTATAGCAGAGCACATAATACATTTTAAATAAAGACATTTGTCTGACTTTGATCAGCGCTGCAGCCGCCTTACGATGACATGTGCCATCAATGTACCGCGAGAGCAAAACAAGAGTATATTAAGCAGTATATAAAAAGTGTTTCTGTTCTTCATAAAAATGTTTCTGTGTATTTGACAAATATTGCATTTAATTCACTTTATCTGTGATAAGAGCATGCAAACACTGCGAGAGCATCACTACCGGGAGCAGAAAGTGTCCGACTTGAAGTCTCCACTTTTAATTGGAGACTTCCAATTCGAACAAGCCTAATCTCTGTTCAGATTAACAAGAAACTTCCAAGAAAGTGTGTAGAAGCTGGTTGGATTAAACACTTTTCAGGACATTGCACTCAGGAGCGCAAGGTTGGTCCGTTTCTTCTACAATGTAATTAAACAAACACAATCTAACAACATTTATAATTACTACTATCAAGCATTTACAAGAATTGGCATCTTGGTTTTTTATAATTGGATATCTAACCTTAATGGACTGAACAGAATAAATGAACAGTAAAGTTTTTTTTTACATCAGAGAAGGTGGAGTCCCAGAGCACACCTACATGTTAGTCATCACAGACCAATGGTAACTTGCATGTCTTAGTTTGCTTTGGGAATCTATTTCGAACTCCAGAAACAAACTCCAAATGAACTTCGTTTTGGCCTCATTTTGCATGAAAAGACATCACTTGAAGGGGACCTACTATGCAAAAATCACTTTTATAAGGTGTTTGAACACAGTTGTGTGGCCGCAGTGTGTGAAAACATCCAGCCTATAAAGTAAAAAATCCACCAACTCATTTTTTTATAAAACCAATAAATCATAAACATTCTCTGCAAACGAGCTGTTTCAGATTCTTTGTGCACGAACGTCAGCTCCAGACAAAGTAAGTATTGTGCGTTTGTTTTCCAAACTGCCTTTCTGAAAGATCTTCTTGGCACTCTGTAAGGCTTATTGCTAAAGCTATTCATTTCTTGTGGTTTCCACATGATGCTGTCTGTGATACCAGAATGATCGTGAATAGAATGTGGTAGTTAAAAGTTGCATATGAAAGCAATGTGAGTCAATCGCTTGAAGTTGTTGAGTATAATCTGAAGTGGACTTATAAAGTTTGTGATAGATGAGACCAGCAGTTGTTATTTTATCCCGCCCGTGCTCCGTGTCCAGTGTAATTCATAAACCAAACACAGTATAATCACGATGATACTTTGAAACGAGTAGTTTTCTGTAAAAATCTTGTAAAATATGCTAATTTTATCAAAGTTCTAGCACGCTCAGCACTGGCACCGTGCAGTGTGTACGGCTGTACGCATGTGCGTACCGAGCGCTCAGACTGAACTGTAGATTTGTGCCCATGAGCGCTCAAACTGAGATTTGCAGCAAACAGTTCAGCAGTTAATAGCTATGTGTCCCGTGTCCTGTCGACTGAACCACCATGCCATTAATGAATGGTATCAGTCTTTTGCACGCAAAGTCAATTTCTTACATATAAATAAATAAAACAGAAAATCCGTGCACGCACCTTTATCATCGAGTTCTTTCGAAGGCTCCCCGTAAAATTTATAGTGTAAAATTTATAGTGCAGCATTTGGAGCAGTCTTTTGGAATGCATTAAAGTATTTTATAAAGCAGAGTAAGGCATTATAATTTGTGTTTTATTTTTAAATTATATAGAATTATAATTCTATAAAACATCGGCCTGTTTTAGCTATCCTTATTTTTTATTATGCGTAGCCTGCAGCAAGTCAAAAATGATTCAGAACAGAGTAACATAACCCTCAGGCTTTTCCTTTAGGATGAAAAGTTTTACTGGATGTAGCTTTATAGAGAAATGCTATGCTTTATGGATTACATTATAATTTGGGAATTATAATTAGCTTTCATATAATCGGGCCTGTTTTAATAGACAAAAATGACTCGCCATCTCCTCACTGGATGTGCCTTAAATATAGAGATTTTCTTAATGATCACTAATATAAATCTTCTGGAAAATGGCAAAATTTAATTACTGAAAGAGTTTCTATTTTCTAATTTAAAAACAACAAATATATGTAATCTATATATAAGTGCACAGCCATAAATGAGTCTGAATAAATATGCAGACAAAATGAGATGTATTTTCTAATGTCACTAATATAGTATTCAGTGGAAAGATGCAAAATTTAAATGTATTAAACATATACTTAATAAACATATACTTATATTTATGCCATATTTTCTGTAAGAGTTAATGTAAATTAGCCGATTTTGTTTAAATGATCTGTCCTTTTATGATTGTGAGTACACCCTAGATTTAATTCTGGTATAATATTCTATGTACTTAGTATGATCCAGAACGTATGCTCTGACCCTTCTTGGCAGCTGCTCAAGAGTGAGTGTACACTGAGTGTTATGACAAATTTTCACATCTGTCCTGTTAAACTCCTGGAGGACGACCTCCTTAATCTTCATGCTCTGGTCTTTAATGGCAAGTTTTGCTCAGCTCGTCTCTATGCAGGGAAATCCCCCACAGCTGCTCAAGAGTGTTAATCTTCTGACAAGTTTTGTATTGAGTGAAGTATACATGTCCACTGAAGGATTTTCACCTTGGGAGATAATGAATATCTTCATTGTCATGCTGAAAAAATGCCCAATAATGCAGGGAAGGGTAGCATCTTCTGTTTAGTTTTTGTATTCCATCACTTCTGTTTCAGTTTTTGGGTATTCATGACAGCGTCACACAGTAGTGTGTAAAGCACATTCACTCCCTCACACCTGGATCAGCACTCATTCTTCCCTATACAAGAGCACAACTCCCTCACACCTACTAGCACTGATTCTCACTGTGGGTACCAAGACAGTCTCTCACTAAATGTAGCAACACCATGGGCCTTGGAAGATGCTTTTGGGTCTAAACTCCTCCTCTGATTGACTTGGTCTCTTGATTGTGCTTTGGCTACCAGATTCCCATTCTAGTGTGGTGAGTCTCTATTTTGTAAATACTTGGTCTCTTGGAAGAGGTTAAATAAGTTTATTGTGCTTTGGCTAGAGTATGGATTCATTCTAGTGGTGACAACAACCATGCATGTCACTTCTGCCTTTTCATAGCTTTCTGTCTAAACTTGTCACTCTTTTCATAGTTATTCTTTAGTGTCTGAGACACTTGCAAAAATAATCTGCAGGCTGCGTCACTCACTCTAAATGAGATGAAGACCTGATTATTTCTGAGGAGCACTTGCAGTATTAGTCATCAAGTCCAAAGTGAAGACGGTGCTACTGCAAAGTATTGTCCACTTAAAACAATAATTTGGTATGTCTTGTATCATTGTCCTCTTTTATGCTGGTATTCCTCTTTATCATTGGCAGTCAACTATTTTATGCTAAGAAATAAGTCACTTGGAGTATGACTGGTTCCACTGCTGCCAGCATTATGTAACACTTGTTCACTGGGCTATTAACACTTGTCTGTTAATTGTCAGGAACTATTTACTTGTCTTTAAAAGTTTTGGCCTCAATATACTTAATTTTTTTTAACTGATCAAAAATAGCCAAGGGGAACCTATACATATTTTTTTTTGTAACTTTCAGGATATCATTTTTGCAACTATAACATTTTACTCACTTGATAAGAAAATCTTATTTGCTGAATAACTTTGACATTCTTCTTTGTAATTGATCAAGCAGGCTTGTTTATATCTGCAACCCTAACATGTTAAAATTTGTTTAGTTTAGGGGTGTTCTTTTGCACATGTATATATATATACTGTATATATATATATCATGTCTGTGAGGCAATTCGCTGAGTTTCAGATAATTGCGAAGCGCTCCTGTTCAAGACGAGACGGCAGACAGCGCATCCTCTGTTTTCCTATTTATTGTATAAGTGAGTAATTCAATGAGTAATTGTTGATATTGTGAGTGCACACGAATAAAAGTAGACCCTTTACAGTTCCGAATGATGTTTTACTCTTACCTTTATGAACAAAAATATGCGTATTTTAATTTGTTTCCACTGTTAGAAAAAAATGCAAGTGGCACTGGTGCCTCCATGTCCTGCAGAGCGCGCTTCAGCTTCTCTCCGCACAAACTATTGGATATGCGTCTAACAGCTCGCATTTATATAGGTTAAACATTTAAACTGACATTGTGATATGCTTGAACTGTTTTATATCTATAGATTTTATTTTAGGCAAGTCGTGGTGATTTGAGAAGGCTATTAATTGATCAAACATAGGCTATGATCAACTCACTGCAGTGAAGAAAATTATTTATTTAATTTACTATTATTTTTTAAGGTAAGTGGTTGCAATCAATAGCTATTTTAGCTACATTTAAATAAACAAATTAGGTCAACTAACTTTCAACATAATTTTTTTATTTAGGCTAAATTTAGCTCAAATAAGTTGTTTGTATAATTTCATTATACTGGTGAAATCATTGTTTTAGTGAAAGGTGAGTAGGAAGTTCTTCATTTCTGTCAGAGAAGCAGTAAGAAAGATGTGTGTTTAAGGTAACACTTTAGATTAGGGAATACATATTCACTAATAACTAAGGGTTTCCCCTCAATAAATAACTAATTTGCTGCTTATTGATAGTAAGTGGTGTAGTAGTTGTTGTAGTAGTTATGTTTGGGTATTGGGTTGGTTTAAGGGATCTATAATATTGTCATACAGAAGAAGGCATATGTGCTGGTACTAATACACAGCCAATATTCTAGTAATATGCATGATGCTAGTAATTTCTAGTAATATGCATTTACACTACAAATGCATTGTGGTTGAATGAATGCAAGGCATTTTGTAACCCATTTTCTTCACCTGTATTTAGCACTATAGACCTTTAGATTGCTCAAAACTGATACTAATACTCTGCTGTAAATGAGTTTTATTTAGGCGCACAAGAGGGCAAGCTATGATTCTTTTTAATGGAAAGTTGTTCTACAAACAGAACATTAGCCATGTGCTTTAGCCCTGTGCTCATCAACCATTTAACATTGTGTGCCCTTAAACAGGCAAATTATGTTTCCAAAGTGTTGTTTTGGGTAATAACTTTCCTATGGCCCATTTCAAAGTAATAAACCTGATTTATTAAAGGGCAAAGCGAAAGCAGAACAGTTCTCTGTGGCTAGCCTTGTTCGTTTCCCTAAAGGAAGAATCTATTAAACACTTAGCCTTACCTTGCCCTTCATTTCATTAATAGGAGGCACAGATGCCGGGGTCTGCTCCAGTGAGATAGGATGGGTGGCAGGAATAGCAAAACTACATTAGGGATTACTGGCTTTGAGGAGGTCCACACCACTCAATCTCACATTCTCTCCACGTGGCGAGAGAGAGTGATCAGTGGCACTGCTGTTTTTGCAGAGCCAGCACATTTAAGCTGTTGGTGATTAATCACAGTCTCTATTAAAAAAAAAGGAGAGAGACAGAGAATCAAATCTCAAGGAAGAGAAGTTAAATTATCTCACTGAAGCAGGTTCCACCCTCTCAAGTATCAACTGCAGAGGAAAATATAGCTGCCTGCATTCTGGTCATATTCTGCATTTCATGCGTTAGCGATGTAATTTTGTGTTTTTCAGATTTATTATTATTTATTTATTTTTTTGTTTTTGCTTGTCTCTGCGTATGATATTGTAGGGTTGTCAGTGAGAGAATGTTGGCAAGAAAACAGCCAATGACAAAGTAAAATAACAATTGTATCTCTAATGGAGAAAATGGTAATGTGAAAGCTCTTTCTTTACCCCATGGAGTACTTTGGTGAACAATTTTCTGTGTTGATGTTCAGTGTGTCCAAAAGTTTGTGATTACCTGAGAAAATGGGTTCAAAGCTCACCAGTGTATACAATTTTTAAAAATAAAAACAAACATTATCGCCACTATATTACATTGGTTGTATCACAGAAATGTATATAAATTGTATATGGGTCAATTTAAATAATTTGAAAAATCGCTGATTCTATATTGTTTTAAAAAACATTTAAAAAAATAAATTTAATGTGGTTTAACAATCAATGAATCAATGAATCAATCAATCAAGTTTTTTTTTTAGGAATTTTCCCACACAGATTTCACAACTGTTTCAAGTTTGTCACATGTATTAGCCACACTCACCAACAGAAAGCCTCTTGGTTTGAAGGATATTAGATGCTTAATTCTGATTGGTTGATGAATTTTCCAAACTGAAAGCTTATTGGTTTAAAGGCTGTTACATGCTTGGTTCTGATTGGTTGACAAATATCCAAATATATGTGCAATTATTTTTGGGGGAATTCAAGTGACAGCAATAGATTTCTATGTCTTTGCCACATTGATCAACAGAAAGCTGCTTGGTTTAAAGGCAGTTAAATGCTTAATTCTGAATGGTTGATGGGCTTTCCAAACTGAAAGCTGCTTGGTTTAGAAGCTGTTACATGCTTCATTCTGATTCGTTGATGAATATACTAATGCTGGGTACACACCACAAGATAATCGGGCTGATTTTGGGGCAAAATCTCCCGTTCCGACAATCCTAATGTCCCAATTATCTTGGTGGTTCAAAAGATTATCTTGTCAGATTTTCCTGTGGTGTGAGGTGTGTTAAGATTAACTGAATCTGCTCGGAAGAACATCGGAGGCGCCCCGATAGCGAATCAGAAACCTGATGTGTGGGAGGAACCCCGAGGACACCACACACTATAGGAGCAAAACGGTTAAATCTAGGATTTGTTATCCTCATGTTTGTGGTCTCTCACATTTTGAAGATCTTATAAGATTTTAAAAAACTTTTAGCGCAGTGATCCTCAAATCTGGCTCGCGAGATCCACTTTCTTGCAGAGTTTAGCTCCAACCCTGATCAAACTCACCTATCTGTGATTTTCTAATGATCCTGAAGACATTGATTAGCATGCTCAGGTGTGTTTGATTAGGGTTAGAGTTAAACTATGTAGGAAAGTGGATCTCGCGAGCCAGATTTGAGTATCCCTGTTTTAGTGTGTACCCAGCATAACTAAGGTGTGCCATTATTTTTGAGGAATTCGTGTGAGGGCGAAATATTTTGCACAATTTCGGCGCATTGATATGCTTGATTACATGCTTGATTATGATTGTTAAATGAACGTTCTGAGGTGTGCAACCTATTTACTGGGAATTTATGTGAGGGCAAAAGATTTTGCACAATATTATTCAAGTTGGTCATGCATGACCAACGAATAGCCGATTGGTTTAAAAGTGACCTCTAAATGAGCTGTGCTTCATACAACGCTACACTATTGACGAAATATATAGTGTATAGCATATATAGAATGCCACTGTCAATAATGATATTTGGTTTGGCTCATCAAGGTGAGACATTAGTTGTATGCAGTAGCTGCAGCAGTATGTCTCTGCTGTCAGATATGAGCACGCTCACTTCCTCTGACCTTTTCCCGGAATAGTTTAGCTGACAGGAAGTTCACATGCAACATTTCCACTTTAAAAGGATTTATGGCAAAATTCAATTTTCTGCCTTCATTTTCACAGTGTAAGATGGTTTTGACACAGCTCACCTTGCCTGTACTTTTCGATTTAAAACAGTCCATTACAATGTTTCACGCTGGTACTCCATACTTCTGCTAAACCTGATTGCCCAAATAAGACCGCTATTGTGTTTTACTGTTGATGTAGTTTCCTTTTATTATACAAAATTGCTGTAAATCTTAATAAAATCAGGACGGCATCAGAACATAATAGCTGTTTGAAGCTCATAGCATTATCATAACAGACCATAGCGCCATTAAGCATAATTGTCTAAATTTCCAAGCCTAGAAATGCTTTCTTTAATTCCTAATATGATTTCTCATCTCTGTGGGGGATTACGTTTTAAAGAAATGTCTCCTCTTTTATTGACAGCAGAAATATTTCAGTTGGCTTCAAGGAATTAAGTTATTATGTAGAAGAGATTAGGAATGCAATCATTGTGGGCTTTGAGACAATTTTGCAGCGTTATTGTGAAGTAGCCTGTAGCACATACGCCCTCAAAATGTATTTTGCACACAGAAAGACATGCTAAAAAATACTGTCTGCATGCTAAAAAAATTAATTATTAAATCATATTACACACAAAAATATGAAACAAGTGCAAACAGCATAGGGTTAGGGTTAGGAAAAACAGCATAACCATATACTGTTTGGGATCAGTAATATTTTTTAAATGTTTTTGAAAGTCTCATATGCTTAGCAAGGGTGCATTTGTTTGATAGAAAATACAACAAAAAACAATAATATTGTGAAATATTACAGTTTTAAATTTAAAATAAATGAAAATATTTTCTGTTATAGTATGAATTGGTCAAGAGGTTCACTCCATGAATTTCATACAAGGCCACAGGTTCAAAACTAATCTATACAAACTTTTGTAAATAAATCAAGCAGAATTGACGTATATCAGAAACGAGCATTTGGTAGGATTTTATTTAGTGATTTTCCTGGAACAGGGAGTGAATGGAGGATGTTGCTCCAGGCAAATATGTTGTCTAGAGGGAAAGATTATGCTTCATGTAATGAACTTGAAAGGATTTTTAGTTTGAGCTAGTGGGATGTACATGAAATGGAATGTACTGAAAAACAAATAGCATTTTTCTTTCTTTTTGAATCAAAGGCCTAACGTGACCCCTGAATAATTTAATCCTTTTGGTTTTATAAATTCTCTCCTCAATTTTATCCCCATGTAAGGAGCCTGTCTCTGTTTATTTGCTGTAATAGACTCCAGAAAGATCAAAGGCACAGCAGAATAAGGAGTTGTCAGAGTATGGCACTCAGAGAAATTATCTCTTCATGGCTATAGATTATCGGACAAGGCCTTAGGGGACATTAGCTTCATTTGCATCTCTGCCATCTCCAGTTGAGTATGTGCAAGAGTGGGCTTTGAATCTGTCCAGGTTGGCAGTGTCTTCTTATCACTCCATAGCTTTGCAGTGGTGCTGAGGCCAGTCTAGAGAATGTGTTCCATATCAAATTCAGTATGCTCAGAGATGAACTGGCTGGAATAGCAAAAAAAGAGGAAGTTGTGATATGGGGAGACAGTCCTAGGGAATTCTTCTTTATTGATAAGCAACAACTTCTAAGTTCTAAGTCCTGCTGTTTGTTTATGTGTGTGAGGGGGAGAAATGGTTTGTTATGCCATTACTACGGACCAAAATATCATAGAACCTTGGCACTGGGTTGTTTAAACTTGGGCCAGTATCTAGAGCACCCTAGAGACCATCTAGCAATAACTGAGCTACCACACAGCAACATTCTAGAAACAACGCAGCAAACTGCAAAGCCATAGTGTCATTTAGCCAGGCTAAATGCATGAGGTCTGGTCCACATTATGTCTTATTCTGACCAATTACTATAGTGTAAACCAAGTTAAGGGGAGGGGTTATCTGACATATATTGTACCACAATAATAGAAGAAATTAAATAATTAAAATAGTTAGAGATGTACTAATTTTAACATGGTCCTATTTTGCTTTTTCACTTTTTCAACTGTAGTTAGTGTGTAATGTTGTTGTTTAAGCATAAAAAGATCTGCAACATTACAAAGTACACTCTAAAAGAAAGAACAAATGGCTCGTTCGGACTACAACACGCTTCTTCCGGGTGAGTCCTGGTTGCGCTGCGCAAGAGAAAACAAAGAAGAAGACCTGCTTTAGTAGTGTGTTGTCACCATGTTGAAGAGATGCCGTTTCTTCAACCCCAGTTCCAAAACCCCTTTATTATTTTATTATTATTAGTAGTATTTTTCTGCACAATCCTCTTGTAAAAATATCTAACAATTAACAAAGAACAAAACACTTTATCACTGACTTTTAGCGCACGTTTATCAACTCAAACAATAGATTGTAACTAAATCTCCAGTTTATCCAGCGCTTTTTTGTTTCTGTTCTCCACTGCTAAATGGTCCAGTGTGTGAGTGAATTGTCTGAATGAATCCAACTAAATTGAGAACAATTTCTAACCTTTTTGCAAACCCGTTTGACCAATTAGTTAAGAAGAATGATTCATTCACATATCTGGCACCTCCAGTTCTGATTCTAAACAGCTGATAGAAAACACATATGACTTGATTGCTGAAATATTATCAGAGAAAATGATTCTCAGGTCGGTATATGTCAATTCCACTGACATTGACACATTAAGGATTTATCAGCAATATTTTACTGATATGTTGTGCCCCAGGAAAAGGGGTCTAGTGTCACCCCTGCAATGTACAGCTATGAACTTTCATTCTGAGATATGCAAAATATTACATTAAACAGTGTTATTAAATTATTAGTGTTTTTAACCCTCTCATGCTGCTCACGTGGCAGTTAAAAATTACTGTTTGTTTGTTTGTTTGTTTTGTTTTTCTCAATGATCATATATACTATAATTTATTTTGATAATGTTTTTAATCTAAACAAGTCGTGGTCCAAATTTAAGGTTGATCTAAAACAAATGAGCTTTCATTAAGATTTTGTTTGGGTGCAGTACCAAACATTTCCACTAAATGAAATTCTCTTCCTATTAAAGGGATGGTTCATGCAAAACTGAAAATGTGTCATTTAATTACTCACCCTCATGTCGTTCCAAACCCGTATGATCTTCATTCATCCCTTCGTTGAGATATTTTTGATGAAATCAGAGAGCTTTTTGACCCTGCATAGAATGCAACTACCATGTTTAAGGCCCAGAAATCTAGTAAGCACATCATTAAAATGGTCCACGTGACATCAGTGGTTCAACCTTAATTTTCTGAAGCTACAAGAATACTGAACAAGGATACTATTTCTTTGTGCACAAAGAAAACAAAAATAATGACTTTATTCAATGATTTCTTCTCTTCCAGGTCAGTCGATGCAATGTGCAGCAGGGACTGACACGGAAGAGAAGAAATCGTCGTTATTTACTTATAAGCAATTTACTCTCCCTATAAAGACCTATGCAAAGCATGCTGGGACCTACAAATTCCCTGCCCATTTGCAGTTAATAATCATGCTACATTAGCTCATTTTAAGTAAATTGAACAACCAGCCTGCTACAAAGTGCCTCAAACAAAACTCACAATATCTAAGATGTGATGCCACTAACCTCAAAGACTTGCCAATCCAGTCATTAGATCTTCTTTCTCATTATATTAACCTGGTATATTGCAAACATGATTGCGTTTCCACACAAGATGATCTCCAGAAATTGTGTAAATCCAGCCAATCAGATTACAGGTTGCTTGTTTGAGAAAGTAATATCCAGTTTTATGTGCATTATGCATAAGCCTGCTCTACCAACCACCCACAACACTTTAAAACTGTGTCAGTTTGGTTTGCAGGGCAAGCACCTCTTATATTTCCCTCAGAAAATGTACAAATTCATTGCTGTGCCTCAAGTGCTTTTGTTTATCTGAAGATTTGTTTTCACTTTTCCATTCGGTGTCGCCTTCTCTGCCTCTGAGGATTGTTGCACGAGACTTACAGACATTCTGTACATTTCATATTTACCCTGGCATCCTGTACTGCTTGTTTAATCAGCCAATGTCATTTCTTTCTCCTAATCGTATCTTCTCTTGCCACTACCTGCTCTGATGCTGGCGGCCGCCATCAACAGCAACATCGCCTCCATCTCCAACTGTACTGACACACAAATAGCAAGGCGCTGCTTGTCAGTACTGGCATTCTCATCAGTTTCCCATATTCCCGCTTCTAGTTCAATTCCCATTGGATATGTATCTGTAAATCTGAAATGTCGCCCTCCAATTCCATCACCTCCAGGAGATCTGTTTTCCCTATTTCCACCTCAGCATCATCTTATCATGGCTCCTGCTCAGATAAGTCTACAATCTGCAATAATGGTTACAACACAACTGAGCATGCTGAACTTGCTTTGCACTTTTGGACTTTTTATCCTTGGAGTGGCAGGCTCATGCGAATAAGGCTAACCGGGTCATGCTAACTGGCAAAAGCTCTTGGCTTCTAACTACTTTTCATAATTCAGCCAATTCCCAATGGATACAATCAAGACCTGCCGTGTCTATTTTTCTTGTTGAATTCAATTTCCCTCAAAAATACAGATGCAAAATGGGTAGAAACAGCATTTCATTTGATTATAATGATCGCAATTCAGGCAACGGAACACTGGCCTCCTGCAGCTAATGAAACGGCTGCTACAATGACGCAGGTCCTGAAGAGGTGAGACGTCTGTGTGAAGGGTTCAGCTCTTGTTTTTCCAGGTGTGACAGAGGTAATCACAGACCTTTTGTCTTGATGGTATTAAAGTTCAGACCCTGCTGCTGACCAGTAACAATCACAGCTGTTATTCAGTGGTGTTGTTTCATAAAAGCATATTGATTATACAATCAGTACAAAGCAGTACATGATTTAGATCAGTTACAGATCAGTGAATACACTAAAAATGACTGATGGTTGACACAGAAAGCAGGTCACCTGGCACGGAATAACAAAATCATTAAACCACTTTTGTAATGGATAATCACAACTACCATGTTGAATTAGCATTTTAATAAAGCCACTCATGCCTATGAACTAGAGAAATTTAGGCACAATGTATAAAACATAGTAAAATCACTGTAATCAGAGATGAGCACAATTACATAAAAACATATTTAGTTACAAATTACAAATACTTGCTCATCAAATGTATTTAATTAAAATACAAGTAATTTGCAATTTGAAAATACAAACAATATTTACAAGCAATCAAGTGCAAGAGACAGTGCCATTACATTTAGATACACATACAAGAGAAAGATAAGTGCTTTCCCCTCCTTGAACAACTTATAAACAACACATTATTTAACCCTAACAGAGACAATATATCCAATATATTGATCCATATTTCTTCTAATTTCTGTTTACTTGAATACCATCAAGCATTTCTACACTTTATTTTTTCATGTTTCTTTATCGCTCCTATATTGTTTCTTTATAAGGATGTCAAAAATTAAGCAGTCCTGCGAAACTGTATTGTCATACCACCTAATCCTACTCGAGAGAATGGCTCTAGCTATATCACTGTCAACAGTAAAGACTAACTCCTGAAAATGTTGATATTTAGCTGTTAAAGGCTCTATGTAGATTACAGAAAACCTTGATATTAGCGACACCGGTGGCCGTTAAGTGAGCTGTGGTCATGCTCATGCTCTTGCACACACTCCATAGCAATGCGAATGAGCTGTCGAACATCATGTCGACAGATGAGGTTCATTAAAATTACACTGTAATGACAGTTTCACTTGGATTTTCCCACAAATCTGCCCCAAGTCATTCACATAATAATAATTAGTCTACAGGCTTTCATTTTTTTAAGTTTCGTTACATGCTGTTCAGACATTGGCAATAATAATTATTTTAATTTAAGAAACAAGTGCTAACTTTTGTTAAGCAGGCTAACATCACTTGTCAGCTAGCAAGAAAAGAGCAGCTTTTTCTTCTGTCCTGTAATAACATTCAGTGAGCAATATCTGATAGTATATATTTTACATACTTAGCCAGTTTGCACTGAGCACCAAAACAGCTTTTCATTTATTTATTTTTCCAGTTGGAAGATGGAACCATGGACGAATTAAATGTTTATTACTCCCGAAAATGGAAATTATGTCATTAATTAATCACATTTGTGTCTTTTCACACCCATAAGACTTTCGTTCCTCTTCCGAACACAAATGGAGATCTTTTTTATGAAATCCGAGAGCTTTCCCTCCATAGACAGCAATGCAACTTATACATTCAAAGCCCAGAACGATAGGAAAGACATCATTAAAGTACTCCATGTGACTTCAGTAGTTTAACCTCAATTTTATTAAGCGGCACTAGTGCTTTTTTGCACAATAAAACACAATTTACAACTTTATGAAAATATTTATCTGCATTGTGTTCACAAAAGCAGTACAAAGCATTTGTGTTGTGTTCATGAGATAGAAGACTCGTGTCAACACAACGCACATGAGTGAGTGTTCACTAGAGTACCACAACACTTGTTTGAATAATATTTTTTTTTGGGGGGGACTAACCTGGATCCAACAGGATGTCATATGATTCACTTGCATCTAGCCAAAAACTATGATAAGCTATAACTGGCAGTACTATTCACACAGCTGAAGAGAGAGCTTTATTGCCAGGTATGTTTACTCGCACAAGGAATTTGTTATGGTGGAGACAGAAGCTTCCACAGCACAAACAGAATGACAGTGACAAGACAAGACACAGATAATAAAAATAGAATAAGTAGATATGAAATAATACTATATAACAATTTTTTTGAAAGAACACAATATACAAAATAAACAATATACGGTATTTGTGTGTACATGTGTCTTATGTACAAATGCAAGGAAATGTAAATAAGAAGCATGGTGTGTTAAATAAATAATGTATAAATAGCGTTGTGTTTTTTGTGAAGAAAGATATTGTATTATCTGAGAATAAAATGAACTACTTGATTATGTATTTTGAGTATTTCAAATACAAAATACTGTCTCTCAAAGTGTTTAATTACAAATTACATTAGATTTTTATTTTTTGTCCGGCAAAATACAAATGACAAAATAATTAATTTAGTAATTAAATACGTATTTCAAATACATTTAATTCAAATACTGCCCATGTCTGACTGTAATGCATGTCCTGGAGTGGTTTATTGCTTTTATTAAGCAGCAGTTTCACTGCTATCATTTCCAATTATTAGTAATAATTAATATATAATTGAAAAATAGGAAACCTGCTCTACTAATGCTAAATGCTAATGCTAATGCTAATGCTAAAACAATATGCAATGAACTTCATGTTTACTTAATTAACATTTATGTTTGAGATTATAATTAATCACACAATAATTATAATGTGTGTAGTCTCTGCAAAATTCTAGTCATCAAAAAGTAATATGTTGCAATAAATGTTTTAAACTGATTCAGACGTCTGACAATTAGCATTCACTAAACATGATTTTTATTCTCTTCAAATTACTTGTGTGTGTGTGTGTATAAGCACACAGGAATAAATTACATTTGACAATATTTTCAAATCTAATTTAAATTGTAATATTTCACAAGGTAATGTTTTATGTATTTTTGATTGAATAATTGCTGTTAAATTGGTTTCTCTGTAACATCCCCTAGTTTTGCTTTGTGAAGACATACATGAGGCATGTTATGCTTAATAAATCAATTGAAGCAGATGCAGCCCTATGAATTTCCATAATTGATTCTGTTATTTTTCTGTTTATCATTGTGAGGTTGCTTTTACACAGTGTACATTAGCACTATAGAAATAAAGGTAACTTGACTTGACATGATACACACTCTGCTTTCACTGTTTGCTTTGAGAATGAAAATAACCCAGTAAAACCAGTTATGCAGTTTGTTTTCAACAAAATAGAACCAGAGCTCATGAGAGTAAACAGTAAAAGCAGCTGAACGGAAATAGAGCGGCATCATGTCAACAGCCATCGGCTGTTCAAGAAACCCGTGGAAAACAAACATCGAAGGTCCTGGATCATTTGGCTTGGCTTGGCATCGGTGACATACAGAAAACAGATGATTTCATGACTTATCTGAACATCAGTCCAGATCTGATCTGAGTGCTGCTGGTCTCCAGCTACAGCTGTCTGGATGCAGTCTGCAGGTTCTCCAGGCCTGTCAGGTGATTGGGCTTGTGGTCTCTGTGTTCTGAGCATTACAGCTGACAGAGTCGCTTTACGTCGGCCGACGTTCTAATAAACACACGACAACTCTCCATTTCCGCTGCCTGATTGCTCTGCCAGAGCCAATGGAAAAGACTGTCTGTCATAACGGAGATACCAAAAGATAATTATATAAATAAATGGTGAGAGTTCTTGTGATTACATTCAATCCTCACACAATAGCATTTGTTCTAATGTTACACTGGAAAAATAGCTGTTTACCATTCCTGTAGAGTCACTTCCATTAGGACTAATGTCCGGCGGAGTGCTGCAGTTACTTCAGGATAATTATTTTGAATTCCCGTCTGCAGTAAACCCTTGAATTGATTGGTACACCCACACTACAGCACATACCTAGCTGTTCAGATGATTCATAATAGTACACAACACTGGAGCGTGTAATGCTGAGCACAGGAGCACATCTCAAGACTTTCGTATATTTTCTGGCTCAGGAGGAAGGACACGTATTTATCTGTGAGACGGTGATGCTCATCTCCTGTTCTCACAAAGCAGTGGCCTTCATCTTTCAATGGAGAAGGCAAAACGAAAATTAACAGCTGCTTTCTTTCTTTCTCTCAGGCAGTGGAGGTAATCTGGAAGTTATCTTAAAAAATAAAAAATAATAAATTAGAAATGGTTTCTGCAAACGCAGCATTTATTGTCTGCAAAAGTATGAGTCTGCAGATCTATTTTTTGAGTTATTTTAACTTCCTTCACATCTATTATTGGGACATTACTTATAATGTACTTCAATGTTCCACAATTTTATTGTAAATATTTTTAGATCGTTTTAAATACCTAACTATGGATGAATTTGGTAAATGATATTTCAGCACCAAAAAAAAATAACAATCAATTGAATATAAGTAAGTTAAATAAATTATTACAATTTTAGTGTAAAGTATTTAAATTAACATAACTAAGACCATGGCTCCAGAGTTGGGGTGCTGATCAGCTGCTATGAATTGTCATTATTTTTGAAAATTCTCATCGGTTTGTTGGTATGTGGGTAATTTCATGGCCAAGAACAGCTGTACAAATTGCACGTCCAAGCAGAAAATATGCTGTTGCTGAAAGATCTCATTACTTAAAATCACATTGTATTTGATGCAAAACTAACTTACTTAATAAAGATGCTACTTTTTACACATATACATTTTCACATTTTAAACTGTACTAAAACTTGCCAGCCCAGAGTTACAGTTGTGTTTTTCTACACATTAATCTGTTTGAAACATGTGTTTACTTAACACATTTTTATCGTGCATTGCTTTATGGCATTTAAATATGGTTATTTTTGTTATTTGCAAAAAAAAAAATTTATTAAACTTTTAGTAGTGGACAACTAGTTAATATTTATGTGTTTTGTTGTGTTGTTGTGTATTATATACATGAATCGAAAAAGACAACCAAACAACAATTTCTCTAAATAATCAATTAATGTCACTACTGCGTGCTTAGTACAATTTCAATTTACCCTTACATAAGTAAAAGCACAGTTTTTTAAGCATATTTCATCAGTTTAATACATTCTGAAGGACAGTATAAAAACCGAAATGAAGATATTTGAAAAAGAACACTGATCAAAATTAGAGAACACTTTCAGATACATCCCAGTTATTGGTTTTAATCTGGATCGTTTTCCTTATTATCTGACAAACACTATTTAACTGGCAGCCTAACTTTACAATTTTCACTGACTTTGCAAGATTGTGAGCTGTTCTAAAGTTGTTCTAGCAGCCATAGCAATTGGGTGTTATATTAGACAGCAACTTGTCTTTTGAAAATCGTATTTCCAATGTTACAAAAACAGCATTCTTCCATCTTAGAAACATTGCCAAGCTACGGAACATGTTACCTGTTTCTGATGCAGAAAAGCTAGTTCATGCATTCATGACCTCTAGACTGGACTATTGTAATGCACTGCTAGGTGGTTGTCCTGCATCTTCAATAAACAAGCTACAGGTAGTCCAAAATGCAGCGGCTAGAGTCATTACCAGGTCAAGAAAATATGATCATATTACCCCAATTTTACAGTCTCTGCACTGGCTACCTATTAGGTTCCGTATCAGTTACAAAATATTATTACTTGCCTATAAGGTCCTAAATGGTTTAGCTCCTGCGTACCTAACTAGACTTCTATCTAGATACAATCCATCACGCTCCCTAAGGTCGCAAAACTCTGGACTCTTGGTAGTACCTAGAATAGCAAAGTCCACTAAAGGAGGTAGAGCGTTTTCTATATTGGCTCCCAAATCTGGATACCTTTCCTGATATGTTCGGGTTCAACACACTCTCTGTTAAATCAGATTAAACACATCTCTTTAGCCAAGCTTTCACATAATGCATTCATATAATGCATCTCATAATCTTGTACTGTAGTTATCTGATCAAACGCACATTATTATTCTTTAGCTTTGGTTAACAAATCATTTTTTGCTTGGATGGACAACAGCAGCTACGCTAATTATTCTTCTTTTGTTTCTCTGTTTCTGCCACGGGAACTAGGAATTACACAAGCTTCAGTCTGGATCCAACCCTTAAATGATCTGAGATGACCAAACACCTGAGAAGAGATGATGCCATCCCCTCAGAGGACCTCAGAGGATGCCAACCTCTGATCCCCCAACAACATACAGAATTAACAAATTTTGCCATAAATTAATATATTAAGTTTCTACAATGTATAAATATATTGTAGAAACTTAATTTCCTGTAAAGCGCATTGCAACGATTGTATCGTAAAAAGCGCTATACAAATAAACTTGAATTGAAATGAATAGCAAGAGAAGTTGGTTGTTCTGAATCTGTGATTTCTACACTCTAAAAAATGTCGGGTTAAATACAACCCAGTGCTGGGAAAATATTGGACAGAACACATGCTGGGTTGTTTTCAACCAACAGTTGGGTTAAATGTTTAACCCAACCTTCTGGGCAGTAACCAAACCGCTGGGTAAAAACAACCCAATCGCTGGGTTCGTCCATACTTTACCCAACACTACATTGTATTTAACCCAGCATTTTTTAGAGTGTAGAATATTGCATCTTTACAATGTCACTAACTCGTTCAGGTCCCCCAGAAATGCTGGCCATCCACGAAGGACAAATGTACAAGAGGACAGGATAATGCGGAGAATCTCAGTGGAGAGTCGGTTCAACACTGCAGCTGGAATTGTTCACCAGTTCAGCGATGAACAGGGTAAGGATCTGTCTTGGCATAGTGTCTCAATTTTTTAAGAGAATTTGGACTGAAAGCCCACTCTGCAGTGACCAAACCTCTCATCAGCAGAAAAAAAAATCAAAAGGCTAGACTAACATTTGCTGAGGAGCATGTTATGTAGAGAGAGGAGAACTGGTCCAAATTGTAAGTGTTGAAAGCAAATTTAACTTATTTGGGTCTGAAGGGAAACATTTTGTTTGTTTAACGTCAGACCGAGGAAAGACTGAACCCAAAGGGTGTAAAGAAGTCAGTGAAAGTTGGAGGAGGAAGTGTCATTGTTTGGGGGATCTTTTCTGCAGCAGAAGTTGGGCCTCTTATACAGGTGCATCTCAATAAATTAGAATGTCGTGAAAAAGTTCATTTTTTCTTGTAACTTATTTCAAAAAGTGATACTTTCATATATTTTAGATTCATTACATGTAAAGTAAAACATTTAAAAAAAAATGTTTTAATTTTGAGGATTAGAGCTTACAGCTCATGAAAGTCAAAAATCAGTATCTCAAAATATTAGAATATTTACATTTGAGTTTCAATTAATGACCATCCATCAAATTCGTACTCTTGTTCTGAAACCACAATAATGGGGAAGACTGCTGACTTGGCAATGTTCCAGAAGACGAACATTGACGCCCTCCATAAAGAGGGTAAGTCACAGACGGTCATTACTGAAAGGTGTGGCTGTTTACAGAGTGCTGTATCAAAGCATATTAAATGCAAAGTTGACTGGAAGGAAGAATTTGGGTAGGAAAAGGTGCACAAGCAACAGGGATGACCGCAAGCTTGAGAATACAGTCAAGCAAAGCTGATTCAAACACTTGGGAGAGCTTCACAAGGAGTGGACTGAAGCTGGAGTCAGTGCATCAAGAGACACCACGCTCAGACGTCTTCAGGAAAAGGGCTACCAAGCCACTTCTGAACCAGAGACAACGTCAGAAGCATCTTACCTGGGCTGTGGAGAAAAAGAACTGGACTGTTGCTCAGTGGTCCAAAGTCCTCTTTTCAGATGAAAGTAAATTTTGCATTTCATTTGGAAATCAAGGTCCCAGAGTCTGGAGGAAGACTGGAGAGGCACAGAATCCATGTTGCTTGAAGTCCAGTGTGAAGTTTCCACAGTCAGTGATGATTTGGGCTGCCATGTCATCTGCTGGTGTTGGTCCACTGTGTTTTCTGAAGTCCAAAATCAACACAGCCATCTACCAGGAAATTTTAGAGCACTTCATGCTTCCTTCTGCTGACAAGCTTTATGGAGATGCTGATTTTCTTTTCCAGCAGGACTTGGTACCTGCCCACACTGCCAAAGGTACCAAAAGCTGGTTCAATGACCATGGTGTTACTGTGCTTGATTGGCCAGCAAACTCGCCTGACCTGAACCCCATAGAGAATCTATGGGGTATTGTCAAGAGGAAGATGAGAGACACCAGACCCAACAATGCAGATGACCTGAAGGCCGCTATCAAAGCAACCTGGGCTTCCATACCACCTCAGCAGTGCCACAAACTGATCACCTCCATGCCATGCCGAATTGAGGCAGTAATTAAAGCAAAAGGAGCCCCTACCAAGTATTGAGTACATATACAGTAAATTAACATACTTTCCAGAAGGCCAACAATTCACTAAAAATGATTTTTTATTGGTCTTATGAAGTATTCTAATTTGTTGAGATAGTGAATTGGTGGGTTTTTGCTAAATGTGAGCCTAAATCATCACAATTAAAAGAACCAAAGACTTAAACTACTTCAGTCTGTGTGCATTGAATTTATTTAATACACGAGTTTCACAATTTGAGTTGAATTACTGAAATAAATTAACTTTTCCACGACATTCTAATTTATTGAGATGCACCTGTAATTAAGAGGTTAATGCAAGTGTTTATCAGAACCTCCTGTGGCAACATATGGTTCCTTCCCTGCGTTCATTGCGCAATCAGCCAGAAATGTTCATGCAGGACAATGCCCCTATCACACTACAAAACAGTTAAAGCAGTTCCTTGATGCTGAAAACATTGAAATAATGAAATGGCCAGCCCAGAGTCCTCATTGAAAATCTCTGGAAAACCCTTGGTGACAAAGTTAGTGTGAGAGACTAGTGATGTCCTGCAGCTGCAGATGTGCAGAAGTCATTCAAGGCAAGGGCCTCTACTCTTCCTACTAATTTTTGACTGCTGTAACCTTCAGAAATGTTAGTTGTAATATTTATTTGTGTTACAATCAGTGCTGTTCTCTAATTTTGATAACTGTGATTTCCACAAAATAAAGGGTTTTTGTTGAAGTTATTAAAATATCATGATATACAAAGTATCAACGTAAGTGGCTATGGAGAAATAGATAAGCATTTACTAACACATTGGTTGTCATAGTAATGATTAACCATGTCCAAGACTTTAGCAATGGATGTTCCGCCAATTTTTCATATATTTATTTTGTTTTAGATGGCAGTATCCAAAGATTTGTTCTAGACAACAGCAAAAATGTGATGTGTCGTGCTGCTAGTATGTTTTAACAAAGTCTGAAATGATGAAAAACACAAAGTCAGATCTGATCCTTTAGGGTTAGATGAACTAAGAAAAATCTGATTTAATACAATTTCAAATCACCTGAACTGGGCTTGTGAAAATGGGATTTTGTGATGTTATTTTCCTGTTCAAAAGTCAGATTTTTGGTAATGTGCCTTGCAATGAAACTGGCAAGCCGTAGACGAAAACGTGTTAAAGAACAATTTAGCAGAAATGAGACTCTAAAAAACACTGTCATTAAAGAGTCTTAATAAGCTTGTGCGCAATTATCAACTTCAGAAACATCATGAAATATACAAAACTTATGCATCAAAGAATTTGGTCATTAGAATTAGCAAAAGGTAATAAAACAGAAAACCTTCCGTTCATCATCAAAAGAGCCACTATTAGGCAGACTAGAGTGGAGTTGAGTGTGGGAGATAAAGTGCTGCCTCTCCAGCAGCACAGCAGGTGTAATGTGACAGACAACTGATTAATGATGCGTAGTTTATTTCGGTGTCCATTAGCTCAGAGGAGAGCAGAAGGTTCAGCCTCTCGTTGTGGGGTGCTGAGACGCCAGAGTGCTGGAAAGAAACACAACTGTGTTAGAAGAACCTGCGTGGCCTTTCACTGGCCTCTGGACCCCTAGGGTATCTTCCTTCACTTCATCAAACACCTTTGGCCCCCTGTGGATGGCCACTCATCTGTTGTCAAATTGAAGCAAAGAAAGTCTAACAGTCTAGGCTATTGCCCACACAGAAGTCTTAGTGACAATTATGTATAGGCTAGTGGTGGTCGATATCCAAAATCGTAATTTTATTTCACGGTATATATATGTGTGTGTGTGTGTGTGTGTGTGTGTGTGTGTGTGTGTGTTTACACTGCTAATAAGCAGCTTGTTAATAGTGAGAATTGTTCCTTAAAGTGGTACCATTTTTATTTGTATTTTACTTGTGTAAATGTTTTAATTGTATTATTTTATTCTACATTTTCATTAATATTATTTCATAATTTATAATTATTGAATTTACACACACACATCTTGGTAAGCTGATAAATTGAGGTCCAAAGCAATAGGACAATACTTGTTCGTCAGTCATTTTATTAATCCTATTCCTATAAAAAGAGACATTGAGAAAAGTAATTTCTGCAATAGCTCAATAATGTGACATGTAAAAATGTAGCTGCTCAGTATTTGGCAATAAAAGCGTGTTCTTTCAAAATTAGATTTAATTTCATAATGTTCAGTAAGAAAGCTTATATGGCTGTCTTTGTTATAGATAGTCTCTATTATTATATGTTATTGGACTGCAACTGTAAATTTCAAGTTATTGTACTGAGTTTTTTTTTCAAAGAGAAAAGACAGAAAACTCATCATATGGACTTCTACGTGTTTTTATATTGATTGATCTTGACTCTGGTGGTTGCCAGCCTCTTTATTTGTATGAATAGATCAGTCTTTTCAGGGTTTATATCTTCTCATTCTTGTTCCAGAAACACAAATAGAGAAATTCTGCCAAGGTATGTTAGGACTGACATGAGGATGAGTAAATAATATTTTATTATCAGTCTCTCTGGTGTGTCTGATTGAAAACTTTGCAAGCATCATAGGCTGGTCTTAGTGGTCTCTCCCCCTGCCTTCCTTGCAAATGTGTTGGTCTTTTACATAACGTGTGTTGGCTAAAGGTCAAAGGAGCATGATTATCATCTGACATTACATTCATAACCTCCTTTCCTGCTCATTGGTCAGTTCTCCTGCAATCAAATGTCTGCATTTCTTCAGCAAGTACTGTTATCAGGACATGAGTTATTTAAGTCAATGCCATTTAAATATCAGTGCATTTTTTTCTGGTGCATGTCTTTGTTTAGATGAATGCCAAGAATCTACGAAGTTCTCAGACAGTTGACTTTTTGACAGGAGCTGTATTGTGTTGACTCTTGAGACATGGCTTTTAAACAGGGCATTCACTAAAGATGTCCTCTTTCATTTAAAAAATGCAATTGAATGGAACAGAATGCAGGGGTCTCAAGGCATTTTATGTGGTTGGTGGTTGGTTTGTTGTTGTTGTTGTTTTTAAGGTAAAGCAAGGTGACAGAATGATTTTATGTTTAATCCAATTTAAAAGAGCCAAATTTAAAGACACAAAAGTGAAAACTTTAAAAAGGGTAAAAATAAATACATTCAAATATATACAGGTGCATCTCAATAAATTAGAATGTCGTGAAAAAGTTCATTTTTTCTTAAACTTTCATATATTTTAGATTCATTACATGTAAAGTAAAACATTTCAATTTTTTTTTGTTTTAATTTTGATGATTAGAGCTTACAGCTCATGAAAGTCAAAAATCAGTATCTCAAAATATTAGAATATTTACATTTGAGTTTCAATAAATGACCATCCATACAGTATAAATTCTGTGTATCTCTTGTTCTTTGAAACCACAATAATGGGGAAGACTGCTGACGTGGCAATGATCCAGAAGACGAACATTGACACCCTCCACAAAGAGGGTAAGTCACAGAAGGTCATTACTGAAAGGTGTGGCTGTTTACAGAGTGCTGTATCAAAGCATATTAAATGCAAAGTTGACTGGAAGGAAGAATTTGGGTAGGAAAAGGTGCACAAGCAACAGGGATGACCGCAAGCTTGAGAATACAGTCAAGCAAAGCTGATTCAAACACTTGGGAGAGCTTCACAAGGAGTGGACTGAAGCTGGAGTCAGTGCATCAAGAGTCACCACGCTCAGACGTCTTCAGGAAAAGGGCTACCAAGCCACTTCTGAACCAGAGACAACGTCAGAAGCATCTTACCTGGGCTGTGGAGAAAAAGAACTGGACTGTTGCTCAGTGGTCCAAAGTCCTCTTTTCAGATGAAAGTACATTTTGCATTTCATTTGGAAATCAAGGTCCCAGAGTCTGGAGGAAGAGTGGAGAGGCACCGAATCCATGTTGCTTGAAGTCCAGTGTTAAGTTTCCACAGTCAGGGATGATTTGGGCTGCCATGTCATCTGCTGGTGTTGGTCCACTGTGTTTTCTGAAGTCCACAGTCAATGCAGCCATCTACCAGGAAATTTTAGAGCACTTCATGCTTCCTTCTGCTGACAAGCTTTATGGAGATGCTGATTTCATTTTCCAGCAGGACTTGGCACCTGACCACACTGCCAAAGGTACCAAAAGCTGGTTCAATGACCATGGTGTTACTGTGCTTGATTGGCCAGCAAACTCGCCTGACCTGAATCCCATAGAGAATCTATGGGGTATTGTCAAGAGGAAGATGAGAGACACCAGACCCAACAATGCAGATGACCTGAACGCCACTGTCAAAGAAATCTGGGCTTCCATACCACCTCAGCAGTGCCACAAACTGATCACCTCCATGCCACGCTGAATTGAGGCAGTAATTAAAGCAAAAGGAGCCCCTATTTTATTAGAATTACTATTTCAGTAATTCAACTGAAATTGTGAAACTCGTGTATTAAATAAATTCAATGCACACAGACTGAAGTAGTTTAAGTCTTTGGTTCTTTTAATTGTGATGACTTAGGCTCACATTTAACAAAAACCCACCGATTCACTATCTCAACAAATTAGAATACTTCATAAGACCAATAAAAAAAAACATTTTTAGTGAATTGTTGGCCTTCTGGAAAGTATGTTAATTTACTGTATATGTACTCAATACTTGGTAGGGGCTCCTTTTGCATTAATTACTGCCTCAATTCGGCGTGGCATGGAGGTGATCAGTTTGTGGCACTGCTGAGGTAGTATGGAAGCCCATGTTTCTTTGACAGTGGCCTTCAGCTCATCTGCATTGTTGGGTCTGGTGTCTCTCATCTTCCTCTTGACAATACCCGATAGATTCTCTATGGGGTTCAGGTCAGGTGAGTTGAACCATGGTCATTGAACCAGCTTTTGGTACCTTTGGCAGTGTGGGCAGGTGCCAAGTCCTGCTGGAAAAGGAAATCAGCATATCCATAAAGCTTGTCAGCAGAAGGAAGCATGGAAGTGCTCTAAAATTTCCTGGTAGATGGCTGCGTTGACTGTGGACTCAGAAAACACAGTGGACCAACACCAGCAGATGACATGGCAGCCCAAATCATCACTGACTGTGGAAACTTCGCACTGGACTTCAAGCAACATGGATTCTGTGCCTCTCCACTCTTCCTCCAGACTCTGGGACCTTGATTTCCAAATTAAATGCAAAATTTACTTTCATTTGAAAAGAGGACTTTGGACCACTGAGTTATTTTTCTCCACAGCCCAGGTAAGACGCTTCTGACGTTGTCTCTGGTTCAGAAGTGGCTTGGTAGCCCTTTTCCTGAAGACGTCTGAGCGTGGTGACTCTTGATGCACTGACTCCAGCTTCAGTCCACTCCTTGTGAAGCTCTCACAAGTGTTGAATCAGCTTTGCTTGACAGTATTCTAGAGCTTCCAGTCATCCCTGTTGCTTGTGCACCTTTTCCTACCCAAATTCTTCCTTCCAGTCAACTTTGCATTCAATATGCTTTGATACAGCACTCTGTAAACAGCCACACCTTTCAGTAATGACCCTCTGTGACTTACCCTCTTTGTGGAGGGCATGAATGTTCATCTTCTGGATCATTGCCAACTCAGCAGTCTTCTCCATTATTGTGGTTTCAAAGAACAAGAGATACCCGGAATTTATACTGTAGGGATGGTCATTAATTGAAACTCAAATGTAAATATTCTAATATTTTGAGATACTGATTTTTTACTTTCATGAGCTGTAAGCTCTAATCATCAAAATTGAAAAAAACTTTTGAAATGTTTTACTTTACATGCAATGAATCTAAAATGTATGAAAGTTTCACTTATTGAAATAAGAAAAAAATAACTTTTCACAACATTCTAATTCATTGAGATGAATATATATGTTATATGTGGGTACGGAAAGTATTCAGACCCCCCGTTTTTCACTCTTTGTTATATTGCAGCCATTTGCAAATCATTTAAGTTCATTTTTTTCCTCATTATGTACACACAGCACCCATATTGACAAACACAGACTTGTTGACATTTTTGCAGATTTATTAAAAAAGAAAAACTGAAATATCACATGGTCCTAAGTATTCAGACCCTTTGCTCAGTATTATAGATCGAATTGCAGTTTTAGTCACTTCCGTGTTGGTTTCAAGAGAGGGAGCAGGAGGTTGCCGCTTGGAGAGAATGTGAGAGAACGCAAACATTTGAAAAAAAAAAAAATTCCTCCCACCCCGCAGGGGAGCGCAGGGCACAAAGTAACACAGGGTTAGTTGTAACACACATGGTTTAAATATTTCCACACATGCTAGTATAACCAAATTTACAGTATTTACTACCATATCAACATTAAGTTATATAGAGAAAAAAAGTGTGCCTAAATTCAAAAGTATTTTGAAGATATCGCTGAACATTTATTTTACCATAGTACAATTATATTTCTGGCTTAAGTAAATTTTTCCTTTCAGTTTCTTTTACTCATATAAAATGAGACAAATCTGCTATTATTTTAATCTCCAATCTGTTATTTATCAGTTTAGATCGTTTTTTTAATGCTTCAATAACTAGCAGAAGACACTAACTGGTTTTAAATTCCAGTTGCGCAGATGGGGTAAAGAGTTGTAACACTGCGTTACAATGTGCCCTGCTGTGCTATTCTATGATATTAGCGATGTAATTCACACTATTTACTTTAATACATTTTAATGAGAAACAGGTGAATAAAGACTGACAGTCAATGTTTAATGTTCAGAAATTATTATTTCACATTTTGGCTCGTTTATGTGGGCCGTCCCAGGCATGGTTGCAATATGTTCATTGTCAAACTCAAAAATCAGATTACTTTTAATTATTAAAAAATGCCATTATTTTATTTAAAATAAATAATTATTTTATTTTATTGTCAAAATATTTTAGTTCGTCTTGTATATTTTTTTCAGGAGATCAGATAACATTTTAAGCTGTCATATGTTCATGTTACAACATGTACCTACGGGGCATGTTGTCACATTTCACTTCCAATTTTTGAGGGTAAATAAAGAAAAACGTATACACTGAAATTGACCGTTCGCAAAGAGCTTGATTGACAGGTGATCTGACCAATCAGAATGCAGAGATTATGTGCCGCCACTGCTATCCGCCATCTTGCCCGACAGCTACAGCAGGTCTCCATAGAAATCCATGTTAAAACGGGGTAAAAAAGATTGACTGAATTGAAACTTTTTCAATAAAACTCAATATAAAAATGTGCGGAGGGTTAAGCTGTGCTGTTGTTGGTTGCCACGATAACGGTAATAAGCTAAGGTATTCCTTTAAAGTACTTGTTTTGTGTACCAGAAAACCTGTCATGTCCGGCGCTGTATGCATGGCTTGCAGTGCTTAAGTTAAAATACTGAGTGTGAAATAATAAAACAATATGTTAAAATGTGTGCTCTTATCATTCTGTGGACAAAATCCCATGAATTTAGCCCAGATCGGGAGCTTTATATGCACATGTGCGCTCATCTGTTTTCAATGCAGGTTAACCGCAACGCTTCATGTCGTCTTCCACTCATTAAACTATGACAGGACCTTTACTGCAAAAAGACGGTAATTGCGACACTCTAAAGTGATGAAACTACGGTGCCATGTGCTTTTTAAAACCATTTTTATAGATTTCACGTGATATTGTCGGCTCGGAAAATATGTAAATACGCATGCCCAGTAGCTGCAGCTGTATTCTAGCCTTAACCACAAATCAGAAGAGTAGATTAACTTTGGTGGACTTAAACTTGAAAAATGCTATATTCCACGGTTTAAATAAAATAATTTCTGATGTTTATTCATGTTCATCGTGCTTTAAGTTAATATGAAAAGACGTTCGGTTCACGTGTTTGAACTGAGGCAATACAGTGATCTGTCACGACACATTAAAGATGCCACAATCACGCACAGAATGGCTCAATGGCTGTGCGAACATACAGTATGGTGAATGACGTCAAAAAATACCGTTCCAAGATGGCGACCGCATCTACGTGCCTGGAGTGGTCGAATAGGGAGTCTATATATGTCTATGTGTTTATCATGCTAGAAACAGGCTAGTCACTTGCTAATAATGATAACAACATGTTAGTCACTTGCTAATCATGCTAGCAACATGCTAGTTACATGCTAGTAACTTGTTAATCATGCTAGCAGAATGCTAGTCACTTGCTAGTCATGCTACCAACATGCTAGTCACTTGCTAATCATGCTAGTAACATGCTAATTAATTGCAAATAATGCTAGCAACATGCTAGTAACATGCTTATCATGCTAGAAACAGGCTAGCCACATTTGCTAATCATGCTAACAACATGCTAGTCACTTGCTAATCATGCTAACAACATGCTAGTTACATGCTAATCATGTTAACAGCATGCTAGTCACTTGCTGATAATGTTAACAATATGCTAGTTACTTGCTAATCATGCTAGCAACATGCTAGTAACAGGCTAATCATGCTAAAACATGCTAATCATGCTAGAAACATGTTATCGACATCTATCTAATCTATCTAAATTTTCAAACTTCAGGCTTTTACAGCTGCTTTAAACTCTCAGGCTAGGCTTTCTCAAGCAAACCTAAAGTTTGTCTTGACAAACTTTTTTATCTAGTTATTATTATTATTATTAGAATAAACAGTTATTACAATACGTTTAAATTTTTAAGTTATTTATTTTTTAATGGAGAACTACTCTAACCTCTTTTACATCAAATTGCAGAAAAGAACCTGTACAACAAATAAGATTTGTGCTTTCAGTCACATGCACAGAGCCGCTGTTACTACATATAACTATGGCTTGGTGGCGCTCACAAACACACTACTTTGATGAGTGACAGTGAATCACAGAGGAAAAATCAGGAACTCTTGTATTTGGTTTTGTTTGATAAAAGACCATATAGCGAACTCAAAAATCTGAATGACTATCTGAAAACATAGGCTACTGTTTGATTTCCTTTCTTCTCCCTGACAAACAGGTGTCAGAAACAGAACGTTGTGCAGCGCTTTGAGTGTATTTCTGCTTTTCTAGAACAGAATGAGTTTGCCTTTGTATTCAGCCATCTGCTGTTTTTTATAGATTGGGCAGAATAGACAAAGCACATGCAAAAATCAGACCTAGTCTGAACAGGACTTCAGAACCCAAAAACGGATCAGTGACATCAATCTATATGTTTACTGTGCGTACATGAACAATCAAAAACAAAACAGTGCAGATGAATTGCAAGAACGTGTCCTGTGTGAACTGTCATGTACCTTATTCTTCTCTTTTCAAATAAAACCTGTGTCTATTTGATATCAGGGTTTGGCCTGTTTTTGGTTGATGTGAATACAGCTGACGTCCAACAGGTCCACACCAAAAGTGCCCCTGAAACAGCACTGTCCAATAACAAAGAGAATTCCTGCTTCATGATATAGAAACGCTGGGACTCAGAAGCTGAAACATAATCTTGTTTCTTTTAGGCAAACAAATCAGCAGGTATCAGTGGCATCTCATCACCTTCTGTCTGTCTTCATTAAAGTCTAAAAAAAATGTTGGGGTTTTCAGTTGAAGCTCATTATGTTTCAGCGAGTTCATTGGTACAAATCTGTGCTCATTATACTTTTGCTAGCACATCTGTCACACACGTCCGCACGCCATCCTCAGGCTCATGAACAGATGGAAACAACTGTGAATCAAAGCTGAGCAGACTCCAGTGCTTAGTCATACGTCCTTGATTTAGAGAGTGTGGCCCGTCTGTCAGTTTGACTGTAGATTGAAGCAGGTAACTTGTGGCTTTGAATACAAATGTGGCCATCATTGCCAGTTCTGTTTAAACATTTAACAAAAAAATAAAAAATTCAGTTGAACAACGGTACAGATGCTCATGATTGCCTGTGTAATGCACTGACTGCACTACTTGCAATTTTATATTGTAAGACAAGAGCTGTATTTTGAAACTTGGTAAGCTGCCTCCACAGGCTTCACAGATATGCTCCAGACACTCTTTTAAGATATGTTCTTTTGCTTAAATTTGAAATCACAATGTATCTGTTGTGGAAGAGGAAACCCCATAATGCACTGCAGCAAGCTCAGTGAAATAAATATATGGAGATAAAATGATGCCTAAAAGATTTGCATGTGCAGGGTAAGATTTGTGAAAGTGTACATAAGATAGCAAGCGTAAGTTAATTTTGCATGCGCAAGAAAAGATTTGTAAAAGTGTAAAGCGCATTTCAAGTGTAAGAAAAAAAGATTTGCAGCCTTTTACTGTTTTTTGTAAGTGTAATTCATGTATTGTGAAACTGCAACTTCATGGTAAGGCAAAATAAATATGATCTGTATTCTTCTGATTCTCCATTTTTCCACGCTTACACTTTTGGCACTGTTGTTTCGCCCAAATACAGCCAAAAGTATTGCAAGCCTGTGCACAGCGTTTTGCAAGTGAAAACAACCGTATCAAGAACTGCCAAATGGATTGACTGCGTGAAACCAATATGTGTGTGTAGAAAAAAAAAATTTTTGCAATTGTCTAAATGTCTTCTTGTGTGCGTAGGGCAAAATGTTCCCCAAATAAACCAATACGTACTTCTGCGTCTTTGCACTTGCAGTTTTGGCACGATTCTCTCACTGATTTCAGATTTGCAAGCGTGAGTGGAAGGCGGGACCTTCTTCTTGCAGCCAATCAAATGAGGCTCTCGCTGACTCTCGATTTACTATTATATGATTGGTTCAATAAACACTCCAGGCGTAAGAACACATCTTCTTTTGACTCAGCATCATTCTTATTGCTGGGCAATTTACACAAAATACACAAATACACAAAATATTATGTCACAATGGCTGTCTTGATGAGTATTCAAGTAAACTCAGTCGGTTACGTCTTAAATAAACATGAGCAGTTAAGAAAATATTGGATGTGTGTCAGTATAACGGATCCATGCATTTCATATTAGGCTAATAATGTTAATCAAACTACAAAATAAAAACATGAGAATCACTCACCAAGTAACTTCTGTAACTGTAATAGGTAATTGTGTCTAATTACATCATACAGTAATGCAGTTTTCATAAGCACAGTAAAATACTCTTTAGGTAATTTGTATCGTTGTATCTAATGGTCTCTCTGAGGGCTAAGCCCCCCTAAAGATGAAATCCTAGAACCGCCCCTGCAAAATGTATAAAATGCTAAATGCATAAAAATATTTTTTAATATCTTTTTTTCAATACATAGTAAATCAGTACCTATTACTTGTGATTAGATTTTTTTTTTATTAGGAACACTTTTTTTTCCCCAATCAGTCTGTAATTGTATCAAAGTATACAAAAAAGTGTGAAAATATTTAATTATGTGTATTTATGATGCAGAAAAGGCTATATATTAAGTTAGTCTTAACAAAATAAAGATGTTATCCATTTTATTTAAAATATGTAACCAAAAATGTAATTTCTGTCATGAAATAAAATTGTTGTGGTGTTAAACACAATCAATTATTTAATGTGGTAGAAATAACTCTCTGGTGAGAAGTTTAATTTAAGCAACAAAAAAAGAAAAGAAAAATTAATAAATTGCTTAATTAATTGCAGGGCCAACAGCACTGAGAATGCAACACATAATTGTCTGATACATTTTTTTTTTTTTTAAACTTCTTTTGTAGCAACAAATATTTACATTCACGTTCTTGCATACCGCAGCACCGGTTCAAGGGTTCAGCAGTGGTGTGAGTGCTCAGGAGTGACATGACATGCTGTACTTAAGTTCTGGGAAGTGAATATTCTGATAGAGATAAATGGGTGGAGCACACTGCTCTCTCTTGTCGCAGCTCTTATTCACATGGCTCAGGATTCATCCATGCTCATCATTTGTTCTGTTTAGTTTTGGGCAGCTGGGGAATCGATACCCGTGGGCCCGAACAAATCACTCCTGAGCGCATCACCACCAAGGATCATTTAGCACTGTCACATAGGTGTACACGGACACACACTGGCACCGTGAACCATATCTCCCTGTATGGCTTACACATACCCCTTGTTGAAGAATGTGGGGAGGAAAGCTATCTTTTAGGGACTGTGAAAAGGCTGCGGCTCTTAGCAGGATGAAACATGGGAATAGCCACAGCATGGTGTTGCGGTAGCAAGCTCGGTCTGAGGTAGAGATTAATAGGAGAAGGATAGAGGAACATTACCAGCAGTCAGGGATAAATGGCTGAAACTTGTATGTGCTGTAAACTTTATTAATCCGCCTCACCTGCGCAAAAAAAGCAGCTCTGCGAAGAGCCGTTCATCAGAAGCGAGCCATAGTCAGAAAATCAGCTATGCAGTGTTCCTCTTTTGGAGGGTCAAGTTATTACTTCCAGAGGGCACGTAATGTGGAGGAGCACTTAACGGTCAACAGGGGGGAAGTGCTACATGTGATGAGAACATGTTCGGGGCAGGCTTGATAAGGCACTTCCTGTGTAATCCGCCATAGGAGCTCAGAAACAGTAGGATATTAAGATGAAGAGGTGGAAATAGAATGAATGCAACACATTAGTGAGGCACAATAGTTCTTGGAGTGGAAAGGAAAGTGGGGTAATTCCTCTCAAAAGCATTTAACATTTGAACCAACACTCGTTCTGGACATAAACGCTTGACTCTTCAATAAGAACCAATGAGGTGACAGTTGGGAAAGGAAATTTGAGGTAGTCATAGGTCAATATGGTAAAACAGAGATAAATCTTGCTGATTAAAACAGCTCAGACTAGCCTAAGATGGTCTGTTGGTGTCCCAGTCCGAACAGCTTTGATAGTTAATAGTTTGATAGTTGGGCCATCGTTGAACATTTGTTGGCCCAGTTTCCTGTGTAGGAGCGCAGAGACACTACAATATTGAGTTTAAGAAGTGGAATTAGAAAGAATGCAACACATTAATGAGACACAAGAGCTCTTGAAGTGGATCTTTAAGTAAGGAAAGATGGTTAAATCCTCTCAAGAGCTTTTAAAATGTGAACCAGCTGTATTTCTAAAGAGAGACGCTTGACTCTGCATTAAGAACAAATGAGGTGGCAGCTCGGAGAGGAAACTTTGAGGTGGTCAACAGGTCAATGCGGTAAAAAAGAGGGACATTTTGCTGAGAAAATATGCAGTCAAATTAGTGAATTTTTTTTTCACAGTTTATTTTGAGAGGTATGAATCACTGCTCACTTTCACTTGGTGAGGAGAGAGAGGAGACGAATTGTTGAATAAATGTCGTTATTTTTATTTTCTTTGCATACAAAAAGTATTCTCGTCGTTTCATAAAATTCAGATTGAACTACTGATGGCAGATGGACTATTTTGATGATGTTTTTTTATACTTTTCTGTGCCTTGACAGTGTAATTTACTTGGCAGTCAATGGGAAGGTCACAAGCCTCCTGGTTTTCATCCAAAATATCTTAAATTGTGTTCCGAAGACGAACAAAGCTTTTACGGGTTTGGAACGACATGGGGATAAGTGGTTAATGACAACATTTTCATTTTGGGTTGGAGTATCCCTTTAATGTATTTGGTCTTGGCGGAATAGATCTGCTATGCTGTTAGATCTAACATTGCTGTTGCTGTTGGTTATTGCTGTCGTTATAGATTACTGCTGCTTCTGCAAAGCAAGTACAGGAACTTGCTACTGCCAATACATACGGCGATACAGTGCTGTGAGTATTTAAAACATACGGCAGCTGCACAAATAGCATATATAATAACCTGTAGCAGATCTATACAGGTGGCGCTGGGGAAGGTGGAGGGTTTCAGAGGAACTTTGAAGGTGCATTGTGAAATGTTCTAGTGAATGCTAACCAGCCATTTAAATGTAAAGCAGAAAGCTTGTGCCAAGTGTTTAATGCTGTGAATACATCAGTTTGCACTAATGACCCATCAGCCTGCACCATCTAGAGTTTCATGACAGAACTTGGCATTTCTCTTTCAAAAATTCACCAAATAACCATATACAGTGCACAGCATAAAAGAGTACACCCCCTCTAAAACTTAACAAATTCAGCAATTACTCTTTACTTAGATGACATGTTAGGGTTCTTTGGAGATATAATGTTCCAACAAGCCTGCTTGATCAATTACCAAAGAAGAATGTCAAAGTTATTCAGCAAAATAAGATTTTCTTATCAAAGTGATAAAATGATATGTTGCAAAAATGAGTACACCCTCCTGAAAGTTACAAAAAAAAATGTGTATAGGTTCAAGGCTATTTTTGATCAACAGGTAAGTATATTGAACCAAAACTTTTAAAGACAAGTAATTTCCTGACAATTAACAGTGTTATATAGCCCACTGAATCATACTCAGACTTAATGCTGGCAGCAGTGGAACCGCTTGGGAGAGAACTGCCAGGTGACTTATTTCTTAGCATAAAAGAGGACAATGATAAAAGAGGAATACCAAATTATTGTTTTAAGTGTGAAAATATAGCAGAAGTAGCACCGACATTCAAAAACAATGGACTTGTGACAAGGCTCCTGAAATAATCAGGTCTTCACTTTGTTTTCATTTATTGATGAGTGAATTTTTGCTAGAAAAAGAGCAGGAGAAATAGCATGCAAGTGTCTCAGAGCCGGCAAAAGCTATGAAAAGAGTGACACTTTATCTCACAGAGAATGACGCAGCCTGCAGAAGTGACATGCATGGTTGTTGTCACCACTAGAATTACCTAATGTAGCCAAAGCACAATAAACTTATTTAACCTCTTCCAAGGCCCATATTTACAAAATAGAGACTTCTGGGAATCCATACTCTGGTCTCAAGAGACCAAGTCAATCATTTCGGACCCAAAAGCATCCAAAATGTTCTGGTGTTGCTAGAGGAGGAGTACAGTGAGAAGTGTTTGGTACCCACAGTGACGTTCAGTGGTAGTAAAGCTCTTATATAGGGATGAATGAGTGCTGAAGGTGTGAGGGAGTTGTGCTTTATCAAAGCTGTCATGAATTCACACACTACTACTGTGTGATGTAATACCAAAACTTGAAAGAAGATGCTACCCTCCCCTCATTCCCTGCATTATTGGGATTTTTTTCAGCATGACAATGAAGATATTCATTCTCACAAGGTGAAATTCCTTCAGTGGACATGTATTTAACTCAATCTTAACGCTCTTGAGCAGCTGTGGGGGATTCTGTGGAGACGAGCTGAGCAAAACTTGCAATTAAAGACCAGAGCATTTAAGGAGGTCGTCCTCCAGGAGTTAAACAGGACAGATGTGAAAATTTGTCATGAACTTGTACACTCAGTGCCAAGAAGGGTCAGAGCAGTATACTTAAAGTTCTGGAGGACATACTAAGTACTAGAATATTATACATTTGCTGAATTAAATCTAGGGTGTACTCATTTCTGCAATCATTCATTTAAACAAAATCGGCTAATTTACTTATCTTACAGAAAATATTGGCATATATTTTGTTGTTTTTATTAAGTATATGTTTAATACATTTCAATTTTGCCATCTTTCCATGAATTATATTAGTGATCATTAAGAAAATACATATTTTATATTTATTCAGAGGGGGTGTACTCATTTATGCTGTGCACTGTATATATTGTCCCAGTCTGATCAGGTTCCACAGTTTGAGGATGGTGAGACAAGACAATCAGCCACTGGCCAATGTTTTTACAGTGTGTTTCACACCACCGGCAGTAGTCGGACCACCGTCAGCATCTTTTTGGCCGATTGGACATGTAGAATCATCATCGGAGAGAGGTCATTCTGATTGGCTGTTCAGCTTAGTGAACCAGTCCACTAGAAGATAAATTAAAAGTGATGAAAGCAACAAGCTGTGAAGTCAACATTTTCATCTTATCTGAGCATTCCAATGTGAGAATATTTTCATAATGACATGGCCGTCTAGAATAAAGAGAGTCAAAGTCCAACTGCTACAGGCGTTTGGCTTTTGAAGGGTCAAGTTATTACTTTGTACGTAATGTGGAGGAGCACTTAATGGTTAATAGGGGGGAAGTGCTACCTGTGATGAGAACACGTTCAGGGCAGGCTGGTTAAGGCACATCCTGTGTAATCCCCCATAGGAGTTCAGAGACAGTAGGATATTAAGATAAAGAGGTGGTATTAGAATGAATGCAACACATTAATGAGACACAAGAGCTTTGAGTGGATCTTCAAGGAAGGAAAGTGGGGTAATTCCTCTCAAGAGCATTTGACATTTGAACCAACTCTAGTTCTGGAGAGAGACACTTGACTCTCCAATTGGAACAAATGAGATGACAGTTGGGAAAGATGGTGGTCACAGGTCAATGCTGTAAAAAAAAAGGAAAATATTGCTAAAGAAAACTGCTCAGACTAGCCTAAGATGGTTTGTGGGTGTGTCCCAGTCCTGGCAGCTTTAAGAGTTTTAAGACTATGACACACCAAGTCAGTGATCGGCAAATGTCAGAGAGTCATTGAACATCTGTCAGCCTAGTTTACATTGTCAGTACTATTCAAACTTTTTAACCAGTTGAGCATGTTGAATTGGCGTTGGAGCAGTTAACTAAAGGCATTATCCTGACATAATATATGCTAATATACGTTGATTTTTATTTATTTTTTTACTTCTTGGAAAATGGTGTAGGACCCCAGACCACTGCTTCTATTCGATATATCTACAAATGCACTTGAGTTTCATCCACCTCTACTCTGAAATTGAGCTTACCAATGTGCTAGCTACTTCTGCGAGCTAAACTCAATAATTCAACAATTTAATATTTGTGAAAAAAGATAAATGAGACCCTCTAGAGCAGGGTTCCTCAAATCTTTCCCTGGAGGGCCAATCTGCTGCAGAGTTTAGCTCCAACCCTGATCAAACTCACCTACCTGTGATTTTCTAATGATCTTGAAGACTCTGATTAGCATGCTCAGGTGTGTTTGATTAGGGTTAGAGCTAAACTCTGCAGGAGTGGGCCAGATTTAAGGATGCCTGCTCTAGAGTGACCACTTTAAAACAGGAATCAGTAGAAGCTTTTTTAAGATGACATTAACATTTAGAAGAACAGAGTTAGAATCATATTTCTACTTTCTACAAAGCTCATTGTTCTGAGAAGTGAGGTGTGCTCTGATTGGCCAGCTATCCAGTGCGTTGTGATTGGCCGAATACTTCAAGCGTGTGACGGAAATGTTACCATGTTGTGATGCCGTGTCCTGGCGCGACGAGACTAAAACAATAAAACCCATTATAAACGAGGCATTTGTTGCATCCAGTGGGGACATAATTGCTGATTATAATGACTTATACTGTCTTTTTACGTGTTGCATTGCATCGCGCCACGTAAACATAAAACCATGTCTGCATTTGTGATCGGAGAAACGACAACCAACAAGCACTACCCTACACTGCTCAAAACTCGCGTTTGAATAGTCAGTGGCAAATTCTTTAAATATGAAAACATACTTACAGGCTGTGAGTCAGAAGCGCCAGACTGTCCTTGCAAAGTTGGAATTGCCCCACTTTATAGAAACAGCCTTTGTGCACAGCTAGCATTGTAGGCTACTCTCCCAGGTTCAGGAAATAGTCCTCCGTAAAATGCGCTGCACACTGGAATATTTTGCTTGAACTGTTCTGGAACAGTGTTGTAAATACAACTTAACCACTGATTTCTAGTTGTGTCCTTTTTCGCAACGAAACACAGCGTCTCCAGGACATGGCGCTGGCGGCAGAAACAATACTACAGCGAGAATAAAAATCACGCCCTCTTTCTTTGCGTATACATTTGGGCGGTGTTATGCAAATCTTCCCACACCGTGACGTAGACATGTGGGGGCGTGTTCAAATGAGCCGTTTTAGGAGGGCGTGGACAAGTCTTAACTTTTATAAAGAATATCTCTTTGGGTTTGAGACTTTAGTCTTTGCAACTTTAGGGATCTTATCTATGCACACACAGCTTGTAACACTCCAAAGAGAAAGGAAAACTTGAAATCGCATCATATGACCCCTTTAATGTTAATAGTAATGCTGTCAATAACTAGCAAAATCCTCATATAAATAAAAAATACAAACTTGTATTATTATTATTATTATTATTATACTTTTAAACACATATTAAACATTAAACTCTTCACTACTCTATATAGAAATGTTATGTCAATGCACCTGTTAAATGGGCTCTTTCTAATAGAAGTTCAGTTACTTCCCCCATCAACCTGCCATAATCGTCACTGTTCCAGGACCCCATAATTTACAAATTAAGCCCTGGCTAGCTGTCCTTCTACGCTGCACTCAATTACTTTGTACAGAGGTGCTGAGGCATGTCACTTACTAATGCTAAGACACGGATGAATGATTCAAAAGAGCTTAACTACTGCTATTTGAAGGAAATATCAGCGTAAAGTACCATGTGTTAACAGGAATATTGAATATTAATTGTGCCTGCAAATTAAGGACCTTGCAGATAATTTTTCACAATACTAAAATTAACTGCAAAATAAGTATTTATATATACTTTGGCACTACTGTCATAGAGGAGATAATAGACCAGGCCAGAGACTTAAATAATCACATTTTTATAATATCAATTTTTATGTAACATCACCAAGTACAATGCTAAGAATCGGATGGGGTTGTGTAAAGCACGCTACCACTGGACTTTGGAGCAATGGAGCAAAGGTTCACCACACCTGTCTTTTTGGGCCATTATCTCAATGATACCCCTATAATGGTGGTCCCTACAGGTGTCCCAATACTTTTGTCCATATAGTGTGTATACAGTTCAAATGTTTGGGGTCAGTATGACATTTTAATGTTTATTTAAATAACTTTCATGAAGACTTTTACGGTTAACAATGCTGCATTTTTTTGATCAAATGTTGACTACTATAAAACAGTACTGTGAAATATAATATTTAATAATTGGTTTTCCAATTTAATAAAAAAAATGCCCTTAATTCTTATGATTGAAAGACTGAGCTTTCAGCAGCCATTACCCAGTCTTCAGTGTCACATGATCTTCAGAAATCATTCTAATATGCTGACTTTCATGCTCAAGAGACATTTCTTACTATCATCACAATTGAAAATTGTGCTTTTGAGGAATAGAAAGTCCAAAAGCAATATTAAAAGTAATTAGATTTTTTAAATATTATATATAACATTTATAATATTACACTTAATCAAATAAATATTTAAAAGATAATTGATGTTAATGTTGTCTCTTTATGAATTTATGCTGCTTCAGTAAAATCATGGTTTACACAATATAGTATAACAATATAGTACACCTACCACACAGTGTTTTTGTTAATCAGCAGAAAATATTTTAATTTTTATTTTGTCAGGTTTAATCAGCACATCTTGCAGCCAAAGACGGTTCACACAGGGACCTCAGCAGATCCAGCACCCCACGAGTCAGCAGAAGCCTGTCGAGTCCCAGTTCCTGCAAGAACCACATGTCTCGAAGACCAGAATGTCAGTCCAGATCAAGTGGTAACAACAACACGGAGCAAACTGCAGCCAAAACCAGTTCCTGTAGCTGAGCCTCACACAGGGACCACAGCACATCCAGAGCCCCGCGAGTCAGCAGAAGCCTGTCGAGTCCCAGTTCCTGCGAGAACCATGTGTCCCGAAGACCAGAATGTCAGTCCAGATCAAGTGGTAACAACAACACGGAGCAAACTGCAGCCAAAGCCGGTTCCTGTAGCGGAGGACAAACACAGGATAAACCTCAGTGTAAGCATGACTTCTGCGGATACGTCTATTCTTATAGCATTACGTCACATTGCCATTACAATTTCTCCTGCTTCTTTCTTAATTTTCACTCATCACCCTCTAGTGGAGAGTAGAATTTACCTTTTTTTTCCAAATTAAAAGTCTGTCAACTACCTTAATTTTAAAGGGGTTACATAAATGCATATAGAGAACAGATGGAAAATGGAAAGTTAGGAGGAGTATTAATACAAATGCCACTTTGAGATGAAACTGCAAACAAGACTTTAAAATCCAACTCTCCTGATATATATTTGCAATTGTCTAGCAATCAAAATCATTATTTGACTGTTTTTCCATTTAAACACAATATACAGAAAAAAAGCTGCATGTTTCATTGCATAAGATATAATTGTATTTCTGTTTTTTCTGCACTTTCAAACTGCCTTGTAAATAAAAGCATCTTTCTAAATAACAGCTTACCGTTTACTTTCTAGTAAATACATACGAGCATGAAATGTAGCATTGCCTATATGTAGGCTAACTGCATAGAGAACAGATATACTTTAACTGTGAAGGTACAGGAAATAATGATTAAAAAAAATAATAATTTAAATTATGGTTTTGGTTGATAGAGGATTGTGAAACGCTTATAAACATACAATATACTGACTTTGAGGATAATGTATTTGATAATGTAGTTACTGTCAAATACCTTCTCATTTTAAGGTAGTTGAATCTTCAGGCCTTCGCTTGATTTGGTTCTTGCAGCAGCTCCTATACTCGGAGTTTAATCAACGACATTATTTGATTAAATACAACAAATGCATCCCACAAAAAGAACCTCCATCACAGTTAGGCATTTACAGAAGCTTTTATCCAAAGCGACTTACAAAGGAGGACAACAGAAGCAAACAAAACCAACAAAAGAACAATAATATGCAAGTGCTCGTTTAACCAAACGCAGTACATATAGAATTTTTTTTTATTTTTTAAATAATAAATAAGAAAACAAGTAGATACAATAGAAAAGTTAGTAGCCTATTACTAAGAATGAGATAATAATGCGAGGAAGTAATTAAACTACAACAACGACTATAAAGCGAACACGACGTACCCGTTCAGATGACTTACAAACTAACATTTCCATCAAACCACATGTTGATAACGTAAACCTATTTAAAACAACGATCCTTTTAAAATTAAAACATTTAAAGAAATGAATCCATCAATTATGAATTAAATTCTCAAACAGCGCTTACCTCCATCAGCCATTTCCACGAAAATCCTCGACAGTTCGCATTCTTCTTCCTCTTCTTCTTCATTTTGTTTTATTGGCGGGTCGCATTCTTAAAGGGATAGTTCACTTTGAAATTAAAATTTGGTATCTATCAGCTTACCCCAAGGGCATCCAAGATGTAGGTGTCTTTTTTTCTTCAGTAGATCCAATTTTGATGTTTCTAGGTCAAACCGTTCTAGTCTGTCAGTCATATAATGGCAGGTATAGGTCACTGTCTCTATAAGAGGGAAAAAGAACATGCACAGAGAAATCCAAATTAAACAATTCCCCATCGTAACTACACATTGATGGCCTAAGACACGAAACGAGCGGTTTGTGTGAGAAAACGAACAGTATTTATATCGTTTTTTACCTCTTGTACACAACCATGTCCAAGTGATCTGAGTGCGCACACGCATCCGGTGTGTGCGTGCGCTCTGGCAATGAGTGACGTATACGCGCGAGAGATCACACTTCCGACGCTTGCGCAGACTAACGCCCCATTCACACCATTATATGACTGACAGACTAGAACGGTTTGACCTAAAAATATCAAAATTGGATCTACTGAAGAAAAAAAGACACCTACATCTTGGATGCCCTTGGGGTAAGCTGATAGATACCAAATTTTAATTTCAAAGTGAACTATCCCTTTAATGAAACAGACTTATTATATCCAGGTGTGTGCACAAGGGGTACGCACGTGCGCATGCGTGACCAAAACAAAAAAAATGCACTGGGTATATAAGTTCAGACCGAAAACTTCTGACAAGATGGCGCACTAAGAAGTCACATTTCTTACGTGCTCTCATTCAAATCCCGAGTTTGTCCAGTTTGACAAGTTATAATAAATCCTCACCTGCTAATTTAGTAAGTTAACATACCCCAAGTTGTTTGAGATGATGACTGATGTGGAGGAACATTGTTACGCAATGCACATAATAACCGTAGGTTCAAGCAAAAGGGAGAGAGGAACTGACTCTGGACATTTATAACATTATTGTATTTATAATCTTCAAATAAATAATTTATAATTGTATGCATGTTGGTTCTATAAATGTATGCTGTTTCACAATATTTCTTAAAAATTGTATGCATAAATAATTCCTGGTGTTACACTTAGACTTTTGATTAATATGTTGTAATATTTCAAGTATTATTTAGATTTTTTATTGTACATTGTTATATTATGCTTTTAATGTCACTTTTGATCAATTTAATGCTTCCTTGCTGAATAAGGGGGGAACAACATTTCAACAGCAAAGTAGATCAACTAAAATTTAATTTTGTACATTAATATACCAAATGTTTCAAAACAGCGCATGTTTAATGAATTCTATTACTTGAGAAAGTATTTTATTTCAGTGATGATAAAGAAAATGGAATGGATGTCTTTTATGATGCTGCTCTTACTACATCAAGAATAAGTCGCTTAAGGACATGCATTACAGTGATTTTACCACTGTTGATGAGGTCTTAAGCATGTTTCACGGATGGCCTCTTATGGCTTATTGCTTTAATAAAATTGGTATAGAGAGCAACCAGACACGTATAATGCACTAAAGCAGATCAACTCCAGTCAGCCTACCATGAAATATTATAATCTCCACAAGCCTTTCACAAAACTCAATTTCAAGGTATGATAGAGGTTACAGAAATACAACTTCACTATGATGTACAAAAAAAGAGAAGCACACACAAATGAAAATGTCTCAGAACAGCACGGTGATGTGCCAAGTGAGTCTGGGGTCATGAGACACAGACAGCCATTCATCCAACTCTACAATACCTAAGAACTGGATATTCAGTCAAAAGTATCAGTGAGTATTTTAGTGACAAACTCACAGTAGATGAAAACATTTTGATTAAAGGTCGAAAAGCAGTCACCCTTGAACGTATCTTCTCTACACAGCGACCTCCCAGACATTAGTAAAAAACGAACAGTTCAAGTTGTCATTTTCTGGTGCTCGACTCGCTCTTATTCTCTCTGAACCAGCTGAAATCAAACCAAACTGAATGAATAGCCAACAATGTCTAGTACTAATACACTACCTGTGATGTGAATTGGCTCTGCTCTTCAGTGTTTGCTGTTGTTACCATGAACCTTGAACAGTCGATTCTTAATCCATGGACACCTGCACACAGTTGTATCAGACAAGTGTGGTACACTGCTGATAAGCTATACCATTTATGCTTCAAGAATTCTGTTGCACCATGGGATTTCATTTACCTGACCAGTAGCACCGAGTGTCCACATACTAATGGGCTCACTTAAAAAAAACAGTCAGCAAAGTAAAACCGCTTATGAAGAGGAAGAAATATGAACATAATCAACAGTCTGATTAACTTGCAAAATATTCCATGTGAAGAAACACAGGACAAATTCTTAAGATTGTAAAATGTCATGCATTATGACTCGCCAAACACTTAATGAGCAAGAAATACTTTTTACCTCAAAATATATTTCAAGTTTTCTTATCGAAAATAAAGTTTGAATCTGCTATAAATCGTTGTCATAACCATATGAAACCAAAATGAATAAGAAAAAGAGGATTGTGTGGATCATGAAGACTGGAAGGTCTTGCAGACCAGTGAATAAAAGAATAGAGCAATATTTCACACATTTGGTTGGTATTTGTACCACATTCTGTAGTCAAAAGGATGGATCCTCACTGTCACTTCTGCAACAGTGTTGAGAAGGATTTTCAAAAAAACATTTGACTTCCACTGTAAAAAGATGCTTTTTTTTCTGCAGTGCTAAAATAAGATTTTTTTTTTTCATTTCCAGTTGACCAGTGGTGTATATTTGCATAATTGATAAGCTTTAGTGGAAAGTAGAAATGGCATAAACTCTTAAAACAAAAATAACATCCTACGCACTTGGCTTGTTAAAGCTGTTGTGTTTTCAAAGATTCACATTCATTCTAAACTGATGGAGTCACAAACTCAATAATTCAATTATTTTACTCTAATTGGCAGTTTTTTTTAGTGAATAAAAAATTTCCACTATGATAATTGAATTGTTTTGCCGACGCAGTTAAAACTTGACATTTTGCTTTGTTTGAATGTGCTGTATACTGTTAATGATGCATTACTGTCACATATGTGTTAGACTTTCCGCGTGTGCAATCCGGACGTGTACACGGACAGCGCAGACGCGAACTACTTGTATTTATACTACCGAAAGTGTACGCTGGTGGTCCGCTCCGCAGACGTGTTCCATACATGCGCAGTAGATCGGCTTGAACAGTAAACAAACATGTGAACTAACAATTGCCCAGAGTTATTGCACATCTTTATATTGTTTTATCGACAGATTGTAGAAGTGCGGGTAGCGACGGACTTCTTCACACAGCATGCAGTTGGTGCTTTTGTAGCTTACTGACCACGCGGATAAAAATGGTAGGCACGCGGATGTCCGCAGAGAGCCTCCGCGTACACCCTCCGATGACGATTTTTACGTCACGCATAACCTAGCGGACTCGTGCACGCGGAAAGTATAACACAGGCTACACAGAGTCAAGGTCACCAAACTCAAACGCATTCTTCTAAAAAAGTGCACACACACACAGCAGTGAACACACACCCGGAGCAGTGGGCAGCCATTTATGCTGCGGCGCCCTGGGAGCAGTTGGGGTTCGGTGCCTTGCTCAAGGGCACCTCAGTCGTGGTATTGAAGGTGGAGAGAGCGCTGTACATTCACTCCCCCCACCTACAATTCCTGCCAGCTCGAGACTCGAACTCGCAACCTTTCGATTACGAGTCCGACACTCTAACCATTAGGCCACGACTTCCCACACGACTTCTTAAAGGTGCGCTCAGTATTTTTTTCTGTTTCTGTTACAGAATACTTTCGCTCATGAAATTTGTAAAATTATGCTTTTGCGTGATGCTACATCCACAGCATCAGGTTGAAATATAAAGACCTCTGGCATATCAAATAGTGCACCTTTGTGCACCTTTAATTCCATTTATTTGCTATGCTAATATCCTCCACCTCTGCATCAAATCAGATTAAAATCAGAGAGTAAGAAACGCTAATCTTGATGTTGCCATGTGTTGTTGCTGGTTTTCGAGTGTAATTTCACACATCTGTCACATTTCCAATTTTCACTTCTTGCATCTGGAGATTTCATGTAAGAAAGTGTGGATGTCAGTTTGTTACACAGTCAGACTGACATGTGTGTAACAGTCACTAATATGCATCTTTACCAAGCCTTGCTAAAATATCGTGAGGTTTTCTACTTGTTTTGTAATACATAATATATTCATCTCACTGGGACCAACGTGCAATGAATACAGGGGACATTACCTAGGAATTAATCATACCAGCTGATAACGATGTTTATTTACACACCCTGTTGTTTTAGCACTCAGTTCACTGAAGGATTCAAGCCAATCAGGGCATGTTATATTTAGATATTAATATACTTAAATATAAATGTCATTACTATGAATAATAGTGATATTAATAAGATGAAACTAAGTGTAAATTGTTTCAATCCAATACTTTTATTATTCATACATACATAAATACATAATCAATAACAATATAAAAGTTATTTGTGTGGGGTTCCTATAGCAAAACAACTTGTGCACTGCAACAAGGAGGTAGAAGTGCTGGAAAATACATCAACTGGATTGAGAGCTAGTTCGAAAGCTTGAGGACCTTTCCCGATCCCGGTCACTTCTACTGTCCTATACAGGCCCCGTCCACACGGAGACGCGTTTAGCTGTATACTTAAAAAAATTGTATCGTATTGTTGTTTCGTCCAGACGGATCCTGCGTTTTGGGAGCCTGAAACTGCTATTTTTTGAAACCGGGCCCCAGAGTGGACAAATCTGAAAACGACACCGTTGCGTTTTCGTGTGTACAGCCAATCCGTATATTTTGTGAAACGATGATGTCATCACCCCACGTCACGACCCTAGTCAGACATCGCTATGTCACGTAACAGCAAAAACAAAGGTGGACTACATGCTTGTGTTCGTGCTGCAGAAGCTACTGAGCCTATTAGCCTTACTAACTTTACTAGCTATTCTTGTTGTTGTGTTGGGTTTGTATACAGCGAGCAAGTTTTATGCGCATGCTCCAAGTCGTCTTCTCCATTTTTAGTGTATCTCTGTGGCAGAATTACAGCGCCACATACTGGTCTGGCATGTATACTACATCGTTTTGAGTTTGTTTCGTGTGTACACATATTTCTTGAGACAACGCTGTGTTTACGGAAGAACGAGGAAAAAAAAGATCGGATAGGGAGAGCTCTGGCTTCGTGTGGATGAGCCCTAAATCTTTTTTTTTTTTTTTAAACAATAACTGGTTTGCTAAACATTTTGGATGTGTAGCGAATATTTGCTAAAACTAGCAAATGCGCTAAATTTAAGCAAGTTTTACACAAATGTGACCCCTCAGAGATTTTGTAAACCTTTGTCAGCTGTCATCGCTACATCTTTGGCTTTCCAAAAGTTGATTAGTTAATTTTTTTTCAAAACTTGGCACAGATGTTTGTTGTCAATTAAAATTTCTGCCCATGACAGATGGTCTTACAGTCACGATGAAAACAAAGCAGCTCAGAGATGTCGGAGAACAAACGTGATAAATGGATGGCGGTATTTCGCTATCAGCAATGAGCTGTTTCAAATACATTCCGACTCATTTCATGAAGATTATATACGTTTTATATCCTCTCTCCTCTATGCTGCTGCTTTGCGATGCAGCTCAGGTGCCAGGCGGCTCAATTCTCACTTAGTTCTTCCTGCTTTCAAGCCGCTCTCCTTGGAGCGTGGCAGGAACGCATCTGATGTTGAAATAATCCATTACATTTGATCCTTCACGCTGTGCCGTTCGTCGTGTCGGAAAATTTTACAGTACTTCCCAACTGTATGTTCAGCCCAAAGGACGTCAAAAGGAACGTCACACCAGCGAGCATATGTATCACTGTCAAGAAACCATTTCTCAACTCCGCCGGGACCATTTTAATGCCTACACTGCAGACATGGCAACCTCAGCGCGTTTTATATTCAAATCAGGGCAGCTCTGGTTTTAACTGTGAAGTATAGAAGTATTATAGTGTGTGCGAATGCATCTTTCCTAAATTAATATGGTGCCTTATTTAATCTCCCCACATCTGGCGTACCATAAGGCGGTGCGCACCCTACAATGTGTTTGCTTTGCTCAAGTGGCTATGGGCCGTGATTAATTGAACCTCAGTGAGAGGGTCCGGGCTCCACTAATGTAGTGTTCATCACCTCAGCCGCACAACTTGGCCCCTAAACTGAAATGTCAACGCCCAGCCGCCCAGCCGCCCACAGCCCGATGTGCACTCTGAAGATTAAAAACAATTTCCATCCTGGCAACAGGACTAGTGTATAAATGTAGTTTTTAATATTATCAGAGATGAAAAAGTTAAGCATAACATACAGTCAGGTGGATATTATTGCAAAATAAATCTACATGGATCAGGACTTGTTTACTTTGCAATAATAATATAAATACTGATTTGATTTGACATAATTTATATCATATTAAAGCTATTTCCTCTAAACAGATTGTTTTTCTTACTCCATTACAGCAGAGAAAACAATCTGCTTAGTAACAAAACAAACACTGCAATAATATAATATGTATATTATTAATCCTCAAAGTAAAATTTGTATGGACTAGTGAACTACCATATTATATGTCTTATTCTATTGTATATGTAAATTAGAAATCCACCATTATGGGGGTGGGGGTGTGTGTGTGTAAATTTTGTTGAAGCATGCTTTGGAGAAGTTGATAAATAAGGTGCAAAAAAGGAATGCACCATTATTAAAGTTATTGCGGATACTATAAGTTGATAATTGTGTTGAGAGATAACCTAATAAATAAATAAATAGCCATTAGTAAAATTATATAAATTACACTAAATGCACTAAAATACATGCTTTAAATTTAGGCACCACATTATAAAGCACAGTATGAAAAATGGATATTCATTATAAGATCTGCTAAAGATTATTTAACTTTTGACTTTTAATTCAAAAATAAATAAAACAAACTGCTAGTGCATAATAAAATAGCAAAATAATAATTATTACAGATTATTTTCAGATTGTAAAAAATAAACTCCTATAATCTTTCTTTGTTTAAATTAATATAATATAATATAATATAGAGTATTTTGACATGTAAGCATGTACGTTTTTTATGTACTTTTTATATTGTGGACCAGTCCCATCTTTCACTACATAAATTAAATACAATTTAAAATCATGGAACCTCTTACACACTGTATATTTTAAATATACTTGTATATAAATATATAAGTACACATTTTAACTATATGCATGCACATCATGTTACATATGTGCTCAAAAGGCAACATTTTTCTGTTCGTCACCTCTCAGATTGTGTGATTAGGAGCTCATAAGTGGCAGCTCAACACCATTTTTCACACAATATCTCAATCACACTTCATGAAATATGCAATTAAGTTTTCTTACAAGCAGTAAACTTAGACTTGTCGCCATGGTTCTGATGGGAGCAATTTGGGAGTGTGCACGGTTCTCTCTGCCTCTCTGTGGGCTCAGTTGGCTTCATGCAAAAGGAACCAAACACTTGAGAAAATCACCCACATCTCTGCAAGCAGGTCAAGTGGAAGCCTATCCGGTATGATTAGAGATGCTTCCAACAGTTATGGCATGTGACTGGCACATTTGATTGACTGACCTGCACACTGACCGAGCATGCTGGGAGAAAAGCCTGCAGGTGGGTCAGTCTGTCTGATCTTTGAAGAAGTCAGCGCACTTACATTGACAGCCCAATGCTCGCATATATGCACAAGACTATCCAAGTGTACTTATTCACTACACTTCAGGATATGATGCAAAATATGTTTGACTTTTGAAGCATTTTTACTTGCACAAACATTTTTGAATGTGAACAAACCCATAACAAAACATATTAAATTATGACATTTATTTTTAATGAATCAGACTTAAAAATTCAGGAAATACTACTATGAATCAATTTGACGAGTAAACTCACTGAATTTACAACTGAATATATCTCACGCAAACAAGTCCTGAAAATAAGTGCAAAATAATAACAAGAAACTTTGTTTACATAATTTTATAAAAAAAATATATTTATTTGTTTGTTTTGGACAAAACCTTATTTGTTATGTGTATTTTTTTTTTATTTAGTACATTTTAGCAGACATGTTGTAATGAATATAAAACAAATATTTTAATTTAAAGTCCAGTCATCATTTAATGTTTTTATTTCAATGTTTATACAAACAAAAAGAGCATAGTGCTGCTAATTTTATTTGTTGGTTTTCAATATAAAACTTGGTAAAAATTATATTACTGTGTGTGTCAGTACTGTTTGAACATTTCCAGAACATTTTAACAATACCGAGCATAAAGTTTGGACTGATACATTATTTAAATATACATTTATTAACGTATTATATAACATGGGTAGCTCTCAGCCACAGCCACTTTCATTTTTTAACAAGTAGCTCTTGAATGATATAAGGTTGGAGACCCCTGTATAAAACATAGTTTATAACTGTTGCATAATATTCAAAAGAACTCTTATTCATACTGCTCAGGTATGTGCTTTTAGATGCAGCCACAAACCTGAATTAACAAACTAAATCCATCAAACCAGTTACTGAATCAACATCTGACTCATTTTCACTGGAGCTACAGTAAGTTAACGTTTTCTTCAACAATGTTTACAAAAAAGAAAAAGAAAAAAAGTGGGAGGAAAAGTCACTCTCAGTCTCAAAAAACAAATAGGAAGAATAAACTGACCAAATCTCCATTATCTTGTTTATACTTAGTATGGACTCTTCTTTGATGTCACCATAATGTCCATAACGAAGGTTGCGTCGTTTATTTTCATAAATGTGTGTGCGAGTTCAGCTCTTGTGGGCAGGCTGCATGCTTTATGAGGTGGCAAATAAAGCAGAGAGCCTTTGCAGCAGCCAGTAAAAAGGGCCAGTGGCTGTGTCATAAGACCAGAACATGGAGGCGGTGATTACGGCCTCATTGGGCTGTTAGCAGGAATGGGCCAGCCATATTTAGAGTGCCATAAAACAGGGGCAGGCTGACAGCTTTACAGCATGTGGTAATGCTTAATGGAAGCTCTCCTCCGCAGGCTTATTACGGTAAAAACATACACCTCACAGGTGATGCTGCCAAAAAAAACAACTCTTTCAACTTCTATTTTTCTAGAAAGCTTAAAAAACATGAAACAAGGCATCAACGTAACCTGTCTGACTGTAGCTAGGTAAGAATGCTCCTGACAGCATCATATTGCTATTATTGTTTACAAGTAAACTGGGAGAAATTAGTTTAGTGGATATTAATATTGTTTTTAGATTTAATTGCATAGATCAGTTCCATAAACAACATCAGTTCCATACACGGAAATAAGAGGAACCAGAAATTTAAATTCTGTCATGATTTACTCACCCCATTTATGCTTGGAATTTCTTTCTTCCGTGAAACGGTGAATTTCTGAATTTTCTAAGCAGATCTTTCAGATTTCAGTTCTTGTCTATTATCAAGCGCTAGAAGACCAGTATCAGAAATGTACTGATTTTATGGTGTATACAAATGAAAATAAAAAATAGATTTATATTGTAACAAACACTTGGGTAATTGAACTTACCTTGTTAATTTAACATTGTAACATGACCCGCATTTACCACGGTAAAGGCTCAAACAGTGGCATGTAGATGAAGAGAATCAAGCACAGAAACATCAAAGACCAGTATCAGAAATACATTGATTTTATGGTGTATTGAAAGGAAATGCATTGTGATTTTGTTAAACATTTGGGTTATTCTTAGGGATGTAATGATATTAGCAACATCGTGATATCGCGATAGCAAAACGGTCTCGATATTATCGTGGTCACATGACGATATGCAACAATAGGTCTTCCGGGCAAAAAGTGTAGTTTTTAAATATATTTAAACTTCTTACTCTAACATATAAGGTTTGTAAAGTTGTGTTTAGTTATTCTTTGGCACAGTGTCTGTCAAATGAACTAAAACCGAAAGCACGATATCAAGTCTGTTTGCGCTGTGCATTTCAAAGCGAAGCCCACATTGTTGAGGTGATCAGCTCGTGATCCGGTGTTTTCCACACCTCAAAACGGCTCTGTTAAAGGTGAATGCAGTGAACTCATTTATTGCACGTTCTGTGAGTTTAGCACGCATTTGGGAATGCAACAGCCACAATAGGCTTTATTTTCATGGCAGATGATTTCAGCATTTCACTAGATTTGTAGTGAGACGTGTTTTTGTAAGCATGTTTCCATTGAAGCTGGAGTTTTCCTTCAAAATAAAAGCGCTATTGCCGTTTTCGTCAAAATAAATGCTTAAAAGTGCAGTATGAATTGCTGACAGCTAGCGGTTTAAATGCAGTCCAAATTCAAAATATCTATTTTAATAGAAATTAGGAAGGAAGTATTGTAATTTGCCTACTGTAGTGTAAAGCAAAAACAATATACCTATGAACTATTCATTTTCATGTATTTTACAGTGCAATATATGGCTATTACTGTCATTGTTGTTATTATTATGTTCTCATTTGTTTGGCTTCCTAAAACACCAGTGTGAATGTAATTTAGACTGAGAAAGTATATCACAAATAAAAAGAGAGTTGAGTCCCCTTTAAAGTTCAGGTACAAGTCAATTCACTGACTTTTTTCTGACTTAAGTTTTCTTAATTAAGAACATGGGTTAGAGCTTTTAATTTTGAACCCTCAAAGTGCATTAAATAGAATAATTAAATTTTAAAATGTACAAAATGTTATTTTTTTTCCCAATTCTTCATTTGTATTTTTATTTTTAAATATCACAATAAATATCGTATCATGGACTTCATATCGCGATATCGTATTGTGAGATTTTGATATTGTTACATCCCTACACTGTAAAAAAAAAAAAAAAAAAGTTGAGCAAACTTAAAAATTTAAGGCAACCAGCTTCAGCAGATTTTTGAGTTTTCTCAACTTGTTGTTTTAAGTTTTTTAAACCAAAAAGTTGAAAAAACTCAAAAATCTACAAAAAGAAGTTGAGAACTCAAAAATCTGCTGAAGCTGGTTGCCTTAAATTTTTAAGTTTGCTCAACAGTGTAGTTATGCTACAAACCTTTTTAATTGACCCACGTTTACCACGGTAAAGGCTTAAATGGTGGCATGTAGATGAAGCATAGAAAAAGACATAGAAGACCAGTATCAGAAATACATAAATTGTATGACTTATGCGAATAAAAAAAATCTGATTTTATATTGTAATATTTTGTTTACTGAACTTACCTTGTTAATTTAATGTTGTCACCTGCGACCTAACCCATATTTACCATGGGAAAGGCTCAAAAAGTCACATGTAGATAAAGTATACAAAGAAACATAGAAGACCAGTATCAGAAATAAATGGATTTTATGGTGTATAAAAATTAAAAACATTCTGATCTTATATTGTTATAAACATTTGGGTTACTGAACCTGCCTTGTTAATTTACCATGGTAAAGGCTCAAACAGTGGCATGTATAGCTCAGAAAGAAACACATAAGACCAGTATCAGAAATACGATGATTTTTACATTATACCCTATTTATTGCATCAAAATTTGTTAATACTTTGCTATATTTAAGGCTGGATAATTTTATCAGTTGTTTGGCTATTATTCATGCAACAATACATAACTACAATAACTTTATCTAGTGCTCTTATGAATGTTTATAGCATGATTTGTAAAAATGTAACTATACTGAATAACATAGCATAGACTTCTTCATGGCTAGTGTTTGCGTATTTCATTTCATTCTGTAACCTACTTGTTCTACAGATCTGTGTACTACTGTTAAATGCTACTGTATTTGACAGCGTTGATAACGTTTCTGACAGATAATATCATGATACATTTTGCGTTTCCCTTACCGAATGTCGTATCCTGTCAGCAATAACCTGTCCATGGGCTCTGTCAGTTTAAGAGCCGGTGTAGTGCCGAATTCTGACCCCTGCCAGATTTTTACCCCCGTAGTTTTGGTAGGTTTATGGTTAGGTGTGGGGGAGGGTAGCGATTTCAACGAGGGGGGTAATATTTTGGCAGGGAGTCGAAAATGGGCACAAAACCAGTGATGCAGTGTTGCCAGGTATTGCTACAAAAAAAAACAAAAAAAATAAACCGAAATTATTTTTAATCTTTAGCAAATAAGAAAAGATAAAGACGCTAAACTACAACTTCCTACTTTATTAACTTTCTAAAGTGTTAAATTAAGTGCAAAAGACAAGTCCAAAACGCTTATGTGGTCGTGGTTGTGCCCGCACCCTCACTCATGACTCTTGCCTTGTCCAAATACCCACACTTGTGGTCTTGGCCACTTGAGAGTGCGTGCGCGCGACAGGAAGTAAGTGCGCAAGACTGTCCAAGATCTTAAAAATGCCAAAGTGCAGTAACGCACACTCATGCTGCCTTCACGTGCTATCGGAATTATTGTAAATAAGAGTTTCCTAATCGGAAATTGGACGTGAATGGCCTCTCAAGTCGTATTTACTACTGGGAAATTCGGATATAATTTTGATACCAGAGTTTGCGAGTTGGGCGGGTCATAAACTTTAAACATGGTGGAGGGGACAACCTGCTGCTGTCAATGCTGTTCTCACAACAACTACATCCCTTTATCTTGTCGCTAAAGTAGTGTATTTATAGGCTAGATATGAACGATCATTCGAAGCATATTGTATGTTTTATAAGCAGTGAAATAAACATGTATTTGACTGAAATTCCACTGCTTGTATAGTGCGGTGAACGTTTATATGATTGTCAACCAATGGGATGCTACATTTTATTATTTCCAACATTAAAGCACTTGAATACGACAAGCTCGTAATCACGACTTCATAAATGGGAAATAGGAAATTTCCTATAGCACGTGAAGGCAGCATAAATCCACACTCCTGAGCACTATTCGAGACATCATGTTCTGGAAATAAATCGTGAGATTTTTTGCTGAGATCTCGGAAGAGGTCATGGAAAATGTTCCAATGTAAGTTATATATTAATAAAATAATTAGATATTACATATAATTTGGTAGAAAAACAGTGTTTTTATGTTTTATTGGTGCAAAGATGAGTAATGGTGATATTTATATTGTACAACATTTGCAACTGCTTTTTATCACTTAATTAGAAGCACCACAAATTAAATTATGTCATGTTATAGGGACTACTGAACAGACATTTTGAAGTTGATTTTAAAATGTAAAGTATTTAAAATTAAAATAAAGCTATGTAAACACTTGCATGTTTACAACCCATCAGGTAATGAAAGTTTGACTCACACTTGTGGTCTTCACCCTCATTTGAACACTTGGGCCAAATACAGGAAATACGTCATAAAAGTTGTCAAGTGCAAAGACCACAAGTGTGTGTATTTGGACAAAGCATCTGTCAAGACTCGTTCACTCCGCCAGCGTCTCGCAACGGTCATTTTCATACCATGGACGCTATTCTTGCAAAGTGTCTAAACTGAATTATACATGTCATGCAGACATTCATATGAGGAGTTTAACAGCAAATTAGTCATTAAGAGAAATGTACCGAGGTCCAGACCTCGGTGACTTCATAGCTGTCTACGGGCCTGTGTCCATCCATGATCCATCCAGAAGAAAAGATTATGCACTATTTATTTTTTTTAACTTTAAACTATTTTTTTTAACTTTAGTCACACATAACGTTGTAAATGTAAAATAGTTCCATATCTTATTCCATTCTATTAAGAAATACTGCATACAGGTTTAGAATGACACAAGGGTCAATGTTCATTTTTGGCTGAACAATTATTAATTTAATATAACTATTTAGATGAGTGGAAACAAACCTTGAACGTGTGCACTGGAGAGTGTGCTCTATACAAACAAAAAGACAAGATGAGCCGAGTCTAGAGACACTGTTCCCAATACGTCCAACTAGCTAGCCTACATAATGAGTTTTATTTCAGATTCCAGCTTTAATCAAACTCAGAGAGAATAAGAAAGGGAACGGAGTTTCTAAAAGAGTTAAAATGAGCATTTTTAGACAAAACAATAAAATGTTCATATTCATAGGCTAATCTAAATAAGCAATGAAAGAGAGCAAACATTTGGATTTCTGTCCTCAATGGAGCATGAAATTCATATCCAGCTCAAAGTTTCTCCCCTGGGCTGAATTACAATTAAAGGAGGAGGTGGGACGGAGGAGGAACATCAAAAGAATTGTCAAGTGTGGAGCAGTAAGAGGTGGTTTATATGTCCTTTGTGTTGTGATTGGTGGGATTATATGAGCATGCTCCTCCCAAACTTGGAACTCAATTTAAGGGTTTATACAGATCTCTCACTTTCTCTCGACTGGCTGTCTCATTCCCGGTAGGACCAGTCAAGGGTGAGAGCAGCTCAACTGGGTCATTACCCTTTGGCCCACGACAGCACACAGCTGACACAGATAAGTCTGGGCCAGCAGAAGCGTGAAATGCTGTTCAGATATCACTCACACCACAATACAATCACACTTTCTGTCTCAGAGCACTGGAAACAATTCGAGGAAGAAAATGAAAATTCTGTCATCATTTATTTGCCCTGATGTCACTCCAAACCTGTACTTTTTCTTTTTCTTTGGAACACAAAAGATAACATTTTGCGTAATGTCCTGCATTTTCCAAAAACATTTTAAGACTAAGTAGAAACCATCCATTATGATCAGCTTAGACTTATAATGCTTTGACAGTTTTTCGTGCAATGAAAGTGTCAATTTTACTGGCAAATTCCAAAAGTACAAAAATTGTCAAATCAAAATGTGTCCAAAACTAACTAAATAAAATGTTTTCTGTTAGGCTAGAAATCACTTTTACGTAAAAAAAAACTAAAATCAGACTTTAAATGCTAAAAGTGAATTTAGGCATCACTATATTATAAAGTACAGTCTGAAATTGGATATTCATTTTGAGATTTGCAAGGTTATATTTGGCATACGTTATTAAATTATTAGTGCTTTTTAAAAGAATAGCTTTAATTGAGTGTATAGATGATGTCAAGGGTAATCTAAACGTGGAAATGAGAATGCATAATTATCAGTTCATATGATTAAATAATAATACAATATATAATATTTTCCAATATCCAATGCTGATATATTGTGCAGCCCTGTTTTTTTTATTATATCTGGTGGCCATGATAGTAATTTAATGCATTTGCTGCAACATTTTGTTGTCTCTTCATGCAGTATAAGTAAAGTACTGAAGTTAAAAATCCTCAAACGTGGAGATGAGCAGAAGGAAGCCAATTCATTTCTTTATGCAACATGTGACATTTCTGTCATGCATGGAGGTAAACTGGACATTGATCACATTCAGTCAGCTATGTAAGACACTGCAAATACACTTGAATGTTTAACGTATGCAAAATGACATTTTATTTGTAATGGACATGACATTTCAAGCAGTGACAGCTCATGTGATTATTATAAATGCGGTTTGAGAACATCATATTAATTTAGAGCATGCAGTACATAGGTGTATAATTTGTGCTTTTTGTGGTTCTCAATGCTTGTTCTTCTCTGTTTAGTGTTTGAATGCTGCCTGCTAATGTGCTGCATTTACATAAAAAGTTGACGACAGACCTCAATAACTAGCATTTACAGCTTTAGCTAAAAACTCTAAATACAATTATCATTTAGTTTTTTGGTTGGTATTTACAGATGTCCGATTAGTTAATCAGCATCAAGCTGCGTCTAGGTGCTGCGATGCAAATTACAATCATTATTTCACATGTGTTTCCGGAAGAATGGTTTTAGCCTCAATTAAGCTTCAATCTAAATGTTAGGTTACTATAATTTATGAAGCAGGTCATCTTTTGTTGGTCTTGCATCAACAACTCTCTCTAAAACAGTCCAAACTCGATCTTTAATGGTAGGATTTTAAACTTTCAAATTCTATCACTTATTTATTGATTGACTTGTTTTTAGATATTGTGATGCATGTTTGTATTATTAAAATGCTCTATTAAGCATTTTTGCAAATACTATCTATATTAGTACTATCTATTTATCAGAAATATTATGATATTATACAGTTTAAAGAAAATGCAGTTAATGCATTTTTTTTTAAGAAAATAAATAAAAATAAAAAAGCTATTTAAAAAACTGTAGAAAAATGTATTTAAAAAGTAAATATTATGTAAAATATTAAGTAAATATTGTAGGCTAAAGTTATTTGCAGTTGTAAGTGTCAGTTAAATTGATAACTAAATTATAAAGAAAATCATATTACTCTAGCGATTTTATTAACAATATGAAATCTGTTAACTTATGGTTATTTTATACAGCACTGATGTTTTTATGTTCTGTTTTATTACCACGATATCAGAGCAGTGTTAAAAAGAAGTTCAAATAATGGCACAGCAGTCTCCCCAAACCATTATACAGAAAACACTAATTTACTTCAATAGCTAATTTATCTAACTTCTACCTCCAGTCCCACCTTGTTACCCCTGTCGACTGACTGCTACGTCTGGGACTGGACCCTCTTTAGCAGTGTGGACTCAGAGAACGTCTCCTTTCTCATCACACACATTAACCAGAGAGATAGTGTCAGAGAGGTCAGCGCCAGCCACAGACCTGATGGGACAGAAAGAGCCCAGCACAAACCTGAGCTCCATTTGCCAGAATCAACCCATCTGAGCCACTGACATGCTCAGAGGAAGTGATTCAGTAGCTCACTTACGTGGCGGAGCTCCAGTGGTAATTAGCTGCAGTAAATCTTCAATGAGCGTTATATGCCTAATGGTGATGAAGGAAGTTTTTAGTAGCCTATTGTGTTACGCAGTTGATAGGGTGTCAAGGGCGGTTGCCAGGTGGTTACTTACCAGCCCAAGTCAAAAGAGCCCACCTTCAAGTCTCTATCTGGCTTCTACATACAGTTTGGGTAATGGGTAAATCATTGGGTTATATATTATATTATGTATTTCATGGTGAAAATGATGGTGGTGGGATATTTGACTTCATTTTACCTGACTAAAAATGACACACAATGTTATCATTCTGCATTATCACAAATTAAGTATTTTGTGTAATATTGATAATGAATTTATTTTTAAATAAAATGGTTGGCTATTTTGTCTTGCTAAGGCCAATTTTTGAGCTAGCATTTTATATGAAATACAGAAAGTTTGTCAGACATTTGCATAATTTGACAAAAACCTGATTTAAAAAAAAACTACTATATATTAGGAGCAAAATTGTGGAAAAGTCATAATTTTTGAAAAACGGATAAATTGATTTTACGCAAATAGTTTATTTTTCCTCTTTATTTAAATTACCATACACAAAAAAAATGGTGTAGAAAGAACTTTCACTCAGAAATTGCTTGTAAATGTCAAAGAAACTTTGGTAACACATTAAATTAAACATGAAATTTTGAAGTAGAAAAATAGTATTACAGTATTTTCTAAAACGTATTCCATTAATCTTTGTTTAATTTTTAACTTTAAAAAAAAATCTGTTTTTACAGTGTATTTTTCACTATGATATTCATTTGTCTAATAGTTTTTCTTAGTTTAAGATTTTAATTCTGGGTCTGGGACAAGACTAAAACAATAAAAACCTATACATAAAACTTTGCATTTGTATAAAGATATGCATAGGCATTTTTTAAAAGCAGCAAAAAATAAATGATTAAAGCATAATATAAAGTTTTCAATTGTATAATGTGACAATCATATAACAGAGAAAAAAATATTATATCAGTTTTAATAAAAATCAAACCATGAGACATAAAAGTGCCTGAAGTTTCAGAAACAACCAGTAATAGTGACGCATGCCTTCACAAAACACTCTTATGGTATGTACGGTAATATACATTTTGACAAATTTATAAATGGTCTGTCGCCTTGAACTGACACTTGACCTTGGCGTAGAAGGTAGAGGGTAGGAAATAAAAGATAGGTGTCATAAAATAATGTGCTGATGCAGTTATTAAGTTTGGCGGGATTGTTGATGTGGACGGGGAGGTCTGAGGGAGCGTGAAATATCACATATGCTCAAAGATCAAAGCTGTGCTGATGGTTTAAGGAGCCAGTCATAAATCAGTCTCTAAGAACAATCACACCAGATGGCCAGCTCTGTTTTGATGTTGTTTCCCTTGGGGGGGGGGGGGGTGCTGAATTAAAGCACTGACTGACTGCTGGAAAGAGCTCATAAGGAGATGAAAATGCTGGAATCTGAAGATTATGGAGCAGTTATTAATGGGTCAGTCAGGATAATTGCATTTGCTACCTGAATTGTGAATATTTCACTTGCAGACGGTGTGATGAAGGCCGTTACTGCACCACTGATTGAGCGGGTTCAAACGCGGCCTGATTTAATGAACCACTTATCTGGTAAATCTAAATCCACTAAGACCAATTACAGAGCTGCTGATTCACATGGAGTTTGAGTCATCTGACTTCTTCCAGTGAGATTCACATTAAGAACAGTGAGCTGGTCAGGACGTGGGTTCCATGACTGGAGGTGGTTGAACTCTATGTTCAATCATTTACTCACCCTAATGTCATTTCTGACCTGTATTTTTTCTTCTTTCCCTGTACAATAAATGGGGCCCAGAGCTTCCTGGTATCAATAAAGATGAAAGTGATACTTCTTATTCACTGATATTTTCTTGACATTCATAACATTTTTAAATTAATCATTCTATAAATGGTCATCTTAATCTTATTTAATTTGACTTTTGTAGTGAACAGATTGATGCAGTAAACAAAACTCAATGATTTGTTAATGAATCACACTTCATTCACTTTTATTATATGGAAAAAAGTTGGGATGCACTGAAATTACATTGATCCTGTTCTAAAGTTTAACTCACTGATTCAATGATCCATTCACATTGGTTAACAGAGTCCAATGAACAGGGAGATTTTGAGTCAAATTTCTGTCTGTTCATCAGGTAAAGCTTCTGTATGACTTCAGACAACTTGGCATATAATGCATGATTCATATCAACTACTTTCACGGTACTTTTATGTAGCATTTGTTTTGTTTTGTATCATTCATGAATCAGACTGATTCTAGTCAAGTTCAACTCACTGATTCAATGATCTTTTCACATTAGTTAATATAGTCTGATTGTAACAATTCCACTGAAGGAGAGTTGAGCTGAACCCACATGTAGCTTATTAGATACCAACTTGAAGTAGCTAAATACAAAGTAAGCAATGAATGAACATGAACAAACAGCAGTTACAGAAAACAAAGCTAGACAAGAGTCAATGAAACATGAGGGCTATATATACACAAGACTGATGTCTAAACAAGGAACACATGTGAACCATAAAGATTATCAACCAATGACAAAACAGTACTGAGAAACACATGACTAAAAACAACCAATCAGAGCAAGACACATACATGGAGAGCACATGGCAAGATACAAGAGGGCAAGGGAATCACATGACAAACAGGATGCAATTTTGTGTTCAAGTCATGTCGGATAGATCGTATTTATGAGTTGAAAGCACATGAACGCCACCACAAAGTCGTTATTATGAGTGGGCAACTCAAAATTTTCTTCAAGTCCAGAGTTTCTGAGTTAGGGGCGTGTCAGTGAGAAAACGTGTCGGATGCAATGGAGGCAGTCAAAGACTATAGATATGCAGCATGGATGGTAAATATGTTGAAATTAATAAAATTATTATATTTTTGTAATGTACAATAAAACTATATAAGTTATTTATATACAAATTATGATATTATTGTATAATTACCATCGAATATATAATGATTCAGTTTAATTCACCTTCATAAATTTAATAAAAATCCCAAAAAAGCAAAAACACAATGATGCACATTGTTTATTCATCATTTTGTAGATGTAGAGTTAAAAAAAAACTTTGAATTTTATGTAGAAAAGTTAAATTGCCATCTTGTTCCAATCAAAGTGATTTGAACGCACCGTAATTACGACTTGTCAACTCGTAAGTACGAACTTCCCAGGAGGACTTGAAAATAAAAATATTTAATAAAAAAATAAAAGTCAACACAATACCAACTGTGACACCAATGAAGGGGAAGATTATCAGTGAATAATGAGTCAAATATCATAACATGATTCATATGAGCTACCTTTACAGTACTTTTATAGAGCTTTTTTGTCATTTTCATGCTTTGGTGCTCATTGGCTTTTATTATATTGAAACAGGTGGGCAAGTCTATTTTGAATGATTCATTTTTGAATCAGACTAATCCTATTCTGAAGTTTAACTCACTGATTCAATGATCCATTCACATTAGTTAACAGTCCATTGGAGGGGAAGATTATCACAGAAGAAAAGAGTCAAATTTCAGTCTGTGCATCACACAAAACTACCATATGACTTCAGATAGCTTAGAATGATATGCAAGACTTGTATAAATACTTGCAAATCTTACATAGAGCTTTTTTGGCAATTTTCACACTTTGATGCTTTTATTACTTGGCAAAAATGTGGGCAAAGATATTCTTCAACACATCACTATTTCTACAGAGGAAAGAAAGTTTTGATATCTGGTTGATAACGTAGTCAAGCCAAAGACTTGAAAAAAAAGGTTGACAGTTTGATTATCAAAGATGAGTTTAAAGGGATAAAACTGGTGACTGCAGAGGGACTTTAACATCTTTAAAAACATTATGAACCTTTCATTTAGATTATCACTCAAAATACTCAACTAAACTGAAAACACAGTGGTTTTATAATTAAATCTGAATCTGTTTATCAGAGAATGGTTTGAAAATGAGCATAAATATTCATGTACATCCCAAACATCTGCACTCACTGTGAGTATAATTCTGTTTGCTATCGCAGTGGTCACAGCGATGTCCATTCAGAAGCGCTCTGGGCGATGTGAGCAGCGTCTCTTATGAAGCCAGCCCACTGTAATGAGCTCATTAAAGTCATGAAATCTGGTTATGAGGCATGACCAAGTTGAAATTGAAGAACATCTCTCTCCTGGATTCTTGGCAAGCTCTCAAACAAGCGAGCAGATTCAGATGCTGTTCTTCACAGTGGCCCAGTCAAAAGTTTGGAGATGTTTGCCCTGGAGCTGTTATGATGTGAAGCTTGAGAAAGCGACTGCATAAACAGTTCTGATGAGCCAGGCGTCGGTGCCGGTAATCCTCTGTTCACAGAAAATGAGAGAGACACATTAGAGAGTGGAAATGCGGAAGGATACGCTGTGTTTGAAAGGGAGAGAATAACCGAGGCCTGTGTACATCACACAACTTTAAAGGCGACACATGACAGTAAACAGGATTTCGTGCTCTTTTAAGTTTTTACAGTGGTTCATTTAACAGATGCTTTTATCCAAAGCATCTTACAAATGAGCAAAAGTACAACTTTTCATCTATTAATCTGTGTTGTTGTCTTGTTTTCTTTTTCATGTGAGAAGAAAAATTTCTTGAATCAAGTTTTTACATGTTTTGGTAACACACATTCACTATTAACTATTAAGTATTCCCTCAGTAAACTCCTAAGTTTCTGCTTTTTAAAGTTAGTAAGGTATAGGTGTTATAGGTTTAGGTATTGGGTAAGATTAAGGGATCTAAAATATGGTCATGCAGAATATGTACATGTGCTTAATTAGTAATAAACAGCCAATACACCGGTTAGTGATAATAGTTAGTGTGAATTTTTCCTTAAAATTAACTAATTGGTTACAGAGTTAACTTTTTTTTAAAGATTTATTCTATGAAAAAAAAGTTTGGATGTATTAAGGATGTTCAGATATAAAAATAAAAAAAGGAATAGGAATGTGTATGGAAAGAAAAGTACATTTCAACTTTTTAAATTATCATTTTCATCTTGTTTTTCAATCAATCAATCAATCAATCAGTTGTATTGTATTGTATTCATTCATTCATTATTTATTTATTTATTTTACTTTATAAGCAAAATATCTTGAATTAAGTTTATTTTTCTTACCCCATAATCAAATTGTTTTACATGTTTTAGAATAAAATTTTATTTTAAGGTGTTCTTGTTATACATGTTACATGTACTTACTGTTATAATAACAATTAATTATGAATAATTACATGCAAGTAACCCTAAGACAAACCCTAATCCTAACCCTAACCATATAAGTACATGTAGTTAATTAATATTACTTAGTACTTAAATGCATACTTTAAAAGAAGCGTAACCTATGTCACCATTAGAGATTTATTCTTGAAGGAAGAAAATAGGGTTAGAAATCTAAACTATTCTTTTAAATTTAATTTTATGAAATATATTTTAAAGTTGCAAAATTTAGATGTATAGGCAACAGTGAAGCAACACTGAGACAAACAGTAATAATAATAATAATAAGTAGTAGTAGTATATTATTATTATTTTAAAAATGCAGGACAGGAAATCATCTTTAAAATATATATATAACTGGTTTTAGTGCAAGAAACATCAAAAGTGGACTTCTGCACTTATACTCACAGCAGTTCTGCTACAAACACTGGAGTGTTACAATCAAAGGTACTCAAATTAGTTTCTGATATGAGTATAATTACAGTGGTGGAATAAGTGTGTATGACATCCATGAAAAGAACCCCGACTGCAATAACCAGACCGGCTCAAACAGCCTAAACATGATTTTGTGTGAAATCATGTTTGAAATCCAGTCTCATAGGTGTCATTTCCACAGTATGACCTAAGAACTAAAAGCACTGAACCTGAAAATCAGGGTCTCTAAAAACCCCAGTCATGTTTCTCACTTACCATGCCACAGCTCTCAGCTCAATTATTTACACCATTTTTATTCGTTGAATCCCATTAGGCACATTTGTTGAATGCTAGCGTGCACTTATGACTAAATCTGTTAATGTTTGTCATTATGCAACTGAGGCTTTTCTAAAGTCCATTTACCACAAGTCCTATGCCTACACATCTCTTACTTTAGAGCAGCTCAACTCAATATTAATGATTAAAGCAAAGTCTTTTGGTCTTTGTGATGGATTTTTAAAATTATGCAATGGCCAAAACAGTACAGCAGAATATCTACCGTTTGACATGTTTCGGGGATGATAAGTCCAGGATAAAAAAAAAAGTGGGATAGTGATATATATATATATATATATATATATATATACATACATTGACATGAGACATGTTGACTATAGTGCTGCTCTATACAGAGATATTTTCCATTACTATTAGCCCACACTGGTTATCTGGCAATTTCAGACGCCTTTTGACTTTTCGGGCCATGATTTTGATCTCTCAGATCTTCAGCATGAAGAGGTTTTTCTGGAGTTTAGCCAGAGGTAGAGCAGGTCCTTCTGTGAATACACACTTTCTGCCAAAGTGTTCAAGAGGCAATCACATCAAACAACTGCAATGAATATTAATCAGATCCCATCAGAAACATCAATTATCACATGACCTTAAACCATTTTTTTTACTCAGCAGACAAGGACCCTTTTCACAGAAACACAAGGCTTCAGTCAAGGCTGTTTTATGTAAAACTACATAACTCCTACATAACTGTTTTGTAATGGAATGGAATGTATACATCATGTAATGCATGCATCATTTTGGTCAAGAAAATGTTTTAGTCAGACCAAACTTGAACCACCTTTTCAAAGAAAAATGAATTTATTTATTAAAACATTTATCAGCATACACTCACCGGCTGCTTTATAAGGTAAACCTTGCAGGTTGGACCTCCTTTTGCCTTTAGAACTGATTTAATTCTTTGGAATAGCATCAACAAGGTTTGACTTACAGTTGGCTTTCTATCGATTCGAACCAGTCTGTCCATTTTCCACTGACCTCTGGCATCAACAAGGCATTTTTGTCCACAGAACTGTCACTCATCAGATATCTTCTCTTTTTCAGGCCATTCTCTGTAAACCCTAGAGATGGCTGTGCTTGAAAATCCCAGTAGATCAGCGGTTTCTGAAAAACTCAGACCAGCCCGTCTGGTACCAACAACCATGCCACATTCAAAGTCACTTAAAGCATCTTTCTTCCTTTTCTGATGCTCAGTTTGAACTTCAGCAGATTGTCTTGACCATGTCTACATGCTTAAGGGGGCGGTTTACACAACACCATTTTCAATTACCTTTTATGAATTTGGGCCATTCATTTATACAACAATGGCGTTTGGGGTACTAAAAATACAACATTTTGAAAACTGGTTTCAAAGTTCAAGTTTTTATAATGTTGCGCAAACATAATATGTGTATTATGTGTATTATGTATATTACATGTATTAAGTTTTTATGTGCATAGGCAAAGTGGCATTAATTACAGCGGTTTTAGTCATTTTCAGGAATCTGTATGAACAGAGATTTGTTTTGATAACGCTGCATCTTTTCAAAACGCAAATGAAAAACATTTCCACTTTTAATACAATCATTGTGTAAACATACCCTAAATGCATTGAATTGCTGCCATGTAATTGGCTGATTAGATAGTTGTGTTAACGAGCAGTTGAACAGGTCTAATAAATTGTCCAGATAGTGTAATGTCAGACTGTTCTTCCTTATTGTATATAAACTCAGAATTGCAAAATATAAATTTATAAGAGAAGAGAGTTTCTCGGAATTGCAAGAAAAAAAATTACTTATGGGATTAAAAATCATATACGTATTTTTTATTATTATTGTTATTCATTCCATCATTCATTCCACCATTCATTAATTCATTTATTCTTTATTAGTTTTCTTTTTTCTTTTTTTGTGGCAGAAAATGGCTTCCATGCTTAAGTAATAGCCACTTTTCAGAAATGTCTCTCTATAGATTTCTTTTAAATCTGTTCACCAAAAAAAAAAAAAAAATCATTAAGCATTTTTTCACATAACAATTGCGCCAGTAAGTGACAAATGAGGGTCTTGAATGTGTTGTAAATCACTGAATAGATGTGATAAAAGACACAGTCGTTCACCACCAAAACAACTTTTATACACCTTTATGCATAACTGTTATGCTTCAAAATTTCTGTCTACAAATCTGCTGTATTAGACATGAGTTTAGATGTTTTCCTCACAAATGAAAGCTTTTTTCTTCATTGTGTGAACTGCTGTGCATTACTTTCATCAAAGCAGACTTTTTTTCATATATTTAACACTGAATGGAGCAACATTTTAGCAATCCCTTGTGATTTTCCTCAACATCATTGAGACACACCATCCCCATTGAAATCAATGGATTTCGGCTTTCAGACTAATGTGTAAACACCCTAAGCCTGAGGTTTGAGCTTTTCAATGTACCTTAACAAATAAGACTAGTCTACCTTGAAATGCATAAACAATAAGAAACATATTAATAGCCTAAGAGTGATTTAAGCTGATGTCATGTTGATGGTCCAGTGGTTGTTCCCCCATCCAGATCTCTGGCTTTCATATTGAGATGAAAGTGTTCTGTGAAACGCTTCTGATCCCGGGCCTTTGCTTTGTGCTGAGAAGCTGTGTTTTGTTGTTTTCACAAGAAAGATTTCACCTTTCCAGAGCATACTCCACAACAGATTGCAGACTCCCACTGTAACACCTGCAAACCAGGTTTCCTCCTACAAAATATAGTGAAGAATATAATGGAATGAAACCAATTTTATTTATAACATAACAATGGATTTGAACAGAAACATTTTTGACAGAATGTAGTGTAGTGTCTTATTGTAAGACTGTTTTTATTCCAGAGCGCCAATGATCATAGGTGGATTAAGAAAAAAAAAAAGTATTAAGAAATTATTTGTCATAATTCTCTCCTAATACACTATCATTCATATATATATATATAAGCTACATTTTCAAAGAACTGCTTCCATTAGATGTGATTTAATCACTTTCTGTAATCTTAATAATTGCTATTCAATATTTTTTTTTTGTAATTCATTTTAACATAAATTTGCAGTTTATTTTTCCTCTTTGCCTCTAATTGTACAGAGAGTTGGCAGAATTATCATAATTATCCTCTTCGAAACGGGCATGTTACAATTCATACATATTTAACACCAATATTTTTTCAGCAAGCTGACATAAACATCTCTGTAGCGGTTCCATTATTAAAGGTTAAACTGTTATTGCTGTTATTACTGTTATCCCAACAAACAAATATCTTGATAAATGCAGTATTTATGAAACAGTAGGCGAAAAATACCTAATGAGATACAGAATGCAATGAGATTCTCAAGTGTGCAATCGGATTTTAGAAGCTGAAAAATAAAAATGACAGAAAACTGCGAGATAAAAACATGTTTGTTTCTGATTTGTATATACCTCCATTTGCACCTTCATTTTACTCTTTGCCTGTGCAGTGAGTTAGAACTACCATAATTGCACTCCTAAAAATAGAAGTGTTACAATTCATGCATACTATATAACTATAGTTCTATAGAAACATCTGAGCAGTAACTGAATGTGTAAAGTGGCAAATGGCCAACAATTCATCCTCGACTGTTGATGCCACGCTTACAGCACTGAAAAAAAGAGTGTATGTGTGAATCTGTGCATGCTGCAATTAAAAAATACTAAAATACTAGATAGTGAACTGCTGGCCGCTGTAGGTCAATAATGATCGTGACCAATCGATTGGTGCATCCCTACAGTGTGTGTCACTGTATCAGGGAGTAACAGACAACTCTAGTGGAGAAGAAGTGGGAAGAATGGAAAACACTGCAAATTACACAATGATTGTAACCGAGGGGTGCACACTTCTCTGGCCAAGAGTGTGTTAGCATCACAGCAGAGGACAAGAGTTTGTTTGGAAGATACATCAGCCAATTAGAATCTGATAAAAGGCTTCAAATGAAGAGTATAATTACTGCAATGTTTGTGAAGTGTGTGATGTGCGTCTGTGGCATTAAAGGTGTGAAATTGTCCATAATGAGAATGAATGGAGGTCTTTTGTTGTCAGGAAGCTTTAAAGACCCATCAGAATTGGAGTCAAAAGTGCCATATTAAAACTTTTCTCCTAAAAGTTGATTGACTTTTAGAACTATATCTTAAAGGTACAGTTCACCCAAATATGATAAATTCTGCCATGGGCAGTATTTCTAATACATGTATTTGAAATACAAAATACTATTTTGTTTTTAAATACCTTTTTCATGACTGTTACCCAAAACCATAGTAACTTTGTTGCACATCTGCCCTTCAAACAATGTTGGTTTATTATGATGTCACATAATAACCTAATTGGTTTGACATCTAATTAACGTAAGATTTTTGCTGTAAACAACGAACATGGCATCTGAAAACTACTTTGCTACTTTTGTTTGCCATTGCTTTGCTTTATTTCCAGATTTTCACTCACACATTTGCACTCTTCAAAAATGCCATTTTCGTTCTCTATAAGTAGAATTAAATTGTTATCAATTTATGGAATGACAGATATAGATTGTGCTACATGTTAGAAAGCATGATCTATTAAAGTCCAAATTTAATTCAAGAAACTTCTAGCCACAGGTCAAGAGCTGTAGGTCCAACCATACAACTTTACTAACTATTTAGCGTTCAAGTCCTCCTGGGAAGTCATTTTTGTTCATGCCACTTTGGTCAGAGCAAAATATCAACAACAAAAAAATCAATAAAATGTTAAAGAATGCACATCTGGTGTGTTTTTGCTTTCTTTCTTTTTAATTCAATTTATAAAAGTGCTGTAAATTGAATCGTATATTCATATTGTAATATCATAATTGTACAACACTGTTATATTTTGTACATGCAACATGCCAGTTTTATTGTAAATAAAAAAGAGATTTCATTAATTTCAACAAATTAACCATAAATACAGATGCTACATCTATGGCGTCCCCTAGATTTTCTCACCAACTCAGAAACTCTTGGCTTAAAGGGATAGTTAGAACATTTGATGTTTATCTGCTTACCGCAGGGCATCCAAGATGTAGGTGACTTTGTTTCTTCAGTAGAACAAAACCAAGTAGACAAAACCAAATTAAACCCTGCGGCTCATGATGATATATTGAGGTCTTAAGCCACGACACGTCACGCGCTGGATGTTGTGAACGCGCTCAGGACAGTTGGACATTGTGGTGGATCAGAGGTAAAAAATTATATAAATACTGTTCAGTTTCTTGCACAGACCGATTGTTTCATGTCTTAAAGACCTCAATGTATCGCCACGAGCCGCAGGGTTTAATTTGGTTTTGTCTATATATGTTTTGTTTTTTTTTACTCTCAAAGCCGTGGGTCCCATTGACTGCCATTATATGACTGACAGACTGCAACGGTTTGAGTTAAAAATCTTCGTTTGTGTTCTACTGAAGAAACAAAGTCACCTACATCTTGGATGCCCTGGGGGTAAGCAGATAAACATCAACTTTTCATTTTTGGGTGAACTATCCCTTTAAAAAAAGTTTCCCACTCGTAATTACAAACTTTGAGGTGGCATTCATTTGCATTCTTTTTATAAATATGATCTTTCTACGTCTTTAACACACCATATGGGTTTGGGAACACTGAATCGTGCGACCATAGTTGGCTAACAGTGGTTTTGGGAAAACCTCTAAAGCAAGTAGCTAATTACAGTCACATGTGTGACGTCAACTCCAGCTCACTTTACTTTTTCAACAGAAAATACTTCAACACGAAAAAGAAAATTGCACTCTGCAATAGTGAGATGGGGAAAAGAAAGGCATTTTATGATCACTCGCTCCATCAACACATCTTACTAGTTTTAAAAGCAGTACTCAACCTATAAAATGGCTCAACTACAATGCAGTTTGTAAAGATGGATAAAGAGATTCAAAATACATTCATTTGCATGCATTTTCAGCTCCAGAGATGCAGTGAGTGATGGAAAGACACAGTGGCTTAGGGACCGACGAATCAACCATCCCGTGACTCACTGGCATCAGGCGCATCCATCGTCCCCCTCTGCATCACCTGCAGCTTCACCTACTGGGCCAAGGCCCCCTGTCTATTCCCCGTCCATCATACCTTCACATGCACGCACACACTCCCCTGGGGCAACGCCACCAACGCACTCAGTCAGGGTTCACTGCATCCCTCTGACGGCACCGTCTGTCTGGCCCTGCTGGAGATACACATACACACACACTTGTACACTTCAGTGCTCTTCTTTAAAATACATCATGCAGAGAGCTTTGAGCAACATACACTCTCTTATGACCCCAGCCAGCAGGAAGAAAGAGACACACGGGAGTCAGATGGGTCTGAAAGCTCTTCATCTCTGTCTTTCACAATCTCTCGCTCTCTTTCTTTTCTATTTTTGTGCTTACATTGGAGCTACAACAAATAATCGATAATGAAAATAATTGACAGTGGATTTTATCATTGATTAGTATGTCTTTGTGATGTGCACAAAGATCTTCCTTCAGTGACTCCACTTTAGTGAGAAATGCATCAAAGAAAAAAACACATTTATTTATATTTTCTGTCATATTATGATACTGTAAGAATTGTATTCATTTATTTTGCATAACATCACAAACTAATAGCAAGTGATTTCTGTGAGGAGCATATTTATTACATGGCACATTGGCATTTTTAAAGTCAAATCAAGTCACATTTATTTATATAGCACTTCATGCAATAGAGATTGGTTCAAAGCAGCTTCACATTAATAAAGAGGAATAACAGTGTTAATGTTGTAAAAATCATCAGTTGTGAAACAAATTCAATTTCAGCTGTAAAGCAGCTCTGCAGAAGATAATAGTGTCATTATTCAGCTCAGTTCAATGTTGATTTGATTCAGTTCAATAACAGTATCGATGGTGCAAACAAAGATAGTGTCATTATCAATTCAGTTCAAATTTTGTTCTCATCTAACCAGTCTCAATGATGTTAAATCGATAATATTACTGAATATTGTCTTTTAAACCTAACTGAGCCAAAGGTGACGTTAAAATACGAAGCAGAATTATTATTATTTTTGTCTGTTATTATTAGATGTTTGATTAAACTATTATTAACATTGACTTAACTATCATGAAAAGTTGCTTGTTTTAAAAATGAAAATTGTGATTTTGGTTTACTGGATTTCTTGACCTTCTCAACTATATTACTATATAATATTCAACAGTATAACTGTAACTATATAACATTTAAAATTAAACAATGTCATGATTTTTACATATTACATTGATATATCAGATTGATAAAAAGTTCAGCATTTTTAATTGATAAGTAATTATCAAAAACAATATTACGTGTGGGACTCTTTTGCCACAAAATGTTGCTCTGTTACAAAAAAAATTATAGTATTTTAAATTGTGACATCCAAGAATGAACTTAAAGTGGAAACTTTTACCCCAAGTTATCGTAAAATCAGTCATTATTTTTTTTCTTCTTGAATTTGTGGGAAATATTTGTTTATTAATTGCTACAATCCAACATTTGGTTTCAAACCTCACTCTTACTGAGTGCTGACTTATTTAGGCTAAATTTGCAAATCTGTTACATATTTGGAGCAGATTATTCATTTGACATTTGTATTAATTTAGTCTATTAAATTTATTTATTTTAACTTAAAATAAACTTTGAATTTATTATAAAACAAATGAAATAATTAAATCATTTTAAATTATTATTTCTATTTAAAGGGTAAAATGAAATGAAAAAAAAACTTTTTTTATGTTAGTAATATCAATAACAATCCAACATTTGGTCAAAAAATTGTTAGAGTGATGAATTAATAAGGCTAAATTTTCTACTCTGTCATCCATCTGACATTAAATATTTTGTCAATTAAACACGTATTGAAGACTGACGTGGAAAAGAAGAAATCATTGAATAAAGTCATTATTTTTGTGTTCTTTGCACAAAAAGTATTCTCGTAGCTTCATAAAATTAAGGTTGAGCCACTGATGTCACATGGACTATTTTAATGATGTCCGTACTACCTTTCTGGGTCTTAAACACGTCAGTTGCATTACCGTCTATGCAGGGTCAGAAAACTCTTGGATTTCATCAAAACTATCTTAATTTGTGTTCCAAAGATGAATGAAGGTCTTACGGGTTTAGAACGACATGAGGGCTTGAGTAATTAATGACAGAATTTTCATTTTTGGATGAACTATCCCTTTAACAAGGTTAGAAAACACTGATGTATAGCATACATTATACATAAACTTCAGTGTGCACATTGAAATGCTTTGAAGCCAAGCATTGGTGGAGACATGGAGTATCTGATTAATTAAAGACATAACTGACAGATTCATTGATTATCAAAATAGTAGTTACATTAGTTTCAGTGCTAGTCTACATCATCCCATCAGTGAGGCGGCGTCCACACACATCTGGCTGTCGGACTTGTCAAGCCGTAAAAAACAGAAACTTAAAAGAGAGCCAGAAGATCAAGCGTTTCACAGGATCTTCCACTCCCTCGGGGAAAGACTGATGCCTCGGTGGGAGAAAAAATGCAGAGATGGTTCTGAGGTAGAGCTCAAGATTCAAACCCTTCATCGGTGACACATCTTTTTTACACTGTCTAGTATTACCATAGCGGATGTCTGAGTCACTTACCCAGTGCATTCACTATTTTTCACATCTCACTTAGCAGGCTACGTCAAGAGTCACACCGCTCCAAACCTGTGTCAGCTCTCTGAAGCACAGCTACAGTTTCTTTGACGTCGCATCCTCTGGGAGACGCGTGTTAACCTCCGCCACAGCCAACAGGATTATTTCAGGTAAAGCAGCACGGAAGCCATTCACCCGAAAGTAAAGCCTTGCTCGACGTGGCGTTTAACATCTTCACGAGTAAGCCGTGCGTGTGAGCTCTGTGGATAAAAGGGCACTTTTTGGAACATTGTGAAGGAAAACACTTTTCAAAAGATTATAGGTGGGCAATCCGCTCCTCAAACAACGGCAGGACACATTTTCCAAATGACCTTACAGGAGACGCATTTAACAAAGCATTATACTCGCCCGAGAGAGACGAGAAAAGGCAAGCATGCAGTGAAATTGCTTGAGACTGAAAGGGAAAGTGAATTAAAGTCATTCCCTCATGTAAAGCAAAGCAGTATTGATCCAGTTTCCACGCTGAGATTTATGGCACTAAAACCTTCCCGTAAAAATCAATAATCATACAACATATATGAACTGGCTCTAATACACACCAATAAAGGTTATTTCCTCTCTACATGACACTTACATGGTAAATTTGTTCGGACCACAGAGTTAGTACAGAAAAGTTTACATGAATAAAACTCATTTGAATTCACATTTGACATGGATTTTATGGCTTATATTGTATGATATAGTGAGAATATGGAAAGGAAAAAGACAGTTTTATTCATAGGCCCAAACTGAGCAAAAAATATGCAATTTGGTGCAGTTGCTGATTATTTATATGGCCAAAAGGTAAGATGCATTCTGATATGTAGCTTGTAAAGTAAATCAATGAGATTTTTATAACAGTATAGCAGGTTACTGACATAAAATAAAAATTTCACATGAACCACAACCTGAAGGGGGAAAAATTATACTGCAGGCTTTTTATAAACTATATGGTAACACTTTAGAATAGGGACCAATTCTCACTATTAACTAGTTGCTTATTAGCATGCCTATTATTAACAAATTGGCTGTTTATTAGTATAAAGCACATATTCTGCATGGCCATATTCAACATCCCTAATCCTACTCAATACCTAAACTTAACAATTACTTTACTAACTATTAATAAGGAGCAAATTAAGAGTTTATTGCCATAGTTAATGGTTTGTTAATAACGAGAATTGGACATTAAAATAAAGTGTGACCAAAACAGTAACCTATCAATCAGACAACATAATTCATGTAGTAGATTGTGTATGACTGTTTTTTTGATCATTTAGAGTCCTTAGAAATTTGTGTATTGAATAATAGGGGTTCATACTGTTTTAAATCCCATCTCTACCGACAGTATTCAGCTTTATCAGGAGGTGGATCACATAAACGCCACATTACTGTTAATTTGCATTAATTCATTCTACTCAACTGTGTTGCATTGCCAACAATCGCTCATGTTGCATGACAAATTATTCAATTTTTCATAAAAGCTCATTGAAACCAAATGGTAATCTTAGAAAAACAAAAACTATAATTTGTCACTTTATATGTCAATCAAACAGACCTTTCCTGAGTTATTATGCCGTTCTTAACCAGAATAAGCTGGACTCAAAATAGACTCAAAGATATGTATAAATAATCTAAATTCTGCATAGACAAGACAACAAAAATCCACATCATCTCTGTTGCAAAACCTAGTGAGCTGCCTAATGAGGCCTAATGAGGCATCATATTCACACTCCCGACATGAAGGCTTTTCCAAAAGTTAGGCATCTTAATTATGTTGTTCTCTAAGGTTCCTTATTTGGCCAAATCCTAAGGATTTAGCAGTCCATGTATCTTTCAGAATGATGGCTACCCCATAACGCACTGCAACAAGCAAAATTTTACATGGCTGTGTACCTGTAACAGTTTCATGATGGAAAGAACTACAATCCCATGAAGCATTGTGAATGACACACCCAATCTAAATAAAAACAATAATTATAAAACTATTGATTTAAAGATGTTATTATATATAGAAACCTGCTGCTGCACATATAACATATGAAATAACCACCATATATAGCATACATGAATCACCTGTAGCAGATCTACACAGGTGGAGCTGGAGAAGGTGGAGGGTTTCTGAAGCATGCTGCAACTGCTACAGCAACCACTAGCCAAGTATTTGAATGTTGAGCAGCAAGCTCAGTGCCTGCTGATGCGAAAGAAACCAATCAGCAGCGTCATGTGAATAATGATGCGATTATATCAGATTTAATTAAACCCTCTCTGCCTGCGCCATCTAGAGTTTCATGAAAAAAACTTTGTATTTAATTAGTTTGAGAATGCAGGGAAAGAGTGCATCATGGGAGTGCTAAAGTACACTTTAGAACTATACCCTTAAAATATGCGTAATAGTGCCTCCTACTGTACACCAGTGAAAACACAGAAAGCCGCAAAATTCGGTCAATGAGAGGGAAGCGCTGTCTCATAAATTATGGACAATTCTGTCAATGGCGGGGAAAGAGTTAATGGTTTATTGTTAAAAATCAATCCCCCGGTGGAAAAACATGAATGGGATTTTACTTCCAGAATCCGACCGTTGCACTCTATTATAGTTTCACACCGTTAACTCTATTATCTCTAATGAAATCAACTGAAATGACAGTGATAAAGTTGCTATCTTGTTCAAAAAGTGTAGAGGTCCATTTGAACTATGCTGTTTTGAGTATCATGCAATGAATTTAGCAACATGCTAACACCATGTGCCTCCCATGTGGAGTGTTTCTTCTGTCTATGTTGAGGAGGCCTATTCAACATAGTGCTCATGATGGTAAGGATGCCAATAACAGCTCGCTAAGTTCTGGAACTGAGCCATTACCTGGTCTGACTTATTGTGTATTGCTAACTTATAAGGAGGGACATTATAGCTGAGATCATTAGAGCACAGCAAACTCATGTTCGGTCTCTCTCTCCCAGCATTTGCAATGTAGTCTTTAGGGATTTAGGAGAGAGCCGACAGAGTTGGTTTGTCTGGATGCTGGGTGCATTCTTCATGCGTCCCCATGTAATAGTGCTGTAATAGAGCTGAGTCCCTGCGGGAGCTCCTGGAAGAGTGGAGCTGGAAGTTGGCCTAATCAGTTGGCATGGTGCGCTGCTATCACCCCAAGTCACGTGCCTTCTACAGTCACATAAAATCCTTTGACGTTTGCACATAGTGACAGAAAGAAACCCATTTGTGTGGCTGAAACTATTGTTCTCAAACACTCTCACACTTGCATTCACAACAGATACCTGCACAGATTATCTCAAATGCATCTTCCACTTTCGTCTGTTATGTGCTATTTACGGCCATGCTGAAGTGGTTAGAGACTTGTCTCCTGTCATTTCCACTGTGCTAACATTGATCATGCTGATGACGCGTCTACATTAAAAGATAAAGGTACTACACTTAACCCCATTAAGCCAGACACTCAATCAATTGGGTGTCAGAAATCCCTCCTTGATAAAATTGCATTAAAGGAAATGGTCTGCAAACTCCTCTCAGGAAAAAAAAGAGATGTCAGTCGGTGTTCTGTGAGGTTTATAAAAGTCAAGCTCACTTCATCTGGCTAAATTGAGACTCAAGGTGTAATACCTGGAGAAAGATATCTGTTGCCCTGCAACAGATAACAGCCTGCAGTTCTGGGTAATGAATTATATTATTTGGAAGTAAATGAGAGGAAACTGGTAACATATTACCTATATATTGTGTTTTCTCAGTTTTGATAAAAGCATCTGCTAAATGAATAAATGTAATGTCAGCAATTTCAGGTTATAAAATGTATGAAGGCTCGGTACAAAATGCCACCAAAGTTAATAAAAAAAATCAAAAATAGAGGGGAACAAACAAATGGCCCATATCAACACAATTGCATATGACATTTTGATATTATACAACAGTTCAATAAACAAAAGGGTAACCAATTGACTTACATTTTAGACACAGTATTTGTCAATATTGTACGTATATAAATCAGTTAAGTGAACAATACAATGACTTATTCATAAAGACCATCACTTAGGCCTATATTGTTCCTTAATGAATCAACTATTTAGAGCAAATCAGTTGAATTATAATTCAAAGACTCGTTGTGACAATTGTTGCCACCAGGCAGTTGTAGTTGTAACCACCCTACTGTGTAGTATTATTCTAACTGAATTTGATTCAGTTCAAGATTTTGACATAAACATTTTGATAAAACATTTTAGTAGGAGTGAGAGAGTTTTCAAAAGGAAAAGAAAATTTTACAGACTAACTTAAAAAAAAAACTTGGGTCAGTGTGTGTTAAGGTTTTTTTTTTTTTTTTGCATGGGATCCTGGATGCATTGGTGGAAATTGATGATCAGAGTCAATTCCTATGTCGTCACGCCTGCCATTTTCATACGCATTCTTATCTTTCACTATTCTCAGGATGAGAGCGGTCAGTGCATTTAAGCTCTTTACTTCACAAGTCGTTGGGCTTTACAGATAAAGGGCTCTGTTAAAATGGACCATCGCCAAATGTGCAGGGTGGATATAGTAAAGCCCCTGAAAATGTACGTGTAATGTGTCTGTGGGATGCTAGAGTGGTATTCGCTGGATTGGAATGAGTACGGTTGGTCATATGGAACTGACCCTGAAGGGATGACAGGGAAATATGCAAAGCCGTCCCATCATGAGGGTGAAGAGCGTTCCCTGTGACACTAATCTCTTAGCTTTCCATGCAAAATAAACCATGGCCTGTTCCCTGCAGGATTTTACAGTTTGTCAGCCTAATCTGACCCCTGCCAAAAACATGCTGACCCAGCTGCCTGTGCATTTAACCACACGTTGGAACCCACTGTGCGTATAGCAATCACTATTGGTTTCAAGGTGATTTTTAGAGGATGTCAGTTCCCCTCGAGTTCACACAGGTGTCCAACAGAGTAACTACAGCTTACTCTGCTCGAACACTACAAAAACAACTACAAAAGTAACAACTACAAAAACGTACAAATGAAGATGTTCAAATGAACTTTATTTATATTACTGTCCAAATTTGAACAATGGTGTTTAATTATATTTACATGATAGTGATCAAATATTTGTAGCATAATGAAAAAAATATAATAATATATAATTTAATATTTAATATATCATTCTTTTTTAAATGCAATGAAAGTAATGTAAAGTTTCTGAAGATGCAACCAGAAAGGTCTTCTTTACATCTACATAAGTGCATCCTTCCCAATCGCTCGCATTGAAACACACAAACACACTGAATCACACCCCCTCCATCTGAATCATCTGCTCAGCCTCTCTTGATTTTAGACAGAGCTTTTAGATTGTCTCTGAGGGAAAGACACGCTTCCTCAGCCAACTTGATATTAAAAGCTCAACCATCCCTGCAGGCATGTTTCCAGAGAGAAACCCCACTGTGGCAGAGCTGTTTGCTATCCCTGGCATGTGCTTCTCTCACGACACGCATCTAGAAGTCCTCCCCTGCCATCACCAAAACAGACCCTCGCTTGCTGGAGAACATTTGTCTCTGTTTCCCGCTTTCAATTATCACAGAATTGGGAGAGATCTCAGATAAGAGAGAATGTTATTCGCGCAACGTTATTCAATTTAGCAAATTTTCACCTCAGTTTTCCATAAAGCTGAAATAAAATGAATTTTCATTGCTGTAATGTAAAAAATGAATGACATATTATTTAAACTGTAAAAACACACACACACACACACTCACATGTTGGGTTTCCATGTTGTACCACAGGAAACTGTGCATTTCTAGATTTGCAAAAAACTTCATTCTGTATGATTTACAGCTTGTTTCCTCATGGGGACAAAAAATGTCCCCACAAGGACAAGGACTTCGGATATTGTCATCTTTGTGGGGACATTTTGTCCCTGTGATGTAGGGTTTACCAAGACCACACACAAACACATACACACGTATGTTTCTGTGAATTGTGGGGACTTTCCATAAACTTCTATTACGTTTATACTGACCAAATGATATTTTTATCCCCTAACCCAACCCTATCCCTAAACCTACCCCTTACAGAAAACCTGTTTGCATTGTTACACTTTCAGATAAACATGATTTACTATTTTTAATAATGTTTTTCCCCTCGTGGGGACCGCAGGCCGGTCCCCACAATGTCACAAATGTCAGGTTTTACCATCCTTGTGGGGACATTTGTTCCCCACAATGTAGCATAAACAAGTACACACACACATATGCAAAAATTATACCGTTTGCAAGTTTTGGGGTCTGTAAGATTATTTAATTTTTTTAAAGAATTATCTTGTGCTCATTAAGACTGCATTTATTTTATCAAAACACCTTAAAAACAGTAATGATGTGAAATATTACAAAAATTTAAAATAGCTGTGTTATTTCTGAATATATTTTTAAATGTAATGTATTTCTGATAACAAAGCTTATTTTAGCAAATTTGGTGCTCTAGAAACATTTATTATTATTATCAATGTTGAAAACAGTTGTGCAGAAAACTAGGATTTTTTCGAAATCTGAAAATTCTGATTTTTTTTCACTGTATCTCTGCCTTTAAAAGCCTTGTTATCATTCCTGTCAAAAAGTTAATATTTCACAACCCTGACTATGGTTTATAGCAGAGAAACCTTCAAGGTGGAAATGAGCATTGCACCTAGCTCAAGTTTTCCAGTCTCCAAGTTAAAGACACTCTCAGTCGCTCTTTCATTCTTGAAATGGCATTTTCAAATGAACAAGACGAATACAATGCACGAATACAATACCAGTGTACCTTGGCTTTTTTGTTGGTAGCGTTCCTTAAGCACACAACAGTGAGGCTGTCAGTTGTCCTTTATGATAATTGTGTTCCAGCCCAAGGCTTCTGCGCCTCTGCATATGAGCCCTGGAGACGCTGCTTTGATCTTTTCATGTTGTGCCTGTTACACATGGGAGCATACCTTTATTTCATCACGTAAGCTGAGCGTTGATGACTGAATCTTTACTGTGAGGAATGACAGAAAGAAAATAGGGTATCAGCAATACAAAAGAACTTGGACCTGAATGCGAATCTGATGAACGTTGCAATTCAAAGAATTTCAAGTTGCTGCATTTCTGGGTTGTGTTGTCATCACTAAGTTTTCCTGGGTGCTTTTCTGTATCACTACATGACTTGAAGTGAAATGAAGTATGGAGTGTTTCTTTTTAGGGAGTGTGGATCTGCATTCCAGCATTAGGTTAAAGGGGTCAAATACTTGTTCCTTCTGTGATCTACTTGTAATGTTAAAAAAGTTTATCATATTCTTATAGCAGTTTGTAACTATTTTGCATTTTGGCAAATTGATGGTCAATTATAAATATACATTTATAAATTACAGCCAGCTGAAGTTTATTTAGAGGTGGACCTCTATGCTTAGTTTTTTTCTAAAAATCATAATTACCTTAAATTATAATTAAAATAGTTACATTCTCTTTTAAGATTGGTTTTGGGTAAAATTTATTGCGTTAAAAAGTCAAAGTTTTCATCTTTTAGGGTTTTATGAGCATTTTCCACCAAAGGGTCATGGTTTAACTGTTTAGCCAGTTTAACCCATTAGCACGGCTGGTAGTTATCTGTAACCATTTGGTTCTAAAAAAGCATCTTTTCCCATTGACATACATTCAAAATTAGTTGTGTAGCCTGACTAAATAAATATTTTTGCAAGCAACATTCAGATAATATTTACTTAATTCATGTTCTACCATGGCTGATTCTTTTTGAAGGGCTCTTGAAAGTTTGTTGTCATTCAGTGTAGCATTACAAGATCCCAAAACAATCTGTGCTGAAATGTGCCACTCAAACTGTTAAGATCAGACTGGAATTATTAGCTAAATTAATTTACACAGTTGTAGGTGCTACATGTGGTCAATACTGAAAAACAGTTTTTACATATTTCTTTTTATTTGCTCATCATGACTTGACAGGCCAAATTTCTGATCACCCAATAACATGTAAACATGCAAACATGGATATGTGATGTCACAAATTGGCAGAAGACCAGAGTAAGTCATTTTTGCAGCTTAGTTTCAATTACAGATTGTCTATTTACACTACCTTGTTGGCAGAGGCTATTTACACTAGCTCCGCCCACCAATGTCTGGTTGGGATAGACAACATTTAAATATAGGCCCGTCAAAAGAAAGCAATAGTGGCGTAGGGTGTAAGGTGTGTGGTAAATCGCGCTGGTCATTATGGAAATGATCTGGCTGCGTCTGTGTTCTTTAATGTGCACATTGTCAGTAAATCACACGCAGAATTTTACCCTCCCATCGACGCTTTTATGGAATTGCTCTCTAACGCTAATTTGCCCTGTTTAGTAAATCTGGCCCAAAGTGTTTCTCGAGTAGGGTTAGGGAGGGCTTTATTGTCCTAGTATAAGGCGGCACCCATTTAATAATTTTGTAAATATAATAATTCACACTCACTATGTTATCATTGCATACTATTTTATAATGTAGCCTACTATAATACTGAGGTGCAAATATCTGCCATTGGTTTCACTAAGTACAAATAGCATCCAACTACATTTATTGCAAAGAAAATGCTATGTTTACATAGTGTAAAAAGATCATTATTTGCTTTGTGTAAATATCATTGTTACTTACTGTAAAATATCATCTGTTGCTAAGAAAATATGCTATTTTTACTTAGTGTAAGCATCTATCCCTATTTGCACTTAGAGCAAATAGCCGCCGTCTTTCAATTAACTTTTTGAGAGAGGACACTTTGAGCTCTGAAAGTTACAATATGTTTTCATAGCGTGTCAGTTCTTTATCTCAAAAGATCAAGGAAGATTAGATTTCTCATATAACCCCTTTAACCACAGGAGAGGAATGAGAGTTGTTTCATTAAGCAGGTTAATTAAAAGTATGTTCAGGTTCTGATGACTGAATCCTAAATCAACTTTAGAAACTTGAAAAAGGCTGAAGGGAAAATAGCTGCACATCTCAGCATTAAAACTCTCTTTCTGTCTTTCTCTAGCACTCCTTTATCCACTTCTCCTTAACTTCACCTTTATTCTCTCTTGTTTTATCTATCTGTCTGACATGATCGACAGCCGGTTCTGGGGGTGGAGCGTGGGGATGCTGATTATGTAGGTTGAGCTGGAACAGTAGAGGAAAAGTGCAAATGTCAGTGAAACTGTCTGCTTCATTTACCCAGAACCCAAAAAGTGGCTTATTACAAAAGACTGATTGAGGATAGAGCATTCAGGAGACCCTGAGGACCTGCAATGAACGACTTCTGTATTCTTGAAATAGAACAATCTCTTAATTGAAGAAACTCAATGCAAGTATGCGTTTGACTTAAAGCTAATTGGTACTGCAGAAAAGACTGATATTAAAGCTCAGAAATTAAAAGGCTAGTTCACCAAAGAAAGAAAGAAAGAAAGAAAGAAAGAAAGAAAGAAAGAAAGAAAGAAAATAATACTTTATGACTCCTTTCCTGTATGTCATTGTTTTGACTCCTTTTATATGTGAGACACAAATCAAGCTATTTTCAACAAATGTTAATTACACGCTGACATATGAGTCAGTAAATAGACTTAAATCTCACGAACCTAGAATATACATCACAGTACCAGTTCCCGGTTCATTTTAATTCGGACATAACTGAAATAATGACTCGCATGACTCCTTGTATGTCATCATTCTGTGTGACTCCTTTCAAATGAGGAACAAAAATCAAGTGATTTTGAACAAATGTTAATTGCACGCTGTCATATGAGTCAGTAAATAAACTGAAATCTCACAAACCTAAAATAAACATCACAGTAACAGTTCCCGGGTTCATTTTGAATCGCTGAAAAATTACTCACATGACTCTTTTTCTGTATCATCATTCTAAATAACTCCTCGGTAGCAGCTCTGAACGTTGCACTGACTGAGTGAGTCTGATTCAAACAGCAAATGTACAAGTGTGAGAACAATTTGTGAATCATTTGAAATAACTCATGAAAGATTTAAATTAAAATATCTGCCGAAACCACATTTTTTATATAGTTTTTGAGTTTACAAGTTTTTCTGACTGGTTTTGTTTAGTATGGAAAAATGTTTTCTGTTGTTTTTGTTTTAGTCAACGTTTTGGATCTGATAGCTTTGTTTGAAGAACAGGCTGAAATGTAAAGTCCCTTTATTTATTTAAAAATAAATACAAAATATGCTTTGGTAAATCATAATTATTACATAAACACTTAAAATGATGAGATGCTAAATTATAATTATAATTTAAGTTGAAATTATGGAATTAAAAGGTCTAAATTATTCAAATACAATTATTTATATAAAGTCACATTTTGACAGTTGGCAGTTGTCATAATTATGATTTTTTTTACATAATTTCAACTTTTGTCATAATGTCATTGTTATGACTTTTTTGTCATATTTATTTTTTATTTCATAACTAAATTTTTTGTCATAATTATGACTTATAATTTCACCTCATGTCATAATGTCATATCATAATTTTGATTTTTTTATCTCATGACTTAGAATGACATAACCTTGACTTTTATTATTTTTGACTAATTATCTCATAATTTTGACTTTTTATGTCATAATTATGACCATGTGTGTCATAATTATGATTTAGCAAAGCGTGACTTTTCTCTCATGTGGTGAAAATGAGAAATGCCATGATGTAGCACTGGTTCTAAATAACACCTAAATTAATATGATGTGGCGCACCAAGGTTGAAATGTGCATACATGAATGAAATTACAGATTTATTTATTGTTGTTTTATGAATTATTCATAAAAAAAGACATCATGACAAGAATGTGCAGTTTTTTTAAATGCAGTGCAATATTGATCTTTTTAGAAGAAAAAGGCTATTCATGCTCATCCTAGAATATATGAAAACTCACAAAGGAACATTGTTTGCATCATATGTCCCTGGTTCAGTAAAATGACTTCATCTTCCTAAATATTCATCTACAGCAATCTTCAAACCAAATTATTCCTGTGAGAATGCTGCATGTGCCATTGCAGATCCCCCAGCAGGTTGAGCGGTTGGCAACAGATGTGAACCGACAGCATTCTTTGGCTGTCCTCAAACATAAACCCTTCATGGTGGAGAAAAGATGACACATCACACCATACTGGGCAATGTGATTTTGTTCTTTGGATTTGAATGTAAGCAATTTGCCGAATGGCAGCCCTGCCACAAATTCCCCAACTCCATGAAGTTGACACAGAGACAGTTTGAGATTTGGATGAGTTTCACGAAACAGCTGATTCTGTCAATTTGAAAGTATCTGAAAACATTGAGCATGTACGTACTTCTCTGGAATACAACATCAAATGTGAGGTGTGTGTTTTGTTCATGTTGAGACATGCATTCTTTCTTTTTCACTTAATTTGTTCGTTTTTGCATGTTCTTTATTTCACGTGTTGTTTTGTAACGGATGTACTAAACAATTTTAGCATCACCTTTTTACCTCTGTTCCTTCATGTGGTTTTGAAAACTCACGTCACAGTGTTAATTGTCACACCTCTTCTGTTGCTCACTAATTGGCAATCATTGTGACTGAACTTTGTTTGCCAGGTTAGAGGTATCAAATCTCTGAAACATATTCAGAGTTTTGTTGCAGCAAGTAAAACAAGATATCCATAAGAAGATCTCTGTATTACACTTTTGTTTGTGTTGCCCGCAAAACAATCTGTATTACTTATAGATGGACACAAATTACAGATTTCAAAATCTATATATATTTTCCACTATTTGTTTTCTTAATGTGTTCTGAACGAATCTTCCTCACACCGGATTATAACCAATTTGTCAAAGGCTCCGGACCAAACTGATGTATCCAACCAGAGGACCGTGGGTAACAGTTTTTTTTAAATTGCTAACATCCTTTTGTGCTTTTGTCCAATCTGTAGTCACATTTTCAAAACTCTAAACACAATTAGCACAACATCCGTCTATTGAAACCATACCATTAGCACAATTTGGTGTTGTTTCAACACAATATGCAGTCAATTTACTCATGTTTCTAAATGCTTACATTTCTGACGTTTCATACAAGCTTACCCAAACCAAAATCATGGATCTCGACTTTTAGTCATATTTACAAATGCTTAAACACATCATGTCAGAATTGAAGACCTAATGTTCCAAACCTTAATATAGAATAAAACGTCTACTTCTGCTACAACAGCAGCTCAAAAGTATTGAAAATGATCTCGATATAAAGTATTGTAACAACTGATAAAACTTTTAAGTAACAGATCACTGAAATATTTAGAAATTGCTGATTCCAGTCTCAGTTGGAGGAGTAGTCAGGTGTTGAAACTCTCTTCCATTACATCAGTAACATAGAGTAAAAAGACTCTTTGAATTGGTTTTGTGGATGCAGAACAACACAAAGAATCAATGTAAGAGAACAAAAATGATGCCTGAAGTCGGAGGGAGAGGAATAGTTGGATCAGGAAAGGAGAAATGTAGGGGGATGAGTGAGAATGTTGATCAGACTGTGCATTTTTTTATGTTTGTTTGTTCACTTTTTTCCCCCTTACACATGTGGAACCTATGAAAGCTTATTTCTGCCATGGAATATAAAAGGGCAATGGGTAATTGTGACTTTATCTCAGCCACAATTCTGACTTTTTTTCTTGCAATTATGAATTTACAGTATCTCACAACCCTTCTGATAAAGTCTGAATTGCAAGATGAAACTCACAATTCCAATATAGATCTGAAGGTTTTGTGAGATAAAAAGGTCACAATTACTGTTTTTTACCTTTTTATTCTGTGACAGAGACAAGCTTGCATAGTAACCAAAGGCCAGCCTATGCTGGAATTGTTGTTGATCACTGCATCAGCTCCATGTGAAGGCACCATCACAACACTCCCAACACTCACCCACTGGAAGGTTCAAGTTTCCAATTGAATTTCTGCATAGGGGACTATTTTTGACTGTTGTACATTCTATAAAGTAATGACTCTTTCAGTTTTAGCTAGTATGTTGCCCAAGATGATGAATAAAATGTAAAAATGTAAAAACACAATGTTTAAATATGTAAAATGGTTTTCAGATGAAGGTAAACTGAAGGCTAAATTACAAAAAAATATGGATTTTTTATATGGTCTATTATATGCAGATAGATCTGAGACATGACAAGTAATGCAGTTTTTGTAATGCCATTAATTGTTATCATTTTGACAATCCATACACTATGATTGACTGTATGTTCCTATTGGATGATAGAAAACCAGTGCCAATTTTTGACCGAAATGACTCGATTTTGAATCGTGTTTGCTGTGTTTTGATAGAGTTAGTATATGAAGAAAAAGGTATTCAGCGTTTTGAAATGTATAGTTTGTATTTATTTGACAAAATGTGGTTTTGGCCAGAAAATTAACTATTTGGCTAACTGTGTGATGTAGGTGTGTTGCTGTGTTAAGAGTTTAGAAAAAGTACTTTAAGTATTGGTAAACGCTTGTTAGCAATTGAAAAAAACTGTAATATCAGAAAGGCTATGATCACCTGCAGCATGGAGCTTTTATACAACAATTCGAGTAAACAAGAAGTTAACACTGAGTAACTTACATTTTAGACCCAATATTGCCAGTACATTACATTTTTGTGACACTAATGAAAAACAAAACAAAAGCTGATGGATGGGTCAATCTGAGGTCAAATTTGGGTCAGTTGTGCGAGCGATTAAATTACTCATTCTTAAAAACAGTAGTTTGTTTCATAGATTGATGAATCAGTGTTTTGAACTAATCAGTTGAGCGAGTGATTCAATGACTCACTCAAAAAAGAGTTATTTGTTTCATTGATAAAAGAATCAGTGTTTTTGAAGAAATTAACATCTAAATTAAGATAAACAAAGTTTGGTTCTACACCAGAAACACAAACTATCTATAATGCTTACAAGAATAGGCTACATCCTAAAATATAATTAGAAGTACAATTAGCATCAAGCTACACTTGAAAATGTATGTAATCAATGTATTTGCTTACCCACTTTAAACCATCATCGAGTACTTGTAATAACTTCCGATTGTGATCTATAGTTGATTTTGATTATATAATAAGCAGACACATGCACTCTTTGTACAACCCCAAATCAGAAAAAGTTGGGACAGTATGGAAAACGCAAATAAAAAAAGAAAGTAGTGATTTCTAAATTTACTTTGACTTTCATTGCACACAATATGAACACAAAATATTTCATGTTTTGTCTGGTCAACTTCATGTCATTTGTAAATATACATCCTTTCCTGTCATTCAGACCTGCAACACATTCCAAAAAAAGTTGGGACAGGAGCAATTTAGGGCTAGTAATGAGGTAAATTGGTTAAATAATGATGTGATTTGAAACAGTTGATGTCAACGGGTGATTGTAATTATGATTTGGTACAAAAGCAGCATCCAAGAAAGGTTTAGTCCTTTAGGAGCAAAGATGGGCCGAGGATCGCCAGTTTGCCAACAAATACGTGAGAAAATTATTGAAATGTTTAAAAACAATGTTCCTAAAAGAAGGATAGGAAGAGATTTGGATATTTCACCTTCAACAGTGCATAACATAATTAAAAGATTCAAGGAATCTGGAGGAATTTCAGTGCGTATAGGACAAGGGCGCAAGCCTAAGCTGAACAACCGTGATCTCCGATCCCTCAGGTGGCACTGCATCAAGAATCGTCATTCATCTATAAGCGATATCACCACATGGGCTCAGGACTACTTTGGCAAACCTTTGTCAAGTACCACAATACGTAGTTACATCCACAAATTCCAGTTAAAATTGTACTGTGCCAAAAGGAAGCCCTATGTTAACAGTGTCCAGAAGCGCCGTCGACTTCTCTGGGCTCGGAGGCATCTGGGATGGACCATCACACAGTGGAAACGTGTACTGTGGTCAGATTAATTAATCAGTATTTCAGGTATTTTTTGGGAGGAATGGACGCCGTGTGCTCCGGACCAAAGAAGAAAAGGATCATCCAGACTGTTACCAGCAACAAGTCCAAAAGCCAGGGTCTGTCATGGTATGGGGTTGTGTCAGTGCCCTTGGCAAAGGTAACTTGCACTTCTGTGATGGCACCATTAATGCTGAAAAGTACATAGAGATTTTGGAGCACAATATGCTGCCTTCAAGAAGACATCTTTTCCAGGGACGTCCATGCATATTTCAACAAGACAATGCAAAACCACATACTGCACACATTACAAAGTCCTGGATGCGGAGGAAGAGGGTACGGGTGCTTGACTGGCCTGACCTGCAGTCCCGACCTGTCTCCAATAGAGAATGTGTGGCGCATTTTGAAGAGCAAAATGTGAAAACGAAGACCCCGTACTGTTGCCCACCTTAAGACTTGTTTGCAGGAAGAATGGGACAAAATTACACCTGAAACACTTCATCACTTGGTGTCTTCAGTCCCTAAACGTCTTTTAAGTGTTGTGAAAAGGAATGGCAACATTACAAAGTGGTAAATGCTTTACTGTCCCAACTTTTTTTGGAATGTGTTGCAGGTCTGAATGACAGGAAAGGATGAATATTTACAAATGACATGAAGTTGACCAGACAAAACATGAAATATCTTGTGTTCATATTGTCTGCAATGAAATACAAGTCAAAGTAAATTTAGAAATCACTACTTTCTTTTTTTATTTGCGTTTTCCATACTGTCCCAACTTTTTCTGATTTGGGGTTGTATGTTTAATAACACTACACTGCTAATATTTGTCATAAACATCCTTTATTGCTATAAAAAATACCATGAGCTGCATACAAAACACATACAGAAAATATATCGTCATAATCATATGTCTATTTGCTTTCATATTTCATGTGTAGAAAAATGTTTCACTATTTTTTTTTTTAATACGGAAGATCCAGAGAGTGAACGAGGTCTGACTCATAACACTCGCGCATGTGGAAGAAAACGGATGGTGCTCTACAGATCACACGATTCAGTGGAGAATTATTAGAAATGTTATGCTGTATAAAGAACATGTGAGAATAAATCTGTTCTCAAAAACCAACGATAACAAGAACTCAGCATCCACTCTTTTCTCTTATCCGGGATACTCTTCTTCAGTGTTTGTTTACACTGGTTATCGAAACAGCGCCACCATTCTCACGCTTTTGTGTTACAGCAGCTGCTCCGGTCACGTGATCCTAGCTCAAATCTTATTGGACGGCCCATGTTTCGTCATATTGGTGAGGAAAAAAAAACATTTGCATTTTCGGTGCGTGAATGTTCGCGGTCTGTGTGGAAGCATCCATAGAAATCTATTGTTTTATTCCAGTGCGTCATCGCGTCTGATATTAATTTCCCTTTTTCACGCTCAGTGCGGAAAGACCTTTACTCATAAAAATGGTAGCTTATTCATTGATGAATGAATCAGTGTTTTGTAACTAATTGGCTAAGTAATTCGATGACTTACTCATACATTTTCTTTGTTTTGTTAATGAAGGAATCAGTATTTTTAAACAAATCGGTTGAGTGAATGATTCAGTGTAATTCATTGTGACTTACTCATTATATTTTGTTTCTTTCTGATGAATTAATTAGTGTTTTTGAACTAATTGGTTGAGTGAGTGATTCAATTATTCACTCATAAAAACAGTAGCTTGTTTCAGTGATGAATGAAACTGTCTTTGAATAAGTCAGTTAAATGAGTGATTCAATGACTCATTCATAAAAACAGTAGCTTGTTTTAGTGATGAATGAATCAGTTTTACAGTCATTTAAATGATGTTCACTTTGAAAGACAGTTACTTGCCACCACCACTGCTATGTACCTCCAGAAATATCATACTGTCTGAAACACCAGTCAAAGAGATGTAGAAAACACGAGAAGTCCCAGAGCTGTCTGCTGATTGTGACTGCTAATTCTGAAAGGAGAAAAGTGCTGCCTGAAAGAGTGACATTAGTCTAATGATGTTGGTATGCTAATTGTTCTGGGTGCTGGGCTTTAACAAAGAGGTTATAAGTTCAGCCCCAAATTGGTGTGAACCCAGGACTGAAGTTAATGAGATCACAATCTTTCTCCATCACCACTGTGCCCTTCGCACTCATGTAACCCTAGGTTACTCCAAGAAGTCTGCCATAGTGCAATCAGTATATTGTCATTTTCGTTGGGTTAATTAACGCATATGCTTAAATAGTAATTAGCTGAAAGCATGGTAGATAAGAGAATAAATGATACTCTAAATAAATTGATTAAGGTAAACGATAATTGTAATCTATCTTTTATTTAGTTAGAACAGATATTTGATACATTCAACAAAACAGACTACTGTCATCTGCTTCTTTCATTTCCTCATTACCTATTCTCATTATGTGTCAACATTGCCAGAAATAGAACAGTAGATACACATTTGTGTATCAAATACTTACTAAAGATATCAACAAATTCAAACTTTGGTGAAGAATGAATTGAGAATATACGGGTTCACAATTGCTATTGAAGAAAATCTGATGGTACTGATAAAATAACCATATTTTGCATATCATGAATATATTAAATGCCACAGCAGTTGTGTTTTTCATTTATTATTTTATGTAGAACCTACATAAAAAAAAAAAAAAAATTATATATATACACACACACACCCTATATACAAATATATCAAGAAACATTATTTTATACCCACTAAGCAATACACCAACAAACTTTAAAAGCAGCAGAAAGTTCAGAATAGCTCTTGGATCCAGCTTTGATTTAAATGAATTTTGCAAACATAAGCTGCTCCATTTTTCTTTGTGGATGTTTCCCACGTCCTTTTACCCTTTCTGGAGCATGATGAAGATAAAGTTAGACAGCGGAAGAAGAAAATGGCAAATTATTGCTGCAGAGTCACTGATGAACATGCGGCTGCATGTCTGCTGTTATCCTACTGGAGAAATATATACAACCAAACACTATTAATGGGGCAATTATATCCGTGCCAACTGCCAACAGCCAAGTCATTTAATGACATACACAACAGTACATTTAAAAATGAGACCCTAGAGAGTTTATATTTATATTTTTATACTTATATTTATGGTTACCTTGCGTGAGCATCACAGACATATACAGATCACATAAACCTAAAAATACTCGAGACATTATACACTGTGGCATCTGAACAGTTGCACAAGCAAAGGTGACAGACAGCTTAATTAAACTGTATTTTTCATACTCAACACAGAAGCAGTCTTCAACAGGTGCTAAGATGTCACTGAAATAATGCAGTTGCTAAAACAGAATCTGAAAAATTTGTAGGCTAATGACAGAAAATAAGATAAAACATGAACACTATTGCAGTTTAATATTAAGACACACTAAAGCATCTGAAAGACTTTAATCTAACAATGTGATAAATTCATCATTCATTCATTCATCAAAACATGAATAAAAAATATATGTTGTATTGCAACAGCACACACATCCTGTGTGGATCTTGCTCTGTCTATTTTGAAACGCACTCAACAAAGGAATCTATTTCGTAGACTTTGCTTTTATGTAGCTCAGGAGAATTACAATCCCAATTATGTTTCTTTAAAGTATCGACATTGTCTGAGATGTTTCTGCTAAAATGCCTTTGGAGAAATAAAAATAGACTCAAATGAGACTATTGTTGACATACAGTAAGACTATAGAGCTGATTAAGCATCAGAGGAATCTAATGAGAAACGTAGCAGCTTTTGATAGCAGTCTCAGTATCTTGGCAAATCTGAGCACAGTGTGAGAATATTGATCTTCTCTCTAACTCTAAAGGTGAGTCTTTTTCTCAGGAGAAAAGTATGAGAGGCAGATTTACGTAAATCATTTGTTCCACTTGTTCTCCATTTAATCTTATGCTGGCACAATAGAGATATAAGAGATTTCATTGGTGATTTTTCTTCGTTGAGTGAATCTTTTGTATATCTGTCAATTGCGCAATTGAAAGCCTGTGGACTATTTTCCTCTACCTACATCACACTGAAATGCATATAAGAAGCCATTCATACAGAACACATTTTTTGCATTTAAGAACAGGAGTGGAATTAAAAATGCTGTGTCATGAGCAAAACCCTCAAAAAGACACAAGACGCAATTGTATCGGTCAAACATGACTGTCTTCTGCTGGTTTGCATAGAAAAACAATAGTGCAGTGAAATGGAAAAATGCAAAAATACCAATAAACTCTACTGAGTTAAAACTTCCCGACAAAACATAAGAGTTTGAGACAAAGTCGGTCTAACAAATGAAGAAAGGTATCACTTAGAATTCATCTCCCATTCATTTCAATGTCTCAATGGCTGTTGCTTGGCTGACGCAGCCAGAACTATGCAATCTGCATACATCTTTGCTCTTATGGTTCAAGCGTCAAAAATATTACATTTATGAGTTAAATGCACATGAACGGCACCACAAAGCTGTAATTATTATTGGAAAACTTTCTTTAAGCCAAGAGTTTCCCAGTTGGGGGCATGTCAGCAAGAAAACATATTTGTATTAACCGTAAATTTGTTGATTATTATTATTTTTTTCATTTAAAATAAAACTAAGTTGCATGTACAAAATACCATAATATTTTACAGTGCATACATAGAACATGAGTATATAAAGATTTAATTTACAGAACTTTCATAAGTTGGATAAAAACATAAAAAAGCAACAACAACAAAATAAAACACCTGATGATGTGCATTGTAGTTAAAAAATCAGAAAAACAGACTGTCACATATTTTTCCCAGAGCGTTCTTACGACCCAGTAGCAACTCTTCCACGGCCCGGTACTGGGTCACGACCCGGTGGTTGGGGACCTCTGCCGTATAAGGCACTCTGTTCTAAGCAGGTTTTTTAACCCATATACCTGAGGTGTAAATACCATGTGACTAATCACCAGACCAGAGATGTCATGACAAATCTGATTGGCTGATGGCACCACAAGTCACACATTTCTTCAATAGAAACATTACTGAACTGCGATGTGAACAATTCCAATTTTACCAATATTAAAAGCCCCCCAAGAATCAGTAAGGCACTGGTAAAACAAAACATATATCATAATAAAATATTGTAATATGGTACTCGCAATTTTTTTTTTTATTATTATTATTTTTTGTCTGAATACATGGCCATCAGTGGATTATTTTGCCCCCATAATGATGTATTTATTTATCAGCACAGGCTGACTGGTGCATCCAAATCTAGCCCATGAATGAATACTGAAATGTAATAATCATGATTTTAAATTTCAATCTCCTCACTAAACAGCAGATGTAACCCCAGTGAACTGGAGAAAGTCTCTCTAGTCTGTACCAAGAAAAGTGGAGAGATCGTTTAAGCAGCTGACTTCTGAAAGGGCTCATGTGATATTGCCAGTGCTGGGGCTGCATTTTTGTATTAAACCCTGTTGTAGGCGACTGTACAAACTCAATGCGAGTCTCTTAACACCTCGCCGTCAGACAGAATTTAAGTTTAAAAGCTGTATCCCAGCCAAATAAAGGTCATGTAACCTGTAAAGTCAATTTTACTGTGCTTGAAATTGGATTACTGCAGTTCAGACGGATAAAAGCTTAAAGAAGAACACAAAAATATGTTTTTTTTAGGCCAATTAGTAATGTTTTAGGAGTAATATTTTACATTCTCAACTATAGTTTTTAGGAAACTATAGTGTGTGTGTGTGTGTGTGTGTGTGTGTGTGTGCACATACCATCCTTCGTTCCAGTGTGGAAAAGTACCGCGAAAGCCAACAGCCAAGTCACACACCCCCATCTGCTGTTCATGTTTGAGTATTTCAGGTAGGCCTATTACAACAAGACTGAAACCTTGTGCTCAATCTTTCAAAAAAAAAAACCTGAAAGTGAACAAGTACATTAATGTCTTCGAGTGACTCTATTATTACCAGATGAGAAAATGACAAAGTGTAGCTGACAAAGCAATTTCTCTCTTCTCTCACACGGACCTCCCATCATGAGATGACAAGACAATTACGGCGCCAAGATTGATCTTTCAAAAGGCTCTTCACTTCTTCGGTAATTACATACTTGATATGAGGTCTAATGAAGATGTTGTCAAGTTTGCAATGTAGTTAACATGGGAAAGGAAGGAAGAAAGAAACTCCTCCCACAATTTCTTTTTCTGTCTCACTTCTAAAATGCTGCTGTCTTTTATATATTTATTTTTACATTTTATTAAGGAGTAATCAATACAACATATCAAAAGAAAGATTACTTTTAAATAAGACATTAACATAATAAATAGTATTTTGGAGAAGAAATGAGGAAAGAAAAAAAAATATTTTTTCTTAAAAGCAAATTCAAAAATCATAGTGTTTGGGGATTATGGAGCAAATAAATAACATTGAAAATATTTTTTTCCCTTGTTTATTTATTTATTTTTTATTATATATTTGTTGTTGTTGTTGTTGTGAATAATAATCTTTAAGGACTCTTTCAGTGACTCCATTTCTAGTATCTATCTAAAATAAGTTACATTTTGGTATACAGTTAGCAAACTGAACATATGAACATAAGTTTATTTCTTCTGTTAAACACAAAATAAGATATTTTGAAGAATGTTGGTAGCCAAACAGCTGACTGACTTTTATAGTATGGAGAAGAAAAAAAATATTGTCAACTGTTTGGCTAACAACATTTCTTCAAAATATATATTTTTGTGTTTAAAAAAAAAAAAAAAAAAAAACTCATACAGGTTTAGAACAACATAAGGGTGAGTAAATTATGACAGATACAGTATTTCATTTTTGAAAAATTATCATTTTCATTTTCACCCAGAAATGAAAATTAGCCCATGTTTTACTCACCCTCAAGGCATATAGTGTAACAAGGACTGGGCATGACAATATCCAAATACAAGCTTGTATTAAACAGTTTGTGGTCAAAACAGGCAGGGTCCGAATACCATCAAACAGTAATATCCAAGGGCAAGACAAAAGCGTAATCCAGAAACAGGCAATGGTCAGGGCAGGCAGAAAAAACATCCACAAAAAGGCAACAGTCCAAGGTCAAAATCCAAGAGAGCAATACAAAGTAACAAAATAAACAAGGCAATGACAATGGAAAAAAACAGTAGCTATGCTAATTTTGTTTCTATTTGCTTCTCTGTTTCTGCCACGAGATTAAAATCCTCACAGGCAACTAGGAATTACAAAAGCTTCAATCTAGATCCAACCCTTACAAAGATCTGAGATAACCGAACACATCATTGCTGTTAATAGTGCTCACCGTCTGATTGATTATATGTCATTGACTAACTGCATGATTTTTACTTTACATTTCTGCCATATGGACATCAACTTAACATAGTCACCACTGATAAACTACTACATAATATGTGACCCTGGACCACAAAACCAGTCTTAAGTCGCTGGGGTATATTTGTAGCAATAGCCAATAATACATTATTTTATGCCAAAAATCATTAGGACATTGAGTAAAGATCATGTTCCATGAAGATATTTTGTAAATTTCCTACTGTAAATATATCAAAACATAATTTTTGATTAGTAATAGGCATTGCTAAGAACTTCATTTGGACAACTTTAAAGGCGATTTTCTCAATATTTTTGTTTTTTTGCACCCTCAGATTCCAGATTTTCAAATAGTTGTATCTCGGCCAAATATTGTCATATACTAACAAACCATACATTAATGGAAAGCTTATTTATTCAGGTTTCAGAAGATGTATACATCTAGGGTCACATATAAGGTAGAAAGTTATGTAAGGTAGAATTTTCTGTAAATCTGCTTTGCAACGATTTGTCTCTTGAAAAGCACTATACAAATAAACTTGAATTGAACTGAACTGAATTAAATAAGGCATCTTTTGTGCAATTAAAATGTTCTATGAGTGTTAAAGGTTCTTCATGAAACCATGCACTGATGCTGATTAAAAACCTTATTTTTAAGCATGTGCAATACAAAAAGTACATTTGTTGTCAATGTCTGTGAATAAGACGCTTGTCTTGCAGCTATTAGCTTTGCATTTATTACGCAGCAGTCTTGCACAATTCAGAGGGGATTTTTTCCTCTCTACCGCTTCTGTGATTTCACATATGGAATCGTTCGGGAGATTAATAAGCTTACACTGGCTTTATGTGTGAAAATGTCAGCTGCGACTGCAGACCTGACTGAACAAACAAGTCACATTTCCATATTTCATCAGTCTGTGTTATAGCCTACCTGCCGTGGCATCAGGCATTATTGGGATTTTATGTCTCTGGCTTTTGGAAAAAAATAAATCTGATGCTGCATATCACCGCCAGAGTCTCATTAGGACTGAATGCAAATGTGCTTCAAACCTGTTAGAGCGTTGATGGTGGGAGTAGAGCATGTGCTGGATGGGCTCTAATGAAGTACAGCGTAGGAGAGACACTTTCATTGATGGAACTGACTTACCCACTTGCATGAAGAGCACTTTATGTCTTTATCTCATTAATCTTTAACCAAAAAACATGGGGAAATAACAACAATTTACCACATAAATACTCAGACAAATCTGTCATGATGGACGAGAGAAGTATGAGAGCTGGTCTGAGGAGTTATTGCACTGTCAGGTAGATTAATGACCACGGATGAAAACAAATCAGGTAGTTATGGTATCAGCTGGATAGAGGTTCAGTGTCACGGTGTGCTGTTTTCTGTCAGCTGTACCTAGAAACTAAGCTCAGGGTCATTATGTCTTCATAGCTATTAAGGCAAAAGCAATAGAGGCTGAAAACAAAAGTAACCAAAAAACAAAAAAGTTGTGGAGATGGAATGCTTTTCGGCAAAACATATTGCATCTTATTTGTTACTTTGCACATTATTTATGAACAAAAACCGAAAAATCCCAGATCATATTTCAGAGCCTCTAAATTATCAACATCATGATCAAAACTTTGCTGAAAAACCTGTTGCACACAGTCATAGTCACAGTGATAGTTCCTACTTTTTTAAAAGGGCCATTTAGAATAATAATAATAAAATAATAGGTCAGGTAGTAAATATAAATAACTTTTATACTGACTTTTATTTTTATTTATTTATTTACTTATTTATATAACTTTTGTAATATTTAAGTAATATTTCAAGATTTACTGGACTGAAGCAAAAAATGCTAAAATGTAGCTATGTATCAAATATGATACAATGTTCATTTGATCTCTCAATCATCAATATACTGCATTGCAATATATATAGAGAGAGAGAGAGAGAGAGAGAGAGATTGCCCCCACAATTACAACTACAGAGCTTTGATCATAAAATTATCATATACTGTATTATCATCATGTTATTTTTTATATATTTATTATAGTATATGACAGTTATATCATTTTTTTTTTTTCACACACACACACACACACACACACACACACACACACCTATAGCTATATATTTCATTTTACTTATAAATTCTAACACTAGAATAAAAGCAGTCAAACATTTGGCTTCAGTATACAGAATTGATTTATTTCTCAGTGTGTAGGTGATTCATATTATAAGGTATATTACATTTGTATAAGTAAAGCTGCATAAATCCAGTACTTAAAAAGTGAAAGTGAAATCAAATTATTGGTGTGTGGCTGACATTGTTTTGTACTCTACAAAAGTGTAGCTAATTGTCAGTAGAATTTGGCTATACAAATTTATCAAGACTTACAGTAAAATATTTACATTTTTCCAAAATATCTTTACATAAAAATACACATAGGGTAGAGTGGGGGAAAACGCCCCCTACTGTTTTTCCCAAAATAACCACAAGATAAAGTCAAGATCAATTTTTATTGTAATATGAACTACGTTGAGGAGAGTGATGTAGAAGTTTTCACCATGAAGCTCACACTGGTGATGTACAGAGTTCACAGTAAATGATCTCATGTTCAGCAGTAAGAAAAAACGTGTTTGAAAGTTTGTTGTTTTGTAGAACATCACAGTTATATATGATATGAGAACAGTAGGCCCTGTAGATAGAGAGTATGAGTTATTTAATACAAATATAATTATATTTCAGAATGACATAATTTGTTTTCTCAAACTTAGTCAGTGGGGTAAAACGCCCCCGAGGGCATTTACTCTAGTTATTCTGTTCTGAACATCAAATATTTTGTTTTTCCATCAAATTAATTCTAACTAGTTGGTTAAATAAACATATTTGGACTTTATATTTAAAAATTACCTCAAGTTAGCATCAGGTAGCTAGTTAGCTTGTTAGCTAAATAGACTATTATAATTTTGTAATTCATAATTATTGATTATATTCTTTTTTTAATTTTAAGCTAAAACTGCCTGTACTCTGATTTTGCTGTAAATGTTTAAAGCAAATTGCTTTGTCAGACTAGGGGGCATTTTACTCCATTCATGGCCACGGGGGCGTTTTGCCCCATGCCACCACTCGGCACACATTATTTTTTTGTTAAAAATCTAATAACATGAAAACTCTGGACATTTTTCATGCTTGGTTTATAATGTACACTGTATGTCATTGTCACTAAAACTATAACTTTTCTGAACAGATTTTAACTTTTGTTTCAGTAAAAAAAAAATTGACACAATCCTTAAGAGGGGGGGGGGGTTGCGTTTCCCCCCACTCTACCCTATATATATATATATATATATATATATTCAGTTTATTGACACCTTAAATAAAATCGATCTATGCATTTTGAAGGCTTATAGCGCATCCTTTAGAAAGCACATTGATTATGTTTCTTTTGCTGAATTACACACAGGGAAATTCTCATAATTGCAAATTTGTATATCTCACAATTGTGACTATTCCTATCATATTTAAGATTTGCTATTTTTTTATTTAATTTAATTGACTGTAAAAAAAATGATTACAAACCTGTATTACAAAAAAGGACTCATCATTCACTAACATTGCGTATTTCCCATGTGATAAAAGCGAAAGGCGCCTGGAAAGTTTTACAGAACGTTACCCTATAATTGTAATATTGCACTTTATTATTTTTCTACATTATGACTGCCAATTTCAAAAGAAGTGGGCGCACAATAAACACAGCAGCGTAGGAAAATATCCGGAACCATAGTTCCAGGGTTCAGTGTTTCCCGGCTCATTCTAGCGCTGCGCTCTCTCACAGCAGACGGCGCTGAGCAGCTTTGTGGTTTGTAGTTTGTTCCTGGAAGTGTGACAGGGCCATTCCGAGCAGACCAGGAGGAACGACATGACACTAAACTTGACTATCAACAGTAGCAACCCACCTCTAGGTAAGTACACTTGCGATGTGTTTAATATACTCTAAACTACAATGCATTTTGCAGCTGAGCTCGATGGACTGACATGCAGAGTATCCTCGTGCCATCGTGGCACATCTAAAATGATCTGTCTTCCTTCCCATCGTTTCATCGACTTCAACTGCTTTAATTGTTAATAGATTAAAAACAAGAACAATGACAGTAGTAGTTGTTTGGCACTGCTTTAGTAAAAGTGAATCAGAAGTATAATTTGTGCGTGTGTCATATATGGCGTAGTTTTAAAGGTTTGCAGACACATACAGGGAAAAACGAAGAATTAGTTTGAGCTTCTTTGATTTATGTTGATTTCAGAGGCGTTTCATCATGTATTTAAGATAGAAAAATGCTAATAAAGCTGCTGAATGACATTTATTGTTGGTCAGATGAATTGAAGTGCGCCATCCAGTGCTGGGAAAGCAGTGTCACTGGCTGATGCAAGTCATTTGAAAGATCTGAGTCTGTTTACCCCACACCTGTCTTTGAGCAGCAGGATTATGCAACTATTTTGTCAGATATATTTGTTTGTATATGTGTGTAATCATTATTATGGGCTCATAAGATGAAGTAATATCCGAAATTAAGGGGCCTTGCTTACTAATGTGTGCAAAACCAGTGGGAACACAGCAAGCCGAAATCAAAATGGGTGTGACTGACTGGTTTTATGCTCTAATCGAGTGTCTCAGAAAAGTGTGGTCAAATGTTGATTGTCATACCTGTTTTAAATCATAAATTAAATTCTGGGAACTTGCATTTATGCATAAAGCAGAAAATGGCCATTTATGTAAAAGCTGTATGGAGGTTTCTCAGTGCACTCAATTTAAATAAATCTATATTAATAAAATCTGTAAACAGTGCTTATTGATATTAATGCAATGATTAGGCTATTAATAGTGCTTATTGCTATTATCCAGTTAATGTGATATGACACAGAGTATGGCATTTAATGGCAAATATATTGTATTTAATCATATCAAATTCAAAATAAACATTTAACAGCCTTAAACAAGTGGAATGTGCATTTTTTAAAAAAACAAGACCATTAAATGCTGAAGGAAAAATAAAATAATTTTAAAAGACTAGAAAATCTCATAATTGAATGAACTTAAAACATCATATAAACGGTTGACTGTTTTGACAAGTGCAAAAATATACATAGGCCTATATATTTTATTATTTGACTTTTATACATTTAGCTGACTAAAAATAAAATAAATGTTCATAAAGGTTTCTTCAGAGACACTGAACTAGATACACCACATAAATGGTTTGCAAAGTAAATAATAAGCATATAATCTAGATGGACCAGTTTGAGCAGGTTGATTTTTTTTTTTTGATGCCATCTCATAGTGTGACCTTATAATAAAAGCACATCTGTTTTTGTTCCATTTTAGGTTGGGCTCTTTGTTTGTTTGTTTTTTGCTCGACCTCGCCCCAAGTTCACTATTTAATTTATTATTGTGACAGTTGGTTACTCCAGTTTAAGGAGTATTTGTTGGCATGCATTTTAGTTATCCAAAGCATTAGGCAAAGTTGTACACAAAACAGAGTAGTTGAAGGTTATTTTTGCAGCAGTTTATTTAGTATGTATGTACAGTATACTATTAAGGGTTTTGGAAATAATTGGCCAAATGCAGGAACATGTCATTTTCATTTTAGAGTTGTTTGCATGACTTTGCATACAGCAGGTACAGTATTAGATTTGCATTGACGTTTTTCTCTGTAATTCACCTGCAGGGGCGCTGTTGACTGCTGAACATGTGAAGGGCAGTGTCAATCTCTCTGTGGAGGAGGGCAAGGACACCATGCTCCATGTCTCTGAGTAAGTATATGGCCCTGTATGCAAATACATTCTGTTTTATTTCCCATTGCTGCTATTCTGTGTCTCTTTCAGTCAGGTGCAGTTCAGTGATGTCAACTCCATCACGCGTTATCTTGCACGAGTGGCTCCGGCGTTGGGACTCTATGGTTCTAACATGATGGAGCAAACTGAGGTTAGACTTGGGAATCATACTGTGTTTTCACTGTCGCTCTATAACAAATTACAAATATTTAATTGGTTTATGTTGACGACTTGCAGGTTGATCACTGGCTGGAGTTCAGTGCCCGTCGTCTCTGTGCTCAGTCAGATCTCTCTTCTGCTCTGGGGGATCTGGATAAAGCTCTGGCACTGAGAACCTTCCTGGTGGGTCGCAGTGTGACCCTGGCTGACCTCTGCGTCTGGGCTGCTCTCAAAGGTCAGTCATTTGGGTTTAAGATAAATTAGAAGAAGTTTTATACATAAATAGTTCTCAAAAGTCAATTTGGTGCTTCGTCCACAGGAAATGGCGAGTCACAGGCCAAGCCAAACTCCTACCCTCATCTGTGCCGCTGGTTTTCGTTCCTGAGCGCTCAGGTGCCATTCAGTTCAGTGGGCAGTAAATGGGCCAGCAAGATCTCTGCCACCAAAGCCACTGTGAGTATATTACCCACTGTAAATACGATTGGCATTCTGACAGGCTATTGCAGTTTTATGTGTTCTGTTGGGGGAAAAAAAGTTAGAATTTTAAAGTTTGACATTTATTTTTACAGTTAAAGTCAACCTGGCAAAATGTTGAACATTGAACATACCTTATGTTAATGAAGTTCTTAATTATTCCTAAACTATGTTTTTAGCCTGTGAAAGGAATAAAAAGCAGGATTGGAAGTTTGTGAGCTCCTGGTGCTGAATGGAAGTAGTGTGCGTTCCTCCTGGGAGTAGTGGGAAGGGGGATTGCCTTGTCTATACAATGAATGTCAGTCACAATATACATAGTCTCTTATGTTCATCAAGGCTGCATTTATTTGATCCAGAATGAAGTAATTTAAATAATTTCTTTATAACTCCTCAGATACCTTCACATCGGTCATGCCAAGGCAGCTCTGCTCAACCAGCACTACCAGCTAAATTTCAAGGGCAAGCTCATCATGCGCTTCGATGATACCAACCCTGAGAAGGAGAAAGAGGACTTTGAGAAGGTATGATATTTTGCCCACTTTCATACATAATTATGGTCTTTTGTCCTTTATAAGTGACCCATTACCTCCAAAAAACAAAAGCTAGAGGTTTCCCTTCACTGCTTGTGAGGAAAACCATATTTCAACCAGCATTTCTGGGATGAGCACCAAGCCTCAATACATGTCTACAACATCTAAATATCCTTTGGCTAAGCTAACACCTTTTGCTACAGGTCATTTTGGAGGATGTGGCCATGCTACAGATCAAACCGGACCAGTTCACATACACAAGCGATCACTTTCCCACCATCCTGCGCATGGGAGAGAAACTTCTACAGGAGGGCAAGGCCTACATAGATGACCACTCTCCACCTCCAATGTCTCATGAAACAGAAAGAGCAAGGTGAGTCCTCTCGCAACCGCAACAACTGTGAGCATCACAGTAACTGATCTATATATCCTCATCACACAGAATGTGATTTGTACTGAATGTTCTATTCTCAACAGCTGTTGGAGAAGACATGCAGATGACATGAGATGGAGAGAGAGATGAAGAAAGGCACAGAGTTTGGCCAGACCTGCTGCATGAGAGCAAAGATCGACATGAATTCCAACAACGGCTGCTTGCGTGACCCCACACTCTTCCGCTGCAAGAACGCTCCTCATCCTCGCACCGGCAGCACTTACAAGTGAGTGAACATCACACATGAGGCATGCTACTGAATGTTGCCAATGATGGCTGATGTTCCTCTTCTTTTTCACTTCCTCCATCCAGAGTGTATCCCACATACGATTTTGCGTGCCCCATTGTGGACAGTGTTGAGGGGGTGACGCATGCCTTGCGTACCACTGAGTACCACGACAGAGACGAGCAGTTCTACTGGGTAATAAATGCCATTGGTTTGCGTAAACCGTACATCTGGGAGTACGCCCGACTCAATCTTAACAACACTGTGCTCTCCAAGAGGAAGCTCACTTGGTTTGTCGATAATGGCTGGTTCATGCCCTGGGTTTGCGCGCCATTGGTTTGCGAAACCGTACATCTGGGAGTACGCCCGACTCAGGGCTGTTCTTTGGCATGGCACTAGTGAATCCACTGTAAATCACACATTTTATAAACAGTACTGACAGCAATTTTATGTGCCCATAAACCATTGTTTAACCATTTCAGGGCTCGCAAAATTTCAAAATCCCTGGTAGCCCTTCGGGCAGGTACTCTTCAGATTTTGGTAGCCCGAAATTAATTTAACTAGCCCAAAAAAAAAAGACCATAAATGTCAATCAAAAACATTTTCAATACACAAATATCAAGGAAAGAGTTTTATTTTACTATTTACAGGCAATGTTCCCTCTAATGTTTTTTTTTCTTGCTGAGCAAAACTTTTCTCTATTGGGCGGACATTTCGGGCACCTGAGCAAAAACATTCTTTATACCAGACCTGTACAGCGCACACACAAAAAATGTGAAACTTTAATGTGCTATTTATATTTGATTTGACCCTTGATGTAACTAAATGATGTACATTTTAGGTTACCTGAGAAAACATTTTTTACAGTAATAATACTCTGCCGTTCAAAAGTTTGGGATCAGTAAAGTTTTTTTTTAAAGAAGTGTCTTATGCTCATCAAGGCTGTAGCCTATCTATTTGATAAAAAAAATATGTTGTGAAACATTATTGCAATTTAAAATAAATGTTTTCTATTTTAATATACTTTCAAATATAATTAATTCCTATGAAGCAAAGCTGTATTTTCAGAATCATTACTCCAGTCTTCAGTGTCACATGATCCTTCAGAAATCATTCTAATATGCTGATTTATAATCAATGTTGGAAACAGTTGTACTGCTTAATATTGTTTGAGACCTGTGATATTTTTAAAAAATAAAAAGTTAAAAAGAACAGTGTTTATTCAAAATAGAGATTTTGTGTTACAATATACACTATTCAAAAGTTTGGGGTCAGAATAGTTTTTCTTTCTTTTTAAAGATACTTTAAAAGAGTTTAAAGAAAGTTAAAGAAACTTTATTCAGCAAGGATGTGTTACATGGATAAAATTGATAGTAAAGACTTGTATTGTTAGAAAAGATTTCTATTTTGAATAAATGCTTTTCTTTTTCTTTTTATTAATCAAAGAATCAAAGAAAAAAGTAACACAGGTTCCAAAAAATATTAAGCAGCACAACAGTTTCACTGTAAATCAGCATATTAGATCAGCAACACTGATAATAATTCAGCATTTCAGAATGATTTCTGAAGGATCATATCATGTGACACTGAAGACTGTAATGATGCTGAAAATTCAGCTTTGCTTCACAGGAATAAATTATATTTTAAAGTATAGGTATTAAAATAGGAAACCAATATTAGAAATTGCAATATACTGTTTTTTCAGTATTTCTTAAATAAATACAGCCTTGATGAGCAAGAGACTCCATTAAAAAACAAGGTCAATTATTTATTAGGTTTATAATATAGGCCTAACATAATATATCAAAACAAACTATTTAAACTGATAGAATAGAATTGAATAGAATAGAAAACAAACTGAAGCAAAACTTAAGCTGAGATCTGTAAGTTAAATATATATATAAAAAACGTGAACATATAAATTCTTCAATAGCTGTCTAAACATCCCTATGAAGTAGTTTGCACAATACAACTGTGTGTGACTTGTAAATGTATCTGAGTTTTGTTACCGTTCTGTGCCCATCCTCCTCACAGATTTTTTATGTATTTCCAGCACTTAATCAAGCCACTCTTCTTTAATACATGATGACGTTTATCTCACATGTCATTTGCGTTAGTTCTCATGTTGAGCTCACCGCAACCATTGAAGTATTCGGTTTCTACAGCGACTCATTTGGCGCACATCATTCTCTTTCTATGAAACCTGTAAACCGCATTCACCGGTTCTAACTCTATAGCGACATCCACTCTATAGCGGTTTGCCTGAGTATTGCGATTCTTTCGCTTTTACTGGCATTCAATCAAATGACTTTCCCAACTAATTTTTGCGTGCGAGCGGCACATTATTTCTTCTGCGGCCGCGGTTGTAGAAGTGTGCGGCCGCGCGCACGCAGCTTAGAGGGAACATTGCGTGGGAGCCCTGTATTTAAGGTAGCCCGTCGGGCAGGGCGCTGATACATTTTGGTAGCCCGACTGGAAAACACAATAGCCCCAGGACGTCGGGCTAGCGATTTTGCGAGCCCTGCATTTTAATTAATGAATTATTATATTAAAAAATGCAAAATTTCTGCTGTGTAAATTTGTTAATATTTTAATTTTTATTCATAATTGATTATATTAGTTTTATCCACATGTGTAGTCTTTACACTTCAGGTTTGTTTATTTAATAAAACTCAGTTTGATTCACATTCTTTTGTTTTCTGCCTGTTCTTCTGTCACAGGGAGGCTCGAGATCTGTAGTCAATATGGAGTGGGACAAGATCTGGGCATTCAACAAAAAGGTAAATATTAAAACCTTGCCAGGGTTCATCATGGCTGCACCTGATCTCCAGGTGGTCCTTGTCATCCCATTCATTCACTAGTTTAAAAACCTTAAACTGAACAGCTGGCTAACATCTCTGTACTTTCCCAGTGATATTCTGTCAAGCAAAACTTTATTTTGAAGTTAATTTTCAAGACTTTAGCCTCTAAGCTCACCAGCCTCTCTTGCCCGTTTACATTTGCACATCTTTCTCTCCCACTTTTCTCATTCTCTGTGACTAACTTGCCTAATTGCACTTGCATTTAATTGTTTTTTAAAGTCCGAAAAAATAATATTTTTTTCATAAAATGAATTTAATTTAACAGGAACCACTGTTTCTGTGTTGCTTTTAATTGTGCTTTTGTGTTTATTCAAGTCATATAACCATCATCTTTCAAAAGCTGCACTCATGTTTGTAGTTTTGCATCTGACACGGATCATCTGCGCTTCATTTCTTGCGTCAAGCATGTCCAGAGCTCTTTAACACTCTGCTCATTACTGCAAGCTTCAGCCTTCTCTTCTTTTCTTGCTTTGGCACCATTCATTTTCTCATCCTTTTCTTTAATGAAAGAGTTCTAAAGAAAATAATTCTGTCATCATTTACATACATTTTCGGGTGAGTGATTCATTTTAAGGGATTTTTCACCCAAAAATGACAATACGAAAAAGTGTCATTCCAAACCCAACCCCAAGACTTTTTCTTTTTAGAAACACAATGAAGATATTTTTAATGAAACGAGAAATGTTTTCCCCTCCAATGAAAGCCCGTTCCACTTTTATGTTTAAAAAGCTCATGAATATATTGTAAAAATAATCCATATGAATCAAGCGGTTTAAACGGGACACAATCACTTTGTCATAAATAATTTAATTTTATTCACATAGACATTGATCAACACACAAACACAGTTCACATGAAATATGTTGAGCAGAAACTCAAGCATGCTTGTTTGATGTGCAAGTTTTTCATGTTTTTTACTAGTGCTGTCAAACGATTAATCGAATCAAAAATAAAAGTTTTTGTTTGCATAATATGTGTGTACTGTGTATATTTATGTATATATAAAGACATACATACAGCATATATTTTGAAAATATTTACATGTATTTGTGTATATTCATATTCATATCAATTATATCATATATAAATATATTTAATATATAAACATAATATATACAAAACGTATTTATTAGTGCTGTCAATCGATAAAAAACCAACAACTAATTAATCGCACATTTTTCTTAAATTAATCGCAATTAATCCCACCTAACATTAAAGTTTAACATTAAACTATTGCAATTCACATTCAATCTTCAAATGTACAATGTACAAAAACACATAAAGACAGTATTTTTTATTTCTTTAATGGATCTTTTTATGATATGAAAGGCCCGCATGATAATCAATAAATATATAATTGTTGGTTTCCCCTAATATACCATAATGCATTCATTTGCAGTATATTGGAGAGAGTATATATATTTTTTATTTATTAATTACTTCTAACTTTAATTTTTAAGTGAACTTCAAACATCTTCACACGAACCATTATAAATAATGACATATTTAGCTACCTGTGCCTCAGCAGAAATATACAGAAGAACATTAGTTTACAAAATTAAATTATAATAGATGAACCCCTAAAGCTATAAAAGTTATTGATTTCCTCTTTATCTTCTTTTTGTTCTTGGATTAAATAGACATCACAGCACTGGTTATAATTATTTGCTGCTATTGCTTTTAAAGCTGCTGTACTTTCTGACCAATTCAGGTCTTGTCTTTCTAATGAAGGACTGACGTTGGGGTTGTGTGTATGTGGGGAGACAGTGCTGGGTGCCTCAGAAAGTTTTGAAACCATTTCAAATAAGAGTTAATTAATCACATATTTGCATGCATGCACACAGTATTTAAGGCAGCTTAAAATGCCTTTTTGATAACATCAATCCAGCTTTAAACAGACGGCAAAAAACTAGGACATTGCAATGCATGAAGTTTTTTTCCGCGTTTATATGAAATGATACAGGCTACAGCGCGCGGCGGCACCTTTGTGCGTGTATTTGAAGAGCGCGCGCTCGGAGCACAGTGTCTTTTACGTGCTCGTTTGACTCACGCCTGGCTCGGAGGTGACGTTAGAGCACGCGTCTGAAACGTCTCCCGTTTGATGTGGTCATAAAGACATCTGCATCTATATAAACGCAAACTTTTCAGAAAAAAGACGGAGGCAGCCAGTGTGAATGGGGGCCCAACCTAGCCCGCACTGCGTTAACGCGCTAAATATTTTTATAACGCGTTAATCTGAAAAAATAATCTCTTTAACGCGCTAATTTTGACACCACTAGTATTTATACATACTAAATATACACAGCACAAACACATATATTATGTAAACAAAACTTTTATTTTTGATGCGATTAATCATTTGACAGCACTATTTTTTACTTGTCACACAATTACAGTACAACTTCCGTTGACCATATTTGATAATCTGTATATATGCGTGTTGTTCATCTGTGAATAAAAGCCGAATTTGGATATTTTCATCATATGAGTTGATCGTGTCTCTTCAGGAGACTTGGATTAAACTGCTCATTCATATGTATTTCTTCGACAATGTCTTTATGTACTTTTTGAAGCTTGAAAGTTGTGGTGGAATGGACTTCCAGTGGAGGTTCAGGAATGAGGTTTCATTATTTAAAAAAAATACAAAAATTTTGGAATGACATGAGGGTTAGTAAATGATAACTGTTCTTATTTTTGGTTGAACTATCCATTTAGCACCATCAACCCTTGGTACTAATTTGTCTAAGAGCAGGAATGTTGTTGTTTTTGTAGCCAGGATCTAAAGCCTCTTAATTTGTTCAGAGACATTATAGCCATTGGTTTAAGTTTCCTCTAATAGCGTTGCCTTATGATCAAAGTGGCCTGATTTAGATGATTGCGTTATCACATTGAAACACTTCGCGTTCTGTCTGTCTCTGAGCTCTGTGTCCCCTGCTCTACATTAAAGTGCATCTCACTCTTCTGTTTACAAGCTGCCAGTTAGCTGTAAAAAGGTACTCCTCTTCCTCTTGTTCCTCTTCCTCAAGTTTCCCTTGCCCCCTGCATTGTCTGTTCCTCTTTTCCCTCTAACTTTCTATTCCCTGATCTATGGCTTTCACAAAAGCATAGATTATTCATCTGGCAGAATATTTATTCTGGCATGGATCCTTAACTCAAAAAAAGAAAAATCTCATCTAGTCATTCTAAACCTTACAATATTCTTTATTCTGTGGAACACAAATATTTCTCTGTTTCCTGGCTGCTGTCTTAACATAAAACACACTGTCTTAAGAAAAAAGCACACTCACTAGTGCGGTAGGTCTGTCTGCACTGAGAATCATAATTCATTAAATAAACCAGGTTTCAGGTTAATTTTACATACAGTACATACTGTGAATATGACATAGCATAGCTTGAAATCCAGGATTTCAAGTTTGTCGCTCATGCATGTCCTGTTGGACAGCCTGGTCTGTAATCATGCACCTTGAAATCATTTATGACACAAATTTCTTGTTTTTTCCCTTCTGACTTCCTCACATATGCAGCTTGTGTCTGTTTGTGCTATTGCTCATTTCGTCCCCTCATACAGCTTCTGGCAGATTCTATAGAAAGTGGAAATACATTTAGAACAATTCATGTTGTTCAGTCAAACTTAATTTAGTTTTAGCACTCCCCGGTGACATGTTTCAAACCTTTTGCTTTTGATTTCTCTCTGAAACCCTGTTAATGGTGGTTAACTCCCTCATGTCCCAGTTAGAGAAAATAAATACTTACTCTGTTGATGTTGTAAACCTACCGAAATAAAGGCTGCAAGCAGTTATGGGCATCAATTATGCACCTAATATGTCTGTTCGGTGCAGTGTTTGGCTTCCCCTGCTCATCATTTCACTCTTCTCTACCTGTCCTCACTCATCCGGTTTCATCTGTCGATCCATACAGAGCAGCGTGAGAGAAAAGAAGCTTTTGGTGGTTTTATGTGGGCTCTTATCTAAAGAATAATTTTCTCCCCTCTCTCTCGCCCTCCCTGTATAGGTCATTGACCCAATAGCCCCAAGATACACTGCCCTACTAAGCTCGCAGGTCGTTCCAGTCTGCATTTCTGAGGCCAAGGGGGAGATGAAAGAGGTTGCTAAACATCCCAAGGTAATCGGCAATCACACAAAAACGGCAATCACACACATCTAAGGAACTTGTCTGTGCTATAAAAAATATTTTTAGTAACTCACAGTCATTGAGAGACATATTACGTGAGTCACATCCTATCTGCAGAATGCAGATGTGGGAATGAAGCCAGTGTGGTACGGGCCAAAGGTCTTTATTGAGGGTGCGGATGCAGAAACTTTCACAGAGGGTGAGACCGTCACCTTCATCAACTGGGGAAACATCATCATCACCAAAATTCACAGGTAAAACTCTCGTTGCAGCTCCCTCCAAAAATATGCATGCCCCCTTACTTTTTGTGCTCTGGCACCAACCCTTTTAAGATTTAAATTGACTTTTATTTTTTTAATATGTATTGTAAAAATGTAATTATTCCTGTGATGGCAACAATTAACTTTTAGGAGCCATTAAGAAAATTATTAAAAAAAAACATTTTAACATTATAAATGTCTTTTACTGTCATTTTAGTTCAGTTCTATTGTGTCGTTGCTGTATAAAGGTATTTAAAAAAAATACTGATCCCAAACTTTTGAATGAATTTTGTCTTGTTGTCTGCAGGGATGCCAGTGGAGCGATCACGTCACTAGATGGTCGTCTGAACCTGGAGAACACTGATTATAAGAAGACCACTAAGATCACCTGGCTCGCTGAGTCTAGCCGTGCTCCATTTGTGCCCACTGTCTGCGTTAACTACCAGCACCTCATTACCAAACCGGTTTTGGGCAAGGATGACGATTTCAAGGCTTACATCAACAAGAACAGCAAGGTGTGGTACTCAAGTCTGTTGGGATGTTGTCTTGTGTTTCTGTGGTAACACATGCATCACAGTTGAGCAGATTTTTAGTGGTGTGAACATCAACAAAATCACATTCTTTCACTCTGTTCTGTTCTGGGCTCCTTTTGTGAAAAATAAATCCATAATACATAAATGGCTTTTTGCAGTGTGATGAATAGACAGAATTGTATGAGCCTAACTGTATGTTCATCATAATTGCACACTTGATTTGCATAACATTTATGAATGGCACTACATTACTCAAGTGCAAAAATACAATACTATTCAAAAGTCTCTTATGCTCACCAAGGCTACATTTATTTGGCCAAAAATACAGTAGAAAACAATATAATTGTGGGGGGGGGGTGTAAATGTTTTTTTTAAATAACTGTTTTCTCTTTTAATATATTTAAAAAATAAAATTAATTTATTACTCCAGACTTTAGTGTCACATGATCCTTCAGAAACTATTCTAATATGCTGATTTGGTGCTCAAGATAATTTATTATAATCAATGTTAAAAACAGTTGTGATGCTTGATATTTTTGTGGAAACCATAATATATTTTTAGAATTCTTTGAGTATACGATCAATGAAAAAAAAGATGTATTAATTTCTTAACACTTGTACATATATTATTTTAATTTTGATGTGTATTAAAGTGAATACTTTGTTTCCAGATAGAGGAGAAGATGTTAGGAGACCCTTGCCTGAAGGACTTGAAGAAAGGTGACATCTTACAGCTGCAGAGACGGGGTTTCTATATCTGTGATCAGCCTTATGAGCCAATCAGGTTACAACACCTCTAATCCATTCAACACACAGTTTTATGAATAATAAACTGTTTTAACTGTCTGGTTTTGTGCTCAGTTTATAATTTGTCCTATTTGATTAGCCCTCACAGCTGCAAGGAGAGTCCATGTGTCCTGCTCTACATCCCAGACGGACACACAAAAGAGATGCCCACTGCTGGCTCCAAGGACAAGAGCAAGAGCCAGACAGCTGCTAAACCTGTGAGCACAAAATTGGATCATCTATTTGTTCTCTTAATTACTTTGTTTTCAAATGTTGAAAGAAAATGATCGCTCTATTCATATTGTTCAGGGGAAGGCAGAGTCTGTTCCTTTGAGCAAAGCCAAACAGGCTCCTGTCTCCAGCCCAGCGCCGGCTGCACCAGGAGACTCTTCCGCCCTATTCTCCAGCATTACAGCTCAGGGAGACCTGGTCAGGCAGCTCAAGACAGACAAGGCCCCTAAAGAACAAGTGGACGCTGCTGTAAAGCAGCTCTTGGCTTTGAAATCTGAGTTTAAGCAACTGACCGGACAGGACTACAAACCTGGCATAGCTCCTCCTACATCTGCCCCAGCACCGAAGAGCTCCGCCCCCACCCCTGCAGCAGGAAGTCCAAGCCCTGCCTCCACCGGTTGTCCATTCACTCGTGTTGCTGAGCAGGGAGAGGTGGTCAGAAAACTGAAGGCTGAAAAAGCACCCAAGGTCTGTTTCCCTCGCTGTTGCAAGCTGTCTACCTAGACAGCATTTTCTAGCCACACTTCTGCATTCTAAGCATTTTCAGTTGCTTATAAGGGTCTGCTTCATTGGGATGCTGTCTTAAGGTGTGGACACATTCTCAAAATTATGCAGGCACAAAATGCTATTGTTAAATAGCCTAAAGTGATAGTTACAACCCTAAAGTTGTTCCAATTCTGTATCAGTTTCTTTCTTCTGTAGAACACAAAATATTTTGAAGAATGTTGGTAACGAAATAGCTGTTGGCCCCACTGACTTCCATAGTTTGAAAAAAATAAAAACACTATGGAAGTCAGTGGGGACCAGCAATTGTTTGGTTACCAAGATTTTTCTAAATATCTTAATTTTTGTTCAGCAGAAGAAAGAAATTCATACAGGTTTGGAACAACAAAATTTTATTTTTGGGTGAGCTGTCTGTTTAATAGTCTAGCATCTTCTTTGTAGTGTCACATAGAAGTAACTTTCAAAGCAAGCTGCTTTCTCTTCATCAGAAATTTTTGTGACAAACTTGAACACAAGTGAAATCTGTGTGGGGAACTTTTTCGCCCTCACGCAAAACTTTTGATCACACAGTTTCCTATTGAAGTGATGGACTTTGCCACACTATTTTGCAGAGCAGCGGTAAATGTGTCTGCACCTTTAAAAGGTATAAGTAGTATAGCAGGGCATCATGACATCAAACGCCATGTCTGTTAGCAGTTTAGACCTGCCTATAACTGTGGTAAATAGTGAAACTGAACATGTCTTCCTTGTTTTACAGGAGCAAGTAGATGCTGCAATAAAACAGCTCTTGGCTCTCAAAGCTGAGTTTAAACAGCTCACTGGTCAAGACTACAAACCAGGCATGGCTCCTCCCACAGCATCTCCCCCACAATCCGCCCCTTCATCTGACTCCTCCCCTGCTGCCATATATGGACATGTGTCCGATCAAGGGGAGCTGGTCAGAAAGCTGAAATCAGAGAAAGCACCAAAAGTGAGACATATAGTTGCATTTCTTTTCCATTGTCATAATATAATAATTCTTAAAATATAACTTAATATTCCATATGATGACTAGTGTTATTAATATCAAAAAAGTTATAAATAATAATCAAAAATATTTTGCTTTGGTGATTCCAGGAAACACAGTATGTAATTGTTAGTAAAGCACAGGGGTGTGCAATATATATCGTCTGTGATATCGTAATTGTTGTTTTAGTGATGTGCGATTTGACATGAGTATTTTGCAAAAAACATTCAAAACACCCCTACAGATTGCACATACATTACTTGAAGTCTAGAGACTAGTGCGCGTGCGCATTTAGAGTGTGTTCTATCACTGCATGATTCAGTCTATTAAAATACATTTAGAATAATCAAAAATTTAAGACACGGGGGCAGAAATATTTATACCACTTCATATAGTTAATCAATTTCACATGAAGTGTGCCGTTTTTTCTCCAAAAATTACCATGATTACAAATGTGATATTGTTTTTTTGTTTGTTTTTTTTGCAACAGTTCTGTAAACAAGAATTTAGCGTATTTCCAGTTTTCGCGCTATTTTGACAACAAAAATAATTACAAACAAAGCCACAACGCTGTTTTGCATCTCTGAGCAACATGATGGTGTTTCGTTCCTGAATGAATCAACTGTTTAAATTATTCGGTTCAATCGCAATCACTCACTTATTAACTGTGATGCCACCTACTGGTGGTTTTAATTTCACATTTAAAGTGTTTTTTTATTATTTAAATAATTTCAAATATCAGTATTCAACATCAAAACATTATTTATGCATTTGTAATTGCAGGTTAAATGCATTCATATCCTGCTTTAAACGGTGTGTAAAAACTAGAGGTCGACCGATATTGGATTTTACCGATACCAATAGCTAGGTTGGACCACACTGGCCGATACCGATTAATCAACCGATAGTTTTTAAAATGGATACTGAACGAAAACTAAAATAGAGCTTTGTTATTTTAAACTGAACCATACTTTGTAAATGAATACAAATTTAGTATTAATATTAATTATTATATTGATCATTAAAGTTATTTCATGTTTACTAATAAAAGAAGAAACTTTAAAATTAAAAAATGAAGCCTGAAATGAACACACTCTAACAAGGAACAATACTTCTACAGCTTTCATTAATGTTACAAATGGACACTTATTGTTAAGTATTACAATTTCATTTCAACAGTCATGCTTAAAGATGGCCATCTTGAAATACCTACAGAAGGCCATATTAAAATTACATGCACTACTCTCTCATTTTATTTGCTGCTATTTTAGAACACTGCATTATTATCTGCAAGTGACACACTGTGCAAAAGCGAAGCGGCGACGTCTTGGAGAAGTCACGGTATCACACACACACGTTCAATTCAAGCAACGGTCCAAAGCGGTTTATTTAATCACCAAACGGACATAAGTTTGCTTCAAGAATGAACTATGTGGCATAAATAGTTTGAAGTTCGGTGTTTTCTGTATTACAGCTCTCTATATGAAGCATGCAGACTGTATTAGAGTCACAGAAAGACAAACGTTTTGCTGAAAAATGCACAATACATAATTTAAGGGTGAAGTCATTATATTTGTCCCAAATCATTGTTAATGTACATAATGTAATTTAATAGAAAATTTGAATGGCGCTCTGTTCCGCGGCATTTTCTGTCGGCTGTATTTAACTCCAAGTCTGGAGTTTCCCTCTCTGTGCAGCGCGCAGTCACTCCAAAACAAACAACACATGCTGTCAGTGATCCGCCTCCAGAGGCTGCTCTCGTACTGTATAATGACAGCAGACCTTCTCAGCCGCTTGCAACACGGAAAACTATCGGCATGGATTTTTGCCGATAACCGATAGTTCCGCAAATCAACTATCGGTGCCGATTAATCGGTCGACCTCTAGTAAATACCACTTCAGATGCAGCTTCTGTGTTTCCTCTGCATTGCAAAGATGAATTGTGTCGATACTGATTTCATAATTCATTGATTAAATGTACGAATTTGACTCAAGATAATAGACACTTTTAGAAAAAAAATGGCTTTATAAAGGTAAAAATGCCCATAAAACTTATTGGAAAAGATTAATTTCTATCAGTGTGGACTGACCACCACACAAAATATGAAGATTATCAAAAACTTAAGGTGTCAGTTGTCTACGGCAGTCCCTAAGATGCCAGCATAATAACACACTCAGCAAAATATCGTCTAATTATCGTTATCGATAAAATCCCAGAAAATTTCGACATATTTTTTTTTGTCAGTATCGCACACCCCTATTAAAGCAGCATGATTTTTTTCTTTCCTCCCCAGGACCAGGTTGATGCAGCAGTAAAGCAGCTTTTGACTCTGAAGGCAGAATATAAGCAGGTGACAGGGCAGGAATACAAACCCGGAGTTCCCCCCGCTGGTGCTGCTCCATCAGCTCCAGCTCAGCCTGCCGCCACCACCCCTGCTGTGTCTGACTCCTCTGACAGCTCTCCTAAGGCTATTTACGATCGTGTCTCTCAACAAGGAGACCTTGTGAGGAAATTGAAAACAGAAAAGGCACCCAAGGTTTTGATTATTTCAGTTTTGCTTAGAATTTTTAAGTATCTGAGTTTAAAGCGATCGTATTCAACAATTACTCATATTTTTACAGGATCAGATAGATGCTGCAGTGAAGGAGTTGCTGAGTCTTAAAGCCGAGTACAAGCAGCAAACTGGACAGGAGTACAAACAAGGCGTGCCTCCATCCTCAGGCCCCGCCCCTGTACAATCCAGCCCTGCCCCATCCCAATCTAGCTCCTCCCAGCCTCAATCCAGCTCCTCCCCTCAGGCTCAAGCACTGTTTGTAGACATAGCCCAGCAGGGGGAGCAAGTGAGACGGTTTAAAGCAGAGAAAGCTCCCAAGGTTGGTTTGCATTTGTATGCAAAATATAATTATTAATGTGGCTTTATTTTTGTGCTCATGTGATTCTAATCTGTTTTCAGGAGCAAGTTGATAAAGCAGTGAAGACTCTGCTTGAACTGAAGGGTCAGTATAAAGCCCTCACTGGAGAGGAGTACAAGCCTGTGACCACTCCAGGAACCTCAGGGAACACGGGAGGAGAAGGTAAGAGCCGTAAGGAGCGGGAGAACAAGTCTGAGAAGCAGGGAGGAGGAGGAGGAGGAGGAGGAGGAGGACGTAAACAGCAGAAAGGAGGAGAGAAACCTCAACAAAGTCAAGACTCTGGAGCAGGAGGAGCTGGAGACGGCCAGGGGCCAAAGAAACAGACACGGTGAGAGATAAAAGCACAATGCTGAGCTGTCAGATACCCTATATGTGGTTACACAAGATGTTGATAACTATTTGAATGGAGACTTGAGAAAGTTTTGCAGTTGTTTTAGTACTGCCACAACTGGTTTCGTCCTCCAAGACTAAACCCTAAACACAGTCTGTTCTGTCTGAATGTATTTTTCAGACTTTAAGCTGTGTTTATGAACACTTCACTGAAATGCTTTAATGGAAAATGGCATTTGCAAGCAGGAACAGTAAACTCATTTACTTACTTTGTTTCTCAAATGTAGGTTGGGACTAGAGACAAAGAAAGAGGAAAACCTGGCTGATTGGTACTCACAGGTACACTTTGTACACAATTTTGTAAACTGTAGGAGAAGCTTTTCAGCTTTTTGTTTTTTACAGAAATCATCGTTTTTGCTGTTTTCAGGTGATCACCAAGGCTGAGATGATCGAGTATTACGATGTCAGTGGCTGTTACGTGTTGAGGCCCTGGTCTTATGCTATCTGGGATGCCATCAAAGAATTCTTTGACCGGGAGATCAAGAAGCTGGGTGTGGAGAACTGCTACTTCCCCATGTTTGTCTCTCAGGCTGCCCTGGAGAAAGAGAAGACCCACATTGCAGATTTTGCTCCAGAGGTGAGGAGATGGAAATAAAGGAATGAAAGGATATGAGCAACGTTTAATACTTGTATATTCATCATTAATATTATTCAGCAAGGATGCAATAAGTTGATTTAAAAATGACAGCAAAGACATTTAAAATGGAAAAGTATCACGTTTTCACAAAAAAATAAGCATTGATAATAAAAATAATGTTTTATTTGAATACCAAAATCAGGATATTAGAATGATTTCTGAAGGATCTTGTGATGCTTGAGTAATGATGCTGAAAATTCAGCTTTGCCATCACCGGAATAAATAACATTTTAAAATATATTACAATAGAAAACAGTTCTTTTAAATTGTAATGATATTTCACAATATTATTGTTTTTATAGCATTTGATTAAATGTTTATATATATATATATATATATATATATATATGTATATGTATGTGTGTGTAAAATGGATAATTGGAATGAGATTATGGTGGATCATACAGTATAATGTAATATTTGGGTTTATCAGTGTGTGGAACTTCAACTCAGATTTGTGCGTTTTATCTACAAATGACTTTAGGTTGCTTGGGTGACAAGATCAGGAAAGACAGAGCTGGCGGAGCCCATTGCTGTGCGTCCCACTAGTGAGACAGGTGAGCAACTGCAGCTGTATCTTACATGGACTGGATTATCATCTTTTTATTATCTATTTAATAAATTCAATCCCTTCTTTCATTGATGCAGTCATGTATCCTGCCTATGCCAAGTGGGTTCAGTCACACAGAGACCTGCCAATCAAACTCAACCAGTGGTGCAACGTCGTGGTCAGTTTCAGCCTCTTCAGCCGTACACTTTTTCAAACAAATCTAAATTAAGGGCTGTGTCTTCACTCCACTTTTTGCTTTTCTCAGCGTTGGGAGTTCAAACACCCCCAGCCCTTCCTGAGGACCAGAGAGTTCCTTTGGCAGGAGGGACACACAGCGTTTGCAACCAAAGAGGAAGCCGTAGAGGAGGTAAGATGTGATCTATCACACCTCACTCACAGCTTACTATTAAATGCAGATCCAGAAGTAATTTGTACCATGTTTCTGACCCTCCTACTCTTTCATTCTGTCATGTGTGCAGGTTCTGCAGATTCTGGACCTGTATGCTCGAGTGTACGAGGAGCTGATGGCCATCCCTGTGGTCAAGGGCAGGAAAACAGAGAAGGAGAAGTTTGCAGGAGGAGACTACACCACCACTGTGGAGGCTTACATCTCAGCAAGCGGCAGAGCTATTCAGGTTTGCCTTTAATTTGCAAAACCTCCAGATACTCCTAATTTACAATCTTTGTTTGGTCTGTTTAACTACTTTAAAGGGATAGTTCACCCAAAAACTCTCACTAATTACTCACCCTCATGTCATTCCAAACCCATAAGACCTTTGTTGTTCTTCAGAACACACAGTAAGATATTTTTAATGAAATCCGAGAGCTTTCTGACCCTGCATAGACAGCAACAAAACTGACAAGTTCAAGGCCTAGAAACGTATTAAAGACATTGTTAAAATAGTCCATGTGACTTCAGTGGCTCAACCATAATTTTATGAAGCTACGAGAATACTTTTTGTGTGCAAAGAAAACAAAAATAACAATTTTATTCGATGATTTTATTCTTCTCTTCCGTGTCAATCAGGAGTGAGTAGAATTTTTTTATACTGACATTTATTTTTGGGTCAACTATCCGTTTAAATATTTATTTAGCAAAAAAAAAGAATAAGAATAAAACAGAGTAGGACTGGGAATTGCCATAAATCTTCCAATTTGATATCATAACGATATTTTGCTGCCATTTCAATATGTATTTCAATATAATTTATTTATTTTAATACATTAAATATTTTATACATTTTGTCTATTGATGTCCTGAATGTTTTTTTTTGTTTGTTTGTTTTTTACAACTTTAAATATTTAATTATGTTAATAAAATAATATATAATAAATGTAAATAAATAAATTAAAATACAAATGTAAATAAAATAAAAAATATAATTATAAAAGTACTGTTTAAAATAATACACATATTGTAATTGTAATTAATACTTCAATTAATACTAATTTAAGTGTTTTTCAAATTAGTTAAAAAAAAAATATAAATAATAAATAAAGTAAAAACATTCTCATCTGTTCACTAAACCCTTAAGAAAAAACAGACTGTTTACCTAAGTTGCGCATCATTCAAGCATTTTGCAATTTTTTTTCGCAGAGCATGTGTCTCAAGCCAGACTTCTTTCAACTGAATACGGCATCTTAAAAACACTTGTGAGGCGATACAAACGTAATGGTCAAAGTTGTCCATCTAACACACGCAGAAAAACAATGAAAAAGATCTCTAATTAGTTAGACATACCTCTACTGCTGCAGAGAGATGGTTACATTTTATTGTATCAATCATTTTATCATTACCTTGTTAGCATTTAGCATTTATTGTAGCAGCATCAAAGTACTGCAGTAAGATCTGAAACTCTCTTCATCACTCTCGCAGGGTGCCACATCTCATCACCTGGGCCAGAACTTCTCCAGGATGTTTGAGATCGTCTTTGAGGACCCTAAGAGACCAGGTGAGAAACAGCTGGCCTACCAGAACTCCTGGGGCATCACCACACGAACCATTGGAGTCCTGACAATGGTTCATGGAGACAACATGGGCCTGGTGCTGCCACCCAGAGTAGCATGTCTACAGGTACGCTGGAGATCCGTCATTTCTTCTTCCTGTTTATAATGGATCATAGCGTTGTATTCAAACTTACACTATGATTCGCAGGTCGTCATCATTCCTTGTGGCATCACAGCCACTCTCCCAGAAACAGAGAAAGAGCTTCTGTTGGCCCAGTGCTCTAAATATCTTTCTAGACTACAGAAGGCCGACATCAGAGTCAAGGCAGACCTGCGTGATAATTACTCACCTGGCTGGAAGTTCAATCATTGGGAGCTGAAGGTATGGAGGTTCTCTCTCGCTGCATAATCATAACAAAAAAAAACAAAACAAAGGCTTTGTCTGACTTCCTGTTTTCTGAATGCAGGGTGTGCCCATAAGGTTGGAGGTTGGGCCAAAGGACTTAAAACAGGGTCAGTTTGTAGCAGTAAGAAGAGACACAGGAGGAAAGCTCACTGTGCCAGAGGCTGACGCTGAGAAGAAAATCCTAAACCTTCTGGAAGAGATCCAGAACAACCTCTTTAAACGGTACAAACACCTGCTGACCTGGTATCACCACATTAGAGCTCTGTCAATTCCATCAGATGCAGAATGACTTAGGATTTGTTAACTTGTCACAGGGCCTCTGATGATTTGCACAAACACATGGTTGTGGCTGATACGATGGAGCAATTCCAGAAAGACCTGGACCAGGGAAGAGTAAGTAAACAATGTGGATCCAGAGCATTTTGGTCACTTTTTTCATCAAAACTAGAATTTTGCCTAATTCATATAATTTCTCACAGATTGTGCAGATTCCCTTCTGTGGAGGCATTGAGTGTGAGGACTGGATTAAGAAGACAACGGCCAAGTAAGAGATCAGTCCATGCTATTGGGTTGTTATTCCTTGATAACCGGTATTCTGATACCTGATTTTTGAAATATTTCAATTCCAAGGGACCTCTAAAACATTTTTCATGGGATTTTCTTGGGAGATGTGGTTACCATTAACACTCGGTTTCCTGTGTCCTCAGGGATCAAGACCTGGAGCCTGGTGCACCTTCAATGGGAGCCAAGAGTCTGTGTATCCCCTTCGATCCCTTGAAGGCCCTGCAGGCCGGTCAGATGTGCGTCAGCGGCAAAGAGCCTGCGCAGTTCTACACGCTGTTTGGTCGCAGTTACTGAGACAGATTTTCATCCCTAAAATAACTCATCTTCTCCCCTTCTTGTCAAATGCACTCGCAGAAGAAATGTCATCTCCTCTAACCACTCAAAATACTGCTTTTTACTATATTTTAGAGGAGTCCCCTCTGTTTTTGTGGTCACAGGTTTATTAGCTGACAGGCAGAGAATTTTAGGCTAAGACTAGATGTTCTATGCGGCCATACTAAACCTTTGCACATCTTTGTCCTAAATAAATGTCTGACAATTGTAATGAACAAAACATTATCTGTAACATTATCTGTAATAAAGGGATTCTTAATTTCTATCATTGTTTGTGCATGTCATGACTGTTGTAGTTTGTTGTGTACATGGGGACCAGAGATTGTTTTCTGAAATTGTAACACTCCACACACCAAGGCATTTTACTACTACATTTTACAATTGACCAATATTCTGAACTACATTTCAAGTATCTCAATGTTTTTAGTCAAACGGCTAATTCATCACCTTTAAGGTATTTTTTACAAGCATAAAGTTTATGAAAAATAGTTTTTTACCGAATAAGCACTAACATACATGTACATTAGTTCAAATGCAAATAGTGATCATACAATTATGCAAAATGCAAATTAAGAGAAAAGAAAAGAAAAACAAGTACTAAATTAAATAGTGCTGGGTGGTAGCAATGTAAAAAGAAAAAGGGTATAGGTGTAAAAATATCAAATAGTTTGTAAAGCTCACAAACTTTTAAAGTCTTCTAGCTTTCTTATTCAAATATTATTTTATATAAGCATTGTCCATATACAGTCGTACGTCAGTAAACGTCTCATAAAGTTGCTTTTGTTGTTGTTGTTAGTAAACTTGCATTTATGAATGTGAAATTTGTTCTGAACGATTCATTTTGTTATTGTCCCTGTGAATCTCGCGAGAGTTTCTCACTATGGTTACCGTCCGAGAGCGCGTGCTGGGCGTGTTGTCAAAGCACAGGTGCGCCGCGCTCGCTCCGCCTGTTCGTGGGACGTCAGATTCTCGACAGAAAACTGCGGAAGCAATACGTGGAAAAAACTATTTTAGGCTATCAGCGTTTTATTACATCTGTTGCGATTTCTTTATGACGGTAAGTGGGATATTGTATTTTTATTGGCTTACACGACGTTAATAAACAAGACGTTTATTACGGTTCAGAGTAACATTATGTGACGTAAAAAAGGGTTTATTTACATTCATGTTTCTTTTAATATGACCTCTACATTGTTGAAAAGCCAAAGCAACGTACATAAGGAAACAGCCTTGTGTAATCTCTGTTTTTTTAGTGGTTCCCAATCTTCACAGACACAGGGACCCTCATCTCAGACTGTTGACCAACCCAGGGTCCCCTATTAAAAAAAAAATATTTTTATTTATTTAAATTTTAATTAGGAACATAATTACATCATGCTTAACAGATGATTGTTTACATGTGTTAACTGATTATATTAATAATTTAATGTAACAATTTTGCATATTTTTTACATAATTACTGCTATGAAAGTTTGGTTATGTAAAATTGACAAGTTAGAAAATACATAAGTTTAAATGTTTTAAGGTGTGGATCATGTGAAATAAAATTGCAAATTCAAACTACAGTTTGCATATCTAAATAGTTCTGTTAATTTTTATTTTGTTTTATTCTTTTCTATTTAATTCTTAAATTATATTTATTCATTCATTCATAGATAGATAGATAGTGTCTAAATAAAATAAAATGTTCATGTAACGTTAATATTTTACTTTTTTTTTTCTCCCTCCCAGATTCCTCTTCCTGGTAATCGAAGTAAAGCAACTGAGGAAATGTCTTTGGAAGGAAGCATTTGTATCTGCCTCTGAAACACAATGGGAACTCTCTGCTTCCTGTGGGACACCAGAGAACAGACTGCTCACTGCCAAAAGTGTAGCGACAAAGACGACAACAACAGAATTTAGGTCAATAGGGATAAAGGCATGTTAACCCTGCTGATCCTGCTATAGCTCGATAGAACAAGTAGATGTACAGTAGACAGAACAGTAGTAGACTCTCAGGTGGAACTGGATAACGTTGCTGTGTGTAATATGTTGGACCGTTATGGTGAAGATGGTTTTCAGAGTTGTGAAAGCTTTGACGATTGGTCCACGTTCAGCTCTGCGGACTGGACAGAACCCCAGCAAGATGGCAGTGGGTTTTCAGACTGGGGTGCATTCCAGGACAATACCAGGAAAGAGGAATCATCAACCCTGCCTGTGGCAGAAGCAGGAACTTTCGAGTTTCCTGAAAATGTATGTTCTGTAGTTTTGCATATTTTTTTCTGTGGTTGCATGACTAAATTCATTTACCTTTCTAAAAGTAGCACTTTCAAACCGTTGCACCTGTAGTGAAGTGTTATTGTGGTATTTGATGCTTGTGTTTCACAGACTGAAAATGACGAAAAGGGGAATCCCTGGTTCATTTTTGATGACTGCTTTCAAGTTGAGGGGTCAGAGAAAGACCCTGTCGTGATGGAAATCCCTGCATTGTCTGTGCTACAGCAGAGCACATTAGACAAGCCCTCTCAATCTGCAGCAATATCAAGGTATTGGCTTGGTATAGGTATTGGTAACTATGGCTTTTGTTACTGTTCATTATGAAATAATGGACACGGTTGCAATGAGATGCATTGCATATAGCCAGCATATTTCTTACTGGAGTAGCTGGTTCATTGAGCAGCAATCTTGGTAATGACTGTTTCTCAATCTATTAATTTTTTCCTAAAACTAATTATGAATGCAATTCATACATATAATGACTTGAATATTACTTTTCTATGACTTGCCCTAATGTTTTATTATTTTATGATTATTTCTTAGAAGAAGAAAGGTGAAGGTGATGTAGTTTTGTTAAAGCATTATGAATGTTTGACATTATTTTTTTGTAAATAATGATTATTAATTGTTTAGTAGTAGTATTACAGACGTATACACTCAAGGTGATGTATTTAATGTGTATGAAAAATATAACATTTTAATTTATTAGAAGGGTTATTATTGTTTACTGAAAATGAAAACTATAAAAATAACTAATAAAAAATAAACTTAAATTAATACAAAAATAAACATGTAAAATAACTAATAAAAATGACAAAAACAACAAAATCCCTAAAGCGAAAACAGAAAATATGTTAAAAACATCTAATCTAAAAGGTAGTTGCCTTACATGACTTTTTTTTATTAAACAAACTTTTATAGAAAACAATATGAATACACAGATACATGTCTAAGAACACTAGATTAGATTAATAGATTTCCCCTACTCTTTATCTTAGTCACTCTTGTTCGTCATTGACTCTCTAACTGAACAGTGTTAAGATCAGGGTAAGAACCTACAGATGTGGTCATTGTCAATATTTTCCCTGATTGAAGTGCGCTCAAACAAGTTTGCACAGTAAAATGTTGTGGTTTATAATTAAATCTCTGTGCACAAGCCTGTTTAATTGATGAAGTATCAATAGAGTGTCTGTCATTGTCAAAAGTCGTCCGCACTCTTTTTGTTTTCCATCAGAGAAGCTGCAAATTTCTGGTGTCATCTACAGTCTGGGTCTGAAATTCTCAGACTATCAGGTCCCAAACCCAAACTACACTCCCATGAAGGACTGCTCAAAACCCTCCAGCTCAGACAGCCTGACACAAGCGCTGACTCACGGGTGAGTACAGGCCGAGTGTTAAAATCTGGCACATTGGCACACCCTTTGTGCTACAGACTTTGTTAGCTCATGTGGCTTGTTGAGGTGAGAGGTGTGCTGATACACATTCTGACTTTTGTGGTGCTACTAAAATAAACTTTTTTTTATTTTTATTTTATTAGACCAGTACTCTTCTTGATCTTGAACTAGAAGATCCGCAAGACCCTGCTCGGGCACTTATTCAAACCAAGGTTGGTGTGTGTTTGTGTGTACAGTACAGGTGACGAGGAGCTTCAGTAGAACAACAGAGAACTGCGGTCAGATGAGATGTTGTCAGGCCATATGATTTTCCTGTCCTGTCAGCCGTTATACTGTGTATGCGCTCTAACTTGTATCATTTCATATTAAAGCGTGAATGAAACTACAAGCATGCGTGTATAAGATAGGCATCACGTTCAGCAGCGGCAGCTCTTAAAGTAATAGCAGCCAATTAACCTAATAACCCAGCTGCTGGGATATCTGTTAATCAAAGAACAAAAGAAAAAAGAGGAAATCAATAACTTTTGTAGCAGTAAGAATCCATCTATATTTAATTTAGAATTTAGTGTTTGATAGCTTTATTCAATTTCTGTATATTTCCTACTTGCTGAAGAGCACAGGTAAATATGACATTTATTATAATGGGTTTATGTGTGAAGATTGTTTAAGTTTACTACTTTTTAATTGTTTTATTCATGTAATGGCCTAACAAACAAACTCATAACAGTGAATGAACTTTTAATTTGTGATGAAGTGTTTCTGTTGTTGTTGTTTTGTAGCTGATGCCATCATCACAATGTCGGAACACACCAGGATTCTTTTATCAGATCTCACGCCAGTGGCTCAGCCAGTACAACACGAACCTGCTGTCCTACCAGAACAAGAAAGATCCTCTGCAATAATCAACATCACATGCACATACACTCTTACAGTTGCACTGACACACACTACTTCAGAAAACTGAACCTTTAAACAAAGTACTCACTACTGTCTGCATGCATTAATGTGTACGGAACAAAGCGTGCTTGACAAAAGTACTACTACTGTATGCACACTAGCTCAGGAAGGATTCCTAACTTATTTGATGTACACACTTTGCAACAGATTTAACATAAAAAGGAGGCTTTTCACATAAACAACAGAAGAGAACTAACAAGTGCCTAAAAAGAACAAAATCACTGTAAACCTACAGGAAGTTAATGCAGCCATTTATTTAATTATATATTCCACTGTCTGCTGCTGCTGCTGCCTGAGCTCATGGCTTACTGTTCTTAAAACTACATTATTTTTTATTGTAAACTGACTTCTGAATTGTTTGAATGTATTTGGTATATTTATATTGGAAATATTTAATATTTTAAACAAGAATATATGAATATACAGCTCTAATAGTTTGTGTCCTGCACTTTAGAGCAGCTTGTCTGTAATAAAAAGAGAAGTTTAAAGCTCTTCAACAACCTGTTTTGTTTTATTTGTTTGTCTCGCATGGCTTCTGTGGAATATGCAATTTAAAAAAAAAAAAGATTAGTTATAAACAGTTTGAACTTTTGACCTTTTTTATTGTTGTTGTCAATCACAATTTTTAATGTAAGTATAAAGTGATCTTATAACTTTAAGCTAACTATCAAGACCATTTAAAAACATCAACAATCTGTCACCAAATTAGTCAAGTTTAATGTTTTTCAGTTTAAGCTGTTTTCCTGATTGAGTCTGCCTTCATACACCTTCTACTTAAAAACGTGTGGCAGTCCTGGTTTATGTGAACAAATGTAAGATGATTCTGTCCTACTTCCTGTCATTCATTCGGTGTGTTCGCGTAAAAAAAAAACAACTGCTCTACCTTTTATTACAACCTAGCCAATGGGAAGTTCACAAACAGTTAAAGGTCATGGAAAGTGCAAGTTACAAACACATTTGAGCATCCGTTCTCATGCTCAAAGTCCTCACCACAACAAAACATTCCATGCATCAAGTCTTGATGCTTCACGCTTACCATCTTAATAAGCAATATAATTTCTAACACAGGACTCTTCATATATTTTTTTTTTAAGTATTATTTTTGGAAACATTTTGCTGTGATTTGCATACACAGAACATGAAGAGCTGGTGTGGTGTGATGTGGTGTAACCACATTTATTCACCCTAGTTTTATCAAGACGGTGATCATATGTTGGCAAAAAAAGGAAAACTTCAACACTCATAATGCACTGGGCTTGATCAGACCGTCTACGAGTGGGAATACAAAAACATGGAAGTACGATCTGTAGTTTCCACAAATATACTGCAGGTAACACACTGTCCATTTATGTGTGCTGACATTGTAAGCATTACAATTGACATTACAACACAAACCTTGTTGAAAATCAGGGAACTTATCCTTTAAATAAAAAAAATATGCCATTCTCAAGCCAATGTGTTTGAGTGTGTAACTACGTGTCTTAGTGCAGGCACACGGTCTGTACATGTCTAGACTGTTGCCATCAAACAGAAAGACATCTTTTTCTACACATCAGCACCTTAACCTCTAACCATTTCCTCATTACGTGTCTGTGGCTTCATGCATCAATTCACACCAAACTCAAAAACATCTACTGATTTCACATTTGGACTTTGCTAAGATCTATATAAAATGGCAAATAATACTGATGAAAAAACAAACAAAAAACATCAGGTTTTCACTTTAAAATAATTGTCTTTAAAAGTAACCATCAGTAAAAAGTAATAACTCATTTTCATTATTTCCAAAAAAGGTTAAAAGAAATATCACGCATTAATTCCATTAAGTCATACATATTATGTTTAAGTTGCACTGCATGACATTTTACACTTCAATAAAAAGGTCAAATTACCTTACATTTCAAGAGATCTTGATACGTCATGAGGGTCTTTTTCTGTTGTATAATTTCTTGCTTTATATTAATCACACCGCTTGACTTTGGCTGAAAAACATTTTTCAAATAATAATATCTACTTACGGTTTTCATTTCACATAGGTAAAGGGTTAGGCTGGCACATTTACCGATCTATGAATTTTTCACAAGGAATCCATGCAATCTAGAGTTTTGCGTGAGTGCGAACACTTTCTCAATGCAGATTTTGCAATGAAACAGCCAATAGAAAGCTGTGTGGTTTGAGAGTGACCTCTTTGTGAGCTGAGTACATCTACACTATTGACAACAGACCTTATTTGCCAGTGAAAATTTGCCAAAATTCCGCTAATGTGATCTTAAAGTATGTTTAGAAGTGCATTTTAAATGCATTCTTGAATTAATTAATAGATCCGGTTGATTAGATGGAGGTAGATCTGAATGTGAGTTTATAGTCAACTGCACAAAAGAAGAGGGGTTTATGCAGATGGGTCATTCTGTGTGGTCCCCGGCTCAAATTTTTGATTTTGCTAATATTTTTTCTGAAGAAAGATAAATATGTATAGTGATGAAAGACAAAATATTAAATGTCCTGGATGAATATTTACTGAGTAATCCACTATTTTGTAGAGGGGGGTCAAAATGGCAATTTTCACCTGAGATTCAGCCAAATTACAGAGGGTTAAAAATGACTTCAGAAAGATGGCAGCATCACAATTTTAGATATTAGTAGGTCTGTTAGTAAAATATGTTGAGTTTAGCAATCTTTGTTGCATTATGTGCCAATGGTGACCATTCAAAAATGGGGAAAGACATGACATGTATCTCGTTTCCCTCAGTCGAACATACCTGTCTGAGTGCCATAATTATTCTTTTTCCAAAGTTTGTCAGTTTGGCAAAGTTTGGCACTCAAACAGGTGTGTTCAATGCAGTTGTTGGACAGAAGGAAACAAGATACATTTCTAGTTTCTTCAGCCATTCCTCATAATTTGTTCTTCAGCCACATAATTTGTTCTTCAGACATTCCTCTTTAAATGAAAAGAAGTATCATCTTTTTGCAAAATGACCCACATTTGGTTTTTGACCACTGAATATGTGTACAATTTAACAATTTACTCCTGGAGCCATATTGAGATCCCAATATCTCTGAAGCTTAAAAATGAAGATGCCAAAAGTCAAGTTTGTTATAACCCAATATCTAAAAGGGCATTAAGATATCTTTAATACTTCTTGAGTTACAGGCATGCAAACTTTGAAGAAAAAACTTAAAAAGTGCTCTTTCCCCATTTTTTGAATGGTCACCATTGGCACATAATGCAACAAAGATTGCTAAACTCAACATATTTTACTAACAGACCTACTAATCTCTGTGCAAAAATAAAATCATGATGCTGCCATCTTTCTAAAGTCATTTTTAACCTCCTGTAATTTGGCTGAATCTCAGGTGAAAATTGCCATTTTGCCGACCCTCTACAAAATAGTGGATTACTCAGTAAATATGCATCCATGACATTTAATGCTTTGTCGTTCATCACTATACATATTTATCTTTATTCAGAAAAAAATATTAGCAAAATCAAAAATTTGAGCTGGGGAGGTTTCTGAAATTTGGTAGATTTGACATGGAATGACCCAGATGCAATTACTGGAGAAATCCGCCATATGTCACCAGAGAAAAGATTATGACATTTTGATAAAAAATTACAAGGGCAAAAAAAATTGTAAACATACGCAGAGATGAATCATCCACATTTAATTTGAATGAACAAGCATAACAGAAACATTTCATATTTAAATTCAAAACACTGAAATGTTGCACAGGCTACAGAAAAAGCAAAATACTGTAAGTCCCAGTTGAGAAAACAAAAGAAATCAAACAAGAGAAGAAGATCTTGAGCTGCTACGTAACCCTCGCAGTCCTTTGTGGATCTTCTTATGAACACTGTTGCTGCTAAGCACATAGAAAACAGGGTTTATGGCACTGTTGATGGTAGACAGACCCAAAGAGATCGTATAGGGTGTGTAGACACTTCTTTCAAAGTCACATTTCCCATTCGAGAAGTGGAAATGTATGGCACGTAACAAAAGGATCACATGGTACGGCGTGAAGCAGACTAAAAAGAACAAGATGACGGCTAAGGCCAGGTTACGAATTCTGACTTTGGCCCGTGGCTTCAAACCTGTGCTATCTTGAACTTTAGCAATGATGGCCAAGTTGGTGACTATTAAAATACACAGCGGGATGAAGAAACCGATGAAGAAGCGGGCATAGTTGAGTCCCGTCACTAAGACAGAGGGGTCGCTTGGCTCGAAGCACCGCTTCTCCTTCATTTTCTCAGAGTCGCCCTCTGTCATGGTGAAAACCGGCACGTGTCCCACAGCAACGACGACCACAATCACAACACTGATGATCACAGCATGCCTCATCTTTCTCAGACCTCGAGACTCCATGGCGTAGACCACCGCGACAAAGCGGTCCACGGAAACACAGCACATCAAGAAGATACTGATGTACATGTTGTTGAAGAACACGTAGCCGGTGACCTTACAGTTCAGAGAGCCCCACTCCCAGTGATGACCTCTGTTGATGTAAATGGCCCAGAGTGGAAGTGTACCTAGATACATCAGGTCGCACACTGACAGGCTGAAGAGGTAGACTCCTAGGACGTTCTTCCGGCACACTTCCAGGAACGTGAGGAAGACTGTGATCAGGTTAGCAGGCAGGCCTAATGCGAGGACTGTGCTGTAGAGAACCACAAGTGGAAGTGGGTTTTCTTCCTCGTAAGGTGGTGCACAGCTGTTTGTGTGGTTTGTTGGGCCGGTTATGTTCATGGTCACTGGAAAGCTGAGAGTGGGATCCAAAATGATGGGGGACAAAAACAGAATTTCATTTAAAAAGCATGGGGTTGATATGAAAAAAAGAAAGGACCATGAAAAACAAAGCTAATGTCAACAGTAATGCTGGCGGAAAAAATCCTCATGTGCTACTTTAAATACATTTATAGAAGTATATTGTTCTCATTTCCTCTCAGATTAGGCTACTTCCCACAGCTAAGTCAAATTTTATAAAACATGTTATGGGTGATTACTAATATGCAGGACGTTTTCATATTATCACATAGCCTAGTCTTACTATGTTGGATAAATTAACTAAATTAACAATTTTAGATGGCAATTTAAGATTACAATTAAGTGAACATTGGGATTTATTTTATATTTCATTTTAAATGTAATTTTTAAGCTGACTAAGCTAGTCATGTGACCTAAATATGACTACCACCATATGAGGCAAACTCAAACCATGGTAAATAAAACCGCTTTTATTAAGCTGCTGATGTGAAACTGGTGTGAGTGTATTTGCATGCTTTTGTCAAAATACATTTACATTTAGAAAATCATAAACATCTGGACATTCATAAAAACATTCTACACTTGCATATATTTCGTGTCTAATATCTGTAACATTTTACAGTAAGGTTCCATTTGTTAACATAAACTAACAATAACATACTTCTAATAACAAAACTAGGCTTTAACAGAAGTATTGCTCATTGCTAGTTAATATTAATGTCTTAACTAATGGGATCTTATTGTAAATCTTATTGCACTGTTAGACCTGCTCGCTTAAATATTAGGTTACTATCCCTTACAAAAAAATTAACCATGGTTTTACTGAAAAAACAAAACAAAAAACAAACAAACTAACAAACAAACATGGTTAATATAGTTTAACCATGGTAACCACAAATTAACCATGGTTTTGCTACACTAACCACAGTTTAACCATGTTTTTTGTAGTAAAACTGTTATACAAATGGTAATCAACCTACCAAATAACCATAGTTACTACACTTTTACTGTAATAAAATCATGGTCAATTTTCGTAAGGGTTTGACTTTACAACTCAACAACTTGTCGTTTCCCTTGATGGTAAGTTTTAATTCTCCATGATGTTACATAATAAAACGAATAAAAGAGTTACCTCTTATTCCAGATGATCGCGGCTCTACTCAATACAACTGTTCATGTCATCAGTCTCCGTTTCTATTTGTCAAATCAGCCCAAACTCTCTTTTTTTTTCATCCCAGCGAACTTAACGATAAACGTTGAGCTGCACCTGAAGGAAGTGATATGATGCGCACGCGGTGTGAGTGAGATGCTGCCTGCTGACTTTGATACAGCAGACAGAGAGGAAATAGCAGTTACGTTTGATATAGCAAGACATTTATGAGTGCCATAATTTACAGAGTGATGAAAATTTGATTTCATATTTTCATAGGTGACGTTATTTGTGACTATAACTTTAATCTTTATGGTTGGATAAACATACTCAAATCTCCCTTACTGTAAATACTGATGTGAGTGGCAGTTTTATTTATTTGTTTGTTTGTTTGACTTTGACGTTGGACTTAAACTCAAATGTTAATGAGGTTCCATCATGAAACAAAAAAGTGATTTCCTCCAGAGGGCGCTGTAGGGCTAAACATTGGAAATATATGCTGCGTCCCAATGTGCCTACTTATACTACGCCCTTGAAGTATGTACTCTTTTGGTGAAGAAAAAGTACACACTTTTGAGTGTGTAGTAGAAGAGTAGGCAAGCTTTGGGACATACTATCACGTCGCACAACTGCGTCTTTAACGGACCGCTCTGTCGCACCCTGTCACTGTAAACTGGCCTGTCAATCATCTTGTCACTGTTAACATCCTCCACATATCATTTAATTTCACTTCCTACCGTATTAGAGAGAAAAGAAGTAGCTCGTTGATCTGCCAGTCGCGGGTCTTTCATGCGGAGAACTCTGCTCATATTTTCTGCATAATAATGCATTTAAAAGGTAACGACCAAATGGATGTTTATAAAAGTTCACATTGCTGTTGCAGATTAAATATAACACGGATAACAATAAATAAATATTTTTTACCTGGTTAAATGTTGATTATTAGTAACTCAACCCCCTTTTTGCAAACCTCTCTACCTAACTGTCGATCGCGCGCATCCGCCACGTTTGTAGTTTTTTCTAACACGTTTTATACGTGTTTGTAGTTCTGGACCGAATCCTTCAGAGTGTGCACGGATCCACACTTCAAAAATCGACCTGAAATAGTAGACCATCCGGGGACTTTTGGCATACTCTTTTCTCTTTTCAACATACTATGCTTTGGGACACACTTAGTGTAATCTCACATACTATTTAGGATGTATAGTACGAACATTGGGACGCAGGGATAGTTTACGCAAAACTAAAATTCTGTCATAATTCACTCCTGAGGAGCGATAAATTGGACGGCAACCATATTATGTTCTTTAACCACAAAACAACTCCAAATCACAACATTGTCTAGATTTTAAGATTATAAATCACAGCCCTCTTCACTGTTAATCTTCAGAACCATCATTTTAAAGTGGGGAACATTGCTTAGACATTTGTGATTAGTAATCAATTGTTAATTCTTTATAATGTGTCATAGTTATTTAACAGTTCTTAAAGTTAATCTTATTCAGTAATTGTTGATTCCTTGATAGAAATGATCTCAGTCCTAAATTATATTCTAAAAACGATTACTTGTTAAATATTGTTTCCGTATTAGTAGCTGAAGTATTACTCTTTTGCTGCTCATTTGTCCTGCATTGCTTTCTGCATAGTTAACTATCGTTAACTGTATTCATAGCTTAAAATAATGAAAGCACCTCGATTCAATAATTTAGACTTTGGTTTTATATAATATGCTATAACTCATGTCATTTTATGTTATTATTTATGTTATGTAATGTATATGTCTATGCACATGCTTTTACAATTTGCCCACAATCTGTATTATATACTGAACTTGTTATGCCGTTGAATTCAATTCACCAAAAAGACTTTTAAACTGTTGCAAATCCGTCCTCCTAGTTCTGTTGCTGTAGTGACGCTTTACGGCATATGGATCATGGCGGAGTCGCTGAACGGAGTACAGATAAGCACGGTAAATATTTGGCTTTTAACCACTTAAGACATAAATTCAGTCGCATGTCACTCGTTTTGCAATATATTATGATTTCAGCATGGAAATATATATGCTGAGTATGCGTGGTAAACCTATAGATTCTGTGTTATCTTCGATTTAATGATGAACATATTGGTCAGATACTGCATTTTGTTTACATGATTGTTGCTTGTGATCCAGCATGCAGACACGAGCAGATTTAACACCCTCTTTAACTGCTCTTATCCCACCTCGCGCGTTTTAATAGCATTTAGTACGTTGTTTTCTTCGCAAAATGAGCTGTTGTTATTTTGTGTTAGCCTGAATAGTTTCTTGTAAGTTACTGCGGATAAAACGAGCAGTTTTGTATGTGAATTTTCGAGGTGACTCTTTTGAAATTTAGGTTTGTTTACGAAACTATCAAATCTTTCATTTTCATTTTCATTTTTATGTAGATTGGGTTGAATACGACAAAATGTCACTAGGTGCTCGGCTTTGTGTATTTTTTTTTCCACCTTTTCATGCAGCCCCTTTTATACATAAACTTTAGTACACAGAATCAGAATAGACAGTTTTTTTATTATAAAATGTATGTATGTATATATATATATATATATATGCTACTACAGAATGTAGACTAGCGCAATATATCCAAATTTAGTGTTTAACCATCTTTTTTTTTTCCATGAATAACATCTTAGAAGTTTAAAAAAAAAAGTTTGAATTTGAAAGTTGAGCAAGATTTGAAACGCTGGTATAAGTGTTGAATTTGCATAGACATAGCAGAGATTGAAAATACATTCCTCATGATTTCTCAACCTTAAAATAGATCAGGATGTAGATTTCCACCTTTCTCTGAAGTGGGAACTGATAGTGATGTTGAAATGTATCTCCTCCTGTTGATATTCTGAGACAGAACATAAATCTGCTTTCGTAATGTATCATAATGCGCTTCTGCCATAGTTGCCTGTTTAATATTGCATTGCTTAATGCAGCCTTATTCGTTAGTCGGTTGACATAGAAAATAACCAGCACTTTGAAAATAAGTGTCAGGACTGACCCTTGGTCCTTCTTGGACAGATCTTACTGCATACAATAAGGTTAATTCATTCAGACAAGAGTAGAATTTATTTCAAACATTCAGTTTTATTGGCATTAATAGGTATGCAGTGCACCGCGGTTTCGATTATGAGAGCTAGGGGTCAAAGGTCGTTTATGAGTGGTTTATCTGTGCATTTAGAAGCTCTGAAATGTCTAGGTTTGATTGATGCAAATTATTACAATGCACTTAGTGAACATAATTTGTTTTGCATTGATAAACTAATAGTTTCAGTAATAGGTAACTGGAATATCTTAGACCTACTGTGAAGATTCTGAATACTGACAGACATAGAATGCTGTTCACCATCTTTGCCATGTGATTTGTTGTTTGCTTATGAATATATTTAACCACTAAAATTTACATGCATAATACCCACTTATGTATTCATTTATTTTAAAAAGTATAAAAAATACTATGTTATACTAATATTAATTTATAAATATACAATTATAATGGAATATGTATTTAAATATAATATTATAATAAATAATACTCAATAAATAAATAAATCATCTTACTCTTAAATGGTCTTTTTGAACTGAGGAGGAAGATTATGACTAAAATAAAATTTTTGAGCACCTTTATTTCAAAATGTACAAAAATAACTTGCATATATGTGACCCTGGACCACAAAACCAGTCATAAGGGTCCGTTTTTTTTTAATTGAGATCTATACATCATCTGATTCCATTATTCCATTGATGTATGGTTTGTTAGGACAATATTTGGCTGAGATACAACTGTTTGAAAATTTGGAATCTGAGGGTGCAAAAAAATCTAAATATTGAGAAAATTGCCTCTAAAGTTGTCCAACTGAAGTTCTTAGCAGTGCATATTACTAATCATTTTTGTCCCCCATTTACGGTAGGAAATATACAGAATGTCTTCATGCAACATGATCTTTACTTAATATCCTAATGATTTTTGGCATAAAAGAAAAATCGATAATTTTGACCCATACTATGTCATTTTGGCTGTTGCTACAAACAAACCTGTGCTATTTTATGACTGTTTTTTTTGTCCAGGGTCACACATGACCCTTTAATGTATTTGCTTAGTTTAATGTATTTGCTTAGTTATATAATCTATGCTCTTTCTCTTTTGCCACCAGAAATGGCAGGAGGCTTCAAACAGAGGGGCTGCCATACTCGCCTATTTAGGGGAGCAAGTCCCTCTAATTTACTGTCTGGAGACGGAGCCACAACAAGGGGAGGAGGAGCAAAAGGTTGAGCAACGCCTCCTGTATCCTCTGGAGTGCTTCCTTTTTGGAGAGGACCCCTGTGTCGGCCTGGAGAAGCTACAGCAATACAACAGCAGCTCATCAGCTCAGCAATGTGGACGTGTCTTTAAAGAGGGCGAGACCGTCTACTCCTGCAGGTTAGACCAGAGCCCTTTTGATAATACAGGTGCATCTCAATAAATTAGAATGTCGTGAAAAAGTTCATTTTTTCTTGTAAGTTATTTCAAAAAGTGAAACTTTAATATATTTTAGATTCATTGCATGTAAAGTAAAACATTTCAAAAGTTTTTTTTTGTTTTAATTTTGATGATTAGAGCTTACAGCTCATGAAAGTCAAAAATCAGTATCTCAAAATATTAGAATATTTACATTTGAGCTTCAATTAATGACCATCCCTACAGTATAAATTGCGGGTATCTATTGTTCTTTGAAACCACAATAATGGAGAAGACTGCTGACTTGGCAATGATCCAGAAGACGAACATTGACGCCCTCCACAAAGAGGGTAAGTCACAGAAGGTCATTACTGAAAGGTGTGGCTGTTTACAGAGTGCTGTATCAAAGCATGTTAAATGCAAAGTTGACTGGAAGGAAGAATTTGGGTAGGAAAAGGTGCACAAGCAACAGGGATGACTGCAAGCTTGAGAATACTGTCAAGAAAAGCTGATTCAAACACTTGGGAGAGCTTCACAAGGAGTGGACTGAAGCTGGAGTCAGTGCATCAAGAGTCACCGCGCTCAGACGTCTTCAGGAAAAGGGCTACCAAGCCACTTCTGAACCAGAGACAACGTCAGAAGCGTCTTACCTGGGCTGTGGAGAAAAAGAACTCAGTGGTCCAAAGTCCTCTTTTCAGATGAAAGTAAATTTTGCATTTCATTTGGAAATCAAGGTCCCAGAGTCTGGAGGAAGAGTGGAGAGGCACAGAATCCATGTTGCTTGAAGTCCAGTGTGAAGTTTCCACAGTCAGTGATGATTTGGGCTGCCATGTCATCTGCTGGTGTTGGTCCACTGTGTTTTCTGAAGTCCACAGTCAATGCAGCCATCTACCAGGAAATTTTAGAGCACTTCGTGCTTCCTTCTACTGACAAGCTTTATAGAGATGCTGATTTCATTTTCCAGCAGGACTTGGCACCTGCCCACACTGCCAAAGGTACCAAAATCTGGTTCAATGACCATGGTGTTACTGTGCTTGATTGGCCAGCAAACTCGCCTGACCTGAACCCCATAGAGAATCTATGAGGTATTGTCAAGAGGAAGATGAGAGACACCAGACCCAACAATGCAGATGAGCTGAAGGCCACTATCAAAGCAACCTGGGCTTCCATACCACCTCAGCAGTGCCACAAACTGATCACCTCCATGCCATGCCGAATTGAGGCAGTAATTAAAGCAAAAGGAGCCCCTAACAAGTATTGAGTACATATACAGTAAATTAACATACTTTCCAGAAGGCCAACAATTCACTAAAAATGTTTTTTTATTGGTCTTATGAAGTATTCTAATTTGTTGAGATAGTGAATTGGTGGGTTTTTGTTAAATGTGAGCCTAAATCATCACAATTAAAAGAACCAAAGACTTAAACTACTTCAGTCTGTGTGCATTGAATTGATTTAATACACGAGTTTCACAATTTGAGTTGAATTACTGAAATAAATGAACTTTTCCACGACATTCTAATTTATTGAGATGCACCTGTATATGCAGTCATCAACTCCTATAGGAGAACATCAGCAGACCTCCGTGAAGTTGGCACCCCATAAAAAGAAATAATCACCAAAACTATGCCATTCGTTTGTGCTACGTTTGTGCTGATTTGTGCCGCAAAAATTAATTTTTGCTGGTTTGGTGTTTGAGATATTAAATGTTCTTTTTTTGACCGTGCGACGTCACTCTCCACCCCATGTTGCCCAAATCTCTCCAAACCAGCGCAGTTCTTTTGTGCTGGTTTGTGCCGTTAAAACAAACGCTGTATCTATTTTCCTTCCTTAGATATAACCAAAATATTTTTGGGAGCTGTGACGTCACTCTCCACCCCAGTTCGTCTAAATCTATCCAAACCGGTGCCGTTTGTTTGTGCTCGATTTGTGCTGGTTTGTGCCGTAAAAGAAACAATGTAACCATGACCTCTTCTCAAATATACGTAACGAAAACTTCACTCTCCACCCCGTTTAGCGCAGCCACAGAGTTTAATAATAAAAAAAAAGTTAAGTGTACATGCTGCCTTGAAATTTTAGGTTTAATCAGCTCCAAGTTTTCACTAACTTCATATTTCAAGTTAACTAAGCTTAAATTTCAATTTCATTAAGTTGAAATGGTGAGACGTTTTTTTTGTTTTGTTTTTTACTGTCTAAATCGTTCTAATCGTTTGTGCTCGATTTCTTAGCAGTTTAACTGTTCAGTAGTGAGTCTATGTAGACATTTCATTTTATTTAATTCAAAGATATTTTAAACAAACACACCTGTCCACCACGCATAGCCTATTCCTCAAAGAGAAAATACAGCTCATCCATCCATCCACACACACATATATATATATATATATATATATATATATATACATATACACACACACATTTTTTTGCCCATATACAACAACATTTTAATAAGTTAACTGTTATTATAAATGGCAGAAAATAGTAATAATAAAGAAAGTGTAGGTGTGTCCAAATCTTATTTTATTTATGTATTTTTGCCTGGAAGTATATATCAACACAACACCATTCTTCTGTGAAGTTTTTATGCTGAATTCTTATATGTATTTCCAGGGATTGTGCAATAGATCCCACCTGTGTACTCTGCATAGAATGCTTCCAGAAGAGTGTGCACAAAAGTCATCGCTACAAGGTACATGCACTCTTACTAATAATTTGTTTTCTTACTAAAGCATTTGTTTTCCTTTCCCAAAATCTCAACCTTGTTTTTATTTGATTTATTTTTTGAAAATTTTATTAGAAATTACCACCATTGAAAGTATTATTTTTATTACTTTCTATTATTTATTTATTTATTTTTACAATTTGCATTGCTACCGCAGATGCATGCCTCAGCAGGAGGAGGTTTCTGTGACTGTGGAGATTTGGAGGCTTGGAAGACCGGACCCTGCTGCTCCCAACACGACCCTGGCACTTCAGTTACTATGGAAACGGTACAGTTTATCTTCTCTTATCGATGCTACGATTTTTTTCCATGAACTCTATTGTTGAACTAACTTCCTGCCTTGAGGTCAGAGGAGCCGTTCTGTCCGTGCGTTTGCTAACCCCAACCCTCCCTCTGTGGGGGAAAACAAAGTGTGTGGGAAAGTGACACGCAGCAAGCCTGTGATGCAAAACCAGCTGAAAAAAAAAAGCAGGGACTGCAGGAGTAGAAGAAAAAGTAAAGTCTTTAGTAAGAGGGTTTGTTGTACAAGGAAATTAATATATGAAATAGTTAGAATGAAAGTGAAAGACTATCAGTTGTAGATTTTGGGTGTTTAAGGGCATAATAATTAATCTAAAATCCCAGTATTCCATAAAGAGCGAGGATGTACTGATATGGGCTGATTTCTTGCTGTGTGCCTGGATTTTGGCCTGGAAAGCAGATGGTCTGCTTCAGTGTTCTGATAACTCAATAGATCCACCGTGATAAGATCAGGCTTCAGATCCACACTCACTCATGGCCACTTACAGCGTCCTCACCTTTGTCGGAAAACAGCAGGTGCCTTTTTGTGTTTGACACCCTCTGGCGAGATCTAAACATACACGTGATGAACATGACAGATGGACATTTCAACCAAATCAGCAAACATCATATCCTGCTCAAAGGGCCTGTCGTGTCAGTCAAATTATCTGAGCTCTTTCAGTAGTTAGTCACTGTTTTTTGGTGACAGTTTTTAAGGAGATGTTACAGATTGTGATCTTTTGGTGGAGCTGAGGAAATTGAGGACATTTAGTTGCTGTAGTAGACCTTTGGGAGCTTGAATTCTGCCAAATAGTAAACAAATATACATGTGAGAATAAACAGCAGGGAGTTCTTGTGATGTTGTGTTTTTGTGCTCATCTCTATGCAAGCCTAGTCTACCTAAAATAATAATAATAAAGCCATTTAAAGGATTATTAAAGAATAATTTGTTCCCAAACATTAAAATTCTCAAATCATTTGTCATTTCGAACCCTTTTGACTTTTTTTCCTTCTTTTTTTCTGTGAAACACAAAAGGAGATGTTTAGCAGAATGTCCAAGTTGCTCTTTTTCATATAGTGAAGGGGACTGGAGCGGTCTAGCTCAATAAACAAAAATGAAGGCATCTTAAAACTAGTCCACAAGACTCATGCACTATATATCTTTTTTCAGGTGGGATCACTGAAAATCTGCTAATCTGCTGTAGCACATACATTTTATTCACAAGCACATACACTACTGATCAAAAGTTTGGGATCAGTAGGATTTAAAATGTTTTTTTTATTTATTTTTTTATTGTAACTCTTGCGCTCATTAATGCTGTATTTATTTGATCAAAAATACAGAAAAAAACAGTAATATTGTGAAATATTATTGCAATTTCTAATGTTGGTTTCCTATTTTAATATACTTTTAAAATAGAATTTATTTCTGTGCTGCAGCACTGAATTTTCATCAGCCATTACTCCAGTCTTCAGTGTCACATCATGCTTCAGAAATTACTCTAATATGCTGATTTATTATTAGTGTTTAAACTGTTGTGCTGCTTAATATTTGTTTGGAACCTGTTATACTTTTTTTTATTATTATTATTTATTCTTTGATGAATAAAACATTTAAAAAGAACAGCATTTATTCAAAATATAAATATTTTCTAACAATATAAGTCTTTACTTATCCATTTAACACATAAAAAAAATAATAATAATACTGTCCCCAAACTTTTAAATAGTAGTGTATATTTGAGCACAACATATCTATTTCGAATAAATACTGTTCTTTTTTACTTTTTATTTATCAAAGAATCCTTACAGTTTTACAGGTCCCAAAAATATTAAGCAGCACAACTGTTCCCAACATTTATATATATATATTTATTATATAAATCAGCATATATCAGAATGATTTCTGAAGGATCATGTGACACTGTAATGATGCTGAAAATTCAGCTTTGATCACAGCAATAAATTATATTTGAAAGTATATTAAAATAGAAAACAATTATTTTAAACTGTAATAATATTTCATAAAAAAAAATATGTTTGATCAAATAGATACAGCCTATTAGCATAAGAAACTTCTTTTAAAAACTTTCAAGTCTTACTGATCCCAAACTTTTGAACACCAGTGTATACTAATGTTTAAAGGTTTGAGGTTAGTAAACAAATAATAAAAAAAAGTTTTATTCAGGAAGAATGCATTAAATTGATCAAGTGACAGTAAAGACATTGATAATGTTACCAAATATTTCTATTTTAAATAAAATATGTTCTCAGAACTTTCTCTTCTTTTAAAGAATTGTGAAAAACACATTTCAGCTTGTGCAAAAATATTAAGCCGCACAATTGTTTTCAATATTGATGAAATTGAAATTAAAATAATACTTTATTTATTTTATATATATATATATATATATTATTTATTATTATACACACACACACACACACACATAACAATTATTTTAAATTACAATAATATTTCACAATATTCCTGTTTCTATTTTATTTTATTAAATAAATGCAGCCTTGGAAGAAACTTGGGAACCCTGGTCATTAGATCTCATAAAATCATCATTGATGTCAAACCTAATGCTTAATCTTGATGATATATGTCACGTTTTTGTTATTATTATTATTATTATTATTATTATTGTTATTATCATCATCAGTTTTGGAGCTCAACAGTTCCAGTCCTTATTTACTTTTATCACATGAAAATGAGCAGCTTGGACATTTCACTAAATATCTACTTTTGGGTGAATTAATATCTAGATGTTTGTATGTGAGCACAAATCAAGTAAAATCGTTCTGTGAACAATTAAAAATGAAATGACTCTCAGTGACAGCTGCTGTTATGTATGTCACAGGATGAGTGTGAGTTGGATCCAGGCCTTCGAGAAAGGGCTCAGATGCTGTTCCACCTTCTGCTGCGGTACACAACAGACATACTGGTTTGGGAAGAAACCAATGAGCTATCAGAGGAGCTGAAGCCAAAGTGAGATATACAGTTACTAAAGTCTCAAGCTGAAAAGTCCAAAATGGGCTCCACCTTAATTTTAAAAAGTTAACGTTGTTTAATGTTGTGTTCAGAGTGAAGGAAGACACCTACTTCTGTGTGCTCTACAACGATGAACATCACTCATATGATCACGTCATCTACACACTTCAGCGTGCGATCGCCTGTGACCAGAATCAGGCCCAAATCTACACTGCAATTATTGACAAGGAAGTGAGTATTCTGAGTATTCCACACAGTCTTACATGGTCAGCGTATAGACTTTTTATACTCATGTTATCATGATTTCAGGGGAGGAAAGCAGTGAAGAGAGGTACTCTCATATCCTGTCAACAAGCCAAGGACAATATCAGGGTAAACATACTTGCTACACTCTTCCATCACACACATATTGTATGCTTTATGTAGGGTGTATGTAGAAGATTTATTTAACCATCTTTGCATTTCCTCTGCAGCGTAACTCAGAGCACATTATCCAGATACCTTTGCGGGTGGAGATCCTTCACACTGCTGTAATGGCTCATCAGACCTTCGCCCTCAGACTTGGCGCATGGTTCCAGAAGATCATTGGCTACTCAGGTAGATGATTAGGAGCAAAAAGTGAACCGAGAACTGTTTTTTTTTATTCATAACCGTTCCATTTTTAAAACAATACAGTACAGAATCATTAAAAAAAAAAAAAGTTTAATGACCTTACTAAAATAGGTTATGTGCAAACATAAGTATAGTCTGATTACCAAATGAATGAAACAGTTCTTTTTATTATATATATATTTTTATTTTTATAAGCAAATTATTTTATTATTGCAGGAGTCAACATTTGAAGTGGATCAAAAAAGTTCATCAAAGTTGTCCTAAGACAAGAACGGGTATTGTTTTGGTATTAGGATGACTTTGTAAAACTTCATATATAGGACAACTTTATATATATATATATATGAATATGAAATGAAATTCTTATGAGTAAAATATGTCTGAAGTATATTCCAATTCATATTTACGTTTTTAGCACACCAGGGTGACTAAGCATGAAATTGTCCAGCCATGACTTCCTGTTCAGCAGGATTATAAATATGAGGAACACAAAGGCCAAATTCCCTTAATCATTCACAAGGAGTAAAACCTAAGAATATAGTTCTGATGTGCAGAACAAGATTGTTGAGCATCACAAAATAGAAAGTGGCTGTAAGAAAAGAGTTAAAGCATTGCAAATCCCCATTTCCACCATCAAGGTAATAATTAAGAGACTCCAATCAACTAAAGATGTCAAAAATCTACCTGGAAGAGGACGTGTCTATATCGTCCTAATGCACGGTGAGAAGGAGAGTTTGAGTGGCCAAAGACTCTCCAAGGATCACAGCTGGAGAATTGTAGAGATTAGTTGAGGCTGGGGGTCAGAAAACCTTAAAAAAAATGATGTCAAACAGACCCTACATCACCACATGTTCTTCGGGAGAGTTTCAAGAAAAATTATCCTCACTCATCCAAAAACAATCTCCAGCATATTCAGTTGTCAGACATGACTGGAACTTCAAATGGCACTGGCTTCTATGGTCAGATGAAACTAAAAAATGAGCTTTTTAGCAGCAAACACTCAAGATGGGTTTGGTGCACACAGGGATAAAAAGTACCCCATGTTTACAATGAAATTTACTGCTGTATTTTTGATGTTGTGGGCCTATATTTCTGCTGGAGGTCCTGAACATCTTGTTTAGATACATGGCATCATGGATTCTATCAAATACCAACAGATAAAAAATCAACAAGTGACTGACTCTGTTATAAATCTTATAATGGGCCATGTTTGGATCTTCCAACCGGACAATAATCTAAACACAAACCTCAAAAACAACACACAAATGGGTCACTGGGCACAAACCAAACTTCTGCTATGGCCATTCCAGTCTTCTGACCTGAACCCTGTAGAACATGAGTGAGGTGAACTGAAGAGAAGAAGCACCGTCATGGAGCTGTGAATCTGATGGATCTGGAGAGATTCTGGATGAAGGAATGGTCTCTGATCTCTTGTCAGGTGTTCTCTAACCTCATCAGGCATTATAGGAGAACATTTAGAGCTGTTAAACTGGCAAATGGAGGTTTCAAAAAGTATTGAATAAAAGGGTGCCGTCAATTGTGGCCAATGTGTATTAGAGAAAAACATTTATTTCATAATGATATTTCCTCCCATTTTAAATTCTTATTCTCCAATGAAAGGTTAGATTTTTGTGATTTAAAAAAAAAAAAAAAGATCAAAAGGATTAATGCAGATTAATTTTCACAGCCTTCTTTGATCATATTTACCAAGGGTGCCAATAATTCTGACCACGACTGTATATATATAAATAATGTATTATAAGAAACAAATAATAATTTTAAGGTTTTGTCCTTGTCACTTCTTGTGTAGTTGGCCTCAGGGAGGTGTTCTGCCAGGTGGCTTTGGAGCCGGCCGCTGACAACTGCCTGATCAGTCGACTCATGCTGCACGACGCCAAACTTTATAAAGGTCAATATTTCAATCTCTACCATTAGATTATGTACTTTTAATACCCTGCAGACCTTTTTAAATCCAGTAAAATATTCTTAGTGCTGTATCTAAACCTGATTTCATGTTACTCTCCTCAGGAGCTCGCAAGGTTGTCCATGAGTTAATTTTCAGTAGTTTACTGATGGACACTGAATTCAAGAGGCAGTTTGCCATGAAATTCACGGAGGTATAATTTTACAGCTGCATATAATTTCACATACTTATACATCATTGTAATGTTTGAGTACTAACGGGTGTATGTCATGTTTCAGCACTACAAGCAACTTCAGGAAGACTTTATCAGCGATGACCATCAGAGGAACATCTCAATCACAGCATTATCTGTGCAGATCTTCACTGTTCCCACTTTGGTATGATGAACAGCTAGTAGAAATGACATCAAGCATGTTTCTGTAAAGTCTAGCATCTTTCTATATCCATAATAATCTCTAACTAAAACTGATTTCTAACTAAATATGCATTGATACTCATATATTTATCAGTCAGATACTGTTCCCTTTTTTGGATGAATAAATCAAAAGTAGGTCAGCACAGTTAAATTAAGATGCGATATGGACTAGTGTCTGTGAATATTAAGCAGCAAAATACTATTTTAAATATGAATCCTGCATGTTCTGAGTGTCTCTGTGTGAATGAATGGAGCAGATGCGCGGTTTCGTTTACAACACACATATTGAAGCTTGCGTGACGCTTGCGGTGTTTTCAGCCTCTGCTGCCTCAATATACGAGTACATGAACACATGAACATAATCTCCAGAACTGCTCTGACAGTCACTTCATGAGCATTTTACCATTTCTTGTGAGAAACTATTGTCATATCATATAAACAGAGAACTTAAAGGTCTTCTCAGCAACCCATCAAAATAAAAGTTTAGTTTAACTTGAAGAAACTGTGACAAAAATGTATCACTTAATGTAATTATAGTACTGCTTAATAATAATAAAATCATTATTAAAACATTATTTATTATTATATTATTATTATTTAGGAATATTTACTAGAAACATACAACACAGTATTTCTGGGAAAAAAAAAGAAAACAGAATTTGGTAAAAAAATCAATCTAATTTTGAGAATTTAAAAAAGAAATAAAAGATATTTCATGGTGCCTTAAATGTTTAATTTTTAATAAATTGCTGTTAAATTGTGCAAGTTTCATGATTTCAATTAATTTGACATGCTTTTGAGTTAATACAATTTAAATTAACTATTAAAATAGTCAAAAAAAAAAAAAAAACGAATCCAGAATAATTAAAATAGAAATTTTATTTTAAAAAAAAATAAAACAGATTTTATAGGGCATTTTATAGGGATTTTATAATGTATTTATACGTTATTGACTGCATTCCGGCACATTTTGGAACAGGACAACTTTTGTACCTTAAAGCATTTGTGCTTTTATTCTTGTGTAGCATATGTTTTGACATTACTGTACTGTAGCTACTGCTTGTACTTGGTCATGATGATTTGATGAATATATCAATCAACTCAAAGAGTTCGCCCAAAAAGGATCCTATCATCATTTACTCACCCTCATATAAAATCCGTATGACTTTCTTTCAGTGGAGCACAAAAGATTTTTGAAAGAATATCCTGGGATTTTTTTTTCTTCTATATAATGAAAGTAAATGTGAACTGTGGCTCACATCATGCTCTAAAATGTCAAAAAAGGGTTAATGAATGAATCAATTGATCTAGTTCACAAAACTGGTGTCAATTGTTGATTCATGAGCCAGACGTTGTTCTTGCATTCGCTTTTATGGAGCTTTAGAATCCTTTTTGCGTCCTGAAATCTTGAGCACCCATTCATTGCAATAGCATGAAAAATAGCCATAATATGAAAAACAATACTAGTCATAATATTTCCTTTTGTGTTCCATGAAACTGGAAATGGAATTGTATGATGCAAGTAAACAGTGGGAACTGATATTCAGGGAACTAACTCTAAAAGTCAATTCAAAGGTTGAAGGTAAATGTAAAGCTTTCCATCTCTGTCTTTTTCTCAGGCCAGGCAGTTAATAGAGGAGGGCAGCGTCATCAATGTCATTATAGACACTGTAATGGATATGTTGAGGGCACATCTGGACAGCAACAACCACTTCCAATTCCAGGGCCACAACCCTGACAAGTTCTTCCGGGTTCAAGTTATCTTCCATGACCTCAGGTCTACACACAACCCTTGAATTATGGAAAATAAAAACATCTCATTAGTTTGCTCAATGTTGATTGGTTTCATTTTTATGTTATCAGGTACATTCTAATCAGTAAGCCCTCTGTGTGGACTGAGACGTTGAGGGTGAAGTTCCTCGAAGGTTTACGCGTCTTTCTTCGCTTCTTATGTTGTATGCAGGTAATGCTTTCTCTTGGCAAAAGGAATTAAATTTGGTTTGATCTGTAGCTTAATTGAATGTCATTCTTTGATGGCAGGGGATGGAGGAGGTGAAGAGGCAGCTTGGTCAGCATGTTGAGGTGGAGCCCGAGTGGGAGGCGGGATTTACCCTCCAGATGCAGCTGCGCCACATTCTCACCATATTTCAGGACTGGTGTTCTTCTGACGTGAGTCACGGCTAGTCAGGGATCTTGCTTTTCTGTATTGCTTTTTTGGGGCAAAATACATACATAAGAAATTGGTGATTATGGAAAACGAATAAAACATGATATAATATAACTATGTCAAATGAATATACTTCTGTTGAAAATTTTATTTTATTTTTTTAGAATTTATGCTTATCAAGGCTGCTTACCTAAAATGTAAAAAAATATATATATATATATATTTTTTAATCTAAATATATTTTAAAATGTAACTTTTTCCTGTGATGTTAAAGCTGAATTTTCAGCATCATTACTTCAGTCTTCAGTTTCACGTGTTCCTTCAGAAATCATTCTAGTATACTGATTCGGTGCTCAAGAAACTTTTATTTTTATTTTTATCACAGTTAAAAATGTTTGTTGTGTATAATATATTTGTGGAAGCTTTTTTAACAAATAGAAAAAAGCATTTATTTTAAATATATATATATATATATATATATATATATATATATATATATATATATATATATATATATATATATATAATTTTTTTTTTTTTATATATTAGATGTAAACATCTTTACTGTCACTTTTTATCAATTTAATGCATCCTTGCTGAGTAAAAGTATTAATTTAATTAAAAAATAAAATTTTACTGACACCAAACTTTTTGGTAACATGTTTACATTGGTACATGAACTTTTTAATGAGTTGACATTTTGAACTAATTGCATATTATAGTGAATAATTATAATTTAAGTGTTTTCACCTAACCCAGACACACAATGTTTAAAAAAATATTTGTTCGATGTAAGGGACTAACCCTTTCTCAGCATACGCTTTTAAATGTGTGTTAAGTTAGAAGGCTATATCTTCTCGGTATTTCTTAGCATAGATATCATCCATTAAAGTGGAGTATTTATCTGACCTGAATTGTTTTGAAACCCCAAGTCTCCCAAATTGGATGTTTTACTCGTCTGTTCCAAGATTTGAATCTGTTCTAAGATTGATACATGTATACCGAAAATATACGAAATTTAAGACCCAGTGAACTGGTACAGGTGTAATATAACAACCTTTTGTTTCAAATATATAAATTTGAACAAAATATATCTAACAGTCATGACTAGTTAATTTAAGAACTAGTTAATAAAGGTACATTTGGACATTTGCAAATTGACTAAACTATGCCAAGGTCCAGTCTATGTAGTCTATATATATCAGTCTTTCTAGATTTTGACATTGCAATGCTAACTGGTAACTCACTCTTTACTCATATACTCAAAATTTATTAAATAATGTTTAAAAAACAAAAAAAAACAAATAGACATGTATGTCTTGTTTCCCGAAATGGGGCAATTAGTGGATGGTCTTGTTTCAAATAAACATCTATTATTCTGTAGTTATAAAATTTGGTGAGCAAATTAAAACATGAGTGGAGCGTTTTCATTTTAGTGAATGGGATGTGACACCACATGGCAAACACCTAATGTGAATGCTGTAATCTGTCGAAATGAAAACACACTGCCCACATAAGTCAAACCATTCTACTTGTGTTAGTTATACAAAACTCTGTACTAAAACAATATGTGCTTTATAACCAGACATTGTTTTATAATCTGAAAATACATAAATGTTCCCAAAATCAAGTAAAAATCAACTTCAGGTTACATAATGTAAACCTAATGCTGAGACAAAGCACTTAAATTGACCACAGTCTACTTTTTAAAGCCATTGCTGTTGCTTGACTGATTAGCTTACAAATCTTGTTTATCCACTGGTTAATGAATGACCTGGAAATGTGAGACTGTGTGTGTGTTGTGTTATTTACCCACAGGAGAGGGTTCTGTTGTTGGCCTTTCAGGAGTGTCACAGAGCTCTAATGTCCTGCACCAACCAGCCCTTCCGCAGCGAGCCGACAGACAGCTACATGTGCAAGCAGATCCTCCACGCACGCCCATATAAAGTCTCCCAGGAGCCCGTCTCCATCCATCTGCCCATCACCAGACTCCTGGCCGGTTAGCACAATTGTTGAGTCCCTGTATCAGAAGTCAGACTTTTGAGGGTTTCTACCTGGTGATATTTTAAAATGACACAGGAAGTAATGTCAGTGGTATCTTCAAAAATGGGGTGTTACATTAAAGAGATGGTTAACTAATTTTCAAAACTTCTCTTATTTTTCCCCACTAATATTCTTCTCTTTTTTTTCAAAAGTTAACATTGGGTCACACTTTATTTTACGATTCAGTTCTTGCTATTAACAAACCATTAACTATGACTTTTGCCTCAATAAACTTAATTAGCTGCTTATTAATAATTAGTAAAGTAGTTGTTAAGTTCAGGTATTGGGTGTGATTAGGGATGTAGAATATGGTCATGCAGAATATGGGCTTTATAAGCACTAATAAACAGCCAATATGTGTATAATAGGTATGATAATAAACAACTAGTTAATAGCAAGAATTGGTCCCTATACTAAAGTGTTTTTTTTAATTCATAAATTTCATTGTAAAATTTATTAAAATAGAAAATGGTAATTTAAAAAATATATATATTTATTTATTTATTTATTTCCTGTGATGACAACAGCTGAATTAATCCAGTCTTCAATGTCAAATGATCTTTCAGAAATCATTCTAATAATGTTGCTCAAAAAAGGGGGAAAAAAAATCTTAGTTTTTGAAAGCAGTTGTACTGCTTAATATTTTTGTGACAGCTGTTCTTTTTTAAATAATTATTTGATGAATAAAAAGTTAAAAGAACTGCATTTAAAAAAAAAATAGAAATATTTTGTAGCATATTTTTGTAAAATCTTTTATAAAGCTGTTTACTATTACTTTTGATCAGTTTAATTCAGCCTTGAATAGAAGTATTAATTTCTTTCAAAACAGTGTACCAATGATTGTGGCTGTTTTTATTATTTTTTTTTTTTTTTTTTGGTGGTCACTGCAATACTCTGTATCTGCTCTCAGGTTTATATGTGCTGCTGTGCCAGACTGGAGCAATCCAATACCTCCCTGACTTTGTGGATCCTGTGAGTATATCATTAATTAATCAAATGAAGCTATAATGTGTGAATGTCTAGCACTGTGGTTTACAGGTGTGTGTTTGTGTGTGTTTCAGGTGCAGCTGAACTTCACTGAGCTGGCGGAGCAGCCTCTGCGCTGTGTTGTGCTGGCGGCTCAGGTGTGTGCTGACATGTGGCGCAGAAACGGCCTGTCTCTCGTCAGCCAGGTGAGAGAGCCACCATTTTTGTTTTTAATTTGTTAAAAAAAATCACTAAAAACATGAAAGTAGAGAATATTTGTAAATACAATAATTAGTAATTGGAAAAACCTGAATGTTCAAAATCTGGGACATGAAAAAATCTCCAAATAAAAGCTGTTGGAGCATCAACTGATATTTCGAACACATCCATTGTTTCATTTTAACATCTTGTACATCTGTATGCGGCATGACATGGCCTTTAAAGGTAATCGATGCTGTCTAAATTGTATTTCTTTTGAATGAACGTATGTATTGTATATTGGAGGGGTGAAAAGGAAAAAAAATGCAAATATGTAACAGAATTTAAATGCATGAATGTCGATGTTGTGTTGCGTTATGAACTTATTCTAACTTTTGCTGATGTTTTAGGTGTATTACTATCAGGATGTCAAGTGCAGGGATGAAATGTTTGATAAGGATGTTATCATGTTGCAGGTATGTCCTTAAAATCATAAATGTGTATGAAATATAAAAATAATAATATAAAATAAAAAATATAATTATTAAATTAAAAATATATTCATTCAATTAATTACATTTTCTGACCAACCACAGATTGCTGCTTCCAAAATGGACCCCAATCATTTCCTCATACTTGTTCTTTTGAGATTTGAACTTTTTGATGTTTTTAATGGCAACTCCTCCAGTAAAGATCAGGTGAGTAAGAGAAGGTGAGGTGAGATCAAGTGGAATATGTAAAGTTCTGTAGCAGCTTCTCCACAACTGATCAATACATGCCTAATGCGTTTTATTTAAATACTAAATAATTTATACTTTTTGTCATTGATTATGGATTTTGATTGGTTTCTGTGCCTTTTTTCATCACACAGGAAGTACTGAAACAGTGGAATAGGTTAACAGAGGAGATGCTTTACCTGATAATCGTCATTGTAGGTAAGTTCTCACATATTTACTTTCCTTAGTTGATGTTATCTGTTGTTTTATGTAAATGGTTTGAATGGGGACACTTCCTTTGTTTTGCCTCTGATATATATCTGGCATGTGAAATATGCAGGTGAACGGTACGTGCCTGGAATCAGTCATGTGACTAAGGAGGACGTGACTATGAGGGAGGTCATCCATCTGCTTTGTATTGAATCCATGGCTCATAGCAGCCTGGTTAAAAGCCTGCCTGAAAATGTAAGAGTTTTTTGTTGTTTTATTTTGCTGTAAAATTTTGGCAGCCGAGATTTATGTACATTAACTGACTGTGTGTAATTTAACTATAAAACAATATGTATGTGTAACCGAACTATAAACATTCTTTTATAGTTACTTTATGAACCTTTTTTATTGCATCACAGGAAAGCCATGAAACAGGGCTTGAAACTGTCATCTCTAAGGTTGCCGTTTTCAAGTAAGTACATTTCACTAGTTTAGTTGTTTATACAAGTTATTACACAGTTGTTACACACATGTCACAATGCAAAATGTACTCAAATCTTTATTAAATGTTGTTTAGGAAACCAGGAGTGTCAGGCCATGGCTTGTATGAACTGAAGAAGGAATGTCTGAAAGAGTTTAATCCCTTCTTCTATCATTATTCCAGACCACAGCATAGTAAGGTACATGGTGCACCCATTATCTCACTCATTATCTCATTCTTATTAAAATACAGATTAATTTTTAAACTGAAGGAAATGTTTATTTGTTCATATTAGGCAGAAGAGGCTCAGAAGAAGAGGAGAACCCGAGAGGGCAGTGATAAAGGTATGCTGATCTGTACTGATGTTAAATGCATTATATAGTCGCTGCACGTTTCAGATGATAAAAAAAGACTTATATTCTGGAAAATTTGGTAAATGCTAAACATTATGCACTGATGTGATTTTGAATGCATAAAATAATTCAAATAATTTGTTGCAATTATATGAAAAATAAATATGAAGAGGTCTTTTGAATTATAGCTTTTACAATTGTGGATTTATTATTTATTTTTTTGCACTGGAATGTTGTATTGTTCGATTAAAACCCAGGGCTAGAACTATGAATTTTGAATAAGAATCTTTGACCAAAAATGTCACTAGTAGATGATATTAATGCACCGGGTGTGATATGTGATGTCACTCTATTTTAGCCCTCCGTCCCCCAGTGCCTCCTCCCTTCTGTCCAGCATTCTCAAACATAGTGTACCTGCTGTGCTGTGACATCTTCATCCATATTCTGAAGAGAATCTTCCAGAAAGCAGCGGAGGACCGTTCCAACCGATGGACTGAACCCATGATCCAGAGGGTATGGCTCTTACTGCCCTGCCTTAACCATTGCTCACCGATTTTGCTGTTTCAGTAATGTAAATGTAGTTAGTTTTTAAACTTAAATATTTATTGCATTTGCATTTTTAAGAACGTAATTTAATTACATGGACAATTATTGGCTGTTGCTGTTTTCATGGTGAATTTGTTTGAAGTGAGATTTGATAAATGTTATTTTTAACACACTTGTATGGCTTTAGGCCCTGCACCTCGTAGGCCAGGCTCTACTGGAGGAAAAAACACAGTTGGAAAGCAGCAGTACTGAGGAAGTGACCTTTGACTTTAGTCTGAAAGCACGGAGTAAGATCTCACCCTTTGTTTTTTCTGAAATAGTGCAGACCCCATCCTGCTGCCAGTTTCATTGGTCCACTTAATCACATAGGCCTAGTCAAAGTTCAGACTTCATGGATTCAGAAAAATCATGGATTAATTTGTTTGCAACAAATAGTATTGATATCTATCAGAATACAGTATGCTAAGTTTATGGTTTACAATAGGAGGCATGCAAAATATGCAGTATTGAGAGCCAATGATTTCAGTTCATATTCAGCATTTTATAGGCCATCATTGACATGACAAATAAAAGCTATATATGAATTAGAATACTTGTCTTTTGGTTTCGTAGCCTTTATTTTTCTTTTGCTTTTTTTCTATTTCATTCATTTGCTCTTTCAGTGAATCACTTAATTGTTTCAGTCTTTGTCTGTAGCTTTTCTCAATTTTTTTTTCTTTTTTTTTTCGCCTTTTCAGTTACTTTTTTGCCTATTAATTGCTGCACTGATTTTTACTTTCACTTTTGTTTTTGTTTTTTTTGTTTTTTTATTAATAATATTGTATTATATCAGTTTGTTTTTTATTTCTTTTCTGGGTCTTTCATTTTGTTCTTTCCTTTTTTTGATCTTTCATTCCGTTTTGCTCTTTCACTTTTTAGTTGTTCTCACTTTCTTTCAATTTCTTGGTTTCTTTTAGTGTTCTCTTTTTATCTTCCTTTTACTTTTCCTCCTGTTCTCTTCTTTATTCCTTAGTCTTTCTTTTCACTTCATCTTTGTTGCTCTTCCTCCAGTTATTTTATTTTTCCACTCATTCTCACTCTTTTGCTCTTTGGTTTGTTTCACTTTCTGTCCTACTTTCTTTCACTTTCACTTTTTTCTTTTCACTTTCACTTTCTTTTGGGCTTTTTTATTGCACTTGTTTTTCACTACTGTTTATTGTTGGGTTTTTTTGGTAGGATTTTATGGAGTGCAGGGTTTGTGCTTAACTAACTTTTTAGTTTACTTGACGCTGGCCACGCATCCTGTAATTGGTTTCAGCGAGAATAATTTACCAGTATCTTGTAAAAAAAATTGAGTATTTAAACTGAAATAATAATCATGTATGCTAACACTTTACAATAAGGTTCCATTTGTTAACATTAGTTAACTAAGGTTACACTTTATTTTAAGGTGTCCTTGTTAGAATGTAATTATACGTTTAAGTACTGAGTGATATTAATTAACTACATGTACTTACTATATGGTTAGGATTAGGATCAGGGTTTGGTTTAGGGTTACTTGCATTTAACTATGCATAATTTATTGTAATTATAATAGTACATGTAACGTGTAACAAGGACACCTTAAAATAAAGTGTTACTTTAACTACATTAATTAACATTTCTAACAATGAAAAAAATACTTCTAGAGCATTAATCAGTCTTAGTGAATGTAAAGTTCAATATTTATTAATGCATTATTAAAATCAAAAGTTGTATTTGTCAATATTATTTAATTGACCTGAGTTAACTTGAAATAACAGTGAACAGGATTTTTATTAACTAACATTGACAAAGCTGGATAAATAATGTTAGTTAATTAACTAATTGTAAAGTGTTAGCAATTTGGCAAAGTTAGGGCTTCACTCTGAATCATATATTAAGTTTAATTGTACCTTTCGCACTAAGCCATATCACCGTTTTTAATTTATTTTGATATATCATACAGCCCTACTATTAGTGCTTATGTAGCTGCTGAAAGATACAGATGTGTTTGTATTTTCAGAAACTGGTTCAGAACACGGCAAATCTTTGTTCCACTTCCTGACCAAAATAAAGTCTTTACCTTCTCTGAAAGCTCAGAATGACATGATCATGTGGAACTTACAGGTATGAAGGTGATTTGATGTGTATTTGATTGTTTAATTCATTGATTTGATATTTAAGATATATATGTCTCTCCTGCAAGATGTTTGAGGTGGTGAAGTGTCTTCGGGAGAAATCCGGTCCTGTAGCTTCATTTTCTGTGGATCACAGCAAGCTGGAGGAGGTAATGACACAGATTCAAACACAGAGGGTCTCAGTCATAATGCTTCCATGTCTGTGAGATGTTTAAAGTGTGTCGTCTCTGCTCAGAGTGTTCAGGATAAAGAGAAGGCCGAGCGTAAGAGGAAAGCTGAAGCTGCTAAAGCCCACAGGCAGAAGATCATGGCTCAGATGTCGACCATGCAGAAGAACTTCATAGAGTCCAACAAGATGCTTTATGACAACGTGCCTGAGAGCTCGAGTCAGAGCGACACCGCTGCATCTGTGGACAGGTCACCACTTTCTTCTGTCTTTCTCTTGCTTTTGCTGTTTACTTTACTTTCTTTTTGTGACTTTCTATTTTATTTTTATTTTTCTGTTCTTTCAGTTTTTCTCTCTTGCTTTTGGTTTCTTTCACTTTCTCTTATACTTTCACTTTTTCACTGCTTTTCATTCTTTTGCGCTTTCACTCATTTTTTGCATTTAATCATGATTATACTTTTACTGTTACATATTCTTTTTTTATGTTCTATTGTAATATAATTTTGTTCTTATTTATCTTAATTCTCGTTTCTTTATTCTTTGTACCTTCATTTTCTTTCATTTTTCCCTTTTTGTTCTTTCATTTGTCCCATTTGCCAGTTTCTTTAACTTTCTTTAAATTTTTCGCTTTATTTTACTTTTAGCGTTTTCATTGATGTGGTCCTTTCTTTCTTTCTTTCTTTCTTTCTTTCTTTCTTTCTTTCTTACCATGTTTTCATGTTTCAGTTCGTTTTACTTTCTCTTCTACTTTCTTTCACTTTCACTTTTTTTTATTGTTTTTCTTTCTTTTGGCCTTTTTATTGTACTTTTTCACTTCCATTTGTTGTTTTTAACACTTTCCTTCTCCTTTTGCCTTTTTTTTTTTTTTTTTTTTTTTTTTTTTTTTTTTTTTTACTCGTTCTTTTTTTTCAGTAATTCTTTCACTTTCACTTTTTTTGGTGCCATTCACTTTCTTTCACACTTGCTTTTCAGTTCATTGCATTTATACTTTACTTTCTTTTTTTAGTTTTCTTTTGTTCTTTCACTCTTATACCCATGTTGTTTCTCTGAGCTCTCTTTTTTCCTTATTTCTCTTTTATTCATATTTTACTCTTATTTTACTCCAGTTTTTTGGACCTGTCAATTTTCTAATATGTCTCTTTTGCTCTTTAGTTCCTTTCACTTTTTTACAGTATTCACACTATTTCATTCTTTTGCTCTTTTGTCCCTCAAAGTCTGACTATCACAGTCATTTACAGTAAAACAATTTCTGCGAACACTCTTCAAATGTCTGTATGTCTAAGTGAAGTGTGTGTGTGTGTGTGTGCGCAGCTTCAGGATGGATGTGGATGAGATCAGGGTGGCTGTGGGGCCTCAGCAGGGCGTTTGTTCTGCAGACTGGGAGGCTCAGATCTGCATCCTGTGTCAGGAGGAGCAGGAGGTTCGGGCTCAGGCACCAGCCATGGTCATCACAGCATGTGTGCAAAGATCTACTGTTCTCACCCAGAACCGTGGAAAGACACTCTCCCCTAAAGGTGAATGATGCCTCATACTTTACCTCTCAAGTACCTTTATTGTAATGACAAGCAGGAAGTGTTGACACTTTTTTGTAAAACAGATGGCAGCTATCCCCTGTTCATGCCCCCTGATCTGGCTGTGGGAACACACACCGGCAGCTGTGGACATGTGATGCACGCCACCTGCTGGCAAAAGTCAGTTAATGCTTAAATAGTTACATTTTTGATGCCTCAACCAAACAAATCCACTCAGCCTTTACATCTTAATGTCTTTTGGCTGTTTGTAGGTACTTTGAAGCTGTGCAGAACACCACTCGGAATCGGCTGCATGCAGATCTGATCATAGACCTGGAGAACGGCGAGTACATGTGTGCACTCTGCAAGTCCCTCTGTAACACAGTCATCCCTCTGATCCCTGTGGAGCCCAGCAAGCTTAATTAGTACGGCACCATTACTAACCTTATTATATTCAATTTCAGGTGCTTACACTGGGATGAGTCAAATTTATATATTTTTTGTCTCCCTGTCAGTGAGAGTGCTGAGTTAGTTGGTCAGCATCTCACTCTGGAGCGCTGGATTCAGATTATGTCTTCTCGGATCAGAGGGCTGAGAGGTACATGGGAAACAGGTGAGTCTCAAAACTGATTTGTGCCTCCTGAATTTCTGTGTCAAGATACTCTTTTTAATTCCATTGTGTGTGTGTGTGTGTGTGTGTGTGTGTGATTACAGGCAGTAACAGTGAGGAAGCGGTGGAGGAAGCAATGGCACTTTTTGATGAGAGTCAAGCTGAATTCAGATCCATTCTCAGTTTTGGAGTTCAAGAGCCGTGAGTCTCTAAACAGACAAATCTTTATTTAAGTCAATATATAATTAAATATTAAAATATATGCTTCTGGTCTAGGGGTGGGCGATATACCATTAGACACTATTGACTTGTAGAAATGTGTCGACCGGTAGAGGTTTTGGACTATCGTCTTTATCGCAGTTACACACTCATGTGACGTTGCTGTGCTACATGGTCATGAAAATACATCATTTGCACTCTCTTTTAAACATTGCAGTTTAAAAACAAGTGATTTTAAGCCATTGAAATGCAGTCAGCAGTGAAAGAGAACTCATTTCGCTATATGCGCATGCTGCCTGAGAGAGTGCTGTCAGAGAGGCACGCACGTGAAGACGCTGCTCATAAAGCGGGGGTATTGAACGTAGTAATTTTTGCACCTTTATAGGCCTTGAACGGTTAAATACACACACTTGTATGTGTCAAAATGCCTGTCTTTGAAAGTATCCTCGTAAGGTCTTAAGTGAAAGCAAACTGGTGAGAAAGAAACTACATGTGTAACAGTATATTGGATCAGGGCAGCTCTTAAAGTGACAGTAGTCTAATGTTCCTGTTGTCTGTCATTCATATTAATCAAACAACAAAAGAGAGAAAATCTCTTACTTCTCTTGACTAAATCACTTTTGTATCTTTAATAAGAAATATATATTTGATTTACACAGTGAATAATATGCAGTGTTTTTATCCATTTGATGCATTTAGCATTTCTTATTTTTGTTCTACTCTATTTATTTATTTTTTCCTACCGCTTGGAATTAGTTTCTTATTCTAATGTAATAGCTTGATTTTTTTTTTTTTTTATTTAGGCTAGTATCAGTTTTTTGTGATATTTACACTGTGAAATTTGTGATTCACAATTCACAAAAAATTTTGAAATTTCTATGGTATAAAAAAAATTCATATCATAAAGACCTTATTTAAAGCAAAAATAACTATATCGTGATACCGTTATATCGTTACCGAGAAATAAAATTCCTCCTATCATGATATAAGATTTTGGTCATATCGCCCACCCCTATTCTGGTCCTATAGTGCACAATATATCACATCAAAGAATAAAAACAAAATATATGTATAGACAGACAAATGGCTGCAAATGTCTGCAAAGCTACAGTACTGTGAAAAGTTTTTGTCACTTGTGTAAAACTGCTGTAATGTGAGGATTATTATTATTTCTAAATATGATGTAAACTCTGCTTGTGATCAGGCCGAAGTTCTCTCGTAGTGTCACAGAGATGTTGGGGGTCTGTGCGACCACAGTGCACAGGGTGGGACTGCAGACCGCTCCCAATGACCTGTGCCCGTACGTGCCTGTCATGTCCTGGAACACGTGTGCCTACACCATCCAGGCCATCGGTAATGCTCTCCTCCTTTGACTTGCTCACTTGAGGTATTTGTCAGACACTGTTGTCTGTAGAGCACTTTAAAATGGTGGATATGTTCACAAAGTCAGTGTTGGGAAACATCACCCATATTTACCAACAGGCGTCCCTCTCAAATTGTCCTATGTAGCATAATTCATGTGAACGGTATTTTGGTGCTGTGTGAACATAGCCAGTCTTGTAATTTTGTCTTGTGTGTCATCTGATCAATATATAATTCTCAAAAAGAAAAAACTACTCCAGAATAAGCCTCTTTTTCCTCCAGAAACAGACAACTCTGGTTGGTCTAATTTATAGATCATACTGCACACCATTTAATGTGGGATTGATTTCTAAATTGATTTTGTTCTTCAGCTGTCTGGACTCAAAGCGTTAGTGCAGTTTTCAGCTGCTCAGAGGCTGAAGAGCAAGCAAGCTGTCATACAGAAGCATTTTGCTGATATGTTAGCAGGTATGTCACGTTTGGAGAGGATGGATATGTTTGTTTGTTTTGTTCATGCAGCAATTCTCTCAATTCTCTGTCTCTTTCTAGTCCTGGTACCTATTCCTAATGTAGAAAACACACCATCAATATTAGAAGTGGACTTCTTTCATCTACTGGTGAGTGTCTTTCTTTTTACTGGCATTATAAAAATAAAAGATGTGATTTTATACTTGCATGTATGAGAGGTATGGACAGATGCTTATATCATAATCTAGCCTTGTCAATCTAGACTTTTTTTTAACATTTATTAACATATATATTTTTTAACATTAATGTGTGTGCATTCCAACTCATTCCAACTACAAATGGTAAATATACAGTGCCCTCCATAAGTATTGGGACAGTAATGACAAAATTGCTTTATTTACTGTATAGTCAAAAGACATCTGCAAATATGATTAAAAGATGAATGAGACAAAATTGTATTATTAGCTGTTTCAACACACGTTTTACCAAATAAAAAGGACAGCAATTTTAGAGTTCATCCCACTATCTGATGTGAGCATAAGTATTGGGACAGTTGAACATAAGGCAGATATAAAAGATTAAAAGCTATTATTTAGTTTCAGATCCCTTGCGCTCAATCACAGCAGTGAGTCTGTGACCCATAGACATCACCAGACTCTTGGTCACATTCTTTGAAATGCTTTTTCCAGCCTTTAATGCAGCCAGGTACAACTGTTGCTTGTTTTGGGGAGTTTCTGCCTTTAGTCTCCTCTTTATCTGGTGAAATTCATATTCACTCGAATTTAAATCTGGAGATTAACTTGGACAGTCTAAGACTTTCCATTTCTTTGCCCTGATAAAATCCTTAACTGAACTGGCAGGGTGTCTTGGGTCATTGACCTGATGCACTATGAAGCGCTTTCTGGTGAGTCTGGTGACATTTTCTTAAATATTGGTAGCCAAGATGGTTTGGTACCCTTCCAAATTCATTCTACTACTGTCATCATACATTAAGTCATCAGTAAAGTTGAGAGTCCCTGTTCCAGAGACAGCAATGCATGCCCATGCCATGACACCACCTCCACCAGATGCTTTACAGATGAGGTTGTATGCTTAGGATCATTTGCACTTACTTTTTTCTCCACACTTTTGCTTTCCTATCACTTAGATTAACTGAAAGGCTAAATTATGATATAACAAGAAAAAAAAATCTAAATATAAGCATCTGCTAAATACATAAAATGCTAAATGAATGCAAGACTAAATGCTTTCTGCCTGGCACATGATAAAACAAAAAAGGCTCATAGGCTTTTATCTAAGTAGGGATATCTAAAAACATCCGGAATGGCCCTTTATTTAGCAGATTTATTTGTTTTAAATAAATGTATATTGCAACCTAACGTTATGGTTGTGACTTGTGCACGGCCAAACGCCGCTAACAATTTCCCCTGAAAATGTAAAAAACGTAAAAATCTGTCTTCAAACACCCTTTTTTAATGCACTTAGTTTCAAGCAATCATTTTCAAGCAGCTAGTTAAGTCAGAAGAAAGCAATTGAAGATTTCTAATCATTTGTGGGACTGTGTGTGTGATTAGGTGGGGTTGGTTCTGTCCATCCCAGCGTTGTATCAGGAAGAGACTGTAGACCTGCACCCTTCAGCAGTCAGCACAGCATACAATCACCTCTACCTGCTGCAGCTGCTCACTATGGCACACATGCTGCAGGTCCTGCTGGCCTCACACGGTAAACACACACACTGCCAGAGTCGGATGCAAACACTAAAGTATAACATTTTTATGCACAGTACTTATTTTCAATGATATTGTGTGTAGATTGTGCTGTAATAGGAGGGTCGGGGGAGGGCGATGAGGCCCAGGCTGCAGCCGAACTCTTCTCTATTGTGTCTCAACACACAGACAGGTGAGTTTATACATGTGTCATATAGGGAAAGGCTCCCAGTGTTTCTCTTGCTGTCTCTCATCGTCTCTCTCTTTCTCAGGTTGAGGGCTGGTGTGACTGGTTTCTGTGTAGAGGGTGTAAAGAGAGGTGTGCTTCCCTTCCTGCGCTGTGCTGCACTGTTCTTTAATTGCCTAACAGGAGTGCCCCCTCCAGAGGAGCTGTCCAGTACTGCAGGTCAATACACTTCATATGTTGTGTTTAATCTAGTGCTGTGACTGGCAAACGATTAATCACATCCAAAATAAAAGTTTTTGTTTACATAATATATGTGTGTACTGTGTATATTTATTATGTATATATAAATACACACACATGCATGTGTATATATTTAAGAAAAAATTACGTTTATATATTAAATATATTTATATATGATATAAATTATATTAATATAAATATATACATGTAAATATTTTCAAAAGATATGCTGTATGTGTGTGTATTTATATATACATAATAAATATACACAATACACACACATATATTATGTAAACAAAAACTTTTATTTTGGATGCGATTAATTGTTTGACAGCACTAGTTTAAACATGCCACACTGCTATTACATTAAAACGTTTGAATAAATAGATGGTCGTAGGTTCAAATGATTAATAATGACTATATCATCCAGGCTGTATAATGCCAAGTAAATGTGTATTTAATGTGTATGTGTATTTAATTTTCTGTCATTGCACACATATAAACGCTGCAGAGTACTGTATGCATATAAAACTAACGGTTATTAACCATAATTCTTCTATGCAGAGTCACCTGAAAGTGAGCTGCATCTGTTGTGTAGTTACCTCTCTTTGCCCTCCAACCTGTTTCAACTGTTTCAGGACCACAGGGATGTTGTAACCACCTTAATAAAGAGGTACAAATCATATGCTCACAAACTCACAAAACATTTCTTATATAAATGTGCCATGCCTAAATATCTACAATATCAGCTACAATTGTGATAATGAACTTGATTACCTGATATAATTATAATAGTAGTAATAAACAAAAAAATATAAATAATAAACAAAACAATAACAGTATTGTTGTTGCTGTTTTGTTGTTTATTATTAACAGCATCATTGTCATTATATTGTTGCTGCTGTTTAATTTGTTCTTGTTTAGTTGTTACTAATAAGGATTATTATAATATTTTTGTTTAATTATTTACATTATACTATTTAATATAAATATTATATTATTTATTATATTTAATACTATTATATTATAATAACAATATTAAAACAACTATTATTAATACTTTTTGTTGTTTATGTATTTACATTATACTTTTTAATATAATTATTATATTATTTACTTTATTTATTTATCACTATTATATTATAGTAACTATTAATAATAATAATAATTCATTGTTTTGTTTATAAAATACTAAACAATAATATTTTAAAATTAAACTTAAAAGTAAAATGTATTGTTATATATGTTGGTGTTATTGTTTAAAAATAACGATCATCCTCAAGGAAATGTATTTTTGGTTTTCAAATTTCATAATAATTATACATAATTCACACATCAACGAAAAAAAAAAACTGAAGCCATAGCTTATTTTATGTAGTAGAAGAAGAAGAATGATTAAAAAAAACGTGCAATTTTATTTATATTAATCAATAAACAATTATTAATAATTTTAATTATGTATTAGTAGAAAGATATTTATTAGTATTAAATATGTAAATATATTTTCATTAATATTAATATATTTATTGTCTTATAATATTAAGAACTCCCCTTTATCACGGTCAAATCACTGAATTGGCCTCTCATGGCTTATTGTTTTCTTAAGACAGTATATTTCTAAATTCCTAATTCTGTACAGTATGTTTATGTATCTATTCACTTTGATTATAAGCATTGCTGTGTTTCTGTGTGTCAGGTGGTGTGAGAATACAGCCATATCCAAAGCCCTCAAAGGTGAAATGCAAATCATCAGGTTAGACGCCACTTAAGTTTTCCTGTTTGATTGTATACTCACTTCCTTTTTTATTAAAAACAATAATTGAACGGAATTTCCCACCTGTTTTTCAGGTATCCTCGTAAGAGAAACAGGCTAATAGATCTTCCAGAGGACTATAGTGTGTTGCTCAATCAAGCTAGTCACTTTAAGTAAGTACTGTTAATAAAAGATTGCCTATAATGTCCACTGTGAATTTAATATTTTGTGCAGATAAATCAGATGTTTCCTGTGACTTTCTCTTTGCCCGTAGATGCCCAAACTCATCAGATGACGAGCGAAAGCACCCGACTCTGTGTCTTCTGTGCGGGGTCATGCTGTGTGCACAGAGCCCCTGCTGTCATGAGCAGCTGAACGGGGAGGAAGTGGGCGCGTGTACGGCTCACGCTGCCATCTGTGGGGCTGGAGTGGGAATGTTTCTCAGGTGAGGGGAAGACAAGAGAAAAGCAGCTGAACCTCTGGCATTTATACTGTGGCTGCATCTTAAATCACATACTTCCTTGCTATATAGTATGTTCGAATTCACAGTCATAAAAAAGTAGCTGGATCACCTACTAGTGCGGTCAGTAGGGTCACATGACAATGACAACGTCATACATTTCATTTATACTATATAGAACATCCTTTTTAGCGGTGGTGACGTAATTACTTATTCAAATGAAGTACCTACTCAGTAAGCCATTTCAGACACGGCCAATGTGTATCTTATTCTACAAAAGAAATATGTAAATGATGTAAATAAATAAATACAAATAACTATTGATAATAACAATCTTGTTTGTGTCTTTCTGAACAGGGTTCGAGAGTGTGAGATCATCTTGATGGCCAGTAAGACACGGGGCAGTCCCTATCCAGCACCTTACCTTGACGACTATGGAGAAACAGACCCTCAGCTTGGGTAAAGTGCAGTGTTGTAGATTTTTACACCAGCTCCTTGCAATAGAGTTTGGATGGAGAGCCATTTCTGCATATGGTTTAAAAAAAAAGTAATTAACAGTGTTGGGAAAAGTTACTTAAAAATGTAATGCACTACAATACTGCGTTACTCCATGAAAAAGTAAGTAATTGTGTTACTTTTTATGAAAAGTAATACATTGTTAATTTTGTTACTTTTTATCACCTGGTCTGGGCTTGATTATTTGTGTTTTAATAACAAAAAACACAGAAGTTTTATTTTTGGCAGTGAAGGTCCTTTTTTTTTATTTTATTTTTTTTATACTTATTTTTTATATATTTTTTTTAGTTGAGAACAAAAGAACACTTTACATAACAAAAAGAAGGAAAATTAAATAATTCAACAAATAATAAAATAAATAAATTAAAGTTTAACGAAGGTTGCCACACATTACATATAAACTTTCAGAAATAACAAAAGATTGTCATATGTTACAAATAACCCTTTAGTCATTTCACCAATACATTATATCAGTAAACAATCCTATACGTTTACAAACGCAAACATCTAGACCACCAAGGAGCTTGTTAACCATTTCCTCCGTTTGATCTCAAAGATTTACATTTGCAGCCGAAGTGTATATGTGAGTCTTTCCATTTCTTTAACCTCTGTTGCTATTTGGAACCAGTCTTCTCTTGTAGGTGGGTCTTCCTTGTACCATTTCCAGGTTATCGCCTTTTTACTTGTTGCCAGTAAAATTTTAAATAAATATTTATCATCTTTCCCAACCTCATCTGGGATATCTCCCAAGTAAAGAACATTAAATGATTTTGGTATATGTAGAGTGAAAATACTATTAATGGTAGACCGTACAACCTCCCAAAAACTAGTCACTTTTGAACAATGTCACAAAATATGTATATGATGGGCTTTTTCTACACCACATTTCCTCCAGCATGGGTAGGAGGTTCTTGTTTGTAATTCCTTAAAGGGGTGGTTGATTGCGATTTTCACTTTTTTAAAGTTAGTTAGTGTGTAATGTTGCTGTTTGAACATAAACAATATCTGCAGTTGCGGCGCTGAAAGTTCAATGCAAACGGAGATATCGTCTTTTAAAATTCTGGCAGTTTAATGCCTACAAAAACGACTGGTAAGGGACTACAACGAGCTAGTTCCCGGGTCCGTTACGTCACGAACCCAGATAAACCCCGCCCCCGGGAACACGCAGCAAAGGGGGCGAGGCCATGCTGCGCTGCTTCAGAAAAAACTAGGGGTGCACGTAAAAATCTATTCATATATGAATCGCGATTCTGTCTTCTAACGAATCTAATGGATTCACAAGTTTCAAAATCAATGTTCTAAAGCAGCGGTTCTCAATCCTGTTCCTCGCGTCCTCCTGCTCTGCACTCTCTCTCTCTCTCTCTCTCTCGCTCTCTCATTCAGATCATCAGCTAAGTGAATCTGTATATTAAAAGCTAACAGAAGCAGTAGCATTTACAAATAACAGCGTTTCTAAAAGTATGCGACAACAACAAACAAACATACCATTAAGAGTTGTGCTTGCACAGGTTCTGCGCGATCCTCTTCACTAATATCCTCTGCGTCTCAATCGGGCTCATTGATAAGAAATATAGACGACGCCATTGTTTACAATACAAACGGAGCACATGCTGCTGAGCTGAGGGGTGGGACGTTCAGACGTGCTCTAGAGGCGGTTTAGCCAATCACAACACACTGGGGCACCTAACCAATCGCGTATTTCTGAGGGAGGGGCTTCATAAAAGCAGGAAATGATCAGCATGTTTATCAGAGAAGGGACAGAGCGAAAAATACTGTTTTAAAAAAAATTAAGCATTAACACATGTTAGACTGCACCCCATAAACACAATCAAGCCTAGAAAAAAAAACAGTCAACCACCCCTTTAATTCTTGGTGCGATATAAAAAAAAAAATTCTCAGTCTCATTTTTCCAGCAAAACTCACGCCACATTCTTGAGCTCGTTGAGGTATGTGGGATAGTACATATTTTATTCCATTGATCAGGTAACAAGGAAATGCCAACCTCTTTTTCCCATTTTAATCTTATATATTCTATTGAATGATTCCTCAAATTACTTATCCCTTTATATAATTTGGATACAGTCTTACTCGTGCCTTTCTTATATGTCTGTATAATAACCTGCACGATCTGATTAATCTCATCATTGTTCTCTATTTCTTTCAAATAAAATTGGCAAACCTGTAGATATCTAAATAGATCATGATTTACAAGACCAAACTTGTCTTTTAAAGCTTGAAAGCTCTCCATATTATCATTGTTTATAATTGTGCAGAGTGCAGAAATTCCTGTAAATTCATTGTGTAAACCTATGATCCATTGTCCCTGGTTTGAAATCTGGGTTATACGCCACCATGTTCAAAATCTGATTTGCATTTGAAAATGAGATTTTTTTACCTATTAGAGCTTGAACCGGTACCCCTTGAAACTCGCTTTCTATTTCCTTCCACTTTGTCTCCACCTGTAAATCACACCAACACACCAATGGGCTCAGCTGAGCGGCATAATAGTAATCTTTCAAATTAGGGAGTGACATACCACCCTTATTTTTATCCAATTGCAATATTTTATATCTAGTTCTTGGTTTGCTTCCTTTCCAAATGAATCTAGAGATGTTTATCCCATTCTTGAAACTGTTTATGTGGTATTTCCACAGGAAGTTATTGGAAGAGGTATAACAGTCTCGGAAGTACATTCATTTTTATGCTTTCAATTCTTGAACTAAAATCCAAGTGTGATAGAGGGCAGTGAAGGCCCTTTCACACACAAAATAAATTAATTAATTAATTTAAAAAAAAAGTGAATAAATGGGAAAACAAAGTAACTTGCATTACTTATTTGTATATTTTGTTGTAAATTTTAAAGGAATGCATTTACTTTACTATTTACTATTAATTTTAAAAAGTAATCTGATTATTGTAGTGTTACCCCCAACACTGGCAATTAAATATTGTGTATTTTACTATATTGTTATATTAATGCATATCAAGCAAATATACACTACTGTTGATTGGAGACTCTTATGCTGACCAAGGCTGCGTTTATTTAATCAAAAATAGAGTAAAACCAGTAATATTGCAAAATATTATTACAGTTAAAACCAGTATTTTACACAGTATTTAATATATTTTAAAATGTAATTTATTCTTGTTAATTTTCAGCATCATTACTCTTCAGTGTCATGTGATCCTTCAGATTCAAGCAACATTTCTTATTATTATCAACATTGAAAACAGCTGTGCTGCTTAATATTTTTTTGTAAACGTTCATACTTTTTTTTCAGGATTCTTTGAATATATAAAGACACACACATACAGTATATATTTTGAAAATATTTACATGTATATATTTATATTCATATAATGTATTATATATAAATGTATTTAATAAAACATAATATTTTTCTTAAATATATACGTGCATGTGTGTGTATTTATAGATGCATAATAAATGTACACAGTACACACACGTACTGTATATAATGTACACAAAAACTTTTATTTTGGATGCGATAAATTGTGATTAATCGTGTCCAGCACTAATTCAGTTTTTAATCTACTTGCAACAATGACTGGTTTGTTAAAATTACCATTCCTCTTATTGGGTGGGTGAGGGAATCATAATTCACATCCAAAACATAAATAAACATATTAAATATGATCAAAATGCTGATGGAAACACTGTAGCATCATTAATCATGTGCATTGTCAGTTTCTTCTATATTAGCAGTAATGCTGAGCTGTATTTGTTTGTGCTTTGCTAGGCGTGGGAACCCGCTGCACTTGAGTCCAGAGCGCTACCACAAGTTGCTTCGTATGTGGCAGCAGCACTGCGTCCTGGAGGAAATCGCCCGCAGTCTGGAGGTCCTCAACGTCATGTTCCCCTTTGAGTGGCAGATGCTTTGAGCTCCGAGACGGCCAGAGGAAGTGCTCGACGCGAGTATCAAGACACGCCGACTGCAAAGAGTAATAAACTCCCTCACTTCTCTACTTACTGCTGTCCATGCTTTCCAGCAGCCAGTGCATTATGGGTAGTCACACTAAACAGGCCCATAGAAGCTATTAAAGAAGTGAATGTGTTCTCTCAGCTCTTTATTTATTTAGTTTGGGTTACAGATCTACACTTGTTTTAGCACTTCAGCTTTTTTTTGTTTTTGCTCCTTGTGGTGTTTTTGCATTTGTGTTCAGGGTGTAAAGATTTATTGCAGGGCTTGTCTCTACAAAACCCAAACTGTTTTTTTTTTTTTGTGAAATGCTAGTCCTTTCACCCCGCTACAGCCTTTTTGCTCTTTCTTTCATCTGTGTGAGAAATTTATTCATGTGAATATAATATATCTATGTACAACTTTATTATGTAAAGCTGCCATCAACATAAAAAAGTATATAGTTGACGTATCAATGTGTCCTATGGTGTGACGGAAAAATGTAAAAAACAAAACAAAATAAAACTCTAATATTGAAGATAAACCTCCCTCATGCTATTTGTAACTAAGAATGAAGATACATTTTTCTCATGATATTTGTATTTTAAGTTGTTGTTGTTTTTTTCTATATTTTTGCTATGTCACACCATAGGACACAGTCCAATTTTTATTTGTACCCATATTCGGTGTTTCTGAGTAAAAAGCTGTTTTGCAAATTATGTTCTCAGGTGAATCTCTCAAAAACATGTCCGGGTCACATGCTACGCCTAAAAAATAAGTAATATTTTTCATAAAAATACAGTTTTGCATGAACATTTTTGTTTTATTTAAAAATTTGCATTATTACAGTAAAATTACTATATATATTTTTCAAATGAAATCAGCATGAAGCCAAAAAGACAACAAGATTTGTTACAGTAATGAATTTGGTGGAAAATAATCTCGATGCAAATTATGTTAATATTTCTAATAATAGGCATCATTTAATTTAAGCTAATTTTCTTAGATTTTGGGGTAAAATATGACCCAGGCATATTCTTGACAGGTTTCATGAGATTCACTCATGCTATGGATGTCACATGAACATGTAAATAAACAATAATGTATCATTAGATGATGCTATTTTGCTATAAGAACGCAGCTGTGATTTAAATTAAGAAACAAAATGGCAATCACATAATCACATGCAACAATGTAAATTCAAGTTTACTCCACTTGTCAATATGTACTAAATCAAGCACAAGTGCTTTTCTTGAGTGTCAGTCCAAGTCCAGATGTTTTTGTTTGTTTTTTTCACTCATGATCTGGTTCAAGATGTAAGAGCTTTTAATTTGCGCTTGGCTTTAAACTTCTTCTGCACATGAAATAAACTACTGAGTGAAATCACTATTCTGATGGATCTCTTTCACCTCGCATTCTGTAGTCCTGTTAAATCACTGTATTCATCAATTATCTGTACTTGAATATTTATTCAGGTTTTGAAATTATTTCAATTAATTCCTAACTCTGATTGATGGGTGTTTCTGTTAGATATTAAAAAACAAACAAGAAATGCTTCTCTTGTGTGTATGTTTTGAGATGTCTGTGGAATTCATAGACATCAATGCAACATTGATAATATGCCGATCAGCATATTAGAATGATTTCAGATGGGTCATGTGACAATGAAGACCGGAGTAATGGCTGCTGAATATTCATATATATATATATATATATATATATATATATATAAATTGTTTTTATGATATCTTATCAGTTGTTTTTGTTTTAAAAAAAAAACACTTTAACTAGTAAACTTTTGTATAATGCAATATAACACTTGATCAGCACCCATTTTTATAATGCATTATACTCTTTAAAGCTGTAACCATGAATAGGTATTACAACTGATTAAATATAATACATTACATATAATGCACGTGCATAATAAGGCACTGATGTACCTTTACAATGCATTCTGTATACATAAATGAATACAGTTACCACAACATTTTTGTGAAATTCATATCAGTTTGTTCCTTTAGGATGGGTTTTCATCTTGCTTTACTTATAACAATAAAAATAAAGTTGCTCTTATTGGCATAAAGAACCTTTGACATCCAAGGAACCTTTCAATGGTCATTTATTGTCCTTTAAATGTTCTTTAGATTATTAAAATGTTCTTCACACTAAGAAATATTCGATTCTTTCAAGAACTTTTCACTGAAATGTTCTTTGAGGAACACAAAATCACTGAAAACCTCCCTTAGGAACATTTTTATTTTATTTTTTACGGTAAAGGAGGTAGCATATAATTCAATAATGCAAGTGATTCAATGAACTACAGTACCCTTGAAACAACACTTAAAGCTCTTTAATAATGAATTAAAAAATGTACATGTTGCATTAATTGTAATTACATATTCATGATATATTTTAGACATGGGTGTGCTTTGTAAAAAAAAAAAAAAAAATGAAATATACATTTTTGGAAAATGTGTTTTAGAGGCTGTTGGTATCATGTTTTCACCAGTGATTACAATACCTGGCTTTAGGCACGAGACCAAGGCAAGAAATAATCATTTTTGGTGGCTTGTAATGGGTAAGCTGACATTTTGATTTCATTGAAATATTGAGAGAGAGATGTACTTTAAAGCAACCGTACGTAGTTTTGTGTATATTTGTGATTTTGGAGCCCTCTACAGTTTGATGTCGTATCGATGTCGTAACTACAGTGAAAAGCTGCACACACACGTGCGTTTGTTTGCTGTGGTAAAGCAAATCGCCATTTTCGCGGAATTTCATACCCACCCTTAACAAACCTACACTCTGCCAGAAGAGACTTTCGGAGGATATAGAAAGAAACAGAAGCTATAGTCGCCTTATTAGAAGTCCGTGCAGCCTACATCAGAATGATTTTGGAACTAAAAAATAATAATAATTAAAAAAATCACATACAGTTGCTTTAATTACTCACTAATGAAAAACCTACAGTTTAGCTCTAAACAAATCCAGTGATAGGTAGGCCTACTCTTCAGTAATCACACTATTCACACAAGAATCTCTAAAACACAAAATAATTAAGCGTTGTATTCTTAATGAGAGGCAGTTTATACATTTTAAGACTCTGAAGGCCCCAAACAGTAGGCTACTTGGTTAAGTTCTTACATGTTAATTTACAACAGACCTCAAGTATGTCTTATGTTGTAATATCACTCTGTTCTTGCTTTACAGTGCCATCTCAATTTTTACTGAATCATTTTCATCATTTTTAGTCATACAGCATCTGAGTCCAGTCCTCTGTGGCTTATGTAATGTTTCTGGCCAGAAGGAGCGTTCAGAAGACCTAACTGGCCGTTGGAAGAGGCTTTGGAGGCACATTGTCTGGACCATAGTGTGCTGTAGGTGGTTTGTCAATGTTTGGATCTCCATTGCTTGATATGTTGATCTGATTGAACTTGCCCAGGTGTTTGATTATGTTGAAATTAGAGCGAGCCGTCTCCACAAAGCTGTTCTCCAGGAGCCACCCGTTTGACTCACACTCAGGGTCCCCCTGCCGCAGCACGTTTTCCAGAGATGTTTGGAGGTAACGCACCCCCGTTAACACAGAGAGCTGTCAGAGAAGAAAAGGATGCCTTATTCATGAGGTAGTTTTCACCGATACCAAAACAAATTGGTCCAGACAATTCTTACTGAAGCTTCATGTCATCCTTTGTAAAGCAGTCATGTGCTTGACATAGGACGCTGAGGGATTGGAGTGACTGGTGCATACAGCAGATTGTAAAGTGAATGTACAATCAGATTAGGTCACGCAACCAGAGCAGATTTTTATAAAGATAGTGAGTTACTTGCTTTTTATTAGTGTAGTTTCCAAGTACAATTGCTAAAACAATGTTTCAGACAAACTTGAGTCAGTATATTTTTTTCTCTGCCAGCAAAAGAACAAAAAATGCAAATCGTAGCAAGTCTTTGAGCATTGTCAAGCAACTTTAAATGGGTCTGATGCATATATAAAGAGACCGACCATTCTATAATCATTCTACTTGGAGTTGTTGACGTTCTTGAACTCGGAATTATGTGTTTCAATGGCAAGGCTATTAACAGCAAAATTAATTTTTATAATTTCCGTAATTAATATACAATGTATGTCTTTAGTTTATTTCCAGCTATTATTATTAACACATTAACAGTAGCCAATTATAGGATTTATTAAACTTAAATATTCCAAAGTAACTGCTTAATTACAATTTATCGCTGAAGCCACTGTCATTTGGAGTCATGTAAGTTGGAACTGAGTTTATGAGTTCTATAGGTCAATTCACACCACACCGACAGACGCAGACAAACGGCAGTTGACTGAATATAGTATGTCACTCGAGACCCGACAAACATTATTTCAGCATTTTCAGTTGGCGAAAAAACACCGACCAATGCCAAGATGCTGACAGCGGTAATACATTAATCAGACAAAACAGGTGTCTGCTGCTGTTTGTCTGCGTCTGTCAGTGCACCTTATTAGGACGTGAACGCTTTTTGCAAGTTGGAATCATTCCACAATGGCATGAATGCATTTACTAAAAAAGAAGTAACATAAATTTTAGGAATAGTCTGTTTTTGTTCCACCAATGAATATGGTTCCAAACGAAGCCAAAGTAGAAATAACCCTGCACCTTCAAATCATTTGAGTGAATAATTCAATGGCTTATAAGAGGGCCACTTCTATGCACCTACCAGTGCTGTTCAACTGTCAGCATTTGTGGAACACAGCTAAGCCAATCAAATTTGATAAAATAAGGAGTGATGTCATGAATAATCCAGATTTTTGTAAAGGCACAGTCATTGTTCAACTCAATATTTCGGGTGAAGTCTAGTCTGGAATCTACACAAACAGGAATTCAAGTGGGTGAAAGACTTCGCACGCAGATTTCACTTTTAGATTTATGCAAATTTGTTACAACAGAAAGCTGCTTGGTTTTTAAAATAACTTATTTGTGAGTGATGCTTGATGCCCTAGTATGCTGAGCAGTTAAGGAACTAATTTACCATTATACGTAACATATAATTTAATTTAAGAAATCCATGGTCATATTTATGTTTACGACATCATATAGCATTATCGAATTTAGGTTTTCTAAAATGGCAATGAATAGAGTACCCGTTATAGACACAACCAACCTCAAAGAGCCAGATGATCAGAACCGTGAGGCCGACAGAATGCATGATGTTGGTGTAATAATCTAGCAGAGCCTGACGACATCCTCTCATCCACAGGTTGAGCTCCTCTGTCTGGTAGTCGTAATTAAAGTGGGCCAAGTTATTGGTGATTTGGTACTGAACGCACGGCCGAGGAGAGTTGACATTGCAGCAGCTGAAGGGAACTCCATCCATAAGGTATTTTCCCTCAACGTTGTTTCGCAGACGACTAGTAAGAAAAAAAATTGTAATTATAACAATTATTTTGTAAAATTATTAATGCAACTATTGGTCATATTATAACTGCAACTGTGTTCCTGATACTTTAAATGCTAATAAAGGGTATTTGCTCCAAAATCACTAGACATTTAGAAGACAATCAGCAGAAAATGTATTTTATTATTTTTTTAATACATATATATTAGGAATCCTCTAAATATTTTAACAGCTATTAACAATTTAAATATAGTATTAACTATTTAAATAACTATTTTTCCAGACCCAACTTACTCTACCACTTCCCGTTGGGACATATCCAAATATCGGTTGCTGACCCACTGGATCTGGAACCAGTCTCTGTAGCCCTTGTTCCCACAGCATTGGAACTGGATCTGCAGCTGGTCCACTGTACGCTTCAAGAAGCAGCGGCCTGGTGTGTCTGTGTCCTTATAGTAACGCATAGCGTCCCGTAGCCCCAATGTTAGTGCTTCCTCCAGCTGTCCGTGCATGCTGTAGCACATCAAGGCGCCCACGAGCATGCTCAGAGTGAAGAAAAACGTGCAAATGATGTATGGGAGCATCACCAACTTCCAGCGTAGGAACTTGCTGGTGTCCACACAGTCATAGCAGATCTTTCCTCCCAAAAAGTTAATCACGCAGGCTATGAGTCCCACGGCAATTAGCATGTTTGGCACAGATTGGAGCTGACTCTCAGCCATTAGATCCTGCCGCTTGTTAATTTCAACTTTTAGAAAGATGCCCAAGCTAAAGAGGATGATACCTGTTACAATGGATATCCAGTTTAGTACCCACAAAACCTGGGCCAGTTTGTCTCTATTGGTTTTGGTCAATTTTATTGGCAGCACAGCCATTTTACCAAAATTTCAGAGAAACTTTGATTTAATTGATCTTGTGGAAGTCTACTGGAGTTCCTAGTTCAAAAATCTAATAAATTAGTTTTAGATGTAAGTCAATGAGGTGTACAAGGTTCCTACGGAAGATAACATGAATTCTTCATGAACTTAGTGAGTGTCAATCAATGGAAAGACCTTGAAACACAGTCTCCACAAAGTATTCATGGAGCTTATTCATTTAAGTTGTGAGAAAAACTGGACATCAGTAAAAAAAAGGGACTTATAAAAAAGAGCTTTTGGGCAAATCTAAACCATTTTGGCTCTGTCAAACTGTTTGGAGATGCCATGTGAGGTTCCTTTACAAACACAGTAAAACTGAAATTATTTCCATTTTTGCAAATGTACACCTAAGAGTCAAAAAGAGAGAAAAGGTACTTAGCAACAGCCGAGACAATGGGTGGCTATTGAGAAGAACATGATTGTCTGATAAAAATAGAAGGATACAGACTCAGTCATATTAAAATAAATGAATTCAGTTAATTGTCTTTCAGTAAATTTTTGGGTTGGCGTTTTACCTTTTTTTATCATGCAAATATTTAAAGCCATATAATTTAGTTTCTAAAAAGCTCAAAATAGCAGACAAAAATAAATACACCTGAATGGACAGGCACAGGGCTTGTCCTTAACCAGGCGTGGTGAGTGAGATGACCCCAGCATAAGGGTAGTAATAAACAGCTTATTACTCACCCATCGCTCAATAACATCCTGGCCTATTCCAAGTGATTTTTCTCTTTCTCTCCATCAGATGCCTTCAGTTTTTGTGACACAATCTGAATGCATTGTTTGCTGATGAAAACTGATATGTGTGTATGTGTGTTAGTGTCTGCCGCAGACTCAGCTGTGACCTCTCTCATAATTCCTTCTAATCAGTAAGCAGTCCTGTTGGATTTGGAAGAGTACCTTCTGCCACCTGCACAAATCTCACTGACTGGGATGTGTGTGTGTGTGTGTGTGTGTGTGTGTGTGTGTGTGTGTGTGTGTGTGTGTGTGTGTGTGTGTGTGTGTGTGTGTGTGTGTGTGTGTGTGTGTGTGTGTAAGTTAGAGAATGAAGAAAGGGAAAGAGCTACTAAAAGTCACATAGTTTAATTAAATAAATAGCAGTGGGATTTGCCTCTTCTACCAAAACAGAAGTAATTTATGTGTACCAAAACCATGTGACCTACATCAAACACAATCTAAAGCCACAGTTTGCACAAGACCGTATTTTGTCTTCTAAAATTAAATTAAAAATATTGTGAAATAAATCAAACAAATGAATAAATAAATAAACTAATAATTTATCAAGTGTGTAAAATAAACAAATAAAACCCAATAATCAATCAAACAAAACAAAAAACAAAGTCAAAACAGAACAAAGCAAAGCAAAACAAAACAAAACAAAAGCAAAGGCAAAACAAAACAAAACAAAACAAAACAAAACAAAAGCAAAACAAAAGCAAAGCAAAACAAAACAAAACAAAAAAGGCAAAAACAAAAGCAAAGCAAAAACAAAACAAAGCAAAGCAAAGCAAAGCAAAGCAAAACAAAACAAAACAAAACAAAAGCAAAGCAAAGCAAAAACAAAACAAAAGCAAAGCAAAGCAAAACAAAAGCAAAACAAAACAAAACAAAACAAAAGCAAAAGCAAAGGCAAAACAAAACAAAAGCAAAGGCAAAAAAACAAAACAAAAGCAAAACAAACAAAACAAAACAAAACACAAAACAAAGGCAAGACAAAACAAAAAAGTATTTTTTGTAAGTCTTTTTGGGATTAAAAATATATATATATATATATATTTTATAAATTAAAATTGCCATTTATAAGTAAACAGTCTCCTGAGTCTAAGGCTGTTTACTGTCTTGTATACCATGGACATTCTTTATATAATGACTCCTGTTTTAATATGCATATTTCATGTAATTCCACATGCACTGACAGCCAATGAAATCCAAAGGATTATTCAGGCCTAAAGGGGATTGAGTCAGGGGAAAGCGCATACAAACTAGTCAGCAGATCTGAATGCAGGGCGCCCATATAGGAGCACTACTGGATGAAAGGGGCTTTGTCTGGTGAGTACTGGTTACCACAATGTTTATGAGTATTGACCAAAGCATGGACAACTTACTGTAACTTACTGTACTGTAAGATGAATGACTGTTAGAAGATTACTATTTAACATTTAATTTAACATTTAAATACATATTTACAAGTTAAAACACCACAAATGATTGTTTTTATTTTCTCTTCTCTTTGAATATGTTTCAACCAAGGCCTTACTTGTAAAGCTAAGATTTCTGTTATTGGGTAGTTGATGTCTTTAAGGTTTCTTAGAAGGTTCTTTATGGGATATAAGGATGATTCTAAACACAGAAGTCTCGTGGAATAAAGCTTTAACAGACAACAATATCAAAGGCCTCATTGGCTGCATACGAGGCCTCTATACTGATGGTAAGACTTCAATGCCTTGTATTGTACCTGAGCATACTCTCAGTCCAATATAGATCACAATAATGTGACACATAAATTGATTGATGTGCTGTTTCTCTATTTGTGAAGGGAATACGAGTGAACGTGTGGCCAGTTTTAACTGCTGGCTTCAGAGATCAGTAGAACTGGCCAAGAAGGAGCTGTTAATGCTCTGTGAGTAGGTGAAATCTTATTAAACATTGAGGTTTACCGTTTTTGTTTGGGGTATCTAGATAAAGCTCACCTGGCTCTTATATGATTGTAGGTTTTGGTCGATGTAAAGGCTTGTGGATGTGTTTGGATGAAAATTATTTTGCACTGGTCCATAAACTCCTCCTCAAGCTGAAGAACTTGCTTTCTCTGGTCCACCTAATACAGAAACACAGTGATGGTCTGCACTCTAAGCATGGTCAGTTTGGAGACTATTGTCATATTTGGAGTCTCTTTTCTAAGGAGCCCATAAAGGGATATAGTGATGGGAAATATATGAGGATGGGAGGAAAAATTATATTTTAATATTTGAGTTCTCTGACAAACATATTCTGTTTGCCTAAAAACTTTGCGTTCTCTCGCAAAATATTTGCATTCTCTTGCAAAAGCATTGTTTCCCTGGACAACTTTGCATTTGCTTGCAAAACTTTGATTGATTGATTGATTGCTCGATTGATCAATTGATTGATTGATTGATTGATTGCACTTGTGGTTTGGTCCACTGGACCATAACCAAATATGAAGAAATATGTATAGCAATTGCAACCGTTCCTTGACATTAAGGAACAACATTTTGAAAAAAAAATATTGGAATATGAAGTGCCCTAACAAATTGTATGTTTTTCGATTTTTCGTATGTTGTCCAATATGGTGTGCATACTAGGAAGCAGGGCTTCATATATATGGGGTTGTTGGAAACAAGACCATCATGCCATCAGGCAACACATCCTGCTGGGCCGTCTGGTGCAGTGGTGGAGCATCACAGGACTTCTGCCCAAATACCCCGGTGAGCTGATATGGTCTTATGATCTATTAAAATGGAAAAAGAAGAAAGCAACTGATAATTTCACTTGTGAATGCTAAAATCAAATGCAAAGTACACTGTAATTAATTATGTCCTCTTTTTTTTTTTTTTTCAGAAGCCCATGAGATGAAGAGGATATCTCAGATGTGGTGTGAGATGGACAGAAAACACAAGAGGGACATGTCCTGGAGTGAGGTAACCCACCCACCCATCCACTTCACACATACATGTTATATTAATTATTATTATGATAATTTTGAATATTTCTCTAACATAATAATATCCTGAGCATATTATGCTGAGGATAAGTACCGGTGGAGCTCCCTTATTCAGGGTATGTATGGTAGCCACATGACAAACACACATAGGGACTATATGGGTTATGATGTTTTCAGACAATACCCCACACATCTCGAAAGCTTTGCTAAAGCTAAGTGCTCTGCCTTATACATATTGCTCTGTCCAAGCCATTGTATCCTGCTTATTTCTATTATTATAGTTGTTTATATATATTTATTTTTGTACACTTATTTTATGTTGAAATGTTATGTTATTCATTTATGTACATTTAAGTTCCAGAATAATATCTCAGTATAATGGTTAAATATATGTGTGTGTGTGTGTGTGTGTGTGTGTGTGTGTGTGTGTGTGTATATAGATATGTATTTATCATTCATTTTACTTCTCAAATATTTATTCTCAGCATTTTATCTTGACTTTTTCTAGAAGTCTAACGAGTTTTTTCTCGAAACACAATGAGTTTATTGTCAAAGCATGAGTGGTTTCTCAACATTTTATTTTGACATTTTTATTTGAAATTTAATGAGTTAAATCTTGCATTATAATGACTTAAATCTCGGGATAGTTTTTTTTTTTTATTATTATTATTGCTTGGCCCTAATCCTCTTCCATAATAATGTTGCCAAAAAGAAGAAAAGAAAAAAAAATCTAATAAATTCTGTTTTTTATGGATAAACAGTTATTTTAAACTGTATTAATATTTAACAATAATATTATTTTACTGATACTTCTTTCAAAAGCATGAAAAATCATAATGACACCATACATTTGAATTTGAATGGTGATGTGTGTATATGTTTATATATATATATATATATATATATATATATATATATGTATGTGTATAATATATGTCCTATAATGATATAATTTATTTGTAAATCATTTACATTCTTAGCTTTGGTTGCTCTCTTGTGGTTGGAGGATAACTCTCTTAACAATCCTCTCCAGATAATGTACTTTGTACTGGATGTGTCTAACTTCCTGCACTGTAAACATGATCTCCTGCAGTCATTCTGCCATGTCTTCAGTATCCCATCTGCATTTTCTCAACAGATTTATGGATTCTGGCTTCTAGATCACGGATTAGTAACAGTGAGATGTTTTCAATATCATTACACAAATTGTATGGTATCTTATTTCATTGGTTTAAACCAATTGAGCTCTGAACATTTTTATTCCCAGGACTCAATGAATGTCTTATTAAGTCCAAGAGCTTGTCCTCCAACACTGTCATGGCACCACTGTGCTGTTCTGAAGACGTTATTGAAGACAGAAGAGAATCGAGCAGCGCTGAAGTATCTATACAGCGTCACACCAGCAATGGAGAACATTCAAGACATCAAACTTCACGTGGATGTGTTAATAAACAACAAGTACATCACAATCTTTGGAATCTTAAGTTCTTTTGGTGTTTTTGTAATTGTCATATACTGGAGTATACAGTTATAATTATGGGTTATGGTTTATGTTTCAGATGTATATCTGAGGCCTGGGCTTTTATTAGAGGACTCCAAACTGAAGATGTTCACCTGTTCAAACACTTCATTCATGTCTGTGAGAATCGTGGGATTTGTAGAAATATGTTGGCCTCTCTATGCGAGGTGATTCTAGATGCTGTAATGATTTTCTCCCTGGCATAATTGGTAAAATGATGGTATAAACTAATTTGTTCTTTGTCATCCATTTATTTTTTTGTGGCAGGGTATGGCTCATCTCCAGCTGATAGAAAGCAAAAATATGGAGTCCAATGAAGCACAAATGCTAATGCAAGAAACAGCAGGTCAACAGCCAGTAAGAACTGAAGCAGGTGAACTACAGCTGCATTCATCTCAAACATACATGTTAGCTGAAATGATATAGTCCTCAGGTTCTATATAAACTATGTGATTTGACTGTGTGGGTGATGGACATGAAGGACACACTCCCCATCCACTGTCTGCATGTCTGTACCACATGGATGACCCATTGACTCCAGGAGATTTTGTTAAGATCCTCAGGCAAACTATTTCTGAGATATGTCCACTACCAAAGAAAAGAAGGTAAGAAACAGACTCACCTTTTAGGATCCATCCATCCATTCATCCATTCATCCATTCATCATTCATTCATTCATTCATTCATCCATTCATCCATCCATTCATCCATTCATCCATTCATTCATTCATGCAGGTTTAGATGTAGAGATACAGTATCATTCAAAAGTGTGCAGTCAGTGTTTACAAATATTTTTGTAATGTTTCATTTGATCAAAAATACAGTAAAAACAGTAATGTTGTAAAATGAAATTTAATTTAATTATTATTTTTTATTTTTTTCAAATGTAATTAATTCCTGACATGGCAAAGCTGAATTTTCAGCAGCTATTACTCCAGTCTTCAGTGTCACATGATCCTTCAGAAATCATTCTAATATGCTGATTTGCTGCTCAAGAAGCATTTATTATTATTATTATTATTATTATTATTAATAATGATAATATTGTTGTTGTTATAAATAATAATTTACAAATTATCATTAAAATTAATAAATATTTATATCGTTTATAATTTAAATTCCAATTTTTATATACCGTAATAGAAATAGAAATATTATATTTCTATGCATGCCTTTACTGTCACTTTTTATCAGTTTAATGCTTCCTCGCTGAATAAAAATATTAATTTCTTAAAAAATTATAATACAACTTTATACAGCATTATGCTGTTTGTAAAAGAAGATTGGATTTACTGTTGTTTATTTTCTGCTTTTTAGGGTGGTGCTGCTGCTGCCAAAGTACACGGAGAACAGTGTGAATAGTGCACAACTCTCATCCCAGGCCTTATGTCATGTTACTACCAGCATATCAGTTAACATTCATTGTAAGTTCAAGCAAATAACTGATGACGAAGAGTGTGAGGAAGACCTGCCTCTGCAGCCAGAGGTGCACTGACTCAAAGATAACAACCATGTTCATTTACAATGAATACAACATCCATCCATCTATCCATCAAGCTAGTCATCATTGTTTCTATCCATCCGTCCACACAGGAGGAGATGTGTGATTCACGGCCAGTGTTCTCCTCTCGCTCCACATCTCCCGACAGCATGGAGTCTGTTGGCTTCTTCACATCTGCCTGCTCTTCACCATCAGCTGTCTACTCTGAAGCCCCATCTGCACAGGAACCCATCCTCCTGAAGCAGAAGAACTCTTCTGCTGTGCCTGAAGAAGAGGAAAGCCACGTCACATATGAGGACAAAACCCCTGCAGACATGATCTCTGGCTGTCCTGATCTAACTCTCACTCTAGAAGGCACAACAGAGGCGCTATCCATCAACAGTCTGAGCAGGGAAAGCGTAGGTGAGATTGTGTACTCCTGAATCTGATTGTTTTATAGTAATGATTCTGTAATATGGAAACCCGTTTCTGTCACAGGAAGAAATATAAAAGGTAACTGAGATTTTTTTTTTTTCAGATTTAAAATCTGAATTATGAGATAATAAACTCAGAAATAGGAGTTTTTCCCCTCACAATTCTGAGCTTACATTACACAATTCTTATTTTTCTTTTAATTTTGAGTTTAGATCTCACAATTATTTTTTCTCTAAATTCTGAGCTTACATTACGCAATTCTGACTTTTCTCGCAATTATTAACATCTTGCAATTCTTATTTTTCTTCTCTAAATTCACTTTACATCTTACAATTCTTACTTTTTTCCTCACAATATTTAGTTTACATTTTGCAATTCAGATTTTTTTCCTCTACAGTAAATTCTGAGTTTAAGTACATCTCGCAGTTCTTACCCCTTTCTCGCAATTCTGAGTTTACATCACGCAATACTGATTTCTTTCCCTTTAAATTATGAGTGTACATCACACAATCATAACGTTTTTTTTGCAATTTGGAGTTTACATCTCACAATTATGACATTGTCTCAAAATTCTTTACATCACACAATTATTTTTTTCTCACAATTCTGAGTTAACATATTGCAATTTGCAATACTTTTTTTAAGCAATTTTTTCCCTCTAAATTTTTACATCTCACAATTCTCAATTGTTTCCTCAAAATTTACATCTCGCAATTCTGAAAAAAAAGGTATTTTACATTCTTTTTTTCTCACAATTGTGAGTTCATATCTCACAAGTCCGACTTTTCTTCTCATAACTGAGTTTACACAGTATCTAGCAGTGAGTTTACATCTTGCAATTCTAAGTTATATCTTGTAATTCTGACTTTTTTCTATTATTTATTTATCTTGTGATGCAAAATAAAGCTTCCATATACTGTTATGATATGCTCAACATTAATAGCACCTCTTTTATATAGTTATAGAGAAGATCTTACCCAGTGTGGTATCTGGAATCATCTCACACTCATCTGAGGGCGACGCTGTAGAAGCTACACATGCAGAGAGAAGGTGAGCCACTACTCATCTCACATCAAACTCTGAAAATCAACAGCATTTGATAGAACCTGGACAGATGGGTTTATAAACAAATATGAACATTAACTTTAATGAACTGCTCATCACTGGCTAGAAAAATGTGGCACATGAAAGTAAACACAAGGTCAATTTTACCTTGTAATCATGATAGACATTAATTTTGTCGTTCTGTTAAGTTGGGATGATTTCATGTTACTGGAATTGTCATTCAGGTAATTTTGGGATGATTTTTTTCAGTTGGTTATGATTTGAACATTCTGTTTTGTACGTTTTATATAGTCATGCTCTACAGTAGTCAGGGGTTGCAGATGTTACTGTAAAGTGATTCCACACGGCTGTTGATGTGTTATTTTGCTGTTTTAGGCTCTTGAGCACACTTAACCTTCACCCTAACTGCTACAGTAATGAGGACAATCAGTCAGTGTGCTCAATTCCCGAGATCCCAGCGGATAGTCATAACTTTTTATCACCCAATCATGGTGAGTCAATAACATTTATGACTGGTAGTTTTCTAATCAGTTGAGTTTTTCCTCGTAATTTAGAATCTAGTTAAAGAGGAAGACTCGGCCCACAGGACAGGTTAATCACAGAAGAGATCACATCTGAATCGTTTCCCCTTTGACAGCAGTGAGATTAAATTGAGTGCAAGAGGAGACTTTTTCTTAGGTTTTCAGAATCTGAGATTTTTTTCCCGTGAGATAAGACCATATATAGTAACGCAGCTACAGTATGAAAGAACAGCCTTTAAGCAATACAGTTGTCCTTTAGGATTGTTTACTACAAGTGCTTACTCTAAGCATGTGGGATGACACTGATCACACTTTTTTTCACAGAGAAGTTTACTTACTATAAAACAGTGGAGGATGCTGTTAGCATCAAGCCCAAGAATCTGACTGAGACTGAAGAGTGGATCATTTCACCCCGTGAGCAAAAACAGAGTTTGTTCGCCTGCAGGATTCTGAGGCGTCAGGAGCCTCCAGCTTTCTGCAGCTGAAGCCTTTAAGGGTGAGTCATACCTTAACGACCATATTGCAGATTTGTGTTTGAAGTTTAGATTGCCAACTTCATCTCTAACCCCTTAGATTCAAAATACAGTATGCATTGATAGTATATTGTTAAAAAAAAAGAAAAAAAAGAAATGTACTCATAAAAATCGTATCGTGTATTGCAGCATCAATAATGTGAATTGAATCAGGTGCATAAACAATTATTAATGTATTTATTTATTTCTGTTAAAATGCTTCATTTATTGATTGATTGGTTGAGTGACTGACTGATTGTATTCTTAAAATATGACATTTTTATGTGATATAGGATATAAAGAAAATATGATATTGTTATAAATACATATTATGAATAGTATTCATAAAATCCTGCAGCATCAATAAATGTGATTTGGATTGAGTTATAAAAAATATTTATTTGTATCAGCTTTAGTGTTTCTGAAATATCCCCCAAAAATAGAATTAATTAAATTGAATTGCAACATGATTTGGATTGATTAATTTATTAATTAATTTATTCAATATGAACACCAGGTTTCATTAAATGAATAATTAATTAAATTAATTAATTCATCCATTGCTAGTATTCTTAAAATATTCTTAATTGTGATATTCTTATTCATAAAATGGCATTCATAAAGATATTCATAAAACATGGCCATGTTGCAGCATCAACAGATGTAAATTGGATTGATTAGATCATTTCATTTATTACATCATTCATTCAATATGAACATTAGGTTTCATGAAATGATCAATTAAGTTGATTGAATTAATTAATGAATTAATTTAATATGAACACGTTTCATGAAATGCTCATATTTATTTATTGATAGTATTCTTGAAATATTCTTAATGTACAATATTGTTTAAAAATATATCTTAATAATGGTCATGTATTACAGTATCAATAAATGGGATTTGGATCAGATTGTGTTTTTGTATGTATGTATGTTTAAACTGTAAATAACAGATGGATACACCATGTTTGCCTCTTTGACTGATCTCTGACTGTTGGTCTTGTGTCAAGCGTGCGTTTTCTCCCTCACGGTTGGAGGAATGTCAGGAAGACTTCTGCCATGACTCTGAAGATGCTGTAGACCAGCCGGAAATCCTCACTTCCTGCGCCCTCACAGATACCATGCACGACCTCCTGGATCATCTCCAACACGCTGACCGAGAACCCTACCAGGCCTGTTCCTTAAGTGCCCTTAAAAGCTCCATCGTGGACCTCAGCCTCATCCACCTCTCCGAACGATCCCGTCAGCTCCCGGATCCTATCGGCTCCCGCTCCAGCCAGCAGCTCAGTGTCTCTCAGCAGACCAGACACCGGTCCTCCAGTGAGTCCAGGGTCACCAGCACAAAAGAAGCGGTGTGTTTCCGGACCACCTCAGACCGGGTGGGTCACTGTAAGCTGGGCAGCTGGTGGAAACAGGCGCTGGAAACTCGACGGGCTTCAACCGGGCTGCTTCCTGCTTTAGAGCAGGTCTCTCCTGTCACACGAGGTAAGACATGTACTGTGGCCTAAAGAGTATCAAGCCTTATAATATTTACAATAAGATTGATAGCTCACACACAAAAACTATTTCAAAACATTTTACAAAAAAGTTTTGGTTATATAATTAAAATTATTAAAAATTATAATTAAACATTACATATACTGTTGAATTTTTTTTTACAAAAAGTATTTTTTAGACACTTTTTTTTGTCAAATTTTAGTGGAACATTCAATGTTATTGTGATGAGAAAAATAGTATAAATAATACAAATAAAAAGTTTAAATATTGACCAATAAATAGAATTACGTAAAACTGTTCATATAATTAATGTTTAACAATGTAGGCAAACATAACAATCAATAAACAATGGTTGCTTAGTTGTCCAACTTTCCAATGTTTTTAATTCGACTAACACATGTTATTCGTACCTCTGTGCACTTTCTGTGCGACACCGTTTTATGTACCTTACTGCACGTTTCGCCGCAGTTTTAAAGAGAAATGTCCACTGAGTGGCGCTAAAACGCAGGTTAAATACGTGAACCCTGGCACGTTTTTATTATGTTGATATAGGTACGTATTGCTGTGTTTTTATTTTGTTGCTTCAGGTACGTACTGCGGCGGTTCAGAATTCAAATATCCGGGGTCTGTCCCTAAAAGTTAATGCTCTATCGTGTTGGAAATATGCCCTACACCAAACCCAACCCTAAACCTACCCGATAGTGTTAACAAATGCAAAACTGGTATAAAAACGTATTTGTTGATGCAACCGTGCCCTTTCAACTTCCTTATCTGCAGATTTGAACTGTTTTGTCGAACCGTGGTTACACGGGATTCGAACCGAAGCTCCTCGCCTCCTAAGTACGTCTCCGTACTCGGTGAGCTACCGAACAAACTTACAGTCTATGAAAACCCATAGATATGACGCTGGATATGTGCGATGCTAACATTCGAAAGCATCAGTTTTCAAATCTCCCAGCATATTAATATTGTTTTGAAGTCGTAACATGATATTCTTAAAGTAATTGTGCGAAAAATACGCTTTATTAATCAAAAGTCTGTAAATTTGTGTGAAAAGGAGTAAAAGGTGTTTTTAGAGAGCTTTACTGCCTCTAGTGTTTGTTTCTTTTGGAAAGTGAAACTGCAGTAATATGTGTTATTGTTACGTATTTCGTGTCTCGCTAAAAAGTGCACCCAGGTACATAAATGCCATGAGACTAGGTTGGTTTTAAGAAAAGGAATAGGCTGATGCTTTTCAAAAAATGTTATATAAAAGTTGCATTTAAAACATAAAAATTAATTGTTATTAAAGCAACATTTTGTTAAACTAACATTTAAGTATTAAATAAACCCTTTCTATGTATTTGTCAATTTGATAAGAGATTGATTGATTTATTATTTTGCTTTTACATTTAACTACATTTTTAAACATGGATTGTATAAAAAGTTAAATATTTGATTATTTGTCAGTGTAAACGCTAACATTTATGCATTTAGCAGACACTTTTATCCAAAGTGACTTACAAAAGAGGAATAAAAACAATTGAAAAGTGATCCATTAAATCTGTTACTTTAATGTTACATTTAAAACATTTATTAATAATAATAATAATAATAATAATAAATAGTTTTAAATTAAATTATTATTTAAATTACATTTTTAAATTGACAGTACATTCCTCCTTTTATTTTCATGTGGTACTATTTTTCTTTGATATTCTCTGGTCCATGTGGATCAATAAATCCACTGATTTAATAACCAATCCTCTTAGCTTCCTCTACAGAAAAACAGACATCCCCTGTCCCACGACGTCCCCAACCTCATGGCCTTGGAAGCTTCTTAGATCCTCCATCCAATCCAAGAGTGGAAAAACGAGAGGTCAAACATGTATGCATATTTACCTATGATTTGTTTAAATGAATATATAGAATACAGCCTAGACTTCTGACCACACAGAGGCAGTATTGCATCAGGAAAGTGAGCTGATTTTTGCATTGCAGGTGTGCATTGCATAATCATTTCAGCACCATCAATTGATTTCTAAAAGCCGCCTCTTGTAATTTAGACTGCTAAAAATGGACACATGGAGGCTTTTCACAAGAACTTGGTCTAAATAGTTTGCTGCTGTACAAACAGTGAAAGCTGGTGAGAGTTTTACTAATCAGTTTCACAATATCATCTTATTTAATGTAATTAATATACCATGCTCTGTGGTTATTATGCAACTTCTAACATGCTCTCAGTTTCTGTAAAAGTCGATACTTTTTTCTACATAATCAGTCCACAAAGGGGCATTTTTGATACAGTATATGACTTCTCAGTATTTCAGTGACCATACAATGGTTCCATACAAGGACTATGATATTTGTTCTTCTTGGAACTGTTAAGTGAATACATATACAGTATGAAGGTTATGCCAAATAATGTATAACCTTTTTTCTCCCACCTGGACCATTTTCTGTTGTGACAAATGAGAATGGCAAAAAACCTCTGTCATAGACATTTAATTATAGCTTTTATCAGCATGCACTGATTAATGGCACAAGGATATTGATTATCTCATTCTATCCACATAATTTAACATTTTAAACAGCCACATTATTTTATTTATGCAATTTAATTTAATTTTATGCTTTTTTTTGTTCAGGCTGTGAGGGGTGAATTCTCAGGCCAGAGAGGATCTCTTAAAGTGACCATTAATCAGATGGATCACGGACCAACTTCACATCGAGGACGTCAAGGAAAAATGAGTAAACGAACCAAATGAGCTTAAAAGAAAACAAAAATGCATTTTGCATATATAGAAGACAAAGTGAGTGTTGTAACATAGCGAGTTGTAATCATCAGCATATTATAAATTAGTTAAAAGGTAGTTATTAAGTAGTAGATCACAATAAATTCATGTACAAGACGTAAAACAAAATGTGTATACACACACACACACACACACGTTAGAATTATAAAAATAGTTTCTATGCTTAGAATTACAAATGTTATGTGAACATTTTTTAATGATGGATCTGCTGTTCAATGCTTTTTTAAGGCAAGGTATTTGAAAACTCAAGATTTTCATGTTTTTGCCATTATTATTTATAAAACACTATATATGATATTGTCTTGTCTTGTCCAAGTGATCTAACACAATATCAGTTATGTTATGATGCACCTGCTGTACAGGTCATGACAGAGGCTGCTTTAGAAGGCGTCTTCGTAACCAACCATTTCAAATGTGCACTCATTGCTTCAATGGACTTTCTGGCACTGGTTGTTACTCAAAGGTAAATGGACCCACATACTGTAATTTCCTCGGCTTGTTGCCGTTCCGCAAGAATGGTTCTGGCTGCTCCTGAGCCACTTCAAGCGTGTACAGTATGTAGTGCTGAATGACTCCAGTATGTAAACGCTGCTCAATCCTTCTGCAGAATCCTTCTGCAGCTTTAGAAATGTACAGTATAGTACTGTTCTGCAGCGTGTACATTTCCTATCTTGGTATGCAGTCATTTAATTACTTTTAATCTATGTCATTTAATTACTTTTCACGCTGGTTCGCCATCCTTCTGTTATCGCCTTTATGTGGCCAGACTGGAAATAAATAGCAAATTATTTCAACCGTATTTAGAAATAAAATAGGTTTTCAAATTGATTTCAGACCAAGGTTTTAACATCAAGGTTTTCTTAGCTGTTTTAACTGACAGGTTATCCTTATTCTGTTTCTTATTCAACTATCATTCTGTCCTGGAAGCTGTCTAGCTATAGTAGAGGGCATCAACTAGCATGTCATAAGGCTAACAAATGAGAGGGGTCCATGAGTATGGGTCATGGAGCTGAGATAGAGGCAAGCATTTAGATGTTTTGTGGTTTGTGGTTCAACAAACACTAACAAAAGCCAGAATCACCAAGTGCAGATAACTGTAAACCGTATAAGTGCAGTCGTTATAGTGATCAGCTTGATTCAGAGTATATAACTTGACAGTAATGCTTGAGCATTATGGAATACTTCCTTAAATTTACACGAAATACTTCAAACCTCACTTATATGATTTGTTCACTGTAAATACTAAGGAAGTGCACTGTAACAGCAATAACAGCTAACAGCAAAGTTTTTTACACATAATATCACTCATGCGCAAATCAATTTTAATAAGGATAGTAACCAAAAAACAATATAGAAAATTGACTCATCCTAAGGTAGATGAATTTGTTTCTTCATCTGAAGAGATTTTGAGAAATTTAGCATTACATCATTGCTCACTAATGGATCATTTGCAGTGAATGGGTGCCGTCAGAATGAGAGTCCAAACAGGTGATAAAGACATCACAATAATCCACAAGTAATCCACATGACTACAGTCCACCAATTAACATCTTGTAAAGTGAAAATCTGTGAGTTTGTAAGAAACAAATCCATCATTAAGATGTTTCAACTTCAAACTGTTGCTTTTTGGCTAAAATATGAGTCCTCAAGTAATAATATTGCTTCCTCCAGTGAAAAAGTTGTCTTGTCTGAATCAGGAGAGAAATGTGCACAGATCAAACACCGTTTACAAGCAAAAACAGTGGATTTTTGTTGTGAGAGAACAAGAGGGGATGGAGTTTTTCAATGGATGAAGCGTTATCAGCTGTCCATCACATGTTGGTATTTTCAGTTCACTCTGATCTTTTGACAATTGATATTTATAGGAATATTAAAGTTAATAATGAATTTAAGTATTTCATATTTTTTGATGCATTTAGAAGCAATAAATATACTTTTAGCAGAGTTCCATTTATATATATATATATATATATATATATATATAGAATATAGACTTGTACTACTCCAGAGTGTACTACTTGTACTACTTTCACATTTCACTGCTGGTTATACAATCTCTGTATAGTCATGTATGTGACAAATAAAACTTGAAACTTGAGTGAAGAAACGGGCAGGTAACATCATCACAGACCCCTCTCACCCCGGACACGACCTGTTTGCACTTCTCCCTTCAGGCAGACGCTACAGATCTCTGTGCACTAGAACATCTTTCCCTCATGCCATCTCCAGCCTAAACAACTAACACAGGAATTATTACCTGTGTTCTGTAATTCATTCTCCATCTCTAATTATTGCCTCTCTCTCAAGTACTATGTAAATACATATGCATATTTTCTATACAGCTTTATATAGAGTAAATAATGCACAAATGTGTACATAAATCTTCTGTTCCAGATTCATACACATTATTTATTGTTAAGTCTTATTTAAATGTTTCTGTTCTCATGTCAGATATGCATGTATGCATGTATGTATGTGCATGTATGTACCAAGAGCTTCTTAAAAACCACAACAAATTCCTCAAGCTGTTTCTGATATATATATATATAATTAACCCTCTGGTATGTCTATGTTGCACTCTTGATATTTTAGAGTGTTACCCCTTTATTGCTGTGCACTCTTTTTCTGCATCGTGATTGATTTGTAGATTGTAGCCTACTCACAAAACATCTGTATTTTCGTATTTTTGCGTATTTCCCATTCATTTCCAATGGCGGTCAAAAGCGAATAACACAAGTGTGACTATTTTTTTTTTTATTTTATTTACTGCCATTTATCTTTTTCGAATCAAGTCCACGAATATAGGCTATATGTATATATATATATATATATATTTTTTTTTTGTGTGGTCACATAGCGACTGCCATACAAGTCACCAAGTTTCGTACCATTCCGATGAAGTAGCGATTTTTAAAAATTCGAAACATTAAACATAAAATGACCGAGCAGCACCAGAGGGTTAAACACTACTGCAAAGCTGTAAAAGAATAGTATAGGCCTAAAAGCCAAATAGGCTACAACAAACTTGACTGAATATTCTCCCCTACTCCTATCCGATTTGCTACTAATGAACTAATGGCTTACTAATTAAAAGTGTTACCCGCCTTTGAGCATTTGTATGGATTAGCCTTCCATAAAACTACAACTAATTAAGTGTAGTGGGTTTCTGATGCTTTTTTCCTGGAATAAATGCCTTGAGCTGTATTTCTCTGCTCTGCTGCAGAGTCCGACTGCGCAGCTGCAGCGGGAGCGAGAGCCGCAGCGACAGCACAGCTCAGACAAAATGGACAATCTCATATTCGCGCAATGCATACTTTATTTTTTAGCCTTCGTCTTCGGCTTTATAGCTATAGTACCTCTGTCGGAGAACACGGAGGATTTTCGCGGGAAATGTCTGCTTTTTACGCGGGGGATGTGGCAGAACGAGAACATCACGGTGTCTAAGCAGCGCTTCATCATTGAGGAATGGGGACCACAGACCTCCTGCAGCTTCATCACCGCTGTCGGCATCGCGTCGCTCATCCTGTCCGCAGTACAAGCCTGGAGGCTGCTGCTCTTCATCTGCAAAGGCCACGATGAGTGAGTGATTGTTTCTTTCATCGTATTGCTTGTGAATTTGATGCCTCACATGCCAGTGCGGTGGATGGGATTCATGGATGCAGTTATGTCATACAGCAGCACAGATGAGCTTCTATATTCGTTAAATATTTAGTTTTAAATTTTATATGGGAAACATGTTCAATAACAATAAACTGTGACACAATTTGTGATTAAGTAGTTTCATTGTTTTAAAGAAGAATGTGGCCTAATATAAAGTATAAATCAGCTGGTATCAGTGGTTATACTGGACATCTGAAGGGTTTAGAACAGTTTGAAATCATGGAATGAATTCTGAATAATGAGATTGATTATTAAACATTGCTATATGATTATAGTCTGTCCAGCCTGAAATCAAAGGCCAGTTTACATTTAATAGACATAAACACTAGATATTCTACTCTTTTAATATTTAGTATGTAACTAAATCACCCAGTTCTCAGGATAAGACTCTATGAAAATCAGTATAAGCAGCTATTATTTAATTATTTCTATTATGAAACTACAGTTTTATTTGAATAATTTTAAAACCATTCAAAAGGGTTATTTCATCCAACTTTGTAAATTCTATCATTAATATGTGACAAACCCATATTATTTAGTTTCTTACGTGGAACACAAAAAGAGATATTAGGCGGAATGTCCAAGTTGCTTTTTTCCATACAATGAAATTAAATGGTTACATAATTAAAAAAAAATAGTATACTATACTCCAGGTCTTCTGAAGCTACTTATACTGAATAATACTGTATGTATGCCAAAATATAAAAGTTTTAAAGTTAGAGTAAATATTTTTTTTATACAAAATTAGATTTAAGACAAATTATAAATGAAAAGGTGAATCGTCACATATTTGTATCGCTTTTCAACCAGCTCGGGGTGCATCCCTAATTAATAAAAAACTATACACCGCTTTTTGGAGGATAAACATTGAATCAATGTCCTTTGTCATTTTATGGAAGAGAGCTCAGCATTCTACAAAATATCTTCTTTTGTGTTCCACAGAAGAAAGAAAATAGTAGGGGTTTGGAACAACTGGAGAGTGTAAATGGTGACTTCTGTAAAAATCTCTTTATTAAATACAGCTCGATCTTCAATGCCTTCCTGAACCTGCTCATCAGCACATTCGTGGTGTTTGCTGTGTTCCTGTCCAGCACAATAGTCAGTGTGGGTTTCAATCTATGGTGTGATGCTATCACAGAAGGAGGCAGTATGCCCAGCAGGTAAGCATGACACTCAGCAGGTAAGTATCCCACTTGCATAGAAATACTACAATATAAGAAACTGAAAACTATGACAGATAGTTTTTAGACTGCCTTTATAACTTGGAAAGAGCTACATTTAATTGGATAGGCCTTTTTTCCTGTCAGAGAGGGTTTGGTGACATTGAAATTAGCCAGAGGCTTTTGGCTCGGTTCACTTCAGTGACTGTTCAAGTTCAGTCATGTTTTAGTGTCCACAGACTACTACATTATTTGAATATAAACTCTGAATGTGTGTGACAAGCAGCTTTGTTCTTAGTTTTTATGAGCAATATCTACTTGATAAATGTCGATTCTCCAGGTGTCTGTGAATCATTTCTAACAGACTACTGTTCATTTCTAGCTGTGAGGATCTTCAGGACACCGATCTTGAACTAGGGTTGGACAACTCTGCTTTTTATGACCAGTTTTCCATAGCACAGGTAGGTCAGTTAAAAATAAAAATGTGTGTGATAACTACATGAGTGTTTTATATCAATCATTGTGTTGGCTTAAAGGGATAGTTCAACCAAAAAACTCATTTCATCCCTACAGCACTTTATCAGCCTTCGACATTAGACAACATTCAAACTCTGTCTTGAATTTTCCTTTTCTAGTTTCTGTTTCACACTGCTTATTACCAGATTTTATCATGAATATAACAGTCAATCCTCTGCTTCCTCTAGTTTGGGTTGTGGGCGGCCTGGCTGACTTGGCTCGGTATCACCGTCATGGCATTTCTGAAGGTCTATCATAACTTCCGTCAAGAGGATCTGGTCGACAGCTTGATCCATGAGAAAGAGTTCCTACTCGGACGCTCGTCACGCCGGCGCTCTGATGTGGTAGATGAGAAAAGTGGCATGATATGATCAACTCGACATTTTCAACGCATTGAGGCGTACTGTCAAGTAAAATGTGTTCATAAGCTTCTAAATTTGGATCATTAGGTGGTGTTTCTCAACTTTAGATTGACCTCAGCTGAGCTTAACTGAACCAAATGCTTCTGAATAACATTTTATTTGACATTCGACAATGACTGAGACATAGACATTCACGTGGACTCAATTGTTCGGACAGAGGTCATAGATCCTGGACAAAATAAAGAGTGAACATCAATAACTTAAAGGGATAGTTTAAGAACAATTTAATTATTTTACTACTTCATGTTGTCCCAATCCTGTAAGACATTCATTCTTCAAATCACAAAATGAAGATATTTTCAATGAAACCAGTGAGATTTCCATGGAAGCCCATTTCCACCACAGAATAAAAAAATAAAAAGGTAATTGCGACTTTTTATATCACAATTCAGACTTCACATAATTGTGAGTTTAAATATAGCAATTGCGAGTTTATATCTCGCAATTGACTTTGTTTTGCAAATTCTGACATTTTTCTTAGAATTGTGAGTTTATATCTCACAATTCTGAGTTCATATCTCGTAATTTTGAGATAATTTCGTCTTGTTTCTCAGAATTGTGACTATTTCTTGCAGTTCCGAGTTTATAGGCTTTCTTGCAACTCTGACTTAATTTATCACAATTCTGAGTTTGTATCTTGCAATTCAAACTTTTTCAGAATCGCAAGATGTAAACGCACTATTGCGAGTTTTTGAACAGAAATTATGAGATAACAAAGTTGCAATTCGCAAACTCATAATTGCGAAAAAAAGTTGCTGTTTTTCCCCAAGCTTCCTTAGATTTATATCCCTTCAATGAACGTCAATTCCACAATAGCTTTCAAAAGTTCATAACATTGTAAATAATCCATATGAATTGAGCGATTTAATCCACATCTTCCGAAGAGACATGGTAACTTCATATGTGAATTAATATAGACATTGATCAATGCGCATACACAGAGCACATTAAATATTGTAAACATGCTTGAGTCACACGCAAGAACAAACCTCATTGGTTCTCGTGCATCAAGTAAGCATATCCGAGCATCTTTTTTCACCATATTAACTTTTTAAAGCAGAGTTTTGGTGGAATGAACTTTCCTTGGAGGAATGGAAATTTCTCAGGTTTATTAAAAAATACCTTCATTTGTGTTTCACAATGACAAATTTGGAACGATATGGATATTTGGGATATTATTTATTTATGGGATATTTAAGGAAGTGCGCATAAATAATGTTCTTCTAAATCCTGTGTGACATACAATCAACGTCTTATTACGTTTTTACTCAACCAAATGATTCTTTCCTTCTAAAGCCTATTTAAAGCAGTGCTATGAGCAACAGCTTCCAGTCAGTCTCTATTCCATCAGTGCTCTATACATTAGCTGAGGAGTTGGACTTAGTACATACATTGTAGCTCAGGTAATACTAGTTTAAAACACTATTTGAAGTGTGTGTGATCCATGTCTGGTTTTCTTTACTGAAAGATCACTCCCTTCCAGTACTGCCTCTATGTGTAAGACATATATAATGATGTTTAGACTGTGGTAGTATCCTCTTGAAAACATGCTTGCATGTACATACATATTACAGTCTATTAATTAATTCAGACAGACGAAGAGGAAATCTAGGCTCTATAAAAATATTGAAGTGACTAATCTTCAGTCTTCAGGATATAACATCAGAATTTGATGAGATATGTGATATTTGGAGGGATAATTTAATGATTTGCTCCATCCGGTTTACTTGCTTTCCTAGAATCACCTACAATGTCATAGTTCACTATGTTTTGAAATATTGTTGCGCATGTTGCAATACAATTTGATGTATGCCTTTTTTGGTTCAAGCGTTTTATGATAACTAGTCCTCCTAACCCTAAAGGATTCTGGTTTAGTTTTGCTAGTTTATGATGAGTCGTGATTCACTGTAACTCTGTAACACACTCAGGCCCACGTTTCCGAGTATAAAACATTATGCATAAGATTGTTTTGTGCATCATTTTTTTTTATTGTGTAATAGTGTGAACACATCTCTGCAACTTTCAACAGTATATGGCTTTTATTTAATAAAAGCAGTAATAGCAGTATAAACAGCAATGATGATGGGAATACAAAGCAATTGTTGATTTTTCTGATCATGAAATAAATCAAATTCAGTCTTTAAACTATAGTGATGGTTTAGAGCTCTTTTTGGTCTTGAATATTTGAAACAAAAGAAATGCAGTGAATATACTGCCATAAAGCACATCTATTGAAATACACATTACAGAAAGACTAAACATAGAGCATACTTGTCCTGGGGTGATTTTATTGCTTCAGCGATTGGCTAGCTCAACAGTACAACATATTTAGTTTATTACCCATTTGTTATCCGAATTCCCCTGAAATGGGTATAGTAAGCAAATGTGCTAATATTGTTGCATAAATGTAATAGACATATAGTGCACAAACTATTCTGATATAATGAAACATTTTTGTGTTTTGACATTTTCAGGTGTTTCTATCCAAGTAACTCAGTGATTTGATGCAGGTCACAGTAGTTTTTTTTAATGATTTGTGCACCTTTAACTTATTGATCTTAATCAATTGTTTTGATGGGGATTAATTCAACTGCATTTTTAATAAATATTAAATATTTGGGGTCAGTAAGATTTTTAAAGAAAGCTTTTGACAAAACTGAATTTATTTGATTAAAAATACAGTAAAATATTATAAATATTACTAGAATTGAAAATGTCAGTTTTATATTTTAATATATTTTAAAATGTAATTTATTCCTGTGATATGAAAGCATCATTACTCCTGTCTTCTGTGTCACATGATTCTTCAGAAATTATTCTAATAGGCTGATTTGCTGTTCAAGAAATATTTATTATCAATGTTAAAAAAATAATATATATATATATAATATATAATATTTTCAGGATAATTAATAGAAAGTTCAAAAGAACAGCGTTAATTTGATATAGAAATCTGTTGTAACATTATAAATGTCTTTATTGTCCCTTTTGATCAATTTAATGCATCCGTGCTGAATACAAATATTAATTACTTTCAGAAAAAATTCTAACTGACCCCAAACGTGTGTGTGTGTGTATAATATCTCTTCATGATGACAGAGTTTTCAATTTTGGGTGTACTGTCTCTTTAATTCAAGCAATACATGCCAGCTGTGCTAATGGAAAATAAGCAATTTTTGACACTAGAAACCAAAGGCTGATATAATTTGATAGAAAATGCTTGCCCAAAAACTAGAAAAATAGATACTAAAGAAAGATTAAGAGACTAAAAGTGTAAAACTTGAGTGGAACAGTAAAAAAGATAGAAAAAGAAAATTCTTATAAAACATAGTAAAACAAATGAATGCACCATTATTAGGCTTAAGCCAAGATGCTGGTACATGTAAAATATAAACTTAAATAGTGTGAGTATCATAAAGCGTTCAGCTATTTAAAATGGCATTCTTTCATTTGCCAGTTAAATCTGGCAGTGCATGACACAATATATGGCCAACTCATCCTTCAACAGTCTTATATCTCTTTCTGAGAGAATTTGTGGCAGATGGAAACGTTTGTGCTTAACAGAACAGCTTTGACCTTCGTTTCTTGTAAAGTAGATAAATGCTAAAGGTGTCCTCGTTGTGCCAGTTCTCTTTTCTCATTTACATTGAACTATATTCTTTAACAATGATTAGTGTCATTTACATGTTTGATAAATGCATAAAACGCATATTTGTATTCTAAACCTATTTGATTATTAGTAAAATAAATAGCATTGTCTTGCATAACACAGACACATTCAACCACATTATGTACAGCAAGTGCATTAAAAATAAAACATTGAATAAATGAAATATTATTTGACATTAAAATTGTCATATAATGTGATACATTGGTTCACAGAGAATAAAGTGTGCACAATCTGTAAAGCCCGACTGATTTTGGGTCTGATTCCAATAATGAGTCAATGACATAAGAGTGTTCACGGTAAAGAGAAGAAAATAATCTTTAATAAAACTAAATTATAATTAAGTTTTTGGGGAGTTGCACCACATGACATTTTACTAATAACAATATAACATTTTAATTATTTATATAATAATTAAATAACTTAAATTTCAGGAGAATCAATAAAAATGAGGATCATGTCTTTGATCTAATATTTAATTCAAATAAAATGACATGGTTGCACCAAAATCAAAATATTAAGATGTTTTGAAGCTGGATGAAAATAATCCATTCTTGGATATGTCTGAGGATAAACATATTTCCAACTCAATCCTGTCTTTATTTTTGTAATACAGTAAATTTATTTCAGCAGTTTCCTAAATTCACTCTATGAATCAGAAAGCCCTTATATATTGCTATTTATATCCTAAGACAAAAATAGCGTTTCAGAAATCAACCATTTTTGATACAAAACTTTGAGGTAAATATTATATAAAGCAACTGAACAGCACTAGCAGGAAATGATCCAGCCATGCGTTTACTCATTCTATAAGCACATGCAATGTGTTCTCGGCACTAAAATGTAACTATTTGTGACAATGCACATGATATTATGCATGTACTCACCGTTACATGTGGCTCTTTTTCATATTGCTTATTAGAGACCTGTAAAGGTATTCAATGTCTTGCATGCCTAATTTGACTGATAATACTGACCTATAAATATATCAGTCGGGCTCTACCTGTGGACGGAATTCATTCATTTGTTTTCTCTCTCGACAGTCTTGTATAATTCTGAGTGCTAAAGGTTTTAATTAATATTGCAGCACAAAATGACCAAAAGACACTTTAAAGGAAACATTCAGCCAAAAATAAAAATGTACTGAAAATGTACTCAACCTCAGGCTAATCAAGATCTATATGAGTTTGTTTATTCTCTGGAACGGATTTGGAGATATTTAGCATTACATCACTTGCACATCAATGGATCCTCTGCAGTGAATGGGTGCCGTCAGAATGAGAGTCCAAAGAGCTGATAAAAACATCACAGTAATTCACAAGTAAAACGTTGTTTTCTCACAAACACAGCTTTTTGCTTCACAGAATGTGTGGAATACTTTTGAATCATTATGACATTTTTATCAGCTGTTTGAACTCTCATTCTGACGGCACCCATTCACTGCAGAGAGGATCCACTGGTGAGCAACTGATGTATTGCTAAATTTCTCCAAATCTGTCCTGATAAAGAAACAAACTCATCTACATATTGGATGGCTTGAGGATAAGTACATTTTCAGCAAATTTTCATTTTTGGTGAACTATTCCTTTCAAAACATATCATCCAGAACCACTATACTAGGAAAAAAGCTACATACAGAGATCTAAATATATACGGCTCGGTATAATGAGGATGTGGCATTAGCTATGCCACCATAAAGGGCAAAAAGGCACACCATCCCTTAATGGTGCGGAAAAGCACATGGCCTTTATCATCCACAAAATAAAAGAGGTGGATGTTGAACATCCTCAGAAAATTCGACTGGTGGCCAGTCTGATTATAACCAGTGAAAATAAAGCAATAAATAAAACAAGAGGACCTTTATCTTTTATTTCCTCCACAGTCCTTCAAAAAACATCCTGACCTCTTATGTTTTTTTTCCCTGCCCGTTGCTGCCCCCTGTGGTCAGTTATGGTCATTGCATGGTCAGCCAGATCCAGCAGGCCCAAACGATCTGTTTGAACTGAAGCAGGTACACAGCCAGTGCCGCCTGCAGCTCTTCGCATGCGGGCTGGGGTCTCCGGCGGTCCGTGCAGTACAGTGCTAGACCCAGCGCAGACAGAAGCAGGAACAGGCAGGTGAGCAGGGCCAGGTGCAAACGGCTCTGGGGAGTGTCGTAGACTGGAACACAAAATTTGAAATGCTAAATTAGTTGCTGCGCAACTGTTTAAAACAGTCTAAAGCAGAGCCATATGAAATGCAGAAAAAAACATATCTAGCATTAGTTCCTTAATTTTCACAGCATTAATTCACAGCTACAATTTACTATTCATTACCTCATTTTGGTTAAATCATGGCCACAAATAAAAAGTTAGTTATTGCAATTTATTAATTCACTCTCGTTTTAGTAAATTGTGGTCACGGTGTGGTCTTCCCTCATTTTGATTTAATTAAAACAAGGGAACGAATTAGTACAACGTTGCATGATTTACTATGTTTACACAACACCATTTTCAACTAAAAACAGAAAACTTTTTATGTGTTTTGGACATTCATTTCCATGACAACTGCGTTTTGGGGCCCTGCAAACAAACTTCTGAAAACATGTTTCAAAGTTTTTGAAAACGATTCCGCTATAATCTCTGTGTAAACTACAAAAATGCAAATTTGTGAAAATGGTGACGTCATGCACGTGTATCTTGTTTTTGTTTCTTTACAAAGTGACATTGCCAACTACTGGTCTGGCATGCATAATACAGCTACTTTAAGTAATTTTTCACGCATTCCAGTGTGAAAGATGATTGTTTTGACAACATTGTTGTCTGTACCGCGAAAAATGTAAAGGAAGAAACTTTTCTGTTTTTAGTAGATCATTGTTGTGTAAACGTATGTAAACGTTGTGGGATACATCAAAATAAGTTGTGGGTAACCTAAATCAAGTACATATACAGACAACCAGTTGAATTCTTATTTTGTACCACGTAGGTGGCTACAAGCCCGAAGAACGACAAATTTATATCGTACGTTGTAATTCGTATGAATCGACCTAACCCCGCCCCTGCCTATGAATTGGGGTGTACGAATAAGAAATCGTACTAAACTAAATACGAACGACGTGCATTCAAGTACAAATACCTCAATTCGAATTGAGACGTAATCACTGGGTTTTTTTCTCCTACATGTCATGTGCAGGGCTAGTTTTTATTACTTTTATACTTTGAATCAGTTTGCACATTCACAGGCCATCCCATACAGAAAAACACAAGCTGTGAGCATGCTAGTTAGCTGTTAGCTTGTCTTGTGAGAGGCAATTTTACTAACGTTGCTTTAGATAAACATTACGTACTGTATATAAATAATCATTTGATACACATTATATGTATTTTACACAGCAAAAACAATTTATTTGATTGTTCCTAGTGATGACAATCCGTACTCAAATTTTTATAGCAGCGCAAAAGGTTGTGGGTTCTAATATTGAATAAAAAATTTTCTGATAAAAAAAAAAAATAGCCTGCTTTGCACTAAAAGTAAGTCGCTTTGCTAAAATGCTGTTCATATGGTTTTCTACGAATGGGACACTACATTTTATTCAAGCTAATATTGACAAAATATTTTCATTCATTTTGGCTTTTATAAGATCTCGTAAACTCAACAATTCATAATTACGGACTTACAGAAGTGGGAAGAAGGAAATTTCTGATATCACATGAAGCAGCATTATTTACTGGCTAAGTCTGGGGAAATTCCACAAGAGCTAACACCGCTAACTGCACTTTTAACCACAGAAAATTAAGAAAAAGGTCACTTTCTTTTGGTCGTACATGCGTGAACAAACTGTAGTTCCATTCATGTAAACTTATAAAACCACAGCAAAGGGCTACTTATAAATGCTCAGGCTGTTCTGAGTCCCAGATTTCATGCAAGACAATCATGCATCCATTCATGCATTTTTGAGATCCACCACACTGTCCAACACATTTCTTATTTACTTACCTCCTAAACAGTCATAGTACGGAATGTCTGGAAACCCAACATAAAAGGTAAGAATGGTTTAGGTTTGAGATTAAGTTGGTCAAAATCTTTGTAAAACCCATAACCATTCAAATAACTAAAGGTGCAGCCACATTTACTACTCCACAAAATCCAGGCATTTCAATCGTAATCCACATCGCATGAGGGCAAAAGATTTCCCCACGCAGATTGCTCAACAATTTCAAATTGGTCACACCAGTACAACACTGACAACTGACAAAGGACGTTCGCTAATGTGACCGCACTTTAATCTTTGGAGACACAGAAGCACATGACCTTCATTCTTACTGGTTTTTGCAATAAGGCCTTTCGAAATAAGCTCTTGAGAGAAAGACAATCTGTGCATCTTAACAAACTGCACTAGGGCCCTGAATTACTACCTTCCTTAAATTCCTTGTTTCATTAACATAACAGTGTTGTTGGCACAGATTGCACACTACCTAATTTGCATGTATAATTAATTTGGGAAGTAAATCACTTGGGTATGTTTGTGCATCCCTTCTTTTCTTTTTTTCAAAACGAGGGGATTCATTAACCGCAGACCTCAATGAGAACAATCTTTTACAACCCACTTCAACATGTTTCATTTACTTTACTATTTTTCAGTGCCAGCTCTTAATAATGCAGAGAACCACTTTAAAGAATGGTTCAAAGAGTCTCTGGAGATTTTATGGACTGCTAGAGCAGGTTTGTTTGAACTCACTCACCATGAACAGTGATCTCCGGCTCTCTGAAGTGAACCCGCCTCTCGGTTTTTCGCTTGCGCGATGAGTCTGACTCCACATTGCTCACATTGGACCTTTTCAGAATAGAGGTGGGCAGTTTTTCATTTATGACCTGAAATCGGAAAAAACAAAACTATTGACTCCGATAATGTTTGATAGAGTTAATATGAAGTCATTTGACTGCGGCAGTAGATTCCTATAACTTTACCTCCTGATTCATAAGACCTTTTGACATTAACATGCATTTTATGTGACAAGATCGTTAGAAATAAAATGTCATGACATTTTAACAAAAAAAGTAGAGTAAAAACAATGTGATTTACACAAATAAAGATGATGGCCCCAAAACATGTCCTGTAGTATGTGAATAAATCACATTAAGTTGTGGGTCAATGATGTGGCAAATGTAATAATTTAGTAAAAAATACATAAAAAATGCATTTCATACTGTAAATATGTAAATACAATGACTTAAATGCACCTTTATACTGAGTATGTATTTTTTTGAAGGCACAAAGTCAAAAATTTCAAGATGATACAAATGTCCTGATATCAAAATGAAGAAAAAGAAGAATCTGATAATATTGGAAAATGTTGTCTATTTTATGACAAGGTAAGTTTACTACCCCAGGTTGTAAAATGTCATTTGGTGCAACTCCTAAAAAAAAAATCTAATAATATTTATCAATTATTAATTCAATATTTAAAATATACTTTTTACTTTAAAAAACATATATTGTAAAATATTTTTGAAATTAATGTATGTGTACACAGGTGTATATGGTGTATTCACTTGACGGTTACACCAGATTACACTTTCATTAAATTTAATAATATAAACCCAACATAAATGCAAAAAGTACATTTCTAAGAAATTCGATTTTTGTTTTTCTTTATCATGGTGTCGGTGCCAAGTGTCACTGGCTGCAGTATTACCTTTGTTTTAGGAGTTTCCTGTTGTATGTATGGCTCTTTTCTGTGTCGCAGTTCAGAGTGTCTGTCCTTATGGCTATGAGAGATGCTACTCAGAGCGTCGCTGAATGACTCTGTGGCAGAGAACCTTTTGGAAAGAGTCGACACACACTCTCCCAATGAATCTGTAACAGAAAACACACTTCACAAACTGCAGAACAACATATTTGACATCACATCAGCAAAAAGCAACGCATATTTGTTTCTAGTCGGTACAGTTTGCATGATAAAACTCGTTTAGCAGAGAATAATTTAGCATTGAAACTATGACACAGTGCCACGCAGGTGATATGTTGTGGCAAAAGCATTTTCTCGCAGAAAGCTGACTCTGCAGCTGAGTTTGACATTCATGACACATTGCTGCCCTAAACAATACATTTTTCATTGTCCAGGAAAAAGGCAATAGGGAAGACGCAGAACGACCCGTCCCTCCAGAAAACTAGCAAAGCATTTCTGCTTACAAAAATGTCCTGGCCTCAAACTGTCAAAGACACGACATGGCTTTTCTGCCTGAGATCTAAAACGCCATCAGCTGCAGACAGAAAGTGCATGCTTGGAATAAATGTTTACTCATTCAGGCGATTTAGCTCTGCAGGTTTTTTTATCGTACAGAACTATGTACAGTAGACTTAGATGTAGTACAATTTATTTGCTTCCTCACTAAGTGGAAGGAGTAAATGGCTCTATATGAGTAACATTCTCAAAAGGGCTTTCACTAGAAGCTGCTTCCAAGCTACAATGGATATTTTGCTATGACAATCAGAAAACTTTCCTTAGAATATGAAAGGCTGTTGGGTTGTATGGGCCTAGAGTGTACAGTAAATTGCAAAGCAGGCGTACTTTAATTAGCTTTATACAGATTTACCATATGGCAAATTACTGTGGTAACGTGGTTTTGTAAATAGCCACTACTGTCATAAAACATATAATAAATTATAAATAAATCAAACTAAATTACATAAAGCTAATGCTTTAAAGGAAGTTCAACCTAAAATGAACATTTGCTGAAAATTTACCATCCAAAATGTAGATTAGTTTGTTTTTTCATCAGAAGAGATTTGGAGAAATTTGGTACTGTATTACATAACTTGCTTCACCAATGGATCTTCAGCATTGAATGGGTGCCGTCAAAATGGAGGGAGTCCAAGCAGCTGATAAAAACATCACAGTAATCCACATGACTCCAGTCCATCAATTAACGCCTTGTAAAGACAGCTTGAAGTTAAAAAATATCTTGAAGTATTTGATTCTTATAAACACGCAGCTTTTCGCTTTACAAGACATTAATTGACGGACTGCAGTCGTGTGGAGTACTTGTGGATTATTGTGATGTTTTTATAAGCTGTTTGGACTCTCATTCTGACGGCACCCATTAACTTTAGAGCAGGGGTCACCAGACTCGGTCCTGGAGGGCTGGTGTCCTACAGAGTTTAGCTCCAACCCTAATCAAAAACACCTGAACAGCTAATCAAGGTCTTACTAGGTATACTTGAAATGTCCAGGCAGGTGTGTTGAGGAAAGTTGGATCTAAACTCTGCAGGACACCGGCGCTCCAGGACCAAGTTTGGTGACCCCTGCTTTAGAGGATCCATTGGTGAGCAAGTGATGTAATGCTAAATTTCTCCAAATTTGTTCCGATGAAGAAACAAACTCAACTTTATCTTGGATGCCTGATGGTTTATACATTCTTTTAAGCATTTAAAGAAGAATCCAAAAACAATTTATAATGATTTTACAGCATTAACAATTATTGTAGTATATATGTATAAGTATTTTTTTTTCAGAAATTATGCTTAAAAGGACAGTCTACCCAAAATTGAAAATATCGTTCCAAACCTTCGTTCATCTTCGGAGCACAAATTAAGATATTTTTGATGAAATCCGAGAGCTTTCTGACCCTGCATAGACAGCAAGGGAACTACAACATTCAAGGCCCAGAAAGGTAGTAAGGACATCGTTAAAATAGTCCATGTGACATCAGTGGATCAACCGTAATGTTACGAAGCTACAAAAATACTTTTCGTGTGCAAAGAAAACAAAAATAATGACTTTATTCAACAATTGGAACGACATGAGGGTGAGTAATTCATTTTCATTTTTGGGTGAACTATCCCTTTTTAAGGTACATTTTTAAAAGGACAATTAACCTTCTTTAATTGATGTATTGTTTTGAAAAATCATGTTTTAGTGCCAATTTGATACTGAAGACATTTCACATAGTTACATTACTTGTATATTCTGTTTTGCCGATCTCTGCATAGACAGTGGCTAGCAGCTCCAGACTCCGGGCTGTGATGGGGTGATCGTTACCAAAAGCCCTCTGGTGGATTTTAGTGGCCTAAATGGGGAAAAAAATATATATATAATGGAGAAGTGACAATTACTATAACAGTTCTTCAGATTTCTCCTCTTTAAAAGCATTCTGTCATTTATATATATATATATATATATAAACACACACACAATGTACATACCTTGCCACTGTATTCTAAAGCAAGGTGGGGTCTGAAAGCAATGGAGAGTGACACAAACGTTAGAACTTTTGGTCCAAAATGGTTATTTTGCATGTGTAAAATTGTTCTTGAAATCAAATTTTATTATAATGTTAATAAATGTTATTATAAATTAAATGTTTAAAAAAGAAAATCACAACTGATATTATTTCCAGAGGTCACATTGTGGGATACAATATTCCTTTCGGGGTGTTTCATGCAAATAAAATATGTAGTGTACATACATAGTGCGTAAAAAACATGGAAGCACAAATGAAAGTGTGTAGTCTGAACATTACTGAGAATGTGTCTGTCTGTTTACTGCACATGGGAGAGAGATTCATGCACATGTTCTCTATCATCGATCAGCAAATCTATATCATTGATTACGCCTTCAGGACTCGGTTGACCTTTTTCTATTACCACAGTCATAAAGAGTGAGAGAATGCAGAGTGGGTCTAGTATAATATCACATATTTCAACATAATATACTAGAAGGAACATTAATATTGATATGTGTTCTGTGAGCAACAGCAATAACAGTCCATCTAATGGAATATATAAGAGGAGATCAAAGCAAAGCCCATAATACTTCCTCTATGTGAGTATGAGTCAGTACAGTAAAGCATGTTAGGACGTAACTATTGGCTTAGTATCAAGTTTATTTGCTTATCAAACTTATTACAGCAGATGAGTAGTTATAAAAGGAAGTGTGAATGAGAGAGAGTCTGTCAGGCAAACACTTGACATTCACTGGATCTCTCACCCATGATAAAACCTTATATAACCACTCTCTTGACACTGAGAAACCCTTGACAGAGAGCACTGTCACCTTGTCTGAATCCAAAAAGGAATACTAGCATACTGCTAACTGTGCAGTATATACAATATACTGCCTACTGTTTTTAAAGTGAATGTGAAAAAACATGCAAAATGCTAGTTTAATAAACTCAAACATGCAAGTTATATTGTAATAATTTCCAATATGCACAGGATAAAAAGCTTGCAAAGACCTAAAAAAATAAATAAAATACAATTATTATTTTATGATTTAATCCAATTTTGAGTAAAAACTCATCACTTCATCATAGTGGCAATGGAAGGCCAGGATGTTGCATTGTGGGATACAGTATACAGCATGCTCTTGTTCATACTTCAAAACTTGGTTAATGTTGCATACTAATACCTGAAAAGGAAGTGCACTTAATTGTTTTGAACATGCACTTGTAGTGTACTGAAAAATAATAAAATTAATATTTAATACACTTGCATATATATAAATATAAATAAAAGGCCACTTAAAATAAAATAGAGTATACAGAGAGTACAGTTTCATAACTGTTTCTTAATATATTTTAGTTTTTAAAAAGTGCTCTCTGTAATAATGTTAAATCAAAAAGTCTAATTTAAAGTACATTTTAATTATTTGTATAATATTTTGTTGTATTTTAAAGGAGTACATTTATTTTGATTTGTTGCACATGTAAAGTACTTGATTATTTAAATTTCAACGTCATAATTATAAATACATTTACAGTTAGGTTCATATATATTTGGACACTGACAATTTTCATAATTTCGGCTCTGTATGCCACCAGAACAGAATTAAACATAAAACAATCAAGATGAAATTGAAGTGCAGACTTTAAGCTTTAATTCAAGGGGTTGAACCAAAATATAACATACAATGCTTAGGAATTACAACCATTTTTATACACAGTCCCCCCATTTTCAGGGGCTCAAATGTAATTGGACAAATAAATATAATCACAAATAAAATGTTCATTTTTAATATTTTGTTGAGAATCCTTTGCAGGCAATGACTGCCTTAAGTCTGGAGCTCATGGACATCACCAGAGACTGGGTTTCCTCCTTTGTGATGCTTTGCCAGGCCTTTACTGCAGCTGACTTCAGTTTTGCTGCATTTGACTGAATCTGGGCAGAGAGCATATCTCTATACACTTCAGAATTCATCCGGCTGCTTCTGTCCTCCGTCACATCATCACTAAACATCAGTAACCCAGTGCCACTGGAAGCCATGCTCATGCCATCACACTGCTCCACCATGTTTCACAGATGATGTTGTATGCTTTGGATCATGAGCTGTTCTGAGCCCTCTCCATACTTTTTTCTTCCCGTCAGTCTGGTACAGGTTGATCTTAATTTCAGTCGCCCAAAGAATGCTTTTCCAGAAGTGGTCTGGCTTTTTTAGATGTTTTTGTCAAAGTCTAATCTGGCCTTGTTTGCACCTTGTGGTGAATCCTCTGTATTTGCTCTGGTGAAGTCTTCTCGTAATTGTAGATTTTGACAGTGACACATCTACCTCCTGGAGAGTGTTCTTCTCTTGGCTGGATCTTGTGAAAGGGTATTTCTTTGCCATGGAGAGGATCCTCCGATCATCCACCACTGTTGTCCTCTGCGGATGTCCATGCCTGTTAATGTTGCTGAGCTCACCAGTGCATTTGTTTTATCTCAGAATGTACCAAACCGTTGATTTGGCCACTCCGAATGTTCCTACTATCTCTTTCATGGATTTGTTTTGTTTTTGAAGCCTAACAATTGTCTGTTTCACTTGAATGGAAAGATCATTTGACCGCATGGTGTGGGTTCACAGCAACAGCTTCCAAATGCAAATGGTACACTCTAAAAAAATTTTTTGGGTTATTTTTTCAGTGTTTGGGTAGTTTTTGTGTTACCCAGCTCCTGGGTCAAATGTAACAACCCAATGTTTGGGTAGTTTTTTTGTGTTACCCAGCTCTTGGGTCAGACGTAACAACCCAATGTTTTGGTAGTTTTTTAGTGTTACTCAGATCCTGCGTCAGACGTAACCCAGCGGTTGGGTTATTTATCGCGGGGATAATGCGTCGTCTTCTGGAGAGAGCAGTTCTAAGCGCCATCGAATTGAAGCATTTCTTCGGTAAATACAGGTTTGTGTACATTTTATTTTATTGATAACATCGTTACTGTGCTGTATATCGTTCAATTTTATGCGGAGCAACATACAGGCGCGCGGTGTGAATCACTAAACGAACGTCGCTCGCGTCGGTCTTATTGCGTGATGAAGAGTCTGATGCTTTGCATAAAATAAACAATTATATTTAAAAGATACAGAATACAAATACTTTGGATGTTAAAATATGTCCTCAGAGCTGTTTACTGTTTGTTTTTGGGCAGGTTATGAAGGCAATCAAAGTACATTTCGGCTATGAGTGGTGGTCTTATCCGTGAGCAGTTCCCGCCGAACATGACTCCAGCTCGGGCGCGAGAGCCAGCCGTTACGGGTGGAAACAGAATTACAGAGAGTGGTCGATTTACTCGTGAATTTACTTCTGTTTAATGTTTAATTTTTACTTCTAGTTGTTTGTTAAACGAGCTTAAATAGGCAATATGTATAGCTTACATAAAAACGAGATAAACAATGCTGTAAATGAAAATAAGGAAAATAAAGGAAGTTATCATGTAAAACCAGTGGTTGTGGAGTATTTTACAAAAGTTTAGAGGATTTAAGTTAATCTGTAAACATTATTTCATGAATAAAATAAAAAAAGCTAGTATTATAATACACATGAATCAACCCATTAGCTGGGTTAAATCAACTCTTTATGATGGGTTAATAAACAACCCAATTTGCTGGTAAATAACCCAAATGTTCTGTCCTATATTTACCCAGCCCTTGGGTTAAAAACAAACCAAATTGGGTTGTTTTTAACCCAGTGTTTTTTAGAGTGCACTGTTGTGAATTTGACTCATTTGTTTTCTTTTTTTAATTTGTTTTAATTTTTTTGTACTACATCTCCCACAATTCCTAGTAAACTACATTTAGGGTGAACTCCATATATGGTGCACTACATTACCCATGTTCCCCTGGTTAAGGTCTATAAATAGACCTCACTTCCTTCCTTTGTCCCTTTTGCATTGGTGATGTGTGGGTGTTTGAATGGGCACCCAACCATGTCCTTTGAGTCCTTTCCTTAGGATGCGTTAAGCAAGTTTGTTTGCCAGTTGTATAGTTTGAACTTGTTTATTTGAATTGTTTAGATATTTAATCCTTATTTGGATTGAGTACCTATTAAAGAGCTGTAATTCCTTAACCTTTTCTCCAGTTATGATGAGAATACAAATTAAAGATCAGAGTGTTCACTGGTATAATGGGAATATAAGCCGTACGCTTTTTGATTGGCTTGAGGTGTTGAAGCACGAACCACCTAGCCCATATTCATTATATAACTGTAACGTGCCTGTGCCCAAATATATATATATATATACATAATAATATATATATATATATATATATATATATATATATGTGTGTGAATGTATAGATAGATATAAGAAGGCCTACATCTTCGTTTACCACAAATGCCTGTCAGTACTTTCAGCAGTTTAACCATATTTCAAAACAGAAGTAATTATAAAATTACACAATTATAAAAAACACAATTCAGCTAATTGCATTTAATAAAAATTTAAACTAGAATACATTTTATAATAATCTATTTCATTGCAATTAACAGGCAGCACTGTAAGCATCTGAAAACATTAGATTCACACTTATTTGTTTAAAGTATATTATTCACATAATAAGTCATTTCTTAAAAGAATGCTAAAATTCACAAAGACTGTGTGCAGTATATAATGCATACTGTATAAACAGCATAAGGAGTAATTATGCCCTCCTCCTGTAAGTCATCACATGGTAAACACATGACTCATTGGGTTCAGTACATATGAGCATCTGTTACAGAAGCCCAAGGCTACGTATAAAGCAAATACAGACGAATTTAAATAACAAAGACATGCATGATGAACTACGTCGGCACCAACGATGTGCAAACTTTATCTAAATCCTCTGTGACTCACAGTCTATAGCATATTTTATCCACGTAGTAGATTCTGTTCTTCTAAGTCTATTTTGACCACATTTACAAATAGTATCGGGAAGCAGTTGTTTAAAAAAAAAAAGAGCACATAGGCATTAAGCTCTATTTGATCCCACTGGCCTGCACCTTTGCTTTATTTAAGCACAGATACAGAAAGCCACAGATATAGCCCACCTCAGTCAGGCACTCTGAGGCATGCGGATCCATTACAGCACCCGTCACAACAAATCCGGGCACACGTGTGCTGTGATTCCTACTGGAGCTATGTGGAAATGTGCCACCCGTGCCAGAGATATGGCACGCTCTCTTTTTTGGCTGGAACTCCTGGCATGTGTGTGAAGAACGGTGCTATTTGGATGTGTGACAGTGCGACAGTTTGCCCAGGGTGTATATTGAGAAATTCCCTAGGGATTTGGGATGGAAGTTTTTCCTCATGTGATCATTTAGCATTACAAGATCCTGACTGAATCAATATTGTTTGGTAAAATTACTTGTACTTTATTTAGCTTTTTTTTTTTTTTTGGATATAGGTCGAGAATTTAATATTGAACCATTCACATATTCTTAATGTTCTGAATGTCATGTTTTTATACTCTTCCATACTTCTCTCTTGAATGTCCACAGCATGTTTTCAAAGCCAATACATATGTCAGCTTGGTTATTACGGCTCTGCTTTAATTAATAATGACTAGGTGTTGGTTTGCACTGTTTTGGATTGTCCTCAAGAGGACATTTGATCGGACACAACATGGCAAAGCTCTCAGCTACAAGAGCACTTCCTGCCCCGACACTGAAAGATTCAAGAGGCAGAACCACTTCCTATTCACTCCATAGGGCTTGAGCTACATTCTGTGTCATAATTAACAGACCTTTAAAAGTAAATGTATTTGTTACCTTAAAATTAACAACCACATTTTGAGTTATTAGGACAAAAAAAGGCACATGAAATATTGATTTAAGAGTCAATGATGTAACAGTGTTTCCTTTCCACAATAAAAAAGTTCTAGTTTGTTTTCAAAGGCCTTAAAGGGATAGGTCACCCAAAAATGAAAATTCTGTCATTAATTACTCACCCTCATGTCATTCCAAACCCAGAAGACAGTTGAACCACTGATGTCACATGGACTATTTTACAGATGTCCTATGTTTCTGGGCCTGGGAAAACTGCAGTTGTGTTGCTGTCTACGGAGGGTCTGAGAGCGCTCGGATTTAATCAAAAATATCTTAATTTGTGTTCTGAAGATGAATGAAGGTCTTACAGGTTTGGAATGACATGAGGGTGAGTAATTAATGACAGAATTTTCATTTTTGGGTGAACTAACCCTTTAAGGTCTTTGCACACTGAGTCCGAAATTCTTGTCTGAAATTTTCACACGTTAAAAAATAAATTCGAATTCACATTGTGTCAATCACATTTACACACTGCCTCTGAAACTTTCGGCTATCATAAAAAAAAATTGGATCAGGTTCGAATTCTGCGTTTTCGCATCTGTAGCAAGCATTTTGATACGAAAGAATGATGAATATCAAAAAAAAAATGCATAAGAAAAATTCGGACTCAGTGTGCAAGGACCTTTAGAAATTTACTTTTTCAATTTAGGGGGGAAACAAGTTTATGCCATTTCCCAGAAAAGTTTATAATATCTGTAAAATGTCATGTGATGTAAAATTGCAAGAGCATTTTCATGTTTTAATACTATTTTTAGAGACTTACTGAACTTGATACAAGTAATGAGGGTATTTTTTCATTATTCTAAGAAATGGTAATAGTATTATGCAAAAATACTTTATAAGGTCTTCTGTTCAAGAATTTCATTCTATTATTTTAGTATTTATTTCTTCATTATGATCTCAGAACAGTTGATCAGAACTGTCATTCAGGATATTAATATTTATATTAATATAAAAATAAAATATTTTTACTAACAGAGTCATGTGGTCCAACTAACAGGTCAAAAATTACAGTAAGTGTCATGGCTCTGACCCTTGAGATGATATTATTTCATAACTGGAGACATAATGAGGTTATGTGATCTTGCATAGTTGTCCAGGTGTTTTTAAGCTGAAATACCAACAACTTCAACCTTGACTGCTGTCCTAGTTGACCAGCAGATCTTGAAGATCTACTCTGTTCAGGTTTCAACAGTTACTCAACCCAAAGAGTTTAAGGGATTACATACAAATGGTGTGGATACCCCCACAATTCATTGTCCTGTGAAACATTATCTTATTAGGGCAGCAATAAAACAATCTCGTTCTCATTCAAGTGTAATGTCATCCTCTCTCCTGCGGCACCAGCAAGCTGTTTCCTTGCCTAGGACAATCAGGTTAAATGCTCTAAGTCCCCAACCAGTGCCAACTGGGGGTCATACATGTCCTCAAGCGTATGTGCTAGTGTCCTTACATAAGAGCACCTCATCATGTTAAGCCCCCGGAGGAAAGAGGACACCTCACTCAGAGTGTCCCAGTAACATTTGAAACCTTAAGACTCACATAACACAAGTCACCTTTCTCTTCCTCTCTCCCTATGGGTGCTCACTTAACTCAGTATAATACAGGATTCCTAATGCAGCATAAATAAAATGTTATTTAAATCCCAGAATATTAACTGCACTCCAAGAACATTAACCAAATCATAAGACTCTAAAAGTTGTGAAGTTGTTTCCTGACCAACACATACACAATATATGTCTACATTAATATATACTGTATATATATAAATATGTTGTCAAACTGTATATATTTATGTACAATTATTATATAATATATTACATAACATTCAAATTCAATATATAACATTAAATAATACAATAATTCAATTCAATTAACTTATATTACATTTAAAAAGTATATATATATATATTTTTTTTTACAATATTTTTATAGTAAAGAGTCAAATCAGGTAGAATTTCTGCCCATATTTTTTTTTTAATAATTAAAACATATTTTACTTTAATAAAACCAGTTAAGATGCATGTTACCATATGAAACAATTCACTCTTCAAAAATGTAGATAAACATTTTTTTGTATTTGTTTATATTTAAAGAAATGTTACTACAGCAGCAGCCAAGTATTTCTTGAGTGGGAAATAAACGAGACATTTAAGTGTGGACAGTCAGCACAAATAAAAAAGTGAGTAATTCTGTGCAAAATTGTGTAAGACTGATTGAATGCATCTTCCTAAATCATGTAACAACAAGACTATTAGTGCTCATTAAATTCCCTCATTAAATACATGCAGTATCATTTTCACAGTCAGTTCAGTGTCCTACCTTTTGCTCATGATGCAGAGCTGAGCCAGTCTCTCAAGATCCTGGGCCTGTGAAGCCTGTTCTGATAACTCCTCCTGAGACAGACATCCTGACGTTCCCAATGTTCTGTCTTCCTGAGACCCTGATTCACACAAAGTCTGTCAGAAACGCTCACAGCACTCACAGTCACGTACAGAGACAACAAGACTGTGACAAGAGTGAAAAAGACAGAGAGGGAGGGAGGGAGGGTGTGAGAGGAGAGATGGCCGATCTCTGCCACCACACCCACAGATTCAAATGCTCTTACAAGGAAATGAGACGTATGAAAACAGAAGCTTACTGGAACCAGCAGCTTTGACCATTCAAAGACAAGTCCAAGAAAATGCCTGGCTACCAATGAAGGCCTGAAGTGTTTCTGAAATCCAGCTTAATAAAGAGCAATTCCTTTCTCATTGTCTTTCATCTTCATGTTGTTCTGAACTTGCATGACTTACTTTCTTCAACTGAACACAAAAAGAGACGTTTTGAAAAATGTACTGGCCATTCTTCGACTATCAAAATTCTCTAAAGTTATAAAAAGAAAAGCAAATTCCAAATCTTCTGAAGTCAAACAATCATTTTGTGTGAGGAAGAGACAGAAATTGACGTCATTGTCACTGAAATCACAATATCCACTATAGCTCTCACTGGCACTCTCAAGCTTTGTTCGTCTTCGGAACACAATTTAAGATATTTTGGATTAACTTTAACTTTAATAACTTTAATGGTTAGTAAAGTAGTTGTTAAGTTTAGGTATTGGGTAGGATTAGGGATGTAGAAAATTGGTCAAGCAGAATATGTGCTTTATAAGTACTAATAAACAGCTAATATGTTAATAATAGGAATTCTAATAAGCAACTAGTTTATAGTGAGAATTGGTACCTACACTGAAGTGTTACCAAACTTTCTTTGCAAAGTTATAAAAGTGTTCAACTGTTGTCCCATAAACTTGTATCAATTTATGCAGAACAATGCCAGAAAGAGAAAGTTTGACCATTAAAAACAAACTGTAAATTTCAACTTCAAAAATCTCTCTCTTCTTTACTGCTTAGACTTCCATTTTAATGTCCCAAATGTCACTGGAGCCTGGAATATTCCTTACACATTCACACTCAAAACATTGCAAAAGTTGGAAGACGTGAGTGCAGCACTCAAGCACATCCCTCTAGTGCATGTTTACATAGAAAAACAATGGCAAATTAGTGCAATGGAATGCAAAAACCCATTCTGTGTGAACGGCCCTTAAGAAACACACTTATGTATTCAAAGCCAAACAAGACCAATACATCTGTTGAATGCAGCAGACACCATATCACTATATATACACAGAAATCTGCAGTTTGGTGTATCCCGAGGGCATGATGGGAACTGAGCATGGTTTAGGCCAGAGGGAGGAAATCAAAGCAGCATGGGCCCAAAACGCTGAATCAGGCAACGTTTCCAGGGTGCTCAACGTCTCTTTAATGAGGTAATGTATAGCGTGGTCATATATCTCCCTAGGCTCCTGTACTCTCTGCCCATAGATCTATGCTGTCTCAGCAGCATGCAGACAGCCAGGGGAATGGCAGACATCCACTATATGGAAGGAGATTGATGGGTCTCCGTCATCCATAAATACTGGTGCATCTCAGGGCAAATAAAGATGAACCTCTGTTAAATATATTACTGCTCTCCTACAGGATCTTGGGGACAGGTTGTTAGGTCAATTTTCAGTGTTTTGTGGAAAAAGGCTTGAACCCTTGCTATTTATTTGCTGCAAACTTGTGGTTAATCGGTGGCAAATTTGTGCCAGTGTTTGCCAGAGGTCGATTTGTCACACTTTTGTCAAGGAACTAAGGTTTGGAATGCTTATTTAATGAATTTTAGTATGCCGGCTACATTGATATGCCAGTAGGTAACTGGGTCTCATTCACTAATAATAGCCTAATTAACCATATGCATGCAAGTACATGAATTTGTTCTCAACCTTGTTCTAATGATAATAAATTTGGAGTATTCTAAATGTACCTGATGTTAGTATAATTTACACTATAATTGATATAAAACATGGCAAAAACATCTCAATATAAGGGCTTTTTTCATTACTTTTATCACTGTCAGCAAACTGCCAAATATATTGTCTTCAAACCAGTTCAAACACAATAAACACCTTTATACAGACCTCTGTACATAAATGTATCGGCATTGTTATATAGAGAAACTGTGCAATACCTGACAAAAGTTTAACGCAATAATAATGACAGAGCCAAATAATGCCATTTTTAAAATTGCTTGAACATATCAAACATGATTTTTATCCTCCGACTGGATGGAATCATAGTCTGAAGCTAAAAAATCAGAGTCTGTGACCATCATACACTATGCAATTTTCTATGAACTCAACTCAACTCAAATCTGCAGACTGGATCTGACTTTCGGCAACTAGCGTCAACTTCTCCAGACAGTAAATCGGGTGTAAATCGGGACAGAAATCATGTAGTGTATTCCAAGCTTAAGATGGAAGAATACTCTACAAAGACTACTTCACAGGGTACTTGCGGTCGATTGGAATGCACCTTATATCTTTATGAGTAAGCCATTGAAACAATCACTGACTTGATTTGTTCATAAACACAGACTCATTCTGGAATGAAAGACCAGTAGGGTACAACGGGGCTAAAGGCCCACCTTAAGAAAAAAATTGCTATTCACTGCGCCTAAAACGTAGAATTGCAGAAAAAATATATACGTTGTATTGCACATTAATGGAGCAACAGATTTTGTGTGAAAATAAATCATTCAAGTTGTTTATTTTGTTTAAAAATCTATAAATGTATGAGGTGGCAAGAGGGGCCTTTTACCCCACACACGTTGTAAAAGGCTCACCAGAGGCGCACGGTATTGATACAAATACTTCAGCTAAAATAATGTTTTTTTAAATAATGTTAATACTTGTTCAAAACAATCACTTTAGTAAACTTTGTACTATTTTCTGCTTATTTTGAAAAATAAAATAATTAATTTTTTGTTTAATAAATATACTGTCATTAAAATATGTTAATACACTCAAAAAATGCTGGGTTAAATACAACCCAGCGCTGGGTAAAATATGGACAAACCTAGCGATTGGGTTGTTTTGACCCAGCGGTTGGGTTACTGCCCAGAAGGTTGGGTTAAACATTTAACCAAACTGTTGGTTGAAAACAACCCAATCACTGGGTTTGTCCATATTTTACCCCAGCGCTGGGTTGTAATTAACCCAGCATTTTTAGAGTGTATAAAAAATACATTTAAATACAGAAGAAACAAAATCATTTTAATAAGTAAAGATTCTGAAGTACTGAAGGAGATCCAATATAATTGAAATATATATTTACAGTAGTAACAACAAATTTATTTTTATTATATGATATGTTAATATCATGTTTTTAAATATGATGGTTTCATTCTAAACATGGTCATTATCTCTAATATGGACACCCAACATAATATATGATATTTTATCATATGAATATAAACCATGTCATGTCAACAAATGGAAATGTCAGAACTATATTTTCATGTTTAATAACTGTGCGCCTTTAGCCCCACAACAGGGTGCTTTTTTACCCAAATACCATACTTTTACAAATTCGTTTTTAAAAAACTGAAAATCATAAAGAAGACATTTGTCTCAAAATATATGCATTAATTTTAGCGATTCTCATTTGCTACTTAAATCTACAACATTTTAAAAAACAAAATATTAGATCAAAAAAGCACAGAATCAACTTTGCATTGCTGCGCGCGATCACGTCAAAGATCAGACAAATATGGAAAAGTGGATTTTTGGAAAGTGCTATGCCGCGTTTTTGTGCCATCTAGTGGTTTAGATAAAAATAATATCAAAGGCCCTTTACCCCCGGGGCGCCTTTAGCCCTGTTATACCCTACTGTTTTACTGGGTTGATTAAGCAAAAATACACAAAATAACAGAAATGTAAGTTCTGTCATGACAACTCTTAGAGAGATTGTCATAGTAATGTACATGACAGTGTTAATGTGTTTGGTCTTGGCAGAATAGATCTGCAACACTGCTGCTGCTGTGGCAGAGCAAGTACCGACACTTGCTATGACCAATACATCCACAACATGCTGCTGTGAGCATGTAAGAAATACTGCTGCGGCACGTACAATCACCCCGTAGCAGATCTATACAGGTGGAGCTGGGGAAGGTGGAGGGTTTCTGAAGAGCACAGCAACTGCTACAGCAACAACTAGCCAAGTATTTGAATGTTGAGCAGCAAGCTCATTGGCTGCTGATACAAAAAGAACCAATCAGCTGTGTCATGTGATAATGATGTCATTATGTCAGATTGTGTTTGACCTATCGGACTGTGCCATCTAGAGTTTCATGCCAGAACTTTGGATTTACTCACTATTAACTTTGTTGCACCACTGTATAAAAGCAGATGTATAAAACACACTCTCTGAGTCATGCTGCTGTATGGGCAGGAACTTGCTGATGTTTCTATTTTGGTATCATAAAGTACAGCTGGACCTCTTGTTAGAATGTGAAACATGACAAATATGCTTTAATTACTAATTTTATTAAACAAACAAACAAAGTCAAAAAAGGGTGGTTATATTCAGTATGTGACCCTGGACCACAAAACCAGTCATAAGTAGCAGGGGTATATTTGTAGCAATAGTCAACAATACATTGTATGGGTCAAAATTATTGATTTTTGTGTTTATCTATAATAATTTATTGATGTTCAATGAAGATATTTTGTAAATTTCCTACAGTAAAAATATCTAAATGTAAGTTCTGATTAGTAATATGCATTTGCTAAGGACTTCATTTGGACAACTTTAAAGGTGATTTTCTCAATATTTAGATTTTTTTTGCAACCTCAGATTCCAGATCTCAGTCAAATATTGTCCCATCCTACACATCAATGGAAAGCTTTATTTGTTCAGCCTTCAGACGATGTATGAATTCAAATTTTTTAAAAAATGACCCTTATGACTGGTTTTGTGGTCCAGGGTCACATATGCTACCATTCGGTTTGGGGTCAGTTAAATTTATTAACTTATTTATTAAATAAATGAATACTTAAATTCAGAAGGAATGCATTAAATATATCAAAAGTCACAGTAAAGACATTCATAATGTTACAAAAGATTCCTATTTCAAATAAATGCTGTCCTTCTGGATTTTCTATTTTTCAAAGATTCCTGAAAAAAGTATCATGTTTCCACAATAAGTATGCTTAAAAAAAAAAAAAACATTAAGGAGCATAAATGTTTTCAACAATAATAATATGAAACATTTCTTCTCTTTGTGATCAAAGAGTCACATGTCCACTCAACAGCACCATAAAAGAAGCATTTAAGTAAATCCATAAAAAGCGGACTTGCCTGTGCTGGCCTGCAGCGAGGTGAGCTCGATCAATGCCACTTCGTAGAACATCTTCTCTGCCTGAATGAACTGCAGAGCTTTCCCATCTGATTTTATACGGGTGAAGGATTAGACATGCTTGTCACCAGGAATAGTCCCTTGTTATGATCGCACACGTCGCCCAATTACTCAAGCTCAGTGAAATCCTGATTTGTTCAGCTTCTAGCATCACAAAAGACAATATAAAACACTGGTGTCCACTGAACCTTTAATGTATCGCCTAAACAGTCAAACATAAAATCACTATTAGCTCAAGGCCTGTGTGATATTTTGACTGGTTGGTGTCATGTTCTCTTTTTAGCTCTATAGAAAGACACAAAGCTTGTGGCTGTTCTATAAATAGTGACTAAAGAGTTTGTTCAGTGTTTTCAAAGGCATGCCATTACAATCTCAGTGTAAGAGAAGATAATATTTGCTCTTAACATGTGTCATTACAAAAACCTGACCGGCAAGGAAAAAGTTCTTAAAATAGCCATGAATGACCTAGATAATGACAGGATTTGTTATTTGCATGGGCAGGAACTTGCTGATGTTTCTATTTTGGTATCATAACGTACAGCTGGACCTCTTGTTAGAAAGTGAAACATGACAAATATGATTTAACTACTAATTTTATTAAACAAACAAACAAAGTCAAAAAAGGGTGGTTATATAGTATAGTATAGTATTGTATATACATATATCATGTGACACTGAAAACTGAAGTAATGATGATGGAAATTCAGCTTTTTTTGTCATTTTAATGTATATTTCAGAACATTACAGTTTTTACTGTATTTTTGCAGCCTTGGTGAGCATAAGAGACTTCTTGCAAAAAAAAAAAAAAAAGTCAGACCCCAAACTTTTGAACCATAGTGAACTGTACATGGCCTAACGATTTTGCAATACAATATGATTCTCTCTTTTTTTTCATTCTTTTATGTTATGTAGATTGTCATTTTTTTCAGTAGCTTGCATTGTTTGATCTAGTGTGCATCTCATTGTAGGCAGTGCTAAGTTACAGTCTGATGTCCCTCTTAAAATGATCTTTTCCACGAATGAGCAGCATATTTCCAGGTGTCCCAGGCATATTTTTAGATCCCAGCTGGCTGAGGAACATCTGAATTTGCTGACTAACAGCATGGGGATCAGTTTGAAAGTGATAAATCTATTTGTGCTGTATGTGATGCTAACCACTGAATTAGCTGTGGAGGAGAGACCAGGAACAAAATGTATTGTATTGTATTGATTTGTAATCATTTTTGCTGTTCATTAAGCATTGCCTTCCGCTCAATCCGATTAAAAGCCTGTGTCCTAATGCTTCATATTTTAGAAATACTGCATACTATACTGTATACAGGTGCATCTCAATAAATTAGAATGTCGTTGGAAAAGTTCATTTATTTCAGTAATTCAACTCAAATTGTGAAACTCGTGTATTAAATAAATTCAGTGCACAAAGACTGAAGTAGTTTAAGTCTTTGGTTCTTTTAATTGTGATGATTTAGGCTCACATTTAACAACACCCACCAATTCACTATCTCAACAATTTAGAATACTTCATAAGACCAATAATAAAAATATAAAAAAAATTTTAGTGAATTGTTGGCCTTCTGGAAAGTATGTTAATTTACTGTATATGTATACAATACTTGGTAGGGGCTCCTTTGCTTTAATTACTGCCTCAATTCGGCGTGGCATGGAGGTGATCAGTTTGTGGGCACTGCTGAGGTGTATGGAAGCCCAGGTTTCTTTGACAGGCCTTCAGCTCATCTGCATTGTTGTCTGTCCTCTCATCTTCATCTTGACAATACCCATATATTCTCTATGGGGTTCAGGTCAGGCGAGTTTAGCTGGCCAATCAAGCACAGTAACACCATGGTCATTGAACCAGCTTTGGTACCTTTGTGTCATGTGGGCAGTGCCAAGTCCTGCTGGAAAATGAAATCAGCATCTCATAGCTCGTCAGCAGAAGGAAGCATGAAGTGCTCTAAAATTTCCTGGTTGATGGCTGCGTTGAACTGTAGACTTCAGAACAAAGTGGTCCACACCAGCAGATGACATGGCAGCCCAAATCATCACTGACTGTGAAAAACTCACACATTACTTAACAACATGGATTTTGTGCCTCTCACCCCTCTTACTCCTCAATGGGACCTTGATTTCCAAATGAAATGCAAAAATTACTTTCACTAAAAGAACTTTGGACCACTGAGCAACAGTCCAGTTTATTTTCTCCACAGCCAGGTAAGATGCTTCTGACGTTGTCTCTGTTTCTCAAGTGGCTTGGTAGCCCTTTCCAAAGAACATCTGAGCTCATGGTGACTCTTGATGCACTGACTCCAGCTTCAGTCCACTCCTTGTGAAGCTCTCCCAAAGTGTTTGAATCAGCGTTGCTTGACTGTATTCTCAGGCTTGCGGTCATCCCTGTTGCTTGTACACCTTTTTACCTCCATTTTCTTCCTTCCCTCAACTTTGCATTTGAGATGCTTTGAATACAGCACTCTGTAAACAGCCACACCTTTCAGTAATGGACCTTCTGTGACTTACCCTCTTTGTGAGGTGTCAATGTTCGACTTCATTGCCAAATCACAGTCTTCTCCATTATCGTGGTTTCAAAGAACAAAGATACCCAGAATTTTTACTGTATCAATGGTCATTTACTGAAACTCAAATGTAAATTTCTAATTTGAGATACTGATTTTTGACTTTCATGAGCTGTAAGCTCTAATCATCAAAATTAAAACAAAATAAACTTTTGAAAAGTTTTACTTTACATGTAATGAATCTAAAATATATGAAAGTTTCACTTTTTTAAATAAGTTACAAGAAAAAATGAACTTTTTCACGACATTCTAATTCATTGAGATGCACCTGTATATTCAGTCAGCGCCAGTCATTGAGATACAATTATAGTTGTTATTATTATTGTTTTAAATTAGTTAATAATTAATAAATGTTGCCTTAGCAACTAGCTGAAATAAAACGAGTTAAGTTTTTATATATATATATTATTCTTTTTCATTTTATTTGATTTATTTTTATTTTTATTCTTTTTTTTAAAATATATTTTAGCAACATATCTTTTATGGTATAAGTTCTAGTTTAGCTTTAGTAACCCTGTGGTAAGTATTGTATATGTAGATTCAATTGAGTTTTATATATGAAGCAATATTATTATGTACTTCAACCAGCTGATCCCGAGGTGATTTTTTGTGAATATATGAAGTCATTCCACTTTCAATATTTTATTATCTAACACATTGACACACATTTTATTTTGGCTGAAGTGTCAAAATATTTGTTTTTCATTCCCTGTAAACAGTATGACTCAAAGGAGGTGAACACTTGGGGTGCCAAGTTTATATTTGTCAATTATGCAGCTTCAAATCTCAGATATGCAGCACAGCAATTTTAAAGAGCAGCATCTAAAAATAAGTTATGCATGCTAGCTTTACGAATACAGAGTGCTCGGAAATCTTTCTTAATGCATTGCATTGGCAAAGCAGATGTGTGCATTAATAATCACTATACCAGCTCTGGTGCTTTAGGGGAAAAATGGATGCAACGTTTTATCAACAAATAAATATAATAGCTGTGTCCTTCTGCTTGGCATGTTTATATCCATCTATCTCAGCATGCCTGTGAAAGCAATTTCTACATGTGCATCAACTCTTTATTTTACAAACGCCTCGTTGATCAGTATGATCACAGCATCGCCAATCACAATGAGTACAGGATGATTGTGTCGCCTCCTTTCATCAGAAAATGAGTACAGGAGATGATCTCAATCTAGAATACAACACAGTATCTATCACAGCCACACAGTAAAATTTAGTTTTTATGACAGCCTGTCTGTCATCAATCCTTTGAGAGCTATGGTGGAACATACAACTATATTTACCAAGTTAGCATTCTCTCTTTCTAGGAGATAAAATTTGGGGTCGAGCATACAACTCTTTTACAGTACAAACAGTAATGGGGTCAATTTAAATGTTTTTATTTATTGGAAGTATGCAGTAAAAAGTAATTTTTTTATCATGTTTTTTATATTATACTGACACTTTGTAATTTTTCCAACTTCCAATTTAAAGTGGACTGTGTATTTCACTGGTGACAAATCTGCTCTCATCTTGTATCGATTCTGCCAAAATAAGTGCCAATTGGTTGGGACTTGACAAATCGTAAAAAATAATTGCCATAGCAAGCCAAAATAATCACTTAGTTACCATTCATATCTACATCTTTCCTTTTACATATGGTTATTCAGATACACAGGCTATGCATGAGCACTGGTCCATATTGTCCTAAGGATAAGAGAAGGGCAGAACATTCCAGATAAAATCCTTGCTAACCTTTGATTCCACATCTTTAGTTTATCCAGAGATTCCCAAATCACCTATTCCAATGTCCCTTGTTGTGCACTGATAAAACAGAGTAATGTTTTGCATGTAATTAAATAGCTTATTCCATTAAAAGATATAATCTACATCAATTATTTCTGTTTTATGCAATTACACAGAGATCACCAAGTCCCACCACTATTTACAAGCATACTGGTTAAGATCAGCGCACATATGTTGAAACCAATTCACGTGTAATTGGATTTTAATTGGAAAAGAGGTCATGAATGATCTTGGCTAATAACTTAGGTCACGTAAATGAACCCGTTTGAGCTGAAACTGCCAGTCTTGAACCCGTTTAAACTCTATGCTTTAGTAATTGAGAGGCCACGGGTTTAAGAGGAAATGTATGTCACGTAACACTAGCCTGGCTGTTAATGGCAGTCCGTAGATGAATAATGACAGCGGCGCTCATGCTGGCTCTATGCAGGTTAATTAGCTGTGATGCTCTTTCAGCTGACATACGATAAGTGCCCACAAATCCTCTTAGGAAAAAGACCACACTCAAGAAGCTCCAGTTGAAAAGGCCCTCTGATAACACAACACAACGTCTTTGCACAAACAATATAAAATATCAACCTGAAGTTTCACTACATGCATATTTGTGCAGATAAAAAAGATTTGTTATTTTATGTTCATTACACAATTTAGAGTGAGAGCTGATACTTTATCGGAAAGGATACAGTTCTTGTCATCAATGTAGAGTTCAGCGATCTGTATGGAGGAAAAAAAAAGAGAATATTGTTCATTCAAACCTCAAGTGCTTCACAGAATAAAAGAGAGAATTTAATGAAAACATGTCCAGGAGATAATATTTCTAGATAAAATAAATAAAATAAAATCTATATGGATCAAATAAGTTAGAATATTATCTGAAAAGAAGTGCTTCACAGAAAGAGAGAATTTCATGAAAACTTGTCCAGGAGGTAAAATTTAACCCCCTTATAAAATCAATCAATCAATAAAAATAGCATAAATAAATAAATACATGTTGCATTAAGTAAATTAAATTTATTTAAAAAAAATAGAATGGAATAAGGTCACATTTTGTCAGTATTTTATAAGAATTAGGCTAAGCACATTTCCTCAATTTATTATTACCATATTGCGTCCTGATGTTTTGATGTTTTACTCATTATTCTGTGATGGTCATTACATTCACATTACTGTAATACTTAAAAACAAATCCTGTAATTCGATTGTAGAACACTGTATGTAGAACATGTGCTTATATGTCATGGAAAAAATCTTAATGATCCTAAAATTAAAATGGTCAAATATTAATTTTCTTTAAAGCACAACATAATTTTATTTTTCTTTAGGCTGAAATATGACCTGGGCTGAGTTTCCCAAAAGCATCATAAGCCTAAGTAGATCCTAGAACCACTGCTACGATCAATTTAGGCTTACGATACTTCTGGGAAACGCAGCCCTGAACATGTTTTTGACGGTGATTCACTCGAAAAGTAACACTCTAGTTCTTATAACTTTATGCTTTTCAAAATGCCTCAGATGAAATGTTACAGTTAATGTTAGTGATAAATATTAGCAAATTCTAAATATGTCTTTTTTTGTAAGGTCAGAAGCAACTCCGTCTGGCCAATGTTATACCACACATTCCAGCACTCTTGTGTAAGAGCCACTGTTTATCTTCTGGACACTGCCTGGGACCCTTGTGAATTTCTGAGAGAGTTTAACAGGGTAACCCAGGACGAGTAAACAGGGCTGAGGGGTTATCTGATAGACTGTCATCAAATCAAGGCCATGATTAGACAAGAGAAGTGAACACATAAGAGAAAGAAACAAGTATTAGCAGTGGATAAACTGCCCTGATGTTTCATGTAAACACATGATGGAAACCAAATGGTTATAGCTTGCAACACAATGATAAACACAAGATGCTTAAGACCATCTCAAGCACGTCTCCTGCTGTGCACAGGAAAACAAGTGCGAACACACACCCTTTGCATATAGAAGAGTGTGTGTTTGCAGTGTCGGCTCATGTGCTGTCATGAATGTTTCAGAATGCATTTGCCAGTGTAAAATATGTATTGACTGATGGCTCGTTTTAGGTTAGTGTGCCATTGAATCATTATAAAATACATGCATGAGCAAGAGAATGAGTTTTGCATGCAAACAAATACGTTATTTGTGCATTCTGTTCAATTCTACAGATTCTATTGATGTGCAAATGTAAAGCCCATTTAAATGGGTTCTATCCCACAATGCATCATGACAGAGCTCCATCCTGCAGGGCTCACCTGATGCAGGCAGTTAGGAAGCGAGTGGAAGCTCTGCACATGTGTGAGTCCCAGCAGGCAGCTCAAAAAGCAGTGCAGAGCAGCTTGGGAGTCTCCTTCCTGCTGGAGCTGCCTGCCCAGTTCAAATAAACCCTCGCGGCTCCCGTTCAGCATCCCGTGTTCGGGATGGCCCGCCGGAGAGACCTGCCGCGCGCGTTAACGTCCCAGACAACCGCTCCTGCACTTAAGTCTTCCCCCATCTGAGCTGCGGCACGGGCATGGAGAAACAGTCCGGAGGGGTGGAGCGGAAAACACAGATATCGGTCGCTGCAACCTCAAAACAGGAACAGATTACGGCTTCTCTTCTCCTCTCCCCTCCTCCTACGATCCGTAAGAGTCAAGGGCAGGAGGGTGCGTGGGAGGGAGAAGAGAGGGATTGTGGAGACTGTACCGCGCAGCGCCGCCCACGCAAAGAGCAGAGGAGGAAGTCAGGACTTGAGAGGATTTGTGTTTGAGCGACGCTGCTCGCAGCCAATTGTTGTACAGCAGTAGATATGGTGTAGTCTTTTGCCCGGTGTTAAAGTAATTTAAATTCGTCTCTTCAAATTAGTAGTAAGGCTGAAAGGAAGTCTTTGTAGATGTTATTCTGAGAGAATAAAGACACAGTTCAACCAAAATGAAAATTGCTATCCAAGATGTAGGCCTAGGTTGTTTTTTCTTCTTCAGTAGAACAGCAAAGAAGAGTTTTAGTTGAAACCGTGGTCCTTGGCTAATTCAGCGGCTGCTATAGTACTTTAAGAGTCAAAAAAGCATTTCTGTCATGACAGCTCTTGGAGAGTTTAGCATGGTAATATACATGGCAATGTTAATCTGTTTGGTCTTGACAAAATATATCTGCTACACTGCAACGGCAGAGCAAGTACCGATACTTACAGTACTACTGCCAATACATCCACAGACATGCTGCTGTGTGCATGTAAGAAATACATATGAAATAACCCTGTATATAACATACGTGAAATTACCCATAGCAGATCTATACACAGTGGAGCTGGAGGAGGACGTTTGTTTTGTGTTTATTATGGCTGCTGATGTGAAAAATATGTGAAGCTACCCTCAGTGATTGTCATATGAAGCCTGAGAGAGAGTGCGTCACCCCACCACCCCCCAAAGTAGAAGATTAGTAGAAGTATCTGTAACACATAAAGTTTTGTTATGATCAGTTGTTTAATGCATTTTATACAACAGTTAGTTCCGGTCTCCATGATAGCTCAGAGCGGGGTTCTCTCTCACTACTGAGGAAATGGAAAACCTGGAGCGGAGCTGGAACTGAATGATGAATGCTCCATGCAAATATGACTTTTTAATCTGTGTGCTGCTTGGCAACATGCAAAGTGTGTTGCTTTGGCTTCACTTGGAACTATTTTCATTGGCGGAGAAGGGAAATGTAAAGTAACTATAATTTGTCACCAAAATATTAATATTGTATAAAAGCAATATCACAATGGCGGTTGTGCTTTGTGTAAATATCAGCACATGCCCAGACTGTATAGTTTATTATTATTATTATTTTTAAAGTGTAATAACCATGGATAGGTATTAATTACTAATAAGTATAACAATATAACGTATTATATATGTGTTTAAAATTATTCATGAGAGTATACAACCAATTATAATGTTTCTAAAGACAATCTTTATAATCTGTTTTACATGTAAGCTTCATAGAAAGTGTTTGAAAATGAAAAGTTGTATGTAATAATCATAACAATCTAGCATAATTATAAAAATGCACATAAAACATGACACATAAAGTGTGTGTGTGTGTGTGTGTGTGTGTGTAATGCATGTACTGTGTATCTTACATAGGTGACAGAGTCCTTTACTGTCTAAACAAGGACATGTAATATTTATTTACAGGGTGGGGTGACTTGAAATGTTTACTGTTCTCTCACAGTCTGGTTATAAATGCTGAGCTTCAGCCATGATGTCCTCTAAAATTAATGTAGATGATAGCCTTGTGTCCATAAACCATAATTGCTTCCTATCTAACAGAAACAGAAGCAGTCAATGACATCACCCAGATTACTCAGATACCAGGATCATCTGCTATTTAAAAAGCTTTCTCTGATTGACAGTTTCTCTTTATGTATTTTACCATGGAAATCGTGTTCCTGAAATAATGTTTTAGTCCAGTTCTGCTGACTTTAAATGACTTGTCCTGTTTGTTATATCCATCTGTCTGAACAGTTTGTTCTTCAAGTCAGTCTCTTCCACTTACTCTGTAAAACAGAAGTAAAGCATTTTCATTTTCCGGTTTCTATTTTACATTTTGTCTTGGACATTTGTCAGAAGACAAATTTAACAAATCACTCCACGAGTGCACATTTTATTCCTTTCTATAGCTTTTTGGGTGAGCATGTGACGGGTATTTCTTCATAAATGCCAGGACAGCTTGTCACAACCTATAGGCTATTTAATACTAGGTTCCCACTGTGACAACTTGCCCCATATGATTAAAACCTGATATTTACTGTAAACCTAAATTGTTGCTTTACAATGCTGTTGATATACTTGCACCTTATTGTAAGGTGGCCTGTTTTAGAGTTAGTACTCTAGAAAAAGGTAATGTGTGGTAAAAGTTAAATGTTATCCATGATAATCCATAAATATCCATAATTTTATGAACATTTCTGTTAACCCTAAAACATAACCCATTGCAGAGCACAATTCAAACTCAATATAGAAAATCGTTTCATTTTTAATACAGTACATTATGCCTTTTTTAAATAATAATTATAATTATTATTATCTGCATGCATAGCAAGCAATCCAATCAGTTTTAATCAATGAAGGATTATACATATATATAATGCTTTGACCTTTGTCAGAATCAATTAAATAAAGGTTGCTCTTTTCCTGGACTCTGGTACCCTCTGGTGGAGCGTTTAAATATCACATTGAAATAAACTATAATTAAACAACAAACCTAATAGAATTAATTTGTTTCTACAAATAATCTGTGATGCATATCATAAGGACAAACATTTTAACCAACTTATTAGCCATGCTATGCAAAATATTGCAGCAAAAAATCTTTATTTTTACATTTATTTCTCAACACACTCCTTCATTTTCATCATAGAAGTATTGTTTCTCTATCTGAAGCTTCCAGCACAATGAGGAACACATGTCCACTGCAGTGCCATCATCAACCTGCAGGGGTCAAAGGTCAGTGCAAAAAAAGTGTACTTGACATCCAACCCTTTCGTTGAAGTTGGTCTTTGACAGGTAATCAAACCGCATGAAATCATTAGGCCGATTATGTGAACTGCACACATGGATTAATGGGAAAAAATATCCGATTACCACAACGTCGAGCTGCTTTTCTGAAAAAAGCTTCTTCAGTCAGAGCCTGGAGTTTAAGAAGATCATGGATCATGGACGGTGCTAGACAGTAATACTGCAGCAGCAGGGATCAACTTATTGTTGCACGATTACATGGGATTCTGTCAAAGTGGCCTAATAGAAATTCATGTGGCACTGCATATGTTAGAAGACTTGCTACTTTTATTTAGTTATTCCCCAAAACTGTAACTCAGAGCTAAACAGAGCAAAATAAAGCAAATCTCATTCAGTCAGAGTTATTATTGTCAACTAAAACTTAAGCTAAAGCTATAATAACATTTTGTTTCTAGAAAAAAATTAAAATAAATTACTTAAAACTAAACTTATTTTATTTCAGCTAGTTTCCAAGTAAACATTTCTAGTTTTTGTTTATTTGTAGCTGATAATTAAATAATTAAAACTAAAGAATCTAAAACTAATAAACAAAAACAATGTTTGAAAAAAAACAATAAATGAAATGATACTCTAAATAATAAACTAAATCTGCCAGCAGGTGGCGGTAAATGTCTTCATTCGATTCGTTCAAACGGCCGATTCATTCAGGAATTCAGTAAACGACTCTCTTTATGAATGGATTTTTGAATCATTGGTTCACTTGATTTGTTCAAAACAGCTGTGTTGCTCGGAGACACAACTACTAATATAATTATAAACTAAAACTAAAACTTAAAAATAAAAACTAAATAAAATATATTATAATAATAAACTCTTTAGTATAAATTTTCATTAATTCATTCACTATTAGCATATCTCTTATATTCATAATCACATTACTTTATTAATTATTCGCTTTTATTTATTCTTAATTCTTAACAAACAAATTCTCTATTATGTTTATCATATTTTCCAATTTTTTGTTCAGTTACTTTTTCATAAATGCTGTGGCTTTTTAGGTCATATTTTCGTAGGCAAAATTGAACAAAAACACACAATATTATGTTTAAAATAGAGCACAATATTAACTTCTTATTTACTTAATGTTGTATAAAATCACATTTGCACTCATGTTCTTCATGACAAAAACAGTAATCGTGTGATATTGCTGTCATTGCTGGTGTGATATGCTTATATAAATATGAGACAAAAACTCATACAGGTGAATTTTTTGTCCCAATATCTTGAATTTTAGGGCATAACTGCATTTATAGAGTTGTTGCCCTGCACCATCAACTGTATGACATGTAAGATGACACAGGCCTACAGGTTTGGGGGCGGGGCCTGTAAGTTAACTGCGTTAAAATATTTTAATCGTGTTATTTTTTCATAACTAATTAATTAACTGAGTTAATGTGTTAAAGTGACAGCCCTACTATACAGATAAATAAAATAAAAAACTAATAAAATTACAAAAACAGACAACAAAATTACTTCAAAATTAAAGTGAACACTGAAATCTAATAGAAAATATTAACAAAAACAATAACAGTAAATCACATGATATATGCATTAACACTCCTCTGACTGTAGATCTGCAATGTGACCTTAATTATCAGTTGTTCCATCACTAATGAGTTTTAATAAAGAAACACCTGTGGCCCGGCCCCGGCCACATTCTGCATTTTTTTCATTGTTCCCGCTTCTCTCTCCTTCATTTGCGTCATTTTGCAGGTGGACTGGCCCAGTGTTCCTGATTCTGTCTTGTAAAACTGACCGAGTGGAAAAATAATGATGTCAGTATAAAAGGCTGGATTTGTACAGTCAGTTGCGGATGAGAAAATCCTCTGTTATGAATCTGGAGAGAGATCCTGGCAGGACATACAGGTGCACGTTATGAAGACACGCAGTAGTTGAAAGAGCAGAGAATGAGGTCAACACGGCCGAGCGGCTCATTTTGTTTAGAATGGGGCACAAGTTTTTCTTTTCACTGGCTGGATCACATCTTCTCATTCATGGTGAACACTGAATGCATCCTGTGTTGTTTTGTGATACAAATTAGTGCCTATCATAAGAAGACTTGGATCTTAATGCTGTCAGCCTAACAGACAAACCTGTAAATGACAGACATTTTGGGCATTACAAGATTTTTACATTTTCTTCATGCTTCCCATGAGCAAAAGTTGCCATCAGGTTGTTCTGTATGGTTGCGAGGCCATTGCCAAGCAGTTGCTAAATACTTTTTTCACATAAAGTGAGAAAAAAAAAAAAATCAAATAACATATACAAAATATATATTATACAGTATAATATATGACCAAAATATTCAAAATATTAGAAAAATATATATTATAATCAAAATTACAAATTTATACTAAATATATTTAGTTTAATCCTTGGGTGTTTATTTGATTTGATTTGATTTGTATCCTGGAGATGTTTGACATGCCCTGACATTTGTGCTTATGTCATTATTTCAGATATTTATACTATATTAAACCTTTAACCCTTGTGCATCAATTACACATATCCACCAGTGGAAATTACATAGGTCATCCATTATGATGTACCATCAAAAATTGAGCATTGAAGCTTGGGAGCACAGACTTAAGTTTGGTCTCATTTTAAAGAAGACCCATGGCAGATTATTGTTGAAGTAAAACAAGTTTAAAAAGTGAAAAAAACAAAAAAGTTATACAGGTTTAAGTTTATGAAAATGATTTATGAACAATATTTTATAATTTATTTTATGAATATTTTACATATGAAACATGTTGAACTCTAAACCTGCTAGAAAATCAAAGCCATAAATCTAAACAAGTTGTGTTCCAAATTTGAGGTTCATATCTCAAAAAATGAGCTTTCAGTAACATTTTGTTTGGGCGCAGTACCAACTTTTATTTTCCCCATTAGATGCCCAAAAACTCCGCTGGTGCACACAGTGCTTGATTTGTGATTTACAGTAGAGTTTCTCTCTCTCAATTTTTACAAGAACACACACGTACACACACACACACAATTTTTTTATGGCACACATACAAACCACACTCTGACATCTATACCAACACACCCACACAATTATAGCTGCATTATTTTCCAATTGGCTCTATAATATGCAGAAGCAGAAAACAGGAATAAAGCGAGTATTTGTTTTATAGACCCTTTATAGACCAAACATGAAAAAATGGCACCCACTGGTAAAAATAGTAAAAAAATAAATTTTGAAGCCTTGCCAACAGAATGAAAGCCTATTAATAAAAATTGCATAATTTTACAGTTAAAAGGCACTGCGATTAAAAATAGCAGTTTTAATGGGTTTCAATGGGGACATTTTTGTCCAAAAGGTGCTGAGTGTTTCACTTTTTTGTACCTAGTGTAAAACAGATTTATTAAAGGAAATGAGGGTGGAATATTAAAATTCCAATAAAAATACACACCTGAGCCAAAATTTATGCAGTTAGCATTAACACAGGCAAAATTATATATATATATAAAAAAACTAAAATGGACAAAAATGTCAAAAAGGATGCACAAGGGTTAAATGCAAGAATATATTACAAAATGTATTTGAAGGGGCAAGAACATTTAAACATTTAAAATATGGATGGATGGACAGGATGGGAAACAAACAAATGGATATACAAATGGAAAGACAAACAAACAACAAACAAAAATATAGATAAATGCTTCCATATAAAATGTCACTTAATTTAAATATATTTAAACATCTGCATGAGCAATATATTTTAGCTGTGTTTTTGTATTTTGAAGCATATTTAAAATCATACCTGTATGTATATATTTATTTGTTTGTATGGATTGTTTGTATGCATTTTATGTGGTTGCTTACAAACTCTAATAATAATAATAATAATAATAATGATATGATGATGATGATGATGATGATGATAATAATAAAAGCTCTCCTTTGATTAACATCTATGGCATTTACTCACATGTTTATTTATTTTTTTATTTTTTTGTCTTGACAGAATTGCTTTTGGTAAGTTGGATGGGGACTATTTATCAATAGTCAATCAGTTGGACTGAGGTGTGGGATTTGACTGGGTCAGAATAGGATGTTAACCTCTTTGATTTTAAGCTACTCCGTAGTGACTTTAGCTGTATGTGGCTGCTCTGCTGGAAGATGAATCACTTTCCAAGTGCATGCACTCGTGGGACTGCAGCGCTATTTCCTCCAGGTTTTTTCTGCATCCATCAATTCTTCCTTCTATCTCAATGAATTTCCTAGTCCCTGTTGTAAACAAGCATCTCCAAACACAATGCTGCATCACCATATTTCAAATGCTGCTCTACTTGAGACGTGATGAGCTTTTTCAACAAGGGTTTACGTTCTTTCCATTCATGCCAGATTTATGAATAGTGCATGCTATTATATGCTTCGTAATTGTTATATAGAATATCTATTGGTGTTCAAGGTAGGGACGATTTGTGATTTGTATGAAAAAACAAAAACAAAACAAACAAAAAACATGTTATGTTATGTTTAAGCACATTTAAAATAAACCAAAACCAATATCAAGAACATGTTTTTTAAAGCACATTTCTTCAAACTTCAAATTCTCTACATTTTAAATTTGAACTTATATATCTATTATTGTGTATTGTATCTTAAAGTCTCCTCTATCATTCTATCTTATCTATCAGTCAGTCTTCTGTTCTATCATTATATAATCATTAATTTAATTAATTAATCTGAATCTTTGATAGATTGTTTAGATGTATGATTGGATAAGACAACATGTTTTAAAAGTAAATCTTAAAAATATATAAAAAAAAGTATAAATAATGATATGATGAACATGATTGATGAGAGGTTGAATTCAAAGATGTCTTACAATGCCAGTGGAAAATAATAAGTAAATGAGCCTGTTGACAAATCACAACTTTACTACAATTACCTCAATTGGCCATCATCATTTTCACTAGCATTGTATTATCCTTAAAAATCAAATAATACAAATAAATAAACTCTTCAAAACTACAACATTTACTCTGAAGTGGATCGTTATTTAAAGATAATTGATTATGCAGGGAAACAACTATATCATCAATCGGCTGACATGTTGAAAGCAGCTTCGGCGGAATCAACTACCTCTGCATAATTTGTATTAGAATGGATTCAGCTTTAGGGAAATTCTTACTCTTACTGACTCTGCATTCTATCACCATCACACTCAAATCAACCCACTTGATATACCAAATTTCCTTGCTAAGAATCAGAAAAATAAATTAAATTTCTTTTAAACCCTATCCCTTCCACATTCATACAGAAAATTCATCACTGATGCATCATGTACAAAACAGTCCATATTCCTGTTAATTTACTACTGATTGAGCTAATCGCCTCATTGAAGCAAACTGTAACATCTACTCGACCATAATCTGCACTTATCCTGTGAGCTTAATTATTCATGAGCGCCTCAAATTTTCAACCTCTCATTTTGCTTTCCGCTCTCTTTTTTTATTATGTCTCAGCCTTTTTTCTCGACGATGAATGGATGTTAAATTTAATTAAGCAGAAAATTTGGTCAGTGCTTTCTCTTTCAAAAACGGGTCTTCTGGATTTAACAACCTAGAAAAAGTCTCACTCATTATACATGTGAGCGGTTTAGCCCTGCGGCCGGCCCTACAGGACAGCTCTCAGCAGATGAGCCAACAGTTGCAAACAATGTGTTTATTGATCCTGCAGGCTTTGCCATTTAATTTCATTCAACCTTTTATATGGTTTAGAACACATGAGATGAGAACTTTATAGATCCGCTTCACAGAAAAGTCATCAGGCCAATAAATTGTGCTGATAAAGCAGTATATGCATTATGTATAAGTTTACTCAAGTAAGAAGATACTGTGTTTGACATTTTGTTGGTATAGATTAATGTAATAATATGCAATATGTTTGTTTCATTTTCATTTCTGCCTTTTAATTCAAATTGTACAAGTTGTTTTCTTCATGTATGCTCTTTACTGACCTTTTCCGGGCTGTGTGCAATTATCAATAAAATGAAGGAAAGGCTAGCATGACCTCACGGTGATACTTTTCATCTTTATGTTCATTCTGTCATTCGGTTGTACATGAAAAAGCCACCAGAGCCCCCAACAGCTGCCCAGCTTCCTCTGGTTTCCTTGTTGGTTCCTAATCTAACAGCTAATGGGATAGTTGATGTGGCAGGTCTGTTAATTGTGGCTGAATTAGATTTAGGATTTATGACTAGGCGCACTGATCTAATTAAAGGACAGTGTTTAAGGAATACATTTGGGAAAATGGTCACATGGATATAGATTAAGATATATATAGATTATTTTAAAAAACAAAAACATTACTGCAGTTGTTGTCACAAATGAACAGGCAGAGGTTCAATATATTGATTTCTGAAATTATATATATATATATATATATATATATATATAAGTGAACGATGCATTATTGTGCCATCCCAAAGAGGCACAAAATCACTTTCACAGACTTTTACATTAACTGTTCCCACCTGGTGGAATGACCTGCCCAACTCAATACAAGCAGCTGAATCCTTAGCCATCTTCAAGAAACAGCTAAAAACACACCTCTTCCATCTTTATTTGACCCTCTAACTCTAGCACTCTCTATTCTAATTCTTTGTTTTATTCTTTTTATAAAAAAACCCACACACACTTGACCCTCTATCAACTGCATATTTATTCTCTAACTGATAGCTTTTCTTGAAAAACTAACACTAGCTTTCTTTTTTCTATTATATCTACTTGTTTCTTAAAAAACAAACAAACAAACAAACTAGGTTTCATTTTTCTATATTCTATCTACTCGTTTTCTTAAAAAAAAAACAAAAAAACATTGCTACGTGTACTGCGTTAGACTAACCAAGACTTAGCACTTGCATGTTGTTGCTCTTTTGTTGGTTTTGATTGCTTCTGTTGTCCTCATTTGTAAGTCGCTTTGGATAAAAACATCTGCTAAATGACTAAATGTAAATGTAAATATATACAGTATTATTATAATATACAGTGACTATGAATGATATTCAGTCTTGAATGACTGATGATCATAAATTCAAAGACAAAAAAAATAGCTGAAATTATTAAAATAACCCCATTAAAAAGTTTGTGAACCCTTGGTCCTTAATACTGTGTGTGGTTACCTGGATGATCTACGACTGTTTTTTTTTTTTTGTGATAGTTGTTCATGAGTCCCTTGTTTGTTCTGAACAGTTAAACTGAGCACTGTTCTTCAGAAAAATCCTCCATGTCCTGCAGAATCTTCTTGTTCAGAAAAACAGGCCCACAACATTAAAGATCCAACAGTATATTTAGCCGTGGACATGGGGTACTTTTTTATCCCTGTTTGTACTAAACTCATCTGGTGGGTTTTCTGCCAAAAAGCTCTTTTTCAGTTCCATCTGACCATAGAAGCCAGTGCCATTTGAAGTTCCAGTCGTGTCAGACAACTGAATTTGCTGGAGTTTGTTTTTGGATGAGTGAGGAGAATTGTCCTTGAAACCCTCCAAAACAACATGTGGTGATGTAGGGGATGTTTGATATATTTTTTTGTAGGTTTCTGGCCCCAAGACTCTTTACAATTCTACAGCTGTGATCCTTGGAGAGTCTTTGGCCACTCAAACTCTCCTCCTCATTGTGCATTAGGACGATATAGACATGTCCTCTTCCAGGTAGATTTTTAACATCTTTAGTTGATTGGAACCTCTTAATTATTACCCTGGTGGTGGAAATGGGGATTTTCAATGCTTTAACTCTTTTCTTACAGCCACTTTCTATTTTGTGATGCTCAACAATCTTGTTCTGCACATCAGAACTATATTCTTAGGTTTTACTCCTTGTGATGGATGATTAAGGGAATTTGGCCTTTGTGTTCCTCATATTTATAATCCTGTGGAACAGGAAGTCATGGCTGGACAATTTCTTTGGTGTGCTAAAAAATGTAAATATGAATGGAATATACTTCAGAGATATTTTACTCATATGAATTTCTAGGGGTGCCAATAATTGTGGCCGACATTCATTGATTTCATCATGAGATTTTCTCCCTACTTTCAATTGTTTTACTTCAATGAAAGGTTAGAATTTTGTGAATTTTTTGAGTGAGATCAAAAAGATCAAAAGGATAAACAATGCAGATTTATCTTCACAGCCACCTTTGCTCATATTTATCAAGGGTGCCAATATTAGTGGAGGGCACTGTACTTCATTCAAATTCATAGTACTGCTTTTATGACATCTCTTCAATTAAAATATGGACAATTCAATTTGTAAATAAATATGATAAAATATCAGTACCTTTTTTTATAAATATTTTTTTTTATAAAATATAGGGATTTTATCAAATAATTTTACATTTTGTGCTATAAAAGCTAAATTAGCAAACATTTCTATTTATTTCCCTTAACAACTTATTGGCTGCTGCATTATTATTCTGCACATGCTAAACTTCTATCTATATATGTTACAATTCAAAAGTAGATGCACATTGTTCTACTTTGGCTTCCACCATCTTACCCTGTATTATTTTTTATTTATTTATTTATTATGATTATGATTATTATTATTATTTTGTCACATGCATCCATTTGCTTTCTGAATAAGAGCTTTGATTAAATAAATTAAATAAATTCAGGTTGTGGTCTTAATATGACTGAAGAATTGGTACGAGGAACATCATTCTGGTGTAAAAAAGAAAAAAAGTAGCAATAAAAAAAAATTTACAAACAGTAAAATATTGGAAAAACAGGCATGTCAAATGTCAAAGGGACGAGGGCAAGCAATTCATACATGTCTTCCCTTCCAATCCTTCCCATTTATGTATTTGGAAGATGGTTTTATCCAAACTGAATGACATTTCATTCAAGGTATACATTTTATCAGTTACCTGGGGATCAAACCCATGACCTTGGTTTTGTTAATGCCAAGCTCTACTGTTTGAACTACAGGAACAAACTTTGCACTGACCTTAAACTTTTGTTTGCGTCAGGCTGTTAACCTCCCTTCAGTATTTTCTCAGAATTTCAGTAACAAGAATCTATGTCTCTGTCTATTATGGTAGACACTGCACAGATCCCCATGGGAAATATAGTGCTGAGTGGTGAGGGACCAGTACAGAAACACATGGATGGGGAAGGCTAAATTTAGTTCTTCTGAGGTTGTAACATCTTTCCTGGTGGATAAACTAGCTCTTCTGATTATTGGTCATGTCTGACATTGATTAGAAATGAAAAAGAGTAAGATGATGTTGAACAGCTTGTGCTTTCCCCTTTTTTAAAATCATGTTTTGCCCACTGACATGTGGTACTCTCTGCATGTTCTGCTTTTCTTTTTGTCTTTTTCATATATATTTTTTATCTTTTCTCACTCTATTCAATTTTGTGTGAACTACTACCTCACTATGAAGAGTTAAACATGCATCTTGAAAAACATTCTGTAACAAGACTGAACAGATACTGTAACAACAAATGTAAACAAAGAAAAATAAATAAATACAATTTTTTGATAAAATAAAATTGTATTTAAAATGTTTAAAATATATTTTACATTTAATATAACAATATATTGTTATAAATTATATTTTACTAATTATACTGTATTAACTTTATAATTAATTATATTTGTTATAATAACATATTTTAGTATTAGTATAAAATAGCAAATGGTAAATAAATACATACATAAATGTATGCTACTTTAAAATTGTGTTAAACAGCATGTTGTAATTATCATTAACACATTAACTTTGGCAGCCCTATTACTTTTACTTTGCATTGTAATACAAGTGCATTGTAAACACATATAACAGGAAACTAGTACACCTGCATTATTTAAAATCATATAATGTACACAATGTTTGTGCAAATAATCTACACAAAGTATATAATAAAGCTTGTTGCATGGGCTGAAAGGTATTATAGGCATCCTTTGTAATCTTGCCCAAAACTGACAATTCACAATCCTTTCATTCCTTTTATCATGCTTGTGTCATTTTGACTCTTGGCTAAATTTTCTAAATGAAACCAAATAATTGTGATAAGACTAATGTGATGGACAATGCAGTAAAAATAACCATAATTAGAGATCATGCCACTGTGGAAACAACTGGTCAAAGAATTATGATCATCTACGGCATCTATCGTCCTCGCACATCTGTTGCCATAAATCTGCTATTCAAATTGAATTTGCGATGCATGTGATCTGAGAAATGAATTGGACCATCTTTTGCCATTTACCAAATGCCATCTGTACGTTTCAAAATCGGCAGCCTTTAGATGTGTAAATTTTCCCTCAGAGACGAGGTAAATCACTTTTCTATCATCCCTCTAGAAAGATTTTTGTTTTGCTTGGAATTACATCCAAAAGGAAATATCAGATCATTTTAAAGCCTGTCACTTATGAAACCCATCGGAATCTGTTTCCTTCCTCTGTCCGTATCTGCATCTCTGCTCATGCATTCATTTTTATATGACCTATTCCTCTAACTATAAAACTGGGTGATTGTTTTAATCCTCCTGTTGTAAAGGGCAATTTTACTGTGAGCTAATAAAATACAAATTCCATCTGCAGAAACGCTGACAGATTCCCCTTTAGGACAAATGTGCTCAGCATGCTGTAAAAATCCATGATAATTATCTTGCAATATTAGCTTTAGCACTGGAGGACACTCCGGGAAGCTTGTACTGTGTGCTGTTCTAATTTCAGGGCCATGCTTCTATGTAGTCTTCAGGGAGCAAATACATATGGCGAATGGAATGAATACGCATGAAACAGCAAACAAAGAGGAGCGAGTTTAGCTGCTGATGAGCTCAGACAAACAATTGAACCAAAACCAATTTATTATAATGAGCCATTTCCTCCCAGCAAACCTCCAGCGAATTATTGGAGCTACCAATACACTCTTCACTGAATTTTTTTTTTTTTTTCAAACTGCTGAATGAAAGGAAGCTGCATGAACATGGAAGAGTGAGGAAACACAAGGAAACTGAAAGGAAACTAAAGCCGAGTTCACACTGCATGATTTTCAAAGTCATCGGATCACGATGTTTTCACACTGCACGACTATCTGGGGTAGCATTCAATCGCTGCTGTGTTCACATTGCATGATGGATCAACGACAGGAGGATTACACACTGCATGACTTTACAATAGGAAGAATTGTCTGGTCTGCAAACTACAGTCAAACGCACACGAGAAGTGATAAGGTAATAATGCAAGATCACACTGATATTATGGTCCTTAAGTCCTTTATTTTTAAGAGTGAAGCTGAAAGGACATAAAGATTCTAAGGGGATGTTAGGAAGATATAGGGGGACATAAAGAAAACTGAAAATAAATAGAAAGCTGAGGAGACTTGACGAATTTGAGTGGATGTAATGAAGCTGAAAGGACATAAGGAAGCTAAGAGGACTTTAGGCAGCTCAGGGGACGTGAGCAAACTGAAAGGACATAAAAACGTTAGATTCTAAAAGGTGACTTTAGGAAGTTAAGAGAAACAAACTACACAAGAAAGCTGAGGGGACTTAAGGAAGTTGAGCAGACACAAGGAAGCTGAAAGTACATAAGAATGCTGAAGGAACATAAGGAAGCTGAGTAGATGTAATGAAGCTGAAAGGACATAAAGATGCTAAGGGGAAAGAAGTGAGAGAACATGGGGAAGGAGAGGGGATTTATGGAAGCTGAGATGTAAAGATGATGAACTGAGAAAAAGCTAGGAAAATATAGGGAAGCTGAAGGTACATCTGAGAGACATTAGGAAGTTTAGGGGAAGTTATGAAGCTGAAATGACAAGGAAAGCTGAGGGCATGAGGAACGTCTCAGGTTACGTATGTAACCATGGTTCCCTGAGAGTAGGGAACGAGACACTGTGTCCTCTAGGGGTCGCTATGGGGAACGCCGTCAGCGTGACCCGTGTCTGAAGCATACATACAAAAACACTACTTGTTGGCCGGCAACAGCCTATGACGTCACTACTGGCGCAAACCACAGTATAAAGGGGCGCCGGGAAAATACGTCATCCACTTCTTCGTCTGAAGCTTGCGTCCGAAGCATGGCACCGCGCCTAGAGGACGCAGTGTCTCGTTCCCTACTCTCAGGGAACCATGGCTACATACGTAACCTGAGACGTTCCCTTTCGAGGGAACTTCGAACTGCGTCCTCTAGGGGTCGCTATGGGGAACGGAATACCCACGCCACCATGCTGAGGGGAGTGCAACCAAGCACAAAAGCGCGAGCACTAAGTACCAACTCTAACCTACCGGCTACGGTTTGCCCCTGGGACTGTTAGACGGCTGTCAGTGACATTATCCCCTACGGCCAAAGACCCGAGCTGCATACCTGAAACTTACCTGTTAAGGGCGGACTCCCGGACCCAGGGTAGAGCTCGAAGGCTTAGAATCATAAGAAAAGATTCCTTTAAGGGATACGGCCAAGTACCTAGGATAGTAGCTAGGTCCTGGCCTGTCACCCAGGGGCTACCGCTTGCTCTGCATGAGCTCAATGAGGGAACTGTCTCAACAGACCCTTGGTAGCAACACCCTGTTCAAGTCAGTATCACTATGATACAGGTAGGTAGAGTGGGCCAAGGCGAAACCAGGGCCTGCCAACTCAAAGAAAGGGCGCAGCGCGTAATCCCTACCATACAGGATTTTTAGAAAGAACGCAAAACCACTTGATGTGTGATTTACCCACAATGTGGATTTTAGAAAAGTGCCAGACTAGTGTGCGCACTTACATAACATGGATTTTCTTTCCGTTCTAGGGAATCACAATAGCTGTCATTACACAGCGAGCAGCTTAAAGGAGGGAGCCGAGAGAGGCCTACACAACCTGAAGTTTGCTGATTTCGAGCTCTGGGGAGCGGAGAACCTAACTCTCAGCATGAGAGGGAACTCAGACGCTTCAGAAGGGAGTGGCATGCTCATATGTGACCCTCTACAGAGAGGGGAGCAATGCTAGCTCGACCAACCAGGAGAGCATAAGGCTGCTGTGACAGCTCTGGAGAGCGGAGAACTCAACTCTCAGCATGAGAGACTCAGACGCTCAGAAGGGAGCGGCATGCTCATAGGTGACCCTCTATGGTGAGGGGAGCAATGCTAGCTCGACCGACAAGGAGAGCAACCTAACAGGGAGGCAGAGAGAGGCCTAGCAACCTGAGGTCGCTGAATCACAGCGCTCATGATCTAATTTGTCTTTCAAACCCAGAGCATTGGGAGAAATAGGTAGAGTGGGGCCCAAGGCGAAACCGGGGCCTGACCAACTCAAAGAAAGGCATGAAGCCGCAGCGCGTAACCCTTACCGTACAGGATTTTAGAAAGAACGCAAAACACTTGATGTGCGAGCTTACCCCAACGTGGGTTTTAGAAAAGTGCACAGAGACTTAGCGTGCGCACTTACCATAACATGGATTTAAACTGTTCTAGGGAGCCGCAAAGTGAGCAACTTAACAGGGAGGCCTAAAGAGGTCTAACAACCTGAAGCTGCTGACTGACAGCTCTGGAGAGCGGAGTCACAGTGTCGGCTCGGAAGGAATAGCGTTGCTCATAGGTGACCCTCTATGGGTGAGGGAGCGATGCTATGCTAGCTCTCGACCATAAGGAGAGCACCTCAAATCACAGAGCTTTGGGAAGCGGAGGACCCAAACTCTCAGAATGAGAGGGAACTCAGAGCTCGAAGGGAGCGGCATGCTCAAAGGTGACCCTCTATAGTGAGGGGAGCAATGCTAGCTCGACCATAGGAGAGCAACTAGCAGGGAGACATAAGAAGCTAACACCTGAGGCTACTGTGACAGCTAAGAGGGAGTGGCATGCTCATAGGTGACCCTCTATGTGAGGGAGCAATACTACTAGCTCGACCAGCCAAGAGTGAGGCTGCTGTGACCGCACCGGAGAGCGGGAGAAACCAACTCTAACATTTACAGGGAACTCAGATGCTCAGAAGGGAGTGCTCAACCGACAAGGAGAGCAACCTAACAGGGAGGCAGAGAGAGGCCTATCAACCTGAGGCCGCTGCATCACAGCCTTCGGAAGGGAGCAGAGTGCTCATAGGTGACCCTCTCGATGAGGGGAGCAATACTGGCTCGACCGACCGGAGAGCACCTGAGGCCGCTGAATCACAGCCCTTGGAAGGGAGCGGCATGTTCATAGGTGACCCTCTATGGTGAGGGGAACAATGCTAGCTCGACCGTACCGGAGAGCAACGTCTAAATCACAGAGCTCCGGGCAGTGGAGAGCTCCACTCTCAGTATGAGAGGGAACTCACGCTCAGAAGGGAGCGGCATGCTCATAGGTACCCCTCTATGGTGAGGGAGCAATGCTAGCTCGACCGACAAGGAAGCGATCACACTACCTGGGTTGTTGTTGAATCACAGCACTCGAGGGAGCAGTGTGCTCATAACGACCCTCTACGATGATCTATGCTCTATACATAGGTAAGGTAACTACCTGACCAACTCAAAGGGCCTGACCAACTCAAAAACCTCCAACAGCATTTTTTAAAAGAACAAAACACTTGTAAATAAAACGCAACACATTAGAAATCTTACCCCAACGTGCACACTTAGAAAAACATTAGACTCTGTACTCTGGGGAGCGGATAACTTAACTCTCAGCATGAGAGGGAACTCAGTCGCAGTCAGAAGGGAGCGGCATGCTCATAGGTGACCCTCTATGGTGAGGGGAGCAATACTGGCTCGACCAACCAGGAGAAGCATGAGGCTGCTGTGACAGCTCGGAGATCGGGGAACTCAACTCTCAGCACGAGAGGGACCCAGACGCTCAGAAGGGAGTGGCATGCTCATAGATGACCCTCTATGGTGAGGGGGGAGCAATGCTAGCCACTACCTGAAACCTCAGTAGCCCTCCAGTAGCCACAATCCTAGCAGGGGAACACTCTAGGCAAGGGCTCAGGGAGATGCTACTTAAAACCCCCGAGAGGGAGCAGTCCCCTGAGCTAGTATATAGATATCCTCAGATAGCCATGCACCTTCCTCAAAAGGCGGTGTCCCCTGTCCAGAATGATATTTTAAAAGACCCGCAGGTCCTGGAATCGCAGTGCTGGGGACCTGCTGACCAAGGAGGCTCCACAGAGACCTACGACTGGGCCACACGATCCAGGGGTCTCATCCCAGCCTGGATCTAGTATCGACGAGTGAGGTCATCACTGCACTGAATCGAAAAAAAAACCGACAGGTTTCCCAGAAATACTGCACAGAATGGTTACACAATACCAGTTTTCCGTAGAACTGGATCGTACTCACCCATCCATGGTTCCTGCGCATGAGACCAGTCCGAGGCGAAGTCCGAAGAGTCGAGTCCGGACCATCAGTAAGGTAGTTTCTATGAAACATAGAACTTAACCAAAACATCATAAGTCCAGCATAGAAACTGCAATGCCTTTCAAGCACAGATTCTAGGTTCCCACCTAACCCCGCCAGGTGGAGTAACCCATGGTTGCAGGGGAATTTAGAGAGGGGAAGATGAGGCCGATGACAGTGCCCCCCGAGGGGAAAGGAGTAGTAGATGTTTCACTCACCTTGGTCCGGACGAGAGCGTTGCGAACGCTTCATCTGGATCACCTCCTTCTCAGGTCTGTCTTGCTACCTCACTTTTACCCCGCCTCCATCTAGCCCTACCCGCAGGCGGGGGAGGGCACGAGCCGCGACACTAGCCTTCTGTGCCCATCTCTGTCCCCAGACGGAGATGGGCCAGGACCCCTGTATTGTTCGGGCTCAGACCTGGACCTTCATCAGGTGACAAGCCCTGACCCTTATCCAGGTCTTTCAGCAGATCAGCCTGGTATGCCTGAAGCACCGCCATCGTGTGCAATGAAGTAACAGCCTGACCTGCTGCTGCGTATTTTTGAAGGGGCTTAGATGGCAAGGAGGAAGCCTGGAGAGAGGATGTCTCGCCCACAGAGAGATAGCTGGCAAGCGTCTCTTCCACAGGGGGAATCCCTCATAGCCGTTTCCATGCATCCCCTTAATGTCAGCATAACTGGTATGCTGAAACCTATGGATGCGAGAGGAAAACGGGTTTAAAAAAAAATATATATATATTTTTTTTTTTCCCGCGCACGCCATCTACGGACCGCTCTCCGCAAGTACAATCCTCGCCGTGGCGCGTTCCATAACCTCCAAACAACTCGTCATATGCAGGGCAGGAGATTGAACGGGCTCAGCCTCAGCTCTTCTCCCCCTTAGACATCTCCTGCTCTTCTGGGCATAAACCAGCAGAGCACTAGCAGCTGGATCAAATGATGTCAGCGAGATTGCATCATCATCATCATCCAGCCGCTCACCCTCGTTCGCGGCCCGAGACGCGAAGCCCCGCGAGAGGGAAAGCCCCTTCTCTAACTCATCAGCCAGCTCCGCCTGCGAGCCCACGAGTTCAATCCCCTCCGTGCCTCGGCAACCGTGCGGTCTTGACCGTGGGAAGCAGACGGCTGCCCCTCTCCCTCAAAGAAGAGACAAGACGAGAGCAGAGCTTTCTCATAGAGAAAAAAAACTCACAGTGCACGCAGATTGCTCCCTCGAGAACATTGCGTGCGTGCTCTCGCCCAAACAAAAGACGCAAAGATCGTGTGTGTCATCAGGTGTCAAAAACAATAATTATGACACACCACACTCTCTTAAAAGCCTTGCTAGTGCTCGCCATAGTAACAGTAGAAATTCATTCTTACCAGTACAATGCACGCTTCAAACAGAACAGTCATTGAAGACGAAGAAGAGGATGACGTATTTCCCGGCGGCCCTTTTATACTGTGGTTCGCGCCAGTAATGACGTCATAGGCTGTTGCCGGCCAACAACTGGTGTTTTGTATGTATGCTTCAGACACGGGTCATGCTGACGGCGTTTCCATAGACGACCTAGAGGACGCAGTTCGAAGTTCCTCGAAGAGGGGAATTTGAGTGATGTTAAGCTGAAAGGACAAAGGAAGCTAAGAGGACTTTAGGCAGCTCAGGGACGTGAGCAAACTGAAAGGACATAAAAACGTTAGATTCTAAAGTGACTTTAGAATTAAGAGAAACAAACTACACAAGAAAGCTGAGGGACTTAAGGAAGTTGAGCAGACACCAAAAGCTGAAAGTACATAAGAATGCTGAAGGAACATAAGGAAGCTGAGTAGATGTAATGAAGCTGAAAGGACATAAAGATCTAAGACAGAAAAAACGTCTCGTTACGTATGTAACCCTCGTACCCTGAAGGAGGGAACGGAGGACGTCACGTCGTCGGGTGGTGACCGACGAATGGGATCTCGCTTAGAGAGACCAATCCACTACAGAGTGTATCTAAACGAGCCAATGCATTCCTCAGAGAATCTGCCAAGGACCCGGGCTGTCACGAGGAGCATCAGTTCTGGGAACAAGTCCGAGTGGGCCAATAGCGCGCCAAGACCTGCTCCTCGTCCTCCGTGATCTGACAGTGCACGAGAAGGCTCTGTGGGAACGCTACTTGCGAACGCATACTTGCTGTGGCCAGTGCAGCTGCCGAGTGTTCACTCGGCCGAGTTCCCTCGGTGGCAATGAAGGTCTCTAGAGACGCAAAGGAGGTCTACCTGAGCTGGCCCGAAAAGTCTCCAAATCAGCTGACCGTCTGGGGATGGAGTCACACTCTCTGGGCAGCGCAGCTCGTGACAGCTCGGTTGCAAGCCCAAGCCCGGAATGGAAAGCACGAAGCGCTCAGATGCTCTGACTCCAGAGGAGGAGGTGGTGGCGGGCGCCCGCGAGTTGCGACATGCGACGGGAGCGTAGACCACCTTGTCGGTTGATGTACGCAACGGTCGCAGTGTTGTCCGTGCAACCAGTACGTGCTCGCCTCGTAGGCGGCTCTTGAGGCGATCAAGGCCAGGGCGTACTGCCAGCAACTCTAGGCAATTGATGTGCCAGTGCAGTTGGGGCCCGTCCAAACCCCCGACACTGCAAGCCCGTTGAACGTGGGCACCCCACCAGTGAGGAGGCATCCGTGTAAACCACAGCATGCCAGAGACCTGTTTCCAGGGTATCTCTGCACGAGAAGACGAAGGTCTGACCACGGGGTGAGGGTTTGGCGGCAGGCCGTGTGCTTGGACCCGTGCTGCCGTGTTGCCACGCCCCACCTCTCGCACGAAGCGGCCACGAAGCAATGTTTAAAGCGGTCTCATATGAAGCAGCCCAACCGTGACTTCCCCGTAGCTAGCTGCCATATGAGGCCCAGGAGCCTCTGAAATTGTTTCAGTGGGACCCTGTCCTGCTCTTGAACGTATTCAAGCATTCTACAACACCGACTGAGCACGTTCCCTGCATGAGGCGTGCTGTCTGAGACCTGAAGACTCCAACTCCAACCGAAAAGAGATCCTCTGCGTCGGGAAGTTTGCTCTTTTCCCAGTGACCCGAAGGCCCAAGTGGCTGAGGTGTGGAAAAAGCCTAGTCCCTGTTTCGCACAACTGGTCCTGAGACTGAACCAGTATGAGCAAGTCGTCGAGGTATTGAGAATGCTAACACCCCTGTTCTCTCATGGAAACAAGGGCTGCCTCCGCAACTTTCGTGAAGACACGGGGCGACAGGGACAGCCCGAAGGGCAGACCCTTGTACTGATATGCCCGTCCTTCGAACGCAAACCACAGGAATGGCCTGTGGCGCGGAAGGATCGACACATGGAAGTACGCGTCCTTCAGGTCATCGCTGCAAACCAATCTCGGGGACGGATGCATCCGAAGAATATACGTTTCTCTGCGTGAGCATCTTGAACGGAAGCCTGAAGGGCCGTCAGACGCGCAGATCCAAGATTGGTCTCAAACCACGCCTTTTTGGTACAATGAAGTAGGGGTAGACCCGTCCTCATAACCGGCTGAGAACCGGCTCTATCGCATCCTTCGCCAGGAGGACTGCGATCTCTGCACGCAAGACAGGAGAATCTACCCGCTTCACTGAAGTGAAGTGGATGCCCCTGAACTTGGGAGGACACCGGGGCGAACTGAATCGCATAGCCAGTCTGATGGTCCGACGGAGCCAACAAGACGGACTGGGAAGCGCTAACCAGGCTCCCAGAAACTGTACAGTCACCAACGGAACCACCGACGTACCCGCGGGTGGCGCGAGGGGGAAAGCAGGGAACCTGTTCGTGCGTCTCGATGCCGTCCGAAACACGTCAGAGTGTGCGCAACTCTTACCTGCGCCCTGCAGAGGGCGCGACTACTGTGAGCGATTGATCGCACTCTCGAACCGCCCACACTGCTCACTGGCGAGAGAGAGAGGTGAGTGTGACTCAAGACTGGCTCGTCCACAACTCCCCACCCCTCTGGGGACCCAGAGACAGAGGAAACTGCTCTTTGTCGATTTTTGGGTACACCACTGACCGTGAGGCCAGTGCGGGGAAAAAAAACCCCCAGAATCACCTCCCCTCTCTCCGGGAGGGAGTGGTGCGTTCAACCATCTCCCGAGAGCATCCTCCTCCATCTCCGGGGTCGCCCGTCTCAGGGCCTCTTGCTCTTACGCTTGCCACCCAGGTTGTGGCGGGGGCCTGGACGGGCGGGCGCGCCGGCTGCCTGCCTGCGACGGCTCCACGGGCGGTGCTTTGCTGGAGGGTGCTGCGTTTGTGCTGGCGCGGAGCGTGGCAGCGGCGGCGCCCTCGGCGACGAGTAGACTGAGGCGCTGCCACCTGGCGGCGGCGGTGGGGGCAGCAGCTGCACGCCGGGCAGGATGTGCCTGATGCCCTCAGTCTGCCTCTGTCAGCAGCAGCTGCGAAGTTCTCCACTCGCCGCGTCCGCCGAAAAGGCTCCCATGTCAGCAGAGAACAGCCAGAGATGGCGTTTGATACGCAGCAGCCAGAGACCGTTCCTGCGCGTTTTTGAGGCGAGAGTGGACAGCAGGGGACAGAGGGATATGCAGGCTGCAGATGAGGAATCCCGCAGCTCGAGCACGCTGAGTGGCATCGTGAGGCCGAAGCATTGTGGATTAGGGCGATAGTCCCACAGGGCTTGCATAGACTGGCAACAGCATAAGCGTAGGCGGAAGACTTCACACAGGGCCGAAGCACTGCGGTCAGGGCCGCGAGAGTACCTACAGCCGGGAGGGGAGCAATCGGATTTCCATGCAGGTGGCCGCGGTATTTGGACACAATTGCATCGCAACCGACCGCATCCACGGCGGGGGATCTCCATATACCCCCGCGCTGCCCCCCACCGTCGAGGGTGGTGAGGGGACGAGCCATGGAACGGTTTTCGGCAGTGAAAGGTGCCATCCACGATCCAGTGAGCTCATCATGCACTTCCGAAATTTACCTGGGTGGTCCCTGAGAACCAGCGCGAGCACACCCGAGAAACCAATCGTCCAACCTAGAGGGTGGGAAGCGGTGGAGATTTCCACTCGAGCCCGACCCATTCGCGCGCCCGGGCAAGCATAGCCACCATCTCTGGATCCGTATCCGGCACCGCTGACCGCCCAGAAGGTGGGCCGGTGCCGAATCATCATCTCCAGAAAGGTCTGGCTCACCCTCCGATGCAGCGATCGACATCCGATCGTCGGGGCACCACCAAAGGATACAAGTGGTACCCCACTAGAGGGTCCAGCCAGTTCCCTCGGCAGCTGCAGCTCCACAGGCTGCGAAGTGCCGGTGAAAGAGGACCCTCGAAGGTTGGTTCCTTGGAGGAATTCCTCACCGTCACCGTAAGACTAGTCCGGCTACTACCAGAAGTAGCGTCCCCCCCCCTGCCACCAGGGGGCCCTAGATCTAGGCAGAGGCACGGGCACCCCGCCCCTTGCAGGAAACGGAGTCTGGTCCGCAATCCCGCGACGGTCATTTTCCCCGCACTGGGAGCATGACTCGTCACAAAGCCGCCCAGCGTGCTTAACTTAACGCCCAGACACGAGAGGCAGCGATCGTGACCATCACCGCCGGCCCAGGTAACGACCGCATCCAGAAACGCACGGGGTGGAATGACGTCTTTAAAAAGACGTTCCACCCACGAATGCTCTTTTAGAGAAATTACTCTTTTAGTGTGCTGAAGCGCACAGGACATGGCCGCTTGCAACACAATCAGAGGTAGCAATCCGATGTGTGCAATCCACTCGAAGGAAGGAACCATCGCGCTGAAGCGCCGTAAACCAGCACGAGAGTCCTCTGGAAGAGCGTGCTGACTGCAACACACCGTCGTCGAAAGGCTTGTCAGGAGCAGAATGATGAACCGCTCGCTCCGAAGCAAAAAGCTGAATATGCGCTGCACTGCTGCCTACTTATACTCACGCTGTGATCAGCAGCAGCTGAATGCAATAATCGCATGCCAATGTGCATTGGCTCGTTAGATACACTCGTAGTGGATTGGTCTCTCAATAAAAGCGAGATCCCAATTCGTCGGTCACCGACTGACTCGGAGTGACCGACTGATAGGGAACTGAAAAAACAATGAAAGTCAAAGGAACTTGAAGAAGTTTAGTGGATGAAATAAAGCTGAAAGGATCCGGAAGCTGAGGGGACACGAGGAAGCTAGTGGACATAAGGAAGCTGAAAGACATAAAGAAGCTGAGAGCACAAGGAAACAGGAAAAATAAGAAAGCTGAATGGATATAATCAAGCTGAAAGGACATTATGGGAACTTAAAGTATAAAATTGCTAAGAAAAAAGGCAATTACACAAAGTTGAGGAGATGTAGGGAAACTAAGGCAAATTTTAATTTAAATTTTTGAATATTGAAAAAGAGAGTAACCACACAGACCTAGCAACCACACAGAACACCTTACAATTCAAGTACGATGTTACATTGTAATCAGTGTCCTGTTAACCACTCAGAACCTTAGTATTACCGCAGGTTTCACATGAATGAAAACCCACACATTTTTTTCTCCAGAAATGTATAGTAACTTTTTGATGATTTATGAGTTATGATTCTTATGTGAGGAATTGGAGCTATATTTTAACTTCTTTCCTGTGTAGAATTGTAAAAACAGGGTGATTTTACTACTCTAATGTATCAAAGACCTAAGCAGAACAGTAATATGAAAGAACATATATAGACTACACTTAACCTCACACAGAGCACGAGAGACAGCGAGACCTTCAGAACAATAGAGCGTTACTCTCCCCATAATTCATTCCTCTCTAAGGTCACCTGAGGCTATCAGCTACTGGGTAGAATTGTGCATTATAGGCAAAACCTTTTACACTATTAATGTGTGACTCTGGCAATACAGACAGATACCTGTAAAATCATCATACAAAACCACAAAATTTCCTGAACTCTGCTCCTAGAGGTAGAAGGCAGGTGTGGAAATATCCAGCTTTTCATTGCATACTGTAATGGCACATGGAAAGTGTAATTTGCCTCAGGTCTCCATGTGAAACCTGAACCTCTCTGTGGAATAACCAGAACTGTCCCATTCTTGTGAAAGTGAATCAGAGAATTTCAGAACTCAGTTCAGTCTTCAACTTCCTATTTTAGCATACATAATGCCTAACGCTGTTGAACAGCAGCTATGGGCAAAAATGGAACAAATAAAAACCTTTAGTTGCTAGCACTTGCAGAGAATGAAAGTTGGGATCTGAAAAGCCGTTAACTGAAGTGAAAGTGAAAACTGCACGTTCTAGATAATACACCCTCTGACATGTGCTCTTCTCATTCCAAATATAATGAATGTGACACGCAGCATCTAAGGAAGCTATTTCTTAAGCACCTCTAATAATTGCATCAGTCCTGAAGAGGCAAAGAGCTTCATTTGAAGCTTGCGCTTAAGCAAGCTGAAGCCGTCTGAACCCTGAGAAGAAGGCCCGTAATCGGGTCTCGTTCTGAACTCAAGCTTCTCAAAGTGCCATTTTAGTCGTTAACTGCTACAGCGAGAATTAGCATAAGAAATTTACTCCTACTTTCAAACTAATAAGATCAGCACCAAGCAAGTTATCAAGATTTCTTGTAATAGCTAAGGCGTCGAATCACTCTCCTTAACCTCTCTCACCTTATTAAGCACATGCCGTCTGCTGAGGAGGTCTCTCATATTTAATTCCACAGCTTGTGATCACGTAAAGATACAGAGATGTGTCTTCTCAGAATCTTTCCATGAGAGAATTCTTTGAAATTGATTTGTGGCGAGCGAGCAGTTAATCCCACGGCCTAATATTACAGTTACATTTCCTACTCTAATTTTGAAGAGGGCAGAAGAGGAACATTTACATCCCAAACAACATCATAATGAAGGACTTGCGCATAAGAGGAAAAGTCCTATCCGAGTATATGACTGAACCTCGACACTGTATGAAATAAAGATTTAAAGCTGCATTCACCGTCTCGAAGCCTTACAGTCCACAGCACCGAGCTGAAACTCACTTTCATCAATGCCGGGAATATACTCTTAACCCCTTTTACCAACGCGTCCTGTTTCTGAATGCCGTCTCCGCGCGTGTGCTAAAATTGATTTTCTTTAAGGTCTATCTACATTGTGACGGATAATAATAAAATAAGTCTGAAGAACAGTGCTCGCTCGTCAAAGGTATCAGTGGATAATTACAGATCAGTCAGTACAGCTTTTCGCGACTACTAAGCGTCTGAACCTCGCACCAGCTAAAATTAAGTTGTGATGATGCTTCGTCTCCTTGCTACTATGTTTCCACACTTGAGTCTTAATTCAAGATGTGTTGAAAGAATTTAACATTCAAATGCTTCACTACCCTTGAAAACGAGGATCAGTGATTTCCACAAATGTCATCCTGTGTGTGATGCTATGTCGCAAGTCATGTGTGTTCAGGACATTAAGGACTGAGAAGACACATGAATAAGATTTATGTCTCTAACAGACGTCGCTTAAAGTACCGACTGGATAAGATAATACTAACTTTTAAGCTTCGTCTTAAGGAGCTGCCAAAATTTTTTCCACTACACATGAATGTCAGGTCAATATCGCATGTTCTTGAAGTAATTCGCAGTGTCGTGTCATCTAGGCTTGATAAATACGGCAGTTCTTAAGTAGATCTTACTTTGGTATCCCATACAGTTCAGACTTAGAGCTTGTCAGAATCAGTAGCAGTTATATCAGTTGACATTCAGAAAGCTTGAACTTCAAACATCAGGAACATTATGTAGACTCTGGTCTCGCCTCACACAAGAAGTTCCCTGGTTTGGTCCAGTGAGTCATGAGATCTGTGAGAGTTGCATTGTCTCCCAGTGTTAGTGCTCTGGTTTCCACAATTCAACACATACAGCGTTAGGTGAATGAATACTCTAAATTGTCCTGAGAGTGTAAATGTATTAGGACAAGTGTTTGGAAACAAAATAACAAAAAAAAATGTAGTATTTGTATGATTTGTAACTTCTAAACACTTTCTAATTTGAGCCGTGGAGCATTGGTTAATGCATAGATATATGGAGCCATGTGTTGCTTGTATGGGTGATGCAGGTTCGATTCTGGCATGCATCATATCCTGTTCTCAATGCAGATAAATGCAAATAATAAAAATACATACAGCTGACTCTTTGTCAAATAAAATATAACAAATTATACAATAACATATGCGCTGACTATTATGAAAAAAAGAGTTTGCACTCTATGAATATGAATACCAGATTTATGTTAGTATGGGACAGATATGTAAAACAATGGGAACAATTTTAGATAATTAATTTGCCGCTTGTATGTTTCTGCAGGTTGCTTTATGCTCTAATACAGCCTAAACAAGTGAGATACATTTATGCTACATATGACAAACATCCATTTGCATGTCTGAAAGCTATGTCCCTCTGGACAATACCCATGCAGTAATGCTCTGACAATAGACTAAAAAGCATTCTCAGCAGGCAGCAATAATAGCGGAATAGGACTATATGTCTCAAATGACATGGGGCATAAAAGTGCTCCAACCATTTATGTTTAGTTCTGAACAGAGTAATCAACCACAAGCCGTTTTGAATAGAAGGCTGTGCAGTAAAACTGAAGACAGTCTTATCTTTATGATGGAGGGGTCAGTTAGTTATGCTGGTGCATACAGCCTATGTTTTTTCCATCTGAAGACATCTATTTTTCTGTTTATTTATAAGGGACCAATAGAAAAATATGTTATTTGTGATATGTTTCCATAGGCTCCAGCATCCCTTCAATCCTACACAGGACAAGTAGTTTGGAGAATGGATGGATGGATATGTTTTCTAAATTATTTAAACCCAAAGAATAAAAATTCATTATTTATCAGTCATTATTACTTATTTTCAATTTTTTCCAAAATGTGCTTTCAATTGTCTGTTAAACACAAAAAAAAATTATTTAAAACAACTGTTTTCTTTGCAACATAGGCACCAAAAGTAGCAAGCACAATAACAAGAATCTCCAATCAATCAATCAGTTAATGTAGTTACTGTAAATTTAATATATAAATGTTTTAAAAATAAACTTTAATATAAAATGCATACATTTTAACAACTTTAGTTCTAAGGTTTTCAAATGTTTTAAATATTTAAAGGATCATGAAGGTGCCTTTTAACAACCATTATTTATTTCAATAAACTCTCATTTGGTTTGACAAAATATATGGACGTTCATGTTGTGGTAGAACCAGCCCTAGCACATAAAAAAAATAATCCTCTAACAAACAAGACTTTGAAATATACCCCGAGATTGTTATGTGGTGGTGTTCATTCTCATAACCTTCTTCCAATCTTGAAGACATTTCTTGCAAGATGCAGATGCAAAATAAATTATCTTCTTTTTTCATAAACAGTATGGCAGAGAAATTGCCAGGTAATAAAGAATATGTACTTAGCCAATTTTCTATTTATCAGAGTTTAATATATAAACGACAGTACTCTGAAGAATGAACATGTTTATACAGTCTGAAATTGTCATCTGAAATTTTCTCATGTTAGTGAACTTCATAGATTACACAGACACTCTGCTGTAAGCGTGTAAGTTTCTGCTGCTGCTGCATGAATAGACATACATTAATCCCATAGCTGATTGAGACAGGGAGCTGGGGAGGTGGAGGGTCTCATTGGCTGCAGAATCAGCAGAGGCCAGTCCAGTTATTAACAGATATGATCGCAAGCAGCAAGTAAAGATTCAATCAGTCTGCACCATCTAGAGTTTCATGAGAGATTCATGACATTTCAATTAATCTCTGAACAGTTTTGGCAAGTTAAGTATGGACTTGCTGTATCAATAGAATACATAATACAATACAATCCAAAAAAAGACTGGTTGCTTGCATATATTTTAAAAACCATTGCCTGACTTATGTACATGTTTACTGAAGCTCAGGTTTTAGGATGCCATCCCCTTTAACCATTGACCTAATCCAGCTATCCTGCTATCTGCTGTGGGGAAATTGCTCAAAGTTACCTTGTTCATAAAGCACACAATGTGCATGTAAGTAAATATATCAAGTTTCAAGCTTGATTAGAGATAGGAAAAATAATCAATTTGATTTACTATCTATTTATTTTATTTAACACAGTGTTCCGAGA